>OY728150.1:914492970-919492970 GCA_963277665.1 Viscum album
ACTTTATGGCTCACAAAAGTGAAGCATGTTATTATTTTTTTAAATACTCCATGTCTTTAAAAAATCATAGTGGACTTATAATTAAGACCTTTAGAAGTGATCATGGATGTGAGTTTGAAAATCAGGAATTTTAATCCTTTTTCTTATATAATGGCTATACTCACAATTTCTATGCTCCTAGAACACCTCAACAAAATTTAATTGTATAAAGAAGAAAAAAGGAAACTTCAAGAGATTGACCAACTATGATTAATGAGTATAATCTACCTATTTAGTTTTAGGTTGAAGCTGTTAACTTAGCTTGTTATATTATCAATAGATTTTTAATTAGACCTGCTCTTAAGAAGACCCGTTATGAGATCTGGAATAATAGGAATCCAAAGGATCATTACTTTAGAGTTGTTGGTTACAAAGTATCTATCCAAAACACTAAAGACAATCTTAACAAGTTTTCCTCCAAAGGTGATGAAGTAATTTTCCTAGGTTACTTAATCACTAGTAAATCTTATAGAGTATTTAATAAGATATCCAAATGTGTGGAAGAATCTGTTCAGGTCAAATTTTATGAGACTGATCCACATAAACCGAAAACCTCGCTCGAACATCTTGAGGAAGATATGTCCATTCTGGACCTTTATGATAATGATAGTTAACCCCCGGTAAAAGTAACCAGTTCTGGGAATCTTCCAGAATCTGCACCTGTTGAGTCTGAACCTATATACAACCATGAGGAGTCTAGTTATACTCTCTCTACAGTTATTAGAACTCTCAAGAATCATTCTTTAGATGTTTTATTATGTGATTTATATAGAGGGACACAAACATGATCTTCTCTGAGAATCCTGGTTGAACATCAAGCTTTCCTTTCACAGATTGAACCTAAAAATATCAATGATGCAATAAGTGATGAATTTTGGGTGATTGTTATGCAATAATAATTGAATCAGTTTGAAAGAAAAAAATTTAGGAATTAGTGGAAAGACATAAAGACACCTTGACCATAGAAACTAAATGGGTATTTATAAAAAAGTTGATGAATCTAGAAACATAGTTAGAAACAAGGCTATATTAGTTTCACAAGGATATAGTCAAGAAGAAGGAATAGACATTGAGGAATCCTTTTCTCCTATAGCTAGACTAGAAGCCATTAAAATACTACTTTCTTATGTAGCTCATCTGAATTTCAAACATTATCGAATGGATATCAAATGTGCTTTTTAAATGGGTACATAGTTGAAGATGTATTTGTTTAACAACCCCCTGGTTTTAAAAAACTCCATTTTCAAAATTGTGTTCTTGAACTTTCAAAAGCCTTATATGGTCTGAAACAATCTCCAAGGGCATGGTATGAATGAAATTGTTCTTTCCTTATTTCAAAAAGTTTAACTAAAGGAATACAGGATCCTAATTTTTTTATTAAAAGGATTTAAAAAGATGTTTTAATAGTACAAATTTATGTAGATGATATAATTTTTGGATCCTCCAAAAACTCTTTTTGTGCTGATTTTTCAAAAATGATGCAAAAGGAATTTGAAATGAGTTTTATGGGTGAACTTAAATATTTCATGGATTTCAAATTTCCCAAAATAAAAAATGGTATTATTTTAAATTAAAGTAAATTTACTAAGGATATTATGAAACGTTTTGGTTTGGAAAGTAATAATGTTATTGATACACCTATGAGTACCATTTGTAAGTTGGATGCTGATAAAACTGGTAAACTAGTGGATCAAACCAATTACCAAGGTATGATTGGGAGTTTGTTATACCTTACTGCTATCAGACCTAACATTAGGTTTAGTGTATGCATGTGTGTTCATTTTTATGCTAATCCCAAATAATCTTATTTAAGTTCTATTAAAATTATTTTTAAATATCTCATGTTTACTATAAATCTAGATTTGTTTTATCCAAGAAAAAAATCATTTGATTTAATATGTTATTCGAATGCTGACTTTGCTGGCTATATGTTAGATAGAAAAATCACCTCAGGAACATTTCACATGTTAGGAAATTCACTAGTATCATGGTGTAGTAGGAAACAAAACTTTGTTGCATTATCTGGTGCCAAAGATGAATATATAGCTATTGGTAGTTGTTGTGCTCAAATTTTGTGGATGAAACACACTTTAATAGACTATAGATATCTATTCAAACATGTATCTATAAACTGTGACAGTCGATGTGCTATCAACATCTCTAAAAATCTAGTAGCTCAAGCTAGGACAAAGCATATTGATGTAATACATCACTTCTTGAGTGATGATTATCAATGTGGTGATATCACTCTTGAATTCATTGGTACTGAACAATAATTGGAGGATTTATTTACAAAGCCTTTGAATTCTGAGATGTCAAATTACATCAAACTTGAGTTTGGTATGATAAAATATTGAGTTAGAACCTCACCGTTAGACCTTACTGATAGAACCTCACTGTTATACCTAACCAATAGAACCACACCGTTAGACCTTATCGATAGTACCTCACCATTAAAACTTACTGATAGAACTTCACCATTAGACCATACCGATTGAACCTCACCATTAGACCTTACCGATAGAACCTCACTGTTAGACCTTACCGATAAAACCTCACTATTATACCATACCGATAGAACCTCACCATTAGACCTTACCGATAGAACTTCGTCGTTAGACCTTACCGATAGAACCTCCTTACTGATAGCTGACTTGAGTCTAGGACATTGCGTTTTTTTGTTCTCATCGAGAATCTGAAAAGTTTTCTATATATTACTTATTTATTTTATCGGTTTCATTTTTCCAATCCCAAAAAGATAAAAATAAAACATAGATCACATTTTCATCCACATCAAACCTCTCCCGAACCTTTTTCTCCCCAATATTATAACCTAATCCTGTACTGAAACCTTGAACCACTCTATATCGATGGAAACAATCAAAAGGTCGTTATTTGCTGATGTAAGAAACACAACTGATCCTAAGAGACCTAGAGCTGAGTCAAGTAGTGGAATCAAGATAGTGTAAAAGGTGTTTAACTCGTATTTATCGAAGAGGGAAATAGTGGTTGAGAAGGAGTTATGTTCGAAATAGTTTATGTCGATCCGATCATTAATAATGAAGGCACTTGAATCTTAGGGATGGTTTGAGTGTTTTGTAAACAATAATGGACCCTATTTCCCAAATTTAGTGAAGGAATTTTATGATTATCTCATGTCAGTGCAGTATGTGGTTGAGCACCAGATGACTTCTAGAGTAAATGGAGTAAGTGTGACTTTTTCCTCTGCTGAGTGGGATGACTACATAAGGGTTTCACATGAAAAAATTCATGATTATTTCTCAAAATTGGGGCCTCACACTTTTGAGTTCTTCTACTATGAAGAATCATTAGCTAAATTGACAGGGAATGGAATTCCTATGAATTTCATTTCTATTGAGATGGAAGGAGAATACAAGCTACTATTTATGTTTTTCTAGCATGTTTTGAGTCCCATGAGAGGGTAATTTTCATCATTAAAGTATCAGGATGTTTTTCTATTGTATTTCTTAATGCATGAACAGAAGATCAACTTATATAGGTTGTTGATGATTCAACTAGAAGACACAACCAAGCCAAATAATAAATCCAATTACTTATTTCATTCTATGTTTATATCCCTTATGTTGGAAGTGAAAGGAGTTTCTGGAGCTAAATAAGAAACTGTTGTTTTCCAAGATAACCATTTCATCACCAAAGTGATCTGCAAGTTGATGAAGATCAACTTAAATCCATGGCTGAAGAGATGGGTGAATTATGTGGCTAAGTTATATAAATATTTTAACTCTATGACTCATCCCACTAGGCCTAAGAATAAGAGCGACCCAGGTCTTAAGCCTGATGATGTTGAGCCTACCTATTCAGATGAATAAGGAGAGGAAGTTTTTGTTATGCAAGAATGAGAGGATTCTTCTATAAATGACTGGAGTGATCCTGACCTTCCCTCAAATCCTTATGTTTATACTATATCCTTTAGTGAAACTACCCCACCAAAGAGATTACCTAGAAGGGAGAATATACTAAGGGACAATGAAGAGGAAACCAGTTGGGAATATGGAGCTGAAAATGTATTAAGAGACATTAGAGATACCTCATATGAAGATGAGGACTCTGATTAATGTCATGCTAACTTTGAAACAGTTTCTGCGAAAAGAGAAGAGGAATGTTTAAGTATCATTTTTTTAATAGGACATAAATAAAAGGTAGAAATTACAGAAGAGTAATTTGCTGATTTAGTTGAAGCTGGACTTGTTTTGGAAGTTATTAAATATTCTGTGGAGGATGTGGCAGTAGACCTTCCTGTTGATGAATTCGATCAAGGAGGTCAGATGGAGATAGATGTGGCTCATCAAGAGAATGCTCCAAGTGAGGGGGAGGAACCTGTTGCGACATGATCAGTGGTTGTTGGTCATGAGATAGAGGACTGGATAGAAGCTCCTGGATTTGAGGATTTAGGATTATATTATATATATATTGAAGATGACCAGCCTATCAGAAGTCCTACAATTCCTACAGTCTAAGAAACTACCATTGTGCAGCTAGTGGTTCTGTTCTCTCGAGCCTATGTAAATAAGGATGAATTGGATTCTTTAAAATCATAACTGGAGAGGCATATTGATGAGCAAACCACTGAGATAGCATGGACAATAGATCAAAATCAAGAACTCGTGACATATTCAGTGGAAGGGATAGTCCCTACCTCTCACTCAATTGTGTTACATGAGGGTAAGGAATGTCATAATTAGGTAAGAACTATAGCAGAGTCTATGGAATTAGTGAAATATTCTATTTCCAGATTAGATGCATATATGGCATCAAGAGCTCAGGTGGACAGAGACCTTTGATATGTTAAAAGTTCAGTTCAGCAAATGGTCACAGTGTTTGAGGATTTTAAGAAATCTATAGAAACACATGTGAAAGGCCAAGATTATGATGTAAAAAGGCTGATATGTGGGTTAACCAAGTCATTTAAGGATTTTGTGGCTTTCTCTCTTGCACCTCTTGGTGCATATGCTTCCACATAAGCCTCTCCTCCAGTTGACATTGAAGCTTTTAGGACCGTTGTTAGAGAAGAGGTGGAAAAGTTCTCTGGTGCTAGTACCTCAGACTCTCAGGTCATTTCCATTACCAGGGAAATTCATAACCTTGTGGGAAATTATTTTAGGGAAGCATCTCAAGATAAGAAGTCCATCAAGGAACAAGTTGACTTTTATTACAAAAGGGTATACACTAAGCATCATATGGATGGCCACTTGATGTATTTGTTGGAGAAATTGAGGATTCCTCCTATCACTCAGGCATATAAGGATCAAGTGGGCAAGCTTCGAGAGATGACTGCTGATTTGGAGTATTTTATGGAGAATAAGGATGATATCATTTTTGGCTATGGAAAGAGGAGGAAATATCAGTATGGACTTCATGAATCTTCTCTTTCCTTTCCTCCATGTGGAATGCACTCCCATCATTGTTCCTCCAGCCTTGACCTCTACCTCAGGTGCCACAGGATCTGCTAGTGATGCACCTATGACGACTCCTACATAGGCCATCAGAAGATTGAACCCCACCATTCCTCAGAGATCTAATCAATACAGGTCTATTGATGCTTCTTTTGCTACTCTGCCTACATGGCTAACTGTCATCCCTCAGCATTTCCCGCCACCTTCAGAACCTGCATCCTCAGCTTCCAAGGGAAAAGGTTCAATGGACATATCTGATGTGGATTGAGTGTGGACTGTCTTAACTAATAGGCATTGGTGAATTTATTTTTATATATTGTACTATTGTGTCATCAATACAAATTTTATCTTTTAACTATTTTTGTTATGTATGCTTTTTGTTAATCCCAAAGGGGAGAAAATATTTCAAATATTTCAACACAAACTCTCTCAGTTACCTAAAATGGGAGAAGTATTTATATGTGTTTATATATATTATATATGTTCTAGCCTTAATGTAGTGTTTAACAAAAAAATTGTGTATGATCACATCACTCATGAAATTAGAAGATGTCTTAAACCTTGATTCAAATCTCTTAACCCAAAAGATTCATTTGTCATAATTTTTTATTATCAAAATAGGGGAGATTGTAGGACTCACCTATTTGGATAATCTGAAATCATGTTTTGATAATACCAAATCATGTTTCAATCATGTTTTCATAATATGTTAATTATGTTTCATTAGTGTTTATTTTTTCCATATATTAATATTCAAATACTTTCAATCTAATAGCTTTATTGGTTAAGCTTACAGTGTAAAATTTATCTAAGTACAAGGTCACCATTACAAGGTCACCACTACAAGGTCACCATTACATGGTCACTACTACAAGGTCACCATTACAAGTACACTGTTACCAGGTCACTTTTACAAGGTTACTGTAACAAGGTCACTACTACAGGGTCTCCGATAGAAGGACATTGTTACATGGTCACCGTTACAAGGTCACAGTTACAAGATCACCGTTACAAGGTCACCGATACATGGTCATCGATACAAAGGCCACAGATACAAGCCTACTACTGAATGTTTCTGATGAAAGGTTACAGTTAGAGGTTGCTGATGTGCACCTACTATTGAAGTCTACCGATGTGAAGGCTACTGTTACCAGTTTATTGATACCCTTACTTTTTCAAAATCTTATATTTTTCTAATGGTCATATTTTGAAAAATTTAACACTCTTGACTTAATTAATACATATTATAGACATATCAGGAGACCATATCTTGATAGTATGAGGTACGAGAATGATGGCACTTGATTCTATTGTCGGACCTCAAATATGAAAGAAAAAGACCGAGGAAGAGGAGATATATAATAAGGAGTAGAGAAAAACAAAATAGAAGAGAGTCGAGAAGTTAAATGAATAAGGAAGAAACTAATGAAGAATAAGGAAGAACCATTCGAGCACCTTCATTGCAAACCGCAAGAACATCAATAATAACATTTTTGGAAAACAACTTGAGGCTGAATTCTATGTCTCATAAACTTTCCATCAACTCAAGAAGTTGAACACTCAATTCTTGAAAGCTAGTACCTAGAGTTATGAAACTCCGTTTTGGAGACAAATTCTAGAGATAGACTCAAACTTCAAATTCTTCACCATCATGGAGTCAAGAGTTGAACTACAAACACATAAATCCTTATAAACTCTATCTCATCATAATTTCCCTATTTTGTTTCTTTATTTTTACATTTTTGAGAAGTGTGTGTGTGTGTGTCTATATCACACACTATCTCATGTGCTTAAACTGGAGGATGTTGAATCTCCTCAGATTAAACATCATCTTCATTTGTTTCCCACGTATAACTATGGAAGATATTGTGTGTGGTTTTTATTTTTTTTCTTTCACATGAAGAATAGTGGTAGAGGGTGTGAACTGTAGAT
Organism: Viscum album; assembly: GCA_963277665.1. Taxonomy (NCBI): domain Eukaryota; kingdom Viridiplantae; phylum Streptophyta; class Magnoliopsida; order Santalales; family Viscaceae; genus Viscum; species Viscum album. The sequence goes on from OY728150.1 coordinate 914,500,377, forward strand.
AGATTGTGAAAAATATTGTAAGGTTTGATACATACTGTGTATCATGTTTGTTGCTAATGTAAACTGATTGGTGGAAGGTGATCACCAAGTGGAGGGGATTATGTCTCAGCTTGAGATTGAAGCTCTTGTTTTACTTCACCGTGCACTACATTTTTGATATACTCTATTTTATCTATTTTCTACTGCTTACATTAGCTAAAACATAAAACTGTTTTTCTTTCACTTTGACAGTTCGTTTTGGTTATTGTGTATATTTTTTTAATTCATTAAACTTGATTCAAAATTTTAAGAAGTTTTACTCACTAATTCAACTGAGGACCAATCACCCTTTGAGAAACCTATTGACCAATTAAACATCTATATCACAACAGCCTTAATTAACTAGGCCGTTTTCAAAATTTAAGGGATCATTATAATAATGTTTTTATCTGAAATTTTATGTAGGAACTCAATTCACCCCTATTGAGATTCCAATCATACCAACAACTATTATAAAATTATTATTATAAAATATTTTTGACATATATTCATTAAATCTATCCTTATTTACCATCCATCTAAAGAGTAAATGAACAAAAATCACATAAATTCATGGAGATGGTTTCTCATGTATCCACATGAGAGCCATTACCATTTTCCAACATATTAGATTACTAGATAGTATATATGATATAATAATTACAGAATATTATTTATTACATAAATATCATATATATTCATTATATTTTCTTTATAGTCATTTAAGTGAAACGGTGTTGGACAAGGAATTACACATCTATGTGAGGATGGTTATCCATACTTATTCATGAGTGATGGTTTTCTTTTCATAGAATGAAAATAGATGAAATATGATTTTCTCATTATTATAATGAAATATAATATTTTTTTATGACACTAGATTTATTATTAAATGATGTTATAAACATCTTATGTGGGAGTATAAGAAGAAATAATATTGAATGATTAGGTAAATACCATTACCAATTCTTCGGTGCACTTCCTTTTCATCTCTTCTTCTGGTGCATAGGGAAGAAATTTTGGGTAGAAAAAAACTCTTGTCCAAGGATAATGATGTTTAAAAGAGTGATATTTTCATTTTTTCATGATATATGTTTATATGTTTTTTATATAATTTAGTGATGTGGTGACCATTGATATGATAGGGTAGGAGGTTCCATGAAATTTCATAACGTATGAAATTAAAATAAATTATTTTTCACGTAATAATGTAAAAAATTGAAATATTTGAAATATATGAATATTATTATTCTACCACCTGTTATAAAGCACAATTTTGAAAAGATTAATTAGTTTATTTCATCTATATATTTTAGTTTCAATGGATTAGTAATCCTTTTAACAATTACTAAAATATTATTGCTTTCATCAATTTATGATCTTTTACTGTTAGTGTAAAAAAATATTCCATTAATGGAACACATTTTAGGTTTATATTCATATCAATTTTCATCTTTACGAATATCATTTTTTTAATTTTAAACCATTTTATAAAATATTATTAATTTTATTTCTAACAATATTCATTTATTTGACTTTAAATACATCAAGGAAAAGATTGAATTTTAGTTTAATGTTTTTATTCCTCTCTAATATGTCATATAGATATAAAAATTTAGTGTAATTCATTAATTTCTTCAAAATATACAGTTTATTATACCTTAAACATCATTTGTTATATTTTTCCACTAATTGAATAATTACTGCTTAAGCATTGTGTCGACATTTGAGTTTATTATTTCATCACGAAAAATTAATAATAGTATATCATTATGAATAAAAATAATTCATATATTAAAATATAGTTTATAAATGACCATATCCTCTATTTATCCAAAATATAAAAATATTGTATCCATTAAAAGACAATAGAGTCACATTTTTTGCTTTCCTTTACATAAATAATTATAATGCTAGTAGTCACATCCAAATAGAATCAAATTATATATATTTGACCTTTGAATTATCATGCATGACACATACTCATCGAATAATATTTATTCAAGTGTTACAAAAAAAAATTAGTCCTTATCATTTTATTTTTATCTTCAATTACCTGATTTACCCTTTTATATGTTATCTAGATAAATAAAGTTAATAATCATATTGATCAAAACTAAAAGGGGAATTTATGTGAAAATTTAACCTCATGATACCAAATTTGGAATAAATTTTATAAAATTCAATTTATATATGTGGAATAAAATAATATTTAAATAAACAAAAAAATGTGTTGAAATGTGTTCTTCATAAAAAATGGATTTTTAATTAAAAACGTTTTTATATGAAATTACAATATGAAAATAAGTAAACTGATCTTAACTAAGATATTAATAAAATAATATATCTACTTTTAATTTTAATTAATTTAAAAACAAAATGGGACTATATAAATTCTTGATTCCAAAATACAGTAAAAAATGGAATTTCCAATATTCACAGGAAAAACAATCTTTTCATAAAAATAAAAAAAAATTCAAAAAAAAATTTATATGATGATTTAAAAAATGGTTTCATTTTTAAAAAATGAAATTTATATATTTTATTTAGATTTCTTATAATATGTTCTAAGATGACGAGATAAAATAAATTTTTTAAGAAAAATATTTATGAATCATAAAACAATGTTACATAAAATAGTGTATATATTTCCTCTATATTAATAAATGAATTGTATTGATTATCTAAATTATATATACATCATAAATCAGAAAATACTTTTTAAACATTCCAATTCAATATCTACCTGATAATTTTTACATATAAAAATAATAATGTAATAGTATATTGGGGTTCGTTTAGACTTGATCATGAATGTTGTGTATGATATTGAACATAGTTCTATTTTAAAATATTATAGTTTCATTTTAATTTATATATTTGAATTGATTATAACCTTTATATATATTTCATAAATATTTTAATCATATTCATACCCAGTAAATTAATGACTAAGTTATAATAGTCATATTTAATTAATAAAATTACATTATTCAATTTGGAATTGTTCAACGTGTCATATACACTATCTAATATAGTTTTCATTTGAAAATCATATGTTATATCAAATAATACTCTAGTTTACTAATTATAGGGACCCTCATTATCAATGGAATAGAAATTTTTTATCTCCTTGAAGGTTCCACCATCCTATAAAAATATTTATAGATCTATCTTTTATCAGGGGAATATATGATCAAAACGGTGTACTATAGTCTACATTCCCGGAATATGTGGGTCTGGTGGTTGAATTATATTATTAAATGATGGGTTCCTAGGATAAATCATTTTGATAATAAAAACATTACTGTTGATGTTGGAATGTTCATGGATGGAGAGTAGAGGATAGATGTTTTCCCTTTTAAAGGACATATGTGATACTTTTCCTTAGTGTTTGGATTGGAGGATACTTATCTCTTATTAGAGTTCAAAAAATTCATTTCCTTGTCTAGGGATAATAAATATTATTCTCCCTATTGATACAAAAGATAAATGTTCATCCTACTATTACAATCGTGAAATGTGTCTCTTAATGACCCTGGGATGAATAGGACTCCCTAATGTTAAAAATATGATGTTGTCACTCTAGAGATAATTGGGATGACTTTTATATTTACTTATGCTCTTGTAAAATGGTTAATTTGGAAATTTAACCTATGTAAATAATTTTACATATTGAGAGGGGTGTCCAAATATTTCTTTAACAACATCATGCCCTAGTGTGTTTTTTGGTAGAGGACCTTCTCTTTAGCATTGTAAAAATTAGGAGGAACTGGTCCTTAATGGATCTTTTTAGTGATTTTGACCATCTAGAAACCCAATTACCATCAATTTATGTTAATTTCATTAAATTGATTGAATAATAATCCTACCTTATGTGATTTGGAGACTATGGATTAAGGCTAGGGTGATGAGAGATCGGGGTTGCCTCTTCATCTTTGAAAAGGTTAAAAATAAGGTGCCTATGGTTTTTATTTATAGTAAGATACAAATGTGTGGTTGAAGTTTTATTTATAACATTGGTTTTATTAATAGGGTTTTCATACTGGTTCACCTGGATATACATTCTTAAGCTAGGGTGCCTGATTGGAGATTTATGGGAATAGTTATGGGCACATTGCGAGGGTACTATGAATGTATCTTAGGAAAATGTATATGGTTTAATTAAAAATAAAGGTCTTTTATCTATGTATTTTCATCCATAATTTCAATTTTGTTATCCCATTCAAAAATAATTGTGCCAATAACAACATAAAGAAATTAGGTCATTTAATTTACAGAATCATAGAATACAACAATCAGTTAAAGAAATATATAACATAATGAAGGGAGATTTTGTTTAGAGTTCCCTTATAGATTCAGTAATGAGTCAAAATCACATAGAAGGAGAATAAAAATTAGGCATTTAAATTGTACAGAAAATTTATATGTGATAAAATTTATCGATGGATATAAAGATCATCATTTAAAATAATTATAGGTTCATAATTTGAGATATGTTCCATGAAATAAAAATTATAGTGTAGAACACTTAACTAAGGTCCCAACTGACTTTTCATATGCAGCAAATCTATTAAGTAACAAAATAATTTATTTAGGTAATTTATTTGATTTTTTTAATATTTAATTTTTTAATTCACTTACTGTCATACGTCACACACCTATTTTATATTTTATTCCTCATAATCCACTTTGGGTTTTTTGGGTAAATTTATTTTAAACCTATTAGGAATGAGGAAATTGGTTAATGTTTTTATATATAGATATATAATCATTAAAATTATAGAGATAATGTTTATATAATTATATTAAAATAAAAATATTACATTTGAATAGGTTTTGAAAAATAAATTCAAATAATGAAAAGTGTATGTCTGGTCTTATTAGGTGGATACATTTATAGTGTCCATTTATTATTAATTTTTCTAAATAAATCAATAAACTCACCATTTTTAAAAAAAATTATATCATAAAAATTATATTTATTTATTAAATCCAAATTTGGATGAATCCATGTATAGTGGTGATAAAAAATAAAATACATCATTCATGGAAATGGTAAAATGACCATAATAAGAGAGATATTTTCATATTAAAATGGATATAAGGAATGAGACAGTGTTTCCTCCATAAAAAATATAATTTTAGTCTACTAATAATATTGATATCATTATATTAATATTATTCTAACAAATCATGAAGCGTTTTGAGAAGAATGAAACTAGAAATAAATTAGTTAAAACAATAACGACATCATTTCAAATTAAACATTAGACCATTATTTAATCCATTATAGATTGTTCCTTTAGGAAAATAAGAATATATAAGATGTGGTAAAGATTATTTTTATGTTTAATTTTTGATCTTGATTGACCTTGGATGATATAGGTATGAGGAGAACAAGGGTGGTGAAGGAGACCGTTTTTAAATTAGAGGGGTAAAATTTTCATAAATATTAGTTTCATAATATTAAAGAAATGTAAAATCATAAAAAATTGCATCAAAAAATTATAACTAGTGAGTAAAAGATAACTTAATATTGTGAAATCCATTATCCACACATTTAGAGATTAAATATTTTGATATTTTTAGACTTATATCTAGATTTAACATTTTTACCTCATATTATCCTTTACTATGGTAACTTTTCTTTTACTTTTGTAACATATTTTTGTTCCCTAATACTAAATTTATTGTATAACCTGATTTTTAGTATGATAATTCTCTATATTAAATATATTTTATTGTATTATTTTTAAAATGTTGATAAAAATTATTTTCAATATAAGTACACATAATGAAGTAAATTATATTTTTAGTAAAATGTATTCTGAAAAATAAAACTACATATTTAAGCCAGTGATTATGAATAAAATTTATACCTATCAAATTTATTGGGTTATTATTAAAAAAGTAGGGTTATTTTCATTCAAACTAGTCAAAAATAGATTTTCATCATGTGAGTACATTATTGAACGAAAAATGCCCAATTTGTTTATTAGAATATAATATAACCTAAGTTCCAACATGTCATTAATATTTTTTTAAATTAAAAATTTTATTTAAAATGTTATTATTTTACCCTTTTGAAGAATAATTTGATAATAAAATGTATTGATTTGTTTATAATTCTTTATTATGTGATTATAATGTTATAAATGATATGATTTTTATGAAAGTTATTATTTTTACTATTGTACAAATGAAATACACCCTTTTAGAAATATCATAAAAAATATGTGAAAGATAATTTTCAAATGACGAATAAAAAATTAAGTTAAATTTTGAAAAAAAAATTGAATATAAATTTAAATAAAAATTAAAAATATAATAAAAAAAAATTTCTAAGAAAATTTATTTTAAAAAAATTATTTTTTTTAATCGATTTACATATTTATTATAAATTAAATGTGAGTCGATATATATTTTTATAAATAGAAAATATTTATTATAATAAAACATTAAATTGTTTCACATAAATTTATTTTTATTAAAAAAATAATATATTGAAAAATGAAATTCTTTTAAAAAATTCCTCTTTGACACTAAAATATTTTGATGAATTCCAATTTATATTTAACTTATAACAAATAAATTTCTAAAATTAATTAGTATTATAACAGAAAATTTTATATTGTTCAAAAATAATTATCATATCAGTATTAACACATTATATCTATCTTTTTATTAACTTGGGTGTTTACCCGTGTATTTTTTAGTGATATTTCACATTTAATTATTATGATGTATTAACATATATGATTATTTTTATGTATGACATGGTTTATATTTGTTTAGTGTTTTATGTGATGCAAGTTGTTTGAAATAGTTTTTTTTTATGAAATACACTATCTAATATCATGAAATCTTATAACTATAGTTAATAAAGGTTATTAATGGTGTCTCAAAGAAGAAAATAAGGGAATGATTTATTCTTCTAGTTCAAAATCAAATAGTTTAATAAGAAATTATGTGATATAAAAACAATAATTAATACACCCCTACAGTATCCTTTCTAAAATTATTTAACAGTCTTTTTTAAAATTAGGATTATAATATTTTTAGATAATCATAAATACATTATTAAACACCAAATCAAAAGTTTATCATATTATTTATTTTTACTTTTAATTTCACATAGTAAAAATTATACACTCTAATAATTATTTTTTTTAATTTAATATATATAGATGATAACTATAAAATTTACTAAGGTTTTTCTTATGTAAAAATCTTAAGTTACTCATTATTAATATCATTCATGGATCATATATACTCTTTGAATACTTTTCCTAACATTATAAATTCTGAACCAACAACTTATCCAAATTTTTAGGGGAACTAAATTTAAAAAATATGGCCTTGATCTTCAAAATATACTTCAAAATCATGTTATTTCAAAAATACATAATGTATTGTTATAAATTATATGTATTTCCATATAGCAACTCATTAAATTGTATTCTTTGAATAATATACCAATTATTTTATTAAACTCATTAGGAGTAGATGTTATTATATTAAAAATAATAATACATCACATGAATATAAATTAATCATTAATTTAATGATATTTTTAGATATTTAAAAATAATAATAATCAATTTAATAATTCCAATTAAATTTGAATAGAAAAAAACATACTCTATTTTAAAAAATTTAGGCTATATATTTTAATTATATCTTCATAATTTTTCCTTTCCCTCAAATCAATATAATACCATTGAGAAAAGTATCTTCAAATTTAATTCATGAGTTATACGCTTAATAATTATCTTTTTCTTCATGTTAGTGTGTAATATATGGATCATTCGACAATAATTTTCATGGAATGTATTAATGATAATAATATATTTTTTGGTGTTCTTATTCTAATGAAATTTAATGTGTTTTCAATTGGTTCTTTATGCATCATTTTTAGAAAGATTCATCGAAATATCTCTCTCCCATTGATATTTATTTCTCTCATTCAATGGATATCCCCCTTTATTTCACCATATTAAGTATAATTTTATTTGTTTCAATGTATTTTTAAAGATATATATTGTGTCTATGATGTTATTTTGCGCTTTATTGTTGGGGATTCATCACATAATGGTTTGGGTGCCCTATGTCCTCCCTATTTAAAATGATTATCATATTTTTAATTTTAGGAGTGGATTATAATTCGTAGTATTCTTGGGTTAATATGAGAAAAAACTAGTTTTTATATGGGTAAGTGAAGATGTGGTTAAGGGGAAACATATTTTTGGATTGTGAAGTTATATTGGTGGAATTCATAGAGGAATTGTTTTTTGGGATCAAATAAATTCTCTCTCTCTTTATACATAATATAGATTGAATAATAGTTTTTAGATTGTTGTATTTTCAACACAATATTTTATTATTATATCTTTTATTATACATATTAATTTAATTTTTATTTTTATATTTTCTATGGTTGATAACCTCCTGGTTAGTGTTCTTAATGGGGATACTTTAGTTTTTAGTTTTTAGTTTTTTATATATTATAGATTTCATATAAATATGTGGCTTGAATAAATACAATGAATTTTTAAAGTTTATTATATTTATAATATGTTATAGTTATTGGGATTTGTTTTGATTGAATAATGATATACTATGAATGTTTTTTTAAAGGTAACTATCATGTCATAAATGTTTGGGTGATTGTATTCCATGTTATGATGTGTTTGTTATATTTTTTTGGATTGGAATTATATTTATTCATTAATATTGATTCTTCAATTTCGATTATATTGGACTATAATATATTTATATTGAATCTAATGAAACACCTAATATGTTGATCTAACATCATAGAGTAGTTCTTTTTGAGTGATTTCCATTTTCATCTTATTTAACCTATGTGGTATTGGTTTTAGTCTAAATGTGTTTGATTTGATTATGCTAATAAGCTTATTAGATGATGAGTTCAAACAATTATTAAGAATGTAAGTCTGTACATCTTCCATTATGGGATATTCTCCTAAATGTAAGGAATTTAATATTTAGAGAATAATCGAAGGGATCACTATGTTCAGGTTAAGAGACTTAATATATTTAGGGGTAATTTTTCAATTAAAAAACATTTGATGGTGAAATTTAATAAATCCCAATTTTCATGCTTTTTAAAATTAATCAAAATCAATAAAAAAATATAATTTATGATTATATGATTATATGATCTATATACCAAGTATTAGGACTTTAAGATACACCCCAATGAATTCTGTGAGTTATTATTTGATCGGAGTTTTTTTTAAATATAAATACATGAACTCAAAGAAACCCTCATTGATATATAAATACTAATTAAGATATTGATATTATTTACCTACAAATTAAATGAAAATATATTATTTATATAATATAAGGTTCTAATGAATGTCACACAATAAAGTAACTTAAGAACTTTCATTGCGTACATGATCAGAAAAAACAAATTAGACCTTGGGATAGGTGAACCCTAATTATGTTAAATTCCAAGAAAAAATAAACACCACAATAGAGGATGATCTAAATAAATATTGAACAATATTAGGTCATTTATTTCTATTCTTGAATTCTAAAAATAAAAAATTGAAAATATATGGTCATTATTCCACTTTCTTGATTTTGGTGTGAAAATTTTTGGAACATTCCTATAAATTTCGCAATAAATATACAAGATAATAGAGATGATAAAAAACTCTTGAATATATTATTAAAATATGTAAATGGAATATTAATTCATTGATAAATTAACTAAAAAGAAATATATTCTTATGAAGGATGTTACAAATTTAGAACAAATAGTGGTGTATGAAATTGAGGACCATAAAAACCCCAATGATTAGGTCATTATAGCAAACAGAAATAAACTATTGTTGTATGATAGTGATTAGAAATACCTATAATTTTATGGTATAGTAGACCTAACTGATGAAAAAAGTGTTTCACTTGAATAAATTTATGCATAAATAGGACACCCGAAATTCTAAATATTTTAATCATAATTACAAATTTTTTATGCCATATTAAGTATAATACATGTTTTTGAAGAAATATATAATTGAATTCCTAAAATTTGAAAATATTGAAAAAACCAAGTCACATTTTTATTACCAAATAATAATTAATTATTAGGCCTAAATTATCAACAAAAAAACTAATATAGTAAATAATAGACTAAATGAAATCAAGAACATTGATTATTTTATTTTAGCTTATGATACATAATTGAGGAAAATATGGTAATTTTTCTAACAATATAACATAAAAAACATGCATGCATAGGATATCAATTAGGTGGTGGCATACCATGGTGATCTAATTGTGTATTTAATAGAATTATATTTACTATAATATTTGAAAATATATATATATTGTGTTATACCATATAAAAAATAAATAAAGATTAATGGAAAGCCATAAGAGACCAAAACATAGAGGAAAAGGTACATGGATGAATTAAAAAAACCAATAAGGTATATGGGATTTTAATGAGAAGATAATAAAATAAAATAAAAATATAAAATTTCTTTTCTGAAAATATGGGATATACTTAAAACATGTGTTCCATAAGAAATAAACAATTCAAGTTCTAAGAAAAAGAAAATTAGAAAAAAAATTATTTCTATCTCTATATATATTAATGGTCATTATTTGTTTTGGATATTATAGATAATATATTTCAATTTACAAATAAGAATAAAATGGAATGTAGAAAAGGAAATCTAGTGTGGACATACATAGAATATGGAAACATCATGAAATTTCATGAAATAAATGCAATAATTTTTAATGTTTTAGGGTGAATGATATTCATTTTATAAAAAATAAATATTGAAAAATTGAACATATTATGATGTGAGATATTATATATGGGTAAAAATTATGATTTGAAAAGGAGAGTGTTGTGGAGAATGGTTTTAAGAAAGTTGATCATGTAAAATTATGGATCTCTGATATTGCATTACCATCCCATTTTATGATAAATAAGGATCATAGTATGAGTATAAGGTATGTTTAATGAGCTGATATGTTATTTTGAATTGACTAATGATTGAAAAATACTTTCTACAAGAAATAAAAAATTAGAGGAAATGACTTATAGTGAATACTTTACTTATTTGTATAAGTCCTCAAAATTTCTTAGGTGTAAGTAACTTATGTAACATAGTAATTTAAATCAATAAAAATAAATTTTCTTCATTTTTAAATAGAATAAATTGTACAATTATGATGTAATGAAAGGTAAAAAATAGAATATTCACTACACTATTGGGGAGGAGGACAAGGGTTTTCTTTCTAAAGAATTTGAAAAAAAAATGTGGAACAAAATTTGTAGTAATTATTGAGAAAATACCCAAGGAGACATGGTGAATAATGATTGATCCAATGATATCCAAAATCTTATTTGAGATATTACTCATATATTTAATGTTTTGAAAAAAATAAAAAATCAATTAGATTACCAACAAGATGATGGATAAATTACCAAGAATTTTATTGTATTGGTTCATATTGAATTGTATGTTGTACTATCTTATAAACACATAGTTGGAAAAATGTTCTATATTTTATTTATAGATGTTTATAGTGGTATGGATTTGTTGATGACAATAACTAACAAATTAAAATTGTTCAAATGTAATATATGACATCATAGATAACATTATAAGAAGAATGGTATGAAATTTTAGAAGTTATAAATATATAATGGAATTGAAATTACAAAGTATATTGTTTAATATTATAAAAAATAATAAGATATGGTTATAAGATTTCATATCAAGGAATATTTAAAAAACTGAAGTCATTAAAATGAGAAATCATTTCATTGACAGCATTTCCAAAACAATTATCACTAAATGAAAACTATTTTAGAACTATATTAATGAAAAAAATAAATCAGTTTACCCAACCAATTAGGTTCTTTTGTGCCTAGGAGAAGGGAATACATATCATAAAATTTGGTATGGGATGAAGCAAATACTAAAATATTTTGGAATTTTCACAATCAAGTTCATTATTCTCAATAAAGAAGAAAATTTTAATTTTAAATCACATGGAGATGAAGGTTTCTTTGATGGATAAAAATATAAAACTATATAATATAAGTTTTTTAGTCAGGTACATAGAAAATAATTGAATGATACAATTTCATTGATTTATAAGTCCATCATAAATCTAAAATCAATGAAAAAATTTCTCAAACCAATTAGAAAATCTTGATGTATAACAATGGTAAATATTTAAATTAGAGATAAAATAATTATTTGACTATATATTTTACATAGACACTAAAATTGATGAAAACGAAACAATGTCAATTTCTATATAGAGGTCAAGGATCCTGGAAAAAATTAATGAAGAAATATTTTTTAGTGACTAAATAGTCTCGATAAAAAATAGGACTAATACACTATATAAAACATAATTTCAATCAATATTAAAGCCAAATAACTTTTAATATGGTATGAAATATGAAAATTTGACAAATATAATAATTGAAGATGATAATAGAATAAAAAATAATCAAACCATGGAATTTTTTTCATTGATAGAAGAAAAAAATATAGTGAAAAAGATTGTGGGTTCTATGAACCAAAATCCATAGATATGGAATGGTAGTTTTTAGAACAAAATGATTGATATAAATTGGTTTTTTTTAATCCTGTAGTTTGATAGATATGACAAACTTCCTCCTTTCATAAGTCTTAATAAAAAAACATACTATTATTTACCATGGTTGTTCAATGTGGTATCAATGTATTTGAATTTATCATCAAATCAAAAAATTATAATTTAATACTCATAAAGGATTTGTATATTCAGAAATAGAATTGTTTTATTATTTTTTAGGATGAAAAATATTTTTTTAATGAAAATAGTATTTGGACTACAGAATTCACCAATAAAAAAGTATTGAAAATATGGTCAATATTTGAAAATTATCGGTTTTAAGTGAGAATTTTTTATCAAAATATTTATTTATTTAATGATAATTAACAAAGGATGATGTTTATCTTTAATATTGATGAAATAATACCATTAGAATAAAATTATTCACAATCCAAGCAGTTTAGAGAGTGTATCTGGTGAATGTTTGAGATGGATATGACTAATTAGTTTTTGGTTTTCCATGGTTTTATGATTAAACAATGATGGAATATATCTTTATCTATCATTTTTCAGTATTCCAAAAAGGTACTCAAAATCTCTATAATATTTAATTTTAAGTAAATTATAACAATTATGGCTACCTAAGTGATGTTATGTGGGGCGGTGATAGAAATGGGATTAGTGTGATGTAAAATAAGAAAATTATAGGAATTATGTTATTACTAATAGATATATAACTTAATATTGTATCTAAAACCATTCATGGAACATGGTACTAAATTGTTCCAAAACAAAACTACATTCAAGTAGTAAAATGTATAAAAATTAATTCAAAATGAACTGTGGATTTAGTAGAGTTTAAACATTGTACTTCACTGAGGGAGTTATTGATATTTATGGGTATATACTAAGATAGATTAGTTGATAACTGGATGTTCACATTGGGTGATGTATTATATCATTCATGATTTTCTATTTCATTAAAATAAATGAAAAGAATTTATATTACATTGATTTCAAAACAAAATCATAAACCTTTTCTAGAAAATCATGAAAAAAAATTTGGATGAAGAAATAACATGATGATGTTAGAATTGAGGTAAAATATCATATTTTAATCATTGTTGATAACATGTGTGAAATAAATATTAGAAAAAATCATTTCTATCACTCAGTAATAAAACAAATCAATGTACGAAATCACATCGTAAGGGATATGGTTGAATAAGGATGAGGGAATTTAGATTATATTCACATATTAAATCATATAGTGATATCATGATAAAATGACAATAAATGGATAATTCAAAAATCCATCTGTTGGATCTCTGAGTCCAACCCTCTACATTGTGAAAAGTGATTATAGAAAGAAACCACAAAACTATATATTTTTAATTATATAGATAATGGTATGATGGTTCACATTTTTTTATTTGAATGTATTTTGAACACTATTTTATAGAAATTTATTGAAGGGTAAATTCTCCTCAATGAATGAGAGGTTAAATTTGATTATAGTTGGGAGACGGTAAGATTAACATTATGTTATTGACTTTGGGGAAATTATCATATACTTATAAAAAGGAATTACAACATGGATGAGTATTTTAGTATATATTAATGGGTAGTTTTTGGAAGTAATATATTTACAATCATGTTGATAAAATAATTCTTTTCATGAGTAACTAATCATTTAAATATTGTCTTCCACACTCAACCTACCTTACAAGAATGTAGAGTGAGTTAATAATGAATAATTAAATCACTATATGATGACAATTTTTTTGTTTAAGGATTTTGATGGGTATCACAGATGAGGATGTGTTGAATTATTTTTTATAACCATAAAGGGAGGGATTATTGTAAAAAACCATTTTGAATAATTTTAGACTTGTAATTATTGAGAAATGTGATTAATATAACCCTTAAATACTTTAAAGTAGTCACCAATACAATATATAATAATGTTTCAATAATATAAGAGAAAATTGGAAGAATCTAGAGAATTTCAGTTAATGGGAAAAAATTACATCGTATATCTACAAGTTAACCCATAATAGGTTTCACATAAAAATAATGTATTTTATGTTAGGCGAGTGATATTTCGGGTTAAAAGGATTTGTTTCACATAGAAACTAAGAATGAATAAATCACAATCTATATTTTAATAACTCAACTGTAGGAATTATTAAAAGATAATAGGCCATGAATCCCTATGTTTATCCAACTAAAATAGTCTAATATGTGATTAACATGTTCTGAATGTGAGTATTACATATAACAGTTCATGTCAGGATGGTGTACCCATGTAAAAATTATTATTTTATATCTAAATACAATTTATAAATTATTCCAAAAATAATATAACAACAACATGTTTTAGAAGTGGTTGATATTTGATTATTTTTCTAGAGGAAGGGGTCTTCACTATTTAAGGAAACACTCTTTATGAATGGTAAGTACAATATATTTCCACGTATTTTCATATTCTATGAATTTAGGAGTATGAGTTGGGAAACATTGGAGATAAGGGCATTGAACTACGATGTAGGTGGACATGTCAAAGTGATTATAATATTATATGAATAATTATTTTGGGTTTATGAGTGAAGACTGATTTTTTTTAAGAAGAAGTGGACCATAATATTACAATATTTAGTATATAATATTTTCTCTAGTTCAATTTTACAATCATTTAAGAATTTATTATTAATTAAAATATTTAATATTGAATCAAAGATGAAGATATGTATTAGATTAATTTCCCTATCCATTTTAATGTTAATTAATGGTCATTTGAATGAGAAACATTAATTTTATCTCCAGATTAAATAAAATATTTATCAAAATAATGGGAATTAGATTCATGATAAAAAATAAAAATCAATTCATAATTATAGATATATTAAAAAAAGTAATAGATAGTGAATAAAGAAGAATTGAGAGTTTGACTAATTTCATGATAAAAGATATTCATCACATAGATATAGGTAGAGCTTATTCTTGATCAAAAATTATTTTAATATCATTTTTGGTTTTTAATAAATATATATGGTTTCAATATGAGGGGGAATGAACTTTAGAAGTGAGTATATGAAGCGAATTCAATACATTGTAAGGGTTTTGAAAATAGTTCATTAGTGTGCCCAGTCTAAATTTTAAAGAAATAAGAATTGTTCTTACTTTATTTTAAACATTATAACATCGTTATTATATTCTAGATAGATATATCTCAATTTTACTGAACTAATTAGAAGTTTTATTTTTCCCGCTTCAATTTCATTATCACTTAGTTTAATTATAAGGTATATAGGTGGTCATAATAATACAAGAAAAAGTTATATATATTTAAAAAAATATAATAAAATTTTTATACACATATTCACCCCTATCAGGATATTTAACTTATATGGAAGAAACTATAAGGAATTTTAGAAAATAATCCCATACCATTTGGAAATTTTTACTAATGGTTATTCAAAGGTCATAAACCCCTAGTGGGATATTGAATAAAACTAATTATATTCCAATGTGATTAGTAAATCTATCCTTTATCCTAGTGTGTATCCCCATGTACATCATCTATTTTCTCTAAATAAACATTCATAAAATAACACCTTATAGTATACACAAATCCAATTTATGAAAGGATCATAGGATTAAAAATATTTCCGAAACTATTTTATCTACTATCAAAAAAAATGTTACTTTTTATAGGTAAAGGATAGAGTGCATGTAGGGAATCATTTTCCCAAATTTAACCTATGGGTTGACATATATTATCATCCCATAACTAGATTTTTACGAATCCAAATATTCCTAATAGGAAAACTAAATAAATAAGGATGTTGTTGATGTATTTGGATATATAGTTTCCAACTATATGGATGAGTATGTTTCAATAATAAAATAATATATGATTTAGGTTTATGAGTCAATCATAGTTTTTTCTAGTGCTACATTTGAAGAATATTTCCAAGAAAAATTAATATTTTTGAAATCAAGTAGAATCCTTTGAATGAGTTAACAAATTATCTATGAATTAATTCATTTAATATATATATCTTTAATATATGTTTTTAAATTATCAATAAATACATATAGAGAATATATAGGAACTAATTAAAATCCATGGATCAACTAATACAAGAACTAAATCTATAAATCTAACAAACAAATAAAAAAAATAATCACAAACCAAAATGATAAAATTATAGAAATTATGTGTGACCTTATGTCACAATTTTGATTTCAAGCCAATGAGGCTGGTCAATTTGTTTGTGTCATATCACCATTTTTCTCTCCTACACTTACAAACCCTAAATTTACTAATCACATCTAAATATTTAGCATAAAAACACTAAAAAACAAAACCAAAATATCATATTTCATAGGAATTACCAACACTATGAAACCATCACTAGAGAACAATCACATGTGACCCGTCACTAGTTGAACTGATAAAAAACCAAGGAAATTAATCCACAAAATCATTATGATGTAATAAATGAGATCCAATATACCAAAAACCCCAAATTAACTACAAAATCAAATCCAAAGTATACACAACCCATCGCACACTATCTTCTTCCACTTGATGAATAAACATAAAATACATTAAATGTATTGAACCAATTTTTTTAAATTAAATATGATTTTCAATAAATAAATGCAATAATTAAGTAATGTATCTATAGAAAATACAAACCCTACATAAGATATTTTTATCTATAGTGAAGTATAAGTTGTATGATTAAAAATTAAGTAATGCACCTTAACAGTTAATAATAATGTTGTGGTATCATAATAATTATGTTTTTTATACAACAAGGGTTATGAAAAAATTAAATTGAAAGACATAGAAAATGTAATTTCTATGTCTGGTAGGATAATACTCTATGAATAACATTTATTTTTGATTCTGAGGGAGATTGCAATATTGGGATTTTCTATTGAACAAATCAAATTTGAGATATAATTACTAATTCTCAAGTGAATCATTTTACAGGAGAAGTTCAATATTATCAATATCTTGTCACATTACATGTTCGATGAATGTCTCTGAGAGAGTACCACCAATGTACACCTTACCCTTAGGGGGTATTCTAGTGTGATAAGGGTTCATGTATGACGACCCTAGTAGTATAAATTTATAAGTTTTAATTTTAATAATTTAATGATTATTTTTATCCCATTTAATTATTAATATATTTATATATACACATTTATATATTATTAAAAAAATATTTTCATACAAATTTGATTTTGATATAATGAAACCAAAATTGCATTTTTGGGAAATATTTAGTTTTAATTAAAACACTAATTTTTATAAATTCATTATTTTTAAAGTAAATAATATTATATATAAATATTATTATTATATAATATTTACCTAAATATAAATGATAATAATATTTAGTGATTTCCAAAGTAGCTTTTTTAGGGATTAAAATGCTTTTATTTTCCCATAAACTAAAATTCATTTGTAGATAATGATTTTTTTAAATGTTAATTTTCAAATTTGTAAAAAAATTATTTTTGTAAAACAATATTATTTTTGAAATAATAATGTTGAAATTTTCATATTGGGAATTTTTTATAATTTTTCTAGAGGGTAGATTTTTTGGGTAAAAATTTAATATGGTACAATTATGAAATCTATACTATGAAATAAAAATATCCCAAAAGGGATATATAAAATGATATAAAAGGAACAAATGACAGAATATTTATTAATTATATAGAACCATACTTTTTATTAAATCATATTTTCATATTTTTATATGTATAATCATTACATAACATAACTATCCACACCAGAATGGTATTGGTCCATTGCCTTTGGAAAAAGGGACACATAAAAAATAGTTCATTAGAGTCTCCCAATATGTTCATTATAACATGGACCCTTATCAAAAAAATTCATCCCAAAATACATTATTCATAATAGAGGTAAATGTAAATATAATAAATATTGATCTTAGATGATCAATATGGGTAATCTATGGGGACATTAATTA
Source organism: Viscum album (assembly GCA_963277665.1). Lineage (NCBI taxonomy): Eukaryota > Viridiplantae > Streptophyta > Magnoliopsida > Santalales > Viscaceae > Viscum > Viscum album. Next base: position 914,519,027 of record OY728150.1, read on the forward strand.
CCACATTTGTATAACATGAGAATAGGTCCATGAAAACATATTCATAACATTTTATATTCATACCACACATATCATTGATCGGAATCCCGATTCATCATATAAATCATAGTATTTCATAATTCATGGATCATAAACAAATCAACGAACATGATACATGTGGTAATAACATTGGCATAAGATATCGGTTTTTGGAATACACAAAATTATATAACATCATAAACACGTATAAATATAAATAGGATCACTCAGAAAGTTTAGGACATTAAATAAATCCATGTTATAAACATATAGTCTTGAATCTAGTTCCACTCATAATGTAATGGACCTGAAACCTGGTGCACACTTAAACTTCTGGAAATGAATAGAAGGTCCTTGCATAATATTTTTGAGAAAAGTCAATTACACACATAATATTACATACATTTAATCCAATTCCATGAATAATATTTTTAACATTAAATCAAGTTTATGAATGACATATCTCCCACACCATTACCCAAGTCATTATAGGGATTTATTAGACCCACAAGTTATATAATCAAAATTCATTTATATAAATGTCAGAAAATTAAAATACCAATATAACAAAACACATGGAAAATAAATATGACTAATAAAAATATCATTATCCTAATCATAATAAAATTATATAATTTATGAGGATATTATCACTGGACCATAACCCCATTAATGATGATGTGACATCAATGGAGGTTATAGTATATGAAATATTGCATCAAATGATCAGTGGAAAATTTCCTGATGAAAATATATTTCTAATTGAAATAACCTTTAAAAAATAAAGAATACTTAAATATTAATGAAAATATATTAATTTTAAATAACCATGGAAAATTTTAATTTAATATTAAATCCATTGGTCTTTCATGAATTTGGTAAATGGGGTTCAAGTTTATATGATAAAAAATATTCCTTTTATACTTGTGTAGAAAAATTTAAAAAGTTACTATTTTAGAAACATAAATGAAGATATAATTTAAACCATTTTTGAAAATTAAAATTTGGGTATAAATTACATTAAACTATTATTCCATATTAAAAAATTTTCATTAAAATACTTTCAAAGAACATCAACATGGAATAAAAAAATCGACTAAATAGAGAAATAAAGTTGGATCCCCTTAAAAATAATTCAATGTACTCTGAATATATGCTGGGTAAAATGAAAAGGAAATAAGTATTCCAAATAACTATTTATATTATATTTAAATTTATGATATTATTTATTGTTAGATCGTATTAATTTATCATTATAAACTTCCACAAATACACTCTCGATAAACAATGAAACTTTTACTAAATATTCTATTCCACTTTGGTAACAATGGAATTTTAATCTCCAAAAATGAAATAAACATGTATGGATGTTAAATGACTATAAATTTCATAATATTATTTATAAAATTCATTTGTTTTTAGTATATATAAAACATAAAATTCATAAGTGTTTTTTGTGGAATTTTTCCACTAGAAATAAAAGTGAGAATAAAATATCCTACCTCAAGTATCACTTCTTTCAAAAAAGTTTGGAAGATCTATCTGAAACATAATGATTTAATATAAATATATTAAAGAAAAATTATCAAATATATCATAAAATATATGATATATTGATAACCTTTTATCACTTTTTTATTACAAATTCTTTATTAAAATAACCATTTCGGATAATATCGACATCATTTTTCATGTTTGGATTGGTTCTATAGTTTTTATCATTTTATTTTTATCATAGTTCAATAATATTAATAATTTTAATAATAATATAAATATAATAAATATATTAATTATATACATTTTTATATTTATACCAAAATTTAGAGATTGATAAATGAATTGAACTATTCATAGAGACGACATGCCATACGTATGTATGAATGTTGTTTTAATTTTTTTACAGATGAGACAAAATAATAAAAAATAATAAATCACCTTTAAATAACAATAATTAAATAATATATATCATATATATTCATTAAATATATATCTATTTTCTTTTATTTAAAATATAAATGAATGGTGAATCACATTGCTTCGTGGTGGTGGTAGTCCACATATATGCTTGACAAACATTATCGTTATCTTTTGGTTTGGAATATAATAAGGTATAAATGATGTTATAATTACATAAGTATAGTAATTTAATAAGTATAGAAATAGATAAACCTTAATACCATGAAAATACGCATTGTTAAAATATGGTGATGAGAAATTAATAGCATCGACACATGGAGATGGTAAGTTGTACGTATTCTCACGTGATATATTAACATACCATATGTTAAAACGTGGGTGAAAGAAATTTGGTCGAAAATCATAATAATATTTATGTATATTAATGATTCTAATGTTACTATATTATTGAAAATATTGTAGTTTTATAGGAGGTAAAATAATAATTTAAGAAAAATGATTGGTTAAGGTTTTTACCTTTTTAATGATAAAAATCTTGATGGTGCCCTCTTGAGGATCCTTTGTATAGAATTTTGGGAATTTATAAACCTATAGAATATATATAATTATTTTTAAAAAGGTATTTTTTTATGTTTTTTGGGATATAATTCTCAAAGTGATGTAAATAAGGCAAAGGGTATATGACCTTTTTTAGTTGATGTGATGGGAACGTTTGGAATTTCATAATTGATTAATATTTAATACGGTAATTATCTATCACAAATGAATGAAAATGACTAGGGATTGAAATATATGGTATTTTAGTTGTAAATAATATCAAAAAATAATATCATGATTGGTTTAAGTTTTTTTAAACATTATCATTTGGTTTAACACTTTAGTTATCATATTCCAACATTAACAATAGAAACATATTTTTTCATACAAAAAAGGTTATAAGTATACATATATGGTGAAATGTGGTTCATAAATGGCCAAAGGATAATATTTTAGAAAATATGATATTCTAATTGTCCAATTTAATTATTTTAATGATTTTAAAATAATTTATTCTAATTATATTTACTTAAAATATCATTAAAATGAATTTTGACACTATTTGTTTCATTTTCCATAAAGGATATAAATGAAGACATGGATTTCTTATATATTACATAAAAACTAATATAATATTTTATATCGATCTAAAAAATATTTTAATACTATAACATGCTCAAATTATTACACTTAATATTCTTAAATTAATTTTTTTTATTAATTTAATAAATACTCTTTCAGCACTTTGTAAGCATTTAAGGTAACTATTTGATACCTAAAATTTATAAAAAAAATTATCATCATGAAAATATGGTTATTAATTTAAATATAATATTTTATATTCATTCACCACCAGTTTTTTCCTTATGTGGTCACATAATAGATATTTAAAACTAAGAGTGTACATTTAATAGGACTCTTTGATTGAAATATTATATGAGTCATTTTGAAGGGAAAGTGTCCATTAGTAAAATCGAAAATTATTTATAATGTTAAAATTACATTCATCTAATAAAAATTAAGATGAAATTTTTTGACAGTATCACTTTTTTTCATCGTAGATTATCCTGATTTACCCTTACCATGGTGATACATTTACCATAGTTACTATTCAGATTGAGCAAAACTAAATTGTGCTTATTTACTATATTTTAACCCCCCAAATCCAAATATAGAAAAAAACTTATCATATAAAATTTATATAACTTCCATATATTAATTTTAAAATTTGTGTGGAAAACACCTTGAAAACCACCTTTTATAAAAATGCATTTTCAGTATAAAATTTGGTTTACTCATATTTCATATGTAGAAAAATAGTAAATGAATGATATGAAATTTTTTTGAATATAAGATAAATAAATTTCATTAAAATTATTCACCAATAGTAATCATCTTAATTTATAAATATAAAAATACATTTAATGCATAAAAATAATTTTTCAGGAAAATGAATTTTTAGGTTTAAATTTTTGTATACTAAAGTCAATCCCAAAAAATATTATAATGAAAATTATAAAATATTTCGAATTATAATTGAAATAATTTTATTTTGAAATCATTTTATTACAAAATATACATTCATTCATGCTTAGAATATAAGGACCTATGTTTTGATCCAGGGTAGAATTCTTGGGGAATTTGAAATTTTTTGTCATTTGGTGGATGCCCTATTTTTGTAAAACGGGCATGAAAATGGAATTAAGAGTGTTTTAAAAATTCAATTTGTATCCTTTGGACATGGATACATCCCAAGGGGTACCACTAAAATTCTCTTATGTTTTAGGGGTGTTGGACCATGATATCCCAATTTATGGAAGAAGAAGGAATGACTCATTATTTTTTTTAAAGTGTGTGACCCATAGAAGAAACCTTATTGCTAGGTCTATTAGAGTAGGCGGTCTCATAAGATTTTATATTACCATTTAGGAGGAGGAACATAGACATGTATGATGTTTGTAGTGTTTAGAATATTGTGCACATGGGGTGCAATCTATTTTCCCAAACCATACTCTATGTTGACATTCTTAGTACATTTTTGGAAGTTTGTATGATCTATTTGGCATATGGATGGTCAAAACATATGGGGAAACCATGTAAGGTGTAGTTATTATTCAGTGGTAGGTGCATGTTTGGTCCTAATTTTCCCCAAAAGGTGCATCCAAACCCTCTGACCTTTTATTTATGGGTGAATTTACAATGATTCCATTAATGAAATTTATAACCTAATTATCTACATTCCTCCTCCCATTCTAGGTAATGGGTCCACCCTTTCAACCTATTGATATCTCCTCCTCTTTAACTTATGATTATTAATATCTCATAGATACAGACTCTATTTGGAACACCATTGGATGTGTTAGATAGCTTGAGGTAATCTCTCAACTCATCTTACTCTATATATTAGTTACTTTACCATCCTGTGGTGCTATTTTGGTGAGATCTCATTCCTAATATTTTTAGGGATGAAATTCATTTCATTTATTTATTCCAAAATATACTAAAACAAGCATATATATATGGTGAGTGAAGCATACATAGTAAATGGTGGGTGTTCTATAGTTTTCAACCCAATTTTTGTTTTATTTATAAATATTATCACTGTGTCACACATCGTCATATGATGCATGTTTCCCAAAAATTAGTTATTCAGGTATAAATTGAAATAAAAATAAAGAATTAATCCAAGTTACCCCTGCTATGTTTTTAGAGGATGCCAACCTCAATTATTGCCACTTATTTAGGTGTGACATCATAAAATTATTATTTTTATTTAATTTATTATGTTCTTATAGAATCTTCTATGTATTTAGTTTATATTATTAATGGAATTTCCAATAACAGTATTCAAATAATTAATAATGGATCCTGATAAGTGACTCATTGATCCGTGAAATTAAATTTTCACATTTTACAGCATTCTAAAATGATATTTTTTTGTTAATTCAGTAAGGACTATTTAATGTGATGTTTGGTTGAGTATATTAATTATTAGTTAATGATGTCATGTTTTATAATAAAACCCCTTAGATTAGGAGAACTATATTCTAAAGTAAAAATGATGTTATTATAGATTAAAATCATTATTAGGCTTATTTAATTTATGTTATTCTTACAAATTTATTTAATATATAGAAATATGTAACGATTAGTAAATAGACTAAATTATAATCATAAATTTATTGAATAAAAAGGAATTCACATTTCATTGTGACCGATTATTCCAAAGACCAACGACCTTTTAATATTGTTTGATATCCTTTAATATAAAATTGTCCTTCCTCAAACAATTAACTGATTTGATTATTTTTAATGGAATTCTCAAGGACGGTTTTCTAGAATAAATTAATTAAATGGAATAATTCAAATAAATTATGAAGTGTGGAAAGGCCTCTCGGATCGTTTCATGATTTATTACATGATTTAATTTATCTGTGATTCCTATGGTTATATTGGGGTTATTTATTATCATATTTGTTAATTACTTATTATAAATATTATTATGCATTTGATATAGGTTTTAGAATGACAGTTAGGGTTTTGTTGGGAATGACGACTCAAACTCCCTCGATTGGGGTGTTGAGCATGATATCTCAACCCATTGACAATATTTGGACAATGGGCATGATGCCCAGCATCCCTTGTTTAGTGATTTTTTACGAAGACACACAAACCATATCAGGTGATTATAATGAAGTCTCTCATTTATTCTGAGATATAGGAATTTTACCCTTTTCATTAGCTTATATGCTTGCTTAGATAGTCTATTGATGCTTGAGTAATGCCCTAGTTGAGCCTGGACCTTGTTTTCTAGGTATATGGTTTCATATGACTTCATGAAAAACGTCCATATTGGTGGATTGAATATATAATGAAAATATATTTTTATATATATAGTTACTAACTAGAAACTCATTCTATCCTGGAGACAAAGTGGGTATAGCCTCTAGGTGTCCTTCATGAAACATAGTAGGCTAGTACTTATTTTTTCAATAATGTCTATTAAACATCATAATAGAACACTATTTTACATTATATTCATGGAATAGATTTGTTTCTGACACCGTTATTGGTGGAATTAAAAATATATCTCACACCCTGGTCAAGACCCAATTATAATTAGGTTCCCCGGGAGACAACATGTTTTCCTGACCATGGATTATTGATTTCATTGTTAAGCTTATACCTAGGAATTAAGATAAATGTACTGGACTACATCTCATGATACATGTGGAGTTCACCCTTAGGGATTTTAATTATTTTCCCTATTCATCTACTAAACTCTATCAGGTTATCTTCTATATGTCAATTTTTTTAATTTTTGTATCATCATTTGGACGAGCATGAATTATTTTAAATTGGAATTGATTATTTATATTCAGATTATATTATTCATCCTCTCTTATTGCTTTCATTAATTAATTATTCCAATATTTTATGTTTTTAATTTTTGAATATACCATTGTGCTACTATGAACAATATGGTATAGCCTACCAATCAATCCCTCCTTATAACTTGGCTATTAGTCAACACCCATTGGCATATGGGGAGGCACGATTGAAGCCATGTGGTGACCAGTATGACTACTGGTTTTATAAGAAGTTGGTTTAGGATTCTATAAAGTGGTATTAGAGCCATTATATTTTCATTTTTCAATTATATAGGGATGGTAGACATGATATGAAGAATGTATTGGCTCTTGAAAAATAGTTGTGTCTAGGAGGGATCAATCCACCCAAATGGAAAATTCCATATAGAAAGGGATGGGATTATCGTTCATGATTCTCATTATTACAGTTTATTATGAATTCATGTTTATTTATTGGAGTATTTTAATTTTCTTACTCATTTCATAGATTAATATTATTTTACTATTATCCATGTATCTCCAAGGTGTAGCATTACATTCATCATTATAGGTACACCTAGATTCACATGACATGCATCTTCCATAACATTTAGTTTCATTAATAGGATAACCACTGATTATGATAATGTTACTTTTGTGTTTATTAGACTAGTTTTCATATATCATTTGAGTTATTCTGGTGACATTCATTGTTTGGTATCTGTTTAGGTATTTATTTTTCATGATTGCTTATATAAAATGCTTGTGTGATTTATATAGCATGTTAATCTTCATCCCTGATTTTTTAAATATATTCTAGGATTCCTGATTATTTATCATTTCTTACATAAGTATCATTATTCTATGCTTATTTAGAATTATCAACTATGTTTAATGTGTGGCTTGATATTCCTTATTGTTATTTTGAAATATAATTGGTTGTCAATCATAAAAATCATTACAAATAGTTTTTTCTCATTTAGATTGATGTTTACACCTTAACTAACTAATCATGATATGTTGTAGCCAAGAACCATTTATTTTATGGGATGCAACATGTTGTTTGTGATTAATGGGAGACAAAATCCAATCGGTTACACGTATTCACACTTTATATATTGGGATATGGAAACCCATATAGTTGGACAAATATATAATTTCATGATATTTTTGGAATAATTATAAATGTAAAAGCTATTTTATTATGATATGTTATGAATTGGTTGATTTTGGAACTCTTACATGACTCAAACCAAGTAGGTCGGTTATGGTATTTACCCTTATCAAATAAAACCCATCAATGGAAATTTTAAAAATATAATCTATTGATGGTTACCTCTCTAAAGAATTCTGATTCAATCACATGGGAATGATGATCTGTATGATGTTTTTTTCAAAATATGTAATTGGACCTATATAGGTCATCTGGGACATCATTTTATGATATATCCCACTATGGGTGTTTGAAACATTTATAACTAAACAAATGTAATTATCAAGCATTATGATGAGACCATATTGGCTTAACATGACCATTGTAGTTCATCTTATCGATTACTACATTGTACTTAACTAAGTCATATTGAGGATATCTTTATGTATAATTAAAATTATTTGATGAAATTTATATGATAAATTTTCTTATTAGGGTGGGATGTTAATAATTGAATAATGTTTTAGAAAAGGATGTTTGATTATACATACCAGTTTTTTTCAAAGGTTTTTTTAAAATATGGTATGATGTTATTTTTTTTATAATTGTAACTTGATATTATGAAATAAATATTTTAAATGATGAATGTTTCAGAGTAATTCAATGTAATTAATTAAAATGGATCCTTAGGTGGTACCCTTAGTTTACGATCTCTTATAAGGGATGTTTAAAAATCTCATTGAATTTACATTGAATGGAAACATAAAAATTTTACTTATTCCTTTTTCATTTTTATAATGGGTGTGAATAATTTTTGAATGATGAATTTAATTATTATTTTCATGACCTAGTTATTCAGTCGATTATTGTACTTTTGTGATGAGATAGCTCAAGGTAGGTAGTATCCTTGGAGATTTAATTCGTTGACTAATTCCAGGATTTTTCAAATGTATTATACTGCTCAAGATATGATGTCCCTGGAAGGAATCACAGATTCTAAAAGACACCCTTACTTATATGGGTGGTTTTTGTATCATTGAACCTTATTATAGGTGTGAGCATCAAGTAATACTCAGTTTGATTATATTATAAATTCCCACAGAATGGTTATTTATTTAAATGGTTGTGTCACCATTTATTTTCCCTCAGTGATTGAAAACTTAGTATTTCATCATCTTGGTTAGTGGTAATATGTTGTATTATAACTTAGGGTAAGATCTCTAGTATAGACCACCTGATACTTAGATGCACAAGGAAGATAACATGTGGATAGTATCCAGGATTTCCCATTTTCTATTTTAATCCATTGGTTATTATCAATTAAAATACATGTACCTATAGAATTTCTAAATGATATGACGAACCAGTTGAGTTTGGTAGAATTTTTAAGCCTCAAGTTGTTGACTACATTCTTACATTATCTCCAGAGTAGATCGAACTAGAATTAATGTAATCACATTCAAAAAAAAAACATGATATGTAATTTTAATAGGATCATATTTTTTGACACATCAGTCATGTTGGTTTCATATTTGATGACAACTATTATAATGTGTGGGATCATGACTCGGAGAAGTTTTACATGTAATTTTAATGTGAAACTAAGATAGGTTCTTATAAAAATATTTTTTATCACTCCTTTCTATTAAGTGGAAAATCCTATGGTGGGGAGAGTCATGTTAGTCTTAGTGAATATGGGTCTTTGTAGGTAGAAGGAACACAACCAAGGAATACCAATTGAAAATGTTCAACATGGTTTTTGAATTCCTGTGAGGCTGGAGAGTCTTGTAACATGTTGGTGCTTTCTCAATAGCATGATGTTGATGTTGTTTATTGTGTACTCAGCCCTTTTGAAACAATGTTAGTTATTAATGGAATTCAGTGGTTAATAATGAGTTAATATTGGACACCTCATATGTTAATATAAATGTGAATGGTTATTGATGATGCATTGGAGGGTGAAGAAGAGATTCTTTCATGAGATGTCAACCCATAGTGGTTCGGTTGTTCTTTATTTTGATATTTGGGTATGGTTGGATGGAAACCATAATGAGAATTTCATCTTGGGCCTGATGAATATGTCTCAAGAATTTTTGTAATTCTTAACACCCTATTGATGTAATCTTTCATAGCGATGAAGATGTACCCTATATTGATGTAGTCTTTTCTACACTAAGAGATAGTCGATTATATGATGATCTAAAAGTTTAAAATGCACTCATATTTCAGTAAATATGATATATTAGATTTGAGCACTAGATGTATGGTATTTATGGAGGAATGGTTAGTCCAAAGTGATATCTAGTTTCTTATGTAGAATGCTTTGACCAGGTTCTTGGATCTGATATGTTTTCCTCTAACATGGACACCATGCGGATCCCACTATAGGCATAGTCAATGATCTAACATGTCTTGATGTATCTCTTATAAATATGAAGTATGGACTACCTTGGGTTAGTTCATTGTACTGCAGTTTAATTAATCTAAGGTTGTCCTAGGTATGTTATCAGGATCATAGGTTATTTTTAAAGGGTAACAATTCTTATTGGGTGGATCTAGGTTACACCATTGTTCTTTCTTCGGTATTTTAGATAAAATGGTATAGTGATGGTTTGGTTAGGCTATGTCACCCAATGTCAGGTATGTGATTCAATGAACATGATTGTTGTAAATTTGATATTCCTTGGAAGAAGTAATTGTGGTTTAGTTTTTAGTACACCAATATTATAAGCCCTTTATTTTGAGAATGTTCTGTTAGAGGTGGCTCACCATATTTCATTTTTAAGGAATATGGTTTTTGAATAACCATTTTGGGTGCATCATCAGGTGGAGACTGGTCAATTATGTCTTATCCAATGATTTTTATGAAAAGATAGCTTGACCTATCTAAATTATTATGGTGGGAAATATACAATTTGACAAACTAAAATCCCTACTCGAGTGTAAAAAACATTCTTAAGGAATAATTTTTAGGAAATTGTGATTATGGATGTATTGTGTCCTGGAATTGGCCCATTTTATGTTAAAACCTAAGGTAGGGAGAACCATCATCCATATATATAATTATATGAGTACTTGATCATGTATCAAGCTAAACAGGCTCAGGTAAGAATTATTTTAGTGTTTTAGTAAGAAAGTGAGTGTTGGATTGGTTTTTGATGGCTTATGTGTCATACACATAAATTACACTTTGATGTGTGTCGGGCATTTAGGAATGAAAAACGAAATTTTCAATGAGACAGCAAGACCCTTGTAGATCGGGTGATGTTTTCATTTTCCCCCAAGGATTCTCATGGAAGATAGGTTCTTGAATTGGGAGGTCATAACGACCCTTATTTTTGGAAAAGGATGAATACCAATAGAAATTGAATCTTTTTTTCATTTGGGGGATCGTATGTTTTGAAAATAGAGCCTCAAAATTAATTTTAAATAGTTTAAAGACATCAAAGTGTTGTTTTTGAAATCATATTAAGGAATAATGGGTCCCATGGGAGATCTGTCAGGTTTTGGGAGTTTCATGGCCAAAAATTCTATGTTATGCAAGAATATGGTAGGGTTCACCATTTTTATGAAACTATGAATCCCTTAAAATAACAATTGATGTGATGTCTAGCGGAGTAGGAGGCCATCTATCATTTTATTAATCCATGAAAAAGGAGGAGCATGAGAACAAAATTTGTCTAATGTTTTTATCAAGGGTGTGCATGGGTTGGGCATGACTTTCCAAAAACTTTTCCAGAGCCTGCACACACAGTGAATTTCAGACAGTTTTTGCACTATTTAGTGCATGGTTGGTCAAACCATGATGGACAACCATGTGGGGTGTGATTCCTAAAAAGTGGGATCTTCATAGATGGAATAGGGTTTTCTAAAACATTATGGACAATCCATGAGACCCAGTATTTAAGGATGAATTTAAATTTTTTCCCTTAATGAAATTTGAATCCATATTTTCTTCTTTCCTAATTTCATTCCAGTAGATGGATCCTCCATTCCCCCCCCCCCTCATGCTCCCCTCTTCCCTATCCTAGGAATTAATATATATCATAGATCCTGAAATCATATCAATCATTTTCATATGTGTTTGATATATTTAGGTAATCTCATAACTTACCTTAAATCATATCTTAGTTACTCTGACCACATATTGTATAATTTTGGTTTGAACTCATTTTCCCTATTTCAGGGATGGATGCCAGTTTCATCGATTTCTTACAAACTGAACTAAATAAATCCATGATATTAGACGATTAAAGGGTCCATGATATATAGTAGGTGTTATATATATTTTCCCAAGAATCTGTTGACTTTCATAAATTTCCATGGTTCCTTTCACGGGCCTTTGTCATGTGCCACCCAAAAATGAGTTCTACATGTCTAACTTGATATACGCATGAACTATTACCCCTATTAAGCCTTGATATATTTTAGAGATAGCACAAAAGATTTATAGATGTACCTTTGGGTGTGCTTGTAGAAAATTCCTTCTCTTTTTAATTAATTAATTTTCTAGAATGTCTTTTAAGAGTTTAATCTTAGATTTTGAATGGAATTGACTGCATAGGTAGTTTTCTAATTGAAAATGTAACCTTCTATGTGCATAATTGATCCATTATATTGATTTTATATGTTTTTAAGAATTCATAAAGGATCTTTTTTTGTGAAATGGTTAATGACCCTTGAAAGTAATACCTTGTTGAGATAAATGAGTCATTGTTTAGAAATTTCATGATTTATATTAAAACCCATTAAATGAGGAGTGTTTTCTTCTAAACTAATACACGATTATTTGTGATTTTAAACATTCCAGGACTAACAAAATTAGTTTTATTATTATTCCATTAATTTATTGCAATATATGTGTCTTGTTTTGTAGATTGAAACATATTATAATCTTAAATTGAATGAATAAAAGGGAATGTACTTCCTTGTGACCCATTATTTCAAGGACCAACAACCTTCTACATGTGTTGGAAAATCATGAATATAAATTTCATTTACTTGATAAATAAAATTTCATGATTATATAGGTAAACTATCTTCATGAAGGTGCATTGTATTAATGAATTAAATGGATTAATTGAAATAAATTATGAAGGGTGGAAAGGCCATGTTGACCATTTAATGGTTTGTTACATGCATTAATTTAATTTTGATTCACATGGGTTATATGGAAATTTTGAATAATATTAAGAGGTAATGTATTTTTATAAATATGACTATTCTGATGATATATGTTATATAATGATGGTAAGGGTGTTTTTGATAATTAAAATTCACTCTCCCTTACATCGAGTGTTGCGCATAAAATATCACACCATTGACACTATTTGGATGGGGGGAATGACGCAACACAGACCTTGTTTCGGTTGTTTCCATAGAAATACACCCACAATATCGTGTGGAGGGAATAGTGTTTCTCATTCAGTATGAGATGTAGGTCTTGAACCAATTTCATTATCTTATAGGCTCCATTATAATGACTATATATTCCTGATTTATGCTTCACTACATCCATCACCAAGTATTGTAGGTATATGGATACTTACATCTATACATACAGAGTATATATAGGTGGATTCAATATATAATCATGCTATATATATACTATTAATAAAATTATATGTATATATATAGTTATTGATCAGACATTTATTCTGGATATGAGGCGATGTAGGTAGAGCTACCATGTGTACTTCAAGAACCATAGGATGATGCTTTTTATTTTTTAGTGTTTGTTGTTATTCTTTATTCTTAAAAATTACTATATTACATATTCATAGACTAGATTTCGATTTAGAAACCATTGGAGGAGGACTAATGAGTATATCTCACACCTTGTAGAAGAAGAAATTACATAGGTGAACCCCGACAGTCCTCATGTCCGTAAGAAAATGGATTATTTCCTGGGCTATTATACTTGTATTTAGGACGTAAGAATAAGGTAATGAACTATAGATCACAATGGTCATGCAGTTCACCAATTGGTCTTCAAATGTTTTTATTTATTCATTAACTTCATTATATCATGTTGCCTAATATGTGTATAATGTTTAAATTTATGTGTCACCATTTGGATATACGTGAATTGTTCTATATTGACATTAGAAAATAATACTCAGTTAATATTATTATTATTATCCTATGACCTTAATTTATTATATATCCTACTATTATTTGATATTTATTTGTAAAATATTGTTGTTCTACTATTATCATGGGGGTGTAGTCTTTCCACTATCTCGTCCATAGACTCTCGCTGCTAGTCAGTAGTCACTGGTATAAGGGGGCGGGTTAGAGGTTATATGGAGACCAATCTAAAAACTGGTTTTATATGATGTCAACATGGAATGTTACATGGAAAAAAATATAAATTTCAATAAAATTCATCATTTTTTATTATTCACTACACAAAAAACATTTCATAATATTTTAAAAAAAATCATAAATCAATTTTGTTATCATTATTTAAAAAATGATGTTAATTCTATGGAAAAAAATTATTGTAGTGTCAAAATTTTAATATAATATTTTATCAGAAAAATAAAATAAACTATTATTATTTATGAAATATATGACATTAAAAAATATTTACTATTTATTTAATAATCATTAAAAAAATTTATTGAGTAGGATAATTTTATTTTTCTCATAAATTTCTAATCTTATTTCTACCAACAAATTCATTAGATATGTTATAATGGGCATATTTAAATAGTAATAATTCTGGGTTAGTTTACATTTTTTGTTGTGTGACATATCTGATATTAAACATACTATTATTATTTTAAAATCTCAAGGTGTCACATTATAACCCCTTTAACATTTTTGATCCTTATAATATGAACCTTTTCTCAGTAAACAATGGATTGATATTTGGAAATTTAATTGTTGAAAACCCAGATTATAGTATGTGTTCATAAAACATCCTCTTGAAAAATAGAAATAAAAAAATATGAATTTCATTTGAATTAGAACATAGCTATGTTCCCAAATATGATAGATTTATTGAGAAGTGAAAAAATGGATATCAAAAATAAAACTAACACCCAATGACTGATAGAGAGTATCATAGATGCACCCTCACACGTCATTTAATTCTCATGGGTTGCGGTCATATTACATTTGATTTTTTCCTTAACTTTTCTTTCTATTGAAAAATAGTATATTAATAGTTTGAGGTTGATCCCAATGTGAATTGAGCTTGTCATAGAAACTTACAGCTTATAACCCTAAATTTAGAAGTCCTGACATGTTGAGTTCTATTTGGGAAAAGTTTTTCAAAATGCATATGGTTTGGAATCAGAGATAGAGAATGGATCGGTGCCAATTTTGGGGTTTTTGGTAAAAGTTAATCTCTATACTAACTTGGCATGATCATAAGATATAGGCTTAGAGGAAATCATATATATAAAGTTCACTATGGTCAAAAATTCATGTTATAACTAGGATGTGGTTATTCCTTATTCTTGAAGTAAACACAACCAAATAGTATTAATCATAGATTCTATGGAAGAAAGTGTCATAAGTTGTTTATCATATCCTATTGTACTCAAATTAGGTCAGTTTAATTCAACAGAACATCCCATGTTCATGGTCTTTTGAATGAATTAGATGATTATTTATTTTTAAATCCTTTTACTACTCTTATTATTACCAAGTTGAGGATTAGATATTCATTAAATTAAAATACCCTTATTTTTTCCATTACCCAAGGTGGTTTAGCCACAGATTGTAGAATTAATCTGGAAATGGGAAGATATTGAAAACATATTGAATTTATAAATAACAAATTGGATTATACTATTAATGAAATTGCATGCATTTGGATTTATCAGTTTGAGGAAAATTAAGTAATTAATTAAAAATAGAAAGGAGGTTTTTATTGTAATTATAAATAACTGACTTACTTGAAACAAGTGTCAAAATAATTTGTTTCAACGGTTGTTCATGGCTTGCTACAAAAAAATAAGAACAAGAAAAAAAGAATCGATAGTGAAAAACGGAATGAAAAATGACCTTTAAATAAATCTATAGTTCTGATATTTATGAAAAACAATGAAAATAAATGAATGAATTCAAGTTTAGGAGGTAGGGAGTTGAAGGTAACAAGACATGAATGAATAAAAGAAGTTTTGTTATTCCTAAAATTTAGTGTGAATCTATTACATATATATAATACTAAATGATGTGTAATAGGAATTCATGTTGTGTAATCTTGACCCACATCTTTCTCCCTAAATCTTAAATAGGTGTGTATCTTAAGAGAATATCATCTGAGATTTGGAATCATGAAATCATTCACGATGTGTAATTGGATGTCATCTCATGAAGCTTTCTTCGACTATTGGGAAATGTTATTTTAATGATTCACTTCAAGGACTAATGATTTACACCATGTAAGTAAGGTTCATGACATGTAATAAGGACTCACATTGTGTAAATTGCCATGGATTTCGAATTCTTCATGACATGGATTCATAACTCGCAACATGTGGTGAAACGATATTACGCATTGTGTAATGGTGTTTAATAATGTTTAATAGCCAATTTTTCTCCTTTTCTATAATTTTTACACTTAACCAATACTATATATTTCGTTCTATAATCAACACATACCTGGTGCATTATTGAGTAAAAGAGAATAGAACTATGTGTAAAAAAATAATATTTTTATAAAATCATCCCTAAATAAAAAATCATCTAGGCCTCATAGCCCTATTATTTAAAAAAATTATTCATCCTTTAATAACAATTTTTAACTCTACCATCAACTCTTCACCCATTTTTAATTTTCCTCACATTAAATTATATCTCAACACATAGGGTTAAATGAAACTATATTTATGATCATACCTTAAGTAAAATTTCCTAACCATAGGCTTGCATTGGTTCTATCATATCCACTTCCAAAATATATATATATAATCAATCATATGAGCTTCTTCAATTAGGTTCTAATGACACTAAGGATATCATAAGGTAGTTAATCAGTGAAAAGCATGCTCAAAAATGAGGGTAGGGTCTGGAGTATAATAATTGAATGTCGTGATAAGTTTAATGAAGAGAATAATCTATATATAATTATGTAAATGATCCAAAAAACTCAATTTGGATTCATTTATATATATCAAGTCTTTGCAATAATTGTATCATATCCCTATGTTTTTCATTTTCATTTATTCATGGAAGTTAGGTCTAGGCCAAATCTCACCTCTATCCCCTAACCAAATATGATCATTCAAGGGATTCATCGGTCTGAAAATGGAGATTCTTTACATTCCTAATACATAACAAAAATCTTTTCCTTTTATTTTTTATTTTTTCAATGGAATATGATAGATTTTAAATACATAAAATTATGCATGGATCATGATCAATTGGTTTGGTAAGATCCACAATACATCTTCTGAGTAAAACTATTCTCTATTACTAGAAAAAAATCTCTCGCACACTTGTTCAATGTAAATTCATGCATTATAAAAATAGTAGGGTATGAAGGATAATCGGCTTGAAATATATGCATCCTATAACAACATTCATGGAAAATATGTTCATAATGAGGGATATATGTAAGGAGGTTCTTAGTAAAAAGTAGCTCAATGATGATTGGCTCAAAAAAATTAAAATAGTATTTGTTCATTTATAGCTTCAATAAGATATAAATTCATTTTTTGATATGTTTACACGTCCCATGTGTCACTCAATAAATATGATCGAAAAATAATTTACAATTATAGGCTAATAATACTCTCAAGAATGAGAATAAATAAAGAACATTCAATCACTATGGGTATAAAACTGAGTAATAAGTCAATTAATAGTAATTTCAAAAATGTTTAATTTTATTTAAATTATTAATCTCATTAGATATTCTAAAATAAAAATTTGGACTCAAAAATTATTATTAACAATTATCTACTTAACTATTTTTTTTTAAAATAATTATTGAGTATTCGGTTTTAAAGCATACTTTCAAAATGAAAATTTATCCTTGATAGATAATAACAAGAAAAAATTTGTGTTTATTGAATGTGAACTCATGAAAATCTAATTCCTCCATACATAGAAGGAGATAGTGTATGAACTGTTTATGTATGTATTTTTGGAGGGGTATGGATGATAAATCATAAATAAATTAAATGGTTGTTGAACAATTAATAACTAAGGGTATCGAGAGCTCCCATTAGTAAGTGTATAGTCATGGGGAAATATTGTATATCTTGTTTTTGAAATTGAGATACCTATAATATGGTTTATTTATAAAAATCATGTAACAGATAAATCATTATTTTATAGGTTTGAAACATTGTCAAGTAGTAAAATAGGAAAGTGAACTATCTAATGAGATATAAATATAAATTTTATTTAATTTCATATAGGTTTCTATAATTAAGCTACAAGTATCTCATGATAAGATTAAAAATAATCTATAAATTTAATCAGTATAAGTAATAAAAATATTAAACAGATTAAATATGGGTTTCCTCCCATAAAGTGTTAATAAATGATGTCATCAGCTAGATGAATGAAGTGATGTAACATATAGTTTCTTCCATCGGTTCAATGTCTCCTCTACCACTTACAGTATCCTGCAGAAGTGTCCTATAGTTTGCAGGGTCCTTTGTTAGGATTGAAGACTTCATGAGATTATCAAGCATAGATTAGATGTTGAAGGAAGGGTATCTAAGCTCTTTGTGGTTTCTTCTATTCATGAATATCTAGTGAGGTCTCGTGAATATGATGCTCAATCTCATCCATGTTTAGAGTCACTCATTAAACTAGAATAGATATAGGTACAGATTCATCATCAACCACAGTTGAAACAAAGGATCTAATAATGCATATTATAAAATTATAAATATTTTAATAATAAGAAATATAATGTGGGGGAAAATCAGTTTTCAATGTATATAGTGTTAAATGATATAAAATAGAGGGCTACAGATATCCAAATAGGGAAAGAAAAAATCCCTCAAACATATGTCCAAAAAAATGATGAGCATGTTGGCCAAATAATATAATATATTGGTCTCAAAAATCACCTCTATCATCCACTCTTGATATGGGGGTGGTGGTAGCTGTCCTTCCTTGTTAGTGGCAGTGATGGCAGGAGGGGTTGGTTGGTCAGTGACTGAGTGGTGGTTTGGGGTACTTTAATGAGGTGTTGGGTAGGTCTTAAGGAGGAACATATCATATGTGTGGACATGTTTCTAGAATCCAGATCAGAAAATGGAACCTTAGAGGATGGGTTAGTGGATGGCCCCATTCACCGCCATGCTTTCTCTGCTAGGTACTCTTGTGGGAAGCCAAGTGTGAGTGATCTAGTGGATCATCTATAAATACCCGCACTTATTTCATACATAATCTTGAATTTATTCAACATTTTACATTGAGGATCTTTTCAAGTTTAGAGCTTTAGAGAATTAAGACAAAATATTCATAACATTACACATTGTTACATAGTGGATACCATAAAATCAGTTTCCATTTTCCTCAGAATATAAAACATTAAAACAAAAAACAAGACTCCTTGACATTTCCTCAACATTTAACATGTCTTCCTTCCTTGTTTTACTCATCCATTAACCTGTGAAAATTCATTTAAAAACATGGGATGAGCACAAAAGCTCAGTAAGGTATGAAAAAGAAAGAAAAATCACATTAGTCCATGAATACGCATGATGTATGAAAACATTTTCAAAAGACATGCTTTCCACCAATAAAATCTTACTTAGCGTAACATGAGATTTACACAAGATCCACACAAACATAATTATAATCATAGAGTTATATTTGGGCATTACTTACATAATCTTGTAACCATCTTGGCTACCTTAAAATTTGTAACCCTCACGGCTACCTTACTTTGTGTAACCATCAGAGTTACACTTGGAGTAACCATACGGCCGACCTCCAACTTACTCATACCCAATGCATTGGAGGGAAATATAGGTCCCACCCTTCATCATAAACAATGCCCAATTGCCAAAACATAATCATACAACATAAACAATAGGATAAAAACATTGCCTTTGAATCTTATAAAACAGAATTTTAAAAGAGGATTTTAGAAGAAAAGTACCTTATAAACATCATACACTTGAAGTGAGGCTTAATAGAGTGGATGTAATATGTATATACTCTGTAAATACACATAATGAAACATAATATAAACAAAACCCATCACACAAACAATTTAAATAGCACATAAATTATAAAGTAGAATGTTAACCCAAAGAATGGAAATCGGGTTAAGAATTCCCTTACCTTGGGCTTGTCTTACTTCAAAATTGTTTAAACCTCCTGTATAATGGTCAAAAGGGTGTTATTAGTATTTTATAGAAACATTTTCATGTTTATAACATCTTATATGTTCATTTCATAACCTCATTTCATCCCTTATTTGTTAGTATTTGGTTCCTTGCATTATTTTGGGTGAGTTCTTTTGTGATTTTCACAATCGGTTCATGATGAATCGTTCTTGTTGATTGGAAGTGAAACTCCAGAATTGGAATGGAGTAGTATTTACATATTTAAAGTACCATAAATGATACCATTTATCACTTTGATGCTTTATATGATGATGATTTATAAGTTAAAACATTAATTATGTTCGTTTAGATCATTTAAGTGGTTCCTTGATAATTACAACCTCATTTAGTCTAATAAATTTGAATCATGAGTACAAAAGAATTCCAGAACCTTATATGATTCATAAAACATATATTATAACCTGGTTCAACCATATAAATGGTTTCATGACCAGACTTGAAAGAATTAATGGAGATTGAAAATACATCATCCACGATATCGGTAATTCGACACAAATGGACAATGTTTTTTGATTCTTTAAATAAGTGAGAGAGGAGAGGAATAATGATTTGTAATTTTCCATAAACATGAAAACATCCAGAATATACATGATTCTGGAGATTTCATGCCTCTTGGATAAGAGGGGGTGAAGAACTAAGAGAAGGGAATCTTGAAATGAAGAAAACATGAGAAATTTCTTACAAAAATTCGGCAGCCTAACGGCGTCTCTTAAAATTTCATAAAAATAAGATTGATGAGAGGAATGGAATATCTCATCATTCATAAAAAATTTGGACAGTAAGGGGAAATATTAAACGAAATATCCCAAGAAAAGACAAAGGGAAAGGAAGAGAATAACATAAAATGGAAGGAAAGAATGAAAATGAAAGAGGATGTTTACCTCTTGATCTCTTCTCCTTGAGATCCTTCTTAAGGGATTTGATTTTGGTCTTTTGGTGAGACCAGCAGCTCTAGGACGTGGGGAAGAAGATTGAGGAGGGAATTTGGCAGAAATTAGACAATGCTCAAGGCTTGAGAGGTGTGAGAGGAAGAGGGGAGTGAGGGTGGTATTTATAGTGGAGGAGGGGAGGTATTTTAGATTATTTTAATCATTATTATAATATTTTTATCAAGACTATGAATAATCTCAAATCAAGTGGCCTTAATTAGTGAAAATATAAAGTGATTTCGAGGCAAGTGGCCTTTCATCACTTATGATTTCATAAATAGTGCATATTTACCGATAAATTGATTATACGGTATTTTATCGTATTTCACTATTCACCGAAAATTCAAGAGTTTCAGAAAAATACCAAAAATTTACCCCAACCATTTTTCGATGTGTAGAATTCAAAAATGAACTCCATTTTTCAAAAATAATTTTCTAAATATTATTAATTTAATTTTTAAATAAGGTCACAGTTAATTCGAAAAATAACAAAATTGAAGTGCAATTAGTTTTATGTGACATTGGAAAATTAATTAAGATCCCATTATCCTATTTCCATGGGAAAATAAAATAATAATATTATTTACTATTCATGAGGTCATATTACTATTCATATTACTATTCATAAGGGCATGTTACTATTCACCAAAAAAACAAGTTTGTTCCATCAGACTCTAAATAACATACTGAACACAATTGTAGATGACAGTTTCTTGAAATTCAAAACATAGAAGAAATAAAATTATGTTTAAAGGATACTTATAAATATATACCTTAAACAAAATTGCAAGCACTTTCAATTTATTTTTAGAAAACCTTGGGATGTTACATTATCCCCACCTTCTTGAAATTGCGTCCTCGCAATTTTATTTACTTATTAAACAACTAAGGGTACCTTGATTAAGGTGTCCACTCGGTTTCATCGTCATCTTGTTCACGTAGGTAGAAGCCCCATGCATTACAACAATGATTTAGACATCCTTCAAAATCATTTGCTTCCTCCATCCAAATACACCTCGTACAACATGGGTCATATGGGTGTTCACAAAAAAACAGTTTTGGAAAATAATCATGTATGACATATAATTCCAAAACATCTGATAAAACATGATTTCTATAAAATAGTCGGACCGAAATTGAGTTGAAACTTTCTATTATTGGTCCTTTTAAAATACCATAAGTATGTGATGTGAGACTATAGTTTAAAAGCAAATATAAATAGGTTGCACAAGGGTCTCCTTCCTCAGCACCATTTTTAAAATCATAATATGCTTCAAATTCTTGTGATAAGGAAAAATATTTGAAAATACCTTGATAATATTTACCTTTCTTGAAATTATGTGAATATTGTGAAAATAGTATTTGTCTAAAAACAACCCATGATCCATGATGATAACGAGGTATAGAGGAGGTGTTTGATATCTCAAAAAACTGCTTGTAAGTGAGTTGTATGCTAGAAAAAGTTTCACAATCATCCGAAGATGACTTTGCAATAATTATTTCAAGCATGTCATCAGGAAGAGATAGGAATGTTGTTTGAGATCCTTCTCCTTCCATTCGTAACCGACTTTACTTGACCTGAAAAAAAAAGTTATAAAACAAGGATTTAACTGAAATAATAGATATAGGGACTAATCACGTGTCTCACAAGAACTCATAATCCCTAAAGTTGTCTAAACCGACCTCTGATACCAACTATAAGGACCAAAACTTATTTCATACATAATCTTCAATTTATTCAACATTTTACATTGAGGATCTTTTCAAGTTTAGAGCTTTAGAGAATTAAGACAAAATATTCATAACATTACACATTGTTACATAGTGGATACCATAAAATCAGTTTCCATTTTCCTCAGAATATAAAACATTAAAACACAAAACAAGACTCCTTGAAATTTCCTCAAAATTTAACATGTCTTCCTTCCTTGTTTTACTCATCCATTAACCTGTGAAAATAATTTAAAAACTTGGGATGAGCACAAAAGCTCAGTAAGGTATGAAAAAGAAGGAAAAATCACATTAGTCCATGAATACGCATGACGTATGAAAACATTTTCAAAAGACATGATTTCCACCCATAAAATCTTAATTAGCATAACATGAGATTTACACAAGATCCAAACAAACATAATTATAATCATAGAGGTATATTGGGGCATTACTTACATAATCTTGTAACCATCTTGGCTACCTTAAAATTTGTAACCCTCACGGCTACCTTACTTTGTGTAACCATCACAGTTACACTTGGAGTAACCATACGGCCGACCTCCAACTTATTCATACCCAATGAATTGGAGGGAAATATAGGTCCCACCCTTCATCATAAACAATTCCCAATTGCCAAAACATAATCATACAACATAAATAATAGGATAAAAACATTGCCTTTGAATCTTATAAAACAGAATTTTAAAAGAGGATTTTAGAAGAAAAGTCCCTTATAAACATCATACACTTGAAGTGAGGCTTAATAGAGTGGATGTAATATGTATATACTCTGTAAATACACATAATGAAACATAATATAAACAAAACCCATCACACAAACAATTTAAATAGCACATAAATTATAAAGTAGAATGTTAACCCAAAGAATGGAAATCGGGTTAAGAATTCCCTTACCTTGGGCTTGTCTTACTTCAAAATTGTTTAAACCTCCTGTATAATGGTCAAAAGGGTGTTATTAGTATTTTATAGAAACATTTTCATGTTTATAACATCTTATATGTTCATTTCATAACCTCATTTCATCCCTTATTTGTTAGTATTTGGTTCCTTGCATTATTTTGGGTGAGTTCTTTTGTGATTTTCACAATCGGTTCATGATGAATCGTTCTTGTTGATTGGAAGTGAAACTCCAGAATTGTAATGGAGTAGTATTTACATATTTAAAGTACCATAAATGATACCATTTATCACTTTGATGCTTTATATGATGATGATTTATAAGTTAAAACATTAATTGTGTTCGTTTAGATCATTTAAGTGGTTCCTTGATAATTACAACCTCATTTAGTCTACTAAATTTGAATCATGAGTACAAAAGAATTCCAGAACCTTATATGATTCATAAAACATATATTATAACCTGGTTCAACCATATAAATGGTTTCATGACCAGACTTGAAAGAATTAATGGAGATTGAAAATACATCGTCCACGATATCGGTAATTCGACACAAATGGACAATGTTTTTTGATTCTTTAAATAAGTGAGAGAGGAGAGGAATAATGATTTGTAATTTTCCATAAACATGACAACATCCAGAATATACATGATTCTGGAGATTTCATGCCTCTTGGATAAGAGGGGGTGAAGAACGAAGAGAAGGGAATCTTGAAATGAAGAAAACATGAGAAATTTCTTACAAAAATTCGGCAGCCTAACGGCGTCTCTAAAAATTTCATAAAAATAAGATTGATGAGAGGAATGGAATATCTCATCATTCATACAAAATTTGGACAGTAAGGGGAAATATTAAACGAAATATCCCAACAAAAGACAAAGGTAAAGGAAGAGAATAACATAAAATGGAAGGAAAGAATGAAAATGAAAGAGGATGTTTACCTCTTGATCTCTTCTCCTTGAGATCCTTCTTAAGGGCTTTGATTTTGGTATTTTGGTGAGACCAGCAGCTCTAGGACGTGGGGAAGAATATTGAGGAGGGAATTTGGCAGAAATTATACAATGCTCAAGGCTTGAGAGGTGTGAGAGGAAGAGGGGAGTGAGGGTGGTATTTATAGTGGAGGAGGGGAGGTATTTTAGATTATTTTAATCATTATTATAATATTTTTATCAAGACTATGAATAATCTCAACTCAAGTGGCCTTAATTAGTGAAAATATAAAGTGAGTTCGAGGAAAGTGGCCTTTCATCACTTATGATGTCATAAATAGTGCATATTTACCGATAAATTGATTATACGGTATTTTATCGTATTTCACTATTCACCGAAAATTCAAGAGTTTCAAAAAAATACCAAAAATTTACCCCAACCATTTTTCGATGTGTAGAATTCAAAAATGAACTCCATTTTTCAAAAATAATTTTCTAAATATTATTAATTTAATTTTTAAATAAGGTCACAGTTAATTCGAAAAATAACAAAATTGAAGTGCAATTAGTTTTATGTGACATTGGAAAATTAATTAAGATCCCATTATCCTATTGCCA
Source organism: Viscum album (assembly GCA_963277665.1). Lineage (NCBI taxonomy): Eukaryota > Viridiplantae > Streptophyta > Magnoliopsida > Santalales > Viscaceae > Viscum > Viscum album. The sequence goes on from OY728150.1 coordinate 914,544,445, forward strand.
TTGGAAAATAAAATAATAATATTATTTACTATTCATGAGGTCATATTACTATTCATTTTACTATTCATATTACTATTCATAAGGGCATGTTACTATTCACCAAAAAAACAAGTTTGTTCCATCAGACTCTAAATAACATACTGAACACAATTGTAGATGACAGTTTCTTGAAATTCAAAACATAGAAGAAATAAAATTATGTTTAAAGGATACTTATAAATATATACCTTAAACAAAATTTCAAGCATTTTCAATTTATTTTTAGAAAACCTTGGTATGTTACATCATCAGTCTAGGTTGTGGGTGGGGAATTTGTAGAAGAGGAGGGGCCAGTAGGTGTCACTGGAAGTTGAGAACCTGATGGAAATGAGGGTGGTGTATTGGTGATAAAATGGTAAATATTTTCAATAGTATTGTGTATATGGGAATATATCCATCTTATTTTCACCTGGATAAAAATTTGCATGGCCTAGATTTCTATCATGGTGGGATGGGTGGGTGGAGGAGTAGTGTATCTGGTGGTGGTAGAGGTAAGGAAATGGACCAGATATTTTGGAGGTGATTTTGTTGGTGGATTAGGTACAAGGTCTTCTATAGGATCTCTTAGTTCTTCATCGGCTACCTTAGGGACTTCTGGTGAACATCATACAGATTCATCATAACTAACCAAGAGCTTTATCTTGTACAACATTAGGAAATTGATTGACTCCATTAGTTCAAGATATGTGATTGTATGGGTGGAATCAGACACTAATATGGTCAGGTTGGTGAGAGATGAATGAACATCCCTTTAATGTACATATAGTTCTCTAAGTGTGTGATTGGTAGTAAAATGTGAACTGAGCATCCATTTTAACGACAGGGTCGCCCATGGATGCTGCTAAGATGATGATATATTACTGGATCACACTACTATGAGACTCATCTATGGAAAACCATAAATTATTCAAGGATCAATGATGAATCCTATGTATTGGTCTATGAAGCTGTGTGGATTTGATAATCCTAGGATCTTTCACTGCCTAAGTATCTTGGGTGATCATCTACCAAAGATGACTTAAATCAGACCTCAGAGGCTCGAGTTGGAGGGTCAGAAATAGAATATACATAGTAAACTCTTTTTTATTAAATTTTGATGAATATCCTAAATTCGGAAAATTAAATATCATGATGTTATCCTCGTATTCTGATGTAAAGGTTGTCTAATATTACCTCCAATGTAGAAATAAACTCCAAGAACAACTCCTGGTATGTCTCCTCATATACCTCAATGATGGATGAAATACTGAGGCACTCATGGAGTTATAGTATCTCATTACTGATCTGCAGGTGGGAATGAATGACCATTTATATGTTTTTTTGGTCCTATTTGGATTTTCCTACAACAGGTTGAGAAATACATGATTCTTGGGGTTGGATAAACGAAAAATGGAGTGAAAAGGTTGGTTTTCATCCCCAGATGAATCAGTGAAGCTGGACTGGGAGTCATACTATGAAATAGTCTCTTGACATGATACAACAAGAGGTGGAAGTGATGCTACCTAAGGTGGTGATGGTGCAAGAGGTGCAATGTCTCATGGATGCTTCACTAGTGGAGGATCATCACATTCTGGCGTAGGGTCTGCATGTGCAGGGTGCATAGTTTTTTTCAATTTCATTCTGTGAGTATAGTAGAGGGGTATGGATGATTAGGAGAATGTTGGTGGGGGTGGTTTAAGACAAATGGAATAAGGGACTGGGGTTTGGTTTTGTAACCATGAAGGGAGAGGGTTGGGGTGAGTGCCTGATTGGTAGGCAGTCCGATATTACGATCATGAGGGGAGCGGGTTGGGTTGTGAAGAGAGGAGTGGGATTTTTAGGCCATAAGGGAGGGGGTTTTAGGGGGAGAATAATGGAGGGGGTCAGGATGTGCGGCCGAGAGGGAGGAAAGGTGAGGTGTTATGGGAGAGAGTGGTTTGGGCCCAAAACCCTAGGTTCTCAACCTATTTTTAAAATCATGTTTTTTACATTACATGACATGTAAGGAAGTTTCACATCATGTGATGATGGGTTCTATAAAATATTGGAAGAAAAATAACATGTCAGGAAACAGGGTTACAAGACATGTAATTGAAATTTTTTCCTAGTTTTCGTTCAATATATTGCCTTTTTCTCCTAGAATTTCCTAATATTTCTTAAGTATCATTCTAACCTAACTGTCCAAAGGTTACCCATTCTGTGTTTCCTCCAAGTTAGCACTTCTTTTAACGTTTATACCTCGATTCTTTGAGGATCAGATGAATTTTAGGCTAACAACATGGGATTCACAGAAGGGTGCTTGATAGATTTTCAATCATTAATAGTTTACTTAAAATAGCGGTACACCTTCCTTTTAAATTTTAATTTTCCCATAAGGTAAAACATTAATTACATCAAAGGGTATTGATCGTCTAGATTTTATCTTCCCAATGAACAATTATAATCTTGAATTGAATAAAATGACCTTATTTCCTTGGACAAATATACTTCTTATAATGTGTTCATCATGCCATTTCATTGATTTTTATTTATAGATTATAGCATTTTTATAAGCATATTTTTTATATTTTTTCCAATTCTCAAATTAAATCATCCATGATTCTTCAAATTTTTTAGAATACATATTTTGCATCATAATTTTTATGTAAAATCAATGATCTAATTCAACTATCAGATGAAAAGGGTTTGCATAAACTAATCTAAAATGTGTTATACCAATGGTTGTTTTGTACACAGATTGGTATGCCCATAGTTCATCATCCAATTTTAGACTCCAACAACTTTTACATATGTTCATGGTATTCTCAGAGATATTCTTGATTTATTTATTTTACAATTCAACATTACCAAATTTTTTTGAGTGATACAGAGTTCCCCTATTATACCAAATTCTATATTTTTACAGCATAACCTTAACAACTTGATTGGTAAAATGTGTTCCTCGATAACAGATGATCAATCTTGGATATCCAAATCTTTTTAATACATTCTTTTTCAAAAAAATTCAGACCACTTTTTTTGTATCATGCATTATAGCTTTAGGGTCTACCAATATAGAGAAAATTTCAATACTAATAAAAATATATGACATTCCTTTTAAATTGAAAAATGGTCCCATGAAATCTATTCCCCATACATCAAGGATTTTGACATCCAGGATTGGGTTTTGAGGTATTGTTTTTCATTTTATAATGTTTCCAGTTCACTGGAACATACCAAAACATTGAAAATATTCCATTGTGTATTGGGTAAGAGTGGGATAGAAAGGTCCACTTTGTATGATCCATTCAATGGTGTTATCTGGTCCATGATTTCCTAATTTTTTTGGTGTATGACACATGTCTATCACATCTAGGAATGAAATGTTGTAGAAATCCATCAACTCAAGGCATGAAAAGGCGTGGTTAATCATAGTAGTATTGTGTCATTTCAGCTATAAATCCCCTATTTTTCTAGTATGAGAGATATTTTTGTAGAAATACTTTGGTAAGATAATTCTCATTATCACAAAACCATGGTTATACTTTTAGGATGAAAATGATTTCAATAGGAAAACCGACCTCGATGTCGATATCATCATTGTACATGATGAGTGTTAAAGGAAGTATATATAGAAAATTAGCAATCACATTTTCCATGAATGTGGTATCATTGATCACAAAATCAAATTTTTGGAGTATGGCAATCCACCTTATCCACCTTGGCTTCACATCCTTTTTCTTTATTAAATACATGAGGGAAGGATGATCGGTGTGTAAAATCACCTTTGAAAAAACTAAATACGAATTGAATTTATCAAAATCATACTCAAAATCTAATAGTTATTTATCTATTATTGTTTAGTTTACATGATCTTCATCTAGTGTGTGGTTGGAATAGTAGATATGATAGAATACGTGACAAACGTGTTTTCCTAAAACAGAACCAATAAAAAAGTCACTAGCATCACACGTCAATTAAAATTCCTTATCCTAGTCAAGTAAAATAAATAAATTGAATGATATCCAGATTTTATTGAAATTATTTAATTCCTTTTGTAATTTTAAATGAATTCAAATTGAAAATCCTTTGATAATAGGTTCATTATAGGGTGGGAAACTTTTAAAAAAATTACAAATCACTTATTGAATTTAACATGGCTCATAAAGCTCTTTATACCCTTAACTGTTTAAGGTTAAAGTAATTATTTTTTGAACTTCACCTTATCATGATCAAATTCTATGACTTATTCTTAAATATTATGTCCAATGAATATTAATCCTTGAACCATAAAATTTAATTTTTTTAATTAAATACCATAAATTATTCATTACAGTGACACTTGTATAACTCAAGATTTCTTAGGGAACCCTCGAATGATATTCCATAAACTAAAGATTCATCCATAAATATATATAAGAATTTATATTCCATATAATGTAATATATGAATCATTAATCCTTGAAATGTTTTTCGTGCATTACACATACTGAAAGATATGTTCATATTGGTGAAGGTACCAAATGAACAAGTGCATATGGTTTTTTATTAATCATCTTGATCCAATACAATATGATTATATCATGAGTATCCTCAAAAAAAATTAATTTACTTATAGAATTTCTAGAATTTAATCAATGAATAGTAATAGGAAATTATATTTTGGGGTTACTAGGTTCAAATTTATGTAAACCTGTAAAACTCTCCATCCACTAATGTTGTGTTTTGTCATTAATTAATTTTCATCAGTTTTCCACTGTGATCCCACCTTTCTTGGGGAATACTTGTATTAAGCTATCCCACAAGATTTTAGAGAATGAAAATATAATTTCAGAATCTACACGCTTCATAATATCGTTTATAAAAACCTCTTTCATCGGTGGTGTGATTCTCTATTAAGGTTGGTGTTAGGGGTTTTCACCTTCATCAAGAAGAATTTTAAGGGTGAATAAATTAGTACAAATTAATTTTATTTTTGAGAAACCCTATGAAATTTATTTCTTGTGTCTTTTCATGAATTCAACCAATTTTTTATAATTTATATGAGATTGTTCAGAGTAAATGTTTATTGGTAGATAGGTTGATGCTTTTATGTATGGATACATAAGAGTACTACATTTAGGTTTCAACTATAGTATTGGTGGTTGAATAATTGGAGATATAAATGTTGGGAAAGTATACCTTGTTAAAAGATCAATGAAGATAACTTCCCAAAAATCATACTCTTCTTCTAAATCGGGGAGAGACACCTCACTATCTTCTTGTATGGAAATATATTCATTTCACTCTTTCATATGAGATATAGTTTTTCCATCAATGGTATCAACTAATTTTATAGAAGAATTCATGAGTATTAAGACTACATATTCTCCTCTGATATGAAATATTAAAAACCTTAGATTCATATTTATCAAATCATTTTCTGTGGTCATGAATGGTCTTCCATGAATAATGGGGACGTAACCTTTTTATTCCATATAAAAAACCAATATTTTTTTAGAAATATGATGTTGGTTACATTAACTAATACACCCTATAGAATTTCTCGAGGGTACATTATTGACCAGTCTAAAATTTGCAGTTCCACTCTAGTTGGTTTGAGGTTTTAATGTCTTAACTTGTAAAATATAGTCATCATCATGAGGTTAATACATTCTCTAAGATTTCACATATCTCTTCCTGATATACACTCTCCAATAGAACATGAAAGTGAAAAACATATAAGGTATCTGATATTAGGTGTTATTTTTTTTTGAAAAACATTCGAGTATTCATCACATGGTGATATGACACCTAGATGTTCTATTTTTATTTTATTGAAAATAATATGTTTTAGGAATTTGTTATAAACTGGCTTCTGAGAAGTTTCCTCTTCAAATGGTAAGTTGGTAAGAAGTTGATTTAATATTTATAAGAAATTATTTTATTATTCCTCATTTCCTCATTGTATATATCTCTTTAGAAATGGAAAAGGTGTCTTATTTATCAATCCAAAAACATAGAAAAACTCTATTGGATGCTAAGGTGTAATGGTTTTTGTGGCTAAGGAAAGATCATGATGTATTACTTGAGCAGTACCATATACTTATACTTCTTATGGTGAGTGGATCTTGTGTTCCTTAATTTGTCTTTATTTGATACCACAAGGTTTCTGAAAATAATAATAATCCATTTCTCTACAATACATCCTTAGATTCTTCTCTTGGGTAGGTATCTATATTAATAGGTGGAGTACCTATTAATATGTCTAATAGAGTGTTTGGGATCATGCCCATCTAAATTTCGAGATTACATAGGGAAGCTCATTGGTTCTACATATCTTTTTCTTGAGTATTAATTCACTCATCTTATTTTTCAAAAAATGTATCTATAAGGTTCTATGTGTTACCCTAGAGCAGATGATTTTTCTACTGAGGTTTTGGTTGAGTTAGTTGAAACTGATGTTGTTATATTTTTGGGAAAGGATACTTTATGCTTGTTTTTCCAGTCTAGGAACATCGTTCATGAGTGGGTAACCAAGTGATCCTTGAGTATGAAGTGGTTCTTGGACACTTCTCTAGTGATAATAGACCTATTTTTTTAGGTTTCCACAAAGATGAACTTTGGTGATAGTACTAATGTTTCTATTAGAATGGTGGATTTTGTTTATTGTAATTGATGTAATTTCAATCTTGTTTATTTTATTATTCAGCTATTGTTTTTCAGTCTTGGTATAAGTGTGGTACACTGCACATTATTGATGACAACATCTACATTATATGTGTTGGATTTGTGGTGGTGTAGAAGGCATCTTTAATGACTCATACAACTTAGTTAAGGCTTCAACTTATGAGACTAGGTAAGTATTCACTTCCAATTTTTGGTTACCACTCCATGGGGTTGAATAATCACTCTCCCACATGTTGGTATTGTGATATACTTCGTCCAAAATAAATATTTTTGCTTCATGTGTCATTAAAATAATCCCTCTATCATCAACATCATCGATATCTATGTGAGTTGGTGCTAGATTCCATGGTAGAATATTTCGACCTATATACATGTGTCTAGTCCCTAGTTCAATCATTTTCTCATCATTTAACTGAATTTTTCCAAGATTTCAATGAAAAATCTCCATCAATATGAGAGATGTTCTATATATAATTCCAGAGAATTCAAGTCTGTGTTGGGGGTGTATTTCTCTAAAAACGTCTTGTCTAGATCTTCCCAATTTGTGATTGAATCAATAGATTGACTGTTAAGACAATACTTGGATTTATCTTGTAGAGAGACAAGAATTTCTCAAAGTTTTAATTCATCAAAAGATACACTGTGATTGAGAAAGTTATTTCACAACTCCAAGAAGTTTGCAATGCATTCATGCAGAACATGAATTTAAATTCCAATGAAATTTCTCATATTCTAGATCATATAAATTAGTCTAGGTTTTAATTCAATATAGTTTCCATGTATAGGATGGTGCACAATACTCCGTGAAGAACCATATATTGATGGACAACCAAAATCCATTATGGTAAATTATTGATGTTCCAGATGCTCTAAAGGTTTCACGCTAGGATTGTTTGGTATGATGGGTCAAATTTTACTGGAATGATTTATTATGTCTACCATATTTGACTGGTGGCATGTAGAGAGTTGTCATTATATTTTAGGCTCAAATGATATCTGTTCTAGATAAGAATGGCTCCTTGAATGAGTGAAAGGGCCCTAATGCAAGCATTATGCCTTAAGAAGTAGGGGTGAAGTGGCATCTATGGGAATATGGAAAAGGGAATAAAAGTTTAATGAGTACAGGGAGAGGTAATCTCAGGTTCTTTATCCATAAGATACCATGGAAATCATAGAAAATGATCCCAAAAAATGGTAAAAATATTTCATGTGCCTACATTCACTATTTATTTTTTGTGGGATACAATCGTATTAGATTTGATTTTTTCCCAAACATCATGTGCTACATAGACATAGTATAGTGATAGTGAATGGTCGATCCCATATGTAATTGATATGTCTGCAAGAAATTATGGCTTAGAGAACTATATTTATGAGTTGTCATGAGTTTGGTTTTTCTTTGGAAAACTATTTACAGACATGTGGTTTTGAATACAAGATAGAGAAGGTATTGTGGTTAATTATTGGGTTTCTGATATAAGATAATATCTATCCTAACTTCGTATGGTATTATGATCTAGGCTACAAATAAATCAAAGGTTGTAAGTTGAAAATGGTAAAACCAACAAGTTCTACCTAGGAGGTCGTTCTTTCGTGGACCAAAAGTAACCACAACCTGAGCACACAAATATTTGACTCTAAAGTAGAAATTTCACGAGCTATTGATAATAGAATAATATATTCCAATCAGGTCAAGGTCATTAAACTGAACTTCTTGTGGTCCAGGTTTCTCAAATTAATTGTATATACATTTATTTTTTAACCTGATTAATATTCATAGGATTAACAAATTGAGTATTATAAAATCAATAAATTCAAATACCCATACTATTGACCCTTCCACTAGGTGTTTTATCCACTCATTGTATAATTATATAAATATCAAAAGCGATTAAAAACATATTGAATTTATAAATGAAAATTGTTTTTAAGTAGTAAAAGAATAGGAATTGATTGGTATTTGTTAGTTTTATGAACAGGAAATCATGAATTTTAAATAAAATGATGGTTTCAATTTCAATTATAACTAATTTACATACTTGAAAGAAGGATGTTAACAAAACACGTCAATATTTTGTTATGTATTGCTACCTAAAATTAAGAATGAGCGAAACGACATCTATAGTGAATAAGGGAATGAATAAGAGACTTTAAATCAATCCATGATACATATATAAAAATAAAACAATGTAAATACTTTAAATAATTTGAGATTATAGTGAGAGAGTATAAGGGAATGAGTGAAGAATGATTGAAACAAGTTATGTAAACCCCTAAATCAGGTGCACTATTGTTGTATATAAAGTCATAATATTACATGACCTATAATAGGAATTCATGTTGTGCAATAATGGTTGAGGTTTTTCTCCATGAATTTTGAATCTGTATGTACCTCATGTGAATGTCATCCATGATTTGGAATCTTGACTCATATCATGATGTGTAACGAGGTGTCACATCATGAAAATCCATTAGCTTAAGGGATATATGATTTTATTGCTTCACTCCATTAATTGATGATTCATGTCGTGTAAGGAAGGTTTACATCGTGTAATAAGGATTCATGTCATGTAACTTTCCATGGCTTTGAAATTATTTAGGACTTGCCTACACAGCTTACAGAATGTGGTGATATGATATTACACATCATGTAATGAGGTTCCAAAATGTGTAATATCCAATTTTTTTCCATTAATTCATTTTTTTCCTTTCAACCATGGAAGCCTATTTTCTAAATTAAGCAACACTTACTAAGTTCATTATCGATTAAATAATTGAAAGTCTTCAATCAAAGGACATCAAAATGTATAGAATATTTTATATTATTAGTCGTAGGACATGTTCATGTTAATGTTAAGGACCATGAAACCATAAACCATTGATGGATGAAGGACCATTGATTCATTAGATTTGATGTGTATAGGAAAAAATTTCAACTTTTTTTGAGGTATTCCATAAAATATTATCGCAATTTCTGTAATATTTTAATTTATAAAATCTCAATAATAACCCAAATGGTTCAACATAATCCATTCCATAAACAGTTAAACGTATGAATCCTCAAAAATTTGTTTGATCATATTTAAAAACCATGAAATAGAATAGATTTATGAAATTAATTATCCCTAGATAACCTAATCTGGATCATTATGAAACATACCAAAAAAGTTAATTCCATGATCATATGTAATATAGAAACTTACTGATAACCTAAGTCTCCATAAAACCATAATGAAAGCCTAAATACTACACTAATTAACATAACCTATTTTCCTCATATAGAATCACATATTATCATATATACTCGAAAAAATCATAAATGAAATAAACTAAATTAAATAATAAATAAAACATTTTTTCATCAAATCACTAAGAAAATTCATATTTTCAAATACAATCAATTTCATTGAAATTTATATCCCGACTGAAAACTATTAAATCAACATCAGATTGATAATATGGTTTTTCTTTAACTTAATCATCTATTCTACAAAAATATCACCTTTATTCTAAATCACTATTCATGGTTTTTAGTATAATTCATCATATTTTTTCAAATCCTTAAAAAAAATTTAGAAAAAATTATATATGTTTCATGGTTTTTATAACTAAAATAACAATATTGTCAAACTTATAAATTTTAATTTGTGAATCCAAATATATAAAATCATAAATAATTCCACTTACTTATTAAACCATTAACAATTATTTGTCATGTTATTACATAATACAATGTAATTTAATATGAAATATGAGTCATATCCTAAGATTTATCATCCTCAAAAAAATCATTATCCTTACTTTTATCATAATAAATAATTATAAAATTTTTATTTTTTTTAATAATTCATTTGTAGTCTCTTCATAATAATTTTTAATAAGGTCAATAATCATAAAACCTTACAACTTCACTTCTCGATCTTCCCTATAGTACATCAATTTTCATAATGTCTATAATTTACATATTTAAAACCCTCAACCATTTAGGAAACCCTAGGAATACTTTTTTATCATTCATTTCTTTAACAAAACATTTAATTATTCCTTTGAAATTTATAACTATGTGTAATTTTTTCCACACTCAAAACATCTTTCATTTCCCATGAGACATTCATTTTTGTTATTATTCCCACATTCTAGACATGTTCAAATCTAAATCAAATTTCCTCAATTGACTTCAAGAAACTCCATATTTTTAATATTATGTGTGTTAAGAAACTCACCAATTTTGATATTTTTAAACATATAATGATATATTTGATTAAAAATAAACACCATGTTTCAAATTTTATATCTAATTTCACTTGTATTCCCATGACAAAAAATTATTCCCTTGACTTTAACATTCATTATTAACCCAATTCAATTGGGTTCTATTGATTGACTAAAACGAAAACATTTATAGTAGGAAACAAATATCACAACGGGAAACTATATAGTCATGAAATATAAGTTATTTTATGCCTAAATTATTACATATTATTCTATGAAATAGTATTTTTAACCTAGTTTACTCATGAACAAAACCAAAACATTTTTATTTTATCATATACATAGAAATATCACTTGGATTTCCACTAATGTTTTATCATACTAGTTTTCAATGGTTAGCTAAACCATTATTTGATATCAACTATTGAAACACATACATTTTATACATGATTATTTTATATTATTAGATTAATATTTATTATATAACATTTATTTCTATGCTAGAATCGTATAGTTATAATGAATTTGTAAACATAGACCCCTAAATAATTTATTTATTAGAGAATCACATTATGTTCTTCATATCTTGCACACATCATAGACATATCATCTATAAGAAACTTAATTATTACATGGGTAAAAGGGTAGATATGAAAGGTTGATATGAGATGATTAGTAAGGTTAAACAATGGAGACATTAATTTTCCCTTGTGTTTTACATTATCATATGTGTTTGAGGACATGATCATAAAATTTGAAATTTATAAATTGCATATTATAGATCATTATCTTGATCCATAGAATAAATTTTTTCAGTTTATAAGACCAAAATCATAAAATAATAAATTAACATGATCCATTTAAGTATAAATATTCTACAAGACACGAGTTTGTTGTATACTCATTGGCTTAAAAGATTGTAATCAAGTATATATATAAATCATTTCACTCATAAATTTAATGGAAAGATATTATTAAGTATTATAATCATATGTACATTGGAAAATGTCCATGAATAATCTTATGGACATGAATCTAGGTCCACAAATAAATTTATTGTCATACAAATCAAGTCCAAATACAATCTTATGGAGCATAAATTTAGGTCCAAACATAACGTTATAGATATGAAAGTTAGGTCTTTTTAGAGAATTGTGAACCTAAAATTAAGTTCAAATATTAAATACTAACCACATATTTACCCAGTTCATTGGAGGCACATAACATATTTGACCTTGACATAATAGTTATTTAGTCATATAAATTCCACTAGAACATTAATCAAAACATTATAAAATTATCCATGTAAAATAAATGGGTTTTGTAAAAATATAATCATTATAATCGTAAAAAACATATAAAAGAAATAAAGATGATAAAATGGGATTATATCCCTAGTAAATAATAATTGAAATCAATGGATTTTATCATAGATGAAAAATTCAATAAAATTATTTCATGAATGTTTCTTGATGAAAATATCCTTTCTATATTTAAATAATTTTTTCAAAAATTGAAATTTCCAACATATTAAGGAAAAAAATTTTCATTGGGAGTAACCCTGTAAACCTGTAAAGGAATATTGAAATACCTTATTTTTCATCACAGTAGAAAAATTTATTAATTTTTTATATTTAAAATTAAAACATTCCATTAAAAATTTTGTATAAAATTAGAAAAAGTACCTCGTTCCGAAAGTAACAAGAAGAACGATAAATATAAAATTTTTTGAAATTTTTAATCATTGGTAAGAATGACCTTAAAAAATATTATGAGAATAGAAAAATAATATTAAAAACATTTTTACAAATCATAGATAATGAATAAATTGGTTTTTCAACAAAAGAGAGATATTAAGTTTATTTTTCATAAGAACATATATTTAGTCTAATGAGTATTAAAGTGAGTGAAATAAAAGGGATAAAATATATTTCAAATAAATAATAAATGTATAATAAAAATAATGGGTTCCTTGATAGGTAGATCATAATAATTTCATATTCGATACTAAATCATAATCAAACCTGGTAAACAATGAGATTATAATATAAAATCATTTTTTCTCTTTGGAAAAATTTTAATATTAAGTCTCATGAAATAAATAACTATGGATGGATATATTTCAAAATATTTTTCTTAAAATGAATCATAAATAATATTATTGGTTATTATATACACCACATAAAATAAATAGCTGGTTAATATGGAATGTGTACCACTATAATAAATATGATATGATAATGAAAATATAAATGATTAGTGTTTTATAGAAAAAGTAAAATTCATGGGTTATTAGATAACTATCCAGGGGATATCTACATATCCTTAAAACATAGAATAAATTTATGGATGGAATTTACTAAAATATATTATGGATATCTATAATTTCCATAGACTAGATGTGTAAGATTATATATTTGTGAGACAATTATCTTGACTTTAAATCCCATAATACAATAAACATGAGAGGGAGTTCTGTTTTTATGGAATAATGAATTCATAGAGATCCTTATAAATTTAAAGAAGAGGATAATAACATCTCCTATTCTATCATTACACACTCGTGGGAAGGATTTTTGATCTGTAGTGATGCATCAAGAAAGGGATTGGATTGTGTACTTTTGAAAGTTGAAACGGTGATAGCCTATTACTCTTACCAATTAATGATCAATGAGAAAAACTATGCAACCAATTATTAGGAATAAAATTTAGTGATCCTCACATTATATATTTTGTGACATTATATATATGGTGTACAATGTTTCTTATATAAAAATTATAAAATCCTAATGTATAAGATCAAGCAGAATAATATCCATATGTGCTAAATATGTGTTTTAAGGTGATAAATGATTATGATTGTTCATACCATTAAAATTATGGGAAGTCTAAAAAATTAGAAAATTCTCTGAGTAGAATGTATCCTATAACCCTATTAATGATTATGATTAAAGGGTATCCATTCATCTCAAAAATGAAAAGGATTTTCATTTATATAATAAAACAATTTTCATTATACCTTACTCAAATAGCTTCCCAACCATCCATTCTTGAAAGGACCATGGATGCCGAAAAAGATGATGTGGAGTTATATAGAATAGTTATGAATATGATGTTCTTAAAATTTTTAAATTATTGGGTTTTAAGGATTGGATCCCATATATGTATCCGATAAATCCAGAGCCATAAGGGTAACATCTGGATGATGCTCCATGATAATCCTTCTCTATTTATCCATTAAACAATAATATGTGTGGAGATATAAAACAAAACTTCTAGTAATGTAACATGAAGATCGGGATAGTAGTATTTGTATTAAGATTCTTGGTAGGCTAACAAGTCATGTTTAAATGAAATAAGTATAATGGTATGATGAAAAAATTTATCATATAATTTTGGAAATGGGGAAACATAAGTATGGATTTCATTGTAGGAATCCCCTATTCATCAAAAGAAAATAATCCAAACTTTTTGGTTGTCAATAACTTTATATTTTCATTTAAATTAACAAAAATAATGAATTATTTCTCCCTTGAACTACTCAAACTTATATATATAATAGATCTTTTAATACACTATGGATTTTAAAACTATATTGACATATATTCAAATACAAGGGTTATGTTGATGTTCTAGAAAATCCATCCCCATTTATTAGATAGAAATCTATGTTATAGTACTTATTACCACCATTAGAATAATGGCCAGTCTGAGGGAACATTTCAAACTCTAGAAGATATGTTGAGATCATTTTCATTATATTTCAAAGGATTTTGGGATCAAAACATTACCCTAGTAGAGTTTTCAGATAAAAAAAATTCATTATATAATTCAAATAGAACCTTATGATGATCTATATGGGAAGAGGTGTATGACTCTAAAATACTGGTATGAAGCTAGATAGTGGAATCTAACAATATCTTAACCAATACAGTAGATAATAGAGATGGTTTGGACCATTCACTATCATATAAAATATATACATGATTTAAAAATAGCTATGTAGATAATAATAAAAGAGACCTAGGTTTTGGGAATAGAGATAAAGTGTTCCTTTGTATATAACCATGAATTAAATTCATGAGGTTTGGGAATAAAGGATTATTATTCCATGATTCATCATCCCATTTCATATCATTTATTAAATCACAGTTTTCTCTTATCGATAAGAACTCACACATAAGCTCTGTCAAGTACATGATGTGTTCTTTGTATCCCTAATAAGTTAGTACATATCGGGTGCCTCACATGTAATGTATCCATTTGTGGTACCTTTGAGGAATGATATTTCATATGAGGAGATGAGGGCAATGTTCTTAGACCATTTGAAATTTTTTCATCAAATAGAACACTCTTAGTCAAATTGTTGGGAGAACAACATGTTTGAGGAGCTGAAATGGGAACCAGGAGAGTGGATGAAACAAAATTACCCTCATCTATTTTATTGTATATAAAGAAAATATAATGGGAAAATTTTTTAAATGGTGGTAGAAAACAAAAATTCAATGTATTATAAACTAAATTCCATTTTATAATGAATAAATTCTACATTATGTTACTTAGTTATAGAAAACACAAGAACAATATTGGTTGTCCTGGACAATTATAAAATATAGAGTTTTTCATTTAATATAATATTAAGTATATTAACTATTTATAATATAGATATTTTAATATTACCATTATTATTACCATATAATATGGTTTATGAAAAAAAATCTAATTTTTATAGATGGAAGATGTGATGGCTTCGACCTGTATGATCTCACCTTGCGAAGCCCATTTAATAGAGCCTTCAAGGGAGATGGAATAAATTATCTTTTCACTTAACCAATATGAATATGATATTGAGAAACTATAGCTCAAGTGAATCTATTTATTTAATAAGTTCAGCAGAATGAAGATCATGACCCGAACCATGTTTACTAATCAACCCTATAAAAGTACCACCATTACTCACATTATGTATAGGGAATATGTCGGTGTAATAGGGGGTTATGTATGTAGACCTTAGTAGTATGAATTATTGTATTTGAAATTTAATATTATAATTATTATATTATTACCTTATTATTATTAATATGTATATATTTTGAAATCAAGAGATTTATCTACAATGTATTCTGATATAGAGAAACCAAAATTGTAATTCAAGGAAATATATAGTTTAAATTAATTTTTCTTATAAATTAATTCATTTTTAAATAAATTATTATTTAATTAAATATTCATAATAAATAACATATATTTAAATATTTATGATAAAATAATTTAAAGATGCCAAGTGTAATGATAATAATTTTTAGAGAGATGTTAGTGTCATAATAAATAATATTTTCATTATCATTGGATTTTTATTTAAAATTGAATATTATAATATATATATATATATATTATGGTAAATTAATATTATTTCCAAAACCATCTTTCAAAAATTATTTAATAGTAATTTTTCTACAAATTTCATAGTGAAATGAGTTTTTGGTAAATATTTAATAAATCCTAAATATATGAACTATATTATGATATCATGAAAACCCAAAAGTTTTATAATTAATTATATATAAGGATAAAAAACCATATATTGATTTCACATATAATATAATATGTTTTTATTTTATTTTATTTTATTAATTTTATAACATTTAAATGAATCCTACAAAACATATAATATATTTTATAGTTTTAAAAACAAATTATTTTGAACATGTCTCACTTCCACATCACTGATGATATTATTTTAATGTGATCGATTATGGGCCTTATAAAATATTTAAAACCATTCATATTTGGTAAAAAAATATGTTAAAAAATGGTGATATTTTTTATTTTGATAGCATTATTATATAGTTTATAAAACCTATGTTTAGAAATTAGTAAATAACTCCCCTCTCTTTTTCTATGAATTCCCATAAAATCTTCCATTACTCTTTACTGAAAAACCATTGTTCATGAAGTTCTTATCCTTATCATTCACCAAATACATCCTATTATGATCCAAATATATTAAAAATATCCTCCCGTTATTTTATAAGTTCCCTCTCATTGTAATGGATTCTCCAATCATTAAATTTATTTATAGTATTTTCATTGTATTACGAATTTTGATTACCAACTATTCTTGTTTTTATGTGATTTTACATTTCCAATTAATATCAATATGATTCCCAATGTAATGAGGGAAAAACATTCACTCTCATTAAACCCTTCATTAACCCATTATGCACACCCATTATGCTGCCAATTTTTTCATGCTTTTCAAATCCCGACATTATTAGTGCGAATACCCATCCCCATTTCAACAAAAGGGTGTTCTCCTAGATGTAAATACCATTAATTTATTGGGAAATTCATTGAATGCTACACAAATACATAATCATTGGATTAATATTGATGAAATAAATTTTTATTGTGTATTCTCTTTGTGGAGATCAAATTCATTAACATTTTATGAATGTGTTGAGTGGTCCTAGAATTAAATAGTCCCCCAATTCCTTAGGTAATGTTTTTATCTCATGAGATACCATATATAGTGCATGATAGGTTATTTTAAGAACACTATTTTATATTTTATTTGGGGTAAAACTTAACTCGTTACTATGGTGTCATGTTTTACGTCATTTCTATATTCCTTAAGAATCCTTTGTGATATCATTTTATACCAAGATTTGATGTTCATGATTATCATTCTGACCTTTCTATGTCATCATGTTATTCCTCATGAATTTCATGTATTCATGTATGTTATTTTATATATTGATTATTACATTACATGGAATTATATCTCAAACATTTATTATTTACATGCCCAGGTCATCCCATTCATTATTAGAAGATCTACAGATTTTAATGGAATGTTTCGGAGTTTTAAAAAATATATTTATATCCATGTTTCATGAAAAGACCCCATCCCTAATAGCACTGAGTTTGTGGTTAAATTACTAAATTGTTACTAAGTACATGTGATTGCATCCTAATGGGAAAAAAATTTATTATGTTTGTAAAACTAGATAAAATAATAGGTATTACATTACAAATTGAAATATAATACTACATAGTAAATCCATTGGTAACAGACCTACTCTCCTATATTTTCCCCTCATGTCAAACATAATATACTTATTTTCATCCTAGGGAAAATAATACACAAGAAATGGGTGATCTTAGATTCTTAGTAATGGTATGCATACAATAGAAGCTATAATAAATAGACATAAAAAATAATTCAACAAGAATAACTAAAAGTAGATGCCTATAAAATGTAATATTAACCATAATATGGCAGGATTAAAATATAATCAATTAATGCCATATAAACAATAAAATGAGAAGGAAAAATAACCATAGATATTATACTATTCAAATAGTCACAGGGATTGTCAATAAAAAATCTCATATTGAGGGAATTCATAATTATGTACCTCATAAAAAACCATAAATTATTTAGGAAAGGCATCATACAAAATAGGGCAAGACATCATACAATACCCAAACTATTTTGTCTCATGAGACCTACTAACACATCAGGAGACTATAGAGGTCCCCACCCATCTGTTATGATGTCTAATGGATTCCTCATATTAAAGAGTGGAATCATAATCATTATATATATATATATATATATATTGACACATTATAATGAAATGACCTTCCCAAAACAATTAAAATAATCATAAACCATCAAGTGTAATATGATGAATTTTATCAAAAATTGCATATCCATTATTATACTAATCATAAAATATTCAATAAATATGGTATATAATATCATTAGAGATAAACCTCAATTATGAGTAATATCCACCAAGGGTGTCAACATAGAATAGAATACAATAATAAAATCATTGTGAAATTTAATTGAGAAATTACACTTTACTTTAAAATAATTTATTTAAAAGTTTAAAATTTTCTAAAAGAAAATATTTTCATTGAAAATAACCTTTAAAAATTATAATGTATTTATCACGGCCCTAATCCTTCATGAGTATGGTAAAATATGCTCAAGGCGTGTATGGAAAAGAAACAATCATTTAAAATTTCAAGAAAAAAAAATTTAAAGAGTATTTTTAAAATAAATTGTGAGAGTTGACCAAATGAATTAGTTATTTGTATTAGCTATAAATACTCATAAAAAGATAAATAAAATATAATAAAACAAAAATAATTACAAACATAATCATAGGATAACCTAATCAATAGAGTAAAAGTTTTTCCAAAATAATGGAAATTAGGTTAAGAATTCCCTTACCTCTCTGTAATTAGTTTAACCATATACACCAAAAAATTAGTGATCATCAAATAAAAAATTAAATTCCATGAATATAAAGAGATTAATGTTACTATATATTAAGGGTAAGTACATACTCCAAAAACATGAAATAAGGGTTGAATAAGGAATATATATCATAGAAGTAAACGTGAGATGAGAAACCACTACCTTATGTCTGAATGTGTTCTGCAGTTATAATTAATGTCTTGGATAATAAATCTGTTTTAATTAATTAATTAATTTAGAACATATAAAATGTCTATTCCTGTGAGCATTCGATTCATTGTTTTATAGTCGATTCCTTCAAGTATTAATATGGGAGTTCTTTTAATATGTTAATAAATTTTAAAGAAGTAAATTTATTCACTATAATTTAATTCCAAGAATTTATAATGTTATTATATTTCATTTTTTATATGTTATAATGATGATTCATTTGATAAAATGTTGATTATAATGTCATATTTTATTTTGTCCATTTTTAAGACCATCATGAACTTGTGTCATATTATTTAATATTATGTTTTTATATTGGTTCCCGAAAATATAAAATTATAATATGTATATTAAATTACTATTTAATTATAATAACAGTTTTATGATAATCCGTGAAGGTATTCCTCAAAAACAAAAACTCATTGTCCATTAAGTCAGGGAATTGACACATCATAGACAGTGTTTTCATTTTCAAATACAAAAGGAGAGGAGAAGGTATTTGATTATGGATATCCAATTATAGATATAAAATTATTGTATATATATTATACTGGATTTACTATGCCACATTGGATATGGAATTGTATGATAGGATAAGAAATCAAACGATATTAAAACCGAAAGGAGGATTTTACCTCTTGAATATCATCAACTTTGGAACATCATTAAGAAAGTTGTATTTGGTATTATGGTAAGACCAAAGGGTAATGGATGTGTGAAGATGCTTCAAAAGTTTATTGGTTAGAATTTAGATAAGAGACATGACTTATAAGGTGTGAGGATAATAGGAGGTATTTATAGGGATGGAGAGGGGTTTTTTTATTATTTAATTTATTTATTTATTATGTTGGACCAAGAATATAAAAATTGTTTATTATTGTAAATAATTACCATAAATAGTGAATTTGAGTTCAAAATAATTATTTGAAACATTATAATTCACTAAAAAATTCATGTAATTGATATATAATGTTGAGTAACATAAATTACCGTATTTCACTATTAATAAAAAATTAAAATATTTTAGAAACATCCCAAAAATTCATATAAACCATTATTCAAATTGTAGATTTCAAAAATGGACTCTATTATATGAAAATATTTTTCTATATAATGTAGATGTAAATTTTAATTAAAATCACAATTTACTCACACATAAGGATTTTAATATTATAACCGATTTTACAAAACTATAGAAAATTAATTATGGTCTCATAAAATTATCATATAATTATAGTGAAAAAGATAATTTATAAATCTATTTTAGGAGAATAAATTTTTATTTAAATAATTTTATTAATTATTAAATCGTAAATATTTACTAACATTTCACAAAAATACCAACTCAAAATTTATTATTTTTCAGAAATTTATTTACATATTATATGATATAAATATATCATATTTTAATTTTTGAGATAACTAAATTTTATTTAGACATTGATAGTTGTGGTTATTATTATAATGGCTAGATTACTATTTCTAATGGTCACTTTACAATTATAATCGTCATGTAAATATTTTTTTATATCATTGTTCATTTAAAATAGATTTTTAATGAAATTTAATCCATCAAATTGATTGAATTTATTTAAGAATGTAAATATCAAAAAATAATGTGGAGTAATATATCATGTTATTGGTCTACATATCTGATTTACCAAAGTCATTGCAATTATCTATCTTTTATGATTATATTCAGTGATTCTTTTTGTAATTAATCTTTAGATAACTTGTATAAAAGATATTGTTTGACATATTAACAACACTAAAGAAGATCACATCTTGATAAAAAATTCAGAATAGTTACCCTTAAAAAGATCAAGATGAATGGACTAATGAAATTCATGATGAAATAAGATATTTTTTCATATTAAAACATTAGGAGGGTACAAGGGATATTGAAAAAATAATCACATATGTCAAAACCACAAAATATACGTATCCATTGATCAATATCCCCAACACCATAAGAAGACATACTGAAAATCAACATAATGGAAAATGATGAATTCCTATGTGATTTGAAGATAAGAAATAAAAAAGGTAAAATAAAGGACATGGACCCCTAAGGAAACCAAGAATCACTAAAAGAATATAATCATTTAAATAGAAATAATATGATCAACTCATACTCCATGAACATCACAAACTACCATGTGGACCAATATGATAAATCATGAATGGGGTCAAAACATTATAGATAAATAATAAAAGGTAGAAGAATATTGTAAATTTTTATAGACCCCCTATTTGTGAAGTAACCACCAACCAATCACACTGATATCATAGATGGAGTACCCATTCACAGACCAAGTGGAAAATATAAATGATTTCCACTGATACATCTTCACCAAATACCATAATAAATATGTCGAGACGAGCTACCAGGATACAGGAAACACAATTAATTGGGTCCAAATTGAGGTAATCAGAAACCAAAAATTATATATCGTCACAACCATAACCCACCATTGAACTAGTGTTCATGAAACTAATTGTGACATAATTCAAGGAAAATTTCAATTCACTATAATGACTATCCTATAATAACAATGCTATTCCATTCCTATAAGAAAATGGTTTTCGATTCCATAAGATTGGTGTTGTTATGGATGGTTGAAATGGATCCTCATATCCCACAAAAAATTAATGAATTCAAATGGCCAAATATCCATTTCAGAACATATAGATTGGATGCATACACTATATAAGAACACTAAATGTTCCAATGGCCATCATCAACAATGGATATCCCTAACATTGTATTCCCTTTTCCAGGACAATATTTTATGTGACATGTATATAAATTGACTAAATCCCTAAAATCACAAATAATTTTGACCGATTTATGTTAAAGCTAAGTGAAAACAAAATTAAAATATTATATGTAAAGGATGAGGACATGTAAATAGATGCAAACAATTTTCTCTAAATTCATGTTAGAACACACTCGATAGTGGTAGATTATACAACCCTATATATGAATTTAGGATAAAATGAGATATGAATACCCTCACTAGAAGAACCTAATGAATTAATAATCATTTTAATGACCAATTTATGATATACAATGATATGATAACTTGAAATTTTCTATTTTTTTATTTGTCAATGATTAAGATGATATAAATTCATCAAAAAGATATATCAAATTAAGTAAAAATTATATGTTCAATGTATATAAAATAAACTCCAATATAGTATATAAGAATAAATAAAACATACCCATTATAGTTTTATCCATCCATTGATGAAATATTGGACTATAATATGGAATTTAAGTCAAATATGAAAGATTAAAGAATAAAATATAATCATATAATGTGCTCTCTAACATTGATTATATAGTTTCAAAACATAGAACAAATTATATCATTTATATAATGATATTAGTAATAATAACTATCATGAATAATAATACTTTTTATAAATAGAGTAGATTGGGAAAACATACAATGCAATTACACACTCACATAAAGAATTTATACAAAAAATAGAGGGTTCACTTTTTTAGCCCTGAAATCTATCCAATAATTTTATATTCAACTTGGGAGGATTGGATTACCATTAAAACTATAAAATTATCGAGTTCCATTATTGTATAAATTATTCATCATGATTTTTCCAAACAAAAATTATAATTTTATATTCTATTATATTTAATTACGTATTCCTCAACCATTATAGTGGTTGGGTGTCTAGTTTTATTTTTCATTAATTATATACATTCAAGGCCCAAAATATTAATGACATATTGAAAATATTCTATTTATACTGAATAATAAAATGAAAAACATTATTTGATTAAATGAAGTAACGAATTTTAATTTCAATGTTGTATAACATAATGATTTAAATTTTTTAATAAGTAATTCAAAAAATTAATACATTTTAACAATAATTACAATGATTATGAGAAAAAAATTAAATGGAATAGTGAGTTAAATATTTAATTTTTAAAAAATTATTGATGTTAAAACCCATATAAAATAAATTATTCTCATCAAATATTAATACGAATAATACCCCCCCCCCCCAAACATGACCTATCTATGCATCTTTCAAATTTCATTATCAATACCATAAAATTTATATTACCCACTCAAGAAAATTATCACATAATTCTGACTATTACAGACACATATAAAAAAACCACGAAGAATGTGAAAATATTTCACAAAAAATGTATTAGACATTTCGTTGTCTTCTTATTATTCATTTTTTCCACACATCACAATACCTTTAATCTAATTTCAATTCATTATAATGGTTTTTTATATTAAAAATGCTTATGGGTTCATTTTATGGGGAAAAATATGAAAATTCTATCTGGGAAGAAAAATACAAGAAGATGAGTATCATTTATTTCAAATTAATTAAATTATTTATTGAATTTTTAAAAATTGATTAATAAGAAATGGAATGACTTGGTCGATGAATAAAAGACATGAAAACAATAGGGAACATTATAATGATAGAACTCTTAGTGATCAACTCATGTTAACATAATGAGAAATATAATAAAAAAATATACATATGGAGAAAATCCTAGATTTGTGACATGAATCTCTAGTGTCCTTATCCCCAGGTTTCTATAACAACACATTATGTCAGTCCATTACTCAGTGAAACAATTTCATTATTTTTTTATATATTCTCAACATAATCATAAAATGAATAATTTTCATATTTTGAAATTTATATACCCCCAGAAACCCAAAAACATACCCTTAGTTAAAAATGATTTATTTTGTGATTTCTTACCAAATATATGAAAATATTGAGAGTAAATAATCACATAAAACAAAAATTATTTCATAAAATTATTTTTGAAAACATAAAAATTAATTAAGATCAATACCAAGAATAATAAAATGTTTGAAAAATATTTTTATAGTAAAAAAATTGAATTATAATATGGATGTATATTGAAATTAAATTTTTTGTTGATTTCTAAAATGATTTATAAAATATTATATTTAACTACCTACAAAATTGAATAAAACTACTATAAAACATCAAAATGACCATTTTTGGGACTATTTAACATGAATAATCATTATAGATAAGAACTAATATCTTAAAATTGATCATTAGATGTCTTTTTTAAATGAATACTCCTCAAAGATAAATGAATATTTACTTATACTTTTAGAAATAATGATTAGAAATCGTGTAATTTATCTAGTTCATGAGAATCATATATATATATATAATTTAAACCCTAATAAAACATCAAGATGTTACATTATAAAGAAATAAATAATAGATCAGTAAAATGATTTTGATTTTCCACCTAGAGAGTTCCTAGGTCTATATTTATAAGTTTAGATCAATCCTTAAACATATATAATGTTTTCACTTTATAAAATGGATCATTCATCCACTATTTATTGTCATGATTGTTATATGACTCTATAAATCAAATTTCCCAATTAAAATTAACCTTTAGGATATTCCTACTAGGTGGATTATGTATCCTGATGTTCCATAGATGTTGGACATAGTGCATAATGCAAATCATAAAACAACTTGAATTAATCATCCCTAATAGAAAATGATGATTAGAATTGAATAGGTGTATATGTATTCTTATACAATTTTTTGATTTATTATATTTATTGAATGTATGGATATAATTATAACTTTTTGATCATTTATTGTTTTTAAGTATCCATTTTATGTTACTCATGTTAATAAATGTCTCATTTTTTCATAATTATATCTAAAGGAAGGTTAAAATTCATATTTTACATTCTCCTAAAGGTTTTGTTCTCATTTTTTTATAGGATATGAAAACATTTTATATAAACCAACAAATATGGTGAAATTCATAGGATGATTTTTCATGTTATATGAATTACCCAAGGGGTAAAAAATAGCAACATTGATAATCCATTCTAGAGGTTGTAATCAAATTTTAACTAATTTTATTAATTACAATATTCATAAAATCAACATGAATATTTTATTCAATGTTTAATACCATGAAATAATTGTTAAATATTCTATAAATTATCATGAATCCTATAATGGGAATATTATAGAAATTGTATTCATGGCCAAAAATGAAATCCATATGAGTTAAAAATCATGAAAATACATTTTTATTGAATACGAAAATTAAAACATGATGATCATTAAAAATTTTAAAAGTTTAGTAAAAATATATATACATATAATCAAAATCTAATAGGATGTGGAAATATTACCTATTATATTGGATGTTTCATATAAAATTAATTCCCCCAACCAATAAATTATATCTAAGACCATAATCTTGTTAAGTGAATTTTCATTCCTAATAGTGATGTCATAA
Source organism: Viscum album (assembly GCA_963277665.1). Classification (NCBI taxonomy): domain Eukaryota; kingdom Viridiplantae; phylum Streptophyta; class Magnoliopsida; order Santalales; family Viscaceae; genus Viscum; species Viscum album. Next base: position 914,570,130 of record OY728150.1, read on the forward strand.
ATTTAATACCATTAAGGACACTATTAAGAGAATTTTTATGATGCTTTATAGAAGATAATATACAAATAATACACTTTAAAAACATTATAGTGTATTTCATTATGGAATATAAGAATTTAGTAACCTCTCCAATAAAAAATTTAAGAATTAACTCTAAAATGGAATCAAAGAAAATATCTCATAACAACCTTATTAAGGAAATCCATGTAAATGAATTGATATTTAAACACCCAGTGTTTGAAAAAGAAAATTAATTTACTCTAATAATGACATCATAATATTGTAATGATTCTAATTTTCCTTTATAATTCTATATATTTATACTATTATAAATAACTAAAAATAATTGAGATTCTCATCAAGAAATGAATTGGACATAAAATGATTAGAAAATTTGTTATTTAAAACTAATCAAAATATTTTTCCATCTACAAAATTATCAATATCCATTTTATTATTTTTAATTATTTCAAATTCACTCATGAGATGGATAGAACAAATCAATGTGGACATAACATTAAATTTTTGGAAAAGGTATTACAATTTTATTTTCAGTTAAAATAAAGATAGGGGATACTCTATGATAATATATATATTTCTATAAGGTAAATTCAACTTAAAATAATATTACCCAATGGATATATAATTGAATTTTATCTCATTAAAATATTTTATTTCATATGAAATTAATAATATAATTTTAAATTATCTTTTTTCTTAATACTAGTCTTACATTAAAATTCACACTTATTGCACATGATTTCAAAAATAATGATTCCAATTATGTTATTTTATGTTTTATATAGTGATAAGATAATAAAATATTGTTAATAAGGTTCCATATATATTTCCATACAATTAAATTGATATTTTTTTACATAAAAACACAACAGGGCCATCTAATATAGATGACGTTCCAAATAAACCTTTTATATAATATTGTTTATTCTAATAAATAACATAAACATTGATTTTCTTGGTTACATAATATAGTGGATGAGACCAAATTTGGTTTTATCGTCATCCATCATCTTATTCAAGAAAATTTTCCTGAGTAATTATCATACCATTACCATGAAATGGAAATTTCCAAAACTAGGAATTTATTTTCTGTCCTCGCATCATAAAAAACCATTAAAAATTACTTAAATATTTATTAAATATATCCCCAAAAAATATTTTATAGATCTATAATGACATCAAGATATTATCCCACTATAAAAAAATATGCTCATGTTCTACTTGAATGTACATAGTTAATTACATGCCTCAAAGGGAATATGATTAAAGTAATAAGTAAAAAATTTATAGTTAATGATTATTATTCATTCATATATTTTAGAATCACTAATTTTTAGTAATTATATCCCCTAATTTTTCACCATAATAATTAAATCATTTGTAGGAACTGTTCTTATTAGGTTTAGCCACTCACACACACTAGTTTCATTTATAATACATGTTCCACACAACATTGGGATTTTATTTTTATCAACTTCCATTATATTGTGATTGAGATTTTATTTTAGAGAGAGGTATGGTTTATAATATCATTCATGAATAATTATAAATGTTAAAAAGTGTGGGATACCAATGAATATATTAAAGGTTCTAAAAAATCATTTATTGATCATTCAATGTAATGAAATAAGAATTATTTCATTGTTAGATTTTAATGTATAAGAAATTAAAAAATAATGGTTTTTGTCCAATATTTATATATATGTGTGTCATGAATATAGGACCAGTTGTTAAAAACTATATTGATGAAAATATACCATGAATGATTGAGAGTTGAAATCAAAATTATTTTCCATTTTGAGAATCCATGTGAGAAATCATTAATTTATAATTGATTTCTATGACTAGAAAATATTTAGGTCAATGGGTATAATTGGGATACACTTTAATTTCATAATTTTTATAAAGGGGTCACAAATTAATGCACCAAAATAATCACCATCTACGATATATATATATAAGAGATTCAGGTTGCTGATAAAAAGTTCCCAAATGTGAACATTTGAAACCAATCAATTCATAACATTAAGATCCTACAATAATTACATGACATTACTTTATTATACATTCAACCTTACCAAAAAAATAATCCACATAAATATATTTAATATATAAAGTTTTATATCTCTTATAATAGATGTTGTAATCGAGGCTCATGATCCTAACAGATATGGTCATCTTTTAAATTCTATGAATTAATTTTCATAGATTATGGGGTTTTACTTATTGATGTTTTTTATTACATGTTAATCAATGAAAAATAGATTGTTAATGGTAAATGAGAAATTAACATTAATCTAAACATTCTTTAATAATTCATTAGATACCGATACACTTTGACCAATGAGATGGAGAGTTAAACAATCGGGCGGGAACTCCATAACCACTAACTTTTAGTACACAACATATGGAATGTGGTTCAAAGTAGCTTCCAAATTTTAGAGTTCCTTCTCTATAATTTTCCTTTCATTTTCATAATTGGTGTATGAAAAATAAATTTCATTAAATTTGAGAGGAATTATTCCTATTATGGTTGTGCTAACATTAGCAACAAAAATGATTTTTTGATAAATTTTTATTTTCAATGAAATAATCACATAAATTATATTTATTATAATGATGTTGTTTAAATTGTTTCAATAAATATGGTATTTATTTTTATATGAGAGATTATTTTTGTCAAAACATTCAACAACATTGGAAGGGATATTTTTTCATTATTTACTGTCTTAAAGTATCTTACTTGATTGTTTTGGTTGGTAGTGGTTCCCCTATTATCTCATAAATTTTAATGGATTCTAAAGTTTTTCATTAGTATGATTTTTTTAGGTATAAAACTAAAATAAATCTGTAATTGGTGTGTCATATTTCTCAATGACTTTAAAATCCTATAAATATACCTAATGTTGAGTTATTCAAAAAATAGGTTTGTCAAAAAACATACCCCCCCCCCCCCCTTAAAGATATGGAATGTATATATTGAGTGGGATTGGATTCTTTAGTAATTTAAATGGGTTTTAATTTATTTAATTTCAATGAAACTATTTTATACATTTCCTCTATTTTATTTTAAAAATAACTTATAAATGGTATATGGGATGATTTGGAAGGGGAATGTACTAGTTGGATTATCATAGGAGGATGTTCAGGTGGTTGGATTTTTCATGATGAATTTAGGATGTTTGGTTGTTTTATTGAATCATATTATAGGATCAGGGTATATTAAAGTTTATAAACTCATATCATGTGGTTGTTTGGGTCATTAATGATACCATAAATTTAATTTTTGTATTATCATTATACCTTATAATGAAATTTATTTGGAACATTGGATTCATAAAATATAGAGAATTTATATCTATATATGGTTCTCTAAGATGTACCACCTTGATTGTAGCATTGGTTATGAAATTATCAGTCATATATTAATGTTTTATTAAAATATTAATATAAAGAAAATTGATTAATCTTAATTGAAATTCCTATGATACAACTCCTTATCCTACCTATTTAGGGTTGTAATATTATCCCTGATTCTTACATCATACATAATATTTTATATCCAATAACATTTAAAAGGGTTCTCAAAACAAGGAGAGGCTCTCCATGTTTGGGTTTTTATAAAAAAATACCTTCTATGTGACTCGCCTATATTCATGAATGTATTTTCTAGTAAATAAAATTTACTCTAAATAAAATGCATTATTAAAATCATTTACTAAAATAAAAAATTATATAACATATAATATTTTATAAAAAATAATACATTATGGTAATTTAATATACTATGTGATTAAAAAAATTAAAATAAGTGTAGACCCTAATGTAAAAAAAGAAATATACATAATATGATATATTATAAATATAATTATTATTGTCATTTTATATAATAATTATATTTTTTCAAATTGTATAAATTAAATAAATTTAATATATAAAAGATAAATAATTAATGGATGTGACTAAAATCATTTAAGTTTAAATGGATTATTATTAAGTGAATTATAATTTTCTATAATTATGTATTTTTATATCAATTAATTAAATAAAGTTTTTTGGAAGAACTATTATAATAAATATTTTCATTTTAAAAACATTTCTTTTAACACTAATATAATTAATAATTGATATTAAATATGATTAAAAATAATTAATATTGAAAAATATAATTTCTTATATATATCAATTCTCATTATATTTGATGTTTCCATCTCAAATTAAACTTATAATATTTGGAATTTTAATTTATCAAAATAAAATTATTTATTTGGTTATACCTGATAAAATTACCTTTGGTTTTTTTTTTTGATTTCTCTAAAATATTTTATTTCTAGTGAGTAATAAAAATATTATTTACTATATTATGAAAAATATAATTAATGAAAATTTTAATTTACATTATAAATTGAATTCAATAAAACTTATTTATTAATTTTAATTAGTATAATCAATATTCAGTGATATGTTCTGTATAATCTTGTGGAATAAAAATTAGTTACCAAGGTAAACATTAATCACCACGATAAAGGTTTAAAGGATGTAAAAAACAAGAGGAAAATTCCCAAAATATTATAAATCCTCATCATTAAAGGAAATTATGATTGTTTGATTGACAATTACATATATATTACTCTATAATTATATATATTGTAACATCATTATTTGAATAATTCTTGTTCTTTTTCTTATTAAATTAATATTTCAAAAAATGTATCCCCTCTAACATAAGAAGGAACCATTCACCGCCCTAGTTCTCCTTACACCTAAAGATTAATATATCTTCCAAAATAAAAAAATCATACAAAACACTCTTATACATTTATAATATCATTTTTTAAATTGAAGTATAAAATTTTAAAGGCTTAATCCAATTATCTAAGGATTAATACTAAGAAGTAAGTTGAAAACTAATAATCACCCATTTCTATTTATAGATCTTTTATTCTAATTTTTTATATTCCATGTATTTTATAAATACACTACTATAATGACATAATTAACAATATTGTGCTAAAATGTAATTATTCTCATGGAATAACCATTATATATCTTCCTCTTATCTATTATATAATTAAAATATAGCCCATGTTATATGTGTTCCACTACCTCGATGAAAGATGTATTTGATTTTTTATCAATTCCTTACATAGATGGTTCTAAAATTTTATTTCATAAATATAATTGTTATTGATTTCATTAATAATATTTTTGGGAAATTTAATTCAATAATTCTATAAGAAATATTTAACTAGTTAAAACATTCCTAATGAGAATCTTTTTATAATTTGAATATATTTTGGATATAATAAAGAAATGTATAAATTTTATTGTACTAGATTGATAATTAATATATATATAGTTACAATTATATAGATTCTGAAAAATATAATGAATTCATTGACCATTATCAATGTACTGAAGTAGTTTTGGATAAATTGAATAAATAACACCATGCAGAAAATTAAAGTGAATACAATATAATAGATAATTGGCATGTGATAATAAATTTACCATAAAAGTAAAATATACTTAAAAATTGACCTAAATAAATTATTTTAAAATGTTATTTTTTAATTTATGAGTATATATGAGTGAAAATAGAGAGATAGAATAGAAGTTTTGGGTTCATTGTCTCAAATCCAATTAGTTGAGACATGTTTCTTTATAAAAATAAATATTAATTTATACGATATGAATACAACACTATTTTCTAATTATATCTTAAATAATTTTTTATTAGTTTTATTTTCACTTTCATTTAAGCTAAATATATTTTCTTCCAATTAGATCACACATTATATATGTAATAAGGGTGGTTGTTTACTTAATATACATTCATTATTTTATAACCATTATTCTATAAAACCACCCTTATATGTCTTGTTTCCTCTAACATATGATTTTATTATATTTTATTTCCCCCATTTTTTTTATTTACATATATTAATGAAATTTCACCCAACCTAGTTCAAATTAGACCAAAAGGTATTTGGAATTTGAACTCAAATTTATCTACTTTACATAGTAATGAATCATTAACCACCATATATATATCATCTATATAATTTAAATAATTTTCCTATACATATATAAATATTTCATTAAGGTATTTTAAAAATTTGTTTGAATTAATTCACAATGGTTTAAATAATATTTGTAACACTTTTTATATTTGTAATTTTTTACAATAATTACAGAAGTGTAGAAAGATTATTATTTTTTGTTTTTTTACACATGAAAACCATTTCCCAAATATAGAATTAAAATAATTTAACAATATTTAATTCCAATTTTCAATATCATTTCATATAAAAACTTATCCCCAGTACTCTATTATTTATTCATGTTAAAAATAAATGTAAACATTTTCGAAGAATAAATAATGGTACTTCATTCAACATATTTAGATTTTCACCTTCAATTCCACATTTCAAAATTTTAAAAAGATTTAATTTCATGTTTTCAATATTTGTAAGTCGTATTCAATGTCTAATTTCCCCCTAGAAATGGATTACTTAAAAAGACTTTGGATATTGTTTTAGAAAATTATTACAAACAAATTGTGAAAATTATTTCTAATCATTCACCTCTATTTTTTCCAAAAATAAATATATATATATATATATATATCCTATAGAGTAATTTTTAATGTACTAGGCAGTAAATAAATTTATAAATCTCTAGTATTACCTCAACTTATTTTTAACTTTTTTGTTACTTATGAAAATCTATATATCTCTTAACATTATATTTCTCAGTGATGTCCATATTCAATAATTTCATGATTCTATTCTATACCACTCCTGCAATAATTTTTTTCTAGTATTGAATTAAGAGTATACCTATTATCATATAAGGTGCTAGTTTAAATGATTCATACAATGAATTTAACTAAATTTATTTAATGGTAAAGTATTTAAAATATGTATAACTTTAATTTCAAAACAAATTTATATTAATTACCATTTTATATTGGTTATGTGTTGTATTATTTTTTCATCCATTATATGATGAATGAATTTGAATTTTTTAGTGAGAAGGGGGACTATAACTACATATATAGTTAATTAATTTATAGGTATCATGAGGAAAAAAATTATATTGGGAGGTTTGAATATTCCTTAACTATTAATGTATGACATTATCCAATGAGGCCTTAATGTTGTGATTAAGATGAATGAAATTAAAAGTTTCTTCATAATAAATTTTGTTATTGTTCTCTATGTGGTTATTTATTATGTTATATTAGTGAGAAATTTATTTAATGAAAATTATATAAGAAAAATGGAATTATTTTATTATTACATATTCTTATTATATTATTCATTTCATTTTTATTATTTGATATGTTCTTATTTACACTATCGCTTATTGAGTGTTTATGCACACCGTGTATTATATTTTTTGTTCTCTAAGAAAAAGAAAAATGTTATTAAATATGATATTTGAGAAAGGTTACATGTGTGTAGAATTTTATAAGAGTCGTTGAATTAATGATATAAAATAATGATTCATTTTTTAGTAGTGAAATGCCTTTTTGGGAAATATATAATTTTTTTAGTAAAAGGATTTTCTTAATCCTCTAAATCTTTAAACAAAAATTACTATTGGTAAGTAATTCAATCAATATTGGTTATTCAAATTTTAACTATGGATTGATTAGTTATGGAATCTTTAGTGGGTTTTAATTTTAATATATAATGAATATGTTTTTAACACCAAAATAGAATCTGTGGGTGTGGGGATTCACATTTAGTATCATTTTTGGATTTAAATAAATTTATAGGATATGATATTATCAAAAGGGAAAATTTTAAGAGTTATATATACCATAAAGTGTTAATATATTTATGTTTTATCATTTTATAAAATGCATGGATATTCCTCTTGTGGTATAGTCTGATTTTATTTTATGTTTATTAATGATATTTTAAGAGACACTTTTTTGGGTTTTATGAAGGATACATGATAAAAATATTAGTATCCTTTACCATTTGTTTATAATTTAATTTCAAGGATATAGAAATTATTTTAGAAAAATATTAATATATTTTAGGTTGTATGTATGATAAAGGTGTATATTGATGGATATGTGATTTTATGTTGCTAGGAAAAAAGTTAAATTAAATTATAAGTGCCAATGTTACCCGGAATCATGGATTTGTTATACAGTAATGGAGTAAATTTAGTGACTATTAATAATTGGGAATATAATATATTTTTTGAAACACTGATAATAAATATAAATATAATAAATATTATTAAAATGTTTGTTAAGTAATGTTTTTGTGGTTCCCTAGAAATAAAATCCCTATTAGGATACAAAAATGTGAATGAATGCTCTAGCCCAGATTATATTAGTGGAAAACTCCAACATATGTTTGTCTTATAATTATTTGTATTATAACTCAATGAACACTAAATGGTCCTAGAATCGAACCATGTATGAATCTCTTGATGGATATGATCATGTTGATTCACGTGCTCTTTATGAACAATTACATCAGATTTCTTTGAAATTTTATATCAGGATTTATTACAACATTAATAATACCACCATAAATTTTTATCAATGAGAGAAATTAAATTTGTGGGGGAACAATTTAATTAACCTAGAATGAATTTAAACCAAGATGTTTTAGTATGTTTTTCAATTAAATTTATATTCTTTTTAATATATTTTTTCATACATAAAACAAAAAAAATGATCCGAAATATTACTTATAATTTGATAAAAAATTAATAAATCTTGGGAATAAAATTATTAATATCCTATTGAGAATTATAATATTATTTTAATCTCATATAAGTAAATAGTTAAAAAATTAATTTATTTCACATTTTATTCTTTTTAAAAAAACATTTATATTCCCTAATATCAACAAAATAAATAATTTTAATCGGTAAAACTAAAATAATTAATGATTGTGAGTAAAATTATTTAGCATTAAAAGGTTTATTTTTTGATATTTTTCCCTAAAATTAGTAATATTTATGTTAATAAATTAAATAGATACTTTATAAATGATTATCATAAGGAAATGATTCAAAGTAAAAAACTAAATCGTTAACACTCTTTTAATTAATCATTTATAAGATATAAAATAAATAAAACATATCATTTAAAAATTATTTTTCATTTAAAAATTATTTTTATTACATTTTAATATTCCAATCGAAAGTTATATTATGATATTTTTTAATATTAATTTGATATAATGATCATTGTTTTGGGATTTAGTATCTCAAAATTAGCATGGGTAGAATATTTTTAATTATTATAATAATATTTTTTTTTAGTGAATCATTAAATTCTAATTTTTAATATGATATGAAAAATTATATTAAAGTTATTTTTTATCATTATTAATGATTTAATTCAATAAAATAGATTTCAGATATGGAATCAAAATATTAAAAATTTTGTATTATGTTTAATTTAAATATAATAAAGAAAAATATGTCATGAAGTTACAAACTAGTTAGCACGATAAAGCATAAAATGAGGTAAAAATAATGTGTTAATGTCCCAAAATATCATAAAACATCATCTCAAAATGGACCCCCTTGCCACCCCAACAAACCTATAAATGTACCACTTAGATACCACACTTTTCCACACAAAGAATGATTCAAAGTTCAACAAAAATATACCATAGTATAGTACCAAAACTAGTATCCCTATCAAATAGGTTCTGATATAGTCAAAATATCACTTTTTGAGTGATTAATCCAGTGATAAACAGAGTATTCTCAATAAGAAAGGTAAGAATTAAGTATCACTCCTTTCCATTTATTTTCATTTTATTCTTATTCTACCACCTCCAAATATATTTTAACCATCATAATATAATTATATAAGTATCATTTGTATACTGAAATTTTATTATGTTGATGGAATAACCATTAGCTAAGCCCCTCCCATTCAGTAGTCAATGAAAACACAACCCATGTTATGTGTGGTTTCCCACATCTATTAAAGAAATACTAGATTTTTTAATACTTCCTTACAAATAAAGAGTTAATGAATGTAATGAATGTATAAAAATTATGTTAATTTCATTTTTAATAATATTGAAAGATAATTCAGTAATTATATTAATGGCTTTAACAACAAATGTATAAAGTGAATTTAATTACCTAAAATGAGTATACAAGGCCCTTTTCTTAATTTCAATCAATTGGGAAAACCTACGAAAATATATAATTATTTTAATATGTGAATGATTATGAATATATATATATTGAACATTATGGATATAATGGATGTAATTTATACCTCCTTTGACCATGGTCAACATAGAAAATATTTTTTGGATTACTAAAAAAATCCCCAAGTGGTCAATAAGAGTGAAACATATCTAATAAATGGAGGAAATGTGATAATGAATGGATCATAATAAGGAATCATCATATCAATTATGAATCATGTAATTAATAAAAGTAGTTTTTACTATAAATGTTAGACACAAGAACCATGTGAGCATGAATCAAAGGTATGGTTCCATTTCACAATTTAAATTACATAAGATATTTTATTTTTATTTATCAATTTAAATACCTGAGAGAAAACTGATTTACATAATTTATGAAATATGATAGTAAAATGGATATAAAAAATTATGTATACATTATAATGGTTCTGAATCATGTATTTAATAAATAAAATGTGGTTATTCTAGATTATAGACACATGGACCAGGGAACTGATAATCCATAGTAAGGGTTTCTTTCCTTCGTATATATTAAATTATTTTTTATTAAAGAGAGTTTCATAATTATTTTATCTCCTCTATCATATTACATTTAATTCCTAAATTAACTAAGTTGTATGGGTTATCAATAGCATAATTTAATTTTATTCAGTTATAAACATTATTCATGAAATTAATATTTCCAATTTTGTGTTTTCAATTGAATGGATTTCTTATATTGTACTACCTATTTTTTATTTTATTGATTAAAATGTATTCTTAGCATTTCATGTTCCCTACATTCGCAAATAATAAAAACAATTACATTCATGTAGTGTCAAGATTATAAATTATTCATTTTTATGACACAATTTCATCCACGTCCATATATATTAAATTATTTAATAGATGATCTTACCTATAAATAAATGATTAATTGTTGTTGATTTATATTATCATTCATATTCCTTAAGAAATGTTTAAAATTATTCCTTTTAAAGTTGTTAGAACGAGTTTTTCTTCATTCATTGAAAATTTTTGAGTTTATTCATATTTTTTATATCCCAAATATATGAAATTTCATAAAGTTATATCCATTCATTTTTATAATTATCCCTTTTTTAGAATCCATTATTTTTCAATGATAATAATATTATAATTTCTCCAAAAAAGATTTCAATAAAGGTATTTCATTCCACTTATATAGATTTTTGTCTTCCATTCTAGATTTCCTATTTAAAACAAATTTCATTTCATTAATTCAATATTTTTAATTGTTTTTAGTCAATGTTATTTATACATTAATTTCACTCCCTTAAATAAATTTTTAAAGGTGAAACTGCTATTTTTTATATCCATATTAAGAAATCATTAAGAATTTTTTTAATATTTCACTTCTATTTTTTTCAAGATACAGAATATATATCTTATTTAGAGATATAGTGCGTGAATTAACCTTAAAATTCTATTATTAATTTTTAGTGTAATCCTCACCCAGTTCATAATGTTTTCAATCATTAGTTATCATCATCATTATTTTGAATTTGTTTTTTCTTTTTCATCTCTATGTTCATTAATTTCTAGATTATATTCTATATAACATAAATTATATCACTTTCTTAAAGTATTTATTAAACTATATACCCAATACCGTATATTTTATTAGTTTTGTGAGTTCATTCTTGGAACATTATTCAATATATTGGTTAGGAAAGTATTTTCTATTCATATACATATTATTTAAATTTAGATGAGTATGGATTACTATGGAATTTTTTATATGTGTTGTATTGTTTTCTTATTCCATCATATAAAGAATTCATTGTACATAATTAGTGATGGGAGATTCCAGAATCTAGATATCCCATAAATGTGTTTCAAGGTATCTTGGGTACAACTATATTGGGTCTTTGCATTATTAATTACCTTTTCATGTATTTTGTATTGGAATTAGTCATAAACAATATGATTTAGATGTTTTACATTACACTTTCAACTATAATAAAATAATTTGTAATTTTCTATCTGATTATTTATACCAATATGTTATCAACGGTTGTATTCCATGATCACAGTATTAGAAATATGGAATTATTTGACTATATTTTTAACTAATAATATTACTCATTCCATGTTTATTATTTGATATCATATGATGTACACCAATGTTTCTTGAGATTCTGAGATAAAAATTTATTTTGTTGACCTTCCATATCTAAATGATGAAAATTATTATGTATGATTTTTCTAGAAGTTTATAATGTGTGGAGAATTTTTTAAAAGGGGGTAAAAAATAATTTAATATAAATAATCCTTAGTTAAATATAATTTTTTTCATTTTGATAACGATATGGGTTTTATTAGTTAAATGTTTTACAAAGTAATCTAAAACACCAATCATAAATTTTTTAGTTATTTTAGTAACTCATTATTTTAGGATTGAAATTAAGATTTTTATTGATAAATAATAAGATGGGGTGAAGTATAGGTTTTAAAAACATTCATTTTTAACCTTCTGAAAATCTATATTTATCAATGTTAAAAAAGATTAATTCACAAAGTCTTCTTAGATATTAATAAAGAAACTGACATTATTAGGATCTGATTATATAGATCGATAAAGAAACTTGAACAAATTAACTTAAGGAATGATTCTACCTTATGTAGGTTCCGGGCGCAGCGGAAGCGTGTTGGTGGGTGTACCCAACTTTAATTTTAGTGTTAACAATGATCAATACGAGATCTGTCACTATAATAAAATACTGGATCATTGGAATAGAATGAAGAATGAAAAAGAAATAGGGGAGTCCTAGAACCATAGATAGGATCATCATATGTTGGTTATAATTAATTTAATTAATTGACAAGAATTACCTAGATTGAATTATTTCTTCATTGATGTTTCCAGCCATGATCTTATGTGATCTGTCGTTGCGTTGTAGAATCCATGTGTATGATTCCTCTAGCGATGATCCACACATGATCCACATATCTATGGACATCTCCAAAGGGAACTCTAGGCACTAGCATGGAAGATTATTCTCTTGCGATGTCCTCCTTCAATCGCCTTGATCTAGTGGAGGTGGATCTCTCTCTCGTAGTTTGAGAGCATTCTCGGTGAAAAAATAATTCTCTCTTAGCTTGAGATCTTTTTCAAATCTATTGTGCACAACCAAACAAAAAATTTCTAGGCTAATAGGAAATATATAATTTGGATTTTAATTACAAAGAATAATAAAATGAATTAATTACTCGAAAGAATTTATTCATTTCATTTAATTCTTAGTAATACCCCACGTCTAATAAAAATAGTTGACTATTATTTTTACCTGACATGCACCTAGCGAATGAAACCTAATATTATTTAATTAAATAAATAATATTTATTTCTTATAAATTCCTAGGAAAAAATACAAGGTGTGTATATTTAATATACACGACGGGCACTTTTATTTTTTCCATTTTCATTATTTCCACCACCACATTTATTAGACCTTGAATAGTGGATATTTATTTCTAAAATAAATATCACTGCATTACTCACTAATAAATATCTTATTTCACCCATAATATATTCTCTCGAATAACTAGTGTCAAAATCAATGTGATCAGAAATCCTTAAATAATTAATAAACCACAATTGGGAATAATCTTTATTTAACTTGTAAAATTTATATTTAACTAGACACACATAGTGTGTGACCCTCTAGGCATCTTTCTTAGTGGAATTTGGTGGAGCCTTCCTAAAGACCAAGGTTAGCATCTAGCAACACGCCAAGGCACCCATAGATAAATAAGTCAACGTCGCAATGACATGTCACCTCCTACGAACACTTACCGTGTAATTTAACCCCTTTATCTTGATATCTCAAATCAAGCGGGTTGCATGCTAGTTTCATCAACCCATATGCTTAATAATTCTTTCTTTGCCTTTCCAGAATTGAACCGTCCCATTCCTCACCATGACCATGGATTTATTTAGGCTATATCAATTCCATCAAATGGCCTGAGATATCTACTTCTGTTATGAAACATAAGGGACAAATCATTTCTCGCATTATCAATTAATGTAATATCACTAATGACGCACCCAACGTATCATACCTCACGACGAACAGTGTGTCGTCACAGTTTTTATAAATTCAACTATGTGCATGAGTTGTGATACCCATTAATAATAATTTTAAAGTATATGTACCAATACACATGTCCGCAGATAGGAACATCCAATGACACTCTGAAATGTGGATTTGCTACTGGAAGGTCTCATTCTCATAATATCCTCCTGAACATTTCCAAGGGAGCACACCATGAGAAGGTGCCTAAAATTTTTATGAGTCCCCCCCCTAATGGCATGTATTATTTGTGTCTCTCAAATAACATCATCTATTCATTGAACATATATTCAAGAACAATGTTATGGAACTTCTGGGTTCTCATCATAACAGAGATCTTCTAGGACCCTTTAATACAACAACTATCATTAGGACATTATCCCAAGTATTGTCATGCAGACGAACAATCAAGATGTGATAAGGTATTTATTAATAAATAAAGTACACAGTAGTTGGTTCTAGACCAACAAATCTAACAGAATACCACTTGGACTAGATCCAACTGCTAAAAACCATTAACCTGCTAGCTCTCACATGATATTCATTCTTCTGCTGAGATAGGCCTTTAGTCATGGGGTATACAATGTTCCCTTTCGTAGACACTCTTCCCATTAAAAATTCACCCCTTTGAAAGAAATCCCTCAGAAGGTGATACTTCAAGAGTATGTGCATTGTTCGTTGATGTGACCTTGGTTCTTTTGTTAGAGCCACTGCAGCAGTATTATCACAATACAACGTGATAGGATCTTTTTTCTAGGCACCACACACTACTAAAATATTGGGCTTTGAAGCCCCATAACATGGGTGACCACCTATGGTGGTCACCGATCTTTGCCAAATAAAAGCGGGAATTTGGTGCCCCCCCTCGTGAGCCCTCCTCCCTCACCCTCGACCTCACCACGTTCCATCCCCCAACACCGCCCTCCGCCCTTCTCCATCCCCTACACGCCCTCCCCCTTCACCGCGCACCCTCTCCTCCCTCCACCGCTCGCCGCCCTTACCTCCCTCCACCCTCTTCCCTTGTTGGACTCTACCCTCCACCCTCCCCCCGCCCTCTACCCTCCGGCTCCGCCCATAACCCCACCCACCCTCCGCCCTCCATCCATCCTCCGCTCTGCCCTCCATCCCCTCTGACAGCCCTCTACCCTCTGGCCTCCACCCTCCGGCCTCCGCCCCTCCTCTCTGAGCCCTCCCCCCCGGCCCTCCCTCCCACCCCGGATTACCCCGCCACACCGCGGACACCCCCCCCCCCCCCCCCCCCGCACCCCGGACAGGCCCACTACACCGCGGACAGCCCCCCCACCCTGAAGAACCCCCACCCCGGACACCCCCCTGCTGCTCGTACCCTCACCGCCCTCCGCTCCTGCTCCCTGCCAGCCCCCATCCCCTCCCTCTTCATCCCCCTCCCTCACCGCATCTTCGGCGCCCATCCCCTCCCTCACTATCCCCTCCATTGTCCCACTGTCGCCACCCAGCCCCCTCCCTCCCTGCATGGTCTCTACTCGTCCCCTCGCCACTGTCGCCCGTCCACTCCGGCTCCGCACTGTCCTTGGTCCCCTCCCTCACCATCCCACCCTCACTACACTATCTCCACCTCACTGCCTCTTCTCCTCCAGGTCCTCGCCACTACCATCGCTCGTCCGCTCCCTCACCTCACTACCTCTGGCCCCGGCTCCCATTCGCAGCCTCTCCTCTCCCTCACAGCACCGCCTTCAGCTCCCCTCCCCTCTAGGTTTGTTGCACAATCAGGTATGACATGGGATTTCACTTATTGATGTTACTACTTTTGTTTCTTCCCATTGAGGTATTCTTCATCTAGTTAATGTGATACTTGAATTTTTATTAATTCAATCTGAAATTTGTATATGCGTCTATTGGTTTTTTACAAAATTTGTATATTTTTTTGTTAACTTTCTAATTTTTTAATATTCATTCGTAACTAATTATTCAATCCCCTTTTTTATTAAAAATTTTACAAGTTTGATTTTTTTAAGAACAATCTAATTTATCTTTTGGAAACTTTGTATAGTCCCCTTACTAATGTTTTCTATGACTGCAGGCATGTCAGGGGAAGAGGAAAAAGATCCACATCATCCATCTGAGGAATCTACGTCTCAAGGTCGAGTTATGTTTGAATGTAATTGTCTTTATTTTTTATATAATTGATAATCATATATATATATATACATATATATATATTTGTAACATCTATAAAATTAAATATAAAATTGTTTTCAACAGGATCAGACTCGATTGCTTCTTCCTCTCGCAAGATAGGTCCTGGTCATGGAATTTTATCATGGAATTCCAACATGATGTTTGATGTTTCCTTTGATGAGGTATTCCATCCTATGGGATTGAATTACACTGCATTTATTCATCAGCTGGGTCATATCATACGTGACCCACATCTATTTACATTGACCACACGTGACTAGGATTCTATCCCTTAGGACACATTAGATTGACTTTGGAGGGAGGTTCACGTAAGAATACCATTTTACTTTATTACCTATGTATAAACAATACTAAAATGTGTGATTTTTTTCTTTAATAGAAAAATTTGAAAGTATGCCCCCAATGAGTTTTGGCCCATGTGGATGAGAAAATTACATAATATGTGGAAAGACTATAAGGGGAAAGTAAAGAGGGACCACTAGGTACCAAATGTGTGTGCCGCTGACATTCTGGTAAAAGTCCTGAGAGGTGTCCTCCCGGCTCAGTGGCATGACTTAGTTGCATATTGGTCTAATGAGGGTGTTTTGGTTTGTATATTTATTTTGGTATATAAATTTTAAAGAATGTGTGGTTTGTTTGAAATTTGAAAGAATTGAATGTAGGAGGTGTCATCACACCATTCCGAGAATCGAGCGTTGTAGGGACCACCTCACAGGGATGGGGACTCGTCACATGTCTCAGATCCGAAATGAGGTATTTATTATTAATTTTTTAATTTATTAACTAATATGGTTTTGTGTTTATATTCTATTTATATACAGTTGAGGGAGCAAGGTGCACCGACTGATAAAATGTCGGTGTGGATGAGGACTCGTGATCGCAATGATCCAGAGGTTGTAGCATTGATAGTAAGTTCTTGTAAATACCAATACTTACATAAAAATATATATTAACATATATATGTATATATATATTTAAATATTTCAGAGGCATAATTTTAAGATGAGTTAGAACATCTTTCAGAGGACCAGCGACAGCTTCCCATGCGAAGGGATGCGATCTTTCATCGCATTATTGGTCGGGACAGTCATGGATATAGTTTAACCTATGGAATAGGGATTCCACATTCTGTAGTGTCATGTATTGTGGTTGTTGGTCCTACTGTTTCTCAGATGACACAACAGTTGTTAGATTTTGAGGCACGGCTGTGCGCATCTGAGGAGGTAAATGCGCAATTGATCGCTGAGGTTAGAGCACTACGGGAATATGTGCATCCAAGTTATGGTAAAGGGGATCATACAATTCATATTTATAATATATTTATTTATTTTATTTATATTATTTTTGTTATAAAAATATTCAAAATGTTATTTTTTTGTAGGCCCCTAGCCCACCGGATAGAGGTAGTAGTCATGACCTCGCATGACACATCATATTCAAGAGGTGTGTTTCTATTTTTACTAGTGGAGTTGTTATGGATGTTTAGGTTGGGCTTCTTGTGATATTTTTTGTGATTTGGGGGAATCATGTGTGTTTTGTCCTGATGCAATGTTTGGGTGCACGAATTGATAAGTTACCATGAAACTGATTAATGATTTGGATATATTTTGTTCATTTAATTCTTTAATGTTTTAAATTACATGATCTGTAATAGTTTCAAAAAAACAATGTGATTCTTAATATAAACCATGAAATGTGTTTTTTATGACTATTTCCCTCGGATTTCGGGGATGACCTCCTTTTAATGGGAGGTTCAAACATTCCGATCGGTTTCTAATAGGTTTGTTTGTAGAACCGGAAACATCCAATGATTCCACATCAATTTAGACATAATTTCTAAAGGTAGGTGCTCATTAGTTTATGGACTGATGAGGCTTAGGAATTTTCATTGGTCGATAGGATGGGAGGTCGGACTCATCGCACCTTTTTTAGGGGAATTATTTTCTACTTCGGGACTCTCTTTATAGATTTAAGTTGTGTTCGTGAATCCTTATTACATTACCAAGTAGAAATGTGCTTTCCTTTAGATTTGACAATCAATGATTAAATATGTAGGAAATTTAAAGAATCTTTCATATATATTCGAGGTTCTTCATCGATAGAGAATCATTTGTATTTATTAGAGATTATTGGTCAATGGTACCCTTCGACACATTTATATAGAAGTCTCTTGGTCATTATGATGACCATACTGGTTTTAAAGCCACTCAGTGGGGCACTTGAAGTTTATTGTCATTCAGAAGGACATGGATTATTTCAGAGTTGGGATCGAACCCGTAGATGGGCTACCTACGTATCCTTTGTTTAGAAAAGGAATCATAACCCATGTAGTTCGAGTAAGGGAGTATGATGTTTATGATTGATGGCTCAAAGAAGAATGTCATAATCACTTTTACACTCTAAGCTCACATGAGTCATGCTTGGTGTGAGAAACAAGAGGTATTGGTAAAAATTAGACAATTGTGCCATAAAAGATGCAATCATAAGAAATAATGTGGGACTTATGTATGTATGACTGCCCAGATAAATGATGATTAGGATTTACTTCAGGGAAGAAATCCAGAAACATGGTCCATAAAGGTATATGTGCTTCATAGAGATTTTAATACTCTAACTTGGGGCTTACTCCTCAAAAGGAGGCCCAAATTAGGATAGGACTTGTGATTGGGTTTTACTCCTGAGAAGGAATCCCAAATCAAAGGTAAACTAGGACTGGTTAAGAAGGATTAAGACTGAGGCTTACTCCTGAAGAGGATGCCCAGGTTAAGAGATTTGAAAAAAATTAAGGGACTTAGGGCTTACTACTGAAGAGGATGCCCATATTTGAGACTGGGGCTTACTCCTGAAAAGGAATCCTAGGTTAATAGAATTATGGTTGGGGCTTACTCCTAAGGAGGATGCCCATATTTGAGAATTATGACTGGGGATTATTCCTAAAAAGGAGGCCCAGGTTAAGGGGTTCTCTCATCTTAAATGATGAGGTTGAATAAATGAAATCTCAATTTTTTTAGTGACATAAAGATGTGTAAATCATTATGTTTTGAGAGATATTCCATAGAGTTCCTTTCAGATAAGGAATCCAAATCAAGAAGTCATGCCATAAATGGCTTTGAAGAGTGTCTTAAATATTGAATCTTGAATAAGAGAGGTGGAATGGCTTAAAAGGGGTGAAATTGGCAAGAAGGGAACCCAAAAAGGTAGGGGCGCGCAAGGCTTGGTAGGCGCGCAGGTACTGTGTTGGGTGCGCAAGTCCTTGTCACGCAGGTATACCTACGCGACACATGGTTACTTGCGCGATGGTTAACCAGAAGTGTAATACTTGAGAGACTATTGATTAAAGCCTTTAGAATCCTCTTGAGGTTCTTCTAGAAGAGGGGCGTGCAAGTTCTATTGAAGGAGTAAGGTGGCACGCAAGTGTGGCATTTTCCCTTAAGGGCTGCCACTCAGGCGAGCAAGTGTTGATGTGTTTCAACACTTAGGCCTTCCTCCCCCTCTTTAGATCTTCCATTCTAGGTAAGTAATTACCTTAGAAGTGTTTCGGAAGCTTTGAGAAGAGACTAGGGTGCCGGGAGCTCAAATCTGAGTTTTTGGAAAAACTCCTCCTAGAATGGGGGGCCCACAGGGTATATTTATAGGCAGGAGAAGACCCCGGGCGGTTATCACTTAGGTCGCTCAAGTCACTTGCGCAACCACTAGGCGGCGCGTAAGGGGACTTAAGCGATAGTGAAAGAACTTGCGCGGTACATGTGCTTTTGATCCCTTGTTCATGCCTTTGTCGATTTTTGATGTTTTCTTCAAAGGATGAATCAATTTGTGCTAAGTCATTTCCCTTTCCATTCTTTTAGAAAATGTGATGAAGAGAAGCATCAACAAAAGTCCCCCCAAAGAGTTGGATCCAGAGAGAAAAGAGGATTTGACTCTGAGGAAAAAGAAGAAAACCAATGGAAAGGAGGCGTGTAAGTATAGGTGCTCAAATGAGCTTCAGGCGAGCAGGGTCTGGCGCGCATGGTTCTGACCGCGTCTATAAATAGAGGGCTTCACTTCTGTACAAGCACTAGGATTTGAAACTCTTGAGCTCTCTCCACGCAAGTTTCATTTTCCGCGCAAGTTGCTCTGTTTCCCGCTGTTTCCTTTATGTTGCGTTGTTGTCAAGGTATCTGGGGCTACGCGGTGATACTTTCACGTAAAATACTTGCGCGGAACATTCATACTTGCGCGCTAAGTTTTACACTTGCGCGCCTTAATGCCTTTTCCATTTTTCTGAATTCTTTCACAAATTTTATGAAAAATAAACCCATTTAAGAGTTAGTTTATTCAACTTTTGTACAGATTCAAGGGCTCCCAGGAGAATCGGAACGGTTGATGAACTGGATAGCAAGTGGATTGATGACATGATGAACATTTTTGGCCATGATTACTATGATATATGTGACAGCACTTTCCCAGATATGGCTAAGTACTTGAAGAAATATCATCTTAATTTCCCATAGAGAATCTACCTGTCCCTGTATGGTCATGGTCATCTGCAAGGAGTCAATGTTCCAAATGCAAAGAACTATACACCTGAAATGAAGCTGCAATACTACTCCTCTATTTCGGTTATGATGTGCATTAAGAGCAACAAAAATGGTGTGAACTTTCAAATTCTCCTTCCATGCCATTTCCTTGCAGATATGAAAATGGAAAACCCATGGGATGAAATGTTTTCTGCTATCAGTTGGTGGAGAGAAGACAAACATTGAATTAGAGAAATATATGAAAAGAGTACTCTCTCCAAGGGGATATTTACATCCAATGCTCCATTCTCAAATTCATGTATCCATCTTTCAAGTCTCTTGGACAGAAACAAAGTCATTGTTTGATCAGTAGAAAATTTTCCTCAAACTGCACTCAAGAACATCCTTTTATAGCGGTTCCAAGAAGAGCTGGTATCACTGCATCTCTTATTGTATCCAGTTGAATGAATGAATTCCAGGTGGTTGCTGATGAATCTCAGGATGCTGTAAATCAAATGAAGAGTTATGTTGAAAGCCTCCTGTAATTCTTGAAAAAGAGAAGAGACTCCAGTCTCTGGATGTCCTTCTATCTCCTAGGTATCAATGAAAAATACTTTCACCTACACTCATTTGTACCTGCATTCTTTTTCTATATGCTTTATATTTTACCTAATAAAATGGGCCTAGAAATCATAGTTTGATTTTTACTAGGATTAATGTAAATAACCCTACAAAATTAGAACCTTTTAATTGCTCAATGTTACCTAAATCATACAAAATGTATGTTTAGTGAGCTGGGAACTTGACTTTTATTCAGAGTTCTCTTGTCTTTTGTGGGAAGTTTAAATTCATGCATGTCGGACATAAAAGGACTAATGTTTAAGGTCGAAATAGCTTTGACCAAAATGGATTAGAATTGACTCAATTCATTGAAAATTCATCAGAAAACATATTACCTTACTCAAGTATGAGGGAAAATATGCAATCTATGACTTAAGAATATTTGAATCTGAGGAATGACATGAAAAAGAGCTAAAAGGAATTAGAAGAAGTAGTTTCCAAGAATGAAGTTACCATTATTTAACAAACCTGTTAGGGGGTTGAATTATGCAGGGCCACCTAAGGTCATTGGCAAAATAGTTAAATAAAATTGTATCTTTTGGATAACAAGTCTGTTATGTAGACTGTTTAAGCAAGGCCTCCTATGGTAATGTGCTGCATAGTCAAGAAAAATAACTCTCATAAATTTACTTTCGTAGTGCTAAAAGCCAGTGAATGTTTATGGAGATTCAAATTTTCCAAAGTATAGAGTTTGTTGTATAGAAAGAGGTACTTGAATATGGAGAAAATATTTCCAAACAAGATTATCGAAGAACTAAATAGATATCACTCCAAAAAAGGTCTGACCCAAACATAGGGAAGGAGAATATAAACCATATAATTGAATACTTTCAGATCATGAAAAAGGATATGGGACAAATATGTTAAGGATGGTTGTTTTTGTGGATCCTTACATACAGTCATTTAAGACAAATAAGGACAAAAGAGGCATTCTTCCCAAGAATGAAGTTACCACTATCCGACAAACCCGTTAGGGGATTGAATTATGTCAGGCCACCTAAGGGCATTGGCTGCATAGTCAAATAATAGTATCTTTTGGCTGAAAAATCTGTTATGTAGACTATTTATGCAAGGCCACCTATGGGCATGTGCTGCATAGTCAGGCAAAATAACTCTCAGAAGTTTGACATTTTTGTGACTAGAAGTCATGAAAAGGGTTATGAAGATCTGAAAATATTTAAGGTTAGGATTATGAAACATAAAGATGGGTATTGTTCAATGTATACAGAGATACACAGATCATTACTAACCATAATCATGTTGTGGCTGGGCCCTGAATTGAAATGTTGGAATTCACTACGTATCCCATAAGGATGAGAATCAATCCATACGTAGTTCTTAAACTACAGTTTAACATCGTGTGGGGCAAAAGGATTAGAGATCTTAGTTTTGGGTCATAGAGCTTGGACCATTGTAAGAAATACACAGCGTGTGTTTTCATGGGGACTTTTCATCCAAGGGACTGAAAGTGGAATTTGGGGTTAGTCCCAAAGACTTGGGGCTAGATTCGAGGGACACTCGAACGTTCCTATGTATCCCATAAGGATGGGAATCAAGCTCACGTAGTTCTAGAAATACCTTTTGTACAAATTTGGTTCATACATGTGACAGGTGAAAGGGGATTTTAGTACAATGATGGTTTAACCCAAGATAAATAGTTTGGGCATTTCCATGTATGCACGTAGTCTTCGAAATGAAACATGATTGAAAAATCAATATAAATAATGGTTCCCTATCAGGTGAGGGTATCAAATAATATTGTAGTTTATTTTCATACTAGACAAAAGTGTTGTATAGTTTAACGTCATATAACAAGGATGAAAGTGAACCAATGTAACGATATTGATTCTAGGGGCGGTTTCACGAATCAACATCGTATGAGAAGGAGGTGAACTGATGTGAAGAGATTGGTTTTGGGCTTGAACCTTGGGAGGTTGCCTACATACCCATCCTAGAAGGCAAGGATCAAATTCTGTGTATTTCAATTAAAGAATGAATTAATGATCAAGTTGTTCTTGGGGACAACGACCTAAAAAATGATTTTGGGACTTACACATGGTTAGCGGCCCAGAGAGAGTGTTATGGTTGAGGTTTTCTCTAAGCTCATGTGATTCATACTCGGTGTGAGAAACAAGAGGTAGCAACAACCTTAACGATACACAGTTTAACTTCATGTAGGACGTATGAATGGACTATGTAGTTTAAAGTGTTTCAGTTAGGACTATTGGTGATGCACAGTTTAATGTCATATAGCAGGGAAAAAGTATAGTTTAATGTCATATAGGACGTATCACGGACTTTCTGTACAGTTTAGCGTCATGTAGTTAGGACGATGGGGACAATATAGTTTAACGTCATGTTGGACGAAAGGGGGACTATGCAGTTTAATGTCATGTAGTGAGGACAAAAGTTTACACCATTTAACGTCATGTTGGACGCATTGGGGAATTTTTTTGTTTTTCCCATAGTTTAGCGTCATGTTGGACGAAAGTGAGAATTGTTTAAGGTCATATGCATGGACTATGGATGGTTCAGTTTAATTTCATACTGGAAAAAAGTGTAGTTTAAGGACATACAGGACCTTTGATGATTATGTAGTTTAACGTCTTTCCGGATGTAAGGGACTTTTATAAAGTTTAGCGTCATTCAGTTAGGATGTCACAGTTTAGCGTCTTGTTGGACGTAAGGGACTTGAAAATAGTTTAGGGTCATATGCATGGATCGTTGATGATGTAGTTTAAGGTCATACAGGACCTAGTTGCAGTTTAAGGTCATATTGGACCATTTAGGGAACTTTTTCACAGTTTAACGTCATGTGGGACGAAATTAATACAAATAGTTTAAAGTCATATGTATGGACTGTTGCTGTATAGTTTAATGTCATATTGCAAGGACAAAAGAGGGACTTTGCAGTTTAATGTCATGCAGTGAGGAAAAATTAGGGAATTTTTTTTATATAGTTTAACGTCGTGTGGGACGAAATTAATACAAATAGTTTAAGGCCATATGTATAGACCATTTTTGTATAGTTTAACGTCATATAGCAAGGATGAAAGAGGGACTTTGCAGTTTAATGTCATGCAGTGAGGACAAATTAGGGATTTTTTTTATAGTTTAACGTCGTGTGGGACGAAATTAATACAAATAGTTTAAGGTCATACGTATGGACTGTTGCTGTATAGTTTAACATCATATAGAAAGGAAGAAAGAGGTACTTTTCAATTTATACAAAATACTTATTCAAAAAACTAGCATTGGTTGGAGTAGTGATGAGTTCTCCATCCATCGAGATTAATTAATAAGCTCCATTGGAGTAGACCCTATGTATTGAATAAGGTCCTTCCCATTTTGGCTCAAGATTGGGAGGTTTCTTTCCTGGTATCATTGGAGTTCTGAGAACTAATACCAATTCTCCCTGAGTGAATGAACGAAGACGAACTTTTTTGTTAAAAGCTCGTGCTATTCTGTTCTGATAGACTTCCAAGTGGTGCAAAGTGCACAATCTTTTCTCATCTAGTCGTTCCAATTCATTCAATATCTTTTGAGATTTTTCATCTGTAGATGATTGATCATAAATGGAAACTCTGAGTGAGGGTAGTCGAAATTCAATGGGTAAGACGGCTTCTGTTCCATATACCAATGAATATGGAGTTGACCGAGTTGCAGTGCTGGTGGTAGTCCGATAAGCCCATAAATCATGAAAGAGTTTATCAGGACATGACCTCTTATCTTTATCCACCATCTTTTGCAGTATATTTGAAAGAGTCTTGTTAAAGGCTTCTATCTAACCATTGGCCGCTGCATGATACTGAGATGAATGGTTGGATTTGATGTTTTATTCTTGATACAACTTCTTCACCTCAGATGAACAGAAATTGGTTCCATTGTCCTTCAATATGGTATGAGGGACACCAAATCTAGTAATGATGTTAGACTTGATGAAGCTAACAACACATTTAGAACTGACTTCTTTGAGAGGTATTTCCTCTTCCCATTTGGAAAAGAAGTCAATAGTAGTAAGAATGTACTTAAACTGCTTGGTCGTAGCTGAAGGGTAAGGTCCTACCACATCCATTCCCCATGTGGAAAATGGCCATGAGTATTTAGCTGTATGAAGCAACTCTGGAGGTTGATGAATTAATTTGGCATGTACTTGTAATGAATGACACTTCTTTGTGAAATCGACACAATCTTGTATCATTGAAGGCCAAAAGTATCTAAGCCTTCGAATCTGATCAGACAGTCTATGTCCAGACTGGTGGGAACCACAGACTCCTACATGAACTTCTTTCATGACAGCCATTGTCTTTTCACTATCAATGCATCTGAAGAGAACTCCATCAAAACCACGTTTGTAGAGAATTTTCTCTAGGTGATCTGGGCTATCATAAAGAGTAAAATTGACCACACATCGTCGGATTTGTTCTTTCTCAACTCTATCAGGTGGAAGTGTTCCATTTTGAAGGTATTCCATGATAGGTGACATCCATCCTGTAGTATGACCATATGGTTCATGAATGGGACTAATTTCATTAATTTCCTCTGTTTTGATTCAAACATAAGGTGAAATTGCATGACGGTGGGTAATACTGATGGTTGTCTCATCCCGATTTGGATCTTCCAGAGTTGTAGCTATATTAGCCAGTGCATCAGCTTGAGCATTTTGTGATCTTAGGACATAAGAAAATGTCGGTTCTGAAGGGAATTATACCATTAACTATCTGACATAATCATACAAAGGTATTAGTTCTTCTTTTCTGATGGCATAATCCCCATTGACTTGTTTGATTACTAGGTCTGAATCACCTTTCACTTTTAAGTGATTCACTTGTGCTTGAAGCACTAATTTCAAGCCTGCGATGAGATCTTGGTATTCAGCTTCATTATTGGTACCACCTTCCCACAATAAGAAGGAATAAGGTAACACTGCCTTTTTGGAGAAATGAGCACAATTACTAATCCAACTTTATTGAATTTAGGATTTTACAATTTCCTCCATGTTGGACTTCTGGAAGCACCCTCAAAATACATTTCCCATGCCTGAGGACCTTCTTTAACAGAGAAGACTTCCTCATCAGGGAGTTGAATACCTGAAGATGTGTCTTCCACTGAAGGGTGTTCAGCCAGGAAATCAGCCAGAGATTGGCCCTTTATCACATTTTGAGACACGTACTGAATGTCAAATTGCTGCAAAATAACTACCCACCTTGCCAGACGTCCTGTAAGCATTGCACGACTAAGGATAAATTTGAGCGGGTTACTGTGAGATAGAAATTGGACCTTGTGATGTTGCAAGTAGTGTCTCAACTTCTGAACTACAAAGATTAATGTCAGGAAGCACTTCTCAATACTTGAATACCGGGTTTCATCTTCAAGCATGGTTCGACTGATAGTAGAGGCTGTTTTCATTCCCAGCATCATTCTTTTGAGCAAGAAAGGCACCCAATGATCGCTCTAAAGCTATCACGTAGAAGATAAGTGGTCTTCCTTCAACAGGTGGCATGAGTACCGGTGGACTCAAGATGTATTTCTTGAGAATATTGAATGCTTCTTGACATTCTTCAGTCCACTGGTAAGTGACTCCATTCTTCATCAATTTGGTGAAGAGTAAACGTTTTCCTTCTAAATTGGCAATGAAACGCCGAATATATGCTAAGTGTCCTTGAATTCCTCCTAATTCATTCAAATTTTGAGGAGGTGACATACCAAGGATTGACTTGGTCTTTTCAGGATTGACTTCAATACCATGATGGCATACAAAAAAGCTGAGAAATCTTCTGGAGGTTACCCCAAAAGCACATTTTAAGGGGTTCATCTTCAAATTATGTTGTCGAAGCTTGCGGAATATGACTTCCAAATCAGCCAAGTGATTATAACATTGTTTTTATTTAACTACCAAATAGTCTACATAGCATTCAACAAACATCCCTAAGAATGGTTTTAAGATACGATGCATGGCATGCTGATAAGTTGCACCTGCATTCTTTAATCCAAAGGGCATTACCCGGTAGCAAAATACACCCTGAGAAACTCTGAAGGCTGTAGATTCCCCGTCTTCTGGGGCCATTCGGATCTGATTATATCCAGAATATCCATCCATGAAGGAAATTGCTTCATAGACAGCTGTTTCATCAATTAAAAGTTCTGTAATCTAAACTGGGAAATCATCCTTAGGACAATGTCGATTAAGATCTTTGAAATCGATGAAAACTCTAATTTGTACGTTCTTCTTCATTACAGGGACAATATTAGCCAACCACTTGGGATATTTAACTTCTCTGATGAAGATATCTTTGATAAGCTTATCCTCTTCAGCCTCAATTTTGGATGCATAAGTTGGGTGTGTTCTTCTCGCGGCTTGCATAATCCTCGATGTTCTTCTAGTAAACCCAAATGATGAGTAGCAACATCAGGATCAAGCTTGAGTATTTCTGTATAGTTACAGGAAAATATATCTCTATTTTTATTTAGAAAATAAATATACATCTCTTGCTCTTCATGACTCATGACCGCACTGATTAAAGTGGGGCATGGATCTTCTTTTGTACCCAGATTTATTTCTCTGAGTTCATCCACAGTGGTAAAGATACCCTCTTCAAATGCTGGAGGAGCATCTCTCAGATTTTCCTCTTCTTCTTCATCATGTATTATTTCTTCCATTTATACTTGCATATTAGATGATAAAGTAGAATTTTCATGATCTGAAGAGATGTCAAAATTTTCATATCTTGAAGAAGAAGATTCTATTTCTGACCCAATTGATGATAAAGGGTCTTCATTGGGTAATAAAGAGGAGATGATGGATTGAAAATCGACATCATTGTTCACCTCTGAGGTTTCTATAACTTCTTTTGGCCTAATTGGCGAAGCATAGACTTGTTGGATTTCAGCAGATGAAATGAAGACGTCACTATTTGTGCTTTCATCACTGGTTGGTAGATTACCAATTTCTCCCATGTTGTCTGGCTCGATTGCCGTAATTGGCATTATGGATCTTTCGATAAGAGTATTTTGATTTGGGTCTATCTTGTGAATTTGAATGATAGGCAACACATAATCTGTACTCACATGTGTAAATGGATTTACTGGAATCTTCTCCAAACCATATGGAGCATTAACTTTGGTAATATCCTTTGTTGTGGATTTATCCCTTCCCTTCATGTGATAGAATTCTGCCTCAATGTATTGAGACTCACATGTCTTGAATGGGGCCTTATCACCATAAAATGTCCCTAATTGACCATTGAAACACTATTTGAGACATTGATGGTATGATGAAGGGATATCTGCATGCTGATGTAGCCAGGGTCTTCCAAGTAAGATGTTGAAGGCCGAGTCTTGATCAACAACCATGAAATCTGAATTGAACACAACATCTCCAAAATGAGTTCTGAGTGTAACTCCACCCAGTGGTTATTGTTCATTTTTATCATATCCTTGTAACATCATGGTAGAAGGAGATAAATCAGATTCCATGAGGCCCAATCGACGAAGTGTACGAATGGGCATGAGGTTGACTCCTGAACCATTGTCAATGAATGATCTTCGAACATCTACATCATTGACCTTACCAGACAAAGACAATGGACTAATATGTCCATACACAACATCATCTTCATATTCATTAGTAAAACATATTATTTCATGGAATTCTGCAGGATTATTCCCGATGTGATAGACTTCAGCTACATCAATTTTAGTTTCAAACTCTTGAGGACTTGACAAAGCCTCGATGAGTGCTTCTCGAAGATCTTTTGACAGATTCAGAGCATCCAGAATTGATAACTTGGATGGTACTTGGGCCAATTGTTTCAATATATCATACTTTTGATCTAGAGTTCTGCATTTCTGAATAGGAATATGTGGTTTAGGAGGTACCTTGGAATCAGATTCTTTGGAAGTTGATGCATCTTGTATCGGAATAGGAGTTGAAAATATCCCTGATTTTGGAAGATTAGACCGATTAGATCCATTTACTTGCTGAGAGGAAGAGGATTGAACCTTCAACCAGTCTTCTAAAATAACTGTGCCAGGACTGAATTTGCTATTAGTATAAGAACTTGCTTGTTCTTGCTGATCTCGCAGAAGGGCTCTACCACGATTTTCTACTGCGTACACAGTTCTAGCAGGGGTAGAATTGGAGTAGTGGCTTCTGAAAGATCTGCGTCTTCCCCTGTATCCTGAGCCTCTGAAACTTCCTATGATTCCCTTTTTTGATACAAGGAATTTAGGCTCATCGAAATTGAAACTCTGACTGGCATATGGATATGTTAATTGAATCATATTAACAGAACTGAAGATTAACTATTCATTTGATTAAGACTCTGCCTGATTAGCCTGTTTAGGCTGTGCCGTTTGGTGGGGCGGTGCCCGTGGCTTTGAAGTAGATGGAATGAAGTCTTCCAAATTCAAATACAACTTAGGATTTGACATATACTCATCTTCTTCTAATTATTTTTCTTTCTTTGAATCATGCGATTTTTTTTTGAGGACTTTCCCTCTGACGAAGAGGGGTTTGCCGCAACATTCATGGAAGAAGACACAATTGGTTTCTTTAATTGTGTTCGCAAAATAGCATGAGTTCGATTGATTGTCTTTCTGACCATCCAATCAACATAATTCTGTGCATTTTTTCTTTTGACTTCTTTCCATTCGCCTTTCTCTTCTGGAACTGTAGCAGTAACACATGCTACCTGAGCTGAAGAACCTTTCAGTTTGACTTTTCCTGAGTCGACCATCTTTTGCAAGAGGTCTTTGAAGACAAAACACTCCTGGATGGGATGCCCCAACATTTGATGAAAAGGGAAATAATTGGGACGGTCTTCATCTCCTTTCTTGTTTAGCCTCTTGGGCATTGGTAATCGAACCAAATTGTTTTCCAGAGCCAAAATGAAATAACTAGGAAATTGTTCATTTTGTAAAGAGTATGTTTTTCTCCTCAGATCCTCAAATTGTTTTCTTCTTTGATCTCTTTGATTTTCTGGACGAAATGGCCTTTGTTGTTGGCGCTCAGAAGGTGGAGCCCTTCGATAAGATGAAGGTTTTGAGGTAGAAACAGGTACAGGTGCTTGTTTAAGCATAACTGTAGCAGTTTCTGCTTTACCTATTCTCCTTCCTAGAGCTGATGGAATTACACGAGATTTAGCCTGAGCCTGTATAAGGGAATAATCAATCTACTGAGCGATTGAAGTAAGGTCTCGAAACCCTCATGTGTATTTCATAGGGATTAACGGCGTGTGTAATTCGTCACGCAGATTTACCACACAGATTGGAAACAATTCTTCTTGAAGGAGTGCTAAACTCAAGGAATATGTTAATCCCTTCCATCGAGCAATGAAATCAGAGACCCTTTCATTATCCCTTTGCTTACAGTTTGTAAGATCGAAAACTGTTGTCTATGGAAAAGTTGATCTGAACTGAAGGAGGAATTTTGGGAGAAGATCCTCCCATCCGGTAATTGACCGGGATTGTAAGCTTGTATACCAGACAAAAGCTGGTCCTTAAAAGGTCCGAACGAAGCATCTGAGTTTCACTGCATCTTGCTGCTCCGGAGTTCCCATCATAGGATCGCAACAAGACACATAATGCATCAAATCTTGTTCAGGATCGCCTGATCCATTGAAAATATGGAATACAGGGTTCCCAAAACTAGATGGAGGAGAGATTGAATCTACCCATTCAGGATAAACTTTATTTTCTGGTTGAACTTGCTCATGTTTCCCTTCCATAGTTTCTAATCGAGCTGTTAATGACTTAATAGTTGTTATTAACTTTTGAGAAACATTCGGTTGAACTTGGACTTGGGTAGGTGTAATTACTGGAGCTTGGATAGATGTGGTGGCTGGTGCTGAAAATGATGGTAGCACTACCAACTGTTGTTGCACATGACCCATAGGATTAGACCTGTGAGGGTGTACTTATAGAGGAGGATATTCTTGATCCATCTCAGTAGCTGCAACAAATTCCTTTGGCTGACTAACTCCGGCATGCTTAAGAAGAAGACTACTCTGAAGTAGTTCTGCATTCAACCTTCTTAATTCCTTCATTTCTTCCTCCTGTTGTGCAAACCTTTGCTCTAGTGAGAGCGATTGACCTTCTCCAGAGGAAGGATATGTAACCTGGTTCTTTCCCTTCCCTTTTTTGGATCCCTTTCGGAGAGGGGGAAGTGGGTTACTCGAAGTATTACCTAGTTTCTGAGTAATCCTTTGATTTCGTGTACGCACACCTTCTTCATTTGTGTCGGTGCATAAATCTTCTTGAGCAGGAACCTCTTCATCTATGTCCCATGAGTGAGCCTCATCTGGTGGATCAGCAACGACAGCATTGATGACATTGACTGATGCATAAGGCATCGCATCCCTTCTATCATCATTTCTAGGATATTATCTTCTTCCATGTCTTTGATGAGAAATTTCCTTTTTTTAATTTTATCCCTCAGGAACTTATTGACGAACCATAATTTGTAGGGAATCTCCTGATAATTTGGCTCTTCGTTCCTCTTGAGGTTTCTTCCCCAATCGAGAAAAGACCGACTTTCTCTGAGGAGGGAATTGATGATTTGAAAAATTCCCTAGTCCGGTGGACTGGGGCTGTTCCTGCTGTTCTCGCTCAACTCCTCGAATCCTATTTGTTGATTCCGAGGGTAGGTTTAAAAGAGTCCCCAGTCTGGAAAGATAGGGTGGCTCTTGACATGCTATGTCTGAGACTTTCTTAAAATCTCTCTTGATCTTGAAAACCTTAGTTCGGAAATTAGCTGGATGCATTAATCTGTATCCACTTTTATCACCCAGTTCAAAATACCGTTGGATGATTTCTAACACTTCTGTCACCTGGTGACGTGCTTGCTCCAAACGATAGGCCTGTTCAATATTATCGTTTGCTTGATGAAAGAGTAATTCAACAACTTGTTCTCTTTATTCTAGATTTTGAGAGGAACTAGTTTAAGCATGTTCTTGGGAAAGATTTTGATTATAAACAAAGCCCATTGACTGTGGCCGGCCATGGTCAATGACATTTTATGATACCATTTTCAGTGGGCTTTGCTGACTGGAGAGCACCATGAAATGAAGTGCTCCATAAACACCCCATCCTCTGACACGAATACCAAATGGGGCATTGGAAATTAACTGACGCAATCTTCTTAATGCACCAATTCATGAATGTTTAAGGGATCTCTGCTGCTTTTCAGCCTTCGGATATCGAGAGACTAATAGAGATTCCAAAACAATCTGACGTTGTAACCCTTCTATTATCTTAAGATGATTTTCATATTCAGCATAAGATAATACTTTCCTTTTCAACTGACAATGATTTGTTCATATGTTGAGACGAATATCATCAATTTCATCTTCCGTCAAAATTTCTGGAATGTTATACTGAGAGTCAGCCAGAGGCCAAATCATGACTGGCACTTCACCTTTCTCCAGTTCTTTTCTCATGTTCATCATTTCATCATTATCATTTGATGAAGATTCTTCTACCTGATTTTACTAGAGTTGGTGTTTCCTTGTTGCTTCCTTGGATTCAACAGGATTGGTAGAGAAATCATTGATCAAATTAGAAGATACATGACTTACGGGTGGTTCGGAGAATGACCTACACCCTAGGCTATCTTTTGATTGAGAAATTATTTCACCTGCTAGCGATGAAGCTTCAGACATGACTGGTTTCGCATTTGAATGTGCATCAAGATAAGAGGGCTTTCTCAGCACTACATTGTCCACTGGAGCATTTTCCGGGCAATGTGCATCACTACTGTGGAGAGGAATTTCACAGCGAAATTCATCATCATGGGGAGGACCACCATAATGGGTTATAGCAAAAGATGAGATCTCTTGCTCCTTGGTCTTCTGACCACACAGAGGGTTCCTGTGGCTCTCATCTGAAGATGAAAGTTTGAGATCGACCGAATTGTCATGAAGCAAGCCTTCAAGAGGAAGTTTCTATTTAAGACCTTCAGAATTAATGTTCCCACTATTGGGAAATGAGGGAGTAGAATCTTGAATTTCAACAGATAATTTTCTGAGGGCTTCAAGAACTCTAGCATCGATCAAGGCCTTGTTACAGATTGTATCTTGATCTCCTGACTGTGCTGGGCGGGTCTTTTTCTTAGACGCCTTCTTACTCGCCTTGGAAACCACTTGTTGATGAAAGTGGCTGCTCTAAGCAGGTGTATATTCCTAATCTGGAAAGATGGACAGGTTAGGCTTATGATATCCACTCAAATCTGGTGTATGTTCCTGACTTGGTAGTTCGTATGATATGGGGGAGTATGCCCCACAACCCTCTTGGACTGGAACAGATGTGTGTGTCTATTTCGGAGTGAATTGTTGATGTGTCACTCTACTGGTAGGGATAGTTTTATGTGTCTTTCCCTGAGATGCTGCTGAAGTTGTTGTAATATCCTGGAAGGCATCCAGAATATGAGCAGGGATTTGCTTCTGCTCTTTCACCATTGATAGAATATGCTTGCCGACTTCAGCTGCCGGGACGGGAATATACGTCCATTCTGGGCTTAGAGTAGGTGTATGTGCATGCTCCTGTCCTCCTTTTCCTGTCATTTAATCCTGAAAGTACTCACGTGTGGGGGTAGAGAGTTGATCCTGCCTCCTATTTGTCATCTGGGCTTTCCAACTGACTTCTCTGAATGCTACCAAACGAGACGTTTGGTAGGATTGATTAATACTAGTAGGTGTATGTGCCTGCTGATTGCACTTCGCCCAATGTGGTTGACGAGATCCATCATATGTAGTCAGACGAGCCTGCTGACTAGATAATGATGTATAAACAGGTGTATGTTCCTACCTATAGTACTTCGCCGGAATTTCCTGGTGGGATTGGCGTGATGCTGCCAGACGAGTCTGATGGATAGTGGAATTAAAACGGGAAGGTGTGTGTGCCTGCTCGTTGCTTTCCACCAAGTTAGGTTGGTGGACTTCTCCAGAGATGGCAGAGATGAGAACATGCTCACTGTTGATCGGATTCCGCCTCTGGTGGTTCGTCTTGCCTGCTCGGGTTCGAGGAACCTGAGCCGAATGCCTGGAGTCGGTACCCTCATCATGTTGAGGGCGCACTTCCGCACGAGTCTGGCAGAGATTGTTGGTGGGAGCCTTCGGTAAGGACTCCTACTTCTTTGAATTAAGGCCCTGAGGGACCTGCTCATTCACCTCCTCAGAATAATGGAGTGAATGGTGATTGCGTTCCGGGGATAAGGACCTGAAACGGTTGGAGACGGTAGTCAGCACCGCCTGCTTCTTGATCATTGGTCGTCGTTGTCTGGACGACCGATGTGAGTTGTTTACTTAGAGGTATTTTCGGGCAGCCTCTAGAGTTGGGATGGTACCGTGTTGATGGTACTCCTTAACTAGCGCATTTGATACCCAGCGTTGAAGACGCTGAGTAGGTGATGTCATCCTCAGAATGGATGACGATCCAGCAGGAGTAGCAGTAGGGAAATTTGCAGCAGTAGCATTCACAGGTGTGAATTTTAGAGCAGCCATTCTAGAAATGCAGAAGATCTTAGAAAAGAGTGCATGTTTGATATAACAGACGTAATCAAGATAAATTTAGCCACTACATATTTTGGATGAGTACATATGTCAATGATTTTTTTTTGGCCCACTCATTGAGTTTTAAATAGGGGCCTAACAAATAGGTAAAACATTATTTTAACTTGGTTAAGGATTCACGTCGGGTTCACCATTTTTGTTTCCCTCGGATTTTGGGGATGACCTCCTTTTAATGGGAGGTTCAAACATTCTGATCGGTTTCTAATAGGTTTGTTTGTAGAACCAGAAACATCCAATGATTCCACATCCATTTAGACCTACTTTCCAAAGTTATGCGCTAATTAGTTTGTGGACTGATGAGGCTTAGGAAGTTGCATTGGTCGAGAGTATGGGAGGTCGGACTCATCATACTTTTTTGAGGGGAATTATTGTCTACTCTGGGACTCTCTTTATAGATTTAAGTTATGTTCGTGAATCCTTATTACATTACCAAGTATAAAATGTGCTTTCCTTCAGATTTGACAATCAATGATTAAATATGTAGTAAATTTAGAGAATCTTTCATATGTATTCGAGGATCTTCATCGATAGAGAATCATTTGTATTTATTAGAGATTATTGTTCAATGGTACCATTCAACACATTTATATAAAATTCTCTTGGTCATTATGATGACCATGCTAGTTTTAAAGCCACTCAATGGGGCACTTGAAGTTTATTGTCATTCAGAAGGAAATGGATTATTTTAGAGTTGGGATAGAACCAGCAGATGGGCTACCTACGTATCCTTTGTTTAGAAAAGGAATCAGAACCCACGTAGTTCAAGTAAGGGAGTATGATGTTTATGATTGATGGCTCAAAGAAGAATGTCATAATCACTTTTACACTCTAAGCTCACGTGAGTCATGCTCGGTGTGAGAAACAAGAGGTATTGGTAAAAATTAGACAATTGTGCCATAAAAGATGCAATCATAAGAAATAACGTGGGACTTATGTATGTATGACTGCCCAGAAAAATGAATATTAGGATTTACTTCAGGGAAGAAATCCAGGAACAGGGTCCATAAAGGTATATGTGCTTCATGTAGATTTGAATACTCTAACTTGGGGCTTAATCCTGAAAAGGAGGCCCAAATTAGGATAATACTTGTGATTGGGTTTTACTCCTGAGAAAGAATCACAAATCAAAGGTAAATTATGACTGGTTAAAAAGGATTAAAACTAGGGCCTACTCCTGAAGAGGATGCCCAGGTTAAGAGATTTGAAAAAATTAAGGGACTTGGGGCTTACTCCTGAAGAGGATACCCATATTTGAGATTGGAGCTTACTCCTGAAAAGGAAGCCCAGGTTAAGAGAATTATGGTTGGGGCTTACTCCTAAGGAGGATGCCCGGATTTGAGAATTATGACTGGGGCTTATTCTTGAAAAGGAGGCCCAGGTTAAGGGGTTCTATAATCTTAAAGGATGAGGTTGAATGAATGAAATATCAATTTTTTTTAGTGACATAGAGATGTGTAAATAACTATGTTTTGAGAGATATTCCACAGAGTTCCTTTCAGATAAGGAATCCAAATAAAGAAGTCATGCCATAAATGGCTTTGAAGAGTGTCTGGAATATTGAATCTTGAATATGAAGGGTGGAATGGATTAAAAGGGGTGAAATGGGCAAGAAGGGAACCCAAAAAGGCAGGGGTGCATAAGGCCTGGCAGGCGCGCAGGTACTGCATGGGCGCGCAAGTTCTGGTCGCATAGGTATACCTGTGTGACACATGGGTACTTGCGTGACGGTTAACCGGCAGTGTAATACTTGATCAACTCTTGATTAAAGCCTTTATAATCCTCTTGAGGTTCTTCCAGAAGAGGGGCGCACAAGTTTTATTGAAGGAGTAAGGTGGCGCGCAAGTGTGGCCTTTTCCCTTAAGGGCTGGCCACTCAGGCGCACAAGTGTTGATGAGTTTCAACACTTATGCCTTCCTCCCCCTCTTTAGATCTTCCGTTCTAGGTAAGAAATTACCTTATAAGTGTTTTGGAAGCTTTGAGAAGAGACTAGGGCACTGAGAGCTTAAATCTGAGTTTTTGGAAAAAAATCCTCCCCGAATGGGGGGCCCACAGGGTCTATTTATAGGCAGGAGAAGACCCCAGGAAGTTATCACTTAGGTCACACAAGTCACTTGCGCAAACACTAGGTGGCACGCAAGGGGACTTACGCGATAGTAATAGAACTTGCGCGACACATGTGCTTTTGATCCCTTGTTCATGCCTTTGTCGATTTTTGATGTTTTCTTCAAAGGATGAATCAATTTGTGCTAAGTCATTTCCCTTTCCATTCTTTTAGACAATGTGACGAAGAGGAGCATCAACAATGACTAATCTCAGGTTCACTATTTGTAATCCCCGAATAACCCCCCCCCCCCCCTCCCCCTCACACCCAGACAGCCCGCCCCACCACCGGACACACCCCACCCCCAGACAGCACCCCCCCACCCTCGGACAACACCCCACCCCCGGACAGCACCCCCACCTTGGTCATCCCCCCCGGACATCCACCCCACACCTGGACAGCTCGCCCCACCCACGAATGCCCCACCACCCCCGGACGGCACCCCCCACCCCGTGCACCCCCCCCCCCCCCCAGTACCCCTGGACATCCCCTCCCCCAATTGTGCAACTATACAATACACAAATTGGCCGTTAGGTTGTTGGGCCATTAGGGAAATTGACCAGTTGGTCAATTTTTCCATTGGATGTTAGAAAAAATGTTCATTACGCCATTATGACATTATTCCGTGCGCGCGGTACGACTGAATGTGTCATTTTCAGCAGTTCATCGCGCTATAAAAGGGCGTGTTGGGTTGTCAAAACCACCCAAACGACCTCATAATTCCATGAAATCATACGAAAACAACCATGGTATAAATTGTGAAATGTTCGGGTAGACGGCACGTCAATCAGAGGTGTTGTTTGACCGTGATGACCAGAACCACGTTTCCGGAGTCAAAAAAGACCAAAACGGCATGTGATGGTCGAATTCAGCGTAAACGTGCTCTGAATGAACTGAAACCACACAAAAACAATATGAATATTATTCGTGACATGTAGGAGGAGTTGGAACATCCATCGGACATGCAGTGCACGTAGTATGACCGAATGTGTCGTTTTCAGCAGTTTGGTGCGGTCTAGAAAGGCACGTTGGGTGGTCAAAACCACCCGAACGACCTCAGAATTCCATGAAATCATATGACAACAACCGTGGTGTGAATTGAAAAATTTTAAGGTAGACGGCACTTCAATCGGATGTGTCTTTTGAACGTGGTGACCAGAAATGCGTTTCCAAAGTCATAAAAGCCCAAAACGGCGTGTGACGATCAAATTCTGATAAAATGTGTTTTGAATGACCTGAAACCACACGAAAACAATAGGAATATTATTTTCGATATGTTGGAGGAGACGGAACGTCCATCGGACGTGTGGTTCATGTTGAGCAAAGTATTGTTTTCAACAATGCGTATTAATGTTATTTAAAGGGGGAGATTATTGAAAATAATACTCTGTCTCTTTGTGATAATTTTGATGCTCAAAAATACCCTTAGTTATTTTCTAATGATTTTGCTTAGTATTTTGCAGGAGTTTATTAATTTATTTTACTCGTGAAATAATGAGAATTTATTACTTAGCGCGGAATCTATTTTAGCGTGTTTTGGAAACACTGTTCACATCTTACGTAGATGAATATAGCACGGAATCTTTTTTAGCGCGTTCTGGAATCACTGTTCATACCCTACATGGATAAACGTAGCATAAGGATGAAAAGCATGTATACTTTTTGAGATAAGAGAAAAGTATGGTTAAACAACCATTAGTTTTCAGCAAAGTATGGAAGAAGAACCTTACGTTAGGAAGGAACCCTATGTTTTGGTTATCAGTGAAGTATGGAAGGAGAACCGTATGTAAATTCTAAAGGTTTCGTTTATTTCTCAAAAGTATGGTTCATCAACCTTACTTTTGTAAAAAACCATACGTTCTTGGAAAAGTATGGATCAAGTAAAAGTATGGATCTTTTACCGTACATTTGAATGTTGAAGAAAAAGTATGGATGATCAACCCTACGTTTGTTATCAACCTTACGTTGTCAACCCTACGTTTGAAGACTGTGTTATTAACCCTACATTTGGAGGCCACGTCATCAACCTTACATTTGGCGTCGGAAATTTTTGGCAGACGATATTTATGTACAATGATCAGTAAGCTGATTTCTGGGCGGAGTTCAAGCTGGATTTAAAGTCGTTTTTAAATTATGAATTTGACTGATTCACAGAAATTTTATTAAAGGATTTAAGATCGAATTAAAAGGAGATTTTTATGTCGAGTCTTAAGGGAAGTTACGAATTCTCTGTAAATTCAAATTTTTGAATATCGCAAATCAGAAGGCGACTTTTATGGATCTAAATGTGCTTGATATATGCTTTATTATATATCCTCTCTCTGAAACACCAGGTACAAGGGGGTGTGATCGATCTATTATTAAAACTGGTGGAAAATAGAGATTGCAACTATTCATGATTGATCTGCTAATTCAACAGGAGCATAAAAACTCTTTTTGATCAAGAAGAAGGAACTCGATAGAAGATTCACCTGTTCTACATCGAATATATACTATGGATATACTACTGTTGAGGTTGTGAACTATATCTCTATATCTACTACAACTGGATCAAATCAGAACCTCTTCATCTTGAAGATCAATATTTCTAGAGACTTCGATCCATCTGCTGTCAATTTCATTCTGTTGCAATTGTGAAGATCAACTGGAATTTCTTTCGGAAATTATTTTTTATTCTTGAGTAACCAGCTTCTCGTTCTAAGATGTGTAGGTTCGTGTTAGAACCAGAAGTCTTTGTTTTTCCTTGGATTGTAAAGGTGTCTACTGCCTGTACTCAGTTCTGAATCGTTCTGTGGAAAAGAGGACCAGATAGTGAAAATCACCAAGCTTGTGGAGTAGAGCATTTATGGAGTGGACTATGGGATTTTTTCCCCAAACCATTATACATCTTTGTGTTCTTAATTTTACTTTTTCCACTGCACGATCAAATATGATAAAGTATAAAGGACAGAACTCGTTCAAGAGAAGAGTTATTTAAAAAATTCGAAAGACACAATTCACCCCCCTCTTGTGTATAATCTGTAGATTCAGATCCAACAATTGGTATCAGAGGAGGAGCTTCTGATAGATCCTTAGAAATCTAGAAGCATTTAAGGATTATACAACAGAGCATCATGACTGATAAAAGAGGAGGGATGTTGATGGTTAGAGCACCATATTTTAATGGAGACAACTATGGTTACTGGAAATCACGCATGATAATATATCTGAAAAACCTCGGATATAGAGTCTATTAAAAGATTCTGACTCCTTATGAAATTCCTGAAAATCCTAAGGCATGGAGTGCTGCTATAGAGGTAGAGTATGATATGAACTTGAAGGCTATGAATGCAATTATCTGCAGTCTAGGACCAGATGAATCTAACAGAGTATCTCAGTGCCCGACAGCATATGAGATGTGGCAAACAATAGTTGTGGCATATGAAGGAATAGATAATGTAAGGCAAATGAGATATGCAACTGCAAAACAGAAATGTGATACTTTCAGAATGATTGAAGGTGAGAGCATTACCCAAATGAATGGGAGATTGATAGAAATTGTCAATAACATAATTGCTCTAGGAGAACCTATCAAGCAGGCTGATCAAGCATTAAAAGTACTGAGAGTACATCCTACTGGATTGAATTGTATCTCTGCTTCAATCAGACAATCAACACCTATCAAAGATCTAACTATGAGAGAGATGATTGGTACACTGATGATGTATGAAGCTGAAATTCAAGATGAATCTAATGAACATAAATTGCTTATCAAAAGAGAAGATACTGCCTTGAAGGTAACTTCACTACAAATGAATAGAATGATGAAGAGAAAATAAGTCAAAGCTAAATCAGAAAGCTCTAACTCATTCAACTCAGATGAAGAACTGGCTCGACTAGCCAGAAAATTTAGAAAATTCTACAGCAAGAAAAGAGGCTTCAAAAAATCCTTTAAGGGAGATAATAAGGAAGTGAGATGTTATGAATTCAAAAAGATGGGACATATCAGACCAGATTTCCCATAATTGAAGGATGCAAATAAGAATAAATTCTTCAAAAGAAATGACTTTGAGCAGAAATACAAGAAAGATATGAAATCCACTTAGAGTGTATTTGAAGACTCTAGTAGCTCAGAGAAAGAAGAAGTCAATCTAAAGGCAAACATGTGTTTCATGGCAGAAACTGATGAGTTACACTCATATTACTCCTCTGAATCACATTCTGAATCAATATACACGAATGAAAAACTTGAAGCCTACTACAATATGCTTAAAGAAAGATATGACTCACTATTTAAGAAACATAAGTCACTAAAAGATATACATAAAGTCGTTTCAGATGAAAGAGACACAATTCTGAAACAACATAAAGAAGTAACTGATAAATAAAATTTGATTTACACTAACTATATAAATTTTGAATCAAGAATAAAATCATTGTAGGATGAATTAGAATCTTACAAACAGGCTGCATTGGTTTTTACAAAAGGAGAGAATTCATTAAATGAAATTCTTGGAAAACTGTCATTAAAAAGGAGAGATTTGTAATTGTCAGTAAAGGAGACAAACCAAAGCTATAAAAAAATTATATTGTTCCTAGCTCTAAAAATCTTAATTGTAACTTTTTTAGGGCAAAGGGACATGTAGCTAAAAACTGTTTCTTAAGACAACCTCAAATTTTCGGTATTAAGAAAGCATATGTTTCAAAAGACTTATATGATTCAGCTAATTTTAAAATAACAAAGCAAATCTGGATACCCAGATCATTGCTAGCTAGCACTCCTGGACCCAACAAAATATGGGTCCCAAAGCAATTTGTTTGAATGTCTTTGCAGGTATCAGGTCACTAGAGAAGAAAAGATATATGGTACATGGATAGTGGCTGCTCAAGTCATATGAGTGGAAACTCATTGAATTTTTCTTCACTCACTCAAAAGGAAGGAGGACTTGTCACATTTGGTGATAATGCCAAAGGAAAAATCATTGGCATTGGAACTGTTGGAGATCCAAAAAAAGTCTCAATCAACAAAGTACTTTATGTACAAGGACTAAAACACAATCTGATAAGTATCTCTCAACATTGTGATGATGGATATACTGTTGATTTTACTAACAATTGTTGTACTGTTTCTAAAGATAAACTGTTTAAATTTAAACCACCAAGAACTGAAAATTCCTATACTTTGGATTTAAATTCCTTGTGTAAACAACAAGTAAACTGCTTGACTACTAAAGTAAGTGAATCCTGGATCTGGTATAGAAGAATTGGTCATTGCAATGTATATTTTTTACATAAGTTATCCAAGAAACATTTAGTTTCTGATTTACCTTGTCACAAATTTGAAAGTGATAGATTTTGTGATGCATGTCAACTTGGCAAGCAACACAAATCATCCTTCAAATCTGTTAATAAGGTTGCTACATCTAAACCTCTAAAACTTATTCACATGGATTTGTTTGGACCTTCAAGAGTAGCAAGCTTAGCTGGTAAATTATATTTATATGTTTTAGTTGATGACTATTCAAGATTTACATGGATTTTCTTTTTGAAATTTAAAAATGAAGCTTTTACTTTATTTGAATGTTTCTAAATATCTGTTCAAAATGAAAAAGGTTTCAATATAATCTCATTAAGAAGTGATCATGGCAGAAAATTTGAGAGTCTGTAATTTAATTACTTTTGCTCAAATATGGGTATTAAACACACCTTTTCTGCACCCAGAACACCTCAACAGAATGAGATTGTATAAAGAAGAAATAGAATAATTCAAGAAATTGCTAGAACTATGTTAAATGAAAATACCCTACCTATATATTTCTAGACAGAAGCTATGAATACAACTTCTTATATAATTAATAGAGTTTTAATTAAACCTATTTTGAAAAAGACACCCTATGAACTATGGAATAACAGAAAACCTAAAGTAAATTAATTTAATGTTTTTGGATGCAAGGTTTATATCTTAAACACCAAGGATAATCTTGGTAAGTTTGATCCA
Source organism: Viscum album (assembly GCA_963277665.1). Classification (NCBI taxonomy): domain Eukaryota; kingdom Viridiplantae; phylum Streptophyta; class Magnoliopsida; order Santalales; family Viscaceae; genus Viscum; species Viscum album. Next base: position 914,613,400 of record OY728150.1, read on the forward strand.
AAGTCTGATGAAGGTATTTTCTTAGGATATTCTGCTACCTCCAAAGCTTATAGAGTTTATAAAAAGAAGTCAAGGATTGTTGAAGAATCAGTTCATGTGAAATTTGATGAATCTGATCCTTTTGAGAAAAGGACAGAACAAATGGATGAACTTCACTCTAATGATAACATGAGACTTGAGAATTTAAATAATGTTTTTGAAAATGATATAAAAGAAATTAATTCCAGTTCAGAGGAACATGATACTGAATAAACTTTAAATATATTACCTAGATAGTCTAGACCCTAAAGAATCATCCCATAGAAACAGTAATAGGTAACTTAGAAACTGGTGCTCAAACTAGAAGATACTTAGGAAACCTAGTGTAATTCTATTCCTTCCTATCTCAACAAGAACCCAAGACTATATAAGAAGATTTAGATGATGAAATCTGGGTAATAGCAATGCAAGATGAATTAAACCAGTTTAAAAGAAATGAAGTTAGGGATTTAGTGGAAAGACCTAAGAATTATCCTATAATAGGAACCAAATGGGTTTTTAGAAATAAACAGGATGACCAAGGCATAATAACTAGAAATAAAGCAAGATTATTAGCTAAAGGATATAATCAAGAAGAGGGAATAGATTATGATGATACTTTTTCACCTGTAGCTAGGTTAGAAGCCATTAGAATCCTTTTAGCCTATGCATCTTATATGAATTTTAAATTATTTCAGATGGATGTCAAATCTTCCTTTTTAAATGGTTATTTAATGGCGGAAGTTTTTGTTGAGAAACCTCCTGGTTTTGAAAACTCTCAAAAACCCGATTCTGTTTCTAAACTTACGAAATCTCTTTATGTCCTTAAACAATCACCTAGAGCTTGGTATGAAATATTAAGTTCTTTTCTTTTAAAAAATGATTTTTCTTTCGGAATGGTTGACCTAACACTCTTTAAGAAAACTGTGAAAAATAATGTTTTATTGGTTCAAATTTATGTTGATGATGTAATCTTTGGATCAACTAATAAAACTCTTTGTCATGAATTTTAAAAATTAATGCAAGAAGAATTTGAAATGAGTATGATGGGAGAATTAAATTTCTTTTTGGGTCTTCAAATATTTCAAAAAGATTTTGGAAATGTTTTAAATCAAATAAAATACATTACTGATTTACTTAAGAAATTTGTACTTGAGAACAGCAAGACATTTACAACTCCTATGTGTACTAATATAAAACTTGATTTGGATGAAACTAGGAAATCAGTTGATAACAAGTTATATAGAGGTATGATTGGTAGCTTGTTATATCTTATGGCTAGAAGACCAGATATAATGTATTCAGTATGTCTTTGTGCTAGATTTCAATCAAATCCTAAAGAATCTCATCTAACTGTTGTTAAAAGAATTTTTAGATATTTAAAAGGAACTGTTTTTTAATCTCTTCTTTATCCTAAAACTTATGATTTTAATTTTATTTCATATTCAGATGATGACTTTGGAAGTTGTATATTAGATAGAAAAAGTTCCACAGGTACATGTCACTTTTTAGGAAAGTCCTTAGTATCATGGTCTAGTAAGAAACAACATTCAGTTGCCCTGTCAACAGCTGAGGCAGAATATTTTTCTGCTGGCAGTTGTTGTGCACAAGTGTTGTCGAAGAAAAACACTCTTATGGACTTGGGATTGAATTTTAATAATACACCTATTTTATGTGATAATATGAGTGAAATTAATATTTCAAAAAATCCTATTAGTCATTCTAGAACTAAGAACATTGATATAAAGCATAACTTTTTAAGAGATCATGTTATTAAAAAGGATATATTTTTAGAATTTATAAATACTGAAATTCAATTAGCAGATATTCTTACTAAACCCCTTCCCACTGTAAGGATTGTTTTTATTAAGGGGGATCTAGTTTTATTTAATTTTAAATAGTTTTTTTATTTTATTTTGTTTATTGAATATTGTTTAAGTTTTTCTTTCTTTCTTCATATGAAAAATTTATTTGTTTTTAAATATATATAATGATGAGTGATTACACGGGAATCAAGGCTGTCAGAGCCTTCTCGACTTCTAAACCCTTTAAATTCTATCGAAACCCTTTTGAAATCCGAAAATCGCACTTCCTCTTATGAAACCCTAACGGTCGAACTTCTGAAACCCTAATCTTCAAACCTTCAGAGTCTCTCGTAGCAATGGTAAGGACTAAAGGAGCCAGTGAGGCCGAGCCGAGCAATTCCAAGATACAACGCACTAAGGGAAGAAAAATCTTACAGGGTAAGGTAATCGATCTTGACTGGTTATTTCAGATGAATCTGTTGTTGAAGCAAGCGCTGTCATTTCAGAATCTTGAACAGATGTTCAATAGTGAAAATACAGAGTTTATGTATGAAGTAGAACTTAGATACTTCTAAAATCTGTACAGCTTAGTCTGAAAGATACCGAAGATAGTATGATGGCTAAAATGGAGGATAGGGATTTCTCAATTTCTTCAGTAGAGATTAGTCAGATTCTCAACTGCCCTCATGAGGGAGTTTTTCATTTTGACTTGAAGAATATAGGAGATTCTGTGCATAAATCTGAAGACATTATGTCTTTTCTTTTTGGTACTAAGAAAATAAATAAAATGTTTTTTAAGGATTTAGATCCTGACCAGAAGATTTTGGTGAAATTTATTCAGACCGGAATAGCTCCACGGATGGCAGAAATGGAGAAGATTTTGTATCATTATATGTATATAATGTTTCTTATGTTGAGTGATATTAAGTTAAACTTTCCAAGACACATGATAAGGTATCTCAGTTACTGCTGTCAAAGCGAGGCCAGGATGAATTTTTATCCCTGTGGTAGATTTATTTCTAAGCTACTGTTTAAGAAAGACATTGTGAGATTAGTGGATGCAAGAGTTAACTATTATCACAGTAATACGTTTAATGCTGGAACCATGAGGAAAGTTGGATATTTATGGGGAACAATTAAAGGAAATGTTTTTCCAGTAGGAGCTGAGGAAGACTCAGAGAGTACTTAGGCTCAACCTGCTAAGTCCAAGGAGGGACAAGCTAAATCCAGAGTCAGCAATGTAGCAAGAATGATTCGCTTTGAAGTGGCAGATGTTGAGGAAGACAGAAGCCAGGAGGGACTTCAATCAAGAAGAAAAAGACCAGCAAATGAGGAAGTCATTTCCACTACTTTGGAAACTCCAACAGAACCTTTATTTTCTTATTCTTTTGTGAGAGAAGTTGTTGCTGATAAAACCATGGAAGATGTTACTAAGAGAACGGCTCCAGTAGAGAAATCAGGATCTCAATAAGAAGCTCAAATGGAAAATCAGGAACAAATTGTTGCTGATGTTGAAGTTGCACTTCAACAAGAACAGGAGATGGAGGTAGTGCCTGGTGAAGAAGTGGCCAGACCTCAGGAAAATTCTGAAAATATTGTTCTTTAAATTCCAGTGGAAGAAAAAGATGCAGATTAATGTGATGAGCATGCTTCTAAAGCTCAAACAGAGGTACATCAAGAGGATTTTTCTATGGAGGAGTTTGAAAACTTTAAGGAAAAATCTGTGGACCAACCTTCTCAGGACAAAGAAAAAGAGAAATATGATGCTGAATCATTGCCTTTGGTATTGCTTCATCAACCTGAGAATGTGAATCAAGAACAGGGTGCATCGGATTCAAGAAAAGAAGAATTTGAAGAATTGTACAGAAAAGTATCTCAGTTGGAATCTGAGAATGATTCTCTGAGAAATCCTTTAGACTTAGAACATTTGAAGTTTTAAAAGCTGAAGAAGTGTACAGTTTCAAGGAAAGAAGTTCAAATGTTTAAAGAGGATATGCTGACTGCTATTACACAATTAAAATCTGAAATGGTTATGAAGTCAGATTTATCAGATCTGAAGTTGTTTATGGAGAATCAATTTGCATCAGTTGCAAATAATACTGTTAGTGGATCAGGTACTTCACCGGATTTAATCAGAAGGTTTCAGGCTATCACAGCTGCATTGAGAAATATGAATGACAGGATATAAGATCTTCAATGTAACAGTGCTCCTTTGTCTGTGTTGCTGGACAATCAAAAATTCTTAGTGGATCAACTGACATCTAGTGAGCCATCAATCAGAATTCTGTTAGATCAGTTATCAGATAAACTGTTAGTATTTGTTGAAAAAGAAGAAAGGATGCATGATCTTTTCAGAGTCAATTTAATTGAGGATATTCATATGACTCAAGAGAACAGAGAGCTCATTATCAAGATTGGAGATGGTATGATGAAGAGACTTCGGGAACAGTTTACATAAATCAAGTCTTCAATTCAGAGGAGATAGACCCTATTGCCTATCTTACCCAAACCTTGATTCCTGTGTATATAATTGACATGTATATACTACTGTTTTTTAATGAAAATTTTCTTCATTGTTTATTTTTCTCTTTCCTTATTTGTTTTACTAACTTTATTTTTAATATGTCATTACTCCATATTTAATTATTGATAAACTGTTCGTAATAGCATTTACTAACAGTTCAGTGCAATATTAATCGTGTTAAAATCCATGATTTTTCATTCTATTTGATATCACAAAAAGGGGGAGAATTTTTATAAACACAACATCAATATTTAGGGGGAGAATTCATTTTATTGAGGGAGAAAATTAGATGATACATTTTGATTTATAATTATCTTTTTGGTGGAGAAGTTTTTATTTAAAACTTTATAATGATTTTGGAAAGTCAATTTTGTTTTGTTTAAATAATTTTAATTATTTTATGGGTTTTGTGATCATCAAAAAGGGGGAGATTGTTGAGCAAAGTATTGTTTTCAACAATGTGTATTAATGTTTTTTAAAGGGGAGATTATTGAAAATAATACTCTGTCTCTTTATGATAATTTTTATGCTCAAAAATACCCTTAGTTATTTTATAATAATTTTACATAGTATTTTTCAGGAGTTTATTAATTTATTTTACTCTTGAAATAATGAGAATTTATTACTTATCACAGAATCTGTTTTAGCGTGTTCTGGAAACACTGTTCACATCTTACGTAGATGAATATAGCGTGGAATCTGTTTTCGCGCGTTCTGGAATCATTGTTCATACCCTACGTGTATAAACATAGCGTAAGGATGAAAAGCATGTATACTTTTTGAGATAAGAGAAAAGTAATGTTTAACAGCCATACGTTTTCAGCAAAGTATGGAAGAAGAACCTTACGTTAGGAAGGAACCCTACGTTTTGGTTATCAGAAAAGTATGGAAGGAGAACCGTACGTAAATTCTAAAGGTTTCATTTATTTCTCAAAATTATGGTTCATCAACCTTACTTTTGTAAACAACCATATGTTCTTGGAAAAGTATGGATCAAGTAAAAGTATAGATCTTTTACCGTACATTTGAATGTTGAAGAAAAATTATGGATGATCAAACCTACATTTGTTATCAACCTTACGTTGTCAACCCTACATTTGAAGACTATGTTATTAACCCTACGTTTGGAGGCCACGTCATCAACATTACATTTGGCATCGGAAATATTTGGCAGACGGTATTTATGTACAACGATCAGTAAGCTAATTTATGGGCGGATTTCAATCCGGATTTAAAGTCGTTTTTAAATTGCGACTTTGACTGATTCAAAGTCGTTTTATTAATGGTTTTAAGATCGAATTAAAAGGATCTTTTTATGCCGAGTCTTAAGGGAAGTTACGCCTTCTCGGTAAATTCAAATTTTTGAATATCGCGAATCAGAAGGTGACTTTTATGGATCTAAATGAGCAAGAGATATGCTTTATTATATATTCTCTCTCTAAAACACCAGGTACAAGGGGTTGTGATTGATCTATTATTAAAACAGGTGGAAAACAGAGATTTCAAATATTCATTATTGATTTGCTGATTCAACAAGAGCGTAAAATCTCTGTTTGTTCAAGAAGAAGGAACTCGATAGAAGATTCACCTGTTCTACATCAAATATCTGCTGTGGATCTACTACTGCTGAGGTTGTGAACTATATCTCTATATCTACTACAACTGGATCAACTCAAAACTGTTTCATCTTGAAGATCAAAATTTTTAGAGACTTCGATTCATCTGCTGTCAATTGCATTATGTTGCAATTGTGAAGATCAACTGGAATTTCTTTCTGAAATTATTTTTTTTCTTGAGTAACTAGCTTCTCGTTCTAAGCTGTGTAGGTTTGTGTTTGAACCATAAGGCTTTGTTTTGCCTTAGATTGTAAGGGTGTCAACTGCCTGTACTCAGTTGTGAGTCGGTCTGTGGAAAAGAGGACCAGATAGTGAAAATCACCAAGCTCGTGGAGTAGAGTGTTGGTGGAGTGGACTAGGGGCTTTCTGTTCCCCGAACCACTATACATCTTTGTGTTCTTAATTTTACATTTTCCACTACATGATCAAATCTGATAAAGTATAAAGTACAGAACTCATTCAAGAGAAGAGTTATTTAAAAAAATTCAAAAGACAGAATTCACCCCCCCCCCCTCTTGTGTATAATCTGTAGATTCAGATCCAACAGTGCGCACGGTAGGACTGAATGTGTGATTTTCATCATTTCGGCGCGCTCTGAAAGGGCGTGTTGGGTGGTCAAAACCCTCATAATGACATCCAAATGCAGTGAATTCATACGACAACAACTGTGGAGTGAATTTTGAAATTTTCAGGCAGAGGAATGTCAATCGGAGGTGTCTTCTTACCACGGTGAGCGAAAATGTGTTTCTGGAGTCAAAAAAGATCAAAATGATGTGTCATGGTCGAATTCGGAGAAAACATGGTCCGAATGACCCAAAACCACACTAAAATAATAGGTATATTATTTTTGGCCTGTAGGAAGATACGAAACATCCATTGGACATGCAGTGCACATGGAACGACTGAATATGTCGTTTTCAGCAGTTCAGCATGCGCTAAAAGGGCTCGTTGGGTGGTCAAAACCACCTGAACGATCTTGGAATGCCATGAAATCATACGACATCAAGTGTGGTGTGAATTGAGAAATGGTCGGGTAGAAGACAAGTCAATTAGAGGTTCTGTTTGATAGTAGTGACCAGAAACACATTTCAAGTGTCATAAAAGACCAGAACGGAGTGTGATGGTCGAATTTAAAGAAAACGTGCTCCGAATGACACGAAACCACAACAAAACAATAGGAATATTATTCTTGACATGTTGGAGGAGACGGAAAGTCCCTAATATATGTGTTGCGCACGGTACGACCAAATGTGTCATTTTCAGCAGTTTGGCACGCTCTAAAAGGGCACGTTGGGTGGTCAAAACCACCGAAACGACATTGGAATTCCATGAAATCATACGAAAACAACTGTGGTGTGAATTGTGAAATTTTCGGGCATACGACACGTCAATCGTAGGTGTTGTTTGTCCACGGAGGCCAGAAATGTGTATCTAGAGTCATAAAAGACCAAAACAGCATGTGATGGTCGAATTCAAAGCAAATGTGATCTGAATGACCCAAAACAACACTAAAACAATAGAAATATTATTTGTGGCATGTAGGAGGAAACGGAATGTCCATCGGACATGTGGTGCGTGCGGTATGACTGAATATGCTGTTTTCAGCAGTTTAGTGCGCTATAAAAGGGCGCGTTGGGTGGTCAAAACCACTCGAAAAACCTTGGAGTGCCATGAAATCATACTAAAACAATCGTGGTACGAATTTTGAAATGGTCGGGCAGACAGCACATCAATCAGAGGTGTCGTTTGACCGCGGTGACCGGAAACGTGTTTCCAGAGTCATAAAAGACCAAAACTGCGTGTGGCGGTTGAATTCAGAACAAACATAATCCTAATGACCAGAAACCACAAGAAACCAATATTAATATTATTCGTGACATGTAGGAGGAGACGGAATGTCCATCGGACGTGAGGTGCGTGTTGTGCGATCAGATGTGTCATTTTCAGCAGTTCGGTGAGCTCTAAAAGGAAGAGTTGGGTGGTCAAGACCACCTGAACGACCTTAGAATTCCATGAAATCATATGACAACAAACGTGGTGTGAATTTTGAAATGGTCGGGTATACTGAACAAAAATCGATGGTGTCTTTTGACCGTAGTGACCAGAAATGCATTTCCAGAGTCATAAAAGACCAAAATGGCATATGACAGTAGAATTCAGAGAAAACATGCTCCGAATGACCTGAAACCACACTAAAACAATAGTAATATTATTCTTTTCTTATAGGAGGAGACGACATACTCATCAAACATGCAGTGCACGCGGTACAACCGATTGTGTCGTTTTCAGCAGTTCTTCGCGCTCTAAACGGGCGCATTGGGTGGTCAAAAACACCCGAACGACCTCATAATTCCATGAAATCATACGACAACAACTTTGGTGTAAATTTTGAAATGTTCGGGCAGACGGCACTGTAATTGGAGGTTTTTGTTAACCACGGTGACCGAAAACACTTTTCTAGAGTCATAAAAGAGAAAAATAGCGTGTGACGGTCGAATTCAGAGCAAACATCTCCTGAATGACCAAAAAACACATGAAAACAATAGTAATATTATTTGTGGCAGTTAAGAGGAGACAAAACATCCATCGGTCGTGCGGTGCATGCGGTACAACCGAATGTTTCGTTTTCAGCAGTTCGGCGTTCTCTAAAAGGGCGCGTTGAGTGGTCAAAACCACCCGAATGATCTTGTAATGCCATTAAATCATATGAAAACAACCGTTGTGTGAATAGAGAAATGGTCAGGTAGAAAACATGTCAATCGGAAGTGTCGTTTTACCGCGCTGACTGGAAATGCGTTTCTGGAGTCATAAAAGACCAAAACGCCATGTGACGGTCAAATTCTGAGCAAACATTCTCGAATGATCTGAAACCACACAAAAACAATAGGAATATTATTCGTGACATGGAGGAGGAGAAGAAACTTCTATCAGACAAGCGGTGCGCGTGGTAGGATCGAATCTGTCGTTTTCAGCAGTTCGGTGCGCCTTAAAAGGGCGCGTTGGGTGGTCAAAACCACTCGAACGACCTCAGAATGTCGTAAAATAATTCAAAAACAATTGTGGTGTAAATTGATAAATGTTTGGGTAGACGTCATGTCAATTGGAGGTTTCATTGGACCACGGTGACTGGAAATACGTTTCTGGAGCCAAAAAAGACCAAAACGGCGTGTGATGGTAAAATTTAGAGAAAAAGTGCCCCGAAAGACCTGAAAACACATGAAAAAAATAGGAATATTATAAGTGATATGTATTAGGAGACTACACATACATCGGGCATGCGGTGCGCACGGTACGACCGAATGTGTCGTTTTCAGCAGTTAGGCATGCTCTAGAAGGGCGCGCTGGGTGGTCAAAACCACTCGAATGACCTCAGAGTTAAATGAAATCATACTAAAACAACTGTGGTGTGAATTTTGATATGTTTGGGAAGACATCACATCAATTGGTGGTGTCTTTTGACGGCGGTGACCAGAAACGCGTTTCCGGAGTCATAAATAAACCAAAACGGTGTGTCACGGTCAAATTCAGAACAAAAGTGCTCTGAATGCCCCAAAACCACAAGAAAACAATAGGAATATTATTTGTGACATGCAGGAGGAGATGACACATCCATCAAACATGTAGTGTGTGTGGTACGACATAATGTGTCATTTTTAGCAGTTTGGCGCGCTCTAAAAGGGCGCGTTTGGTGGTCAAAACCACTCGAACGGCCTTGGAATTTCATGAAATAATATGACAAAAACCGTGGTGTGAATTTTGAATTGATTGGGAAGACCACACATCAATAGAAGGTGTCCTTTGACCGTAGTAACTGAAAACGTGTTTTCGGAGTCATAAAAGACCAAAAAGGCATGTGACAGATGAATTCCGAAAAAAAATGCTCTGAATGACACGAACCCACATGAAAACAACAGTAATATTATCCGTGATATGTAGGAGGAGACGACACGTCCATCGGACATGCAGTGCACGCGGTACGACCAAAGGTGTCATTTTTAGTAGTTCGACGCGCTCTAAAAAGGCGCGTTGGGTGGTCATAACCTCTCGAATGACATAGGAATTCCATGAAATCATACGACAACAACCATGGTGTGAATTGTGAAATGTTTGGGTAGACATCATGTCAATCAATTATATCATTTGACCGCAGTGACCTGAAACGCGTTTCCGAAGTCATGAAAGACCAAAATGGTGTGTGACGGTCGAATTACGAGCAATCGTGCTTCGAATGATCTCAAACCACATGAAAACAATAGGAATATTATTCGTGACATGTCGGAGGATGTGTCACATCTATCAAACGTGTGGTGCATGTGGTACGACCAAATGTGTCGTTTTCAGTAGGTCGGCGCGCTGTAAAAGGGTGTGTTGTGTTGTAAAAACCACCCGAACAACCTCAGAATTCCATGAAATCATATGACAACAACCGTGGTGTGAATTATGAAATGTTCAGGTAGAAAACATTCCAATCGGAGGTGTCATTTGACCACGGTGACTGGAAACGCATTTCTAGAGTCCAAAATTACCAAAACGGCGTGTGAAGGTGGAATTCATAGAAAACGTGCTTCGAATGACCCAAAACCACACTAAAACAATAGTAATATTATTCATGACATGTAGGATGAGACATTACATCTATCAGATGTGCGATGTGCATGGTACGATTGAATGTGTTGATTTTAGCTGTTTGATGCGCTCTAAAAGGGCACGTTGGGTTGTCAAAACCACCCTAAAAACCTCAGAATTCCATGATATCATTCAAAAACAACCGTGGTGTGAATTTTGAAATGTTCAGGCTGGAAGCACGTCAATCGAAGGTGTTGTTTGATCGCGGAGACTGGAAACGCATTTTCGGAGTCACAAAAGACCAAAACAGAATGTGACGGTAGAATTTCAAATAAAATGTGCCTCGAATGACCTGAAACCCCACTAAAACATTAGGAATATTATTATTGACATGTAGGAGGAGACGGCACATCCATCGGACGTGCGGTACTCACGGTACGATCGAATGTGTCATTTTCAGCAGTTTGGTGTGCTCTAAAAGGCCGCGTTGTGTGGTCAAAACCATCCGAACGACCTTGAAATGCCATGAAATTATTCGACAAAAACTATGGTGTGAGTTGTGAAATGGTTGAGCAGACGACTTGTCAATTGGAGGTGTCATTTGACCGTGGTGACCATAAACACATTTCTGGAGTCAAAAAAGAGAAAAATGGCGTGTAACGGTCGAATTCCAAGAAAATGTACATTGAATGACCCGAAACCACATGAAAACAAATGGAATATTATTTGTGACATGTTTTAGGAGACATAATGTCCATCATATGTGTGGTACACGCGTTACGACCGAATGGGTCATTTTCAGCAGTTCGGCGTGCTCTAAAAGGGCACGTTGGGTGGTCAAAACCGCCCGAACGACCTTAGAATGCCATGAAATCATACGACAACAACCGTGGTGTGAATTTTGAAATGGTCAGATAGACAGCACGTCAATTGGAGGTGTTGTTTGACTTTGGTGACCGGAAATGCATTTCTGGAGTCATAAAAGACCAAAACGGCATGTAACAGTCAAATTTAGAGCAAAAGTGCTCCGAATGACCTGAAACCACACTAAAACAATGTAAATATTATTTTTCACATGTAAGAGGAGTCGGCAGGTCCATCGGACGTGCAGTGAATGTGGTACAACTGAATCTGTCGTTTTTAGTAATTAGGCGCACTTTAAAAGGGCGCGTTGGGTGGTCAAAACCGCCAGAACGACCTCGGAATGCCATGAAATCATACGACAACAACCGTGGTGTGAATTGTAAAATGGTTGGGAAGATGGAACATCAATCAAAGAAGTCATTTTACCGTGGTGAATGGAAACACTTTTCTAGAGTCATAAAAGACCAAAATGTAATGTGACGGTCGAATTCCAAGAAAACATGCTCTGAATGACCTGAAACCACACGAAAATAATATGAATATTATCCTTGACATTTAGGAGAAGATTTCACATCCTTCAAACATGTGGTGTGGGCGGTATGACCGAATATGTCATTTTCAGCAGTTCGACGCGCTCTAAAACGGCGCGTTTGGTGGTCAAAACCACCCGAACGACCTCGGAATGCAATTAAATCATATGAGAACAACCGTGGTGTGAATTGTGATATGTTCAGAAAGGCAGAATGTCAATCAGAGGTGTCATTTGACTGTGGTGACCAGAAACGCATTTCTGGAGACAAAAAAGACCAAAACGATGTGGCATGGTCGAATTCAGAGCAAACATGCTCTGAATGACCCGAAACAACACACAAACAATAGGAATATTACTCATGACAGGCAGGACGAGAAGAACGCCCATTGGACATGTGGTGCGCACGGTACAACCAAATGTGTCATTTTCAGCAGTTCGCGCACTCTAAAAGGGTGTGTTGGGTTGTCAAAACCACACGAATGACCTCGTAATGCTATGAAATCATACGACAACCACCATGATGTGAATTGTGAAATGGTCGGGTAGAAGACATGTGAATCGGAGGTGTCATTTGACCTCGGTGGCTGGAAACACATTTCCAGAGTCATAAAAGATCAAAACAGCGTGTGATGGTCGAATTTAACTGAACTACAGTTAAAAAAATAAGAATATTATTCGTGACATGTAGGAGGAGACGGTATGACCATCGGATTTGCGGTGCACGCGGTACGACTGAATGTGTCGTTTTCTACAGTTCAGTGTGCTCTAAAAGGGCGTGTTGGGTGGTCATAACCACCCGAACAACCTCGGAATGCCATGAAATCATATAACAACAACCATGGTGTGAATTGAAAAATGTTCGTGTATAAGACACGTCAATCAATGGTGTCGTCTGACCGCGGTGACCGGAAACGCGTTTCCGAAATCATGAAAGACCAAAACGTCATGTGGCAGTCGAATTCAGAGAAAATGTTCTACAAATGATTTAAAACAACACGAAAATAATAGTAATATTATTCGTGACATGTTGGTGGAGGCGGCACGTCCATCGGACGTGCAGTGCACGCGGTACGACCGAATGTGTCATTTTCAGCAGTTCGGCGCACTATAAAAGGGTGCGTTGGGTGGTCAAAACCACCCGAACGACCTCAGAATGCCATGAAATCATATGAAAACAACCGTGGTGTGAATTTTGAAATGTCCAGGAAGAAGCCACGTCAATAGGTGGTGTTGTTGGACGGCGGTGACTGGAGATGCGTTTCTGGAGTCACAAAACACTGAGACAACGTGTGACAGTCGAATTCAAAGCAAACATGATTCAAATGACCCGAAACCACACTAAAACAACATGAATTTTATTCATGACATGTAGGAGGAGACAACACATCCATTGGACGTGCGGTGCGCACGGTACGATAGAATGTGTCGTTTTGAGCAGTTTGACACACTCTAAACGGGCACGTTAGGTGGTCAAAACCAACCGAATGACCTCATAATGCCATGAAATCATATGAAAACAACCGTGGTGTAAATTTTGAAATGGTCAGGCTGATAGAACATCAATCAGAGGTGTCTCATGACCGTAGTGACTGGAAATGCGTTTTTAGAGTCATAAAAGACCAAAACGGCATGTGACGGTCGAATTCAGAGAAAAAAATGCCTCGAATGACCTGAAACCATACTAAAACATTAGGAATATTATTTTTGACATGTATAAGGAGACGAAACATCCATCAGATGTGCAGTGTGCATGGTACGACCGAATGTGTCATTTTTAGCAGTTCGGCGCGCTCTAAAAGGGCGCGTTGCGTGGTCGAAACAACCCGAACAACTTTCAAATGCCATGAATTCATATGACAACAACTATGGTGTGAATTTTCAATTGGTCGGGCAGACGACATGTTAATCAAAGGTGTCTTTTGACCGCAGTGATTGGAAACACATTTCTGGAGTCATAAAAGGCCAAAACGGCGTGTGACGGTCAAATTCAGATCAAACGTGTTTTGAAGGACCTGAAAACACACGAAAAAAATATTAATATTATTTTTGACATTTAAGAGGAGACGCAACGTCCATCGTACATGTGGTGTGCGCATTACGACCAAATGTGTCGTTTTCAGCAGTTCGCGATGCTCTAAAAAGGCGCGTTGGGTGGTCAAAACCACCCGAAAATCTTTGAAATGCCATGAAATAATATGAAAACAACTGTGGTGTGAATTTTGAAATGGTCGGGTAGACAGCATGTCAGTCGAAGGTTTCATTTGACTGCGATGACTGGAAACGTGTTTCTGGAGTCATAAAAGACCAAAACGGCGTGTGACGGTCAAATTCAGAGTAAACGTGCTCTGAATGACCTGAAACCACACGAAAACAATAGTAATATTATTCGTGACATGTAGGAGAGACGGAACGTCCATCGGACGTGCGGTGTGCGTGTTATGACCAAATCTGTCGTTTTCAGCAGTTCGGCACGCTCTAAAAGTTCGCGTTGGGTGGTCAAAACCACCCGAATGACCTCATAATGTCATGAAATCATATGAAAACAACCATGGTATCAATTATGAAATGGTCGGGTAGAAGACATGTCAATCGGAGGTTTCCTTTGACTCTGGTGACCAGAAACGCGTTTTCTGAATCTTAAAAGATCAAAACGGCGTATGACGGTCGAATTCTGAGCAAACATGCAACGAATGACCTGAAACAACTTGAAAACAATATGATTATTATTTCTGACATGTAAGAGGAGAATTCACGTCCATCGGATGTGTGGTGCGCATGGTACTACCGAATGTGTGGTTTTTACCAGTTTGGTGTGCTCTAAAAGGGAATGTTCGGTAGTCAAAACCACCAGAACGACCTCAGAATGTAATGAAATCATACGACAACAACCGTGGTGTGAATTTGAAAATGTCCAGGTAGACGGCATGTCAATCAAAGGTGTTATTTGTCCACAGTGACCGGAAATGCGTTTTGAGAGTCATAAAAGACCAAAACAGCGTGTCACGGTCGAATTCAGAGAAAACGTGCTCCTAATGACCCAAAAACACACTAAAAATAGGAATATTATTCGTGACATTCAAGAGGAGACGATAAGTCCATCGGATGTGTGATGCGCGTGGTACGACCGAATGTGTCGTTTTCAGCAGTTCGACACGCTCTAAAAGGGCACGTTGGGTGGTCAAAACCACCATAATGAACTCAAAATGCCATGAAATCATATGACAATAACTTTGGTTCGAATTTTGAAATGTTTGGTCAGACAACACGTGAATTAGAGATGTCGTTTGAACGTGGTGACCGGAAACGCGTTTCTAGAGTCATAAAAGACCAAAACATAGTGTAACGGTCGAATTCAGAGAAAACATGCTCTGAATGACCCAAAAACACACTAAAACAATAGGAATATTATACGTGACATGTAAGAGGTGACGGAACATCCATCGGACATGCAGTGCGCACGGTACGACCGAAAGTGTCGTTTTCAGCAGTTTGGTGTGCTCAGAAAGGGCGTGTTGGGTGGTCAAAACCACACGAATGACCATGGAATGACATGAAATCATACAAAAACAACCTTGGTGTAAATTTTGAAATGTTCAGGTATAATTCATGTCAATCAGAGGTGTCGTTTGACTGATGTGACTAGAAACGCGTTTCTGGAGTCACAAAAGACCAAAAAGGTGTTTGATGGTCGAATTAAGAGAAAACATGCTACGAATGACCAAAAAACACACAAAAAGAAAAGTAATATTTTTCACGAAATGTAGGAGGATACGACACATCCATCGGACATGCGTTGTGCGCAATACGACCGAATGTGTCATTTTCAGCAGTTTGGCGTGCTCTAAAAGGGAACATTGGGTGGTTAAAACCACCCAAACGACCTCAAAATGCCATGAAATCATACGACAACAACTATGGTTTGAATTGTGAAATTTTCGGGTAGATTTCATGTCAATCGGAGGATTAATTTGATCGCGGTGACCGGAAAAAAATTTCTGGAGTCATAAAAGACCAAAACAGCATGTGACAGTCAAATTCAAAGAAAACATGCTCCTAATGACCCGAAACAACATTAAAAGAATAGGAATATTATTCATGAAATGTAGTAGGATACTTCACATCCATAAAACATGCGGTGCGTGCGGAAAACATTACATTTTAGACAACAAAACACTTTCAAAAATAAAATCAATGACTCCAAAACAAGAAAAAAAATCCTATAATGATAACATTTCTTAAATTGGGGGTTTTAAATTATTATAGCACTCATGAGATGTAAGATTTAATTTTATTATATGTATATAATAACTGAATAAATATGTCAAATTTACGTTTATTTTGTTTAGTTTTTATCTTTGTATCTTATTGTGGGTTTCTAAAGCAGATGGTTGTTGATCGTTGAAGCACGTCTATCATTTATTGTTTATGATCATCTTGATGTTTATAGTGTTTGGATTTGTTGTCCAATTTTTATGATTTATATGCTGTTTTTTCTGTATCATGAATTTTTTTAAAAAAAAAATATTTCAAGTTTAGCAACTACTGTAGGTGGTCACTCTAGGTTTCCTGATAACCTCAACAGCGACTGCCATTGGCGGTCACTTCAGACAAACAGCGACCACCTGTGGCAGTCGCTGTAGGCCGGAATTTTAGCCAGCTTCAGAGACCACCAATTTTTTCCACTATAATCTGGCATTTCATCCAACTTCAGTGACTGCCAATGGTTTTTTCTGTAGGCCTATAGAATCAGGCCTAAAGAGACCCTCATTGGCAGTTGTTGGGCGTTCTCTAGAGGCCTAGAGAGACCGCTAATGGCGGTCGCTATAGGCCGAATTTTTAGTAGTGACATCAAGCTCCTGGACAAAGTTCCGAATCTAGACAGGTTCCTTGGATGCATCTGAAGCCTCTATATATTTAGACTCCACTATAGAATCGATGATAACTAGTTGCTTTGAAATTTTCCATCTCATAGCTCCTCCATTGAGATAGAAAACATATCCATATTGCGAATTCATATTTTTCTGATCTATCTGAAAACCAGTAATAACATACCATTTGATGACAAGATCCTCATCTCCTCCATACACCAGGAAACTATCCTTAGTATTTCTTAGATACTTAAGGATAGTCTTAATAGTAGTCCAATGCTGTTCTCCTAGATCTTCTTGATATCTCACTACCATGCTCAGTGCATAGGACACATCAAGCCTGGTACATGACATGGAATAGATAAAGGTACCTATTGTTGAAGTGTATGGTATCTTACTTAGTCTATCTTTCCCATGTTGTGTCTTAGGACACATTTTCTTAGAATGATGTAGGCCATGTGACACTGGAACCAATCCCCTCTTGGATTGGTCCATACTAAATCTCTTTAGTATCTAGTCAATGTACGTACCCTGACATAGTCCAAGAATCATTTTGGATATATCACGAATGATCTTGATCCCTATAATGTAGGCTACCTCACCCAAGTCCTTCAGGGAGAAAAACTTGTTCAACCAGCTCTTAACTGAATGTAAGACTGTTACATCGTTTCTAATAGGCAATATGTCATCAACATATACTAATAGGATAATGATCTCATTCCCATTAATCCAATTATAAACATATGGATCACATTCGTTCTTAATGAAACCAAATTACTCTATGGATTCATCCAGACATATGTTCCACGACCTAGATGCTTTCTTTAATCCATAAATGGATTTCGAAAACTTGAAAACCCATTTCCATTCACCCAGTGTCAAAAACTCTTCTGGTTGTGTCATATAAACATCTTCTTGATGGTTTCTGTTAAGGAATTCAATTTTGACATCCATTTGTCGAATCTCGTATTCATGGTAAGCTGCTATGGCTAGTATGATTCTTATGGATGTAAACATGGAAACTGGCGAGAAGGTTTCATCATAGTCAATTCATGGACGTTGTCTGAACCCTTTAGCCACTATCCTTGCTTTATAGGTGCTAACATTACCATCCATGTCAAATTTTTAATTGAATATCCATTTTCATCCAACATGCTTTAAATCAACTACCTCATCAACCAAAACCCAGACATGGTTCTGATACAAGGAATCCATCTTAGAATTCATAGTTTCTACCCATCTTGTAGCTTCTAAACTTTCTACTTCTTATTTGTAGGAGAGAGGTTCATCATTGTCCAACAATAATGATTCACCATCCTTGGTGACTAGGAAACCAAATCTATCTAGTTCTCTTACCTCTTTTGAGCTCCTACGTAGTACTTAGGTTTCTGGAACCTCTTCTAGGGGGACCCGGAGAACTTTTTCCTAAAACAACTCCTATGTATCTTGAGCATCAACTTCATCAAAGTCAATCTTACTCCTTCTATCCTTTTTTAGGATGTTCTCCCTCTCAATAAAGGTGGATTGGCTGGCGATAGTCACATTCTTATCTGAAGGGTTATATATGTAATATACTTTCATTTTTTGGGATATCCTATTAAGATACACCTCATGCCCTCGGGGTGCTAGTTTGTTGCCAGAGAAGGCCTTAAAAAATGCCTCGCATCCCCATACATGTGTGTGTGACAAAATGGGTTTCTTTCCATTACATAACTCGGAGGGAATTCCATTTTCCATCTTGGTTGGTACTCGGTTTAATGTGTATACTGCAGTCTGAAATGCATATCCCCAAAATGATAATGGATTATCTGCACGACTTTTCATCGATATCACCATGTTCAAAAAGGTGTGGTTCCTCCTTTCACTAACACCATTCCACTATGTTGTATAATGAGGAGTGATCTGAGATAGAATCCTAGACTCCCGTAGTAGATCTATGAACTCCTGGTTCAGAGATTCTCCACCTTGATCCGATCAAAGATTCTTTATCTTCTTACCAAGATGATTCTCTACTTCATTATTGAATTCCTTAAATTTCTTTAAGTCTTCTCATGTATACCTCATTATGTATACATATCCATATCTACTCAAATCATTAGTAAAAGTAGTGATGTAAGAATATCCACCTATAGCTTCTACTGGAAATGGTCCACACACATCTGTGTGCACCAATCCTAGAAGCTCTATGGTCCTTTCACCCTATCTGCCAAAAGGTGGCTTTGTCATTTTCCCTGTAAACAAGTGTGAAATCTATCAAGTGGTTTTAGATCAGTAGAGTCTAAAAATCCATCTTCACAGAGATTTGTCAAGCGCTTCTTGTTTACATGAACAAGATGATGATGCCACAACTAGGTGATGTATGAGTCATGTGAGTCTATTTCTTTATCAATTTCCAACACTTGGTTTTCATAATTTAATACATACAAACCATTAATTAAATGCACTATACCATAACATAAGTTTTTCTTGTAAAATATACAACCCTTATTTCTAAAATTGAATATAAATCCATGATTATCTAAAGAATATATAGAAATTATGTTCTTGGTAACACTAGGAACATAATAATAGTAGTGCAAAACCAAAATCATCCAAGTCAGCAATGAGAGGTGGTAATCTTCAATGGAAAATGCAGCCATCCTTATGCCATTGGCAGCTCCAAGATCAACCTCTCCTCTGAATATATTTATAAATAAACTTGTTTCTTGCATTTGAATAAAGATGTGATCCCTAGAATCTGTATCTAATACCCAATGTGTATAAATGGAAAGATTACCCTTGACAAATAATGCACCTTTAGCATCCCCATGCTTCTGGGTGCAGTTACTCTTCAAGTGTCCTTGCTTGCAACATGCAAAACATACTACCTCCCATTCCTTTCCCTTCCTTTGGATATTCCTCTTCTTGGAGGGACAGTGCTCGGGGGCTTCAGACCGTTTATATTTCCTTGGCCCCTTTGCCTTGTCCTTCCTTTTCTTATTCACCATAAGGTCTGTGGGTTTGTCATGCCTCATGTTCTTATCTACCTGGTGAATTGAGGTCAGAAGTTCTGATAGACACTTCTCATTATTCCTCTTGTTATAGTTGAAAATAAAGCTAGAGAAGGTCTTGGGCAGTGAAGATATGATGATATTTATAAGAAACTCATCTGGGAACTTTATCCCTAAGATGTCTAGGAATTCAATGTAGCCGATAATCTTGACAACATGAGGCCCATCTGGAGTAGAATCTCCGAGAGTATTTGTAAAAAAATCATTGGAGATCTCATATCTCTCCTGTCTCGCCTTCTCTTAGTAGATATACTTAATGTGATACATTATGTCATACGCATCCAAGTTTTCATGTTCCTTCAAGATCTCATTAGACATTGCTTATATCATGAATAATTGGACATTTGTGGCATAATCCATATGTTTTATATAGATATATAGTTCCTCATCACTGGCTTCTTTCCCAGGTGTAACTAGAACATGCTCTTCCAGCACATACAATTTCCTCTCATGGTGAAGGATGACGCTTAAACGCCACTACCACTCATGGAAATTGGTGCTGGTGAGAAGGTTTTCCTTCTAGAGTATGGTTCACAATGATATGTTTGTATTCATTTTTCATGTCATTTCTAAAATTTAAGATGATAAAATGATTATTAATTTATTATAAAACTGAGACAAATAATTAAATTAATACTTATTAGTCTACCACTATTGTATCAAAATCCAATATCCCTCACTATTGTCATTAGAATATTATGTTTCTAGAATATTCTAGTGGAAAGGATCCATATTTCCCTTCTCATTACCTCAATTAGGGTTGGTCAAGAAACTTGAAGGATTTTAGGTAGGCATTCTAAATGCCAACTACATTAACTTGCAGCTCCTTGATCTATTGAGTGGACTCCCCAATCCTGAAATCCTTTTATTTCGGATTGCCTCTTCCTTTGCCTCTTGGTCACTCCATGTCCTACTGTGGTTGTCAACCCTTGATGCAAACCATGTCAATTTCACCCAAATCCTTGAATTAGAATTAACAAATAATTGAAAGCTCCCCAACTAGGGTTGGTCAAGCACTTTGAACTATGGGTTGATTCTAACAAAAATTATGGAAGCTTATACCGACTTAATATTTATTTTAGGGATTTTATCCTTATAGTTAATTTACACTTTATTATCTTTGATTAAATTCTTGTTAATATTAAGTGGGATATACTTATGTGATTAACCATGTCTAAGATAATATTTACATATATGCCAGTTTTATTTTAGTAACATATTGCATGATTGTTTAATTCATTAATTGTGTGATCGTGATAACACACTCACAATAAATAAACCATGAAACTAATAGAAATCAAATAAATGGAATTATCATGATCTTGTTCTATCGGTTGGTTTATCTAGAGGTGGATAAACTAACCCAATACCTAGGGGAGAAACACATTGATCCTTTTGGGTACGTGTTTACAGTTTTCCACCAGTCCATATTTGTATATCCTGGGATTGGATTCACCTTGGATCCGGACATGGGCCACCTCCTATAGCTTGGGAGCTCTATCCATTACATATGCTTTTCTCTCACATGTAGGTGTGGGGTAAAAAGGGGTTTTTACATAAAAGAAACCTTAGGCGCATATTCCCTACATATTAATGAGGATAAGGCTCGCATTCCAACAAATTTAATTTAAATAAATAAATTAAAATAAACCATTCACATTCAAAGGTCTTTGTCTAGATCATGATCATCCATACATGCAATGATATTTACGCATAAATAATACAATCATTCAATTCATTAATCGTTATGGTTAAAGATAAATCACACTCGAATCAATTAATTATCTTTGATTAATCAATCATTTTATCTTAAACCCATTTCTGAATTTCCTTGAGATTCTCATCCATCATAATTTTAAATAAATAAGTTCATTTAAAATTATCTTCTTACGTAACTTGTACATTAGAGGCAAACATGGGAAATCCCATTTATGCAGATATTAAATTAAAGACATGTATATAAAACACCTATCACGTGTTGTTCCTCAGCTTTACGCCTACACTATGGTACACGTATCAAGGGTTTATATCATATAATAATAAATTTAAATAAATCTACTTAATTTTGATGAGTACACGATGTTTTGTTCCAACTACATAGCGAATACTTTTGTTCACCATCCATCTGAAGTACATGCCCAGGGACATGGCGTGTTTATGTACTTCGGAAATTTTTGGAGTACACGATGTGTTTAGTGGGACACACACCGTGTAGTTTCTTTGTTACACAGTTTTCAGCCGAGAAAGCAGTGTATGAGGTACATATCCCAACCATAACCTGAAGGAACTACACATCGTTTTCCATGGTCCACACGGCGTGTAATCCAGAAACTATGTGCCACCTGTTCCTGGTCAACACATGATGTCATTTATGAATTAAGAATACTCAAATACACAGCTTGATTTGGAAGATCAGTCTGATGCCTTGAACCTAGAATACATGGCGTGTACTTATGAATGCACACCATGTATTCTATTATTGGATGGACAGGATGGTTTGGCACCTCCAGATGAGAACCTATATTTTATTTTAATCAAATTTAAAAAAAAATTGTTTCTGTAAGGTGATTGAGAAATGAGAGACGAGGAACAAATATTGAGATTCAGATTTAAAGAACAATTAACATTAATTGAAACAAGTAAATTATTCAATGTTTAAATCTCCATTGAAAAAAAAACTGAATAATTATAATCAAAGATATGACCCCTATGATACCACTTGTTGGTTCCGAGTGAAGTTGAAGCACGTTGGTGGGTTTACCCAACTTTAATTTTAGCGTTAGAAACGATCAATCTGAGATCTATTATGATAATAAATTGTCAGATAATTGGAAGAGAACGAAGAACAAAAAATAAAGAGGGGAGTCCCAGAACCATAGATAGGATCATCATATGTTGGTTATAATTAATTTATTTAATTGACAAGAATTACCTTGATAGAATTATTTCTTCGTTGATGTTTCTGGTCACGATCCATTGTGATCCATAGTTGCATTATATAATACAAGGGTAGGATTCCTCTAGGGATGATCCACACATGCTCCATTTATCTCTGGACATCACCAAAGGGATCTCTGGGTGTTAGCACAGAAGATCTTTCACTTGTGATGTTCACCTTCGATTGCCTTGATCCGGTGGAGGGGGATCTTTCTCTCGTAGCATGAGAGCGTTCTCGGTGGAAAAAGAATTCTCTCTTGTCTTGAGAGCTTTCTCAAATACATTGTGCACAACCACACAAAAAATGTCTAGGCTAATGAGAAATATATAATTGGGATTTTCATTACAAAGAATTATAAAATAAATTAATTACCCTAAATAATTTATTCATTTCATTTAATTCTAAGTGATTTATAGTGTCTAATATTAACAGGTGACTATTAGTATTACCTGACATGAATCTAGTGAATTACACCTAATATTATTTAATTCAATAAATAATATTTATTTCTCAAAAATTAACAAAAAAATACACGGCATGTATAATTAATATACACACCGTGTACTTTTATTTTTTCCATTTTTCTTCATTTCATCCACCACATTTGTTAGACCTTGAATAACAACTATTTATTTCTATAATAAATATCACTACATTTCTCACTAATAAATATATTATTTCTCACAAAATATATTATCTCAAATAAATAGTGTTGAAATATATGCGATCTAACATCCTTAAATAATTATTAAACCACAATCAGGAATAATCATTATTTAACTTGTTAAATTAATATTTAACTGAGATACATGGACACACTTAGTGTGTGACCCTCTAGTCATCTTTCTTAGTGGAATTAGTTAGAGCCTACCTAAAGTCCAAGGTTAGAATCTAGCAACATGCCAAGGCACCCATAGAGAATGAAATTAACGCCGCAATGATGTTTTACCTCCTATAAATTCTTACAGTGTAATTTAATCCCTTTGTCTCATTATCTCAGATCAAGAAGGTTGCATGCTAGTGTCATCAACCCATGTGCTCAATAATTATTTCTTTGAATTTCATAAATTGAACATTCCCATTACTCACCATGGCCATGGATTTATTTAAGATATATCAATTCTATCAAAGGGCCTGAGGTATCTACTTCCTTTATGGAACAGAAGGGAAAAATCTTTTCTCACATTATCTAGTAATGAAATATCACTCGTGACACACCCAACGTATCCTACCTCACTGCAAAAATTGTGTCGTTACATTATTCGTCAATAAATCAAAGTGAATGAGTTATGGTGCACATTAATAATAATCCTAAAGTCTAAGTACCAATACACACATCCTCAGATAAGAACATCCAATGACACTATGAAATGTTGATTTCTTACTGGCAGGTCTCATTCTCATAATATCCTCTTGGACATTACCAAGGGTGCTGACCATGAAAAGGTGCCTCAAAGTTATTTGTGTCCTCGCCCCTAATGGCCTGTATTTTTTGTGTCCCTCAAAAAACGTCATCCACCTATAGAATTTATATTCAAGAACAGTGTTATGGAACTTTAGATTTCTCATCATAGTAGGGATTCGCTATAACCCTTTAATAAAACAACTATCCTTAGGAAATTATCACATGTGTTGTCATGTAGAAGAGCAATCAAGATGTGATAAGGTAATTATTAATGAATAAAGTACAAAGTAGTTGGTTCTACGCCACCAACTCCAACACATTAAAGAATATAGAATTTAATATATCAATGTTTTTTCAAAAATAAGAATGTATATGAATGTTACAGTTTCTATCGGTAACTAAATGTAACAGAATACAAGATCTTTTAGTTAAACAGAAAATACAAGTGTAATGAAATATTTTAACCCAAAGATAAGGGTATCCAATAACATTGGATAAAGGTAACTTGATTTATACTTTCAAGAATGTCTTTATTACCCACACGAGGATAAGACCTCATTAAAAAGATTAGATTTTTTCTTGTTTTCCTCGCCAACCATCAAATTTTAAGGTGATCAACACCTCTTTCTTCCTTTAACGTGGAGGACCTCAATTGTATATAGTTAAAAGTGGGATTTCACTAGGCAGAACCATGCCAGATAAATATTTAAGATAGTATAACAAGTTGTTCACAACATAAACTCTTAAAATCTTTCACATTAATAAAATATAGAATATCTCTCGAAGATTATCAAATATCCCAAAATATTACAACATCAATCACATTCAAATGATTGTGAATTTATAGGAGAGAGCTCTAATAATTACATTTTCCTATGATGGTTATATTTCTCTGAAATTTAAGAGGGAGATGTATAGGTGGCACTCTTGCAACTGTCATATTATAACAAATTTCACAAAATTGTTTTATATAACAAGATAAGAGAAATAATGTGATGAAATAATTTTGTATAACACAATTTCAGAAACATAATAATAATTTGGATCAAATAAAATGAACTTTATATTAATGAAATTCAGTAACATTAAGAAAAAAATTAACCAGATTCTAAAAATATTAAAAGTTCGAGTCTGATTTCAAGAGATATAAAAGTCTTATTTCTGATGAAATCGGTGTTTTACTTTAGAAGAAATAAGAGTTTTATTTCTATGGAAATAATAGTCCGATTTCTGGAGAAACCAAGGTCTGATTTCTGAGGAAATTAGATTCTAATTTCGAAAAAAATTGATGTTTGATATCTGAGGAAATCAGAGTCTAATATCAAGATAAATTTTAGTCTGATTTCAGTAGAAATAATATTCTGATTCCAAGAGAAATCATAGGGTGGTTATAGAAAAATACCAGTCTAATTTCTGGAGAAATAATATTTACAAATAATGAATCTATTTGACTTCAAGAAATTTTGACATAATGAAATGGTTAGACATGGTTAAGAAAACATTAGGTAAGATTTTGATGACCAGGGTAAAGGTATAAGTTATATTTGAATATAATCATCCTTAGGAAAAAAAATATAAATTTAATAATTTGTGTTTGGGATTTTTAAAACATAAAGGAATGGATAATTCATAAGGAAACTTTTGTCTCAACAATATCCCCCATTTTGGAAAGCACAAACAACTTTTCATAAAATAATCTAAAGATCTGGGTTTTTCACCATTTAACCAAAAAAGGTACTTATATACCTTTTTTATAAATCATAATGAATATGAATAACTCCCCATTAGGTTTTGAAATTAAACTAAGCATCATATTCCTATTTTTTATTCTGTCTCTCCTTCTTAAATAATGGATTCCTCGTTTACATATGGATTTATTCTTTATGTAATCTCCCCTTTCCTAAACATTACCCCTTAGTATAATATTTTTTTTCAACATTCTTTTCTCCCCCTTTGTGATTTTCAAACAAGAATGGAAAGAAATATATTGTACTTCAAATGTTTTGAAATATAAAATATGAATAAATGCAAGGAAAAATATTTCTTACCAAAAAATTTCATTACAAAAAATATCACTTTTTGAAGAAAAAAATTATGTGTCCTTATTATTTTCCAGCATAAAAATTTTCATCGATGTTTTTTACTTATTAAACCCCTTGTATTATCCATGATTCTTCTTAAGAAAATCATCCTAATAATGATTTTTCTTCTCAAGGTTGTTGATCCATTCTTCATGGGACATAACTATTTCATCTCGAGACTTAATCAAATCTTCCTAAATTTTAATTTTCTCAGCCTATTATTCCATAATTTTCTTCTCCATTTTTAGATTTAGAGCAATGGAGTTCAATTTACTATTTACATATTTATCTTCCTTTTTACAGACAATGTTAAATTTAGTTTTTTTGAAAAACATATTAAGATATTATTGAGTTTTTCATCGGACTAAATAAATGCATCCATGACTGAGTCACTGAAGTCATGAATGATCTTGATATCATCGATGACAGTTTTCAACCAATTGGTTATCTATTTTCATGACTTTATATGATCATCATATTTGTTTAATAAGTACTTAAACTCAGCTTTATGTTTGATGAATTTATCTATAAGATGTTTTATAAATTCTATATTCTAATTAGCTAATTTATGAATCAGTTAACACCTTGTGTCAATTTTTATAATCAATAAAATGGAGTTTACAGGCATCTTCATGGACTGAACCACACAATAATCACCTATTGAAGAATAAGATTCTGAAATCGAAACTATTCACGGTGAGGTAACTCCAATTTTACCATATTATTTTCTCTTGGATATACTAGTAATATCCTTATTTGATTTTACAACAACAATATTATAAAGTGCATCGAGTGCCACTTTTTTCCATTCTCATCCTTATGTATTCTCTTCTCAATTATCTGAGTTTCATTCTCTCCTTTAGATACTTGTGTTATTCTATCATGACCATCATCACCTTCATTATCATCATATTTCTAAACAACATCATATGATTTTCCTTCAAAATATTTTGCAATATCATCATTTTTACATTCATAAACTGAGATAATTTTAATGACTTTATTCTAAGTGGATTCATCCTTTTGAAAATATTTTCCTTCTATAATAATCCTAGTATAGGAATATTGAGACGTTTTTAAAAAACTTGTCCAACTGGATTTCATTTAAATATTCATCAATAATTTGGATCTTATCTTCACTTTTATCTTCTTAATTTTTATCTACTTCTTGTTAATATTTTATTCAACAATAATAGTTGGAAGTTAAATATCATTCTTTCATTTATCTGGAACAGGTGCCTTAAATTCCACTAGTGTTAGTGAATTCTAGGGTTATTGAAAGAAAGAGTCTGGTACTAGAGTTTATTCAGAGTATTTATTAGTGTCTCTCATTAAGACTTGGAAAATTTGATCTTTCAATATTATCTTTTTCAACTTCTTATCTTTTCCTTATTTCATAGTCTCTTCAGCAGTTTGTATTTTTATGTCCTTGGCCTAAATAGGATCTAATCCAACAATAGTGTCTCAAGATTTTATTTTCGTCTTCAATTCTCTCCACTTAGTAACAACTTCTTCTGATACAGTTTTTGGTATCTTAGTCTTAGGAAGATCATATGCAGGTTCAGAGAATTGAGGTGGTTTATGGGGTTATAATGATCAATGTTTTGATTCTTGAATTTTTTTTTCAGGGAATTTGGTGTTGAAAATTCACCGAATTGGATAGCATTACCGTCTAGTTCAACAAACTCAGTTGTCTTGTCAGAGAAACCAAACACCATTCTCATGAAATTGTAAACACTCTACAACATGATTATCAATATCTTAAGCTTATACTTATAGGTAACTTTGTACGTTTCTAGGTATATACCAATGAGTTTGGACAAGATAGCTGGATACAATAAAATTTGAGACATGATCATTCCATTATTTCGGTTGTTAATGGTGAGGAAGATATACTTCATTATGTTAATAATTCATAGATTAATTAAATAATAAGTAATTAAGATGTATAACATCTTTAGGGTGTCTTTTTCGACTTTTATCAGAATCATTAGTCCTTGAATAAAAAGGGCTATAATCCCATGGTATTCTAAGAGATTGGAGAAATTAATTTTCTTCACTCCAGAAATTCATAAGCATTACATTGCCTTAACATTATCTAATGTTCCTTAAAATTTTGGTATCCTATGTTGAGAAAATCAAACCTCTCCATCATACAGTTCCTCATGAACACATGTGGATTTCTTATTGGATAAATAGTATGTACTACCATAACTACTGAACGAAAACAAATCTTGTACTCCATTTTTCAAGAACTGAACTGTTTTATAAAATTATATTCTAAGATCTCGATAAATACGATAATGATTATTTTCTATTACAATAACAAAACATTCCTATCCATTGAGTTTGATAATGTTATTTATGAGTGAATCATACATGGAAAAGAATTTATGATGTAATAACCATTCTCTAAAGACAAGACAGTTTTTGGATTTCTTATGTGAAAACATCTGAGTTTGAAAAGTGATCTCTTGAGACCTTTGGATCTTAAAATAATGAAGAAAGTGTCAGATAGATAGCATTAAAAGGCGATAGAGCTCAGGAACAAAGACTGTGGAAACCAAAGTGGGACGCAAGGGTGAGGATCCTTTATATAGGCTTCATAGTGACCATTCAACTTCTCATGTCAATCTTATTGTTGCGACTATTTTGATCTGATATAACAATTGATATTAATGATGAAGAATGATTTAGATTCTAATCTGTTAAGGTTATAAGGAAATAATAAATTTCATGGAAAGATGAATCTGATACAATTTTCTTAACAAAATAATAACACAAACAAACCAAAAAGTAATTAACAGAATATATATAAGAAAACATACCTTTCAGAGTTGTCTGAAATATTTTTTAGTATAATAATGTTCATTTTAGGTTTTGAAATATTTTAGATTTTGAAAATATTTAGGTTCTGAAAATTTTTATGTTTTGAATATTTTTATGTTCTGAATATTTTTAGGTTTCAAACTTATTAAGGTTTCGAAGTCATTATTTCAAGAAAATAAATCAAAACAAATAAATGGATTTACACCTCCTAGGAATAAGAGTATCTTAATGTTGAGATATTTAATGAAATAAAATAGATACGGATTATTAACATAAACTTTTCATTCCTAACTTTTGTTTATTATATTCCAATATATTGGAATGTAATAATTTTGTAAAGACATCATCAATTTTATTCTTGCATTTTGTTAAATTATAAAATAATATCTCTTTTAAGTGTGTGATCGTTAATAAGGTTTTTCATAAAATCTATGTGCTTTGAATGAGAGTGATGTTCAGGGTTTTTTCTTAAAGAAATGGAACTAGGTTTATCAAATAGTATATAATTATTTGTAAAACACTTTCCATAATCATTGATTGTGTGTTTCATCCACAACATTATAGCACAACAACATCTAGTTGCCACATATTCCACTTTAGCTGTGGAAAGGAATACAAAATATTGATTCCTACACAAAAAATAAACTAAAAAATCTATTTAGAAATGACATGTTCTTAATATAAATTTCTTATCCATTCTACAACCACCAAAGGAAGCATCTGAAATTATTTTTAAAATAAAATAATTTCCATAAGAATAGAAAAGTTCAATGTCTAATGTCCCCTTTAAATAATGAGAAATTACTTTCTCGAATTTTAAATGGGATTATTTTGGATTATATTTATATATTTCACATCATCATACTAAAAACATAATGTTTGGATGACTATATATTAACTTTAATTAACCTCCTATGATACATCTAAAATATGATTAATCAACTAGTTTCCCAGTATCATTAAAATCAAGAGTATTTGAGTTAACGATTTGAGTAACTATCCATTTATTATTGTCATATCCATAAATTTTAATAAGATATTTAATATTATAATGTTGGGAAATATAATTTCCCTATGGTTATTAAGACATTTTAAAACCAAGATAAATGTTAACTCACCCATCACACACATTTCAAACTCATATTTCATTATATTTTCAAAAGAATCTGTTAAGGATTTATATGTTTATCTGTATATAATGTCATCAATAGAAATTTGATCAAATAAAACACTTTTTTTTCTTTAAATAGAGGGTTGGATCATAAGATCCCTTAACATAACTTATTTGTAACAAAAATGATATAATTATGTCTTACTGGGATATAGGGACTTATTTAATACCGTATAATTCTTTTCTATGTTAAAAACACATTCATGATGTTTTGTGTTTTAAAAAACTAGGAGTTTGTTCAATATAAACTTTCTCGTGATCATATCCATTATAGAAATCACACATCACATCCATTTGAAAAAGATTGAAGTTAAATATTGCTTCAAAGGCTAAGAGAATTTTAATAGATTATTGTCTAGCTACCGGAGTATACAATTCATCAAAGTCTATTACTTCTTGCTGATTATAGCCATTAACAACTAATCTTTCTTTATTTCTTACTATGATTCCATTTTCATCACATTTAATTCTGAAGATCAAATTTAATCCAATTATAGAAGTTTCATTAGGTCTTTCAAACATGGTTTATACTTTATTCCTTTTGAATTAATTTTATTCTTCTTGCATATCTTTAATCCAATCTCCATTAATAAATGCTTCACCTATAGTTTTAGATTATAATTAATAAATAAATGATATATTCTCTACATTATTTTATAAAAAGCTTTTAATAATTATAGTTTGATGCACATCACCAATGATATTATCATTGGGATGATTCTTAAGAAACAACTGACTTGGAATTTGTGAAAATTATTCATCAAAAAAGGTAGAAAATATTCTGGATTGAATAATTTAGAAACATTTTCTTTATTATTATCTCGATTAGAAGAATATTCTATCAATGGTTGATAATAATTTTTTAAAACGCATCTAAAGATATAGTATGGAGTTGTTTTAAAAAAAATGGGTCAATTTCATCCGATTTAACAGGTGTTGTTTCCTAAATAGTATAATAATTTTTTAAAAACATTATCTAAGCCTTAGAAGTTGTGGAATAGGTTAAGAATATTTCTTCATCATATTTGGGTGAAAATTTGTGTAATTTATATTCAGTATTCATCATGAATAATTTTCATCCAAATACCTTAAAGTATAAAACTTTAGGTTTTCGACCAATCTTTAACTCATAAGGGTTTTTATTGAGAAATTTCCTTATTAAATATTGATTTATAGTATAGAAAGTAGTACTTATAGATTCATCTGAAAAATTATTAGTAATTTTGTATTCACTCAACATGGTTCTATTTATTTCTTAAATAATTTTATTTCTTCATTCAATAACACCATTTAACTGAGGTGTTCTAGGAGATTCTATGTTATGAGTAATGGCTTCCCTACAACAAAAATTTTTAAAATATGAAATTTCAAATTTCCTTCATGATCATAATGAATAGTAATCTATGGACTATTTTTTCTCATTTTTAACACTGGCTGTAAAAATTTTAAAATAATAAATGGATTTAGATATCTTTTCTAGAAAATATACCAAAGTAAATCTAGTGTTATCATCACCTAGAAAAAATACATATTTATTTCCTCAAATACTTAATTTTTGTGGTGGAATGAAATGATCCATGTGCACTAGCTATAATGCATCAGATTTTGAGACTTCACTTATTTATTTACTGCTAGAATTGTGTTTCTTTCCATATTAATAAGGATCACAGACTTTTGAAGAATCATGTCTATGATTTGTTAGATCTATGAATTGTTTTTTCATAGAATTTTTTCATAATTTCATAAGGTTACAAAGTCATATTATTTAATGACATAGCCATGTTTGATATTCCATTTCATGAAGTAAAGGTATGTATTGGCTCTTATGGTCTTCAAAGTTAAGTGTATATATATTCTCATGTCGATGGGTAAAGGGAATGAACTTCTCCAGGGAATTGTGATCTAAGAATTTATAATTCCTAAAATTTACTGGGAACTTATCATCACATAATTGAAATATGCTTATAAGGATTTTATTAATACCTTTATCAAATAAATGATTTTAAATTAAGTTTTTTCCAAGAAGAAAAATGTTAGCTATACCAAAAATTTCTCCATGAGAATTGTCTCTGAAAGTGATATTTCCACCATTCATCATAAAAATATTTTCATTGAATTTTTTGTTACCATCCATGTGTCGAGAACAACCACTATCCATGTACAATGTATTGTGGTTAGTACTTATATTTTTTTCCTAAAAATAATTTTTTTTGAAATTCAGAATCCAAACATTCTTGGATTCAGAATTTTTGGAAATTAAAATCATAGTTATCCACAGTTGTTTAGAAAATTAATAATTATGAAAACATAAGTATTGAAATTTTTTCAAAGAACAATTTTTCTCCCAATATACAGAAGTTTTAAATTTATTGAGAAAAGGGTTACATAGAGGAACAAAATAGTTTTGACTAAAAACTCATTTTGAGTGAGAATTTACAAATGTAGAATTATTCCTTAGTGGATGAATTTGTGAGTACATTCTATTAAAGATTTAATTTTCAGGAGTAATGTTCGACAAAAGTTTATTTAATTAAAAAAATTATGATTTTACTCTGCTGACTAAATTATTATCCCCATAGTCATTAGTCTTAGAATCGGAGTTATTCTCAAAAACAATTTTCTTAGAAATAACTTTTTCTAGATCCATAAAAGTTTATCCTTCTTAGAATTAAATTCCTCATGGTTTTTTTAAATAGAATCACTTTCAAAATATTTTTCACAAAGATATTTTTAAAGATATGATTCTTATTTTGTTAATATATTGAATCAATAATTTTCATTGTCATGTTTTATATTGATCATACTATTTTCATTTTCATGTAACATGGAAAACCTTGATACTTCTTCAAAATATGGTGAAGAATTATATTCTTCATAAGAAAATTCTTCATCCATGGATTCACAATACATTATATTAGGGAGATTACAATTCAAGGAGATATTGTTTAATGATTCACTAGTGTATACCTTAGCCATGAATCATTGATTTTCAATTGATAATCTAGAATCTAGACCAATATTTTTATCTCTAGAAGAATCAATATCTGATGATCCAATTGATTATTCTCCACCAATTTCACTCCAAGAATCATTGGCCTTCAATACATTATTTACCTTGGGATTATAATATATTTTCTAATTCCTCTCATAATGTCTATATTTCATATCCTTTATCTAATTCTTTGGACAATCACATATGATATTTTCATCTTTCTTGCATTTATAACATGTGAATTAATAATCCTTCTTCTCCTTTCTATCCATATTAATTTTCATATATTGAACGTCCTTCATAATAATAATATTATTCATCCTTCGAGAAAGATTGGATAGCTCATTCTTTAACTATTCATATTCCTATGAGTTTGACTAAAAAAACTATGATAGACCTTATTGACTTACAAATTTTATCCAGAGTGTTTTATTTCATATGATTTAAAGTAGTTTTAAAAAAAACTCCCATTATTATTCTTTATATCATCATCATTTATCTTAAATATATTTTCAGGTTTTAAGAGATTTCCAAAGAGATTTTTAAGAAAAACTATTAAAACCTTCCTAGATTAATAAATTGTTTTTATATTAAATTCTTACTCATTAGAAATGATATAAATGATTTCGAAAATAGGTGTCTCATCATATATAACTTTTTATCCAATTTATTTTAGGCTAATTAAAATTTTCATAAATCATTGTTTGAAATTACATATGGATTCCCCGTAGAGAAATAAAAATCCATGGTATTCAACACTTATAAAATCTATTCTTATTTCAACAACATTAGATATGCCAAAATGCATGACTTCCAATTTATTCCAAATTCTAGTAGAATCTCTACATGATGAAATATGGATATAGATGTTCCAAGTCATAAAACATAATAAAGTATTGCATACCTTAATTTTATGATGATAATATTATTTTTCTTGATTTTTAAAAGATCTGACTTCCTTGTTAGGAATCATGTAGTCTCCAGTAAGCAGGATGAAGTTGTCAACTATAATTTTTATAACATAATTATTCATTCTATCTATCCAGTATTCATATTCATTCCCATAAAATATTATAGGTCTGGTAGGATTTATTATTTGTATTGATTTAACATTCATTCATTCAATTCTAAAAAATATTATTTTCCACAAAATAGTTTATGGGAAAATGCTTATAAACAAAGAGTTTATACATAATATTTAAGATAAACTTCAATAAGAATAGTTAAGAAATAAAAGTTAAGTAAAAAAATATATACAAGTATAAGTATTTCAGATACCTCTTCTGATACCAATTATAGGATCAAAATTAAGTTGTATATTTCTTAATTACAAGTGGGGTGAATTGTAGGTTTTAAAAACAGTCATTCTTAACCTTAATAAAATAAAATTTTAATGAATTTAAACAAGATTAATTCAAAAACCCTCTTTAGTTATTAATTAATAATCTAACTTGATTAGGATCTGATAATTTTGATAGATAATGAAACACAAAATAAATTACATAAGGAATGACATTACCTTAAGTAGTATAGAATCTAATATATAAGAGTTTATATAAAAATAATAATGTCTTATAATGATACACTTTCTATATATAAAAACGTTTTAAAATACATGAACTTGTAGTTAAAAAATTAATACAAGTTGAATAAAATCTTCTAACACAAATAGATCGGTATCCAACAACCTTTTATAAAGCTCCCTTGATTTATACTTTCTTGAAATTCTATCTTTCCCACAAGAATATAATCCATAGATATAAAGATCAGAATCTATGTTACTATCTCCAAAAGACCTCAATATATAAGG
Source organism: Viscum album (assembly GCA_963277665.1). NCBI lineage: Eukaryota > Viridiplantae > Streptophyta > Magnoliopsida > Santalales > Viscaceae > Viscum > Viscum album. The sequence goes on from OY728150.1 coordinate 914,648,469, forward strand.
TTATTGTCTTCTGTATCTTGATTCAATATGGAATAGCTCAATTGTATACTACAACAGTCTGAATCACACTCAAAATAAAAATTCACATTGAAGATTTAAGTAATTAGGAAAATTATTTCAAAACATAAACTCTTCAAGAATTTTTCACAAAAGGAAATCTTGTAGAGAATTCATAGAGTTTCAATTCTCCCAGAATTTTATAGCATCGATCACATTCAAATGATAGGTTATTTATAAGAAACATCTCCAATGGAAACATTTTCCTCCAATAGTCATATTTCACTGAAATTTCAGAGTGACCTGTATAGGGTGCACTCATGCAACAGTCATATTATAACAAATTAGAAGACATTATTTTATGTAACAATATAAGAGAAAAAATGTGATGACATTGTTTTGTATAAAACAATATGATAAACATTATCATATTTGGGAGATATTAAATGGAATGTTATATTAATTAAATTTGGTAACTTTAAGGAAAGAAAATAATCAAATAATCAAAATATCAAAAGTTCGATTCTAATTTACAAAGAAATCGAAGTCTAATTCCTGAAGAACTAATAGTATAATTTCAAAAGAAATCAGAGTTTAACTTCTTATGAAATCAGAGTTTGATTTAAGGATAAATCGCAGTTCTATTTCTGAAGAAATCTATGTCTGATTTCAGAAGAAATCATAATCTAATTTCTAAAAAAATCAGAGTCCGGTTTTAAGAGAAATCAAAGTCTGATTTTTGAAAAAATAGGAGTATTATATCAAAACAAATTTGATTTAAAAATATTTTTAGATTTAACATAAATAAATTTTTATGTAATTAAATGGATTGAATTTTTGAAGAAAACATTTAGAAAGATATTGAAGACCAGGGTAAAGGTATAACATTTTTTAGAACATAATCATCATTAAGAAAAGAAAAACTATATTTAATAAGTTGTGTTTGTGATTTTCCAAACATTAAGGAATGGAAGATTCATAATGAAACTTTTTATGAAATAATTATTTTTCATTAATATAGTGATTCTGGATATTAACGTTTTGGTAATTCTATTGGATTTCAAATTTTGTTTGTATTGAATTTTTTTTAACACTAGATCTAAGAGTTCAAATATGTGGTGTCATTTATGAATTTTTTCTATTTACTAACAGTATATAATATATTAAAATATGATTAATAATTTGATAAACAATGGTTTATTCCAATATATATTATATCTTTAAAAAATTCCCAAGTTAAATAAAATGACTCTCTCTCTCTCTCACTTCCCAAAATGTTTTTGAGTGCTCTATTTTTGTGAACTTTTCTTGTTATATGAATTTTTTTAAAAAAATTCCTTTTGAAATTATTCCAAACAATAGTTGGATTAAAGGAACAAATTAATTATCCAATTCTTAGCTTGAATATTTAGGAAAATTGGAAGAGTTCTATATTGGTTGTATTGATTTGATGTGGGAAGAACATGAACTAAATGATCTATTTATACTCCATTAAAAAACTTAAGGAATCTATTACCCCATCCCATGAAATTTATGATGTTTTTTAAAAGCATTGTGACTGGATATATTGTTAGTTTATAATTAGGTGTCATGTCTCATATATGAGGTGGAATTTTTTATAATAATGTTTTATTAGTAATATGTGACTTTATCTATGAAATGAAATAAATTATGGTCTTCATTATTTTTATTTCACATTTCATTCCTATATAATATTATTTTAGAGTTATATGGATGATTATCAGGAGGTGAAGACTTCAGTTTAGTATCAAAATTCGAGGGAAAATTAATATAAAAAAGGAGAAGACACATTGGTTCACTTGATTCCACAATCCAATAGTTATCCATCAAAACTAATTGTTTTATATAATCCATGACTTTATAAGACCCATATAGATAACAATAGTAAAATATAAGTTTAATGTTTTTGAAAAAAGAGATTATGGCTGAGAAAATATTCCTAGTCCTTATAGCTAAATTACTTGTGTCCCTAGAAATAGATCTAAAATTTGGATTTTTCAAATTTACCATAAAAGGATAAATATTGGATTATATGAGATCTATAGTTTTTAATTCCATATAAACCTAAGAATTAATCAATAATGAAATAAAATTTCATGTGTTACTCATCATAAAGTGAATGACTATTTGGATGAGATGATTTGAAGAATGAAACACACTATGATTCAAACTAATGTGATTAATAATGAAAATTCATTCATAGATTTCTATTAATTTTATATTTGATTAATTTTATAATAAAATCATAGCTTTATTAATTCAAAATATATCCATTCAAATAGACAATAACATACCTCAATATTGATTAATTTAATCTCTACATCATATTGTGATAAATTTATTAGAAGTATCATATAAGAGAACAAATTATATGTTTAAACCAAATAAAATAACATATAGTCCAGCTAATATAATTCTCTAAATACATCACATAATGGGGTTTCCAAAAATATAATGTAAATATATTTATATATGGAAGAAATTAACATAGAGAAACATGCTTCGATAATGAAAAATAATCAAATAATGGGCACACTAATATTATGTGAAGTGTATCACAATATAGAAAAAATGGTTTTAGGGAGATAATGGGGTGATTAAGAATTATTAAGAAGATGAAGATAATTTAATTAAGAAACTTGAATATGTTAAGACAATATACATGTGAATATTAAAATTATAATGAAACCATTTTAGTATAAAATAACAAGGAAGAATAATTAATAAATTCTCCAATTTAATCTTAGAAACCAAAATATTATAGATATTTTAGGTCCTTGGATAACCCAACCATTAAATCATCATCAAAATAATAAATTTTGAAAAATTATTTTGGAAATGTGGGTGGAGAATTTAATATTAATAATTCCCCTGATTGTAATAATGGTTTCCATCTATTCATTATTTCAATAATATGACCATTAATATTGTTATTTTTTAGAAAATGATTATATGATGAAAAATTTCTCATTATTTATTTTAGATTGATATAAACATTAAACTATATTGAATTTCAAATGAATAAGTTTTATGAGATATCTTTGGATGGATTTTTCACCAATGAAATAGGAAATATAATTACATATTCATATTAGGTTACCTATGTCACTCTAAGAATTAATCTATTTAATCATTCATTGTTAATGGAAATTATACTCATGATTTCCTTGGTCCAATGATAATATGTTAGCATTATTGTTATTTAAATTTGGGTTTATTTTTTTAATAAGAAAGTATCATGTTTTGTTTACTGATAAATATGTTTATTTGAAGCCATAATTTTCCATCATCTATTTCTAGTCATCTATTGTACTAGAAGGATAAAATTATCGAAATTATTTTTTAAAATTAATTATAACTTTTAAATTTAAATTATTATCATAGATTGATTTAAAATGAATTTGAAAATATCCATGAATTAATAAATTTTAACTATAATTACAAATAAGATGAGAAATAAATTTTACAATTAAATATTTTCTAACCATAGTATGTTTTATCAATTATTAATAAAAAATATTTAGAAATAAAAAATATATATTTAATTTCAATTTTAAAAAAATACATTATTGAACTCCAATTAGGTTAGTTTGGAAAATTATATAGATAGTATGTGATATATTTGGATAGAAAATTGAAATCTCATGAAATTAGTTATAATGCTAGATAATTTATTTTTTTAGAGTTTATTATTTCAAATCTATAATGGGAACCACTAGAATAATTACCCATTGTTAATGGTTTTATTGATTCATTTTATTATTGAAAAGAGTAGGGGATGTTATTTTTTTAATGTGATAATTTATTTTTTTTAATGGTTAGTTACAGTATTTTTTGTGAAGAGATTGGGTTTAGAGTATTTGAATGGTTTCAATAATAGGATTACAATTGAGAATAAGGTTAGAATAATATTTAGGGGGATTCAGTTTTGGGTAATTGGTTCAATAAAGGGTAAACATCAAAAATAGATTGTGTTTTAAAAATATTTGAAAATAAACATCATTTTATTTTCAATTCAAAGTCACATTAGAAATTTTATATAATTATTTTAATTGGTTAAAAGTTAATGTAATCCCTATAGAATAACTCTAAATCTATTTTATTCATTGTCATCCTGAAAATATGGTTAAATTTTTTTATACATATTTTTGAGTGAGTTCACCATGATGTAGTTGTATAGATCATGATATATTTATTTTTTGAACAGTAATAAATGATATGTTTTATTGGAAATTAATTTAATGATCATTAATCTTTTATAATTTTTTAAAAACCCATACCTTACATTTCATAGTATGAAGTATGTATTTTACTAGTTATGCTAAAATTTAAATAATAAATAATGGTTAAAGAGTGTGAGAAATATTTATATAGGAAGTCGCCATAGTTCATGGTTTCATATAGGATACGGATCTGGAAAGAAAATCTGTCATATTGATATATTCTGAATCCAAAAATATATAAAATATTTGAGAAACTATATTAAATAGTTACCCATAAAACATTTTTCATCAATGTTTACTAAAAAATCAAATGTTTCTTGATTTGTTTCAACTATGATGTGGTTTTCATTGGGTGATCATTTTTTATTTTTTGGGGTATAAAAAAGGTTAGTGAGATAAGTATTGTGGTAGGGTGTGGTTATAGATTTTTAAATGGTTAGTATAATGGAAACTAATTAAGGGTGTTCCCCAAACATGGTTTCCACTAATCTCATATCAAAGGCTAAAATGGGGATGAAAGATTCATCGCCACTTTGTGACTCTATCTGGTTTTGGATTATTTTCAAAAATTATTATGAAAAATTAAATTGAATTGTACTTATTTTAATTTACTCACACCCAAGGTCCATCAATGCTCTGTCATAATGGGGTTTTTTACACAACATGTTTTGTATTTTTATATATTTGAAATAAGTTACATTATTTTTTTACAACTATTATCCTTAATTTCAATTACTCTTATAATAATTTCCTCATCATAATGAGAATATATTTTGATTATGGTTTTATTTAGTATTATCTTTTAGAAAAATGAACAGACCATTGTTGACATTAAATTTAAAAAACCTAAAAGATTCCTACAATTTTTTTTATTGATAGAAAACACACACACACACAGACACAAATATATATAAATATATATATATTACCTCTCTACTAATTCTCCAATTAATGAATATAATTTTACAAAACATTTATAATTTAATTACAGTTTCTGTAAATAATGAACCCCTCATGTAATTTTTTCTTTATTTAGAACCAACAATTTCTTATTATCCTTGACAGAGTGTTGTCCTCACTTTGAATATCTATTACACAGTGTGGGTATATTTACCTCAATATGAAGTGTCTCTACCCCTATGATTTCAATTATCATTAAAAAATTCATAAATGAGTAAAATTTATCAAAATTTTCTTTATAAACTCTAACTCTTTGAGAGAGGCATCAATTAAGTATAATTTTTTATATGACCTTTAAATAATAACATTTTCAAATGAATTATTTCAAAAAAAAATTATGTTAATACAACTACAGAATTTTTTCCCTACTAGAGTATTATACATTAATGTTTAAAAAATTAATAATCTTGTCGTAAATATATATTCCCATTCTAAAAAAACATGTCTTGGAATTCCAAAAAAACTAGACTGGGGATTTATCGACAAAAAATTTAAATTCTTTTTGGTATGCCCATAAATCATTAATTTTTGGATATCTCTCATATTCCAATAATTAAATATCATAATGTTTCGAAAAAATTAAATGCAACAATTAATAATTTTCACTCCAAGAATAGTTTCAACATGAAAAGTAATTTTTATGTCTTATTGAATTCCTTTTATTCATCAAATTAGCTAAATAATTTTTAATTTATGTGAGAACAAAAAATTCTTAATTGTAAATAAAGTATTCCAAAATAATATAAATATATTTCAATTTAAAAATTATTTGAATTGAATCTTTATATTTATAGTGTTCCATGTCACAATCAACCCATGATTACATGAATAACAAAAATGATTTCACTTCATTAAATTACCAAAATATTTTTAGCATTTTAGGTTTAGAGAATTTAGAAAACATTTACATTACATAGGGAACACTGACACACAATTCCAATTTAATTTGATAAAAATTGAATTCTTAAGTTCGTAATCTTATTAAATTAATGAAACACTTCCATCAACCAAAGATATATTTTTTATTTGGAATAAGAATTCATAATAGTTTCAATTAACAAATAATACTTTTAAAATAATTTTAAATGGTGATGTGATAAAAAATATCAGTAATATAAATAAAAATAATGGAAACCCATTATTTTTTTAAACATCCCGAAACAATAAAAATATTTCATTTTTACAATGTAAATCATCATGAACTAAAATTAAACCAATCCAAATGATAAAATAAATAATTTCAAAAATAAAACCTTATAAATAATTATAATTCTTTGGGAGACCATGGAGGAATAATGAAAACCATGAAAACTCATGGAAATATTTCTTTGAAAAAATCTATTCACCTTGAAAAGTATCTAAACATTCCTTCCCCCATTAAATCTAAGTACTTATATAAAAAATTTAGCTATAATATATTTGGTATCTCTGGGAATTATATTGAATACCTTTTTAAATTTCTGTTTAACTTGTGTCAGAATAACTGATTATTAGTTAAATATTTAGGTTTTACCAACCCCATTTTCTCATTCATTTTATTCTTCAAAGACTCCATCATTAACAAATGAATTTCAGATTTATATCAGAGAAACCAACATAATAAAATATATCTTGCTAACACATCACAAAATATAGATTAAAAATACAACAAAATGATGATAAAATTTCAAATATTTAAAATTTTCATCATAAAAACATGAAAACTCATCTGAACTCATAAAAAACACTTTCCATTTTATCACAATCATAAAAGAAAATTTACTTTTTATTTAAATAAAATTAAAAATGACACATTAATATAATAGAGGTAGTAATGTGTTATTTAAAATAAAATGTTAAAAATATAGTAATATTGATAACAATTATCATATATGGAATTTTGAAAAGTTTCTCATTATATATACTTCATAAAAACATTATTTTTATCTTTTGTTAAAAAAATAATATTAGAACCATATTGTAAATATTTAAAAGATCCATTTCAAACCTATAAAAAATCATTAAAATGAGAAAAAAAAATTGAAAATTGTTTATATATAAATAATAACAATCACAGAATATTTTTAAGAACATGGATTTTTAGGATAAATGTATTAAACCATTTTAATTAATTTTCTAAAACACCCCTTATAACAATAATAATATTTGATGAAAAATTATTTTCATGAATATAACATGAAATAAAATGGTAGATCAATTTAATTTATATATATTAATGGTAAAATAGATTAATTATTTAGTTCATACACAACAAAAAATTAAAAAAATAAGAAAAAATGTAATAAGCCCCCAATGAATGTAAATTGAGATTATAAATCCCTTACCTGAAGTCTCATCTATCATTGTACATTATCTTACTCTTGAATAATAATACTATACATGTTCTCTATATTCCTAATTAAACTTTTAATATAAATTTTATTATTATTAATCATTTTATTAAATTTATTAACTATACATTTATGTTAACTATATAAGTTTATTTTACGTTAGATGTTCACGAGGTGTTCAGTTCATAATCCCAAAAATAACTTTGGTAAGAAAAATAGAGTCAAAGTGGTCCTTTTGAAATCATCTATATAAAATAAATTCATGAAATATTTAACATGTTTATACATTTAATAAAAATTTATATCAATCCATAAATTATATAAAAGATAAAGGATTCACAACGCTTTCTTGATGTGGTATCCCATATGTATAAACGATTGATGTTATTATTCTAAAATAAATGGAAGTGTATGGCGTTAGATAATATATTATATTTAAATAATAAAAAAATATGTAATTAATATAATCAATATTTCATAAATTCATCACAAAAACATCAATGTGAGGTAGTGGGTAAAAATGAAACACAATTCTTTATGGAGGCGGTAGTCCACACTTATAGGAGCGGGATGTTTTAATTTACCATTGATTTTAAAATGTGAAGAGGAATGATTTTTACATTATATATATATATATATATATATATATATATTAAAGTTAATTATTGTTTAATTTCATCTTGGTTATTAATGATTAGAATAAGTTGGACGAAGAAATAATCCTAAAAATAATCGATTAAGATTTATACTTCTACTTTGATAAATATACTTCTGAACACACATTAATCCTTTTAGGATGATATTTTTGGGATACCAAAACCTATAGAAAATTGGTATTTTGGTAAAAAAGATTTTGGGTAAATCGTGGTTGTCCAAAATGGCTCAAGAGATGTGAGGAAAAGAGATGATAAATTTACCTTTTATAATTAAGGTGTGTCAAGAACATTAAAATACTTGAAATATTAGTATATAATAATTTTATAACTCATGTATAATGTATAAAAATGTATTATATTTAAAAATAATGAGTATAAGGTATACATATTATAAAAAATATATTTTATATGGGTTTTGGTGTCATTTTAAACTTTATATTTTGGTTTAAAGAACATGTTAACCCTATTTAATCATAAATGACGTGAATCGTTTTTACACTTTAAGGGTCATGAATATAATTTTAAAGAGTATAAGTTATACATATATGATCTATGAATTATTTTATCACCTATATACCATTCAATTGAGTCATGACATTTTTTATTATTATTTTATAATCATTTAATATTTTCCAACCATATATCCCCTTTAAGGTCATTCTTAAAGACTATTCATATATCAGGGAATTTACTGAATAAATATGGATATCTAAATATATTAAAAATATTTTCCATCCATTATGAATTATAATAATACATTTATTTTTTGGTACACACCAATTCTTAAAAAATATTTTACTTTTAATGTTATTAAATCATTTTTAATTTTTCCAACTGCATGCATAATCATTTTGTCGACATTGCATATGAATTCAATGAAATTAAACAATATAATAAATTAAATTTTAATTTATATCATAGAAATAAATTATTCATATTAAAAATAACCATTTATATCCACTAATATATTCATTTTAATCAAAATTAAATCATATTATATACATTAAAAGAGAGAGTGAGTGACATTTTAATGTTTTTCAAAACATCAAATAATATAAAGGTCATAATCGAAGTCATGTTGAACAAATAATATATATTTTGGATTTTATTTCTATAATTTTATAATTTTACCCATATATTGATGTTTTGGGTTGATTTGGAGACATTTTACTATACTTTTAGCCTTAATTAACTAGGTTTACCAATTACTATGGTGATCAAATTTTTCCATGGTTACTTTTCATTATGATGAAAAATAGAAATGAACTAAATAATATATTTTAAAATAGTGATTCCAAATATGGGATACATGTTTCAAGATTACATTTTTTATTTGGAAAAATTACTTTTAATATAAGCGTGCATAACTCAATGAAAAACATATTTTACGAATATGTTTCATAATAAAAATAATAATTTTGACGAAAGTAAATTATAATATGAATTGTTATGGAATTAATTTATTTATTTTTAATAATTTTTATATTATATAAACATAAAACCAAAAACAGAATATTATTATTCATTTACATTGACTGATTTAATGAAAATAAATGAAAGGTTTACGAAAATCGGTGTTATATACTATTTAATAAAAAAACAAACATTTTTAAAAAAATCCAAACAATTAATCATAAAAATATTATGAAATATTGATTTGTAAAATTATTGTCATTTTTTAAATTACAATTAACAAAATGATGGAAACTTATTATTATATCCATGAAAAATTGCAATAAAACCCATTTTTTAAGAATATAATTGATTTATTCTCATTATCTTCCAAATAACTATAAATAAATCAATGTTAATTCATTAAATTGAATATATGATATAAATATAATATTATAATAATTTATTAATAGTGTCTATTATAATCCATTATGATAAAAATAAGTTACATACATAATTTTTTTTAAAATTAATGCTTTACCATTAAAATATTTTATCTTCATTTCCAACCCATTTATTATCAATTTAATATTTATTATTCAATTTTTAAGGACAATATTAAATTAATATTTCATAATATGATTATTTATAATCATACCCACCAAACCAACATTATATTATAATAGTTTTATTTAAATAAAATTGTTTTTCAAGTATATAAAAGTTCATTATAAGTTCGGAATTGGGTATGCAACACATTATAAAAAAATTAATGTAAAAAAATATATAAATTTTGGATTTAACATTATACACACATAAATAAATTACATCCTCCCAATATTATTTAATTTTCAATGAAAAGGATTTAAAACATTAAAAAAGTTGAAGGAGTGTAAGATAAAACAAAAGATCGTGAAAGGAAAAAAATCTAATATTTAAAAATTTATTTTTCAAAACCCCATTTGTAAAAATGAATAATTTAAACTCATTTTAAAAATATTTAATGGGTGATATAAAGGTAAATATGAATAAAAAATATTTAGGTTCCAAAATATGTATTAAATTTTCAAGATGTAAATCCATGTACACGTAAGAGAAAAAGAATATCCAATGAATAATAGAGAGTAACAGCGAACATGATGAATATAAATTTATTGATCACTAAACCATAAATTGTTAATGGAGAAGAAAGACCTTAAAGGTATCAATAATGAAAATAATATTTTAAATTTTTATTTCATGATCATTTTAATGTTGTTGATAGATTATTTTACTATCAAGATATATACCTGAATAAAATATATTTATTTTATTTCTTTCATTTAATTAGAAAAAATTCATACTTTTCCTCAAAATCCAATTTTTTCAATAATCTAAAAAGTTTTTTTAATGTTAACTGGTATCCGTAAAAAAAATGATCAAATTCAAACCTGATCCAAAGCGCGGTATCTGAAGCTTCTATATTACAATTATAATTTTAAATTTTCAAACATCTAGAGAAATAATGAACTAACCAATGCTGAATTCCATGTGTTCACCTAATTTTTCACCCCTGACATAGTGCGTCGCCATCATCCCATCAGAGTAGGCCAGTGGATAACCTTCCACCAATTTCGTCATCACCATCCCCATCGCTGTCTCACCACTCATTGACACTGACCAAACACCACCATCCTCATTATTGATAATCACCACACTTGTACGCCGGAGATTGCCATCCACCGGATTATAGCAACACCGCTCCACATAAACCATGAAGAAACAAAAAATAGAAACCGGAAGAAAATTATTTGAATCACACTTTCCAAACTAGCAGACATTTTTTCTACATCATTTCCCCATAAATCAACAGCATAGACCAGCACGAACATCACCCTCATCAACCTCCTCAAAGACTATTGGCCACCCAAACACCACTTCCCAAAGCTCTGAAGTAACACTGCACCAAACCGACTTGGGGAGGGGCGGTGGGACTTAAGTCCAGGGCATAGTTGAGTGTCTTATGCCTCCATAGAGATTCAATCACTCCATATTGAACAGTAGTATAAAAAATAAAAAACCAATCCAACAGAAACTGAAACCAATCATTCGAAATCAAAGCTAAATAAGAAGAGTTGAAATAACCAAACTGATGTGATAAGGAAGCTGACACAAATGAAGAACAAGATTGAGACTGGAGATAGCCCCCCTCTAACACCATTCAAAGAGGTCCTGAGACCCACATCGAGCCTGGATAATGAGTGGTCAAGTTTGACAGGTAGGCCAACAATGGAATAGGAGAATAAGAAGAGTACTATACACCACCACTGACGTAGACCCAATCCATCTAAAGCTCCTTCACACAAACCAAAGTGGAGGTCTGATGCGAATGAGTTAGTCAGTAATAGGGGACATGTAAGGTGGCCGTCGACCTCACTAACTGTAGCTCTAATCAAAGAGGGGGAATAGTTATGACCTTGATAAATAATCAAACATGTTGAGGAGCACCATCTTGACGAATGGGGAAACCCTAGAAGGAAGGGAAAGAGGAGAGGCAATGAGACCGTTGGGATCCAGGCAAGATGGGGGTCATCTCCTTCTAAAACTTTCAAAATTTGGTTGTGATTAAAACAATGTACACTTATATAACCTATATTAATGTATGAAATTAATATGTAAGATTAAATTTTTATGTATAAATTAATAAAGTTATATTTTACCAAATCAAATTATTTAAAAAATTATAACAAGTTATTTATTCTATAATTAGACATTAACAAAAACAAAAATGGTTATAATAAGAGTGGATAATATCCAATATGAATAGAAATGTATATTAAAATATAAAAAATTAAATTTTAACTCCAAAAAACAAAAAAAAATTAAAATTAAATCATTTCATAACCTCTTCAATATATCCCTAAAAATATCAAAACCCAAAAATCAAAACAATTTAATCAAATATTTTTAAAAGAGAAATATTACATTGAACTAAAAAAACATAAATAACTCCTAAATATAAAAAAAATAATGTATAATCCCAATTAATATAATATCTAAAATATTATATCCATTTCTATAAATATACTAAATCACTATAAAGCCATAATGAAATATTATATGCTTCCCAAATATAATTCACCCTTTATTCCTGAAATAAACTCTCATCATTTCCAAATATAATATTTCCATTTTCCTTAATCATATTTTGTTCTCAATATATTGAAGTTATTTAATAATATTCTGAATCTCTTAGTCACCAAATTAATTTCCAATCCCATGGTTATCTATATGATAATAATAATATTCCTAAAATGTAATAACCATTTTTTACCAATTAACCATAGTTACATTATCATAAATAATCACATTAACCCAAATGGCTATCAAGACATATAAAATTATATCCATAAATATAAAATCATTCTTACTCAAACCTTTTCAATACATACAATGTTAATTATAAGGATTTAATATAAGTAATACAATTATAAAAACATACTAAAGTCCATGTATTACAAAAAAAACATGAAAATAGTATCAATACATTAAAACATATTATAATTATTAAATCTCTGGATAATTTAATAGAATTAAAATAAATAATAAATCTTAAATCCAAATATACAGTCACTTCAATAATTATACATTCTTCATAATTGTTTAACCAATAATTGATATTTAAATCCTTAATACATGATTCCTTTTATAAAAAATGTGAATGATTTCCAAAGATTCATTAATATAAAAACATAATCCAAAATATAATTCATAATTTATATACATCACTCTCATCTTCCTTATCATCAACTATAATGAAATTAGACATTAGTAAACCATATATATATATATAGTATTATAGATTCCCTTAAAGACATTTTCCTCAATGAAATTGATTTCCATAACAACCATAATCTTAATATTTAAAAAATATTTTTTTTCCACTGAGTAATTTCACTAGGAATTTATTACAACATTCAAGACATGTTAAAATTTTAATTAATTTTATTCTATGGCCATCATCATCTAAACTTCTTTGAATCTTTATTTTTTATTTTTTGGTGTGTTAGTAAACTCACCCAAATTAATATAGTAAAAATTATACAGAAATTACTAATTTTATATAACCTAGATTTTTCACTCCAGCACCTATCTCATTTGGATAATTTTTTAAAAAACCATTATATTATACAACCAATACATTATTAACTAAGTTCATGAATATTCCTAATATATAATAAAAAAAATTAATGAAATTATACAAAATTAAATCATAAAAATTTCTATTCTATAGAGTGTAAACATTTTGAATTCCTTAAGAATCATATTAGCCCATAATTTTTTTTCCATCAAACAACATCCCATCCTATAAATTTTTCTAATACCTCTCTCTAATACCAAATGTAATTCCATAGATCATAATAATCCAATAATTAAATAAACTATAAAAATATTTTTCACATTCATAATTTAACATAATATTTTATTGTTATAGTTTTATCTAATTATGAATGAAACTAAATTATAATGGTATAACTAACACCCAGTGTCTATTTTTACATAAAAATTTATTTCTTAAGTTCATAATATATTATCATTATTGAAAAACTATCTTCGTTCTTGATAATTTCTTTCATCATGAGATAAAATTCAAAATTTTTACTTTTCAATTGTATGCCATATGAAAAATATTTAAATACATGTTATGAGAATAAAAAACTCTATACAGTATATAAAATTAATGTAAACCCATGAACCTTGTGAACAAACATGAAATGATTTAAAAATGGTTACATTTTTTATAATAAAACTATGAGAAAACATATAAAATAAATCCACATGAGAAAACATATCGTTATTCAAATAAAAAAATTGATAACATTTTTATTCATTAGAAATTTATGAATAAATCATGAATAACATGATTAATCATGAGATCATTATCTTCATAAACAAACCCTTCACCTTTAAAATATCGTAAAACATCATTTCCATTGGAAATAATAATATTTCCATAAAATAATTTTTTAAGAATATTTTTGGTGTCATTGAGTATAAAATTCATAACCCTTATTCAATTTTTTAAAACCATTTTACAATTAAGAAGTGACATTTAATTTTATAATAGTAGCCACCCTAGTTACCTCCCTTATTTTTTCATTTTATTTTTACATCATTATTTAATTTAATACATTTTTATATTAGGATCACCCTTATTCATAACCTATATTGGCCTCACTTGTCATCATATATAATACTAAAGTTTAATATAAATAAGACAATATTAATAATGTTTCAGGTTTTTAATATAAGACCCTTGAAAAAACTTATTTTAACTCATAAGAAATAGAGTTTCAATATTTACATAATCATTAGGGGAAATATACATTTACTTAGAAATCTCATAAAAATAAAAAAACCCCTATAAGAGAGGGAATATGGTATTATTTTAAAAGAGATTTTATGTTCTATAATATTGATAAAAACTAATAAAATTTATGAAGAATTTAAAATGTGGTTATTCTCTATATTTTAAAAACAAATTCTCTTACACTTTGTTTAAAATATTTAAAATGAGTCGTAAGAAAAATGTTTAAAAGATAAATTTTTAATGAATTAAGATAAAATAAAAATGTACTTGAAAATTATTTTTAAAATAATTTGATTTATATATAAATGAATAATAGTTCAATATTTTTATGAACATGAATATAGAGCATACATTTTTTAAAATATTAAAAAAAATGCAATAATGGAAAACCCCATAAATATTTCATAATTTTTGAAACAAATGGTTAGAGTAGAAGAAAAGATGAAATAAATTTTTAGACCACATTAATTTTTATATAAATATATGATAAAATAATTATATAATGTAGTTAATACCCAAAAAAATAATATATGTTTTGAAAATAGAATAAGTCTTAACAAAATGAGATTGATATGATAAATGCAATACATTAAGTCTTATATAGATTCCAACATTCTATATTTACTAAATAATAAAGTAAGATTATATTTATAAATGATCAAAACCCAATTTAATTTCAATACCATTATAATTATTAATTTTAGTAAATTTATAATAATTAATTTTTTAGTAACTACATCTGTTAGTTATTCATTAGATATCTTGAGGTCTTTCGGTTCATAATCCCATAATAACATTGATAGGATATTCGTGATAAAAGGGATCATTGACCAATAATCTCAATAATGTTGATTAAAAAAACATTTATGATTTTTATTTAACAAATTAAATTTAAAAAAACAATAAAATGAAATCAAGAACAAGGAATAGCATCACTTCATAGAGGTGGAAGTCCACACTTATGTACTTGTGACATTATCATTTTCAAATTGATGGAATGATAATATGGTAAGTAATATGTTATCATTAATGAATAATTTTTTTTAATTAGTATCAATTATTTTAATTGAATATATAATAATAACCTTCCATATGAGGTTGTAATGAGAAAAAAACCACATCATTTTGTTGAGGTGATACTCCACGCATACACATGAGTGTTGTTATTATTTCCCATAGGATGGAAAAGAATACGATAAACAGTAGTCACATAAAAATAATAAAATTTCAATATATTTAAGATATTTATTATTTTTCATATCATCATGTTCATATAATATTTTAAGGGCGTGTAATAATTAATAAGAATTAAAATTGTAGGTTATTATTTTTCTGACTACTTCAAAAAAACCTACTTTGGAATAGACATTAATCTATCCATGATGGTCTTTTGTTGCAACAAAAATCTATAGGATATCTGGAAGAAGTTTTTGAATGTATTTAGATAGATACTTATTGAGGTAAATAGTTCATGTTGTGTGTGGAAAATAGGATATCATTTTCCTTTTTAAATGTGAGGTTGGTGGAAAACTGGTAAATACTTATAATATTAATATATAATTTATGTTTAACTAAAGAAAAATATATCATAAAAACCTTATAATAGAATATATGGTATATATGATATTAATTTAATAAAAAATTTATATATTTATGGTTATAGGTGTCATTTTGGACCATATTTTTTTGATTAACCTATTCATTAATGATATTTGTCCTTAACAATTGTAACAAATGTTTCTTTATAGAAGGGCTATAAAATTAATTTTAAAAATTATATGTTCAAAATAAATTAAAAATGAATGATTAAATATCCAATTTAACATAAAAATGATTCATTATAGGAATTATATAATTTATTCTGTATTATAGTATAATTTAGAAATAAGAAATACTGTTTCATGTCATTTTTAAGACAATTAATATATCTTGTCATTAATGTAATCAATATAAAGAAGAAATTAAAATATATAACAATTAAAAATAACATATACAATATAATTATATAACAAACTCATGATACACTAAAATTCATCCAAAATATTTTACTTTTACTATTTTTAAATTATTTTATTTAGTTTTTATAAATCTTGTACAAGTGCATCTTCAATATTGCGTATAACGTCTAAGAAATTATGCTCTATATAAAAATTAAAATAAATTTATATGATAAGAATAATTTATTAATATTAAATATATTCATTTAGACACATATTTGGTTATTTTTGTCCTGATTAACATATATTAGAGATATTAAAGGAGAGAGAGTTACCTTATGTAGTTTTTCATAACATAATATGATATAAATGTCATAATAAATATAATGTGGTAGAAAATTGATTTTTTTTTTGAATTTCGAATGATTTTGGTCAAATAATACACACCCCATAATTATTTGTGGTTATTTGGATACCTTATTTCAATTTTTTCTCCATTATTAGCGGATTTTCCCCATTAATGTGGTCATAATGTTTTACCACAATTACTATTCAGTTTGACTAAAAATTAAATTGAACTACTAAGAAAATATAAACCTCTTAATTCAATATATTATATCATTTTTCATGATTCAGTTTTTTAGAAGTTTAAAAAAATAATTTTAATTTATTTACGCAAATCCCAATGAAAAATTTATTAGAATTTTTTTATGATTATTATTTAATTAAAAACAAATACAGTATAATAAGAACTACTAAGGAAAAAAATTGATAATTATTTTAACATAGACCATATTATACATTAAAAACATATAAAATATAAAATTTGACTTGAATTTTTATTATTTAAATAAAAAAATTATAGTTTAGATAAAATCAAGATTTTCAATATCCACTGAAAAATTTATATTTTCAAAAAAAATCTCAAAAACACTTTTATATACTATAGTTTCCAAATAATTTAAAAAATAATAATCCATTTTCAAAAAAAAATCCACAATGTGGTAGAAAATAATTATAAGTTCTACGCACAAAATGTAATAAAAACCTATTTTAGAAAAATAAATTTTTAAAGAATAAATGATTTTTTTCTCATTTCTTTCCCAATGAATAGATTTAAATGAATTTTACTTTATTTAATTTTAGTTATACTATAGTTATTTTATTTTAATAATTTCACAATCGTTACTAATGTAATATATCATTTTTAAATACATTTCTAACATAAAAATAGTTTTATGAAATGTATGTCTTTTACCTTTAATAGGTTTTTCCTTTCTTTAGAACCAATTGATAATTAATACCTGAATTATTGATAATTTTATTAATGTTAAATACATTACAGATATTTTATAATATATTTATTCATATTCATACCCACCAAAACAAAAACTCAGTGATAAGGGTTATATTTAAATAATAAAATTTTTATAGCGTGTCATAGTTCATTTTAATTTTAGTATTGTATATAGAACACACTATCAAATATATTATTTAAATAAAATTAATTCTCTAATTATAGATATTTACAACATTCATTACTATTTCTATTTATTCCATAAAATATAACATTTAATGTATAGTAATAAGTATTTACATTATGAAAAAGGAGTTCAAGATGTGGCCCATGAAGTGAATTCATATAAAAATAACTATATCATATTTTAAAATTTGGTGTTGATTCATTTCCCTTGGTAATAAAATATTAATTATTTTTTTTTTCAATAACATTTGTGAATATCTTACCTCCTAACCTTTTTATATATTAGAGAAAAAGAATCTATATTATAGAATCTTATCAAATTTTTTAATGGTATCACGGTGTCTTTTAATAGGTGGTGAGTGGAAAAATATACACTGAATTTATCATCTATTTTGGAAGCATAATAAAAAAACATTCCTCCAAATTTTTATGGAATTACAAGGATCCATCATAACTGTACTGTGAAAAACATTCTAATGAAATTTTTTGATCTATGAAAAGGTTTCATACAGTAAAATTTTCAAAGCATTTTTCAACTAATATAAAATAAGGATGAGACTAAAATTCATGGTGAAAAGTTCATTATCATGAATTTCGTTATTAATTTTAATATCCTACTCCTTCTATACATATATCAAGGTCAACCATGATATTTTTTTATAAAATTAATTCTATAAGAACACGTTATCATTAATTATGATATCTAACTATATTAGTAACAAATCAATTATTTAAATCATAAATTAGAATCTTTTATGTTGAACATTCAAATAGGCTTTATCTATATAGAAGAATAACTTTAAGAGAACACTATTTGATCTAATCACAACAGAATAAAATACTAGAACTATAAATTCTATTATAATGGTAGTGTAATTAATTTTTTCCTCATTGAGTGTAAATGTGTTCTAATATAAGGAATGAAAATTTTGATTCTACAACTATACACAAGAGTCATAAAAAGGTAAATCACTTTTATTCCACATTAATTCAAATATGTTCCCCAAATTTAGATAGGACATCATTTTGGAAGTAGATAAATTGTTTTCATATTTGATAAGATAATGTGTATGATTCATCAAAATTTAATGGAACTTCCTTATATTTTTTATGAGTGAGTGATGAAGTTATCTTGGAAAATTCATTAATGAAGAAACATATTCCGGAATTCCAAATGAATAATTTTGTTACCTTTTATTATTTTTAAAATAATAATATCTTATACCTATTTTATGAAGCCTTGATTAATCATTATTCCTTACCTTAAAATTTCATGGCCATGGATGACTCTCCATTTATTCTTTAAATAATTTTTTTAATTGTTAATGTTGTTTTTTAGAACATATGAGTAAAAAGACGTTATTATAATGGTATATCATAAAAGATATTTTTTCGAAAAAAATAATTCCAAAATCATTATTGAAAATCATCTTGTATTCCTAAAAAATATGTCTAATACACAATTTTAATGTTTTCAAGGTATTACACCAAACATTTTACATGTGTTTATATGAAGGGATCCAGAAATGTAAGGAAATGTTTATTGGTATTGATCTAAAACATCAACTAATATATTATTCTATCTATAATAACATTTTAAGATTCAATGAAACTCTCATATGCCCTTCTTAGGTGTATTTTATAAATGAATGACCGTGGTTCTTATAATTTAACATTTTTATATTCTT
Source organism: Viscum album (assembly GCA_963277665.1). Lineage (NCBI taxonomy): Eukaryota > Viridiplantae > Streptophyta > Magnoliopsida > Santalales > Viscaceae > Viscum > Viscum album. The sequence continues at coordinate 914,668,506 of OY728150.1, forward strand.
ATAATTGATACATACTCTACATTATATAACTATTCATTTTTGTATCAATTAAATTTTCCCATTATTAATCTTTGTCATGAAAAATATCTTTATTATTGGTCGAGAATGGGTGAACCATTCACTAATTTAAATATAAAATATAATTATGAAATATAATGACATCATGTCATTCTTAATTAAAACATATATATTTAGTGTAAAGAAATGTTTTTTGGCTATAGAATCATTTTCATTATTTACTCTATAATACATTTTGTATATAATTTGTGACATTAATTCCATTATTATTTTCAATAGTCAAACATATCAATGGTTATATCTATCCAAAGTTGAAAAAATATTGAATTTATTTTCTATAAATTTTCTGTATTAATCAAGGCATATGTCTTTTATTCTCCAAAAATTGAATTCATAAATATTTTTGGAAGCACATTATGATCAAAATTCATTGGCTTCATCGATAAAAGAAAAACCTATAAAAAATAGTCCCATGATAACTATATAACCCCCAAAATATCAAATCATTTTTTTATTACCTTAAATAGTATTTTAAACCATATTCTTCATAATTTCCTCTATGATTTTGGTCATTCCATCTTATTCTACTTGTTTGAAAATTATGATTGTTTAATTTTCTTTAGAAAAACAAATAATGTCAAAATTTTAATCTCAATAACCAGGTATTTGGTATTTTTTTAAATAATAATAGATCCCTCCCCATATGGAGAGATTTCCCCCAAAATACTCCAGTTATATTTTTGATGAATGTATCATCTTAATCAATTTTTATATATTCACATTTGAAAAACATTCATTTTATATGTGTATATTTATTTTTTGTTTTGTAAATATCTAATGTAATTTCTTTTAATGGTATTCTTTAATACATTTTCTCATCCATACAAAAAATGTGTAGGGATATTTTATCTATTATTTTTTTATTCATTTAGAATGTATTTTTAATTTTATGTTATTATTTTTATTATTATTCTCCTAAAATTTTCCATTCCTATTTTCTCCACTATTTCCTTCTTCCAATTATGTTTAATATTATTCTATACACTATTTTTGTTTCCATTCATCCATACTTAATGCATTATCATGTGTTACGACATTAAATAATTCTTACATGATTCCCAAAATATCACAATTTAATCAATTAGGTAATTGTTCAAAAAACTTCAAATAATTTTTCTACTTCATAATCAACATTACAAAGAGTGTATTGATTATTCATAAGTTAATTTATATTGATTTTTCAACTAGATATACTTCAAACAAGTATATTTATGTAGTTTATTTGGTGATATTTCTTATAGAAGTGATAAAGAGACTTTTTTTTAGGGTTCCATAGGGATGGTCCATGTTTTCTATTTAATGTTTACATGATGGATTTTTCATTTAATTATATATTTTAGTTGGGATTTAGATTCACGAGTCACGCACTTAGGTTTTTTAAATTTTTGTGATGGTTGGATGAAATTCCCATAATTAAGGTCATATTTTTTTTACATCAAAAATTAATATTGATACTTAACATAAATTTAGTACTCTACAATAAAAAGTTTTTTAAATGTTAGAGGGTGTATAGGGTGTTGGTGTGTTCGTTCTATAAATATAATGCCATAATGTTTTTTGATGTGGAATATGCTTGAGAGCAATGTGAGTAATCTTCCCTTCATTATCCATTCATATCCATGTAATTCCTTTGTCACATGTACAAATGATTAAATTATAATATATTTCATTAGAAAGATCTAATTAATTTTCTAGATATTCTACATTAACAAATTACCCCCGGAAGCATCATTCAATTCTCGATATGTTTGATGTTAATACTATGAATGCTATTATTTATAACACCATGAATCTTATCTATGGTTTAATTATTATTATTTTAAATAGTTCTTTTTAACTATCCCATTCCTTGAAAAAATATTCTCTATCTTATTTTAGATAAAATTTAATTTCAACCCTTATATTTACAAAATAATATAATGGTATATATAATAAAAACCCCAACTTGTAATAATTAGTTATTAAACATATAATTTTTTTAATCAATCTTTCACCATATAATTGAGATAAAGTAGAAGTAACCCCAATCATATGCTACCAATTGTGAAACTTATTACTTTATTTGGTGTATATATTTAAGTAGTTAATTCCCTCGATGTTTCATACCATAAAATTCTCCCATATTTATATTATTTAGTATAATTACATGATTAAACTTATTTTATTACATAAATATGATGTTTAACAAATTTTAGAGTACCCATTGAAATGGAATAACAACATATTTTCTATGACGGTTCTTGACTATTGTAATCAACATTCTCCTTATTTATAGATATCATTCGTGAAATTTATAACAATTTTATCATATACACGTAAGGGAAATTATATACATCGATGGGTACTCATCTATAATTCAATGGTAACATTAAATTTCATTATAAATTTATATCGTCTATCTTAAATATATACTACATCATCATGTGATTTATAAAAAACTATTTTATTGACATATATGTTGATTTAATAAAACCCACAATGTACATTTACAAACTAAAAATGATAAAAAAAAGTTGAATAGTTGTATTAATAAAATTGAATTTAAAAATTTAAAATTTTCAATTAGACTTGGAGAATGGTTCAATAATGACAATGAGATACACTGTATAATTATATCTATAAAGTTTCATGTTATGAAAAATATTTTCCACTATTATATAGAAAAAATATAAGCCATATAATGGTGTATGTGCGAGATCCATCCCATGAGAATGAAAAGGTAAACATTAAAAGTTGGTGATCACTATTTTTTAATAATTAATTTATTAATAAAATTTTAAATTAAAAAACATGAAAACAAATATTTATGAAATATAATTCATACTTAGTGAATATTAATGAGAAAAGTTTGGAATCATTTTTTTAATAAAATAATATTACAGCATCATTCAAAATTAAATTTATTTAATTCGATAAAACATTAAACAAAAGTAATAAATTAGACTTGGTAAATTATATAATTCCCACTAAAATATATTTTAATCAATTCATCAATGTAGTATATCAAAATTTAATTATGTAAAAACTGGTAAAACAAAATAAAAAATTAAATCTAATGATTTCAATTTAATTTACACAGTCATCTTGGAAACCCTCCACCAAAAATGTTATTATAAAATTATTAGGGAATAATACGATAAAAAATATGTATCTTGATGATATCTACTCTAAATTTTTTATTTTAATTGAATTAAATTAAAATAATTAATCACATTGTGTATTTATCCCATAGGCCCTATGTGATTATACACTAATGATTAAATAATTTTAATCACCGATAATATATTCACTAGTAAAATATGTCTAAAATTGAATAAATATCCTCAAATTTAAAATTTAGAAAAAATTAAATTAATAAACTAATATATACAAAGCCATAAGATCCTAAATAAAAAATCATTCAAATAAAATAATTTTAAGGAAAAAGGACTAAGTAAAACAATTAATTCTAATAAAATTATGTATCATCCCTAAATTGTTTGAAATGTAAAATTTATTGAAATAGATAATCCATGCAATTTTTTGGATACACCATGTAATGAATTTTCATTATAAGGATATAATAATATGTATGTGCACACCAAAATGGAAGTTGATTCTCAATTATGGAACCATAACTATGGATAATGTCATGGAATCTTCTTGAGATATTATTTTATTTAAATACAACAAAATTATATGAGGGAGAAATGGGGAGATATTTGATTTATCATTATACCTATTCTCTTCCAATCCTGATCCCTGATTGATATTTTACCCAAACTCACAGTGACATGACAAAATGATCATGGATTTACATTAACAACAACCTCACACTTGAAATGGCCTAAAACTATTTTATTAATATTCCTTATCGTGTAATATGAACTATAAATACTTCAAAATCCCATATAATGGTTTGTGAAATTCTTATGCATTTTTTCAATAGTATATAATTAATTCATATTCCTCATTCTACCAACTATATATTGTGGAAACTATTAATTATGTAAAATAAAATCAATTCCATGAAAAAAAATAAACTTTATATTTGATTATTATAATTATGTACCAGCATTATTAACCTATCACAAGAAATTATTCATATTGAACATGTTTTTAAGATTATATAATGTGTTTACCAACACAAGTATTCCATAAAATAAGTGATTTATATACTCAAATATATTAAAAATAATCATTGTAAATAAAATATAATTAATAGAAAAACACACTATATAACAATGTTACCATTTCTAAAGGAATAAACTCGAATATATTCAATAATATTTCTCTAGTATAAAACATAGAAAAAGCATACATGTGCATACTCAATGTATTTTAAAATATAGATCAACATATATATTATTATGTCATGGATAGAACATTTTATAGATGTATTCTATTATTCAATAGGGCTCCATATTCATACTCACACATTCCTCAAATAATTTTATAGAATTAATTACACCCCATTTAGAATTATTGAGTAAAACTACCAAAAGATGTGGAAGGAGGTGGATGAAATCCACTTTGTACAACTATAGTGATGAAGAGAGGCCAGATTAGATGATTGATTTTTTTAAAATTAAAATACCTCCAACCCAACATCTTTATAAAGGGAACTCTATGTATAATATTAGTACTATATGGTTCTGAATTTTACTCTATTAGGAATTTAGTGTCTCACCATATCTCTTATCGAGTCAATTTATATATAATCATAAAAACAAAATAGTGTATCACAATTAGTCGATCGGAATTTCACACCATGCACTAAGGGATTATGATTTATTTTTAAGAGGATATGCATCAATAGGTTAAGCAATGTTGAAGTGTAAAATATGTTAAAAATGTATTGGTGTTTACTCTAAAACCAAATTTTAATCTAATGGGTTATCATAAATTAAAGATAAATTATACATAATTGGATACTGAATTTTTCAAAAAAATTGGATTTTATATTTTAATTTGGATTAAAAAATATACAATGTTCGAAATTTTGTTATTTTTATTGAAAAAGCATAAATATGGAAAAAATGATGAAATATGGATAAAATTGGTATATTTGAAATTATATTTAAATATGAATGAATTAACATGGACAATATAGATCCCTTTTCCTATTTTTGGCAGAAAATATAATATAATAGAATTATGGGAGGTAATGGGTAAATTTTTAGAGATGTTGATGAATAGAGATAATGAAAAAATAATATATTCAATACTTTATTCTAGAAATTTCCACTACCAAACATATAAATACACATCCACTCATTTAATTTATCCCAAAACAAATTTGAATATTTTTATTTGTGAATCTCTCAAGTAGATACTACCATAGCACTCTTGATAATCATGAGGAATTTAGTTAGTTATAAGGTTCTTGTATATGATTTTAAGATCATGATATTCATGGGTCCTTTTTACCTATATTTCTATAATACACATGATTTATGGGTGAGTTTTAACATTCTAGAAAATTTTGGATTTCTGTTTAATGGAAATTTTGTTTCATGGACCATATTTTTATTAGTATTATAATGGTTAAGGAAACTCAAAAGGTTGTTTTTTGGAAGATATTTTTTAGTTGGATGGTGTCTAAAGAAAGTGGCAAGTTCTAGAAAAATATACATGACTATAGAATGTTATGTAATCTTTACTGGAAAGTAATTTGAAGGGGATGTAGTCGTGTCTTCATCCTTGTATCACTAGATGGTTGTTTCCATGGGTACAACCTAGTGAAGGTCCCCCAAAAAGATAGTGGAGGCTACCGACTAACTGGTGGGATTGAGGGAAGATTTTATATTAAATGAAACTAGTTAATTACATTGGGTACACCCCCCATTATATCCCACTAAATATTTTATCCCAATTTTACCAAGGATAAACCCTTACAGCTTCTTATTCACAACCATTAGGGTTTACAAATCTCTCTTGATGTTTGTTAGTTTTGAACACCATCGTTTGTGATCCAGAGTCTATGATAAGGCTAAAAATACATTCCAATCAAGATACAATCATAAATTTGGTTTCTCCAATTAGGTATTTAATTTATGATTACCCTTGAAAATGGTTATATTATTTTGAGATAACGGGTCTTCTATGAATCTTAGAAAGTGGATATCTTAATACAGTTCCTATATGCCTTCACCGATAATTTTGATAGAGGTATGTCACGTCATGCATTTTATGAGGGTTTTGAGTAAAATTAAATGTCTTGGGTAGTGATATTGGTATTAGTTAATTTGTGGTTGACCTGAGTTGGTTTCTAGAGAATGAAACAAACCTCTAGAGGAGGATTGGGATTTGGTTAGGTGTGGTAGAAACACTTAGTGAGAGAATTATCATTTGTTCCTAAGATATAATAGTTGGTAAATTAGTCATATATTGTAGATTAATTATCATTTAATTATAATTAATTATATTTTCACCTAGGTGTGATACAATGTTATGAGTTGTTTAGGGTTATTTCATGGTGATAAAGAAGCATATAAAGCGAGTTTCTAGGATAATGATTTAATTGGGGGCTTCCAAGGATGTAGGATGTACTTCTAGGTAACCTATAGTATTTTTAAATTTTAAATATCATTTATTTTTTTTCATAGTAGAGTTTCAAATGATGATCTCAAAATTTACTTATACTCCTCTATTATATTATCTTCTTTTAGATATATATTTAAGTAATTTATATACGTATTATGTATAGATATTCTAATGGGATATTGTTATGGGAGAATGAAATTGTTTTTAACTAAATAAATATCATAGTTCCTACGAATTTAATTGTGGTAAAATATAATTCCACATATTATTATCGAAAAAGGCTAATTATTGTTAAATGGTTGAGAAGATAATAGCTTTTTAATAAAATCTTGTGAAATGGAATTTTAAAGGCAGAAATAGTCTTGTCTCGCATCTTGCTACGGTTTGGGGTTTCTCTGATTTCAAATGTATATCAATTAGTCGGGGTAACTTCCATATCATCTTCCCCTCTGCAGAACTCAAAGGTAGGGCGTGGAGCGTTGGCTCTGTCAACCTCAAACCCGGAACTCTGCGGATTCATGAGTGGAAACTAGGATTCTCCTTGAATGATTTAAAAGATACGTATGCTCAAGTATGGGTAAAAATCCATGGTCTGAACAGGGTTTTATGGCATCCTAAGATACTGTTTGACATCGCTTCTGCGATTGGCATTCCGATCAGAATGGATTATGAAACTAAAAAGGTTAGATTTGGTCATTATGCGTGGGTGCTGGTGGAAATTGATCTAAGTTCTACGCTGATTGATCACGTCGTTTTATCTACATCTAATGATGAAATTTTCATAGGAATTGAATAAGAAAAAATGCCTCCATTTTGTAAAGTTTGTCAAATTATTGGTTATTCAGACCTACAATGTAGGAGAGATGTGATATGCTCTATATGTCAAATTAAGGGACACGATGTGTTGCATTGTCGATGGAAGCAGAAGCAGGACGATATTCATAAGAATGCTAATGAGACTTTGGTGGCTAATTGCCATACTGAAATAAAGGTTGTGCAACCTGTTGACAAGGGCCAATGGATTGAGGCTGAGGATCCTTTTCCAAGGGTTGTTTCCATTCCGCATGAGGACGGAACAAGCTGGGATGATATCACTAAAGGAAGTTATCAAAATGAGGGAAGCATCTCTTTCAAGGATGATTTGGTCAGAGGAATGGATGGTGATATAAATGGATATGACTCAGAAGATAGTCAATCTGAAAGGGAACGCTCAGCACAGGCAGTTGTGGATGATAGGACTAGGCACGAGTTGCAAGCTCTAAAATCGAGGAAAGTTAAGTTACTTATTATTGCTGCAAATTCAAAGAAGTGTAAGAACAAAGGGCATGCTATAAATGTTGATAGAATTATTGTGCAAGGGCAGAATGAGGTGGTTTTGGATCCTTCCCCAATTCAAGTCTCGGGTGTTCGCATTGATGATCTGGCTAATGAAGGTACATCAGTCACTAGTGGAAAATAAGAGGTCGCGCTTGGCACTGACACGTAGGAGTGGGAGAGGAATGGAAACTCTTTGCAGAAGGATGGTATGAAGCCCATGCAGGATATCACAGTGACTCTAGGGACAGTAATAAGTAATTTCAATGTTTCAAATTCATTTGAGTTGCTTACTGCAAATTTTAGTGATGTGGAGTCCACCCCTGCTATGACTTCCAATGCCGCGGACGCACATTCAGATGATAGAGGTGGCGAATGGATGTATGAAAGTTCTGGAAGGAGAGGTCGTCACTCTCGCAGCAAAGTTGGGCACCTACCTTACCACATTATGAGCACCCGCTCAAAAACAGGTTAATCTCCCTATTGTTTTCATTTTTATTTTCTTGATGTCTTTGTTCCTCTCTTGGAATCCTTTTTGATTATTCAATAAATAGGCCTCTACATCTCATCTTTTATAAAAAAATTGTTTCAGAATTAATGCTTAAAATTAAGGATGTTATTACATGAAATGTAAATAATTAATTAATTAATTAAATAGAATATGTTCTTCCATGTTTGAACAAGTTCTATGAATTACCTAAATGTTTTACGTAAATCCTATATGGACTATATTAGTGTGTATTGACTGGATAAATCTAAGGAATCCATGGGGACTCAAATGAAATGTTGGAGTGTGATGACACATTTAGACTCAATGAGGGTTGATGATATGGAATTCCATTAGTAATCCCTTGGATTTATCATAGATTAATTATTAAGTATTACATGGGGACACTCCCCATTAGATTCAAGTAATTTATATATGTATCATATTCCACATATTAAAATCATCAATTCTTGTTGGGTACCCATGTGGAATTTCATGTATTGATCACCTTAAATTCATGCTTGATCTTTTTTGGTGGAATTCCTCTATAGTACGCTGTGAAAAAAACCAAGACATACTTCTAAATGTAAATTGGTTTCATTATTTTCAAACTAGTAGACTAGATCAGTGTAAGGTAATGGGTCAAACCCCATGGATTCCCTAAGGGGATTGTTAAAAGGGAATACCAAGTTGAGCCACATGGAATCCCTCAGTTTATTATAACTATGGTTGCCTTAATAGTATAACATGGAACAATACAATACATGATTAACACATTTATTAGAGACTCATTAGAACTGGTTGTGGAAGGTATTGATATATATCTAGATTAAAAACAAATATTTTTTATTAGTTGTTTTTTAAATATTTTTTTAAATTAATTATTCTTTTAACTATTAAATTGATAGATTTATAAACTCGTAAAACAATTATTGTAGAACTCCTACATGAACATTATTATTAAATTTTTAATTTAGGGATGCATTTGGTGGTGGGATAATGAGATTTAATTACACCCTTATTGGACCTCCAAGAAATTTTTTTACATGATTAGATATCATCATTTCATTATTTATGTAGGTTTGGGTGTGATCCCAATATTGTTGAATATGTGCTTTCAAGGGAATGGCCAGGGTGTTTGGGACTAGTTGAGGGATTGAATCTATTTTGGGGGACATTCAATTGTTATATATTTTTTCTTTATGAAAATTTTAATGGTATAATTATTATATATTTTCTACGAGACATTAATTTTTTATAACTCATTTATTATTTGATAGTTATTGGTTATTTTTCAGCACATTATTGGATATAATTTTAACGTTTATTTAAGTAGATAGTGTCTATGCTTTTCTCTATATACATTGTTGACTTACTCTAATTTATGGTTATAGTAACCGAACCATAATAAATTATACCCCACTACTATTGAGTAGCCTCCGGCATATATAGAGGTGATATTGAAACTATGTATAATACCAACCTAGAGCACTGTTTTTAGTTGCGCTTAGGGTGGTTCATTACAAAATGGTATCATGTGCATTCAATTTTGGTCTTAATATTTTGGAAAGGTATATATAAGAATAGGATTGAGTCAATATATGGTGAAAATCTTCTACTTGGTACTATCCAACCCACATATGAGTTAAGACTTGGATTCCAATGATTGAATTAATGTATATGTTGTTCATTGATACCATTAATCTGATTTCACCATAATTGTGGATAATTATTATTAAGTAATTGATTTATTGTATTTTATCTCATTGTAATTTATGGAAAATACTTCATAACCAGACATCAAATTAGGAATTTATAATTCACAAGTCATTTGTATAATTTTATATGTTTGATTATCTGATTACCATGACCATGACATGGTTTAAGTGTTTGTCACCATGTAATAAATTTTTTCTTATATATGTTTATGTATCTCTTTACTGAGCCAATCCTATAAGGGATAATTTTTATGTTATGATTAAATTTTATATATCTTCAATAGTAGTAAACTAATTAAAATTATATTTTCTATCTAATGAGTTTTTAATCTATTACTATAATTGATATATTATTTACATAAGCCTTAGTTATGAAATTATTTAATTAATGTAAATGGTTATAAATAAAATATGTGAATCAATGAAATTGTTCATTAGGCATTTTCGACTAAATAAAAGACCAAATATAACATATAAATCATTTTCTTTTATAACATGTACCTAAAATTCCATTCAATAGAGCCTGTCTAATGGAAATTATGGTTAATAGAATAAATATAAAAATATAAATTTATGAACCATACATCTATTGAGTGGGTAGAGTGGGGTTCTGTTGAAGACCTAGTGCTTGGATAGTAGGTATTGTTGAGATTTTTTGGGTTATCTGATAATATTTTGATATTGAAAACATAAAATAGAAATTTAGTTTATATAGGTCTTGTCGTATCATGATTTTATGTAACCATGAAATGGGGGAGAGTATTATCCTGGGAGTTAGGGACTTTTTGAAATAGGAAGTGAAAGATAGCTCAATGATCCTAGTTGTATTTTGTAGTTGTGACACTATATTATTGAGTTGGTTTGTTATAACATTAATGGGAGAACCATGAGAGGTATTAACTGATCTTTTTAGGATTTTTTGGTTTTTGTAGCATATGTGGATGTCTCAGGGTACCAGATTTGGGAACGATAAATGTTTCCTGATATGTAATATAGGTCCATTAAATGAATTTGGAGTTTTTAGACAAAATATTATATAGTAGTTGATCCAATATTACTATTGGTATTGGTTGGGGTGGGAAAATTTAGATTTATATCCCTATAAACTCCCTAGTATGGTCTTCAGATGGTATCTTAATGAAAATTGTGGGAGGTGAACCAAGAACCACATGGTTTTTCATAATACATAATTAATGACTGATGGATATGAAGTGAAAGTATTTTCCTATAGAGGATTGTTTTATGTCTCTAAAGTGTTTTGGCTAATGATAAACTATTTACCTTGATTCCCAAAGAGGGGTTTAAGGGAGGGATTGTGGATTTTTATAGGGTTTTGAGTATCGATATCAGTTTTGGATGAATGAATCATATGGATTTCAACCCTTTTAATTACTAGTGGGATTTATATTTAAAAAATTGATATTCACACATTATAGTTTAATAAATAATTTGACTAGATCATATTGAAAAATCTAGGGTTTCAAAAAAAATACAATGTTATGAGTGGTTATGCGGATGGATTGATTATAGTGAAATTACTTTGCTTCTCAAAAGCATTGATGGTTCACCATTCTTATTGATACTAAAGGTGTCATGATAAATGGATTAGACACATGAACTGAGTATTGGTGACATGTGACTCATTACAATTTTTTTATGTTATTATGTTTCATTTTGAAATGGTGTAGAGATCTTATTTTAGGATTGAATATCATAGGCACACATGCATTGGAGGGTTGTTGAAACATTTGGATCATGGATTAAGAGATAAGAAATTGTGAACATATAATGCTTATGTAAGAAAGAATATATGTCAGTAGGATGGGGTTTATTATTATATAGATGAACTTATTTTATGAGAACTCGGGGTGTGGTTTGAGAATTTAATTATTCTTGGGGATCGGGATGGAGACATATATAGGTCAATGTGTGGTTTAATTGTCAATCAACACTAATTTTTTAATCTATTAATGCAGTGATTTGGCATGTCCTAGTTGAAGTGACATGCATGTCGTTCTAATGAGACTAATATTTTTTAGTTCTCTAGGATTGGTATGTCATGATCTGAATGGTTTATAGTACACCATCAGTCATTTAATTTTCATCCCTTAATGTTGGTTGTAATTTCGGTGGAAATCATGAGTGTTTCACCCTCATGTTAGTGGTGGGTGGTTAGTTTCCTTTCTTAATGATTCCCAGACATAATAAATCTATGCCCAATTTAGAAATCAAGTATGGTAATGGTATATCCTAGTTTAATGAAAATGGAATATTTTTCAATGATGTAATGGTAATTCTGGTCCTATGGTGGGGAGAGGAAGTATAGATGTGGATTTATGAACCTAATTTTAGGTGGATCAGGGGTATGTCATATCGATTGATTGATTTTCATTATTAAATTATGAATTAAATTGACACCTATAGTCTATTTCAATGTAATCCTTAATGAATATTGGGTATAGGATTATGTGAGATATAAAATGGAGTACAAGAAGTAAACCTAGGCCCAAGAGGGTTTGAGGTTATTCAAACATGGTCTGGTTGGTGTTCCATCTGTTCTAATGGTATTTCATGATGGTGAACATAGAGAGTTGATGGATTGATAATTGAGTGTTAATATATGTAAAGAATGGAAATAAATTATCTTATTAGAATGATCATGTGATTCCATTAGGGATTAGAACATCATGGTCTGGCGAGTTAATGATGTGTTAATATGGGACATAGTGCTTTTTCTGGAGGGTCATTTAGAGGATGCTTAACATATATTCTTAGCTGAAACAAAATTTGGTGATTGGGAAACCATGTAAAGTGTTTCATATTATATTATGGGTATTTTTGTGCATTATCCATGCTTCCTAATAGAAAGACGATGTGTTAGGGTTTCATGATAGGATAGAGGGTACTCATCCATCCCAATTCAGAATTAAGAAACTATAGTGATATCAACATTGGATTAGTGTTTCATGTGTACTAATTGGTAGTGGATTGAAAATTTTATCAAAGGGCACCTTTAAAACATCATGACTAAGTTCTGATATGTAATTATGATGGTAGAGTATTTCATAGCCTAGAATTGATCACTATTATTAATGTCTTACTATATGGAGTACTATGTTCTAGGTGAGAAGTTAGAGGAATGTGATATCTGTGTCCTTGGGTATACAGGTATATGCAAGTTTTATATTAGTGTTTATGTAATGAGTTCAGGTGGTGGATTGGGATTAATATTTTATTCTTTATAAATATATGTTGTTATTTGAATATAATTTATCATCAAATGTAGTAATGTGAATATTGACAAGGAATTGAAGACTGGAGTATGTCATAAAATTTTGTTGGGAAACTACCAAGACTTCGTGGGTATGAAAAGTGTTGTGATGTAGAGTTTTTATTACCCGTTTCTATATAGACTTGTTTGAATTTTCAGGTGAAATTGGAATTTTCATTAACTATATGTGTCTTTTGAGGAATATATATTTGGAAGAGTAATTTTATGTTTGGGATACCTCAAAATAATTTTCTAGACAAGGTTTTAGGTTTAGGTGGTTTTTAAATGAATTACGATGTGTCATAGGATGATCTAGGGATTTAGAATTATGACTCAACTCCATCGTTTACTTGGAAGGAAGAGATGTAGACGTGATTGGTCTTTAGTCTCACTAGCTATCTGGTGGCCCATGGATGTCTCATCATTGGAGGATACTAGAAAACTTGTAGCATCTTGGGATGACTTTAAATTCAGGTTATATCTATAATTTCATCAGGACCACCCCTATACCTCACATGGTATTTTGACCTAATGTTACCTATGAGAAACCATCATACCTTCTTCCCACCTCATTAAATGTTGAATGATACTAGTTAGTTTTGGATTTTTTTCACTTATGATCAAGAGAATATGATAAGGCTATGAATATATTCCTCTATTTCTCCTCCTCATCTAATTTCAAAATTTCCAAAAAGTTATTTTATTGATGATTCCACAAGCGTGTGGTCGAATCATCTCATGATGATGGGTTGTCTATTTAGCCTTTATTAGGAAATCTAAAGATAATAAATAACTGCCATCAACCATTAATCTAGTGGAGGTATTATTTTTGGTGATCTTTTAAAATTTTTGTGCTAAATTAAGTGTATTGGGTTATGGTATTAGTTCTTTTTGATAGGAATTTAGCATAGATTTGTGCTGAGAGCATTGTACGGACCTACGGTGGTGGTATAGTATCATTTTAAGAGTGTTTATAGAACCTAGTGATTAAATATTTACATCCCCAAAGCAAAAAAATGTTTCCTTTACTTTTACAAGTTCAATTAATTATATTTTTTAATAATTTAATAGATTGGTTTTTGGGATATGAGATAGGGATACATGTGCTTTTATAATTTTCCTTTGATATTATAAGATCCTAATAAATGGGATTCATGTATAATTTTTAAATAGGTGTATTTAAAGGAAGTAAGTGCTCCCTCAAATTTACCCATACTCTTTTAAAACATTAAAGTGGATTATTTTTGTGGTCTCACTTTCATTACAATTGATGACCATATAATTTTCATAAATTAATATTTTATGTCTTCCTTTATTAGATACTTATTTAAATGTGATATAGATATATTTTGTAATAATGTTTCAATGTGATACTCAACATGTAACATGAACTCAAATTTTGATAATAAAATTACCTTGATCGTATCAATAGAAAGGTGAAAATATGGAACACCTTGTCATATTTTTGAAAATTGGGAAATCCTTATGAAATGGTTGAAAAGAATGAAGGTTTTAAATAGATGATTGGGTAATGTAATTTTACTCTCACAGATAATATTATATTGTGTATTAAGATTTAATGGACTTATTAAAAAAATAGAATTATAAGTTGATTATTGAATCATTTAGATAATTGGCATAATGGTCATTGAAGTATTCTGTAGATGATATGCTATGAGTGATATTTCATAATTTAGAAATGGATGATTAGTTGGAAACTTGGTGATGTTATGTGTTTTTTATGTTCTTGGTGTATCCCTATGAAAATGGGGATAATGATAATAATAATATAAAAACATTTAATCTTTTAACTGTAATAGTATTATTGGTTTCCTAAAGAATGATTTTTTGTAAATGGAATGTTGTAAATTTAGGATGTTACTAAATGGAATGTAAATAATGAATTAAATGAGTAAATTTCATGAGGTACTCCTTGCTTTATGATGTTATAGGAATGAAATTGAGAGATTCCATATATTTTATATATAATTTATTAGTGTGGAATGTAGTGATCCAGCCCAAGATTCCATAGGGGACTATGATAAGTACTAGACATTGATGAAATATTTAGATTCATTAAGGGTATATTATATGTAATTCCTTCTACAATACATTGGATGTTTCTTTTATAGATTATCACAAATACCAATGGGATGATCCCACAACGATTCATGTAATGTCTATGTGTAATGAATATCAGTGATTAATGTATGGGATTCTTATAGGGTTCCCTTATTGTATGGCATGGGATGAGATCCTCAGATATAGAGAGATATATTTTGGTGGAACACATTCTATATAATAGAATGTTTCCATTAAGGTAATGTTTCTAATTTTCACAATCAATTCCTTGAGTTTATAATTATTGAGTGAATAGTTCAATTCCACGGGTCTCCCCATGTATTCCTTAAATGATTTTTTAGGAGGGAATACCTTGTTCATCCTTGGGGATTTACATAGATTTTTGTGTTGATGGTTTACTAAATACTATAAATTAGAACGAATAAAGTCATAATGTACACCATGATAGGTGAATCACCTACCCAAAACTAGTTAGGTAGAAACTAACATTGTCATTCACTATAGAGCCATGGAATTTGTGGTTGTTTCAGAGATTTTAATTTATTTTATGGTCTTTTAAAAATAATTTTGATAAAATGTTAAACTAATATAATTGTTTAGATATAGAACAACTACATTCACTAAATCATTGACTTGTTATTTTATATATTTCATTGGGGATGAAATATTATGTTTAACTCATACCATGATCAAACCGCTTGGGAAATAAGGTACTAATGAAAATATCACTAATTTATTTTAGGTGTCGGTTTGGGTTGGCTCCAATATTTTTAATTTCTTGTTTAATAGGATAATATATGGGAGTTTGGGATTTTGTTAGGACTCAAGTCCATTTTGGTTGATTATATGGTCTTTTATCTTTTATTATTTTTGATATTGTATACGGTATATTAGTGACTTATGTAATTTCTAGAATATATTTTCTATGACTCGTTTTATATTTCATTGTTATTTATTATTTATCTTCATATGCCATTAAATAATTTAAATATTTATTTACATGGATGATGTATGTGATTGAATTTATGTATAATCATGAGATACCATGATATAAGAGTACAATATCTCCACCATATCACTTTAGACCCATTATGATCATTTCCTTCCACTGGCTTACAAATAGGCACACATAAGTTTATGTGGGGATTCTTCCTGAACCATTAGTTTAGCGGTTCCCATGGAGGGGAATTGAACTTTTCAATTCGAATTTAAATTTACATTATAATATTCTTTCATAATTCCATGTTATAATTAAAATATTTTTATAATATGATTTTAAATCATAAAATTATGATATCTTATTCACATGAGACACTTTATCACTCACATTCAGCCATGTTCATAATCTGTCATAATATCTAAATTATTCTAAGATGCTTGAAATGAAATCTTATTCCATCATAAAAAATACCTATGTAATATATTTATTTAGGTTGTAAGGATACCTTATTTTAATGTGGGGACATTTTCTAAGGAATGATGATAAAGATATATCTAAGTTAGAAACTGTATATTATTATATGGACTAAACTCAATTTTGGCCCATGTGAACCTTTGGAGATCAATGCATACCAACTTGTATAATCCCCAATAAAGAAAATTTGATTTATCTAATGAGTTAAAAATATGTGTGCTATATATAACTAATTTATGGATGGATATATCAATAATTTATATATTCCCCTACCTTTTAATATCTATGTATTCAATTTTTTTTACATTGATAATCTTAATCATTATAAGTACCTGAAATCTATAACTCAATAATCACTATGTGATAAGGGTACTTATTTAGAAAATGTTAATAACTAATTTTCATTAATATTTTGATAGAAATTAACATAAAAATCATTACTAATTAATTTATTAAGAAAATTCTATAAACATGCATCTATAATCTATTTTTATAGTAAAAATTATTATAATATGAGTTTCATTACGAAATTGTGCTATGTATTAATTTCTCATTCAATGTTTAACATTATACCTTATATTTTATATTATCTATTATTATATAATGGAATATATTATAATTTTATATGTTGGGTATGGATCATAATTATAAATACCCTAAATATAGTGGTAGGCCTCATGAGGGAGCTAATATAAGGTAATGGGAGACTACTAACCCTTTATGTATAATGTCTTGGCCGAACTCCAAGAATATTTTTTATGACCTCCAAAATTGTGAATTCCTATAATTTTTATCATTATGATGTCATTTAATTTTTTCCATTTGGTGATTTATTTCCATCATCATAAATGGATAATGTTATAATTATGTATTCATTGGCATAATTTTATTTTTTTCACTTATTCTTTCTAAATGACTTATTCCATGATATCTTCTATTGTACAATATCCCATACTAAACATTTGATTTCCCCCTTTATTTTTATTATTATTTCACCAAGTAATATATAATGAAATATCACATGATCAACTATAAAAATAATGATAAGTAATAATTTTTTCCATATAAACTATGTAATATGTCATGTCAGAATGAAATATTTTTGTATTTAGACATCTATGTACTGTAGAACCATGTTCTTGGTAATATGATATCATGTAATCCGATTACCATATATGAAATACCATAAAATATATATTTTACCCTAATGAGGGGAATTTTGGTTGGTATTACTATGTAGTTTAATATAAATCATAGTAAATATAATGATATAAAAATAGGTAGATAGAATTAATTATATCCTATAAAAAATTAAGGATTGTTACATAATTAGATCGATAATAATAATATGGATAAAAATATATTAATGGTAAACATGATACATATATAATTCATGATTTTTACATTAATAAAAATAATAATATTAATAATATAGAAATTTTATTTATTTGGTATTGTTTCCTTTAAGATAGAATGGAAAAATGAAAATAATCTCGGAAGATGTAGTGATTTTTAAAAAAAAGGATACTGAAGTAAATATTGGTGTGAAATAACATGTTAGTATTAATGGGTAGTTAAATCATGTTATGATAAATAATCTTTCTCAAATGGATCTACTGGTTTCTCTTTAATATGTATCATCCGCATAAAATATTTTTAGGGGGAAAATCCCTTTATCATTTTATATTTCTAATAATTAAAAGATGGTGGAGAAATAGATAATGTCTATATAGATGATCATTATGTAAATATTGTGAGTCGATAACTAATATGTTACCATGGTTTTCTATCATCTATAAGAGATGAAGTGTAATATTCATCCATAATTCAAAATTATAAGATAACATGAAAGATAAAAATAATCTTGTGGAATACAATTTATGAACTTTTTCTGATAAATATTTTTCTTATGAAAATGTGCTATGATAGAATGAAATTTTTTTTATAACCTAATTAAAAATATAAAATGGTTAATAATGATTCAAATTCCTTAATAGTAACATATTTTTCTGTATATTATCTACTCAACCAAAAAATTAATATTAATCACTAATTTAATGATTAAAATAAAACTCCTTGATGATCTTTAGTCCATCAAGCATTTTTAATATATGAAATGAAAGTTATGTGTGTTATTTAGATAGATAAATTATTTTCAAAACCATTCTTTTGTAATGGTAATCTTGAGAAAAAATGGATATCAAATAGTAATGATGAAATAACTACCATAATGGAAAGGATCAGAAGAGTGAATATTCAAATATGTAATAAATATTTTAAGACAAAAATGGGTATTACATAAGGATATTGGGTTATTACATAAAAATGGAGGGAAATTCAATCATGACCATGAGTGGAATTGGAAGAGATAAGAAATTATTTATCAATTTTATACTATAAGGGGATGGATAATTAATCGAATCAATGGCCCAAGAACCATGTTAATCAACCCAATAAAAGTTCAGTAGACTAAGAATATGATTTTTTAAAATGAATTGATATATTTTATTTTTCAAATGATGTGATGGATATTAAAATTATTATACACAAAAAATTATCTAAAAAATATCTTATTCAATATCCACATACTATGTTATGACATATTTATCTAAAAAGAATATTCAATCACCACCTATTGAATTAAAAAATTATTTCTCAATTTTAATACTAATTATTACATTTAAAACAAAAAAATCATTATAACTGGTTTAAATTAATATGCAGTGGTATTTTATAGGTTAAAATTTAATTATCACACATATGGTGTAATTTATTGAAAGATTTATGTTTTAATTTATAATTAATTATAAATTAAAAAATTATTCTTGAAATAACGATGCTAGAATTGCTACCAAAATTAT
This sequence comes from Viscum album, assembly GCA_963277665.1. NCBI lineage: Eukaryota > Viridiplantae > Streptophyta > Magnoliopsida > Santalales > Viscaceae > Viscum > Viscum album. Next base: position 914,688,256 of record OY728150.1, read on the forward strand.
GGAATTTATTATTTTTCACATAATGATTGCATGAACAAAATATTATAAAAAAACACCCCAAATATATTATCTTAATTAACTCCATGGGGGAATAAATGTATAAATTTCAATCTAATTATGGTTTTTAGAATTTAACATATTACCCATGTTCAATAATATATTAATTTATTTAATAATTAATTACATAGATTTCATCTTGTTCAGGAAGATGAATTATCAATAGATGTTTTCATTAAATAAAATCCCATATCTATTCCACTATATAGAAAAGATATAGTGGTGTTAGACGAGTTATGAAATCATGTAGAAGGATTATGTGATAATGGATTCAATTGATGAAGTATTTCCCCATGGGTAATAGAGGTTTTATTTGACATGAGGTATGGTACAATAAGGTTATGTATTTGTTATAGAGAAATCTATGGGAATACTGTAGAGAACATATTTCCATTTCTATCTATTGATGACCTCATTCATCAGCTTCAAGGGGCTCAATACTTCACATATATTTATCTTCTTTCCAATGTTCAATAGTTAAAAGTTAAATAGGTTATATACCAAATAAAAAATTTTGTTTAATGCATTGTAATTATTAGTGTGAAAAAAAAATAGTGATGCAAATTGAACATTTTTTTATAATTATGATGAAAAGAGAATTGTAAGATTTTTTTTATGATTTTTGTTTTATTTATTATTCCTATTATTTTATAATTTATAGTTTTTTAGATAAAAAAACTCATTTGAAAATGAAGTTTACAGTTATGGGAAAAATTATTATAATGGAAAATTTAGTAATTGGGAATTTTTTCGACAAAAAACTACATTCATTGGACATATTTGTTTCAATGATATTAACTTTTTTGACCTTTAAAATACAATGGTTTACAATTAATATCAAATAACAATAATCATAATTGAAATATATATCTAAATTGATTGAAGAATATAATGGATGGATTGTCAAAACTATTTCTAAATTACCTATTATTTTGACCACTTAAACACATAATGGGGTAATATTACAATGAAAAAAGGGATTTGAGGATAATTTTGTGGAATTAAATCCAATATTAGTAAAGTAACCAATTTTATCACTACCATATATTATGTGTCGGTTATATATTTACCTTTATGGATCAAGAATGTTAATTGATGTGTTATAAAAAAATTATTGATTTGTGTCTTATGTATATAAATAATTGAAACCCCATGTGATTAATTATATAAATCAAGATTCAGAGTTGGTAGTAATGATCAGTCACTGGTGATATAGATGACTTATCTCTATGTTGAATGATGTGTTATATATACAGAACACAAGAGTTTTAAAAGTACATTCACTCAGAAATATCATAACATGAGGTAAAGTATATAATCATATATATTATAATATTAATATTGTGAACAATATTATCGTCCTAGGAAATATAAAAAGGTATCAGATGAATTGGGTATAAAATTAAATGGTATATTATCAATCATTAGAATGGAGAATTATCTAATTCTCAATGATTAAATATGAATTGTCACAACTATTACAACTGACATGGAAACACCATTATTCTTCCATGTAAGTACCCAAAAATAATTATTCATGTATTTTAATAAATCTCAACATGATGATAAATCCATATAATTGAATATATAACATGTGAGTAATGGGAAATTACCAATGTTTACCACTAGTGGTGATGATGTTTTATAATTCCATAATATGTAACATCTCGTATAAATTTAAATGGTAATGAAAAATCTGTTATAGGTAACTCATATATAAATTATCCCTATAAATAATTCCATTAACATAATTCTTTGAGATATCCATGAAAAATTATTTGGGGAATATATTAATTAAGTTGTTAGCATTAATTGAAAATTATTCTTAGTAATTCAATAAGTGAAGGGTAACAGAAAACTACCAAAAGGAGTTATCCAAACATTATCTATGGAAAAGAGAAAATGGATCTATATTACATTAGATTTCATCAAAATGATATACAATACATCTAGGATGAATAAAGAAATATGGGTTATTATAGATCAATTTACAGAGGTAACTAATTTATAATAAATCGGTGAATATTTTATTTTCGATCATCATTCTGTGATTTATATAAAAGTGGATGTGTGACTTTATGAAACCTCATTATCAAATATTTTTTATCATTATCAAAGTCACACATTACAATTTTGGAGTAGTTATTTGATTTATTTAAATATAGTGCATAATCTTATCATATAATAAACCCCAAAAACTAATTGACAACAAAAAAGTTCAGTGAAACTATTTTTTATAAATTCTAATGGCTTAATAAATTAATTTGTAATGAATTTTGGATAAGTATTTACCTCTTGTAGAGTTTTTATAAATTGAAAATTACCAAATTAATGTAAAAAAGGAACCATATATAGACCTTTATAAAATGAGATATTAGACTTTGGCATATTTAGATGAAGTTGGAGAAAAAGGTTATTAGTTGTATAAATTTTTGAAGATAAATTAGAGAAGTTAATATCCATTTAGAAACATGTCCTTAGAGTGTAATGTAGAGAGAAATTTGAAAATAATAGCCAATTGAAGGATCTTGAATTTCATGTGGGGGACTATTTAATCATTGCATTACCTCTATGGAAATGGGATATGAGATTTGGAAAGAGTGGGATTCTATGTCTATTGAATATTGGGCATTCTGAGATATTAGAGAGAATATAATTTGTGTAATATAATATAGAAATTCCACCAATCATATAACAGTTATATGTTATCATTATTATAACACTTCTAAAGAAGTATATAGAATATACATCCAATCTAATAATTTTTCATCATGTTTAGTTGGAACTTGACTTATAATATAATAAACACATGATCCATATGATTGATAGAAGAGAATAATTATACTGAAATTGAATGATTTGATAGGGGAAGATTCTTTAGAGGAGTCACCAACTAGAGAAGGATACATAGAAGCCTGAGGATGTAATTATAAAATTATATATGTCTTTATTCTTGAATATACTTAATTTTTTTTAGAGAAAACTAATTTATAGGGGGATAATATAATACCTTTAAAATATTACCCATAAATAGTTATATTTTATGCCAAAGAACATTAAAAAATTAAAAATTAAAAATTTACTAATACTCATATATATAATAATAGAAATAAAATTAAAATAATGGACACATGTTCAATGTAGATATCTCTTAGCTTACAATATCAAGTAAAACCCATAGATAAAACATGAAACATATAAAAATTTACCCAATTCAGAAAATAAATATATTGGATGAACATAAAAAGAGAAGTTATTTTTAGTTGATTGGATTGAATAAATTTATATGATATAAGAGGAAAAAATAAAATTACATTATTGTTATAAATTATCATTATTGTGCATTTTGATTGTTGGTATTGTTTTTTTATTTTACTACTGAAATTATTAAATAATAGTGGTAATTATTAGTGATAGTTGATGTATTAGGGAGAGACCATGACCTCATGTAGTAAAAAAACCATTTTAATATCAATTATTAAAGATTATAATGTTAGTATCATAATTGGGATTCATCCTTGAAAATTATCAATGAGAAATTCAACTATTGGAATTCGAGCACAATGAACTATTAAGATGTTTTTGGTAATTAGAAATGACTAATAAATCAATGTATTCAATTATATTCCATTAAATTACATCCATTGAACACATTACCATCAGAACCTATGATGTTGGGAAAAAATATTAAATATCTAGAGGTTAAGTAGTATTAATGTTTAAATTCATTTTATAATTAAATTAGGTTTACTATAATAACCCATTTTTTGAATATATTATCCTCATATAAATGTTAAAAAGCAAGTATTTTAGGGGTGGATTTATTAAAATGGATTTCATATTTGTAATGAGTATATTAAAAACATCCATAGAGTGATATGTGATTATTTTTTATAAACATGGTAAAACATAGTAAAGAAATTTATATACTATAAAATACAATAAATATGACATCATATATATATGTGTGAAATAATTACATAACACATAAATGATACTATTTTTCCAATGTTTTCTAGTATGTAATTTTGCATTAATGGAGTTAATGTGGTAATATGGGGAGAATTTTACCACTTAAGATAATCGGAGAAATAAAATAATCAATACTTTACTCAATGAAATTATAATAGAATAAATTATAAATACAAATAACCTCTAATCATTTTCCTACAAAAAATTTTACCTTTATCTCTATAACTATCTCATAGAGTCTCACCCTTTACTCTATATTTAATTATGAATAGTTTGGGTGGTTAACTGGTTTGGATCTAGGATAAGAATATTAATAGTGGAAATTTTCTCATTTATGTACCTTTTCAATTCATATTTATCATTTCCATTATTGTACCCTTTTCAATTTATTTTTTTTAAATATTGTTAGAATATAATTTTATGTACTTCTTTTATGATAAACTATGTAGGTTGTACCCTATTTCACAAACATTATAACACGTTCATGAGCCATTATAATGCCAAAATTCTTCTATGGGGTGTTAAATTCGATATTCGTCCATCATGTAAAATCAGTACATATGTTATGTATTCATGGTATTAATGAAACATTTTTTTTTGTAATCGGGGAACATGTCCATGGAAGGACTATTAATAAAATATTTTGATAACATATCTTGTTTCCCATGTAGATTAAACCTGATTATGGTAGAAGTGTACCTTTTGAGATCAAAAAATAAAAACATATGTGATTTCTATTTTAGAAAACAGTAATCCCTAATGTGTATTAAATTTGGGAAATTAATTACTCAAAAATTTACATGGGTTTTAATGATAATTCATTTAGTCTCATACCATTGGTAAAAGTAGTTTTTTATAAAAATACATTTATTATCTAAATATTTTTTCAGTACTTAATATATATAACCTCATACTCTTCACTCGATAAGGGTTTCTATTTTAATATTTTAAATCCCCAATTATCCATTTTCATTTTAGTTGAATTCACCAAGACAGCCTTATTAATTCATTGATTATGGAAATCTATTACAAGGCTCGTATAATCTATTATTTGATAAAGTAAAAAATAATATGGTAATATCTATTTAGAAATTATATTTTTCAAATATAAGTTATTCAATATTTATAATTATTCCATGTAATATATATTCTATTTTATTATATGGCTATATCTATTAAAAAAATGTGATGCACGGGTATTGGAATTATATATCACCTCATTGTACAGGATTATCTCATGGGAATATAAAAATATGGTAATGGGAGAGTCCTTACCCATTATGTATGAAGTCTTCTCAAAAGGCACCAATGGTATGTTTATGAGGATTATCATTATACTCTCCCATCACTTTTATCATTATGATATCATTTTTTAATGCGATTATATATTTAATCATTCATTCCTGTATTATTTATTATAATTTTTTCTTAGATATTACATCCTTTCCTTATTAATTCTAGTGATATAGCTGAAATTATTATTATTCCATCTTAGATTTTATTATTAAGTGTCCTATAATGGGTGTTAGAGATCCAATTTTCATTATTTTTCACATTCTCCAAGGTAATGAACTTAAATATATTGTATGATCTTATCTATATATAACATGAAGGAATAATATTTTATTCTCAAATAATATATTATGTCATATGATAGTGAAATATTTATATATTTAGTCTTTTAAGAAATAAAAAAACATTGATCATGTGAATATAATCTAATGTAATTTAATAACCATATTATAAATCACCCTATATTGTTTAGATATATGTGATAATTGAGTAATATGAATCCAATTTAAATTCATTTCACTTACACTACATATGATAATACACATTCAGAATTTGGAAACCGAATTTATATCTCTATAACCTCACATTTGACATCCAAAAAACATGTATAGAATCCATTCCCTAATTTCAATCTCAATATTAAAATTCATTATTGTTTTAAATAAATTATATTATTGCCTTCATGAATATATATAAATAACTAGTGGAATAATGCTTTAAAAATTTCATTCCATAACACTATTTATTCCATTAAAACTCAATAGATTTATAATTATAAATATGAATACATAATAGACAATAATTAATCATGGTAGCTTCATATAATATCCTAAAATATTTATTAAAAAGTAACTATGAAAATTCTAAAACCAACCATCCAACTCTTCAATAGTATTATAATCCAAATGTCAATATTACAAAAATTACTCATCACATCATATGTCATGTCACTTATATAGTTTCCTCACAATTTTTCAATTATTTAATTTATAAATAAATCCATTACACTAGACCCCTAAAAAATCAACTATCAATAAGTTTTTACATAGTTAATTCACATTCCCATATATCTAAAATAATTATCCTCCATCAAACATAATCCTTTATAGTTATCAGAATGATTGGAAATATTTTTGAAAAACCTAATTTCATAATATGGTTATCCCCACCTTTATATTTTTTATATTTAAATATATCACAATAATTATAAATGATAAATCAATTAATTATTATATTTTCATACCCAATTAAATCTCTAAAACATATCTAGATTTATTATATCATTAGGGAATACAAAATTTATCCTAGTAAACAACTCCATATATGTGCATCAAATCATTGATTCACTACTAGTAATAACTATAAATATAAGAAACCTTGCTTATATATACAAGAGATACACATTTCAAAAATGTTCCAAATCACTCAATGAATTACCAAACTGAACCCTAGCCTTAATGTATTTTTTCAAGACTATAAACATCAAATTACACTACAATTCTAGTGTTATTTTATTAATTACTCATAAAACCATTCATTTTTAATAATAAAATCACATGAAATATATTTTTGAAAACAATCATTACCTTAAATATCATGTTACTTTTTAAATGAATTCTAAAATAGATATATAATATAGTTTTCTATACTTCATTTGTTAAATAAAAGTATTCCAAAATTATATAATCTTATTTCAAATGTATTAATTTTATTTTCAGTATTGTGGGTGAATAATGACATCAAATATTCTACTTCTTTTCCCAACTATTGTTGTAGTATAATAATATACACCACTCATAGGTGCGTTTGTCATTCCATTAAAAGGCCACTACATAGATATAATAAATATTCTAAAATCTATTTCTTTATTTATCGTTATTATTCATATCAAGTCCAATCCAAACTACAATTAGAATTTTTGAAGAATATATTACTCGTCATAGAATAAAAACTCCATATAGATGATATATCATTATCACATGAAATTAATAAATTCATACATAAAACACATGTTTATGAAATATAATATATATCCCCACATCCTCCAAACATGTGTACCTAAATCTATCTCAAATAAAGAAAAATTGACATTCCAATTTTTTTATTATTTATGGCCTTATATTCCAAACCCACTCCTAACACTACTAGAAAATGATCCTCTACCCACGGTTCAAAACCATGGGTATAGACTCCAAAACCGGGGGTATAGGCTATACCCATGGTTTGGGAAACCATGGTCATTAGTGGAATCGGTATTGGTACATGACCTATACCCACGGTTTGGAAAAACTGGGGGTATAGGTTTTTCCACCATGTCATAACTCTAGACCCACGGTTTGGAAACCGTGGGTATAACATATTTTTCAAAATAGCGGCCCACGAGATTCAATCTTATGACCACTTCTCAGTTCACGAGCATCCTTACCCCTACCCCATCACCACATATATGTATGTAAATACATATTTTATTAAACATATTTATTTAAACCATGGGTTTAGAGGAATAAACCATGGGTATAGAACTCCCACAAATTTTTTTGTTCTTGTGGAAAAAATAAATTTCCAGCGTAAACGTGGGAAACCTATACCCCTGGTTTGTGAAAACTGTGGGTATATGTTTTTTTATCTGACGAAAATACCCATGGTTTTGGGGAAACCCTAGGTATAGGGCACCATATCCCCACAGTTTTGGGCAAACTATGGGTATAAGAATTTTTTGATACCCTATACCCACGGTTTGGAGAAAACTGTGGGTATAGGGTAGCCAATGCCCACGGTTTGGGGAAACCGTGGGCATAGGCTATCAAAAAATGCCTATACCCACGGTTTGCCCAAAATTGTGGGGATAGAGTGACCTATACCCACGGTTTTAGCCAAAAATTTTGGTATAGGTCCATTTTTCAGTAGTGTAAGCTAGAGTATTTCAGGATTCTATGTGAACCTGTTTATATACCAATGATTATCAACTACTAGTCGAGGTATAATTCAAAAATTGTATGATAATTCACAAAAAAACACCCTAAGTATTATTCAAAAATCTATTGAGAAATCATAATTTTGTTTTGATATATTATATAATTTGAGAAACTATTAGAAGAAAAATATTAACCATATGTAGTATCTCTAAACTAAAAAATTCGACATGATAAGTAGATAAAAATCGAGTGTGGTTTTCAAATGCATATAGATGGAATCATAGTATATAAATAGTGAGGTTCTATGATCGATATATGTTTTGTAAGAATAACAATGAAAGGATAATGGAGTTAAACTATAATAATTACAAAATGAAAAATTAAATATTTATGGACTATAATAATGATTTTTATAAGCCATTAATGAACCTGTGGGTATATACCTAAACCTAAAATGATTTATAAAGGTCAAATTTGGTAAATTGAAATTATTTTCTTCAAAATAGGTTGGGGTGAGTCTAATGAATTATTTTTATTTCTCCTCTCTCCACAAAATACTTTTTTTCTAGGGATTATGAAATTGATATATATGATTATTATTACTCAACTTCCAAAAAACATTACATATGAATACACATGGAATATTAAAATAACTAGAGATGTCCTTATTATATATATAGTTAAATACAACATGAATTATTCCATGAAAGGGCTAAATCCGTGGTTTAAAATCATTTATAATCATTTAATGAATCTACCTACAAAACCAATTAGGTTGAAAAAAACAACTGGTCACTAGTCTTCTTTGTTTTCTAAAAATTATAATGGTAACCATATTGGTTTTACTTTTCCATCTATAAAACCTCATAATCCATGATTAACATGGTGATTTAAAATATTCATCAATAAATATAAGATCTATATACATGGTCTTATGTGGTTTCATCCACCTCAATACTATCCGTAAAAATCACCAAATATATTTACGATGTTAATTGTTTATATTAAAAACTATTTTTTAAAAATGTACTGTAATATCTATGTTGTGGTTTTGAAAACAACATGATAACTATTCATATAAATAACTATATAAATCATATAACTCCAAAAAAATCTAAAAAACCTATTTGGAATGTGTATTACCTTGTCTTCTTCATTATGGTCACTAAAACCAAGAAATAAATAAATCAAAAACATCCTATAACAATCCAAAGTCTTCTTATTACATCTAATTAGATATATAATGGTATATCTTATCTCTTGATCATTAAACAACAAGAAAATACCCATAACCACAACACATAACAAAAATAGTACATCCCCTAATCAATGAAATACTTCAATATTCATTCTCTAAAATAAGTAATTTGACACGATATGTGTTTGGATAGTTAAATATTATTATATATACCCTGATACATATTTAGTCATAAAATGTTTCATATTTCTTATGCTTACCCCCTGGCCTCATTCCATGTTTTTCACAATAATCATACACCACCATATCATAACAAAAACTTCCTTAATAGATAATATAAATTATATAACAGGATGTTTAGTTTTAAAATGTTGTATGTAGTGTATTAAATATTTAAAGTGCCATCATGTATTTTCAGGTTTTTGTGTATCCATGCATTGAATCCTTAAAATACATTTTTGGAGAATCTAAATTGATCGCAATGAGCGTCCAATGTTTTCTAAATACAAAAAAAATAATTAGTGTAGAGTAAAATAAAATTATATTTGATATGATTAAATAGTATAGGTTTAACCCTTCATCATTTCTATTAATAGGTTTCTATGATCAAAATATTTTATTTCAAACAATATGACAAGGCCTTCCCTATTTCATTATATTTTTGGAAATCTATTTTTACTTTTCTCTATAAAAGTGGTGTGAGGACAGATGAGTTCAAATTTTTATTCATGGGGAAATCCATTCAATTGTTTTTCATATATACACCTACCAAAAATATGAAATTTATTTAGTCTTAATTAACACAGGGTATCATTATTTAGAAAATAAAATATTAAAAACATACCACATGTATACATTTACAACTGAGCCCCCTAGTCAATCATAGTCAACGATTACACATACATTCTCAACACAAATGTAGTCCTGAACATTCTCTCCATAAATATTTTTGTTAATATCAACTATGTGAGTATGACTAATTTTTAACTTTGTATCCACATGAACCTTCAATGATAGTAAATTTGGTTATAGAATCGGTGGGTTAAAGGTTCATTCAGAATATCTTTTTGATCTGTTGGTCAATACATTAGATTGTTTTGAGCTAGTATTTTGTTTCACCCCTCCCTTTTTCTGTCGGTAATAACAATCATCAGTTAAGACCATCCTTCTTTAATTGTTAATGGTTTAGCTTGAGAAATAAGATTCAAATGACTAACTCGTTGTCGTCATGGGTTTTTACATGATGTGACAACCATGAATTGAATGTTCCAATATCTATTTCAAGGTAATGAATATATTCCTTGTCAAATGGAGCATGTAGCTTAGTGCTTAGCTCATGGGATATGCTAATACAAACTCTCACATGACCTGTTGAAAGTTGTCTTTTGTGTAGAATTTATTTTTGGATATTGAACTTTATATCCATTTCTATAAGGAGATGTTTGGGTGTTGATATATATAAATCAACGTCGTTGTCACCCAAAATAATATCTATATAGGAAAGGAATCAATGTCTATATGTTTCACATTTCAAAGAAGAAATTATTATAACATTTATTATCTTATCCAAGACAGGGTTTTAAGGGTAATGGCTCGCTTTAATGATGGTGGGAGTGGGGCGGGATCTTCACTTGAAAGTTGTTCTACCGTAGTTTAATCTCTTTACCTATTACATAAATGTTTTCATCAACTATCTCTTCCATTATAAATATTTTTCAAGGGTATATATTCTTTCTCTCACATGTTTCATTAATTCACTTTGATCCTCCTATTTTTTCCCTTAAAATATGTTCAGGGTGTGACCCCAAAACCTGACCCTCTATTGCGACCATACTGTTCTAGATTCTTCAAGGCCACTGATTGTATATGTTCAAAATTAATGGTGTGGCTGATTCTTGTGACTATATCAGATAGAAAATATAATAAATAAGTGATCATTGTTATGTAATTACAATTTAAAGTAAAATAAAATTTTATTATGTAATACATACATTGTTAAAAAGAGTTGATAAACGTATGTCTTATTTGCGCTAAATTCGAATGTGCGAATAAAAAAAGTCTTTATTAGTGCTAAAAAAGTAATGTTAAAGGAGTATTTATGAGCTCTAAAATTATAGTGCTAATAAAGGCCTATCATTTTAAATGCTAAAAATTGTTGATGAAGATATAATGTAAATAATTTATTTATATTATTATATATATTTATAAAATTATATATATGATATATATATATATAATGATAATTATATATATATATTTATTTATTTATATTTATAAAATTATAATAAATATATTAATTATATATATATTAATATTATTATACATATAATAAACATATTTATCATAATTTTGTAATTAATTTGTAAATATATATATAGTTATAGTTATTAATAAATTAATAAGTATATTTATTTATAGTAATAATTATAAGAAAATATATATTTTCATTTAAATAAATATAAAATTATAAGAAATATATTTATTATATCTATAATCATATAAATATATATAATTGATATATTTATTATATATATTTCTATGGTTATAAATATAATAAATATATTTCTTATTATTCTATAATTATTTAAATAAATTGTTATAAAATTATATGAAATACAATTATTATATTTAAAATCTTATAAATATATATAATAAATCTATTTATTTTATATATTTATAATATAATAGATATAATAAATATATTTCTTATAATTTTATAATTATTTAAACGAAAAAAATATATAAATATATAATTATAACTATAAATAAATATTTATTTATTTATTTAAAAATTTATAAAATTATAATAATCATATTTATTATATTTATAATTTTATTAATAGATATAAATAATATATTTATTATAATTTTATAATTATTTAAATTTATATGTATTAATTTATAATTATAATTTTAAATATGTTTATTTATTTGTAAATATTTTTATATATTTAAAAATTTATTTACATAATTATATATAATTTTTTTTGTATACATAATTAATATATTTATCAAATTATTATAATTATTTAAATATATATGTATTTATATAGAATTATAATTATAATTATTTTCTTTGTTTATCAATATTTGTATATATTTATAAATATATTTATTTAATTATATATAATATTATAAAAATATTAAATATATGTTTTTATAAAGTTATAATTATTTAGATTAATAGATATTTATTTTTAATTAGAAATTATAATAAATATATATTTATTTGTAGTATAAATATATATATATATATATATATATATATATTTAAATAGTTATAAAATTATAATAAATATATTAATAATTTTAAAATATATATATAATTATTATATTTAATATAATTTTATAATAATTAAAAATATTTATTTATTTATTTAGAATTATAATTATAAATATTTATATATATTTATAAATATATTAATTTAATTATATATATATAACTTTCTAAGTGTAATAAAAATATTCATTATGATTTTATAATTATATATATATATAATTATAACTATTAATAAATATATTTATTAATATTTGGATATAATTATAATTATAAATATATATATATTTTTAATACATTTTTTATTGTACTTTTATAATTATTTAGATATCCATATATAGTTATAATTATAATTATAAATAAATATAAAAAATGTATTTATATATAATTAAATTTTTATAATTATTAATATATTAAATATATTTATTTTTTAAATATATTAATTGTAATTTTATAAGAATTTTTCTTAATATAATAGATTCATGGGTGTAACTTGAATGAATAATATAGCTGGTAATGTTTAGATAGTAAAAAACGGGTCATCACATATGGACATACATAACATATAAGCACATCATCTATACTCACACAAAAATATATTTATTGACCAAATTCATAGGTAACATATATATATATATTTATTTATTTATTTATATTTATATTTATAAATATTGTTTTTTAAAAAGGATTCATATATAACTTTAAATACAATAAATATATTTACACTAATAAATTTAATAAATATGTTTATTATTTAATGAAATTTTTATAATATTATAATTATTTAAATATATATTTATTTAATTATAACCATATATATACTTCTTTTAAAAAAATATATTTTTAAAAAAATTATTAATTAATATTTATTAATTATAACGTTGTTTTTTAATGTATACAAATAAGAATTATTTTAGAATATAAATATAATTATTATATAAAAATTAATAATATTTTCATTAAAAACTTTTTTAATATATAAACCCCTGTTTTATAAAAATTAACATTATATAACATTTTTAGAATTCATAAAAATTATACAAATAGACGTTAGAAGACTGTACTAGTCTAGTGGCTTTGGAAACATGGAATACATAAACACTGGTACATAAATGAGCAACCTTATCTCCAGCCAGTCTATTCTTGACTAGCACCCTTCTTAGACACATCCAACATAATATATATCTTCACTACATGGGGAAGGAAACATAAAAAATAGTTATCTCAAATGCTCTGTTAGGGTAAAAAATGGAGACATATAAGCATAATCATGAGCATAAGGGTATGTGAACAAGATCATGATGATACCAGATCATACCCAGCATTTCAAATATTGCAATGGAGATCATGGCATAAAGATTAGTAGTTCATCAAATATGAATCATAATGAAATAAAGAGAATAGGCCTTGAAATCCTAACATAGGAATAAGGCATGTAATTTTGGCAACACATAAGTATGTAATGAATTATATAGTAGCCAACGAATCACTATTAATACCATCTTAGTGGACAAAGTCTTATACTGAACTAAGTGAATCCCCATTCATTAATTTTATTAATGAAATAAGTAAACCCTAATTACGTCAATGTATTACTGAACCATGTAAACCCTCATTCCATCCCTGTATTACTGAAGCGGGAAAACCCTCATTCCTAGCCTATATTATTGAACTGATTGAACCCTCATTCGTGCCCTGTCTAACTCATGAGATATAAACATTTACCAAATGCCTTGGAGAGAGAAATATGTCCCATCTATCACATATTGAAATTGTACAAACATGTGCCACATGATCATAAATGAACATATCATAACCGATGAAATTCAATGGGTATCATAAATAGGAAAACATATCATAACCTATAAAAATAGATTGGTTTCATAAACATTTCTTCATAAACATAACCCACAAAAAAAACGGGTGTCAAAAGCATATGACCTGTGAATAAGAAATAGGTTGCATAACAATATTCCATAAAAACATAATCCATTCAGAGAGTGAATATAAATTTAGACATTTAATAATTCCCTATAAAGGCATGACTAAAACCAGTGGATGTAATCTTAGATGGGAAATAAATTTTAGAGATATTTTAAAAACATTTATTGAAGAAAAATATCCATTCTTCATTGAAATTTTTTATTACGTAATAGAATTTAAAAACATTTTTCATTGAAAATAGATTTGATTACATATAAAAGAATATTTTAAAATAATAAAACATTTTTAAATTATATATTTCCTTGAGAATTATATTCAAGGATATTTTTCAAACTTTTTTGAAAATGTGGTTTTCCAAAATAATATATTTCAGACAAAATAGATACACGGGAAGATTTTACATAAAAACATTATCTTAAGTACAAAAGAGTGTAAAAATGGTACTAACACATGATGATATCCTGATAACTATAGGAGAAGAAAACTCATGAATATTCTTGAGATACGGATCATAATATTTCATCAACGGAATCATAAACATAAATAATCTCAAAAGGGAATGATATTTTCTCAATAAAATATTATAACATAGTGAGTTGGGATTATACACTCCATGTTAGAAAATAAATTTAAATAAATTTTAATATTTAATTTAAAGAAGAATATTAATGATACAAAAATTAAAATATATGTATATGCACCTTGAAATGAAATTTAAGTGCAAAACAAAACATGAGTATCAAAGATAGAAATAGAGACAAATCTATTTTTTCTGTTTTATAGCTTTTTGAACATAAACCATGTGAAAGAAGGACCATAAAATGGATATGTGATTACCCATAAATTTAAGTATAATATATATAGAATACAATCATGCAAACTGAATACATTATAAGGAAATAGTTACGAACATAATATGTATCACATAAAAATTAAATGTGAGATAAAATCCCCTTACCTTCTATCTTGACTCTCTCTATTCTCATAAAATCATCCTATATAATAAATATAAATTAATTATAAATATTTTTCAGAATCATGTTATTATATCTATTACCATATATTATTTTATTATGACCTTATATTACCCTCTTTTTAATAATCCTATGTTATGGTTTTACTTGGGGTAATATTTTCTTTGTTCTTCACATGTGTCTTAATTTGTTATATTGTTGATCCTTATACTAATATCATGATTAGATAATGTAGAACATGACATAAAAATTATTTATATATAGTATATTTATATATCCGATAAATTTTTATTATAATAATATATATAATAATGAAGTATGTATTGGAATACATTATTTATAGAGACGGTATGTTATAGGTATGCATGGTTGATGTAATCCTTTTTTATTACTGTGTTGAATGAATGTATGTAAATGAAATATATATATATATATACATATATATATATATATATATTTCTTTGTTAAAGTAGAAAGACTATATCATATATACATATAAATTAATTACACACATCCTTAATACATTCTATATGATTTTGGAATGAATCACATCACTTTGAGGGGGTGGAAGTCCACACTTCCTCAAGCGAGACTATCATATTAGCACCAAATGGAAGGTAAAACAGTGTGTGTTGTAAAATGAATAAATAATCTCTAATAAATATTAAAAATAATATAAGAAATATATAAATATAGATTCAATTATAATGGACATAATGACTTGTGGAAATGGATAAATAAACAATCATCATTCCATGTGGTAGTAGTTCACTGTACAGAGAAATAGTATGTACAACAACCATTATAAGGAGTTGTGTGTATGTGTATGTCAGATCCATTGCATAAAAAAACATATTATATGGATGATACTATTTTTTCACACAAGAAATAAATAAATATAGTGGAGGTGGTGTAGAAAGAAAATAATGGAATTGATCTTGAGAGAAGACGTTACCTCTTAATCGGGTAACTACTTTTGGTTTATGCCCAAAGGTGTCCTTGAGAAGATTTCCTTCAAAATTGAGGATTCAAGGTCGAAGGTAAGATTTTTTAGAGGCTAAATTGGAATATTATGTATGAACATAAATGGTTTGAGAGGTGTGAATAATGAATAGAGGTGGTGAACTTTTATAGAGAAGGAAAAATACTCATTTGGAATTTCAAGAAACAAGTTAGGTGTACACATTTTTATACTTGAAAAAAGTATGAAAAAGAAAAAACAATCATTAATGTAAGTTTTATGGATGATATATGGATATAAAATGGGCGTTAGATATGTTTCCATTATATTAGGGCCCTTAATTAAAAGGATTAGTCCCCAATTTAGCTTAATTTGGCCCTAACTGCTGTGATTAATTTTAATCACATTTACAAATAATTTTGGTAAAAAATTGACATGGTCTTATTATAATCTAAATATAATATGGGATACAATGGTGTATTCTCTGTATTTTAAATTCACTTCACATAAGTAGCAAAATTAAGATTAGTACTAATCACGCAGATGGAAAAAAATAACAAGGTATAAAAGTAGGAAAACGTTCTACAGTTTATTAAGATTGTATATTTAGATTGAATTTAAATCTGACTATAATTAATTTATTTGTAATATTAAATGTTATATTTGTCTACTGTTACCTTACATCTAATTTATAATATCATTTACCATTAATAAATAATTATACAAAAAGGTTGTTTTTAACTAAAATGTTGCATTTTCACAGTTCATCAAAAAATGATGTTTCTCCAAAAAATACCAAATAATTACCAGAAGATAATTTAAACATTCCTAATTAACTAGTCCATATTATTTTAATAAATTCTATTTCTAAATGTTCCTAAAATTACTTTCATTATTGGAAGTTGTTCATTCAAGAAAATTATATATTTAAACACAAAATGGTCTTCACCAAAAATCATATATATTTTTATCAATAAGTTTTATTTATATAAAACTATTATAAACTATATTATAAAATTAGTTATTACAATTCATGTTAATAAGTTTAATATATAGGTTACAAATATCTTATTTCAATAATTAAACAATAAAAATGGATGTTCCATAGAAACTCAGTGTTGTATGTATTGTACACCAACTCAGTGTTGCGTGCATCATACGCCAAGTTATTAATATGTGTAATGTACTCCACGTAAGTATTTAATTTAAAAGTAAATCTTTTACAAAGTTAATTGAATTATATAAATGAAAATTGAATTTTATTTTAAAAATAAAAGGATTGTAGATACTTGGTCTGTAACATTCTACCCCCATTAAAATAAATTCTTCCTTCAAAAATAGTCACAAGGGTAAAAAAAGTGATGATACAAATACTTCTTTATATCCTCATGTTCCCAAATAGCTTCATCCATCTATTGATTTCACCACAAAAACATTGACCAAGAAAGTGGTATTGTTTCGTTGAACATTCTCTAATTAGTACAGTATTCAACATGTTACTCCTCATAAGAATGATCATACTCCTGCAGTATTACCTCTGGGTCATTATACATTAAGGGTCAATTTTGTACTTCCTCATGAGTGATACATTTAACACATAATTGACATGAGATCTATTTTTACGAAGTTCGATGCAGTAAACTACTCTCTTGATATGATCAAGAATTTCTAAGGGGCCGATATTCCTAGGGATTAGCTTCCCTTTCCACTCAAATCCTATTACATTCTTCCAGTGTTAGATTCCTAGAAACAACATTTCCCCAACTTCAATATCTAACTCATGTCGATGTTTATTAGTATATTTTTTTTGGGGACTTTAAGCTACCTTGATATATCGTTTAAAGGTTATAACCTTCTCAGCCATTTCTTTAGCGATCTCAGGTCCCAATAGATTTATTTCTCCATCCTCATCCAAAAATATTGGATCTCTACATTTCTTCCCATATAGGGATTCATAATATGCCATATGAATTATTGAGTGAATGTAATTGTTGTATGAAAACTCATCCAGAGGAAGGGGATGATCCCAAAAACCTTTGGAATCCATAGAATAAGTTCTCAACATATGATCTGGGGTTTGAATTTTTCTTTTATATTGACAGTCTATTTGAGGATGATAAGTAGTACAAAAACTCAATTTTGTATCAAGAAAATTATGAAGACTTCTCAAGAACATTGAGGTAAACCTCAGATCCTGATCTGATACAACAGAATATGGTACTCCATGAAACTTTACCACCTTCTCAGTGTATGTCCTGGAATGCTAATCATGAGAGGAATATTCTCTGATAATGGTGACTTGTACTGACTTAGTAAGGTGATTAACTACCACCCATATAGCATTAAACCCTTTAGAGGTTTTGGATAGTCCAACAAAAAATCTATAGAGATGTTCTCCCATTTTCATTATGGTATGGGTAATTAATGAAATTTACCTTTAGACTTCTATCTTTCATCTATAAATTTTTTTCATACTAAATACCAAGATACAAACTCTATTATATCCCTCTTCATTACATCCAACCATAATTATTCTTTCATGTCCTTATACATCTTAGCACTTCTAGGATTGATAGGAAATGAAGAACTACGTGATTCCTCTAACAGCTACTTCTTTAAATATGGCATCGAAAGAACACATATATTGTTCCTAAACCTTATCATTCCATCCTAATCAAGGTTAAACTCATGAACATTTCTGGCCTTCTTTTACAGATCTTATCTCTTCAAACTGTGCATCCTTAATTTTCACTTGTATATATAGTTTAACATTTAATTCAGATATATAATAATTCCCCATTCCATTAGGATTTCTTGATCCATCCATTGAAATTATAGAAATATTGGATCCTTTTTTATCCTCATCAAAGATAAGATAGCATGATATTTCCCTCTCAAAGCAGCAGCCACCTTGTTCCCTTTCCCAGGGTGGTATTGTATTGAGAAATCAGAATCCATTATCAAATATAACATTTTCCTCCGATGTAAGTTTAACTCATTCTATGTGAATATATATTTCATAATTTTATAATCAGTATATATATAACACTTTTCCCCATATAGATAATTCCTTTATATCTTTAATGAAAAGGTTACCACTTCTAACTTCAAATCATGATTTGAGTAATTTTTCTCATGAATCATCAATTGTCCTAAGGAATAGGATATAACCATGTAATTTTTCATAATAATACATCTCAATCCCTTCTTGGATGCATCTATATATATTATAAAACCTTATCCACTATAGATTAGTGTAATCATTGGTGAACTAACCAACCTTCTCTTCATTTATTTGTACTTTTCCAGACATTCATCTTTCCAGAAGAACATAAAACTCTTCCAAGATAACTTATTCATAGGATTATATAGTTATGAGAAATTCTCCACAAACCATAAATAATATCCATCCAACCCAATAATTCTATAGATATTAGAAATATTTGTTGGTCTAGACTTGCTTTCAATAGACTCTATCTTTTACGGATCTACTATTATACCATATCATGAGATTATGTCACCGAATAATGAATCCTTTTGGAAACAAAATTAACCCTTGGTATATATTTCACAAAAAAATTCCTGCCTTAGGGTCTTTAGTGAAATTCTCAAGTGATTTCCATGCTCTTCCTCACTCTTTGAAAAGATAATAATATCATCTATAAATACTAAAAACAAAATGTGGAGGTAATGTCTAAAGACTATATTAATTAAATCCATGAATATAAATGTGGAATTAGTGAGACCAATAGGCATCACTATATATTCATAGTGACCATACCTAGTTCAAAATTCCATCTTGGGTGTATCCTACCTCTTGAGAAACAATTTATTTTATCAATAATAATGGTTAGTCATTAAAAATAATTCATCTCCACACAATTGATTAAACAATTCATCAATATGGGGAAGAGGATACATGTTCGTGATTGTGATCTTGTTGAAATATTGATAATAAATAAGGAGTAACATTGATCCATCATTCATTTTCATATGATGAAGTGGTTCACCCTATGGTGACACACTTGGATGAATGAATCCCTTATCAAGATTTCCTTGGAGATACTTATTTAATTCCTATAAATCAATCATTGCAATTCTATAAGGAATCTTTGAAATTAGTGTGGAACTAGTTACAAGTACTATCGAGATCTCAACATCAAATTTTGGTGGAATACTATGAATCTCTTCTATAAAGGCACACACAAAATCCCAAACAATAGGCACATCATAGATTCTAATCTTATCCCCAACCATTTGAGATAAAAAAACGTTTGTAATGGGAATTAAGAACAATACACTTGTTTTTAATATCCACAAGATGTCGAGACTTATCATCATAGTAATGGATAATCATAGGAGGGTATGAAATATGAAATGTTACTTCCCTTCCTTAACAATTGAAGATTCATTTATGCAATGAATTTAACTTCATTATAAGGTCAAATTAAATTATAACAAGGGAATAATTATAAGATTTTAATGAAACACATTCCTAAAAACTTCTATCAGAGAGGAATCATAGACTTGAGATGCAATAATCATAGCATTAGGAATTTGAACTAATAATTCCACCTATAATTGTTTTGGAGGAATCTTATCACCCCTATAAAATTCATTATATTTGAATGAGTGGTTATATTCATAATGAAATATGAAATTAGCAGTTCTATAGTGGATGGTAAGTTTACCTTTCATGACGCCACTATCACACCTCTCATGGTAAAAATAAATTGTATGAGATTTTTTTTATCCCATGGATTAAGAGGTTGGTGATGTCAATCATCATAACTAACCCTCAGGTTTGGGAAATAGTTTGAAAAATTCACATTCTATTTAGACTTGAAGCACTAAATTGTGGGATGTTCATTCTATGTGGAACTTTTTGAATTAGCATTTTGAGAAAAAAAACTTCCCATCACCTTGGTAATCAATTTTCTGATGGCCTTCCCTTCCACACATAATACATTAATTAGACCCCATAAGGAAATTACATTCATGATTTTTCCCATAATCATACAATAATGAGAAGTTCATAATCTTTTCTCTATGGTTTTTGTGTTTTATCTAAACTCCAAATTCATCTTTATCTCAAAGCCATGACATTGATACGTTACACCTACCTCCATTTAAATCTGGATTTCACAATGTACAATCTTTTCGTAAATACTAATGTATATTATGGCCAATACCATTATAAGACGTGGCATTAATCCACAAATTATAAAATAAACATTACTTCTAGGTACGATGATAATTCATGAAGCATGCCTCAAAAGTATCCTGAGATTAGCCTTATGTGTTCCAGTATACTTTTCATATATTTGCTTCAACTCATATATTTTTTCTCCATCATGGGAAGAATAATTAGAGGAAGGTACTAATTAAAAAATAGGTTCTTTAACTCATGCCAAATCATGGATTGAATCTTTTCATGCTACCTCATATTATTTATTCGATTACACTATTAATCGTCTTGACCTTATAGCTGATAAATTGCTAGAATAAATTTTTTCATGCTTCATACAATGAAGAATAGAGAATATATATTCAATGGTATTAATCCATTGTTTAGTGAAAATTAGATCAGAAGACCCCCTTAAAAGAAGGTGGATGTTACCTCATGAAATACTCAAGATAATGTTTTTCAATCCATTTCTCATTTGGAAGTTAACTATGTTTCATAGCTTGAGAAAGCTTTGTGAGCAAAGAAATGAGTTTTTTTCATTCCATCTACCAAAGACTGTAGTTGTTCTTGAGTAAAATCATTTCATTTTCCATTTCAATCACAATTAATGCGGTTCATTCAGGTTTCATCCACTAACTAAAACAAAAATCATAGAGTAAGAAATAATTATCATAATGAGGAACCACATAATCATGATATAACAAATATAGTATCTCTAAATTTTGACACTTCCCTAAATATATTAAACCTTAGGTTTATCCAAGGTTATTCATAGTCAATATAAGATTAAATCCTTCATAATAGTTCATGAAGAGTTTGTAAATTCCCAAAGCATATCCACTAGGAGTTTCAAACCAGGTGTCTTGCAAGGCCTATTGCCATTTACTAGATTTCCCCAAGACAAGCCCAAAACATCATGTCAGATTTGTTACCCTCAGGTACATCTATTCCATATCCACATCCACTTGTAGTATCTAGACTAGGAAATATTTCTAAGAAACCACTTATCAATCCTTCAACTAAATTCTTGGACATTTTCTTACACATTGACTCATCTATATACTTATCCTTAAACTTGTCCATAGGTTTTTCACCAAGGTTTTCCCATCATAGTTTCCAAAGTATATCTAAAACTCTCTTTGGTACAAACTATAGAAACCCTCAATTTAAAATCATTAACATTACATAACTTTTTTACAATAATTCAACATTATATAAATATATGGAAGAAGACCGTACTAGTCTAGAGCCTCTGGAAACATTGAGTACATAAAAACTAGTACACCAATGAGTTATATTATCTCCTACTAGGTTATTCATGACAATCACAGTTCTTAGAAATATCGAACATAGTTCATATCTTCATTACATGGGGAAAGAAACATAAAAAGGGTTGAGTTAAAATACTCAGTAAGGGTAAACAAGGGAACATGTAAGCCTAATCACAGTGTAATGATATGAGAACGTGATCATGAAGATATAAGATCATACCACACATCTTAAATATCATAACTAATATCATGACATAATTATTGTAAATTCGTAATTCATGATTCATAAGGAAATAAAGATAATAGGCCTTGAAAGAATCACATAGGAATAAGACATGTAATTAGGGAAAACATAAGCATTTAATGATTTCTAGACTACCCAAGGAATCCCTTCAAAGGCCATTATACTATACAAAGTCCTTTCCTGAACCAGGTGAACCCCCTTTCCCAATTTGTATTACTGAACTGAGTAAAAATGCATTTTGTTCTTGTATTATTAAACCAAGTAAACCCCCATTATAGAAATTTATTAAAAAATCAAGTAAACCCCCATTACAGACCAATATTACTGAACTAAGTGAACCCTTATTCTAGACCTATCATTATCATGAGATATAAATCATTACCCAATGCATTGGATAAATATTTAGGTCACACACATAACATAATGAAATCATACATACATATTCCAAAAGATCATAAAAGAACATATCATAACCCATGAAATGAAATGGTCATCATAATCATGTAATAATATCCTAACATGTGGAAAGGGATATGTTTTGTATTCATTTCATCATAAACGTAACCCATGAAAAGAATTGGGTTTAAAAAGCATATAAAATGTGAAAGAGAAATGATTTTCATAACATCATTCCATCAAAACATAATCCATTCAGAGAAAAAATATAAAAGGAGATATTGAATAATTCCCCAAAAGTAATGATAGAAACCATGGATGTTATCTTATATTGGAAATAATTTTGATATCTCTTTTAAAATCACTTCTTGTGGAAAAATATGATTTCTTCTTTGAAAAAATATTTTTTTGACATAAAACCTTTTGAAAACCATTTTCTTTGAAAATAGCTTTGAAAGAATATAAAGAAAAATTTAACAACAATAAACCATTTTTAAAATACATTTTCTCTTAATAATTATTTTCAAGGAAATATTGAAAACATTTTTTTAAACATGGGTTTTAAATAAAATAGATTTCCAACCAAAGAGATAGACAATCAAATTTTACATAAAAGCATTATCTTAAGTAACAAATAGTGTTAAAATAGTACTAAAACATGATAATAACCTTAATAAACAGGGTATAATAAATCTCCTGATTAGTTTTGCTATATTTATGATAATATTTCATAAAAGGAACCATAAAAATATATAATCTCTATAAGTTATGAGATTGTATCAATAAACTCTAATAACTTGGTGACTTGGGATCATACTCTTTATGTAAGAAACAAAAATGACATGAATCAGAATGTATCATTAAAAGAATTAGATTAATGAATGTAATTGTAAAATAGATTTATTTATGAATTTAAAAAGAGTTTATGTGCATAATAAAGCATGAGTCTCAATGAAGGTCAATTGAGACAAAACTGTTTTATCGATTTGGTAACTTTTGGAACTTAAACCCCATAAAAGAAGGATAATAAAACGAAATTTTGAATACCCATAAATTGATTCATAGGATAAAAAGAATAAAATCGGGATCATTATATACACCACACAAAAGTAATGAGTGGATAATATAACATGTATCTCCGAGAAATTAAAAATGAGATGAAATCCCCATACCTTGTGTATTTACTCTCTATGTACTCGTACAGGCTTCCTGTATAATAAAAATAAGTTTATTATAAGCATTTTAATGAAAAATATTATAATATATATTATCATATATTATTTTATTAGGAAATTGTATTACCCTCTAGTTAATGATCTTATGTTAAGTATTCACTTCGGGTCATATTCGCTTTGTACTTTACATGTGTCTTAATTTGTTATATTTTTTATTCTTATTCTTATATCATAATTACATAATGTAGAACATGATATAAATGTAACATATATATTTTATATTTATATGATAATAATCTATATCATAATGGACTACATAATGGAATACACCGTTAATAGAGATAGTATGTTGTATGTATGCATGAACACTTTTTTCCATTTTTATTACTGTATTGAATGAAAGTATGTAAATGAAATATGTATGTGTGTATATATATATATATATGTATATATATAATTATTAAAGTAGATTTAATATATAATATATATCATTTATGTTCCTTAAACCAATCCTTAATACATTCTATGTAGTGTGTGAATGAATCCAAGAACATTTAGGGGCGGTAGTCTACTCTTCCTCAAACAAGATTATCATATTAACACCAAATGGAAGGTAAAAATATGTGTGTTTTAAAATGAATATATAAGATTAAATAGATAGTAAATATAATATATTTCATATATAAAAAGTTTTCCATTATAATTTCATCCTTGATTGGTGGTAAAGGAGAAATGGAAAATCATCATTTCATGAAGCAGTTGTTCACCATACACAGAAACTGTATGTTCATCATCCATTAGATAGATGTTTCATTAAGTGTATCTTAGAAAAAATAAATACTGAAATCCAAAGTACATATAGGATACTGGTGTTATCAGACAAGAATAGAATAAATAGAGTGGAGTGTTTGATAATGAAAATAAATGAAATGATCTTGAGAGAAGATGTTACCTTTTAATCAGGTAACTCCTTTTAGTTTTTTCCAAAATGCCTACTTGTGAATCATTCTCCCCGAAAGGATAATTAAATGTAGAATAGATGATTTTTGAGAGGATACTTTTTCAAATCAAGGAAGATCATAAAATTATTGAGAAGTGTGATGAATGGGTAAAGGTGGTGGCCTTTCATACGGATGTAAAAGGACTTATTTGGAATTTCCAGAAACAAGTTACGTGTGCACATGTTCACACCTAAAAAAAGTCTTAAAATCCAAAAAACTAAATATTGGAAGCTTTATGGTCTAAATATGGGAAAAATATTGGCGTTGGAACTGTTTATAAGTCATTTGGGACTTTATGTTTAAGGTTTAGTCACTAATTAAGCGTAATTTGGCCTTAACTACTGTGATTAAATTTAAACACCTTTTCTAATTATTTTGGTAAAAAATTGACATAGTGTTATGAAATTATAAATATTAGACTGAATAAAATGTTTTATGTTGGATTTTTTAAATTTTATTTATATAATCAGAAAAAATAATATTAGTGTTATTCCCACAGACAGAACGAAATAATTTGGTTTTAATGTTAGAAAATGTTCAGTAGTTCATTAATATTTTATATTCAGTTTTAAAGTGAAATTGATTATAATGAATTTAATTATAATTTAATATGTAATATTTGTCAAATTTTATAATAAAACTAATTTATAATATCATTTCTCCTTAATAATTTATTAGAAAAATTGTTGTTTTTAACAAAAATACATATTTTAAACTATTCATAACAAAGGAAATCTCTCAAAAATACCCAAAAATTAACCATAAGAGAATTTCAACATTCTGAATTCATAAATGATTTTTATTTTACCAAAATTATTTTCTATATTTTTCTATATTTACCTTCATTATTAGAACCAGTTCATTCTAGAAAATTATGTTTTTAAAAATAAAAGGAATTCACAAAAATCAAATCTTTTATTATCAATGTTTTTTGTTTATATAAAAAAGTTATATAAAATATTTGAAAATTAATTATTATAATTATATTAATAATTTTAATTGATAGTTTATAATTATCTTATTTAAATAATTAGAATAATAAAAATGGATGTTTCATAGAAACTCAATGTAGTGTGTATCGTACCCAAACTCAGTGTTGCATGCGTCATACACCAAGTCGGTATTGTGTGTAATGTACACCAAGTTAGTATTTCATGTGAAATGAATTTTTAACTTATTTAATTGGAAGTAATAAATGGATATTTTAATTTACTAAAAAAATAGGTCTATAAAAACTCATGGTGTTACAGTCAATGCTAATAATATCACTGATATATCTACCATTTTTCAGCTCTATTTTAGTGTTCATAAATGGTAGATTTATCGGTGATTTTTTATTACATGGATAAAGGACTTGATTTTATTATCACTTTTTGTTTAGAATTAATAAAATTTGGCACATCCCATGCCAGAATCTATGGTAGTATGGGTTTATGGAGATAAGAATGAGAAAAAATTTCACCACAACATTGTGAGGCTAATTCTAGTGGGCATGGTGATAGTTATTATATCCATGTGAGAAATAGGTAGTATGAAACAGTGATGGGGAAACTATGGTGTGTGTATTTTTTTAATGGGTTTTTGATAAAATTATAAATAGGATAGGGTTCATGGTATTTTTAAAAAATGGATCTAAGAATCATGAACCCTGTTCACACTTCCTCAAGAATTTTTAATTAAAAAATCATTAATATTTAAAAACACAGTTTATATATAAATACTTATCAATTTTAAAATCCTCAATATGTATAAAATTTCAATAAAAATAAATACTTATTTATTAAATAATCAAAAATATTAATAACAGTTTTCATTCCCATTTTTATCAACCAGTCTGACTCTTGGGGCACTACTCGATCTCCAGTAGTGTTTGTTCATCAATTATTGTAATAGGTCCAAAGAGAAAATTTTGTTTCCAACTGAATATTTCAATATATTAATATCTTCACATTATAATACCAAACATTCATTCAACATTCTACCCTATATATTAACATGAAGTAAAAAAGTTCAAGGGAAAAGTGTATCAGTTCAAACATAAGAAATAATTCATCCATTATTTCACACTAAGTCTACCTGAGCCATAAAAATTGTTGAAAATATAAGGATTTGATTTGGTAAACAATTTATTCCTTTTCCAAATAATCATGATACCACTGAAATGATAAATCATGTGCATATTATCAAGTGTGATCCAATTTTATTTCTAGATGGATGTATTAAATGAGATGTGAACCTTTTATTATGGAAATCAACATAAATTGCATGCACTCACCTTAAAAAATAAGTCAAAAAATTCAAGTGCAATAAAAAAGATAAGAAGACTTTTAAAATATTCGTACTTCAAATTTTCTTATGTTATTGATTAATTAAATTAGAAACCCTTTCTATTGAGATTATTTGTTAGATAATAAATGAAGGGAGATTGAGAAAAATATACCTCTTTAAATAACAAGATCTTCATGAAAATTCTAGAATAATTATATTTTATTCTAATTGATATACTAATTCATTATGTACCTTTATATTTCTTCATTTACCTCCCCCTCAAGGGAAACACTAATAAAAATATTTGTAATGGTATATCTCTTCACTAATGGTTTTCAGGATTTTCCAATATGGGGAATACACCAAAATTCATCTTCACCTTATGATGGTTCATATTTGAGAACATATATAAATTCACCAAGGATGATATTATTCAATACTTATTCTTCTTGATACAAAAAAATATGATCAAACAATGATGAAATCTTTTTTATACTTACTGTCTTGAATATTCTAACACATTATTAAAATTTATCAATGATGAACCTCTTTATTATCTATATTTGAAACCCAATTGAGGAATCATTCAAGTATGATAACATATTCATATTTGTGATCAATAATTGATATCACTCGATGCATTTCATGTTACCCCCTTTTTATTTGGTTCACCGTAAATTCCTTACATCATAAGAATTGATAAAATAAAATATGATTTTAGAAATATGGTTGATCTTTTTAACTTCTTAATGTGAATATTAAAGTACTGTTTTTTTATAAATGATGTTGGTGAAACTCCCCTAGTATTCCTGATTTCATATCTGAACATTTATTCTGATTTATATTGTTGTAGTTGGGATCTCTTCACACAATATTCTGATTTTTGGTGGGGATGTTTTTCCCATATTTTCCATCATGGATGAAGAAATTTGAACCCGCATAAATATTATTTCTTATTCTATATAAATATCAAATCAAACATTTTCATAATGTCTATAATTTTCACATATCTCATATTGAACGTATTTATCCCAATAATTATATTTTTAATCTGATTGATTATATGGTTTTCCATTACCAATTTTGGGGCTGTTTGTGGGGAACTAGCTTCCAGATTCTTTTCTTATGCAAATTAGTCATTATGGTAGGATTCTAATCACCAACCTATTTCCATAATTGTATATATCTTTTTATCTAACCTATAAAATTAATGATAATTTTTTTGAAACATTATAAAATGTTGATATGAATGGTATAATTTTCTTCATAGATGCATGAGATAGATCATTGAATAAATTAAAGATATTTTTATCATAGGATATAAGTATTTTAACCATAAAATCATCCAATGAAGACTGTGTACTATTATAAATTGTCTCCCTATATTATAAGTGTGAAAATATAGCTTCTCAGAATTGGCCAAAAGAATATCTAATTTCATACATATCATATTGTGTTTCATTTGATCATCATTAAAAATCACCTAAGCATAAAACAATATCCCTTATTCGTTCAAATTATTCTCCATGCAAGTTATTTTTTTACAAAGATTCATGTTCGTTTATCTTCTAGTATTTACATACAATTTCAAATTGATAATTTATTATGTATGATTCATTCAAGCGATGGAAGAAATAGGGAGGGTTTCTTTGATGAATATTTCAGATGGTGGACCCATAAATCACCCAAGGGTTTTGAACAACTACTTGTATTACTCGAATCATGCTTTTGGTTGGAAAATCTCATCTACATTGAATAAATGTAAGGATATTCCTCCTTTTATGGTTCAATTGTTGGATCATTCATTTAGAGAAAACCTATGTCTTCACACATGATAGTTTAGAAAGGAGAAAATGCGCATGTTGTGGCTTTAGATAGGTATTTTTTCTAAAAGGTTATATATCTGTAAGTATTTGTTCATCTCTTGTATCTCATTAGAAAAAGTCATGAATATTTTTAAGGTGATATATCTAGTTAATTAATTTTCCAACATTTTTGGATTAACAAACTTCAAATGTTATTCTGGTGGTCATGGATTCTTCAAACATCTTTTCCCTTCCACATAATTGAAAAAATGAGTGTAGAGTTTTGGATTAATTAACCTTCAATTGGGTATTATTCTATTTCATGAATTGATTTTGATACTCAACATCAATGATTTTAAAGATACTTGTTCAAAAATATGGAACAAAATATATGGGTTAAATTGGTTTATTTGGCAACTAGAAATTATTTTTTATATTTAATCAACAATTAGTACTCAAATTAGGATGGACACGGCCACATAGTTGGTTAGCTTTGGTCATTTTTCTCTTATTTTAAATGAAGATGGTTTATTATCAAACCTAATTGATAAATTCATGCTAAACATGATTGTGGGTGAAATAAATATTAGAATGGAATATGACAAGATTCCCCCTTTTGTGATGCTTTCCATATAATTGGCTATTAAAGGGATAATTGTAGAAGTGAACTGTTGTGTTCAAACTCTCAAACAAAAGTCCATCACATCTAGAACTGTCGAATGACTAGAAAAGCTAATATCCAGCATGCTGAGACTGTAGTCACTTATCAGGTTTCAATTTCAATATATCATAATCCAAATACGGGACATATTAATGCACATGTTGACATATTAAAGTATCATGATGGATGTACAGATGAAATGACCTACCCACTACATTTTCAGAAAATAGAAATAAGCTGGTTTCACATATTCTATAAGTTGACAAACCCAAGGAATACATTGATTATATAGATTAGGATGGTCTTCTCATGGGTTTTCCTTTCAAATATTCCTTGGCTAAAGTAATTAGGGGTGACAGTATGGTCAAAAATAAAATAATAGTTAAGAAAACCAGGACGTATCTACACAAAATGAGAAGGAATTTAATTTGAGTAAAGAGAAGAAAATGGATTCCTTTAGTTGCAGGGGGAATACTGAATTAGAAGATGCCTCAAAAAATGTGCACTCTAGTTATCCTCATCATAAATTTAAACATGGTATTGTACTATATTACAGTAACTATTTTCTGAAAACATTTAAAGCACATGGAGATCATTTGTTTCCTCCAATATTCATCAATTCAAAAGAAATAGAGACTTCCTCCTCACCCCCAAATGTCTCAGGACAAGCATTATATCGTATAAAGGATGTCATATCTTCCTTAAATCCTCTGGAAAAAGTGATGACCCACGTGAAAGACACACTCAAATTGAGAGTGGAAAACCCTCATGATTTTGGATCTAGTAAGTGCATGTATGTCCCTTCTATCTCTCAAGGTGTTGAAATATTTCCACTCTACAAGAAATAATCTGGTTTCTTCAAATTAATGTTCAATGGACTCTTCTAAAAGAATATTGGTCCCTTCTGTTTTTCAAAGTGCAGCTACTCCTGTCCAGCTCACAAATAATTACCAAGTTTCTACTAATTGAATTTTGAATGAAATAAGGATCTTAAAAAAACATTATCTATAAGATCTCAATGCATAGGGGATGGGTGCTCTAAATTGAATATCACTGGGAAATCAGTCTTGAAGTCTCTTGGGAATGATAATTTTTTAAGAACGAATGAAAAACTTCTTGCAATGGTAAGCACTGAATATTATTTTGACCTTCTTGCATCTGGTAGTAGAGATGATGATTTTCAAAACAATGCATGTGTATGTGAAACTGATGAGACAACAAATATTGATGATACTGAATTTCTTGATTATAAAATGGGATAGTTAATGTAGCCCAAAACATGGAGAAGAGGGATGAATCCTTGAGGTAGGGACAGATGCTCCCCTCATCAAAATATGAGCACTCGAACTAAGTATTCCTAACTATTTTCTCATTGTACATAATTTATTTTTTCTATTCCTCATATATATATTGATACCTTTTAAAATAAAATTAATATGTAAATCTTCCTCACCCTTAAAAAACATGCAATTTCAAATCATTGAGATTGATAATATTTTTCAAGATTTCCTAAATTAATGGTTTCTTTCATCTAGAGTATTTTTGTATTCAAAATAATTAATATTACTAATATTTATTAATGAATTTAAGAATATTATTTACTATACATATATACATAATAAAAATCAGCATTATTATGAATAAAAAATTGTAATTAATGATTTTAGTAAATAATTTGATAAAAATAAATCAATTTTTAACCAAAATAACAACACTATAGAATTGATAATATTAAATCACATCACTATATCATCTATATTATATAATTATATTCTATTTCTGAGGCTCGGATTTTTATTATGTCCCATAGTTAGGTGTGTATAGGTTACACCAACACCGTGTATGTCTACGTCTCGGTTCTGGATAATACTACTCATGTGTATCATCATCGACAGCCACCTCAACATCCTCCTATGTGAATGGTAGTGAATGTGTAGTCTCACCACCTATACCCTATCCCACCTATAAAGAAAGTGGATATTGGCTAGAACTCTCACCAATATATGAAGAATGTGGACGCCATTTGGAAGTATCGCTAATATATAAAGTATATGGTTACTATGTCATTGATGTTTACAAGGCATGGCGTAATAAAGAATCCAATTGACGTTAGTCAACATCTATATTTATGTCTGGATATGACTAAGAAGCTGGAGCAGTGTCTGGGTGATCATTATGAACACCCTCCTCCAGTGCAACATAAACATCTGTAACATAGTTATCCCCACCTTGTACATCTATATCATAATTAACAACCTCATCATCCAATGGTGAATCAATGTAAATGACATGATAAATCTCATCCATGTAAGGATTAAACTCTACCACAACCCTATGAAAACATGTTTGGTCAAAATCACATCCCTCTACTATATTAGAGATGTGAAGGGGGTGAGTGATACAAGTATATTGTGAAAAAAATTATACTTTTTAGTATTGTTAATGAAAAATCGGTTCAACAGTGGAAGGATGACTGAATACCAAATCATGAAATCGCCATCTATGTAATGTCACAAATATGGAAAATGATATTCAATACCACAATTCATAATTAGACTTATCTAATAAATGAAAATGTATTATCCATGCCCCTTGTTACACAGACTCCTATCATATATCCCATAGATCAATACGTCATTCATGTTACCCCCTCTACTCAATTTCTCTATTTCTTAACATCTTTAGTGAATATAGTGAAGGTAATAGATAATATAGGTTATGAATGGGAAGAAGTAATCTGATATGACTCATAACTTTGTCATTCTAATGCCACTCACAAAAAAGAAAATGAATCAATGGAACCATGCTGGATTTGGAAGCAAGAATCACCATACTATACTATGGAAGAATTTGGATGATATCATTAGTATATGAAATCCATGTAATATTAAAAAAATGAAGAATATTGAATTAATAAATTAAGATATGTAAAATAAAAAATAAATATGTAACAATATAAATAATAATCACTTATATTTTCTAGAAGAAGGCTATCAAGTATAATTCTGTAGGTGTGGACCTCATGTCTGGCTATATCTGAATACTGATGTGTGTGACTCCTCGTGTAGATAAAATTATTATAGTTATATTTTATAATATAATTTTATACAATTATGTTTTTAATTACAATGATAGATTAACATACCATCATCTATGGAGAGACACTGCTATAATGTCTGAAACCTATGGAGTGTGAGCATGAGGAGCTAAGCGAGGGATGTGCTCCCACACTCACATCTATAAAGAATAACACATCCTATGATCTACATCTTATCAAAGAGACATGTAAAGCATAGTGAAATATATGTATATTACAAACAAGAAAACCCACATCAATAACAGAATGCCTAGTCAAAATCCTCCAGTAAAGGTAAATTTATCAGATGTAAAAATGGTGAGGACTGATCAAAGAATATTGTGCCACAGATCAGCCTCAAAATATAATCATGTGAAAATTTTAGCATGGGTATCTCATTGGAATCCTGTACTAGATCTGTGAAGTAATGGTCTAACAAGGGAATGTGTAATCTACTACGGATGATAGAAATTCCATGATCATGGACATCAATGACTGGTAATCTTTAAAGAATCTCAAACCAATCTATTCTAACTCATCTTGTCACAGCCGAACCATCGATGGAGAGTCCCAACATAATGGAAACATCCTATAGTGTAATACTCATATCCTCCTCTGTAAAATGAAGTGTATGTGATATGGCCTCCATGTCTATATAAGAATAGAAATGAGCTAATGGATGACAAAGGTGAAGTCACACATTACTACACCATAGATCCCATCACGAAGAAGATGGGGGTGATAGTGGGAGGTGGTGCGACATGATGATAATGTGGAGATCTATGTACACTCAAATGAGGCACTAGATATCCCTCCAAAACCAATCGTGAAACATGAGTTTTAAGGGATGTGAGTATTGGTGGACCTTTTATCAATAAAAAATTATATCATGTTTACTTTGTGTATTTTGAATTCAATTAAAATAGTAATAATTTCTAAAGAAAACTATAACAATATTACATGGTATATATATACTATTTATAATTCATCATTATAATGAAAATTTGATATAAAAATATATGTGGGTGCTGTTATTGGATTACTCTATAAATTTATTAATTTATTGATCTCTAGTAAAGTATAATTTAGTATAATTTTTTTAATATAAATTAGCAATAATGAAAACTACACATTGAACATGTGAATGCAAGATATATTAATTTTCATGGTATGTTTTTTTTATAGTTTCATAAATTTCTTTCTGATAGAAACCAAAAATAAAAAAACCCAAATATGAAATAAGTAAGAACTGAAGAAATTCCTAAATAATAGGATTTATTACTCAAATTCCAATATACGAAACAAAATATACACATTCATGATAAAAGAAAAAAACCAATTTAATATTATGGGAAGTGGAGGTCGGTCCTACCTCCCGAGGACATCTCTTATGAGTAAGTCCTCTTACATGACAAATGATGCGTTGTATTCCCCTCCCCATTCTTACAGCCAGTCCATCACATTTCAGATTTGAGTAGACATTTATCTTCCCTAGTAGCACAAAACGGTGGTATGAATCCAATAATATAAAAAATAATTGAAATTGAATGAAACATAAATGAAAAAAACAACATAACAAACTTTTAAATAACAGGGATAATAGTTGGATGGTCAGTAGGTAGTGGGATATAATGAATGTCACTAACTATCATCCAAGATGCATTATAATAGTTAACCAAATTTCTCATGCGATGCAAGGGGTAAACATAGGGATCTAATGATATGTTTATCGAAGCATAAGATACAAAAACATGTGCACATGGATATCTCATTGCATAAATGTTCCAGCAATCATAGTAATTGTTATCTAAAATGACAATAACCACATGACCAATTGTGCATGTTGCTCGGTCATATAAATCTCTTACCTAGAGTATCCTATTTTCCAAATCAAATGTTAAAAAACTACAGCATGAATCCTCATTTAGTATTCGATCAATGTCACTTTGGAAATGCATAGTAAAATAAATTACATTTTTCATCCTCTGATAGACCTTTTAGAACCATTCAACAAAGTTGTGCACTCATCTTTAAAATTTCCCTTAAACTTACCCAATGATCAGTAGATTTTTCACCCCCTTGAGGACTCCATTTTTGCAATCCACTATATTAGTGGTCATATGGCCATATCTCCTTCCACCAATATATGATAATGAAATTTTTTTTTCTTTGAAATATGCATCATATATTCATACACATATTCATTATCCCTTTGAATATCATCAATACATTGATCATTACTTTCTTTCTTAGGGATCATATGCTAAAATAATAATATATTATATTATTAAATAGTATATTAAATTCACATTCAAAAAATGTATGTTTAGAATAACATACCCAACTTGAGGATCGCTGTCATTATTGCATCATCTCAGAAATTCATAGGCACATTGCATGCAATATGTCTTACTAATTATCAATGAAAAGGATTCATGTTAATCAATGAAACTCCATCACTATTTATAGCCTCTATAATTTCCCTATAGTGATTATATATCAAACACACTCCCATTTTTTGTTTATCATGAATGCGTACGCATGCCAAAAACTATTCACATTATTCAAAATTATCTTTTTCAATAATATAGAATTCATGTTGTTGAGGATCACGATTACCATCCTGTTTGTAAGAAATAAGTATAACACCTTTATACATGCCATAAATGAAAGATACAATGATGTGAATAAATTTTTTATAATAGGGAAAAGCAGCGATGCATGGAAAGAATTCCCAAAAAATCCTATTGAACATCACCATTGATCAATCAACTCGGTGATTGGGGGTCACACTATCAAAAGTATCCAAATTATAAATAATTATATTATGGAGAGACAACAATTCCATAAGTTGTGGAAAAATTGCATAAGATTCATCCCAATGACCATTAACTTTTAAATTTTCATTCTGTTTTCCATTGAAAGCATTGTTTATGATATATTATTGTTAAAAAACATTTGAATTAATTATTTAACATGTGAAATGGGAACATCATGACATGTTCATATCATCTCAAAATTAACAGTGATGTAAACTCTTCATGAAGTGAAGAGTGATCCTATGAAAATATTGTATTCACATAAGTGTGTGGTCCTTCCAATTTGGATATCTTCAAACATGAAAAAAAATATCATATATTTCCCTTAATGAAAAATTATATTTTGGCCCATATTTTTCACATCTAATGAGATATTTTTGTTTCTTTGACTCATAAACCATAAATGTGAAATGCCACTCTAAGTGTAATTTTTATCACATCTTTCATGGAATGTTTACATTCAAAATCCTACCAGAAACAGATGGCATTATCAGTTGATATATATCTATTCCCTATAATTATAGGGAAATTAGAAGCTGGTGTAATTAAATACCAATCAAAAGGTTTTTCATGTGACATTCCTTCAACTATGGTACTCAATTCTGAGGGATGATTACCACTATCTAGTGGATGTCACGGATGTCAGCCTCTCATAGTAACCTCATAAGTTTTATTACCCATATCACCCTACCGTGGATGCTTGTCTCTCATTGGAACCTTGAAAGGTTCATTCCCCATAATCATTTGAGGCCTTAGTAGATACTTCATCCTCTAATAAACATTCATTCAATATATCAATAGTACGCAAAGGGATGCCCCAATCATTTCCTTACAAATTCTGATCATCTTCTTCACATTTTGGTTTTCTCATAGGAGTCATATGAGGAGGAAATTAATAAGTTTTTTGTGACGGATAGACATCTACAATGCTTACAGAACAAGGTTTTGTAGTATTCGGTTTCACCACATCAATATCACAAATCACCACATAAAATTACATCAATCCATTACTAAAATGTTTCCTAGATAACAATAATGCATCCATTCAATCTTCAACATCGACCTGAGGGTACTCAGTGTGCTATAAACATTTCAGATGTTGAATATATCAATATGTTATTGAATTACATGATTTATCAGACTTTAGTTTTAACCAACCATGAATCTTATTGCTAACTTCATCCAATCCCCACACAATCACAATGATTTTCCACTCTTTCAGGTGGAAAACTATAACTAAAACCCCACTCACTATAAATTACCTCACTATTTCAATATATTTCTGTAGACATTATTACCTAGAAAAAAATAATTAATAAATTATTATAAAATATATTACTTATCCACCTTAAAATTTTTGTATGGTATAGATTAGAAAAGAATAATTCTAAGGATAATAAAAAGTGATGCAGTTTTCCATGAATAATTTAAAAATATTATAAAAGTTAAAATTTTAAAATGTCATGTATATTAATATAGTAATAGTAAAATGGAGCGGTATATTTTCATAGGTCATTTTATTTAAAATATTGAAGATAATATATACATAAGTGGAATTTTAATTCAATGAATTTAAATTTACACTATAATTTATTTACCAATGTTTTAAAAAATTCTGATGTTGATCTAGTGTATCCAATTATAAAAATATATTTAATGTTCAAAAATATCTATTTATTTTAATAATGAGTTAACACTTATTGATTTTGAAGTTTTTATTTATGTATAATTATTTTGTTTTTATGTGTGAACCTTTTATTTATTCTTGGTGAAAATTGAGTTTGAAGAAATTTAATAATTTATGATCCTTATAAATATAATTGTTTTATTCTTATGAAGCAATGGAACCATCATTACTAAATATAGAATTTCTATTTTTTTAAAAGGACTCAACCATAAAGAGATGCAGTTATCCTTATAAAAGTATAGTATGATCCTTATGAAAATCAAGATTGACTCGTACACAAGTCCATAGTTGATGCCTATGAAGTTTGGATTGATTCTGAAAAGATCATGCTTATGTTGATTGATCCTTTTTAGGATAATCATAAAAATAAAATTTAATTATCAATAATGTCATTATAAATATGAACTCATCATTATACAAAACTACTTGACTATTTAATAAAATGTTATATATTAGTATACCACATGATCAAAATTTTCATAAATTTAAATTACATATTAATAGATAACCATGTATTGATCTTAATACTTACTTTGGATTTGTTTATCATTATTTAATCAACTAAACAAAACCTATTGTTTAATTACTAGAGTATATATTATAAAACATTTCAGTAGTTTCTTGTCTCCTTACAAAAAGAAAAGTCTCTTGTCAAATTCCTCTTTTAGAATGTCAGTTTTCGACAAACTCTTCTTGAACACCTCTTCTAAAATTCCTTTTTCTTACAATGTTACTCACATGCAAGTGAGAGGGTCTAGGGTAATGAAATTAATAAAAAAAATAGGTATAAATTTACGTCCTTATGTAATTATTGAGGGATGAATCACAAGTCATCAATGTGGAAAATAAAAAGAATTATTACGAATTATATAACTGCATACAACAAAAAGTTATAAAATTTCAATTATGCATTGGTCGATCATCTCAATATCAGCCATCAAATAGTACTCTTAATATGTTTTCTGGTATACTTATTATGTTCAACATATTATATTACATTACCTATTACTAGAGTAAATATATATTAAAAATCCACACATATTTTCCAAAAATTAAACTTTTCAATGTGTATGTATATATATATACATATATTTAATAATAAAACTTAATAATTTTAAATAAATTTAATATAATTTACACTTACATAACCACCATCACAATAATTTACACTTATTTTATTTTCAATTTTAAAATATTACATATGTATATATAATATTTTTTTCATTCTACTAGTTTACAAAATATAAGGAATTATATTACATGAATGAATATTTATTTATAATTAATATTATACTAATTTATTAATTAATATTATTATTTTTAGTCAATAAAATTAATATAATTTACAATTACATAAAAACCCAGAAAATAATATAAACATACATTATTCTCAATTTAATAAAATTACATATATATAAATTGTTCTCATATTTATTCTTTTCAAAATTTAATTACATAGTTTTCATAAATTATTGCATATCATAATATTTATTTTCACTTAATATAATATCAAATTTTTATTTATAAAAAAAGTTTTTTAATCCATATACAAAAAAAAAATTGTATATATTTTTTAATAAATTTAAATATGAAACTTAATATAACTGATATAGTTTTAATAAATTATATAGAAGCACTAAAAATTAGTATGATTTAAATTTTTATTAAATTACAAATATGGTATTTTTATATACATATAAATCTATTCAAATAAAAAATTAAATTAAAAACAAATAAATTTTAAAAAAACATTTTTATTTCCTTAAATATTAATTACATTTTAGCCACGCCATATTTAAATTTACTAAACATTCAATATAAATTATTTCATACAACAAACAAAAACTCATTCTGAAATTAGATAGTACAAAAAAATTAATTTATACATTCATACATTCATTAATACATATTACATAAATAAACCATAAAAACAAAAATTTCTACATCCATATAGTCATGCATCACAAATTAAGTAAATAACCCATTAAAACATAATATATAAACATAATTAAACAATTAAAATTTATAATATAAATTTTACCTTCTTAAAAGATTCAAATATATTTTGATAATGATTTTATAAAGATCTTAGCGAAAAAAAACCAAAATAAGAACAATTAAATTTGGTGGGTGGGAGTGTCCCCTCATTTTAAATAATTTGACCAGGTAGAGGAGTGATCCCCATTAACACCTACTTTATGAATTTTGTGATGTAAGAATGAATCAAGATCCCAAATATCTAGAAGAATAAAGGGAAATGTGAACCTTGCTAACACTTATTCATCATATCAGAGAAGCCTGAAAGGGGTTCATGATTCTTGGGTTCCAATTTTTAAAATACTGAGGACCCTATTACTTTTATAAAAAAATTAAAAACCCAATAAAAAATATGTGGTGTCCTATTATTTTTGATGTCATGAAATGAAGTATAGTAGAAATAGTATGTAAAATATTCATATATCATAGAATTTTGAATTTTTATGTGGTGGTTCAACTATTTAAAATGTATATAATTATTTAATTATAGTGTTTTTCATGGTTGTGCTTCAGTGTTGCAAAATGGATCTTCGATGGAGAGTGATAAGAAGATATACTGAGTCTACTAAATTTTGTTCATTGACATGGATAGTCAATATGAGGGAAATATCTCTATTCACTGGCTTTAGCCATGGTGTCCTACTGGCCAATTGATACTCCTTATATCATGTTTTGGTGAAGGTCATGGTTATGGAAAAAATCATTTGAAAAAAAAATTCTTCCAGGATTTTAGAGGGAAGATGCACATATGAAAAAAAATTACTAAAGATATTTTGGTGAATATTTAATTATACCCCATTAAATAATGGAAAAATTGTATTTTCAATCCTGTTGATTAGGACTTGTGAACCAGGAGTCTTTCTTGGGAATTTTTGTGATTCTCTCTTCCTTTATATGATTTTTTTCTCCCCAATTCTACTGAAAATATATATATGATATTGGTATATTCTAATCATGATCCTTCATGGAATAAAATTTAAACTCAATATTTTTAATGATAAGATACCTTTTTTGATCCATAATAAATTATTTTCCTAAATATGTGTTATTTTTGTTTATAAAAATGATTTTGAGAATATATAAATATTTCGTGAAAGTTCCTTAAAATGTTATTTGAGAAACCATGGATTTATCATGTTAATGTATAGTATAGATATTGGTTGGTGTTTTTAAGCCCCAAAAATATGCATATCCTATTTTATAGTGTCCAAAACGCCTTTTAACATTTCTAAAAAAGTTATATTAATCAAAAAAAACTAAAAAAGGGATCCCCTTTATCAGTGTTATTTTAAGCTATAGTATGAGGGCCTTTATCAATGCACAAAATACTGTTAATAAAGGCCTAGTTGGCTATAATGTGGTGTTAATATAATAGAACACCTAGTAAAAACTTGTATGCATATATAGTAGACCCATCAAATAATTCTATATCCATTTAATAGACATCATGAATACAAAAAAATCCACCCATTGTGTATAAAAAAATTCAATAAACATTACAAATATTGTTTTATATAATTGCATTTATAGTTACCCAACAAATAGTTGAAATCATTAATGTTTAATATTTTGACACCCTTGATCCCCATCTCAAAAATTTCATCTCATGGTATTAATTTCCGAACAAATCATCCCAACTAAAGAAAAATATTCCTCTAATATAAAAAAACATTATTTTAATAATACTATTATGAATTAAATTAAACATTAAAATGAAATAATTCATTAATAAAATGTCAAATATTAATAAAAAATACATATTTGGAGTTATACTAGTAACACCATGCATTATATTGAGGTGGGGTTGATTAATACCTGTCCCAAATGAGTTATGGATCATTTTCAAAAATTATCAATTAATTACAAATGTGTTTGCTCAGTTTTATCTATTTCTATTGTTCTTTTACTAAAATTAGTATCAAATTTATATAATGACACATTTGGATTTATATCGGTCACACCACAAATTGGATTGAGGTGTGGCTGATTCTTATATGTCATAAATTATTGATCGATCATTTTCATAATGTATCAGAACAATCCAAATGCGTTTCATTGGTTTTTAGTATGTTTGTTAGATTTTCTTGTAAAAATGTCATTTCAAACTAGAAACAAGAATTTTGATTCATACCAGTCGTATCGTACATCGTTTTGACGTGATAATCCTTTATACACAACACAACTGACTTATGAATTATTTTAATAGATTATAAAGATAACTAGAGAATGTTTTATTGATTTTTAGTGATTAACCCATTTTGTGCTAAAATACAAATTTTAAACTCATAACATATACTTTTAGTCATACCAGTCACACCATGCATCAAAATGAGGTATTTTTGTTTCTTTCACATCAAAAAGGACTCATGGATAATTTTCATGAAGTATCAAATCATTCATAATGTGTTTTATCGGTTTTTTCAATATGTCACATGTTGTTTTTACTTAAATTAATGTCAATTTAAAATAAATACACACACTTGGAGTCATAACAATCACACTGTGCATATAATTGAGGTGCGTATGATTCCTACACATCACAGATGACATATAGATAATTATCCTAAGGTATCAAAATATTATGAATGAGTTCATTATGCTAGTTGGGTTTTTTGATCTAAAATGTCATTTTTAAACTCAAATGTAACACTTTAGTCATACTAATAAAACCGTGCATCAGATTTTGTTGTGATTGGACACTTTCAGTTTCACTTATACCGACTATATTGACTGAGTGATTTTATACATAGATATCACATCTTCTTAGATTAATATTCCTTACCTAGCATAATGATCCACACCAGAATTGTTTTGTTCAACTACTTTTGGAAACATTGAAACATAAATAACTAGTTCATAACAGCATCTCATTATTTCTTCCATTACTATAAACCTTATTAGACGTATCATTTCTAACACCATTCATAACAACCCATGGATATAAAACATAAGAAAGGGTTATCTTGAATTATCAATATGTAATGATGCTAAATCTTATTATTAAAAATTTCTCTTAATCAAATTAAATGTCTTATTATGTAAAATGGTTATATAAAACATATGAACTTACTTGGTTTTATGTTTTTGGATTTTAAAATACCATT
This sequence comes from Viscum album, assembly GCA_963277665.1. NCBI lineage: Eukaryota > Viridiplantae > Streptophyta > Magnoliopsida > Santalales > Viscaceae > Viscum > Viscum album. Next base: position 914,731,579 of record OY728150.1, read on the forward strand.
TCAAATTGTGACCATTGATAATATAGTCATTGAATAGTGATCACATTATTAGTACAAATATAAGGCTTTAACAAATCCAATTTACTAAGAAAAACGATGTGATGGCCACATATAGTAGAATTGATCCACACAAAGCCCAATTTTCGGAGCTCATAAAGGAGGTAGCATCATTGGGATTCACTCTTGAACAAACCCTAGGTGAGCTTCAACATGTTAAGCTCAAACAGAAGTACCTACAGGAGAAGTGGAATTTAGTATATATTAACACCTGAGTGATGTTATTGAAGCCACCCCAAGAGTAAATTACCATCACACACCCTAACCTTAGGTCTTATGTAGGTGTTATAAGGGTTTATGTAAAAATACCCTTAATCTATGATTATGGGCATTATTTTTGTACAAAACAATGAATATACATTCATTGTATTATTGTTACGTTGTAAATAGTTTTTAATGCACAAATAGTATTTTTAGTTAATATTCAATTAAGAAATCATTTTTCATGAATTAATAGTTTTTTAATTACATAATATTTTATTAAAATACTATTAAAAATTATTTTTTATAAAATATAAATGGTCAGATAATTTTTATGAATAAAATTGTAATTGTTATTAAGCTTTGAAAGTTGTTTTTGTCAAAACCCATGATTTTTTTATAAATGTCGGCTTTTATTTTAAAAGAAAAAATTTACCCATTTATAGAATTATTTAGATAAAATTAATACTATTTTTGGATTCAGGATGTCAAAATTTTCTATTGGTGTTTTTTCATAATTTTCTGAGACAGATGAATTTTTGGCAAAAATTAAATACCGTTAAATATATAATGAGTTTTACGACATTATAATGACCCAATAGTGTTGTAATAAAATACTATAAATGGGATGTTCAGCCTATATATATTTTATCTTAAAAATAATTTTATTTTAGATTTGTTTTATTTATTTTACAAAGCCCTAGTGGACCCTCCAAGACTTATAAAACATTTTGACATTTTAAAATGATTTCCTTGAGAGTGTGACTCATCTCAACATAAGAAAGCCTAATATTTTAATATGTTCGGACATTGTCATTATAAAATAATTTCTTCCACACCCCTTTTGAAAAAACCATGGCCCAAAACCATTGTATGAATTGTGTTTTTGATTATTTTAAGGTGTAGGGTCCAAAACCCAAATAATAATGAATTCCCTCCCTCTTCCTATATATGCCCACCCAAGATCTCACTTACTCTTCATTGAAATCCTTTGAAGCATGAAACACCTCTTCCAAAATCTCTCTATAATACTAAAAAATTTTCCAAATCTCCTAGGAATCCTCTCTCAAGCCTCTCCCAAGCCTTTGGGATTACACTTCTAAGTAAGGGATTTCATCCATTCACATTATTGTCCAAATTTTATTTTGTTGGTATACCCTTTTTTCAATTAAAAATGTTTGGGTATAATTTATCAACTTCCCATACTTCCCTACTTTTGTTTGAATGATTATAGACCTATTTATCTCTCATTAATTATTCCAATGTACACCTATTACCATACCAAAATTTCGTAAGGAATTTCTCTCTTCTCATTTACATTCATGAAATTCTTTTGTATTTTGAATATAAATTCCATTAAATATGTTGGGAAATATTTATATATGACCCCCTTACTTTCTATTTCATATAAATATTATTATAAACCCCTTTCTCTCTCATTAATCATTTTTATGAATTATTATGTCACGACGTTATGCTGTCGAAATTGCACCATGGTTTTCCAAGCCAAAGTCACTGTGTAGTGAAAACCATAACCATTTCTCTATCAAGGACATTCCCCTTTATGAAAATGTACTTATTTATTATATAGTTTCATGTATTAATTATACATACCTTTATCATGGAATAAAGTATTGTGTTTAATGAATCCATGTTGTATGATCTATGTGGAACCCATATGCATGAATTGAAATGATTAAGAAGGGTACACCCTGATAGATATCCAATGCATTTGGTAATGATTAGTATCATGATATTTCAAGTGTAATGAGGGTTTAATAATTATAATTCATGTGAAATGAGGTTTTATTCATGCTCCATGTTCAATGAGCCTTGTCACATGGTAATATCATGTTAAATGTTGATGTCATATTTCAATGTTATCATAATCATGCTATATCATGCCTTTATCTTAATGTTTCTCTTGTGATCCATTTATATCCCTATTTCATATAATGTACTTTATTTTTCATTTTATGCTATTTATACTCACTTAATGGGATTTATAGATCACCTTTTTCACATGTATGTCCTCATGTTATCCCATTCAATGTTAAATACAAGGGAATGCTGTGATCACATACAAGTAGTTTTCAATAAAGATGGTAGGTTTTATGTTATAAGTTGTTATGTAAAGTTCATAATTTTCAAAAAACTAGACCTCTCGATCCTCATAATTATATTAAGTTCAATTTTATATAATAAACCATGTTTATGTGTTTAATACAGAGCAGGGTTGTTGTAGTTGTCATCAAAAGATTTGTTTAGTTAATTCTGGGATTAGGATTAGAAAACCCTAGTGAAAGCCTTAGGGATAAGACTAAGTATAATAAAAACATCCCAAACTTTTTGTGAGTATTGGGTAAGTGGGTTATCAAGAAAAAACATCCTTGTCTGGATATAAGTATGTATATTTGGCTCTAGCACAGATGTATCTAGGGGTAAAACCTGAAACCATTGTTTTGAGCTATACTTGAACAGGAAATGGTGCATTACAACAGGCCTTGCTTCACTCTTGGATACAAAAATCATGGGGGATATTGTTTGGTAAATTCATAATCATAGTATGAACCATTATTAAGGGAATTAAAAAAAATAACCCCAATAATATATGTTGGGAATTAGATCATGGATAACACATATTTAAGACTAGAAATTCATATGTTAAGGAAATAAAAGTATTTTATAAGTTATCCTTTTTGTATTTGTATTACCCTTTATGTGTTATACCCAAATTTCCTTTTATTCTAACTAATGGCCACTAATCATATAAACTAGGCTAACATTCGATGCAAAGATCAATGTGATAGAAATTATAATGAGATTCCCATCTGATGGGAGTGGGAATCGCGAACATTGTCACAATACACAGTTATTTAACTCATGTTTTGAAGAAAAACTTAGGTCGGGAGAAAATTTCAACCCCCCCCCCCAAGAAAGAACATGTCCAAATAGAGAGGCTCATGATAAAAATTCCTCCTTATTTTAATGGATCGTTTGATCCCTCAATCGCTGACCAATGACTCAACTCCATTGAGATGATCTTCCCCATCCGTCATTGTTCTGAATAATAAAAGGTACTTTTGGATACTTATAATATAGAGGGTGAAGCTGATCAATGGTGGATATTGATAAAAAATATTAATCATAAAGAGGAGATCGAGGCATTGGAATAGAAGGATTTATGTAAAATGTTTTTCGATAAATATTTTCCTCGCACCCTGTGACAAAAGATGGAATTCTACATCCTTGACCTCATGTAAAAAATACAACAATTACATCAGAGTGTATGAGGAAAAAATTACAAGGCTTGCATAATATGCCTCTATCTTTTTCATTATTCTCGAATGTAAGGTGGACCACTTCTTTGCTGGGATAAAACCTAGCCTATGGAAATCCCTAGTGATCCATTACATCGAGTACTATGAGGAAATTTTACGATGTGCCCCCAAAGTCCAAATATAGATCGGTGAACCTCATGGGTTTCATGCAGATAAAAAATGGGAAGTGGACTTTAACTATGGATTTCTGATGGATAAATCCAACTGTGCTAAGAAAATACAGCACCCTACATGGAAAAGGTGCTAAAAGAAGAAACCTATAAATTTCTTAAAGGGGGTAAGAAAATGATTTAGGTTTGGAAGAGAAGGGCACCAGGCCATTAAATGTCAAAAAGAAAAACCTGCAGCTATGATATAAAATAGGAACTCTCTATTTGAACTTTAACTCATTGTTCATTACTTCAGCAACAAAGAACCAGTGCCCTAATCAAAATAGTTCCCTAAGACAAGTGTTTTCAGAGGCAACCAACAACCCCCAAGGAATAGAGGGATAAATATTTCCATTACTACTACTGAAGTGAACCTAGACAACGAAGTGGTGATAGGTACGTTATTTATTTATTCAAGAATAGAAAACATAATTTTTGATTCTTATTCTACGAATTCTTTTATATCCCGAATGTTTAGTAGAAAAATCCCAATACCACCACAAGTCATGGATGTAATGATTTCGGTGATAACAAAAAATGGTGAAATCATTACATCCCATCAATATAACTCCTCCCTTATCATAATTTGTGGAAATACTATTCTGGAAAACTTCTTCATACTCTATCGGGTAGAATTTGTTGCAATTCTTTACATGGATTAGATTTCCTTATATAGAGCCAATATAAACTACCATAAGATGGAAATCACTCTCCATATGGAAAATTGATCCCCACCTTTGTACCAGTGCAAGGAGGAGGATGAATCTTCTTTAGAAAAATCATCTTAAGTGTGGAAATTAGTAATCTATGATCATGTGTATCTTTCATAGATTAATGAGTCTAAGGAAGAAAACATCATCGACAACATGCGTATTGTGTGGGAATTCACTGAAGTGTTTCCTGAGGAATCGCTTGGTCTTCCTATTAGAAGAGATGTTGAATTATCGATTGATCTTATTCCTAGAGATTAGAAAATATCCAAGACTCTAAATAGAATGGATGTTGTGGAGCTTGAGGAGGTGAAGAAACACTTACAGTAGAATCTAGATAAAGGGTTTATATGCCCAAGTGATTCACCATGGGGTGAACTAGTCCTCTATGTCATAAAAAAGGATGGGTCAATGTGACTTTTCATTGATTATCATGAGATCAAAAAATCACGATAAAAAAATGTATCCACTACCTCAAATTTATGACTTGTTTGATCAGCAACGTGGAGCACAATAATTATCCAACATGGCTCTACAGTCAGGATATTGTCAAGTAAGGGTGAAGAAGGAGGATATCCCCAAGACTTTTTTTCATACAAGATACGAGCACTATGAATTCATAGAAATTCCATTCAGACACACTAATGCTCTAGAAATCTTCATGGACTTGATGAATAGAGTCATTAGAGATTACATTGAAAAAATTGTGGTAGTACTTATATATGATATTCTAATATACTCCAAAACCAAGGAGGATAATGGGGGAATCTGGGCACTAAACTAGATACCTTTAAAAAAGTGAATCTTTATGCAAATTACAACAAGTATGAGTTCAGGTTGAAGGAGTTCTCATTCTTGGTCATATCATCACAAGGGATATCTATGGATCCCTCCAAGAAAGCTATAATTGAGGGATGGCCAAGGCCAACATCGGTGAAAGATATCTGTAACTTCTTAGGGTTAGCTGCATATTATCATCGATTAGTGATAAATTTTTCACGATTGTCAAAACCTTTTACCAAGAAAACCTATAAGGGTGTCAAGTTTCATGGTGTAATGAATGTGAATAGAGCTTTAAGGAGTTGAAAAGGAGGCTTATCATTGTTCTTGTTATCACACTATGCACAAGTGTATAAATATTTATGGTATTTAGTTATGCTTCGAAGAAGGGCATGGGTTGTGTGTAGATGTAAAATTAAAAGGTCAATGCCTATGTATCAGGGCATTTAAAAGTTCCTAAGAATGAATATCCAACACATGATCTGTAGTTGGATGCAATAATATTATTTTTGAAACTTTAGCGGCATTATGTCTTTGGGAGAAGTGTGAAATATATATAGATCAAAAAATCTTCAAGTACATATTCACACATAAAGATTTGAGCATAAGCCATCGAAGATTGTTAGAGATGATCAATTACTACCAATGCTCAATCGATTACCACGCTGGGAAAGCGAACAAGGTGGTTGATTCTCTAAGTAGAAAGGTACCAATGATTATATCATTAATGATAATTGAGAAGAATCTAATATTCCATGATTTAATGAAGATGGACATGGGAATTATAAATAAGGGAACATCATCAATCTTTTCATAAATTATTGCTCAACTGACTCTTTTGGAAAGGATAAATGACGCTTAAAAAGATTATGTGAGAATTCAGAAGAATGTGGAAACTATGAAAAAAGGGAAATCTGCAGAGTTCAATGTTAATGAAGATGGAATTATGAGATTTGGGAGATGAATATGTGTTCTATCAAATCCAGAGTTAAAGAAATTACTTTTGGATGATGTGCATCATTCTAATTTCTCTATTCACAAAAGAAACACAAAGATGTATCGAGTTCTCCAAGAGAATTATTGGTGGGATAACATGAATAAAGAGATTGATGAGTATAAATAGATCTGTCTGGTATGTCAACAAGTGAAGGATGAGAGGAAGAAGTCTAAGGGGATGACGCAACCATTACCCATTCTAGCATGGAAATGAGAGAACGTCACCATGGACATTTACACCGAACATCTAAAGACATCGAAAGGAATCAATGATATCGGGGTTTCTGCAGATCTTCTTACAAATACTGCACACTTCATTTCAATATCAGAGGATTTCTCATTAGATCAACTACAATGGATATATATCAGAGAAGTAGTAAGACTGCATCGAGTACCACTATCTATTATATCTGATCCAGATCCAATGTTTACCTCTATGTTATGGAAGAGTCTTAAACATGCTCTGAATATTGAGATAAACTTTAGTACAACTTATCATCCTCAAACTGATGGCCAATATGAGCTGACTTTCAAAAAAATTGAGTATATGTTGATAGCATGCTCAATGGAATGAAAAGGATAATGGGATTAATATTTTCCCCTAGTTTAGTTCTCTTATAACAATAGTTTCCACTGAAGCATCCCAATGTCTCATTATGAATCCTTTAATGTGTGGAGTCGAACACCAGCATTTTGGGAAGAAGTTGGGGAGAAAAAACTCTTAGGTATAGAAATTATATAAGAAATGGTGGGGAAGGTTAAGATCATCGAGCAAAACATTAAAGCTAGTCAAAGTCGACAAAAGATCTAGGATGATAATTGTAGACCAGACCTATAGTTTTATGTTGGAGACATGGTATTCTTCCACATATCATTGTGGAAGAGGGTTATGAGATTGGGAAAAAGGGAAAGCATAGTACAAGGTACATTGTACCTTTTGAGATCCTTGATCACATTAGAGTAATGGCCTATCTACTAACACTCCCACTGAACCTATCTCAAGTACATGATGTATTTCATGTATTTCTCTTGAGGATTTATGTACCTAATCCATCACATTTATTAAATCCCGAGGTGGTACCATTGCAGAATGAAATATCCTATGAATATATTCCAGTGAATATCTTATATTGTAGGGAAATAGTTCTACAAAAAAAATACAATGCCCCTCATCAAGGTGTTTTTGATAAACCACAAGTTTTAAGAAGCAACGTGGGAATATGAGGAAGTGATGAAGCAGAGTTACCAACGTCTATTTTAGTGTGCGAAAAGATAATTTCAAGGGAAAATTTTCTTAAGGTCGGAATATTGTAACGACCTAAGATTTTATTAATGAAAATTAATCTTGATCTAATTAAATGTCTTATTATGTAAAATGGTTATATTAAAAATATGAACTTCCTTGGTTTTATGTTTTTGGATTTTAAAATATAGTTATGAATTGGGACTGTTTTTAATATAGTCATTGAATAGTTATCCTAAGATAATTATAAATATAACTCTTTAAAAAATAGAATAAACACAAACAAAGGAAGAGAGGGCCTCATCATGTAGAATTACTCTATTCGAAGCCCATTTTTTGGAGCTCAAAAATGAGGTAGTGTCATTGGGATTCTCTCTTGACCATTTCCATGCTGAGCTTCAACACGTTAAGCTCAAACGGAACCACCTAAGGGAGAAGTGTTAGTTAATATATATTACCACCTGAACGATGTTATATAAGACAATCTAAGAGTCTGTCACCAACGCACACCTCACCCTTATGTCTTATGCAGGTGTTATAAGGGGTTATATCACAAGACCCCAACACTATGATTATGTGTATTATTTTTTTATAGAATAATAAATATTCATTCATTCTACTATTTTTACATTTAAAGTAGCTTTTAAGGAACAAATAGTATTTTTAGTTAATATTCAACTGAGAAATATATTTTGATGAATCAATGGATTTTTTAAGTAAATAATATTTTTAAATAATATTGTTACTAAATTAATTTTTATTAAATTATAATAATCATATAATTTTTATGAATACAATTGTAAATTTTATTATGGTTTGAAAGCCTTTTTTTTCAAAACTCGTGAATTTTTTATAAATATTGTTTTTTATTTTAAAGGTAAAAATTCACATATTAAGAAAATTATATTTTAGGAAATGAATATTACTTTTGGATTCAAGACATTTAAATTATATAAGGGCTAATTTTTCATAATTTTTTGAGACAGTCAAATTCTTGGGTAAAAATTAAATTCCATTAAATATATAATGTGTGTTATGACGTCATAAAGACCCTATAGTGATGCAATAACATACTATAATTGGGTTTTTTGGAAAATATATGTTTTAACATTAAAATAATGTTATTTTTGGTTTTTTTATTTATTCTACAAAGCCTTAGTAGACCCTCCAAGACTTATAAAACATTTTATCATTTTAAAAAGATTTGCTTGAGAGTGTGATTCACCTCCACATAAGAAAGCCAAATATTTTAATAAGTTCTTCCATTGGCCATATAAAATAATTTTTTCTACTCGCCTTTTGAAAAAACCATTATATGGTTTGTGGTATTGATTAGTTTAATATTTTGGGTCCAAAACCTAAATACTAAAAAATTCCATCCCTTTTCTTAAATAACCCCATCGAAGCTCTAACTTCCTCTTCAATAAATTCCATTTTAGCTTGACCAAAATCTTCCATCCTCTCTCTATAATCGTACCAAGGAGCCCCAATCTAACAAGAAGCCTCTCTTGAGCCTCTCCCAAGCCTTTGGGATCACACTTCCAAGTAATGGATTTCTTCCTTTCTCATTTTTGTCCAAATTTCATTATGTTGTTATAACCTTTTGTTTTCAAATTAAAATTTTGGGGTATGATTTTGAACCTCACCCATTATTCCCTCCTTATATTTTAATAATTTTTGAACTATTTTATTCTCATTAATTCCACACATGTACACCCGTTACTATGATGAAATTTCCTAAGGGATTTTTCTCTCCTCGTTTACATTCAAGCAATTCTTTTGTATTATGAATCTAAATTCCATTACATATGTTGGGACATTTTTCTATATGACCCCCATTACTTTAAATATCATGTATACATGATGAGACACCAATTTTCCTCTCATAAACCATTTTTATGAATTAATATGTCATGTTGTTATGCGGTTGGAATTGCGCTGCGATTTTACAAGCCAAAGTCATTATGTAGTGAATACCAAGCCTATTTATATATCAAGGTATTCACATTTATGAATATTTAATTATTTATTATATAGTTTCGCGTATTAATTACACATTACTTTATCATGTAATTAACTATGAAATTTAATGAATCCATGTTGAATGATCTATATGGCACACTTATGCATGAAAAGAATTGATTAAGAAGGGTGCACCTTGATAGCACTCCAATACATTGGGAAAATATTAGTATCGTGATGTTTTAATTGCAATGAGGGTTTAATCACTCTAATTCAAGTGAATTTAGGGTTTAATCACACTCCATGTGTAATTATCTTTGGATCATGCTAATATCTTGTTAAATTTTGATGCCACATTTCCATATTATGATAATCATGTTATATAATTCCATTATGTTTATGTTTATCATGTGATCCATTGATATTACTATTTCCTATAATGTACTATATTTTTCATGTTATTCTTTGTTTACACTTTTACTAGGCTTTATAGCAGCCCATTTTCTCATGTATGTCCTCAGGTTATCCCATGTAGTGCAAATTATGAGGGAATATTATGGTCATGTAAAGAATGTTTTCAATAATGATTATGGGTATTATGTTTTATTATGTTATGTAATGTTCCTAATTTCCCAAGAAACTAGGCCTCTAGATCCTCATAATTGTATTAAGTGAAAGTTTATGTAATAAATCGTGTTTAAGTGTGTAATAAAGAGCAGGGTTGTTATACAATAATTGTAAATAAGGGAGATATCAGTGATTATATAATGATAACATGATTACAAAGATAATAGAAGGTAATATTAACATTATAAATTCATAACATTCATATCATTTATCATAATCATGAGTCATAGATCAATTCATGGTAGTTTATAATATAGGGATCTTAAAGGATCAAAGAATATTACAAACTATAAACATACACTTCAAGTCATACCGAGCACACTGTGTATCAGATTTAGGTTTGGCTTATTGAGCTACATCTGATTACTACATTGTTTAAGAAATTGTTCATTATATATCTTATGGGAAGAAATACATATCTATCAACTATTTATAAATCCCTTGGAATATGTATCCTTACAACTCAATTCACATTTCATGCAGCATAGGGTTTCCTCTTCCACCCAAAAGGAACATCTTCTCTCTTTTCTAGCTTATTGTAGATAGTTGAAAGGAACTTATGAATTAACTAATTTTATATAAAATAATGAAATAAGTATTATATAGAAATGATATGTAAATAAATTTTCAAATAATAGATGAAATGATGAGAAAAAAATAATTAAATAAAAAGACACACTATGAGTCGTAATGGCTACATATTACCTTACCCTGCTTTACATTCATTTTATTTGGAAAAATCACAACATTAAATTTCTAAAATTTATCACATTACATCAATCTCCCTCCACTTATTATAAAGTAAAATGATAAATTTTGACAACTCAGGGGTGGAAGGGTTTTTAGGGTAGACAAGTCTATGAGATACATTGTCTGAATTTTTAGTAAAACATTTAATAGAGATTATATAAATGTAGTATAGAACATATAATATTATGAGGAAAAACATTGTACATTAAAAAAGTATTACTTTCTCATTGAATTTTGAGTTGTAACCTCAAAGTCCAATCTCTCCCAAGCAAGATCATCTTTGAAAAAACTTCACTGACTCGAACAAATGAATCCACCTATAAAAGAAAACAAATTTTCTATGATGAATACTAAAAATATGTAAATTAAATATAAATTTTAAACAATCCACTACATCAATGGATGTAAAATCATCATGATATTTTTATACATTCTTTAATCATGTATGATTCCCATTTTTTTGGAAAACATCTTTAACATCATGTGAATCTGATTCGTTTTGACAATCATTGTAGTACAAGAAAAATATAAATACCCAAATTATTGATAAATATTTTAAATTATAGAGAAATAATATTTGAAAATACATCTTATAGGATACTAGTTTATTCATAGAATATGATCTCTCACATAAATTTACAAACATAATAACTGATATCATTTTCATTGTCTTGTTTCGTACACTCCATAAACAATGATAATTATAACTATTTTTTTATATGAGTTTGGATAGTGAAATAATATTATATATACCCTAAAAATTTTCCAACTGTTTAAGTAGTCTTCTTTATTGTGCTTAGCCCCTATCCTCATTAATTTTTTTTCAAAATATTTATGCATCACCCAATAATAAAATAATTCTCAATAAAAGATAATATAAAGTATATAACTTGATGTGTAGTTCTAAGACATTGGATGTAGTGTATTACTTGTTTAAAAAATACATCTTGTGTGGATGGATTTTTGGATATCCAATCATTGAATCCAAGAAATAAATATTTGGAGTATCTAAATATTGTGACCTAGTTATCACATTTTAAGAATTTAAAATATTTCTAAAAATATTTCTATGGCTAGGAGCTGAGACGGTGTGCAATTTTGTCTTATGTGTGCCTGAAATTAATTTTATTAAAATATTAATTTTTTATAACACGAAAATGTTGGAAATAAAATATCTCTTAAATGGTAGCTTAAATTATAAATTGGTTTCCATGTTTGACTACAAAATGTGGCATTTACCCTAGGTGGGGCATAAATTTAGTTGGTGTCGAACTTCTATGAGAAAAGTCACCTAGGGGAAAACCCTAAATAAAATAAAAAATTAATTATTTTAACAGGAAAGATGAATCAAATAATTTTTGAATAGTGAGTCGGATTTTAAATCTGAGATTTCACTTTATTTCGGAATGAGGGTTTTTTTTCTAACCATGACATAAAATGAGGGGGCACAGGATTTTTTATATTTTGTGCTGAGCAGGACATCTATTAATGGATGTTCTAGGAATTAGAACTTGGGATAATCCTCATTTCCCTTTATCTAACTACTAAGTCCATATTTCTCATATCTCTATCATATGTTCCTTGATGAATCAAGAATTTATCCTTGGGGGATTGAAGCATAAGTGAGGTGAACACATTGGTGATGTCAATCAGATTCTATTAATGTAGGATTTATTCTACTTTTCATTTCTAGTTGAAATTTTTAATTTAAAATCCTTCATTGCTTCTTTTATTATTAATTTTTAATATCACAATTAATGGATGCACTAAAATTGTAATCAATCCTCACTAAAACCAAATTTTTTTCATCATTTTCTTTTCTCATTCTTTGGGTTTTTTGACATTTAATATTGGACATGTTGAATCGCCAACGGATCATTGAGCGAGGATTTCGTCTGTAAAGATATTTATCCAAGGATCCGGGAACAGATTTCAGATTTAAAATTGGAAGAGTGGTGGAGTCGTGGTGGTCTGCAAAAGGGACCACTGGAGGATGGTTGGCTGATGGAGGCTAGCAGGGACAGTGCGCGGTGGCCGTAGTGGGCGGCCAAGCTGAGCATCTGCAGTTGGTCGGTTGGCAGAGTAGAACCAAGGACGAGGCTGAAACAGGGTGGCCTGGGGGTGCAGCTACCCAGTGTGGCTGGTGATCAAGTTAGTGTAGCTGGGATGGACCTAGATAGGGTAGTGAGGTTGTCACGTCATACTAGAAGGAGGAGGTCAGGATGGAATTGGTAGGGTAGTGAAACCGAGGTGGACAGGGGGTTCGAGGAGGTGACTGAAACGTGGGAGAAAGGGGGTGCCATGTTGTCGCAGTGCAGCGGGTGCCATGGGGTGGTTTTCCTATAGAGAGATATGCAGATGTCGAGTTTAGTTGGTGGGAGCGAGCCTAGATAATTGTTTGAGTTGGGCCAGCCGGGATGGGCCTATCCACGTGGAGCGGTGTTGCTAGATAGGGTAGGAATGGATATTTTCAAGCCATAAGGATTTAAATGGATGTGTCTCTTAAACAATGCATCTTTTTTAGGTTTCATATTCTTCCAAGGTTTCGTCTCAATAAGACAGACCACTTTAGACTATTTTGGGACTTTAAAATCTTGGTCTTGGGGTTTGGGTGCACAAGATACCTAAATTAAATAATAATAATTTAATAATTATTATTCCAAGATCTTGCATCAGACTTATGTCGTAAATGGGATGTTCGTTTGATGTGACATCAATGGTGACATGATTGTGGTCTTCATTCTTACTTTTCAAAATTACATTGGGGTTTCAAACTATAGTTGTAGAGTGGGCCCCATTGGGGCCATTTTGAACACATTACGGAGAAATGAAACTCGTTCACCCAGTATATGTTTTGGATTATCATGTATTCAAACAAGTGAGTTTTTATGATTAGATCGCGATGGAGAGAACCATATAATTTGTTTCAGGTTTGAGGAATGGGCCCCACAAGACACTTGTCGAGCACAATGTGGCAATTTACATACTTTCCATGGGTTATTCATTTGGGGAAATTAATCATTCTATCTTATGTGTTTTTTTACAAGGATCACAATGGTGTGATCAATTTGGATGCACGAATCCCTATTCATGATCTCATTAAATTGTGAAAACTGGAAATGAAAATTGGTGGAAGAACCTTTTGACGTATTTCATAGAATCGTCAACTTGGGTCAGCCTAGAATCAAACGAGAGTGGACAAGACATAAGAAGGGATACTGTCAAATGTTCTGGAGCCATTTGAGGAGGTGTTCCAAATTAATTTGTAATTCCCTGACCCCAGTTACCCAGAGTCGGTGCATTATTTTAATAAATTTTCATGATTACAAGAAATCAAGTCTCGAAAGACTGATCGGTTTTGTAGTCTTGGAAAATAGATTACATACATGAATGTTACATTACACTTCTTAACATACAAAACAACATAAATAATATTTCAGGAATTCCATTATTCCCTTAGCTTAACCCTGCATACCAATCACAATACACTTCTTCGAATCCTGGGAAAAATAAAACATAGAAAGGGGGGAGCTCATATGCTTATTAAGGATAACAATACAGAGAAAACATTCAAAAATAAGAATAAACATTTAAGGCAATGTATAACTGAAACAAAAGCCTTTTAAACTTGAACTTCAGCATAATATGACAAAAATAAAATGAAGTAATTCCATTTACTTATTCACATGGATATTCTACTAGTCAAATAATTACATGCAACATCACTAACCACTTTCATAATGATTGAATGCATAATGTCAGACTATCATAACCACATTGTCAAGGCCTTGTGCCAAGACTACAAATAATATTTTTTAAAGGCCTTCTAACAAGACAGTAGTTTTTCTCATGAGACCTACTGATGCATCGAGGAGCTATAGCGGGTTCCACCCGTCACTTACTAAGTCCAATGCATTCCTCATATAAATAGGTTTGAACATAACATAAACATTCGTATTAAAACTAGCATATGAAATGTCAATACTTTCTCCATAAACCATGAATGTTATAAAAATAACACATCCATAGTCAAACATATCACAAAACCTTCAATACAATATGGAAGTTTTGTGTCATAACAAATCAACTTGAAATAAGCTTAAAATCCATCAAAGGATGTTGACATAGATGAAATCAAAACTATTTGAGAGAAATATCTATTTTTTTTGAAATCATTTAAAAGCCACATAATTATAAAGAAAACATTTATTTTTAAAATATTCTTATAATCTTGTAAGGTATGCTTCGATGATTTTATAATGGCGGAAAATATCTGCACCCGCCGTAGAAGTTAAAAAAGATATTCTTACCTTAATTTTGTCAAAAAGGTTAAAAAGGGCCTTGTTTTGAAAATGACGGAAAGATTCGTTTATAAAAATCTTATAAAAATTCAACAAGGGTATAAAAACATTAACCCATAGTCTATAAAATAGTAATAATGATTTGAAATACATTTTTAACAAACATGGATGTGGATGATAAAGAGGTCCCAGTAGATAATTACGTATAAACAACCTTGGATGATGAAGAGATTGTGAAATAAACCATTACCTTGTACTTTTCCATGGTTGAGGTTTGGTTAACCTCCTGTATAATGGTGAAATAATTGTTAATAAATTATACAATAATTATATACATTAGTATGATATCATATATTATCTTTTAACATTTTTTTGTTAATAATATCTTCATTATCGTTGTTTCAGGTGTTAACTTACTCGTTTTCTTTTATATGTTTTGTTACATAATCCATGTTTGTTATAGATAGGTTGTATCTTATTCATATCCAGAATGATATCAAGTCCTTAGAAATTATTTTTAATCATCAAATGAGATTTTTACTTGAATGGATATGACGGGGATTGAATTTCATCGCGTTCGTGGAGACGGTAGTCCGTACGAACGCACGAGCGACAATATCATTCTTTTGATATTATAATAATATATAATTGGATGGTATATCATATATAATGAATCATTATCATGTTATATTTATTAGTTAGATCAATTACACATCATTATCATACCCATCCAAATAATAATGTTTTGAATATCAATTACACCACGACGGGGAGACGGTATGCCGTATGTACGCACATTTGGTGACATGTCATTCAAAGGATGGATATAATACTGAATATGGTTGTACCATATTTATAATAACATCACATTATATAGAAGATACATGAGTTATTATTTTATAATGGAAATATCAAAGAAAGAATAAGTTGAAGAAGAAAGGAACTTGAAAGAGGGTGGTGAAAACATTAACTCTTCTTTGGGTTCTTTCTTTTGATTTGATCAAAAGGGCTCCATAAGATGGCTTTATAATCAAAATAAGGACTTTAGGTTGAAGTGAGGGAATTTTAAAGAATATTTGGGCATGTTTAGGCCATTCCAAAAGGCTTTGAAGGTGTGAATTATAGGGAAGTGGAAGTTCTCTTTTATTAGAGGGGTGAGGGGCACCTTAGGAAAATCTAGAAATATTATTTTATAATAAATTCATATTCTATTTATAATGGCTAAAAGTGGATTATTTAGAGGTTAAGGTGGGGATATGTTGAAAACCACCCAACCAATAGGTTTTAGACAGGTTTGGGTCACTATATTAACTTTATATTTTTTATTTAACTCTTAGTTAAATAGTTTGACATTTACCATGTCTCCTTGTATTTTAATATTATATAGTCAATAAACCTACTATAAACTTCCAAGAGACTTCCAAGTTGTCCACTAATAATACAAATATCATTATATAAGTCCTTGGGCCTAACCTTAGATATTTAGGAATAGAATATCAATTAATAATATAATATTTGTTTTAAAAAATCCTTTATGTCAATTTTGACACTATTTAATAATTGATTTTTGTTAAAGTCTTAACAACTTTATTCGACCAAAAAAATTCATTTAAGCAATAATAACATGTTATAGTAACAAATAAAATTTGTTTATTTCATAAAAACTTTCAAATTATATTTATTTTAGTATTTATAATACTAATTGTTTGATTCTTTCATTAATAAGGAAAATACTGCATCATTATTGTGTCATAAATAAATTTAATTAATAAATGTCTAAAAATAATTAATAAAATATCATTATGTAGGAAATATTTTTTATATTTCTAATTAATATTTAAAGTCGAAAATATAACATATATAACCCTATGTAAAAATTGTTTTTCTAAAAGATATATGCTTATGTCATTTTTGTATTTACTTTAACTTAATTAATATAAAGTGTCATTATCACTTACAAGTGGATCCATGGAGTCCCAAAATAGACCCAAATATTCACATGGTCAGACATGTATCAACCAATAAGGTTAGGACACATTTTAGAGTAATTTATTATTATTATAATATTATTTGTTTACCCTTATTTACCAGATTTACCTTTTAACCATGGTAAATAAAATATTTACCGAAGTAATTATTCAAAATGTCTAAAAAAAAAGTTACCTATTTACAAAATTTGGACCTACAGATTCTAAATATGGAATCCATTTTTCCAAATTCAAAACACAGAAGTTACATAAATTAATTTAAAATTAATTTCCATTGTTAAAACAAAACACGTGTTTTTAAGAGATAATAACTATCAAAAGATTGACACTTGCTTATGTCCAGTTTAAATGTAAATTTATGTCCAATGGACAACATTAGATTAAATGGTAAAAATATAATCTAATTATACTCTAAAATCACTCAAATTCATAATTTATCACTTTTAATTATTTCGATTAAAAAATTTGTTTTTAATTAAAATTTAGTAATTTTCACTATTCATCAAAATATGAAAGTTATCCAAAAAAGTAAAAAAATTCACCCTAAACTAATTTTGATATTACGAATAAAAAAATGAAGACCATTTTGAAAGATAAAATGTATTAAATTTAAAAAATTGGGTATTACTATTCATAACGGCTAGTTTGATTGGTTGTGGTGTGTGTTAGAACTCGAAGTTGCGTACAACACACGCTACTGCATTATTCAAAGAGAAGTGTATAGTGGAAGCTTGGGGTGTTACATTATCCCATCCTTCAATAAATTTCATCCCCTCAATTTATGCTTGGTATTGGAATCTTGGGGTTCACATTTCAAAATATCTTAATTGAAATCCCTCATAGAAAAATGGACTAATGAGGCCTCTATTTAAAATAAAGATTGGTAAGTATGAAGGTTACTTAAAATAACACATACTAGGGTTCCATGTAAGAAAAAATGGATATGGAATAGAAATATGACCATCAATATCTGATGGAGAGTGGTAGAGAACATGGCTTTGAAAAGGCCAACAATCACAAAGCCATAAATTTTTGATGATCTAAGGTACCATCTAGGACAACGTTTTTGTTCTAAGTTTCTTTTCTTAATGTTGGGGAATTTATTTATGAGATTTGATAAGATCATAAGGAGATATACTTACTTTATAATTATAGTTAAAATCATTATTAAATTTCTACCACAAACTCATCCTTCACTCCATAATACAACTCAAAATTAATCGTATAGGGTCCCAAATATAATGAATTTATAATTCACATATCAGACACTTTATAAAAAAGAAACTACATTATACCATCCAGGAACATAACTTAGTCTAGTGGTAGGCAATAAATCCCAATCGCACTATGTTTGTGGGTTCGATTCCCGCAGCTTTGTCTGACGCGACGAGTTGTCACACGGTCTGTGTGTTGTCCTTTTATAAAAAACCAAAAATAACTCTTCAAACTTAATTCATTCCAACCTTTAGACTTATCCAAAATACTTCTATTCAAACATGCAGTCCAAAATTTATAAGGAGTTTAAACACAATGAAGATCCTTTTTTCCATGTAATAACATGTGATCACCTTCATCATATTTTATTTTAAAACATGGTAACATCCTGAATTACCATAAAACCTTTATTGACTACATTCATGCTCCCTTATTCAGTATAGAATATTGGATATACTCTTTCTATCCAAAAATTTTGTAAGCTCCAACAATGATGGAATATACAAATCATTAATCAGTTTCAAGGTAGTCATGAATATCTAATATAGTGTATCCAAATCAATCATTTATTATTCCAAAATCACTACCTCGGTATCAGAACCATATTATGGTTTATCTTTCTCTCAACCATATATTTTCCAAAAAATTTAACCTGCTATTGAGTCACTTTTCTTAGTTCCACACAATCTCATGTCTTTAATGAAATAGTACTGCAGTACAATCCTTATATACTCCATAATTATTATAACAAGTACATCATTGATACAACACTCAAATGACATAATTCTTTAATAACAACATAAGAACTCTAATCATTCGTCCTCATCTGTGGTAGTATCTTAATTGGATTATTATCCAATAGCATCATTTGTGGCATACTCTGATGATTTTTACATTGGTTTGCATAGTGTCCCAACTCCTTGCAGATGAAGAATTGTACATTTGAAACCTTTTTCTTACCCTCGCAATCATGATTGTTGTGTCTTTTTTCTCCACACTTATAACATACTCTCATTCCCTTCATGAATTTTCCAAGGTGATTCTATCCATAGTTATCACATATGGGAAAATCCTTCTTTTCCTTCTTCCCTTTATCTGTCCTTCTCTCTACCATCCTTTTCTTCTCTGGCTTCCCTTCAAATACATAGGACTCCGAGAATTATTTACTTATATTATCAACCCATGATACTATTTCTTCATATGATGATAATACATGAAAGACTATTTCCCTTCTAAATTATGGATTAAGACCATGAAAAATATTATCTTTATTACTCTTTGGATCATCCGTATTACTGGAGTTCTCATTCCTTCTACTAGGTGCCATTTGTAAACAACGGAATACACTAGATTAGTTTATGAATAGCAAAACCTAATCCCAAACTTGTAAAACACTTAACATAAATTAAATATTTTATGGATATAATCCATAATCATAAAAATGTCTTCTTTGTAGAATTATATACTCATAAACCCTTCATAATGGTTTGTAAGGAAAATGAGAATTATCTTAAGCATATCCCCCAGGAGTGTCGTAACCAAGAGAGCAGCAACGCCCGTTGTTGTGAACTAGTTCCCGTTTGAGTCTTGATCAAAGTGGTGTTTTCGGGTTTAACCCCTAGGTACATCTATGCCTGAGCCGCCTCTACCAACTCGTATACAAATAGGAATTTATTTCTTGTAAAACTCAGAAAATCTCTACAATACCAAAATTCAAGGAATTTCTTTTATACTAATCCTCAAATTCTATCTTAGGGCTATGTTCTCTAATCAGAGTTTATCTAAATCTAGTTTCTAAGTATATTGATAAACTTCCTCTGATACCAACTGTAATGCCCTGACCCCAGTTACCCAGAGTCAGTGCATTATTTTAATAATTTGGCATGATTACAAGGTATCAATTCCTAAAAGACTGATCAGTTTATCAATCTTGGAATATAGATTATATACATGAATGTTACATTACACTTCTTAACATAAAAAACATAAATAATCCTTCACGAATTCCATTATTCCCTTGGAATAATCCTGAATATAAATCAAAATACACTTCTTGGAATCCTAGGAAAAATAAAACAAAGAAAGGGGAGATATCAGATGCTCGGTAAGGATAAAAATACAGCAGAAACTTTCAAAAATAAGCATAAACATTTAAGGAAGTGTATAAATAAAACAAAAGCATTTTAAACATGAACTTCAGCATAATATGAAAAAAATAAAATAAAGTAATTCTATTTACTTATTCACATGGATATTCTACTAGTCGAATAATCAAATGCAATATCACTAACCACATTCATAGTGATGGAATGTATACTGCCAGACTATCATAACCACATAGTCAAGGTCGTGTACCAATAATACAAATAATATTTTGTCAAGGCCTTTTTCCAAGACACTAATTTGTCTCATGAGACCTACCGATGCATTGAGGATCTATAGCGGGCTCCACCCGTTACATACTAAGTCCAATGCATTCCTCATATGAATAGGTTTAAACATAACATAAACATTCATATTAATACTAGCATACGAAAATAAAATAATTTCTACATAAACCATGAATGGTATAAAAATAACACATCCATAGTCAAACATATCATAGAACCATCAATACAATATGGAAGTTTTTTATCATAATAAATCAACTTCAATTAAGTTTAAAATCCATCAAAGGATGTTGACATAGATGAAATCAAAAATATTTGTGAGAAATATCTCTTTTTTTGAAATCATGTAAAAGTTACCTAATTATAAAGAAAAAATTTACTTTCAAAATATTATTATAAGCTTGTAAGGAAAGCATCAAAAATTTTATAACGGAGGAAAATAGCCGCACTCTCCGTATAAGTTAAAAAAGACATTCTTACCTTAATTTAGTCAAAAAAGGTTAAAAAGGACCTTGTTTGGAAAACGATGGAAATATTCATTTATAAACATCTTAAAAAAAGTCAACAAGGGTATAAAAGACTTTAACCCATAGTATATAAAATAGTAATAATGATTGTAAATACATTTATAAGAAACATCGATGTGGATGATAAATAGGTCCCAGTAGAAAATTATGTATAAACAACCTCGAATAATGAAGATATTGTGAAATAAACTCTTAACTTGTACTTTTCCTTGGTTGAGGGTAGGTTAACCTCCTGTATAATGGTGAAATAATTGTTATTAAATTATAAAATAATCATATACATTAGTATGATATCATATATGATCTTTTAACATTACCTTGTTAATAATATCTTAGTATTATCTTTGTTTCAGGTGTTAACTTACTTGTTTTTTTATATGTTTTGTTACATAAGCCATGTTTTTTATGGATAGGTTGTATATTATTAATATACATAATTATATTAAGTCCTTAAACATTATTTTTAATCATCCAATGAGAATTATACTTCAATGGATATGATGGGGAATGAATCTCACCGCGTTCGTGGAGACGGTAGTCCGTACTTACACACGAGCGACAATATCATTATTTTGATATTATAATAATATATAATTGGATGTTATATCATATATAAAGAATAATTATCATGTTATATTTATTATTTACACCAATAAAATATAATTATCATACCCATCCAAATAATAATGTTTTGAATAACAATTACAGCACGATGTGGAGACAGTAAGCCGTATGTACGCATGTATGGTGACATGTAATTCAAAGGATGGATAGAATACTGAATATGTTTGTACCGTAATTATAATAACATCACAGTATATAAAAGATACATGATTTATTATTTTATGATGGAAATAAAAAAGAAATAAGAAGATGAAGAAGAAAGGAACTTGAAAGAGGGTGGTGAAAACATTACCTCTTCTTCGGGTTCTTTCTTTTGATTTGATCAAAAGGGCTCCATAAGATGGATTTATAATCAAACTAAGGACTCTAGGTTTAAGTGAAGGAATTTTAAAGAATATTTGGGTAGGGTTAGGCCGATCCAAAAGGATTTGAAGGTGAGAATTATAGGCAAGTGGAAGTGCCATTTTATTCGAGGGGTGAGGGGCACCTTAGGAAAAGCTAGAAATATTATTTTATAATAAATTCATATTCAGTTTCTAATGGCTCCAAAGTAGATTATTTAGAGTTTAAGGTGGGTATATGTCGAAAACCACACAACCAATAGGTTTTAGATGGGTTTGGGTCACTATATTAACATTATATTTTTTATTTAACTCTTAGTTAAAAAGTTTGACATTTAACATGTCTCCTTTCATTTTTATATTATATAGTCAATAAACCTACTACAAATTTCCAAGAGACCTACAAGTGGTCCAATAATAATACAAATATAAATATATAAGTCCTTTGGCCAAACCTTAGATTTTTAGGAGTAGAATATCAATTAATAATATAATATTTGTTTTAAAAACTCTTTTATGTAAATTTTGACACTATTTAATAATTGATTTCTGTTAAAGTCTTAACAACTTTATTCATTAGAATAAAATTCATTTAATCAATCATAAAATTTCATAGTAACAAATAAAATTCGTGGATGTCATCAAAACTTTAAAATTATATTTATTTTAGCATTTATAATACTAATTATTTGATTCTTTCATTAATAAGGAAAATATTGCATCATTATTGTGTCATAAATAAATTTAATTATTAAATGTCTAAAACTAATAAATAAAATACCATTATGTAGGAAATCGTTTTAGATTTATAATTAATATTTATAGTCTAAAATATAACATATATAACCCTACGTAAAAATTGTTTTTCTAAAAGATATATGCTTATGTCATTTTTGTATTTACTATAACTTAATTAATATAAAGTGTCATTATCACATACAAGTGGATTCATGGAGTCCCAAAATCGACCCAAATATGCCCATGGTAGGACATGTATCAACCAATATGGTTAGGACACGTTTTAAAGTAATTAATTATTATTATAATATTATTTTTTTACCCTTATTTACCAGATTTACCTTTTAACCATGGTAAATAAAATATTTACCGAAATAATTATTCAAAATGTCTAAAAATAAAATTTACCAATTTATAAAATTTGGACCCCCTAATTCTAAATATGGAATCCATTTTTCCAAATTCAAAACACATAATGGGCAGAAATTAATTTAAAATTAATTTCCATTAAAACAAAAAAGCATGTTTTTAAGAGATAATAACTATCAAAAGATTGGCACTTGCATATGTCCAATTTAAATGTGAAATTATGTCCAATGTACAACTTTGGATTAAATGGTAAAAATATAATCTAATTATACTCTAAAATCACTCAAATTCATAATTTATCACTTCTAATTATTTCGATTAAAAAAGTTGTTTTTAATTAAAACATAGTAATTTTCACTATTCATCAAAATATGAAAGTTATCCGAAAAGTACAAAAAAATCACCCTAAAATAATATTGATATTACGAATCCAAAAATGAAGTCCATTTTGAATGATAAAATTTATAAAATTTAAAAAATTGGGTATTTCTATTAATAATGGCTAGTTTGATTGGTTGTGGTATGTGTTAGAACTCGAAGTTGCATACAACATATGCTACTGCATTATTCAAAGAGAAGTGTACAGTGGAAGCTTGGGGTGTCACATTCTACCCTCCTTCAATAAATTTCATCCCCTCAATTTATGCTCTATATTGGAAACTTGGGGTTGACAATTCAAAATATCTTAGTTGAAATCCCTCATAGAAAAATGGATTAATGAGGCCTCTATTTAAAATAAAGAGTGGTAAGTATGAAGGTTACTAAAAATAACACATACTAGGGTTCCATGTAAGAAAACATGGATATAGAAGAGAAATCTGACCATCAATATCTGATGGAGAGCGGTAGAGAACATGGCTATGAAAAGGCCAACAATCACAAAGCCATAAATTTGTGATGATCTAAGGTACCATCTAGGACAACGTTTTTATTCTAAGTTCCTTTTATTAATGTTGGGGAATTTATTTATGAGATTGGAAAAGATCATAAAGAGATATACTTACTTTATAATTATAGTTTTATCCATTATTAAATTTCTACCACAAACTCATCTTTCACTCCATAAGACAACTCAAAATTAATCATATAGGGTCCCAAATTTAATGAATTTATAATTCACATATCAGGCACTTTATAAAAAAAGAAACTATATTATACCATCCAGGAACATAACGTAGTCTAGTGGTAGGCAATAAATCCCATTCGCACTATGGTTGTGGGTTCGATTCCCACAGCTTTGTCCGACGCGACGGGTTGTCACGCGGTCTGCGTGTTGTCCTTTTATAAAAATCCAAAAAAATAACCTTTCAAACTTAATTCATTCCAACCCTTATACTTATCCAAAACACATATATTCAAACTCACAGTCCAAAATTTATAAGGATTTTAAACAGAATGAAGATCCTTTCTTCCATGTAATAACATGTGAACACCTTCATCATATATTATTTTAAAACATAGTAACATCCTGAATTACCATAAAACCTTTATTGATTACATTCATGCTCCCTTATTCTTTATAGAATATTGTATATACTCTTTCTATCCAAAAATGTTGTAAACTCCAACAATGATGGAACATACAAATCATTAATCAGTTTCAAGGTAGTCATGAATATCCAATATAATGTATCCAAATCAATCATTTATTATTCCAAAATCACTACCTCGGTATCAGAACCATATTATGGTTTATCTTTCTCTCAACCATATATTTTCCAAAAATTTAACCAGTTATTGAGTCACTTTTCTTGGTTCCACACAATCTCAAGTCCATAATGAAATAGTATTGTAGTACAATCTTTATATACTCCATAATTACTATAACCAGTACATCATTGATACAACACTCAAATGAAATGATTCTTTAATAACAACATAAGAACTCTAATCATTCCTCCTCATCTGTGGTAGTATCTTAATTTGATTATTATCCAATAGCATCATTTGTGGAATTCTCTGTTGATTTGGACATTGGTCTTCATAGTATCCCATCTCCTTGCAGATGAAGCATTGTACATTTGAAACCTTTTTCTTACCCTCACAATCATGAACGTTGTGTCCTTTTTCTCCACACTTATAACATACACCCATTACCTTCAAGCATTTTCCAAGGTGATTCTTTCCATAGTTATCACATATGAGAGAATCCTTCTTTTCCTTCTTCCCATTATCTGTCCTTCTCTCTACTATCCTTTTCTTCTCTGGCTTCCCTTCAAATACATAAGACTCCGAGAATTATTTACTTATATTATCAACCCATGATATTATTTATTCATATGATGATAATACATGAGAGACTATTTCCCTTATAAATTCTTGATTAATACCATGAAAAATATTATCCTTATTACTCTTGGGATCATGCTTATTACTGGAGTTCTCATTCCTTCTACTGGGCGCCATTTCTAAACAATGGAATACACTAGATTAGTTTATGAATAGTAATACCTAATCCCAAACTTCTAAAACACTTAACATAAATTAAACAGTTTATGGATATAATCCATAATCATAAAAATGTCTTCTTTGTGGAAGTATATACTCATAAACCCTTCATAATGGTTTGTAAAGAAAATGAGAATTATCCTAAACATATCCCCCGGGAGTGTCATAACCAAGAGATTAGCAATGCCCATTGTCGTGAACCAGTTCCCGTTTGAGTCTATCTCAAAGCGGTGTTTTCGGGTTTTACCCTTAGGTACATCTGTGCATGATCCGCCTCTACCTGCTCATATCCAAACAGGGATATATTTCTTAGAAAACTCACAAAATCTCTACAGTACCAAAATTCTAGGAAGTTCATATATACTAATCCTCAAATTCTGTCTTAGGGCTATGTGCACTAATAAGAGTTTATCTATATCTAATTTCCAAGTATATTGATAAACTTCCTCTAATACCAACTGTAACGCCCCGACCCCAGTTACCCAAAGTCGGTTCATTATTTTAATAAATTTTCATGATTACAAGGAATCAATTCCTAAAGTACTGATCAGTTTAGCAGTCTTGGAAAATAGATTATATACATGAATGTTTCATTACACTTATTAACATTAAAAAACAACATAAATAATCCTTCACGAATGCCATTATTTCCTTGGCTTAACCCTGTATATCAATCAAAATACACTTCTTGGAATCCGGGGAAAAATAAATCATAGAAAGGGGTGACATCATATGCACAGTAAGGATAACAATACAGTGGAAACATTCATAAATAAGCATAAACAGTTAAAGAAGTTTATAAATAAAACAAAATCCTTTTAAACATGATCTTCAGCATAATATGGAAAAAATAAAACGAAGTAATTCAATTTACTTATTCACATGATATTCTACTAGTCGAATAATCAAATGCAATATCACTAACCACTTTCATAATGATGGAATGCATAATTCTAGACTATCATAACCACATAGTCAAGGACTTGTACCAAGAATTCAAATAAGATTTTGTCAAGGCCTTCTGCCAAGGCACTAGTTTGTTTCATGAGACCTACCGATGCATCGAGGATCTATAGCGGGCTCCACCTGTTACTTACTAATTCCAATGAATTCCTCATATGAATAGGTTTAAACATAACATAAACATTCGTATTAATAATAGCATATGAAAATTAAATACTTTCTCCATAAACCATGAATGGTATAAAAATAACACATCCATAGTCAAACATATCATAGAACCATCAATACAATATGTAAGTTTTGTATCATAATAAATCAACTTCAATTAAGTTTAAAATCCATCAAAGGATGTTGACATAGATGAAATCTAATATATTTGTGAGAAATATCTCTTTTTTTGAAATCATTTAAAAGTCACATAATTATAAAGAAAAAATTTATTTTGAAAATATTATTATAAGCTTGTATGGGAAGCTTCGAAAATTTTATAATGGCGGAAAATAGCCGCACTCGCCGTATTAGTTAAAAAAGGCATTCTTACCTTAATTTTGTCGAAAAGGTTAAAAAGGACCTTGTTTGTAAAACGATGGAAAGATTCGTTTATAAACATCTTATAAAAAGTAAACAAGGGTATAAATTACTTTAACCCATAGTCTATAAAATAGTAATAATGATTTTAAATACATTTATAAGAAACATGGATGTGGATGATAAAGAGGTCCCAGTAGGTAATTACGTATAAACAACCTCAAATAATGAAGATATTGTGAAATAAACCCTTACCATGTACTTTTCCTTGGTTGAGGGTAGGTTAACCTCCTGTATAATGGTGAAATAATTGTTATTAAATTTTAAAATAATCATATACATTAGTATGATATCATATATGATCTTTTAACATTACTTTGTTAATAATATCTTAGTATTATCGTTGTTTCGGGTGTTAACTTACTTGTTTTGTTTTATATATTTTGTTACATAAGCCATGTTTTTTATGGATAGGTTGTATCTTATTAATATCCAGAATGATATCAAGTACTCAAACATTATTTTTAATCATCCAATGAGAATTATACTTGAATGGATCTGATGGGGAATGAATCTCATCGCGTTCGTGGAGACGGTAGTCCGTACATACGCACGAGCGACAATATCATTATTTTGATATTAAAATAATATATAATTGGATGTTATATCATATATATAGATTCATTATCATGTTATATTTATTATTTACATCAATAAAACATCATTATCATACCAATCCAAAAAATAATGTTTTGAATAACAATTACACCACGACGTGGACACGGTAATTTGTACGTACGCATGTATGGTGACATGTCATTAAATGGATGGATAGAATACTGAATATGGTTGTACAATATTTATAATAACATCACAGCATATATAATATACTGGAGTTATTATTTTATAATGGAAATAACAAATAAAGAAGAATTTGAAGAAGAAAGGAACTTGAAAGAGGTTGGTGAAAACATTACCTCTTCTTCGGGTTCTTTGTTTTCATCTGATCAAAAAAGCTCTTCAAGATGGCTTTCTGATCAAAATAAGGCCTCTAGGTTGATGTGAGTGAAGTTTAGAGAATATTTGGGTAGGGTTTTGCCGATCCAAAAGGCTTTTATGGTGTGAATTAGAGGGAAGTGGAAGTGACCTTTTATAAAAGGGGTGAGGGGCACCTTAGGAAAACTAGAAATATTATTTTATAATAAATTAATATTCGGTTTATAATGGCTCCAAAGTGGTTTATTTAAAGGTTAAGGAGGGGATAGGTTGTAAAACACTCAACCAATAGGTTTTAGATAGGTTTGGGTCGCTATATTAACTATATCTTTTTTATTTAACTCTTAGTTAAATAGTTTGACATTTACCATGTCTCTTTGTATTATTATATTATATAGTCAATAAACAAACTATAAACTTCAAAGAGACCCCAATGTGGTCTACTAATAATACACCTATCATTATATAGGTACTTGGGATGATCCTTATAATTTTAGTAATATAAGATCAATTAATAATGTAATATTTGTTTTAAAAACTCCTTTATGTAAATTTTGACACTATTTAATAAATGATTTTTGTTAAAGTCATAAAAACTTTATTAATTCAAAAAAAATCATTTAAGAAATACTAACATGTCATATTAACAAATAAAATTCTTTTATTTCATCAAAACTTTCAATTTATATTTATTTTAACATTTATAATACTAATTATTTGATTCTTTCATTAATAAGGAAAATATAGCATCATTGTTGTGTCATAAATAAAGTTAATTATTAAATGTTTAAAAATTATAAATAAAATACCATTATGTAGGAAATAGTTTTGTCTTTATAATTAATATTTATTGTCGAAAATATAACATATATACCCTTATGTAAAAATTGTTTTTCTAAAAGATATATGCTTATGTCATTTTTGTATTTACTTTAACTTAATTAATATATAGTGTCATTATCACGTAAAGTGGATCCATGGGGTCCCAAAATAGACCCAAAGATGCCCATGGTCAGACATGTATCAACCAATAGGGTTAGGACACGTTTTATGTAATTTATTATTATTATAATATAATTTTTTTACCCTAATTTACCAGATTTACCTTTTAACCATGGTAAATATAATATTTACCGAAGTAATTTTTCAAAATGTCTAAAAATAAAAGTTAACTATTTAAACAATTTGGACCTCCTGATTATAAATATGGAATCAATTTTTCCAAATTTAAAACACATAAGTGGTAGAAATTAATTTAAAATTAATTTCCCTTGTTAAAACAAAAAACATGTTTTTAAGAGATAATAACTATCAAAAGATTGGCACTTGCTTATGTCAATTTTAAATGTGAAATTATGTCCAATGACCAAAATTAGATTAAATGGTAAAAATATAATCTAATTATACTCTAAAATCACTCAAATTCATAATTTATCACTCTTAATTATTTTGATTAAAAAGGTTGTTTTTAATGAAAATTTAGTAATTTTCACTATTCATAAAAATATGAAAGTTATCCGAAAAGTGCCAAAAATTCAACCTAAGATAATTTTGATATTACGAATCCAAAAATGAAGTCCGTTTTGAATGATAAAATTTATAAAATTTTAGAAAGTGGGTATTACTATTCATAACTGCTAGTTTGATTGGTTGTGGTGTGTGTTAGAACACGAAGTTGCGTAAAACACACGCTACTGCATTATTCAAAGAGAATAATACCGTGGAAGCTTGGGTTGTAACATAATTAATCATTTTGAACTTTGAATTTATGATGAGAATCGTAAACCCATTGGCCATTTGATTAGCTGTGTCATGTACTCTGGGAGTAATCCAACATGCTTATGGGGTACTTGTTCACAGTTCAGTACCCGATCATTGTTAGGTGCACGGCCGAGCGATGAGGTGGGGTCACACATCATGCGGGCCCCAAACGCATCATTTAAAACTTTCCAAATTCTACTATCTCTGGTAACTCCTTTTTTTGAAATTAAAATTTGGCTTCTGAGTTGCCTATCCTAAGTGTTTTTATGTGTAAGACATGATGGTTCCCTCTACAGTGGATTATGAGTTATGATATGAGATGTTCCAGGATTGATTACAGTCGAAGGGGGCACTCGATGACTGCAAAAGCTCTCTTCCAAGAGGTACCATCCAGTAGGGAAGGCTTCAGTTCCATGAAGCTTTCCTGAGAGGCACGATCCCGAATAGATGAGCAGAGAAATTCTGGGGTTACCTCTAATTGGGTTGGGCAGTGGTCCCTAGTAGAAATTCTAAGTAGAACCATCCAGCCAGGATGGGGATGGGGATGGGTCCTCGATGATACTTTAGTGGAACCCTCCAGGAGTTCTGGAGAAGGGACCTCAACAATAATAGAGTAAAACCCTCCAACTAGGATGGAAATGGGTCCTCAACCTTTGAGACATGATCCATCAAATGTGTGGAATAGTGAAAATATGTTCTTTGTCATACCTTTGGACTCTCAAGTAAGAGAAAAACTTTTCTCACTTAGGTGTTTCCTTATGATGTAACCTAAAACTGTGCGGGTGAGACAAACCCCCCCAAATAACATAGTATCATGGTGTCGTTATTGAGTCCCTTTGACTTGTAGTTTAGAGAAGACATGGGGGATGTTAGGCATAAAAGGTGGTTACTCATGGGAATGTTGGAAACATACTTTCTTATACTGATATTTTATATGGAGTTCCCCTTACTCTCTCATTTGGTTTTCTCTTAATGGTCACATTTAAAAAAAATCCCATACACACTTCATGTGATTTGGTAACCCTGCTTCCTGGAGAGGAAAATATGTGTGATGTTTTCCACGTGCTTTCCATGGTAGTATTATTATGATTAGAAAGGTCTAATATCCTCATATACATAATGGAAACTTGGCTTGAAATTAATCTTCTCATAGTTTCAAGCTCTTTGTGTTTGTATAATCTTACTTTACTCTCTTATCAGGTTGAGATGCACTCCTTTTACTATACCTTGTTCTATCTACAGCTCCCCACTTCAATACATATTTTTCTACTCCCTTGATTCTTCATGGCATCCTAATGAGTATTTTTATACTCACCACTACTTGGTATTTTCCCACACATAGTTTTCCCATGTAGATGATGGATAGTTTGATCATGACATTAGAGGATCATTGGGATATGTGGTTCTTGGTCCATGTGTATTATTCATTAATTGGGATTTAATAGATAGACTCTCCAAACTATTTTACTTTATCACCCATTATTGGGTTTTTGTACTTTTATAATTGGGCATGTATTTTCCCCATTTCCATTTCAGTTTAATTTTTTTTAATTGTACTGTTTAGAGGTTAATTCACGTATGTGGTTTAGTTATAGTAGTTTTGTATCTTTTATTCAATTCCCTTCTACACTTTTTTTTAAGTTGGATGCATGTTTTTTTAATGTTTCTTAGGAAAATGAATCCCTGATAATGGTGTTCCTTTGGTTCTTGTCGCCACCCCCTAGACTGTAGAGGTGGGATTAGGGCAGTTGCAGCTCGAGCATCGACATGATCCGGGTCATGAAAAAGTGATATCAGAGGTGGTCTGGCCATTGATTTGTTGTTCGTATGTTTCCCTAAAATGGCCTTGGTTGGGTTTAGGGAAATAGGGTCGATGTCTATCAATATCGTCTCTCATGAAAGGTAGTCCAGTGATTGTATGGGAAGATAATGTATCCATTCACCATGACCTTGATTATCCAATTGTCGACTCCGCACCCTGAGACACTTGTTGCGAGGAATAATGTTACACAAATCATATTGGATCGAGTATTTGATTGTACTTATTGAGTGATATATCCATCTATGTTGATGTATATATATGATCATATTACCACATTAATCCATGATAACATTCAAGATGTCTCTGTGACAACATCAATCAAGAATACTAGCTCTGTTTCATGAAGACGACCTTGTGAGCAAAGATATCTCAGTTCAAGACCCATCTGTGATCTCCTTTCTCCAGGTGGGAATGTAGTAGCATCACCACTTATTGAGTAGTAGAAATCCTTTATAGAGTGAGCTGAGGACGTGCACATGCTACATACACATCGTGAGTACTAGTGCCAGAGACCACTGATGTACTGCGGGGAGCGAATCCCTCAGATAGCAGATGTTTCACTAGATTTAGTGTTCTATTATTCAGGATTGTGTGGACACCGACATATCATATGGTGTATTTGGATTCCTTTCTTTTCTAGGGAGTATCTATCCATTGGTAGATCTTGTATACTTAGATACCTGATGATTCGTCACTATTGTGGGATGACTTCGAATAACTATTTTGTGAAGAGTACTAAAACTTCTGCTTGTGCTCTATTCGACATCAAGAGATCCTTTAGTTTCAGTAGAAAAATATGACGGTGACTATGTTCACAAATAGGTTCACATACATTGACCTATACACTCTAGACATGATCCATGATGGCTACTTTCGAGTGTGGAGGTTTGAAAAGGGATTCTTCTGAGAGATCTGTGATATCTTAAAACCCTTATGCATTCCCCACCTATTTCTGGTTGTTGGAGTAGGCATTGGTGATAGAGAAATTTCTATCTGAGGGATGTCATACTGCTAGTTGTGGGAGTGATTGAAAAGAGCATAGGCATCTTTAGAATCTAGTAGACATCAAACTATAAGATCTAGACATAGGATATCTTTTCATGACCAGACTCAAACACTAGGTCAGATCAGAGAGGGATGATGTCATTCTTGTGACGGAAATGGTCACATGGAATGAGACTTCCCAACAAGACATTCTATGAAAACTATCCATGTTATAGGTGTACAACCATGGATGAGATATCACCATAATTTGGTTGGTCCCCAGGGAGGTGGTGCTGGTAGAGGATCAGGAGGAGTTGGAAGTGGGGGATGATGTTTTGAGGTCCTTCGACCACCACTTGGTAGTCCACATCAGGCTCAAGAAGATGAAATCTATGTCCATAGACATCCTAAAGCTTTGGATATCTACAATCATGCATATCAAATGATGATAATATGTATTACTTGTGTCTTTTAAACTTTTTGTAGTAGAACATGTTAAAAACTGTGTAATTTACTCTTTTCCTCCCAGCTCCTTGTTTGATGTTTTACTAGGGTGATGCAGGGTGTCGGTGTAACCCTATGTTGGTGTAGTTTGTCGTAGATTTGATGGCATGAGGAAGATTGGTACTTCCCCCACTAAGACATGTTTTTGTGACACGATATAGAGTGTGAGTCTGATTCAGTTCCTCCCAAATTAGATAATATCAATTTGTGGTGGATGAATCCCTCAGAATTATGTGTTTAGATAATTGCTATGTAGTAGAGTTTTGGAACAAGTCTTGGATTTTATTATGGATAATATCCTATATGAATCTTTTTTCAAAGGATATAATTGGTGGGTATGGCAGTGTTTTTGGTTTGGGTATTACTCTCTTTCCAACAGAAGTGAATAAATAAGATTTATGCCATGTTATTTTTGTGCCTATCTTCTTGAGGATGGATGAGACTACTCGCCTTCCATGTTAGTTGGTACCTTGTGTGTTCAACATAAACCTTGATACAACAGCTATCAAGTAAAGGTCGAGGAGATGGACACCCCACGAACAAAACAACAGAACTCACTATTTAGTGTTGAATGTGGTAGTCTTAACCCTAATAATATGGATATGCTAACTTCTTGTGAGGGAACATTGTGGTTTGGGCTGACCACCAAAGTCACAGGTATGTCTCCACCTAGAGAGACCTGAGCCTGAGGCGGTGACTCTAGTTGAACTTCCTGCTGGACTAAAACTTCAAGATTTTATATACTCTAGGGGTGGGTAATGTTATAGAATATTATCATAGATATAAGTCATAGGATCTACTAGTTTGAGATGTTTTGGAGTAGTTGTATTCTTTATAGCAATCCCCATTGGAGTAGGATGGTGTTGTTTCTTTTAAATCGATGGGGTTGACTCCTTCTCTTATCAAGCATGTAAGAGAGTCTTGGTTGTGAAATATCAACTGTGAAATCATTCATGACTATATATCCATAGTTGTTTCACTAGATGGATATTCTAACAGAGGGAATCAAGATACCTTGTTCTAGGGGAAAGCAGTGATTTCAGTCGTGGCATAGGATGTAGAGATGGCAAGGTTGTCTACTGCCTTGTCCCCCAATAGGTGGAGTGGGTGAACGAAATATTCCACATGTTACTGCCTAGTAGATACGTGCATGTTCCTATGCGTGTCATCAATAGGTGAAAAACTCACAATAAAGGACCATTCGTTTGGTTCACATATTGTAGCATCATGGAAACATGAAGGTATTTCTGGAAGCGGGAGATCTAGGTGTGAGATTAGTACCCTGAGTTATTTTACCCAGTTTTTCTTTTTTTAGATGAAAATATTGAAGGTTGGAATGATTTAGAGACCTATTTATCAGCATTCAAGATATTCAAATATGTCGAGGAATATTTCTAGAGCTAGGTGATGATTCAACATGTATTCTTGAGCCCCGATGTGCCCGGAATTAGTTATATAAAAATATTAAGTGGTTTCATACTACAAAATTGTCGGAAATTGGATATCTCATAAATGGTAACCCATATCAGAAATATCAAGTAATGGTTGAGTCTAAAACATGGTGTTTACACTAGGTAGAGCATAACTTTTTTTGTGGGAAATATGGGAGAAATTTCACCATTGAGAAATTATGAATAAAAAATTAACATTAATTATTTAATCATGAATTCCAAATCAAATAAAATTTGAATGGAGACTTGTATTGGAAATACAAGATATAAATTGGGTTTGGAATGGGGCGTTTTGGCTACAAGAAACAAAAAATGTAGGGGTATGAGAATTTTTAATTCTGTGTCGAGCGAGACTTCTATAAATAAAAGTTTAGGGAATTTGAATTTCAGTTCACCCTTATTTCCATTTCCCTCTCTATTATGTCCCACTCTCTCATATCCATCTCATTTATTCTATATTAAATCGAGAATTAATTATCAGAAGATTGATGGAAAAATGATGAAAATGCATTGGCAATGTCGATCAGATCATTTCAAAGAAGGATTTTCTCTAATGTTGTTTTCTAATTTATGATTTTAAATGAAAATACTTCATTGATTATTTGTTTCTTCATTTTGAATATCCTCGTAGATGGACATAGTAACATGACCATAAATCCTCACTGAAAAATACATTTGCTCATCATGTTCTTCGGCCGTTCATTAGGGTTACTGACGTTTAATCTTGGACATGTTGAATATCCAATGGAAAGTTGAGTGAGGCTTGTGTTTGTGAAGAGAATGATACAAGTATCCCGAAATAGCATTCGGTTTTGAAATCGGATGGCGGTCCATGGATGTGACCACTGAAGCATCGATGGCCTGTGGTGGTAGGCGGTGGCGGTGCGTGATAGCCGTAGAGGGTGACCCGGTGGAGCAACCGTGGCAGGAGGGCAGTTGGTCGATCATTGGAGGCGAACTGGGGACAAGGCCGGAGCAGGGTGTCCTTATGGTGTGCCTTCCTTACGCAGCTGGTGATTAAGGTGGCGTTCCCTGGATGGAGTTAGGTAGGGTGGAAAGGCTACAACGATGTGCTCGACGGAGAAAGTTGGGATGACATCGGTAGGGAAGTGAAGCCATGGTGGATGAGGGGTTCAAGGAGGTGACCAGGACCTAGGAGAAGGGGGATGCCACATTGATGCAGTTCAGTGGGGGCCACAGGGACCTCCTCCAGTGGAGTAGGCCTAAAAGGTAGATCTGGGTCGGTTGTAGTGTGATCAGATGGTGGTTTGAGTCAGGATGGATGGGATGGGATGGTCCACACAGAGTAGTAAGTCCAGACATGGCTGAACCAGTTCTTTTCGATCAATAAGACTTTTAATGGTCGTATCTCATAAATGGTGTGTCCTCCTAACACACCTTCTAGGGACAAGAGTCCCTCTCAATGAGACAAACCTTTTTAGACCAATTCAAGGATCCTATGTCTTGGTATTGGGTTTGGGGTACACCAGATACCTAAATTTAATAATAATAATATAATTATTATTATTCGGGGATCTCACACCAAACATGTCTTGTAAACTAGAAGTCAGTTTGATGTGTTGTTAGTAGTGGTCCAACCCTGGTCTTCATGAAGACTTTTCAAAACTACTTTTGGGGTTTTAGAAAACAATATAGTTGTGGACCCCCTGGGGGCTAGTTTTCATGGTTTGTGGTTAATTGAAACTCTTTAACTGGGTACCTATTCTGGATGGTAAATTAGTAAGACCTGTATGTTTTTTCAAGAGGATCGCAATGGTGTGAATTGTATAATTGGTTTTAGGACTAATGTGTGGTCCCCATGAGCTGATTTTGAAGCACAATGAAGCAACTAACAACCATAGCACCAGATGTTCATTTGGGGAAATTAAATACTTGATATTTTATTTTATTTTATAAGGATCTCAATGGTGTGATTCATTGGGATGAGAATAGACTTATTCATGATCTCATTAAATTGTCGAAACATGAACAGAATATTCATGTAATATCCTTTTGATGTGTTCAAATATAACCCATGTCTTGGTTCAACAAGGACTCTTGTGAGAGTGGATAATACGTATGATGTAATATTGTCAAATGTTTAGGAGCTATTTGAGGAGGTGTGTTTGTGTAATTTGGATTTTTTTCCCTCTGAATCAATGATGAGTGTCATGCGCTCATCGTCCTTTTGACAATGTGTGTCAAGTACTCTGATGGTAAGAAGACACAACAGTTGGGTACTATATCATAGTGTAGTACCTGATAATGGTTAGGTATATGGTTTGGAGATGAGGTCAGGTCACACGTTGTGAAGGCCCCAGATGCACCTTGTACCACATTAAAAAATTTTCTATATAGCGTAAATCATTCATCTGAACTCATATTTTGGCATACGAGTGGCCTATCCTGGATGTTTTTTTATAGGACATGATTTTACCCTCCGTAGTCGATTACTATTTCTGATATGAGATGTTCCAGGTGTGATGCCTCTCTTGGACCACACTCAATGAATACAGTGGCTCTTTTCCAATAGGCACCATATATCAAAGATGTCAAGATATCATCAATGTTATCCTGAGATTCTCCATCCAATAAGGGTGGCCCTAGAAGTTCTAGGGTTACCTCTAGGTGGGATGGGAAGTGGTCCATGGTTGAAGTTCTGATTAAAACCATCCAGTCGAGTTATAGATGTGTCCTCGACGATACTAGAGTGGAACCCTCCAATCGGGCAGGGGATGGGTTGCTAACAATACTAGTGTGGAACCCTCTAGGAGGGATGGTGGTAGGTACTTGACGATACTAAAGTGTAACACTCCATCCGGGCTAAGAATTCCTCCTAAAAATAATAGATTAGAACTCTCTAGCCTGGCTGGGGATGGATCCATGTCCTTTGAGACAAGAACACTCAACCATGTGACATAGTGACAAGACATGCTTTGATGTACCATTAAACTCTCAAGGAAGAGGTATTCTTTCTCTATTGATATGCATCCTTATGACATGACCTAAAACCCACGTTGGAAAAACATACCCACCAAAAGAATATAGTATCAAGGTGTGGTGATTAGGTCCCTTTGATGTGTAGTTCAGAGTAGACATGTGGGATTCTAGGAATCGATGGCAGTTACACCTGAGACTGTTAGCTACTCAATTTATTAGGCTAATCTGTGCGATGGATTTCCCCTTAATCGTTTTTTGGGTTTCTTTGAATGAGAATATATATATATATATATATATATATATATATCTTCTTTTTCCAGTACCCACTTCTTGGGATTTGTTTACTCACCTTCTAGGAGTAGAAAATACATGCAGGGTATGCCACAAGCTTTCCATGTCTAGCTTCTCATGTTTTGAAGATTCTACT
The DNA here is from genome assembly GCA_963277665.1 of Viscum album. Classification (NCBI taxonomy): domain Eukaryota; kingdom Viridiplantae; phylum Streptophyta; class Magnoliopsida; order Santalales; family Viscaceae; genus Viscum; species Viscum album. The sequence continues at coordinate 914,769,712 of OY728150.1, forward strand.
CTCATGGTATAGGTAGATAAGTCTCGCTGGTAATTTCATCCTCTCACCATTTCTAGCTCCATGAATTTGGATGAGCTTAATTCACTCTCTGGTCTAGTTGAGCGACACTTCTTTTACTATACCTTATTCTATCTACTTATCCCATCATTAGTACATCTTTTTCTACTCCCTTGAGCCTTTGGGTAATCATACTGAGTATTTTTATACTCACCCCTACTTGGGATTTTCCCACACATGGTGTGACTGTACAAAAGATAGATAGGTTGATTGTGACATTAGAGGAGCTTAGGGATACTAGGTTCTTGGGACATTTGTAGTGGTCGTATCATGGGATTCCAGAAAAAGGACTCTCCCTACTGTTTTATTTTTTTCACATATTACCAGGTTGTGGAACTTTTCATGTTTGGAATGTATTTTACACATTTATATTTTAGTTTAATTTTCTATACATGTAATTTTTAGAGGTCAATGCATGTATATGGTTTATTTATAGCAGTTTTGTATCTTTTATTTCATTCCCTCTACACTTTTGCATTGAGTTGGTTGCGTGTGTGTATAAGTTCTTAGGAAAAGGCCACCCTGGGTTCCTTATGCCTTCAGCACTTGTCTCCTCCTCCTAGCCTATAATGGTTGGTTTGGGGTAGATGAGGCTTGATCCCTAGTATGGGTCGGTTCATGACATCAAATTTACAGCAATGAGCATCCAATGCTTCCTAACAACTACAAAATGAATAAATAATTAAATAATTTAAAATATATTTTATATGATTAAATTTTAGAGTTTTACTTGTGCATCATTGGTATTAAATTTATTCTGTCATTTGAAATTTTTATTTTGAACTATTTGATTAGACCTAGTGCTATTTCTTCCATTTTTGTAACAACTTTTGGTATTTCTGTAGAGCTGAAATGAATACTAATGAGTCCAATTTGAATTCAAGTGAAACATACCCCATCTTTTTTTTATGGATTGGGTATTCTGGTTTTTCATCTCATTCCTTATTTTCATTAATTATTTTTTGTTTTATAGATAAAGAATTTTCAATCAATGTGATGAATACACCTATCTATAAACAACATATTATTAACCATATTATAGGTGAAAATAAACATCTGTATGATGGCCAGTAAACACATCCCACATTTATTGGGTTATCAAATGTGAAATGATAAGGAGTGGGTGTGTGTTTATATTCCCCATAACATATTTAGGATAATGTCTTGTTATAATTGTGTAAAATCCTCTATGAATCCTTCTATCAAACATTAATATATATTTATTTTTGGATTCATCTACTATATATGAACTCTAAAATGGATGATGAAGAGAAAGTAAATGTTTCATTATTTTTTAGTAAAATAAAGAAATGATATCATAATTTTACCATAATCTCTCCACACAACAATGCCCTAAACCTAGGCAGAACATAATACCATGAATCTACATCAATCTGAATTTGTTTCCAAGTAAAGATTCTAACGTAACTTTTGAACATGACCTAGTTTGGGTTAATATGTAGACCCCAATAATTCTATCTGACCACATATTTGATTCCTTTGAATTTGGTCTTAATGATTTTTTCTAACATCGTTAAACTACGTTGCTTATATTTTTTCGGTGTCATCTGTCCATCATCACCTACCATTCCCCCATATTCAATATCATTAATATTCTTTTCTAGATCGGTATAACCGGCATGTGTAGAGGGTAATTTTATCTCTTGATTGGAAGAATTGGTAGGTTGAAAAACCTATTATTCCTTAGGAATGGTATCACCAACATGTGAATAAGTTCGTTCCTCTGCATTGCGAGTAGTAGTAGGTTGAGAGACATGTTCTACCTAGGTATTAGGAGAACTAACATTTATAGAATACATTATCTACAGAAGGGGTTTAACATTATTTTTGATTATGTAAATTCATCACTTAATAGATAATGACATGAAGATACAAATATACATTACAAAAAAAATATAACATGATTATTGAACTCTTAATTTCTTTTTTAATTGATGAAAGAATTTGACCCCTCAATTGACTATCAAAATCCCTTCATTATGGTCTCCTCTGACATGAAAAACGCCACCTACATTGGTATTACAGTTAAATGATTTTGAAATACTAATGAATGGATCATCCTCAGTGTAATTTTCATCTTTCTCTTTAGTGGTTTTTGTTAATAATAGAATAATTGACCACTTTCAGTTTGTGGGATCTGGATAATAAAATACTTTCACTTCTTGTGATACCATTATGAATGGTTCTTCTTTGTACCTATCATTACTAAAAACAACATTAATTAATATCAGTTCATCTATTTTAACAAAACTCCAAATATCAATCAAGTTGAATTGAAAAATGAGCACTTTGAATGTTTTATAATCCAACTCCCAACTTTTTTTGATGATGCCAAAGTATGAAATATTAACATAAATTTAATTTCTTTCCTTATTACCAGAAACCTGTGTCACATTAGTGACAAGTGTAACGCCACTATCTTTAATCGAACTATCATCAGCATGATAATTTTTATAGAATGTGTAACCATTACATACGTAACCATTATGTCATAATACAAACACATATGTTCCTATGGATATCCATCGAAGTCATTCTGAAATTAAATCCATATTTTCATCTTACTCTTTAAAAATATGGCCCCAAAACCATATTATAAACGGTTGATTATGTGTATTTTAAATCCATATTTCACCCCTTAATGGATTCAAATTCCTCATTTTTTCATTATGGGTTTCCACAAATGGAGAAGCATCCAAACTATTTGTGAAAAAATGTAATGGTGGGTGTGCTCATGATCTGTATTATTGTTTGTGACAAAATCTAATACAGAAATTTCATCGCCCACAAGCCACATTATGTGATGAGATTTTGGTAGAGAAAATATTTCTAAAATTGATAGGTATTCATTACTGAATTTCAATAGCTTCTTCAATAATATATCTCTCTACAATAAAACCCTCTATCCATCCTTCATTTTTGGCATACCCTTTCTAAATGTTCATATATCATTTAATGTGGGTACATCCATCTATAGTGTACATGACCTTGTAGTCGAATCCCTCTCACCATATGAATAATCAAATGAACCGTCATAAAAATGTTGAAAAGAAGAACATTTCCAATTAACATAATATGAGAATAATTTATCATTCCAAATTCGGAAATTTCTCCGGGTCTATAACATACTTTCATATAGATTTGAAGAAGAAACGAATCTTGTTTAATGTATGATGGACATTCTGGTGAAAAATGCAACGTAATGAAATAGGAATTTGATCTTGCATCCAAACATGAAATTCATGTGATTTTAGACACTTTGACATTAAATTGGTCATTGATAGGATGTTATTGACATTTGATGAATACCCATATATGAAAATTATGTCAATCAAGATCTTTGAGAACTGATATGTCTCCTACTTGAAATGTGTGTAAGAAGATGGAGGAAGAAATGTTTTTTCACCTTTCACTATCACCAACTCTTCTCCTATTCATAGGTCAACCATGTCCAACCTAGCCTTAATTCCATCCTTTGTTTTACTGGGTGCATTTATCAATTTCTTGATGACACTATCACATATATTTTCTCAACACATGTAACATCAAGAAAATGACTAATGTATAGACAATTCTAGTATGGTAATTCCAAATAAACAAATATCTTTTTCCAACTTAATTTCATAAGGTTTTTTTGAAATTGTTTTATCAAAATTAGTGTCAAGATATTTTTCTTTGTCAAACAATTGATAAAAGTTTAGTGAATGTGGTGGTGTATGTTATTTTAAACTTACATACAAATATGTTGCCCAAGATCAATACTTATTTGATTGAGGTAGAAATATGTGATGTTCTATAAACATGGTTTTTTATGAATGTTTTAACCTAATTGAATGTGAAAATCATCCACAAATGGGACATCCTTGGGATTCATTAATGCTATATCCTAATAAATTTTCATAAGTAGGAACTTCGTTCATCATCCCATTCAACATGGCTCTCAACATGAAATATTTGTTTCTATAATCATCATACAATGTAACACCTGAATCCCACAATAATTTCAAATAATTTTTTAATGGAGCCAGAAAAAACATCAATATCACTGCCCAGTTGTCTTGGTATTAATATAAGTATAGTTAACATGATTTATTTTCGTTTTATGCATAACCACAATGGCATGTTATAATTTACCAACATAATCAACCAGGTAAAAAAGTGATTCTTTGAAAACCAATAGGATTCACTTCATGTATATATAACAAAAGATAATGGTTTCTTAGCTCATTTTAAAATTTAGGATACTCATGATCAATTAACTTCCACTGAATAGATTCTACTGAGTGAAATAGTTTCCATTTTTAACCCTGGTATCTTCATGCCATGTCTATTTTCATGTAGCCTCCTCACTTACATATAGGTTCCTAAACATTGGAATTATTGGAAATAACTATAAAAATTTCATAGGAATAGATTCATCTTTCTTTCATGAAGAATTTCCACACATTGAGCATTAATTTATTGTTTTTTTGTCATTAGAAAATTGTATATAGTAATTTGGGGAGACATGTATTCTTTCAGAGATCATACCCATCGAGTGTAGCATTCATTTGGAATCGTATGTTTAGCTCGAGATCTTATTATATTCTAGGAGCATGTATTTCAATAGAGAAGGTAGTTTCTTAAAATTGGCATCAATCCTTCCATTTAAGGATTTCAAAATATACACATTCAATATGGTTGAAAATTCAAAATATTATGTTCAACCAGCATAAAATTGAATCTTAGTGCAACTATTTATATTGTCAAACAATTTTGGGAAATCCTGAAATCATTCTTCAACTGCACCTTCCATTTCCTCTATACGATCTTCATCATCATTCACATCTATAATCAAATCCTCGATATGGTCATATTCATTATCCATAGTTGTAATCATATCATATGATCCATAAAATGCAGTTCCATCAATACCACTAGCTACATTAACTTTCCCCAATAGTTGGCCTATGTTGAATCGTAAAAAATAAAAAATACACATGACTTAACTATGAATTCTTCATCCTCTCAGGATGATGATAAGAAATAATGATGACATGCATTACCATTGGAAATGACTTCACCCTAATGAACTCAATCAGAAACCAGAAATTATAGAATATAAAAAGATAACAAATAATTATTTCCAATAGGGTCATTTCCAATAAATGACCATTTAATATAACACTACAAAACCACAAACCATAAAATAAAAAAATATCTACAATCTAAAGAGTTTGAAACATAACATGATCCAAATGGTTCCATAAAAATTAAAGAAAATCTACCATCTCTATAAGACACTCGAGACACAAACATAATCACAATAACTGTCTGCTTCACAATTAAAATATAATAAAATCAAACCCTAATGCCAATAATATATGAAACATGCAAAATACATGAGGACTATATAAAAACCAATGTGACTATATAGTGCATGATCAAAAGGTTAGTTGGATTCTACCATGAGTCCAATATAATTACTTTTATAAATTATGGAAGAACAACTAGTTTAAAAACAATATAAACATATTTATTTTCATTTAATTCATATGAAAAATGAATGAGAAATATATAAATCATTCAATTTCTCAATATACCACATTTATAAAACATTTTATAAAGTTATTCTCACACAAAAATGACAATTAAAATACCATTTATCTATCATTACAACATTATTCTTTTGAAAACAAACCCACATATTTGTTTGAAAATTTCAAAGGCATTTTTTATTAATGCCAACACATTGAAAAAAAATTCTACTATCGATTCAATACATTAATAAACCCAATGCAAAGTTATTAAAGGAACAAGTTAAAATATAATTAAAACAAAACCAATGTAATTTATAAAAAAATTGACTATATATATGGACAAATATTGTTCAATATCAAAAATAAATCATAAGATGATCAATACGTTACGTCATATTGATACATTTCATAAGAAATAAACCTTCAAATAATTATTTAATGGAATAACATATGATACATATAATGAGACAATACCTTAAAGACTAATGGGATATGTCAAATACATGAAATAGTGGACCTAATAAAATTGGATTAACGGTCAAACATCACATCAATTGAATCACTTAACATTATCTAATTAGTGACCCTCCCACTATCCAAGTATTTTGTACCACTAGAGAGACTACACCATGCATAATATCTTCTAACATAGAATTTTCTAATGAATTCCATCTATCTGGCCTATTATTCCTCATGAAACTAAAAAATTATGTATGTTACAATCAAAATCAAGAAAGTCTAACATCAAAATCACGTCCTTTCCACCACACTCATTTCCCTTATAAAGTTATGTAACCCATATGTAAAACATGAATCACAACATAAAATTACATCCTTAGGATACCCATAAACATCATCAACAGACAAAATGGGGCTTAACAGACCAAAAACAATCCAAAAATTTATCTATATATTTTTAATTAATAAAAATTTCAAATAAATTTTATACCCCTCCAGATTCAGTAGTAGGGTCCGGTGGAACTAGGGTTTGGATAGGTTGTGGCGACAGTAGCATCAGTAGTGGAGGTCATAGAGGGCTCACAGTAGAGGTGGGCTTCACATTGGGAGTCAGTTCATATTATAAGAGGGTTCACAATAGATGAGGGTTTGTGGAAGAGGATAATTCCTGATAGAGGAAGGGTTCATGGTAGGGGGTGGGGTGCGGCGTGCAACAGAGGTGGGTTCACAGTGGCGGAGGAGGATTTCGCAGTGGATAAAGAGGAGTCGGTGGCTGAGGAGGGGATTTCGGCAAAAGAAGATAGGTCAAGGAAGAGGAGTAGTTGATAGTGGCGGAGTTTGGCTTCCACAAGAGCTTGAGCTGTTTAAGAGAAGAATATGACTATTAGGGTTAATTTATAAAATTGGGTGAAACAATTGTCACTGCTAGTTAAAAGGCACACATAAAGGTATATTTTATTAGTGCTAAAAGAGAAAGCACTGATATCACATACCTTTAATAGTGATATATTAAAATATATCCATATTTATTTATAATTATAATTATAAATATTTTTATTTATTTATAAATATATGTTTGTATTTATAAAAATTTTTATTTAATTTTATATATTTTTAACTTTATAAGAATAAAAATATATTTTTTTATAATATTATTACTATTTAAATGTATATCTAATTATAACTATAAATAAATATTTTTATAAATATTTTTATATTATTATAAATAAATTTATATGTGTTAATATATTTTTAAAATTAGAAGGACATATTTATTGTAATTTTTTAATTATTTAAACATATATATTTAGCTATATTTATAATTGAAAATGAATATATATAGAAAGTATTTATATATAATTATAATTTTATATTTATAGATATAATAAATATATTTATTATTTAAATATTATTATTCAAATTTTACAAGTATTTTTGACAAATAATAGATTCATGGGTATAACATGAATGATTCATATACCTAGTAAAGATTAGATAATAAAAAGTGTCAGCACATATAGACAACATGAATAAAGGTGTAATGTATAAATGAACATTAATGATGAATACAAAACATATATGCACATCAATTATACTCACACATAAATATACTTATTGACCAAATTCATTAGAAACAAATATTTATTTATTTACAAATTATAAAATTATAAATATATACATATATAAAGTATTTTATATTTAATTATAATTATTATAAATATAAATTTTTTAATAATTTTAATAATTCTAATAAATATATTAATTATTTAATAAAATTTAGTACCATATTATAATTATTTAAATATATATCAATTTAATTATAATCACATAAAAACTTGTTAGAAAATAGTATATGTATATTTGAATTTTTAAAAAATATATATCAATTATAAACATGTATTTTTCATTTAATGTATTCGAATAAACATTTTTTTGAATATAGATATAACAATTATATAAAAAAAAATTTATTAAAAACATTAAGTATTGATAATAATATCAATGATAAATATACCATTTATTAGTGCACCAAAAAGAATTGACATAGGGTACTCTTTTATCAGCACTCTTTGTAGTGGTGATAAAGGGTAGATTTTTAAAGCATAGAGCTAGCGCAAATAAAGTCCCCTCTTTTATCAGCACATTCTATTTAGTGCTGATAAATGCAGGTGTATCCATTTCCCAGATCTGTGGTATCTAGGATTTTAATTTTTATAGTTATATGTTGGTTTAAACATGGATATAATTTCTAATGTTAAGTGAATGAGAGTCGGAACAACCAAGAGATGAATTGGGTCAATCAGAATGAGGCTCTTCACGTGATTTTATATCATTCATGGAGGTCATCATTGGTAGGAGGGATGCATTGGATTCATGTAAGGGTATCCATGAAAAGGTTATTTTTTATTGTATGTGTGCTTGTGTGTGTGTGTGTATGTACATGGATTTTGTGGGTGAGTTTTGGTTTGTGTTATTTTGTAAAAATGATGGACATGACAAATGAATATTAAATTTCAGTGTTAGTTAATAATGTGGTTCACTTGGCTTGTCCCTTATGTTACCCTCTTACCATATTTTATATAAAATGTGAGATATATTTTTTTTAAATACACTATGTGGGAATTATTTTGTATATTTACTTTTCAGTAATATATTCACACCCTTCATATTCTTCTAGGGGTGTATGCATACATTATTTGATATGATCTACGTATGGGGTAGTAACTATCCTTTATAGATGACTGTGTTAGTACTATGGTCAATAATGATGGAGTATGGAGCTCGAAGGTAGTGGTTTTTTGTAGAATCGGAGTGTTCAACATTATCAATTTTTTCTTTTATTTTGTCTTATACTTGTAGTGAAAAATTATGGCATCACGTTTTTATACAATATGAATTTGATCAGTTTTTTATATATATTAGTGTTGATATTATGCTTATTATAGTGTCATATAAATATATTTATTTTCATATATTTTTCTATTAATGGTTGTTTTTATATAAAGGGATATCCTGACCCGTGATTTCATGACTCCCATTGAATTTATTTCTAGCTTTTATAGCTCATGTAATGAACCTATGTTTAGGGCCAATATTGTCATCCTCATGCCAATGGTTTGGGGTTTGGATAATATATATGGTATCACTTTGGTATGGTCCATCAATTAGAATAGTATTCCTAAAGATAGTATGTGTATGAATGTTAAATATAGATCAAAATATTTGTATCTAACTTCATCATAATAAATATAAATTCAAATGTGTGGTTCAAGAATGAAAATTATTAGAAAGAACATGTATTCATGTGGTTGCCTCATCTTCATGGTTTTATATAATGAGAGTAAGGTATTATAAATTTGTAAAGAGAATTCCAACTAGTATTCCAACATTCACATGGTGTTTTATATCTTCTGAATTGGAAAATGGTAAAATGGTGATTTTTTTTATAAATATGGATATTTTTTTCCCAAAAACTGATTATTTCTAGGAATTGGTTTACATATATTGGTAAATATGGTTTGGTTTTGTGTTTTTTTATTATTCATTTAATAATTGAGTTTTGAATATAATATTTTTCAAACATATTATTGGAAAATTAAAATGTTATGGAACTAAAACACATACAATTACAAAGTTTGATTAGAATATATTTATAAATGGAAATTGGATCCCATTCAATGTTAAGATAATCATAATAATTCCAAAATGAGTACTTAAATTAATAATCCCATTTTCAACACATTATTTAATATTAAATAATTTATTATCTATTTTTTGGTTAACTTTTAAACATTTTTGTTTGAATTATTTAAGCCTTATATTTTAATATTTTTTCTGTATTCCACGTCCTCATTTAAATTTAATAATTTATAAGTATTGTTCATGAGGAAAAAATATAGAAAATGTTCATGATATATTATTAATTATATTTTTTATGTGGTTAATCTGATGAAATAATGATTAATAACATGTTTTTTATCCCATTTTGTTTATTACTTTTTTAAGTAAATTCATTTATAATAAATATCATTGGATATAATTTCTTTATGTTCAATGGGATAAAGTACGGGAGTCTTTAATGTATTTAATAATTCCTTGAATTTATATTTAATTACTAATGGGAGCATGATGAAATTTATTTTATATTAATGATGGGTTTTTATGTTTTTAATTAATTATAAATGAAATATTGATGATATAAATTTTTTTGTAAAAATTTATGTGAAATAAATAGGTAGCTAATGTGTCATAAATTGTTCTTTTCTCTATTGCTGAAAATAATGAATGTGATTCAGATTTATTGACAATATGTTTTTTTCTCTTAAACTAGTTTCTTTATCTTGTTTTGATAATTAATTTATTAAGAACTTCATGTATATGAATTTTTTACTGAATATTTTACCATTTTTACTTGTTAGTTTGTATATGATTTATTATTTAGTGTTCATGGGATAGGGTTAGGTGATCCTTGTTATTCTGATGAAGGTGATTTTTAAAATAACAAATTTTGATAGCATGATTTGTTTTACAATTGTTTTCTATACTATCAAAAGATTAAAAATATTCCCTTCTAGGATATTTTATAAAGGAATATAGTATATTATTTTAATGAAATATTTAATGAGTTATCATTATTTATACCATGAGGAAAAATAATTATTCAAATGAATCCTTATATTTTTTAAAATAAATAATTTTATACATTTTAGATTGCTTTTTATGAATGTTGTTCTGTTTCATCTTAGTTTTTAAATAGATTTTTAAAAAAATCAAATTATATTAATAATTATTAAATTTTGTAAATTAGTTAATGGATTCATTAATTAGGTTTTGGAAAAGAAATTTTTTTTAAATGAAATCCTTTTATTTTTTTAGGAACTTAATAACCTTTAGTATGATTTTTTGGTAATGTTCTAGAATGGTGAATAGATATATGGAAACCTTTTGGTGGCATTCTAGATTGATAATTTGAGAGTTATTATGCCCATGAAAGATTATGGATAACTTATTTTGGGGGGAAATGTTCGTTTTATATTATTTGATAGTCATACATGTAAATCATGTTATGGTCGTTTTGATAACACGCTTCAACTTATTTTTTGTGATGGTTGTCATGGTTGTTGTTATTATATTATAAATGTTATCTGTATAAATGGAAATAGAATATTAACATTGAAATTATTCTTTATAGGTTGAACATCAAGAAAATAGTTTGAATGACGTATTCTAGGATCTACGTGGGTCAATTTTTCCAATTACCATGGTCATGATCTATATTTTATATAGATAATTGTCTTATAAATTTGATGGTTGTAATATTAAGAGGGGAACAATTACTAGAATTCATTTCATATTGATTTCTATACCTAGAAATTTAATTTCATAACCTCAGATGGAGTTGTTCATAATTCTATAGGGATAGAATTTTAATTTATATATAGAAGATTAATTGTCATTATAGTTAGGAACCATGATGTTTGAATTTTAAAATTATGTGTGACAGGTCAACTGTAGTTTTAGTATTTGAAAACTCTAAAGAAATTTTTCATGGTATGGGTATGTACATGGTCATGTCCCTCACTTTAATAATGTGTGAGATGTTTTATTAGCATGGTTGAATTATATAATTTCTCGACACCATGGTGATAAATACTCATTATGGTTTATAGTTAATTTACAGTTCCTTTATCAGATTATCTCTTGTATAGTATCACTACAGACTTCTCTGACTAGGTCTGATAGATCCTAATTGCTTATGTAGTGAATTTATTGATTCACAATCTCGTTGAAGATAGATTTCTATAGTGAAATATCAATGAATATTAATGAATTAAATTTCTATAATTAACTTGGGTTATATATAAAATAATAGTTTTTGGGTGTTCTTTTGGGAGACTCATATTTTTTAGATGTGACTATGTTTATAGAGTTTCTATGCTATAATTTTAAACATTCAATTATTAAGTAAAATCTTAATAGTGGAGAGATTTTTAGGGGATGGTAGAGTTTGTAAATCCTCTCTTTTGACTTAGGATCACATTTTTGTTCCTCTTTTACATAGGACAAGTTCGAGTACATTTTCCATTAAAAATTTATGATGGTAGTGAACATTATATTCCAACCAATGGGAATGTTGTAATAGTTTTCTATATGTTTAGACAAATAAGACTTAATTTTCAAGGGAATTAAAATCAGCATTCCTTCAAAAAACTTATTCCATCAGAGTGCTACTTGAAAAAATAATTGTGTTGGTGAATTTAATTGAAATATTTGGTGGATAAATGCAATAAAATATCTTGATTAGTTGAATATAAAGTATGTGTTATAGTATAATTGTATAAATGTTTACACATTCTATTATATGGAGTTTAGTTTTTACCAAATATTATATATAAATGACACATATTTTCCTATTTTTATTAAAATATAATCTCAAATAAATAACATTAATTATTTGATGGAATATTGGAAAAGTTAAATTATGAAAACTAAGACTTGTATGAGACACAACTGATGAAATTCATCGATATTTATATCAATGTTATGGAATAATGTTATTTGATGTGTTTGTATACCTGTATTTATCTTACATTTTCATTAATTGTTGTATATTATGGATATTTTGGTGTACATTCATTATTATGAATTTTTATTTTGGTTAATAAATGAATGTTATCCCCTTGGTGCACTAGAACAATGATATTCTTGAGCCTATAAATAGGGTTTTATACAAGGTAGCACTGAATCACATATTCAACATAGCAACTAATAATTTTAATATCATTATGTCCATAGAATGATTCTATCACATGTTTTGTAAATTTTTGGGATCATATTTCACAATAACTTTATATCCCATTAGGTTCTTACAATGTATCATATCATGGGTTGGGCATGATTATATATTCATTTGTTGATATATACCTTTAGTATTTGTTTTGTAGTATCATTGTTTGGTATGTATGAGTCATCATAATAGTGAAATATTATGTTAGACTAGTATATGAACGTTTTATAGGAACTCTTGTCCTCCATAATTATAAAGAAAGTAATTCTAATGGGGGGAGAATTTGACACCCCTGGTTTATAGTATTCCATTTTCTATTATGTACTTTTCAAATGTGTTTTCCAGGGTGTGTATCATGTGGTTTTAGATGGGAGTAAAGTTGTAGAAGTGAATTTGGGTTCTTATTGTTTCACTACTCTATAGTGTAATATAATTCGGTAATGGTGGTAAAAGTAGTATTATTGTTATGGGCATGTTTTCAGGTCATTGTTGTGCTTAGTGCCCTATGATGTGGAAACTTCTATGGTGTTAACTGTGATATAAGAAATGGTATAGAACATTTATTTGTTATGGGTATAGTAATCCAACATTGAATGGAGACATAACTATTCAATAGGGATTCCTATTTGGGTGGGAATGGTGATTTTGAGGGTGTCCCTTTGAGAAACTTGGAGTCTGAAATAGTGAGGGGGAAATCGAGGTGTATTAGGCATGATGAAGTTCATTTGTGATTTTGTGATAAAATAAAGGGTAACTAGTGTCCTACTCCATGGAAGTTGTTGTTTTCCAAACATGTTTCACCCATAAAAAATTTGAAAACTACATAGTCGTAGTGGTGGTGATGGTGGTATATTTTTGTAGTGAAAATGAGAGTCACTGGAAAGCTGGAAAATGATAGTTGTGACTAGAATATCTTATTATTTATTATGTTATGTCAAAATATAATGGGATATTTACCTATTAAATATCTTGGAAAGTAGTGTGTGGTTATGAATTAAAAATTTCTATCACCTAGTTGTTATACATTCCATGGTAGGTGTCAAACATATTTTTGAATTGTTCAAAAAGACCACATTGTTTTGAGGGGGGTCAGATATTCACATTTGAAATGAAAATCATGGGATACATATTGGGGGATATTATATTAGATTTTTACCCCATTTACATCACTGATTAACCTAGTGCATTCATTGGTAATTATGGCTTTTGACACATATTGTCCCTTGGGTGTATTAGAGATTCTTCATTCCAACCCAAGATTCTACATCTAAGATTCTGTTGGATGGACATGGATTAGGTTGGTGGGTTAACATTCACTATCCTTTATTTAAGAACATGGTATCTCTTTCATTAATGTTAAAAATCATTACCTGATCTTAGGAGACTGTTATTCCTAAATCTTTTGTTTAATTTCAAAAGAATATTTCTGGTCTGTGATAAAAAAATCATTAATTTATACTGTGGAATATTATTTGAGATAACATGGTTTTGGAATGGGTAAACAAGTAATAGATATCAATTGGTCTATGATCATTATATACATTTTTATAGGTCTTGTTTTGTTCATGCTTAGCTACCAGTTCTGATGCTAGTTACATGAAAATAGGCACAACATGGGGATTACATGGTTTAGTAAGAACAAGGTTCTGCTCAAGAGTTTGGACCATTAACAGAGGTCTTCATTGTTGTGGCGTGTATTGGATGCTTGTAATGGTTTCCATGGGGATGGTTTTGGGGAATTTCATGGTTGATTGTGTACTCAGCAAATATGGGTGAGTTTTGGTGTGGGTTATTTTGTGTGGAAATAATGGATTTAAAAATTAATGTATAATTTCATTGTGAGATGATATTATTATTTTCTTGCAATGTTTCTTATTTTACATTGCTCTCATGTTTTTTATAAAATGTGAAATCAATCTTTATTTTTATTTGGAATGTGTGGGAATTATTTAGTGGATTAACTTATAGGATTACATAATCACCCCTATATATAATGATTGATCCATATAAAGAAGTTCTTCATACTGATATATGTAATGTGAATCCTATTACATTTCTAGAGGATTGGGTTTCTTCTATGGTCTATAGTGATCGAGTAGGTATCTTGGATATAGTTGTCTTCTTATTCCTGATATTATGCCACAATGGCACCATGCGCAACCATTAAGACATGGTCTTTTAGTCATACTTGTTCATATTCCCTTTGTATATTTAATGCATCTTATGATGTTTTTTTATTTCAATTGGTCATGTATTGACTCATGCTTTATAAATTTAAATCTATTATCTTTTAGTTCTACAATATTGGATATTTATATGTTAGGTAAAATCATCCCCCACAATTTTTTATACCCTTGTAATTTATTTCCATAGTTTTGATAATGGGTATGCACCTATTTAAATAGAAATTACGGTACCTCTATACCAATGGGTTAGGGTTGAGATGTTATAATGAACAATATAGACATGAAAGAAAATGATTCCTAATTGAAAATATGAGATAAACTCAACTCAAATAATAGGAAACTTATATATTGAGTTATGAACCAAAGGAAAGTGAAATGTTTATAAGACATAGAACCTTGAAATAACTAGAGTACATGAAAATATTTTTTGTTTTTAATTGAATGAAATTCCAATTTCCATAAATAGGAATGGACACATTCGAAATATTGATTTAATAGCGAATTGGGGAAAGAAACGCGTACCTTAAATTTATGCTTAGTAGGACATTATCCAAATCCATATATAATAAATGTAGGTTTGTTATTTATATTTATATAAACATTATTTATGTCTATTTGAATCAATAACATTCATTGGTAATTCTTTATTCTCAAAATATTATTTTTTTTAAACTATTTAGTGGTAATTTATCGGTTTTCCACACATGATTCATTTTGGAATGTTTATTCCAAGATCGATGTTCATGGTTTCAACATATCCAAAATGATTATGAAGTTTTAGTATATATTTTATTTATTTATAAATGTCAATAGTCATTTCATGGATCATATGTTATGGTTTCACATGGAATGAGTAAAATATTTTTTTATTGATTAATGAATTTATAAATGAGATTAATTAATTAGTTAATGTAATTGGGAGTACTAACATAAAGAAATATTTAAAAACAAAAAATAAATATTTATAAATTATATTAAAAATATTTATGTTTCTTATTCATTTTCAAATGTAAAAATTATAACATCAATCATGTAGGTTGTAAAATTGAATCTAGAAGGAACATATCATAAATATAGAATTGGTAAGAAGATGATATTTTATTGTAAAATTCTCAATTTAACATAATATTAATAATTTGAAAAACATGATTTTATTGTGTTAAATTATACTTTATTATATTTACTAGTAGAAAATAAATATCAATGATTAAATAGAGGATAACAATTACATTACAGCTTTAAATATACTCTTTGATAAGATCTTAAAAATAAGGGATTTGGGGTATCATCATATGGAATGATGTTCCAAAACGTGGAATAGGCTAGAGATGAAGATAATTTTTTTGGTTATTAAAGAAAAA
Source organism: Viscum album (assembly GCA_963277665.1). Classification (NCBI taxonomy): domain Eukaryota; kingdom Viridiplantae; phylum Streptophyta; class Magnoliopsida; order Santalales; family Viscaceae; genus Viscum; species Viscum album. The sequence continues at coordinate 914,786,102 of OY728150.1, forward strand.
AATATAAACATATATATTTGCATGTGGATATTATTGACCCTTTTATAAGAGATGTTGAGTAACAATTTTTCTAATAAACTTTCCTTAATGTGGGATGAATGTATTTTTACATGGAAAGTATATCCATAGTAAAAAAAATAAGATATATATAATAATAATAGGTTTATTATTTGTACATATTCACAATTACATATTTATTTAATGAATTTTTTTTCATTACCAAGTAATTTGACCCCATTACCTCATTTTAGAATATACCATATTCACTAACATCATTGGTAACTTATGTTTTATTCTAAAATAAATATAGATATCCTTACATAATTTTGATCTGAGGAATACAAATTTTTATTCCATTAAATAAAAAAATTATAAATTATAGATATTTAACCTTTAAATAGAAGAAAACTATATAGAAAATATAAAAAGGAGTTTTATTCATTATGTGTTATTCATCTTATATCATACCAACTATGTAAGTAAATAATATATATATATATATATTGACAAATAAAATTTTACTATAATCATATGTTAAAAGTGATAATTTTAATTTATTAAATTTAATTCCCATAAATCCAATGACTATAATGGTCATATTATATTGATATATATAGCCTTAAAGAAATTTCTAAAATAATTCTTTATACCAATATCATTTCATACATTTTAACCATATTTTTAGTATATTTTTTACTATATCTATAGTTATTATCTATAGTATGAACTTCATGGATTATCATTGATATGGCCATTTTTCATCCCAAATGATATCACATGCATGGTTTAAAGAAAATGGTATGATAGTTTGATTGTGTTGGGTTTGATGAATTTTCAATCATTAGCATTATGATAACTATTCATGTATAAATTCCATAGAATTTTCAAATTGTTCCCTAACCCATAATTTTGTACATTCATAATTTTGAAAGGTACATGGTCGTTGGAGTTTCAAACCCGATGACACTTAGGAACTCACATTGGTTGAGTGGATGGGATGTTGATCTCAACACATCCATCTCGTGGAATTTTTTCATAACTTGGGGATCTCATATAGATTTAAGATTTGTTTGAGAATCTCCTCCTAATCCCGATATGGGATAGGTTACCCTAAAAATTATCAAGTGTTGAATCCTTTTATCTGTAAAGTGGTTCCATTGATGAGTTCATCTACATGTATATTTGGTTCTTCATCCATTTTATGTTAATAGATATCTACATATATATTGAAACCATATATCCATGGAATCTAGAATTTTGTATCATCTTAGGAGGTGATTAATATTCTAATGATGGGATTTAACCATTATGAGTTGTCCTACATATCCTTATTATAACAGAAATCAAAACCCATGTATTTTGTTAAATCCATGTAGTTTAATATCATGATGAAACAAAATATATGATAGAACTTATACATTGGGCATTGAGTTCAAACCTTATGAAGGTGTACTATGTATCTTGGTTATGGTATGAATCTGAGTTATCATATATTGATCATAACTTTAGGTCTTACATCGAGTTGGATGCCCTAGTATGGGGTCATCATATAATTCTATTAATCAGGGCTTACACACTTAGGTTTCCCTAGATGGTAGGGATTCATGATGAAAATGATAAGATCATTGAAAATCTCTAATCCCGCATGATCAATGATCAGTCTGAGAAACATGTGTCAAGAATTAATTAGAATAACTTTTTATAGATGTAGAAATTATGCACTGGGGAAGGACATTGGATTTTTGGTAAGGATCTATATACTTAAGAAGGTGTTCCATGAATCACATTTATGGAAGGAATCATAGTTATAATAGTTTAGTGGACTGCCCAATCTGTTAGTGGATGATGATGAATGATAAGACCATGGGATAGATTAGGCACCATTGGTTGTAATGTGGGAGACATGGGGGGACTTACACAATCGTGGATTCCTTTTTGATCTTGGTACATAGGAATACATCCTTCTTATTCTAGTTATACTAAGAATCAATGATCTCCTAGTTCAATTAATTTCTCAATCTGTTAGTGTCTGAGGAAGAATCATTATCTAATGGGAGAGATTGGGTCCCAATGGTTGTAATGTTGGAAATATGGGGGTAATTACACTGATGTGGATGCTCATTTGACCTATGTACATATTAAAGAATACTGTGTATCTTGGTTATAGAAATAATTTGATTTCTTTTACATCAGTTTGGGGTATGCTTGAATATATACATTTCACATGGTCATCGTGTCCCGGGGAATCTAATTTATGTGGCATGATTATTTTATTGACATACTCTGATTGACTACCATAGATGTGTTGAGGATGTCGTGAAATATTCAAGGATGACTATTGGACATGTCCAAAGAAACTCGTGTGATCCAATTGAATTTTTTGAAGGACATACTAAAATCTGAATGAAATTTATAGAGGCTGTCACATGGTCAAGTCTAACATGTACGATGTGTGTCTCATTTTCTAAATGAATTGTCCAAATGATATATTGACATCAAGGATGACATGTATTTAGGGCATCACATGGTTTGGATGTCATTTTTTAAGGACATCATGAGACTTTGATGACATTTCAAGAGAACATCACATGATCTAGATGACATGTTAGAAGGACATCATGAGACCTGAATAACATGTCTAAAGGACATGGGAAGACCTTGATAACTTTTACTTGTGCTACTGCATAGCATGGGAAAAATTTCTGGAGGACATTGCAAGATTTGGATGGAATAACTGGAAGACATAAATAGACTTGGGTGGAATTCCATGAAATAATCACATGACTTTTTGACAAGTCCAAGGGATATACCATGATCAAAATGGAATGTCAATGGAGTGTTAAATGATGCAAGAGACATGTCCTTATTTTTCCCATTCTTTAGATTATTCATGTGAAGCACATGAAGATATGTGATTCTGTCTTCACATAAGTATACCATTATTCAGTCTTTATTCCATCCTTTTTTTTAAATGTGACTTAGGTTTTTTAAGTGTATATTATGTTAAGTTTCATGTGACCTATCTAAAATACGAGACATACTTCACATTATCCAAATGAAGGGATAAAATTAATTCACATGAATTTTATCGTGATCACATGAAGAGAATTGGAATATTTTACAATAATATTTTTTCCTTCCCCAAATTTTTCTAGGTAGATTCAGATTTTGATCATGTGACTGAACACTCTGATAAATATACTCCATCACTCCTTTGTGAAATTGATCATGGATGTGTAGTTCAATAAATTTTTTTATTTCTTTCTTGGTGTATTGATTTATACGAATCCTGAACCATTTTATACAATACCTTATTAACTATGTGTCTCTCTAATTTAGTCAGGTGTTAGTGGAAGGTTATAGTATAATTCCCTTCATAAGATCTTTCCATTGGACGTCTATGGTGAAGCCTAATGATAGTGATGAAAAAATGCCGCAACTTTTCCATTTGTGTGGGACCTGGTATGTTAAAATTTATTTATCTTGACTATGTGGACATGTAAAGGAGATTCCAAAGGCCAATATAACATATATAAGGGTCTTTGCGAGTTTAGGATTCCAACAAGAAGTATATCATGTGATTGAAGATGAATTGACTGGGGTATTCCAAGAGACCAATGCTACTTTTCATGATTAATTTTTTGGGATCATGATGACATGTAGAGGGTTCTCATGATATCATGTTGTCTTGTCAAAGGAACATTTGTGAGATTGTTATTTCTTGTCAAGGGGCCTTTATGAGACTATACTTTATTATAATAAGGGTTTCATGTTATCAATGGTGATTGACTGGGGAATATGATATATTTCACATGAATTTTAGTGTATCCTAGCTCATCCAGAAGCTTCCCCCATTTCTCTATTAATTTCGTCTTTATTTTATATGAGTTGGGGATGTTGAAAAGTGGTGTGATTTTTGTCAGAGGAAATTTTCCTCCTTGTCTTTTATGCATCTCATGACCCATAATGGGTCTTGAGATGTTAATAAAGTGTTTTCGTAGATAACATTTCCCTTTGAATATGGATCCAAAGAGGTAGTGTAGAGTCAAATTGACATGTCTTACACCTTTCACAGGATTAAGGTGATATGTCAATAGGATATTGGACGACAAGGTAGACATGTTACTAGGGTTTTGTGGGGTATCGAGAATTTAATGAGTGCATATCATGAAGATCAATGAATTTATAAGTTCTATACCTGCTATAAATTTTCACCCATTATTTAAATAGAGTTTTGGGTGATTTTCAGGTGTCTAGTGGTTAACTAGTATCATGGAATAAGGGTACTTGTATGATAGACTTTACATGACCAGCTAGTTCCTTGCACACCTTTAAAAGAATAAGAGGTTGCCAAAATGGATCTATGTGATTTTAAGAAGGCTAGGACATGAACATGGACCATTCACATAACCATAATATGGTTATTAAATCACATGTCCTTTATAGGTTTATGTGATGTACATGATTTTTTCCACCTTATCTTACATTGTTTTGTGGATAAAATAATACCCATACTCCAAGTATTTATTCCCATGAATATTTTCCAGTGTTTTTTAGTAGCAGTGAAATTAACCCCCCCCCCCCCCACCCACCATAGGAGAAACATATTTGGGGATAAGGGATCTATTTTGAGGAATGTGAATTCCCAAATGAGTCGATAAGGCTACCTCAAATCGGTGTATTGTGAACGGTTTGGTTATCTAGGTGACAATTTGTATTCGGTGAAGTTCCCTAAAAATTGGTGAATTGAGGTGATCTCATTCACCAGCTACTCCAACTATCTAGATCTCTTGTGAAGTTATTCCATCACATCACCCCTTCACAAGAACTTTCATGAGTACTGATTGTGATACTTTTCTGTAAGAGTAATTTGAGAGAACTATTTCATGAGATATTCTTTTCTCTAGATCTTGCTCGAACTAACCATGAATAAAATCTCATTAATTTCTTGAGAAATGGACTAAGTCCTTGGTATCATGAACATCTTGTAGCACTTTAATGCTCCACTAGTTCCTTCACAAGTCCAATCGACTGTCATGTAGATTGTGTGAAAATGATAGTTTCATGTGATCATGAGTCTCGGGACTTGTTGTGCGTTCAAAATATGTCATATGGGTTGTGTGGTCTTTGAGACCTCTACGGGTCACGTGGTTCGTGAGATCTGTATTAGGTCATGGGATCATGAATTCCCTTATGGGTCATGGGGTTTTCATGATTTTTCCAAGATCATGCATCTATTTTGATGAAATTTTATTTCCATTTATCTAATATATGCCACTTAAATTTTTTGAAAAGGCTTCCAACTCTTGTGAATATTTTGCAGCAACTAGTCCGATGGACATGACTATTGGGAACCAAAACATTGAGCCCCAATAACATGTGCATTCTAACTAACAGATTTTGAAAAGAGTTTTCTCATCTGATCTTTAATGATATCCTTTATCAAACCAACTTCCCCTATGTATATTTTTTCAACTATATGATGTTTACATTTCTTCTCCTAACAGCATTCATCCCTCATGATGTATGACAACATCAATTGATTGTATTCAAGAAACGGTTTTGTGGTTGTCCAACTGGAACTACAACAAAATAGACCTTTAATAGTGTTGGCATTTATCAATGCTAGAAAAAAGTGATGATAATGGGTACCATTTATCAGCAATTTTCTATAGCACCGATAAACGCTAATTTATATCAGTGCATTATTTTTAGAACTGATAAAAGTTAACCATTATCATCACATCATTTTTAGCACTGATAAAGGGAATCATTTATTAGTGACTTTTTAGCACTTATTAAAGTCCCAAATAAAGTGAAATAATTATAAAAATAAAAAATTAAAACAAGTAAATTTAAAATATATTAACAAATTTATTAATTAAATAATTATTCATTAAAACAAATTAATTTAATATATATATTATTATTAAATAATATATATAATATATAGAAATGTAAAATGAATAAAATGAAATAATTAGCAAATTAAAATTTAAAATGAGTAAATTAATAAAAATATTATACATTTTACTAATTTAATATTTTTTTATAAAAATGAGTAAATAAAAAATCATATATATATATATATATATATTACAATTATTTATAAATATTATATATTAAATATACATATATATAATGAACACTCTTTAATAACTAAACAACAATATTAAAAATGAATAAATTATATATAATTTCAATAAATTAAACATGAATAAATTATAAAATTATTTATAAAATTATTAATGAAACAATTGTTAAATAAAATGAATAGTTTTAATATATATTTATATATTATAAATAGTAATAAATAATATAAATTAAATATAAATATAGAAAATTAATAAAATGTAATAATTAGAGACATATTAATATCTTGTTAACTCTTAATGGTTTTCATAAAATGTTATTCATTAATACATTTAATATAGAAATATATTCATATATGATTCAATATATATTTATATAATTTTTCTTAAAATATGATTTATTTAACAAAAAAATTATTTTAACATTAAATAAGATATAGGTTTTTAAAAAATTGTTTACAATTAAAAATTAAAATTAATTAATGCTATTAACTAATTGCATTGAGTAATGGAAATAATTGAATATTGTTTGAATTATTTGATTTATCATACATAAAATGTGTGTTGCATTTATTTCACATACATATATGTAATTAATGCATTATTATATACAACACACACACACAAATATTTATGTAATTAATTAAATTTTATATCAAAACACATATACATAATATTTTTTTAATTTATTAAAATATTTGTGTTAATTTTATAATTCCATTATAACATTCCTGATACATTAAATATAAAATGTTTTTAATCTGTAAATATTAATTAAATAGTTTTAATATTATTATATTTTGGTATTATTAATTCATTTTTTTTTTAAATTTTATCATTTTATATTATTTATTTATAAATATTTATTTACTATGGTTTATTATTTCCAATATTCATTCATATTTAATTAAATATATATTTATAGTTTTCAATAATTTATATTTAATTAATATAACATTTCTATTTTTTCAATATTTTTATGGTGTACTCATATTAAATTATTCAATGTAACTTTTTTTATGATGAATGCATTAAAAATTACATATTCATTGATATTGTTATAATTGTATTGGTCAATGAATATTTTTAAATAATTATATTTTTAAATTTATGTATATTTACTATACTTACAAATTTATTTATTTATAACTTTAAATAAATAAAAAATTATTTTTTAAATTGTATTTATATAATTATAAATAAATACTTTTATATATTTAATTAATGTTTGACTTATAAAAAAATTATTCAAATACTGAATATAATTACAGTATTTATATATAAATTTAGATTTATATTTTTATTAATTTATATTATATATATATATATAATTATATAAATATATATTGTGACATAAATATATAAATATTAATTTTTTAAAAAAAACATTTACATATTTATAAATAAATAATTAAATATTAATATAATAATTAAAGAATAAAATATATAATTAAATAATGAATACAGTAACCATATTTATATTTATATTTATATTTAATTATTATATATATATGTAATAATATAAATAAATTTATAATTAAAAAATTGTAAATATATATTTAAATTATGAAAATATTTATTATATTAATATTTATATATATTTATATTTATATAAATATATATAATGATATAAATATACTTAAAATTATAAATAAATAATCATATAAACTTTTATATATAAATATACTTATAAATGTATATTTATTATATATATAAAATAAAATATTTTTAATTATAAAGAAAAATAAATAATTTTTTTTAAAAGTATTTATATAATTTTAAATAAATAATTATATATTTAAATAAATATAAAATTATAATAAATAAATAAATAAATATATAAGTATATTTAATTGTTTTATAATTATAATTATAAACCCCTTATCAACACTAATGTTTTAGTGCTGATAAAAATTACTTGTATCAGTGCTTTTTAGCACTACTAAAAGGAATCTTTATCAGCGTTATACATTTATGCCTCATAAATATGCCTTTTATCAGTGCTTATTTTTTGCAGATAAAACTCCATCTTTATCATCACTAATGAAGTGTTGATAAAGATATCTTTTATAAGTGCTTATTACTTTTGCAATGATAAAAGGTATCTTTATCAGCTTTATTAAAAAAGAATTGATAATGGTCTCCCGGATCAATTTAAAAGAACCCTTATCATGACTTGTTCAGTTATAATTCTAAAGCTTTTACAGAACTTTGTCTCTCCCAATGCTCCTCTTGTATGTTCTCTTTGATGAATCAATGTTAGAAACCAAGATATGTAATTTTCTCCTCCTCCTAACTCCTTGATTTATTTTTTGGGTTCTGCAGTTTGTTATATTATTGTGTTCTCAACTGTTATTAATCCTACTTTTTTCTCCCATTACTCTAGTCATGAGTGGTCAATCTCATTATTCCTCATTGTTTCTATTCTAATATCCACCTTCACTTAGGTCTCTTTCCATTGATAGTGTTATCTCTGTCCCTATCACCGCCACCATCATCAACTTCATATTTTTTTTCATCCTTTACCACTACTCATGTGCTTCACTTTGATAGATCTTCATGATTTTTAATCACAGTTCCGATTTTTTAACACATCCTTGGTTTTTTATATTTTATAAATTCTTTTTTTCTTCTTTTGGTTTTCTTGTATTATTATTTGATGAATTTTTATCATTAATCATTTTTATATATTGATAAATGGTTGTCTAAGGTCATTTTAGTTGGTGAAATCTTTGACTCAATTATTATTTAATGAGTGTCCAGGCTACTAAGGTATGTTTAATTTTCAGGAATGGTTATTCAAACAATATTATATCAGATGAAATATTTTTTCATGAATTTGTGTTTTGTAAATAATCGAATTCTTTCTCATGACATTTAATTTGGGTTTAATGCACTTATTCATCTTTTTTACATAATGTAAGGTATAATTAATTTACAAAATGAAAGTTATGATGATTAGTGAATTTTGTTTTCATGCATTGTGAATGTGTTTTTTTGAATTTATAACAGATTATACAGTTTTAATGTAAATTATTGATACTCTATATATAAATGATCATCCTTTAAATTTCTTGATTGATTTTATTGTGTAATTTCATTATATGGGAATTTAGATTATAAGTCACATTGAATATAAAAATAATATAATTTTTTATATATATTACCCATTTATTTTCTATTCTATAATTTAATATTTATATAAAATTTATCTGGGAATTTTTCAACATAACCCTCATTAGGTACTATAAACATTTCATCAAAAAACATCATCACTTCACTATTTTTTCATTCTACATCATTTGTAGTCATAGAGTACACAAATATTGATCATTATAAAAATATATGATAAGGGGAAAAAGATTTAATTTTTTTAATATAATTATAAAAAGTAATCAAATTAAATTCATATATAATCATGATAATAATATATATCACCTCATATTTACTACATGAAGTGATGTTTTAACTTCCAATATGATGTATGAAATCGTATGCCTCATTTTGGATCCTTATGAATATCGATATTGTTTTCATCAATAATATATTATTCCTATAATTATTTTATAATTTATATGTATTTAAAAAGTATGAAAATAGTAATTTGAAAATTATATATTGAAAATAATGAATTGCTTCATTTTATTTGGGTTCATACTTTTTAAAAAATCATTTATATTTTTTTTAAGGAATTTATTTCAATCGGTTATAATTGAATAAGTTCAAGGTGAAACGTTTTATTAAAATCTATTTCCCTTATTTATTTGTGAATTATTTTTCATTTCATTGATTTTTTTTATAAAGGTAAATTTGAATTTAATTTTTTTAAAATTATATTTTTTACTTGATATTTGTTAAATTTTATAATGAATCATAGTTGGATTACAACACTCTTAATAAATGATGAATATTAAGAAAGGGTTGATGATTTTTTAGAATTTTATAAACAGAATGTTCCAAAAAATGACATGAATTTATATCAATTGTTGAAATGTTTAAATATGGAAGATTTGAAAAGTATAGAAATTAGTGATCATTTAATTTTTTTTGGTTTTTATAAAAGTTACAGTCTATGGAATTGGAATGGTTAAATTTAGTAGAATTTATGGTCTATGAAAGTTGAAGAATATTAGGTTGATTAGTTTGATCAAATTGAAGAAATTAGTTTTCATATTAAATTAGTGAAAATTTATCAGATATTAATGATCTCACACATATATGGTGATACTATATAACCATTGTATCTATCTTACAAGAAATTTATGGTTTCATTAATGAATTTCTAAATCAAACCCTGGGTAATTTATTAGTTAAGATATTATGTTGTTTATTAAATCTTATGTCATTCCCGTACATGATCCTTGTATGTTTAGTTATATTAATAGTAATTATAGATATGTTAGTGATTTATCAAAGTCTAGGGTGAGGGTGATGTTACATTTGTGTTGTTGTTTTGTCTTCATTATGGGTTTTTATCAGTTTTGTTTAATGAATTTATTGTGGAACTCTTTGGGAGGTTCCTTCCTTAGGGAACAAATTATTTTTAAAAATCCCCATTTTTCAAATAAACATCCTAATAAAAATGTCTATATTATACCCATTTCATGGTCTAGATGCAATAAGTATATATGATGGTGATACCTGTGGGTAGTCTTTGATTCTAGGGGCCTGAGGTCAAATCTCATGGTAATTGTGATGTGGTTATTTGAGAGGGGAGATATATAATTTTTTACCTTCCTCTGATTAAAATGTTTTCCTCTTATTAGTGAAATGATTTCAATGCTAGGGAATAGGCATGGAATTACCTTGTGTTATGATTAGTGTAATTCATTGGTATGAAATGAATTAGGTACATTTGATTATCACAGTGTCCCGGTTAGTAATCAATTATTTGACATAAATATGTATTTTGAACATTACTAATTTGAATATATAATCAAATAAATGAATTTATATAAATATTATGGCACCTGTTAGTATTTACTTGTTTATTTTCATACTCTCACCCTAAGCATGAACCTTAGTGGAGATAGAGATTTTAAATTTGAGATACAGGTCAGGGAAAAGGACTAGTAACCTCTATTAGGGTCAGTGAATCTCAATGGGGAGGAGTTGATGTTCTCAGATTAGTTTTGGGTCCTTTTTTCATTTTCATATGATATTTTAGATTTTATATTAAGATGTGGTAATTTAAAAGCTTTTAAGGAGAAAACTATTGTCCTAGACAGAATTATCTCCCAAATAGTTATTATTCCATTTTTTAATGAGACTCATTCCCCATCTCAAATTTTTTTCTTGTACTACTTTTGCGGGGTACTAATCCAAAATGTTCATCAGTACCCGGTATGTGAAGACTACTACTCATAGTAGTTCAAGAGACATAGGTGGATGTTGTTATAGAGGATGAGTATTCAGAATAAAAATGGAATAATAATTATTTAGGAGATGAAGCTGATAAGGATAATAGTTTTCTCTAATGTTCTCATTTAGAAGAATTTAGAGGATAACACATACCATAGTGGAGTAATTCTTCCCTTAAATTAAATTACCAATTTAATTAAAATTGTATGTATGCTAATTTTTTGACAAATTATTTTGAATATGGTGTTAATGAGTTCATCAAGTATTCAATAGAGCATGAATACAAACCATATAAAATCCTTTTCCAAGATTACATTGTTTTTATTCAAGAAAAATTAAATGTTTGACTACTCATGTAAAAAATGTAGTATGCACATGAGGATGATGCCAATCCCAAGTAATTACAAACTAGTGATGTTGAAACTACAAAATTATTAGTGGATCAACAATATATTGATTAGAAAGATAATAATTATGCAAAAACACAGTTTTAATTAAAATTTTCAGTTAAATAAGTAAGGGTATAAAATTTTAGGTTTGTTATAATCAACATGGACAACTTATTGACCCTAACAAGTAAATGATCATTATTGGTGTTGGTGTCACATTAAAGATGAATGCGATGAATGATATTTATTTGTGGCACCATATCTAACCTATAATGAATAAATCCCTTTAGATATTTATTGGAAATGTTATGATATAAATTCTCAATTTCACCAACAAATTTTTACAGTGAAATATAAATTTAATATTCATTATTCTTTCAAGAGTTCATTTATTTTAGAACATTCCCATAAAAAATTAGAATTAATGGACTCATAAAAATCCCAAAGAGGCTTCTGGGATCTTTTTACCAATTTATTTCTTAGGTATTCTAAGGGGAAAGTAATGCCCCACCCTCCAGTTAGTTATTCATATATTATAAAGCAGGAAACACTGAATTATTTTATAATTCATCACAATGGGAGATCATTTTATGTGCATTAAATTTGATATTACTTTATTTAACATTATATTTATTTATCCAATTTGATTCAAAAGAGTTAATTTATGAAACAAAAAATAGTATTGAAACTAATTAACATGCCTATAAACCAATGTACAACAATAGAAAAGTAACAATAGGGTACACTTCACCAGAGAATAAATATATATATATATATATTAAATAAACAATAAATGATTTATGTGATATGAAATAACATATATTAATTTTTTATATGAATATTGATGAATCAAAATCAGATACCACTTTTATCCAGTATCATGTGACATGGAATGAGGCTCATGTAAATAAGTAAGCTAAACTAGTTGATGAAAACATAAAATCAGTATGTGAAACATATATAAGAATGAAATAATATTAATTTGATATGATTAATAGAATAATTACATAAAAATTTCTATTTATGTTCATATTTTTTTTATACAATTTAGACAAAAGAATCAACAACAACCATACCAGATGAAAATAATCATTCAATAGCTTTGATGTGGCTGAAATAAAATTGTCTTCTTATAAGAATAGATTTTTTTTTGTCTTCTCAAATTTATATCGAGAAGATAAAACCATGTGAACATATATATAAGATCGTGAATGGATTGTATCAACATATAGATGATTTGTAGGATATTATTACCTAGCCTAATCTGTAAGACCAGTGTTTGAGAAAGGATCAAAGTGAACATGTGGTTGAACAAATATCCACATAAGAACCAAAATGACCCCACTAGATTTGAGGCTAGTCATTTACCCCAACCAAATTATATATACAATTTAATCGTGTTTACATTACTCATTCTAAAAATGAGAATAACAAAACATCAATTAACATTATATTACTATAATTATATAGGGTACAGTTGTATGTGATTTCTATCTTTCAATACCCATGCCCTGACTTGTTGCAAGGGGTACAATGTATAATATCTTGAGAGACAAGATACACCTAGAAGAACACCCAAAAGATCAAAAGAGATTGGGTATTTATATATATATATATATATCATAATTTGACGGTTGATTTTCTTGTTCCACTTACTGATTCAAATTTTATAGTGGTCAATGATGTTATTTTATCATTTAAAGAATTAAAATAAAATCTTTTGGACTCCCCTGTTTTGATAATCCAAAAACATGTTTCATTTATGTAAAGAATCTTGTTTCTCTTATAGGATAATAATTTATGATAAAATCATGTTTATATCAAAGTAATAACTATGTACTTTTAATATCACTGCTCTCTTGTTTAAGCTCATAGCGCAAAATTTATCTAAGTGCAAAGGTCATTGTTGCAAGGTCACAGATGCAAAGGTCACTGATGCAAGGTCACCGATGCAATTTCACCATTGCAAGGTCACCAATGCATGGTCACCGTTGTGTGGTCACTGATGCATGGTCACCAATGCAATGGTCACTAATGCAAGGTCACCGATGCAAAGGTTACCATTGCAAGGTCACTGATGTAAGGTCATTGTTGCAATGTCATCGATGCAAGGTCACTGATGTAGAGGTCACCATTGGAAGGTCACCAATGCAAGGCTACTGTTTGGAAGGTTACCACTGAAGTCTACCAATGGAATGTTACCGATTGAGAGTTATCGATGGAAGGTTATCATTAGAAAGGTTAACGATGAATGCTACAGATGTGCACTTACTGTTGAAGCCTACGATTTTGAAGGATATCTTTACTAGTCTACCATGCTCTTCTACTCCATACTTTTTAAAGTTATTAATATTATTATAATGGTCATATATGATAAATTAAATGCTTCTGACATTAATTAATTCTGATTGTAGACATATGAAGAGACTATATCTGGGGACAATACGAGGTACGATAATGATCGCACATGATGTACTTATTCCTATTATCGAACCTCAAATATAAAAGAGAAGACTGAGGAAGAAAAAAATGCAAGAGATGAACGATAAGAAAAATTATAGAAGTTATGAAAGAGGAATGCAAGATAAATAACTTACTAGAGAACAAGGAAGAACCATTCGATCACTTTCAATGTGTACCCAAGTACATCAAGATGATCATTTCAGAAGAATAATTTCAAGGCTACCTTCTGTGTCTCATAAACTCTCAATCAACACAAGATGCAGAACACTCAATTATTGAATGCTAGAACCTTGATTTCTGGAACTCTGTTATAGATACAACTTTTAGAGAAAGACTCAAACAACAAAATCTTCACTCCAAGGAGTCAAGAGCTGAACTACAAACAAATAGATCTTTCTAAACTAAAACATATAATCTTATCTCTATTGTGTTCCTTCATTTTAATTTTTGAGATGTGTGTGTCTATCTGTTACACACACTATTTTATGTGCTTGAACTGCAGGATAATGAATATACTCACATCAAACATCACTTACATATTGTTTCCCATGTTTAACTGTGGAGAGACCATGTGTGATTTGTATTTCTTGTTTTTTCCACAAAGAATTGTGGTAGAGGGTGTGACCCCTAGACAGTTTTTCAAAACTGTTATAATGCCAGATACAGGCTATGTATCAAGTTTATTATTAATATAAACTACTTGGTGGTAGGCAATCACCAAGTGGAGAGGATTAATTCTCAGCTTGAGACTGAACATATTGTTTAACTCCTCTATGCTCTGTATTTTTTATTGTACTTTGTTTTATCTATTTTCTTCTCCTTATAATTTCTAAAATATAAAATTGTTTTTAATTCACATTTATAGTTAGTTTTGGGGAGTGTGGGTATGATTTTAATTCTATAAAGATGTTTCAAAAGTTGAAGAAATGTTTTTCTGTATTTCATCTGAGGACTAATCACCCTTTGAGGAAGATGTGGACCAATTAGACATCTATATCTATACTTAAATAATTAACTAGGCCGTTTCAAAATTTGGGGGATATTTAATATGATTTTTTTAATAGAAATTTTATGTAGGAACTCAATTCACCCCCATATTGAAATTACACTATGACCAACATTTGGTATTTGAGGATTTAGTTTAGATTTTATTACTACTACCTGAATTGTGGTGCAATTTGTCAAATTCTTTAACTATGATTTTATTTGTATCTTAAAGATCTTAAAATTTCTGTCATATCTAAATTTTCTATTCTTTACAATTCTAATTAACAATAGATAACAGAGTTGAGGGTGATGCTACTAAAATGCCACCTTTCATTAATGGTAAAAACTATGCTCAGTGGAAATTAAAAATGAAAATGTATCTAGAGAGTGTGGGACTATAAATCCAGGACACAAATTAAGAACAACATGTATTGCCTGCTACTTCTAGGGACACATGGTCTCAGTTTACTAATGCTGCATATAATAATATTTGTAAAGAAATGAATGCATTGTACTGTTATCTAGGTGATGAATAATTCAATAGAATATCTGCTTGTAAAAATGCTTATGAAATTTGGGATACTTTAGCTATTTCTCATGAGAGAATAACCAATGTTAAAGAAATGATATTAAATACCTATAATATTAAATATGATAATTTTAAAATGAATCCTGGTGAAACTATATCTAAAATGTATTTCAGGTTCAATGAAACAGTGAATACCATGAGTCTTCTTAGGAAACCAGTGGACAACAAGGATCATATTATGATATTTCTACAATGCCTACCTGAATGATGGAGAGGAACTTCTGTTTCTATCTGAGAATCTTGTGACATAGGCAAGCTACCAGTAATGGAACTAATTGGAAATCTAATTATGTAAAAAGAAGAGATTAAGGTAAATCAAGAAGCAGATGAAGAACCACGAAAAAAATCTGTAGCCTTCAAGATTTCTACCACAAAAAACAAAGATAAAGAAAAATCTCAAGCTCCTATAGACAATTCCACCAGTGAAGACTCATATTCTGACAGTGACGATTAGATAGATCTTCTTTCTAAGAGATTCAAAAATTTATACCGTAAGAAAAAGTTCTTTTGAAATTCAAACTATAAAGTAATGTATAATAATAAAGGATAGTGGAAAATGGATAGAAAATGGAATGATAACACAAATGAGATAGTTTGTTATTAGTGTAAATGAAAAGGTCATGTGAAAGATGATTACCCCAAGATGAAATTTAAGAAGAAGTATGAAGACAAGGTCAAGGGATATAAAGAGGTTATAAAAGCTACTTTTAGTGCCTTAGAAGATAGCTTAGTTGGATTTGACACTTCTGATATTTAAAAGAACAAACATGCAAACTTTTGTTTCATGATACAAACATTCGAGGAAAACTATTTAAAGAGCTCCTGTAAAACACTATGTCACTTCGATAGTGGATGTTCAAGACACATGGTAGAAGACTAAACATGCTTCAAGAGCCTAATTAAAGTTGATGGTGTACATGTTACGTTTTGTGATAATGAAAAGGGGGAGATCATCTCTTGAGGCCTAATTGGTAACCCTAATACTGTATTAATTTCAAAAGTACTTTTTCTTGACGTGTTAATGTACAATTTACTATATAGATCTCAGTTATGTGATGATGGTTTTAATGTTAAATTTTAAAATGATACATGCAATGTTTTTAATTCTAAAAATGATTTAATATTCCCTGGTATTATAAATGAAAATGTATATGTTGTTGATTTAAATTCTTTATCTAAGAAAAATGTATCATGTTTAAATGCTTTTCATAAAGAATCTTGGTTATGGCATAGAATATTAAGACACTGAAATGTACACTCACTTAGGAAACTAACTAGAAAACATTTAGTTAGAGACATACATAAATTGTAATTCCCACTTAACAAATTTTTTAATCCTTTTTAAAATGGAAATCAACACAAAGTTTCTTTCAAACCAAAGAAAGAAGTTTCTACTTCTCAACCGCTTGATTTGGTTCACATGGATTTTTTTGGACCATCTAGAGTTTCAGGTTTAATTTGGTAGAACTATTTTTATGTTCTAGTAGATGATTTTTCTAGATATGATTGGGTATACTTCCTAGCTCACAAAAAATGAAGCATGTTATTAAATCATTAAATATTCCAAGTCCGTAGAAAATATTAGTGGACTTAGAATTAAGACCTTGGGAAGCGATCATGGCTGTGATTTTAAAAATCAGGAATTTGAATCTTTTTTCTCACAAAATGGGTATACTCAAAATTTCTATGCTCCTAGAACACCTCAACAAAATGGAGTTATATAAATAATAAATATGATACTTCAAGAGATTTCCCAAACTATGCTAAAAGAGTATAATCTACCTATCTATTTTTGGGTTGAAGCTATTAATATAGACTACTACATTATCAATAGCGTCTTAATTAGAACTATTCTTAAGAAGATCCCTTATGGGACTTGGAATAATAGGAAGCCTAAGGTTATTTACTTTAGAGTTTTTTTTTCAAGGTCTTCATCCTTAACACTAAGGACAATCTTGACAAGTTTTCTTACAAAAGTGATGAAGGTATTTTCTTAGGTTACTCAATCACTAGTAAAGATTATAGAATATATAATAAGGGAACCAAATGTGTGGAAGAATAAATTCATGTAAAATTTTATGAGACTGATCCACATGAACCCAAAACCTATGTTAAACTACTTAAGAAAGATATGTCAATTCTAGGCCTTAATGATAATGACAATGAGCCCTTAGTGAAAACAACTAGGCTTGGAAATTTTCCAAAATCTATGCATGGTGAATCAGGACCTATAGACATTCAAGAGAAGTTTAGTTAAACTCTTTCTAGATGTATTATAACTCTCAAGAATCATTCTTTAGATGTTGTAGTAGGTGATTTAAATAGAGAAACAAAAACTAGAGCTTCTCTGAGAAACCAGGTTGAGCATCAAGCCTTTCTTTCATAGCTTGACCCTAATAATATTGATGATTAAATCAATGATTAATTCTTGGTGATATCTATAAAAGAAGAATTAAATCAATTTGAATGAAAAAAAAGTATGAGAATTAGTAAAAGGACTAAAGACACATTGACCGTAGACCCTAAATGTGTGTTTAGAAATAAAGTTCTAAATCTGGAAACATAGTTAGAAACAAGGATAGACTAGTTTCACAAGGATATAGTCAAAAAATAATAAATATTCTACAAGTAAACCTTTTCACATGTATCTAGACTAGAAGCCATTAGGATATTAGTTTCTTATGAATATCATCTTTATTTAAACCTTATCAAATGGATGTCAAAAGTGAATTTTTAAATGGGTACATAGTTGAGGATGTATTTTTTGAACACCCCTTGGTTTTACAAATCCCCATTTTTCAAATCATGTCTTCAAACTTTCAAAATCCCTATATGGTCTGAAACAAGCTCCAAGAACTTGGTATGATAGACATAGTTCATTCATTATTTCAAAATTTTTTACTAAATGAATATAGGATCCTAATCTTTTTATTAAAAGTATTAACCAATATGTTTTAATAGTATAGATTTCTATAGATGACATTATTTTTGGATCCTCTAAAAATTATTTATGTATTTATTTTTAAAAAATTATGAAAGATGAATTTGAAATGAGTTTAATGGAGGAACTTAAATTATTCCTTGGATTTCAAATTTTTCAAAATAAAAATTGTATTGTTTTAAATCAGAGTAAATATACCAAGGATCATTTGAAACATTTTGGTTTGGAATGAAATAAAGGAATTGATACACCTATGAGTACCACCTGTAAGTTGGATGCTGATGAAACTGGTAAACTAGTGGATCTAACCAATTAGAGAGGTATGATTGGATATCTGCTCTATATTAATACTAGCATACCTGATATTATGTTCATTGTATGCATGTTTGATTACTTTCAATCCAATCTTAAATAGTCTCTATTAACTACTATTAAAAGGATTTTTAAATATCACAAGTATACTACAAACTTAGGTCTATTTTACCCAAGAGGAAAATCATTTGATTTAATAAGTTATTCAGATGCTGATTTTTATGGTTTCAAGTAAGATAGAAAGATAACCTCTAGAACATGTCACATTTTAGGCAAGTCACTAGTATCATGGCATTGTAATAAATAGAATTATGTTGCATTATCTACTACCGAAGCAGAATATATAGCTTTTGGGAGTTGTTGTGCTCAAATTATGTGGATGAAATACACTTTACTAGACTATTAATACCAATTCAAACATGTCTCTATAAAGTGTGATAATAGAAGTGCATTTAATATCTCTAAAAATTCAGTATCTCATGATTGGACAAAGAAAATTGATGTGAAACATCACTTCTTGAGAGATCATTATCAATGAGGTGATATAACTCTTGAATTCATTGGTATTGAACACCAATTGGATGTTATATTCACAAATCCTTTGAATTATAAGAGGTTAAATTACATCAAATATGAGTTAGGTATGATAAACTATTAAGGGTTAGAAACCTCACTGTTAGGAACCTCACCATTGGACCTCACCATTAGAAACCTCACTGTTAGAAAGCTCACCATTAAGAACCTCACCGTTGGACCTCACTGTTAGAAATCTCACCATTAGGAACCTCACCGTTGGAACTCACCATTAGAAACCTCACCATTAGAAACCTCCCAGTTGAACCTCACTATTAGGAACCTCATAGTTGGACTTCACTATTAGAAACCTCGCTGTTAGAAAACTTACCATTAGAAACCTCATCATTGGACCTCGCCATTAGAAACATCACTGTAAGAAACCTCACCTTTAGAAACCTCACTGTTAGGAACCTCACCAATGTTACCTTACTGATAGGCGATGTTTTTAGGACTTAGTGTTTTCTCTTCTATAATTTGAAACGTTTTCTATATTACTTATTTCTTTTATCTAATTTTTTTTTCAATCCCTAAATGATAAAATTAATGTACATACCACATTTCGATCGACCTCAAACTCTTTCCTGAATCTCTTTCTCCCTAACCTCAGAACCTATCCCTCTTCTGAAACCCTCAAACTATTTCAGACCACATGTAAAGAGTGAAGAGACCATTGGTCAGTGATGAAGGGGATGTGCCAATTCCAAATAGGCCTCAAGCTGAGTCAAGTAGTGGAAGCAAAGCAGTAGAAAAGATGATCAGCCCTCATCTTTTGAAGAGGGAAATCATAGTTGAAAAAGGGATCAGTTCCAAATGGTTGTTGATGTGCATATATTTAGTGCTGAAGGCATTTTAAGCTCAAGGATAGGTTGAAGGATTTGTAAACAACAATGGACCCTTTTACCTGATGTTAGTGAAGGAGTTTTATGAGTTTTTGAAATTCTAAGAGACTGAGGATAAGAACAGAATATCTTCAATGGTGAATGGAATGAGTATGAGTTTTTCCTCTATTGAATGGATTGAGTGTCTAAGAGTACCACATGAAGGGATTTATGTTTACTACTTAGGAGTGGTGCCTCCCACTACTGAGTTCTTCTGTTATGAAGAATCCTTAGCCAAAATCACAGGGAGAGGGATCCCTACGAAATTCATTGCTACTGAGATGGATGGAGAAGACAAGATATTGTTTAAGTTTTTCTAGCATGTCTTAAGTCTCCGGAGAGGGGACTTTTCTACCTTGAAATTTCAGGATGTATTTATATTATATATATTAAATCATGGATATAAGATAAAATTGTGTATGCTACTGATGATTCAATTAAAGGATATAAAAAGGCCCAGTTCCAAATCCAATGCCTTATTTCATGCAAGATTGACATCCTTGATGTTGAAGGTGAAAGGAGTTTCTAATGATAAGGAGGAAATAGTTGTAGTAAGGGACAATTTCTACATTACAAAGGTAATTTGAAAGTTTATGAAGATAAATTGGAACCCCTAGAAAATAATATGGGTACGTGAAGAGGTAAAGATATATGAGGAATTCAACCCTATAACTCATCCTACTAGGCCTAAGGATAAAAGAGATCCTGGTCTAAAGCCTGGTGAATTAGAGCCTGCAGATTCAGATAAAGAAGAAGAATCTACTATGACAGAAAGAGAGGATTCCCCTATAGATGATAGGAGGTATACAAACCTTCAATCCAATCCTTGTGCTAATATTGTATCCTTGGGTGATCCTATTCCACCAATGAGATTTCCTAGAAGGGAGACACTATAAAGGGAAAATGATGATGAAGAGACCAGTGAAGAAGAAGGGGTAGAAAATGTCTTAAGAGACACTAGAGAGACCTCAGATATGGATGAGGACACTGAATCTAGTAATGATGAATTTGAGACAGCTTCTGATACAAATAAAGAGGAATGTATTAGTCTTAGTCCCTTGATAAGGAATAAAAAATGGTTTAAAGTGTATATGAAGAGGTTAATAATTCAGTTGAAGCTAGAATTGTTGGAGACGTTATTCATGATTATGTAGAGGAAGTGGCAGTAGACCCTTATATTGATGCAGTTTCTCAAGTGGATCTTTTTCCTCATGACTATGTGAATAAGGATGATTTGGAATCAATGAAATCAGATCTGAAGAGACATTTGGATGAGATATTAGTTGGGTTAGAGAGGGATATGAATAACGATCAAGAAGTTGTCACTTCTATAGTGGAAAGGGTAGTTTATGCCTCTCACCACATCCTGCTAGAGGAGGTAAAGGACTGTCAGAATTAGATCAGAACCATGGTAGATTCTATGGAATCTATGAAGTAGTCTATTTCTATATTAGAATCTTACATTGTTTCAAGGGTTCTGGTGGACAAAGATCTTTGATATGTTAAAAGTGTGGTTTAGCAAATGGTCATTGTGTTTGAGGATTTTAAGAAGTCCATGAAGAAACATGTGAGTGGCCAAGATGATGATGTGAAGAGGCTGATCAGTGGGCTAACTAAATATTTTAAGGATAAAATGGATTTCTCTATGGAACCTCTATGTGCTTCTACTTAATATTCAGCCTCTCCTCATGTTGATCTAGAAGACTTCGGGTCAGTTATTAGAGAAGAAGTTGAGAAGTTCTCTAGTACCCGTACCTCATATCCTCAGTTTATGACTTAGGTTATTTCCACTAACAGAGAAATTCATAATCATGTCGAAAATTATTTAAGTGATGCTTCTCAATATCATAAGGCCATCAATGAGAAAGTTTATTTCTACTACAAAAGGGTATATACTAAGCATCATATGGATGGTCACTTCATGTTGTTGTTGGAGAACTTGAGGATTCCACCTGTCACTCAAGAATTTAAGGATCAGGTAAGTTGGCACAGAGATTTGAATCCTTCCATGGAGAAATTAATAGAGAATAAGGATAAATTTATCTCACCCATAGAGAGTAGAGGAACATTATTACAGATTTCAGAAATCTTCTTTTACCCTTCCTCCATGTGGACTGCACTCCCATCATTATTCCTCCAACCTTGCCTTCTACTTCGGATGCTTCAGGATCTACCAGTTCTTCACAAATTCAGAAGTTTGACCCCTATTATTTCTGAGAGATCTACACACTACAGGTCTACTGATGCTTCTGTTGCAGCTCCTCCAACCCTATTGACTTCCATCCATCGACCTATCCCTCTATCTTTAGAACCTTCTTCTTCAACTCTCAAACACAAATCTCCCTTGGAAAACACTGATGTGGATTGAATGTGGGTAGTCTAAGTTGATATGGATATTTGTAACATGTTTTTATATTATACTTATAATTCATTACTGGAAAATCCTCTTTTGTTTATTTTTGTCCTCCTATCTTTTTGTTAATCACAAAGGGGGAGAAATATTTAAGCTTGAATATTAAAGTAACCCAAATTGGGAGACATATTTATGTTAACTGGAATTTTTGAATTTATATTCCATATACATTTCCCCAATACACCATATACATTTCCCCAATACATTTGGTTCAATTTTATGAATATACACCTCAGAAGATATTAGAAAATGTGCTTAACCTTAATTCAGAAGATACTGACATAATTTCTGATTATAAAAAAAGGGGAGATTATTGGAATCACATATTTTGATAATCCCAAATCATGTTTCATTTATATAAAGAATCTTGTTTCTCTTATATGATAATCATTTATGAGAAAATCATGTTCATATAAAAGTAATAACTATGTACTTTTAATCTAACAGCTCTTTTGTTTAAGCTCACAATGAAAAATTTCTCTAAGTGCAAAGGTCACAGTTGCAAGGTCAATGATGCAAAGGTCACTAATGCAAGGTCACCAATGCAAGGTCACTATTGAAAGGTCATCTATGCAAGGTCACCGATTCATGGTCACCAATGCATGGTCACCGATGAAAAGGGCACTCATGCAAGGTCAGTGATGCAAAGTTCACTATTTCAAGGTCACTGATGCAAGGTCACCGTTACAAGGTCACCGATGCAAGGTCACTAATGCAAAGGTCACTATAGCAAGGTCACTGGTGCAAGGATGTTGTTGGTAAGGTTACCGCTGAAGGCTACCAATGGAAGGTTACCTATGGAGAGTTATCAATGGAAGGTTACCATTAGAAAGGTTACCGATGAATGTTGTTGATGTGCACTTGCTGTTAAAACCTACCATTGTGAAGGCTATCGTTACCTTTCTACCATACTATTCTACTCCATACTTTGTAAAATTATTATGATTATTCTAACGATCATATTTGATAAATTAAATGCTTCTGACATTAATTAATGTGGATTGTAGAGATATCAAGAGGCCACATCTGGGGATAGTACGAGGTATAAGAATGATCGCACGTGATGTAATTATTCCTATTGTCGGACTTAAAATTTAAAAGATAAGATCATGGAAGAAAAATAAGGGAGAGATGATTGAGAAGAACAGGTCCAGAATTTATGAAAGAGGAATGCATGAGAAAGAACAAACTGGAGAACATGGAAAAACCATTTCATCACTTTCACTTTGAACCCAAGAACATCAAGAAGATCATTTCAGGAGAATAATTTAACGGTTTTCTTATATGTCTCATCAAATCTAGAATAACCCAAGAAGTAGAACACTCAATTCCTAAAATCTGGAACCTGGAGTTGCGACACTCTGTTTTGGAGACAACATTCCGAGAAAGACTTGAACAACAGATTCTTCACTCCAAGGAGTCAAGAGATGAACTGATAACAAATAGATCTTTTTAAACTCAAACATATAATCTTAGCTCAATTGTGTTCCATTATTTTACATTTCTGAGAAATTTATGTCTGTCTGTTACACACACTATCTCTTGTGCTTCAACTAGAGGATACTGAATATCCTCACGTAAAACTTTACTTACTTCTTGTTTCCCACATATAACTATGGAAGAGACTGTGTGTGGTTTGTATTATTTTTTTTTCATGAAGAATTGTGGTAGAGGTTGTGAACCCTGGAAAGTTTGTAAAAACTACTATAATTCTAGATATAGGTTGTGTATCAAGTTTATTGTTAATATAAATGCTCGGTGGTAGGTGATAACAAAGTAGAGATGATTAAGTCTCAGATTGAGATGGGACCTCTTGTTTAACTCCTCTATGCTATGTATTTTTTTTTGTACTCTGTTTTAACTACTTTCTGAAACATATAATTTTAAAACATAAAACTATTTTTCATTCAGTTTGATAGTCAGTTTTGGTGAGTGTGTTTATGTGTTTAATTTAGTAAACTTTTTTCAAAAGTTGAAGAATTGTTTTACACCAATTCGAAGGATGAATAA
Source organism: Viscum album (assembly GCA_963277665.1). Taxonomy (NCBI): domain Eukaryota; kingdom Viridiplantae; phylum Streptophyta; class Magnoliopsida; order Santalales; family Viscaceae; genus Viscum; species Viscum album. Next base: position 914,811,113 of record OY728150.1, read on the forward strand.
TAACCCTTTGATAAACCTATTTACCAATTAGACATATATATATATACTAACTTAATTCACTAGGCCATTTCAAAATTTTGGGATCTTTAATATAATGATTTTAACAAAAAATTTATGTTGGAATTCAATTCACCACCCTCTTCAAATTCCACTCTGACCAACAAAATTTTAAAAAGATACATGAGATATTTATTTTAAAAAAAATTATTTTGTAGTCCTATAATAGATGATGAAAAAATGATTAATGTGAGGTTTGATATTACAGATAGATAATGTGATGGGGAAACAGAAGGTCAGATCAACACAATATAATGAATCAACAAAGAAATCAAAATGACCTTACTAGAGTACATTCTCCCTGCAAGTTTAAGATAAACATGTTTTACCAATACATAATCATAAAGTTACATCATTTAAAGATGCAAATATGACTTATATTCCATATGAAAAAGAAATATATGGAACATTCATGACCAAATTAGTTGGTCATAAGAGTATAAAGGAGATTCTCAAGCATGAATGGATGGGAGTATCAGTTGTTAATACATACATATTTCCATTTCCATAATACATTTGTCTATCTAGTGGGCTAATATGTCTATTGAAATAAATAACTATTCTTATTTTTCAAAGTAATTTATATTACTACAATATAAAGGGATAATCGTGTGAAGAATGATTTCGATTCATTAGTTACTGTATCATTTCTATGTAAAAATAAAAATTGGATTGGGATGAAATTAATAATAAAAAACATGAGTTACTTAAAGAGTTTGAGAAAAAAACAAAAGACGAAAAAATATTTTTGATGCCTCTAATGAATAGGAAAAACACTATAATCTAATCACATAAAATATGTTTTATTATTTGAATTATAATTTTTTTGTATTTTTTAGAATTTAATGGAAGTTATTTGTAGTCAATATTGATACTAGAAGTATTTATTTTTTTGGATATAATGCATTGATATCAAACAAACTGAACAAACATAATTTTTATTGTGAATTTTTAAAACACTCCAATAAATATTTTATAGATAAACTTTGAATTATATATTTTATTCTAATCTTTAATAATAACTTCTCTATGACATAGTGGTTGTTTAATGTAGGATTAATTATGGAATGAAGTCATTGTCTAAACATAAAAAATCCCATGGATTACTACAAATAAAAATAGATTAAGGTATAAATAGAATCATTTATCTAGAAATACGATTTTCAAAAGATTTACTTATTTTGGTGAGTGTTTCTGGAGGGTATCAAGAATAATAATGACAATGATTATGGATATTTTGTTTATAAATTTATGAGACTGATCATAAAGCATTAAAAGGCCTGCATCCCTAAATAGGTAAATTTTTAAAGCAATTAAAATTATATCAAAAATATTTATTACCCATTTTCTTTTGTATATTTTTTTAGTAAAATAAATATTTTGAACAACGTTCATACTCAAAAGAAGATGTAAATTTGTTTAGATATCAGTGGAAATCAGACATAATGTTAGATTCATTACCAACAAAAATATTTGTTGATTAACTTCTATGATTTTGATTGATAATGAGATAAAACCTTATAAATATGTTTGGGATATGAATAATTGGTGTCATATTTCATATATAGTATTCTTTATGTGTTTCTCAAGAAGAATTATAATGGAGGAAAAAAATTATTTAGAAGCAGTGACCTGAAAAAAATAAATTTATTGGGAAATGGCATAGGCGGAGGTGGATTAGTAGTCAAAGGTTGAAGAGGAGGTGGAGTTAGAGGTGAAGGATGGTCTGAAGGTGGATGTAGAGGCATATGTGGAGTCAGATACTAAGGTGGATTATGATGGAAAGACATAGATAAAGGTATAGGAGGAGAGTAAGGCCTTGCTTGAAAATGATAAAATTTTTGGGAAATAAAGTAGAATGGGGATCATACCATTGTCTTGTTTGTAAAAAAATGCTTAAAAGTGTGAATAAAATGTTTCACTTAAGATTATATCCATTGTTCTAGTGTGTCATGATTATTATTTAATTTTTTATCACTTTTTTATGTGATTTTTATAGGAATTTATAATGAAGATTTTTTTTAGAAAGAAAATAAACCCCATGTGTTTTCTCAAGATGATTATCATAGGATGAAATTTCTATTAGTGCATTCCAAGTACTATCAAATAATAAAAAAATTTGATAGAAACCTCTCACCAAGAAAAAACTGAAAAAACCAATAAGAAAAATATATTCCATGCCCATGGCTTTTCTAGACTACAAATAAAGGGTCTTAGTAGTGGAGAGGATAATAACATGAGAGTCATTAAACAATAATTAAATCATCAAATAAGTATACAATCCAACTCAAATTTTTTTAATAAATATGTTTGTAATAAGACACCAAATCTAGAACTTGAATGAGAGAACAATTGGTGGACAACCAATAATGAGAGATCATGTTCATTTGGGAGGGCTAGACTTAAAGGAAACATGAAATAAAATGAAAATTATCCACTTTATGAATAAATCCATGAAAATTAAAAACCCACTTGAAATGAAATCATGAATCATCAAAATTAAAAATGGATATCCATTTGATAATAAATAATGTAGCATGATACAATGCCTCAAAAAAATAAAGAAATACAAAATTTCATCAATTAAAACAAGAATTTTTAGAAATGAACAATATTGTGGTTTTACATTTGTGGGTGGTAGAATTATTTAGGATATTGGATGATTAATTAGATTCACAATATAATTTCACAAATTCTTATGAAATCCATTCAAGTAATATTTATTATGCATGTGAAAATTCAATATGTAAAATGATCCATGTTCAAAATCTCATTAATAAAAAATTCATCATTATTATAAATTAAAAATACATGAGAACAAGGATATTATCAGAATAATGATCAAATAATGATGATGTTATGTTACGGACTGAAAATTATTATTATTTTATTAAGATAATCTCCATTTTAAGGGTAAAGGGGGAAACCACCATGACATCAAGGACATAAACAATCAAAAAACTCCGATGATCCAAAAATTCAAAGCCAGACAACTCACACAACATGTGAAAAGCCCCCCCCCCCATCATCAAAACACATAAAATCCAGCTTCCACCTTCCACCGTAGATCGGCTAGCTGTCCCGTGAAAAAATGTACGGGCCTGGTACCGATGGCCATAGCCATACCCTCTCAAACATCCAATTCCAGAAAATGATGGTACAATGGAAACTATTTTCCCTAAACCTCATCTGGAGCATCCTCAAGTAGACGATCTGATTGATGAGACCCCAGAACCGCTGATCACCGAAGCCAAAGAAAAATACATTACTAAGAAGTACAGGAATACATAATGGATGCATTATATTTTAGTTTCATATGGATGTTATAAAGGGATATACTGATGTTTAATATTTTCATAAAGGTGTAAAAAAATTATAATGTTGTTTATGGTCTTCTAAAAATACATAATGGCTCACACAGATGTTTTTCCATAAAATTTGTTAAGTGGTGTATCATAGAGTTTTTATACTCTCTAACAGTGTAAGGGAAATGTAGATTTTATTGTGTTTTATAAAAACTAATATGTAATTATGTAATTTAGTTAAATCAATGAATTATAATTGGATTAAACTAATGGTTTATTATTTCTGGTAAAAAAACTATTTTATAAAAAAGGATGATTCACTACTGTAATAAGATCATACACTCAACAAGGATGATTCCCTCTTATTGATGAAATATCATATTTATCATCCAATGAATTTAACATTATGTGTTATCAAACTATAATATTATTATATTTCCTAGTGTGTTGAATTCATTGTAGGATAAAAGTCCATTGTGGAATCAACTATACCTCAACGAAACACATAATGTATCCGGTATGACTAAAATTGTGGGGTTTTAATTTAAAATTGAAATTTTATTAATGTATTGTTTCTTATTTATGTTTGTTTTATTTGATTATAAAATTATTAAATTGATAATTTTTTTATTATACAGATGGATTAGTTTTCTTGAGTTCTGGTGATTTGTTTGAAGATGGGTGAGCTCATGAGATATTGTATTTTGAGGCTGCAACTGAGACTACAACAACAAGGAAATGGGTCAAGAATGAATATAACCATCATGAAAACTATTTAAACTCACTTATATTGTCATAATAATTAATTAATATGATACTTAAGTCATTTTTTGATGTGTATTAACTATCCTTACATCAAACAGATATTAGATGTGACTAACATGAATCAAATTTCAAGTTTCTAGTTTAAAATGGAATATTAGTAAAATAAAATTGGCATGTCAAAAATAATAAAATTAATTTTTATTGTTTTTATAATTTAGGATAATGATACATAAGTCATTTTGGATGTGTAGTTATTAGCCTCTCCTCAATCTGACACACTATATGACTGGTATGTATGCAAGTACATCTTTTTATTTAAAATTTACAATATTTTAAGTAAACAAACTGATGTAATTAAAACTTAGAAAACACGTTTGTATTGTTTTGTTACTATATTAAAATTATCAATATTACATTTCTTACATCACGGAATCATCCTCACCTCAGTTAGATACATTATGTGCTCAGTTTGGCTCAAAGTGTCAACTATTTTTTCAAAATTAACATTTATGTTCAAAAGATGTCACTCATTGAAAATAAACAAAAAATGAGCTCCAATTTCATGATAATTTATGAAAATTATTCTTAGGTCATTTTTGACTTGTAGAAATTAGTCTCACATCAGAAAAACACATGATGTGACCGATATGACCCAATGTACATGTATCCAATCATGAATGAAATTTTAATAAAAAACACTAGTGACATACTCAAAACCAAGAAAGCCATTTCTAATTATTTTTATATTTTAGTAAAATTATCCATATGTAATTTCAGATGTGTTAGAATCATCAATACCTAAATCTGACACATGGTGTGGCCAGTATGACTCAATGTGATTATATACTTAAAATTGTAAATAATTTTAGTAAAACATTTATCTAAAAAATCAAAACATAGGAAATGAATTTGGGTTTCTTTGATAAAATAAGAAAAATATACATATCTCATATTGATGTATTTTAAATATTCAAACCTCAATATGATTCATTTTTTTTCTCAGTATGACTAAAAGTGTCAGTTATCATTTTAAAATTGACATTTATGTTCAAAATGTGTCACTCACTGAAAATAAATAAAACACAGCTGGATTCCAAATTTTAATTTAGGAAAAATATTCATAATGCATTTATTATGTTTAGGAATCAGTTTCACATCAAACAGACACAAGATGTGTCCGATATGACTCAAAATGCATGTTTCCAGTTTAAAATGTCATTTCATTAAAATCCCAAAGATACCTAGTCAAACCAGAGAAAACACATTTAGGTTATTTTTTATATTAGGAAAATTATATATAAGTCATTTGGGACATGTAGAAATTTACCTCACCTCAATCTAATTCATGGTGTGGATGCTATTACTCCAAGTGTGTCTTTTAATTTCAAATTCACACCATTTCTATTAAAAAAACTAACATACTCATAACCAATAAAATCAATTAATGATGCTTTTAATAATTAATTAAATGACTCGTTAGTAATTTTTTTATGTCTAGGAATCATCCACACCTCAATATGATACATTATGTGATCAATATGACTCAATTTACCTGTTATTAGTTTAAATTGACATTTATGTCCAAGAAGTTTCTCTCACTGAAAATAGAGAAAAAAACATTGGGATTGTCAGGCGAATTTATGAAAATGATATATTTATCATTTTAAAGTGTAGGAACCAATCTTAAATCATACTAAAACATTATGTGACTAGTATATCTCAAATTTCATGATTCTTATTTAAAAAAATTAGTTAAAAATGTATGTGACATACTCAAAACTAATAAAACACTTTTGGATTGTTTTTTAAGTTTATGAAAATGAACTATATGTCATTGTAGATATTTATAATTATCCACACATAAATATAACACATTGTGTGGCCTATATGACTCCAAGTGTGTATTTTTATTGAAAAATTACATTAGTTTTTATAAAAGTGAAAACTAATATACTGAAAACTGATGTGGCCTTATTTTTACACAGTTTGCCACATCCTTTTTATTAATTTTTAAGGATTTACTTAATTATTTTTACACTCTTTATCTAATAAATTCACTTTTGTATTTTTATTATTAAATTTGTCATATAATCATTTTCTATATCATTTTATGTAATTATGGACCCTTAAATAATTGATTTATTCCTCCTTTGTTTTTAATATAACTAGATTTGAATTTGTTTATTTAATCTTTATCTGTTTATTATTAATAATTATAGAGTTTTCTAATTATTTTAATTTTATTTTTAAGTTTATACAACTTAGTTACTGCTTACCAGGCTACCGATAGCTAAGCTACCGGTAGCACGGTTACTTTTGCTCAAACTAGCGGTAACCAGGTTACTGTACTACCTAACAGTGACCTGCATTCCTTTTTCTCTAGCGGTAACTAGTTTTTAGATGTAACGGTGACTTTTCCTTTACCGATGACCTTTTTCACCATTATTCTTTCATACCATTATCTCTCATCTAAGTATAACGGTATCTTTATTTTATGTCCTACCAGTGGCCTTTAATTTAAACTTCCGGTGAAATTTTAAGTTTATCAGTACTGGTGAACCTTTTATTTTAATTCTGATTATCTTTTTAATAAGTTAATTTCTATTTTAAAAAATTATTTAATCACTGTAATTTTATTTAAATAAGTTAGTCTATTTTAATATTTTATCTTTTATTTTAGTTACATTAGAATAGGTTAGCAAAGTTTGATAATGTGTTTAGTCTTCCTGCCAGTTAATTAAGTAAATAATATGTTTTTTTAATTAAATAAAGTGGTTTTCTTTTAATGTTATTAGTTCAATTTGTTATTTAATTAATTATTTAATAGTTTTTAAACATTAATTATACTATTTTATGTATGCAGATTAATTATTAATTCGCCAAATTTTGATTTTAGTCTTTCGGTGAGGTAATTAAGAGCTTGCGGTGACCCGTTTTATTTTTTCCATGTACCAGTGAGTTTTTATTTTTGTTGTGCAACGGTGACTAATTTTATAATACCGATGACCCTGCGCGCACTCCTTTTTATACGTCACCGGTAGAATTTCCCACCGGGAGCATTCCTTACTAGTGACCCTTGCAACTCCCCACTTCTAACAGTGACCTCTCCTTTTCATTTAAACTTATCGCTGACCCTTCCCATTTTTTTATTATTTATTATACCGGTGCCAATTTAATATTTAAGTATCCTGCGCCCACCCATTTTATTTTCTCACCGTTATTCATCTGCCTCACCGATAGGATATTTTTCCTTTACCTCATTGTCACCGCCCCCAATCACTCTACCTCACTGATATACATTATTTTCAACCTCACCGTTTGCACCTCTTCTCTCACTGTTTTCCCCTGCAACCCAATTCCGCACCTCCCTGTTATATCTCCTCACTGATACCCCATCACCAAGCTGGTGCCTCTTGCCATCGTTTCCACCAAAAATCACCATCACTCCTCTCTTCACCTCTTGGAAGTGCCCCAATGCACCTGCTGAAAATTTCTTCCCCTGTGTAGCTGAACGAAGGTCATCGTGCTGATGAAGAACTGCTTTTTCCATGTTGCGTGTTTGAGGAGGACCGCCTGAACTAAGGAGGTTCGTGGGAACTGGTTCACCTCTGCCACTGCCTACTTGGATATGGAGTATCCACCACGGAAGCCATCGAGTCACACGTCTGAGGATGTCTATTGCAGCTGGGTGCTGATGGAGATGCCGCTAGGTGCTGTTGAAGAGAGCCGCACCACCTGCTGGAGTTGCGCTGAAGGAGGAGAGTGAATCGAGGGCCGTGCCAAATCCGAAGTGGGTCTACCCGCGGGATGCAGGCTGTCGTGCTATGCGCTACTGGAGGAGTCAAAGCCACCGCTGGCCAGCTGAAGAGAAGTGACCCGCTAGATTTAGAGGTTTAGAATTGTGCCGCCGCTGTCGTGGGAGTCTGAGGGAGATCTGCCGAGCCGCCACCTGCTCAAAGGAGGAATAAGCCTCCTCCTGTGCATCGTGGAGAAAAGGAGGAGAAGAAGAAGATAGATTAAAAATAATAAATAATTCATAATAGATTAAAGTAATAATAAAAGTATAGTAAAAAGAAGAAGGAAAAAAATAAAGTAAAAAAAGTTAAAGTAACTTCATTTAGTCAAATGTATAATAAATTTATTTAAGTTATAATTTTAACAATTATAATTTTAACAGATTAATAATAAATTAAAATATTAAACTTAATTAATAATAAAAGTCTATAATAAATTAATATATTGTTTATAGTGTAGATATTTAATAATAATTATAAATAAACTCTAAAATATACTTATTAATTTAAAAATATCTAAAAATTAAAGTATTAAATTCTAAGAATTAAAATAAACTAATTAATGAATTAATCTATCAAATTAATTTATCAAATAGTAATAATAAAATTATTAATACAATCTAAACTACTAAATTTATAATTACTTATTTACTTATGTTGTAAAATTTTAATGATTTAGTAAAATTTGATTAACTAAAAAATATTATTCAGTATTTATATTTATTAATTTAATTAAATCAATAGCGTTTGATAAATGTATAATAATATTATATAAAAGTAAATAATAATCATCAATTAAGATATTTATAATTAACTTAAATTAACTTGTTACGAATAATTTAACACCTAACTTTAAAAAATAACCGTTTTTTATTCTTAGAATGTGCATTTATTTATTTTCTTATCTAACATTTCAGGTTCATTCAAGCGACTAAAAGACGTCCATATTCATCCAAATAACTCAACAGAAGTCAGTTATGTGGGATAAACTAGTGTGACGTGCTTGTCGCGAAAAAACGTACAGTTTGCAGTGTGTTTGTGAAGTACTTTTCCAAGTCGGTGGAAATCAAGCAGTGACATGTAGTTTATGATAGCAGGGTTCTTAAAGCAGACAAGTAGCGTCATTTGAGTGGGGGACACTCATTGATTCCATGAACACACCTGTCACTAGAGCAGATACCCGAGAGCAACACTGGAGAAAAGCTGGAGGCTAAGGATCCCGAAGGTAGAGTGTCACTTGGGGAGTTTTTCTTCCCTTTGTCCATTATGTTTGTACTCTGTTTTTAGATGTTTTTCACTGCTATAATCAAGATGATCGTAGTTTAATAATTTCTTAACTTTGGAATTCAATTCTACTGGTTTATCTTTAAAACTTCTTCAATTACTTTACATTTGTCAGAATCTTAATCAATCAGTGATATTGAGTTATGATTCTTTTTTTAGTTGATTCACTTCTCAATTGATTTCAAAATTAATAATTCAATTTCGACTGGGGAGGATGTTTTTGAATTCATCTATAAAAACATTAATGTCATTAAATTTGGAAATTTATGGTGAGTTTATTTCTAAATTTAATCTTCTTTTCAAACTTCTAAGCAGTTTGGTTAAGTTTTGGTGTAGCGAACTTCAAATCATAATCTTCTGCCTGTTGAATTTCTTGGCGAGGGGAATTCTTTAGCATGTTTTGAAGAGTGATTCAAAAAAACTTGTGAAGAAGTCAATTATTTTAACCAGCAGATTAAATTTCCAGAGTGACTTTTGTTGATTTGAGCTCCATTGTATTGCTGCTTAGTATTAGTTTAATGTATTTTCTCTAGTTTATTTGCAGTAATTAGTATAGAATTTAGTTTTCATTGTTAAAAAATTAACGTTTCTTCATCTTGTTTCAAGTTCATCAATAAAATAAAAAATATATAAAATGTAAGAAGATGTTTTCCCCACTGCTGACAATAGTGGGGGTTTAAAATTCAAAAACCTTAGAATTCACTCATCCGCCTTCTCTGTGGATCGACCCTACACCACTATGCTAGTGTAGGATTAATAAATGTAATTTTGAGGGCCGTGACAACCTCCGACCAGTTCAAAATTTGGCACTGTTTCCGTGGAAGGCACACACTAAGAATCTAAGTTTTTACTAAAAAAACATAAAAACACACATAAAAAATCATATAAAAAATCTTCAAAAAAAATTCAGAAAAAAACTGTGAACTAGAACCTATTGCTTTTGTTGTCCATTAAAATTATGCATCAGCTATGAAACTTTGTGTGTTTAATCTAATAATCTAAAAAAATGGAACATTATGAAGGCTCAAACAATTGCACTGGACCTTAGTGTGTTAGTTGTGGTGATTATGGACATACTACTTGGCAGTGTATCTATAACCAGCCACAACAGGATTTTTACACTGATGAAAATGAACAATACGAGTTTAGTCCTAACACACTAGATAAAATTGACCTAATTGATTCTAAACTGGATGCTAGGGTGGATCTAATTAACAATTGGTTTAATTAAACCCATGAATTTAAACTTAGATATTCTCAAGAGCGAGATCAAAGAATGAAAAGATTGGAAAAGATGCTCTTGGAATTACAAAAAAAGGGTTAAAAAACAAGATGAGTTTGAAGAAAAAGAGTAGGTTTATAAAAGATTTGAACATCAAGTTGAAGAAGATAGTTATTGTGAAACTAGGAAGTAAAACATTCATTTTTAAGAATCTGAAATTGTTGAATAAAATATGGAAATAACCAACTCATTAAACAAAGAACACATTGATGAAGAGCCTAGAATGAACTTTAATACTGTTGATTTAGAAATTTTTGGAACTGAATTGAAATAGATTGAAAATGAATGCCCAGTTCTCTACATAATTCCTATATTGGAGGAAAATCACTGTTTCAAAAGCTTTGAGAATGAAGTCACTCGGTTTAAAGTAAAACTTTAAACTGAAAATTTGAATGTTAAAAACTCTTCACCCAAAATTTATGAAATTCTAAACATTGAGCATGAACGTGATATTGGGTACACTTTGGAAGAGAAACATAAGCTGGAAAACACAGAATCTCAAATCTTTGAACCTAAACTGTTAACTTCTCTTCCATGTTTTGAACCTGTAAACCCAATAATCGCTAAGATGTTGTTGGATGATGAAGCCGAGGGAATGATTTATGATGAAATACTAACTGATGAGTTTTCATTTCCCTATTCTCATTGTAACCACTTTTATGAGACTTTTTTCAATGAATTATAAAGTAGTGTTAACCAATATTAGGAGAATTTTCTTAATTTGAACATTCTGGAAATTGAATTTATTGAAACTGAATTGTAAAATTCTTCTCCTGAAATTGAATTGCAACACTCAAATGACATGGTTTTTGAAAGTGATATTTTTGAATTTCAACATGAAAAAGTGGTTGAAGACACATTAGATGATGGTTTCCGAATTGATTTGATAGAATCAGTAGATGTTCAGTGTGATTTAACAGATGAGGATCTTCTGGAAGAGATTTACAATATTGTTAGACCTGAATCTATTGGTGATAAAATAAATTCTCTTCCCTACCCATCACATCCATACTCACCTGTGAAGGGTGATGAGTCTTCTCATAATACTAATAGTAGTCCATAGGGGCAATAACACTTGAGTTCCAATGTTCATAAATCTGTTCAACATGTTATTGAATCCCCTTTTGAACCAACTGATCAGGATTTACCCATTTGCACCCTTGAATGTGAACCTGTTAGTTTTGAAGATGAAGAAGATAAATATGAGGACATTGTCATACCCTTTAGAGCACCTAATACATTGCTTCCACTTTTTAAACCTATTAATATTCTCAAATCTGAAACAATCATGGATGTTGTAAGCCCTGTGTCCATAACTACTAATGGGTGCTAATTGGGGATTTTTGCAGCTAATGAGAAATTGGTTTTAGTCTGCTTATGTTTTGATACCCACATAATTCAACTTTCTGTTAAAAATAATTGAGCCAAACACATGTGGAGGTTCCTATTAAGGAAACCACATCCACCTTGTGACTATGGTTAGTTTCTAGGTGAGTCCGACTGGGGACATAAATCTAGCGCTGCATGGGAGGCAACCCAAGGTTTTTGTTGTGTTAATAAATAACAAAATTGTGATTAAATAATTTCTAACTGAAGACTTCTAATTCAGTGCTTCATGGGAGTCAACCCATGTTATTTATTTTGTGTTGCTTTTGTTTTTTTGTTTAACTTGTAATAAATTGCTTCTTAGTTGTCTCATGTATACACTATATCTTCTGGTCACTTTTCTGTGGTTTATATGCTTTGTATTTCTAGGTTGATGCTGCTGTGTAATAAAGGAGTGGAATTCCCATTATCATCTCTAAAAAAACCAATCAGGTAAGTATTCTAAATTTCTGCATTTATTTCTGCTCCTTTTTTTGTTAATAATATTCTGCTTATTAAAAAAATCTGCTTGCTTTTGGAAATCCTGCTGCATGTCTTTATGCTTGTTGAAAAATTCTGCATGTGCCTCTTGCATAAATTTGAATTAATTGATAAATTTTGAAAAAATCTTTCATTGTTAGAAACTAAAAAAGATGGCTCACTGTTAGCTTAAGATCAAAGGAATGTAACAGTGAGTAGGTCACTGGTATAAGGTAGTAACAGTGAGAATAAGCTACCAGTGAGAAAAAAATATCATTGAGGTACAAAAACTAAGTGTGTGGGGGGGGGGTACCTGTTACTGGTAGTTGTGTTTTCATTGGAACCGATTAGTCTATAGGGTGTTTAGCATGCATCTGGACGCTTTATTGAACATCCTTTTGAATCATACTTTGTTAAAATTCTTACACCCAATTAATTGTGCACCCACACCTTATATGCTACTCTTGAGCTATAGTTGAAAAAATATTCAATGGACATAAATGTTAATTTGTGTACTTGTCAATGAATCTACTGATTATTTATTTATTGTGGCAAACAATCTTTTTGAACATCAATGATACCCTTTATGTTGTACCTCTCGTACCCCTCGTGGTTTAATTTTCATGATCACAATCACTCTCTTATATATCTAATTTTGTTTTAAGTGTTTTTTGATGATAGGTTGCCAAGGCATTGGGCCAAGAGAGCAAGAAGCCAAAAGTGGACTGATTTTCAGTCCACCGGCCAACCGGTGGAAGACCACCGGCCAGCCGATGGAGGCCTGGACAGAAGGCATCCCTCTGTCCAGACCACCGGCCAACCGGTGTCCCACCACCGGCCAGCCGGTGGCACCCAGACAGAATAGTGACACCTACTGCCTCAGCACCGGCCAACCGGTGGCCTCCTCACCGGCCAGCCGGTGGGACTGAGCCCGAAGGCCTCTCCTTTTTCAAAGCACCGGCCAACCGGTGGCCAAGCACCGGTCAGCCGGTGGAGCCAGTCAAACTAGTCGTTGGGCTTTGACCAGGCTTGTCCACTTGACTCCCAACGGCTCCGAAGGCCTCTCCAATGGCTCCGAAGACTCCCAAAGGCCATTTGAGGGTTCCCCCTCTATAAATAAAGGACTAGGAAGCCCCGGAACACAAGCGAAACATAAGGAAGCCCACGGGACACATTTTACATCATTTGGCGAACCTCCGGCAAATTCCTTCAAGGAACCCCACTTACTCCAACTCACTTCCACAATCAAGGAGCACCATCAAAGAAGCTTGGGAGCGCTCTTCATCAACTCCATCAATCCTTTGGTGCCCAAGGCTTCTCCCATTACGGTTTTTATTGTTTTAACATTTTGAGCATCAAATTGGGTTTGTGCCTACAAACCCCCATCTCTTTCTCTCATCCTCTCTTTTGGGTTTTCACACCACCTTCAAGGTGTGAAGAGGTTAGTCAAGCCTTCCCTTTTAAAAGTCTTGAATCAAAGGTGAGCTAGCCTTCACCTGTAATAAGGCTAGTGGGTTCTTGCTCAACCATTGAAAGCAAGTGGGTTCTTGCATAACCATTAAAAGCAAGCTGTAATAGGTTCTAGACTAACCTTAAAGTCTATTGGGTTTCTTGCTAACACCATTAAAAAGCAAGCGGTAGTAAATCTCTCAACGGTTGAGTTGGGAGCGGAGACGTAGGCTTGGGTTTAAGCCGAACTCCATTATCAAGTTGCGTGTCTTGCCTCTTTTATTTCCGCTGCACTTTTACTTTGATTTTAAATTGTTAATTATTTTTTAAAAGGCAATTCACCCCCCCTCTTGCCATCACTTCTCCGCCCAACAATTGGTATCAGAGGAAAAATTTGAGTAATACCCTAACCGGTTTCAAATTCAAGATCCTTTATGATGGCTTCAACTTCTTTCGCCCCCGAAGGCTATTCTTTGGGTCGTGCTCCATTTTTTTATGGAACCGATTATAATTATTGGAAAACCCGCATGGCCACTTTTCTTAGAAGTATTGGCTATCCTATTTATAAAATTGTCATGCATGGTTACTCTCTCTCTTCTCCCGATGAATCCAAATGGACCCAAGCCGATATTAAAAATTTCGAGCTTGATGGCAAAGCCATGAATGCTCTTCATTGCGGCCTTGATCGTAATGAATTCAATCGAGTTTCCACATGCACCTCATCACATGAAATCTGGAAACTTTTGGAGGTTACCCATGAGGGAACCAACAAAGTTAAGGATACTCGATTGGATATGTACCGTCAAGATTTTGAGTCGTTTACCATGCATCCATCCGAATCTATTTCTGAAATGTTTGCACGTTTTACTGATGTTTGCAATGGGAGAAAGTCCCTTGGTGATGATGTTTCTTCAGAAACGATGGTCAAGAAGATCCTTTGGATCCTACCAAGCTCATGGGCACCAAAAGTCACGGCAATCCAAGAAGAAAAAGACATCAAGAACATGTCGGTCGAAGAGCTCATCAGATCCCTCATGACCTACGAGATCACCATGAGGAGGCAAGCTGAAAAGGAAGGCAAACCGATCAAAGTTCCAAAGAGCATCGCCTTCAAAGTTCAAAAAGAAGAAAGCTCCTCCTCTTCATCTTCTTCCTCTTCAAGCGGCGATTCCGAAATGGAGAATCTTTCCCGCAAGATGCACAAATTCATGAAGAAGCACAAAAAGAAGAAATCCCGCAAGGCTCAATCCAACGAAAAATCCGAGCCCGAGGTAACATGTTACGGGTGTGGCAAGAAAGGCCATTACAAGCCTGATTGTCCACTCAACAAGAAAAAGGCCAAGCAAAAGGAAAAGAAGAAGGCATTCAAGGCCACATGGAGTGATATCTCCACATCCTCCTCCTCCTCCTCAAGCAACAACGGTAAAAAATGCCTAATGGCATTTCACGAGGTAACATCTTCCGACTCCTCATCCTCTTGTTCTTCTAATTCTTTCAATCACATGTCTTATGAGGATCTCCAACATGCTAGAGATCAATTGGAGGAAGGTTTTCACGAACTTTCTTCCAAATTTGTTACTTTAAAAAAGAATTTCATAAAACTCTCTTCCGAAAAGGAACAACTTCTCAAAGAAAAGGAGGAGTTGTCCCTCAAGGTCCAAAACCTTCCCGATGTTGATTCTATGGAATCAACTATCAAGGATTTAAGGGAATCCCTAGCTAAGTTCACTGAAGGTGAACATAACCTTTCGAAACTCCTTGGTTCCCAACGCATATCTAGAACCACCGAAGGGCTTGGTTATTCCAAGGAAGCTTCCTCTTCCCATGCTCAAACTATTTTTGTAAGGGGGAGCTCCCAATATAAATTTTGCAATTATTGTAAAAAACCCGGGCACTTAATTTATGAGTGCGATTGCAAAAATGCCCGGCATGGTAGGCCCAAAACCATTTCCTTCAATGATGAATTTCATAGGAGAAGACCCGCCACTAGACAAGTGTGGATTGAAAAATCCCTTTTAGCGAGTCTCACCGGACCAAAATTTGTCTCGGTTCCAAAATCCTCTCCCCGGTGATTTATTGTTTTTATTTAGGGGGATTTAAGATCGTTTAAGCCTTTTTGATTTCAATTTCAAACTTTCAATTCAAACTTTCAATTCAAACTTTCATTTCAAACTTTCAATTCAAACTTTCATTTCAAACTTTTCGATTCAAAACTTTCATTCAAAATTCTCAATTCAAAATTTTCGATTCAAAACTTTCAATTCAAAATTCTCAATTCAAAATTTTCAATTTCCAAACTTTCAATTCAAAATTTTCGTTTCAAAATCTTCAATTCAAAAATCTTCAATCTTTCAATTCAAAACTTTCAATTCAAATTTCAAAAATTTCAATTGATTTAAAAATCTCTTGTTTTTCAAACTTTTCCCTCAATCAAGTTTTATGCCCCGTGCTATTTTGATAATCACAAAGGGGGAGAAATTCTTGGTTGATTGGGGGAAAAATCTTTCTCTCATGCTTTGCCTTACTTTCCCACTTATCCTTTAAAGCATGCCTTTCATTTCATTTTTACATTGTTTGTTTTGGTGATTGTGATCATCAAAATAGGGGGAGATTGTTGTACCTATCGTACCCCTCGTGGTTTAATTTTCATGATCACAATCACTCTCTTATTTATCTAATTTTGTTTTAAGTGTTTTTTGATGATAGGTTGCCAAGGCATTGGGCCAAGAGAGCAAGAAGCCAAAAGTGGACTGATTTTCAGTCCACCGGCCAACCGGTGGAAGACCACCGGCCAGCCGATGGAGGCCTGGACAGAAGGCATCCCTCTCTCCAGACCACCGGCCAACCGGTGTCCCACCACCGGCCAGCCGGTGGCACCCAGACAGAATAGTGACACCTACTGCCTCAGCACCGGCCAACCGGGGGCCTCCTCACCGGCCAGCCGGTGGGACTGAGCCCGAAGGCCTCTCCTTTTTCAAAGCACCGGCCAACCGGTGGCCAAGCACCGGTCAGCCGGTGGAGCCATTCAAACTAGCCGTTGGGCTTTGACCAGGCTTGTCCACTTGACTCCCAACGGCTCCGAAGGCCTCTCCAACGGCTCCGAAGACTCCCAAAGGCCATTTGAGGGTTCCCCCTCTATAAATAAAGGACTAGAAAGCCCCGGAACACAAGCGAAACATAAGGAAGCCCACGGGACACATTTTACATCATTTGGCGAACCTCCGGCAAATTCCTTCAAGGAACCCCACTTGCTCCAACTCACTTCCACAATCAAGGAGCACCATCAAAGAAGCTTGGGAGCTCTCTTCATCAACTCCATCAATCCTTTGGCGCCCAAGGCTTCTCCCATTACGGTTTTTATTGTTTTAACATTTTGAGCATCAAATTGGGTTTGTGCCTACAAACCCCCATCTCTTTCTCTCATCCTCTCTTTTGGGTTTTCACACCACCTTCAAGGTGTGAAGAGGTTAGTCAAGCCTTCCCTTTTAAAAGTCTTGAATCAAAGGTGAGCTAGCCTTCACCTGTAAGAAGGCTAGTGGGTTCTTGCTCAACCATTGAAAGCAAGTGGGTTCTTGCATAACCATTAAAAGCAAGCTGTAATAGGTTCTAGACTAACCTTAAAGTCTATTGGGTTTCTTGCTAACACCATTAAAAAGCAAGCGGTAGTAAATCTCTCAACGGTTGAGTTGGGAGCGGAGACGTAGGCTTGGGTTTAAGCCGAACTCCATTATCAAGTTGCGTGTCTTGCCTCTTTTATTTCCGCTGCACTTTTACTTTGATTTTAAATTGTTAATTATTTTTTAAAAGGCAATTCACCCCCCCCCCCTCTTGCCATCACTTCTCCGCCCAACAATTGGTATCAGAGGAAAAATTTGAGTAATACCCTAACCGGTTTCAAATTCAAGATCCTTTATGATGGCTTCAACTTCTTTCGCCCCCGAAGGCTATTCTTTGGGTCGTGCTACATTTTTTGATGGAACCGACTATAATTATTGGAAAACCCGCATGACCACTTTTCTTAGAAGTATTGGCTATCCTATTTATAAAATTGTCATGCATGGTTACTCTCTCTCTTCTCCCGATGAATCCAAATGGACCCAAGCCGATATTAAAAATTTCGAGCTTGATGGCAAAGCCATGAATGCTCTTCATTGCGGCCTTGATCGTAATGAATTCAATCGAGTTTCCACATGCACCTCATCACATGAAATCTGGAAACTTTTGGAGGTTACCCATGAGGGGACCAACAAAGTCAAGGATACTCGATTGGATATGTACCGTCAAGATTTTGAGTCGTTTACCATGCATCCATCCGAATCTATTTCTGAAATGTTTGCACGTTTTACTGATGTTTGCAATGGGAGAAAGTCCCTTGGTGATGATGTTTCTGTAGAAACGATGGTCAAGAAGATCCTTTGGATCCTACCAAGCTCATGGGCACCAAAAGTCACGGCAATCCAAGAAGAAAAAGACATCAAGAACATGCCGGTCGAAGAGCTCATCAGATCCCTCATGACCTACGAGATCACCATGAGGAGGCAAGTTGAAAAGGAAGGCAAACCGATCAAAGTTCCAAAGAGCATCGCCTTCAAAGTTCAAAAAGAAGAAAGCTCCTCCTCTTCATCTTCTTCCTCTTCAAGCGGCGATTCAGAAATGGAGAATCTTTCCCGCAAGATGCACAAATTCATGAAGAAGCACAAAAAGAAGAAATCCCGCAAGGCTCAATCCAACGAAAAATCCGAGCCCGAGGTAACATGTTACGGGTGTGGCAAGAAAGGCCATTACAAGCCTGATTGTCCACTCAACAAGAAAAAGGCCAAGCAAAAGGAAAAGAAGAAGGCATTCAAGGCCACATGGAGTGATATCTCCACATCCTCCTCCTCCTCCTCCTCAAGAAACAACGGTAAAAAATGCCTAATGGCATTTCACGAGGTAACATCTTCCGACTCCTCATCCTCTTGTTCTTCTAATTCTTTCAATCACATGTCTTATGAGGATCTCCAACATGCTAGAGATCAATTGGAGGAAGGTTTTCACGAACTTTCTTCCAAATTTGTTGCTTTAAAAAAGAATTTCAAAAAACTCTCTTCCGAAAAGGAACAACTTCTCAAAGAAAAGGAGGAGTTGTCCCTCAAGGTCCAAAACCTTCCCGATGTTGATTCTATGGAATCAACTATCAAGGATTTAAGGGAATCCCTAGCTAAGTTCACTGAAGGTGAACATAACCTTTCGAAACTCCTTGGTTCCCAACGCATATCTAGAACCACCGAAGGGCTTGGTTATTCCAAGCAAGCTTCCTCTTCCCATGCTCTAACTATTTTTGTAAGGGGGAGCTCCCAATATAAATTTTGCAATTATTGTAAAAAACCCGGGCACTTAATTTATGAGTGTGATTGCAAAAATGCCCGGTATGGTAGGCCCAAAACCATTTCCTTCAATGATGAATTTCATAGGAGAAGACCCGCCACTAGACAAGTGTGGATTGAAAAATCCCTTTTAGCGAGTCTCACCGGACCAAAATTTGTCTCGGTTCCAAAATCCTCTCCCCGGTGATTCATTGTTTTTATTTAGGGGGATTTAAGATCGTTTAAGCCTTTTTGATTTCAATTTCAAACTTTCAATTCAAAATTTCAATTCAAACTTTCATTTCAAACTTTCAATTCAAACTTTCATTTCAAACTTTTCGATTCAAAACTTTCATTCAAAATTCTCAATTCAAAATTTTCGATTCAAAACTTTCAATTCAAAATTCTCAATTCAAAATTTTCAATTTCAAAACTTTCAATTCAAAATTTTCGTTTCAAAATCTTCAATTCAAAAATCTTCAATCTTTCAATTCAAAACTTTCAATTCAAATTTCAAAAATTTCAATTGATTTAAAAATCTCTTGTTTTTCAAACTTTTCCCTCAATCAAGTTTTATGCCCCGTGCTATTTTGATAATCACAAAGGGGGAGAAATTCTTGGTTGATTGGGGGAAAAATCTTTCTCTCATGCTTTGCCTTACTTTCCCACTTATCCTTTAAAGCATGCCTTTCATTTCATTTTTACATTGTTTGTTTTGGTGAATGTGATCATCAAAATAGGGGGAGATTGTTGTACCTATCGTACCCCTCGTGGTTTAATTTTCATGATCACAATCACTCTCTTATTTATCTAATTTTGTTTTAAGTGTTTTTTGATGATAGGTTGCCAAGGCATTGGGCCAAGAGAGAAAGAAGCCAAAAGTGGACTGATTTTCAGTCCACCGGCCAACCGGTGGAAGACCACCGGCCAGCCGATGGAGGCCTGGACAGAAGGCATCCCTCTCTCTAGACCACCGGCCAACCGGTGTCCCACCACCGGCCAGCCGGTGGCACCCAGACAGAATAGTGACACCTACTGCCTCAGCACCGGCCAACCGGTGGCCTCCTCACCGGCCAGCCGGTGGGACTGAGCCCGAAGGCCTCTCCTTTTTCAAACCACCGGCCAACCGGTGGCCAAGCACCGGTCAGCCGGTGGAGCCATTCAAACTAGCCGTTGGGCTTTGACCAGGCTTGTCCACTTGACTCCCAACGGCTCCGAAGGCCTCTCCAACGGCTCCGAAGACTCCCAAAGGCCATTTGAGGGTTCCCCCTCTATAAATAAAGGACTAGAAAGCCCCGGAACACAAGCGAAACATAAGGAAGCCCACGGGACACATTTTACATCATTTGGCGAACCTCCGGCAAATTCCTTCAAGGAACCCCACTTGCTCCAACTCACTTCCACAATCAAGGAGCACCATCAAAGAAGCTTGGGAGCGCTCTTCATCAACTCCATCAATCCTTTGGCGCCCAAGGCTTCTCCCATTACGGTTTTTATTGTTTTAACATTTTGAGCATCAAATTGGGTTTGTGCCTACAAACCCCCATCTCTTTCTCTCATCCTCTCTTTTGGGTTTTCACACCACCTTCAAGGTGTGAAGAGGTTAGTCAAGCCTTCCCTTTTAAAAGGCTTGAATCAAAGGTGAGCTAGCCTTCACCTGTAAGAAGGCTAGTGGGTTCTTGCTCAACCATTGAAAGCAAGTGGGTTCTTGCATAACCATTAAAAGAAAGCTGTAATAGGTTCTAGACTAACCTTAAAGTCTAGTGGGTTTCTTGCTAAAACCATTAAAAAGCAAGCGGTAGTAAATCTCTCAACGGTTGAGTTGGGAGCGGAGACGTAGGCTTGGGTTTGAGCCGAACTCCGTTATCAAGTTGCGTGTCTTGCCTCTTTTATTTCCGCTGCACTTTTACTTTGATTTTAAATTGTTAATTATTTTTTAAAAGGCAATTCACCCCCCCTCTTTCCATCACTTCTCCGCCCAACACTTTATACATGTCATAAATCTTCTTAATTGAAAATTTGTTTTGAACCTTGATTGATTAATTGTTCTTCTTCCATTTGGAATTCAACTTTGGGGACAAAGATGGGTTTTCAGTATGGGGGAGGGGGTCAATTATTGACTATGTTAAACTGTTCTTTAATGTAAGCCCATTAATTCCCAGTGCAACTTCAAACTTTTTGTAAAAAATGGATAAATTTTTTCAATATTCTTGCATAATTTTAGGCTGTACACTGTACTCACTTGGGTCTTGCCTTAGGACAAGTTCCTTGGTGGTAGTAAGAACTTCTATGAACCTGAAATTGATGAGGTTGGATGATTGCTGAGTGATCTTGCTTAGTGGTTTCATGGAAACTCGTTTTATAGTCTATTTCTGAAAGTGATTTGGATTTATGTTTGTGGAGTTATAGTCATAACCATTGGAACTGGATGTTTGATTCTGATTCTAGGGGCTTCATTCATTTTCTTTTAATTATTAAAATTAATTTCTTTAAAGAGACAATTAAAATTACTATCATATAAATCTTTTGAAACTGGAGTAATTTGGGCATCTGGGATCCCACGGTGAGTCTCCGAGACCTTAGATACTGGGTGCATTTTTGTTTACTAAAATCCCTCTGTTTACCTTGAATAAGTGCATAGCACAGTGCTTAGCATAATGATACATGGCTTGGAAAAAATAAATAAAGTTTCTAGGGTAAAAAATGAGCTCAATATGGTGAGGGGAATAATGAACTCTAGATGATAAAGGGATCAATTGGTTTATATGGGTGTCATTTAGGTTGTATCATTGAGGTGATTAAAAAAAATTAATTATTTTAGGACCCTAGGTGAAAAATTCAAAGTTCAAAGTTCCTTAGTTAAGGTCATAATTCCATTTATATTTTATCTCCTGTCATTCTTGGATTTAGAACCTGATACTGGATTGAAGTAAGTCATTAATTTGTATCACATATGAGGCATGACATATTCTTTGATGGAGGGTCTTTTTTGTTCTTAATTACCCTTGAGTATTTGTTTTAGGAAAGACTCATATGAGTAACTCATTTTCCAATAGCATGTTGTTATGTATTGTCCTCTGTTTTGAGTGCTGGACATGTTACAATATGGTCATAATCATAAATACTTTTTACCGTTTTTCAAAGAAAATAAAACATGAGATTGTTTGAGGACAAACAATGATTAAGTGTGGGGGAATTTAGGGGGTCAATTCTTGAATGTGTTAAACTGTTCTTTAATGTAAGCCCATCAATTCCAACTGCAACAACAAACTTTTTATAAAAAATGGATAAATTTTTTCAAAATTCTTGCATAATTTTAGGCTTTACACTGTACTCACTTGGGTCTTTCCTTGGGAAAAGTTCCATGCTGGTAGTAAGAACTTTTTAAAACTGAAATTGATGAGGTTGGATGATAACTGAGTGATCTTACTTAGTGGTTTCAGGGAAATTCGGTTTAGAGTCTATTTCGAAATGTGATTTGGGTTATATTTTTGTGGAGTTATGGTCATAACCATTGGAACTGGAGGTTTGATTCGGATTCTAGGGGCTTCATTCATTTTCTTTTAATAATGAAAAGTAATTGCTTTAATGATCCAATTTAAATGAGTTTTATATAAATCATTTTGAAACTGGAGTAATTTGGGAATCTGGGATCCCACGGTGAGTCTCTGAGACCATAGATGCTGGATGCGTTTCTGTTTACTAAAAGCCCTCTGTTTACCTTGAATAAGTGTATCGCACAATGCTTAGCACATTGATACATGGCTTGGGAAAAATAAATAATGTGTCTAGGGTAAAAAATGAGCTCATTAAGGTGAGAGGAATGATGAATGCCAGATGAAGAAGGGATCAATTGGTTTATATGGGAGTCATTTAGGTTGTATCATTGAGGTGATTCATAATAAAATTAATTAGTTTTGGAACCTAGGTGAAAAAGTCAAAGTGCAAAGTTCCTTGATTAAGGTCATAATTCCATTGATATTTTATCTTCTATCATTCATGGATTTAGAACCTGAGACTAGATTTAAGTAAGTCATTGAGTTGTATCACATATGAGGCATGACATCTTCTTTGATGGATGGTCTTTGTAGTTCTTAATTACCCTTGAGTATTTATTTTAGGCAAGACTCATATGAGTAACTCATTTTCCAATAGCCAGCTGTTATGTATTGTCCTCTGTTTTGAGTGTTGGACATGTTACAATGTGGTCATAATCATAATGACTTTTTACTATTTTTCAATGAAAATAAAACATGAGATTGTTTGAGGACAAACAATACTTAAGTGTGGGGGAATTTGATGTGGCCATATTTTTACATAGTTTGTCACATCCTTTTTATTAATTTTTAATGATTTACATAATTATTTTTACACATTTTATCTAATAAATGCACTTTTGTATTTTTATTATTAAATTTGTCAAATATTAGTTTTTATAACATTTTATGTAATTATGGACCCTTAAATAATTGATTTATTCATCTTTTTTTAAATATAACTAGATTTCAAATTGTTTATTTAATCTTTATATGTTTATTATTAATATTTATCGAGTTTGATAAATATTTTAATTTTAATTTTTAAGTTTATACAACTTATTTACCGCTTACCAGGCTACCGGTAGCTAAGCTGCTGATAGCAAGGTTACTTTTGCTCAAACTACTGGTAATCAAGTTACCGTCACTACCTAATAGTGACCTGCATTCCTTTTCCTCTAGTGGTAACTAGTTTTTAGATGCAACAGTGACTTTGCCTTTACCGGTGACCTTTGTCACCGTTATTCTTTCCTACCGGTAGCTCTCATCTAAGTATAACGGAAACTTTATTTATATCCTACAGGTATCCTTTAATTTAAAATACCGATGAAATTTTAATTTTATCAATACCGGTGAACCTTTTATTTTAATTTAGTAACGGTGAGTATTTAGTTTTGTTAAGTTAATTCTGCTAGTCTTTTTAATAAGTTAATTTCTATTTTAAACAATTATTTAATCACAATAATTTTATTTAAATAAGTTAGTATTTATTTTGATAATTTATCTTTTATTTTAGTTACTTTAGAATAGGTTAGAAAAGGTTGGTAATATTTTTAGTCTTCATGTCAGTTAATTAAGTAAATAATATGTGTTTTTAATTAAATAAGGTAGTTCGATTTTAATGTTATTAGTTCAATTTGTTATTTAATTAATTATTTAAGAGTTTTTAAACATTAATTATATTATTTTATGTATTCATAATAATTATTAATTCGTCAAATTTTGATTTTAGTCTTTCGGTGAGGTAATTAAGACCTTGCAAAGACCCTTTTTATTTTTTCCACGCACCGGTGGGTTTTTATTTTTGTTACGCAACAGCAGTGACCCTAGGCACACTCCTTTTTATACCTCACCGGTGGAATTCCTCACCGGTTTCATTCCTTACCGGTGACCCTTGAAACTTCCCATTTCAAACAGTGACCTCGCCTTTTCACTTCCCGTTTTTCTTATTATTTAGTCTACCGGTGCCAATTTAATATTTACGTATCCTGCGCGCACCCCTTTCATTTTCCTCACCGTTACCGCTCCTTCCTATGCCTCACTAATAGGCTATTTTTCCTTTACCTCACTGTCACTGCCCCAACTTCTCTACCTTCTCCCTCACTGATATACATTCTTTTCAACCTCACCATTTGCACCTCTTCTCTCACTATTTTCCCCTACAACCCAATGCCGCACCTCCCCGTTATATCACCTCACTGATACCCCATCACCATGCTGGTGCCTTTTACCACTGTTTCCACTACAAATCACCATCACTCCTCACTTCACCGCTTGGAAGATCCCCACCGCACCTGCTAAATATTGCTTCCACTGTATAGCTGAACGAAGGCCGCTGCACTGATGAAGAACTGCTTTTTCCCTGTTTCCGGTTTGAGGAGGACCGCTGGAACCAAGAAGGTCCATGGGAACTGGTTCACCACGGCCACTGCCCTTCTTGGAGATGGAGTATCCACCACTGAAGCCATCGAGTCGAACGTCCGACGAGGTCCGTCGCAGCTGGGTGCTGATGGAGATGCCGCTAGGTGCTGCTGAAGAGAGCCGCACCACCTGCTGGAGCCGCGCTGAAGGAGTAGAGTAAACTGAGGGCCGCGCCAAATCCAAAGTGGGTCGAGCCGCGGGATGCCGGCTGCCGCGCTGTGCGCTACTGGTGGAGTCGAAGCTGCCGCTAGCCGGCTGAGGAGAAGTGACCCGCTGGATTTAGAGGGTTAGAATTGTGACGCCGCTGTTGTAGGAGTCTGAGGGAGATCCGCTGAGCCGCCGCCTGTTCAAAGGAGGAAGAAGCCACCTCCTGTGCGCCATGGAGAAAGGGGGAAGAAGAAGAAGATAGATAAAAAATTAATAAATAATTCATAATAGATAAAACGAATAATAAAAGTAAAGTCAAAAGAAGAAGGAAAATAAGTAAAGTAAAAATAATGTAAAACAAAGTTAAAGTTAAAGTAAATTCATTAAGTCAAATGTATAATAAAATTTATTTAAGTTATAATTTAAACAATTATAATTTTAATAGATTAATAATAAATTAAATTATTAAACTTAATTAATAATAAATGTCTATAATAAATTAATATATTGTTTATAGTATAGATATTTAATAATTATTATAAATAAACTCTAAAATATTCTTATTAATTTAAAAATATTTAAAAAATAAAGTATTAAATTATAATTATTAAAATAAACTAATTAATGAATTAATGTAGCCAATTAATTTCTTAAATAGTAATAATAAAATTATTAATACAATCTAAACTCCTAAATTTCAAATTACTTATTTACTTATGTTGTAAAATTTTAATGATTTAGTAAAATTTGATAAACTAAAATAATAGTATTTAGTATTTATATTTATTAATTTAATTAAATCAATAGCATTTGATAAATTTATAATAATATTATACAAAAGTAAATAATAATCATCAATTACTATATTTATTAATTAACTTAAGTTAACTTGTTACGAATAATTTAACACTTAACTTTAAAAATAACCATTTTTTATTCTTTGCGTTTACATTTATTTATTTTTCTTATCTAACATTGCAGGTTCATTCAAGGGCCTAAAACACGTCCATATTCCTCCAACTAACTCAATGGAAGTTAGTTATCTGGGAAAAACGAGTGCAACGTGCTTGTCTCAAAAAAAACGCACATTTTGCAGTGCATTTGTGAAGTACTTTTCCAAGTCGTTGGAAATCGAGCAGTGACATGCAATTTATGACAGCTGGGTACCTAAAGCAGACAAGTAGTAGAATTTGAGTGGGGGACGCTCATTGATTCCACGAATACACCATTCTCGAGATCAGATACACGAGAGCAACACTAGAGACAAGCTGGAGGCTAAGGAGCCCGAAGGCAGAGTGTCACTTGGGGAGTTTTTCTTCTCTTTGTCCTTAATGTTTGTACTCTATTTTCGGATGTTTTTCACTACTATAATCAAGATGATCATAGGTTAATAATTTCTTAGCTTTGTAATTAAATTCTGCCGGTTTATCTTTAAAACTTCTTTAATTACTTTACATTTTTCATAATCTTAATCAATCAGCGAGATTGAGTTATGATTCTTTGTTTAGTTGATTCACTTATCAATTGATTTCAAAATTAATAATTCAATTTCGACTGGAGAGGTTTTTTTGAATTCATAAATCAAAACTTTAATTTCATTAAATTTGGAAATTTATGGCGAGTTTATTTCTAAATGAAATCTTCTTTTCAAATTTCTTTGCAGTTTGGTTAAGTTTTGGTGTGGCGAACTCCAAATCATAATCTTATACCTGTTGAATTTCTTGGCAAGGGGAGTTCTTCAGTATGTTTTGAGGAGTGATTCAACAAAAGTTGTGAAGAATTCAATTATTTTATCCAGTATATTAGATTTCCAGAGTGACTTTTGTTGATTTGAGCTCCTTTGTCTTGCTGCTTAATATTAGTTTAATGTATTTTCTTTAGTTTCTTACATGTAGTTAGTATAGACTTTAGTTTTCATCATTAAAAAATTAATGTTTCCTCATCCTGTTTCCAGTTCATCAATAAAATAAAAAATATATAAAAGGTAAGAAGATGTTTTCCCCACTGCTGACAATAATGGGGGTTTAAAATTTGAAAACCTTAGAATTCACTCATCTGTCTTCTCTGTGAATCGACCCTGCACCACTGTGCTAGTTTAGGAGAAATAAATGTAATTTTGAGGGCCTTGATGACCTCCGGCCAGTTCAAAAACCAAGAAAACACATTCATATTGTTTTGATAATTTTGGAAAATTATTCATATGAGATTTTTAATATATAGGAATCAAACAAATCTTAATATGATACAAGATGTGTTCATTATTAATAAATGTTTCAAATATAAGATGAAAATTGAGAATTGAATTCAAAACATGTCACTCACTAAAAACTAAGAAAACATGCTTAGAGTGTCTTTATAATTTGGTAAAAGTATATGAAAACATAGATTGTTGAAATAATAATAATATTTTATTATTTTTAAACATTGATCAGCCTTAATGGTAAAGTGGGCCTTTTGAAACCACTTTGAGAACTTTTTTAGTTTGGTTCTATGCTCAGTGACATGAAATGTCCAAATAATAATAATAATACTTTTATTATTATTATTTCTGGATTCATGTATCAGATGTATCTCCTACATCCAATGTTTGTTTTACTTGTCATCAGAGGTGTTCAGATCCTAACGATGAAGTGGATGTTTTGAGACCTATTTTGGGTGTTGAAACTGAAATTAGGGTGTGGGCCCCATGAGGCTCAGTTTGGGTATTTGAGGTGAAATGTAACTTTTTCACAGGGAGTCTGATTTGAAAAAATGATTAGGCAAACCCATGTGTTTTTTCATGAGGATCACAACAACGTGATCCATTTGAGGAGTGCTGGGATCAAGGAATAGACCCCACATGACCTTTTCAGTCTTGGTGTGGTTTATTGATCCCTTTCTACTGGTTGTCCATTTTGGGAGAGTAAATAGTCTATCGTACATGTTTTTCATCAGAAAAAAAATTATGGTGGATTGGTTTGGCCCTTGGAGGTTATGATTGAGGTGTTATTGTGGTTCAGTTTGGTTAGAAATGTTTGGACCAACAACGGTTGAGTGAACTCCCTTGGTTTATTCCTATGAGGGTTTGTGTGGAATTACAACCCCATTAGTGGTTTTTAATCCCCCTAATAGGATGAGTTTAGATAGATTTGAGGCATCCCTCTAGTGAGGCTGGGGTAGGATCCTATAGCTTCCCTTCATTATATCGGGTTATTAGTATCGTTGTGACCACTTATACACGAGTGACTATCCCCTATCTAGCAGGACAACCCAATAGGGTTTGTGGAATCATCAGTAATATGATACCCTATGTAGTGGGTGGTAATAGTAGGGTTGCAGTATCATCGATTATATGATCCCCTACTCAGAGTGTGGTTTCATTAGGTTTTGTGGTATTTTTAGTATGATCCCCTACTTCGCATGTTATACCAGATGTGGTTCTAGCATCGTTGTGACCACCTTTATGAGGGAAAAGATCTTATCTCCAAGTGATGTGTTTTTTGGAACATTATATTGGGTTGTATTATCCCCCAGTGGATCTGGGGAGTGATCCCCTAACTAAGAGATCATTGAGTTAATGGAATGGGTTCTTGTATCCCCTAGAAGCCCTAGGAGTATTCACCTAGTTAAGGAGTTTGGTGATTCCACATAGTTTCATCATGTTGTTCTTAATGGAGATATTTGATGATCATTTTCACTTAGATGGGACATCTGGGATGGTGGTGTGTGACCTGATGGAGT
The DNA here is from genome assembly GCA_963277665.1 of Viscum album. Classification (NCBI taxonomy): domain Eukaryota; kingdom Viridiplantae; phylum Streptophyta; class Magnoliopsida; order Santalales; family Viscaceae; genus Viscum; species Viscum album. The sequence goes on from OY728150.1 coordinate 914,840,063, forward strand.
GTATCTCTTTGATAAGTGTCATACAGGATGATAGATCATTTGGAGTTTGTAATCCTAGTTATTTTTTTCCTTAGCGCCTAGACAAGAATTTGACGCTCACAATAAGATCAGAACCTATTGTAGCTTGGTGCCTGAGATGAGTATATATGGTGTTAATTATGATCTTCTTTATGGTGTTGTCCCATATGGGATGACACAGTATGTGGTTTTAGATGAGTAGTTGTGTTTAGATGAGGATGGTCTTGGAATGAGTTTTCTTTGTTATTTGGGTTCCCTTAGGTTGGGATGAGTTGAAGGTTTCCTTTCATTTACTCCTTTGTTTTTTTGGTTTTTGGGGTTCCTATTATGTATATTTATATTCACCCCTACATGTTATTTTCTCACACATTTCTTTTGTATTTTGAAGACCACAAGCCTTTCTACATAGTCCCAGGATGACCTGGAGTAGGCAGAGTTTAGTGAGCTAGACTAAATGGGGTGTTTACTGAAGTTGGGAAGAGGTGCTTTCCGACAGTTACTTTTGATAGTGATACCCTCTTTTTGAATAGTTTGTTCTTTTTTGATGTTTTCATTAATGGGCCCTGTATTTTCCCTTTGTATAATTTTTTTATATTCTGGTTTTAATAGTTTTAATCATTCATTTATTTTTAGTTTTTCTATATCTTTACACTGTTTTACGGAGGTGTGTGTGGTTGTGTGTGCACATATACCTTAGCATAAGTCCACCCATGTGTGTGATAGCCTACTCAGCACTACTCTCTAACCACTATCCTATTGGAGGCAGGTATGGAGAGTTGAGGATCAAGCCCTATCAGGTCTGGTCATGATAGAGAAATGTGTGATAACCAAGAATCTAACCCCGAAGCATCAATGTTTCACCCGCAAAGTAAGATATTTTTGAGTTTTAAATCCTAGTCTTTATTTATGTGTTTTTGGTTTTTAAAATAGTCACTGTAGTGATGAATATTATATCTTGAAGTTTCCAAAACATGTTTCAAATCATTTTCCGACCATTGGGGGGTTCTATGTGGTCTATGGATGCTCCGTCCGTAATTTTTGGTTCAACATGGTAGTTTTCGGCATGACATAATGGTTTCTAGGAGGCACAATTCAGGCAGTGGTAGTGCGGGAGCTTCTAGCGATGAAGTGGCTCTGGCAGGGCGGGGTGGTGGCTCCAATAGGGCGGCGCAATTGAGGGAAAATCGGCTAGGGTGGACTGGTTGTACGACAGATGTGACCTAATCAGCAAGATTTATCCAAAGTTGTTTCATCCCCTGTAACTCACAAACCAGACATGTGATTTTCGTGTTGTCTATGGTGATGTGACGCTTTCATGGTGGGACTGCTATGTCCCCAAGTGTTTCTTATTTATTTAAAATTGATATTAATTTTTATTAAAATTAGAACATATGACATACACAAAGTCAATCGAATGCATTGGAATTGTTTTGATACTCTATGAAAATGATCTGTATATCATTTTTTAAGTTTAGGAGTCATACAATCCTTAATATGAATACACTATGTTCCCGAAATGACTCAAATTTTCTATTATATGTTTAAAATTCATATTTTTTTTAAAATGTGTCACTTATTTAGAACCAATAAAGCGCACACATATTGTCCAAATAATTTATAAAAATTATTCATATGTCATTTTTGATGTGGGTGAATCAATCTCACATAAAACTGACACACGATGTGACCATTATGACTAAATTTTCATGTTTCCATTTTAAAATGGCATTTTTGTAAAAAAATGAAACTGATGAACTCAAAATTAGAAAACACATTCATATTATTTTGATAATTTTTCAAAAATTATCCATATGTAATTTTGGACATCTAGAAGCCTACAACACCTCAATGTGACACATGTTGTGACTAGTATGACTCAAAGATCATATTTTTATATATAATTTAAAATAATTATATTAAAATAGAAAATTTACACACTCAAAAGTGGTAAAACACATTCAATATTTTTTTATAATTTTGGAAAATGTTTCAAAAATCATTTGTGATGTGTTGGAATTACACACACTATAATCTAATAAACAATGTTTTTGGTATGTCTCAATGTGTCATATATCAATTTAAAATTGATATTTTATCAAAAAAGTGCCACTCACTAAACCTAATAAAACACACTAATATTCTCATGATAATTTAAAAAATAATTAATAATTCATTTTTTGATCTCTATGAATCGGTCTCAGGTAAATCCAACACACAATGTGTATGATATGACTCAACGCGAATATTTTCATTTTATAATTTTGTTTAAAACAATGAAAATGAAATAAAAACTTATAAAGTACATTTTTATAATTTTGAAACATTATTAAAATGATTCATATGTCATTTGGGTTGTGTATGAATCAACATCACATCAATCTGACACACGGTGTGACTAGTATGACTCCATGTTCATCTTTTTTTTAAAAAAATTCACATTAATTTTAGTAAAAAAGAAAACTAAAATTCTCAAAATCATGTAAAAACATTTTTATTTGTTTTGATACAACATGAAAATAATAAAAAAGAAATTATTTATGTATTGGAATCATCTGTACCTCAATCTGATACATGATGTTCCCAACATGACACAATATATATGTCATCTATTTAATGTTGACATTTTCATTAAAAAAGTGTCCTTCCCTAAGAACTGGTCAAACACTCTTGGATTGTTCTGCTAATTTTGGAAAATGATACATATTTCATTTTGATGTGTAGGAATTATTCTCACATCGAATTGACACGTGTTGTAACCTATATGACTCAAAGTGTGTGTTTCTAGTATAAAATTAAATTTTAGTAAAAATAAAAAGTGAAGTGCTCAAAACCATGAAAAAACAATTGGATAGTACTAATACATTATTAAAATAATCCATAAGTCATTTAGTATGTGTAGGATTTATTTTTTACCTCAATCCTACGCATGGTGTGATAGGTATGACTCATACTGTGTTTTTTTATTTATAATCAGCATTAATTTTTGTGAAAAATAAAAGTAACATACTCAAAAGCAAGAAAACACATTAATATTTCTTTGATACTTTAGAAAAACAATAAATAATTAATTTTGGACTTATATCAATTAGCTCCACCTCAATATAAAACACGATCTACCCATTATGAATCAAAGTGTCTATTATGATTTTAAAATTGACATTTTAGATCAAAACGATTCACTCAAATAAAACCAAAAAAATGTGCTCATATATACTTGATATGTAACGAACCAAAGTTTCATTAATGGAAAATCCCTCTTGATATTATTAAATGTCTCTTTATATAAAATGTTTTTATAAAATGTCAACTTCATTGGTTTTATGATAATAATTGTGACCGTTACTTTTATAGTCGTTGAACACTGATCACATGATTAGTATAAATATAGCACTTTAACACATCCAATTTTACTTAGACAAAGGAAGCGATGGCCTCACCCAGTAGAATTGCCCCATAAAAAGCCCATTTATAGGAGCTCGAAAAAGAGGTGGCGTCCTTGGGCTTCGCTCTTGACCAAGCCCAAGTTGAGGTTCACCATGTCAAGCTCGAACGGGACCGTCTACGGGAGAATTGGAAGTTGATAGAAATTACCACTTGGGCGATGTTATCTGAGCCACCCCAAGAGTCTTTCACCATCGCACACCTTACCCTTAGGTCTTATGTGGCTGTTTTAAGGGGTTATGAAACTAATCGATAGTACTATGTTCATGTACATTATTTTTGTATATAATAATGAATATAATTTCATTTCATTATTGATACATTGTAAATAGTTTTTAAAGTACAAATAGTGTTTTTAGTTATTATTTAATTAAGAAATCTATTTTATTAAATTAAGGGATGTTTGAATTAAATAATATTTTAATAAAATATTATTATTATTATTAGATTAATTTTATTATATATAAATGATCATATAATTTTATGAATGCAATTATAATTTTTATTAAGGTTTGAAAGCCATTTTTTTCATAGTTGGTATCAAAGGACAGGTTTGGTTACTTTTGGGATTAGGATCAGAAAACCCTAGTAAAGCCTTAGATACAAGACTAAGTACAATAAAAATGTCCCTAAGTTTTGGTGAGTATTGAGTTAGTGGGTTATCAAGCAAATACATCCCTATCTGGATACGAGCAGGTAGAGGCGGCTCTGGCACAAATGTATCCTAGGGGTAAAACCCGAAAACACCGCTTTGAGCTAGACTTGAACGGGAACTGGTGCACCACAATGGGTCTTGCTGCACTCTTGGTTACGACACTCCCGGGGGATATGCTTTAGTAAATTCACATGCTTAGTATGAACCCTTATTAAGGGAATTAAAAAAATGCCCCTAAGAATATATGTTAGAAAGTGGATCATGAAAATCCTAGATTGAATCCTATAGACTCATGAGTTAAGGAAATGAAAGTTTATTTATAAGTCATCAACTTTTTTCTTTGGATTACCCTTTATGTGTTACCCCTAACTTTCCTTTTATTCCAGCCAATGGCCGGTAATATGAGGACTCGGGCTAACAACCATTGTGAAGATCAGTGTGATGACTGTACTAATGAGATGCCCAATCAAATGGGAGCGGGAATTGCGAACTTTGTCATGCTTCTCTCTCAGATAACTCAAGCATTGAATAGAAACACGGTTAAAGAGGAACTTTCAAACCCCCCTAAGAAAGAAAAAGTCTCTATCAAGTGCTTCATGAGAGAAAGACCTCCTACTTTTAGTGGATTATCTGATCCCACGATCGCTGAACAATGGATCAACTCCATTGAAAAGATCTTCTCCATCCTTCAATTTTCTGAACAAGAGAAGGTTCTCCAGGAAGATTATCATATGGAGGGTGAAGCTGATCAATGGTGGACGTTGATAAAAAATACAAAGCCTGAGGAGGAGATCGATGCGTTGGAATGGAAGGATTTCCGGAAGATGTTTTTCGATAAATATTTTCTGTGCACCCTCCAGCTTAAGATGGAAAGGGACTTCCTTTAACTCAATCAAAAAGATGAAGAATCTGTTGGAGCGTACGAGGAAAACTTCACAAGGCTTGCATGATATGCTTCCGGCTTTGTCGTTACCCCCGAATGCAAGGTTGACCTCTTCTTTGGTGGACTGAAGCCTAGCCTGCAGAAATCATTAGCGATCCGTGACTTCGACAGTTATGAGGAAATTGTCCGATGTTCCCTCAAGGTCAAAATGGAGATCAGATAATCACATGGGTATCATGGGGATAAGAAGCGTAAGGTGGACTTCAATGCTGGTGGGCCGATGGATAAATCCAATGGTACTAAGAAGATACAACACCCACTTGCCAAAAGTGCAGAAAGAAGCACCCTAGAAATTGCCTTAAGAAGACGAGGAAATGCTTCAGGTGTGGAAGAGAAGGGCACCTAGCTATTAACTGTCGGCAAGAAAGACCCGCGGCTGTGACAGAGGAGAGGAACGCTCTGTTCGAACCCCAACGCGTTGTTCAATGCTACAAATTCAAAGAACCGGGTCATTTTTCAAATCATTGCCCTAATACAAGGGTTTTCGGAGACAACCAACAACCTCCAAGGAAGAAAGGAAGAGCTTTTGCCATCACTTCTGCCGAAGTGAACCCCGACAATGAAGTAGTGACAGGTACGCTAGTTATTCATTCAAGAATAGCGAACGTACTTTTTGATTCAGGTTCTACACATTCTTTTATATCTCGATCTTTCTTGTTGTATCAAGTGAAGTTTTATGTAATAAATCATGTTTAAGTTGTAATAAAAAGTAGGGTTGTCATAGTGACTATGACAAAAATGGATTTCAAACCTTAATAAAAATTATAATTGCATTCATAAAATTATATGATCATTTATATATAATAAAATTAATCTAATAATAATAATAATAATATTTTATTAAAATATTATTTAATTAAAAAATACCTTAATTTAATAAAATAGATTTCTTAATTAAATAATAACTAAAAACACCATTTCTACTTTTAACCCTATTTAAAATGTATCAATAATGAAAGGAAATTATATTCATTATTATATAAAAAAATAATGTACATGAATATAGTACTATAGATTAGTTACATAACCCCTTAAAGCAGCCGCATAAGACCTAAGGGTAAGGTGTGCGATGGAGACATACTCTTGGGGTGGCTCGGATAACATCGCTCGAGTGGTAATTTCTATCAACTTCCAATTCTCCCGTAGACTGTCTTGTTCGATCTTGACATGGTGAAGCTCAGATTGGGCTTGGTCAAGAGCAAATCCCAAGGACGCCACCTCTTTTCTGATCTCCGATAAATGGGCTTCGTATGGGGAAATTCTACTGGATGAGGCCATCACTTCCTTTGTCTAAGTAAAACTGGCTATGTTAAAGCCCTATATTTATACTAATCATGAGATCACTGTTCAACGACTATAAAAGTAACAGTCACAATTCTTATCATAAAACCAATGAAGTTGACATTTTATAAAAACATTTTATATAAAGATACATTTAATAAGATCAAGAGGGATTTTCCACTAATGAAACTTTGGGTCGTTACATGATAATTTATGAAAATTATTCATAAGTCATTTGTGACACTTCATAAGTATCCTTTCATCAAAAAAATGTATTATGAGACTAGTATGACTCAAAGTGTGTGTTTCCAGTTTAAACAAGAATTTTTGAAATAAAACACAAGTTATGTACTCAAAATTGATCAAACACAGTTAGAATGTTTCAATACTTATGGAAAATGTTCCACATGTGATTTGGAAAATTTATAAATTATCTTCACCTAAATATGACTCACAGCGTCACCTATATGACCCCATGTGATTCTTTTTATTTAAAATTTTCCTAAATTTAAGTAAAAAATACAACTGACATACTCATAAATGAGAAAGTGATTTTACATATTTGTTATAATTTAGGAAAATAATACATAATTTGTTCTTTGTAGGAATCTGAAACTCATAAATATAATACAAGATGTGAATGACCTTACTTAAAATGTCATTTATAAGTTTAAAATTACTATTTTAGTTCGACATGTTTCACTACCTGAAAACCTAAAAAAAAACATTTATTGCTTTGCTAATGTTAGAAAACAAATCATAAGTAATTTATGTTTTGTAGGAATCATTCTCATGTCAAACTAATAGACATTGTTTCTATACTGATTTAATGTTCATGTTTCTAGTTTAAAATGGAATTCTAGTAAAAAAAAAAGTGACAAACTAAAAACCATGAAAACACTTTTTTATAGAACTGATACATTTAGAAAAAGATCCCTAAGTCATTTGGGATGAGAAATAATTATCTAAACCTCAATCTTATGAATGGTGTGACATGTATGACTCCAAGTGCATATTTTTATTTAAAATTGACATTAATTTTAGTAAAGAGACAACTATCTTACTCAAAATTGAGAAAATTAATTTAGATTGATTTATAGTGCAGTAAAACAATCCGCAAGTCATTTTTTCTATGTAATAATCAAATGCACCACAATATGATACAAGATATGTTTTTCATACCTCAAAGTGTTTGTTATCGGTTAAAACATTACATTTTAGTTCAAAAAGGGCCACTCAAAAAATATAGAAAACATTATTGGATTTACTTGTTAATTTATGAAAATGATTCATAAGTCATTTCTAATATTAAGGTATAAGTCTCACATGAAACTAAAAAATGATGTGACTAGTATGACTCAAAGTATTTGTTTCTGGTTTAAATTGATATTTTATTGAAAAACATAAGTGTCATACTCAAAAATATGAATATAAATTTCTATTGTTTTGATACATTAGTTAAATGATCCATATGTCATTTGGGACATGTAACAATCATCAACACCTCAATCCAAATCATGCCGTGACTACTACGACTCCAAGTGTGTTTTTTAATTAAAATGGACATTGTGTTTAGTAAAAAACACAAAATATATATTAAAAAACAATCAAGCACATTACTTATTGTTTTTATACTTTATTAAAATGATCCCTATGTTGTCTGTGACATGTAGAAATAATCTGAATGTCCATTCTATACAAGATGAGGCCTATATTACTCCAACATCCCGTTATCATTTTAAAATTGATATTTTGGTTCAGAAAGTCCCACTAACTAAAAACAAAAAAATAATCACTCATATTGAATGATAATTAAGGAAAACGATTCATAAGTAATTTATTAAGTGTAGGAATAATTCTCACATCAATTTGACACCTGATGTGACTGGTATGACTCAAATTGTGGGTTTCTAGTCAAAAATTTCATTTTAGTAAAAAAATAGTGACGTACTCTAAACTAAGAAAACACATTTGTATTATTTTGATACATTAAGAAAATGATCCATATGTATTTTCAGACATATAAGAATCAAGATCTCTTTAATCTGATGTTTGATGTGACCAATATGACATCATGTGTGTCTTTCCAATATATAAGTGTCATTTTAATTTAAAATCCATGCCACATACCAAAACAAATTAAATGACCCTATATTGTTTTCTCATCATTATATATTCTATTTCTTAATTAATTTCCTTGTAAATTTTATTTTATACATATTTAGTTTATTTTAATAGAGATGATGTTTAAAGACGAACAAGAAATTTTTTGACGTGAAAAAATAAATTGTAACTCAATATGATACATTATTTTTTGAGTTTAAATAATATTTTAGTTTAAATTTAACACCATTTTTTAAATTTAAAATTTTCTATTATTAGTTTTTTAATAACTAATTTTTTATATAGGCCCTTTATTTTGTTGAATATGGGGTAGTTTTTTTCTTTTATTCAGGTTCTTTCTTTTTCTCAATAATAATGGGTTTTCAAATATTTGTGTAGATAATGTTTTTAATTAAATTATATATTTGTATTTGATTTTTTTAATTTATGGTTCTCATTATGTTTTTTCTGGTGTTATAGGGTTCTATTACAATATACTCTAGTAAAACATGTTTATGGAGATGAAGTGTGCTGTTAAAACACACTACAATATGCCCAATAATCATCTCTATTAGAATCACTAATAAAAGCCACCATTTTTTAGTGATTTTATTTATGACTAATAAATGATTTATATATATCAACATAAAAAATCATTGATAAAGGGCCCCTTTATAAGTGTTTTTAGAAGTGCTGATAAATTCATCCTTTATCAGTGCTTCTAGAAGAGATCATAAAGGGTCCCTTTTTCATTAATAAATAAAAATGTTGATAAATGGGGTATATTATTAGTACTTCTACAAGCACTAATAAAATCATTCATATTTTAATCACGCTCCGGTTGTCAAAATTCATCTACCACAAATAAATTAAATTGGCAACACTATTAAAAGCATGTTTAGTAGTAGTGTGGTTGTAGCTTGGTCTCATGGGTTTTCTAATATACTGGTGAACATCTCTCTATGTCTAGATGGTCACGATAACATCCGCCTATGATTTTTTTAGTTATTCAAGCATATTAGTATCATAATTAAACAATAAAAGCAGTTACTATACCTCAAAATAGGATTCTATTTCTTGTGGAAAATTTTATGATAAAAGTTAACAGCTATTTTGGGTTAGATAGAGTTATTTGTATCTTTTTTACCTAAAAAATTATATATATCTCTACAAGTCCTGATGTGTTTATGAATTCGTCATCTACCATATATTTAATATTCTCTTAGAAATGATTATCCATTGGTTTTTTAGTACAAATTCATTTCATTTATCCCAAAAAGATGGAATCAGTATATTAGATATGTACTGATTGGGTGGGATACCACCTTGGGGGAATGTATGAAGAGTTTGATCCTATAACAGGAGTCTAGGATGACCCTTCATAGAATCTATAAATGGAGAGAGATATGCTCAATATTGTGAAATAATATTAAAGGAAGGATATGAATATGGGCTCAGTCATCTCTTTTATATATTGGAACAAAATTTTTCTCTATTGTAGTGGAGCTCAGCCAAATGTTATACTCACTCACGGGATCCTTTCCGGCCATATCCATGATAGTGCCCAATAATATTGTGAAATCATATAAGATAGAGAATTTACAACATGGGGTTCCCATTTGAGGCCAGAGATATCCTCGAGCCTTATGCATGATGGTTTCGTGGCCATATTCTTGAATGAGTGGCTTTTCCTTGCTGGGGAAGCATGCTTGGGAATCTAAGTTAGCACACTAGTGATGGAACCCTGTTTAGAAGAGGGATGACCCCTCAGTCTTGATATATCAAATGTTAGATGAATTTACTAGATTTTAGTTAATATTCAATAGGGAAACATCCATTATAGAATATTTGGTCATTTACTATTTTTATTCGGCTAGACATGGGAGAATTTCTACTCTTATAGATACCAAAACACTATCGAGATCCTTAGTTCCATGCTTCAGCTGAGGTTTCTGAACATATCAAGTGTTGAGGCAATGTCATTAGGCCATTATTAGGGATATTACATGTTGATCTAGTCTGAATACTTCAATTTTATGCATTATCTTGGACCAAAAAAATGAATTATTAATAATGTGGTGACTCTCTTAATGAACATTTGTACATGAAATCTCTTTAGGATGGGGTTTTAATAGCCAATATGTATGAGAATAGTTTTTTTGAGATGTATTTCACTTATCAATTCACTATCCAGTTCAACTGCATCCAAATGGTTTCTCCTATCCCCTTGTCTACCAAGCGGGGATAACAACATCCCAAGATTATCCACCAATTTTAGATTATAATAGAACATGATGCTACCAATGTTGAGATTATCCTTCTACCTAAGGTCACCCCTATGTTTATAGCTAAAAATTATGCCCATTATTGGGTGGAATCCTATGTGGGTTGTGTGATGAACAGACTGGTCCTTCAAGTGGATGAACCATGTGCCTCACTGACCGCTTTGTACATAACAATGGTAGAGCTGATTCATGATTCAGACGAGTCTTCAAAGAAGAATCCCTAACCAGTTATGAGAATCACATTAGTGGGGAAATTTATTTTTGGGATGCTAGTACTTAAGAATGTTATTCTTTTGATAGAAGAGAATACGAGGATACCTCTCTCGCTTCTTCATCAACACATACAGTCCTTACCACTTTTGACATGCCTACTCTAGCTGTCACAGTGGATCAGCCATGGCGTAAGACAACCTAGAAGAATATTCATTATTAGATAACTGGGACTCCCTTGGAAACATTTACATGCCATGAATATTTTTTTTCTATTTTTCACTCACGATTTTGGGGTGGGAATCATTGACTTCCACCAATTATATGAAATCTTGCAACAAACCATCCTGACATAGAATGAATAGGCTACTAGAAAGTGTTTATTGAGATATTTTGATGAGACACACCTAGATAAACTAATGAGGGAATATTTAGAGGAATTGGAATAGATAAATTAGATCATATCTAAACTAAATTCCAAAATTGATGTTGTGATTGCACAGATTGAGAGACACAAGGAGATCATAGCTTTCTCAATGTCTAACCCTTCGATGAAATCATCCTCTATCTTCTCTTGTTATCTTGAGATCACCTAAATCAAAAAGGGTAATCTGTGTAGACTTTATAGACAAGAGGGATAATTATATATTTTTTAATGAAGTCAGTGGAATTAGCGAGCATAGATTTCTTTCTCAGATATGACCATCTGATGTGTACCACGAGATTTGTATCTTTTTTTACTTTTACCACAATTTTTTCAAATTATCTATACATGGGAAGACTTAGTGGGAAAGGGATTACCTTTTTCTTGGGACACCATCTTACAGGTTTTCAACCAGATATGGTTTGTTACTTTTTTTGTTCTGATTTTATGAATCATTATTGTTTTGTAGATTAGGTTATTCTAGTCAATACCTTTTAATGATGTTGTTTTAGGGTCTCCTATCTCATTCCATATATTCTAATCATTTAGGCTCATTTACCTTGGACCTTCTATTTCTATTTTTTAGGGAATTTTAGCTCGAAACTTTTATTATTGTAGTTCAGTGTATTTTAGTTAAAACCTTATATAGATGTAGCTTATGGTCATTTAGTTTTTAAATTCTATCTTTGTAAATTTGTGTAAATTTTATTAGACCTTTTACTACTGGAAATATATAATTTATTTTGTGCCATTCTAAGTATTATTTAATTTCATGGAGTAAGGACAATTTTTTTCATTTTAATGTCATGTGTTTAGGACATAGATTAACTGTGTAGCTTAAATTTTAACATCCAGGACATCAAATATTGTGCAGTTTAAATTCTTACGTCTGAGAATTTATTGAAAAATATAAAATATGGTTCAGACATGATTTCTATGAATCAAAAAATAATCTATGGTGGTTAGTTACTCAGTGGAGTAGTCATAGCACATGAGGATTAATGTTCTAATCCAATAAGGAAGAGATGACACTGTTTGATAGGTCAAATACCATATGGATCGATAGAATTGTCAAAATGTGATGTCCCCACTCTTTTAGAAGGTCCATGTAAGATTTATGTGGGTATCATTACCTAGAAATCCCTATTGTGTCTGGTTTTTCCATGGTGATATTAAGGCCAAAATTGTCAGAGTTCCTTTCCAATAAGTAGGGGACTTCTCTTGTTGGTTTTTCAAATCCTTTATGAATCGATATCCTTATAAAATAGAGGTATCATCTCTCTTTTTTTGAGGGCTATGATTTATTTGATAAGACTCAAAAATCTAGATGATGAATCTAAGTATAGATGAAAAGACTATCCAGGAAGGGTTCTAGGACCCTAGGGCAGTTTGAATCTTTAATTGTGAAGCTCAAGACCAATACCCTATGGATTCATGTCACATGGTGTGGGTCAAAAAAACTTTTAGGAATGGAGTTTCATAATAATTATTTGAGAAATGGTACAAAAATGGTGATCTTTCATTGATTAAATCGAATCTAGATGAATAGTCTAGTTATAGTGATTTTAAATCACAGTCCAAAGTGACTGGGTCATGATGATTATATGGGACAATTATATCAAGGATGGCCTGAAAAATACTAAGGTGTTGAGTTCTACTTCTATGACGTCTGGTACATAAGGATCATAAATACCCTCATATGTCCAATAAGTCTCTAGATGGTAGGCCTAAGGCCTTATGCATTGATAACATGGTAAAACTATGTGATATCTATTATTTTACAAGGGCTAAGAAAGGTTATCGATGATCTGGGGTTCTCAAATAATAGAGTGAGATATATGAAAATTGAAATATTCAAGAATGTTTTGAGCACCCTAAAGTTTGTGTCACAACATAGAGAACATATTTTCTTCATGAGGATATGTAAGAAATCATTAACCTAAATTTTTCCCAGACAAGGGGGCCTAGTGAGCATGTCTTGACATTTAATATTTCTAAAAAGTGGAACCGATGAAATTGATGCCTCATTTATTTATTCCCTAAATATTCCATACACTCTTGTGAAGAATAGTATAGAGAGTAAAGAATTTAATATTACTTAGTCCTCCCTCTTTAGGTTTTCAACATGACATGTTTTTAGCCTCTTTCGCTATTAGTTTAGGGTCTTACAATATGGTCCGTCCAAGGATATAATTTAAGGTCGTACAACTTTGAAAAAGTGAATATAGTTTAAGTAATTAACATATATTCACATAATATGAGGGGATTACTACACAAAAGACTAATTTGGATACCTAGAGTCAATATTCCTCCAATATGCTTCTAATATAATGATGCAAATGATGCAAATCATTATTTAAGGATCATGGGTAATGAATAGTGATATGGGACAATCAAGATAAGGATGGACTAGAACAACCTTAGGTGATGAGTCCAACAATAGTGATATCAGGATCATAAGGATCAAAATTCCATTCATGCACGATCAAGATTTCTCTGCTTAGTAGCTTTAAGACATTTGGAATTAATATCATTATTAAAAAAAGTTATCTCTTTTTTCTTTCCATGGAACATGAATGGTTTGTGGTAACCAAAGGAACTCACGAGATTAATTTTAATTTATGGGAATATGGGTTTAAAATATGACATTATAACCTTGTACTATGGTTGACCGGGATCAGGCACATTTAGTCCATTGATAATTGATGATAATGGGCTATGTAATTAAATATTAATGTAATGTAATGGGGATATACTTTTCTTTTAGTTTTAATTTCATGAGGTGAGTGCATTTTTCTTGTAGTTTAACATCATATGGTATGGAAATTTTACTTTAATTGTTGTTTAATGTCATGTAATAAGGTTGCGGGGACTGACGTCAAAGTTATGTATGATATCATTGGGGACACTTTGAACTGGAGGAGAAATTTTAATGCAGGGAGAATATTGTATCCAAGAATAGTCTTATTCATCGGTGTCCATTTGTCTAAACACTTATTACATAGATCTATAATGTATGTAAGAAATCCATATACATATCTAAATCAAGAATAGGAAAAATTATATTGTATGAGTGGGCCCATTTTGAAAATAGGAATATAATTAATTTTTTGTGCAGATTAATTTCATGTGACAAAAAAATCACATCACATGTTCGACCCATATGAAGTTAGGGGTGTATTTGTATCATAACATATGTTGGGGATACACCTAATATTGGAGATTCGAGTATCACTACATATCCTATGATGATAAGAATTAAGCACTATGTAGTTATTGCATAAAATTTTCCTACACTTGTATGACCCATACAAATATATCAGGGGTACATTTTAGTTTTATGATGGCTTGTCCTATAAATTGGAGAATCGATCATCAAAACGTACCCATAGTAGGAATTAATCCAAAAATAGATATTTAATTGGAAGCACTCTATATAAATTTGAACCCAATATAGGGGGGATTTCTGATTTTTTATAGCTAGGAATGCGATTGGAGATCCAAGTGTCACTATATATCCCATGATGATAGGAATTAAGACATGTGATTTTCTTGACAAACCATACTATTTATCGTAATGAGGCAAGGATGATGGTTACTTGATGTGAAATGGGAATATCATGGTAGGGCCAAAGAATAGAGGTTTGGACATCACTACATATCCTACAATATGATAAATCAAAAAACATATAGTTAATAAATTGGAGTCTCTATATAGGTCTATCCCATATGTAGAGGGGTTATTGTTCAGCTTGAATGTTATAGCTAAAATCGATATTGGAGATCTAGGTGTCATCACATATCCTATGACGGCTAGAATAAAGATATGCATAGTTCTTGAATAGAGGTGTGGCGTGAATCCAAAACTAAGGGTAGTGGACCTCTGGGTATAAGTTCATCGTAATGTACAATTTTATGTCATACATGAGTCATTAACCATGCATTTTTACAACATGCAGTGATGAATCATGGTTTACCTTTTAAAGACTTTCTCCTAGAACAAAATAATCCTATTATGGACTGATGTGTCTCCAACATGTGTGTAAGACTCTACAAAAATTCTTAATCTCACATAAGCTATTCTTTGTGTAAGAAATAGGGAATAGAAATGATTATCCTCTCAACAAGGATGTAATTAACGAATATAATAGGGAAATTTATATCATGTAGTGGTTCATCCAAGAAAAAGGATATCATAATCCCTATATATTTCATTTTAATGAGAATCAATATCTAAATAGTTCTAGAAAATTATGTAGTTTAGTGTAATGTGGTTAGGAAATTGGTCTTCTATTTTAACTTCACGTGGTATGGAAAAAGGTAACATGATGTGAAAGATGATGAAAATTTTAGTTGGGCCTAGGAATGAAGGTCTAAAAGTCACTACATATGATGTTATGTAAGAATTAATGCAACCCTTAGTTCATTGAAAACATGTAGTTTAGTGTCATGTGTCAAGGAATCAGCTATGTTGTTTGATGGCTTGCGTTAAGGATGATGGTCAACCAAAATTGAAAAGAAGGCTTGAACATTTTTTTTATAGTATGATGTTCTGTGACTATGATGAATATATTATGTTTGGCCCTATGACTAAATATTTGGGTTCCACTATGTATGATATGGTGGTAGGAATCAATACATACATAGTTCGTGGATAGAATTACCCATTTGGATCTGACTCACACACAGGGACATGGGAACTTCATTTCACTTTTACAATGGTCTAGCTTATATGTGGTGAATCAGTGGTGATATGGTTCTTCCTATGTAGTTAAACATATTTTTTTGTTGACATATTTTGTGTAGTTTAGCTTCATGTGGGTAGGATTCATTTGTGCATTTTAACATCATGGTACTGGGATGAGAGTCATTATGTAGTTTAAATTTGTGTGACCCTTATAAATAGCACTATTTAGTTTAAATCCTTACTACATGGACTATTTCCATACAGTTTAACATCATGTGTTAAAGATGTGAATAATGATTTATGGAAGCTACACAAATTATTTCTTGATAAGCCTCACATTATTAAGGGATTTGACATACTCCCAATCTATTGTGGCCAGTGAGTATGCTCTGATTTTTATAGACCTTATGTATGATATAAGTCCATTCCCATTTTATATATCTTTGGAGGTTTCTTCCTCTTATCTTTAGTTTTCTAAGAGCCAATTCCAAATCTCCTTGGAGAAATTAATAGATAAAAACATTTTTATTGATGGATAGTGCGATCTGATTCTGATGGGCATTGAGGCTATGCAATGAACCCAACCATTTTTCATCAAGACACTCAAATGCTTCCAAACTATCTTGGAATTTACCAAGTTTTCAGATTTTTTTTAGAAAACTATTTCAAGCGAGGGAAATTTTACGTCTATGGATAACACCACCTCAATTCCAAGTACCCATGAATACATAGTTTCTTGTGTGGTAGAACACATGGTGTTATGATGGGACAAATAATCTGGGAGGATCTAGTCTAGCCTTAACTTCTTATCATTTTTCACCATATTTTGCATTATATTCTATAGAGTCTTATTGAATGCCATTATATTTCTATTTCCCACCATGTGACATAAAAATGAATAGTTGTATTTGATGTTGTACACCTAATATAATTTCTTTTACTGCATAGAAGATAATATTTTTATCATTGTCTATCAATATCATGTGAGGGACTCCGAACCAATTAAATATATCTAACTTCATGAAGTTGATGATATTATTTATCTCGAATTCAATAATGGGTATTTAATCACCAAAGTAGTAAATTTACATGGTATTAGTAGGTATATACTAAAATTTATTTGGTGTTGTTGGTGGATATGGTACCACAACATCCATTCCCCATTAAGTAAGTAGCCATGAATATGGAACTATATGTAGAAAATAAAACGGCTGATGGAAGAGTTTTTCAAGAATTTGGAATGCAAAAAATCTCTTATTGAATTCAAAATAGACATATGTCATTGTTTTTTAGTAGTAACCCAAACTCATGATTTGGTGGGAGATCCTTCTCTGTAACTGATGAGCACCATAATAGCCTAGATGGACCTCTTTTGTAATGGTGGGAATTGCTCTTTCTTCTATTCAACTGTGGAGGATTCCATCAAAGACTCTCTTTTAGAAGGATATTTTATCATTTGGACTAGACCACAAGGTAAATTTCATTTCTCTATGTCGAATATGTTCCATTATAGCTTTATGATCTGGGAGGATCCCATTTTTGTGATAATCAACTATTTTCTCTATCTATCCAGGGTTTGATATCAGTTCATCATGTGCAATGGAGGTATTTCTTAATTTATTCATTTATTGTTTTGATGAAGATTTATGCGACCCTTTTTCAGTGCCTAATGTAGATGATCTCCTCCATATGATTATGGTTTACATGAATAGTTTCTGCATTGGATAATGTGTTGTAACTAGCATTCTTTGATTAGGGGACATGATGTTGCATGGGATAAAACGAGAAATCTTCCATTAGTACTCCAACATAGTCGATGATAGGGGACTACAATTTATTTTAATGGAATATTATCCAATGATATTATTTATCACTAACTCATAACATCTTTTAATGGTTAGGAAGGTTGTCTTTGGGTGTAGGTATTGTTTCATTCCAAAAAAGAGGTAATGGTATTCATCCTAATTATTTTCACAGCCTTCAGATAGTGAGAAAGAGTATAAAAAAATTCCTTTTATGGATAAAAAATTCAATCCCTTTTCCAACCCAATTTTGTTTCTGGTTTTCTAGTGCTTTCCAATAGGACTTTGGGAGGTTCCATAAAAATACATCTAACATGTCTAAGGAGTTTCATGGGAGTTGAAATCATCTTCATATAAAAGCTCAATGTCCACTTGTGTACATTCTAAGGTGCGATGTGATGTGATTAAATTAACAAGGGCCATAAATTTCATAGACATCTATGTGAAAAATTGAATGTCACGTTTCTATATAATGACCACCCATCGATCCATACACCTACTCATCATGGGATGTCCATGTATGTACTTAAGAAAATCTATATGAGGGAGAAGGTCGAATTCATAGTGTTGTATGTAATTCCTCAAATTTTCCATTGTAAATATAAGTGTGAGGTAGTTCTTTTTGATTTCATAATACCGAGTATCAATTCCTAGAATCATTTAGTTGAGGTAGTAGATACTATTCTAATTCCTCTTATCAATTTTTGTTTGAGGAGAGTGATGAGTGATCTCTCCAAGGGGACATATATAAGAATAACGGCTTTTATTTCAATTGAGGAATTAGAACTAGTGGGTACAACATGTACTACCTGAGACTCTTGAAGAATTATTGGCAGTCCCTATTACATCAATATTTCATTACCTTTTTCATTATCTTGGTGAAGGGGGGAGTTTATCCAACCATGTTTTCTATGAAACGACGAGTGTAGGTGGGGTTCTATAAGATCCCCCTCATCAATTTTATATTCAAAGGGGGTGAAATTTCTAGGATTAGATAGGTCTTTTTTTGGTCATCATCATGGCTTCAGTGGCATACCACAAAGCCATGTATCATTGTTGATGTTACCACCAATGCGTATTTTGAAAGTTTCATCTTCAGAATGTGTTGATGAAATATTTTTAAGATTGTTTGACAATTTGTGATGTCATCACATCACTTTTATGTTTTGACTACTAGGTCGTCAATATAAAATTTTGATATTCATCCCTAAAAATGGGTTAAAGATATAATGTATGATGTGCTGATAAGTAAATCTAGTGTTCTTTCATATAATTGGTCAGAACTTATTGTAAACGATCCCATGGGTTTCTCTAAGGGTAGTGGCTTACTCAACATAAGAATCCATCTTTTTCTGATTGTACCCCAAATAACATTCCATGAAGTAAAGGGACCAGAATCCAGTAGTATCATCTATAAGGTTTTATGTAATTAATAATGGGAATTAATGATTTGGGATGTATTGATTAATGTATAAGGAATTGATGCAAACCCTAATATTCCAATTCTTTTTCTCAAAAAGGATGATGTTCATGATCTATCATGGTGAATGATCTTCACTAAAAAAATTTATTTGATGAATTTGTTAACTTCCTCAAATACATTTTTATTGTGAGAGGTAAAAAAATCCTCTTGGCCACCTTCTTGAAAACTCCATGGTCATTAGGTAGGCTGAGATGACACAAATTATCATCTAGAATCACATTGATAATTTTAGTATAGCTCTATGAAAACACATATTAATGTTTATTTATAAATTCAATGTACATCTCTTGATTCTCAAGTGGCATGGAGTTACTAACCAGTGTAGGATGTGGGTCTTCTCTAGTCAGATTTTTACCAACCTGGGCTCATTAATGGTGGAGATAAACCTTCCTCAAATGTGGGAGGGGTGTTCGAGATATCAAACTATTAATCTTACACCTATGAATATGTGGATTCATTTTTAGATGAATTTGAAAATATAATGAAATCTCTATAATTATTATAGTGAGAGAGGCCATGATAAAATACATAGTCATCCGCTATCACTATATTCATTATAGAGATATTCTATAATAGAATTTCTTTTACACTAAAGTTTGGTAAAATATGATATTGGAAGTCTAGGTTTGATTATATTTCCTTGATTAAATTTATGGGTAGCATATAATCAATGAAAAACATAACCTATGTATTTTATGTGTTAGTCAAAAATTAATTGGGGTATGAAATCTATATATTTTCATCCACCATTGGATATTCTCCATCCCTTTTATAGATGCATTACTTAGAAAATGTGGCTTCTCTAAACTTGAATGGGTCACGATCACCAAGTAGAAGTACAACCATTCCATGGATGGGGTGTTTCATGAATTGATGGAATATTTAAGGAACCACCACATGGATGTGAATAAAAGGAATTACAATGAAGATATTATATAGGTTGTCTTGAAAGATAGTCGTGAACATAGGGTTAGATGTGAGATCCCCACACCAATCTTTGAGATTTATCTTCATGGGAGGCATTTTCTCACTCTTATCATTCCATTGAATGGTAATATTTGTGTGATATTAATATTCCTTGTTATATCACAATGATTAAAGTGTTTAAATATTAATGAGGTTGATTCCATAAATATTTTCAATCAGATCCCTTTGGATGTCGACACTGTTAAGTATACCTGAAACATTATGGGGTTGGTTGTGTCCTTGTATAACTTTATCTGAATCCTCTTTTATGAATGAGAATGAGGCATTGAATTTATATGGAACAATATCCACCCAATAAAACTCATTTATAGTGATTCATTTTTGAAATATTAGTGGGATTTTTAGGGCTTCATTGAGTACCTATCTAAGTTTTTTTAATAGATATTGGGAATAATGGATTGAGATCTTATATGGGAAACTACCATATACTTAGAATATTTTTCTTTTGTGATAGAATTTGTCACTTCTTGATGTGGGGTTGATCTTTATTATGAGATTTGGGAGATATATAATTTAAGGTGTATGGGATTGGTGATTTTGAAATGGTTGAGGGAGCATCTGCAGACTATAGTGCAAGCCATGTCAGTCTTCCTTGTTACATGGGTTTATTAGACAATTACACACCCTCCAGTAGGTTGTTACAGATGACTGGGAATAAACGAGTACTGGAGGGTTTTGGGACACATAAATGTTTCTATTGGTCCTTCTACCATGATTTTATATGGGTCTCACATAAATATATGTTCTTTGTGGGGGGCATGACCAAAATATTGGGTCCGACTATAGCCACTATGTTCTCTATATCCTTGGTTTTTATGCATGCGATGTCCAACTCCTCATATAGGTATGTGGAACTCATAAATAGGGGCATATTCGTCATATGAGATGGTATTTTCCTTTTCCATCATATTAAAAAACCCATATATAATCTCTTCATTGGATGAAGATTCCATTTAGTTTGGTGGTACACATACTTCAGATGTTGTAGGAATGAAATTTGAAAGAGTTGGATCACGTGTCAGTGTGGAATATAGATCTTTCTCCTCTATATATCCCAATGTCTGGTGGTTGTGTTCACATTTTGGAAGAATATTCCATGTCACCTCCTTTATAGAAAAATTATTTATGAGTAAGAAAATTGGTGATATTAAGTGGGAATCATCATAGTCAACTGTATATAGAGTCATCATGTTGTTGAACTTCATCCAACATCTCTTCGGAACCATTTTTCAATCACCTTCTTCCATTGATAGGGAAATAGTTTTCAGTTCAACTACATTGGGGGGTTATCTGACATCACATCTCCCAAATTAACCATTATTTAGAGGACATATTTAAATATAATGAAATATTGGATGTTGTGACCTATTCATTTATAGAATAGAAGTATTCAGGAAGATCAATAAGGTTGACCTCATTTGGATTCCCATAGTGTGCTAGTTTGAGTATGTAATTTTACATTGATGTAAGGAAATAACTAGGTATTTTATCATTTTGGATGGATTTTGTTTCATTGATCCATTATTTAAATCCTTGGTGGCCCTTATGCCTCTATTCTTCTATCAACATGATATTTTGTTACTTATGCTTCTTGATAGAGATGCTAGGTGGTTTTGGAGCTACTTAGGAACTTTAACATGAAATGCTACTTACATTAGGGTAATGAAAGTAGTCTCATACTTTCTAATTATTTTACTCAATAATGATTTCATGAGTTGAGACATAAATTATTTCCTCCGAATGGTGTCTTCTAAATGATGGTTGGTTTATGCTAACTCAAAAAAATCTGTTTATATTTTTCATTGGGATTAGATGTGTATAAAACTCATCACATTGATTATAGATCATTGTTCTAGAAATTTCACATACAAGAGAGTGATGCTATGTGAATAGGTTAAACCTTTCCATATGGATATGAACAAGGACACCCTATCATTTTATTCACACTTCATGTTCTTTAGGTCGATGATTTTCCCCTCTTTTGGAGCTATGATGGTAATGGAATTGATGATGAAGGTCTTCCCATTTTGAAACAAATACTGTAGGGATATTATTGTACAATAAAATGTATAACCCTACCAGATTTGGTGAAAACACCTTAGCAAGGTTTCCCCCTTTTGATATTGAGGGACCATCATTGGACATAATTAGGGCATGAAGTGAATGATATTTCAATCAAGCACTCCTCTTTCATCAAAGGTGGAGAAGGTAGGATTTCATAATTTGGGTGGCAGAAATGATTCATCCCACCATTATGGGTATGGATTATTCTCAGTGTACAAAATGTAATGTATCTATTCCATTGATTCCATTCGAGTAGACAAGGACTTGATGAAATTTAATAGTTCTTGAGGTACATCTATTTGATCTATCTCCTGAATAAAGTGAGTGGGAGGGGTTTTATGAGGTATAATTTTTTTTATTTCCCATTAATTCTAATTTCATTCTATGACCAAATTATATACCTCATGATAAAGAGGTTTTCATTGTAATATAGTGATCACACAACAATTTTTTAATTTCATAATTTATGTTGATTGGATAACTAGATATGGAGATGGTTTTCTGCTCAGATTCCACTCTATAAGGTGTATCAAAACATTCCTGATATATGGGAGGATCAATATTTTAATCTTCCATATAAAAAAAACCCAATGGTAATGTTTACCCTCAGTAAAACCTCATTAATTTGTCAAATAGTTTTTATCACTTTACCATATTGGGATAACTGCTCCCCCATGGAAGGAATTTTGGATTTTTTGGTGACAAGTGGGATATAAACACTTATTTATCATTATCCTTGTCATTGTTATTCCATAGATATTGAAAATTGATATTTATATGTTCTTGGATTTGGATTCTCTATTGGTTCAAGGTATATGAAGCCACAACAGATGCATCTAGATCATCCTCTTAGGTTATATTTTATTTATTGCATTCCTTTTTGTTTGTATCTCAATTAAAATTATCTATTATGCATATGGTAAGGAAATTAACAATAGAATATTAATAAATGGTAGTTTTTCCATTACTCTGAACATAATAGGATGATTATTCACTTCTTGAATTAGGGTCGTTTCTCGAACCCTTAGCCATATTGGACCATTTTGTTGTTGAGGCCCTAGTGGTGTTTGATTTCCATAACTGATTATTCCTCCATTATCAGACTTTGAATGGTGACCATGATAAAGTTTCATGTTTGGGTTTGAAAATGGGATTGAATTGTATATTTCTTTTCTTATAACAGGAAGAATGAATGGGATGCCAGCCATCGATATTTACCTCCCAATATGTAAAATCTTGGTTCCCTCTATAGTGATTATTTTGAAGAAATTTAACCATGCCCTATGGTATGAGGACTATTAGAAGACACCATTGGAATATGTTGATCTGTTTTTTTAAGGAATCAATGATTCAAGCTGAGGACATGATGAATCCCGGGATGTGCATTGAGATATAATTTCTCCCATCCCATCAGGCTGGGGTTGATCTAGAACCACCATGAATTTCCCCAAGTCGCTCTTAAGGAATGATGAACATGGTGGTGGAAATCGATTTGAAAATTTCCATATGCTAGTGGGTTGGGGTTTATTTTCAGCTACTAATGATGTTTCCAATATCCTATCTAGGATTAATAATATGAGGGGGGAGGTAAGAGTAGATATTCTCCCATCCTAGTGGGATGGGTTCACTCCTAGAAAACTATTATGGTAGCTATTGTTGGGACCTTTTTGATGTAACATAGCTATGATCATGTATGATCTAGGTGCAGTAGAAACCCATGATGGGATTCATTTTCCACAAGTTATTATTGGTATGGGGAAAACATTTTCTTTCATGAATAAAATGCATTCATGTTGTTTTGTAGTGCTTGTTTCAAAAACCTATTGGATGGATGACCCCCCCTCCACTCATGAAGAAATGAAACCGATGATGTAGCGGAATATTTCTGTACTAAAAAAATAGCTCGTTCATTGACAATCCCATGATGTTTTGTGGTTATTACTATATAGGACGCCATATATTGGTATTTTTGTTGTTCCTGGGGTGTGATAAAGTGAAACACTTCATACTTTCTTCATCATCAAATATATATACATGAATTGGAATTGATGATGTGTTACCAAAGAGTTGTGCTGTAATGGATTCAAGCACGTTTTTTATTTTCATCGTTATTTTATGGTAGCATGTCATTGACTATATAGATGGTAGCCATATCTAGCTAAAGTAGAGTACCTTGAAGGTCTTAAGGTAATCCTTGTATACTAGATATGGTAGGTGTCTTGACATAAATTGATGATGAGTAACCAACATATCATGGGATAAATAAGTTATTTAATCCATCTCTATCTAATCAGGTTTTTCATAGTCATAAATGTAAAGGGGAAAGAACATGGTGGGGAGGTTATTTCCAGATAAATATCTCCATATTGTATTATCATCATACTCCACATTAGTCACATAATACTCTATTTGGTCAGACTGTAGAAGATGCTTCTCAGGGTATCTTTATTATTGGAGTGGATTATTTTTTTATTTGGATGGGGAACTATATATATTTACCCCCAATGTATCAACCACTTATCTTTATGAAGGTATTTGAGTATTGAGAACCTATCAAAATAGATGTTTCTTTGAAAGGGGGTGATTTCCTTTTCTATACAACATAACTCTATGGATAGGTTGACCATAGAGGATATCATTAGTAAAGTCCAAATGATCCATCTCCAAACAACCAAGAGGGGGGATATCATATTAATTATTCCCTTATGCTTCAGTTTAAGAGATTGCGGACCCTTTGGGTGTTGAGAATGTGTCTAAAAAACCACAAGGAAACTGGTGTTGAGCATATTAATAATATAATATGATTTGAATCTGCTATAATATTCCAATGAGATTATTCATCATTGGAAAGAATATGTGTTTAATAGTAGGTTGTTGATGGAATATACTATCCATCCTTGGCTGAAGTTAGGATATGATCCTAGTTAAAATTTATATTCCCTATCTAAATATGCTAATGGAAGTCTAGAATGAGAGAAGAGATATGAGCCTCCTCATGTATATCCTCTAAATATTGTTGGTGTAGTATTTCATTGTAGAATGTAGGGATATATGTCTGGATTCCATGAGCTATTGGAATATGAGCCTATACTATGGTATTTGTTGTTATCACTTTGTGGACTTATGACATAATAGGTATTTGAGCCCAGTCCTAAGCCTCTGGTGGATGTCAATGTACTTTTTCAATTGTAAATTAATATTCTCTAGTGGCATGTGCTGCTATAACATGGAGAACCCTGGTTAGAAAAGGGATATAAGATAGATCCTATGCATTTTGAATATTCTATAAGTATTGTTCAACAGAAATGGAAATCTATCTCAAGGTATGTGCTACTCTCACTTGGTGTGCCCCTATTAGAATGAGAATATGTTCTCAATCCAATTTATTTTCCATTAATGAAATATATTTATAATCTTCATATATGAGAGTAACAATGTGAAATTTCTCTAAAGAAACAAATTATTCATACTGAATAGAGTGTTGTGCTGCCCAAGCTATAGGGATAGAAATATACGCCTCTCTTCATATTTTTACTAGTTCTATACTATTTCAGTAGAGTTCCTTATCTATTTCTTATATGTAGTGACACTTAAGTTGTTCATTGTAATATATGGAAGGAAATTTTGCATCTCCAATATATACAGAATGATGAATTCAATTGAAGAGAGGACATGAGCTCACTTCATCCCTCATTATGTAATCAGAATATGCTAATGGGATTCATGCATAGTGTATAAAAATGTACCTCCCATATTATTGAATCATTAGTATACTCATAGTCATGTTCTGAGTGAGTATGGATATGATCCTACTCATTGGATGCCTCTAGAATATATTGTAAGGCTTCATCTATTAGAGTGGGGATATGAGACCACTCACAATTATCAAAATCATTCCTTGCTCGATATGTCTTACTTGTTTCCCATTCATGGGTTTCTAAGGGGGGAAATGTGGTAGGTTGTTCCCTCAACAGGTGACTGAGGGACACCAGTGGGATGAAATGTACAATGGTGGTTAATAGTACCCCTCTTTAGTGACTTCATGACTTGAAGAAAGTTATAGCGGAATCCATGATAAACCATAATTAGATACAAAATCTAGATATTGTTTCAATGTCTGGATAATAATATGAAACAGTTGACGATGGAAATGAGTGCCTCTAGATTTAAAAAATCCTTAATTAGATGATACAGACTCTTCAGTTTTAGATGATGGAGGCCCTCATGTTCAGAGTTAAGGGTCATTATTTTACCATATCGATGGTATTCCCAAACCATTGAATTATCCAACTGAATCTAAACATGTTAAGAATAATGGGATAATTGGAGATCTGTAGGGCTAGTGGTTATGACTGATTTTAATGAACATACATGATCTCGTATGGGGTGTTATTTTTGAGAGCAGTTTTTTATTCCCGAAGAAAATGGATACTATGTCTCCAAACAGGGCATCATCTTAGGCCTGATATGTTTTCAACTAGATATGAAGGTGAAACATAATTGTCCTTTGTTATTACTAATATGGACATTATTCTCACATGGACTTGTCACAATGGGGATGGACTAATATCAGGAAAACACTGAATATAGTGGATAATCCAATCATATTTTTCATTAGAATGATTAATGTCTTGTTTTCTTTTATTTTTTGTGTAAGATATGTAATCAGAATGGATAGATGCCTGGAAAACCATTTATTTTTATACATGACTAATTCTCCTCTACTTCTCCATTTTTGTTTTTTCCGATATGAGATAACATTAATAGTTTATAATAAATAAACTAACCGTTTGATTCTATGGGGTTTAATGTCAATAAAAAAATTCACATCATGATCACCATTCATGTTTATCTTCAAAGAATCTCCTAATAGTTCCCAAATCCATAACCGAGTAATGAAATGTGATCTAAATGAAACAAGTCAGTTGGGGTTTCACACCAAATAAAAATAATGAACTAAGATTGGTCGATATTATGGGAGGACAATCTCATAACAAAAATTTGGGGGGAATTTTTTCCTACTCTAGGAATCCTTTATAGATTTAATATATAGTTGATAATCTCTTCCTAATCCCGATAAGTGACTAGTTACCCTCTCAAAATTATCATGTGTTGTTTCAATCATTATGTAATGTGTGGGGTCTATTAATGAATCCATTTGTAAATATCTAAGGTTATTCATCCATTTACCATTAATGGGAAATGAACTATGTGTCAAATCTATATAACTAGGAACTTTGAAATTTTTTGTAGTCCATGGATGATATTAATATCCAGAGGATGTGATTAATCCTTTAGAGGTGTTCTACATATCCTTCTTATTAGAGGAATCAAAACACATGTTGTGTTTAAAAAATTTTAAACATAAAATCATGTGAAAAAGAACTCTATTGGGGAACTGAGACAGTGGGTATTGATCATGATCCGCAGTGAGGAATTCTATACATCCCAAAAACATCAGAAATTAGATTCATCATAGTTAGATCACACCCTTGAGACTTACCCCAATGTGGATTACCTTGTATGGGGGATGTCATATCATGCCACATATTAGGGAATAAAAAATGAGGTCTCCATGAATGGTGGACATTGATTATTTTAATGATGCGATGGTTCGAAATCCAAAATCCCACATGAGACATTCTTGGTGTGGGAAAAATTGTTAGAAATTAATTAGTCCCACTATCTATGGATAAGGTAATTATACAATGGGGTATCCCGTTGGATGTATCATATAAGGATCAATAATTTTTAGGTATCCTATATATCCTAGTTATGATTGGAATTAGATTCATTATAGTTTAGTGTCCTTCACAATCCACTGGTATATGATGAAGAATGATAATTTCATTGAGGAGATTAGGTCCCAATGGTTGGAATGTTAGAGATAAAGGGGGACTTACACATGGGTGGATTCCAATTGATATTGGGCCTAGTAATATATCCAATGTATCTTTGTTATAGAGTAAATTAAAATTCTCATATTTCATTCCCTTTATCAATATACTGGTGAATGAGGAATAATGATTATCCCATGGGATACATTGTGTTCAGATAGTCAAACTGTTGAAAACATGGGGAGACTTACACCAAGGTGGATTCCTATTTGAGCAATGGCCTTTGGAAGGAATACTTTATATCCTAGTTTTATCAAGAATCATAGTTCCCATAATTTAGATAGGGGTATTCTCAAATATAACCAATGGAAAATGTTATCATCTTTCAAGACGTTTTTTGGGCATGACATCCCTGTCCTCCTTACATGTTTTGATTTTCTTTTTTGACAAGTTTTGGGATGCCTGGACATGTCTAATAATTCCTAAAAAACATATCCAAAGATAATTTTATGTTCTAGTTGACGTTTATAAAGGATGTCACATGATCTGAATGGAATGTTCGGTGAATAACGTTTGGACAAGGATAACATGTCTTGAGGTTGTCTCATGATCAGTCTAGCTTTTCCAGTGGACATCACAAGATCAAGGATGAAATGCCTCGAGGGAATCATATGGTAGAGCTAGAATTTCTTGAGGACATCTTGAGACCTAGATGATTTTTTTGAGTACATCATATTATCTGGATAAAAAATTTGGAGGTCATTTAAGCAAGTCTTGAGTGCATTTCAAGACCTAGATGACTTGTCCTGGTGCCACCACATAACATGGGATACTTGTTTGGAGGACATCATAAGATTTATCTGGCATGATAAGTTGGATTTTTTTTGACTCTGGTGCTTTTATTATAGATCATTGTGTGAGTTTCTTGACATATCCAAGGGATACTGCATTATATAAATGGCATGTCAAGAGATTATCACATGAATTAAGAGACATGGCCTAATGTTGTCTAATGATTTGGATGAATCATGTTATGTGTGATGAATATTAGTGAATAGTTTTTCACATAAGCCTCTCATAGTTTTGAATTTATTACATCTTGTAATAATTATGTTCCTATGGTTTTTCCAATGTTAACTTATTTTAGGTTTTCTGTAGCCTAACCAACATGTGGGGCCTCATTTACATTATTTCAATGACACACCATAAGTCTCTCAAATTATCTATAGAGTGATAATGTGAATTGAAAATGCATTCTACATAATCATTTAGGTTATTACGCATATTTTACAAGGTCAAATTCAATTTCACTCTTGTGTCTAGACACACTAAGAAATCCACACATGATCCCCCATGTATCATTACACATGGATGTGTAGGCCATAGAATATTTTTTTAATAATGGGGATATATTTATAGGACACCATACTCCAGTAATATGTCTCCTTACATGGTGTGTATCTCGCAGATTTGGGTTGGAGTAAGTGGAGGGTTTTACTGTCACGCATGTCACAAGATCTTGTTGTAGGTCATCCATTGTACAACCCAATGATAAAAACCATGAAAATGTTCTATCTTATACATTTTTATTAGACCATGGATGAGAAAAGAGATTTATCCTCATTATTTGGAAATGAAAATGTGCTTTCACATGGTCATGATTACATGTCTAGTAGTCATCGTTGGACCATGATTCTTGTAAGAAGGATTTCTCATGATGGATGTTGACTAGTCTGGGGTCTTCTATGATACAAAGTCTGATTGTCAAGGGAGATTATGTGGGATAATTACATCATGTTGAGGGGTCTCAAAAAATCATAATTTTTGGTTAAGTGTTCGACTGCGATATCAAGCTATCATGTATTAGGGGCATTTTTATACAATAATGCCTTTTTCAGAGAGAATCACATGATCAGGGGTGATTTCCTAGGGAATATGGCATCTTTTACATAAATTCAGCTATATCCTCACTCCAAAAGAAGAATTCATATTTTACCATTTTTATTTAAATATTTATTTTAAAAGGCATTCAGATATAAAAACCATCATGTGTTTATTTTCCAATAAAATCACCCTCCTTTTTCACAATAAATCACATGACCAATAACGGGTCTCATCGTGTCATACATGCATTGTCATGAAAAAACATTCTTTTTTTATATGGAGTATGAGGTATGATATAATCAAATAAAAATGTCCAAAACCCTTCACATGATGAAGGTTACATGTCAATATTATCTTGTACGATAGGGAGAACATGAATCAAGGGATTTGTAGTCTCTTCAACCTAGCTAGCGGTACTAATGAAGATCCCCAACTAAATAAGATCTTAGCCCTCTATATGATTATACCATTTATTTTACACGGTCATTTGATGATTGTAAT
Organism: Viscum album; assembly: GCA_963277665.1. Taxonomy (NCBI): domain Eukaryota; kingdom Viridiplantae; phylum Streptophyta; class Magnoliopsida; order Santalales; family Viscaceae; genus Viscum; species Viscum album. The sequence goes on from OY728150.1 coordinate 914,870,668, forward strand.
TATTATTTGAGTTGAAAAGATTCATGAAACAAGGGAACTTTTCTATAAGTCATTGCATGATGAATGAGTGTCTTGGATGCATTTTCAAGAATAAGGGGTTATCAAATGGGGTCCTCTTGATTTTTAGTAGGTCATGCAGTGTAAATAACCCTTTTGAAGGACATTAATTTGGTCATTAGGTCATGTTTCCTTATAATTTTTATACAATATGCATGATTTCTACCTCCATCACTTCCATAATTTTTAGGAAAATATATAAATCATACTTCTGGTATTTCTTCCCTTATATATTTTTTTATTCTTAATTGGTTGGTGTAAAAAGAACCGATCATAATGAACAATTTTGTATCATAATTTTTACTAAATAATCAATTCATACTACAATAATACACACCCCATAACTATATTGGTTTATTGTCTTTAAATACTAAATACATCATCAAATTATTTCATTAATGAGCTTCAACATATCTATGAAATTTGTTCTCTCAGATTACCCATCTTTGAAAAACCCTACATAAATAGTATCTTCATAACATAGTGAAATGAAAACATAATAATGGGTGATCAACAATTCTTGGTAACAGTAAAAATTGGAGTTGTTTTACAGTGATCATATATAAGAATAATATAATTATCATGGTATAAGAACATGATCATAACATCTGAAATTCATACCCTGTCAAGAATATATCGTAAATACAGGTTTATGGCATAAAACATTATCATTACAAAATGATAGACTCGCAAGATTGTGGAATCATCAATAATAAATAAAGATCAATGGAAACATATAATAATAATTAAAACATTTCATAGAAGTGTTTATTAATCATAAGAACATGAAATAATTTCATTTTTTTGGAATCACATCCAAAACCATTATAACATAGCATAGAGACTCTCATAGTGGAATTGGTTCAATCCCCATCCCATTTCATTCATCGTGGGTAGAGTCCCATATAGGATTTCTTTAAATTCAAATTCCCATCTATAATAACTCCTCAAATATCAATATTCACCCAATACATTTGAGGGATATATAATTCCAATACCACACATTTCATAATGAAAACTAATCATATATATTCCCCATGATCATAAAAATATTCATCATTTTACTATAATAAAATTAAAATATGTGAATGAAAATAGTTTCATGAAAACATTTATTAATACTCATTATATGAAGTTAACTAGAAAAAGAAAGTTAATGGATCCATTGGAACATGCCCCCTGTAACAAATTTAATTTTTTAACGTAGTTTAATATAGTTAAAAATAATTTTATAAACGTTTTTGAAATATTAATTGAAAAATAAGTTAAAAAATCCCTTCATTTTGGTAACACTTAGAAAATAATGAATCCACAAAAAATAGTAATATAGTTTTCATTATAAAATAATGGAAACATGTAATACAAGTTAATTCATGAAAAATTTCTATGATGATAGGAAAATATATTCATTAAAAATATTTAAAAAATATTATTTTTACAAATTTGTAATGAAAGCCAATAGTGCGTCTTATTAAAAAAAATTGTAAAATATATAATTTCACAATTTATAAATAAAGTCAAAGTTAGTATTAGTACACGTTAAAAAATTTTAAAAATTATATCTGAATGTTCATAAAATAATTTAGATGAAAATGGATATTGAAGAGAAAAATTACAACCATAGAGGACAGATATGGTCAAATTTCCATAAAAACATTCTTTCTATCTCTTTGACTACCCAAGAGAGGAAAATATAATAAAAACATGAAAATAAAAAAATTCACCTAGGATAAGAAAATGAATGTGGTTTAAGTGAGGCATGGGGACAAATTGATAATATTATTTCCCCAATGTAAATTTATGTATGATAAATCATGATTTAAAATATTATATTACAATATAAACACTTAAATCCAGTCTCTAGTTTCTTCATACATGCTCTACCATCCTATATAAATAATTTAAATTTATTATGAATCTATATGAGAACTATTTTAAAATATATCTTACTATAAACTTATAGAAAGTGGATTACCTATGATTTTTTGTAAATAGAAGGGTCATTCCTTTGAAATGTTTATGAATAACATATATAATGTGATTGGTAACCAGATAGTTATATTTAACCTAGTAGATACAGAAACTTTGGTGGATATATCATTGTAATATAGTATTAAGGTAATGTGAGTGATTTTTATCATTTCATGTTTCATAATAATATGAAACTTCTTATTTTCCTTAGAGCTAATCTATGGATGTGGGTTCCCCTCTATGTGATGTAATGGGGTCCAAGCACAAGATTATGTTCTGTCGAATTAGGATGATCCTATAAGAATATAAAATTATTATTCTTTAAACGAAATTGAAGGGTATTTTTTGAGGTATCATATGGATAGTCATTATTATTTTTATATGGGTCATTAATAATTGATGTGTGTTGATAAATTGGTCCTTTTAAAATATATCTCTAAAATGGAAAGACTAGATGGATAAAAGAATAAATTTAGTTATATAAAACATAGATATGGTGTTTTTTAGGAGAAAGTATATAAAAATTAAATCCCAAATGTTGAAACAAATATAGGTAACCAATTTTATAGTAATGAAGAAGAGGGTAAACATTGTCACTCTAGTGACACTAAAGGAAAGAATCACGTTTTGGATGTGGGTGTTTCCTACACATTATAACCATACAAAAATAAACCTTAAATGTATTATTAAAAAATATTTTTTTTACAATATCCTTTGTTGTATTGTAAAAACTAAATTAAAATATGTCCAAAATATAGGAGAGAAAAATTTAACGATGTTATTCAAATTCATGCTTATCTTTCGTAGTATGTTTATTATGGGATTAAAGGAGGGGATAAGGTATATAAATAAAAATCTGAATATAGTATTATCTAATTGGATTAATATTTTTATTCTAGAAACATAGGATATCTATGTATAAAAACCCATAATTTGAACTCACATATCTTGTTTTGATAACACAATCATTGCATTTTTATTTTTGATAACAAAAGACGTGTCCAAAATTTTTAATCCAAAATAAAAAGTACCATTAGTAAATATTTGATCAATTACTAACCCAAGGGACTTTTTCTTTCAGAGTTTATATTATTTTGGAAAAATAATTTATTATGTAAATTTCAAAAAAGTTTGTATGTTTCACACAATTAATATTCATTAAAAATACATGATTTCTCTATTCAATGTAGCTTCCATATCTCGAACTCTGAATTTACTATCATTTCAACTCATTCTTAATACCAATAAAAATTAATATAGGAAAATGAGATGGGTAGTAAGCTCAATAAGGGTGATATAAAAACACATAAAAAATTTGTTAGTCTATTTCAAAACCATAATATCATAAAAATAGTTTTTCTATTAACATAAAAAATGGACCTTAAATAATTTTTTTTACTTTCATATGAAATAAACTTCACTATAAATTGTTTCTCCTTAAATAGATAATAATAAAACATCAATTAAGAAAAATATTTATTGGAGTTCCATATAAAACATGAATTCTTATGAAATTTGTTTCCCTAAAAATATACATTTTTCTAAAGAATAGCTTACTCTATCCTATAAATCAAAATATTATTAGGTTAACATGTGAATTTATCTTATTGACATGGAAATTAATTAATAATCATAGAAAATTATTGAAGCTAACAAAAGGAATCATTTTATAATCACTCTTATAATCACTGTTACAAATGGAATAAGATACCAAGTAAATTCCAGTGGTCTTTAAGGAGAATCCTATAATCAGTTAACTCAATCCCTTTACCTGATGCATTGGAGAGCTATATCATATTCACCGAACATCATGAACTATATCAGAAACAATTTCACTATAAAAATTACCCATGAACCATAAAATATCCATAACCAATAAAATATTACATTTCCATAATCATACTCATTAAAATGTAATTTTTAACCGATAAGGAAAATATTCTTTTGAATATTGATATATATCATTAAATTGAAAAAAAATTAATATTTAAATTCCTATAACAATGGAGAGGATGTTTTTTCATGGAATTAAACATGAAGTATTATAAATTAATCCAAATATTGGATAACTATTATGATGGATGGAAATTCTATTTGTGATGTATATGTTAAAACATAAACTTCCTTCTATGTTTTTGTCTAAACATTCTATATAAAATATATGTAATGTTTCCCTTTTAAAACCTATTGAAAGTTTGAAATATGGATATAATATTTTTTAAAAATTTAATTTATGTCCATAAAAATAAATCTATTTAATAATTTCTATAACATATTAATGGAAAAAATAGAATTAGTAAATAAATATCTTAAAACGTATAAAATAATGTTTTAAGGTAACTTGTGCCTTACATTGAGTCTGTTATGTCACATATAATCTGTATATCCTTTATAATAAAATTTCACCAAAAAATTAATTTAGTAATGAAATTTTCTAGGATTAATCCATTTTCATTAAATCATTTACTTCTTTCTTTTAATGGAATACTTAATTTAATAATCAGTTAAGTCCATGTCGAGTGTATTGTGGATTTTCGGTTAATATCATCAAAATTAATTTTATATGTTTACTATATAAAAATGGAAATTTTAAAAATATCTAAAAAAATATCTATTAAATTATTATAATTTTCATACATAAATTTTATTTTTAAATATATCAATGAAATTTAGTTGTGAAAATTTATTTACATTACAAAAATGGAGAATGTAGATTGTAGGTTCAAAGGAGTAAGATTTATATTTTTCATCAAACATGAGGGAAATAAGAATAATATCAATTCCTATTTCCATAATCATTATTATATCATAAATATAATATTAAATATTTAAATATATTTTAATATACCATCCATATAAGTTGTTTATGAAAAATAAATAAAATCAATTCGTGCACGTGGTAATCCATATGTGCGCATAAATAAAGTTATCAAGTTTCAATGGATGGAAAGTTGAGTAAATAAATGATATATTATATTTATATAATTTTAATTATTTCATTAATATCATATATATATATATATATGTTAATTACATCATTATATCTTTATGTGATAGGTGATGATAAAAACTGAATTACATTGGCTCGTGAGGTGGTAGCCATCCGTACACATGAACAGTGGTTCCACTTCCTATTTGATAGTATAATATATTGAAATAGGTTATTCTCATAAAATAATTAAATATTATAATATTTAACATACTGGAGTTATTATTTCAAAATTTTTGAATAATATTTGAAGAAGTTAGATGAATTAATATAACTAAAACATTCATTTTATTGTTATGCCTCTCTCTTAGACAACTTTCTTTTCTTTACACCTTAAGAACTCTATCATTTTTATTCATATAAAAATATGAAATAAAGGATTAGTGGATGTTTATTAGGATAGTTTCTTTTGAAATTATCAGCCCAAAAGTCAATTAAAATGTGTAGATTAGGGCAGAGGTTGTTTCCTTTTATAAGTAAGGGGAGGGTTGGTTTTGGAAATACATTAAATACTATAATATAATATGAATCTAACTCATATAAAAAATCCAAAATGACATATATTCTACGATAAATAAGATATGGTGTACATAAAATAAGAAAATAAAATTTTTATTGAATTGGATATAATTTTAGACATTATAATTTGGATTCACTATTCTGTTAACTGTTTTAAACCATAATCGCAGTAATAATGTTTTCAATAATAAAGGGTTTTACATTTAAACTAAGGATTTATTATTCTCTTAAATGGAAAAGTGAGGTAACATAACACCATTTATAATAATATATATCCTATGTAATGTTTCTTAAAATTGTTAAATAATTTAATTAGATATTACATAACATAATGTATCAATAATTTTATTTTTAGATTTATTCATATATTTTGACTTTAAAATCATCATGATAATAACTTAAGTAGAATATAAAATATTTAAATTTAAATTATAAATTATATTTATGGTTAAAATTATGTTTAAATATAATTCATCCAAATATTATTACTATTTCTGTTTTTTAAAATATTTAATATAATTTTCTACTATTTACACATGCACTATTCCAAAATTATATAAGAATTTAAGGTAATTATTCCACCACTAAATGTAAAAAAGTGTAAAATTATAAAAATAATTTTATTATTCTGAAAATTAATTTCAATATCCATTAAAAACATATTTTTATCCTAATGTGATCATATAATAGAAAATTAAAATCAAGAGAGTGAGATGTTGTATTATTCTTTATATAAAATAATATATAAGATATTATTAACAAATAATGAAAAGAATTTATATAAATAGAATCATGGGTGAGTATGGTGGACCCCTAATCATAATGTATTTTAATTTCTAGTTTCATGGTCATTTCTAGCCCTTATTATGTTCATTTGAATCTTATTTTCTGAATTTACCAAAACCGTTGTGATAACTATTTATTTTGGTTACTATTCATAATGACAAAAAATAAAAGGTACATATTTACAAAATATAGGCCTCCTGAATCAAAATAAGTGATATATTTTTCCATATTCAATTCATATAAATGGTAGAAATAAAATTTAATATATATGTGTAAAATTTAATGAAAAATAGTTTTTTGAAAAATTTATATTTAATCCCAAAAATCAACTTATACAAATCTTACGTATAATTATTATGAAAATGTAATTAACTATTTTATATATAATCAAATAATTACAAAATTATTTGAGAACAAATATAAATAATAATGGTAATTTCAATGAAATGCAAATAATATTTTTTAAACATCTGAATGATTTACTATTCACTAAAAATGAAATCAATTTAAAAAAATACAAAAAATTCCCTCTAAGATACCATTAAATGATGAATTCAAAAATGATAATTTTTTTATAAAATATTAATTGAAATATTTTCTAAAAAATATTTATAATACTTTATAATAAAAACCACATAGAATCATTTTTGAGGAAAAAATATTTTTAAAGCATAAAATGACTTTATATAAAATTGAGTGCATATTTCCTAATAATTAATAATATTATTTGACATCAATAGGAACCTTATATATTTTCCAAAATAAAATTAATTTTATTCATACAACCAATGAAAATATAAGGTTATAACTATAATATTTCAATAATAATATTTCATTTTTCATTTTAGCACGGTGTTACATGTGGTATACGCAATCAAACAATGTGTCCCTTTAAAACATATAATCACTTTTTTCACAACATTAATAAATCTCATTCTCACAATTTTAAATTTATCATTTTAATCAAGTGATTGAAATTTTAAAATACCTTTGTTGAAAAATATTTTTTAAAAAAGTGTTAATAAAACATTCTCTTCAAATGAGGGAAAGTTAAATAAAAATGTCATCTAGAATATTACATAACTATGATAAAAACATGAAAAAATTATTGGGAAGTGAAAATATTGACATGGAGGATCAAATAAATTTTCTACTAATTATATAGAGTGAAAAATAACTTTGACCACAAGATACTTAATGATCATTAGAAAGTGTGTGACCTCGAAACTATAATCAAATGAGTTCTTCAAAATAAAGAAAAACATATAAAATTAATATAATAAGAAATTTTTTTATTTCATGTACCTTTTACAAGAATAGATTAATTATTTTAACATCTAGATTATGAATATGAGGAAATATTCATACTTATCAATTACACTTTCATCCTATAAAAAACATCCACCACAATAAAATCTTTTTTCCAAATGATAACTACTTAAGTTGAATTTTTTCATGCCTGAATAAATAAAATCAACTTCTAATTAATTGATCATGTAATACATAAAGGTATCACAAGATTTTCCATAATTCTTATATATTTACTAAAAGTTCAATAGTTATTACAAGGTAAGATAGTATCAAAATGTATAAAAATCATATGAATGAAGATCAAATTAATCTCAAAAAAATCCATAATAAATGCAATGGTTCAATAAAGATAATTACATCAATATATATATCCCTATATCCTAAATGACCATAATAACCTTAACATCAAATAAATTTTTAACTAGAAAGGTTATCTCAGAAAAATTATATCATATCACAAAAAATGTAATATCATTCTTCTAAAATAATCTTTCATGTTAAATGTAAGGGTTATGTTTGTCTCAAAATAGTAAAATATCTTTCAAAATATCACTAATATTATTAAAATAGTAATTCAAAAAACCTAAAAAGAGGTGTATAGAAATTTTAACCTATGATAAACTTTATATATATAAACCTATAATTGTATCTATTACTCTTAGGTTAATCCCTTTTCAACATCAAAATATATAATGAAATCTAAACCAATCTCTTATACCACCTATAAAAACCACAAGATCACACTCCTGAATCTATTTCATAAATTTCAGTCCTTTTATTTCTATATAAAATAAAATAACAACCCAATTTTATACATAAAAAATTCAATATCATGGTAAAATATTTGATCACTTACAAATGAAAAGAAATTTAAGGTTTAGTGTTTTATAAAAATATTAAAAACTCTATTAAAGAGATATTTTCTACAGAACATATATTTTTACAACAAAACATGTTATTAATATAAATTTTGATTAATAATTCAGGGTAACATCCATATATTTAAATATAATGTTGTTAAATATTATACGAACAATTTCACCCTATAAATAATAATTTAAAAACATGGTATGAAGGAAAAATATCAGTAAGGAATTAATAAAAAGGATGAAATAAATTTTTAGTCCCTTAAAATTCATGAAATCATAAAATATAGATTATTCTTTAACATAATAAATAATGAACTAAAATAATTATTTATATACACATAAAATCATCTTTACATCCCAATGATTTTCATAAATAAATTTTTAAGAAAATATAATTGAAATATTATAATAATGAATTTTTCTTATAAAACAAGTCAACCCTTTAAGATAATTTTCATAAAATAACACATTTTTTACAAAAAAAAGAATAACCATTTATAGGAATAAATAGATCATTAGATTACCTGGAAAATTAATATAAATTCCATGAAAATACATTAGTAATCATAAGAAAGTAAAATATGTATCTTTGGAAATAATTTTAAAAAAAATTCTACAATCACTCTTACAAATGGAATAACTTAGCTGGAAATTCCTAATAATATCATAAGAGATACCTAAAACTAGTTAGATTTGTCCCTTAACCTAATGCATTATAGAGCTATATATGGATCATATATAATCATGAGAAATATCATGGTCACTAATAATCATAATAATTCAAAATAACCATAACATAATCATAAAAAATAAAATATTTTATTTCCATTTTTATACACAAAAATAAACATTTTAACCTATAAGAATAACATTTTGTGATATAGATATATACTGTTTCTTCAATTTTTAGTATTAATATATTCTAAAAATAGGAAATGTGGTTTTTCTTTGAAAAAATTGAAATATTATAAAAACATCTAAATATATAATATGGTGAATGTCAGCATGGAATACCTTGGATGTTGTGTATATAAAAAATAGAACTTTCCATTTGTGTTTTTAAAAAGGTTCCTTATATAATCCGTAAAATTATTCCTTTTCGAACTAATTGAAAGAATGTCAAAAGTTAAATAAAATTTCACTTATAATTATTTTATATCAACATAAATATATCAATAAAATAATTTTATAATTATGGGCATAGAAGAAAATTTTTATTAAAACAAACATTTTAAAATATTTAATATCATGTTTCAAGGTAAAGGTACTTTTACCTTGAGTCTATCTTTTCATATAAATTATTTTATCTCCTATATAACAAAAAATTAGATTTTTTTTAATTTTATAGAAATTTTTCATAGTTTAATACCATATCATTAAAAAATTTATCCCATTTATTTTATTGACATATTTAATTACATTATTGGTTATGTGCACATTGAGTGTTTTCATGATATTCAGTTTTTAACATCAAAATATCATTTTTATAATAACCATGGTAAAATTAATATTTTATCCAATATATCTTTGATAATAATCATAAAATAATTCTCATTTTTATAGATTAATTATAATTTTTTCAAACCAATCATGAATATTTGGAATGAAAAAGGAATTATAAAATCATTAATGCGATGGTAGGGAATACATATGCATTAGTAAAATTTCCATTTTTCAAAAAAACATTAAGTATGGAAGGTAACTATCATTTTATTTTTCCATAATGAGGATTATATCATAAATATTATAATATATATTTCATAATAAATATATTTACCATCCATGTGAGGAGTTGATCAAACATGAATCACATCACATTGTTGATGTGGAAATCCATATCTATGTGTGAACGACATTATCTATAAATACCCAGATTTTGCATGTAATTATTTTTAATTATATAGAATTATTATGAGTTTGTGAAAATTAATGGCATGTGATTCTAGGGCCTGGTTTTCCCAAAATGAATTTCTGAATATTTTTTAAGGTACGTTGAATAAAATCGCGAGTGGCATTTTCTAACATTGGAACCGGTGCTCGGATTAAAAATATGGGGGTACCGTTGAATCTGAAGTGCCAAAATTCACTTATGGGAGGCTTCAATTTGGCAGTATTAGGTCTAGAGAAAAATTTAGATTTTGTAATTTTTATAAAATAATAAATAAAATAACATTGTTAGTTTATTCTTTCTTTACCTCCAATGGATAAGCGGAAATGTGGGATCAATGATGTGTCAAGCCATTAATTGGATTGATCTTTAAAATACTAAGTAACAACATCTTTTGGAAATAAGAAGGTTCATAATAAATGAACCCTCACAAATCACATGAGCATTAGACACACTCTCCCTCTCCTATTTATATGGAGTTTGGGGAGAGGTATTGGAACTGCTTCACCATGTGATGAAGATCTGAAAAAGTACTACAATGCCAAACCCTTGGAGGGCAGTGCATGTTTCAGTGAGCGGCAACGGGTGATGCTGAACCACAAACTAAAGGATGATGTACATGTGAAATCGTTGAAATCTTATTATGGGAATGATGAACACTAAACCACTTCCCCAATCGCAGGTGTTATCCATCGTTATTGTGGTAGTGATTTAATTTTTGATTAATTTCATGTTGTTATTGAATCCTTTAATCCTCCTCCATTATTACAATCAATCACGGAGGGCGCGGACCTAACGAACATGGCCCAAACCCTTTGTTACCTTGCTACCCTTGCATTATCCATGGGAGTCCGCCAGCACAGCGGCACTGACCAGCTATGATGGAGGTAGCACGTCAACGCACACCGCAAAAGGAGGTCATGACACCTTGCCATGGCTGTTAGCAGAGTGGTAGACACCAGATGACCACAAAGGTGGTGCAACGCGCCGTTGTGGGCCACTAATGATCAAGGGGCCACATCCAAAGTCGCGGTGGGTCAGAGGAGGTGGCTGAAACACCTGCATGCGGTAGAATAGGAGGGCGGTGCAACCAACAGGCCGCTGGTGGATGTGGGCCACGGCTCGTCAGCTATGATGGATCGAGGGAGGCAGCCGGAACACCAATCAGCCGTGGGTGGCAGAGCGGTGTGTCGTCAAGCACCACTGGAGACGGCGACCAACATCGGCCGACTGCAACGAGAGGCAGGACCCACTCCAGCAGGGCCCGCATGCCACCTAGTGGCACCATGGGGCATCACCGTAGTGGAGAAAACAAAACAGCCCTCGCTGTCATTCAGGAAAACCAGGGGTCACTCCCCAGGGTTGTCGCTGAGGTTGGCCCTGCCACAGTAGGCCGCGCCCCAACCGGTCGGGCTGCCTACCCAGCTGGACACCTATTCAGAGGGCCGCACCCACCTTGTGTGACGCACGCCAATCGCCCCCCCTCCCTTGAAGGTAGGGCCACCCTCTTGTGGGCTGGACCTCAGCCCCGCCCGGTCGGGTCGACCCGAACCGTGTCGGGTCGGGTCGGTCCACCCGGGGTAGGCTGGACTCCGGCCCAACCAGACCCAGAAACACTTAAAGGGCCATATCTTGAGAACCAAATGTCAGTTTGACAAAACGTCTATGGTTCTAGGATATTTGGATCAATATAGTCCTATTTTTAAACTCCGCTTCTGTGTTGGAATTTTTTTGAGTATGTCTGGGTTGGATCGATCCCGAATCCAACAGTGCTCTCAGAACTAAAATGCTTATAACTCATATGTCGGGCCTCCAATTGACACACTGTCTCTTGAATTGGAACCCTTAAGACTTAGAAGAACTTTGGGTTACTCTTTTTTGGAGATTAGTGTTGGTCAAGGTATGACTGATATCTCAAACGGTAGATTCTACAGAGCTCGAGCGCACCAAGTGCAAGGAATCCTATGGCTTGCTGTAACTTGAAGAAAGAATATCGATCTTGTGTGGGCCAGCTTCTATCAGATCTTGTGTGTGTAAGTGATCATAAATTCTATGTGGGTCAGTGCATACTGATCCCGCATGGGTCAGATCTTGTGTGGGTCTACGAGGGGTTTTTACCTATAAATCCTTTGCGGGTCAATAGTAGTGCTTTTTAAGAGAATAAGATATTCTATCTTATGACTAATCAAATGTAATTCTTTACTTAAGTTAAACCTAATTTTGAAATAAGTCATTCACCTTAGTGGTGTTATCATTACGGTGTTACTTGTGTGGTACTTCTACCTTCATGGTGTTGTCTTTGTGGTGTTACCTGTGTGGTACTTCTACCTATGTGGTGTTGTCTAAGTGGTGTTACCTGTGTGGTACTTCTACCATCATGGTTTTGTGTTTCTGGTGTCACCTGTGTGGTAATTCTATCTTCATGGTGTTACCTATGTGGTAATTCTACAATTGAGGTGTTACCTTTGTGTTATTCATCCCTCATGTATGAGATGAGTATATCTTGATAACTTAGGTATATGTTTGGGAATATACCTAAGTAGAGTTAATGTCTATCTCTTTATGCTTGAGATGGAATCACACTTTGTGGTTTTTACATTGAGAAACTATGGGAGACCTACAAGATCTCGAGGTCCCTACTAAGTATTGTTTTACTCACCCATGCATGAGCTTTGCTTTCACCTTGTTGTGTCTTGTGCAAACGATGTACAACATTGATCGAGGCTGAGGGAGCCAGGACTAGACGGTTTTCAGAGGTGTTCCATTTTTCATGACGTGATGCAGGGACTACTGATTGTGATCAATACCTACGCTTCAGGTAGGATCCTCGTTGGATGATCTGAGAACTGTTTTGTACCTTTCATGTCTATTTTTACCTTTCATTTGTACTTGTACTTTTTTAGTTGGGATTGTATTCCAACCCCGTTACTTTAAGAACACTTTTATTACAGTAGTTTACCTCGAGGTTGCTTCTTGTTGTGTTCTTAGACTATGTGTCTATATAGGTAATGAAGGAAATGACTTTCTGTTTTGGGGATTCTCATTTCTAGTGCTAGTCTCCAGCCCCTGACCTGTGGATGACAGGCTCGGGGTAGTCACGGCATGGGCCCCGGGGGATGGTCGTGACAAAGTGGACTCAGAGGAATCTGTTCTACCGAGTAACTGGGACTCTGATCCTTTCTATGAGGAAATATTGTTATGTGTTATGAGTGTGGTTTATAGTTTGGGGAATCCAGTGTTGGTGCGGTGGCCAACAAACCCATACAGTACGACCCTGAATTCTGATTTCTGACTCAGTACATGGAAACACTTATAGTGTGTGTTTTTAAAAGTTTTTCTTATGATCTCTTTTAGTCAGCTCACCAGGTATAACTTATTGACCATGGAATACTTATTTTCTTTCAGGATTCAGCCACATATAAAGCCATCTAGATTCCCGATAGAGTACATGATGATGGCCCACCGAGCAATGAGGCTTTGGTGTAGGGCCCTCTTACGGTCATAGTACCATCGAGTGGTGCACCAGTAGAACCACCACCCATTGGGAATAAGATTCCACCAGCCCCACCAATATAGGGTGCACACCGATTGAGCATGTTGCATGTGTTTCAATGGAATAGAGATCTGAGGTTCTGAGGGGAGATAGATCCGCAGGCGGCTGAGGAATAGATGGAGGATATGGCCAGAGTTTTTCTCTTAGTTTGGACACCAGCTATTTTGATGGCGATCCTAACTACTAGTCTCATCCAAAGAGTATCTGGAAGAGGTTGGATTCTAAAACTATAGTTAAAATATGAGGCAACCCTAATCAAGGTAGACTTCGAGGGCCTTTTCACAACATAGTTCATCTCAGCGACTCTACGCACAGTGTGTATACAGGATCTGCTGCACTTATAGTAGGGTAGCATGAATGTGGCCCAGTACTAGGTGAGGTTCACTGATCTCTTCCACTAATCCTTTGAAAATGGTATATGACCCTTTTGTCAAGGACCAGACCTTTGAGTAGGGTATTTGACGAGAGATCAGAGCATCGATGATATCGCTCATCATTCCGACATAGGCTAGGGTGATAGAGAGAGAACTTTTGGTGGAGAGATTTCTAACTGAGAAGGAACTGATAGTGAGAGGCACAACCAGATGCCAAGTAGTAGTGTCATTTGTAGTGGGCAGGAGACAGATGATGTAGAATCCCAAGAGGGCCAGACCTTCTGGTGGACGACCTCAGCATGCATGGTCGGTGGTGTAGTCCTCATGGGACAAAAGAGTGTTTAATTATAACATGAAGTGCTACTCATGCTACGGGTGGGGTCACATGGCATGCAACTACCTGACCCCTCGTACATACGACCATCAAACAGTCGAGGGACCATTGAGGCAGAGGTAGAGATTTTATTGGGGAGGTCCGTAAGTAGCGATCAGACATGGAAGAGAAGCTAGTCGCGCAGTAGGCAGTGGGTCTCGATTCGACGCTCTACCTCTATCACCTCCAGGTGGTCCACCCCGACCATAGGGAGTAGGTGGATAGAGACGAGCTCAACTCCAGGTAGTCAAGGCCTATGAACAGGGCACTCTAGAGACGATTAATGGTATGATCTGGGTATGCCCTACCTTAGTTGTAGTACTTGTAGACACATGTGTCAGTCACTCTTTTATGGCCACTACCCTCGTTCAGAGCTCAGAGATTCTAGTGGAGTCATTGGCTCGATCTTTATGATTAGAGACTCTTACGGGATAAGATTCGAGGATTACACATAGGTGACGGTAGTGTGAGTTTACTCTAGTAGGCTAGAGCTTTAGCTAGAATCTTCTAGTAGTGGCATCGAGGCCTCACGACGTCATCTTGGGTATGAACTGGTTATCCACATTCCATGCTCAGATTGCCTGTATTCATCACAAAGTGTCATGTTTCTGAGAGGATGGGACCAGGATTTCCTTCACCAGTGATATGGGAACCTTTGCAGCACAAGATGGTCTTACCCAAAGGACGGTGCAGCCAATCACACATCTGTTGGCCAGCCTTAGCCTCAGGGAATTTGATGTTGAGAATCCGAGCTATCCTGTAGTGGTGGATCAGTATACTGATGTCCTTCCTGATGATGTTCTGAGACTACCTGTATGAAAAGACCTATACTTTTACATAGAATTGTAACCCCAGACAACACTAATATCTATAATAGCATATCGGATGGCTCCCGCACAGCTTCAAGAGTTACTGGTACAGTTGGAGGACTTGAAGAGGAAGGGGATCATAAGGCCCAATGTTTCTCCAAGGGAAGCCCCAATTTTTTTGTCCATTAAGGATGATGGGAGTTTGAGACTCTGTGTAGACTACAAGAAACTGAACAAGGTTACAGTGAAGAACAAGTAACAACTTATGTGGATTGATGATCTTTTCAATCAGCTGAAGGGAGCTCATTGGTTTTCAATGACAGAACTCAGACCAAGTTATCATTAGCTCAGGGTAAAATATGAGGATGTGTAGAATATGACCTTCATATGTCAGTTTGGACACAATGAGTTATTGTTTATGCCATTCGGTGTGACCAAATCCCTAGTAGTGTTCCTGGGACTCATGAACAGGATATTTTAGATGTACTTAGATAGCTTTGTGGTGGTATTCGTCAATGAAATCTTGATATACATGACATTAGAGGAGGATCATGCCTACCATCTATAGATAATTCTGGATACACTCTGAGAGAACAAGATTTATAGTAAGCTCTCTAAGTGCCAGTTCTGTATCTGAGAGGTCCAATTTCTAGGACATGTTATCTTGGAGGTTGGATTTTCAATGGATCCGGTGAAGAAAGAGGTTATATTAGCTTGGGAGCCACTCAAGAGTGTAACTGCAGTTCAGTGTTTCCTGGGGCTGGATGGATACTACCAGAGATTTTTGAATTCCTTTTCTAGAGATACGGCACCCTTGTCATCATTGATGGAGACTGGAAAAACCTTTATAGGAATAAAGAGATGCCAACAGTTTTTTCAGTAGCTAAGGCAGAGACTGACGAGTGACCCCCATATTGAGGCTACCATAAGATGGAATTGAGTATGTACTCTATTGTGATGCATCAAGGACTGGAATTTGATGTTTCCTGATGTTGGGGTGAGTAGTGATCACTTAGGGTTCGTGACAACTGAGGTTGAATGAGAAAAACTATGTTACCCATGACTTAGAGTTAGTAGCAATGGTCTTTTCCTAAAAGACGTGGCGATATTAAATTATGGGGGAATTTTTTATAGTATAATCTATCCCGAATGGCCCGAAGGCCTTATTTTTATTTTATTATGCATAATACCCCTTTTTATTATTGAAGGGGAACCCGTACATGACTCGTAGGCCCAAGGCACAAGGCCCGATTGACCCGCAATACCTGACACAAAGGCCCAGAGGCAAACCATGCCCATTACATGACTCGTTGGCCCAACCCACTAGAATTTACTCTCCCTAGTTCTACGTCATTAATCACCTAGATCCTCACCTTGCATTGTTGATCGTATAACATTTCCCCATACAAAGCTGCATGGTTCTTGGTTCTGAGGGCGGCTATCATTCCTTCTCATTATTCCAATCCAATTAGCTATACTTAAAGTGTCTGTTACTCTTGTTGCTCTGATCCTCTTCTGGGGAATTTTCTATGTGAACTGGGCTACTCCATGGTATCTATAGCCCAATGGACCTATGGTCCAAAGGCTTTGATGACCCAAAGGCCCTTGAGACCCGTAGGCCCAAATCGGTGGCCCGAAGGCCCAAATCGGGTGAATGGTTCTGGTTGCTATAGTACAGAATAGTAACTGCAATAATAACTGATACAAAAACTACTACAGTGACTACTACAATGCCGCTACAATACTGCTATAGTACCCCAGAAATTTTCCTGCACTTACTTTTGAACCTAGATCTCATGGACTCCAAGCAGGATCCCTTACAACTCGAGTACGAGCTCATTGGAATATAGTCTACTTTGATCCCAAGAGTCTCAGGTATATCTTCTCACAAAAGGACCTGAACCTAAGACAGTGGCGGTGGTTGAATTTTATCCACCGTTATGACTTTTAGATAGTCTATACTCCTGGGAAGGGGAATGTGGGAGCAGATGCACTCAATTGGAGGTTTGGTCTGCAGTTTTTATGGGTGGCGATAGATTAGCTAGCCGTGATGTAGATATCCTTCATGGATAGAGATGGGGAATCATACCTCAATCTATGACAGTCACTCCCCACTTTTTCAGTGAGTTCAGGAGGCACAGTTTGGGGACATTAACTACAAGACTCGATGTGCTTATATATCTTTTGGACAAGAACCTGAAGGATTTTCTAAAGGTGTTGAGCACATAATCCTCTTAAGAGAACGTACCATAGTACCATTGTAACTATGGGAGTTGTTGTTGATAGAGTTTCATACGTCCCCACTAGCGGTACATCCTTGTGTGCCCAAGATGTACCAAGACCTCCAGTGTCAGTACTGGTGGTTAGGGATGCAGAAAGAAGTGGAAGATTTTGTTTCATGATGCCTCACTTGTCAGCAAGTGAATGTCGAGCATCAGGTTCCAATTGGATTAGAGCAACCACTAGAGGTGCCGGAGTGGAAATGGTATGGAATATTCATGGACATTGTGATAGGGCTTCCACATATGTCCAGGGGACATGATTCAATCTAGGTGATCATTGACCGGCTCACCAAGTCGCCCCACTTCCTACCTATCTGAAAGTAGGGATTAGTAGAGGGCTTGTAACGCCTCTACATGCAGAATATTTTTTCCACTTAATGGGGTGCCATCGACGACCGTATCTGACTGTGACACACGTTTTTAATTCCCGTTTGTGGAAGGGATTGTAGGATTCATTCAAGACTTTGCTACATTTGAGCACAACCTTTCATCCTCAAATGGATGGTCAGATGGAGCGGACCATTCAGATGTTGGAGGACATGCTTCTTGAATGCATCCTTGATTTTGGCCGCCATTCAGAAGATCACCTTCCCTTGGTGTTGTTCACAAAAAATAATAGAAATCACTCCACCATCGATATGGCACCATTTGAGGCCTTGTATGGTCGACCATGCCGACCACCTCTATTCTAGACAGACCAAGGGGAGTCAACACTAATGGGTCTAGAGTTGGTACGGGCTACCACAGAGAAGGTGCAAACAATCCAAGAGCAAATGAAGACTGCACATAGCAGACATAAGTGTTATGATGACAGGAGGATAAGACCATTGGAGTTTGAGGAGGAATAACATGTCTTCTTATGGATATCACCTCGATGAGGTTTACAGAGATTTGTACGAGAAGAAAAGTAATCACCGAGATTTATCGGAACCTTTCTGATACTTTAGAGGATAGAAAAGGTGGCATACTGCTTGTCAATTCCACCGCAGTTCGAGAGGGTGTACGAAGTATTCCACATATCCCAGCTGAGGATATACGTTCATGACCCATCTTACATCGACCATGGTGAGCTGGACTTTGATGATGGGGTGACGTTTACAGAGGTTCCAGTTGAGATTGAGTATCAACAAGAGAGATTCCTTTTTGGGAAGTCAATACCTATGGTTCACGTTCGTTGGCAGCACGAGAACCTCCATTTGAGCACTAAGGGAACAGGAGGCTTAGATTCATGCTCAATACCCCCATTTGTTTTCATAGTCATTGTTGTGAATTTTAGGGAAAAAATTCCCTATGGTGGGGAGAATTTAACACCCCCGATTTTCCATGTAAACATTTTTTTAACTATATGGAATTATTAGGAGTCTATGAAAATTGATGATGCATGATTCTGATGACCAGTTTTCCTAGAATGAATTTTTGAACTTTTTTATGGTATGTTCACTAAACGCGCGAGTGGTGTTTTCTAAATTTTTAACTGGTGCTCAGATTAAAAATATAAGGGCACCGTTTAATTAGTAGTACTTTGATTCTCTTAGTGGAGGATTCACTTTGACTGCAGTAGGTCTAGAGAAAAAGATATATTTTGGACTTTTATAAAAAAAATAATTAAAATAACTTTGTTATTTTATTCTTTCTTTACATCCTATGGACAATCGACAACGTGGGACCAGTGACGTGTCAATACATTAAATGTATTGACCTTTCAAATGATAAATAATCACGTCATTGCTAATTAGTAAGGTTACTAAAAAATGAACCCTCATAAATCCCACAAGCGGTAGATACCCTCTCCCTATCCTATTTATATGAATTTTGGGGAGAGGTATCAACACTTCTTCACTAAGCAATGAAGTGCTAAAAAAGTGTCCTAATGCCAAACCATTGAAGGATGGAGCTAGTTCCAATAGGCAGTGATGGGTGTTTCCGAACCATGAACCGAATGATGATGTACGAGTGTAATCATTGAATTCTTGTTGCGGGAAGGATAAACATCGACCCACTTCCTCAATGACGGGCATTATCCATCATTCTTCTTGTAGGGATTTGATTTTGGATTAATTTCTTGTGGTTATTGATTCATATAACCTCCTTTATGATTATAAGCTAACGCGTAGGGTGAGGGCCTAATGAACCCGACCTAGATCCTCCTATACCTTGCTACCATTATGTTCTCCGTGAAATACCGCAGGTGATGTGACACTTACTAGCTACGATGGAGGCGGCACGTAGTTGGATGCTGCAAGAGGAAGTTGCAGCACTAAGCTGTGGTAGATATTAGAGTGGCCGAAAATGGCCGACCTCAGAGGAGGTGCGACTTGATGTCATGCACCGCTGGTGAGCATGGGGCCGTAGTCGATGTCTTGGAGGGTCGGAGGAGGCGGCCGAAACCCCGGATGGCTGCGGAAGAGAAGGGTGGTGCGACCAGCGCACCACCGGAGGATGTGGGTTGCGGATCGTCAGTTGTGGTGGACCGATAGAGGCAGCCAACATACTAGTCAACTGCGGTTGGTGGAGCGACACACTGTTGGGGACAACAGCTAGCATCGGCCGACAGCGATGGGAGGTAGGACCCACTCTAACAGGTCCTTCATGCCACTAGGCACGCGCCATATAGTGCCGCCGTAGTGGAGGAAACAGAGCAACCCTCACAGCCATTCGGGAGAACTGGGGGTCACTCCCCCAGGTGGAAGCTAGGGTGGGCCCTTCCATAGTGGGCCACTCTACCCAGTTGCAAGCAGTGCCCTAGGTGGCTGAGCTACCTATCCAATAGGCCACACACTCGGCATGCTACTCCCCCCTTGCGAGTTAGGCCACCCTCTTATGGGTTGGGTTGCGACCCTATGGGACGGACCAGACCGCGACCCAGTGTGTCGAGCCACCTAGGCTCATCCCAACCATGTCAGCTACAGGTCGAGTGAGGTTAGGTCTGTTTGACCAGGTCAGACCGGACCCGGGCCCAACTGGACCCAGAAACACGTAAAGGGCCATATCTTGAGAACCAGGTGTCTGTTTGACAAACCATTTGCGGAACTAGGTTCCAAAGATTGAGATGTTCCCTTTTTATACTCCACTTCAGTTTGGGAAACAGTTGGAGTATGGTCAGGTTGAATTGAACCCGAATCCAACTAGGCCCTCAGAACTAAATGCTTATAACTCACAGTACGAGCCTCTGATTGACGCACCATCTGTCGCATTGGAACCCTTACGACATGAAGGTTCTTTAGGTTACTCTTTTGTGAAGCTTATTGGAAATTGATTTATGACCGATATCTTGAGGTTTAGATTCTACGGAGTTCATGTGAAATGAGTGCAAGGAATCCTGTGGCTGGATATAACGTGAAGAAAAATCTTCGATCCTGTGTGAGTCAGCATCTATCAGATCTTGTGTGGGTCAGCGCTCAGTGATCTTGTGTGGGTTAGCGCATACCGATCCTGTGTGGGTAAGTGGGGGTTTTTGGCTATCGATCCTATGTGGGTCAGTAACTGTGCTTCTTAATAGAATAAGACGATCTAGCTTATGACTAATTATCAATACTTATATAGTTATGTTATACCTGATTTTGAGCTATGTCTTTCAGCTTCCTGGTGTTATCTACATGGTTTTACTTATGTGGTACTTCAACCATTATGGTGTTGTATTCACGGTGTTACCTATGTGGTACTTATTCCTTCATTGTTTTGTCTTCATGGTGTTACCTGTGTGGTACTTCTACCTTTGTGGTGTTGTCTTTGTGGTGTTACTTGTGTGGTACCTCTATCTTTGGGGTGTTAACTTTGTGGTACTTATACCATTGTGGTGTTACCTTTGTGGTAATCTTCCATCATGTATGTGATGAGTATATCTTGATAACTTAGGTATATGTATAGAAATATAACTATGTATAGGTGATGTCTATGACTTCATTCTTAATATGGGGTCTTGCTTTGTGGTTTTCCATTGTGGAACTCTAGGACACCTGTGGGGTATCAGGGTCCCTACTGAGTATCATTATAATCACCCCTGAACAGGTTATGTCGGCACCTTGTTGTATCTTGTGCAGGTGATATACTTCGTTGATCGAGGCTGAGGGATTCAGGACTGGATGGTGCTCGTCGGTGTACCATTTTGTGTGACGTGATGCAGGAACTACTGATTATGACTTGTACCTACCCTTCAAGTATGATCCTTGGTGGATGATCCATGAGCTATTGTGTACTTTTTAGTTGAATTATTATCTTTTAATTTTACTTCTACTATTTCAGTTGATCTTGTATCTCGTTCCCTTTACTTTCAACACACTTTTACTACATCAGTTTACTTTGTGGTTTCTTCTTATTGTGTTCTTGGACTGAGGGTCTGTACAGGTAAAAAATGCTTTTCCTTCCCGTGTTAGAGATACACCTTTCCGGTGCTAGTCGCCAACTCCTGTCCAATATAAGGCAGGCTTGGTGTAGTCATGACATGGGCCTTGGGGGATGGTGCATGACATTATCATTGTTAAGTAGACATAAGTGTATGAAAATAGATGATATCATATATTTATAAAATTATAATTTTTTTAATTTCATGTATATACAATAATTACAACATTATAATCTTGCGTGAATGGTGGCGATGCAAAACAAATAACATCAGTTTGTGAGGAGATATTCCTCTATAAACACAAATGATTGATTCATTTACAATTTTATTGAAGAGGATATATAAATAGATTATAAAATTAATACGATAAAATATTATTATATTTAACATATAGGTATTTTTAATACATCATGGTTGAAGAATTTTTGTTGGAGGTAGAAGAATACATAAAACTAATACACTTGTTTAAAATTTCTAGCTCTTATTTCAGACAACTACCATTTATTTACAACTTAAGCCATATATGGTTCGTAGTATACCCCAATTAAGAAAAATAAGATCTAATAACAGATATTATTAATTAATTTGGTCATCTAGTAGCCCAAGAAAATGATCATTAACTGTGTATAGGATAGGAGATGGGGTATCCATTTTAAATTTGAGGGAGGGGAACTTACAGAAATAGATGAAACACTTGAATGTAATATGTGTCTAACTCATGTAAAATGGTTCAAAATGGACATGAATTTTAAGATAAGGTGTATATATTCATTATATTATCATAATGTTTTTTGGTTTATATATCAGTGGAAAACCTTATCTTTTGGATTAACCCTAATTTCAACCAATAGTAACCATAACCGTTGTAACAAATTTTTCAATATTAAAGGGTTATAAATATATTTCTATGATAAATATTTTCTTATAAATATACAAGGGAATATTTTTTGGGCCATTTATAATCATACTAGTTCTATTTCAATATTTTTATTATTTTTAAATAATAAAATAAAATTAAATATTACATTATACAACAATAAGGTCATTTTAGTGTTGTTCACATATTTAGACATTAAAAACAACAAGGAAGGTTTTTGATTCTAATATAGAATATTTATACACCAATTATAAATTATTACGATCCATAAAATTTATTTTTCACCATAAATAATCCTAAAAATATTTATTTTAAAAAAAATCATATATATTAATTTTGTACTACTCGTACTAGAATTCTATTTGTGTTGGGTGACCAATTAAAGTACATATTTCATCACTAAAATTTAAATTAAATTTCCATAATATAAGTAATTTTATTATTGTTAATATTACATTTAATATTCTAACAAAATGTATTTTTTCCCATTTGTGAACATATAATTGATATTTAAAAGCAACTAAGAATTATTTTTTGTTCTTCTTTATGTAAAATAATATATAAGTCATTTTAAAATAAAAATGATACCAAAATGTCCTTAATTATATTAATGGATGACTATAGTTAATCTCCACTCATAAATTTATTAAATTAATGTTTTAGGGCTATTTTTAGTCATTATGACAATAATTTTAACATTAATTACAACATTTACCATTAACATGCAGACATATATTTTCTACAGTTATAATAAATTATAGAAATATTAAAGGGATCTATTTAACCTATATAAAACTCAGGGTTTTAGAATTTTTTTTTCATTTTTAAAAATTATATTTTTATACATTTTAGAATAACATTTTTATATAAAGGTAGAAAACCCAATGAAGAACTATTTTTACAAAACTAGTTTCTAAAGTCCAAAAATGAACTTATAGTAAAATTTATTATAAAGATAATTAAAATGTAATTAAATTTATTATATTTACATAAATTATTTTAATGATTCATTAAGATCTAATAAGAAATAAATTGGGACTATTTAATGAAAAAATGAATGTTTTACAAAAATGGGTATTTTTAACTATTCACTAAAAAACATTCATTTTAGAAAACTATAAAAAATCACTAATATATATTTTTTATGTTTTTATTTAAAAATTGATATCATTTTTATAATAAAAATTTTAAAAGTTTTATAAATTTCTTATAATATTTTCTCATAATAATAAATAAAAACATTTTTGAAGAAAACCTACTTTTGAAGAAAAATTTACTTCAAAAAAAAAAGAGTACATATTTCATATAAATTAATAAATATATTTATATTTAGTAAGACCTATATATATTTTATAATTTCATTATTTTTATTTATACCTACGAAATTTAAATAATAATATTTTTTGGTTTTTTTTAGATCAATGATTTGTGCCTTATATACTGTCCAACATAGAGATTTTTAAAATATAGGGGTGTTACCGTAAGAATGATGATGAGCAAGAAACCAAGGAAAAAATATATTATAAATACATTACATGGAAAATATTTTTGGAGTTATCATCTCTAGATAGAATGATTATTTCTATTATTTTAGGTTTGCTTATGCCTTCATTGATGTTGACAGAATAGGTTGGATTATTTTGCTGCCACTATGATGATTTATGGTCTAGAAACACGCCAATAGTGAGGTTGGAACATTCATATGATGCTACTTGTTGTGTTATAGATGATACTATGGAGTAATGTCCCACTGTGATCCAGTAATGTTATGGGTTATAGGAGATCTACAGGCATATTCTGTATTAGTAGTTTTTCCATTTATCTTGTGAACAATGGATGATTTCTAGTTGACCGCTAGTCAATATTATTTATTAGTTAGTGGTTTTTATTTGGTATCTAAATACAAGTATTCTCATATGATAATGAGTGGTTGAAATGACTTAATATTATTTTAAATAATTGATTCTTTAATTGTTTCCTTGATTTTTAATGCTTATTTAAATTTTAAGCTTACAAATTTTGTGGATGTTGTATAGTATTTTAGAGTCTTTATTAGATTGGTCCATTTTTTATGTTGATGTATAGAAATTATGGGATGTTTTGTTATGTGCATAATATGTTATTACAAGGGATTTTTATTTTCATTCATAATGGTTGGAATTATTGTATTTTCCTACTATTATTTACGAGTTTATGGATAATAACAACAGTGTTCCAGTGATTGTTCTTATTGATTATTGAATAAGTTTTTAGGGATATTTAGAATATATAATTGAAGTGGGATTATATAAGTTGTTTCAACACTATTCTTGAGGGGAATGACTTTATGTAGATTCTTTTGGATGATTTATATTTTATGTCTGTTTCTCCTTTATGTTTCATGTTGATATAACTACACTACAATTGATGTGGAATTAGTTGTTTTTTTCTTATTTGTGTAATTAAACCTTGTAATCATCAAATTTTGGGTCAATTTTTTGTTGTTTTTAATTAAATATTCTCGTTATAGGGATTTTTACACTAAATATATGGATCTAACTATTAAAAATATGCGTGTTTCTAAATATTATTTATTAATAATTTATAATTAACCATTTATTAATAATTCCCCACAAAAATCCAAATTTTATTTGTAGAATATTTAGTTTTTCACATATGTTTAGGTTTTGTTATTCTGTTCCTTATCCCTTTTTCATGGTTCATGAATCATAACCATGTCACAAATGGGATTTTTTTTTAATTATATACACTTTTAAAACCATCCATATATGATGGTGATTAAAAATTTAATGCATCACTTCAGTGAGACAATAGTCCTCATATAAACAAATGTTACAATTCAATTTTTATAATGTTTGAAAAATTATTAAGGGAATTATATTTAAAAAATTTATAATCATTATTATTCAATCCATGTCATATTTATTCATTAGTTCCATCCTTATGACCATCCATGTGATATATTAATGAAAAAAATTGCATCAATTCATAGATGTGGTACTCTACATGGGTGCATGAGTGACGGTATCATTTTCCAATGAAGAGGAGTGTAAGATGGTATGTAATAAATAATATTTATAGAATCATAAAATTTTTATTATTTTATTTTATTTTTTTCATCCATAATTTTGACCATTCATATGTGGTGGTGGTGAAAAATGAAACACATCACATCGTAGTTGCTATAACTTACACATATGCTTGAGAAAAAAATTTCATTTCCCAATTTATGGAGAGAAGGTATAAAAAATATGCTCCATAATAATAATAAAATTTAAATATACTAATGATAATTAATTAATTAATTATACATTTTTTATTATATATTATGATTCTATAAGAATAAATAAACCTAAAAGTGTTCAGTTAATACGTATTACTCTTAACTAGATATCTTACTTTGTCTTACTTGTTAATCCTTATAGGGATGGTATTTTCGTAAAACCACAACCTCTACGTCATATGGAGGATATTTTTACTAGTAAATGTGAAAATTCAGATTGAACTACAACTCTCTATGTGTGTGTGAAAATAATGAGATGATGTTATACTTTTTAAGTGAGGGGAGTGACACTTAATTAAATATTAAGATCTTTAATGTAGTATGAAGTCATTTTAATGGGAATGTGTTATTGAGGATACTGAATTTGAAATATAATATCTTATAAGACAAAAATACATTCATCCAATTATATTTTGGTTTTTTTGGAGATACTTTAAACCATATCTCTTAGTTTACACCCCCATGTTAAAACTACTAGTTATTTTCATAATGATGTTTTTAACAATGGTAACAATTTATATTGACAAAAAATGAAATTGATATCATTAATTTTTTTGAAAATGATGAATCCCAATATATAATGAATTTTCTTTGTTTTAACTTCCAAAAGGTTAAATCTATTATAATATAAGAGATCATAAATTATAAAGATATTTTTTTTAAAAAAAAAACTATTTTTATATTTAAAAATTAATTTATACTTATTTAGTCTTATAATTTTTTCTATGGTAATTCTCATGAATTTATTATATTATTATTATATAAAATTAAGGTTACTTTACATTATAAAAAATGATAAAATTGATTTACATCTCCAAGAATACTATTTATTGTATTGATAGCAAAATATCCTTAAATAGAATGCAAAATTACCTATGCACTAAAATTTCATGATTGGAATTAAAAATTAAAATTATTTTCTAGAAAGATTTATTTTACTCTTGATATATATCTTTGTATGAGATAGATGTTTTATGAACTACTAATGGAATATTAAATATTGATGGTTTTATAAAATTTATTGTACCTTTTCAATCAGTATTTTTCATTATTCACCCAAAAATATACTAATATAGAATAGTTCAAAAAAAATCACTATAAACTATTTTTTATTATATTATATCAAAAATGATGTTTATTTCATTATATAGAAATTTATATAAGTTACAGAATTTAATTCTGTAGGGAAAATGAATTTAATATTATTCATTATATTAAAATAAAAATTAAATGATTGTTAATTTATTTTATTGATAATATTTTCAATATATTTCATAAAATATAATTATTCAATAATGATTGATTAAAATTATTAATAAAAAATTAATTACATAGCTAAAATTAGTTTTTCCATAAATATTTCTTTTTACCGTGAAAATATTTTTTCATCATTTCTAACAAATTGGTAATCATGTATTAAATGAATGTTAGTCAGTTAACATGTAAACAAATAATTTTTAAAATAAATATAATTATCTAAAGGGGTATATTTATATTTTACATGAAATATATAATTTTTTTTTAAAAAAAACCCCACTTATACAAAATAAAATTCTTTTAAACATTAAATTTTATTTAATGTATATGATTTAATTTTTATCATTTAAAATTAAATAGTTATTTCCTAGTCATTATTTAGTATTTTTCTTGGAAAATATTTTTATATATATTTCATAATTAGGTCACTCCAAATCATATCCTTGAATCAAATGTTGATGTTATATGAGTGATATGTAAAAAAAATATGTCTATAGTGTATCATCATTCATTTAAGCACAATATTGTACGTGGTACACACTATTGAACATAGAATTCATTTTAAGGAATATAGAATAAAATAATAGGGTTTTACATTATACCCCATTAATTAAATTTTTTCATCACAAGTTTATTTCATGTTTGATAAAAATGCTATAATTTTTTTAATATCATCCATGGAGTAAAAGACCAATAAACATAATTTGTAATTAATAAAATTTAATCCAAATCTATAACATATCTTTTTAAAAATAAAATTTCTTTCATTTTTATAAGTATGAAGCCTACCATTAACAATATATTTTAAAAGACATACATATACCACTAAGAGACTCATATTTATGAATGACTTTAATCGAGCATACATTAAAAAATAACCAATATTTTTTATAAAAGACTGGTTTAATTTATTTTACACATACTTGAGTTGAATAATTATTTTATCATCAAGAGATATAGTAAGTGAAAATATAATGAACTGAATTCATTGCATAACATACTCATATTATTATCTCTCTATTTTGTTTTGAGAATTTTTCCACTACCACTTTATCACATATTTTATTTCATTAATAACCATGATGAATTTTAATACATGAATCACTAAAATTAAATGTTTATGGATTATAAACTCTATAAATGGATTACTTTCTATTTATAAAATTTATGTAATATATCCCAAAATAATTTTTAACCCAGGTTATGATAATATCCATTATAAATAGACCTTTATATAATGAAATTCTAAATTAATATCCAAATCCACATCAATGACACCCAATGTTTGACATAATCAATTCCATATAAAAAGAACCTAAAAATATTTTTAAATGTGTAGGATAAAACATAAAACCCAATGATTATTAATATTTTATTATATATTCATCCAATATTACATATCATTTATCTTTAAAAAATATCAATCAATCATAATATTACATATAAAAAATATATAATCTATAATCATATAATCTACAAAATATTTCAATATAATAAACAATAATATTATATATTCATAAAATGTAATATAAATCATTATTAAAAAAATAATTTCAAAAACATTGACATAAAATCCAAATTTAACAAAAAAAATACATTAACCTTATAACCTATAATGTTTTAAAAATTAGAGTAAAATTATTCAAAATTAGATAAATCACTTTGTAACCAAAACAATTTTAAATCTCATGGTTTTATACATAAAAAAATATATATTCCAA
Organism: Viscum album; assembly: GCA_963277665.1. Taxonomy (NCBI): domain Eukaryota; kingdom Viridiplantae; phylum Streptophyta; class Magnoliopsida; order Santalales; family Viscaceae; genus Viscum; species Viscum album. The sequence continues at coordinate 914,899,929 of OY728150.1, forward strand.
AAAAAATATTAAAAACCTTATCATAAAACAATATAATTATTTCAACATCAAATATTATTTTATCCATAGATTTTATATTTACTATACTGCTTTCATCCTTAAATATAAAAAACTATTCCCAAATAAAACATTGTATTAAATGAATAGATAATCTAAAGGGATATAAAAATTGTAATAAATTATTAAAACCCCATTACAGTCTCCCAAAATATCTTGAATATAATTTTATCTTTTGATCGTTCTTAATGATCATAAATGTTTAAATAACATACCAAAACAAAATAACCCAAATTTTTAGCAATTCATTCATCCATCATAAAACTATAACAATGTATTTTTAACTTATTTTTCAATTACACCTAAAACAAAAAATACAAATAATGTCTTAAGATTTAAAAAATCTTAATATAACCCTAATTCATTTAAATATAATAAAATGTATTAAAATTGTTCATAATTTTTATATGCAATTAAAATATTCCTCATTTTTTTCTTCTTTTCTTATAGGTTTTCAAATAGTTATACGTACTTTATTGATAATCCCATTCAAAATAATTTATCCAAGGAAATAAATTTTTAAAATTCCCTCACTCCCTATATTTGAAACATTTTCCAATTACATCAAGTAAATTCCATAAATTATTGTCCCCATCTTATTAAAAAGTATGATGTTTAATATTTTTCCCTTCATAATCTTTATTACCATAACATCCATGAAACTACATTTCCCCTCAGTTTTTTACATTTAGATTCTCACCTAGGTTGTAGTTTTAAATAATAACTTGGGAAATATGGTTAGTCCTAACTCAATGATTTTTCCTTTATGCTCCTGTCATGTTTGGTTACTCATTCAGATAACATCCTTCACATGTACTGTTATAATGAATCCTGCTAGTTTCTGGCACGAACTAAAACAAAAATGGTTAGTTTGATTATCAGGAAATAATAAAAATATTGAACAATAATAAAATAATGAAAATAATTCTTAATATTCCTAAATTAGGACATAATTTTATCAATATATGATATTTTATATTTATATTATACCATGTAGGTTTCATAAGTTGTAATGAACTGAAATTATTGTCTTTTTAAAACTAATGTTATGTTTGATGGAACAGATTACAAGTTACACCAAACATATAAAACCAAAAAATATTTTAATAACATTATTAATAAATCTAAAAAAAATCTAAGATAGAAAATAATTAAAAAGTATTACCTTTAGAAGATAAATAATAAATATGTTTTATTATTAAAAATGGTTTCTTATAAAAGAAGATTCCCATTTATGAAATATTTGATATTAAAATATAAATTTTAATGTTTTATAAATTTATAGGGATAATATTATTTATTTTATTTTATTTTTTATACAAATATATAAAATGTATGAAATTTTTTCCTTTTTTTAAAATGATTGTTCTTTTGTAAAAACTAGTTTTTATGAAAGATAATATTTTTATGATTTTATTATTATATAAGCATGAAATTTAAAAATAAAAAACATTTCTTGTTATGATAACTATATATAAAAATAAAATTAGATATATTAAAATAATCTTTTAACTTTGGAAACATAATTCCTAAATATTTAGTAATGAAGTAAAATGTTACTTTAATATAAAAATTATTTGTGTCATTTTCCAAAAATTGAGGATTTTTAACCTGAAATTATTTTTTTCCATGATATGGATGAATCACAAATATTTTTTAAAATAAATAAACATTTTCAATGTAAATCAATAACCATGATATTTCTAACTTATACCCATATTTTGATCTGAAACCATATTTTGTAAAAAAAAATATTTTTATGCGATTACATGAATTTATTTTTACATTAAAATTTTACACTATTATAAACTTTATATTATAATATTATTTTATAAATCTATATCAGATGTTTTAAATTATGAGGATTGGTAAATTTTAACTTTGTATATTAAAAGTAATTTCTATGGTTAAAAATTAGTTAAGAGGGTAAAAGTAAATATTGAAAAAAAAATTATTCAAGGGAAACACCAAAAGATGTAAACAAATATTTAAAATGGATATTTGAGGTTTTTATTGAAAAAAAATCACCCTATTTAAAAATAATAGTTTTCTAAATCTTTTAAAACTTTCATAGTTCAATTATATTATTGAAATTAAACGGGTATTTCCAAAAATTCCATTATTTTAACAAATAAAAAGATGTCAATTCCACCTCATCATGTCATACACAATAGACCAAATACATTATTAAAAATGTTTCAAATATATCCTCCTATAATCCAATATAACTTCTATAATATTTCTGTCACTTTTAGTTTTCTTATGTTCTTCATTTACCAGGAGTTCTCTATGAGAAAACTCAAGCATCCAACATGTGTATTACATTCACATAACATTTAATCTACTCTACTCCTTCCATTTATTCATAATAATATCTATATATAACGACATAATTTTCATTATTATAATAAAATTTATTTATATTAATTGGGAAAAAATTATTCAATCCTTCCATCCAATAAGAAAAATTTAATATCGATTGTATCTACATGCAGTCTACCACCTCAAAGAAGTGATGTTTTTTTATCATCTACTCTAACTTGTGGTTACATGAATGGATTTTATGAATCATAACTTTTATAATTCATATGATTAACTCCGAAATTATAATTTAACATATAACATTTTCAATCCATTCATTGAGAAATGGTTTCTTTAGTCACTCATACATAAAAACTACTATCTCCATAAACAATGGATTTTTTTCCAACCCAGTCTATAATGGAAGGTTAGAAGAATGTATTTATTGGGGATATATGATTAATATTTAATTTTTATTATTATAAATATTTCATCTTATCATTTTCAAAAGACATTTGAAAGCTCATTACAGTTTTATAAAATATTATTTTTTGGTTTCATTTTACTACCTGCTTAAATGATGTTATAATTTATACATCATAATAATTTATAAAATAAAACAGAATTATAATCTAATTTAATAATAATTAATCTATTTTTCTCCATTATTTTTGGAATTTTTTTTTTATTATTTTTATTACTTTTTAATATATCACATTTTGATCATTAAGTTGGTCAAAACTAGTTTATCTTGTTTCCAATTTTCAAAAACCTTATTAATTTCAATCAATTCATGAAAATAAGATATAATGAATAATTTGAAAATAATAATTATTTTATATTTAAAATTATGGAATTATTTTATCGACTATGACCCCAATAACACAGAGGTAGTTCCTGCTACCATTATATTGGTATAATATATAAAGAATCGTATCCCAAAGGAATGAATAGTTTCTTCTTCATGATTAACAAGATACATACATGAGTCATAAATTAAATTGAAGTTATAAAATTATATTTTTTTAAGAATAAAAATATTCTCCCTATAATATCCATTTATATAAAACATAGTACACATCATGGATCTTTGTAAGAAAATAATATTTTCAACTGAGAATAGTATTGAAATCAGAATTTATTAAAACATTTTACCAAATTATTTATGAACCCATGAGTATGAAAATGGTACTATTACATGAAAATATTATGAATAACTAGAGGATAATAAAATTAAATCTTTTATTTAAAAATTAACAAATTATTTCATTTATGTGGAATTTTAGAATAAATAATCTCGATGAGAATTCGACTATGAAATAATCCCTTACAATGATCATAAAATGTAAGTGAAAATTCATCAATGAGTATATTATGTGTATTAGATATGAATAAAAATTAATCAATTGTAAATAAAAAATAACATAATCAAATTCATTGTAAAAATAATCATTTATTATTAATGACAACAATGAATTAATATGGAAAAATGATATGAAATTTAGTTAGGAAGTTCATTACCACATGGTAACTTATAATTCAAATGCATTTCGATGATATAATTCAAATTTAAAATTGAAATACTATGTATAATGAATTATTTTTTATATTACATGTAAAGGGTTATTATATACACTATATAAAATAAAATATGTGCAAAACATTATAATATTCATCCGGGAAATAAAATTGAAACAAAATCCTTTACTTACCACATAATTTTGGTTAAATTCTATTTGAAGTCATGTATAATAGAATTAGTCATGTTATTGACTTATACCATAAATATAATAATATTTACCACTTATTGTAATATCCAATTATAACATATTATCCAATATTTTTTAACAATAATTTATTATTTTTGTTGTTTCAGGTGTTTATTTCTATGTTTTCTTATTCCATATTTGTTAAGACTATTCTGGTTCATAAGAATATTATATAGTTATATCATCTATTTAATAATAAAAATCACATAAATATAATATTAATTATTTAATTATACTTATATATCAGCTAATTTTTTGTGTTGAAAAGAGATTCAAATCACTTGGTGAAGGTGGTATCCCACTAGTACATTAACAATGTTATCACCTTTACGTGAGTGAAAAGGAAAGAATGAAAATGATTTATATATATATATAACATATTTATAGAATAATAAATTGTAATGTCTGGGATTTTTCCATGTTTTATTTTAATAATATGTGGGAATTCTTTCGAGACCAGGCGATATAACGGCATGTAGTTATGAGGCCCGGTGAGCCCAGAATAAATGTTTGAATTTAATTAAATAATTAAATTATGCGTGCATAAGGTTTTCCTGAAAAATTAGAATAACTCTTGAATGGGTACTCGAATCAGAAATCTGAGGGCACTGTTGTGTTCAGAACAACGATTTTACCTTAGGTGAGGCCTAACATCGCCCGGCGTAGGTCGGTGGTGAAATCTAGTTTTTGGACATAACTGTAATAAAATATTTAATAAAAATATTTTATTAAATCCTTGATACAGCGAAATCTTTTAAATTTTTAAATAGAGATTTCGCAGGGGATTAGGGTTAAAATTCCCATAATCTTGAATTTCCCTGGAGGCTCTGGAAAGATCTGGAGAAAACCTCCCAATGCGGTGACGGTGTTCTTGAAGAGCTTCACCGGCGACGACGACGCGACGACCAGATCTTCGCCAACGAAAGTCATGAATCCAGGTAGGGATTTTGATATATTTGTGAATTATTTCCATTTCTTGATTCCTACGGAGAACGCGGACTAATCCACGAACAGATTATCCCACAGATCGATCGTATTTGCGGGATGGGATTTTTTGGGGATTATGGGGATTTTGATTCTTGATTTATTTTGGTTTCATTCAACCATCTAATGGTGATGAACCAAGATCTACACAAACATTGATCGAGGTTCATCCCTCTTGATTTTTTTGTGTTTTTTTCCGAAATTCTCATGTTCTTCGTGTGTGTTCTACGCGTTCTTTGTGGGATAAGAACAATGATCGATTGCGCCTTTGATCTACAGTGTAATGATCCGAGATTGTAGATCCAACCTTGGAATGATGGTATAGAGCTGCGATGATGGTTTCATGGGATGATTTGGCCCTGATCGGGAGATATTTTTTTTGGGCATTTTTCTTCGGATGGATCATTGGGGGTTTATGACCCGATTGGAGGACCGAAAACACCCAATTCGGTGTTCGTATGATGTGATGAACCATGACATGGAGCATCGGGATGAATGGACGAGAGATCAAGAATCTGGAGGTCGGCCGAAGCACGAGGAAGAAGATGGAAGTTTTGGAAATTTCTTGACTACACGATGTTTAGTATGGGCTACACGGCGTGTGTTCGTCAGCAGGCCACCTATTGTGTACTCCGGGAGTACACGGACATGGGTTGGGTACATGGAAAAGGACACGACATGTATACCCTTCCCTGACAAGATACACGGGATACCCTGTGTACTGGTACACAGGCAGGAAACACAGACGGACACCATGTACGGGAATACGGCCAGGGTACACGGGTGTTTCCCAAATGATAGGACATGGTGTGTGCTTCGACTTACACACCGTGTATATTATTTCCTACACAACTTCGATTCCAGACACGATCCATTTACACGGGCAGTACACGGAGTCAAAGAACACGACGTGTGATCCTTCTACATGTTGTGTAGTAGAGTTTTACACAACTTGGACGGATAACATGGGCCATTACACGGGCAGTACCCGGGGTCAAGGAACACGGCATGTAACTATACTACACGCTGTGTAACCTTTTTAAATGGCTTGAGCCTGTTGTCTTCTGTGACTTAGACTAGTTTCCTTATGGTTCATCCCCTTGGTCTTTCTCCTGAAGTTTTCCAGTATCATTTCCTACATATAGGAGTATGATCCCTTTAGGAGGACTTCCTGAATAGAGTTTCTGGAATCCCCTCTATGAGACTTGGAGTCGGATCCTCTATTCCTTCCTGGTACACTAGGTAGAGTTCTTGGTATCAATGTGACCAACTTTACCTGGGCGCCGATTCTCTTCTTAGCGAATTAGTTCAGACTAAGTTGTTGGAATCACCCCTGGCTATTGGTTGTGATCCTCATTTGAGCATAATGTTATCCAGTACTTGTGGAGTGTGTTCTCCCAGAACTAATACTTTGTGTCTCTCTCTTCCAACCTAGGAGTGTGTTCTCCTTATTACGTGCTTAGTAGAATCTTTGAGCTGGATCTTAGTGGTGGTATCGCGATAGTCATTCGTGTTTGAGTATATCTAGATATTCTTGTTATATGTTCTATAGACATATACTATGTAGAGATGACTGTATCTTTATTTTGTGGTATTTCCCTTGTTGTATTTCCTTTGTGGTTTCGGGGTGTCCTACTAGGTATTGTTATACTCACCCCTGCACGGGATTTGGCCGCACGTGTCGTGTCTTGTGCAGAAGAGCAAGACTTTGACATGATTCTAGGTGGACTAGGACTGGACGGTGCTCAGTGAGATCAGGCGGGATGAGGTGTGTTCCTACGGCTATAGATTTCAGTCCCAATACCTTTCTTTATAGTTTGGACGTTGTTACAGAACTAATCTTGGTGGGCTTGTACTTCTGGCCTAGGGTTTTACATTATTGTATATTACTTTCCTGTCGTACTCTGTTGGTTGGGTTTTTAGTGTATGCATGCATTTCCCTTTTTAGTAGTTTTTACTATTCAGCTTTGTGGGTTTGGAGATGTGTGTGTGTGTGTATAGGTTTATAGGCAATGCCTCCCATTTGAGTAACATGCCTACTCAGTGCTAGTCACCAGCCCCTGGCCTATTGGAGGTGGGCTTGGGGAGTTGCGGCTCGGGCCCCACTGGGACGGGTCGTGATAGAGTGGTATCAGAGGTGGTCAGTTCTACCTTAGGACCAAGAGTCTGTGAGTTGGTTTGGGGCAACAGTGTTAAGTGTTTCGAGTTCGTCTTTCAGGCCTGGGACCCCAGTGTTGGTGCGGGTGACCGAAGTATCCAAACACTAGGAATCTGATAACTTTCTTTTTGACAAGGAACATGAGAACACTAGTTGCAGGGGAAAGTAATGGTACATGCATCATATAAAAATGGGTTGTGGTTTCCATGTCCTTCTTGAGTCAGCTCTCCATATATACTCACTGACTGAGATACATATTGTTTTTTATAGGATGCCTTCATGATGTACACCCACTTAGATCCAGCAGCTGGATCACGATGATGACTCCCTCAGTGATGAAGCTTCGATATTGGGACCAGATCCCCCAGATTTACCTTCCGGTGGTGTGCCAGTTGCTCCAACACATGTGAAGCAGTGTTTAGTGCTTTCTGTACCAGTGGAGGAGGAGCGCAGGATGAACGCACTGCACAAGTTTCAGAGATAGAGTCCCCTTAGGTTTCGAAGTGAGCCTGACCCTCAGGCAATAGAGGACTGGCTTGAGGCAGTGACTAGAGTATTCTCTTTGGTCAGGAAACCAGCAGACCAGATGGTGATCCTGGCAGTGATCCTTCTACAAGGCTCAACAAGATGATGGTGAAGTTTGGTTATCCAGAACCATGATGAGGTGACTCTTGATTGGTTAGAGTTTGTGCATTTCTTCAGAGAGGAGTTTTAACTGGTTACCCAAAGAGTAGTATGTATACAAGAGCTTCTTCAGCTCCAGTAAGGAACCATGATGGTGGATAACTATTCATAAAGGTTTACCAACCTCTCATGGTACTCGATGGATATGGTCAGGAATCAGTACTCCAGAGCTTGGACTTTTTGAGTGGGGCTTGCACAGAGACATCCGATCTAGTATCATCCCAATGAGCATTCCTACTTATGCCGGGGTGCTCGAGTGGGCTTTGGTGGTCCAGAACTTCTTAGCAGAGCAGAGAAAACCGGTAGTTGTGAGTAGTGAGTGAGATGGAGTAGAGACCTCAGTAGTAAGGAGCTGATGTCAGGGACCCAGGCATGGGAGACATTTTCAGAGGAGATCCCAGGACAGAGGATCTGCCGTACAGGGTTCGCAGGGCGAATCCATCCAGCCTCGAGAGAGATGATGCTACTCTTGTGATGGAAGGGGACATCTGTAACGCCCCGACCCTAGATACCTAGAGTCGGTGCATTATTACATAACATTTGCATGATCACAAAGGATCAAGTCTCGATAGACCGATTAGTTTAGTAGTCTTGGAAACACTAGATATATTCATAAGTCTTACATTACATTATAAGGTAAAAAAACTACAACAACATCTTGTCTTCATATCCCCTCATAATATCCCTGCAGGTCATTCATAAATTACTTTTTCACATCCTGGTAAAAATAAAACATTAAAAGGGGTGATCTCAGATGCTTAGTAAGGATAACAATATAGCATAAGCTTTCATAGATAAGCACAAACACCTAAGGAAATTTATAACTAAAACAAAAGCCTTTTAAACTTGAACTTCAGCATAATATGGAAAAGATAAAATGAAATAATTCCATTTACTTATTCACATGGATATTCTACTAGTCAAACAATCACATGAAATATCAATAAGTACTTTCATAATTATGGAATGCATAATACCAGACTATCATAACCACATAGCCAAGGCCTCGTGCCAAGACTACAAATAATATTTTGTCAAGGCCTTGTGCCAAGACACTAGTTTGTATCATGAGACCTACCGATGCATCGAGGGGCTATAGCAGGCTCCACCCATCACTTACTAAGTCCAATGCATTCCTCATATGAACATGTTTAAACATAACATAAACATTTGTATTAAAACTACCATACGAAATGTCAATACTTTAACCACAAACAATGAATGGTATAAAAATAGCACATATATAGTCAAACATAACTCATTTGATACAATATGGAAGATTGTATTGTATCATATTAACCTCAATTGATAATAATGAATGATATTGACATAGTTGAAAATAACCATCAAAACTATTTGAGAGAAATACCCCCCTTTTTATTGAAATCATTTAAAAGTCACACTATTTGTCAAGAAGCCATTTAAAAATAGATTTTTGAATCAAAGTGTCCCATACCACTTTGAAACTTTTAAAAGGAGTTTAAATTTTAAAACTTTAATGTCCATATAAATAAATCATTAAAACCATTTGTAAAACATGGACATTAATGAGCAATATTTAGAAGAATAAGTCATTAAAACATTTAAAAATGGTATTTTAGTTAGAGTTTCTAACCAAAAGAGAGACACTTGAATACAAATAATTGAAGTAATCAAAACGTTGTAATATCATGAGAATAAAGGGATTCATGATATACTATGTCAAAGTACATTATATAAACCACATAAAAGTGATTTGGTGTATAACAACAAAGAAGTCTCAATGGAATGTAAATAGAGATGAAATCTCTCATAAAGGTCGTATCCTTAGGTTAAGGATAAATCAACGACATACTTATGTGTGAAAAATATAAATACACTAAATATTATTGGATATTAAGTGTAAAACAATCAAAGTACATTCACATATATTCTAGTAAAAACAACACCAATTAATTGGATGTTTATCTCAACAAATCAAGATTGAGTAAAAATTACTCCTATCAAGTTCATACCGATGACTTGAGAATTTATCAATGGAGTGATTATGTGTATAAAAGTATATCCACAGAAAGGGGAGTGGAAATTATGACATAATAAAATTAATAGTTATTCCACACATAATCTTGGAGTAAAATAATCAATGAAGTATGCGTAAAGCCGAATGAGTGGAAATTGAAATTTAAAATTCCCTTATCGATTTGGTAACTTATGAAACATGAAACCATGAAAGAAGGATCATACAATGATGATTTAAATACCCCTAAATTAAAGTATATTACACAATTAATACAATCATGGGCAGTACACACACCACATGCAATAAATAAGTGGTGAACAATGGAAATCTCATGGAATTAAAAGTGAGATAAGAAACCCCTAACTTTGTACTTTTTCCTTGGTCAACAGTAGTTTAACCTCATGTATAATGGTGAAATAATTGTTATTTAATTATACAAGAATCATTTACATTAATATGATATCATATATGATCTTTTAACATTGATTTGTTAATAATATCTTAGTATTATCGTCATTTTTGGTGTTAACTTACTCGTTTTCCTTTATATTCTTTGTTACGTAAGCCATGTTTGTTATGGATAGGTTGTATATTATTCATATTAAGAATTATATCAAGTCCTTAAACATTATTTTTAAATCATAAAATGATAATTATACTTTAATGGATACGATGGAGAATGAATCTCATCGCTTTCGTGGAGACGGTAGTCCGTACGTACACACGAGCGACAATATCATTCTTTTGATGTTAAAATAATATATAATTGGATGTTATATCATATATACAGATTAATTATAATGTTATATTTATTATTTACATGAATTACACATCAGTATTATACTCATCCAAATAATAATTTATTTAATGACAATTACACCACGATGTGGAGACGGTAAGCCGTACGTACGCACGTATGGTGACATGTCATTCAAAGGATGGATAGAATACTGAATATGGTTGTACCATATTTATAATAATATTATAGTATATTGGAGATACTGGATTCATTATTTTATAATGGGAATAATAAATAAATAATAATTTTAAGAAGAAATGAATTTGAAAAAGGGTGGTGAAAACATTACCTCTTCTTCAAGTTCTTCCTTTTGATTTGATCAAAAGGGATCCTTAGGTTGGCTTCATGATCAAAATAATGCCTCTAGATTGTAGTTAGGGAAGTTTAGAGAGTATTTGGGCAGGTTTTTTCCGAACCAAAAGGCTTTGATGGTGTGAATTAATGAGAAGGGGGAGTTCCCTTTTATAAGAGGGGTGAGGGGCACCTTTGGAAAAGCTAGAAATATTATTTTATAATAAATTAATATTTGGTTTATAATGTATAAAAAGTGTATTATTTAAATTTTAACGTGTGGATGGGTCGAAAACCACTCAACCAATAGAATTTATACTATTTTGGGTCATTATATTAACCATATCTTTTAGTTTTAACTCTTAGTTAATTAGTTTGACATTTACCATGTCACTTTGTATTTTTATATTATATAGTTAATAAACATTCTTTATACATCCAAGAGACCCCCATGTGGTCCATTAATGACACACCTATCATGATATAAGTCTCTTGGACAAACCTTATATTTTTAGTAATTTAATATCAATTAATAATATAATATTTGTTTTAAAAACTCTTTTATGTCAATTTTGACACTATTTGATAATTTATTTTTGTGAAACTTATAACAGAATTATTCCTTCGCAAAAATTCAATTACATCAATCCTAATATGTCATATTAACCTATAAAATTAGTTTAATTCAATAAAAGTATCCAATTATATTTATTTGGGTATTTATAATATCAATTATTTTAATTTTTCACTATTATGGTAATTACTGAATCATCATTGTTTCATAAATAAATTAAATTGTTTAATGTCTAAAAATTATAAATAAAATATAATTATGTAGGAAATATTTTTATCTTTCTAATGAATATTTATAATTAAATTTATCTTATGTATAACCCTATATTGAAAATGTTTTAGTAAATAAACTTTGATTTTAACTCTTTTAACTCTTCTTTGAATTAAATAATAAAAAATGTCCTAATCTAATCCAAGTGGACATAAATGATAATATTTTATTCCTAAGTTTATTTTTGGTCGAGATACACTTGTCCAATAGAATTAGTACATGTGTTAGGGTAATATTAATATCATATTTACCCTTAATTACCCTATTTACTTTTAACCGTGATAAATAAAAGTAAAAAGTTACTATTCACCAAAAATTATTTTCATCTCATTGAACCACATTTTACTACTTGATATTAAAAATTTCTCTCGTATTTTTGATATTCCATTCACAGAAGCGGTAAAATTAAGTTTTATGAAAAATTCAGTTTTTTAACTACCACTTAGTGGTTTCACTATTCATCAAAAATTGAAGTTTTTAAGAACAATACCAAAAATTAGGCCTAAGCTATATTTGACATTATGAATTCAAAAATTATGTCTATTTTACCAAATTCAAAACATATCAGTTGAATTAATTAATTTAAAAATTAATTCTCGTCGTCAAAACAAATAGCGTGTTTTTAAGAGATAATAACTATCAAAAGATTGACACTTGTTTATGTCTGGTTTAAATGTGAAATCTCATCCAATGACCAACATTGTATTAAATGGTAAAAATATATTCTAAATATACTTTAAAACCACTCAAATTAATAATTTATCACTATCAATTATTTTGATTAAAAAAAGTTGTTTTTAATTAAAATTTAGTAACTTCACTATTCATCAAAATATGAAATTTATCCGAAAAGTACCAAAATTTCACCCTAAGCTAATTTCGATATTATGAATCCAAAACTGAAGTCCATTTCAAAAGATAAAATTTATAAAATTTCAAAAAGTAGGTATTACTATTCATATCAGCTAGTTTGATTGGTTGTGGTGTATTAGAATCTCGAAGTTGCGTACAATGCACATCATTGCATTATTCAAAGGGAAACGTACCGTGGAAGCTTGGGGTGTTACATTATCCCCTCCTTCAATAAATTGTGTCCTCGCAATTTTTTTAAAATTGGGCTTGAGAATATAATGGAATGCCCCACATCGGAAAAAGAGTCAATAAAACTATCACTTTAAAAGAAAGGAATAGAGGTATAAAGGTCACCCAAGATAACCCATACTAGGATTCCATGTAGGAAAACATGGATATGGACGATAAACTAAGTGTTCAGTTCTGATGGAGAGGGATATAAAACATGATCATGAGAAAGTTAACAATAAGAAAATCACAAACTTGTGTTGGGACAAACTGTCCTTAATCTCCCAGTAGGAAAAGTAAATGGACAACATTTTTTTGTTTTAAGTTACATTACATAAGGAAGAGGAATTAATTTATGATATTGAATAAGAACATAAAGAGATATACTTACTTTTTAAGTAGAGTTTCATTCTTTAATAAATTTTTACCACTAACTCATTTTTTTTGAACAATGAGTATTCAAGAAGACTTGGTCACAATGGAAGAGTTAGAATAAACTTCTATACATGATCCACGTAGGATAAACTATATATTTACTTTGTCTTTAGAGATTAATCAAAACCAAAATGGTTAGTATAAAATCTGATGACCCCCAAATGGATATTCCATTAGAGAAAAAAACACTAACCTTAATTTCTAAAATTAAACCATCAATACCCCAAAGTTAAATAAATACCATTCAATAATCAATTGTCCTTAAAATACTTCAATATAATCCAAACTAATATTGAACCTCAAAACTAATAAGAATGTAGTCTTCCATGTTAAATTGTATCTCCAAATGACATTGAATACTCTTAAAGTCACATACCTAAAAGTAATTAACCTAATCATTTCCATAAACAACCAAAATCACTATAAATCCACAATAAAAACATAGATAAAAATCCACCATTACTCCTCAAATTAAATCCCATACTATTCTATTTTCCATACAACAAAGCGAACAACTTCCAAAATAACATTTATCACTTAATTACCAAATCATTTTCCTATACTAAGGGTATTCATTTGCTAAGACATAAGATCCCAAATCAAATTATTAATGATCAATAAAATCATTTAACTAAAAATAATAGTCACACTAACCAGGGACTTCACATAGTCCAGTGGTAGGTGATAAATCCCAATCGCACTTTGGTTGTGGGTTCGATTCCCACAGCTTTGTCTGACGCGATGGGTTGTCACACAGTCTGCGTGTTGTCCTTTATCAAAAACTATATTTTAAAACATTACCAAAATGTGATAAATTCCTCAAAATAACCATAACATAATTTAACCACAAATGTTATCTCATACCTTGCATTTTCATCCCAAATTATAATAACTTGTAATTGACTCAAACCCAATGATCATATTAAACCAAATGGTTATTTATAACTTTATCCACAAGAGAAAAGATAATTCTTTATAAAATATCATTCTCACATGGAAATATGTAGGGTTAAAAATACAAGAGAAAATTATTCGAAAGTAAACCCATCAACAAGGAGCACTAATACTTTTTAAACATTTCTCGAACCATTTATTTCCACATAGTTTCTTATTTGACCAATAAAATATCCTATAGAATAGGGCATTCACTCGGGTAATGGCCAGGTCCCCTACATTTACGTCAAATGACTGTAAATGGACTTTTAAGACTATTTTTATCTTCTTCCATAGTACTCTTCATTGTTATTTGGAAATTCTTCACTTTATGTTCTTCCTTCCCACATGTAAAGAATTTCTTTTTCCCATTGAGACACTTTCCTGGGTGTCTCCTTCCACATTTCCTGCATGATGGAAATTGAGGATTCCATTCTCCATGGTCTCAACTGCTAGAGCTCTTATCATTCATCACCTTTCTCTTCTTTGTTGAGTCTGGGAATTGGTTAATATATATATATTTTTGATCATATTTTTGGAAAATTGATTTGGAATAAAGACGATATATTTTACGCCTATCAACATTCCATTTTGTTTCACATTGCCACCACTATTACCACCTTGTACATCATTCTCAAAGTCACTATGACTTCTTTGGAATCCAGCCATTGACTAAAACCAGAAAGCATTGTGTGAGTAACAGTAGTCATAAAATTATTTAGAGATTAACATGTCACCATATTCTCAATTTGAAACACATTAGGATTAACCAAGGTCATTTACACTCATCTTATATATTTAATACTTCAAATTGGTTCACAAAGAAAATGTAAATTATCTTAAGCATATCCCCCGGGAGTGTTGTAACCCAGAGTGCAGCAAGGCCCGTTGTCGTGCACCAGTTCCCGTTCAAGTCTAGCTCAAAGCGGTGTTTTTGGGTTTTACCTCTAGGTACATCTATGCCAGAGCCACCTCTACCTGCTCGTATCCAGACATGGATGTATTGCTCGGAAAAATCAGAAAATCTCTACAATACCAAAATTCTAGGAAGTTATTCTATACTAATCCTCAAAGTTCATCTTAGGTCTACGTGCTCTAATCAGAGTTTATCTAAATCTAGCTTCCAAGGTTTGTACTAAACTTCCTCTAATACCAAATGTAATTCCCCGACCCTAGATACCCAGAGTCGGTGCATTATTGCATAACATTGGCATGATCACAAAGGATCATGTCTCGAAAGACCGATTAGTTTAGTAGTCTTGGAAGCACTAGATATATTCATAAGTCTTACATTACATTATAAGGTAAAAAAACTTCAACAACATATTGTCTTCATATCCCCTCATACTATCCCTACAGGTCATTCATAAATTACTTATTCACATCCTAGAAAAAATAAAACATTGAAAGGGGTGAGCTCAGATGCTCAGTAAGGATAACAATATAGCATACGCTTTCATAGATAAGCATAAACACTTAAAGCAATTTATAACTAAAACAAAAGCCTTTTAAACTTGAACTTCAGCATAATATGGCAAAGATAAAATGAAATAATGTCATTTACTTATTCACATGGATATTCTACTAGTCGAACAATCACACGCAATATCAATAACCACTTTCATAATTATGGAATACATAATGCCAGACTATCATAACCACATAGCCAAGGCCTCGTGCCAAGACTATAAATAAGATTTTGTCAAGGCCTTGTGCCAAGTCCCTAGTTTGTCTCATGAGACCTACTGTTGCATCGAGGAGGTATAGTGAGCTCCACCCGTCACTTACTAAGTCCAATTCATTCCTCATATGAACATGTTTAAACATAACATAAACATTCGTATTAAAACTAGCATACGAAATGTCAATACTCTAACCACAAAACATGAATGGTATAAAAATAGCACATCAATAGTCAAACATAACTTATTCGATACAATATGGAAGATTGTATTGTATCATATTAACCTCAATCGATAATAATGAATGATATTTACATAGATAAAAATAACTATCAAAACTATTTGAGAGAAATATCCCCCTTTTTCTTGAAATCATTTAAAAGTCACACTATTTGTCAAAAAAGCCATTTAAAAATAGATTTTTGAATCAAAGTGTCCCATAACACTTTGAAACTTTTAAAAGGAGTTTTAATTTTAAAACTTTAATGTCCATATAAATAAATCCTTAAAACCATTTGTAAAACATGGACATTAATGAGAAAGATTTAGAAGAATAAGTCTTTAAAACATTTAAAAATGGTATTTTAGTTAGAGTTTCTAACCAAAAGAGAGACACTTGAATACAAATAATTGAGGTAATCAAAACTTTCTAATATCATGATAATAAAGGGATTCATGATATACTATGTCAAAGTATATTATATACACCACATAAAAGTGATTTGGTGTATAACAACAAAGAAGTCTCAGTGGAATGTAAATTGATATAAAATCTCTCATAAAGGTCATATCCTTAGGTTAAGGATAAATCAATGACATAATTATGTGTGACAAATATAAATACACTAAATATTATTAGATATTCAGTGTAAAAAAATCAAATTACATTCACACATATTCTAGTAAAAACAACACCAATGAATTGGATGTTTATCTCAACAAATCGAGATTGAGTAAAAATTACTCTTATCAAGTTCATACCAATGACTTGAGAATTTATAAATGTAGTGATTATTTTTATAAAAAGTATATCCATATAAAGGGGAGTGGAAATTATGACATAATCAAATGAATACTTATTCCACACATAATCTTGGAGTAAAATAATCAATGAAGTATGCGTAAAGCCTTAGGAGTGGAAATTGAAATTTCAAATTCCCTTATCGATTTGGTAACTTATGAAACATGCACCCATGAAAGAAGGATCTACAATTATGATGTAAATACACATAAATTAAAGTATATTACACAATGAATACAATCATGGGCAGTACACACACCACATGCAATAAATAAGTGGTGAACAATGGAAATCTCACAGAATTAAAAGTGAGATAAGAAACCCCTTACATTGTACTTTTTCCTTGGTCGAAGGTAGGTTAACCTCCTGTATAATTGTGAAATAATTGTTATTTAATTATACAAGAATCATTTACATTAATATGATATCATATATGATCTTTTAACATTGATTTGTTAATAATATCTTAGTATTATCGTCATTTCGGGTGTTAACTTACTCGTTTTCCTTTATATTCTTTGTTACGTAAGCCATGTTTGTTATGGATAGGTTTTATATTATTCATATCCAGAATTATATAAAGTATTTAAACCTTATTTTTAAATCATCAAATGATAATTATACTTGAATGGATACGATGGAGAATGAATCTCATCGCTTTCGTGGAGACGGTAGTCCGTACGTACGCACAAGCAACAATATCATTATTTTGATGTTAAAATAATATATAATTGGATGGTATATCATATGAACAGAATAATTATCATGTTATATTTATTATTTAAATGAATTACACATCATTATTATACTCATCCAAATAATAAATTTATTGAATGACAATTACACCACGACGTGGAGACGGTAAGCCGTACGCACGCACGTATGGTGACATGTCATTCAAAGGATGGATAGAATACTTAATATGGTTGTACCATATTTATAATAATATTATAGTATATTGGAGATACTGGATTAATTATTTTATAATGTGAATAACATAGAAATAAGAAGTTTAAGAAGAAATGAATTTGAAAAAGGGTGGTGAAAACATTACCTCTTCTTCGGGTTCTTCCTTTTGATTTGATCAAAAAGGATACTTAGGTTGGATTTATGATCAAACTAAGGCCTATAGGTTGTATTGAGGGAAGTTTAGAGAGTATTTGGTCAGGGTTTGTCCGAACAAAAAGTCTTTTAAGGTGTTAATTAATGAGAATGGGGAGTGCCCTTTTATAAGAGGGGTGAGGGGAACCTTTGGAAAAGCTAGAAATATTATTTTATAATAAATTAATATTCGGTTTATAATGGCTCCAAAGTGTATTATTTAAAGGTTAAGGTGGGTATGGGTCTATACACACTCAAAAAATAGAATTTAGACATGTTTGGGTCATTATATTAACCTTATATTTTAGTTTTAACTCTTAGTTAATTAGTTTGACATTTACCATGTCACTTTGTATTTTTATATTATATAGTTAATAAACATACTATATACATCCAAGAGACCACCAAGTGGTCCATTAATGATGCACCTATCATGATATAAGTCTCTTGGATGAACCTTAGATTTTTCGGAATTTAATATCAATTAATAATATAATATTTGTTTTAAAAATTCTTTTATGTCAATTTTGACACTATTCAATAATTGATTTTTTTGAAACTCATAAAAGAATTATTAATTCAAAAAAAGTCAATTAAAGCAATCCTAATATGTCATATTTACCTAGAAAATTTGTGTAATTCAATAAAAGTTTCCAATTATATTTATTTGGGTATTTATAATATCAATTAATTTAATTTTTCACTATTATGGTAATTAATGCATCATCATTGTGTCATAAATAAATTAAACTTTTTAATGTCTAAAAATTATAAATAAAATATAATTATGTATTAAATATTTTTATATTTCTAAGTAATATTTATAATCGAATTTATCTTATGTATAAACCTATATTAAAAATGTTTTAGTAAATAAACTTTGATTTTAACTCTTTTAACTCTTCTTTGAATTAAATAATAATAAATGTCCAAATCTAATCCAAGTGGACCTAAATGATTATATTTTATTCCTAAGGTTGTTTTTGGTCAAGATACACTTGTCCAATAGAATTAGGACATCTTTTAGGGTAATATTAATATCATTTTTACCCTTAATTACCCTATTTACTTTTAACCGTGGTAAATAAAAGTAAAAAGATACTATTCACCAAAAATTATTTTCATCTCATTGAACCACATTTTACTACTTGATATTAACCGTGTCTCTCGGATTTTTGAAATTCCATTCACAGAAGCGGTAAAATTACGTTTTATGAAAAATTCAGCTTTTTAACTACCACTTAGTGGTTTCACTATTCATCAAAAACTGAAGTTTTTCAGAACAATACCAAAAATTAGGCCTAAGCTATATTTGATATTATGAATTCAAAAATTATTTATATTTTACCAAATTAAAAACATATCAGTTGAATTAATTAATTTAAAAATTAATTCCCGTCGTCAAAACAAATAGCGTGTTTTTAAGAGATAATAACTATCAAAAGATTGACACTTGTTTATGTCTGGTTTAAATGTGAAATCTCATCCAATGACCAACATTGTATTAAATGGTAAAAATATATTCTAAATATAATTTAAAACCAATCAAATTAAAAATTTATCACTATTAATTATTTCGATTAAAAAAGTTTTTTTTAATTAAAATTTGGTAATTTTCACTATTCATCAAAATATGAAAGTTATCCGAAAAGTACCAAAATTTCACCCTAAGCTAATTGCGATATTAAAAATCCAAAACTGAATTCCATTTCGAAAGATAAAATTTATAAAATTTCAAAAAGTAGGTATTACTATTCATAACGACTAGTTTGATTGGTTGTGGTGTGTTAGAATCTCGAAGTTGCGTACAGTGCACATCATTGCATTATTCAAAGGGAAACATACCGTGGAAGATTGGGGTGTTACAACCTCTCGCTCGAGATTGTCCGACCCCCCGTAATACTGACATGGGAGTAGTGGATGGACCACCGAGGCAGAGTCAACGTGTCGAGCAGACAGATCTACAGGGCGGAAGACGTGGTAGAGGTGCTGTGAGACTATAAGGAGGTGGTCGGTGGTTTGACCTTTTTCCACCACCACCCCCGGGAGGTCCACCCCAGGCTCAAAGAGCTGGTGGACAGAGGCAGGGACAGCTGCAGGCAGTGGAGGCTTATGACCCAGGTACTCCCGAAATGATTAGAGGTACAATATGAGTGTTTTCTACTTTGGCTGCTGTACTAACAAACACAGGTTCTATTCATTATTTTATGGCTGCTTATCTTTTTCGAGACATTGGGATTCTAGTTGAGCCATTGACTCGACCATTACGCTTAGAAACACCTACTGGAGAATATTCAGAGATCACACACCTTTGCAAACAGTGTGAACTGATCCTTGGAGGTGATGGTTTCAGTTGGAACCTCTTGGTGGTAGCGTCGAGGCCTTACGATGTCATTCTTGGTATGGATTGTCTATCCACAGTTCACGCCTAGATTGAATGATTTAGGTGAAGGGTGCAGTGTGTCCGCAGTAATGGAAGGAGGTTCTCCTTCATCAGTGAAAAGGAGACCTAAGCAGCGCAGGATGGACTCGTGCATAGGAAGGTACAGTCGAATTCACATCAGTTGGCTAGCCTAGCCCTTGGTGCTACAGATGTTACGAGTTTCCTATTTCCAGCAATAGTGGCTGAGTACGGGGATGTCTTTCCGAAGGATGTCCCTGGGCTACCTCCAATTGGGAGATAGATTTCTACATTGAGTTGCAACCCGGTACGACACAGATATCAGAATCAGTATAACGGATGGCTCCTGTAGAGATTCGTGAGCTGAGGGTGTAGTTAGAAGAATTGCAGAGGAAGGGCTTTGTGAGACCCAATGTTTCACCCTAGGCAGCCCCTGTTTTTTTTCCAAGAAGGGAGATGGGAGCTTGAGTCTTTGTGTGTATTACCAGAACTTGAATGAGGTGACCATGAAGAACCGGTATCCACTACCAAAGATCGATGACCTCTTCGACCAGTTAAGAGGGGAACAATGGTTCTTGAAGGTTGATCTACGACTTGGCTATCACCAGTTGCGAGTACGGGATTTGGATATACTAAAGACGACTTTCCGATGTCGCTATGATCACTATGAGTACATGGTGATGCCATTCATCCCGACGAACGCCCTGGCCATGTTTATGGGACTTATGAACTGGATCTTTCAGCCCTATCTAGATTGGATCATATTGGTCTTCATTGATGATATCCTGGTGTACTCTACGTCCGAGGAGGAGCACGCGGGGCACTTGAGGATGGTTCTAGATATACTATGAGAGCACCAGTTGTATGGGAAACTCTCTAAGTGTCAATTATGGATAAAGGAGGTCCACTTTCTGGGACACGTTATCTCACCAGATGGTGTAGTAGTGGACCCATCCAAGGTAGAGGTAGTTTTATCATGGGAGCCACCCGGAGTGTCACAGAGGTGTGGATATTCCTTGGGTTGGAAGGCTATAATTGGAGATTCATTCATGATTTCTCCAGGATTTTGGAACCCATGATAGCATTGACTTGAAATGGGTAGCCTTTCGTGTGGACTGAGAGATTCTAGTAGGACTTTCAGCAGTTGAGATAGAATCTGACGAGTGCCCCGGTTATAAGATTATCGAAGGAGGGTGTCGAGTACGTAGTGTTCTGCAACACATTAAGAACCGGGCTTGGTTGTGTCCTGATGTAGAGGAAAGTGGTGATTGCCTATGGCTCATGTCAGTTTATGCCACACGAGCAGAACTACACGACCCATGATCTTGAGTTGGAAACGGTAGTCTTCGCATGGAAGATGTTGCGAAACTACCTGATGGGCGAGCGATTTATCATCTACTCTGATCACAAGAGTCTCAGATATATCTTTTCACAGAAGGATCTGAATTTGAGATAGTGACGATGTCTTGAGTTCCTACAGGATTACGACTTTGAGATCATTTATACTCCTAGAAAGGGGAAAGTTGTGGCAGATGCTCTCAGTAGGAAATCCAGTTCACAATTACTGGATGAGGAGATGAGACAATTGGCCTCTTTACAGTTATCCTTCGTGGATAGAGATGAGAGAGCTTACCTTCAGTCTATGGTTGTTACCCCTCTACTCTTACAACAAGTTAGGGAAGAACAGCTCGAGGATGCTAGCTGTGAGACTCTTCATGCTTAGATATCCACAGGTGATGATGCCGATGGATATTCAAAAGGTGGGGAGCACATTTTTCTTTTTAGAGGGAGCATAGTAGTACCAGTGACGTTGCAGGAGGAGGTTCTAAGGGAGTTCCATACATCTCTTTTGGTGGTGCATCCAGGCATGGAAAAGATGTACCAGGACCTCCTATGTCAGTTCTGGTGGCCAAGAATAAAGAAGAGTGTGGCAGATTTTGTTTCTCGGCGCCTTACTTATCAGCATGTAAAGGCTCAGCACCAGGTGCCAGAAGGATTGAATCAGCCCCTGTAGGTGCCAGAGTGGAAGTGGGATGGGATATCCATGGACTTTGTGATGGTCTTACCACGTACATCTAGGGGACACGACGCCATCTGGGTGATCGTTGATTGACTCACCAAGTCTACCCACTTCCTATCCATAAGGGAGAAGAGTTCAATAGAGATCTTGGGACGCCTCTACATGCAGGAGATATTTCGACTTCATGGAGTTCCATCCTTGATCGTCTCAGATCGTGATGCTCGTTTCACATCCCAGTTGTGGAAGGGATTGTAGGAAGCTTTTGGGACTCATTTATGCTTGAGCACAACGTTTCATCCTTAGACTGATGGTCAGCCGGAGTGGACCATCCAGGTTTAGGAGGATATGCTACGAGCTTGCATACTTGACTTCGGTCATAGCTGGTAGGATCAACTACCACTGGTGTATTTTTCTTATAACAACATTTATCAATCCACTATTGGTATGGAGCCATTTGAGGCTTCGTACGGGCCACCTTGCAGGTCACCACTTTGCTGGAGTGACCCAGGAGAGTCAGCACTCATGGGCACAGAGATGGTGCGAGCTACTATGGAGAAGGTGCTGGTCATCCAGGAGCGGATGAAGACTGCACAAAGTTGGCAGAAGTCTTATGCCGATAAGAGATGGAGGCCCTTGGAGATCGAATAGGGACACCATGTGTTCCTTCGGGTCTCACCTCGATAGGGATTGCAGAGATTTTGCTGAGGTGGCAAGCTGTCTCCGAGGTTCATCGACCCTTTTCAAATTTTGAGTAGAGTTGGTGAGGTGGCATACCACTTGGCTCTACCCCCTCAGATGGACCTGGTACACAACGTCTTCCATGTGTCGCAGCTGCAGAGGTACGTGCATGATCCATCGCACGTTATCGACTGTGGATAGCTGGACATCGATGATGGAGCGACCTTTGCTGAGTACCTAGTGGAGATCGAGGATCGGTAGTAGAATATCCTTTGTGGGTGAGATATTCCCTTGGTGTGTGTCCGATGGCAGCATGGGAATCTCTAGGAGAGCACGGGGGAGCAGGAGGCTCATATTTGTGTGTAGTACCCACATTTTTTGAGTAGCCTTTGTTTTGGATTTTCCAGGACGTAAAAGCCGTAAGGTTGGTGTGATGTAATGTCTTGGATTTTTCCATGTTTTATTTTAATATTATGTGGGAATTATTTTGAGGCCAGGCGATGTAATGGCATGCAGAATGCGAGGCCCGGTGAGCCCGGAACAAATGTTTGAATTTAATTAAATAATTAAATTACGTGCGCATATGGTTTTCCTGAAAAAGTAAAATAACATCTTGAATGGGTGCTCGAATCAGAAATCCGAGGGCACTGTTGCATTCAGAATAATGATTTTAACCTTAGGCGAGGCCTATCATCATCCTATATAGGTTAGTGGTGAAATATAGTTTTTGGACGTAACTGTAATAAAATATTTTATAAAAATATTTTATTAAATCCTTGCTGCAGCGAAATATTTTAACTTTTTAAATAGACATTTCTCCAGGGATCAGGGTTACAATTCCCATAACCCAGAATTTCCCTGGAGGCTCTTGAAAGCTCTGGAGAAAACCTCCCAACGCGGTGACGGTGTTCTTGATGAGCTTCACCGGTGACGACGACGCGACGACCAGATCTTTGCCAACGAACACTGCGAATCCAGGTAGGGAGTTTGATTTCTTTGTGAATTATTTCCCATTCTTAATTCCTACAACAAACTCAGACTAATCCACGAACAAATTAGCCCATGGATCGATCATATTTACAGGATGGACTTTTTTGGGGATTTTGAGGATTTTGATTATTGAGTTATTTTGGTTTCGTTCAACCTTATAATGGTGACGAACCAAGATCGACACGATAATCGATCAAGGTTCATCCCTCTTGATTATTTGTGTTTTTCTTCCCCAAATTCTCGCATTCTTCGTGTTTTTTCTATGATTTCTTCACGGGATAAGAACAATGATCAACTGCGCCTTCGATCTGTAGCTTAACAATCAGAGATTGTAGATCCAACTTTGTAATGATGGTACAGAGCTGCGACGCCGGTTTCTGTGGACGATTCGGAGCGGATCAGGAGATATTTGTTTTTGGGCGTTTTTAATCGGATGGATCGTTGGAGGTTTATAACCCGATGAAAGGACCGAAAACACCCGATTCAGTGTTCGTATGATGTGAAGAACCCAGACCTAGAGCATCTGGATGAATGGACGAGATATCGAGAATCCAAAGGTCGGTCGAAGCACGAGGAGGAAGATGGAGGTTCTGGAAATTACCCGACTATACGGCGTGTAGTATGGGCTACACGGCATGTGTTCGTCGGTGGGCCACCTAGCATGTACTCTGAGAGTACACAGACATGGGTTGGGTGCATAGCCAAGGACACGGTGTGTATAACCTTCCCCGTCCAGACCCGTCCAGATACACCGGATACCCCGTGTACTGGTACATGGGCAGGAAACACGAACGAACACCATGTACGGGCATACGGCCAGGGTACACGACTGTTTCCCAGTTGATAGGACACAAAGTGTGCATAAACTTACACGCCATGTATATGATTTCCTACACAACTTCGATTCCAGACACAAGCTGTTTACACAATTAGTACCCAGAGTCAAGGAACACGGTGTTTGATCCTTCTACATGCCGTGTAGTTGAGTTTTACACAACTTGGACGGATGACAAGAGCCGTTACACGGGTAGTACCCGGGGTCAAGGAACATGGTGTGTAACCATAATACACATCGTGTAACCTGTTTTACATGGCATGAGCCAGTTTCCTTTTATGACTTGGACTTGTTTCCTTAGGGTTTGTCCCCTTGGTCTTTCTCCTGAAGGGTTCTGGTATCACGTCCTACATACGGGAGTATGATCCCTTTAGCAGGACATCATGAATAGAGTTGTTGGAATCCTCCCTGTGAGACTTGGAGCCGGATCCTCTATTTCTTTTGGGTACCCTAGGTAGAGTTCTTGGTATCGACATGACTAACTATTCACGGGCGCCGATCGTCTGCTTAACGGATTAGTTCAGACTGAGTTGTTGGAATCACCCCATGGATATTGGTTGTGATACTCATCTGAGCATCATGTTCTCAAGTAATTGTGGAGTGTGTTCTCTCGGAATGAGTACTTCGTGTCTCTCTCTTAAGACCTAGGAGTGTGCTCTCCTTGTTACATCCTTAGTGGAATCTTCGAGCTGGATCTTAGTGTTGGTATCGAGATAGTCGATCGTGTTTGAGTATATATAGATATTCTTGTTATATGTTATGTAGAAATATACTGTGTGGAGCTGATGGTATCTTTCCATTGTGGTATTTCCCTTGTTGTATTTCTTTTGTGGTTTCGGGGTGTCCTACTGGGTATTTTATACTCACCCCTACACAGGTTGTGCCCACACGTGTCGTGTCTTGTGCAGACGAGCGATCCTTTGACATGATTCTAGGTGGACCAGGACCAGGGGATGCTCAGTGAGATCAGGCGGGCCAATGTGTGTTCTTACAGCTACAGTTTCCAGTCCCAGTACCTTTCTATACAGGTTGGACTTTGTGATAGACTTTCTTTTGGTGGGCTTGTACTTTTGGCCCAGTGTTTTACATTATTGTACTTTACTTTCCTGTCATACTCTGTTGGTTGGGTTTTTAGTGTATGCATGCATTTACCTTTATAGTAGTTTTTACTATTCATCTTTGTGGGCTTGGAGATGTGTGTGTGTGTTTACAGGTTTATAGGCAATTCCTCCCATGTTAGTAACATACCTACTCGGTGGTAGTCACCAACCCCTGGCCTATTGGAGGGGGTATTGGGGAGTTGTGACTTAGGCCCCACTGGGACAGGTCGTGACATAAATATTTAATGAATATTATAATTTGGTAATTTATATCACATATAATAATAATTTTTTTTATCACCATCTATGCAAAGCATCTATGAAAGATGAATCACATCGCCTCGTGAGGTGGTAGTCCTCTGCACATAAGAGAGACATTATTATATATTCTCTGAAATGGAATTAAATATGATATATATATATATATAACATAAAATTAATCCATATGAATAATTTTTTTATGAATATCATATTTATATTTTTTTATCCATCATCATACCCGATAATGAATGGTGGTAATTGAAGAACGAAGAAAATCAGTTTGCAAGGTGGTAGTCCACCATACAATTATTGATGATTTCATAACCATATAATAGATTTGTTCAATTACTTTTTTAATCATTACATAAAAAATATTATTATATTAAATATACTAATTTTATTATATTATCTTGTTTTGAAAATAATATAAGGACACAAATAAGAAATAAAATGAAGACACTTGTTGAAGAACATTGCCTCTCCTTCATGTATCATCTTTAGGTTTTCATAAAATCTAAAATTTTTTTATTCCCAAACTAATAATTCTATTATGATTTTAGGGAAATTTTAATGTTAATTAAGGATTTATTGGCTTAACCAAAGAGGTTTCAATATGTGTTGATTAGATGAGAGGGTGGCCTTTAATATTTGGGGTGAGTGTAACACTTGTATTTGTTATGAAAGAGTCAATTCCAACAATGTTTTATTTCATGTTACCTATCCCAAATAATTGTATATTCTTGATACTATAATGTATAGGTTCGATATAAGGTATTCCAATTGGATTTGGACATGTTTTTGGTAATTCTTACACCATATATTCTTTGTTTAATCGCTAATTGAACTTGTCTTTACCATTATCACAATAATTATTTTTATCTGATTTCACAAATCAATACAGTAAAAAATTATTTTTAACATATTAGATAATATTAAATATTCTAAATCCATGTATGGAAACCATTTGGAAATATTATACTGATAGAATTGTCGGAATATAAATTAAAATTAATCTCGCAAACATGATGAGAAAACATGTTTTTGTAATGTTTTTTATCCA
Organism: Viscum album; assembly: GCA_963277665.1. NCBI lineage: Eukaryota > Viridiplantae > Streptophyta > Magnoliopsida > Santalales > Viscaceae > Viscum > Viscum album. The sequence continues at coordinate 914,927,412 of OY728150.1, forward strand.
ATTTGAATATGAAAATGATTAAATTGACCTAAATTAGATTAATATATTTATAAATAACTAATTATATGATAAAACCATTTCATAATATCATTAAAAATAAATTTATTTAAAAAAATTTATTAAAATTTATTATTTTCACTAGTCATTAAAAAATAATACTTTTCTAAAAAATATGACAAATAGAACAAATATAACCTTAATATTCTAATATTAAAAATGGAGTTTATTTTTAAAATTAATTTTATAAATGTGGTAAAAATTAATTTTAAATTTTATGCAAATAAATTGAATAAACAGTCCTTTAAAAAAATAAGGGTTTTCATAAAAAAAATATGTCTTTCAAATGATCCTAATTTTATTATTAATCAATAGATAATTAATAAAAATTTGTAAACTATATATATTTATTTATTTTTTAATACTATTCATTCATTTTATTCCAATATCTATTATATAGCTATCATATAAGGCCCAAACCACAAAAAATTACATAATCTTTAATTAAGTTAATAATTCACATTGAGGACCTTTTCAGGTTTATAATTTTAGATAATTAGGCCGTAAATATTAGATTATGTCTCAAAATATTTCAATGTAGACACTTATTATTTATCCTTTTCTTTAAAATAATAAAACCCCTTAAATAAAACAATAATTCTTTTCTTGATATAAATCATCTTGAATACATCATTTCTCTTACCCTTCCTTATACCCTATGAAAAACATTTCAAAAACATGGGATGATCACAAAAAACACTATACGTGTAATAAAATAAGGAAATTAAACATTATTCCATCAATACATACAAATAAATGAAATCATTCTTCTCAATAAAAATCAAATGCTCTTTAACATACCTCATTAAATCATAATATTTATGAATAAATCATAGAAATCATAAATCATAAAGGTAAATTGTGGAATCCATAACATATATACATTGTAGATTTCACAGCTACCTAGGGAGTTATGTTTGGAATACCCATCACAATATATTCCCTAAATCTCTATAGAGAAACATTAATGTCTACCTTGGTCACATTACCCTATGCATTGGAGAGCTATCTCAGTCTCACCTGCCGTTGGTTTATCATAGAACCATCCATATATGTAAATATTGCCCGAAAACCATAAAATATTCATAACACAAGAACAAGTATATATGAATAGTAACATTTCCACATTTTAATCACAATAGAATATTTCAAGATATTGATATAATTAATTCATATAAAACATTCTAGAAGAAGAGTTTTGAATCAAAGTGTCCCATACCACTTTGAAACATTTGAAATGAATTTACACTTTAAAAAGTAATGTACATATAAATAAATCCTTAAAATACTTTCTAAAACATGTACATTAAAGTTAAGGATTTATAACATTATATCATTAAAACATTTAAAATGATGTTTTTGTTAAAGAATACCTTACCACCTGAGAAACTATTGAATAAAAATAATTAAATAATAACATCAAAGGATACTATAAATATAATTAGAATATATGAATTCATGATATAAAATGTCAAAGGGGTTGTATATAAACCTTATAGGACAATAAAGGTGCATAATATCAAGATATGCCTCAATTAAAGGAAATTGAGATGTAGACCCTTATGAAAATTTGAAAGCTTAACGACATCACTTTAAAATTCATAAAAGGAGTTAATTAGAGCGAAAAGGGTCACGAATCACTTGGAAATAAAATTTATATCAATAAGTATATATAATAACAAATACCAATATATGAATGTGGAAATTAAAAGACACAACATAAAAGAATTCTTTGATTAAAGGAGGAGGGTGAAAGGATCCCTTTCCTTGAGTCAGATTCGCCACGCATGTTCCTTGTTTTTACTGAATAACAAACATCAGCTAATTTCTACATGCTTAAGATATTTTTTCAAGGATATTATTCCTTTTATATTAATTATTACAATTTTATAAAAATTACATAATTATTTTTGTTAATATCAGTCGTTTTGTCGATAATGGTACTTGAGTCGAAAATGATCATGTTATAATTACAAATTGTCCATGAGGTCAAAGGTACATTATCTCTAGAGTTATATTCATTATTTAAATATCATATGTATCATATATATTCAGTATAAATGAATTTATAATAGTCCATAACACTTTGAGATAAAAAATGAAATGCACCATTCATGGAGACAATCATCCGTACGTACGCATGAATGCTACTTTCATTTCTTTTTTTCATTTTTTAAAGGAATGAAAACTAAATGATACATAGGTATATTAAAATTATATTATAATAACATATTATATAAATTAAATAAGTTCACTAACTCTATCCTTTATACATTCCATGTATGGAATGAATGAGTCAACTCACATTGAGGTGGCGGTAGTTCGCACTTCCTTAAATGAAATTATCGTAATTATACATTATGGAAAGTATAAATTTAGAGAACCAAATATTGACATACATGGACATTACATTACTTTTGAGGAATACATAATACATAACAAAAACCAACACTCAAGTACCGTAATATTTTATTGTCTTTGGAAATTCAGAACATAATATTCTAATAATGGGGAAAGATCTTCAAAATCTCCCATAAATATCTTCCCCTTATGTTTTCTTACCTAAAACTGTTCTTTATATCCTGGGGAAAAGAAAATATATAAAGGTTGAGCTCAAATTCTCAGTAAGGGCAAGAATGGAGAAAACAAAACAAACCATATACATTTGAACATAAAAACATGAACATAATGTTTAAACATCAAAATCTTGAGCAGTGACATAAAACATGGCAGTACATAAGGCATAGATCATAATGGAACATCAATCATGATAAAACAGATTGGAAATAAAACTTGTAATTGTGGAAAAACATTAAGAAGATGATATTATTACCATAGTATCCAAGACATTGCTGCCAAGACCATCTTGGTGGACACAGTCCCTTACTGAACTGAGTTCACTCCTCGTTCCAGTCATGTATCACTGAACTGGATTAACTTTTCGTTCCATCCATGTCTATCTCATGAGATAAAAATATTTACCCAATTCATTGGAGAGGATATATAGGTCCCACCCATCTCATAATGAAATCATTCTTACTTGTGCCACAACATGAACATAAATCATTCATCATTACCCAAAGTATAAAATGGGTTTCATAAAAATCATCCCATCGTAACATAATCCATACAAAAAAAAATATATCATTTCATTGTAAGAAAAGTGAAACCATGTTAATCATAGTGAAATTATACTTGAAACATACACATATGAAATAATTCCATCTTATATGGAAAATGGTTTTGATAAAACACTTGAAATGAATTCTTGAGGAAAATATCCTTTCTTCTTCAAAATCATTTTATTTTCAAAAAATGCCCTACAATTTTAAAGAAAATGATTTTGTTGAAAATATTCATTAAATATTGTAGAGTAAGCTTCATGAAAATAAGGCGTTATGAAACAGTAAAAATCTGTTCATGCCGTATAAGTTAAAAAAAACTTTCTTCTCATACTTTTGCTGGAAAATTCAAAAAGTACCTCGTATGGTAAACAAAAGAAATATTCCTTCCATACGATGTGGTAAAAGTAAAAAAAAGGGTAAAAATGACTTTAAAAATACATGGAAGAAAAGTAAAAAAATTTATGAATAAATTTTGAGAACATAAGGACATGGATAATAAACATAACCCCAGTAAATACTTAAGAATAAACAATCTCAGATAAGAATGATATTGGAATAATTATCCCTTACCGTATGTCCAATTTCTTCCGTATGTGTCTGAGACTCCTGTATAGTGGGTTTAAACATATTATTAACTTGTAACAGAACCATAATAATATTTATGATATCATATATGATTCACTTACGACTTTATATTATCTATTCATTTGTCAATTCCATGTTAAAGCAGCGTTTTGGGTAAAATCGTTTCATTTATCGTCCATGTTTTGAATAGTAATTATTAATATGATTACTTAGATCATGATTAATTAATTCCAGAATATAAAACATGATTTATATATAATATATATTCAGAATATACATATATATAATAGATCGATAAATGGAAATAAATACACCATTCATGGAGACAGTAGGTCGTACGTACGCATGAACACTGTTTTCATTTCCTTTTTGAATTGAATGGAATTATGTAGATGACACACATATATATATAAGTAAATCCAGTTGCATTATTATATCATATATTTCATGATTACGTATTATATATACTTTATAATCATTCTTGAATTGTTAACATGGAAAATGAATCTCATCACGTCGTGGAGGTGGTAATCCGTACATACGCACGAGCGATGATATCGTTCCCATATTTATTGAATGGAATTGGAGTGGATGATATAATATATTAGAATCTGTATGATGTTATAATAATCATATATAGTTATTATTTACACCATATACCCATCCAAGTAAGGTGGTGGTAGAAAAACTGATTACACCACGGCGTGGAGACAATATTCCATACGTACGCACGCGCGGTGATTTCATTTTCTGTAGAATGGATAGAAGGTGAAATGGGGTTTTTTAATATTTATAATAACATATAAGTATATAAGTAAAACTTATGTTATTAATTTAGAATGAAACAACTAATGAAGAGGAAGTAGAAGAAGAAAGAAACTTGAAAGAGTCGGTAGAAGAGATTACCACTTCCTCGACAGACCTCCTTTAAACTTCTTCTTAGGGCCTTAGAGTTGGTCTTTTGAGAAGACCAGAACCTCTATGATATAACTAGAGAGGTTCTAAAGAGGAATTTTTAGGTTTTAGCTGAGATTCAAGGCTCAAAATGGTGTAAATATAAGAGGGAAGGGGTGCCCTTTTTATAAGGGAGGAGAGGGGCACTTTTGGAAACCTCACAAATATTAATTTATAATAAATTCCAACCCCAATTAAAATCTTCCAAAATGACCCAAATCCGAAATTAGATGAGTTAGGTTTGTAATATCATCAGAAAATAAAATTTATACATGTTGGTAATTTATTTTAAACATTATCAACCTGATTTATCCTTATTTAATCTATTTAATGTTATTTGTGGTTATAAGATTCTAAATTTTAAATTGTTATAAATAATTACTTATGTATTGTGAATTGTCCATAATTGGATTTTTATGAAATTTTTGACCATATAAATTTTAATTTAAAATTGTTAAATATTTTTGTGATTTTTAAACAATTTTATATTATGTTAATTTTTTAAAATAACAATAGTGTCTATTTTGACACTATTTATTTATATGAATTTAAATAAAATCCTCACAGAAGATATGTTCAAATTAAAATATTTTATAGATTTATAACATTTCATATATATCTATAAAATTAGTGGAGAACAGTAAATAGTTCATATAATATTTATTTTAATATTTTTAAAACCATTTATTTGATATTTCAATCAATATAATAATTTCAACATCACTATTGTGTCACATTTAATGATAATTATTTAATCCCTAAAAATTATAAATAAATTCACATGATGTAGATAAGTTTATTATATTTCTGGATACTATTCATGTTCGAAGTTTCATGAATTTTATCACTAAATTAAAATTATTATACTTATAAGATTTAACAGAGTGACATGTTGTCACTTTCTTTGGTTTTAATAATAATTAATTTTTTTTCATGGTCAAAAGTCCATAAAATGAAACTAATCCGACACTTAGGTGATATGGGTCGACTTTTAGTCATCCAATAGAATTTTTTCATGTGTTAAGGTAATTTTATAATCTTAGGTTTACCATTAATTACTCGATTTATCTTTAACTGAAGTAAATAAAAATTACCGTGGGTACTATTCATAATATCAAAAAAAATAAAGTAACCTATTAACATAATTTGGACCCACTGAATCCAAATAAGGAATCAATTTTTCAAAATTCAAAACACAGAAGTTTCAGTAATTAAATTAAAATTTATCCTGTTGTTAAGAAAACAAGTTTTAAAAGTTAAAATATTTTCAAAGATTGAAATGTTTTTACCTATTAATTAAATGTAAAATTAACAGTAATGATATAAATTATATTAAATGGTAAAAATATATTCTATTTATAATTTTAAACCATTCACTATTATAATTTAACCATATAAATTATTGCGATGAAAAAAGTTGTTTTTAATTAAAATATAGCGTGTTTTTACTATTCATTAAAATATGAAAGTTATCAGAATAATATGAAAAATTTATCCAAAGTAAATTTTTATATCATTATTCCAAATACGAATTTTATTTTTGTAAAATTTTACTTATAAACATGTCAAAAACTAGATTTAATGTGGGTGCGCCATCAAAAGGTGGCAAAACAATATTTTTTGAAAAATACTTTTTTTACACAAAAAATTTATTTTGTTCTCATACCATGTTCTAGAAAATGTGTAAGATGAATAATAATGTTGTAAAATTCAAAATGTAGTTAATACTATTCATAATGTCTAGTCCATAATAATATTATAACAATATATCGTTGTTTAGTGAAACCCGGTATTGCATACAACACATGTTATCGAGGAAGGTCGTGATGACGTGTAATGCAAGCCAAGTCAGAGATGCGTGTAGTGCAATATCCCTTGGGTTTAGAATACAACACAAGACATAAATGCAATTAAAAAAAATAATTCTCATAAAATCTTGGGTTATTACATTCTACACCCCTTAAAATTAATTTCGTCCTTGAAATTCGTTGGGGTTATAAATGGTTTATTACTTGAAAGTTTCTTTCATAGAAACCCACATCGTAAAAAGGAATAATAAAACTTAATTTTAAAAATTGAATTATGAAACATATAAGTTACCCAAATTAACTCATCACTGGGTTTCCACATTGGAGAACATAGGTGAAAATATTGATATGGAAGAGAAACCTAACCATCAAGTTCTGATGGAGAGGGGTAGAGAACATGGCTATGAAAAATCCAATAATCACAAAGCCATAAATTTGTGATGATCTAAGGTACCATCTAATCCATCGGATATAAGGGCACTAGGACAACATTTTTGGTTTTCAAGATCATTTCCCTAAAGTTGAAGAATTTGAATTAGAATAAATACTTACTTTATTTCGGTATAATCTCACCTTTTTTCGTGCCTTGAACAATTTCCACTCCATCTCTTAAAGAAATGAAGTTGAATTTTTCATTAGTGAAGTGTTATAAGATCATGTGATAGAATGATGGGTCATTCCATATGTCTCAAACAAAAGGTTATAAAAAGTTATCAAATATACATAAGTCCAACGATGGTGAGGTTAATCATATATGATTCCAAAAATGGACGTATAACTATCATACTACATAATAAAATCAAACTAGTTTATACTAACCAGGGACTTCCTGTAGGCCAGTGTTAGGCAATAAAATCCTGTATCACTTCGGTTGTGGGTTTGATTCACACAGCCTTGTCCGACATTACGGGTTGTCATCCATCCTACAGGTTGTCCCTTTTTCTAAAACTACATTATTATAACATTCCTGCAATAATATCAAAAATAGTTATAGCCTTGAACAATACTATCTGATTCCCAATATAATCTATTCTATCCTTAATATTTAACCAAAATACTTCTTTCCAAACTCATAGTATAAAAAGAGTGATTACTATAATGGTCATCAACCAAGAATGTGAATACCATCATTTATACCCCCCATATATCATAAGATATATCTTGTTGATCGCATTCCAAACATGTGAATACCTTTATCTTGTATTCTCTTGCAACATTAATTACCATTGAACCATAGTGAAAACATGAATGCTATCAAAAGGTAACTCTTTCCACATACCAGAATCCAAAAATTTCCATATACTCAATCCATGATATCAATTTTTCCTTATATCAGTCATGAGCTCATTAATATTATTTTCTCCTTATCCCTTCATTATGCGCATATCATCTGCTTTCCAAAATATTTGAATTACTTTTTCATGGTTACTGGTACCATATAATTATTGAAAACCATAATAAACCAATACATAGATATTCCAATATTCCACTGTACTATAAATTAGATTCTACAACATTATTTTGGAATCCCACTACATAAACACATAATCATTCCACTACATCATTGTCATATTCAACATCGCCAATAGTGATCGCATGTGAATTCCCTTTGTTCTTTTCTTTAAGAGGTTTCTCACGTCGATCATCATTAACCCTTGTATTAGGGAACTGATTAGCCAAATGCCCCATTTCCTTACACTTGAATCATTGAAGTGTCGGTGGAGCATTCTCTGTAGTCTTTTCTCTATTCACTTCATTAGAAACCCTTTTCCCATTACTTCAACACTCATCTGCTTGATGACCTTCTTTTCCACACTTAAAACATTTTCTAGTACCTTTAAGACAGTCTCCACCATGCTTATTTCCACACATTGAGCATAAAGAAACATTCACCTTCTTTTCACCATTGTTTTGAGGTTTTTCCTTGAACTCCATCTTTCATTTCTTGTCAAAACCATGAGATGGATATGTTACACCAACTTCCAGTTCTACCTTGATAGCACAACTCACAATTTATTTATAGAGGTACAAAGCTTGACGTACATGGACATTACATTACTTTTGCAGAATACTTAATACATAACAAAAACAGACACCAAAGGAACGTAATAGTTTAGTGCCTTTGGAAACATGGAACATGATCTTCTAATCTCAGTGAAAGATCCTCAACATCTCCCATAAAAATATTCCTTTTTTCTTACCTAACACCTTTCCTTATATCCTGGGGAAAAGAAATCATAAAAAGGGTGAGCTCAAATGCTCAGTAAGGGCAAACATAGTGAACATAAAACAATCCATAAACATTTGAAAGCAAAAACTTGAACATGAAATTTAAACATCAAAATATTGAGAAAAGACATAAATCGTGTAAGTATGTAAAGAATATATCATAATGGAACATCAATCATGATAAAATATAATAGGAATAAAACATGTAATTGTGTCAACCATTCAGAACATGTTATGATTTCCATAGTAGCCAAGGAATTTCTGCCAAGACCATCTTAGAGGACAAAGTCCATTTCTGAACCGAGTCACCCTCGTTTCAGTCCCGTTTCACTGAACTGGTATAACCTACCGTTCCATACATGTCTATCTCATGAGATATAAATCTTTACCCAATGCATTGGAGGGAGATATAGGTCCCACCCATCTCATAATGAAACCATTCTTATATGTGCCACAAAATCATAAATCATACATCATAGCATAACCCATGTAATAAAAATGGGATTATTAATCATCATGCCATCATAAAAAAATCTATATAAGATAAAAGGACATCATAAAAATAATTACATCATAACATAATCAAAACAATGTAAAAATAGGGATAGAAACATAACCCTATATTATCTTAGATGAGAAATAATTTTGATAAAACACTTGAACTCCATTCTTGAGGAAAATATCCTTTCTAATTCAAAAACATTTTCCTTTCTTAACATGTCATATAAATTTAAACTAAAAGAAGTTGATTAAAAATAAACTTGAAAACTTGTAAAGTATGATTCAAGGAAATAATGTTCTAAAAATTCATTCATGTCGTATAAGTTAAAAAAACATTCTTCTCGTACTTTGGCTGAAAAAGTCAAAAAGTACCTCGTACGAAAAATGACAAAAGATTCATTTCATATCTTTTGTTAAAAACTAACCAAAGGGTAAAATTGGTTTTAAAAAATTATAGGAGGATATAAATAATATTAAATATTGAGGAAACTTGTATTTAGATGATAAATATTCCCCAGTAAATACTTACGTATAAGCAATCTTGGATAAAAATGTGATTTGCAAAATAATCCCTTACCTTAGGTCTGATATGATTCGTACGTATCCGAAACTCTTGTATAATGATTTAAATAATGTCATTGACTTATTATAGAATCATATTAATTTTTATGATATCATATATGGTTCACTTATGACTTTATATTACCCGTTCTTTTGTAAATTCCATGTTAAAGAAGCATTTTGGGTAAAATCGTTACATTTATCGTACGTGTTTCGACTCGTTGTTCTTGATATTATTACTTATATACTGATTTACATAATTACAGAATGTAAAATATTATTTATATATAATATATATTAAGCGTATAAATATATATATATATGATAGCTTGATAAATGGAATGAAATACACCGTTCATGGAGACGGTAGGCCATACGTACGCATGAACACTGTTTTTGTTTCCTTATTGAATTGAATGGAATTAAGTAAATGACATAAATATATATATACATAAATACAGTATCATTATTATGTCATATATTTCATTATTATTCATTATATATACTCTATAATCATTCATGAATGGTTAACATGGAGAATGAATCTCTTCGCGTTGTGGAGACGGTAGTCCGTACGTACGCACGAGTGATGATATCATTCCCATGATCGTGGAATTGTATTGAAGTGTATGTATAGTATTTCATAATCAATATAACTTTAAAATAATAATATATAGTTATTTATTTACACCATTATACCCATCCAAGTAAGGTGGTGGTCAAAAACAGATTACACCATGGCGTGGAGATGGTATTCCGTACGTACGCACACGCGGTGATTTCTTTTTCCGTAGGATGGATAGATGGTGAAATAAGGTTGTTTAATATTTATAATAACATATTAGTATATAATTAATACTTAAGTTATTACTTTATAATGATACAACTAAAGAAGAATAAGTAGAAGAAAGAAGAAACTTGAGAGAATCGGAAGAAGAGATTACCTCTTCTTCGACGCACCTCCTTTAAGCCTTCTCTTAAAGAAGTAGAGTTGGTATTTTGAGAAGAAATAAACCTCCAGAATGTTTCTAGGAAAGTGTAGAATATAAATGGGTAGGGGTTGTCCGAGATTCAAGGTTCAAAAGGGTGTGAAGAGAATAGGGAAGGGGTAACCTTTTTATAAGGGAGGAGAGGGGCACCTTTGGAAATCATTAAAATATTAATTTATAATTAATCTAACCCCACTTAAAAACCTCAAACAATGACTCATATTCTAATATTAGATGATATAGGACTTTAATATAATCATACAATAAAATTTAGACATGTATAGAATTTATTTTAAACATTATCAACTTGATTTATCCTTATTTAATCTATTAAATTTTATTGGTGGTAATAAGATTCTAAATTTGAAATTGTTATAAATAATTACTTATGTGCTGTGAATTATCTATAATTAGATAATTTATGAAATTTTAGACTATATAAATTCAAATTTATAATTTTTAAATATTTTTCTTATTTTTAAACAATTTAATAATATGTTATTTTTATTAAAAAACAATAGTGTCAATTTTGAAACTATTCATTTATTTGAATTTAAATAAAGTCCACACAGAGGATATATTCAAACTAAAATATTTAATAGGTACCTAACATGTCATAGTAATCTATAAAATTAGTGGATAACATTAAATAGTTTATATAATATTTATTTTACTATTTATAAAACCATTTATTTGATATTTCTCTTGATAAAATAGTTATTACAACATTATTGTATAATTATTAAATATACTTATTTGTTGTATAAAAAATAAAAATAAAAAACTAGGATGAATATAAATCTTATATATTTTATAATTATACATTTATTCAGATTTATCTTCTAAAATAACCAAATTTTAAAATGTTATATTTATTAACTTATGAAGGTGACAACTTTGACATCATATAAAATAAAATAATATAAGTGTCATAATCACTTTATTAAGACTCCAAACGGTCATATATTAGGTCATTGGATGATTATGGTGTATATATACACTACCAATAATTTTTGTTCAGGTTTGTGAGCCCTTTAATATGTATTACTATTTCAATAAAAACAATATTATTGATTTTTTTACTCAATAAATAATTTTTGCATCATTAATGTATAAGATAATAAGGTAATTAAATAACTATTAAATATTAAAAATAAATTACCATGATAAATAAAAAAATTTTATCTTTAAAATGAGTATTTATAACCGAATTGTTATACTATATAACCTTATATTATAAATACTTTAATTATTAAAGTTTGAGTGAGACATATTTCACTTTCCTTTAAATAAAATAAACTAAAGGTCTTAATCACCTCCAAGTGGGTTCTAATGGAATCCATTTCGACCCAAATATGAGTTAGGACAAAATATAATTATCCAATTGTATTAATACAAGTGTTAGGGTAATTTTATAATATTATATTTACCCTTAATTACCCGATTTAACTTTTACTATGGTAAATAAAATTTACCGTAGTTACTATTTATAATGCCCAAAAATAAAAAGTAGTCTATTAATATAATTTGGACCCACTGATTCCAAATATGGAATCCATTTTTACAAATTCAATACACAGAAGTTGCAAAAATTAAATTAAAATTAATCTCGTTTTCGAAAGAAAAAGGGTTGTTGTTTAAATCATTGCAAAAGATTGAATTGATTTAACCAACGAATTCAATGTAAAATCAATAATAATGACATACCTTATATTAAATGGTAAAATTATATTATATTTATATTTTAAAACCATTCAATATTATAGTTTAACAACATAAATTATTACGATGAAAAAATATGTTTTTAATTAAAATATAGCGTGTTTTTACTATTCATTAAAATATGAAAGTTATCAGAAAAATATGAAAAATTTATCCAAAGTAAATTTTTATATCCTGATTCCAAAGAAGAATTTGATTTTGTCAAATTTTACTTATAAACATGTCAAAAACTAGATTTAAAGTGGGTGCGCCATCAAAAGGCTGCAAAACTACATTTTTTTAAAAATACTTATTTTACCAGAAACTTTTATTTTGTTCTTATACCATGTTCTAGAAAATGTGTAAGATGAATAATAATGTTATAAAATTAAAAATTTAGTTAATACTATTCATAAAGGCTAGTTTATAATAATATTATAATAATATATCGTTATTTAGTAAAACCTGGTGTTGCGTACAACACACGCTATCGAGGAAGGTCACGATTGCGTGTAATGCAAGCCAAGTCAGGGTTGCGTGTAGTGAGCGACTCCTTTTTTGTTGCGTATAACAAAATCCAACCATATTTCATTAATACATTGAATATATATATATATATATATACTCAATGTTGCGTAGAATAACTACTATCAAACAAACTTGAAATTGTGTGTAACACGATCCAAGAGTGGTGTTGCATATACTGCAAGCTAATACGGTGTTGCGTATAATGCAAGATAATCTTGTGGTATCATACAACACAATACAACAAATAAATTAAAAAGAATACTTCTCATAAAATCTTGGGGTGTCACATTCTACCCCCCTTTAAATGAATTTCACCCTCTAAATTCGTCGAGGTTATAAATGGTTTACTACTTGAAAGTTTCTTTAATAGAAACCTACATTTTAAAAAGGAATACTAAAACTTAATTTTAAAAAGTGACGTATGAAACATAATGGTTACCCAAATTAACTCATCATTGGGTTTCCTTGTGGGATAACACAGGTGAAAATATGGATATAGAAGATAAATCTAAACATCAAGTTTTGATGGAGAGTGGTAGAGAACATGCCTATGAAAAATCCAATAATCCCAAAGCCATAAATTTGTGATGATCTAAGGTAAAATATGATTCATCGGATATGAGGGCACTGGGACAACATTTTTGGTTTTGAAGATCATTTCCCTAAAGTTGATGAATTAAAAGAAATACTTACATGATTTTGGTTCAATCTCACTATTGTTCGTTCCTTGAACAATTTCCACTTCATATCTTAAAGAAATGAAGTTGAATTTGTTATTCGTGAAGTGTTAGCAGATCATGTGATAGAATGACGGATCATTCCATCTGTCTCAAACAAAAGGTTAGCAAAAGTTATTAAATATACATAAGTCTATTAATCATATATGGTTCCTAAAGTGGACGTATACTTTATATCTTATACCACTTTATAAATTAAAACTAATTTATACTAACCAGGGACATCCTTTAGGCCAGTGGTAGGTGATAAAGGCCTATCACACATTAGTTGGGGGTTCGATTCCTAGAGCCTTTTCTGACGCGACGGGTTGTCACCTATCCTGCAGGTTGTCTTTTTTCTAAAATTAAATCATTATGACATTCCATAAATAATAACAAAAATAGTTCTAGCCTTAAACAATACTAACTTATGCCCAACATAATCCATTTCAAATCTTTAGGCTTATCCAAAATACTTATGTACAAGCTTATAGTATAAAGAAAACAATTACTAGAAATGTCATCTACTGAGCATGTGAATACCATCATTTATCCTCGATATATCTTGTTGATCACATTACAATCATGTGAATACCTTAATCATGTATTATTTTGAAAAAAGAATACCCATTGAACCTTAGTGAAAATATGAATGCTGTCAAAAGTTAACTCTTTCCACATACCAAAATCCAAAAATTTCTATATACTCAAACCATGATATCACTTTGTACTTATATTAGTCATGAGCTCATGATTACTATCATACATATTATTTTCTCCTTATCCCTTCATTATGTGCTTTTCATCTGCTTTCCAAATATATTTCAATCACTTTTTCATGGTTACCAGTACCATATAATTATTGAAAACCAATACATAGATATTCCAAAATTCCACATTTCCATAAATGAGATTCCATGATACTATTTTGAAATATCATTACATAAACACTTAATCATTACACAACATCATTGTCATACTCAACATCACAAAAAGTGATAGCATAAGACTTCCCTTTATCCTTTGTTTTAATAGGTTTCTCACGTTGATCATCATTAACCTGTGGATTAGGGCATTTATTAGCATAATGCTTCATTTCCTTGCACTTGAAGCATTGAAGTGTTGGTGGTGCGTTCTCTGCAATCTTTTCTTTATTCACATAATTAGCAACCCTTTTTCCATTACTTCGACACTCAGCTGCTCGATGACCTTATTTTACACACTTTATAAATTTTCTAGTCCCTTTAAGACAATCTCCACCATGCTTCTTTCCACACTTTGAGCATAAAGAAGCATTCATATTCTTTTCACCATAATTCTGAGATTTCTCCTCGAACTCTATCTTTCGTTTCTTATCAAAAATATGAGATGGATATGTAACACCAACTTACATTTCTACCTTGATAGCACAATGCACAATTTCATCATAGCTATTGAAGTCTCTAATAGCTAATGCCCTTCGATGACTTGGTTTTAAGCTACTGAAGAATCGATCGACTTTACTTTCAGGTTGGATGATAAAACCAGATGCATACCTTGAAATTCTTATAAAATTCTCTTCGTATATACCAACAGATTCATCATCCTTCTGCTTAAGCTCAGGGAACTCCTTTTCCATATTTGTTTCGAAGAATACGAGAGAAGTAATTACTGAAAAACAAGTTCTTGAACTCGTCCCATTCTATGGATTCAATTTCATCTTGGGACCTTTTATTCTTAATTAGAGTCCACCACTGGTCTGCTTCAACTTCTAAATGGTAAATAGCTAGAATAACTTTATCATGTTCCGAACAACGAAGTATGGAAAATATATTTTCAATGGTACGGATCCGTTGTTCAACGACAAGTGGATCAGAAGACCCATTGAAAGAATGTGGACGTTGCCTCATGAAGGACTCAATAGAATATTTTTCCTCCTCTGCTCATTTGGATGTCCAGAATGATTCATAGCTTGTGTAAGTATAGAAATAAGATTTTTCACTCAATCTCCCATAACTTTGGTTTGTTCAGAAGGAAAATCATTGCATTTTCCATTACATTTATCAACACGGTTCCTTCGGGTTCTATCCATCGTCTAAAACCCAAAAAGAATAATGTGAGAGGCAAAAATCATGCTAGGGAAAACATCATAATAAAGGGGGAGTACCTTCAATATATAACATATTAGGTTTAATTCTATGACCGTTAATGTAATCCTAGGGCTATAACCTATACTTATACTTAACCTTATGGACATCCCTAGACATACCTTAGAAATTTCTCTTGAGATCTCACTAAAGTTTTCGCATCCTAGTTTCCAAAGATTAACTAAACCTTTCCTCTGATACCAACTGTAGAGGCCCAAATCTTTACGTACATGGACATTAAATTACTTTTGTGGAATACTTAATACATAACAAAAACAGACACCAAAGGACCATAATAGTTTAGTGTCTTTGGAAACTTGGAACATAATATTCTAATCTTTGTGAAAGATCCTCAACATCTCCCATAAAGATATTACTTTTTTTTCTTACCTAAAACCTTTCCTTATATCCTGGGGAAAAGAAAACATAAAATGGGTTAGCTCAAATGCTCAGTAAGGGAAAACATAGTGAACATAAAACAATCCATAAACATTTGAAAGCAAAAACATGAACATGAAATTTAAACAGCAAAATCTTGAGCAAAGACATAAATCGTGGAAGTACATAAGGAATATATCATAATGGAACATCAATCATGATAAAATATAATGGGAATAAAACATGTAATTGTGGAAACCATTCAGCACATGTTATGATTTCCATAGTAACCAAGACATTTCTACCAAGACCATCTTACTACTAGAAAAACAGGTATTTGCGACGGGTCCTTTGCGACAGGATCCCGTCGCAAATGACTATTTGCGACGGGGGCCCGTCGCAAATGGCCCGTTGCTGAAAACGGTGTCGCAACAACAATTATTTGCGACGGACCCATCGCTAAAGCCTTTTTTTGCGACGGGGATTCTCCCCATCGCAAATAGTACTCCGTATATTTGTAAAAAACTTTTCAAATAGTAATGGCGACAGGACCCGTCACAAAAACTATTTAAAAAAATAAAAAACTATTAATAAATTATTTTAATTCATATAATAATAAAACTATTTGCGACGGGCATAGCATCCCGTCGTATATACTTTAAAGAAAATAAAAAAATAAATTATTAATAAATTATTTTAATTAATATAATAATAATCCAATTATAATTCAAAAATAAAAAATAATAAAAAAATAATAAATGATTTTAATTAATATAATAATAGAATTATAATTCACAAATAAAAATAATAAATTATTAATAAATTATTTTAATTAATATAATAATAATAGAATTATAATTCAAAAATAAAAAATAATAGAATATTAATAAATGATTTAATTAATATAATAATATTAGAATTATAATTCATAAATAAAAAAATATTAATAAGTTATTTTAATTAATATAAAAATAATAGAATTATTTTACATTCAAATATTAAAATAATTCAAGTATTACAAAAAAATATAATTAAATTATAATATTATAAAATTTTAATATATATATGAAATTTAATATTATAAAATATAAATAATATTTTTATTCATATTAATATTATTATTTCAAAATATAATATTATTAATATTTTATAATGAGACATAAACTACGAATAGAAAAAAAAAATCATATTTTGATTTCACAAATTTTATAACATAAAAACAAACTCTAATCTGAAGGAGGGGGGGGGGGGAGGGGGGGGGGGAGGGGGGGGGGGTATCTGCAAATGGTGGTGGAGGAAACTCCATCCCTAAAGCATGAGTGAGTCGGCGCATGTACTCCATCTTCTCCTGATGCTGCTGCTGCCACCGACTCGTCTGCTCCTCGTACAGCTGCTGCTGGCGTCGACGCTCCTCCTCATACTGCTGACGCATCTTCTCCTGCTCCTATCGGAGACTCTCTATCAGTGCAGTCTAAGATCACAAATGATCCTCATACTATGTAGCAGAAGAAGATGCACGAGCTCCTCTCAAGATGGACGCCGACATCGCAGCACTGCCATAATAATCTCCGGGAGTCAGTCGAGAGCTGATACCAACTACCCGGCCCTTCTCGAAGGCATACTGGGTGGTTTGCATCCATGCCGCCTAATCAAACTGACAGCCAGTGGTCTGATATGATGACTCGGCCTGACTCTCAGGCCGGGCCTGTGACGCTGTGGCCTCATATGACTCCTGTAGTTGCAATTTAAAATTAAAATTGTGAATATATTATATGCAGTTAATTTTTAAACATGAAAACAAATAATACTGACCACGATGTGATGCTGACGATCACCTCTGAGCTCCCCAGTAGCAGGATCACTATACATCATCCGATATACGTCGTACTCCGTAATATCGGGGTGCTCGATAGCCTATAAGAATAAAAAATAAAATGTTAATATTTATAGTTATATGAAATATTTATAAATAATGTACGTACCAGATGCTGTCTATGAGTACTGAAAGAATGACTCCCAGCTCGATGAGTCACCTCCTGTCTCCCCCGATTCTGCCTCCCCACCGATGATCTCCTCTGAAAGGCACCACTCAACTAGTACGCACATAATCCATCCCATACATGGGATGAAATGTACTCTGGTCGGTGCGCTCTACATGACTCGTCAAAATCTGACACTCCTGCTTTCATCAAGGCAGCTTTTCTTAAATTGTGCAAAAACTGATGAAGGCGATCACGCATGGCCACCTCCCATGCCTCGTGGATGGCGTCACGCATGGTATCCTCGATCGGATACCATAAACCCTACAAATAAATGAAAATATCAAGTTAGAAATGAAATAATTTTCAAAATAAAAATTATTTATTTACGTACGTACCAACCAATGACCGAACATGGCCTGCTGCACATCAATGGGAATCTGCTCCCATGTGGTCCACGGCTGAGAGAAATAGTTGCGCAAAATAGCACTTCCCTGTCCGACTACTATATGCGGAAAACTGTAAAAATAATAAACATTTATTATGTGAATAGATTAATGAAATCTTAGTCAAATCCACTGGTTATCACACAGGTTATCACACCTCCATGTGCGTGGATCAAACCCAAGACATGGACGTCACTCGAGGACGAGGTTAGGAATCATCAATCATGCAAGACCGTGCCCCCTCCGCATACTCCCTAGAGCGCCTGCAGGCTGAGGGTCATCTACCAGCAACTCATCCGCATCGAAAGACAGGTCAGCATCCGCCAACTCACGAAATGTGGCGTCGTCCATCTGAAACAGAAAATGTTAATGTTGTTAGCAAATAATTGATAATTACTATTATATATACATATATACATATTATGATTATATATAAATACCATGGAATTCTATCAGTGTTTATCTTCATCATCATCTTCATATATGTCAATGTCATCTTCATATTCCTCCTCAACATCATCGATATCCATTCGAGTTACAATTGCTTCATCTCTTACCATTTCAAATTCATATGTGACATCAATAACATCATCGTCATCACCAACTCTTAAATGTGGGGTGTCGTCATCGATACTCATGTCTCTTTGTAAAAAATATTGATTTTGATTACTCTCTTGAAAAACTTCAATTCTTTGCACATCAGTGAAAGCACATTCACTTTGACTAAACTGATTGTCTCGAATTTTGATTTTTATTACACTCCACCAATCAGTCAAGTCTCTTGATGTAGCACAGTACTTTGCGTAATAAACTTGATGTACCTGTTGAGCCAATAAGAATGGTTCATTTACTGCGAGAACACTTTTACATTTAATATCGATGATTCCATGAGTCAGATGAACACGCACGCTTCTCTTTGTATCCAACCACCGACAATTGAACATGGTTATGTAATGTTGTCCAAGATAACAAAGTTCAATGATTTCATCAAGTATGCCATAAAAGTCAACTTCATTTTCTCGATGATGAGATCCTCTCAAGCTAACTCCATTATTCATTGTTTTTTTCGATTCCCCATATGATTGTGTGTGAAATCGAAATCCATTCACCACATATGCATTATAAGTTTTAACAAGTTTGGAAGGTGGGTTACTCAATACACACAGCCGTTTGTCAATTTTATCAGCATGTCGAGACACCTGAAAATTTGTGAAATAATTATCAATATAGTAAACTATACATTGAATGAGTTGCTAAAAGATAAAGAATTTATGTTACCAGTTTTTGAAACCACTGAGAGACATTTTTCAGTCGAGGTTCTTCGAGAGTAGCTGTTGTAATATGTGGAATTTGTTTTTTGATATGATTATCATACAACCAATAAAAACCAAAGTTATTTACTGTAACATAAATGATAGAATAAGTGATATAAACACTTACAGTACAACTGATGTCATCTCTTCACAGTTGAGCAGAACATACGTATGAGCTCTATGATGTTCATCATCTGAAAGCCAGCGTTCATAAACTCCACCAAAACCAAGCTCTGGCTGGTTGAAAACAGATAATTGATTGTCGATTTCATCAATATTCCTCTCGTTCCATCCCATTCGGTTGTGTTTTGAAGGATACTCAGATTCAAAATAATGGGAGCAGAAAAAAGATATTTCCTCTTGCAAATAAGCTTCTACAATAGATCCTTCAACAGATGCTTTGTTACATACTTTTCTTTTTAATTTTTGCATGCATCATTCAAATGGGTACATCCATCGAAACTGTACTGGACCTCCACATTTGGCTTCATATGGCAAATGTAACATCAAATGTTCCATTGAGTCAAAGAAAGACGGCGGAAATATTTTTTCCAGTTTACATATAATTACAACAACATCTTTTTCAAGTTTTCCTAGAGCATCATAATCTGCTGTAGCCGCACAAATTTCCCAAAAAAAATGAGACATGTCTGTTATGGAATCCCAAATCACAGAATTAAACAGACCTCTTAATACAATGGGTAGAAGTCTTTCCATTATAACATGACAATCATGACTTTTTAATCCAGTAATATGACCATTCTTTACACATCTACCCAAATTGGAAGCACATCCATCTGGAAGTCTCAAATCTGCAATCCACTGACAAAATAATAAACGGTTTTCTTTAGACAGTGTATAAGCTGCTTTTGGTTTCAGTAAACTTTCTGTTCTGACATTCTCAAACAGTTCCAATTCTGGACGCCTGCAAATTTGGGCAAGATCTAAACGTGCATTTACATTGTCTTTGCTCTTTCCTGACGTATCCAAAACTGTATGAAACAAATTATCAAAATAGTTCTTCTCAATATGCATGACATCTAACATGTGTCGGACCAACAAATCAGACCAATATGGCAAATCCCAAAATATGCTACGTTTAATCCAATTGTGTTCTTTCCCAAAACCAGAAATTTTCTGTTGGTTTATTATGGGACCAAAAGTGATGGGAGGTAATGAAAATACAACTGATTTTAACTCCAAACTTGATAGCATTTTTGGAGGTCCATCCCTTTCAACTGTTCCTTTTCTGAAATGAGATCTGTTTCTGCGAAAAGGATGATCAGCTGGAAGAAATCTACGATGACAGTCAAAATAACAAGGTTTCTTTCCATGAATGAGCATAAATGCTTTGTTCTCTCCCATACAGTAAGGACATGATTTCTGACCATGTGTACTCCAGCCAGATAACATCCCATAAGCCGGGAAGTCACTAATTGTCCACATCAATGCTGCTCTCTGTATGAAATTCTGTTTCTTTGCAACATCATATGTACTGACACCAGTACTCCACAATAAATTTAATTCATCAATCAATGGTTTCAAATAAACATCAATATTTTTCTTCAGATGTCCTGGAATTAGTAAAGTCAAAAAGATGTATGGCTCCTTAATCAACATCCATGGAGGTAAATTGTACGGAGTTAAAAAAACAGGACAACATTAATATTGACTACCATAAGATCTAAACGGACAGAAACCATCAGTGGAAAGGCCTAGTCGAACATTTCTAGCTTCTAAAGCAAAGGATGGATGCACTCTATCAAAATGTTTCCATGAATCACCATCGGCTGGATGATTCAATCTTTTATCGGTTGAAATATTCTCTTTATGCCATGACATCATTGTCGCTGTATTCTTAGACATGAATAAACGTTGAAGTCTGGATGTTAGCAGAAAATATATCAACTGTTTTACAGGAATTAAACCAGAATTTCCGTGTTGTCCTTCTTTATATCTCAGTTTCCCACATGTGGGAAAACTATCCAACAACTCATTTTCCCCAGAATGTAAAATGCAGTCATTTGAACATGCATGAATCTTCTGACAAGTAAGTCCCAAATTTCGAACCAGCCTCTTACTCTCATAGTAATTTGCAGGCAAAACATTTCCTTCGGGTAACAGTGTTTTAAGAAAAGAAAATATCTGGTCAAAACAGGTGTTTGACATTCCATTATCTGATTTGATAGCCATAAATTTTGCAACTACTTCTAATTTTCTCATCTTGCAGCCAGGATATAATGCTGTTTCGCGCGGAATCCGGGGATGACCTCCTGGACGGGAGATTCAAACGTTCCGATCGGTTTCTAACGGGTTTGTTCGTAGAACCGGAAACATCCAATGATTCCACATCCGTTTGGACCTACTTTCCAAAGGCAGGCGCTCATTAGCTTGTGGGCTAATGAGGCTTAGGAATTTGCATTGGTCGAGAGGATGGGAGGTCGGACTCATCACACCTTTTTGAGGGGAATTATTGTCTACTCCGGGACTCTCTTTATAGATTTAAGTTAAGTTCGTGAATCCTTATTACATTACCAAGTATAAAATGAGCTTTCCTTTAGTTTTAACAATCAATGATTAAATATGCAAGAAATTTAGAGAATCTTTTATATGTATTCGAGGTTCTTCATCAATATAGAATCATCTATATTTGTTTAGAGATTCTTGGTCAATGGTATCCTTCAAAACATTTATATAAAAGTCTCTTGGTCATTTTGATGACCAGGCTGGTTTTAAAGCCACTCAGTGGGGCACTTGAAGTTTATCGTCATTCAGAAGGACAGAGATTATTTCAATGTTGGGATCGAACCCATAAATGGGCTACCTACGTATCCTTTGTTTTAAAAAAGGAATCAGAACCCACGTAGTTCGAGGAATGGGATATGATGTTTTATGATTGATGACTCAAAGATGAATGTCATAATTACTTTTACACTCTATGCTCACGTGAGTCATGCTCGGTGTGAGAAACAAGAGGTATTGGTAAAATTTAGACAATTGTGCCATAAAAGATGCAATCATAAGAATTTGTTTTGGGGCTTATGTATAGATGACTGCCCAGATAGGTGAAGGTTTAGGATTTACTTTTAGGAAGAAAAATCCATGAACAGGGTCCACAAAGTTATATGTGCTTCATGGAGATTTGAATACTCTAATCTTGGGGCTTACTCCTAAGGAGGATGCCCAAATTAGGAGGGGACTTATGATTGGGTTTTATTCCTGAAAAGGAAACCCAAGTTAGGATTCTCTCATCTTAAAGGATGAGGTTGAATGAATGATCTCTCAGTCTTTGGTGACATAAAGATGTTTAAATCACTAGGTTTTGAGAGATATTTCACAGAATTCCTTTCAGATAAGGATGTCAAATCAAGAAATCATGCCATAAATGGCTTTGAAGAGTATCTTGAAGACTGAATCTTGAATAGGAAGGGTGAAATGGCTTAAGAGGGGTGAAAAAGGGCAAGATGGGCACCCAAAAAGATAAGGGCGCGCAAGTATTGAAGGTCGCGCAAGTCCTGCGGCGGCGCGCAAGTATTGGTCGCGCAAGTATACTTGCGCGACATAAGGGATACTTGCGCGATTTTCAACCAGAGTTGAATTACTTGAGCGACTCTTTTTTAAACCCTTTCCCATCCTCTTGAGGTTCTTCCAGAAGAGGGACGCGCAAGTTATATTGAAGGAATTAAGTCGGCGCGCAAGTGTTTGATAAGTTTCAACACTTAGGCCTTCCTTCTTCCCTTTAGATCTTCCATTCTAGGTAAGAAATTACCTTAGAAGTGTTCTGGAAGCTTTGAGAAGAGACTTGGGCGTCGGGAGCTTTGATCCGAGTTTCTGGGAAGAGATCCTTTAATGGGGGGCCCACAGGGTCTATTTATAGGCAAAATAAGGCCCTGGGCGGTTACCGAGCGGTTACCGAGCGGTTACCACTTAGGTCGCGCAAGTCACTTGCACGACCATAAGGTGTCGCGCAAGTACTTGCACGACCACTAGGCGGCGCGCAAGTGTACTTGCGCGACCATGAGGGAACTTGCGCGACCTATGGGCAATGTTCTCCTTGTTCATCCCTTTGTCGATTTTTGATGTTTCTTCAAAGGATGAATCACTTTGAGATCAGATATTCCCTTTTCCGACCTTTAGATTCTGTGACGAAAGGAGCGTCAACAAAAGTCCCCCCTCAGAGTTGGATCCGGAAAGAAATGAGGATTTGACTCTGAGGAAATCGAATCCCTCCAAAGGAAAAGGGAGTGCGCGCAAGTCTTTCAAGGCGCAGAGGGCAGCGCACAAGTGTGCTGGAACTTGACTTTTGTTCAGAGTTCCTCTGTCTTTTGTGCGGGCAGTTTAAAGTCATGCAAGCCGGACATAAAGGGGCTAATGTTTAAGGTCGAAATAGCTTTGACCGAAAAATGGATTAAAATGGATTCAATTCCTTGATAATTTATCTGAAAACAAATTACCATACTCAAGTATGAGAGAAAATATGTAAACTATGACTTAAGAATATTTGAATCTAAGGAATGATATGAAAAAGAGCTAAATAGCATTAGAAGAAGTAGTTTCCAAGAATGAAGTTACTATTATTTAACAAAACCCGTTAGGGGGTTGAAATATGCAGGGCCACCTATGGGCATTGGCTGCATAGTCAAATAAAATAGCATCTTTTGGCTGACAAGTCTGTTATGTGGACTGTTTATGCAAGGCCACCTATGGGCACGTGCTGCATAGTTAGGCAAAAGAACTCTCAGAAATTTACTTTCCTAGTGCTAAAAGCCAGTGAAAGTTTATGGAGATTCAAATTTTCTAAAGCATAGAGTTTGTTATATGGAAAGAGGTACTTGAATATGGAGAAGATATTTTCAAACAAGAATATCGAAGAACTGGATGAATATCACTCCTACGAAGGTCTGACCCAAACGTAGGGAAGAAGAATAAACCATAGACTTGAATACTTTCAGATCATGAAAAAGGATATGGGACAAATACGTTAAGGATGGCTATTTTTTGCGGATCCCTACATACTGTCGTTTAAGACAAATAAGGACAAAAGAGGCATTCTTCCCAAGAATGAAGTTACTATTATTTAACAAACCCGTTAGGGGGTTGAAAACATGCAGGGCCACCTATGGGCATTGGCTGCATGGTCAAATAAATAGCATCTCTTGGATGACAAGTCTGTTATGTGGACTGTTTATGCAAGGCCACCTATGGGCACGTGCTGCATAGTCAGGCAAAAGAATTCTCAGAAGTTTGACATTTTTGTGATCATAAGTCATGAAAAGGGTTATGAAGATCTGAAAATATTTAAGGTTAGGATTATAATACATAAAGATGGGTATTTTCCAATGTATATAGAGATACATAGGTCAATGAAAACCATAATCATGTTGTGGCTGGGTCCTGAATTGAAACTTGGACTTCACTACGTATCTCATAAGAATGAGAATCAAGCCATACGTAGTTCTTGAAATGCAGTTTAACGTCGTGCAGGACGAAAGGATGAGTGATCTTAGTTTTTGGGGTCATAGAATTCGGACCATAATAATGAATGCACAGTGTGTGTTTTCATGAGGACTTTTCAGCCAAGGGACTGAAAGTGAAATTTGGGGTTAGGCCCAAAAGACTTGGGACTGGATTCGAGGGACACTCGAATGTTCCTACGTATCCCATAAAGATGGGAATCAAGTCCACGTAGTTCTAGAAACTACCCTTTGTACAAATTTGGTTCGTACATGTGAAGGGTGAAAAGGGACTTTAGTGCAATGATGGTTTTAACCTAAGATAAAAAGTTTAGGCATTACCATGTATGTACGTAGTCTTTTTGAAAATGAAAACCATGATTGAAAAAGAATCAATGTTTAATAATGGTTCCTTCTCAAATGAGGAAATCAAAGAATATTGTAGTTTATTGTCGTACTGGACAAAAGTGTTGTATAGTTTAACGTCATATAACAAGGACGAAAGTGAATCAATGTAAAGATATTGATTCCAAGGGTGGTTTCACAAATCATCATCATATGAGATTGTGGTGAACCAATGTGAAGAGATTGTTTTTGGGCTTGAACCTTTGGGAGGTTGCCTACATACCCAGCCTGGAGGGCAAGGATCAAAGTCTGTGTAGTTCAATTAAAGAATGAATTAATGATCAAATTGTTCTTGTGGATAATGATCTAAAAAAAAAATGTTGTTGGGACTTACACATGGTTAGTGGCCCAAAGGGAGTGTTATGGTTGATGTTTGCTCTAAGCTCACGTGAGTCATACTCGGTGTGAGAAACAAGAGGTAATAACAACCTTAACGATGCACAGTTTAATGTCATGTAGGACATATCAAGGATTTTCTGTACAGTTTAGCGTCATGTAGTTAGGACGATGGGGACAATACAGTTTAACGTCATATTGGACGAAAGGGGGATTGTGCAGTTTTAATGTCATGCTGGACTTTTGATGATTATATAGTTTAACGTCTTTCCGGACGTGAGGGACTTTTATACAGTTTAGCGTCATGTAGTTAGGACGTCACAGTTTAACGTCTTGCTGGACATATTTGCAAATAGTTTATGGTCGTATACATGGACCAGGAATGATGCAGTTTTAAGGTCATGCTGGACTGTTTATGGAACTTTTTCACAGTTTAATGTCGTGTGGGACGAAGTTGCAGTTTAAAGTCATACTGGACCATTGCTGTATAGTTTTAGCGTCATATAGAAAGGACGAACTGATGCTGTACAGTTTAAAGTCATGTAGCTAAGACTAAGGTGAATCAATATGAGGATATCAGTTCTGATCTTTTTTACAGTTTATCGTCATGCTGGACGTTGGAAGTGCCACACAGTTTAATGTCATTTTGTTAGGACACAATATAGTTTAATGTCATCTCGGACAGAATACAGTTTAGTGTCATGTAGGACAATAAGGGACTTAACACAGTTTAACGTCATGCTGGACGATGAAAGTGCCACACAGTTTAATGTCATGTCGCTAGGACAAAATATAGTTTAATGTCATCTCGGACAAAATATAGGAACTTCTATACGGTTTATTGTCATGTAGGACAAAATCAGGGACTATGCAGTTTAAAGTCTTGCAGTTAGGACTATTGGTGCTGTACAGTTTAGTGTCATGTTGCAGGGACATAAGTGCGAATAGTTTAAGGTCATATGCACGGACCATACAGTTTATCGTCATGCTGGACGTAGTTGTAGTTTAAGGTCATACTGGACCATTGCTGTATAAACCAAATGTAAGAGTCTTGGTTTTGGGAACAATATTTTGTGTTTATACAAAATACTTCTTCAGAAATCTGGCATTAGTTGGAGTCGTGATGTGTTCTCCATCCATTGAAATCAGAGAATACGCTCCATTGGAGTAGACCTTATGTACTGAATAAGGTCCTTCCCATTTTGGTTAAAGCTTGGGAGGTTTCTTTCCTGGTATCATTGGTGTTCTGAGAACCAATACCAATTCTCCCTGAATGAATGAACGAAGACGAACCTTTTTGTTAAAAGCTCGTGCTATTCGATTCTGATAGATTTCCAAGTGGTGCAAAGTGCACAATCTTTTCTCATCTAACTGTTCCAATTCATTCATCCGCTTTTGGGATTGCTCATCTGTTGATAACTGATCACAAATGGCTATTCTGAGTGAGGGCAATTGGACTTCAATTGGCAAGACTGCTTCTGTTCCATATACCAATGAATATGGAGTAGACCGCGTTGCATTGCGAGTGGTAGTCCGATAAGCCCATAAAGCATGATAGAGTTTATCAGGCCATGACCTCTTATCTTTATCCACCATCTTTTGCAGTATATTTGAAAGAGTCTTGTTGAAGGCCTCTATCTGGCCATTAGCCGCTGCATGATATCGAGATGAATGGTTGGACTTAATGTTGTATTCTTGATACAATCTCTTTACCTCAGAAGAGCAGAAGTTGGTGCCGTTGTCTGTCAATATGGTATGAGGGACACCAAATCTAGTAATGATGTTAGACTTGATGAAGCTAACAATGCATTTAGAACTGACTTCTTTGAGAGGTACTGCCTCTGCCCATTTGGAAAAGAAATCAGTAGCAGTAAGAATGTACTTAAACTGCTTGGCCGTAGCTGAAGGGTAAGGTCCCACCACATCCATTCCCCATGTGGAAAATGGCCATGAGTATTTAGCTGTATGAAGCAACTCTGGAGGTTGATGAATGAAATTGGCATATACTTGGCATGAATGACACTTCTTTGTGAAATTAACACAATCTTGTATCATTGAAGGCCAGAAGTATCCAAGTCTTCGAATTTGATCAGACAATCTATGTCCAGACTGGTGGGCACCACAGACTCCTGCATGCACTTCTTTTATGACAGCCATTGTCTCTTCACCATCAATACATCTGAAGAGAACTCCATCAAAACCACGTTTGTAGAGAATTTTCTCGAGGTGGTTTGGACCATCATAAAGAGTAAAATTGACCACACGTCGCCGAATTTGTTCTCTCTTGGCTCTATCAGGTGGAAGTGTTCCATTTTGAAGGTATTCCCTGATAGGTGACATCCATCCTGTAGTATGACCATATGGTTCAGGAATGGGACTAATTTCATTAATTTCCTCTGTTCTGACTTGAACATAAGGTGAAATTGCACGACGGTGGGCAATACCGATGGTTGTCTCGTCCCGATTTGGATCTGCTAAAGCTGTGGCTATATTAGCCAGTGCATCAGCTTGAGCATTTTGTGATCTTGGGACATAAGAAAATGTCGGTTCTGAAGGGAATTCCGACATTAACTCTCTGACGTAATCATACAAAGGGATTAATTCTTCTTTTCTGATGGCATAATCCCCATTGATTTGTTTGATTACCAGGTCTGAATCACCTTTTACCTTTAAGTGATTCACTTGTGCTTGAAGCGCTAACTCCAAGCCTGCAATGAGAGCTTGGTATTCAGCTTCATTATTGGTACCACCTTCCCACAACAAAAAGGAATAAGGTAACACTGCCTTATCTGGAGAAATGAGCACAATTCCTAAACCAACTTTGTTGAATTTAGGATTTTCCATTTTCTTCCCTGTTGGACTTCTAGAAGCACCATCAAAATACATTTCCCATGTTTGAGGATTCTCTTGAATAGAAAAAACTTCCTCATCAGGGAGTTCGATATCTGAATATGTGTCTTCCACTGAAGGGTGTTCAGCCAGGAAATCAGCCAGAGCTTGGCCCTTAATTGCCTTTTGAGACACATATTGAATGTCGAACTGCTGTAGAATAACCGCCCACCTTGCCAGACGTCCTGTAAGCATTGGACGACTAAGGATGAATTTGAGTGGATTATTACGAGATACCAATTGGACCTCGTGATGTTGCAGGTAGTGTCTCAGTTTCTGAACTGCAAAGATTAATGCTAGGCAGCATTTTTCAATACTTGAATACCGGGTTTCTGCTTCAAGCATAGTTCTACTGAGATAGTAGAAACTATTTTCATTCCCAGCATCATTCTTTTGAGCGAGAAAGGCACCCAATGATCGCTCTAAAGCTGTCACATAGAGGATAAGAGGTCTACCCTCAACAGGTGGCATGAGTACTGGTGGACTTAAGAGGTATTTCTTGAGAATATCAAATGCTTCTTGACATTCTTTAGTCCACTGGTAAGTGACTCCTTTCTTCAATAATTTGGTAAAAGGTAAACTTTTGCCTGCCAAATTGGCGATGAAACGCCGAATATAGGCTAAGTGTCCTTGAAGTCCTCTTAATTCTTTCAAATTCTGAGGAGGTGACATACCAAGGATTGATTTGGTCTTCTCAGGATCGACTTCAATACCACGATGGCGTACAACAAAGCCGAGGAATTTTCCTGAGGTTACCCCAAAAGCACATTTTAAGGGGTTCATCTTCAAATTATGTTGTCGAAGCTTGTGGAATATGATTTTCAAATCAGCCAAGTGATCAAAACGTTGTTTGGATTTAACCACCAAATCATCTACATAGCATTCAACAAATTTCCCTAGAAAAGGTTTGAAGATACGATGCATGGCGCGTTGATATGTTGCACCTGCATTCTTTAAACCAAAGGGCATCACCCGGTAACAAAACACACCTTGAGGAGCTCTGAAGGCTGTATATTCCTCATCTTCTGGGGCCATTCGGATCTGATTATATCCAGAATATCCATCCATGAAAGAAAGTACTTCATAGCCAGCCGTCGCATCAATTAAGAGTTCTGTAATCGGAACTGGAAAATCATCTTTGGGACAATACCGATTAAGATCTCTGAAATCGATGCAAACCCTAATTTGTCCGTTCTTTTTCTTTACTGGGACAATATTAGCCAACCACTTGGGATATTGAACTTCTCTGACGAAGTTAGCTTTGATAAGCTTATCCACTTCAGCCTCGATTTTGGAAGCATAGGTTGGGTGTGTTCTTCTCGCGGCTTGCTTGAATCCTCGATGTTCTTTTGGCAAACCCAAATGATGGGTGGCAACATCAGGATCAAGGCCAGGCATCTCTGTATAATTCCAAGCAAAGATATCTTTATTTTGCTTTAGAAAAGAAATATACATCTCTTGTTCTTCAAGGGTCATGGCCGCACTAATTAAAGTGGGGCGTGGATCTTTCTCTGTACCCAGATTTACTTCTCTGAGTTCATCCACAGTGGTAGAGATACCCTCTTCAAATGCTGGAGGAGCATCTCTAAGATCTTCCTCTTCCTCTTCATCATGTGTTATATCTTCCGTTTCTACTTGCAAAGTAGATGAAAAAACGAAATTCTCATGATCATAAGAGATGTCAAAATTTTCACATTTTGAAGAAGAAGCTTCCATTTCCGTCCCTATTGATGAACAAGGGTCTTCTTTGGGAAATAAAGAGGAGATGATGGATTGAGAATCGACATCAACATTCACCTCTGGTGTTGCTATAACTTCTTCTGGCCTGATTAGCGAAGTATAGACTTGTTGGATTTCAGCAGACGAAATGAAAACGTCACCACTTATGCTTTCATCATTGCTTGGTAAGTTATCAATTTCTCCCATGTTGTCTGGCTCGATTGCCGTAATTGACATTATGGATCTTTCCATAAGAGTATTTTGATTTGGGCCTATTTTGTCAATTTGACTGATAGGTAACACATAATCTGTACTCACATGTGAAAATGGATTTATTGGAATTTTTTCCAAACCATATGGAGCATTAACTTTGGTAATTTCCTTCATTGTAGATTTTTCTCTTCCCTTCATGTGATAAAATTCCGCCTCAATGTATTGAGACTCACATGTTTTGAACGGGGTCTTATCACCATATAATGTTCCAACTTGACCATCGAAACAGTATTTGAGACATTGATGGTATGATGACGGAATAGCTGCATGCTGATGTAACCAGGGTCTTCCAAGCAAGATATTGAAAGCTAAGTCTTGATCAACAATCATGAAATCTGAATTGGAAACAAGATCTCCAAACTGAGTTCTGAGCGTAACTTCTCCCAGTGGTTCTTGTTCATTTTTATCATATCCTTGCAACATCATGGTAGAAGGAGATAAATCAGATTCTGTGAGGCCCAATCGACGAAGTGTGCGAATGGGCATGAGGTTGACTCCTGAACCATTGTCAATGAAAGCTCTTCGAACATCTATACCATTGACTTTGCCAGATAAGTACAAAGGTTTTATGTGCCCATGCACAACATCATCCTCATCTTTATCAGTAAAAGATATCACTGCATGGCATTCTGCAGGATTATTCTCTATGTGATAAATTTCAGCTGCAGCAATCTCAGCTTCAAACTCTTGAGGACTTGACAAAGCTTCGATGAGTGCTTCCCGAAGATCTCTTGATAGATTCAAAGCATCCAAAATTGATAATTTGGCTGGTACTTGGGCCAAGTGTTTCAATATATCATACTTTTGATCTAGAGGCCTGCGTTTCCCAATAGGAATATGTGGTTTAGCAGGTATCTTGGAAGCAGATGCTTTGGAAGCTGATGCATCTTGTATTGAAGTTGGCAACATCTTTGGTTTTGGAAATTTAGACTGATTAGATCCATTTGCTTGCTGAGATAAAGAAGATGGAACCTTTAATCGGTCTTCCAAAATAATTGTGCCGAAGCTGAGTTGGCCATTAGCAGAAGAACTTGCTTGTTCATTTTGAGCTCGATGAAGGGCTCTACCACGAGTTTCTGCTGCATATACAGTGCTAGCAGGGGTAGAATTAGAGTAGTGGCTTCGGAAAGATCCACGTCTTCCCCTATATCCTGAACCTCTAAAACTTCCTCGGGTTCCTTTATTTGATACAGGGAATTCAGGCTCATCAAGACTGGAATATGAATCTGTTAATTGAATCATATTAACAGAACCAAAGATCAATTCTTCGTCTGATAAAGACTCTGCCTGGTTGGCCTGTTTAGGCTGTGCCGTTTGGTGGGACGGTGCCCGTGACTTTGAAGTAGATGGCATGAAATCTGCCAGAGTCAAAGACAATTTAGGCTTTGATGCATACTCATCTTCTTCTGATTCCTCTTTCTTCTTTGAATTACGCTGCCCTTTTGAGGATTTGTCCTTTGATGGAGGCTTTACTGCAGCTTTTGTAGGAGACATAATTGGCTTCTTCAATTGTGTTCGCAAAATGGAATGGGTCCGATTGATTGTCTTTCTGACCATCCAATCATCATATTTTTTCGCAGTTTTGCTTTTGACTTCCTGCCACTCGCCTCCTTCCTCTGGATCTGTAGCGGTAATACACGCTACATGAGCTGAAGAACCCTTCAATTTGACTTGTCCCAAGTCAACCATCTTTTGTAGGAGGTCTTTAAAGACAAAACACTCCTGGATGGGATGTCCCAACATTTGATGAAAGGGACAATAATTGGGACGGTCTTCATCTCCTTCCTTGTTTGGTCTCTTCGGCACTGGTAATTGAACCAAATTATTTTCCAGAGCTGAAATGAAGTAACCAGGAACTTGCTCACTTCGGAAAGAGTATGTTTTACTCTTCATATCCTCAAA
This sequence comes from Viscum album, assembly GCA_963277665.1. Lineage (NCBI taxonomy): Eukaryota > Viridiplantae > Streptophyta > Magnoliopsida > Santalales > Viscaceae > Viscum > Viscum album. The sequence goes on from OY728150.1 coordinate 914,960,385, forward strand.
TTGTTTTCGTCGTTGATCTTTTTGATCATTTGGACGAAACAGCCTTTGTTGTTGGCGTTCAGGAGGTGGAGCCCTTCGAGAAGATGAAGGTTTTGAAGTAGAAATAGGTACAGGTGCCTGTTTAAGCATAACTGTAGCAGTTTCTGCTTTACCCATTCTTCTTCCTGGAGCTGATGGAATTACACGAGATTTAACCTTAGCCTGTATAAGGGAATCTTCAATCTGTTGAGCGATTGAAGTAAGGTCTCGAAACCCTCCTGTGTATTTCACAGGGATCAATGGCGTGCGTAATTCGTCACGCAAATTTGCCACACAGATTGGCAATAATTCCTCCTGAGGGAGTGATAAACTCAAGGAATACGTTAATCCCTTCCAACGAGCAATGAAATCAGAGACTCTTTCATTCTCCCTTTGCTTGCAGTTTGTAAGATCGAAAACTGTCGTTTTTGGCAAAGTTGAGCTGAACTGAAGAAGGAATTTTTGACGAAGATCCTCCCATCCGATGACTGACCGGGATTTCAAGCTTGTATACCAGACAAAAGCTGGTCCTTGCAAGGTTCGCACGAAGCATCTGAGTTTCACTGCTTCTTGTTGTTCTGGAGTTCCCATCATAGGATCACAACAAGACACGTAATGCGTCAAATGTTGTTCAGGGTCGCCTGATCCATTGAAAGTAGGGAAAATAGGGTTTCCAAAACTGGATGGAGGAGAAATTGAATCTACCCATTCAGGGTAAACTTTCTTTTCAGGTTGAACTTGCGCCCGTTTCCCTTCCATAGTTTCTAACCGAGCTGTTAATGACTCAATAGTAGTTATTAACTTTTGAGAAACGTCAGGTTGAACTTGGTTTTGGGTAGGTGCAATGAATGGAGCTTGGACAGCCGTGGAGGTTGGTGCTGCAACTAATGGTAGTGCTGCCAACCGTTGTTGCGTTTGACCCGTAGGATTAGACCTCTGTGGGTGTACTGATAAAGGAGGATATTCCTGATCCATCTCAGTAGTTACAACAAATTCCTTCGGCTGTCGGACTTCAGCATTCTTAAGAAGAAGACTACTCTGAAGTAGTTCTGCATTCAACCTTCTTAACTCTTTCATTTCTTCCTCCTGTTGTGCAAGCCTTTGCTCTAATGAGAGCGATTGACCTCCTTCAGAGGAAGGGTGAGAAGTAACCTGATTCTTTCCTTTCCCCTTATTGGATCCTTTTCGGAGAGGGGGAAGTGGGTTACTTGAAGGAATACCCAAATTTTGGGTAAGCCTTTGATTACGTGTGCGCACACCTTCTTCATTTAGGTCTGTGTGCGCAACTTCTTGAGCAGGAACCTCTTCATCTGATCCCTCTGATTGAGCCTCATCTGGTGAATCAGCAGCAACGGCAGTGATGACATTAATGGATGCATATTTCATGAAATCCTTTCTATCAGCATTTCTATGATATTGTCTCCTTTTATGTCCATGATAAGACATGGCATTCCGTTGACTTGACCCCTCAGGAATTTCTTTGTGAACCGTCACTTGGAGAGAATCTCCTGACATCTTGGCTCTTCGTTCCTCTTGAGGCTTATTCCCTAATCGAGAGAATACTGACTTTCTCTGAGAGAGGGATTGAAGATTTGAAAAAGTCCCCAGTCCGGTGGACTGGGGGTGTTCCTGTTGCTTCTGCTCAACTCCTCGAATCCCATTCGTTGATTCTGAGGGTTGGGTTAGAGAAGTCCCCAGTCTGGCAAGCTGGGGTGTCTCTTGACATGCTATGTCTGAGATCTTCTTGAAATCTCTCTTGATCTTGCGGATCTTAGTTCGGAAATTAGCTGGATGCATTAACCTGTATCCACTTTTATCACCTGGTTCAACAGACCGTTGGATGATTTCCGAAACTTCTGTCATTTGATGACGTGTTTGCTCCAGACGAGAGGCTTGCGCAATATTCTCGCCTGCTTGATGTAGGAGCAATTCAACAACCTGTTCTCTATATACTTGATTTTGAGAGGAACTAGTTGAAGCTTGATCTCGAGCAAGATTTTGATTATGAACAAAGCCCATTGACTGTGGCCGGCCATGGGCAATAACATTGCATGAGACCATTTTCGGCGGGTTTTGCTGACCGGAAAGCACTGTGAAATGTAGTGCTCCGTGAATACCCCATCCTCTGATATGAACATTAGATGGAGCATTGGAAATTAACTGACGCAATTTTCTCAGCGCGCCAAGGCATGAACGTTGAAGGGTTCTCTGTTGCTTTTCGGCCTTCGGATACCGAGAGACTGATAGAGATGCCAAATCAATCTGGCGTTGTAACCCTTCTATTATTTTAAGATGATTTTCATATTCATCGTAAGATAATACCTTCTTCTTTAATTGACAAAGAGTTTTCCATATGTTAAGACGAATATCATGGATTCCATCATCCGTCAACATCTTTGGAATGTCATACTGTGAATCAGCCAAAGGCCAAAACATGACTGGTACTTCACCTTTTGCCAGTTTTTTCCTCATGTTCAGCATTTCCTCTTTATCATTAAATGAAGATTCTTCTACCTGTTTGGACCAGAGTTGGTGTTTCCTTGTTGCTTCATCGGATTCAACAAGATTGGTAGAGGAATCACTATTCATGCTGGAAGATGAATGACCTAGGGAAGGTTCGGAGAATAACCTGAACCCCAAGCTATCTTCTGATGGAGAAAGAGTTTCACCTGCCGATAGTAAAACTTCAGACATGACTGGTTTTACGTTTGCAAGTGCCTCGAGATAGGAGGGCTTTCTCGTCACTACATTGCCTTCTGAAGAATTTTCGAGACAATGTGAATCACTACTGCGGAGAGGACTTTCGCAGCGAAGTTCATCACCATGAGGAGGACCTTCATGATGGGTTACAGCAAAAGATGATATCTCTTGCTCCTTGGTCTTCTGACCACACAGAGGGTTCCTGTGGTTCTCATCTGAAGAAGAAACTTCAAGATTGACCGAATTTTCATGAAGCAAGTCTTCATGAGGAAGTGTCTGTTGAAGACCTTCGGGATTAATGTTCCTGTTATTGGGAACTGAGGGAGTAGAATCTTGAATTCCGACAGATAAATGTCTGAGGGCTTCAAGAACTCCAGCATCGAGCAAGGCCTTGTTACAGATTGGCCTTTGATCTCCTGACTGTGCTGGGCGGATCTTTTTCTTAGATGCCTTCTTACTCGCTTTAGAAATCACTTGATGACGAAAGTGATTGCTCTGAGCAGGTGTATGTGCCTGATCAGGAAAGATGGTCAGGTTAGGCTGACGATCATCGCTCAAATCAGATGTATGTGCCTGACTTGGTTGTCCATATGATATGGGGGAGTAGGCCCCACAACCCTCTTGGACTGGAACAGATGTGTGTGTCTGTTCCGGAGTGAATTGTTGATGTGTCACTCCACTGCTAGGGATAGATTTATGTGTCTGTCCCTGAGATGAAGCTGAAGCTGTTATGATATCTTGGCAAGCATCCAGAATATGAGCAGGAATTTGCTTCTGCTCTTTCACCATTGACAAAATATGTTTGGTGACTTCAGCCGCCGGAACAGGGATATACGTCCATTCCGGGCTTGGAGTAGGTGTATGTGCCTGCTCCTGTCCTCCTTTTCCTGTCAGTGAATCCTGACAGTACTCAAGTGTGGAGGTAGAGAGTTTAGTCTGCCTCCTGTTTGTCGTCGGGACTTTCCGACTGACTTCTCCGGGTGCTACCAAGCGAGACTGTTGGTAGACTTGATTAGTATCAGCAGGTGTATGTGCCTGCTGATTACACTTCGCCAAACGCGGTTGACGAGATCCATCATATGTAGTCAGACGAGCCTGCTGACTAACTGCTGATGTATAAGCAGGTGTATGTTCCTGCCTATGGTACTCCGCCGGAATTGCCTGGCGGGATCGGCTTGATGCTGCCAGACGAGTCTGCTGGACAGCGGGATTAAAACGAACAGGTGTGTATGCCTGCTCGTTATTTGCCACCAAGTTAGGTTGGTGGACTTCTCCGGAGATGGCAGGGATGACAACCTGCCTATTATTAACCGGATTCCGTCTCTGGTGATTCATCTTGCCTGCTCGGGTTCGAGGAACCTGAGCTGAATGCCTGGAGCCGGTACCCTCATCATGTTGAGGGTGCACTACCGCACGAGTCTGGCGGCGATTGTTGATGGGAGCCTTTGAGAAGGACTCCTGTCTTTTTGAATTAAGGTCCTGCGGGACCTGCTCATTCACTTCCTCGGAGTAAGGGAGTGAATGGAAATTGCGTTCCGGGGATAACGACCCGAAACGGTTGGAGACGGTAGTCAGCACCGCCTGCTTCTTGATTGCTGGTCGCCGTTGTCCGGACGACCAGGTAGAATTGTTAACTTGGAGGGCTTGACGAGCGGCCTCCAAAGTTGGGATAGTACCGTTGCGACGGTACTCCTTAACCAGTGCATTAGAAACACAACGTTGAAGACGTTGAGTTGGTGATGTCATCCTCAGAGCGGATGACGTTCCAGCAGGAGTAGCAGCATTGGTTTTCACAGCAGCAGACCTCACAGTAGAGGTGTTCCCAGCAGCAGTATTCACAGGGGTGAATTTAAGGAAAGCCATTTTTGTAGAAGATCTTGAAAAAAGAGTGCCTTTTCCATGTAACAGACATAATCAAGATGAATCCGGCTACTGCATCTTTTGGATGATCATATGTCAATGATTGCCTTGTTGGCCCAAAGGGCCTAACAGATAAGAAGAACATCACTTTAACTTGGTTAAGGATTCACGTCGGGTTCACCATTTTTTGTTTCGCGCGGAATCCGGGGATGACCTCCTGGACGGGAGATTCAAACGTTCCGATCGGTTTCTAACGGGTTTGTTCGTAGAACCGGAAACATCCAATGATTCCACATCCGTTTGGACCTACTTTCCAAAGGCAGGCGCTCATTAGCTTGTGGGCTAATGAGGCTTAGGAATTTGCATTGGTCGAGAGGATGGGAGGTCGGACTCATCACACCTTTTTGAGGGGAATTATTGTCTACTCCGGGACTCTCTTTATAGATTTAAGTTAAGTTCGTGAATCCTTATTACATTACCAAGTATAAAATGAGCTTTCCTTTAGTTTTAACAATCAATGATTAAATATGCAAGAAATTTAGAGAATCTTTTATATGTATTCGAGGTTCTTCATCAATATAGAATCATCTATATTTGTTTAGAGATTCTTGGTCAATGGTATCCTTCAAAACATTTATATAAAAGTCTCTTGGTCATTTTGATGACCAGGCTGGTTTTAAAGCCACTCAGTGGGGCACTTGAAGTTTATCGTCATTCAGAAGGACAGAGATTATTTCAATGTTGGGATCGAACCCATAAATGGGCTACCTACGTATCCTTTGTTTTAAAAAAGGAATCAGAACCCACGTAGTTCGAGGAATGGGATATGATGTTTTATGATTGATGACTCAAAGATGAATGTCATAATTACTTTTACACTCTATGCTCACGTGAGTCATGCTCGGTGTGAGAAACAAGAGGTATTGGTAAAATTTAGACAATTGTGCCATAAAAGATGCAATCATAAGAATTTGTTTTGGGGCTTATGTATAGATGACTGCCCAGATAGGTGAAGGTTTAGGATTTACTTTTAGGAAGAAAAATCCATGAACAGGGTCCACAAAGTTATATGTGCTTCATGGAGATTTGAATACTCTAATCTTGGGGCTTACTCCTAAGGAGGATGCCCAAATTAGGAGGGGACTTATGATTGGGTTTTATTCCTGAAAAGGAAACCCAAGTTAGGATTCTCTCATCTTAAAGGATGAGGTTGAATGAATGATCTCTCAGTCTTTGGTGACATAAAGATGTTTAAATCACTAGGTTTTGAGAGATATTTCACAGAATTCCTTTCAGATAAGGATGTCAAATCAAGAAATCATGCCATAAATGGCTTTGAAGAGTATCTTGAAGACTGAATCTTGAATAGGAAGGGTGAAATGGCTTAAGAGGGGTGAAAAAGGGCAAGATGGGCACCCAAAAAGATAAGGGCGCGCAAGTATTGAAGGTCGCGCAAGTCCTGCGGCGGCGCGCAAGTATTGGTCGCGCAAGTATACTTGCGCGACATAAGGGATACTTGCGCGATTTTCAACCAGAGTTGAATTACTTGAGCGACTCTTTTTTAAACCCTTTCCCATCCTCTTGAGGTTCTTCCAGAAGAGGGACGCGCAAGTTATATTGAAGGAATTAAGTCGGCGCGCAAGTGTTTGATAAGTTTCAACACTTAGGCCTTCCTTCTTCCCTTTAGATCTTCCATTCTAGGTAAGAAATTACCTTAGAAGTGTTCTGGAAGCTTTGAGAAGAGACTTGGGCGTCGGGAGCTTTGATCCGAGTTTCTGGGAAGAGATCCTTTAATGGGGGGCCCACAGGGTCTATTTATAGGCAAAATAAGGCCCTGGGCGGTTACCGAGCGGTTACCGAGCGGTTACCACTTAGGTCGCGCAAGTCACTTGCACGACCATAAGGTGTCGCGCAAGTACTTGCACGACCACTAGGCGGCGCGCAAGTGTACTTGCGCGACCATGAGGGAACTTGCGCGACCTATGGGCAATGTTCTCCTTGTTCATCCCTTTGTCGATTTTTGATGTTTCTTCAAAGGATGAATCACTTTGAGATCAGATATTCCCTTTTCCGACCTTTAGATTCTGTGACGAAAGGAGCGTCAACAAATGCATCCTCAGCAGACCTCAACAACTCATAAAATTCAGACGGTGCCAACTCAGGATTTTAAGCTATATCAGCCGGAGTTTCTGTATGTTGAACAGATGAACCTGCAACATCATGTACTAAATCTTGAAACCGGGATGGATCCGGAATCAAGTTGGTATCACCTGATCTGGAAATGCGTTCACCGTGTTGATACCAAAATACATAATCTGGTTGAAAACCAAAATGCAAGAGATGTTCCCCCACTTTGTCAAACGTGTCAAACATTCTCAATGCACATTTTCTGCAAGGACATTTTATTTTGCCTTCTGAAACAAATTCTGGATTTGATGCCGCAAATGATAAAAAAGTCTCCACACCCTCTACATATACTGGATTTAAACCAGAACCGTTTGGATTTCTATGTTGATTTATCCATATGCGGTCACCTAATAATGATTGTTGATGACCTCGTTGTTCCATATTTTTCTATAAAATATAAAAGCATAACTGGTTTTGAATAATTTGTTAGAAAAAACACTCAAGCAAGGATAATTATAGAGTTTACATCATACACGACTGACACAAACTTTTTATTGAGATAGACCTAAAAATTTACCCTTTAAGAATTAAATATGTTGCGAATAAAGAAAAAACCTATTACAAATATTGATAATTTTAATATTATATAAATTTTTTATTATTTTCATAGTACTAATATTATTGGTAATTATTACTAATTATTGGTAATTATTACTAATTATTGGTAATTATTACTAATTATTACCAATTATTGGTAATTATTGGTAATTATTACTAATGATTACTAATTATTACGAATTATTACTAATTATTGGTAGTTATTGGTAATTATTACTAATTATTGGTAATTATTACTAATTATTGGTAATTAATACCAATTATTGGTAATTATTGGTAATTATTACTAATTATTGGTAATTATTACTAATTATTGGTAATTAATACTAATTATTGTTAATTATTATTAATTATTACTAATTATTACTAATTATTACTAATTATTACTAATTATTGGTAATTATTACTAATTATTGGTAATTATTACTAATTATTGGTAATTATTACTAATTATTGGTAATTATTACTAATTATTACTAATTATTACTAAATATTACTAATTATTACTATTTACCGGTAATTATTAGTAATTATTGGTAATTATTCCTAATTATTGGTAACTATTACTAATTATTGTTAATTATTATTAATTATTACTAATTATTACTAATTATTACTAATTATTACTAGTTATTGGTAATTATTACTAATTATTGGTAATTATTACTAATTATTTCTAATTATTACTAATTATTGGTAATTATTACTAATTATTACTAATTATTGGTAATTATCGGTAATTATTGCTAATTATTGGTAATTATCGGTAATTATTTCTAATTATTGGTAATTATTACTAATTATTGGTAATTATTACTAATTATTGTTAATTATTACTAATTATTGATAATTATTACTAATTATTGTTAATTATTACTAATTATTGGTAATTATTACTAATTATTACTAATTATTACTAATTATTATTAATTATTGGTAATTATTACTAATTATTACTAATTATTACTAATTATTGGTAATTATTGGTAATTATTATTAATTATTGTTAATTAATACTAATTATTGGTAATTATTGGTAATTATTACTAATTATTACTAATTATTACTAATTATTACTAATTATTGGTAATTATTACTAATTATTACTAATTATTACTAATTATTACTAATTATTACTAATTATTACTAATTATTACTAATTATTACTAATTATTACTAATTATTACTAATTATTGGTAATTATTAATAATTATTACTAATTATTGGTAATTATTCCTAATTATTACTAATTATTGGTAATTATTCCTAATCATTACTAATTATTGGTAATTATTCCTAATTATTCCTAATTATTACTATTTACCGGTAATTATTGGTAATTATTGGTAATTATTCCTAATTATTGGTAATTATTACTAATTATTGTTAAGTATTACTAATTATTGGTAATTATTACTAATTATTACTAATTATTACTGATTATTACTAATTATTACTAATTATTGGTAATTATTACTAATTATTACTAATTATTGGTAATTATTACTAATTATTGGTAATTATTACTAATTATTGGTAATTATTACTAATTATTGGTAATTATTACTAATTATTGGTAATTATTGGTAATTATTCCTAATTATTGGTAATTATTCCTAATTATTGGTAATTATTCCTAATTATTGGTAATTATTTCTAATTATTGGTAATTATTGGTAATTATGGGTAATTATTGGTAATTATTACTAATTATTGGTAATTATTACAAATTATTCCTAATTATTACTAATTATTACTAATTATCGATAATTATCGGTAATTATTGGTAATTATTGGTAATTATTCCTAATTATTGGTAATTATTGGTAATTATTTCTAATTATTGGTAATTATTCCTAATTATTGATAATTATTCCTAATTATTGGTAATTATCGGTAATTATGGGTAATTATTGGTAATTATTACTAATTATTGGTAATTATTACTAATTATTGTTAATTATCACTAATTATTGTTAATTATAGGTAATTATTACTAATTATCAGTAATTATTGGTAATTATTACTAATTATTGATAATTATTACTAATTATTGGTAATTATTACTAATTATTGGTAATTATTACTAATTATTACTAATTATTACTAATTATTGGTAATTATTACTAATTATTACTAATTATCGGTAATTATTCCTAATTATTACTAATTATTAATAAATATCGGTAATTATCGGTAATTATTGGTAATTATTCCTAATTATTGGTAATTATTCCTAATTATTGGTAATTATTACTAATTATTGTTAATTATTAGTAATTATTGGTAATTATTACTAATTATTCGTAATTATTACTAATTATTGGTAATTATTACTAATTATTGGTAATTATTGGTAATTATTACTAATTATTTGTAATTATTACTAATTATTGGTAATTATTCCTAATTATTGGTAATTATTCCTAATTATTGGTAATTATCGGTAATTATTGATAATTATTGGTAATTATTACTAATTATTCCTAATTATTACTAATTATTCCTAATTATTACTAATTATTGCTAATTATTACTAATTATTACTAATTATTACTAATTATGACTAATTATTACTAATTATTGGTAGTTATTCCTAATTATTACTAATTAATGGTAATTATTAGTAATTATTACTAATTAGTGATAATTATTGATAATTAGTGATAATTATTACTAATTATTACAAATTATTGGTAATTATTACTAATTATTGGTAAGTATTACGAATTATTGGTAAGTATTTCTAATTATTGGTAATTATTACTAATTATTGGTAATTATTAGTAATTATTGGTAATTATTACTAATTATTACTAATTATTCCTAATTATTCCTAATTATTCCTAATTATTCCTAATTATTCCTAATTATTCCTAATTATTAGTAATTATATGAATAATTACCAATAATTAGGAATAATTACCAATAATTAGGAATAATAACATTATTAGTATATTTTATTATTAATATTAAAATAATATAATTTTCTATATTATATACAATTCTCCTTTCATCTGTGTGTTTTCTGTCTCCACATAAAAATAATACATGTGAAGACAGAAAACACACAGATGAAAGGAGAATTGTATATAATATAAAAAATTATATTATTTTAATAATAATAATAAAATATACTAATAATGTAATAATGTTATTATTCCTAATTATTGGTATTTATTACTAATTATTAATATTTATTCTTAATTATTGAAAATTATTACTAGTTATTCCTAAATACCATTAACTATGAACAATACTAATAATTTAAATTTATTAAGTAACAAAACAATGTAAGCATAATTAAATTACAACTAATTAAGAATAATTGAAACTAATAAAAAATTTAAAATAAATATTAAATTAAAATGAACATAAATACCTTGAAAATGGATCTGAGGTTGATCTCTGATCGTTCTTGAAAACTTCAATATCAACTCCGGAGAAAAAAATTAAACTTGAGAAACGCTGAACTCTAGAAATAGAATTTTGAGAGAAGAAGAAGATGAAGTTTGAGAATGAATTGAAAAAAACGGATGAGGGTATTTATAGGTTAGATTATTTGCGACGGGACCATTTGCGACGGGTAGCCCGTCGCAACTAATACTATTTGCGACGGTACCCGTCGCAAATACCTTAGCCATCATTTATTACGGTCAACGGTTAAATAGTTATTTGCGACGGGTCCCGTCGCAAATAACCACCTGCCGACATACTATTTGCGATGGGGGAATATTCCCGTCGCAAATACCATTTACCGCCGCCGGTTATTTGCGACGAGCAATAACCGCCCGTCACAAATATGTTTCCCGCGATTTGGCGCGAAAGCGTGCCAGTTCTTTTGCGACGGGGAAAGAAATCCCGTCACCAAAGGCTACTTATTTGCGACGGGCAAATACCCCCGTCGCAAATAAGTTTTTAACGGGGCTATTTGCGACGGGAATAAATCCCGTCGCAAATAACCCGTCGCAAATACCCATTTTTCCCGTAGTAGTGGAAAAATTCCCTTTCTGAATCGAGTTCACTCCTCGTTTCAGTCCTGTAACACTGAACCGGATTAACTTACCATTCCAGCCATGTCAATATCATGAGATATAAATATTTACCCAATGTATTGGAGGGAGATATAGGTCCCATGCATCTCATCATGAAACCATTCTTATGTGTGCCACAAAATCATAAATCATACATCATAGCATTACCCATGTAATAAAAATGGGATTCTTATTCATCATGCCCTCATAACACAATCCATATAAGATAAAAGGACATCATAAAAATAATTCCATCATAACATAATCAAAACAATGTAAAAATAGGTATAGAAACAAAACCCTATATTAACTTAGATGGAAAATAATTTTGATAAAACACTTAAACTCCATTCTTGAGGAAAATATCCTTTCTACTTCAAAAACATTTTCCTTTCTTAACATGTCATATAATTTTAAACTAAAAGTAGTTGATTAAAAATAAACTTGAAAACTTGTAAAGTAAGATTCATGGAAATAATGTTCTAAAAATCCATTAATTTCGTATAAGTTAAAAAACATTCTTATCGTACTTTGGCTGGAAAAGTCAAAAAGTACATCGTATGAAAAATGACAAAATATTCCTTTCTTATCTTTTACTAAAAACTCACCGAAGGGTAAAATTGGATTTAAACAATTTTCAGAGGATATAAATAATATTACATATTGAGGAAACATGGATGTGGATGATAAATATTCCCCAGTAAATACTTATGTATAAGAAATCTTGGATAAAAATGAAATTTTCAAAATTATCCTTTACCTTAGGTCTGATATGCTTCGTACGTATCCAAACCTCCTGTATAATGATTTAAATAATGTCATTGACTTATTACATAATCATATTCATTGTTATGATATCATATATGGTTAACTTATGACTTTATATTACCCGTTTTTTTGTAAATTCAATGTTAAAGCAGCATTTTGGGTAAAATCGTTACATTTATCGTACGTGTTTCGACTTGTTGTTCTTGATATTATTACTTATATACTGATTTAAATAATTCCAGAATTTAAAACATGGTTTATATATAATATATATTCAGTGTATAAATATATATATGATAGATCGATAAATGGAATGAAATACACCGTTCATGGAGATGGTAGGCCGTACGTACGCATGAACGCTGTTTTCGTTTCCTTATTGAATTGAATGGAATTAAGTGAATGAAATACATACATATATATATATATATAAATAAATCCAGTATCATTATTATGTCATATATTTCATTATTATTCATTATATATAATTTATAATCATTCATGAATGGTTAACATGGAGAATGAATCTCATTGCATCGTGGAGACGGTAGTCCGTACGTACGCACGAGCGATGATATCATTCCCATGATCATGGAATTGTATTGAAGTGTATGTATAGTATTTAAGAATAAATATAAATTTACATTATTCATATCTAGTTATTTATTTACACCCTTATACCCATCCAAGTAAGGTGGTGGTCGAAAATGGATTACACCACGGCGTGGAGACGGTATTCCATACGTACGCACGTGCGGTGATTTCGTTTTCCGTAGGATGGATAGAAGGTGAAATAAGGTTGTTTCATATTTATAATAACATATCATTATATAAGTAATACTAATTTTATTAATTTATAATGGTACAACTAAAGAAGAAGAAGTATAAGAAGGAAGAAACTTGAGAGAATCAGAAGAAGAGATTACCTCTTCTTCGACGCACCTCCTTTAAGCCTTCTCTTAAGGAAGTAGAGTTGGTATTTTGAGAATACCAGAACCTCCATAATTTTTCTAGGGAAGTGTAGAAGAGAAATGGGTAGGGGTTTTCCGAGCATCAAGGCTCAAAAGGGTGTGAATAGAAGAGGGAAGGGGTGCCCTTTTTATAAGGGAGGAGAGGGGCACCTTTGGAAATCACAAAAATATTAATTTATAATAAATATAACACCACTTAAAAACCACCAAAAATGAATCATATTCAAATATTAGATGATATAGTATTGTAATCTCATAAACCAATAAAATTTATACATGTAGGTAATTTAAATTAAATATTATCAACTTGATTTATCCTTATTTAATCTATTACATTTTATTTGTGGTAATAAGATTCTAAATTTCAAATTGTTATAAATAATTACTTATGTGCTGTGAATTATCTATAATTAGATAATTTATGACATTTTAGACTATATAAATTTCAATTTATAATTTTGAAATATTTTTGTGATTTTTAAACAATTTAATAATATGTTATTTTTATAAAATAACAATAGTGTCAATTTCGACACAATTAATTTTTTTGAATTTAAATAAAATCCACACAGTGGATATATTCGAAATAAAATATCTAATAGGTTCCTAACATGTTATAGTATTCTATAAAATTAGTGGAGAACATTAAATAGTTCATATAATATTTAGTTTACTATTTACAAAACCATTTATTTGATATTTCTCTTAATAAAATAATTACTATAACATTATTGTATAATTATTAAATATACTTATTTGTTGTATAAAAATTAAAAATAAAATACTAAGATGAAGATAAGTCTAATATCTTTCATAATAATACATTTTGTCAGATTTATATTATAAAAGACCCAAATTTTAAAATGTTATATTTATTAAATTATGAAGGTGACAACTTTGACATCATATAAAATAAAGTAATATAAGTGTCATAATCACTTTTATAAAACACAAAACGGTCATATATTCGGTCCTTAGATTCATATGGTGTATATATAAACTACCAATATGTTTTGTTCAGGTTTTTTAGGCCCTTAATATGTATTACTATTTCAATAAAAACAATATTATTGATTTTTTTACTAAATAATTAATTTCTGCATCATTAATGTATAAGCTAATAAGGTAATTAAATAACTCATAAAAATTACAAATAAATTACCATGATAAAGAAAAAACATTTTAACTTTCAAATGAAAATTTATAATAGAATTCATATTCTATATAACCTTATATTAGAAATACTTTTATTATTAAAGTTTGAGTGAGACATATTTCACTTTCCTTTAAATAAAATAAAATAAAGGTCTTAATCACCTCCAAGTGGGTTCAAATGGATTCCATTTCGACCCAAATATGACTTAGGACGAAATATAATCATCCAATTGTATTAATACAAGTTTTAGAGTAATTTTATAATATTATATTTACCCTTAATTACCCGATTTACCTTTTACTATGTTAAATAAAATTTACCGTAGTTACTATTCATAATGCCCAAAAATAAAAAGTAGTATATTAATATAATTTGGACCCATTGATTCCAAATATGGAATAAATTTTTCCAAATTCAATACACAGAAGTTTCAGAAATTAAATTAAAATTAATCTCGTTGTTGAAAGAAAACGGGCTTTTCTTTAAAACATTGCAAAAGATTGAATTGATTTAACCTACGAATTCAATGTAAAATCAATGCTAATGACATAGATTATATTAAATTCTAAAAATATATTCTATTAATACTTTAAAATAATTCAATATTATAATTTATCCACATAAATTATTACGATGAAAAAAGTTGTTTTTAATTAAAATATAGCGTGTTTTTACTATTCATTAAAATATTAAATTTATTAGAATAATATGAAAAATTTATCCAAAGTAAATTTTTATATCCTGATTCCAAAGAATATTTTTATTTTGTCAAATTGAATTTATAAACATGTCAAAAACTAGATTTAAAGTTGGTGTTCCATCAAAAGGTGACAAAACTGCATTTTTTTGAAAAATACTTATTTTACCCGAAAAGTTTATTTTGTTCTTATACCATGTTCTAGAAAATGTGTCAGATGAATAATAATGTTATAAAATTAAAAATTTAGTTAATACTATTCATAATGGCTATTTCATAATAATATTACAATAATATATCACTGTTTAGTAAAACCTGGTATTGCGTACAACACACGCTATCGAGGAAGGTCGCGATTGCGTGTATTGCAAGACAAGTCAGGGTTGTGTGTAGTGCACAACTCCTTTGTTGTTGAGTATAAAAAAATCCAACCATATTTCATTAATACATTGAATATATATATATATATATATACTCAATTTTGCGTAGAATAACTACTATCAAACAAACTTGAAATTGTGTGTAACACGATCCAAGAGTAGTGTTGTATATATTGCAAGCTAATACGGTGTTGCGTATAACGCAAGATAATCTTGGGGTATCATACAACATAATACATCAAATAAATTAAAAATAATACTTCTCATAAAATCTCAGGGTGTTACATTCTTCATAGCTATTGAAGTCTCTTATAGCTAATGCCCTTCGAAGACTTGGTTTTAAGCCACTGAAAAATCGATCAACTTTACTTTCAGGTTGGATAATAAAGCTAGATGCATAACTTGCAAGTCTTGTAAAATTTGATTCGTATATACCAACAGATTCATCATCCTTATTCTTAAGCTTAAGGAACTCCTTTTCCATCTTTGTTTGAAGAATATGAGGGAAGTACTTACTGAAAAAAAAGTTCTTGAACTCATCCCATTCCATTGATTCTATTTCATCTTGGGGCCTTGTATTTTTAATTAGAGTCCACCACTGGTCTGCTTCACCTTCTAAATGGTAAAAAACAAAAATGACTTTTTCATGCTCTGAACAAAAAAGTATGGAAAATATATTTTCAATGCTACTAATCCATTGTTCAGCAACAAGTGGATTCGAAGACCCACTGAAAGAAGGAGGATGTTTCCCTATGAAGGACTCAATAGAATATTGTTCCATTCACTGCTCATTCAGAAGTCCATAATGATTCATATCTTGTGTAAGTATAGCAATAATTTTTTTCACTCCCTCTCCCATAACATTGGTTTGTTCAGAAGGACAATCATTGCATTTTCTGTTACATTTATCAACACGGTTCCTTCAGGTTCCAGCCATCATCTAAAACCCAAAAAGAATAGTGTGAGAGGCAAAAATCATGCTAAGGAAAACAACATAATAAAGGGGGAGTAACTTCAATATATAACATCTTATGATTAATTCTAAGATCGTTACCATAATTCTAGAACTATAACCTATACATATACTTAACCTTAGGGACATCCCTAGACATTTCCTAGAAATATCTCTAGGGATCTCACTAAAGTTCTCACATCCTAGTTTCCAAAGGTTGACTAAACCTTTCCTCTAATACCAACTGTAGAGACCCGAAGCTTGACGTACATGGACATTACATTAATTTTGAGGAATACTTAATACATATCAAAAACCAACACTCAATTATCGTAATAGATTAGTGTCTTTGGAAACTTGGAACATAATCTTCTAATAATGGTGAAAGATCTTCAACATCTCCCATAAAGATCTTCCCCTTTTTTTTTCTTACCTAAAACCTTTCATTATATCCTGAGGAAAAGAATACATATAAATGGTGATCTTAAATTCTAATTAAGTTTAAGCATGGAGAAAATAAAACAAACCATATACATTTGAATATAAAACAAGAACATAATGTTTAAACATCAAAATCTTGAGCAATGACATAAAACATGGCAGTACATAAGTCATAGATCATAATGGAACATAAATCATGATAAAATAGCTTGTAAATAAAACTTTTAATTGTGTAAAAACATTAAACACATGATATGATTTCCATAATAGCCGAGGCATTACTGCCAAGACCATCTTCATAGTCAAAGTCCCTTACTGAACCGAGTTCACTCCTCGTTCTAGTCTAGTATCACTGAATTAGATTAACTTGTTGTTCCAGCCATGTCTATCTCATGAGAGATAAATATTTACCCAATGCATTGGAGGGGGATATAGGTCCCACCCATATCATAATGATATCATTCTTACTTGTGCCACATCATGAACATACATCATTCATCATTACCCAAAGTATAAAATGGGTTTCTAAACATCATCCCATCATAACATAATCCATACAAAAAAAAAAGATATCATTTCATCATAAGAAAAGTGAAACCATGTAAATAATAGAAAAATTATACTTGAAACATACACATATGAAATAATTCCATCTTATATGGAAAATGGTTTTGATAAAACACTTGAAATGAATTCTTGAGAAAAATATCCTTTCTTCTTCAAAATCATTTTCATTTCACAAAATGCCATGAAATTTTAAGGAAAAGGATTTTGTTGAAAATAGTCATTAAATATTGTAGAGTAAGCTTCATGAAAATAAGTAATTATGAAACCGTAAAAATATATTCATTCCATATAAGTTAAACAAACATTATTCTCGTACTTTTTCCAGAAAAGTCAAAAAGTACCTCGTATGGTAAACAAAAGAAAGATTCCTTCCATACGATGTGGTAAAAGTTAAAAAGGGTAAAAATGAATTTAAACATACATGGAATAACACTAAACATTTTATGAAAACATTTTGAGAACATAAGGACATGGATAATAAACATAACCTCAGTAAATACTTACGAATAAACAATCTCAGATAAGAATGAGATTGGAATAATTATCCCTTACCTTATGTCCAATTTCTTCCATATGTGTCTGAGACTATTGTATAGTGGGTATAAACATATTATTAAATTTTAAACGAACCATAATAATATTTATGATATCATATATGATTCACTTACGACATTATATTATATGTTCATTTGTCAATTCCATGTTAAAGCATCGTTTTGGGTAAAATCGTTTCATTTATCGTCCGTGTTTTGACTTGTAATTATTAATATGATTATATAGATCAGGATAAATTAATTACAAAATATAAAACATTATTTATATATAATATATATTCAGAATATACATATATATAATAGATTGACAAATGGAAAGAAATACACCGTTCATGGAGACGGTAGGCCGTACGTATGCATGAATGCTGTTTTCGTTTCCTTATTGAATTGAATGGAATTAAGTAGATGATATACATATATATATATATATATATATATAAATAAATCCAGTAGAATTATTATGTAATATATTTCATTCTTACTTATTATATATACTTTATAATCATTCATAAATTGTTAATATTGAAAATGAATCTCATCGCGTCGTGGAGACGGTAATCCGTACATACACACGGGTGATGATATCATTCCCATATTTATTGAATGGAATTGGAGTGGATGATATAATATCTTAGAATTTTATGATGTTATAATAATCATATATAGTTATTATTTACACCATATATCCATCCAAGTAAGGCGGTGGTGGAAAAACTGATTACACAACGACGTAGAGACGGTATTCCGTACGTACGCACGCGCGGTGATTTCATTTTCCATAGGATGTATAGAAGGTGAAATAGGTTTTTTTCATATTTATAATAACATATCAGTATATAATTAATACTGATGTTATTACATTATAATGAAACAACTAAATAATAGGAAGTATAATAAGAAAGAAACTTGAATGTGTTGGTAGAAGAGATTACCTCTTCCTCGACGAACCTCCTTTAAACTTTTTCTTAGGGCACTAGAGTTGGTCTTTTGAGGAGACCAGAAACTCTATGATTAACTAGAGAGGTTGAGAAGAGTAATTATTAGGGTTTATCCGAGCATCAAGGCTCATAATGGTGTGAAGAGAAGAAGGAAGGGGTGCCCTTTTTATAAGGGAGGAGAGGGGCACATTTAGAAAACTCAAAAATATTAATTTATAATAAATTCAAACCCCACTTAAAAACTTCCTAAATGAACCAAATCAGAAATTATATGAGAGAGTGTTGTATTATCATCATCCAATAAAATTTATACAAGTTGTTAATTTATTTTAAACATTATCAACTTGATTTATCCTTATTTAATCTATTTAATTTTATTTGTGGTTATAAGATTCTAAATTTTAAATTATTATAAATAATAACTTATGTGTTGTGAATTGTCCATAATTTGATTATTTATGACATTTTAGACCATATAAATTTTAATTTATAATTGTTAAATATTTTTGTGATTTTTAAACAATTTTATATTATGTTATTTTTCTAAAATAACTAGTGTCAATTTTGACACTATTCATTTATATGAATTTAAATAAAATACTCACAGAATATATGTTCAAAATAAAAGATTTAATAGTTTAATAACATGTCATATTTATCTATAAAATTATTGGAGAACATTAAATATTTCATATAATATTTATTTTAATATGTTTAAAACCATTTATTTGATATTTTAATCAATAAAATAATTTCAACATCACGATTGTGTCACCTTTAATGATAATTATTTAATTCCTAAAAAATCTAAATAAATTCCCATGATGTGCATAATTTTATTATATTTCTAGATGCTATTCATGTTCTAAGTTTCATAAAGTTTATCACTAAATTAAAAGTATTATACTTATAAGATTTAAGAGAGTGACATGTTGTCACATTCTTTGGTTTTAATAATAATTAAATTATTTTAATGGTCAAAAGTCCATAAAATGAATCTAATACGACCCTTAGGTGATATGGGTCAACTTTTAGTCATCCAATATAATTTTTTCATGTGTTAGGGTAATTTTATAATCTTAGATTTACCCTTAATTACCTGATTTATCTTTAACTGAAGTAAATAAAAATTACCGTAGTTACTATTCAAATATCAAAAAAATTAAAATTAACCAATCAAAATAATTTGGACCCACTAAATCCAAATATGGAATCCATTTTTCAAATTTCAAAACAAAGAATTTGAAGTAATTAAATTAAAATTTATCCCGTTATTAAGAAAACAAGTTTTAAAAGTTAAATTATTATCGAAGATTGAAATGTTTTTACCTATGAATTCAATGTAAAATAAATGGTAATGATATAAATTATATTAAATGGTAAAAATATATTCTATTTATACTTTAAAACAATTAAATATTATAATTTAACTGTATAAATTATTGTGATGAAAAAAGTTGTTTTTAATTAAAATATAGCGTGTTTTTACTGTTCATTAAAATATGAAAGTTATCAGAATAATATGAAAAATTTATCCAAAGTAAATTTTTATATCTTAATTCCAAAGAAGAATTTTATTTTATCAAATTGAACTTATAAAAATGTCAAAAACTTGATTTAAAGTGGGTGTGCCATCAAAAGGCTGCAAAACTGTATTTTTTTAAAAATACTTATTTTACCCGAAAAATTTATTTTGTTCTCATTCCATGTTCTAGAAAATGTGTAAGATGAATAATAATGTTATAAAATTAAAAATCTAGTTAATAATTTTCATAATGTCTAGTACATAATAATATTATAATAATATATCATTGTTTAGTGAAACATGGTATTGCGTACAACACACGCTATCGAGGAAGGTCGTGATGGCGTGTAATGCAAGCCAAGTCAGAGATGCGTGTAGTGAAAGCTCCCTTTGGTGTAGCATACAACACAAGACATCAATGCAATTAAAAATAATAATTCTCATAAAATCTTGGGTTGTTACAATAAAGGTATAATGTAAATAAAATTATAGAATAATAGAGAAAATATAAATATAATATATATAATATATAAATACATTTCCACCATACTGGGAACTGTGAGAGCAAGTAGGGGAAAATCTAACAATCATCATTGCGTGAGGCAGTAATTCTCCGTACATAGAAACAAGATATTTGTACACATTAGATGAAGGTGTGTTTAATTTTAGTTCAAATACAACTCATAAAACACACTATTATATTGAATATACTGTTGTTGTTATTAAATAATGGAATAACGAGAGTTTAGGGGGTTGGAGAAAGAAAATAAATGAAAGAATCTTGAGAGAAGTTAATACCTTTAATCGGGTAAATATTTTTGGTTTAAGTTAAAATGATTTCTTAAATTACCATATTTTTAATGTGAGGCTTTTCGGAGGAATATAGGGATTTTGGTATCTTATTTTGGACGTTTTTGTATAATCCAAGGTGTCTTGAGAGGTAGGAGTAAGGGTTAGAGGTGGTGGCCTTTTATAAGGGGGATGATAGGTAATTTAGGAAATATTGAAATATTGTTTAATTATAAAGTAAATTTATAATTTTAAAAGGTCCAAAACTCATTTAGTTCGATGATAATATAATTATTTATCTAAATACTCTCAATTAATAGTTTTTAGACAAGGTTAGGTTTCACATTTAACCGTATCATTTAGCTTTAACCCTTTGTTTACTTATTTGACCCTTACCATGTCTTCTAGTATATTCATACTCTATTGTTAATATAGTTACAATAAAATTCCAATCAAAACACAGGTGACTCATTAATGAAATTTTTAATCTTATCTAAGTCATTTGGCCAATTTTTAGAGTTTAGGACTATTATATCATTTAATAAAGTAGTATTTTTTTTTTAAAAACTCATTTATGTCAATTTATACACTATTCATATCATAACATTTAAAAAATCCATAACAGTGTGATTCAGTTGAAAACAAATATTAATTAAAATATAAAAAGTCACACGTAACCCTAAAATTCTTGTATGGGATAAAAAGTTTCAAAATAAATTTATTTTAATTTTTATAGTCTCAGTTATTTAAAAAATTCATTAATAAGGTAATCACTTAATCATCACTATGTCTTAAATAAATTTATATATTTTATGTCTAAAAATAAGAAATAAAATTCCATGATATTGGAAATATTTTTATATTTATAAATAATATTTATAGTCAAAGATATCACTTATATAACCCCCAATAAAATTTATTTTAGTAAAATATATATGTTTATGTTATATTATCCTTATCTTTAAAATAAAAGTAATTAAATGTCATTTTCACACACAAGTGGCTCCTTGGGGTCCCAAAATAGACTCAAGGATGCACATGGTCAAACATATCTCATAAAATAGAATTTGGACACATGTGAGGTTAATTTAATATTAATATAATATTATTTTTACCCTTATTTACATATTTACCCCTTAACTATGGTAAATAAAATATTCACTGAAGTTACAGTTCATAATGTCTAAAAATAAAAGTTACATACTTTTGCAATTTAGACCTGATGATTATTAATATTGAATTTATTTTTCCAAATTCAAAACATAGAAGACTGAAAAATTAATTTAAAATTAATTCTTATTGTCAAAACCAAAAAGTGTGTTTTTAAGAAGTATAAACTACAAAAATATTGACATGTGTTTATATCCAATTGAAAAGTGAAATTAAATCTAATGACTAACATTGGATTAAATGGTAAAAATATAATCCAATTACACATTTAAACCAATTAAATTTATATTATAACTATAAAAATAAATTAGATTATAAGGTATCTTGGAATTAAAAGGCAGTATTAGTCACTATTCATTAAAAATGAACTTTATCAGAAAGATTCCAAAAATGCATCCAAAGTAAATTTTGATTTCCCTTTTCTAAATAATAATTTTATTTTGTCAAATATAACTTATAATAGTGACAAAAAATAGATTTAAATAGCGTTCTCTATCAAAAGGTGTTAAATAGGCCCTTTAATGAATATTAGAGTATTTTATGATCAAAATCAGATTCATTCTTGTTTGAAGACACTAATTTTTTTTGGATAATGTAAATACATTTAACAAACATGTATAATCATATTTTAGTTAGCTCTATTCCTTCCATCCAATAAAATAGAAATGAATTAACTACCATTTAAAATAAAATTATTATTAAATTTTTTTCAGTATATCGCAATATTGTGTGCAACATAACATTTCAGAGAAACCCCTTGTTGCATGTCGAGTATGCTATTGGAAAAGGTGATCTCTTTAATGATAAATTTATATCTTACTCAAAAGTATTATTCGAAATGAAAAATAATTATTCTATAAATGCCTAGGTTGTTACATCATTCCTCCCTTTTGGAAATTGTGTCCACGCAATTTTAAAATTGTGCATGGAAACTTCATTGAAAGTCTCAAATATGAAAAATAGTCAATAAAACTATCACTTAGAAAGAAATAAGGATAAGTAAAAATGTCACCGAGATAAAAAAAATTTAGGATTCCATGAAAACATGTATATGAAAGAGAAAACTAACTATAATGTTTTGATGAAGAGTGATACAAAACATGGTCAGTAGAAAGTTTACCACTATAAAATCACAAATTTTTGATAGGTTAAACGGTCTTTGATTTTGCAGTAGGAAAAGTAAACAAACAATATTTTTGTTTTAATATCCTTTTAAAACTATTGAGGAATTTATATATGAGCTTGATTTATAACATAAGGAAACATACTTACTTGTTTTGTAGACCTTCAACCTTTAGTAAATTTCTACCACAAACTCATCTTTCCTCCAAATGATGAGTATTCATGATGACATAGTGACAACTAAAGTGATAGAATCAACATCTAGAGAATAACATAATCCAAAAAAGATAAAATATATATTTCCCATATCATTAGAAATTAACCAAAACAAAAAATGGTTAGTACGAGATCAGATAATCCCCAAAAAGGATAATCTTTATAAAAATAAATACTAATCTTAATCACCAAAATTAAACAAACATAACATAATGTTCTACAAATACCATTAAATAAACAATTGTCCTTAACATTCATCAAAATAATCCAAACTGAGTTTGAGACCCAAAATTTAGAAGAATTTGTTCACATAGTATTCAACAATAAATCATAACATTTATCACCAAATAACATCGAATACTCATAAAGTCTCATACTAAAAATTAATTAACCAAATCACATATTCTCCATGATAGGTTAATCATTTCTATAAGTAACCCAAATCTATATATGACCATAATACAAAATTAGATTTTTCAAAAATAAAATTCAACAATTACTCCTCAAATGAAATCCCATAGTATTATATTTTCATTAGGAATATAGTGTTCCCCAAAGATCAAATGTCTTCCAAAATAATGTTTTTTACCTTATCACCAAATCATTTTCCTATTATAAGGATTTCCATTTGATAAATCACGAGTTCCAAAAATCAACCTATTCTTGATCCATAAAATCATATAACTAAAAACAATAATTAATACTAACTAGGGACATCCCGTAGTCAAGTGATAGGTTATAAATAACAGTTACACTTTGGTTGTGGGTTCCAATCCCACAGATTTGTCTGACATGATGGGTTGTCACACTATCTTCATGTTTTACTTTTTCAAAAACCATATAATTCTAATAACATTAACAAAATGAGATTAAATCCTTTAAAATATTCATCACATGTTTTATTCTCAAAGGTTATTTCATACATCACATTCTACATATCAAAAACTAATAACCCCTAATTTCATCAAAAACAAAAGATCACATAAACCCCTAAGGTTATACATTATGTCCACAAAAGAAAAAGATAATTCTAACTTGAATAACATTATCACATATCAATCTTTAGGGTTACAAATACTAAAAACATTCTTCCAACATAATTTGATCATTAATACATTTAAACATATCATCATCCTTAGATCCAATATTACTCTTATATTCCTAGACATCTGAATCATAAAAAAATTTTAATGACCCTTATCCATATTTTTTTGTCTTATTATTTTGTAATTCTTTACTAGAAATAAATTTTTTTCATAATGTCCTAAGATTTCAGTCATTCTAAAACATGAGTTAAGAAATAATCCATACAATTCATAGGTTATTTTCAGTTTCCTCGTCTTAAATTGGAATGGAATTTTGAATTGGTAAAGATATATTTTTATGATACTATTGAAACCATTACCGATCATTCTTTTTATGAAATATATTTGTATATTGACCAGACATAAAACATTTAAAAAATTAAATTGATCCCTTAGAAATAACTTCATTCCCTTTCCTGTAATCAACAGAACGATTATTTTTTCCATGATAGTTTATTTCTTTAGGAACTTCGTTACCACATCTATAACATCTTCCCATCCCTTTGAATCATCTTCCAAGGTGTTCCTTTCCACATCCTTGACACATAACTTTTTAAATATACTTACCTTTTTGATTATTACCTAAACATCCATTGATATTCATTTCTCATATATATGACATCTTAGAAAGATAACCAAGGTTCCATTGGTCAGTCATGACACCAGATAGATGGTTAAGAATAACTACAAGTGTTCTTATTGCATCTCCCATTTAATTCGGTTTCTCATTTAAAAAACCACCATAGTTTTCTTCACATCCATTATTACATTTTTGCCTGCTAGATCTTTCCATTCATTAAAACCAAAAATGTCATTGTGAGTATATATTTAAAATCATAATGCAATATCTTATGATGAGGGTAAACACTAAGATATACTTATTCATGTTATCATAAACTCATTCAATTTATCTAAACTAAATATGACTCTTTCTAATATGATATCCATTAATGTTATGCCACTTATGCTAAAATAACACCCTAACATCAAAAGTTGTCTAATCTCACCTCTGATGCCAACTATAATGCCATAGCCTAAATAATTACCTAATATTGAATTATGTTAATAATTTGCGTTGATGATATTTTTTGGTTTAGAGTTTTAGAGAATTATGCTATAAATATAAAATTACATCTCAAAATATTACAAAGTAGAATCTTATAATGAATTGATTTTTTTTCACAAAAACAAAACTCCTTAAATTTAATAATTCATATTTTCTTAATATAAATCTTCTTGAATACTTCATTTCTCTAACTCTTCCTTATACCCTATGAAAAACATTTTTGAAATTTGTGATGAGTGCAAAAAATTCAGTAAGTGTTATAAAATAAGGAATGAAAACATTACTCCATAAATATATACAAATCAATGAAATCATACTTCTCAATCATATAACATAAGCTATTTGACATACCTTGTGAAATCATAAGATTTATAAATAACACATAAAAATAAAAAATCATAAAGTTAAAGTGTATAATCCATAAAAAACATACATTGAATCTTTTAGAGATACCTAGGGAGTTAAATTTGGAATATCCATCCCTGTATATTCCCTAAATTTCTTAGGAGAAACAGTATTGTTTTCCTCTATCATGTTACCCAATTCATTGGAGATATATATCAGGCTCACCTACCCTTGGTTTATCACATAACCACACGTATATGTAAATAATTCCCATGAACCATAACTTACTAATAATACATAAAACAAGAATAATGGAAAGGTAATATTTCCATATTGTAATCACAATATATCATTTCAAGATATTGATATAATCAATTCCTATAAAAAATCAAAAATAAGAGTTTTGAATCAAAGTATCCCATACCACTTTGAAACTTTTAAAAGAAATTTAAAAAATAAACCACGAATGTCCATATCAATAAATATTTAAAATAATTTCTAAAACATGGACAAGAAATAAAAGGATTTATAATATTAGATCTTTAAAACATCTAAAATTATATTTTTGTTAGATAATCCCTTACCACTTGAGAAACACCTGAATAAAAATCATTAAAGAATAAAATCACAAAAAACTATAAATATCATGAAAATATGGAAATTAATGATATAAAATGTAAAAAGGGATGTATATACACCTGAGAGGATAATAAAGGTGCAAAATATCATTACATTCCTCAATCAATGAAGATTGAGACATAGTACCTTATGAAAAATTGGCAGCCAAATGATATCACATTATAATTCAGAAAATAAGTTGATGAGAGTGAAAAGGGTAACTAATCACTTGGACATAAATTGTATATCAATAATGATATATAAGAACATATCCCAAAATAGGATAATGTAAATTAAAAGGCATTACATATAATAAATATTTGACTAAAAGAAGAGGGTGAAAGGTTCCCTTACCTTGAGTCTGATTCGTCGCGTATATTCCTTATTATTCCTTAATAATAAAAATAAGTTAATTTATACATTCTTAAGAAAATTTTTCATTTTTATTATTCATTTTATATTATTTATTACCACTTTATAAAAAATACATTATTATTTAAGTTAATATCAGACATTTTGTTGATATTGGGTACTTGAGTTGAAAATGATCTTGTTATAATTAAAAATTACCCATGTTATCAAAATTACATTATCTCTAGAATTATATTAATGATTTAAATATCATATATAAAATATATATCAATTATATATGTATTTATTAAAATCCTTAAAATTTTAAGACAAGAAATTAAATGCCCCGTTCCTGGAGACGATAAGCCGTACGTACGCATGAATGCTACTTTCATTTCTTTTTTTTTTCATATTTAATGGAATAGAAACTAAATGATACATAGGTATGTTATAATTATAGTATAATATACTATGATATATATGTTACATAAGTTCATTAATACCATCCTTTATAAATCTCATTAATGTTATGAAAGATTTATCCAACTTTGATGGGGCGGTAGTCTGCCCTTCCTAAAATGAAATTATCATATTTAAACATTGTGGAAAGCATAAAGGTATGCTTTAAATAAAATAACATATGAATATGGAAAATATAAATATAATATATATCATATATAATTAACATTCCATCATAATGTCCACTACGATAGGTGGTAGAGAAAAATCTAACAATCATCGTTTCGCGTGGTTATAATTTACCTTACACAAAAACAATATGTTCATATCAATTAGATAGAGGTGTTTGAAATTTTAGTTCGAATAAATAATATAACAACATCATAATATATTTAATATACTTTTTATTTTATAAAATAATAGAATAAAGGGAGTTTATGGGTTGTAAAATTAAAATAAATCCAATTAGCTTGAGAGAAGACATTACGTCAAATCGATTAAATCCTTTTAATTTAATCTAAAGGTGTTTATGAAATTTCCTTCTTCCCATGGTGAGTCGTCTTGGAGTAAGAGATGGAAGGAGCTTATTTTTTAAGAGTTTGAACAATCCAAGGTGTCTTGATACGTTTTATTAAGTGTTAGATGTGGTGGCCTTTTATATGAGGGAGGAGGGGTACTTTAGGAATGTTTAAAATATTATTTTATTATAAACTAAATTTCAATTTTCAAAAGGTCCAAAAATCATTTAATTAAAATATTAGATGGGGATTTTTCTAAATCCTCTCAAAAAATTGTTTTTAGAAAATTTTTTGTCTCAAATTTAACCTTATCATTTAGTTTTAACCCTTAGTTTCCTTATTTGACTCTTACCATGTATTCATGTATATTCATACTACATGGTTAATATAGTTACCGTAAATTTTCAATAAACCTCAAGGGGTTCATTAATGACATTTTAAACCTTATCTAATTCATTTGGATGAACCTTAAATTTTTAATACCATTATATCATTTAATAAAATAGTATTTTAAAAACAACTCATTTATTTCAATTTATATGCTATTCATGTCATAACTTTTAAAAAATCCATAACAACTTGATTATTTCAAAAAAATAAATAATTAAAATATATCAAGTCATATGTATCCATAAAATATTTTTATGGAATAAAATTTTTCAAAATTGATAAATTTTAAATTATATAATCTCATTTTTTAAAAAACATTCATTAATAAGGTAATCATTACATCATCATTGTGTCATAAATAAACATAGTTATTTTAAGTATAAAAATTATAAATAAAATAACATGATTATTGAGATCTTTTTACATTTCTAATTAATATTTATATTCAAAGATATCACTTATATAACCCCATATAAAAATTGTTTTATTTAAATATATATGTTTTTGTTATATTATCCTTTAATATAAATTAAAAGTAATTAAATGTAATTTTCCCACAAAAGTGGCTCCATGGGGTCCTAAAATCGAACCAAGGATTCTCATGGTCAGACATATCTCATAAAATAGTGTTAGGAAACATGTTAGGGTAATTTAATATTATTATAATAATATTGTTTTACCATTATTTACCATATTTACCCTTTAACTATGGTAAATAAAATATTTACTGAAGTTTCTATTCATATTATCTAAAAATTAAAGTTACCTCTTTACAAAATTTGGAATTCATAATTAAAAATATGAAATCCATTTTTACAAATTCAAAACACATATTTATTAGAAATTAATTAAAAATTAGTTTTTTTTGTCAAAACAAAAAAGTGTGTTTTTAAGAAGTAAAAACTACCAAACAATTGACATGTGTTTATGTCGAATTTAAAAGTGAAATTACAACCAATGACCAACATTGGATTAAATATTAACAATATAATCCAATTAAACTTTAAAACCAAATAATATTATAATATAACTATGTAAATAAATTATATTAAAATTTGGTTTTGAATTAAAATGCAGTATTTTTCACCATTCATTAAAAATTGAACTTTATCAGAAAAATACCAAAATTTCATCCAAAGTAAATTTTGATATCATACTTCTAAAGAATACTTTAATTTTTTCAAATAGAACATATAAAATTTAAAAAACTATATTTAAAATGGTTTCTCCATCAAAATGTGGTAAATCGACCTTTTGTTTAATATTAGAGTATTTCATGCTTAAAATCAGATTCATTCTTATTTTAAGCCTCTAAAATTTATTGGATAATGTAAAGATATTTAACAAACATTTATAATAATATTTTAGTTAGCTTTATTAATTCCCTCCAATATAATGGTTATGCGTTAACTACCATTTAATATAATAATATTATTATATTGTATAATGGTATATCTCAATGTTGTGTGCAATGTATGATTTCAGAGAAACCCCTTGTTTCTTGTCGAGTACAGTATTGGAAAAAGATTCCCCTTTAATGTAAAATTAATATCTTACTCATAAGTATTAATAGAAGTTATAAAGTGATATTCTATAATTACCTAGGTTATTACATATCATGTTAAAAAATAATATTAATATTATATTGTTTTTTAGTAAAACTTGGTCTTTCTTGTAACACAAGTAATCAAACAAATTCATTATCACTTGTATCGTAATCTTTTTAATAAATTTAATCTATTTAAAAATAAATATATCATAATGTCTTGGTGGTGTGTATCATTCATGATATCAAATATGATGTTCATATTGTATGATATGATAGTGTTACATTCTTCCCACCATAAATAAGTTAAATCCTTGCAATTTAAACTTGATATAGATATTCATGGTTATGATATTCAGAAAATAATTTTTTTTTTTAAAATTATAAATCAAATAAATATTGAATAATAAATCCTCTTAATAAGAGATATTGTCATGTTAAAAAGGGTACATGGAATAACACAAAACTAGGTTTCTACATAGGAGAACATTGGACGAATGTGAAGAAATATTCTTAGAGTAAAAATGTAAATAATTACTCATAATGATAGAGGTTAATGATCATAAGAATATTAATGATAAATGGAATATGGAGGGCCAAAAATACAAAAATAATTATTGATTTAAAAGACCATCTTATTCCCATGATATGAATGCAATAACATAACATTTTTATTTCATGGTCATTTTTTCTAATGTTGAGGAATTATATTAATATATGTGGGAATATATTTACTTAGTACATTTATATCATCACAATTTTATCCCTTTTTTCTTTAACCAATTTTCATTTCATCTCTCACTCCATGAAATGAATATCCAAAAAATATTTTTTTATGTCTGAAGAAATAAAAATAACAATTTACAGATTCATAGGTCTATAAAAGAGTAGAATGTCTTCATTTCTATCTCAAACTAATTTTCAAAACCAATTTGGTTATAAAGAGTTATATAATATAACAAATGAATCACTAAACCATAAAATTAAAACTAATAATTCATCATTAATATTTATTTTTAAAATAGTTCACCTAAAAGCATGACATATTAACTTTGACATCACGTAGGCCATTGGTAGGAGATAAAACCTTATTATCATTTAGGAATGGATTCAAGCCACATGACCATTCCTTACTTGATGGGTTTTCACTCTTCATACATTTTATCATCTTTACTAAAAAAATGTTAATATAATTCCTATGACATTACCAAGAAATATAATGGATATTTTAGAAAAAAAAATTAATCATTAAATAACATTCTTAATATAGATTTCAATAAAACATAAATACCTAAATAATTATTCCATTTTATTTCCACATTGGCCCATCCATGGTCAAGAGTTTATCCTTTACAAGAAGTAATTGACAAGGATAATTCCTAGGATCCTTTAATTTAATATTATGGACAATAAGCTCATACTTAGTGGTAGGATTTTCTTTCATTACATTGTACTCTTTGTTTTTTTATCACCTATACTTTACATTATTTTCTTATTTTCCAAATATAAATAATTTTATAGATACTTCTAGATACTTTCCTTGGTGTCTCTTTCAAAATTTCTCCCATGATGAAAATCATGCCTTCTTTCGTCCATGGTCTTGATCAATCGAGTTCGTAGAAAATTTCTTCCTTATATTCTTTGGTGAGCCTGGGAGTTGGTAAATATATGGGTTATGAGTCATATTTCAGGAAAATTGATTAAGAATTAAAAAATATCTTTAAATACATTATTCATCTCAATTTATTTTTCATATCCACCACTATGACCTTTTTATTTAATGTTGTAATGATTTCTCAGGGTTTTAGAAAATGTATAAAACCATTATCATAGTGTGAGTATAATTAATCTTATTAGGAAATCCCTATAATAATTTATATGATTTATAAATAATGACACAATATTTTCCATCTTGGATACAATATGTTTATCCTAGGACATTTAATGTCATCATCTATTAAAATTCATCATAATTATTTAAAAATAAATGTTGAATTATCCCAATATATCCGTCAAGAGAGTCAAACCATGTGTCCATTAAGGCCCATTGTTGTGTACCACATAATGTTCAAGTCAAGCCTGATAGTCCATTTTTTGGGTTATTACCCCTATGTACATCTATTCTTAAACCACTTCTAATTTTAGAATCTTGACATGGGTTTATTGCAAGGAAAAACCACATAAACTCTACATTACAAAAACCATAGGATGTTCTAATACATATATCCTCAAAGTATATCATCGGGTTATGTTCCCCAATATATATTTTTCTAAATATAGTTACCCTAGATTCTACTAAATGTCATTTAATACCAATCATGGAGACCTTAACCCTTTTTTCCAAGTCTTGGTTCTATATACCAATACATTGGCATTAGATAAAAATAATGAAATATATAAGACCTAATAGTTTATTAGACCTGGTAAACTAGATATGTACTTAAGTATTATATTACATTTGAATAAAAAATTACAACATAATTTTATAGAGAATAACCTTATTCCCTATTTAATATACTTTTATATGAATCATATTCCAGTTCCTAGATTCCTAAAAATGGAAACAAAACAAGGGTGAGATCAAATTATAATTAATCTTTAAGTATAATTGAAGTTATCATGACTGAATAAGAATAATTAATATGGAATTGTAAATAACATATCACAATATAAATTTCAAATACTGGATAAGGACTAATCCTTATATAAAGGTTAATAATTGTGCACACATTCCATTTAAATTACTTGATAAGGTATAATCAGTATGGAAATATAAATAATATAAAACACATGACTTTTAATTAATACAATGATAATGAAATGTATTCAATATGTAATATCATTGATAAAATCTCTTGGGTAACAATAAATAATTTTTTTGTGAAGAAAATGCATAATTTTTTGATGTGATTCCTCAGGAACATGATACCACTACCGTCAAGACCTTTCCGAAGATAGATTAAACAACAAGAAAAAACATATTTAAAAATTTCCTGACTGATTTATCTCATGAGACCCATGATGCCCCATCTGGAAATATATTTCTAGGACCCACAACACACTTCATGTCCAAATGATTCCCCATATAACAAACAATCGATTTAGTACATGAATCAATGTTCCATATCATCAAATACCCAAATTCAATAAAATAAAATATTTTTTAAATATTTCCCCAAACAATCAACCAACATTCCAAATAAACAATGTAGGTAAAAAATATTATAAATTTTAGGAAATAATAATATACATGATAAATAATATAAATATTTATGTGAAATTTATTTCTAATGATAATAGGAATATAAATATTTATAGAGAAGTTCATAAACTACAAAAATGAATTATAGAAGTGAATTTTCAATACTTTCATTAGTCATATGATCATAAATTATGTTGAGGATGAATAAATATTGTGTAAATAAAATATATATCAACACATGTATGAATAATGGGGTTTTTTCATATATTAATTGAAGTAACCTAAACAGATCTTTAAACACACATTTTAACAAAATATAAATTATATTTTGAAAAATGTATTACTAGAAATTTATTTTTATAATCTATTTCATTTAAAATATCAATGGAAGATTCAATGAAATTATGGTAAACAAAGTGGATAATTCCATGGATACAATTCAAGTTAAAAATAACATTCCTTTTTAAATATGAAATTGTTAAGAAATATCCTTGTTTATAAAACAGAAATATGATTCCTTTCCCATTTTTGGTAAAATCCAAAGGGAATAGTTTTTAAAATGACATAAAACTCCTTTGAAAAATTTCATAAAAAGTTAAAATGGTAAAATATTATTTAATAATTCAATTCAAAGTTTGAAAAATAATATTCTTTTAGAAAATATGGTTTTACAATTAATATTTATTTTTGATCGAAGAGAGAAATAAAGTCAGATTTTCTTGAAAACAAATCTTCAATTCATTAAAGATTTAATTTGTCAAAAAATGGTAATATTTTTTGAAAATATCATGAATAACTAGAAGTGAAGAAAATAAAATATTTTATTAAAAAATTATCGAATGATATCCTTCAACTGTAATTTAAGAATAAATAGTCTTCATGAGAATGAGATTGTGAAATAAAACCTTAAAATGATCATAATGATGAAATGATATTTACTCAAAGAAATTATTATGTGTTTTACCTATAATTCCAGAAAAAATCCTAAATATACCATAATTTAATGAAAATTAATTATACACTTAATCTTAGAATATTAATGACATTGAATAAGTAATATTACCCAATGAATGAAAATTGGATTATGAAATTCTTACCCTATTGGTATCTTTTAATTTAAATCCCGTTAGAAGAAAAAAATCAAATTAAAACATAAATTAAATCAATAAACATGAATTTATTATATTACATGTCAAATGGGAATTATATACACCATATAAAATAAATAAGGTCCATTACCTTAAAATATTCTTCAATAAAATGAAATTGAGAAGAAATCCCTTAACTTATGATTCTTATTGGTTGAACACACTTTGACCTGATATATAATGGTTTTAAGATTTTTATTAATTTATTAAATAACCAAACTCATATTTATCATATAATATATTATCCCTTTATAAAAAATTATCAACTTATTGTTAATTATCATATATTAGTTTCATTACTCTGGGTGTAATTTCCTTGTTTTCTAATTGAATATTTTACATTAGTATTATGGTTCTTGAGAATATTATATAGTTTTAATATATCAAGAAATATAATAAAATAATAATAAACATATTATTTTTTTACTTATTATTACATATCATCTATTTTTTATGGTGACGGAAAGAGAGTCATATCGCTTCATGAAGGCAGTAGTCCACATGTATACAAACAATGTTCTAACCTTTACATGAGTAAAGAGGAAAAAAGAAGATAATATATGTGTCTTATATCTAGAATTATAATATGTCATTAATAAAATAATTTCATCATTTATACCACCTATATTTCAAGAATTTATCTTTATCTCCTTCCCTGTGAAATGTTAGTGAAAGGATAATCACATCACTTTGTGAGGCGATAGTCTGTTGTACACAATAGTGACATTATCGTATCTCTAATGGAATAGAAGGAGAATATATATGTATATATATATATTATAATGAATATATAGTTATAAATATTCTAAAAATTTAATATATATATAAATTTTATCCCTCATCATATCCCACCTGTAATAGAGGTAATAGAAGATTGACTGATATTAGTTTGTGTGGCGGTAGTCTTCATTACACTTGAATAAAGACATTATAAACCATTTGATAGATGTGTGTGAAGTTATCTATTGTACCCTTAATATCAAAAAATTGAATTATATGTAATAAAATTATGTTATTATATCATTATTATTTAAAAATAATTGAACAATGTAAATAAGGAAATAAAATTGAGATTCTTGTCGAAGAATATTACCTCTCCTTTGGGTTTCCTGCTTAGGTTTTCACAAAGTTCTCGAATTGATAAATTTATGCCCAAAATAATCCTTATGAAATGAGAGTAGGGATTTTATTATGTAATTTGTGATTGTTTTTCCCGAACCAAATAGGTTTTAAAGATTAATGAAGAGAGGAGAGGGGGTGGACTTTTATAAGTGCAGTAAGTGGAACACTTGATTTTTTTTTGAAAAAGTGAATTCCTACCACAATATTTTCATGTATTCATGACTCATTAACGGAACATTACTAAAACTATAAAATATATGTTTTGAATATAATTAGTCAATGGGGTTTGGAAATTTTATGGGTCATTCATACACCTTATATTCTTATTTTAACCACTATTAAATGTTGTTTATACCTTAACCAGTACATCTAATTTTTACTATTTTCACTAATCCTTTTATTAAAATAATAAATTTTTACATATTATATATTATATATTATTATAATAAAAAATATTGTATCAATTTTTATTAATTAAAATAAAATAATTGGTATCATGTAATTTAAAATTAATCCCCTAGAAGTAATGAGAAAGTGGGGTTTTAAAGTGAAAATGATAAAAATATTACGATGTTATTATATCAATATTAAATATTAAAATTATTATAATGACCTAAATTTGATAAATATTTGAATAATTTAACTAAAATTAATTTACTCACATTTTAAAATATAATTTATTATTGTAAATTATTTAAATGAAAATGATCTTTTCAATTAAAATTCGGTATTTTTACTATTCATCCAAAAATGAATTGTTTCAGAAAAATAAAAAAACATACCCTAATATAATTTTTATATTATGATTTTATTATATTTTATTTTGTAAAATTTATTTTCTAAAAGTGTTAGAAACTAATTTTTAATTTTAAGTTCAAAGTGTGACTAAACTGTCCTTTATAAAAAATAATTTTTTTCAGAAAACATTTCAATTCCTTTTAAATGATTCTTATTTTATTTCTAATCAATAGATAAAAAATAAAAACATTAAAAATATATATTATAATAATTTAGTTAATCCAATTACAACCCAACATTCTAATGTAGAGGCGATAAATATCATATTAAATAATAATAATAATAATTGTATATTGTTGATTGGTAAAACAGGGGCTTCAGTGTAAGGAAATACATCACATAAGTATGTTTCTTTGTATATCCTAATCTATTTCAGAGAATGAATCTTTTAAAAAATAAATATATCTTAAATTATTAGGTTGTTATTGTGACGCCCCGACCCGGGTGCCACTAAATGGTGTCCCGAGCCAGTTGGTCATATGCCCTCATGCAAGCCTCTCGGTATGCTAGATGGTGCTGACTAGCCCTGAGCGTCTGGTAAGAAAGTATTGAGGATACTACACACTCTTTTATCAAAATCAAGAAAATAACAGAGGAAAAAAAACCATAACCAAATGCGTAATCATATAAATAACCATAACAATACCATGTCATATAATAGTCAAAACTATAATATACAATACTCAACAAAAAGGTAAAAGATTATATGACAATTCAAGTGTCAAGTTTCTATAATGAAACTAAACTTAAAGAATCAATGACTCCAAAGTGCGACATGAACCACATCCAACTCCCTCTCCCATGCTCCAATTCCAAAAAGAAATCTATCCCAGGGCCTTAAATTTATCCTATCCTGCAACAACATAGTCTACTTAAGTGTAGGTCATACGGCCCGAATAGGGTGTGAGTATGACTTAGTAGGTCACCACCAGTAGTTTCTAACACAAGTCAAGTCTAAAGATAGAGTATTCAATTTTATGAAGAAACTAATACAATGCATAATTTACACCGTTATCACATTGTCATTTAATCTTTATTCATCACATTAGGCCCTATTTTAAATAATGTTTCCTATTTGAACCATCATTCATTATTATCATTCATTTGGTGTTGAATGTCATTTCAAGAACCATAATCACATTTGATTCATCATTCATTATTTTCATTCATTTAGTTTAGGTCACAAATCCTAACACCCTAAATTCACATTTAGTGTAGGTCGTCATGCTTATCACCCCATAATATCATGTTTGGATAAATGATGGGGAGGAATGCCGTGTCCAAGTCACAAATTCTAATTAGAATAAAACTCCATGTATAGAACCAAAAAAATCCCATCCATTTAATCATTCATTAATTCATGTGAATTTTCTAGATCATTCCATTACTAATCCAAATATTAGTTAACTCAACAATTAACGAAGAACAAAAATTAATTAATTAGTTCATCATTTAATTAATCAATAAATATAACTCTCATTCCTTAATTAATTATTTATAATTAATTATGCATATCAAATCTCAACATGTCATAATTAATTCTCACAATTAATTATCTTTGATCAATATCATGGAGCATAATTAAATCGTAAAATTAATAATCTTTGGTCAACATCATGGAACATAATTAATTCTCACAATTAATTATCTTACATATCCAAACATCATTTCATAATTAATTTTCACCAATTAATTATTATAACACAACATATTCAATATCTCAATTACAGTATCTCAACCCTTAACAAATATGTATAATATCTATTTGGGAAACCCCCTTCGTTTGTTCTATGATTTTATTATCAATTAATCACTAAGGAAATCATAAGTCAACTTGACATTCCTAATTACTCCAATTTAGGAAATCCATTATTAAGGGAATCTAGAAAATCATAAACTCCCATACAGATATCAAAATCATGACTAAAAATGTTTGATATAGACTACCTATCATGGTTTATAGAAGAGAGTTAGCCTAAGGGAAATCCCTGAAATCTGGGTGGCACAACTTTTTAGATCATGCTATGGATCTGAATCCCTAAACCAAAATTATGATAAAAGGTATCAAGACCATACAAATATAGATCAAGACCAACAATCCTAGATCTAGATCTTAACTTATAAGTGTAGATCCACGTAAACAGTTGAAATATTCCATGAAATGATTAAGAAGGAATAGAGGAAAGAATGGGATAAGCAACGTGATGAAATCAACTTACCAGGAAGAGAGAGGATATTCAATTCGAGATTTTGATCCTGAAGAATGGGTTTTTTATTGCCTTAGAATAACTTTTAAAGGCTATAGGAACACCTATAATTTGTCAAGCCCGAGCCAAGGTCAAAATATGGGAGTCTCATAGGGTGCAGGTGGATTTGAAGAAAGATTTTTGGAATTAATAAATACACGAACACAGTTTTATGGGCATAGGCACACAGTTTGGAAAAACTATGTGCCAATAGTGAATTCTTCCACTACCTGCATGGCTTGATGGCACATAGTTTGGCAAACCATGCGCCAACAGTGCTGACCTCCACTGTCCGCAGAGTTAGCATGGGTAAGGTTTTTCCATGCCATGTGAAAAATGTGCATATCCTCCATTCTTCCCAAGTTCCTTAAAAACTTCACCAAAACACACCCCAAGTCATACCCCAACCCAAAGGTACTTAAAAGATTCAAAAAGTACCTAAAAAAATTCCTGACAAGATCTCATAAATGGCCAAGATCTTACACTCTTTGCTCATTATAACTGCTCGTCTTCAAGATGCACTCCCAAACTTCTCTAAGATTCCAAGCCAAAAATATTAGTCCATTGATCCCTAATTTCTACTTCCCATCCCAAATTTTCCACTTGAACCCATCCATGTTTCCATAACACATGAATTAATGGCATGGTCTTTCCCCAAAACACTTTCTCACTGCAGCCCAACACACGTATTGGATGCTCCTTAAAGGACACATATATCTTGTGGTAAACCTATTCCACATCAAGGACATGAGAAGTATCTGGGTGATACCACCTTAGTTGTGACACATGGAAGACGTCATGAATAGTGATGAATGTCTATAGAAGTTCTAATCGTTATGCCACCGGTCCAATTCTCTCCAGCACTTCAAATGGTCCTATTAAGCTAGGCGCCAACTTTCCCCACCTCCATGTATTTTGGTGACCCATTCTCGGCGAAACTTGAAAGAATACTCAATAAACCTCCCTAAAATCTATATTTGTATCTGTCTATTGGCATTTGAATTTTTCCAACTCTGAGTCGTAGCCATAAATGTTTGAATCAACTGCATCTTCTTTGATGTCTCCTGGACAAGACTCGGTCCCAATAGCTTTGACTCATTTTCATCTAACAAACATAGAGTTAATATACAAGTTCTTCTATAAAGTGCCTCATATGGTGCCATATTTATATTTTCTTGAAAAAATTTGTTATTAGACAACTCTACTGTAGCCAACTGATTCTCCCAAAAAAATTCAAAGTCATGCAAAAATGATCGAAGAATATCCTCTAACACATGTTTAATAAGCTCTGCCTTCTAATAAGTCTGTGGGTGGAAGACAGTACTTAACAAAACCTATGTACCAAGTGTCTTATGTAATCCCTTCCACAAGAATTAAGTAAAGCACAAATCATGATAGGAAACTGTAGTTCACAGAACCCGATGCAATGAAACTATATCTCATGCATAGAGTTCTCCCTACTATTCTATTGTAAATATTTTCCTGATAGGAAAGAAGTTGGCTACCTTTTTTAGTTGATCCACAATAACCCAAATAGAATCATCCTTCGAAAGTGTCTTTAGATATCCTACCAGAAAATCCATTGTCACGAAATCCTAGTTCCATTCCGGAATAGGTAAATACTATAATAGTCCTCCAGGTCATTGATGCTCTTCCTTCACCTATTGACTAGTGAAGCATCTTATTATGAACCCTGCTATCTCCTTTTTCATGCAAAGACACCAAAAATGCTGTCATTGATCATGGTAATTTTTTGTCACCCCAGTATTTAATACCCAATTTGAGGTATGAAATTATCACATACACATAGGAAAATACCCAATGTTTCACATAGATGATCTCATCCTCAACTATTATCCAGTCTAAAGGTGTCTCCCCACCATCAGGGCTTTCCCTTAAAGCTAAACACT
This sequence comes from Viscum album, assembly GCA_963277665.1. NCBI lineage: Eukaryota > Viridiplantae > Streptophyta > Magnoliopsida > Santalales > Viscaceae > Viscum > Viscum album. The sequence continues at coordinate 915,000,792 of OY728150.1, forward strand.
GTAGATCCTTATACTGCATGTCCCTGATCTGTCTCAAGAGTGTAGAATCCAATTACTACGGAACCCAGAGTAATCATCTCATGACTCTCCGGAACTACCAAAATCATTTCCACCAGCAAAGTAATCATATTACAGTCTGCACTTGTCTCATTTTCCAACCGATTTTGGGCATTCCTTATCAAGTCATTCACCAAGCTATTTCTGATTATGGGTTTATATGATAGATCAATATCAAATAACTTCATATACTCTACCCTTCTTCTCTGCAAAAGATTCAAGTCACATTGTGAAAAGATATAACTCTAGATTTTTTGATCTGTAAAAACTCTATCTTTTATACAAAAAAAGTGTCTCCAACACTTCAGAACATTAACCACTATTGCTAACACATGGTCATGTATAGGGTAATTACATTCATGTGGCTTCAATTACTGAGACTCGTAAGCAATGAGTTTATCTCCTTATAACAACACTGCTCTGAGTCTGATCACAGAAGCATCACAATACACCATTTACTCCTCACCTGACTCTGGTTAGATTAACATTGGGGCTGATGTAAAGTGATTCTTCATCACCTAAAAATAATTATCGCATGCTTCTGGCCAATCAAACTTTACCCCTTTATTTTTCAAACCTGAATGTGGTGCTACCAATCGGGAACATTCTTTGATAAACCTCCTATAATAACCAGCTAATCTCAAAAATATTTGGATATCAAAAATATTCATGGGTATCTCCCATGAAACCACTACCTTCACTTTTTCTGGGTCAACTGCCACACCTTCTTCTGAGATAATGTGCCGGAAAATGTGTACCTGGTCAATCCAAAACTAACATTTAGATAGCTTGGAATATAGTTGATGCTATCTCAGTGTACTCAAGATGATTTCAAGAAGTTGGGTGTGATTTTCATGAGTCTTATAGTACACCAAGATGTTGTCCATGAACACCACCACAAACTTAGCTATGTACGGATGAATGATTCTATTCATCAAGTCCATGAACACTGCTGGAGATTTTTTTAACCCAATAGGAATTAAAAAACTCATAATGGCCATACCTACTTCTAAAAGTAGTTATTATTACATAAGTGGTTTGAACTCTCACCTGATGATACCCTGATCTCAAATTTATCTTTGAGAACAAAATATCCCCCTTCTGTTGGTCAAACATATTATCAATACGTAGAAGAGGATATCAGTTATTCACGATCATTTTATTCAACTTCTGGTAAATGACACACAAGAATAAACTCCCTTTGGATTTCTTTGCAAACAATACTGGTGATCCCCAAGGCAGTATAATTGGAAGGATAAAACCTTTATCCTCCTACTCTTCCAAATACGTTTTGACCAATTGTAGATCCGTCAGTTCTATTCTGTAAGGTTGTATAGAAATTGGTTTAGCACCCATCATAAGATCAATAGTTAATTATTCATCCCACTCAGGTGGAAACCCTGAAAATTCTTTAGGAAAGACATCCAAAAATAGTTCTACTATTGCTAGAAGGATGTATTTCCTACCAATCCCATCATCCCGCAAAATACTAGAAATAAGGGATATGATCTATCCCAGTTGCTAAGTAATTAGACCATGTTTTCCTACGTGGATATACAATTTTCCATGATGAACATACTGGTCACCCTCAAGAGATACAAAGGTCACTAACCTTTTTTAACAATCTATGTGGGCTCGATAGGTGACTATCTAGTCATACCCATAATCTGGTTGAATCCCATTATATCAAGGACATTGATATCCCATTTAATATGATACTCTCTGAACTCTAGTAAAAAAACTCTTAAATAAATAGATATACCTAGACCATGTTCCCAATGGTGTATCAAAATTCATTAACCCCATAAAAATTACAACTCCAGGCGTAATCCATTAAAAATATCTGCAGATATAATAGAATGAGAGGCACAAGTATCAAACAAGTAATTACCTAAAGTTGATGAAAATTGAATAGTAACTCCCATTTTCGATGGACTATCCTCGCTCTCCACATGTGTAGGTTGCATTGCGTTCAACTATCCTTCCCCTATTCTCTATAGTTTCATCTGAATCCCCTGATTTGAACCACTCTGCTGATACGAGCTCTCATACCCTAAATCCCTACATTCACTATCTCTACCAGTAAAACTCCAACTTTTGAACTATATGGTGTAGAAGACCCCCTTCCCACACTCTGAATTCGAGTAGCTACTCAACGAACACCAGCCTATCGCTACTTCCTGCAAACACTTTATAGGTTTCCATCTTTCCACAAAACTAGCACTCCACTAGTGGTTGAGGACAATGTGTATGATAGTGTCCTTACCTACCAAACTAGAGGAAAAGAAGATGAGTAAGATCTGGTGCAACTATTCTTCCAAACTTTCCACCTTTCTTTCCACTCTCCAGACTAATGTTATTGTAACATCACTTCCTTATCTTAGCAATAACACTCCATAATAATCTAGTGATAGCTACCTATTGAGTACTATAAGCCTCATTTAGTTTCTCCTATAAAATGAGAGCCTGATTATCCACTTATAAAAATTTCTTCAGCTTATAGATATTCACATGGGAATCAATTTCACACCTAATTCGGTCCTAAAATATTTTTTTAAAGAAGAATCATCTGTTAACAAAGTTAGATTAACACATTGTAAATCTATGAAACATTCAGATTAATAATTTATTAACATGTTTCCTTGGTTTAGAAGCATAAACATTGAAGCCTTGTCTTCTCTCAACCTCTCTAGATAGAAGTTCTCTAAGAAAATCACCAGGATGTCCTTCCATAACATAACATCAGTCTGTCCAGATCATACTTTAATTTTCCACTACTTCTTTGCTGAACCCCATAGCATGCAAGCAACCAAATTGACCCTTGTCTCATCCAAATTATCCCAATGGTCATTTATCATCTCTTTGGATTCAATCCCGAATTCAAATCCTTCAGGCCCACCCTCTATAGGAAAAGTAGGTGGGCGCTATAGCTAAAACTCCCTTTTCAAATCCAAAATTCATTTCTGAACCTGACCTCTGTCTCTCTCCATGAACTATATTAAAGCAGAATATTTCTCTTCGAACTATTCTCCTTCCTCCTCATCTTGTAGCAATAGTTCCTCATGTTCTCTTTTGGAGGGTCATTCTGGGACATACCCCTTGGTCCATATCATTATAAAGACAAACACATGTCATTGGTCTCCTAATGCAACCTTATTACATTTACGCCAGAGGAGAAACTATCCCAACAAGTTTCAACATGTCCCTTATCCACTTTTTATCTCCACATGGTCAACACTGATGCCTTATCACTAACCTTAACCATATTACTCCTAGGTCTTGGTTAACAAGGGTACATTCATTATCATTAATTAATTCAACCATTAATTAATCAAATTATATCAAATTAATTAATTAAAAAATTAATTTATTAATCATAATTATTTCATTAAACACCCATTTATTATCATTTGGAATAATTATTTCAATCTCACTATAAGGGGAAATAGTTTATGTTCAACAACTTACACATAACCCATTTTCCCATGGGTTTCTAGAATGATGCATGTCAGAACAACCCTGAGTGCCTAGAAGGATGCATTCAAACTCAAGTACCATGCCTCTTTAGGCCACAAATAAAAAATAAAAAATTTCAAAACAAATATCACATCACACCACAAGTGCATCACCCAAGTTGAAATAATATGAAATTGTAACAATAAACATCAATCAAAACAATCCTACCATGAGTACACATAGTTTCCCTCATACATGGGTTTAGAACTACCAAGAATGAGCTCATTACCAAACCCTAAATCTTCCTAGTCTCTCATCTACATTCCCTAAAATATTAAAATAAAAAAAATATAAAATAAAATAAAACTATCATCTGATACAACATTGTTACGCCCCCACCTAGGTACCAATAAACGATGTCCTGAGCTGGTTGGCAACATGCCCTCAAGACTGCCTCTCTGTATTCCAAAGGGTGTGGACTAGCATCAAGGGTCTGGTAATTTGGTATTGGAGAGACTATACCCTATTTTATCAGAATCAAGAGACTAATGAAAGAAAACAACAATAACCATGTGCAGAAGCATATAAAAAACTAGAACAATACCACGTAATATGATAGTCAAAACTAGAAAATACAATACTCAACTGAAAGGTAAAACATGTGATGATAATTAAAGTTTCAAGTGTCTACAATGAGACTAAAATTATAGAAACAACAACTCCAAAGTGGGTCTCTAACCACATTGGGTTCCCACTCCCATGATCCAATTCCAAAGGGAAACCCATCCTAGGGCCATTCCCTTATCACGTCCTGCAACAATAAATTCTTCTTAGGTGTCGATCAGGTGCCCCAAATAGGGTGTGAGTATAACTTTGTAGGCCACCACCAACGATGTCTAAAATAAGTCCATTAAAATTATAGTTTATGTAGTTTTATGAATCAATAAATACAATGCATAATTTACATAGTTATCACACTGTCATCTAATCACTAATAATCACATTATAACCAATTTCAAAAAATGTTTCCCATTTCAATCATCATTCATTATTATCAGTCATTCTGTGTTTAATGTCATGTCAAGCACAAAAATCACATTTGAATCATAATTAATTATTATAATTCATTTGGTATAGGTATCTGTGACTAGCACCCAAAAATGACATTGACAGTAGGTCTTTATGCCTAGAACTCCTTTTCTCATTTAGTGCAGGTCGCCATGCCTAGAACTACGTAATCTCAAGCTTGGATAACTATTTAAGAGGAACACCATAACCAAGTCCCAACTTTTAATCATTCTAGAATGACCTATATAGAACAAAAAAGTATCATATATTTAATCATTCATTAAATCAAAATAATTTTCCAATTCATTCCATTACTAATCCAAGTATTAGTTAAACAATTCAAAGGACAATAGATAAATCAACAATTAACTAAACACATAAATCCATTAATTAATTCATCAATTAATTAATCCATAAATTCAATTCCCATTCCAAAATTAATTCTTCAAAATTAATTATCCGTAGAAAATATCAACATGTCATAATTAATTCTCACAGTTAATTATATTTGATAAATATCATGGCACATAATTAATTATCCCAATTAAATATCTATGCTCAACATCAGAACACCGAATTAATTCTTACAATTATTTATCTTACATATCCAAACAACCTTTCATAATTAATTACACTAATTATTTATCTTAAAACAACCAATTCAATATCTCAATTAAAATATCTCAACCCATAATGAATCTCTAAAATATCTATTTGGGAAACCCCAACTTTGGTTATTCCATGATTCAACTAACAATTAATCACCAAGGTAATCATAATTCAATTCCACATTCTTAATTACTATAATTTAAGAAATAAATAATCTAGGTAAGCTAAGAAATCATAAATTCACATAAACATATATAAATCACATCTATGGGAGTTCTATTTATACCACCGACCTCAGTTTATTTATGAAATTCAGCCCAAAGGAAATCCCTAAAATTCAAGTGGAACAACTTCATCGATCATGCTCTGAATCTAAATCCCTAAACCAAAATTAAGATCTAAGGCATCAAGAACTTTCCAATCTAGATCTTGATCCACAATCCAATATCTAGATCTCATCTACTATATTTAGATCCATGGAAATAGTGGAAATCATCCATGAAAATATTAAGAAAGAATTTATGAAATAATGGGAGAATTAAAGGGATGAACTCTAATTACCGAAAAGTGAGAGAATTTTCAATCTGGTCTTTTGGTCTTGAAGAACGGTGTTCAGATCACCTTGTAATCCCTCTGAATGGTCTAGGAACACCTAGAATTTGTCAACCTTGAGAAATAGTCTAAATATGAGAGTCTAAAGGAAGTTTGTTTTGTTTTAAAAATGGTTTTTTGATTAATGAATCTATGTACATAAATTACTAGGATGAGGCACACGGTTATGGGAAACTGTGTGCCAACAATGTGGTCTTCCACATCCCACACGACTTGATGGCACACGGTTAGGCAAACCATACACCAACTGTACCAACATACAATGTCTATATGGTTATCTTGCACACAGTTTGGCCAAACCATGTGAAAATAGTGCACAAATCCTTGTCTTCCCATGTTCCTTAAAATCATCAACCAAACACACTTCAGGTCATACCCCAACCTAAATAAACTGAAAAGCTTCAAAAGGTACCTGAAAACATACCCGATATGATTTCATAAAAGGCCAGGATCTTGTAGTTATATTCTATTTTATTTTTTGTGTTGTGTCTCATACACACTATCATATATGATGTTCATATTTTAAAATTTTGGGGTGTTTCAATGATAATCTTGAAACCAATTTGTAATAATCATCCTTTTTGTAATAATATTTAATATAAAAAAACAAAAGAATTTTATACACACATTAGTAAAAATAACTATAACTTTGTGATATATTTATAATAAAGGATTATAGTTAAATAATATAAATGGAAAAACCTTATAATGATGGCCATAATTAAATAATTACGTAAAATTTATAGGATGTTATGGAAATTTTGAGTTAGTAGAATCTCAATGAAAGTGTTTTTTATAACTCAATTACTTGTAATTGAATTATACACCACTTTATAGAACCTATCATTAAAAAATTGCTTCTAATCATACATATGATTCTATTATGTTATAATATCTCTTTATTTTGGGGTAATTAGGGTTTATATCCATATCTTCTACCATTATTATTTCATTTATTACGCGTGAGATTGAAAATAATAATTCTAATATTTTCTAAAGAACCTTTCTTTTCCAGGTTCATATTTTCCCTCCCCTCAAATGTTTTCCTTCTTATTTCCAATTTTATTATCATGAACCTCATATTTATTTGTTATTTGTTTTACAAAGTAATATTTATTATTGTTTAAAATGATGTGGGTTTCAACACAATAATACTTTTTGGATAAAAAGGGTTTTAATATTGAGATATTATTTATTCTTCAAATCCATATTTTATTATACATGAAAATTAATCTTTCACGATTATTTATTTATAATTTTTCTAAAAATTGAAATTTCAAGTTTATGAAGTATATTTTTGAAATTATTTGTATCAATATTAGATGAACATATTACAAGGGTTTTATAAATATACTTTTTAACTGGTTTGCTTCCAAATTTAATTTATATTTTTAAAATATGTACATAAAATGGAGTTATCTTTAATTATTCACCTTATATATTGTCTTATATTTTATTTCTTTTAGGATAACAAGGTTAGGTGTCATTTTATTTTGTTTTTCAATCAATTTTATATGATACCATTTCATAATGCCATGAATTCCATTTTAATTTATACTGGTCATTTTATGATGTGATAGTTTTTTTTCATGTGGCACACAAATCTATGGATTATTAGATTGGTGGGACCTATATTTACTTACAACTCATCAGGTATTGGCTTATATATCATGAGATATAGTTTCTATGTGAATTGGTTCGTGAGTGGATTTCATCATAAAGGGTGAGTGTGATTATGGAAACATGTACGCAACATTTTATGCGTGAATTAGTTGGATGGTATCCATGATAAAAAATATAATAAATCCTATGATTATGATTTTTCAACATTATCTCCTATGTTATATGTTTTATGTTATAATAATCATTTTTTATTTTATAATTCTGTGGTATATGTGTTATTTTTTGAATTGATATATAGGTTATCCATTCTTATAGTTAACAATTATTGATTTATTTTATTTCTAATCAACTATTTTACATTAATCATGATTTACCATATTTTTATTATATAACATTTATTTTGGTTGTTATTATATACCTTATTTAGAATTTTATCTCACCAAACCTTATGTTTTACCTTACCAAATATTTTAAGAATATTATGTCTCATATAATGTCTAAGAGCGGGATTAGTTTATAGAGAAATGATCACAACATTTAAAATAATAATATTTATGTTTATAGTCCCATAGACTCTACACCTTTAGGTAATGTAGTTATGTGAATATTTGTGAGAATTATTAATTAATACATGTTGTCAATGTATTCTTTATATATGGTTTCTTTAACTCGCTAAAGACGGTATATGAGAATGTTTTAATTTTTTTATATTATGATGAGAAACAAATAATGAAAAACATGAGTATAAGTATTAAGTAACATCATTATATTTTTATAAATTTGGATTATGTGGTTTTATATGTAATTTGATCCCTATTGGGATATTATAATGTTGAGAAAGGCCCTAGAATAGTTTTTTTTCTTGGGGTAAACCCCCTAAAAAGGTAATTTTTATAGTATCTCACATATTTCCTTATGCATGATGTGGTGTTCAAACTATAAACTAGAATAAAAAATCCCAGAGGATATTAATTGGTAAATTTTCAACCCCATTAATAAACCATTAGAAATGTTTTTTTTATAATGTTAGCTAAAATGGATAGGAAATATATTTAATGGAAATAACCATGGATTACCATCATTGAAACCTATGGAGTTGATATGGAATAATATACACATTATTTTTGAGTTATTTATTATATGAATATACTATTACACTTTATATGTTTACTAATTTAATTATTCTCACCATTAAAATTCCTCTATAATGGATATGGAAGGAAATAGAAGGAACTATTCTAATGATCCATGCAAGGAAATGTGATGATTTTCCAAATGAGATGTGAAATGGTGTTCAAAATATCATGTGAATTATCACTCAACTATCTCATATTATGAATAATAACTTGAGTAATTTAGTGTTATAGGACACACCAAGAAGGTATCATATTAATATGGAATATTTACCATCCCATTGATTGTTGGGAAATGGATTACTATGATAGAAAAAATATTTTATTTACCTTAATGCTCAGTGTATGAGAATTTAATTTCTTTTATATCTTCTAGAAGGTGAGGTTGAATAATTTTAGAATCAAATTAGATATATAATGAAAAGGTAGAAATTTGAAAATACGGATTGGGGGGATTTTAAAGGGATATTCTTCACTAAATATTTACCTTATACTCTTCAAACATATATGGAAGAAAAATTCCATGAAATAAATCAATGGGAAAATGATTATATTAAATCATACGAGGGAAAAATAACTTGAATCAAAATTTATTCCTCAAATTTTATCACTAGAGATAATATATGACAGATTGATTCATTGGTGGCATAAAAACTAGTATTTTCAAAACAATGTCTGTAAGATAATTTTGAAGCAATAAAGACGTTTTCTGATGGTCTCTTAAGGTTTAAATGGATTATGGAGGGCCATATGATTTAGAGAAAGGAATATAATGTAAGAATATAATGACTTCCCTAATGAAATTTCACATGGGGGTAATAATGTTTATATTCCCACATGTAAAATATGGGGGGGGGAAGTTGTGTAATTACATTGGAGGATTTGGAATGTGTCAAAAGTGTGGTAAACAAAACCACCTATATCATGAAATCCAATGTAATTGAAGGAGTCAAAATAACACCATTTTAAAAATGAAGTCCCCATAATGGAATATGTAGAAGTTATCAACTAAAATAAGTGATAAAAGTAGGGCATATATAATCAGTACTGTGTAAGTATACTAGAATTTTGATGTATTGAAAGTTACATTCATTCACCACTCTATAAATAAAAATTAATTATATAATTATAATTCATGAAATTCATTTGCATTTTATAATTTTTATAATAATATGGATCTTCCAACTCAATAATTAAATATTAATATATCCAGGAAAACACTAAGTGGAATAAAAAATGAATCAAATGTATATTACTCTTCTCCAATCCTGATTTGTAAGGATATACCTCCATCAAATCTGATTCTTCTTTCCTATAGTTTAATTTGAAATAATTTTGGTAATATAGTATCTTTTCATGTGTTAAAAACATAAAAATATACCAAAATGGTATATCTCTATTCATACCACTAATCATTTGGTTATCAAGTATCTATTAAAGGATTATTATATACATTCTTCAAAAGCAAATATTCACATTTAAACATCACTTTTAGGAAAAAAACATTTTTAACCATATATTGTCTCAAACATGTATCCATTATTTTAAGGTTAAATTTTTTAGTTTTTAGTTTTTTCATGGGAATTTCATTGTTAAGAACGCGGTTATGGAAAGCTATTAGAGTCATCCCTAGAAACTGTGAACCCTATATTGGTATTATATTGGAGGACACATGGTTAGTCCAAAATATGAAAACTTTTATTCAAACCATTAGTCATTGAATAAAGTAATTTAAAATTAATAGAGCATTGTCTTTCAAACCATGGAGAAAAAAATGTTTCTTTACTATTATCCAAAAACGGGTCACATAGTTGACGTAATGTTTTCCAATCCTTGTATAAAGACCCTGGGATAAAAAATAATTAAGAGATATTTTTTTGTTATGACATGAAACCTATTTGATTTTTTTATAATACTTATATGGGATAATGATCTTGTCCTTATAGACTTCTCAAATTTATTTTGGATATTATTTGCCTCCCAGTGAAATATTTTGATAGATCATTGAGTATTAGACCAATACTTTTGAAGGAATGCATCCTATATTCGTTTTTCTTATAGATAATTTCTTTTCACCATGAATATATCATTATATGTAGGATTTCAAGGCCATATGTAATGTTTTTTTCATAATTTAATTTTGTTTCTTATAGACTAATCATGGAATTGTAAATTATTTTCTGATCCACCATTTATCATTGCACATTCTTAATGAATTATTGTGAAATGATATTCCTCTTTTTTCCATTTCTCTATAAATTAAAAAAATTCATAATTTTAATATTGTCTTCATGGTTCAGTTTTTTCTATTGTATCATAGATATATTTATTCCATTTCAGTATAAATATCTGGTGGAACTATTGTAATTACATGGGTTGAGATGGGTGCTTTTATCAAATTTTTTTTATAAACTAAATATTCTTCGTTTATTCTAAAATTGAATTTAAACATTCAATATAATAATCTCTGTTTTAGAAGAATTTCTGTATGTTGTTATTTGATATAAAATGGTTTCCCCTTTATATTTGATAAATATTTTTTGGTTTAAATTTTCAATTGACTACTTTGAAAAAATTGGTTTTTAAAGTATGAATTTAGTGTAAAAAGAGTGTTTGGATTGATTGTTTAAATTTTATATAGACTTTATAAATGATTGGAAGTGTTCAATACATGGGATACTAGGGAACATAGTTGTTGGTCATGTAGGAATTTTTTTCCATTAATTTTAGGTGGAATCACACATTGAGGTATTCCTCTACTCATTCAGTGATAATATTTGGGAATAGTTTACATGACATCATATGAGGGAAACACACAGTAGAGTATTACTATTCTCATTTGGTCATCATACCAATAACCGTTCTACTTTATATTATTCAATATGGATTATTGTTTGAGGAACCTAGCTAGTGATGATCTATATTATCCTATTGATACTTTCCATCATTCTTTTATTTTTTGTGGTTTAATGGGTCATTCTTTGAAAAGGGTAAATGTTTTTTATGTTTATTGATAACAAATTTATATGTAAATTTTTATAAACAACTAAATTGGGTTAATTTTAATGATTTATTTTAAAATTTTAATTTTTTTACCATGCCTTATTTTCCTTTAAAATTATAACACATAGACTATTTGAAAAAAGATATTATTGAAAACATTATGGGATGACATAGGTATTGTATTCTCACACACTAGTTATATCCATGAATGTGTGTAGATCTTGATTTATTATATACAATAGGTGGAAATGTGTTGAAATGGGGAGGCTAGTTTCATGGTTATTTGGGATTGTATATTTTTTGGTGATTATGTGGGATGTATCACACATGGAACATAGAGGGGTGGTTGAGAGGACCTCTTGGATTTCTTGGAGAGAGCTAGGGTTTCCCCTAAAACCTTCTACAGTCACACTGTATCCTCTTATGTGTGGGTAATTCTTCATGTTTTCTAGGATCACCTGCTCTCATATTTGTCTATTTCATCGATTCTCATTATAGGGTTACTTGGTTGCTTCTACTTTCTTGGTGTCCCATGACCGAAGCTTCAATATCCCTCCTCCTATACTATTTTCATCTTCCCTATTGTGCTGGAACCCATATTTATCTAGTGTGATGGTTTTGATGAATGATTGAGATGGTGATGATGGAGAATTGTTTTGGGGATTCGGTCTTTTTGGTTTGGGGTTTTTTGTGTATGGTGGTTCTTTATTTTTTCATCCACACTATTTAGACAAATTTTTCTCCTCCTATGTCCTTGTATCTTGATATACCATGTCAGATTTCATTATTATCTGATGTGGGGTATCTCTTGGTGGATTGGGATTTTGTAGGTGGTTCACTTAGAGGCAGCAATCCATATTTTGGTTTCAATCTGTGTTGTTATGGTTTTTCACTTGAGGTGTATCATTGTTCATACTTTGGTGATCTAATTATGTTATGATGGCCTACTATCTCAATTTCAGGTGTAATTTTCCAGTTACTCATGATGATTTTGTGCGGTGTTGATATTGTGGTTCAGTGAAAGGAGACTTCCCTTGAAGGATTTGTAAGATTTTTTTTCCGAATTTGGCATTGCCTTGGTGATCTATGGTATTAGTGAAAGTTGGTTTCGTGAAAACGACTCACATGGTGATGTGATTTTATTCATTCCCGGTTCGGTTTTCTAATGTCTGATGGTGTTATTATATGATTTCTGTAAATGATAGTGCTTTAAGGTTAGAATGGTTGGATTCTGGAAGGTGGTTCTTGGTGGAGAAATTTGGGATGATGGCTGGTTGGTTATCATTCTTTCAAAGTGTACGTGATGTTTGTTTAACTGTAAGGGGGCATGGCTCGAGTTAGATCATTGCTCGAGTTTTTCTGATGCACATGGTTCTTTTTAATTCTAAAATTTGGTACGTGTGGTTGTCCTCTCTCTTGAATTTGAATTTTGAAATGTGGTGATTTGGTTTTAATCATGTTGATGTGAGGTCAACACTTCACAATAAAGTGGCCTTTTGAAAATAATAAAAAAATAGACTTGGGGAACATAGAGAGGGTGGTTTCTATATTTTATAATTTGGTAATTTTCAGATTTTATACTAGTATTTTTAATTTTTTTCATTTGTTTTATTAGTAATAGTCCTCTATTATCTTTATGACATATTATATTATTCCTTTTTTAATTACATATTTCATACTAATGGTTGTAATGTTTTTATTAAAATCATTACCAAAAGAACATTTTTATTATTGATTGCATGTCCCCAGTTTGTGGTCATTGAAAATGACCTTTAGATCTCCTCTTGAATCAGTTCATAAACTATATTGATGGGTCATCCATGTTAGATCCTAGAAATATCAGATAAATGGGGTATTTACTAAATTTTCCTTTTCATGTGATGTTTCATATACATAAAATAGAATTGTTTGGATGTAAGTTATATGTTTTAAGAAAGTGTCTATCTAGTTCTCATTGTGATGAGCCTTAAGATACCATGAGATATTTTGAATTGTGTCTCTCATGTTGATTTTTGAATTTATCTCGGTTCTCTGATTATTTTATCTTAATTAAAATACGATTTATTCCTTGTATAACCATCTCTTATTATTGTTTGATATAATATCACGCCTCTTATAATACCTCATAGAGTAACCCAATATGGCAATGTGGTTGACCCCTATGAGGGAACCATATGATTGATTAGAACCTTAATGAGGATATTGTATATGTAGTTCACATAGTGAACTAGAATGAACCTCTTACTCAAACATAGGGTTTGAAAGAGAAACTATGAGGTATAGGATTCAATGATTTAGCATCCGAATTTCTCAACAAGAATCACGTGTCCATTCAAGGGATAAATTAAACTTTGAAATAAGTTGATTGGTTAGATAAGATAAATTCTATATTCAAAATCTTGTAGAATCCATAATATGATAAAATTAAGTGTACTAATTTCAATATTGAGGGACCTAGCAATTGTTTGTGAGAAGGGGTGGTTCTGTTTAATAAACATGTAGGATTTGAGAAGAAAGACATAAATACCATCCTTATTAACATGTTCTTATAGGAATCCTTGATAATGTAAAATTACATAGAGTTTCCCTCTATTCAAAAAGGTGATAATATAGTGAAATAATATTCATATAATTTTGATGAATTGATCATTTTTTATTTTGTTGGTGTGAAAAACGAAAAGGTTGAGTCTTTAAGATATTATATGGGTTTTTGAATGTACATTCATTACCAAATCATAATTTTTAATCTTATAAACTTTATGGAGTTGGTGCATAAATAACTGATAATAGAAAAGAATCTAGTGGGTAGGTCGGGTTTTTTTGTAATTCAACCTCTACTCAGTTGAAACTGTAGTGGATCACATGGAAATAAGATGAACTGAAATGTGAGTTTTAGAATTTTTGGTGGTAGACAAAAAAATAGAGTCCCTTAACACCATCAGTAATAGCTGTTACTTATCCTTGGACTATCTATTAGTGTTCTAAGATACAGAACACAAAGTATTATTATCCTATTTGTATGAATATATGCCATTCTTGTGGCTGTTTGGGTCATTGGAAGAGGTATTTTATCCTATGGCTACACCTCATTATAGATTTTTCTCAGAAAATACAATTTGAACCACGATATGGTCTAATGTTTATAAACCTATAGTGCTCTAACAAAATTCATCTAGAGTAAAATTATTTGATTCATTAGAGGAGCTTACAATTGAAGATGTTGTAGACCAAAAGATAGTGAGGGAATCTATATTTTCTGAATCTTCTATATCAACCACTATGTTTGATACAATTACCTCTTATTAAATTATATCAAAATGTTTTTTTTTGATATTTATTAACATATAATGGTACTCATGTCATTTATTTTGGAGCAAGTGATGCCTGTTAGTAATAAAAATAAGCATAGTTTTTATTCTATGCATGTTTCTTCTCAATCTCTAATTTTGATGTTGTTTAGTATTTTATAGTTATCAACCTAGATCTTGTTAATGCTATCATTAGTATGGATTATTTTTCCTATTGATATGAGGCTGATTTTTATCATTAGCATGTGTAATTTACTACCACTAATGGGAACACATGGATGTTTCAATGTTAATGGTAACTAAGGTCTTGTTAAATAGGACCTCTTCGACATGAATTAAGTGGATTGATATCCTATATTTTAGTCATGTTTATGATTTATTCCTTTGTTTATGATATTTCTTTGGTGGTAAGGGATTTTCTTGAATTATTCCCAAATGAGTTATTTGTCCTTTCTACAGAAATAGTTGATGTTTATTCTTTCATCTCGGTACCCAGAACATAGTCAATCTCAATCCCTTCATATCATTTTGAACCATATGATTTGAAAGATTTTATTTTTCAATTTTATGATTTAAGATCTAAAGGTTTTATTCATTATAAAGTGTTTCAATGGGAAGTTCATGCCATTATTTCCAAGAATCCGTATGGAAGTCTTCAAATTTGTGTTGATTATTGAAATATTTATAAAGTGGTGATTACGAATAAATATCATTTGTCCTATATAACTGACATGTATTATCTATTAATGGTTTCAATGTGGTTCTCAACGATATACATATAATACGTTTATCATTAACTCAGAGTGAAAGCTTTGGATATTCAAAAATCACTTTAATGAGTAGGTATGGACCCTTTCAGTATCCTATAATGCCATTTTTCTAGACTAAAAGTCTATCCATTTTTATCATAATGATGAACAAGATATTCCAAAATTATTGTGACTCATTTTTTAGTATTTGTAAATGTTTTCAGGGTTAATTCAAGAATTTAAAAGGATCAAGGTAATCATTTAAAGATGGTTTTTGGAAGCTTGAGGAATCATTATATTTTTTCTAATTTATCAAAATGTGACTACTGGACTCAAGAATTGAAATTCATGGGTTATATTGTTTTAGAACATGGTGTCTTAATTTTTGTCTTAATTATGAAGGCTAATTCTTAAATTAATGATCCACAAAATTTCCATGGGAATCAAAGAATATTTGGTTTAGCCAATTATTATCAGTAATTCGTGATTGGATTATTATAAATTATGTCCCTGATGATAAATTATATATGGAAATTGATGAAATTATTATCATAAATTCTATCCATGTTGTTAAATCATACATGTAAATTCATGAAATTATTATTGGTTTTAAAAAATAATACCTAATTTGACAAATCAAAATTACATTTGAAGTTAGAACCTATAATTATTTTACTTGAAGCTTCATTGAGATATGTTCTTATGTTTGATACTTTATGTTTTGGTCTAGGTGGTGTGTCTATATAAGGATACCATATAGTGTCATAAGGCTCTCATTTTATACAACACATAAAAATAAATATCCCACTCATGATCAATAATTCAAAGTAGTTATTCACGATATTGAGTGTGGGAGATAATATATTTCTGGGGAAATATTCACTATCTAAGATGATCATAAGAGTATGGGATATAACATTTCATAAAAGTGGTAAACCCTAAAAAGAGGTGACTATAAGAGTGCATTCATATGTTTAAATTTAACGTCACCTGCACACATGATAATGAGAATGTTATCATTGATTACATTATCAATTTTTTTCTTAGGTCAACATGGAATCTATAGTGGAGTAGAACCTCATGGAACTATTTTATCAGATGCACCTAGTGGTGGGGGAGGATGGTAAATTTATGATCTTCCTCATGTTAACATTTCAAGTCACCTCTCATCAAGTAAATTCTTCTACAGAAGTTGTAGGATTAATAATTCTGAGAAAAACAATGGATAACACATCATTGTATTCCTTTACTCATTTTATCATCATTTTTGGGATATATTTAGTTCACAGTAGTCCTGAATAATAATTATATATGAAATCTAGATAATCCAAACCTATTTTATACTATGTGTATTATCCATTAATATTTGCTTCGATACAGTTTTATTATTCTTTCATTAAAACAGATAATTAGAGTGTTATAAAGATAAAAAATAATTCTTTATGGAAATTTTTATAAAATTTTGGAAAGGGTGAATTTGCATTAATTTTTTTAAATTTTTCTAACATGTTTTCATTAATAATTTTCTTTTAAAATGTGATTACTTTTAATTTATTAACAAATATTAAATATGGAATTGTTTTTATGATCCCACTGATGGTGTTTTCTCACACCTTTCACATACCTTTGTGTGTGTATAGACTGTAATTTATATGATGCAAGAAATGGAAGGGTGTCATAATTAGTTAGTCGGTTTCACGATATATTGGTATTGGGTCTCTGGTTGTGAATCGGTGTGATATTTCTCACATGAAACATAGAGATATTTTTTTTTCAACTTTTGTACCTTTGTTATTCTAGGATCATATAATTCTCTTTTAGCCTTTTCCATTGATATGTTACCTCTTCTTTATGAATCTATTTATGGGACATTCTCTTATTCATTATATCTTCACATATGTCATGTTGGAAGTCACATCTAGTTAAAAAAATCCCAAATAAGGTTTTGATACTGAGGTGCATGGGGCAAGCCCATAGAGCCCAGGAACACCAATTATGTCATATTGAAAATCAGTTCAAATCCTAAGGTGAAGGGTTAGTTGGGTTAGTTTTTGAAAAATAGTATATATCATAGGCATTGATAACCAGTATGAAGGGAATATTGAATCAAGTTATCTAATAGGTATTAAAAATTGAGAACATTCCTATTTTGTTAGAATATGCTAATATATTTATTGATGTATTTTCTAGAATCCCCCTTAGAATGTGAGGTTGATTTATGGTTAAAAACTATACATATATCATTGAATATATCAAAAACTCCATATAGAATATATTACATTGAATTAGAGTAATTGAAGACTAAATTATAAGAGAATACTTATAGGGGTGTTATATGACATAGTTCTTCATTATAGGGTGAACCAGTCCACATTATAATGTAAAAGGATGGATCCATTTACCATTTAGTTGATTATCATGAGCTCAACTAAATCATGGTAAAAAAAGCATATCACATACCCCATATTGATGAAATTTTCTATGAACTCATGGAATCCTAATTCATCTCAATGATTGAACTCTTACATAGATATCATCAACTAATGGAAAAAAGGAAGGATACCCCATATACAAAATTATGAACAAGGTATGCACACTATGAGTTTATTGATGATTCATTTGGACAGAGCAATGTACATGTTGTCTTCAGGGATCTTAGGAATGGAGTCTTTATAGAAATGCTAGATTAATTTTTTGTAGTATATATAATTGATATCCATATATATTCCAAAAGAATAGATCAACATGATGATCACATAAGCGTTGTGTTAAAGACCTTGAGAAAGGACAGATTTTTTATCAAACTCAATAAATTTGAATAATGGAAATACAAATTATCATTATTAATTATTTTCATCACAAGTGTGGTTATATCAGTAGATCCAACATAAATTGAAGTTATTGAGACGTGTCATAGAATAACCACTATGACTAAAATCCATAGTTTTCATATGATAGATTGATATTACTTAAACTTTTTATGAAATTTACAATGGAAATAAAATCTATTAAACAATTTAACACAGATAGGGTTCATGTTCCTCCAGAAAAAATAACACGAGGAAAGCTTCAAAGATATTAACAAATGGTTCGTCACAGAAATTATGATTACATTAACTTATAATGGTGGAGGGTTTGTAATTTATAGGTATAAATCCTTATAATTCATGGGATGAAACCTCATATAAAATTATAAGGTAATTTCATATGCCTCATTCTAATAAATGAATCATTATAAAAATTACCATAAACATGATTCAAAATTAGATGAAGTGAACATTGAAATGGTCATTTTTTAGTGTGACCTTTATAATGATAAGATTGATACATACACGATTCATAATAAAATGAAATATCTATTCATATATATGGATTTAATCATGAAACAAGGTAGATTATTATACATAATATATGTTTTTGAATTATCAGAAAATTATTATTGTGTTAACCCAAAAAAAAGTTTTCAATGTTATGAGTAGAAAAGATCATGTTATACTATATATGATGAGGATTGAAAAATATCCAATAATCATGGATTTACAAAGTATGAATCCCAAATTCATAATGTATGGAGAGAAATTATACATTAATTTTGTTTCCAAACAATGATATATTCAAGTAAGAGTAATGAATCCTAAAAGGATGATTTAGAGATATAAAATAAGGTAGAGAATATTTTGGAATTCATCTTTGATAAAGAATGTGTTATAATATTTTAAAATTAGATATATATTTCATATTCATCAAAAATAAATACATAGATTTTTTATTGATACATGTAGATCATACTTCTCTATCTTCCTTGATTTCACTAATTTTTATAGATATATATAGAAAAACATATGGGGGGATAACATGAAGAGGGAAATCCTAGGGCGCGAATATCAATATATGAAATGTTAGAAAATTATGTTAGAGAAAAAATGTAAAGGGATGATGAAGACATTTCATATAAATGAGTATAAATTGGTAAAAATTATAAAGGATTTCATTATATAACTCCCCATGACATATAATGTTCACAATGCCATATGGGATATTTTTAATCACCTCAAAAATTATATATATTTCATTTCCATTAGATAAGATTTATTTCTTTATTAGCTTGGTAAAATATTCATTTAATATATTGTTGGGTATCATTGTATCTCTTATCTATTGTACCTAATTAAGGTTCATGGTTTACATCAATATTTAAGAAATTTATTTAGTATATATTAGCTAATTGGATTAATTTTATAATTCTTTTCACCCTTAAATAGTTGGTCAGCCTGGGAGAACCATTTATACTACAATGGATATGTTAAGAAATTTTTTAATCAATTTCCATGGATGTTTC
Source organism: Viscum album (assembly GCA_963277665.1). Taxonomy (NCBI): domain Eukaryota; kingdom Viridiplantae; phylum Streptophyta; class Magnoliopsida; order Santalales; family Viscaceae; genus Viscum; species Viscum album. Next base: position 915,020,749 of record OY728150.1, read on the forward strand.
GATCAATATAATTCTCATAAAGAGTTCTCATGTAATAATAGCTTACATTCTGGCATCTATATGGACCCATATGAGGCTCTCTATAAGGAGAGATAAAGGAATCCAATATACGGGGATGAATTTGGTGAAATAAATATGAAATGGATTGACCTTGTATTAAAAATTGTGGAGAAAGTACAAACCATTTAGCATCATATGAAAGTAGTGAAAAGTTGTCAAAATATATACAATAATAAACATCAATGAGATCTAATGATTGAAATTTGTTTTAATTTATTTATTTGAATATCTCAATGGAAATTGGGTATTAAATATTTAGAGAAAGGGAAGATGATACATAGATACATTGGTCCATTAAAAATAATTGACCAAGTTAGGTGGTTATATTATATCACTTATCACTCCATCCTTACCTTTACCAAGTGCAGGAAGTGTTCCAGGATTTTTTTGAGGAGGTATATAGCAGACCCCTCATATTTAATAAAATCGTATCTTGTGCTACTAGAATTTGAACAATACAATGATTAAAAATACATAAATAACATTTATCAAAGTGACAAGGTTCTATAGAACAGGTCCACCAATATATCCATGGTGTTATGGTGGGCCAAAATCTTGATGATACTATGTGGGAACCTACGGATGCAATGAGTAATAGTGTCCTCACTTGTTTTTCTCTATATAATTAATTTTCAAGGATGATATTTTTTTAGTGGGGTAGAATGTAATGACCCAAAATTATATACATTGTAAAACTTATGTTATGATTGATAACATGAATTACACATGACACAAAAACGAAATTAAGCAAAAAGTATTAGAATTAAATAATTATCAATGAAATAATAAACCATAAGATGGTAAATAAACAAAATCTATGACTTTTTTTGATAAACCATTAATATGTTTCATTTTCAGAGATGGATACCTTTAAAAGAAACTTTATATATATTTTATATATTTTTTAAAAAGATAAATGTTATAGTTTTATAATATTTATATTATAAAAGAAAAAAATTTGTTTTAATAATCATTCCAAAATTTATTTATTATAAAATTTTGGGATTTTTGAAAAAAGGTTTATTTTTAATCATAAAAATAGTGTTTTATGAACGTTGTGATTATTGTGATTCTATCATTATATATACAAGAAAAACTATTGTAATAGTGGGTTCCATATACCCAACTATATAACACATTTAATTAACATATCATTTATATAGTTAGATTTACATGATGTTTTCCAACCATTATAGTGTAGATATTTCAGCATCCACTATTTATTGGTAATTTACATAGATTATTTATCATGAAAAAAGGTTACAATAGATCCTAGGGTATAATGAGAACTTTCAGATATAATGAAATTAATCATAAATATTTTTCTCATGGTCTAGAAACATGTTATGGACTAACAAAGTATATTTTTGACTATTAGGTGTAGGTAGAGAATAAGAATCGAGACCTCTTCTCCTGAAGTTCACACATGGTGATCTCAAGTAGTGAGATCTTCCGGATAGACCAACTAATTGGAAAACAAATTGTTTCAGGTGTCATTAAAAGATCCAAAATATGGAGAAGTGTAATGGTATCCTAAATTGATATCACTACTAATGTATTCCATTTGATTATGTAAATTTATGCATGGAAAACCCATGATAAATGAATTGTACAGAGGTAGCTTGGGTTGGGTGTGTCATTGGTGGTATGAAATTGGATGAATAGTCAATAAATTATTTCTTGCTTCTAGGTTAAGGAAGTAATATATCTCAGGCTCTTTTGATTTGGATGTTAGTACCATCATAAAACCATGACCATGATAGTTAATAGTAAATCCATCCAGTTAGATTAACAAACATTAAAGGAATAAAAGGGCAATGAAAATAGTATAGATCCTTCTTTAAAAGATATTAAAGACAAAGATATTATACTATATTGTTCATGTTCATTGGTTGGTTTTCATTTCTATGATAATATTTATCTCTTTAGGGGCCTTGATGGGTTTATAGATATATCTCTTTGTCATTGAATAGTATTCATTACTATCAAGATAAGGGCCTAAAGGGTTACACATAATAGTGTATTATAGAATCCTCTTTATTCAATTGAATAATTATTTTGGACACGGTGGACCCCACCACTAGGGTCTAGGATTTTTCCAAGGATATATGATATCTAAAGTAATAAATAAATTAAAATTATTTATGTTATGAATAATTGTGATTAAATTTATTTAATAAATATATTTAAATGTTTTAAAGTAAAAACATTTAAATATTATTTATATGAATACATTTTCAAAATATTTGTGGTTCATTTAATACATTTTGGAACATCGATTCATGTTAACAGATCAAGTATTAAAAAATAATATAAATATTATATTACAAGAAGGTAGTAATAACATAAATGATATTTATATCCCATTATAGTGGTCATAATATCATTTATATATTCTATTATTTATTCAGGGGTTAGGGAGGAAATTCTAGGAAACTGTGAAACACACTATATATAGAATAGGAGAGGCCTTACACAATTACTATTGGCATCCTCTCTCTATCTCTTATTATTCTCTCCCCTACATTCTAGAGAGAGAGGCTCTAGATCCAAGAGTTCATATCAGGCTCCCTCTCATGCATCATAAGAAAGGGGATGTCATGATCATCATATAATTAATGGCATCGTTGAATCTCCAGGTTGCCAAGAGGATTCAAATTATTGGTGCTCCTTCAATTTCAGGAATCATGTGTAATTGATCTAGAAGAATCTAACTTCCTATATTTTGAGAAGAAATCACCAAAAATGATCAGACGTTGTGAAAAACTTCAAATCAATCTAGGTATTTTTTGCTTATTATTTTGTACTTAATTTCTAACAGGTGTGACCCTTATGAAGTAATCATGTAGTGTTCCATAACAACAAAAATTTCATGATAATTTTTAGTGAAATTTTTTAAAAACCCATTTTTGGGGCTTCTAATGCATCCCATTAACCTTCAATTTAAATTAGAGAAATGCATAAAGAATTTCAGTGAAGAAAAAAAATTAAATTTGGATTAAATTTAATAAATGGAAACATTCTGGTTCTAATGGCCTAGATGATGACCAAATATGACATTAGATTGCCATGTTATGGCCATATAAAGTCTTTAATGCAGATTGAAATATTTTTTGGGGTTATAAATCAATGAAAACATAACATTAAATTCCCAAATTAGTTATTTTAAAAAATTCCAGTGAATCAGAGTATTCATTCTAGATTCTGGTGGCAGGAATAAGTTTTCATAGAAAGGGTTCAATTCAATAGGACATTAAAATAAAATATAAATTAATCATTTTTATTAATATTTTATATGAAGAAATAAAATAAAATAATTTATTTTTGGATGTCTTGACCTAGTGGGTTCCTTAGTCAACATATGGATAAAATCTAAATAAAACAAAAAAGGGAAGTCCATCTTCAAAAGAGGGTTTTTCCCCACGGTGTCCCCATCCTTCACCATCCATAAACTCTATTTTTGTTTTTTTGGTCCCATTAATTAATTTAATTTTAAAAAAAGAAATTTAATTAATTAATTAATTAATTATTTTAATAAAATTTTATTTTTTATTTTTTAATTTATTATTGAAATTAATTTTTAAAGAGTATTATACTGATCATCATACAAATACCAACCTATGATTGTCTAGTGATTATTTTTATTTATTCATTCATTTACTACAATTGTTATTTGTAATATTTAGTTTAATTTAAATATAATTTGCATCATTTAGCATCATTACATAGATAAGGGAATGTGTGTCCATCCTATGAGTTGTATTATATATTCCCAATACCCATCACCTACTATCATGTATTATTTTATAATGACATGATTATTAGAGAAATAAATCATGTCAGGTTGTATACATGCATCATACATGATATTAACTCATTGGATGATTAATCACTACAACTCGATACACAAGAGACACACATCAAGTATTACCCATGGGGTCTAGGATCATCTATTATCCACTCAATGGATCACCCTTTAATATTTTCTTACGATCAAGTCTCATTTTATTTTTTTCATGTTTTATTATTTTGTGAATGTTTAGTTTACACACGATCACATTGAATAATAAAAAAGCATGCTTAGATAAAATGAACAAGCAACATGATGAATTTTTTTCATTTTCATGAATGGTCAGTTTTGAGTGAGATCACATCATATGTGCATAGAGTATAGAAAAAAAAATTCAAATTAAATTAAAAAATCCCACAATGAAATATTAAGTCATAACCGCTATCCATAATTCTAATTTTGAAAAAAACTAGTTGTTTGTGGAGCTCAATCAGTCATAATTATGGGAACCTCTTACTATTTCAGAGTTATTATGATTGTGGTGGGTTGAATTAACTAATGTGGAGGTAAGTATTAAATATATCTAACTTTATATCATTTTACATTCATGTATTGAGTAAATCAATTAATGATTTTAGAAGTTGGTAATTTACACAATAGATCAAGGAACAATGAGTTATTATGGTTGGCTTGGAAAATTCCTACCTTGAACACTCTAATTAGTGGCATAGAAATAGCCTATACACTATGATATGAGGTTCAAGGATCCTTTACACTAAAATAATCAAGATAAATAGTATTCTAATTATAGAATATAGGGTTCCTAATATTCAATAAAATAGTGTTACACATTTAATGATTAAATTAATTAATCAAAATTTCAATATAAATAATTAACATAAAAGGTACTAATATGATATAATTTTGTTTTTGTAGTAAATAGAAATCTATACCATAATAAATAATATGATAATTAACTGGAAAAGTAAATGTCTTTACTATCATTTGTTTTCAAGTGTACTATAGGCACTTGAACACAATACAACAGTATGAGAAATTTAAGGTGTTAGTATCCCAAATAACTTTTAATATACCTCAAGAAGTGAGGTTGTGAAATATTTTTATAGGATACTCATGTGATAACCATATGATGTCCATGTTATAATGTTATCACTAAAGACTTTTTTTAGTTGTGGTCACTACATCAGGACATGGGTAATATGACATGTAGTCTCACCTATGAGAATTTTGTGATGATAAAGTGAAGTAATATATCAATAAGGTTATGATAACATTAGATATGTGTAAATTGAAAGATAGATCAAACTCTTTTGATGTATCCCTTTCCCATGTCATTTACACACATTAATGCTATCATGTTTTAGGTTACAAAATGAATACTATGAAGTAAAATGGTTTACTATCTGTTTAGGTATGTTTCACCAAGTAAAAATAATTTGAAAAGATAGAATAATATTTAATTCTTATAGTAAAATAATTGAAATACAAGGAGAAAAGGCTAATGATAAGTAAAACCAGAAGCACTTTCGCAACGTCGTTCAATAAAATGATGTTTGATATAAACATGAAGTTAATTGTATTGCATATTATGAAATAAAACTATGGAAATTTAATTGCAAAAAACTGAATTGATGAAGTTGGTTACCTGATTCATCTAGAGGTATATTCATCAATGTTAAATTAATGTTTAGTATTAATTAAAGGGTATTAAATACAATATTCATGTAAAATTTTTGTACAGAAATAATGTAACCATGTATGTATAGAAACATTACTATAAGTAAGGTGTATTCTCCAAGTGGCTAAGAGAGGGTGATTCCTAAGATAGTGGTGAGAAGTTAATGACACAATATTTTATAGTGAATGATTCTTGTAGAAATATTATTTTTTTATAACCAAAAACATTTATCTCATGTTTACATTGAAAGGAACAAGAAATTATTCTGAGTTCATGATTGAATTTAGTTTGTGGTGTTTAATACTCAACTAAAAGTTTATTGATACATGAATCATAGGAAATAACTGATGAATATAAAATGTAAGACATATTTACCTGGTTTTAAAAAAATAAATAATTATAAAAAAAGTATTTGTTCATGATTTAATGAGTTTGGTATTTAGGCTTGGAAAAACTAAGCACCTTTGGTATTAATAACATATTTAGTTCAAATGAAGAAACCTTTAGAAATTATGGTATGCTATAATGATTTCAAAATTAGTTCAGCTAGAAAGTGTAAAATATTCCATAGGTAAGATAGAGGTATATAAACATCATAATATTTTTTTATGTAATTATAGAATGGTAAATTGATGTATAGGCATGGTTAAAAGTAATGATTTTCTTCAGTCTGTCATGATGAAGAACATCTTAAGCAAGAAATCATAGATCAATATAATGTAGTGTGTAGTAATTCCTAAAGATAAATTACCTTATATTTATTAAGAAATTGTTGTTAATGCTAAGGATTGATTCTGAAGTCTTACATTAAAATATTATTGAACCAAATATATTATGGAAAAATATTAAAATGCACTATTTATATATTAGAGTTCTTATTTTAGGAGTATCAATGTTTCCACTTACAGAAACTTAAATTATATTTCATGTCATTATTTATAAATAACAATGATATCCCATAACCACATGCCAACTATTATGACTAATGGATATCATACAGTGATGGGAATCCATTATGTTATATAGTCATGTGTTTGGATTCATAGATTTTGTTAGGACATAAACATACATGCATTAAGAAGTAAAAAATTATACATTTTAAAATAATTATCCAAATGTTTTCATAGGATATTATATAAATCCCTAAGATATAAAAGTTGTAGTCAGGTGAAAGTTTACAATTCTATAAAAGGGTTCTCCAATTTATTTAGATAGTGGGAGAAAAATTGGATTGGGTTTAATAAATTATTGAGATGGATATTTAGTTCGAATGGGAACTAAATCTACATGTTTTTGTGGAACATGAGTGTTCTAGAGACACATATCGCATTGGATGTTTAAAACTGTAGTAATGATTTTGTTATCATCGTGGTTGGTAAAAAAAATCATTATGAATAATATACATCCTACAGGTAATCAGCGTATATAAATAAGCTAATATTGGAAAGACTTATCAAAACATAATAATGGATTCCATTTATCAAAATGAAAATATGCGTATAATATTAAATATTATGGTGGTCATTCAAATGAAATTATACATAGATTGTACAAGCGTTGTAACAATAAGGATCAATTGATTATACCACTTCATTTTTCCAAATTACATTTGAATATAACATGTAATGGGTACTATCTATGATCATTTAATTAACAGTTTCATGTTAAGAAAATCTTTCATGGAATGTTTCTATATGATGAAACGAGAAAGGGAAAGTAACATCAAAGAATTCCATTAATGTTGAAAGTTACTTAAATCCATATTAAGATTCATGTAAGCATATTGATAATAGAAAATTAATTGGGAATGAAAATTTCCCATGTACCATACCTTGGTTAGTGGGAGAGATCAATTTTTCTATGTAATATACGTTTGACAACATATAGAAAATAGAAATTGGTCTTTGTTTTAGTTAAGATCGAGATGAAAGTAATTCTACTGTGATTAACATGAAGCAAAAAACCAAAGTTCTAGTGAACATGATCGACTAGGGTAGATAAAATGGTTTCTTAGACCTATTCAATTGCACATATAGTGGAATAGTATTGGAAAATAAAAGTAAAAAAAATTTGAGTTCGAATTGTTGATAGTGTCACAAGGAAAATATATCTCTAGGTTAACATGTTCAGGACATGGGATGAGATTAACATGGTGAGTTAAAATCCATATGCTTAACAGATAGATCAGTCATGTATTCCATGAAATGTACAGGAAGTGATATTTACAAGATATAATTTATAGTAGGAAAATATCAGTTACAACTAGGAGCACTACAAGGTATTTAGTCAGATCAAATTGATTATACTTCAGAAAGATCAAAAGATATGCACATGGTATGGGGTGAAGAAAGGATACTAGTTTTCAGGGGACAAAAAATATTCATCCTTATATTCATGGGATCTAATATCACAGTAAGGCTATGGTGATGAGCTAGAAAGCCTCATATAAGCCAGTGGTATCCATACCTACAAATTCAAGTATGTTGCAGTATGTGATACATCAAAAAAGTAATTAAATAAAATGACTTTTTCAAGTTTATGGATTCACTACGTATTAAATTATCATAATAATAATTTTGATATTATTACTAGCCATGATACCAAGTTTTGAAAATGGAAAAAGGTGATATTTTCCAGAATAAAATCTATTCAGACGTTTTACTCAAGGAGTTGAGGTCCCAAATTGAAGAAATGCCACTTGACAGAATTGTGGAAGGCCCAAAAACTAAAGACATTATTACATAAAAAATATATTATTCATGTGAGAGATCAGAAGTTTAGTTGTCATTTTGGAATTAGTGAAAGTTGAAATGTTGTAAGTGTTGTTTCCCTAAACCCAACTATACAACGATTTTGATTTTCATATCAAGTATACAGTTAGAAATAGATGATGTATTTCTTCCATTATTGTGAGTATATTTCTATTTAAACTATTTATTAGTAATTCTTTTATATTAATTATCATATCAAAACTATATAGATGACCACATGCTATAATGAGAACCATGAGATACTATAAAATTAATCTTAAATATATGTCCAAGGGTATAAATGCTTCGTACTGACCATAAATAGTAGATTTCGAACTATTATGTGCTGGGGGGATCATGCCATTGATCCTTCTTCTCATGAAATTCACATTTAGTGATCTCTATTAGTTAGATCATGAGGCTAGATGTACTAATTATAACAACACGTTTTTTTTTGTCGTTGGATGTTACTATCATCAAACATGTGTAATGTAATCATGACTTGAGATCATTTCCATTGAATTCCATTTGATCACATGCATATTTGAAAGTCAAAAACCATGGAGATTAAATTTTGGTGAGGTATATTGTGTCGGGTGCAACATTGGTGGTATGGATTCAGTTGAATGGACGTTAAATGAATTGTCACTACACAGATAAAGAATTAATATATCTTGATACTAGTTGATCAGGATGATATTACCTTCTTAATACCATTAAAATGGAAGATCAGGGTAAATCCATCTAGTTAGATCAAAAAACAATAATTAATGAAATTGGGGATGACATAGTTGTACATACTACTTTTATGTGATATTAAGTACAAATAGATTATATTACAGAGTTTCTTCTAATAGGTTAGTTGTCATTTCCATGAATATATTTATCTATTTTGGGTCCTTGATGGCTTGATAGATCCTACACTTAGTGTATGAATAGTATTCACTACTATTGAGATAAGGTCCTAGATGGTCACAAATAATAGCATATTCAAATATCTAACCTATTCTATTGAATAGGTATTTTGGACCTGGTAGGCCCCACCTATGGGTTTTGATAATTTTTTATGGTGATAAAATCACCAAATTAAAAAAAAATATTATTAAATTTATGAACAATTGGATTTTATCATATTTATTAAATGTATTTAAAATATTTAATATAAATACATGGAAATATTATTTGAATAAGTATTAGTTTAAAATATTCAATGATCATTTAATATTTGTGGGAATATCAAGAAATGTTAATTTCTTATGTATCATTAAGTAATTTAAATATTACATTATAGGAAGGTGATAATAATATAAATGATATTTATGTCTCTATATAGTGGTCATAATATTTTTTATACAATGTTTTGTTTATTCAGAGGATGGGGGGAAATTTCGGGTAAGTGTGAAACACAGTATATATAGATGAAGAGAAACCTACACTATTTACTATTTTTTTCCTTTATCTCTCTTCTTCTCTCTCCTACATTCTATAGAGAGGGGATCGAGATCTAGGAGTTCAGATCGAGATCTCTACCATGAATAATAAGAAAGGGGATGTGGTGATCATCATATCATTAAAGGAGTCATTGAATCACCATGCTAGAAACCAAATTTTGAAGATCAACACTCACACATTTGCTTGATGTTTGTGTGGGTGATCTTAAAGAAATTAGCATCAGATTCATCCAGTATCAATCACTAATGATGAGAATAAATTTGGATGAAATTATATCAAACCAAATTTTTTTATTATTATTTTATGTTTAATTTCCATCACATTTGATCCTCAGGAAGTAATCAGACAGTGTTTTTTGGCGATGTCAATGTCATGTCGATTATTGGGGGAAAATTTTAAAAACCCATTTGGGGCTACTATTGCATTCATTATACCTTCATTCAATTATAAGATACCATTTATGTTATAAAGTATGTATTTATGGAGTGAAATTACTGATTTTATAATATTATTTTATCTTGGAAAAGTCATCTCTATCATTTTTATAACAAAATAAACCATTACTTTTAAAGACTCTATTTTTATTCTTTTCATGGAATCAATAATTTTTAATTAGATATATGGTATTGGATTCATTTAAAAGACTAATAAATTTTATTTTATTTTATAATAAATCAAATTATGACTGGTATATCAGTAACAATGATAATATTACCTTGTACAAAAATGATATGATTAAAAAAATATTCTTTAACAACCTGTTTATAAATAATTTTGTTGGTTTATTTAAAAATTTACTTTTCAAACATCCATACATTTTAAATGATAAAATATCATAAAATTTTTAATCAAAAGGATTAAATAATGTAATAAGGTAAATTTTATTTTGAGCCATTATAATTATATATGACTGATAAAATTTTGTTACCCGGATAATTGAAAAAATGGTGAAAGGTATTTTATTAAATGGAAAATGACAAGAAATATTAAAAATAGGATTATAAATGGATGGATGATGTTTGGATAAAATAAAACTCACGTATTTCCAAATTTTTTCTTTATTTATTTACTTAATAAATTAATAGTGAAATAACATTATTGAAATTCATTGCGTATTTCCAAAACTACCCTTATCTTAACATATATAAGGGGATCACCATTGACCATTCATTATACAGAGTTTCCTTAAATATTTTTCTTAAATGACTACTATATTTCCCATCCTAAAACCCTCTCTCATTTTAATATTATATTTCACCTTTATTTTTCATAATACCCTTATTTTTATGTACATTTCCCTAAATAAATCACGCATCCAACATGAGTATTGATTTATCTTATTCGGACCGGAACAATTCATGAGATGAAGCTTATCAAAGTTTCTTAAATTTAGTGCACAAGACTTATTGACATGGGAGGAATGATAATTAAGGATCTTAGGTTCTTTTATGAGAACATAATTAAAATATTCACTCAGAATGTTATGACACCAAAGGATCTGTATTTAGAATTTATCTACAAGAGATTTTGGAGTTTATTATAGTTATTCAGTGTTCATTCAATCCTCAATTTTTTCCTCAATGAGGCATGATTATTGTGATCTAGTAAGGTCTTCAAAATGTTTAGTATTCAATGAGTATCTTCTTAATTTCTAGAGGATAGTTTGGTTATCAAATTAAGTAGCTAAGGAAGTGGATATTCCTCTATCAATGAATGATCATTCTATCACAAACCAAGATGGGTTGTCATCCGAATCGATGCCTGACCTGGTCCGCGGCATGACCCGAGCGGTGTTCCTGATCGCCATGGGTTGGAACAAGTGCCTCGGTTATAAAAAATATAACTTGAGACTGATTTACCTAAATTGATAAATATAAAACAAACACCAAGACAAAAATATTAAATCAAAAAAATAGATAACCAAACAGACCCATAAACTTTGTTCAGATTTAATGTTTACTACTTAAACTAAAAACCCAAAAAGGAACTACCAAAAACAAAAACAAAAACTCAAACTCAAAACTATAAACTACATGGGGATTCACATCCCAAATCCACAACCACCAACTTGTATAAGAATAATAGTTCAACTCGGACCATCATGCCTAAGCTCAATGCCCCGACATAAAATATAAAAGAAATAGAATCTATATACACACAAATGTGTATGTAGGGTGAGAGCCAAAATACCAGCAGGATGCCACCAAGAAAAGGTTCCACACATAATTATTAAATGAAAAACACATTTTAAATTTAACAGACAAAAAATAAATAACTTCCCAAGCATTTATTTAATGAAAATAGTTTTTTGGAAAATAAATTAAAGAAAATAACTTCAATTAAAACATGCACACACACACACACACACTTTTATGGTAACCCCAATGTCACACCATTTGCTGATGGTGAGCATGAGTAGAAAAAAGATAACAATACATGGGAGAGGCCCTAAAGGTACTAGTGAGAAGTGAGACCCTAGAACATCACATCTCGGTGAACAATGGTATAGGAACACAATAATATATATTCTGGTGCACAATCCACTAGTAGAAAAACTCATCCATAACCTGGTGGTCTCCTAATATCATCCAATGTTTAGTTAGTGTTGTAATAATCAAACCATCTTGGTGAAACTGGGCAAATTCCACATCAGTATCACTAGAAAACAAGATATAGTCTTCCCACCCAGTACCTAGGATTCTCATTTGTGCTCAACAGGTTTGAAATTCATCTCGCATTTCATATACAAATAGACAAACCAATAAAGTCACTACATTTACCCAATACCACCACTTGATCACCCAAATTATCTTTTTTTATGCAAGGAAGTTTTCATGAAAAGAATATTTACACAACTCAACTAAAACAATTTTTCTTCCTTAATAACTATTTAATAAGAAATTTATTATTTTAATAAAAAAATTAAAGATCAGAACATTACTTTTCACAAAAAACCAACCTAACCCTCTTTCATAACCAAACAAACCCAAAAACAAATCCGGATCTCAATATAAACCACTTAAACCAATTAAATAACCCATTTGAGTAATATAAAACTAATATTTACAAACTACGCAATAAATTTTGCACTAAAGATACATCATGTTTCATTTTAAACACCACATTAGAACCAAACCCACATCGTAATCTTATAAAAACATGATTTTATCCACTAATATCATTTAATTAATCATTTTTAAAATTTATAAAAAAGGGACCAAAGAAACACCACATGGCCTTACGTCAAAAACAAACCCAAACCCTATTTTTTAGAATCAAATGCACACTAACGTCATGCTAAAATATAATATGCATCCATTGTATGATCTAATAGAATAAGTGAACAATTTATAAAAAACTTATAACCAGATCGACATGGGTTTTCATAGAAAATCACACTCATATCGCTTAAACACGTTACAAATAAATCAATGCATATGAGATCTCAATTAAAAAAATTCCACACCATAAAAAACTAAATAAAAAAATTACACTAAATTAATTAAACATGAAGATTAATTCATCAAACAATAATTATAACTGGAACCACCTACATAGAATATAGAAAACATTTAAGATCTTGGTGCACAAAATCCATCACACGCCCACTACACCATTGACTACAACAATAGACCCTAAGAACATGGTTTCAAACCAAAAACATCAAAACTAAACCAAATGACACACTAAATGTTAACCAGAAATACTCCCAAATGGAATAAACAAATAATTGAGGTAGAACACACCTGCATCAAGAATGCAGGAGGTGGGAAGAGTGGGGCAAGGCACTTCCTGAGGTGCAGCATGCTGGAAAGAAGAGGTGGAGTACAACTGTGCGAAGGGGAAAAAGGCAATGAGGCAGTTTTGTGGTGCGAGATGGATTAGGAGAGGTCATGTACATGGGTGAGGAGGCCGGAGAGGCGGTAGGAGATGGGAGCAAGAGGGTTGGGCTTGAAGAGTTCAAGGGGTAGGTTCTGCGCTCCAGTATCCTGCCAGAAGGAGGAGGGATAGAAACGATTCAGTGCACCATAGGATGCCAGTAGGGCGGCACCATATGGGTGTAGGAGGGTCGGGTTAGCAATAGTTAGAGAGATAAAGGGGATGTGCAGCTCGCAGGTGAAGGAGGAGGGAGATAGGGTGGCTGCAGGTAGGGTTAGGGTGGGGGGGGGTTTGCTGCTCGATAGAACCAAGAGAGGGGAGAGCGCAAGAGTGGAACAAGAAGAAAAAAAAGATAAAATAATGATGAAATAAAAGATAATAAAATGAAATAAAACCTTAAAAAAGTCCAAAACAACCTAAATTAATAATAAATATATATAAAAATAACGATAATAATAATAATTATATTCTAATAATTTTACAAATATAAAAACAATTTTAATAATAAAAGCCTATGTTAATAATTTAAAATAATAATAATAATAATAATCTTATTATTATTATTATTATTAAAACAACAAAAAAATAATTTTATTTTTGTGACAACAAGTTATTATTAACAACCAAATTAAGATATTAAATTTAATATTACAATTAATATTAATAAAACTAAAATAATAAAACCATCCAAAATAATAATATAACTATTAACTGAGGTTGGACATCATGTACAGTTGAATACATGGTCGCGCATACGATCATACGCCCATATAAGATCCCAAATTCATTCAAAATAAAACTGGTTTAAATCACAACCCAAAAGTAAGACCCAAAATAATTAAAATAAAATTAAGAATCGGCCAGGGTGTGACAATTCTGACCACCATGACACATTTTTCCCTCAGAAATTCCCAAAAATACCTATCTAACTAAGGATTCCAAGCAAGTCAGCAAAGATACCTAAAATAAAAAAATCAATCACCCTAAGAGAGAGCATTAAAAACACCCATGACATGAAACTTCAATGATCTCAAAACTAGAATGACCAAGCATAATATCTAACAGTAAGGAATTCACCTCCAAACACAAATACAACAAGAAACACCAAAACCCCTAACTTAGGGATCACTAGGACCGCTCGAGATCTCTTAGAACACTCATCATGTGACCCATCACCCGAGCTAACCAATCACCATGGTCAGGGTCGGGCAGAGCAGAAGTAAGGGGTTGCCCTGCCAAGCGCACATTGAAGATATAGTATTCCACAAGTCCATCCTATAGTTTTCTCCCCACCAAATTAAAATTCTTTTCAAACATTGGTTCTCAAAACTAAAATGACTCACAAACCCAGAAAAACTCTAACACTGGCTTGAACCTCCAAGTTCCCTAAGATTAACCAAACCTACACAAGATAGGTTGTCGACAAGGCCCGCGATGGGTATCCCCACCATTTTAGAATCTTCCAATCACCATGACACCCATGTAGGGTTACCCTATTTACATTAAGAGATATGGATTGAACTCTTCATTTCAAACCCACCAACACTGGCCAACAAGCACGAATGATTCCTACACTAGCCAAAAATCTGCCACATGAGATGATTTTGATACCGGAAACCCCTAACTTAACAAAAAACAAGACAGGCACGTATCAATCCCTCGTGACATGAGTATCTCCAAAATGAGTACAATTTCGATCCATAACCGACAATAAGAAGGTTCACAGAGCATGCCCACTGGCTTTATAAGAATATGGATTCTCCTATCCTCTTTATGGCCTAAGGGGAACTACCATAAATTAAGACCATATCCAGGAGACAAGGGCTTCATGATCCTTAAAACAAAAATAAAGCCTTCAAATATGATACCATAATAAAGAAATTTATGCCTTCTCCATCTCGTCACTGCGGACATAATTCAGACCAAACCCATCCCACATCCGACGAGTTTTGACAGCACGCAAGCTTCATCCTAAGACCTATGCCTGGGGCCCTAATGTATGAAGCATCTACCGTATGACAATCATAAGATGACCACCTATTACTGGGTCTTCCTTTGCAGGAAAAGAAACCTGCATACTTCTTCTCATGTCCCAAGAGGCCACTCTATCAACATACCAACTGAGATTTGAAGCGAATGACTTAGAGTGCCCGACTAACGACACTAAAGATAATAGATTGAGCGTTCTGTCAAACGTGCGACACAAATGACAGAAGTAGAACTCTAAGAATGAGACCCTTTAGTTCACACTCATCATCAGATTAGGAATCGAAACATACTACAATATGAACCAAAACAATAACTTTTACAATATTTAAACTAATTATTCCACAGAACTTTTGGGGAATACAAAAATAGCTCATCAGAAAGTTCAACACACCTCTTTCTCTAGCTATCGATTGGTCGAGCACCTATGAAATCTACCAAATTCCTTTTCCTTCACTACCTTAGGTAAATCCACGGAATGCGGCTAGTCTTGAAAATCACTCACGACATCCTCATTCACAATGAAAATGAAATGATCACCATTTTCTGGAGTATTCTCGCTCCTCGAAACATACTTGAGACAACTTATGCCTGGGGATCATTGGAAGATCCTAAAAAACATAATACACTCTTAACTTTCTCAATGCATTCAATGATATCCAAATGATCTCTACATTTACAAATAGTCGACACAACCTAGCAAAACCCAACTCTGCCACTCCACTGGGAGTCTGGGCTGAGCAATGAACTAAGAGACATGCCGGAAAACCATGGGATATTTCCAAGGGAATATCCCAAACAAGAAACACATAACAAACTTCCACAAATCCAAACGCATCACAAAACAAACATCCACATACCAGTCACAAATCCAATAATACCAATTTAAAATATCAACACATCCATAAAGAAAGCACCATCTTGAAAAACCTAGTACTGCACAACAAAACCCCAAATCTCTTGAAAAAACAATTTTCCCTCTGAACTCAAATTCATTTTCCAATTACAAAACCATATAAACAAAAAACCCATTTTAAAGGAAAATCCACTTTTCAGGAAACAAGAAGCAACCTTAGATATCAATCAATCACCACTGATATTCTGTGATGCCTCACAAATATGTATTTTTGGGCCACTCAGGAACCCATCCACATGATCCACCAACAGTCCATTAATCATGTCCACATGCACACACAATCACCCATTGGAATACCACTAGACAAAACAAGGTTTTTCCATTTTCAAAAATTAAACATTTCCAATATTTGAAAATACATTTTTCCAAAACCATTTCAAAAATTCAAGGAATTTTTTTAAAGTGCTTCCCATTTTCAGAATAACCCACTTCAATTTCAAATAAACCAAGAAGTTATTTTAAAAATTCTACTTTGAAAAAATCACAATCCAAATTCCAAAAATATGGTCCAAGAAGAAAAAACCCCAAAAATCAGTCCAAATACACACCAAAATATAATAAGTGGAACCCCAAAGTATGCTTTACTTTAAAAAACACATTTCGAAAACCCAAAACAATAGCAAGACATACAAGACACTAAAACACCAGGAAGGAGAACTAGTGGTTGTGCCAAACCTGGGTACATGGTTTTAAAGATCACGCCCTAGGAAAAAGGAAACCACAAGGAGTGTCGAACCGTACTCTCTGGCATCACAACGGTCGCTACTCCATGTGATACTACGTGCAGTATTAGTTTACTCCTACTGTTATCCCCCATCCACACATACCAAAGCCAAAAACATGAATCCCGAACTACCCCTGATTACTTGAGGATCAGAATGAGTAAGATTTTTCCATGATCTTCCCAAAAATACCCCTCGAGTACTGACAATACTATCTTTGATCTACATGACACCACAAATAACAAGAAAAAACCTCCTATGATACCATTTATTCACGAACCAAGTTGGGTCACCTTCTGACCCGGTGCCAGACCCGGTCCCCAGCAAGACCCGAGTGGCATTCCCTAACCCCATGGGCTGGAATAAGTGGCCTGGGTAATAAAAATATATCTTGGGAACAATTAACCCAAATATATAAATATAAAACAAAGACCAAGACATAACAAATTAATAAAAATAGACAACCAAACATTCCCTTAAACTAAGTTCATTTTTAAGGGTAACAACTTAAACTAAAAACCTAAAAAGGAACTAAAACAAAGGGAAACCAAAACTCCAACTCAAAACTCTATGAAACATGATGAGTCACATCCCCAAGCCACCACCACCAACCTGCATGATAAAAATAATAAAACTCGGACCATCATCACTAAGCTCAATGCCCCAACCTAGAATATAAAAGAAATAGAATATACAAACACCCAAAGGTGTATGTAGGGTGTGAGCCAAAATCCAAGTAGGATCCAAGAAAAAATCCAAGTAGGAACCCACTGAGAAAAGGTTCCATTCATAATTATTAAATGACAAACATATTTTAAATTTAAAAGACAAAAAATAAATAACTTCTCATGAATTTTTTTTAATGAAAATAGTTTTAAGGAAAATTAATTTAACGAGAATAACTTTAATTAAAACACACACACACACAAACACGTTCATGGTAACCACTACATCACTCCATGTGCCGATGTTGAGCAAAAATAAAAAAAGGAAAACAATACATGAATGTGGAAAAAAAGATACTAGCGAGAAGTGAGACCCTATGACATTGCATCTCGGTGAACAATGTTACAGGAACACAATAATATATGTTATCGTGCATGAGCCACTAGTAGGGAAACACATCCATAACCTAATGGTCTGCATACATCATCTAATATTTATTTAGTGTTGTAATCCTCAAACTAGCTAGGTGAAACCGGGCCAATGCCACTTCTGTATCACTAGCACACTAGATCTAGTCTGCCCACCTTGTTCCCAGGCTTCCCATTTGCGCTCAAAAGGTTTCAAATTCATCATACATGTCATATTAAAATAGGAAAACCAATAAATTCACTAAATTTACCCAATTCTAGTAGTTGAAAACACAAATTATCTCTTTTTTTTAAAAAATTATTGATGTACACATGCCAAGAATATTTACAAAACTCAATTAAAATAATTTTTCAACCTTAATAACTATTTAATAAGACATTTAAGATTTTAATAAACAAATTTTGAAGAGTAGAATATTACTTTACACAAAAAACCAACCCAACCCAATTTCATAAACTAACACACAGAACCCCACATCAATAGCTCAGTCTACACCACTTAAACAAATTAAAGAAACCATTTGAGTAGTTTAAAACAAACGTTAAAAAACGATGCAATAATGTTTTCACTAAAGATACATATGATTTCATTTAAAACAACACTTTATAACCAAACACATAGTGTAATATTATCATAACATGATTTTTACGACTAATATCATTAAATTAAACATTTTTGAAACTTATAAAAAAAGGACCAAAGAAGCACCACATGGCCTTATGTCAAAAACACACCCAAACCCACTATTTAGAATCAAATGCATAGTAACATAATACTAAAATATAATCTACATCCATTGAATGATATAATAAGCTAGGTGCATAATTTATAATACACTCATAACCAGCTCGGCATGGGTTTTCATAGAAAATCACACTCCTATCGCATAAACACGTAACTAATAAATCAATACATACGAGTTCTCAATTAAAAAAATCCTCACTAGGAAAAACTAACTAAAATAAATACACTAAATTAATAAAACACATAGATTAATTTATCAAACAATAATTATATGTCAAAACACCAACCTATAATTTATAAAAATGTTCATGATCTTAGAGCACAAAATCAATCGCATGACCACTGCACCTTAGACCACACAAATAGACCCTAAGAACAAGGTTTTGAAAAGAAAACATCAATACTAAACCAAAATCCACACTAAATCATAACATTAAATCCTCCCCAAGGGAATAAAAAACTAATTGAGGTGGAATGCACATGCATCGAGGATGATGGATGTTGAACGAGTGAGTCCAGGGGTTTAGAGAGTTATGGCGTGCTAGAAAATAGAGGTGGTGGATGGATGTGAAAAGGGAAAAAAGGCTCTGAGGCAGTTGTGGGATGTGAGGTGGATGAAGAGAGGTTGTGCACACGGGTGAGGAGGATAGAGAGGCAGAACCATATGGGAGAAGGAGGGTCGTAGCTGAAAGAGTTCAAGGGGGAGGTTCTACGCACAGGTATCTGGCCGGAAGGAGGAGGGCGTGCGATGATTCAGTGCACCGTAGGAGTCCAATGGGGTGGTGCTGGATGGGTGCAGGAGGGGTGGTTCGGTGCTGGATGGAGAGAGAAAGGGGATGTGTGGATCTTAGCTAAAGGAGAGGGGGGAGAGAGAGGTTACGGGTAGGGTTAGGGGGGTGGGTTTGCTGCACGACAGAACCGAAATAGGGAAGAGTGCAAGAGTGTAACTAGATGGATAAAAGATAAAATAAAAGAAAATAAAAGAATGAGTGGAAAAAATTAAATAAAACCTTAAAAAAGTCCAAACCAATCTAAATTAATAATAAATATATAAAAAATATCAACTATAATAATAATTATATGTTAATAATTTTACAAATATGACAACAATTTTAATATTAAAAGCCTATGTAATAAATTTACTATAATAATAATAACAATCATAATCATAATCATAATCATAATCATAATCATAATATTAATATAATTATTATTATTAATCGATCAGAAAAAAAAATAATTTTATATTTCTGACAAAAATTTATTATTAATAACCAAATTAAAATATTAATATAAATAATAATGTTACTAATAATAAAACTAAAATAATTAAACCAACCAAAATAATAAATATCCCTATTAACTGAGGTTGGACATTGTGCAAGGTTGCATGCGTGGTCGCGTGTATGGTTATGCACCCGTATAAGATCCCAATTTCATTCTAAATAAAACCGGTTCAAGCCACATCTCAAAATTAAGACTTAAAAGAATTAAAATAAAATAATTCATAGGTTAGGTTGTGACAATTCTATTGGTGGAGTTTAGAAAAATCTTTGTGCTCGTGAACATTTCCAATCTAATCCCAAATTGTAGATGGATAGATATGAGTATACTGAGTTTGATACTCTTATGTGGATTCCCATTTTTAACAGACGTTTAACAACATAGAGTATTATCAATACATGTGTGAGGGATCTCTTGACTCTCCTACTTAGTTACATGAGTACATAAATACATTTATTCCACCCACAGATTTCTTGATTCGATGGAGAATAGGAAAACAAATACATCCTTTACACTATCTATTGCAGCACTCAAGGTTCATCTTAGCCCCTTTCTGATACTTATGTATTACTATGGATGAGTCTATTTATCTTCTTCCCATTATCTTGCTGGTTATGAAAACATTTTTAGAATATTTTTGGTTGCATGACAGAATTATGAATCTTTAATCATCTAATGATCTCTATTTAGTGAGTAGGTAATAGAGACCGGGTGCCAACACTGCTTTATTTTGTTGTATCCATGAATATGTCCTTCATATATAGGGAAAAGAATGTATGAGTACTTGAAAAGTGAATCACCATAATGAAAACTGGAATCAAATAGATGCATCGTAGTGTTATCGCAGCAACGAGATTACTTAATGATTCTATGAGAAATGATTCTATTCACCTGATTATTATGAGAACTCTTGGTGTGCCAAGAAGGTTTAAAAACACATTAATGGATAATTATATAATATGGATCCCTCCGATTTTTTAATGGATAAAAATCAATATTGATGGGGGAAGTTTTGGGTGCACCAGGGCTTACGGGTTCTGGTGATATCTTCCTCACTCAAGGGGCTTCGTTAAGGGCTCCTTCAACCGTTTCATTGGGAATAGTTATACAATTGAAGTAGAGTTATGGTCAATGATGAAGGTGGTCAGGTACACAGATTATCATGGATGGAGGGTGATATGGATGGTATCTAATTCAACTATGGTAGTTGGAATTCATTTAAGTTATTCAAGGAATGTTCCATGAAGGATATTTTCAACATGGTTGAATGTATTATACATGTGGATCATTTATGTATTTTTTGAACATGTTTATAGAGAGGAAAACTAGTTTATTGATTCCCTATCCATGAAATTTATTGAGGATACCAACTTGATGTGGTCCATTATAACACATAGTTTTTTTAGTGATTTGGTTGATGTGGATGCATGTGATGATGTGTATACTCGTATTTGAAAATCCATATGGTATATCTTGATCTGTTACCTTTGTTTTGAATAAAATATTTTAAGAGAAAGACTTACTTCCTCATGACCCTTATGATTATATGAAATTTTTAATTAAATGAAATAAGTATCATTATTAAACTAAAAATTTGTTTTATTAATTGGAACATAAATTATACAATCATTCCCATACAATAAAACCAAAACAACATCATTCATGGGTACATGTGGACTACCACCTCTTCAAAGAGATGTTGCATTTTTAACCAATATATATCATGGATATCAAAAAATATAGATTTGATGAATTATAATGTTATATATTTTTAATTTATCACTCCATAATGATAATTTATCACATAACATTTTCCCTCCATTTGTTGATATACATGTTCATTAATCACTCGTACATGCAGACTACTACCTCCACCAACAATGAATCTCGTTTTTAATCACTTAACCTCTTGGATGGTTCTATGGAAGGATTATAGAGTATATATAATAATTATGACTGGTATACAATTTTTTCTTTTTCTTTTTATCATTATCTAATTTCATTCCCTTACTCATGAAAATATTATAAAACATTAGTATTTGTGTTGAAATTACCACCTATGTAAACGATTTTATATTTTTTATGTCATAAATATTTATAGAAGGTCATATAGTATATATAAAATGTAATAATAATAAATTTTATAAACATTAATTTTTATGGTTATGTGTTAGAAATATTTTAAATATTTATTAACATACCCCCTTTTGATTATTTTTCCTGTGAAAACTAGTTTACTATGTCCCCTATTTTTGTAGACATTATTCATGAATTTAGCATAATTAGAAAAATAATTAAGGAATAATTGTAAATAATCAATTATTTTTTATTTAAACATATATGAATGATGAACTAGAAACCACTTATTAATAATTTACCACATTATAATTATTTTTTCATGGGAATAATAAACCAATGTTCTGAAATGTTTTAGTAAAAAAAACTATGACAAAGTAATATTTTTGTAATAAAGGATTATAAATAATGATTATAAAGGTTATTTAATTTTAATAAATTCTAAAACAAAATACTTATGTTATTTTTGTTCATTTTACATGAGGTTAATTCAACATTGAGTTAGTGAAAACTCAAGGTAAGGGTTTTTTATTAGTCAATTATCTTTTATTAAGTTATAATATAATTTATTGAACCTTATCATTAATGGTTAGTTATAATAATCCATATTTTAACATTATGTTAGAATTAATATTTTTGGTCTGGGGAATTTTTTTTATAAACATGTATTATTCCAAGATTATTTAAATTATAAAGTATTATATTTCAATGAATAATTAACAAATTTTCCAACGATCCATCTCTTCCGATTTCCTTATATTCCCTTCTGGAAAAAGTTTTCATTATTATTTTGAAAGATAATATGTTTTATCTATCTGAAACATCATATTTCCCTTAGAAACTTTTTAAAATTAATTTTTTTAATTATTAAATTGATGTTTAGTTTCATAAAATAATATTTTTTGGATATAAAATGATATAAATTTCCAATATTTATATTTTGTTCTGGCACATATTTTCATAGAAATGAAAATTATTCTTCAATGACTTGTTATTTCATCAATTTAATTGTTAATATCCCCTTTCAATATTTATGAACAGTATTTTGGAAATGAATTTTCACTTTATTTTACTAATAATTTAATACATTTTTAATGAAACACTTTCATAAAAGTTATTATTGCAATTTCTTCCATATCTAAAAAGTATTTATCTCCAATACAGATCTGTTTCATGATTCACATTCTATTTTCCATTAAAATTTATTTATTTTGGGTGAAAAGTTTTGTGGGTAATTTTATTTTATTTTTAAATCCATTTTGAGAGATACTTTTTTGATAATTTAATGAATCAGATTATTTTTTCTATTGATTATTTTATAATGTGATGATTTTTTCATATGGTATAAAAATTTATTGATTTTGAGATGGGTGGTACCTATATCTCCCTTCAATGAAATGGGTATATTCTTAGTCTCGTGATGAAGTTATGTTATGGGAACACATTTGTGAGTGTCTTGGTTTATAATGGGTGAGAGTGATAGTGGTTAGAAAACATCACATTTTTTGTGGGGAAGGTTGAAGGATAGATAGTTTTATGAAGATAATAAATCATATTATAATTACTATAATGGTTTCTTTCTGATGTTCTATTTCTTATGTTATAAGATTTAAATTTTATTTTCCCATTCTATGATTAAAATGATATTATTTGGGATGATTTTTCTGAATTTCATAAATATTGTTAACACTTTTTAATTTATGTTCTTTTAATATAGATATTTTCCCTTCTTTATGAATTTACCATATGTTTATAACATTACCATTATGTCCATTTTTATGTAATCTATTTCTGATTGTTTATTCTCAACCCTTTTTATGTTTTACATTACCCAAGAATTTATGATATCTATACCTCAAATATATAATAGGGGGTTTAAATTGTGAAGTATTGTTTAAATTTTATTAAATAAGATATTTATTACTATTATTCTAGACTCTAAACCATTAGTTCATTTGGTTTTGTGACTATTTTTTATATATATTAATTAAACGATTATATCAATATATTATTTATTTGTGTTTATCTTGGGTCCTTATAAAGGTTTTATCCTCTCCTTTTTCAAAACCTTATATCAAAATACGTATAACCCCTAATCTAATACAAATATAGATGACTCAAGAATAATTAACATACATATTTCATCATCTTAGATAAATATCCAACACCTATCATAATAATACACACCCCAGAATTATAAATTTTTAGTTTCATTACACACTACATACATCATAAATTTATTTTTTGTATGATATTCAACATCTCAATAAATCACTTCTCTCGTATTACCCTTATTACACATATCATACATAATTCACTTCTTCAAAACCTAGGGAAATGGAAACATATGAAATCCAGAGATGATATTCATTGTAATGGTGAATGTATGAGATATCGATCAATGATAATATATAAGATTAAGGTAACCATAATTTTAAAATATACGGATCCTAACTATTGAAATTCCAATCCAATAAGTTATAGATCACAAATAATGAGTGGTGGTATAAAACGTTTCCAAAATTAAAGATGTTATTCATAATAATATAGATTCATGAATAATAAATCATGAGAAATAAGAGTATATCTTAAGAATAAGAACATGTGATAGGATTGTTTAACAAAAATATGTATAAAATATCATTTTCATCAGTGAAGTATCAAAAACAGGACATCATAATAAAGTGGATAGAGACCAATAGTGGATTGGGTTCACTCCATATTCCATTTGAGTCAAGAAAGTCATATTCCCATATTGAAATGGGTTTAATCACCGTTACCCTTCTTATTATCTCATAAGATATAATTCTTTCTACATTGAATTAAAGGAATATATAATTCAATTCCTCAACATTTCAAAATTAAAACCATATATATATATTAATCATGTTCATAAAAACATTCATCAATTCACCATAACTTAATTAATAAGTTGGATAGAAAAGGGTTTCATGAAAAAAATCCATAATAATTTATAATCATAAGACATTTGTAGTTAAAAACTGATGGCATCATGATAGCATATATGTATATATATAATATTAAATATTTTTAAGGTATGTTAATATAGATAAAAAATACTATTATAAAATCTTTTAGAACATTCAATAAAAACAATAGAAAACACATCATTCAATTAGAACCTTATAAAAAATAAAATTTTAAAAACAATGGGGATATTTCTTCTTAAATGAAATATGGAATTATTTAATGAGAGTAACATTAAAAAATAAATTACATAATAGTGGGGAAAAATTTAATGTTTTATACATTAAAAAAATTATTTTTTTTACATTTTTTCAATTAAATTTAAATTTTAGTCAACGAGAAAACATATAAAAAGGTTCATTTCAATAATTTTTAAATGAAATAATAGGTAGAATGAAAATAACTGTATGAATTATTGAATAATATATATTTATATTCGTGAAACAATTTTGGATAATATGGATATTGAAGATAATGATTCCACCCCCAAGTGAAGAAATAAGATAAGTTCTTCTTATAAACAATTTATCGTTAAAATTCAGAACCTCATAGTGGAAAATGAAAGGAAACCATGAAAATAAAATAATAAACTGATAATATAAAAATGGATTCTATTTAATATAAATACATATAGAGAGAGTGTATGTGTGTGTGTTTATTATTTCACTGATGGAAATTTAAACAATAACAATTGAGATTAAAAATATTGATTACAACATTAACCCTTGCCACAAGTGGTGAATTTCTTCATAGAAATATATATTATCCTATATAATATATTTTGATTAATTATATATATATATATAAGAAAAATATTCTTACTTATCCTTCAGGATATTATTTCTTAATAATTTTCAATTACCTATTTATTAAAAATCCTCCTATAAAATTAGTATCCCTGAAATTAACAATTTTGTTTTCAACATATGTTTCTATTCATTGAATCTAGTCCATAAATCATAGTCCTAGATCCAAAACTATAATCATTTTTTAAATAGAATTATTATTTATTATATAATCTATTTGAATTATCCATGTAAGCAATTTATGAAAAATATAATATATTGCTTCATCAAGGTGATAGTACACTGATACACATGAAAGACATTTCAATTTTTATACTTTCTTGAAAATAAATAACATAGATAATATTTTTAATTTACATAATAATATTTATTTTTTAAATTTCAAAATTATTAATTAGTTTTATCCAAATTTCATACCATGTGAGGTATAAATGAAAAATGATTTATATTGGCTTGTGGGGGTGGATTTCCATATAGTCGCATACATGAGAATATTATTTTTTAACACATGGGATGATAAGAAGTTATGTAACATAATTTTGTAATATGATTATAAGGATGTATTAAATATAATATATCATTTTATTCCCATTGATTTGTGAAGGTGGTAGTCCACATTTATTCATTAGTGATGTTTCAATTTCACATAGGATGAAAATGATTTGGTAAACGGTTATTGCATAATTATAAAAAAAATTAATATAGTGAATATAATTATTTAATTATGGTAGGATGGTTACAATAACTTTAGTGTTGCTAGAAGATGAAATAAACATGAAGGGGTTAATTTATGACTTATTACTCCTCCTTGGATATATTCCTTTCATTACACATTAGGAATTATTGGATTGTTATTCCAGTGATACAATGACTGATATGAAATGTGGAGGAAAGTTGGTATGATAATTGAGTATACCATGGTCAATTTATAGTACACAATGTGTGTGGATAGTGGAGGAGAGTATGATACAATTTATAAATGAGGTGAGTGACACCATTGTAAATATTAAGAATCTAGGAATAATATAAGGTTATTTTCATGAGAATGTTTCACAAATTAAACCCAATTGTGAAATTTTTTCAATGTAATGTATATATATACTCTAAAAAATTATATATTTTTTTTGCAATTTTAGAGGTATTTTTAACCTTATCACATAAATTTACCCCCACATTATCCCTTAACATGGTAATAAATGTTTTCCACTATAAATATTCATTATAACTAAAAATGAATTAAATTCATCAAATTTTATGAATATGATGACTAAAAATATTGAATCCTTTTTCTATGATTCATTTTCCAAAATTTATTGAAATCTCATTTTATAAAATCACAAAAAACACATAAAAACTATTTTTTATTAAAATATTCATTATGTGAAGATATGAAGTTATAATTATTTTGATCACATAATTTTTGGTAGTTTTGATTCCCAATAATTTATTGGATTAATATTAAAGAAAAATAATTTTCATTACATTTAAAACCATTCAAAATAAAATGGAATCTTCTAACTAAATTACTAAATATAATGATCTAAAAATGGTTATCAATTTGAATAAAATATAACATAAATTCGAATATGTCATGCATGGGATTTCAAATTAAAATAATGTTTTAATAAAAATTAGTTTTTTCATTCAACACGTCAATTTTCGAAGTAAGGGTTTATGAATTATTTTTCCATGTTTACATCATGATGATGTCACAAAAGTTATAGTATTTGTATCATAGGTATTTTTAAATATTCACCCATAAATAAAATCTTTTTTGAAAATACTAATACTTTAAACTAAGATAATAATTATATGTTTGTTTCAAAAATGTAGTTAATTTCAACAAATAAAATTTAATTAAGTAATATATTTAAAATATAATTTCCACCTATAAATTTCATATAAAATAATCATTTGAAAACAATGGATGCATCCAATGAATTTATTATCATTCCATTCCATGTTAGAAACATTAAATTATTTTTAATTAATTTTTATGAATATATTGTAAGTAAATTTCATCCAAATCATTCATAAATAGTGAATTATTTTTTATTAACATGAAGATTCATTTCACAAAACAAAATTGTTTTTTATAAAAATTTTCTTTTTATCATCAAATGATTTTATATTAATTTATAAAAAACTATTAATCAATAAACCCATTGCAATTAAATATAATAAATATATAAAAAATGATGTTTTAGTAACTTTTATACACTAAATGGTAAAATATACCATTCAAATAAAACATATAAATATGAATAAAACCCAATTTAACGAAAAGTAACCCTTTTATATTTTAAAATTCATTATCATTGTTTGATTAAATGCTTAAAATTCAAAATTGAGTAAATATATCCAAGGAATTAATCATTAAATATTTATAGGGATTAGTTTTCTATGTAAATTTCATTATTAATTTACCCATATTCAAAGAATTCAATCCATGGGATATGATAAAAGAGTCATATTTAAAAAGAAATATTTCTATAGAATATAATGGTTCTTTTAATGTTGGTGTTGCATGTGGGACATTATATCGAACATATTTTTAATTAAATGTTATATAAAATACACTATTAAGGTGTTACAATCATGATGTTGAAGATATAAATCTTATAATATTAATATTCAATTATGTTTCACTCTGTTTGTAATTTTAATAAGTAATTTTCATTTAGTTATATCGTAATGCATTTCATTTGGTATTATATTATTCTATTATAATAAATCATTTTTAACTATATTTTTATTTTTGTGTATCAAAATCTATCAAGAAATTTATTTATTTAATGGTAAATACATTGTAAAATCATAAGGTTTTATGTTGCTAGATCTTCATGTTATAATGGTAGAGCTTAAAGATCCTAATATTTTAGAATAACTCAACTGTTTCCACACTTGTGTTTCATGGTGAAAAAATATATTTTACAAAAAATTTATTATTTCACTAGATCATCATGACAGTACAGTTCCCGTTGTATCATTATATTCTCATTATCTTCACTAAAATCTGTAAAATTCACACATATTTTGAACAGGTTCATAATACAAAATTTCTTTCACCATAACTAAAATCAATGACATTCGTCTATTTTTGAATTAGATTTATTTATTCACAAACATGGTGATTAAATAATAAAACACCAATATCCCACATCACAAAAACTTTACATTTTCACTCAATAAATAATATATTACCTAATGAGTATTTCAAATTTATTTAAATTTTTTCATATTAACACTCAATATTAAACTACTTCCTTGTCTCACCAATATAAGCCTTTGGATTTCACAGTTCACCAACTAACTAAAATCAAAATCTATCAAAATAATTTGTCATGTTTTTATTGTTATATCATATCACAAAAAAAGATTAAACATAAAGCTATGTATGAATTAAAAATGAAAACAATTCCATAAGAGTGACATACATTCATATAAAAATATACAACCTTAAAATCTATTCACTTAAAACTTACCATAGAAATGGTTTCTCTATAGTCAAAAATAAAATATCATGCACACATAATTAGTAAAAATATTAAAATATGTGGCACATTTTTTACTAACCTAGACTAAATCTGTAAATATAGGAAAATAAAACTATATTTATACACTAAACACATAGTTTTACATTTTGAAAAATAGATTATAAATATATTCTCCACAATAAGAAAAAAAGTAATTGAATTTATTTACTTATAAACTTATTTGATAGTAAAAATACAAATAAAATAAGAGAGTTAATATGACACCATAACTCATCCATTATAATTATGATGTCAAACACCCATTATCAACATAACCTCTTGAGATATTTCATTTGGTAGTAGTTCAATAAATATATCAACCACATACAACTTTACTAATATCATCCTCTATAGAGAAAAATCATTCTTTGAACTTATTCATGATAAAGTTTCCTTTGATATCTATTTTATTTAACTAATAAATCATAGCATTATATCACTAAATATTAATAGAACATTTATTATCATATCACACTAACATGGGTAGAATAACTTCCACTCTCAAAACAACAAGTTATATCATCATCCATATGGTTTGAGTCATTTATGTGGTGAAGAAAACATTTTACACTTCCACTATTCTTATTGTATATCAATTTTACTAAATTGTGTCAAATAGACACATATCAGACAATAAACAAATACTCTATTGGATGTGAATTTTCAATAATCTACACATCTATCAAAAATCTAAAGTATCATTACAAAAATGACCAATATATTCATTTATTTTGATTCAAATTGAAATATATGTATTTACATTAGTTTACCATAGAATCCATTTCTCAAATATGGACTAATATTATTTTTATACACTTATATATATAATAAAATATTTTACAAGATATAAATAATTCATTATTGAATCATTAAAATAAATCAAACACTTTTTTTCTTTGGCAACTCATTTTGGCCAACCACTTTCCTATTATCATGTGTTGAAATCATGGTTCTCATTAAAACTATTTAGAAGCGTCTTATCCTCATCCATTAAAATATTAGTATTAAACTATAATGAATTATTTTCTAGATAATAAATGTCATAAAAATTCCATTTGGATATTTAAAGTATCAATATGTTATTAATCTACTCTGATATTGACATCTCAAGCATCCCATTCTTTTTAATGGTAAATTTTGATGAAATGTCTTCTTATTTTCTTGAGAATATAATAGCATCATCATAATAAATAGTAATGAGGGATACCTTCTTTCTTTATTTGATGTGTAGTTTTATTTATTATAATCCATTCTGAAATTATAATAGTTTTTAATGATTTAATATTCAAATATAACGATATCAATTTTTTTATACCCAATAAAAAACATTTTTAATATAAATAAAAATATCATATAAACTCTAAGAACAGAGCTTTAGGTTTCTCAATGCACACCTCCTCATCATATTACCCATTAAGAATGGTCTATCATGAACCATCCAAATAGGTCATGTACTGTGACTACCCCCAGATAACCGCCAATATGTAAGGGGATTCTTACCACACCGAGTGGGCATATCCCAAAAATTTGAGGAATTTTTCAGAGTACCTGTACAAACACACACATCTACAATCCCAAACTGAAGAAAATATAAAAAAACTATGTTAAAAATTCATGCGTTCACTAATATACCATTCACAGAGTATGAAAGTGGTGAAATAGAATGCAAACATGGCCAGAATACAAGCCCACCAAAAGAAAGGGTCAATAAAACTGAATGAAAAACTTCCTAAAATGCGTCCGTAGAAAACCCTACATGAAGGGAATGGTATTTCACAATTTTCATATGATATAGGAATAAACATTTATTGTTGGGTCTCTCTATGCCCCACCTATTCCTTGTCCACCTAATAATCCTTCTATGTGTCGATCATCTGCACAGGACATGACACATGTGGTTAATGTCCATGTAGGTGTGGGTAAAATAATACAGAGTAGGACACCCAAAAACCAAAATGGAATTCCACTATGAAATTCATGAATTATACTGTAAATAAATTCACAAATTTTAGAACAAATAAATACACCAATTATACCAAAAAGAAATAGTGATGTCATCTCACACAAGAATATGTCTATAGTATACAAAATAGGATCATTAGACATAATACAAAAAACACCCAGTATCAATAAGACACGTAGTCCCGATGAGAAACTCAGACCTGATAAGGCTCACAGTCTCATTAAGACACATATTCTTGGTAAGACATGTAGTCTTTTTAAGTCACGTAGTCTTAGAAAGTCACATAGTCTGAAAGTCACAGTCATCCATAGGATTCTGCTCATAATGCGCTCATTTCCGATGAACCTACTATTCAAGCCATTAGGTTGTATTCACCCTTCAACAAAAACCCACATAGGATATCTCAAAATTACCATCTTGTTTCAAGGTTTCCAACACCAAAAAAGCCTCTTAAAATTTATACACTATTTGAAATATATGACTGTTTTATTATAAAAAGGTCTGATCGGGTTTGGTTTGATTCATATCAGACCCAACAGACCTAGCCAACCTGACCTGGCTCGTCCCACTGTATCTTCTAGACTTCAGCTCGATAGGCTCCTAGAGTGGTCCAAATCCTCTGGTTTGGCACACACACATGGGAGATGGTTTGGTGAACCTCAAATGTCCTACCCTGGTTGTGTTCCCCTATTCTCTATATGGGGTCGCACCAAGTACCATGTGGTCAGCCTACCATGACAGCCTTCCTCGTGACATCTCTGATTTTGTGGGATCCATGAGGCCACTTTGTTGTGCATGTGGATGCCTTTTCACTTCCCTCCTTACAGCCTCACTCTTTCCCCCTATTGACACTACCCCACTGGATAATGGCACTGCCTCCCCATGCATCCACTGTCACTAGCCGTAGCATCTCGCGACCCCTCCACTGCATGCTATCTCCCACAGGTGACTGAAAACGATTGCCACCACCTGCTCTCATCTTTGGAATTGATGCTCTAGTGGTCCCTTCCACAGACCATACAGGCTCTTTAGATTATTATAAATTTGAGTGATCATAGATCTGGGTTCCTTGTGAGCTGATCTAACATATTGTGGCCTCTACATCCAATTTTCCTCCAATATGGGGGTTCGATCACATTTGGAGACTCTCGAAAATATGATCCATGACCACAAGGTTTTAATGATGATGAATGATATAATTGGGGGATAAAAAAGAAAAACAAATGGCTTGAGGAAAACATATCATTTTTTGTTCATGTTGTCCTCAATATGTTTTCATTAGAATGAGAATGAATAATTAATGTTAATTAATTTATCCATGAATTATTTCCCATAAGAACGATGGAACCACTAGTCAAAATATTCTTTTCTTTTTCCATGTACATTGTTTATTCAAGAAATAGGGAAATAAAATCAAGGAAAATGCCCTACCTCAATGTTGGATCATTCGCTGAAGATAATCGATCGTTGCGTCGTCGTCGTTGGTGAGATCTTCTAAAAATAGAATTTGTCATTCTCTGATCATAAATCTAGTCATTGTTCTCCATTGAGATGGTACTCCAAATACTCTCTAGATCATCTAGTAAATAATAGGGTTATATTATTAACCCACGATCCCTTTCTCTATGAATTATTCAAAAAGAATGTCCTTTTGTCAGTGAAACATTAAAAATAAAATAAATTCACCATTTAATTTTTTTATTGAAATTCTAAAAACATGTTTCTGTTGTTGTCCCTCACCAACCATTGATAGGCCCACATAATGTACTGTCGCTGCTCTAAAAGCAACGGTGCCCTCAGATATTTGATATGCGAACCCTTTTAATAATGTTATTCAACTTTTTTTGAAAAAAACATTATGCTTGTGATTATTATTATTTTAATATTTTTCAAGAAATTATTCTATGCACACTGGGCCTTGGAATCACACACCATCTTAGTTCCTAGTCTGGATAAAATTAAATATTGTATTCAAAAATAATAAAATGGAATATCTGGGATATTAAATTCTCTACATCTTGGGGATTTACGTCCCTAAAAGACAAAAAAAGGCTATACAAAGCAACGAGGTTAGAGAGAACGAATCTAAGCCTCACACTATTAGGTTCTATCCTACCAATTCCTAGTATACCATTGAATGAGAACAAGAGGAACTGACCACACACAATGGATCATCTCTAGTTGATCCTTGATCTCCACTTGGTACCTATAAAAATTCTACCCATCATCAATGTCCAGCTCAACCTAGTCAATGTTTGGATCATTGTCTTATCTCCTCAGTCTTGAAAAATAGAAGACATTGTACATCCACTCTTACTATGGAGGTAGTTCCAGGTTATACACCACCTTTCAAACATTATTTATTATTTGGAATGGGATGATGAATCTCTATAATATCTTTCCACCTTAGAATAAACTATGTATCATGTGTCAAGGAGAGACTCAGGGGAAGATATGGTCTCCCTCCTCAAAATCCAAAGGCCTTCTTAAATACACAAAATAAGACATATGAAGTATTTATGATGTCTTAATGAACTACCTGAGTACCTGCACCTTCTCTTTTTTTCCTGCACTAACTCCAGGCCCATGATTTTTGACTCTCCTCAGTCAGTCCAGCAATGTGGTGACTTGTAAGGTCGTTCGTAAAAGGCCTTGAATAGTTCCATTCCAATTGTGGAATGGATTATATTTATTTACACAAAATACACTAGAGGATGGTGATCCATAAAAATGTAGACAAAATATAGGATGAAATCATGTAGCATGTTCTCCAGAACTTGAATGGTCTTCTCAATCAGGTCATCCATCTATGGGTGAAATGATGTTATCAAGCACATTTGGGTCCCAAATGCCACCTAAAATAACTTTGACCACCAAGATGTAAAGTGAGCATAACAGTTTGTGACTATCATCAATGGAACTCCATGGATTTGACCTATATCATTTATGTAGAGGAATCCAATGCTCATAGTAAACTTTGGTCACGATTAAATAGGAAGTGGGGTGATATAGTGATACATTCAATGATCACCCTGATGGTATAGCATCACCTAAATATATATGGTAAACCTATCATTAATTCCATCATTATCTAATCATACATCCATTTTGGGACCTCAGGGGGTTGAGTCAAACCATTTGGAACCTAGTGCTTGTCTTTCACTTTCAAATAAGTGAGGCATTGAGAGACATAATATATAGCTCATTTATTCATTCTCGGACTCTAGAACTGATCTCATAGGTCTTTTTATATCTTAACCACACAGAGATGTACCACCAAAGGGGATATATGGAACTCACTCAAAACCTCCAATCATAATAGAACTAGTACTATAGTGAATCCTCTAAAAAGAACGATATGTTCACCAACTTATGAATATCCATTAGATCCCTACCCTATGGAAATATAATCACATAATTCCTCAGAGTTGATATGTCCTAGATGTGCCTCCCTAACTTGTTTTAAGAGTGATGGCATGGAAACCATCAACTATGAAAAACTCCTCCATCTTTATCCAACAAAGATATCTACAATGAGGCCAACTACTCTAATACCTAATTCAGTAGATGATAACTCAATCTTTTTGTGAGATAATCTTCCACCACATTCCTCTTCCCAAAATTATAGATAATCTCAAATTCATCGTCCTGGAGGAACTCTATCTATATCTTCTATCACATGATTAGATACTCCTATGAGATGATTCACTTAATACTCTTTTCTTCATAGTATGTGATAAACTGACCACCCATACAGTAATGTCACTGCATCATCAATGCTAGGACTACCACTGCCAACTCAAGATCATGGGTCATGTTGTTATTCTCATGTGGTATCGACTATCATGAACCATATAAAATCACCTCTTCACCATACATTAGGACTCAACCAAGTCATTTTCCTGATGCATTGTATAACACCACGTATTTGAAAACCTCTTCTATAAATATCATGATATGAGTGCCCTCTAATATATGATTCAACTTCTAAAAACTCTCTAGTAACTTCTCCATCCACACAATAGGTTTTCTCTTTCATGTAAAAGCTATTAAAGATGCATCAACCATGGAAAATTTGGGTACAAACCTCTGATAGTACCCAATCAAATGAAGGAAAATTCACACCTCAGTAACACTGTTGGGTAATTCCCAAGCAAGAACCACCTCTATCTTTGTTGGATACACTGAAACCACATCCTCTAAAAATATATTTCATATAAAATGGACCTCTCGAACTCAGAACTGAATCTTCAAGAGCTTCCCCAAAACATGGTGCTCTCATATTATGTCCAAGACTATCCTCAACTATATTGTGTTCTCCTCCCCAGACACCAAGTACACTAGGATTTCATCAATGGACACCACTAAGAAACATCCTACATAATGCTAGAAGATTCTATTCCAAATTCCAATGAACACTACTATAGAATTACTCATACTGTACAAATAACCATATACTCACAGTGGCCATATCATCTTTATAAATCTGTATTTGGTATATCCTCATCCCATACTCAAAGATTCATATTGGAAGATCTAAGGTCAATATTTGAGAACC
Organism: Viscum album; assembly: GCA_963277665.1. Lineage (NCBI taxonomy): Eukaryota > Viridiplantae > Streptophyta > Magnoliopsida > Santalales > Viscaceae > Viscum > Viscum album. The sequence goes on from OY728150.1 coordinate 915,057,053, forward strand.
ACCTCGCTCCTTTCAGCCGATAAAAGTGGTCATCAATCCTCAGTGGTTTATAAATATTCTTAATGGTCACTTGGTTTAGTCACATGAAGTCCACAAAAAAACTCTAGCTCCCACCTGCCTCTTTGTCAAAGAAAACTAGTTATACCTTGGGTGAAACACTAGGTCTCATGAAGACATTACTCTGCAAGTCCTCCAACTATTCCCTCAACTCACAATGCTCTGTGGGATCCAAACAATATGTAGGTGTAGACATTGGTGTCATCCTAGTGTTTAGATCTATACTGAAGTCTACCTACCTATGGGGAGGTTACCCTGGAACATCTTTAGGATATATGTATTCATACTCCTCCACCCCTACATGAAACTAAGGGCTAATATCATAAACTTTTCTGATAGTCATGTTAGGAAAATGATCAGTGATTAGTTGCACCCTCATATGTGTGAGTCCATCATACATGGAATGTGTTCCCTTTACACCCAAAAAGGAAATCCATGTTTGATCATAGTGGACACATGACACTCTGTGCCTAAAACATTCAATATAAACATGGACTGTGGATAACCAGTCCCTACTGAGAATGTCATCATAAGGCCTTGATGCCACAACTAAGAGATCCCAACCAAAACTATCACCTCCATGTGTAAGGTCACTCTTTTGGAATTAGTGCGTGATCCTTGAATCCCCACATGTTGGAGTCTCTAAACGTAAGGGTCGAGTCACTGGTTCCATCAGAATCTCCAAGTCTTGAAAAAGGGTCATGGAAACAAAAGAATTACTGAAACCTATGTCTATCAAAACTGTTGCTAACATGTAAAAAACTCATATCATACCTTTAATCATCCCTAAGCCTCAGGGTTATAAGCCTACATCACCTAATGCTAGCCTCATACTTATCAACCAGCTCCTTGAGCCTATCATGGACACTTGAGGTGGTGGTGGTAATACGTTGAACCTATGCCCACCACCTATTAACATGCATGCTCTTCCTCCATGTTCTCCACCCTATGAACCACCCTTGTCTTGCCTCGACCTCTATCTCAATGGTCTCTTGATCATCTCCTGATCAATTGTACAACCGTTTGGGTAATATATATCCAAGTTTCCTTCACCACCACATGAGTAACACAACATCCCATTCAACTATGTTTCTCTACATTGGGAGCCTAGAAATACTGATTCTATGTCCTTGGGTCATCCCTTGGAGTTCTTGACCCACATGGGTCCCTGAAACTATTGTTGGCAACCTACCACAAAAGACTCAACTACCTGGTGCCTGATGTTAGCTCCCACTTTCAGTGTTTTCTCTGAAAAAATATATATCTACTTGTGGATATGACTCCATTACCCAACATATATAAAAATGATAAGGGATATCTTGGAATATATAATCTCTTGACGTAAACCATGCTTGATGGCCCATGACCTAAATAAGTGGTATTGTACCATATCCATGGAGTACTGTGAAATATTAGTAAACATCAATGAGTAATCCACCATAGTACAACTTCCCTAGTGCAGATACATGAGCTCCAATATTTTCACCAATCACAACATAGCTAAAATAAATACTCTCTGAAGAGATTCTTAAAGTCTTCCCAAGATAGAGTCTCCTTATCATGTTTCTAGTTCACTAAGTTCCAGAATCGCCCCACAGAGCACTGAAGAAGACTAGTAGATAAAACTTCCATATGATCATAAGTCATCCTCACAAGGTGGAAGACACGATTTACTACCTCTAGCCAATACATATATATCGGGGGATCTGGCTCAACATGAATCATTGGATTTCACTGCCTCTGGAACTCGTGGAACACGCTCAGTTTCTGTGCATACTCAGCCGATAGTGCTAGTAGAAACTATTTCTTAATGGGTGGTTGTATATTTGGAAAACCTCATAGAGGTTATATCTCCATTTCATGAACATGTTTCAATGCCACTTCACTATTTGAATCGTCCTCTTAGACACATAACAGAACTCTAGATGGCTGTCTATGTGGAGGCATACTGAAATAGACCAAGATATACAACAGTAAATAGATTATATTGCTTGGGTTGACTCATCATGGATGTGAGAACACACCCAAATCCTATAAGATGCATGTAACATTTTTTTACCTACAACTAGTGTTTCTACATACCGAGTTAATAATTAGGTGTCCAGATTCCTAATGTATAGATTCATTGGCTACCACACCAGCACTGGAATCCCTATCATGAAAGAAGAAATCAAAACACATACTACTATTACCTCAAACCAACATCAAAGACACATGGTCCATAAGTATAACCAACCCCTTTGATACCACTCTTTAAGGGCCCATCCCAACTGGGATTATGTTGTAACAATCACATGTATGCCTTCTGTAACACCCCGAGCTTCCATGATACGCTTCTCATTCAATAATGCAATAGCTTGCATTGTACGCAACTTCGAGTTCTAACACACCACAAATAATCAAAGTAGCCGTTATGAATAGTAATAACTACTTTTTAAATTTATAGAAATTTTATATTTCAAAATGGACTTCATTTTTGTATTCCTAATATTGAAATTAGCCTATGTTGAATTTTTTGTAATTTTCTGAGAACTTCCAAATTTTTATGAATAGTGAAAAATATATAAAACAAGTTTTTTAATCAAAATAATTTATAGTGATAAATTATACTATTGAGTGGTTTTAAAGTATAATTAGAATATATTTTTACCATTTTATCCAATGGTGTTCATTAGAATTAATTTCACTTTGAAATTGGACATAAACAATTGTCAATATTTTGATATAAATTGTTTCTTAAAAACACGCTATTTGTTGTGACAGTGAGAATTAATTATAAAATTAATTAATGCAACTTATATGTTTGGAATTTCATAAAATAGGCATCATTTTTGAATTCGGAATATCAATTATAGCTTAGGGTGAAATTTTGGCATTGTTTTGAAAAACTTCAATTTTTGATGAATAGTGAAACCGCTAAGTGGTAGTTAAATAACTGATTTTTCGTTCAAATGAAATTTTACCACTTCTGTGTTTTGAATTTAAAAAATCCAAAATACATGGTTTTCATTAAGAAGTAAAATTTGGTTCAATGAGAATAAAATAATTTTTGGTGAATAGTAACTTTTAAGTTCTTAATCGCGATTAGAGGTAATTAGTGTAGTTTAAGGTAAAAATAATGTTTTAATAATATGAGATGAGCTTGACACATGTACTAACCTCATTGGATGTTCCATGGCAGACCAAGAAAATCCATGGGTCAACTTGGGGTCCCCATGGAGCCACTTTAGTTGGAAAATGACATAAATACCTTTTATTTAATGTTAAAGTAAAAAATGACACAAACATGAAATGTTTTACTAAAACAATTTTTACATGGGGTTATACAAGTCATATTTTTGACTATAAATAGTCATTGTAAAGCTAAAAATATTTCCTACATCATAGTATTTTTTTTATAATTTTTAGACATTAAATAAATTAAATTATTTATGACATAATTATGATGCGGCAACGACCTCATTATTTAACGATTTTAATAAAATGAAAATATTTTGTAAACTATAAGGCTTAAACTTGTCCAAAGACTATTGGTTGGGTAGATTTCGAACCCTTATCACCTTATACACGAATTATATAAGTTTGGGACCTTTAGAATCCGAAAAGAATTGTATAATAATGTAAAATTTCCTTACTTTCCAAGAGTGCCCCTCCTCTCCTCTTATAAAAGGCCCCCACCTCTACCACCTCATTCACACTTTCGAGCCATTTGAATCGGCCAACCTCTGCCCAAATACTCTACCAACTTCCCTACCTTACTCCTAGAAGCCTCACTTTGTGCAGAATTCTTCCCAAGGAAACCTTTGTCTCAAATCAAAAAGAGTTACCCGATTTGAAGGTAATGTCTTCTCTAATGTTGTATTGTTTTATTTTTCTTCTCCATCCCCTTAAACTCTTTTTATTCCTTTATTTTGTAACAAAACCAGTATATAAAATATACTAGGATGTTGTTATGATAAGTATTTTGTTTACACTTACACACACCTTCGTCTAATGGTTAAAGAACATACTGTTTCTGTGGGTGGCGAAATACTACCTCACGAAATGATGATTGTTCAATATTCTTTTCACACCTCTAATGGTGGACATTTTGATGAAACTATTTTAATATATGATATATATATTATGTTTATGTTTTCTTTATTTATCTTTATTTCTCATTTATGGCATAACTTTATGGTTTCCATTATGGTTAAACACGATATTTTCATTTTAGGAAGTGCAGACTACCACCCCCTCAAAGTGATTTGAATCGTTAATACCATATGTGGGATGTATAAAGGATGGAGTAAATGGTATTATATGCTATATTATACTGGAATTATATTATACATTTATTTCATTATGAATTCATTACATTAAATACGAAATAGAAATGAAAGTAGCGTTCATGCGTTCGTACGACTTACCATCTCCATGAACGGTGCATTTCATTTCTTACCTCTAAATGTTACGTAATATTATGAATGAATGTATATACTGGATATATATAATATATATGATATCTAAATCATGAATATAATTCTGGATATAATGGATATTTCACCACATGAACAACTTGTAATTATAAGAAGTTTATTGTTGACACAAGTACCAAAGATCGACAAAATGACCGTTATTAACTTAAATAATTACATAACGTTCATAACATTGTAATAAGTGATATAAAAAGTATAATGAAATTGAAAATGGTTCTTAATAAGGTAGATATTAACTCTAGTTTATTATTTAGGAGGTTAAATAACGGTTGAGTCAAGTCGGACACGAGGTAAGGGAACTTCTTAACCCAACTTCCATTCTTTGGGTTAATCTCCTACTTTCAAATTATGTCATGATATTATTATGTCCTATTTTGTATTTTTACTTTCTTTTTGTGTAACTATAGTGAATACACATAATATATCTATTTTATTTTAAAAACGATCTTTTTAAGGACTTCGTCTCAATCCCCTTTCATTGAGGCATATTTGGTTTATACACAAATTTCTTTTATACGGTGTATAAACCCCTTTGACTTTTACGTTATTCGAAAGGAATATTTTTTATACAAAGTGTTTTACTAAACGAAAAAAGGGAATGTTTTTCTTTCCGTACATATGCGGTGACAACGACTTCTCCACCGCCGTGACCATTATTTGAGTTTCGACTTCCTCTACAAGCCATCACATTTTTTTTAATGAAAAATAAATACAATGTTTTAACTTTCTTTTATTCTGATATTGAAAATGGTTTTGAAAGCATTTTTATTATATAAATGTGTTGTATTGATATCTTTTGATTGAAATGTGGAAATGTTATGTTTCCTTTATCCATGTTTTATGTGATACGATTATGTTATGGTTTATGATATGTTTAAACCTATTCATATGAGGAATGCATTGGACTTAATAAGTGACGGGTGGAGCCCGCTATAACTCCTCGATACATCGGTAGGTCTCATGAGACAACTTGACGTGGAATTGGCTGAGCCCCTTTCCCAATTTGATTTATGGTTTTGGCCGAGGCCTTAATAATTTTAGACGTCTTGGCCGAGGCCTTGACAAAATGTTTCAGAATGTCTGGCATTATGCATTCCATCATTATGAAAGTGGTTATTGATATTGCATGTGATTATTCGACCAGTAGAATATCCATGTGAATAAGTAAATGGCATTATCTCATTTTACTTTTTCCATATTATGTTGAAGTTCATGTTTAAAAGGATTTTGTTTTAGTTATAAATTTCCTTAAATGTTAATGTTTATTTATGAAAGATTCCGTAATATTGTTATCCTTACTGAGCATCTGAGCTCACCCCTTTCAATGTTTTAATATTTTCCAGGATGTGAAGAAGTATTTTAGGAATGACCTGAAGGGATAGTCAGAAGAGGATATGAGTGTGGACTATGAAGACTTTGTTATTTTAGTTTTTCACCTTATGTTGTAATGTAACATTTATGAATGTATCTAGTGTTTCCAAGGCTACTAAACTAATCGGTCTTTCGAGACTTGATCTTTTGTGATCATGCCATTGTTACGAATTAATGCACTGACTCTAGGTAGCTGGGGTCGGGGCTTTATAGTTGGTATCAGAGGTAGTTTAGTACTAACCTTGGAAGCTAGATTTGGATAAACTCTGATTAGAGCACATAGCCCGAAGATAGACTTTAAGGATTAATATAGAAGAACTTCCTAGAATTTTGGTATTATAGAGATTTTGTGAGTTTTCCAAGCAATACATCCCTGTCTGGATACGAGCAGGTAGAGGCGGCTCTGGAACAGATGTACCTAGGGGTAAAACCCGAAAACACCTCTTTGAGCTAGACTCGAACGGTAACTGGTGCACGACAACGGGCCTTGCTGCACTCTTGGTTACGACACTCTCGGGGGATATGCGTAGGATAATTCTCATTTTATTTACAAACCACTATGAAGGGTTATGAGTATATACTTCCTCAAAGAAAACATTTTTTATGGATTATATCCATAAATAGTTCAATTTATGTTAAGTATTTTATAAGTATGGAATTATGTATTTTGATTCATAAACTAATCTAGTTTATGCCATTGTTTAGAAATGGCACCTAGTGGAAGGAATGGAGACCGTATCAATGCACGCACTCCATGTAGGGATTGCCCTCCTGCTCAAGATAATTACTGTGGATCTGGAGATACAACTGGTGTTGATCAACTTATTACCATACTGGGACAACTCACTCAGGTTATGAATAATAACCTTACTCGTATGGAGCACCCTGATCCGCAATGTGGAGGATCAATGTTAGACCGCTTCATGAGGCAACAACCACCAACATTTAATGGGGGTTCAAATCCATTAGTAGCTGAGCAATGGATAAACTCCTTAGAGAAAATATTCCACGCCTTGGGGAGTAGTGAAAGGGAAAAAGTTATCATGGAAGTTTACCGCCTCACTGGAGATGCTGATCAATGGTGGTCATTGATTCAAAACACAAAGGAAGATGATGACATATCGAATATGGAATGGAGGGAGTTCAAAGATTTTTTCTTTGAAAAACACTTTCCTCATGACCATAGAGAAGATATGGAAAGGCAATTTCTGAGTCTGAAACAAAAGGAGGATGAGAATGTCGCAAAGTATGAGGCCAAATTTACAGGGTTAGCGAGGTATGCTACAGATTATATACATAACCCAAGAGGTAAGATTGATCATTTTTTTGATGGGTTAAAACCATTTATCCTTCAAGCTTTAGTATCACAATAATTCTCAACATACAAAGATATTGTCTCATGTGCTAACAAGACAGAAAAGGAATTCTCTAAGTCTTATGACAACAAAGTAAAGCAAGAGAAGAAGAGAACGGTGGAACAAGAGATAGATAAAGGGAAAAAGGGAAAGAAGGATTTTCCATTATGTGATAATTGTGGGAAGAATCACCCTGGTACTTGCCTAAAAGGAATGGGAGTTTGTTATAAATGTGGAGAAAAAGGTCACCAAGCGCGTGATTTCAAGGGAAAGAAAGAGGCTATCAATGTTGAATGCTACAATTGTAGGGAAATGGGGCATTATGAAAATGAATGTCCTAAGCGTTAGGGAAACTTACCTCAGAAAAGGCCAAGAGATCAAGGAAAATCTTATGCTGTTACTACAGTTGAAGCAGAATAATTAATATATTGGTGCTTTTGGACTCATGGATTATATTCTGGTTATTAGAATAATGTGATATATATATATATAAGGATTGTACTGAAGTACTTGTTGATTTCAGTAAGGTTTTAATATGATGAAGGTAATCATATTTTTAGTATGTGACAAAAATAGAAACTTTAATTTGTTTGGGGAATCTGATAAATTGATTTTGGAATTAAGAGACCTTTTAGAGAAAGTCTGGACAAAGGTATTTTAGATAACTATAAAGGTTGGAGTGGATTAAGTTGATCTTTGGATAGTGTTGTTTAAGGTTAAAAAATTTATGAAGATTATTTTTGGAATATTATAATACTATAGTTTTAGGAAAAGGACAACCTGCAGGGTGGGGCATAACCCGTCGCGTCGGACAAAGCTGCAGGAATCAAACCCACAATCATAGTGCGACATGCCTTTATTTCCTACCACTAGCCTACAGGAAGTCCCTGGTTATTACAAAATAATTTTACTAATCTAAATGGTATGTGTTAACATTTGGAACCTTATACAATTAGGATAAGTATAATATTTTTGAGTTCTATTATCTTTTTGAGTGAAAGATGAGTTGAAGGTTGAAACTCTAATTGTCAAGCAGAAATATATATATACCTATCTCTTATTCAATGAATAAATTAATTCTTAAACTTTAGTAAAGGGATATTAAAACAAAAAAATGTGTTATCCTAATAACTTGTGTCTAGTTGAACTGATGATATTATAAATCAACATAGATTGAAGGCTTTGAGGCCCTCAATTTGACAGTTGATTGTGATTGATGACCTCAATCACTCCCTAAAAATATTTATGTTTTCCCTCCAATTATATGTCTCTAATTGCCACCATTGTTCTCCTTATCGAGATCATAATTTGGTGGTGACTTTCTTATTTCCATTTTCCTCTTATTAAGACTAAATTTTATTAACCTTATTTCCGATGTGGGTTTTCCACAAAGGTATTTTCTATTTTCAACCTTTTATTTTCCAAGAAAAATTTCAAATTGTGAGGACGCAATTTATTGAAGGAGGGGAGAATGTAACACCCCAAGCTTCCATGATACACTTCTCATTCAATAATGCAATAACTTGCATTGTACGCAACTTCGAGTTCTAACACACCGCAACTAATCAAAGTAGCCGTAATGAATAGTAATAACCACTTTTTAAATTTATAGAAATTTTATATTTCAAAATGGACTTCATTTTTGTATTCCTAATATTGAAATTATCCTATGTTGAATTTTTTGTAATTTTCTGAGAACTTCCAAATTTTTATGAATAGTGAAAAATACATAAAACAACTTTTTTAATCAAAATAATTTATAGTGATAAGTTATACTATTGAGTGGTTTTAAAGTATAATTAGAATATATTTTTACCATTTTATCCAATGGTGTTCATTAGAATTAATTTCACTTTGAAATTGGACATAAACAATTGTCAATCTTTTGATATAAATTGTTTCTTAAAAACATGCTATTTGTTGTGACAGTGGGAATTAATTATAAAATTAATTAATGCAAATTATATGTTTGGAATTTAATAAAATAGACATCATTTTTGAATTCGGAATATCAATTATTTCTTAGGGTGAAATTTTGGCATTGTTTTGAAAAACTTCAATTTTTGATGAATAGTGAAACCACTAAGTGGTAGTTAAATAACTGATTTTTCGTTTAAATGAAATTTTACCACTTCTGTGTTTTTAATTTCAAAAATCCAACATACATGGTAGTCATTAAGAAGTAAAATGTGGTTCAATGAGATTAAAATAATTTTTGGTGAATAATAACTTTTAAGTTCTTAATCGCGATTAGAGGTAATTAGTGTAGTTTAAGGTAAAAATAATGTTTTAATAATATGAGATGAGTTTTACACATGTCCTACCCTCATTGGATGTTCCATGGACGACCAAGAAAATCCATGGGTCAACTTGGGGACCCCATGGAGACACTTTAGTTGGAAAATGACATAAATACCTTTTATTTAATGTTAAAGTAAAAAATGACACAAACATGAAATGTTTTACTAAAACAATTTTTACATGGGGTTATACAAGTCATATTTTTTACTATAAATAGTAATTGGAAATCTAAAAATATTTCCTACATCATAGTATTTTTTTATAATTTTTAGACATTAAATAAATTAAATTATTTATGACATCATTATGATGCGGCAATGACCTCATTATTTAACGATTTTAATAAAATGAAAAGATAATGTAAAATCCAAGGCTTACACTTGTAAAAAGAATATTTTATGGGTATATTTAGAACCCTTATAACCTTATCCACGAATTATATAAGTGTGGGACCTTTAGAATCCGAAAATCATTGTATAATAATGTAAAATTTCCTTACTTTCCAAGAGTGCCCCTCCTCTCCTCTTATAAAAGGCCCCCACCTCTACCACCTCATTCACACTTTCAATCCATTTGGATCGGCCAACCTATACCCAAATACTCTCCCAACTTCCCTCCCTTACTATTATAAGCCTCAATTTGGGCAGAATTCTTCCCAATGAATCCTTTGGCTCAAATCAAAAAGAGTTACCCGATTTGATGGGAATGTCTTCTCTAATGTTGTTTTGTTTTATTTTTCTTCTCCATCCCCTTAAACTCTTTTTATTCATTTATTTTGTAACAAAACCAGTATCTAAAATATACTAGGATGTTGTTATGATAAGGATTTGGTTTACACTTACACACACCTTCGTCTAATGGTTAAAGAACATACTGTTTCTGTGGGTGGCGAAATACTGCCTCACAAAATGAAGATTGTTCAATATTCTTTTAACACCTCTAATGGTGGCCATTTTGATGACACTATTTTCATATATGATATATATATTATTTTTATGTTTTCCTTATGCTTTTTTATTTCTCATTTATGGCATAACTTTATGGTTTCCATTATGGGTAAACGCGATATTTTCATTTTAGGAAGTGCGGACTACCGCCCCCTCAAAGTGATTTGAATCGTTAATACCATATGTGGGATGTATAAAGGATGGAGTAAATGTTATTATATGATATATTATACTGGAATTATATTATACATTTATATAATTATGATTTCATTACATTAAATATGAAATATAAATGAAAGTAGCGTTCATGCGTACGTACGACTTACCGTCTCCATGAACGGTGCATTTCATTTCTTACCTCTAAATGTTACGTAATATTATGAATGAATGTATATACTGGATATATATGATATATATGATATCTACATCATGAATATAATTCTAGATATAATGGATATTTCACCACATGAACAACTTGTAATTATAAGAAGTTTATTGTTGACACAAGTACCAAAGATCGACAAAACGACCGTTATTAACTTAAATAATTACATAACGTTCATAACATTGTAATAAGTGATATAAAAAGGATAATGAAATTGAAAATGGTTCTTAATAAGGTAGATATTAACTATAGTTTATTATTCAGGAGGTTAAAGAACGGTTGAGTCAAGTCGAACACGAGGTAAGGGAACTTCTTAACCCAACTTCCATTCTTTGGGTTAATCTCCTACTTTCAAATTATGTCATGATATTATTATGTCATATTTTGTATTTTTACTTTCTTTTTGTGTACCTATAGTGAATACACATAATAGATCTATTTTATTTTAAAAATGACCTTTTTAAGGACTTCTTCTCAATCCCCTTTCATTGAGGCATATTTGGTTTTATACACAACTTTCTTTTATACGGTGTATAAACCCCTTTGACTTTTACATTATTCGAAAGGAATATTTTTTATACGAAGTGTTTTACTAAAAGACAAAAAAGGGAATGTTTTTCTTTCCGTACATATGCGGCGACAATGAATTCTCCGCCGCCGTGACCATTATTTGAGTTTCGGATTCCTCTACAAGCCATCACGTTTTTTTAATGAAAAATAAATACAATGTTTTAACTTTCTTTTATTCTGGTATTGTAAATGGTTTTGAAAGCATTTTTATTATATCAATGTGTTGTATTGATATCTTGTGATTGAAATGTGGAAATGTTATGTTTCCTTTATCCATGTTTTATGTGATACGATTATGTTATGGTTTATGATATGTTTAAACGTATTCATATGTGGAATGCATTGGACTTAATAAGTAACGGGTGGAGCCCGCTATAGCTCCTCGATGCATCGGTAGGTCTCATGAGACAACTAGACGTGGAATTGGACGAGGCCCTTTCCCAATTTGATTTATGGTTTTGGCCGAGGCCTTAATCATTTTAGACGTCTTGGCCGAGGCCTTGACAAAATGTTTCAGAATGTTTGGCATTATGCATTCCATCATTATGAAAGTGGTTATTGATATTGCATGTGATTATTCAACCAGTAGAATATCCATGTGAATAAGTAAATGGCATTATCTCATTTTACTTTTTCCATATTATGTTGAAGTTCATGTTTGAAAGGATTTTGTTTTAGTTATACATTGCCTTAAATGTTAATGTTTATTTATGAAAGCTTCCGCAATATTGTTATCCTTACTGAGCATCTGAGCTCACCCCTTTCAATGTTTTAATATTTTCCAGGATGTGAAGAAGTATTTTAGGAATGACCTGCAGGGATAGTCAGAAGAGGATATGAGTGTGGACTATGAAGACTTTGTTATTGTAGTTTTTCACCTTATGTTGTAATGTAACATTTATGAATGTATCTACTGTTTCGAAGGCTACTAAACTAATCGGTCTTTCGAGACTTGATCTTTTGTGATCATGACAATGTTACGAAGTAATGAAATGACTCTGTGTAGCTGGGGTCGGGGCGTTACACCTTCAATATAGAAGGGTCTAGTGACCAGAACCGAGTATGAAAATCCCACAAATGATAGGAATTTTTCAAATTACTTGTACAAAAGCACACATCTCCAATCCCAAACCACTAAAATGTAAAAACATGATGTAAAAAATGCATGAATACACTAAAATACCATCCACATAGTAAGACAGTAGAAAAAATGATTTAAAATAAAGAAGGAATATAAGAACATCCAAGTAACGAGTCTGCAAAATTTAATGAACATGTTCCTAAAACTCATATGCATAAAACCCTACCTGAAAGGAAAGGTATTCGATAACTGTCTAAATCTGTAAGAGCACACTGCAACTGTCTGGCCACTCTAAGAAGAACATAGTACTATTCCACCTAGTTATCCATCAATTCATTGATCATATTCAAAGGGAACAACATGTGTGGGAAAATCTCATGTAGGGGTGAGTAAAACACTACTTCGTAGGACACCCCGAAACCATAATGTAATACAACTAAGAAATACATGAAGTATAACACGATGAAATACCAGAAATATAACATGAATCAATACATGAAGTATACCAAAAATAAATAGCATAGTGAGGTCACGTTGGTATAAGTCTATAATATGAAAAACATGATCATTAGACGTAATAGAAAAAACAACCACCATCGATAAGACACATAGTCCGCATGAGACAATCAGTTCCGATAAGACATATAGTCTTGGTAAGACATGTAGTCTCAAAATGAAAAATAGTCTTGGTAAGTCATCTAGTCTCAGAATGTCGTGTAGTCTCAATGTCCCAACCATCCAAAAAATTCCTCTCGTAACATGCTCGTTCTAAAAGAACCTACTCCTCATCAAATTCTTTCATATGGAAACTTCCACAAAAACACACTTCAGATATCTAAAAAAAAAATTCATGCCACAAGGTTACCAATGTAGTAAATGACTCATCAAACAGACAGATGGTTTTAATGTTATGGATTTTCTCATAAAAAGTTATCACCGGGGACCAGTTCTGGTCCAATCTGACCAACCTGACCATACCCAACCTGTATGCTGACCAAACCTGTTCTTGACGATCTGGCCCATTAGGCCATTAGAGTGGTTCGACTCCTCTGATACAGCTCTCATGCACATGGGTCGGCATATTCATACACATATATCACAACCAGATGGTGTTCCCCTATGCTCAACATGGTTCCAAACAACATCCCACACAGTTTTCCATTTGTTTCTTCCAACTCCATTTCCTCACCACAACTGTGGGCTCCACATTGTTTCCTACTACATACATGTCCACCTTGTTGTGTCCCCCCTTTTTGCCCTGCCACGACCCTAGACAATGACACCCCACTAGCTGGCACCTTTTTCCCCCCACACAGCCATCTCCAGCCACAACAATGCACAACACTTCCACCGTGCGCCACCTCCCACATGCGGCACCTATACCACACACCGCCTCTGGCACACGGCTACTATCGTGTGTCGTTACCGGTGCTCTGGTAGTCCCTTCAGTGGACCACCGAGGATCGTCCGTTGGATGGAATCTGACGCAATCATAGATTCAATTTCCTCATGACCTGATCTACCCTACTGCGGCTTTTTCAGTCAAATTTTCTCCAATCTGGGAGGTCCGATCACATTCGGATCCTCCAAAAAAACATAGCCATGACCATGAAGGTTCAATAGCGATGAACGCCAAGAATGTGGTTAAGAAAAGAACAAAGATCTAACTAGGTAATAAAACTCTAACATTTTTCATGTCAGTCTCAATATATTCTTAATTGAATGAATAAAGAGAAAACAAGGATAAATAACTCATCCCACAATAATTTCCCAAAAATATGTATATCCTACAAGAATGATTAAACCACGAGTCAGACTTTTCATTGGTTGATCAATATTTATATTTGATTTTTGAAATGGGGAAAGAAAATCAAAGAAAAATTCCCTACCTTGATGTTTGATCATTTTATGAAGATAATTGATCATCGAATTGCCACTATTGTAGAGATCCATCAAAAATAGAATCAACTGATCTTCAATCCGAAATCCCATCACTATTTTCCATTGATATAGTTATCCATGTTCTCTCTAGAGCCTCTAAGAAATTATAGGTGTATGTTCTTAACCCTATATTTCTATCTCTAAGGATTATTCAAAAATACTTTCATTGCATCCGTGAAATGTAAAAAATAATATAAATTCATCATTTATTTTATTTATTAATAAACAAAAAACTTCTTTATGAAACTAACCCATATCTTCCAATTTTTGGCCCTACCTAAGGTAAAGTTGCTTCTTTGAACACAAAGGTTCCCTCATACTTTTTATTCGGGCACCCATTTAGAAATTATTCCATTTTTTTCAGGACAAATTTATGTGGGTGCTATTTAATATTGTAAAATTTTTCTTGTAATTGTTCTATGAAAAATAGGCCCTATAATCAGATGTTGTCTTAGGGAATAGTCTCTAGATAATTCAATATAATATTCAAAAATAATACATGGTAAAATCATGGACATTACAAGGTTGATTAATAATCTATCTATAAAATCGTGTACTTATGTTGGGTGAATATTAAAAAATATATCACAATAATAATAATACTATAAAATACAGAAAATATATCATTTCAGATAATACCTTCAATATTAGAGTTTACTTTACACATGATCATTTCCTTTTCACTTATATTATATACATAGTAACTCCAGTTTTCCAAAATTTCAACGTTATTATAATAACGCTTTTTATTATATTTGAAACCATCTCCCAAGTATTTTTTTTCTGAATCAGACTAAAAAACTAATTCATGGACTAAATCTACCCCTGATTCTTCAATTAATGTTCAATAATAATTAATTAAGTCTAAAAAAATCAGTGAGGTATATTTTATTTTAATCATATATCTATTATTTTAAACTAATTTTCTATTATGAACCATAAATTTAATGACCACAACTTATTCCTTAATCCTTGTAGAAACTAATTTTATTCATTCCTCAATATCGATTAGGGATATATTTTAATTTAATTAATTCACATTTCCTACTTTATCAATACATACTTAATTATATTCTTAATATCAAGTCAATAATAAAACCAATTTATTGAAATTCAATGTTATTTCTTGATTATTATACCCATTAAATTAGTGCATAAAAACAATCAAATCATTAGCATAAACCATATTACAAGACACCTAAATGTAGTAGTATTTTCATTTATTAGTTGGTGTTTATACAAGGAAAACACATTTTACACTTATTTTATAATAAGTACTCATATTTGAACCTATAATATTATTGAAACATTGGAAACTTATAGTAATTAAATAATTAAATTTGATAGGTCCTCTTATATACATATAAAAAATAGATATATAAAAGTTTATAAGATATATATATTGTTTTTATGTGTGTATCATTATCTAATAAATTGTCTCAAAAATAAAATGAGAAGTACCTTGTTTTTCCAATATGGTTCTAGTGATCAATAGTGTAAATATGTTATTTAATTTAGTAACATAATTTTATTTTTGGGTAATAATTCCACTACACTCAATAAAAATCCTATACTTCCTTAAAAACTCATTAATCCTAGAATGTAAATATTCAACTCTATTATCTACAAGAAATCATCTATAAAATGAGAGATAATTCATTCTAATTACATATCTTAGACCTCTTAAACCTATTCAATTAATTAAATTATTTTCATTATGAAGTATATTAATATTATCCATGTAAATGTATCAGTGATTGATATAAAATATTTTTCACCATTTATCAACAACTCCCTCACTATTTCAGAAACATTTGAATGGAAATTTTAATAAGGATGATTCATTCGTTTCTCTACCCTTCAAAATGTTGAATTTAGGATAACCCCTTAAGACAAGTAGTAATTTATTTTTAATGTATCACTGCAAAAATAAATCATCAATAAACTGCATCCTTGAGTAATTTTTTTTATTCATTGTCTATTTTTCTAATTCAGTGATGAAAACATTATTTCTCGTCTTTCATGTGTATACATCTAAAAAATCATCCCCTCATACCTAAAATAAATTAACTTCTCCTAACATAAAACATCCATACAAAAGTCACCTAATCACACATTAATTATTATTAAATAACACTTAATATTTATTAACATATATGTATAAAACACTCATATGATTTTTTTCAAGAGATAAAAAAGGATACCCATTGTCTTTAACTTATCCTCACCAATTTCTATATATCCAATTCCACTTTTTTAATGTGCCTTATAATATCCATAAGTGACCAATATTTTTTAATCCATTTAGTAATATATTATCTCTTTTAATATTTTATGGACACTGTAATTCCCCCACCCTAGTTACCCATAATTGGTGCATTATTTTATTACATTATAATGATAAAAAAATCAAATCCCAAAGGACATATTTGTTTAGTATCCTTGGAAAAACTAGATACAAACAAAATTTGTACATTTCATCATGAAATGAAAAACAATATATTATTCCATTTCAAAATTCTCATATCCCATAAAAAATCTTTATAGGTTAATCATAATATACTTCTTTACATCATGGGAAAAATGAAATAGAATAAAGGGGTGAGAATAGATTCTTAGTAAGGATGAACAATATAGCATAAGCTATCATAAATAAGAATAAAATTTTAATCCAATGTATAAAACTGAAACACATGACTTTTAAACATAATATTATGAATTATATGTTAAGAAATAAGTCAAATAGATTTATTTAAAGATTCACATGGATATTATAGTAGTGAAACAATCAAATATAATATCAATAACTAATATCATAATGATGGAATGCATAATGCCATAAATCCTAACCATAATGTCAAGACCTCATTCCTAGACCATAAATAATCATACCGTCAAGGCCTAATTCTAATACACTAGTTTGTCTCATGAGACCTATCAATGCATCAAAGGGATATAGCGTGCATCATACATGAATTACTAAGTCCAATGCATTCCTCATTTTAAAAGTGTTAAACATAACATAAATATTTTTATTAAAACTAGCATATGAAATGTTAATATGTTAACCATCAACAATGAATGATTTAAAAATAGAACATCCAAATTAAAACATATAATAAAACCCTCAATACAATATGGAATATTGTATCACTACAAATATACCTCAATGAAGCATAAAATAAATCAATTAATGTTTACATAGATGAAAATAATCTAATAAATTCATTAAAACACTACGAGAGATATATCCATTTATTACATTTAATAATTTATGAGACAAATAATTATAAAATATTAAACTTATTTTGAAAATAACCTTGTAATATTCTTAGGGAATATTATAAATGTTATGGTGTCATAATGGTGGAAAATATTGGCTAGTTCTATATAAGTTAAAAAATATTCTTTCCTTAATTTTTCGAAAATGTTATATTGTTCCATGTTTAGAAAATGATGAAAATATTCCTTCCAAAATGTTTTATAAAAAGTCAAACAAGTGTAAAAATAATAGTAAAAATATTAATAATGTTTTAATATTAATTTTTATGAAACATGGACATGGATTATAAATATTTCCCAATAAATGCTAACATATAAACAACCCTGAATAATAATGAGATTGTAAAATTAACACTTACATTGTAATATCATTTAGTAGAGGGTGTGTAAAAATCCTATATACTGGTTATATAATGTTATTAACTTATACTAGGACCATATATATATTTATGATATCATATATGATCCACTTATATTCTTGGAAATAATATTTCAGTATTACCATTGTTTTTATTGTTAACTTATTTGTTTTCCCATTAATGTTTTCTATGCTAGTCAAGTTTTTTATGAATAGGATATATTTTAGTTATATCCAAAATTAGATTAAGTTCATAAATATTATTTTTACTCATCATATTAATTTTATAATCATTCATCAATTGTAAAAAAGGGGAATGAATCTCACCGTGACCTGGTGATGGTATGTCGTATGTATGCATGAGCGATACAATCATTACCTTGATGGTTAAATAGTATGGAATTTGATGGTAAATTAATTTTATATAATCATTATCAGGTTATATTTAATTTTTATAACCATTATAATCATCATTATACCCATCTAAATAAAATATTATTGAATAAAAAATTACATAATGACCTAGAAATGGTAAGTCATACGTACGTACGCATGGTGAGATTATTATTCGTATGATGGATAAAAATTAGGAATATGGGTGTAACATGATTATAATAACATATAAATATATGGATGATACTGGATTTATTATTTTGTTATGGAAACAACATATATTGAGGATGTAGAAGAAGAAAATAACTTTTAAAGAGGTGAGAAAACAATTACCTCTTTTTTTGGTGTCTCCTTTTGATTTGCATAAAAGGTCTCTTTAGGTTGGAATTATTCCCAAATTGTGGAAACATGGATGAAGTGAGGAAATTTTTGAGGAAAATTGGGTATGTTTTGGCTGAGAAAAAGGGATTTATAGGTGTGAATTTAAGAGAAGGTGATGTACCCTTTTATAAGATTGTAGAGGTGCACTTTTGGAAGATCATAAAATATTAATTTATATTAATTTTTTTTTCATTTATGATATCTAAAAAATGATATATTTCTATGAAAATATTAGTATGGGTCAAAATAATCTTAGAAAATGATTTTTATTAACGTTAAGTCCCAAGTGTAAACATATCTTTTGGGTTTAACCCTTAATTAAACAGTTTAACTCTTACTATGTATTCTTTATTTTTAAAATATTAGGTTAATATAGTTACAATAAAATGATAAAAGGGCCCTAATTGGATAATTTATCACATATTTAACACTATAATAGTTAGTGGTTTGAACCCAATATTTTTATGAATTTTATAACATTTAATTAAGTATTATTTATTTTAATGAATAATTTATGTCAATTTTGATACATTTCATAATTTTCATTTTTACAAATATCAAGGCAACATGATAACAATGAAAAAATACTTTAAATATGTCATTAAAATGTCTATGGTATCTATAAAATTCATGGATGTCATTTACTATGTCAAATTATTTTTATTTTTATATTATTATTATCATTGAATTGATTCTTCCTTTAATAATTCAATTTTAACCTCATTATTATGACACCATTTATTTCAATGATTTATTCCATATAATTATAAATAAATTTCCATTACGTAGATAATAATTTTATATTTCTAAATAGTATTTATTTTCAACAATTTCACTTATATATCCTCCATTTAAAAATGATACAATTATTGAAATTTGATTATGACATTTTTAACTCTTCTTTAAATAAAATTCAATAAATGTCCTAATCTTACACAAGTGGAATAAAATGATCATATTTTAAAAATAAGGATTATTTTGGATGAAAAAAACTTATCCAATGAAATTAAGACAAGTGTTATGGTAATATTATATTATTATAATATTATTTTTACCTTTATTACCCTATTTATATTTAATCGTGGTTAATAAAATTCAAATGTTACTATTCACAAAAAACATTTTTTATCCTATTATACAACATTTTTCATACTTATTACAACCAAATATGTTTTTTATTTCTAAATTCAATTCACAGAAGTGGTAGTATTACATTTAATGCTAATCTGTAGATTAGGTTTAAAGGCGGGTAAAAGGGACGTTTAAAACTTCAATAAAAAAAATTTATCTACTTTTATTATTAAATGATTCGAATCAACTGTATTGGATTATTATGAATATTATTTATATATTTTGACTTTAAAATAAATTTTCAATTATATAATTATTGAAATGAAAATTGGCTTTTAACAACAATGAAGTATTTTTCACAATTTATCAAAAATTGAAATTTTTTAGTAAAATAACAAAAAATTATCTAAGATAATTTAGATATTTTGAATTTAAAAATGAATTGAATTTTGAAAAATAGTATTTATTAATTACATAATTTAGTTAATAATATACACAACCAATTTTTAGATGGCTAGTTTGATAGGTCACTATGCGCTTAAACTCAGTATTGTGTGCAACACAAGCTATTCAATTATTTAAATAGAAGCTTACCATGGATGCTTGTGGAGTTATATTCTAACCTACTTAAGATAATTTAAAGATTAAAATTTCTATAATATCACTTCAAAAAATATTCGGGTGGTTCTTTATCATAATATCTTCAGGTTCCCACACTGCCTCTTACATTTTATGGTTTCTCCACAAAACACTTACTAGACAAGTCATCCAATTTCTAAGCACTTGTTCTCTAGTATCAAGAATCTTGATTGGTAATCACAATGAGATAGATTGTGTTCTAGTTATATTACTTCGTAGGTGAGTACATTTGTTTGGTCAAGCATGTATTTCCTCAACATTGATACGCAGTACTCTCCATGATCTTTGTAGAGATTTTGATGCATGTACAAACAGTAAGCCAGAGCTCTAATTCATTCTAGAATATCAATAGGTTTGATGTTACAAGGAATTAATTTAACCTTCTTACTAAATTTTGTAACACATTTCCATAAAGATATATTGAAGAATACACGATCTTCCACTTGAAATTCCTAATCCTTCCTCTGGTTATTAGCATAGACCAATTTCCTACATTGATATCTTTTTATATGGGTCTAAATTGTCTTTACATTTTCCATTGTTTTGTCAAAATGTTCTAGGCCTACAAGTTCTCATTCACCAACAACATCCCAACAAGTTGGTGTATGAAATCTATTTTCATATAACGATTGATATGATTACATATGAATACTTTAGTAGAATCTATTATTATAATAAAATTAAAATAACATTAAATACTGATCCGACTTACCTTGAAAGTAAAGTGAGAAGGACCTCAACATGTCTTCTAATATTTTAATAGTCTACTCCGACTATCCGTCAATTTGAGGGTGGTAGGAAATTATCAAATGTAGCTCAATATCTAGGTCCTTCTGAAGTTTTTTCCATAATTTTGATGTGTATCAGGGATTACAATCAGAAATAATCAATAGGGGTACACCATTAATTCTTACAACTTCATTATTATATACTATTTCTAAATGTTCAAGTATTAAATATTCTCTTTGAGAAAGAAAAGGTTTTGATTTGGTATGCTGATAAAAAATGACACAAATAGCATCATTTATTTTATGATTCTAAGGTATACCCCTAACAAAGTCAATCATAATATCGTACCATTTCCACACAGGAATAGGAAGGGGTTCTATGAATCCTCATTGATGTTGTCTTCTGGACTTCACTTAGTGACAAACCTATCATCTCTACACATAATCAATAATCTTCCTCTTCATGTTATCCCATAAAAAATATTCCTTCAAATCACTCTGTTTCATAGTACCTCTATGGTGTATTGGGAAATTGGAGCTATGAGAATCATCAAATAATTTCATTTTTAGATCAACTATAGCAAGAACAAAAATCATCTTCCCAAATTTCAAAATACCATCTTCAAATACAAATTCAATAAGTCTCCCATCATTCAAATCATTAATATTATTTGAAACTCCTAATCATCAGAATGAGATCATTTTATCCTTTCCAGTAAATAAGGTTTGACAACCATTTAAAAAAGTAGTGATTTTCACCTTCCATGATAATGCCCATATCTGTCCTTAATAGATCCATGGACATATGATAATTTTTAACTCTTATTTTGTTTATAACTCCTTGTAATTTTCTGATCAAAACAGCAGCCACCTTATTTGAATTCCTAACGTGGTAGTGTATTGTGAAATCATAATCCTTGAGTATCTTAACCATCTCATTTGTCTCATGTTGAGTTATTTTTAGAAGAAAAATTTTTCAAACTCCCGAATCAGTATATATCTCACATATTTCATTGTAGAGATAGTGTCTCCATATATTCAGATCTAATATTACTACTTCTACCTCAAGATCATGTTTTGGATAGTTTTTTCATGAATTTTTAATTCCCATGATGTGTAAGAAATAACCATATCATTCTACATAAGGACACAACCAATTATATTTTTTGATGAATCACTATAAATCACAAACACATCATTCCAAAATGGAAAAGAAATTATAAGATTATTGAATAAACTTCTCTTTAATTATCCAAAATATTTTACACACTCTTTCTTCCAAAAACAATTTAACCCCTTCAAGGGTGAGTTTTATTAATAGGTTTACAAATCATGAAAAATTATAGACAAAATTATGATATTAACCTGTTAAACCAATAAAACTACACACCTCTGTTATACTCATCGATGATGTCCATTCATGGAATTTTTTTTGTCTTTGTAGAATTGATATAGATTACATCCCTAAAGAAAATATGGCCATGAAAATAAATTTTTCAATCCATAATTCACACTTTCTAAACATCCCATATAGTTCATTTATTTTAAGAGTCCTGAAAAACAATATCCAAGTGGTTCTTATGGTATTCATATATTTTGGAGTATAAAAAGATATCATCAATAAATACTAAGAAAAAATCATTAATATATTATTTGAACACTCAGTTCATTAGATCCATGAAAATATATGGTGTATTAGGCAATCCAAATGGAATTACTGTAAATTGTTAATGACCATACCTCGTTCAGAATGATGCCTTTGGAAGATATTCCTTTTTACACACAATTGATGATATCTAGAAATAAGGTAAATCTTAGATAAATTTTGATCCACATGAGGTTGATCAAATAAATCATCAATATGAGGCAGATGAAACTTTTTATTATTTGTAATAGCATTGATATCTCTATTGTCAATGCAAAACCACATTAAACCATATTTATTCATAATTAATGAACTGGGGATCTGAATGGAGAAACCAAATGGTGAATAAATCCCTTATTATTCAATTACTCTTGTTTTTAATTAAGCTTTACTAATTCCACGATGGCCATTTTATAAGGATTTATTGATATTGGCCTTGAATCAGGGATTAAATTTATAGTAATCTCAACATCCTAATCATGTGGATGTCTAGGAAAATCCTCTGGTAATAAATCAATATATTCTCATAAAATAGGTACATATTCAATTTGAATATTTATTTATTCATATCAAGATGTTATTTTCTCTTCTACCCCATGATGCTCATTTTGTAAAGCTATTGTGTGTGGATTTTGAAATGAATCACATTATAATGTTTATACTCTAATGATAATGGACTCTATATCTTCCTCACAAATCACAAATTACTTCTTCTTGCAATATTTTTTTACATCAAATTTTGATATCCAATCTATAAATATGATTATATCAAATTCAACCATATGTATGATGAAAATGTCAGAACATAAAGCATCTTTAAATGACATAATGGGAACTTCCTGACACATCTTGGTTGCAATGAGACTTTCCATAAGGGTTTTGACTGAAAAATCCCTTGTTAATGTGAATTGGAAATATCTAATTTTTAAATAAATCTAGGAAGATATAAAGGAATGTGAGGATCCAGAATGAAATAATGCTTTGGATAAATTTGGTGAAATGATTAAAGTATGTCACACCACATAATTTGGTACGTTAATGTCAAAATTTGTGATCTTAAAAGAATGGAATTTATCCCTTATATTTTTTTGGGTTATGTTTACTTAAAGATTAGGAAAATAATTTGTATAATGTATAATAACATTACAGTTGTATCATTTATTGTTTATTTCTTCTCCTTACAATATAAATCTTGATGGAATTTATATCCACACATTTTACAAACTCCCATAACCTTTAGGTAAGTACCAGGGTGTTTTTACTACAAAAATTGTAGGGTGCAATGTCAAGGTATCCCTTCTTCTCCTTATTTACTTTTATAGAGTGTTCAATGGCCCTCTCTTTATCTTTCTTTTTTATTAAATTCCTAATACATAAATACTTC
This sequence comes from Viscum album, assembly GCA_963277665.1. Classification (NCBI taxonomy): domain Eukaryota; kingdom Viridiplantae; phylum Streptophyta; class Magnoliopsida; order Santalales; family Viscaceae; genus Viscum; species Viscum album. The sequence goes on from OY728150.1 coordinate 915,081,420, forward strand.
CTTTTTTGTCTTGATATCACATGAGACTATATCATCGTATGATGAGAAAGAATGTGAGAACAATACCCATTAGAGGAATTATATTAACCCATAAAAGGATATATCAATCTTAATTCGTGGGTTATGTATGTAGTCATCAACATACCTTGCTAACCTTGTGTAGTTATATTCAAAATATTCCTCATTCACATCCTCTTTCTACCTCAGAATTATAAATTTCCTCTCCAAATTAGCTCATAGATCATGAGGAAAGTATTTTTCTCGTAAGAGTTCATTAAATTCAATCCATTATATATTTGCAACCTCTTAATCCTCATTAATGATGTGAATTAATGACCAATATTGTTCTACATATCCTGATAGACAATATACTACCATAAAAACGTTTTCCCATTAAATACTCATCAAAGAAAGTAATATTTTCTCTATGGACCTTATCCACTTCACATCTAAAAAAGGATTTATACTCCCATTGAATGTTGGGGGGTGGTTTTCTCATGAAGCAGTCTAACATTGATTTTTCATGTAGTGGATCAGAATGCTCCATATAGGTAAGGTTAGTATTCATAACCTGATTCAGTTGTCCTAGTGTGGTTAAAAGCTATTCAGTGCTAGTTGTATCACTAACTCCACTTTAATTATCTTACATATGAGGAAAATAAAAGCATGGATTACGTATGTTGGTATGGTTTCCATTCCTTATACTAGGATCCATTTCTAAACAATGGCACACACTAGATTAGGTTATGAATCATAATTCATAATATTAAACTAGTATAATACATAATATCAATTACAATATTTATGCATATATGCTCAATAATCATAAAAATGATTATTCGGGGAAATATTTAATCATAAATACTTCATAATGGTTTCTAAATAAAATGTCAATTATCATAAGAATATCCCCCAAGAGTGTCAAATCAGGTCTATAGTAAGGCCCATTGTTGTGTACCAGGTGTAACAGCCCGAGATTTTATGAAAAATAATCTTTTTATTTCACTAATGTCTTGTGTTGTACGCTACACCAAAAGGATCTTGCACAACACGCATCCTTGACTTGCCTTGCATTACACGCAATCGCAACCTTCCTCGATAGCATGTGTAGTACGCAATACTGAGTTTCACGAAACAATGATATGCTATTAAAATATTATTAAAACTAGCCGTTATGAATAGTAATAACCACTTTTTAAATTTTAGAAAATTTAGCTCTCAAAATGGACTTCATTTTTGGATTCAGAGTATCGAATTTAGCCTAAGGTGAAATTTTGGTACTTTTCGGATAACTTTCATATTCTGATGAATATTGAAAATTACTTAATTATAATTAAAAACAACTTTTTTAATCGAAATAATTAACAGTGATAAATTATTAATTTTAGTGGTTTTAAAGTATATTTAGAATATATTTTTACAATTTAATAAAATGTTGGTCATTGGATGTAATTTCACATTTAAACCAGACATAAACAAGTGTCAATCTTTTGATAGATATTGTTTCTTAAAAACACGCTATTTGTTTTAACAGCGGGATTTAATTATAAAATTAATTAATGCAACTTTTATGTTATGAATTTGGTAAAATAGACTTCATTTTTTAATTCGGAATATGAAATATAGCTTAGGATGAAATTTTGGCATTGTTCTGAAAAACATCAATTTTTGATGAATAGTGAAACTACTAAGTGGTAGTTAAAAAACTGAATTTTTCATAAAACTTAATTTTACCGCTTCTGTGAATGGAATTTCAAAAATCCGAGAGACACGGTTGATTTCAGTAAGTAAAATGTGGTTCAATGAGATGAAAATAATTTTTGGTGAATAGTAACTTTTTACTTTTATTTACCACGGTTAAAAGTAAATAGGGTAATTAAGGGTAAGAATGATATTAATATTACCCTAACACATGTCCTAATTCTATTGGACAAGTGTATCTCGACCAAAAACAACCTTAAGTGTAAAATATTATCATTTAGGCCCACTTGGATTAGATTAGGACATTTATTATTATTTAATTCAAAGAAGAGTTAAAAGAGTTAAAATCAAAAGTTATTTACTAAAACATTTTTAATATAGGGTTATACATAAGATAAATTCGATTGTAAATATTAATTAGAAAGCTAATAATATTTCTTACATAATGGTATTTTATTTGTAATTTTTAGACATCAAATAATTTAATTTATTTATGACACAACGATGATGCAGTAATTACCCTTTTTAAGGAAATATTAACATAATTGATGTTACAAATACTCAAATGAATGTAATTTGAGACTTTTTATAAATTAAACAAATTTTATAGGTTACTATGATATATTAGTGTTGATTTAATCAACTTGTTTCGAACATATAATTCTGTTATGACTTTCACAAAAATCATATTCAAATAGTGTCAAAATTGACACAAAATAGTTTTTAAATCAAATATTATATTATTAATTGTTATTTTATTCCTAAAAATCTAAGGTTCGGCCAAATGACTTATATAAGGATATATATATTAACAATAAACAATTTGGGGTTCGTTTGGCATGTTATAGTAAGTGTATTAACCATATAGTGAAAGAAAACAAAAAGACACGGTAAAAGTTAAATTATTTAACTTAGAGTTAAATCTAATTGATAAGGTTAAAATAATACCCTAAACTTTTCTAAATCCTATTGGATGATAGGATTTCGACCCATCCACACTTTATCTTCGAAATAAGACCCTTTGGAACCATTATAAACCGATTTTGACTTTAATATAAAATAATATTTTGAGATATTCCTAAGGTGCCCCTCTCCTCCCTTATAAAAGGACACCTCCTCCCCCTCCTCCTCACAACAATTTGAGCACTCAAACTCGGCCAAACCCTGCCAAAATCCTTTCTACACTTCCCTATAATAATCCTAGAGGTCCTGGTCTTCTTCAAAGACCAATATTAGTTCCCTAAGTGGAGGATTCAAAGAGGCGTTCCAAAGAAGAGGTAATATCCATTACCGATCTTTTCAATTTCTTTCTTCTTCAACCTCTTCTTCTTTAGTTGTTTCATGATAAATTAATAACATCAGTACTACTTACATACTGATATGTTATTATAAATATGAAACAACTCTAATTCACCTTCTATCCATCCTACGGAAAAATAAAATCACCGCGCGTGCGTACGTACGGAATACCGTCTCCACGCCGTGGTGTAATCTATTTTCCACCACCACCTTACATGGATGGGTATAATGGTGTAAAGAATAACTATACATAGTTATTACAACATCATATTGATTCTGATATATTGTATAATACACTCCAATTCAATTCAATATTTATGGAAATGATATCATCGCTCGTGTGTACGTACGGACTACCGTCTCCACGACGCGATGAGATTCATTCTCCATGTTAACCATTTAAGAATGATTATAAAGTATATATAAGAAATAATAATGAAATATATGACATTATAAAGCTACTTTATTTATGTATATATATATGTATGTCATCTACTTACTTCCATTCAAGACAATAAGGAAAGGAAAACAGCGTTCATGCGTACGTACGGACTACCGTCTCCATGAACGGTGTTTTTCATTTCATTTATCTATCTATTATATATATATATATACTGAATATATATGATATATAAATCATATTTTATATTCTGGAAGTAAGTAAATCATGATAGAAGTAATAATAATGTCAAGAACAACAAGTCAAAACACCTACGATAAATGAAACGATTTTACCCAAAATGCTTCTTTAACATGGAATTTACAAAAGAACGGGTAATATAATGTCATAAGTGAACCATATATGATATCATAACAATGAATATGATTCTGTAATAAGTCAATGACATTATTTAAATCGTTATACAGTAGGTTCAGACACATACGAAGCAAATCGGGCCTAAGGTAAGGGAAATATCACAATCTCATTTTTATCCGAGATTGTTTATACTTTGGTATTTACTGGGGTGTATTTTATCATCCACATCCATGTTTCTTCAATATGTAATTTTATTTCCATACACCTACAATTTTTTAAATCCAATTTTACCCTTCGGTGAGTTTTTAGTAAAGGATATGAAAGGAATCTTTTGTCGTTTTTTTGTACGAGGTACTTTTTGACTTTTCCGACAAAAGTACGAAGAATGTTTTTTTAACTTATACGGCATGAATGGATTTTTAAAACATTATTTCCAAGAAGCTTCCTTTACAAGTTTTCAAGTTTATTTTTAATCAACTTCTTTTATTTTAAAGTCGTATGAAATGTTATGAAAGGAAAAATGTTTTTGAAGTAGAAAGGATATTTTCCTCAAGAATGGAGTTCAAGTATTTTATCAAAATTATTTTCCATCTAAGATAATAAAAGGGTTCTGTTTTTATCCCTATTATTACATGGATTTGATTATGTTGTGATGAAAATATTTTTATGAATTCCTTTATCTTATATGAATTGTTTTATGATGTCATGTTGTTTAAGAATCTCATTTTTATTACGTGGGTTACGCTATGATGTATGGTTTATGATTATGTGGCACACATAAGAAAGGATTCATTATAAGATGGGTGTGACCTATATCTCCCTCCAATGCATTGGGTAAAGATTTTATATCTCATGAGATAGATAGGGCTGGAACGGTAGGTTATACTGATTCAGTGAAACAAGACTGAAACGAGGGTTACTCGATTCAGAAAGGGACTTTGTCCACTAAGATAGTCTTGGCAATGAGTCTTGAGTAACAAGAAATGATTCTCTATGATTATGTGTGTATGCCACAAAGTTTCATGTTTTAAGTTATGATTATTGGGATTTCATTTCACTACTATGATTTATCCCATGTTATGAAATTATGCTCTCTTTTGCAGGTTAAAATTTCCAAAAGTTATGTTCTTATGAATATGATGTGATTGATTTTTCTTTCGTATACCCTTACTGAGAATTTGAGCTCACCCTTTTATGTTTTCTTTTCCCCAGGATATAAAGATAGGTTTTAGGTAAAAAAAAGGGAAGATCTTTATGGGAGATATTGAAGATCTTTCACCACGATTAGAAGATTATGTTCCGAGTTTCCAAAGACACTAAACTATTACGATCCTTGTGTGTGTGTTTTTGTTATGTACCAAGTATTCCGCAAAAGTAATGTAATGTCCATGTACGTCAAGCTTCGGGTCTCTACATTTGGTATCAGAGGAAAGGTTTTGTCAAACTTTGGAAACTAGGATTCGAAAACGTTAGTGAGATCCCTAGAGATATTTCTACGGTATGTCTAGGGATGTCCCTAAGGTTAAGTATACGTATAGGTTATAGTACTAGAACTACGCTAATGGTCATAGAATTAAACCTAAGATGTTAGATATTGAAGGTACTCCCCCTTTATTATGTTGTTTTCCCTAGCATGATTTTTGCCTCTCACACTATTCTTTTTGGGTTTTAGACGATGGCTGGAACCCGAAGGAACCGTGTTGATAAATGCAATGGACAATGCAATTATTGTCCTCCTGAACAAACAAATTTTATGGGATATGGGGTGCAAAATCTTATTGCTATACTTACACAAGCTATGAATCATTCTGGACTTCCAAATGAGCAGAGAAGGGAACAATATTCTATTGAGTCCTTCATGAGGCAACGTCCACCTTCTTTCAGTGGGTCTTCTGATCCACTTGTTGCTGAACAATGGATCAGTACCACTGAAAAGATATTTTTAGTTCTTCAATGTTCTGAACATGATAAAGTCATCTTAGCAGTATATCGTTTGGAAGGTGAAGCTGATCAATGGTGGAATCTTATCAAGAATACAAGGCAAAGAGATGAAATTGAGTCAATGGAATGGGACAAGTTCAAGAACTTATTTTTCAATAAGTACTTCCCTCTTATTCTTCGAACAAAGATGGAGAAGGAGTTTCTTGAACTAAAGAAAAAGGATGATGAATCTGTTGGTATATTCGAAGCGAATTTTACATGACTTGCAAGGTATGCATCTGGCATTATCATCCAACCTGAAAATAAAGTTGATCGATTTTTCAGTGGCTTAAAACCAAGTCTTTGAAGGGCATTAGCTATAAGAGACATCAGTAGCTATGAAGAAATTTTGCGTTGTGCTATCAAGGTAGAAATGGAAGTTGGTGTTACATATCCATCTCATGGTTTTGAAAAGAAACAAAAGATGGAGTTCAAGGATAAATCTCAGAATAATGGTGAAAAGAAGATGAATGTTTCCTTATGCACAAAGTGTGGAAAGAAGCATGGTGGAGATTGTCTTAAAGGGACTAGAAAATGTTTTAAGTGTGGAAAAGAAGGTCATCGAGCAGCTGAGTGTCAAAGTAATGAAAAAAGGGATTCTAATGATGTGAATAAAGCAAACACTGCAGAGAACGCACCACCAACACTTCAATGCTTCAAGTGCAAGGAAATGGGGCATTATGCTAATAAATGCCCTAATCCAAGGGTTAGTGATGATCGACATGAGCAACCGCTTAAGGCAAAGGACAAAGGGAAGTCACATGCGATCACCATTGGCGATGTTGAATATGATAACGATGTGGTGGAATGATTAAGTGTTTATGTAATGGGATTCCAAAATAATGTTGTATCATAAAGTATTGGCATATTTATGTATTGGTCTAATGTGGTATTCAAAGTGATTGAGATATTTTTGGAAATAAGATGATATGAGCATAATGAAGGGAAAACGAGAAAATGAAATGTTTAATAGTATTCGTGAGCTCATGATTGATATAAGGACTAAGTGATATCATGGTTTGAGTATATAGAATTTTGAGGATTTTGGTATGTGGAAAGTGTTAACTTTAAACGGCATTCATGTTTTCAATAAGGTATTCAAGAGAATACATGATTAAGGACTTTGAATGTTTGGAATGTGACCAACAAAACATATCTTATGATATATGGGGATCGACGATGGTGTTAAATCTATGGTAATCATTTTCACTATGTTATGAGAGTGAACTGCAGTATTATGGATAAGCCTAAAGATTGGAATTGATTATGTTGGACATAAGTTAGTATTGTTTAAGGATAGAAGTTTTTTTTCGATGGGATGTTATAGTAATATAGTTTTAGAAAAAGGACAACCTGCAAGACGGGCGACAACCCATCGCGTCGGACAAGGCTGTGGAAATCGAACCCACAACCGAAGTCCGACTGGCCTTTATCACCTACTACTGGCCTACAGGAAGTCCCTGTTTAGTAGAAACTAGTTTTATTATATTAAGCTGTATGACATATGATGTATAAGTCCATTTTAGGAACCATATGTGATTAATCTCACTATAGATCGACTTATGTATATAATTTTTGCTAACCTTTTGTTTGAGATAGATGGAATGACCCGTCATTCTATCACATAATCTGCTAACACTTCACGAATAACAAATTCAACTTCATTTATTTAAGAGATGAAGTGGAAATTGTTCAAGGCACGAACAACAGTGAGATTGTACCAAAATAAAGTAAGTATTTATTCTAATTCAAATTTTCAACTTTAGGGAAATGATCTTGAAAACCAAAAATGTTGTCCTAGTGATCTTATACCTGATGAATCAGATGGTACCTTATATCGTCACAAATCTATGGATTTGTGATTACTGGATTTTCCATAGCCATGTTCTCTACCACTCTCCATCAGAACATGATGGTTAGATTTCTCTTCCATATCCATAGTTTTACATATGTGGAAACCCATCGATTAGTTTATTTGGGTAATCGTTACATTTCATACTTTAGTTTTTAAATCCAAGTTTTGGTATTCCTTTTTACGATGTGGGTTTCTATTAAAGAAACTTTTGAATAGTAAACCATTTATATCCCCAACGAATTTCGAGGGCGAAATTCATTTTAAGGGGGGTAGAATGTAACAGCCCAAGATTTTATGAAAAATATTCTTTTTATTTCACTAATGTCTTGTGTTGTACGCTACACCAAAAGGAGCTTGCACAACACGCATCCTTGACTTGCCTTGCATTACACGCAATCACAACCTTCCTCGATAGCATGTGTAGTACGCAATACTGAGTTTCATGAAACAATGATATGCTATTAAAATATTATTAAAACTAGCCGTTATGAATAGTAATAACCACTTTTTAAATTTTAGAAAATTTAGCTCTCAAAATCGACTTCATTTTTGGATTCGGAGTATCGAATTTAGCCTAAGGTGAAATTTTGGTACCTTTCGGATAACTTTCATATTCTGATGAATAGTGAAAATTACTAAATTATAATTAAAAACAACTTTTTTAATCGAAATAATTAATAGTGATAAATTATTAATTTTAGTGGTTTTAAAGTATATTTAGAATATATTTTTACAATTTAATACAATGTTGGTCATTGGATGTAATTTCACATTTAAACCACACATAAACAAGTGTCAATCTTTTGATAGATATTGTTTCTTAAAAACACGCTATTTGTTTTAACAGAGGGATTTAATTATAAAATTAATTAATGCAACTTTTATGTTATGAATTTGGTAAAATATACTTCATTTTTGAATTCGGAATATGAAATATAGCTTAGGATGAAATTTTGGCATTGTTCTGAAAAACATCAATTGTTGATGAATAGTGAAACTACTAAGTGGTAGTTAAAAAACTGATTTTTTCATAAAACATAATTTTACCACTTCTGTGAATGGAATTTCAAAAATCCGAGAGACACGGTTGATGTCAGTAAGTAAAATGTGGTTCAATGAGATGAAAATAATTTTTGGTGAATAATAACTTTTTACTTTTATTTACCACGGTTAAAAGGAAATAGGGTAATTAAGGGTAAGAATGATATTAATATTACCCTAACACATGTCCTAATTCTATTGGACAAGTGTATCTCGACCAAAAACAACCTTAAGTGTAAAATATTATCATTTAGGCCCACTTGGATTAGATTAGGACATTTATTATTATTTAATTCAAAGAAGAGTTAAAAGAGTTAAAATCAAAGGTTATTTACTAAAATTTTTTTAATATAGGGTTATACATAAGATAAATTCGATTGTAAATATTAATTAGAAAGCTAAGAATATTTCTTACATAATGGTATTTTATTTGTAATTTTTCGACATCAAATAATTTAATTTATTTATGACACAACGATGATGCAGTAATTACCCTTTTTAAGGAAATATTAACATAATTGATGTTAAAACTACTCAAATGAATGTAATTTGAGACTTTTTATAAATTACACAAATTTTATAGGTTACTATGATATATTAGTGTTGATTTAATCAACTTGGTTCGAACATATAATTCTGTTATGACTTTCAAAAAAATCATATATCAAATAGTGTCAAAATTGACACAAAATAGTTTTTAAATCAAATATTATATTATTAATTGTTATTTTATTCCAAAAAATCTAATATTCGGCCAAATGACTTATATAATGATATATATATTAATAATAAACAATTTGGGGTTCTTTTGGCATGTTATAGTAAGTGTATTAACCATATAGTGAAAGAAAACAAAAAGACACGGTAAAAGTTAAATTATTTAACTTAGAGTTAAATCTAATTGATAAGGTTAAAATAATACCCTAAACTTTTCTAAATCCTATTGGATGATAGGATTTCGACCCATCCACACTTTATCTTCGAAATAAGACCCTTTGGAACCATTATAAACCGATTTTGACTTTAATATAAAATAATATTTTGAGATATTCCTAAGGTGCCCCTCTCCTCCCTTATAAAAGGACACCTCCTCCCCCTCCTCCTCACAACAATTTGAGCACTCAAGCTCGGCAAAACCCTGCCAAAATCCCTTCTCCACTTCCCTAGAATAATCCTAGAGGTCCTGGTCTTCTTCAAAGACCAATATTAGTTTCCTAAGTGGAGGATTCAAAGAGGCGTTCCAAAGAAGAGGTAATATCCATTACCGATCTTTTCAATTTCTTTCTTCTTCAACCTCTTCTTCTTTAGTTGTTTCATGATAAAGTAATAACATCAGTACTAATTACATACTGATATGTTATTATAAATATGAAACAACTCTAATTCACCTTCTATCCATCCTACGGAAAAATGAAATCACCGCGCGTGCGTACGTACGGAATACCGTCTCCACGCCGTGGTGTAATCTATTTTCCACCACCACCTTACATGGATGGGTATAATGGTGTAAAGAATAACTATACATAGTTATTACAACATCATATTGATTCTGATATATTGTATAATCCACTCCAATTCAATTCAATATTTATGTAAATGATATCATCGCTCGTGCGTACGTACGGACTACTGTCTCCACGACGCGATGAGATTCATTCTCCATGTTAACCATTTAAGAATGATTATAAAGTATATATAAGAAATAATAATGAAATATATGACATTATAAAGCTACTGGATTTATGTATATATATATGTATGTCATCTACTTACTTCCATTCAAGACAATAAGGAAAGGAAAACATCGTTCATGCGTACGTACGGACTACCGTCTCCATGAACGGTGTTTTTCATTTCATTTATCTATCTATTATATATATATATATATACTGAATATATATGATATATAAATCATATTTTATATTCTGTAATTAATTAAATCATGATATAAGTAATAATAATGTCAAGAACAACAAGTCCAAACACCTACGATAAATGAAACGATTTTACCCAAAACGCTTCTTTAACATGGAATTTACAAAAGAACGGGTAATATAATGTCATAAGTGAACCATATATGATATCATAACAATGAATATGATTCTGTAATAAGTCAATGACATTATTTAAATCATTATACAGGAGGTTCGGACACATACGAAGCAAATCGCGCCTAAGGTAAGGGAAATATCACAATCTCATTTTTATCCGAGATTGTTTATACTTTGGTATTTACTGGGGTGTATTTTATCATCCACATCCATGTTTCTTCAATATGTAATTTTATTTCCATCCACCTACAATTTTTTAAATCCAATTTTACCCTTCGGTGAGTTTTTAGTAAAGGATATGAAAGGAATCTTTTGTCGTTTTTTTTGTACGAGGTACTTTTTGACGTTTCCGACAAAAGTACGAAGAATGTTTTTTTAACTTATACGGCATGAATGGATTTTTAAAACATTATTTCCAAGAAGCTTCCTTTACAAGTTTTCATGTTTATTTTTAATCATCTTCTTTTATTTTAAAGCCGTATGACATGTTATGAAAGGAAAAATGTTTTTGAAGTAGAAAGGATATTTTCCTCAAGAATGGAGTTCAAGTATTTTATCAAAATTATTTTCCATCTAAGATAATAAAAGGGTTCTGTTTTTATCCCTATTATTACATGGATTTGATTATGTTGTGATGGAAATATTTTTATGAATTCCTTTATCTTATATGAATTGTTTTATGATGTCATGTTGTTTAAGAATCCCATTTTTATTACGTGGGTTACGCTATGATGTATGGTTTTTGATTATGTGGCACACATAAGAAAGGATTCACTATAAGATGGGTGGGACATATATCTCCCTCCAATGAATTGGGTAAAGATTGTATATCTCATGAGATAGACAGGGCTGGAATGGTAGGTTATACTGGTTCAGTGAAACAGGACTGAAACGAGGGTTACTCGATTCAGAAAGGGACTTTGTCCACTAAGATAGTCTTGGCAATGAGTCTTGACTAACAAGAAATGATTCTCTATGATTATGTGTGTATGCCACAAAGTTTCATGTTTTAAGTTATTATTATTGGGATTTCATTTCACTACTATGATTTATCCCATGTTATGAAATTATGCTCCCTTTTGCAGGTTAAGATTTCCAAAAGTTATGTTCTTATGAATATGATGTGATTGAATTTTCTTTTGTATACCCTTACTGAGAATTTGAGCTCACCCTTTTATGTTTTATTTTCCCCAGGATATAAAGAAAGGTTTTAGGTAAAAACAAAGGGAAGATATTTATGGGAGATATTGAAGATCTTTCACCACGATTAGAAGATTATGTTCCGAGTTTCCAAAGACACTAAACTATTACGATCCTTGTGTGTGTGTTTTTGTTATGTACCAAGTATTACGCAAAAGTAATGTAATGTCCATGTACGTCAAGCTTCGGGTCTCTACACCAGGTTACCCCAAAGAAAGTTTGGAATTCATTTTTAGTGTTATCACTACTAGGTACATTTGTTCTAGAACCACCTCCACTTATAGAATCAATATAGGGATGTATTTTCTAGGAATTCCCCCATAATCTCTACATTACCAAAATTCTCAGATCTTCTTTGATAATTATCCTCAATGTATATCTTAGGGTAATGTTCACTAATCAAGTTTTTCTAAATATAGTTTCAATGATTTGTATTAAACTTCCTCTAATACAAATCGTAGAACCCTAACCCCAGTTACATAGAATAAGTGCATTATTTTATTAAATTTTCATGATCATATGAAATTAAATCTTGAAAGACTAATCAGTTTTGTAGCCTTGGAAAAACTAGCTACAAACATAAGTATTATATTACATCATGAAATTATTAAAAACTTATTATCCCCTTTTAACAATATCATATACCATAGAATATCCTCAAAGTTAATTCATAATATAATTTTTTACATACTGGGAAAAAATAAAATATAATAAAAGGGTGATCTCATATGCTCAGTGAGGATGAACAATATTTCAGAAGCGATCATAAATAAGAGTAAAATTTTATGGAAAGGTATTAAATTGAAACATAATACTTTAAAAAGATATTTAGAGTAATATAGAAAGAAATAAACAAAATAATTCCATTTAAACATTCACATGGATATTATACTTGTCTAAAAATCACATGTAATATGAATAACTAATATTATAATGAGTGACTGCAGAATGTCAGACATCATTTCCATAATGTGAAGGCCTCATGCCATGACCATAAATAATCACACCATCAAGGCCTTGTGCCAAGACACTATTTTGTCTCATGAGACCTAATGATGTATCAAGGGGTTATAATAGTCCATTCCTGTTAATTACTATGTCCAATTATTTAAAATATAATAAGGGTGAAATATAACCTAAATATTTGTATTATTACTAGCATATGAAATGTAAATACATAAACTATAAACCATGAACAGTATAAATAATTCACATCAATAGTCAAACATATTATAAAACATTAATGACAATATAAAATATTGTATCACAATAAATCAACCTCAATTAAGCATAAAATACAACAAAGGATGTTGATACAGATGAAAATAATATCATAAATTCATTAAAACTCTTTGAGAGAAATATCCCTTTTTACATTAAAAAATTTAAATGTTGTGAAACTATAACATACAAAATTTATTTGTAAAATTTCGTTATATAATTGTAAGGGATTCTTAAAAATGTTACGGATTCATAAAAGTAGAAAATAGCTGATTGTACTATGTAAGTTAAGGAAGCATTCTTTTCCTAATTTTTCAAAAATGTCATAATGTACCTTAATTGAAAAATATTGGAAATATTATATTCAAAATGTTTTATAAAAAGTAAAAAAAGTGTAAAAATGACTTTAAAAAATAGAAATAATATTTTAAAATCCATTTTTTTGAGACATGGATATAGATGCTAAAGATTTCCTAGTAGATACTACTGTATAAATAACCTTGGTTAGTAATGAGTTTGTAAAATTAACCCTTACCTTGTAATTTCCTTTAGTAGAGGGTGTTTTAACCTCATTTATAATGGTTAAATAATTTTATTAAATTATAACATGACCAAATAAATATTTATTACATCATATATGATCCTATTATCCTTTTGGTAATAATATTTCAGTATTACTGTTGTTTTGGGTGTTACTGACTGAAAAGTTTCTTTTTTGATTTTCTAAATACCCGCTTAATGGGTAAGCGGTAAACACAACACAATACCCAAAAAAACCATACACAAAATCTGGGATCCGAATTCAAAGGGTTAAAAATGAAAATTCCAAATTCAAAACAGCCTCAGGACCTGAGGAGACCTCGATCCACAACAACCCTCAGTTGCCAATCAGGTCGCATGCACTGTCGTCCCCATCAATTTGTTCACCATCATCAACAAAACATCAAGAAATAAACACTGAATTCATTGTCTCCCTATCATTTTTGAAGCTAAAAACCATAGCTACCGAAAACATATAAACCCCATCATCCATGAAAAACAAACTCTGAAGAGTTCACCCCTATCACCGATACTGGTAACTGAAACGACAGTTTTTTCAACTTCTTCATTCATACTGCAAAATATTCACAAAACCATTCAAACATCCTTCAAGATCCACCATTTTCAAAATCACAAAACCAAAAAGAAATCACTGCCTTCATTTATACCACAATTCCGCTGCAGGCTAGAATTGACCAATTACAAAACATAAATCCAAAACCAAACCACAAACAAACATCACATCTAAGACGCAAAATCAGAAACTAGGAAACACAGACCAGGTAAATAAGAAAACCCACCACAAACCAATCGCCGCCTTTAAGCACACACACTGTGAATAGATTCACCCAATTACATCTAAATAGAGCGGAATCGTGGCTGTATCCTCACCACAACATGTTTTGGGTATTAATTGCTTCATTTTCCCATTCCTGTTTTGTGATGTAAGTCATGATGATTATGAATAGGATACATTTTATTCATATACATGATGAAATTTAGTTCATAATTATTATTTTTAATCATAAAATAAATTTTATTATAACTCTTGAATGGTTAATATGGAGAATTAATCTCACTATGTTGTGGAGACAGTAGGCCGTAAGTACGCATAAGCAACAATAACATTACCTTGAGGTTAAATGGTATGGACATTGGTTGTATTATAATAATATAAAATAATTATAATTTTATATTAGTTATTTATATCCATTATACTCATCATTATACCAATCCAAATAATTTAGTGTTGAATAACAAATTACACAACGACATAGAGACATAAAGCTACCCGTTCACACGAATGGCGATATGTTTATTAGTATGGTGGATAAAAATTAGGAATATAGTTTTAAAATTATTAGAATAACATATATTTATATGTATTATACATAAGTTACAGTTTGGATATAGAAACAACTTATACAGTTGAAGTAGAATAAGAAAAGAACTTTGAAATTGGGGATAAAACAGTTAATATTATTTGGGTGTATCCTTTTGATTCTCACAAGTGGACTCCACAGGATTGATTTAAACCCAATTTTTGGATTCTAGGATTACTTAAGGTAAGTGTGGAGGTGAATTTGGAAAGTTTTTTCTGATAAAAATAGATTTAGTGATGTGAATTAAAGATAAGGATAATTTCCTTTTTATAAAAGAGGTGAGGGGCACATTTGGAAAATCAAAAAATATTAATTTATTATAACATAATTTTCAGTATCTAATTTATCCAAAGTGGTTTATTTCAAGGATAATATTATTGTGGGTATAAATAATCTCATAAGATTATTTTTATGCAATTTTATGTCACAAAAGTAAATTTAAATATTGTTTTTAATACTTAGTTAAACAGTTTAACTCTTATCATGCCTTCTTGTATGTTTACACGATGGGGTTAATATATTGACTATAATATTAAAAAATAGCCCAAATTGGATAATTAATTTCATATTTGAAACTAAATTATTTTTTTGGCCGAACCTATATTTTTTTATGAATTTTATATCATTTAATTTAATATTATTTATTTTAAAGTATCATTTAGGAAAAGTTTGATATTATTCACAATTTTTATTTTTTAAAAAATAAAACCAACTTGATAAATTCAATAAGTTACTTCAAATATTTCACTAACATTTCTATGTTGCCTATAAAATTAATTTATTTCATTAAGTAAATCAAATTATATTTATTTTAATAAGATCTAATCGATTCTATCATTGATAATTCAATTAATGCATCACTATTGCGTCACCATTTAATTCAATTATTTATTTCTTAAAATTATAAATAAATTATAATTACATAGATAATCATTTTATATTTATAAAAAATATTTATATAATACCATATGACATATATATCTTTATATTAATAATGATATAGTTATTAAAATTTGAATATGACATTTTAACTCTTCTTTGTATAAAATTGAATAAATGTCCAAATATAACACAAGTGGCTTAAAAAGGATCATATTTTCTACTTAAGTATGATTTTGGTCTAAATAATTTTATCCAAATAAATTAGGATAAGTGATAGGGTAATATTATATTATTATATTATTATTATTACCTTTAATTAACCTATTTACCTTTAAAATTGGTAAATAAAATTCAAAATTTACTACTCAAAAAAATAGTATGCTCCTATAATACCAAATTTTTCATACTTATTACAGCCACGTATGTTTATTTTTCAAAATTAAATTCATAGAGCCGGTAAAATTACCTTTAATTCCAATCCACAAATATGGATAGAAAGAGGGTGAACGGGACGTCCAAAAGTTTAATATAATTTTTATATCTAATTCTATTACTAAATTGTTCTAATGAACTACAATTGATTAGTATATGTATTATTTATCTATTATGACTTTAAATTCAATTTACAGTAAAATAACTATTTAAATTAAAATATATGTACTTAACAATAATGAAATATTATTCTCTATTCATCAAAAATTGAATTTTTTCAGAAAAATAGAAATTTTTTACCCAAGATATTTTCAATGTTCCAAATTCAAAAATGAAGTCTATTTGGATACATAAATTTTATAAATTTAATTATTTTGTCATACTATTCCTAACCATTTTATAAATGTCTAGTTTGATCGGTCATGGTGCACTCGAACTCGATGTTGTGTACTGCACATGCTATTGTATTAATTAAAAAGAAGAGTACTATGGAAGATTGGTGTGTTACATTCTTCCCTCCTTAAAATGATTTCATCCTAAAAATTTCTAAAATATCACTTTAAAAAAATATTCAGGTGGTTTATCACTATTTTTTCTTCAGGTTCCCATGATACCTCTTCGATTTTATTATTTCACAAAGCATCCATTTCTAGAAAAGTCATTATATATTGTTTTCTAGTATCATGAATATTGATAAGACTTTCACAAAAAGAAAAATCAAGTTTTAGATCTATTTATTCATAGGTGAGTCCATGTGTTGGGTCTGGAATGTATTTCCTTAACAATGTTATTTGGAATACACCATTAATGTTGGAGTGACTTGGTGGCATTTCCAAATGGTAATATACAACTCCAATTCATTCCAGAATCTAAAAAGGTATGATGTATATGGGACTTAATTTCCCCTTCTTACCGAATCATATAACACCCTTCCATGGTGATACCTTCAGGAATACATGATATCCCACTTGAAATTAAAATTCATTCCTTTGGTTATCAGCATAGCTATATTCCCTACTTTAATGCGTTTTGATATAGTTTTGAATAGTCTTTAATTTTTGTCCTTTCATCAACATGTTTTGGTCCTACAAGTTTTCTTTCACCAACATCATCCTAATAAGTCAGTGTATGACTTCTATTTCCATATTATTATTTTACAGTTCCATTTGAATACTTGAATGGAAGCTATTGTTATAGGAAGATTATAATATAGGTAAATAATCATCCCACATACCATGAATGTCATGTGATTATGATATCAACATGTCTTCTAATGTTTGAATAGTCCACTCCGACTGTCCATCAGTTTGAGGGTGGGTGGTGGTTCTAAAACGAAGCTTAGTATCTAGGGAATTCTAAACACTTTTCTAGAATTGTGATTTAAAATGGGGATCACGATCTGAAATAATTGTTACGTGTACACCATTATGTCTTATAACATCATTAATATATAGTCTTTCAAAACATTCTACTGGTTAATCCTCTCTTATTATGTGAAAAAGTTCTGATTTGGTATGATGATCAATAATGACCCATATCACAACATTTCTTCTAGGAGTCTTTGGTACCCCATGAAAAAGTTTGTTGTAATATCATCCCATTTCCACACAGGTATAGGAAGAGTTTGCATGAATCCTGTAGGAAGTTTTCTTCCATCTACCACCTATTGAGAAACATAATATCTCGACACATAATCAGAAATATTCCTCTTCATGTTGTTCCACCAAAAATGTTCCTTCAAATCATGGTACATCTTAGTGACACTAGGGTGTATAGAGAAATTAGACCTATGATAATCATAAAATAATTCAATTTTTAGATCAAGTGTATAAAGAACAAGAATCCTCTTCCTAAATTTCAAAATACCAACATAAAATACATATTCAATCATTCTCCCATCATTCAAATAAATAATTTTCTTTTAAAACTACTCATAATAAGACTAAGAACATTATATCCTTTCCAGTATAGACAGTTTGTAAACCATTTGGAATTATTGTTATGTTTCTCCTTCCATAATAATTCCCATATACATCTTTACTATATCCATAAACATATGATCTTTTTCAAGTTTCGTTTTGTTTTAAACTCCATGATTTTTATCCTCAAAGAATGTTCCAAATTATTTTCTTTCCCTAGGTGGTAGTGTATTGTTCAATCATAATCCTTGAGTAGATAAATCCATATCCATTGTCTCAGGTTTTTTTTCTATGAGAAAATATATTTCAATCTATTGAGATCAGTATATATCAAAGATCTTTTATTGTAGAGATAGTCTATCCATGTATTAAGAGAAAATATTACCATTAAAAACTCAAGATCATGAGTTTGATAGTTCTATTCTTGAATTTTTAATTTCATCGATGCATAAGCTATAACCCTATAATTCTTCATAAGGACATATCAAAGACCTTTCCATAATGAATCACTATAAATAACTAACCCACCATTCCCCGATGGTAATTTTATGATAGAATAATTGTATTATATTATATTTAATTATACAAAACATTCTTTACAATCTTTTATCCAAGAAAATTTAACACCATTATGTGTGATCTTGGTCAATGGGTTTTCACATCTAGAAAAATTCGGGATGAAACACCGATGATAAATTTCTAAACAAATTATACGGCTTACCGTAGTTATAATCTTCAGTGAGGTCCATTCTTGGATTTCCTTTTTCATTATAGTATCAACAAAGATTCCATCATTTGAGATAATATGGAAATGAAAAGAATTTTCATGAAGCCATAAATCACACCTGTTAAACTTCCCATAAAGTTTATTTCTTCTAAGAGTCTTCAGCAAAATTCTCCATAGGTCATCAATGTATTCTTATAATTTTGTTTATACTAAGATATCATCAATAAATACTATGAAAAATCATCAAGATATTCATTGAAAACTTTGTTAATTATATCTATTAAAACAAATGGTATATTAGTAAATCCAAATGGCATTACTATAAATTTATAATGAACATACCTCGTTCGGAATGTTGTCTTTAGAATTTTTTTCATTTTTTACACACAACCGATGATATCCAAAACAAGGATAAATATTTTAGAAATATTTATATCCATGAAGTTGGTGAAATATATCAAAAATGTGAGGTAGAGGATACTTGTTCCTAATTTTAATAATATTGATTTATCTATAGTCAATGAACAACCTCATAGATCCATCTTTCTTAATAATAAAAAGAATTGGGGCTCCCTATTGAGAAAAAATAGGGTGAATAAATCCATTTCTACTCAAATACACTTAATTCTTCTTTTGCTCTACTAATTCCATAGTGGTCATTCTATAGGTAGTCTTTGATATTGGACTTGTATCTAGGATGAAATAAATCATAATATCCACTTTCTACTTTGTAGGATGTCTAGGAAAATCCTCTATAAATACATCAATATATTCTCATATAGTTGTTACACACTCAATTTTAATATTTCTTTCTTCATAACTATACAATATTTCCTCTTCCACCACAAAAACTCATTCAGTAAAGATACAAGTGTTGGATTTTGATAAGAATATGGTGATGATATTTCTTCTCTAGAGATAGTATATTCTACATCCTCCTCAAAAATCAAAATTTTCTTCTTCTTGCAATATATTTTTGATTCATATTTTGATATCCAATCCATACAAAGGATTCTATCAAATTAAACCATATGTATGATCAAAAATTCATTAGATAATGCACATTTATATTCTATAAAGTTAACTTCCTAGCACATCATTATTTCAATGAGACTTCCCTTAGGGGTTTGGACTAATAACTTCCTTTTTAATATGAAGTGGAAATATAAATTTTTAAATAAAACGTGGAAGATATAAAGGAATGAAAGGATTCAGAATCAAATAAATAATTAGTTAAAATTCTGGAATTGATTAATATGCATGCCACCACATCATTATGAACTTAAACCTCAGTAGTTCTAGTCATAAAATCTTTTCTATGCTCCCTTTTCATTTTATGTGGAATGTTTACATGATTATTTGGAGATTAATTTGCATAATATACCATATCATTACAATTTTAGTACTAAATATTGATAGAATCTTTATTCCCATTAAATCACTAGCTTAGTGGACTTTTTCTCCAAAAATGTAACAAACTCCCATCTATTATAGGCAAGTACAGGTGTGTTTCTTCCCAAAATTATTGAAGGGTAAAAAAGTCAACTTTTCTTTTCTTCCCCTTATATCCTTTTATAGTGTGTTCAGTGGTCCTCTTATTCTCTTGATTTATAATATTGTGATAATACTTATAGAATTACTTTTCTGTCTTGATAGGACATGAGACTATATCTTTGTACAATGTGAAAGATTGTGATACCAATGCTCATTAGAGGAATGGTTTTAACCCATCCATGAATTGATAAATATTACTTCTTGGGTTTCATATGTAGTTTTCTGCATTCATTTATATCCTTGTGAAGTAAGATTCATACATTACAAAATTATCATCCTCCTTCTACCTCAGACATATATATTACCTCTCCATATCTGCTTGTAGATCACAAGGAAAGTATGTTTCTAAGAAGAGTTCTTTAAATTACATCCATTCCATATTTATGAGCACTTCATCATCCGTAATTTTTTGAATCAATAACCAAAATTGATCTACATTTCTTGATAGATGATAGAATTCAATAAAAATATGTTCACTTTCATTATTCCAAAATAAAAGAAATATTTTCTCTATGAAACTTATCGACTGCTCAACTACAAATGGATTTTTAGTCCCATTGAATGTTGGGGTTCTTTCCCCATTAAGCAGTCTAACATTAATCCTTCATGTAGTGTATTAGGTTGCTTT
Organism: Viscum album; assembly: GCA_963277665.1. Classification (NCBI taxonomy): domain Eukaryota; kingdom Viridiplantae; phylum Streptophyta; class Magnoliopsida; order Santalales; family Viscaceae; genus Viscum; species Viscum album. The sequence continues at coordinate 915,102,589 of OY728150.1, forward strand.
ATATGGGTAAGATTGTTATTCATAACCTGAGTCAGTTGTCCCGATATAGTTATATGATACTTAGTGCCGTTTTTATCACCAACTCCACTATTATTATCTTGCATAAGAGGTAAATTCCTACATGGATAAAATGTGTTGATTAGGTTTCCATTCCTTTCACTATGAGCCATTTCTAAACAACAACATACACTTGATTAGTTTATGAATCATAATTAATAATTCCAAACTAGTATAATACAAAACACAAATTTAAAAATTTATGCACATATAATCCATAATTTTAAAAATAGTTATTTGCTGACATATTTACTCAAAACTATTTCATAATGGTTTATAAATAAAATGTGAATTATAAAAAGCATATACCCTAGGAGTGTCAAACTAGGTGCATAGTAAGGCCCATTTTCATATATCAGGTTACCCTAAGTCAAGCCTGAAACTCCTTGTCAGTGTTATTACTCTTAGGAACATCTGTGTTAGAACCACTTCCACTAGTATTATCCATACATGGATATATTTTATAGGAATACGCACATAATATCTCCATTACAAAAAATCTAGTATATTATTCTATACTGTTGGTCGGAGTGGATACTCAAGAGGGGGGTGAATTGAGTTCCAATAAAAATTTCTGTTAAAAATATTTCTCTTTAAATCCAAAAATATAAAAACAAATTTAAACTGTAGTGAATCTATACAGTGTGTAAATTTTCAATCAGTTTCTCAAAGATTGATTAGTTCTCAGTTGACTTAATCCGAAGATTAAATTACCATTTGAAACTAACTTACTGGTTTACAATAAGTATAAACACTTACTAATTTAACTATCAAAGTAGATTTAAAATAGTTTTGTATTTCAAAGTAATAGGCTGTGGATTATGAAATAAATATATATAGTATTCTTATGACTTAAACTAAAAAGCACAGCAGAGGTAACCAAGAGGTTCATTCTCAAGACAAGACTTAGTCCTCTCAATAATTTATATAAATTGATCCACACCCTGGATCAATGGTAAACAACACTAAACACACTCTCCAGGTACAAAGACATATACCACAGTTATTCGTGGGAAACAAACAACAGCTCATAGTTGTTCAGGTCTTACTCGACCTCTACCACTATCCACAGTGGGAAATAAAAGTTTATGAAGTGTGAGTGAGGATTTAATAATCCTCCAGTTTAACTTAGGAGACAGTGTGTGTGTAAAATAAAAAGGGTACACACATTGCTCGAAATGTAAATATAGAATCACTAAATAAGGTGAGAAAGAGTTTAGAAAATATTTAGTGATTGGCAGTGCAGCTCTGGACTCGTTTGGTTGATCAGAAAATCTCTTGAGTCCTTCTCTTATTTCGGCTCAGAAAATAGAGTGTCGTTTTATTCTTTGGTTCTTGGTCCAGCTTGTCAGCTTGAGTGCATGAAGTGTTCTTGGTAGTTCTCCACTAAAGATGTGGCTTGTGGTTCCCTACAGAGTGATCAGTTTCATGTATGTCGAGTGTTCTTGGAGTATGGATGTAGCCTTACGTGAATTCTCCATGTTTGAATGATGTTCTACCCTTTTCTTTTTCACCTGTGTGCCTTCTTAGTTCCTTGATTATTTTTGTATGCACTACTTCACATATCTTCAACTAGGTCTTTATCTTCCCTTTTATAGATTTCAGCTTCAGAAAATCGGAATGATTACCTTTTGCATGGGTACTAGGTACAGTTCCCTAACATGGTAACAGAGATCATTAAATAACATTAACTGCATTAAAAACATCCCATGTAACCGTTAGCTTAATAAATATATAGTATTGAGAGTATATAATTTGACTGGTTGGTCAATCATTAGTAGCTCGTGTTGGAAAATGTCTATGGTGGTCTTTTGTGTAATAGAACCTTCCACCGGTAGCTCTTTGAACTTGCATTGGTAGCTTGTTGGTATCGGTATCTCTAGGTATCAGTAACTCCTTCTATCGGTAGACTTACTCTATCAGTAGCTCGATAGATTGGTTCTATCAGTATCTATATACTTGTATCTGTAGACTGTGTCAGTCGGTTCATATCAGTCACCAATCTGTATCAGTAGGCCGGTCAGTAGCTCGTATCAGTCTCTCTTAGTGTTCTATATTGGTAAACTGAATCTGTCGGTTGACTTTCTTACCAGTGAACTTATACATATCGGTAGAACTGTTCTACCGGTAGCTTGGTTTCTGTCCTATCGGTAGACTTGGTGTCTGTCGGTAGCTCTTGTACATATTGCTGACCTTTTTGTATCAGTGACTCTGTCTATTGGTAGACTGAGTACCAGTAGCTCTATATCAGTAGCTATACCCAAATAAATGACTTAACACTTGTCTGTTTTATGTAAATCATATCTTAATGGGTTAGAAGAACTTTAGAACTCATATAAACATAGATAGAAATGGATTAACATATCTCAGGGTTTATTTTAATATTATTATCATCTTGATCACATATTGAAAGAATTAATATATAGAAAAACATTATATTAAGATTATCAAAGTATATGAAAGAATAATTGGGATTATCAAAACATGTGAGGTAAAAAATCTCCCAATTTTTGATAATCACAACCTATGATATTATCATTTTAAAATAGTGAGTAGTTGTATCAGAGGATATATCATTAAATGAAATTATCTCAGAGAAACAGTATGTTATAGAACATAATGGATCAGAGGTGGAATAAAATGTGATAGTATCAGAGATGAAATTAAATGTAATGATATAAAAATTAAAATTTAGTGGCATTAGAGAGTTATAGAAAATGATTGCAGAGAATGAAATGTAACAGTATCAGAGAAGTAACACATGATTGCTTTTCCTTATATAAAAATTTCTCCCCCTTTTATTAATATCTCTCCCCCTGGGTGAATATTTCTCCCTCTTTGATACTTAGAGATTATTTCTCCCCCTTTCTAAAAGATTGGTAAAATATTTCTCCCCCTTTGTGATAATCAAAAAGTGGGAAACCATATAGAAGAGGAAGAAAAATAAAAACGAGAAAAGAGATAAAAACTAGATTAATTTCATGTCCCAAATAAGGTACAAAGAAACAAACAAAATAAAAGGATTCCTATCAAACAATATAGCCACTTGTTCAATCCACATTCTCAATGTGAGATTTTCCCTTGGGACTAGAAGAGGATTCACGTGAAGTGGTTGAAGTTGAGGGCTTAGGAATTCCAGAAATGATCATTGGAGGCTGAGCCACAGAAACTGTTCTTGGTCGGTACTGAGGAGATCTTTGATTGATCATAGGAGTGAGGCTTCGAATTGCTTGGACAAGAGTCATCTGAACTAGAGAAGCAGTAGAGGCAGAGGCTGGTAATGTAGGAGGGACAATCACTAGCCTCTAATCAATATGCAGAAAAGGAAGCAACCGATTTCTGAAATCCATAATTATTCCTCCTCCTCTCTCCATAGCGGATATGAAGTCATCCTTGTTCTCTATAAAATTTCCCAACGCTGGAGTCAATTCCCTTAGCTTGTTAACTTGCTCTATGAAATCCTGATTGATAGGAGGTAGCTTCATATTTTACAACAGAAGTTTGAAGTGATTGTTGAGTTGATTCTTGGTGAAAATCTTAGAGAAATAGGATTCCACCTTATCTTTCACTTCTTTCTGAGAGGCATATGCTTCTCTCATATAGTCTTGGACTATCTTCATTATCTCTCTAGCTGAATCTCTGGTAGAAAGCACATCTATGATCAGCTCGGATGTGTCCACAGAGCCACTGGTTGAAGCTTGACCAAGCTCCTCCTTCATCACAACTCGAATTTGATTTAGATCTATAGAGGGTTTAGATGAAATAGAACCAACAGAGAAGGTTACTGTTTCCTTGAATTTCTTGGTCAACCCACATATAATATTTTGAACTTGAGAATCCTGAGTTTTAACATGATCTTTCATTTAAGTTTTAAAACCTTCAAACACTGAAACCATCTGGCTTACCACACTCTTGACATAGGCTAAGTCCTTGTCTTATTGGGATTTTGAGCTCATGTAAGAGTCTAAGGAACAACAGATTCATTTAGAGCTTCATGATCTTCTTCAAGTCTAGAAACTTGAGCCTAGCAGTCTTTAACTTCATCCACTATTTCTGCCATGAAGGTTGACAAATTACGACCTATAGAGAGTTCAAATGATCTTTCCAACATCCTCATATCTTCAGAAAAAGAAAGCTTCATCTCAGAAACTAATGCATTAAAATATTCTTTTAGCTCATCATTCAAGCATTCCAGATCAGCCCTGGTGATTATATCAGCAGGTGCAACTGCAGTGGGTACTCTTTCAGATGCTAAACTGACCACTAAGTCAGTCATGATCGATTGAACTAAAGAGACCAAAGAAACTTCTATCTTCTTTACCTCTTCCACAAAACTGTCCTTAAGATTTTTCTTTAAAGTATCCAAGTCATGCATTATGACCACATCTTCAGGTAATAACTTAGTCTCAACATCATAAGTAATCTTAGGTCTATTAAGAGATGCTTCATTGTTAGAATCAGGATAGTCTAAACCACAGACTACAAAACTTGGATCTTCTGCCCAATCTTCAATTCCAGCAGCCACTATAACACTTCCAACATTGGTTTGATGCTCCCCCTCAACTGGTTCATCCTTAATTAAGATAACATCATTCTCAGCATTATCAGCATGTCTTCTTTTCTCAGGAGAATCTTCCACTATTAATTCTTTCTCTGTAGTAGCTGGAGAGTCTTCCAAACTAGTAAAGGCTATGTCAACTTCATTTTCATCCATAGTAGGCACTAAGGACTGTCCAATCACTGGACTCCGACTCAAGTCAGCTGACAGAGATGCTTCACATTCATGAACATATTCCTCATTCTCTATAGAAGCCACTTCAACATCCTCTAAAGCAGCTTCTTCCTTGTCTGATTTATGTTGATCTTGATATTCAGGAGTTGGGCTAGGAGGTAATTCAGGGTCTCGTCCTTCATCAGTAGATGACTCTTCCTCTTCGGAATCATCACTGTATTCTGGATCCTCTTCATCAGGTCCAGACCTGGATCCCTCACATCCTTTGGTCTTGAAGGGTGATCCACGAGATTGAATTTCTCATATACCTTCTGGTTATCATTGACCCATTCTCCTCTCCAAGGGTTCCAATTTATCCTCATGTATTTGCACACTGTTGATGTGATACAAATGTTATTCTTCACTAACACTGTCTTATCTTGACACTCAGCTACCCCTTTTACCATGATCATCACAAAAATTAAGTAGCAAAGAATAGGGCATTTGTCTTTGATTTCAGCCTTGTCATGTCTTCCATTTGGATCATCAGTAATCTACACAGATTAACTTTTACACAATGTCTTAAGAGATGCAAGAGATAGATATCCTGATATCTCAAATTGGCAAAGTCTCCTCTCCTCGGTATCAGGACATGTTGAATGAATTTGAATAGAAATCTGTTCTCTCCATCCATTTCTGCAGAAACTACTTGTCTTTGACTTCCATCACCAGTCAACTCTTCCAAAGTAGTCTCATAGTCTAAAATATCACTCGTAAGTGTCATGGATCTCGATACAAATCCAGATACCTCTTCATGCAGAAATTTTAAGCACTCAGCCCATTCAACAGATGAAAACGATATCTCCTTTCCATTCACAAATGAAGTCACTCGGTTTTCATTCTCAGATTTCTCAAAAGTTACAAACTTGTAAAACTGTTTCACTAACTTTGGAAAGTAGGGACCATTGTTGTTCGAAAAACACTCCACCCATTTTTGATATTCAAGCACTTTGAGTACTAAGGACTTGCTAAGGTAGCATCCATTCTACACATAGCTCCTTTTCAATCACAATAACTTGATTTTGCAGATGAGGATTTACTGGTCATCTTCCTAATCTTGTCCTGCTAGCACTTCCACTTGCTTCTGGCATATAATGTTTCTTCTTTACTTTCATCTCAACAGCAACATCTCTAACAGAAGGGAGTTTGGTTTTTTCCATCTCAGATTCAAGGGACTTAGGGTTCTCTAAGGATTCAAGAGCTAAAGTTTGACGATAAATGTTCAAGGTTCGGTGGATTGAGAAATATCTCTAACTATAGTTTTATCATTTAGGAATCATAAAATAAATAAATAAAATGAAATAACGTAAAAACCATTCAGATTCTGGCAGCAGGCAGAAGTTTAAAATAGCATAATCATTGGTAGGGTCTATCAGTGAGAATTCCTATCAGTGAGGTTAAATCGGTTAGGATTCACATCAGTGATAGTTTCACATTAGTGAGAATTTCACATCAGTGAGAATTTTACATCAGTGAGAATTTCACATCGGTTAGAATTTTACATCGGTGATAATTTTACATCGGTGAGAATTTTACATCAGTGAGGTTAACTACCGATCAAGGTTAAACATACCTAACTCATGTCTCATGTAACTTAACATCTCCGAAATCAAAGGTTTTGTGAAAACATCAGCTAATTGATGTTCAGTACCAATAAACTCAAGAATAATATATCCATATTGGTAATGATTTCTCATGAAATGGTGCCTTACATGAACGTGTTTGGTCCTAGAGTGAGACACAGGGTTCTTTGAGATGTTTATGTTGATTGAAATGTGCTTAAAGTCATATCCATAGTCCAAAATAGTGTGTTTCATCCCCAGAATTTGTGCACAGCAACTACCAGTAGCTATGTACTCTGCTTCGGTAATGGACAATGCTACAGAATTATTCTTTTTACTACACCAAGATACTAAGGATTTTCCCAATAGATGACATGTTCCTGATGTACTTTTTCTATCTAACTTGCAACCAGCAAAATCAGCATTTAAATAACTCATTAACTCAAAGGGTTTTCCTTTTGGGTAAAACAAACCTATGTTTACAGTATGTTTAAGATACTTAAAAATTCTTTTAACAGCAAGTAAATGAGATTCTTTTTGATTAGCTTGAAATCTTACACACATACACACACTAAACATAATATCTGGTTGACTAGCAGTAAGGTAAAGTAAGCTTCCAATCATACCTCTGTAATTGGTTTGATCCACTAGTTTCCCAGTTTCATCAACATCCAATTTACAAACAGTAGTCATAGGAGTATCACTTTCTTTAATACTATCCAAACCAAAATGTTTTAAAAGATCCTTTGTATATTTACTTTGATTCAAAATAATACGATTTTCATTTTGGAAAACATGAAATCCAAGAATGTATTTGAGTTCTCCCATTATACTCATTTCAAAATCTTTTTGCATACTCTTTGAAAAATCAGAACATAAAGAATGTTTAGAAGATCCAAAAATAATATCATCAACATAGATTTGAACTATTAAAACATATTTAGAGATTATTTTAATAAAAAGAGTTGGATCAGTAATCCCTTTAGTAATAATTTTTGAAATAAGAAATGTACTAAGTCTATCATACCAAGATCTTGGAGCTTGTTTTAAACCATATAAAGCTTTAGAAAGTTTAAAAACATGATTTGGAAAATGAGGATTAGTAAATCTAGTTGGTTGTTTAACAAAAACATCTTCAACAATAAAACCATTTAGAAAAGCACTTTTAACATCCATTTGATATAACTTGAAATTCAGATGAGCAGCATAGGCAAGTAAGATACTAATGGATTCTAATCTGGCTACAGGTGCAAAGGTTTCCTCATAGTAGATACCTTCCTCTTGACTATATACTTGTGAAACTAGCCTGGATTTGTTTCTAACTATGTTTCCAGATTCATCAACTTTGTTTCTAAAAACCCATTTAGTTCCTATTGTTAAAGTATCCTTAAGTCTGTGAATTAATACCCAGACTTTGTTTCTTTCAAACTGATTTAACTCTTCTTTCATAGACATTACCCAAAATTCATCATTGATAGAATCATTGATATTTTTAGGTTCTAGGTGTGAAAGAAAGGCTTGATGTTCATCCTGGTTTCTTAGAGAAGCTCTAGTCCTTGCCCCTCTATCAAGATTACCAACAATAACATCTAAAGGATGATTCTTTAAAATCCTAGTTGATCTAGTAAAGGTAGGACTAGAAATTTCAGGTTCATCTCAAAGTTCAGGTTCAATAGAAGCAAATTTTGGAATATGTACAGAACTGAATATTTTTATAGCAGGTTTTTTTAGATTTATCATTAAGGTATAGAACACTCAAATATTCTTCATGATTTTCAAGAGATGTTTTAGGCTCATGTGGATCAGTTTCATCAAACATTATGTGAACAGATTCTTCCACACATTTTGTTCTTTAATTAAAGACTCTATAGGCTTTTCTAATTAAAAAATAACCAAGAAAAATTCTTTCATCACTCTTAGAAGAAAACATGTCCAGATTATCCTTTGTATTAAGAATAAAAACTTTGCAGCCAAAGACTCTAAAGTAACTAACTTTATGTTTTCTATTGTTCCATAACTCATAGGGGGTCTTCTTAAGAACTAGTCTAATTAAGACTCTATTAATAATATTTCAAGCTGTATTAACAGCTTTATCCCAAAAGTAAATAGGTAGGTCATATTCATTAAGCATGGTTCAAGCTATTTATTGAAGGGTTTTATTTCTTCTTTCTACTACACCATTCTGGTGAGGTGTCTTAGGAGCAGAAAAGTTGTGACTATAGCCTTTGTGTGAGAAATTAGATTTAAACTCTTGATTTTCAAACTCACGGCCATGATCACTTCTTGGGGTTTTAATCTTAAGTCCACTAAGGTTTTCTATAGATTTGGAGTATTTAATAAAGTAAGAGAAAGCTTCACTTTTGTGAGCTAAGAAGTATACCCATGTATATCTAGAAAAGTCATCTACTAGGACATAGACATAGTGCTTCCCATTTAAACTAGAAACTCTTGAAGGTCCAAATAAGTCCATGTGAACCAACTCGAAATGTTGAGAAGTTGAAACTTATATCTTTGATTTAAAAGAAAATTTATGTTTCTTTCCCTTTTCGCAGGGATTAAAAACATTTTCATTTGGGAATTCATGTTTAGGTAGGTCTTTAACCAGGTTTTTTCTAGTCAGCTTTCTAAGTGAATAGATGTTGCAGTGTCCTAATCTTTTATGCCGAAGCCAAGACTCTTTATGAAAACAATTTAAACAAGTAACATTTTGTTTAGCTAAATCATTTAAATCAACAACATAAACATTTTCATTTCTTAAAGTAGAAAGTACTAAAACATTCTTAGAATTAAAAACATTACAGTAATCATTTTCAAATTTCACATTAAATCCATCATCACATAATTTAGAAATACTTAATAGGTTATATTTAAGTCCATCAACAAATAAAACTTTAGAAATTAAAACTGAATCAGTGTTACCAATCTGGACTAGGCTGATGATTTTTCCTTTATAATTATCACCAAAGGTGATATGGCCTCCATAAACCTTTATTAAGATTTTGAAGCATGAATAATCTCCAAAAAAGTGTCTTGAAAATCCACTGTCCAAGTACCATACCTTCTTGTGATAACTCTTCAAACATGTTTCCTACATAATAGGTTTAGATAGGAAAATATTTTGGTACCCATATTTTCTTGGATCTAGATAGGTTATCAATCAAAGCTTTAGGTACCCATATTTGTCTTATGGGTCTCATATAATTTACAGAAATAATAGATTTTGAAATACAAACTTTATTTGATCTATAACCATATGAATAACTGGTTGAAGCATACAAATTTCCAGAACTGGAATAAACAGAATTTTGTCCAGACTTAGGAATAAATCGGGTTTTAGTGAACTGTCTTTTTCCAGGTTAGTATCCCAAACCAGTAGTGTATTTAGGTGCAACTTGGTTTCCTAACATTTGTGTAAGTGTATCTTTTCCATTTGTAAAATTTTCTAAGTCCTTTCTAAGTTACTCATTAGACATTTTTAATTCAGTATTTTTCTTTAATAGTTGATCATTATTTTCTTTTTATATATCAAAGGCAGATTTAGCAGTGATAGTGAGAGCATGATGTTTCTTTAATGACTTATATTTTTCATTAAGTTCATTACATGTTTCTTCTAGTATATTTTAGTATTCAAACAAGTGAACCTTAGACATATTTTCAGAATTAGAATCAGATTCTGCATCATCTCCAGAATAATATGAATTCAAAACAGGAGTATCTAAAGTTACCTCAGATGGGTTGGTCATTAAACACATGTTGTCACGATTCTTCTCAAAATCAGAAACATTATATTCACTTGTGTTGTCCTCTGAAGCACTCCAAGTAGCTTTCATAGCTTTCTTTTACTTCTTATCCTTATAATCATATATCTTTTTTAATTTCAGTTTTGGACATTCAGCCTTGATGTGTCCTTTCTTTTTGCACTCATAGCAGACTATATCATCTTCCTTGTCAGGCTTTTTCCAATCCTTTTTCTAATTTCCATTGTTGTCATACATTCCTTTGTAGATAAATTTTATGAAGAATTTATTCTTACTATAGAACTTCTTTAATCTCCTGGATATTTGAACCATTTCAGCATCACTGTCAGAATCAGAATCTTCACTGGTTGAACTTTCAGTTTGTATTTGCATTTTCTCCTTGTCTTTACTCGTAGAGGAACTAGACTTGAAAGCAACGTATTTTCTCTTGGGTTCATCATATTCCCCTTTATTCACCTTTATTTCTTCCTCATACATAATTAATTTACCAATAATCTATTTTATAGGAAGTTCTCTAATGTCACATGACTCTCTGATTGAAATAGAAGTGGCCCTCCATCATTCTAGCAGAAATCTCAGTATCCTCATAATTTGTTCCTTAGCTGGAACAACTTTTCACAGTGAACTCATTTTGTTGACTATCTCATTAAACCTGAGATACATATCAGAAATAGGTTCATCAGTTTTAATTTTAAAATTATCATATTTAATAGTATAAGTATTCAGTCTCATTTCTTTAACATTTGTTGTTCCCTCATGAGAAACAACCAAAGAATCCCATATTTCATAAGTAATTTTGGAAGAAGATATTCTATTAAACTGTTCATCTCCTAAATCACAATATAGGGCATTCATAGATTTTCAATTATTTTTGTAAGCAGTATTTTTAGGTTCATCAAAAGTTATTCTTTCAATTTCTGGAATTTTATATTGAGACTCTATAGCAGTCCAGATATCAAAACCCATACATTCCAAATGTATTTTCATCATAAGTTTCCCCTGGGCATAGTTGATGCCATTAAAGAAAGGTGGCCTGTTAGTAGCAGCACCCTCTAGTCTATTGTCCACAACTAGATTTTAGAAAAGAAATTTTAAAGAGATAAAATTTAGAACTAACAGAAATTTAAGATCTTTAAAGATGCAACTAAATTCAAAGTTGAAAAATAGAGTATGTCAAAAATCCTTTAACAAAAACAAGCCCTTTGATACCAAATATTTGTCAGAGTGGATACTCAAGAGAGGGGTGAATTGGGTTCCAATAAAAATTTATGTTAAAAATATTTCTCTTAAAATCCCCCAATTTAAAAACAAAGTTAAACTGTAGTATATCTATACAGGGTGTAAATGTTCAATTAGTTTCTCAAAGATTGATTAGGTCTCAGTTGACTTAATCTGATGATTAAATTAACTTTTGAAACTAGCTTACTGGTTTACAATAAGTATAAACACTTGCTAATTTAACTATCAAAGTAGCTTTAAAATAGTTTTGTATTTAAAAGTAATAGGCAGCATATTATGAAATAAATAAATATAGTTTGCTTATGACTTAAACTAAAAAGCATAACAGAGGTAACCAAGAGGTTTAGTCTCAAGACAAGACTTAGTCATCTCAACAATTTATATAAATTGATCCACACCTTGGATCGGGGGTAAACAAAAGTGAACACACTGTCCAGGTATAAAGACCTCTAACACAGTTCTTCGTGGGAAAAAAACAACAGATCATAGCTGTTCAGGTCTTACCTGACCTCTACCACTATCTACAGTGGGAAACAAGGGTTTTGAAGTGTGAGTGAGGATTTAAGAATCCTCCAGTTTAGCTTAGGAGACAGTGTGTGTGTAAAATAAACAGGGTGCACAAACTGCTTGAAATGTAAAGATAGAATCACTAAATAAAGTGAGAATGAGTTTAGAAAAGATTTAGTGATTGGAAGTGTAGCTCTGGACTTGTTTGGTTGATCAAAAAAACTTCTGAGTCCTTCTCTGGTTTCTGCTCAGAAAACAAAGTGTCATTTTCTTCTTTGGTTCTTGGTCCAGCTTGTCATCTTGAGTTCATGAAGTGTTCCTGGTAGTTCTCCACTCAAGATGCGACTTGTGGTTTCCTTCAGAGTGATCAGATTCGTGTATTTCCAATGTTCTTGGAGTATGGATATAGCCTTGCGTGAATGCTCCACATTTGAATGATGTTCAGCCCTTTTCTTTTTCACTTGTGTGCCTTCTTAGTTCCTTGATGCTTATCGTATGAACTACTTCACATCTCTTTAGCTAGGTCTTTATCTTCCCTTATATAGCTTTTAGCTCCGGCAAATGGGAATGTTTACTGTTTGCATGGGTACTAGGTATAGTTCTCTGACATGGCAACAGAGATCATTAAATAACATTAACTGCATTAAAAATATCTCATGTAATCGTTATCTTAATAAATAAATAGTATTGAGAGTATAGAGTTTGACTGGTTGGTAAATCATTAGTAGCTCGTGTTGGTAAATGTGTATGGTCATCTTTTGTGTACCAGAACCTTCCATTGGTAGCTCTTTGAACTTGCATCGGTAGCTTGTTTGTATCGGTATCACTAGGTATCAGTAACTCCTTCTATCAGTAGACTTACTCTACTGTTAGCTCAGTATACTGGTTCTATCAGTAGCTCTATACTTGTATCTGTGGACTGTGTTAGTCGGTTAATATCAGTCGCCAGTTTGTATCAGTAGGCCAGTTGGTAGCTCGTATCGGTAGCTCTTAGTGTTCTGTATCGGTAAACTGAATCTGTCGGTAGACTTGCTTACCGGTGGACTTATGCATATCGGTAGACCTGTTCCACCGGTAGCTCAGTTTTTGTCCTATCGGTAGACATGGTGTCTGTCGGTAGATCTTGTACATATCGGTGACTCTGTCTATCGGTAGACTGAGTACTGGTAGCTCTATATTAGTAGCTATACCCATATCAGTTACTTAACACTTCTGTTTTATGAAAAGCATATCTGAATGGGATAGAAGAACTTCAGAACTCATATAAACATAGATAGACATGGATTAACATATCTCTGGGATTATTTTAATATTATTATCATCTTGATCATAGATTGAAATAATTAATATATAGAAAAACATTAGATTGATATTATCAAAGTATATGAAAGCATAATTGGGATTACCAAAATAGGTGAGGTCAACATATACTTATCCTCAATATATATCTTTGGGTAATATTACCATGTTAATGTTTTTCTAACTCAAGTTTCCAATGTTTATACTAAACATCCACTACTAACAAATATAATTCCCCAAACCCATTTACCCAGAGTAGGTGAATTATTTTATTATATTGGAATGATCACAAGAAATAAAATCCTGAATGATCGATTAGTTTAGTAGCCATTGAGAAAAAAGAGACAAACATAATCATTACATTACATATTGAAATGAAAAACAACATATTGTCCCATTTAGAAAATCTCATATCCAATAGACTATCTCTACGGGTCAATCATAATATACATCTTCGCATTTTGGGAAAAAATGAAACATAAGAAAGGGGTGAGATTAGATGCTCTATAAGGATAAAAAATATAGAGAAAGCTATCATACATAAGTATAAACTTTTAAGGCATGGTATAAAACTAAAACACAAGACTTATAAAAATAATCATCAAAATTATATGGAAAAAAATTAATCATATTAATAAATTTAAATGTTCTCATGGATATTATAATTGTTCAATAATCACATGTAATATCAACAAAAAATGTCATAATGATGGAAGGCATAATTCCAAACATCATACCCATAACATCAAGGCCTTATTCCAATACATTAAATAACCATACCATAAAGGCATTGATCAAAGACACTAGTTTTTCTAATCAGACCTTCTGATACATCGAGGTTCTATAATAGGCCTCACCCATTATATAATATGTCCAATAAATTCCTCATATGAAAATGGTGAATCATAACATAAACATTCATATTAAAACAATCAAATTAAATGTTAATTCTTTAACCATAACTCAATAATTGTATAAATATAGCATATCCACTATAAAACATTTTATAAAACCTTCAACTCAATATAGAATATTTTATCATCATAAATAAACCTCAATTAATCATAAAATCCAACAAAGGATGTTTATATAGATGAAAATAATCAAATAAATCCATTAAAACTCTTTGAGATAGATATCACTTTTAACATTAAATAATTTAAAATCCAAACAATTATTAAATAAATATTTTCTTTTAAAAATAACATTATAATATTTTAAGGTAATTTTAAAAAATTTAAGGCTTCATAATGATGGAAAATTTCCACTTCCACCATATAAGTTTAAAAAACATTTTATCCTTAATTTTTTTAAAATGTTATAAAGTAACCTGTTCGGAAAATGATGGAAATGCTCCTTTCAATACGTTTTATTAAAATTTAAAAAATGGGTAAAATGACTTTAAAAAATTTTAATAATGTTTTTTAGTTCATTTTGAAGAAACATAGAAATTCATGGTAAATATTTCCCACTAGATACTAATGTATAAACAACCGCGTATAATAATGAGATTGTTAAATTAACCCTTACCTTATACTTTCTTTTAGTCGATGGTGTGTCAACCTCATATATAATGGTTAAATAAATTTATTAAATTATACCAGGTCCATATTTATATTTATTATATAATATAAGATCCTATTATATTGTTTTGGTAATAATATTTCAGTATTCCCATTGTTTCAGGTGTTAACTTCTTCGATTTCCAAATCATGTTTTGTCCTGTAAGTCATTTTTCTTATGAATTGGATACATTTCATTCATATTATGAATGAAATTAATTAATTTATTATATTTTTTACTCATCATATAAATTTTATAATCATTCTTGAATGGTTAAAGTGGATAATGAATCTCAAAGTGTTGTGGAGATGGCATGTCGTACGTACAGACGAGTGACTGTTTCATTCCCTTGATTATGAAATGGTATGGAATTGTATGGTATATTAATTATACTGAATAATTATCATATAATATTGATTATTTATATATATTATACTCATCAATATACCCATCCAAATAATTTATTATTGAATAAAAAATTAGACCACGATGTTGAGACGGTAAGCCATATGTACGCACGGATGGTGATATAGTCATTCATATGATGGATGAAAAAAATAAATATGGTTGTCACGTTATTATAATAACATATCTATATATTTTTACATGTTATTTAATATTTTCATATGGAAAAAATTTAATAGGAATTTTATACAGAAAATAAAATTAAAAGAGGTTAAAAACAATTATCTATTTTTCAGGTGTCTCATTTTGATTTTCATAAAAAGGCACATAAGATGGATTTCTCCCCCATGTGTGGCCTCTTGGATGAATTGAGTGAATTTTTTAGGATGTTTGAGAATTTTTTGGCTCATCAATGGGGCTTTAGTGGTGTGAATTAAAGAAATAGAGAAGTTCCCTTTTATAAGAAATGCGAGGGGCACTTTTGGATTATCTTAAATTATTAATTTATATTTAATTGAATTTCAGTTTCAAATAGATAAAAAGTTGTTTATTATGAGGATAAGACAATTATGGGTAAAAATCCTCAAATAAATTTATTTTTATACAATTTTAGGTCAAAAAATTAACCTCATCTGTTGGGTTTAACCCTTAGTTAAACAGTTTAACTCATACCATGTTTTCTTGTATTTTTATAGTATAATGTTAATATAGTTACTATAAAATGAGAAAAAAATCAAATATGATAATTTATTAAAAATTTAAAATTATCCTTATTAGTTGAAAAAAACTGATATTTTTTTGAATTGAATAACATTTAATGAAATATTATTTATTTTAAAGTATCATTTATATTAGTTCTGATACTATTAAAACTATTCATTTTTAAAAATATAAAACCAACATGGTAAATTTTAACCAATAATTCCAATATGTCACTAACATATCTATATTATCTATAAATTATTTTATGAAATTAATTATGTAAAAATATATTTGTTAACATTTTTATTATCAGTTAGTTGATTCAACATTTATAATTCAATTATCGCATCATTATTATGTCACTATTTAATTTAACTATTTATTTACTAAAAATATAAATAATTTACCATCATCCATTTAATAATTTAAAATTTATAAATAGTATTTATAGTCCACCATATCACATATATATCCTCATATAATAAATTATATATTTATTAAAATTTGAATATGACATTTTCAACTCTTCTTTAAATAAAATATAATTTATGTTCTAATCATACAAATGTGTCTTAAAAAGGTTCATATGTTAGAACTAATTTTTTTTGTCCGAAAGACCTACCCATTTAAATTAGGAAATGTGATATGATAATATTATATTATTATAATATTATTTTTACCTATAATTACCATGTTTACCTTTAACAGTGGGAAATAAAACTCAAAAGTTACTATTCACCAAAAGTTATTCTGATCCTGTTAGAAATTTTTTTTCATACTTATTACAACCATTATGTCCTTTTTTTGAAATTTATTTCACAGAATTAGTAAATTTAGGTTTAATACAAATATGAAAATGTCGTTATAAGGCAGTTAAAAGGTACTTTCAAAGGTTTAATAAAATATTTATAACTAATTATATTATTAAATGGATACAATGAAATATAATGTATTAATATATGTATTATTTATATACTGTTACCTTAAAATAAATTTATAGTGAAATAAATATGTAAATGAAAAATTCAGTTTTAACAACAATGAAACATTTTTCACTATTCATCAAAAAGTAAAAATTTTCAGAAAGATACCAAATATTTACCCTAATCTAATTTCGATGATCTAAATAAAAAAACTCTTTTTTTCAAAAAATAATGATTTTTAAATTTCATAATCTTTTTAATGCAATTAATAGCCTATTTTTAAAAGTCTTGTTAGATAGTTCATGGTGCGATCGAACTCGGTGTTTCATACAGTGCAAGCTATTCTATAATTTAAAAAGAAGAATTCCATAGTAAAATAGGGTTTTAAAAATGCCCACAATTGATTATCCAAGGGTGATTCATTTTATATTCCCTCAAAAAAAACTTCTAACATGAAATATTTCTACTCTCCATTCTCTTTCCTCATACAATATCATTGCTCATTTTTGTATTTGAATCCATTTTTTGGGTATCTCCAAATACACTTTTTGGTTATGTGGTATCCTTACATAAAAAAATGGTCTAAACTAACATATTAACTCTTGAATAGATAAATATAACATCCTAAATTAGAAACCCCAATTTGAAAACATTACATTCTATAAGGGTGAGCTTACATGATAGACTTAAGACATGATCCTCCCATGACGACCTTAGTTAATCGAGCTAAAAATTGTTCTTTTCTTATCACATAATATTTCTTTACCTTCTCCACCAATAAAATAACCCATCATAAATATAAAACTTATGTTACCTCCTGAAAACATCATGGAGTTTTGAGATAATGGATAGAGATAGTACTGCACCTAAAAAACGACCCACCGCGAATCCAGATCACCAAAAAATTCCAATTTTATCAAAGCTTCACTAGAAAAGTAACAAATACCAACCATAAACCAAGAACCTAAAAAATACATCATGAAAAAATGTATTTCATGATACTATAATTTAATCCCAAAAAATAAAGGCAAAAAATGAATTGTAGAAATATTTCAACACTAACATGACATTTCCCACCATTACCATACCCACCATCATTGAAACACATATTATTTGTTTTTTATTGGAATTAGGGAATTAATTATTATATATCCCTATCCATATTGTCTTTTTTCTTATTTTTTCCTTTTTCAATAAAAGGGATCTACCCAAGCTTGTTTTTGAATAGTAAATAATATATTTTTATATAATTTAAACACAAAAAAATTATGATATTTGGAAATGTTAGTGAGACATGGTTGATAATATCAACCATATTTTATTTATGTCACACTTTTTCATTTTATGTTAATTTCATGACTCTTATATTGTAAAACACATTGATGCCAAATTATTTACCAAAAATGCTATCTCATATTAAAATAAAGAGTTAATGGTTATAAAACATATAAACTCAAGAAAATATTATTTGATAAGAGTATATTGATTCACCATAATCCTATAATTGAGAAATAATACTTTGGTTCAAATATAACATGAATACTGATATATATTAATTTAATAATTCATGCAATTCCCAGAGTTCCCATGCATTCACTTATAAAACTGAACTACCTCTCCTCTCTTCCTTGAACCTGTTGAGAGATTTATTTTAGAAAAGACCTACCCAGTTATCTTTGAAATTTGACTCCCCACAACATATTGGCCTTGGTTTTATAAAAAAATATCCTATGATGGTTTTAGGTGTAAACCTACAGAGGTTTTTTGATGAAGAGTTATAGTTATTGACCATCAATTTTCATTTTATTTCTTCTTCTACCTCCTTTAATTACTTTCAATATTGATAAAATATTTACATTAGAATCATACATAGGCATAATTTTAAAAATATATTTTTTTATTATAATAATGATAATCCACTTTTTAAATGGGTTGAGAAGGAACAATTACATGAACCGCAGCCCTAGAGGGACTAATCCTATAACATATCCCAAAGGCCGAGAGGCACATTTCCAAATACACGACCATAAGTCCCAAACCCAACTACCCTTGTAAATACCCTACTAGACATATAATTCTTTTAAGACTCCTAGATCACCATCTTGCATGGTTGATTAGATAGTGTTTTCCAATGTAAAGATACATAGTGCCTATTACCGATGGTGATTTCTATACTATATCATTCTATCAATCTTATTAGCTCTATTATAGTGGAATTTACATACTCTAATATCTCTTTAGAGACCTACCCCTATATGGTTCAGATGGATTACATCATGGACTTGCTATCCTATAGCCTTTGTCCTGATGGACTAAGGTATCTTAGAGGCCCTATATCTCAAAGGCTAATGTTGACTTAAAGGCTATTTTCCCCATAGTCCCATTTCGGTGGTCTGAATTCCCAAATTTAATTAATCGTTCTAGATGTTATCATGAAACTATAGTAAATTATATGGTATTATTTTAGTATCTTGTAAATATAGCACTATTAAATTTTACCATTGGATTCACACATGATTATTGGGCTTCATAACTATTTAGAACCACCCCCTCCCAATTTCATAATAATATTATTCCCTCATCTAGTGTTCTCCCCTTTCACTAATCCATCCTAGCTCCGAGAGTTTCCTCTTATCTTCTTTAGCATGAAATGCCATGCCCTCCACAGTGGTGTTCCCTCGCTTCTAATCTCTCTATAAGTTCTTAAAGGATTTGTTACTCATTGTCTTATCCCTTTTTCACCTGCTTTTGTCATTAACATCCATACCATGACCACTTTGATAGGTTATTCATTAATGAATGTCCTTTAAAGAACTGCGTCATGGTTGGACACTTGGATTATCGCCACGTTCTTTTTTGCTTATAATGCACTGATGTTCTGAATTCCACATGGTCCAAAGGTACGTGATATTATGATGGATCTTGATTCTTCCTGCTCAGATGAAATTATTATTTTCACTAGAAATGTGATACTCTACTCACATCGATTTGCGTATGGTTCCCATATCTCCCTCTTTCATTTCAAAATCCCACTATTCGGAATATATTGGGTAACCTCGTCGAGTGTTTACAAGTCTTTGATGAGAGATCTCTCTCCTTATGCCGCCTGATTGATCCCCATATGTGTATAGAACTATATATTATAAATCCAATGTTATACATTTTTTGGATTGAGGATAGTGGAAAACTCTGTTATCAACAAGCAGTTGTCTTTGAAAATTTGTTCAATTTCTACATTTTGTGCTTCCATCTCAAAAACCTTCAATCTAATTATCATTCACCTCATAGATAGGATAAGTCTTGTGTGTCTACTGGTAACCCATCAATTAGTGTTGTACCCCTTCAATTATAGGAACGGTCATTTCTTCCTAGATCGTTGGAAAACCCAGCCATGATGTAGGGGGAGCCCGTTTCTCCTCTACCGTTACTGTTTGGAAGATGGATGTTATTGCTCCTTTTAGTGCAAGTATTGATGGTAGGGATGAAGGATATGTCTCAACATTTGTAAAGGATGTTCAATACAATCCTCCATGGAGTAATCCCTTTGTTTCTAAAGTCTTCAATTTCTTGAGGGATGATTTGGGTATTCTATAACATGTTGTTCAATGTCCATTGGAAAATTTTGAACCTCACATGAAAAATAATGTTGCTGCCATTCAAGGCCCTGGAAATAACTGGGGAGTGGTTACTTGAAGGCCAGGTGAGAAAAGTTTATTCTGTAAGACTTCTTATTATGTGGAGGCAGTACATATAGGGATTGATTAAACTAGATGTGAGGTACCCCAAGTTGATCCAATTACAATGAAAATTTTATGACCCAGAACATTGGTGTCAACTATGAAATAAAGTAACCATTTTGAGAGTCTGGAGAATAATGGGTCTGGCCAAGAGGCTAACAAGGTGGAAAGCCTCAATAGGAAGAAAGGTATTCTATGGGAGGAGTCTTGGGATGACATATCTAGTCAGTTTTTAATAGTCAGTTCTCAATAATTACAAGATAGTGATGTCTATAGTCCGAGGAGGAGGAAGGGACAGTGAGGAGGCAAGATTTTTTGAAAGGGATATTCATATATGCCTTCACTAATAAAGAAATGATCTACCAAAAAGTTGAATTCCCAAGTGATGGAAGTTACATTTATCATTAATGGTAATGTAGTTCCTACCGAGGTTGCAGTATCCAGGGTTGATCCTGATAAGAATGTCCTATAAGAGACAGACATGGCCCCTATACAACCATTGAAGCTTCTTCTGCATTCCGGAGAAGTAATGGGGGAGGAATCCATTGTGAAAAATGCTTCAAAAATAATATGGTGACAATATGATGCTAAGGACCATTCGGTTGACTACCAATAGAGAATACAATTATTAGATTGACCAGAAGAATCTAATCTTATTTTGAGGCTTTAATACAGGAAAAATCAACCAAGAGTATTTCATGCAAGCATGGGAAAAACTGGCACTCTGCATTGAAGACCATATAGAGGATGATCTGGAAACATCGGTAACCTCTCTATCCTAGAATCTCATTAAGGATATGCATACCTATAGGCTGATGTTTTCTTTTAATAAATTTTTCTTTCTCCTGGAGTTCCTCAATTTTACCATAAAAGTTTCTTTTAGATAATAATAAAAAAATTGAATTTGGACCCCAAATATGTAATGATTTTATTTAAGTAATCTATATCCATCACTTATTTCATAAAAAAGGAATCAAAACTGATGCTCATTTGTACAAATGATTATAGATTCCTGAACAAATGTAATTCATTTTACCACACCGCCTAACATAATTGGTTATAATGAAGTAATTAATGTATATATATGATATTAATGAAATAATTTACTTCTATAAAGATAATATATCATATTATTTCTTACTTTTCCATTTACTGAAAATGGTAATGTCATTCTTGTGTACATGTGGATTACTACCACCATAAATCGATGTGTTTCATTTTTCATTTCCATATCACTTGGAAGGTGTATATATGTTTATCTAAAGATATAATATTATATTAATGATATCAGAATCATTATTTAATGATAAAATAATTAATTTCATATTTTAATCATGATCTATGTAAATGAAAATGTTACTCATGAATATATAAAACACACCGTCTCTATGATTCTAACATAGTTTATTTTTTGTAACCAAATTTTATGATTGGTTTTAAAATTTTAATTGATGTATATAATTGATAATTTTTATAATATTATTATTTATATGATGAAATAATAATATATATTACTAGATTCCTCTAACCAATTTAATTTTTACCCTATGATAAAAATCTCACCATAACATCTCACATGAACTTAACTGATTAAGTAACTAAATATTATATTATAATTCATAAAATAAAATGAAAAATTATTCAAAAATATGTTTAGTAAATGAAATTATAATTATAAATTTTTATTCCTGATTATAAATAACATAAGTGAAGATTCAAACTCTAGATAAGGAGTATTTTCACATAAAAACAAGTTTAAAATGTTTTAATGGATTATTTTTGTTATATTTTTAATTAATTTTGATATTATTTAAATTATTAAATTAATATGAATTAATTATAAAGGTTTTTTATTATTATTATAAATTTATAATAAAAATAGAAGCAACATTGTAATCTATTTTATACATATGGAATTTAGTTTTCTTAAAAATAGAAAAAATGATTGTTTAACTTTTTTCATATTGGATGTTAATGGATTTTCTCATTTCCATAAACATCATCTCATTTTTTACATCCCCCATATTATTCTATTTTTTCTTCAATAAAAATCCATCCACCCTTTCTTTGGGGTATTTTAGTTTTGGAAATTGGTTCATTATAGGAAAATATTTTTCAACATCTAAAACTTTTTTTCATATGTGTTCAAAATAGATATTAAATGGATTTATAATTAAAAACTGAAAGAATAAAATGTTTTATTCATGATATCATATAGAATAATTATATTTTATGATAGGTGTTCCCAATATAACATAAATTATTGGTTTATCTAGATACAGTCATGTTGATGCTCTTTTCCATCACAGAGTCTAACAACTGAAAAAGGGGAATACCTTAGCATAAAGAGATTCATCCTTTGAAGAAACATCAGAAATTAACAAAGGCATGAAGATAGATTTGGTTAAGAATGGGCCACACAGGATTCATCATGGTCGCACATGTATACCTACGCGCCACATATTGGGCGCATAGGTGACCTGCGCACCCTATTTGATTTTCACCTAGGGTCTTCAGCAGCCTATAAATACCCCTTGTGGGCCCCCCATTTCTGGGACGAAAAATCCAAAAACTCAGATTTCTTCTCCCAGAGCCCTAGTCTCTACATGAATTCTTCTTAACACTTATAAGGCAATTTATTTCCTAGAATGAAAGATCTAAAGAGGGGGAACAAGGCCTAAGTGTTGAAATTCATCAACACCTACACGCCTTAGTATATAACCCTTAAGGGAAATGGTCACACTTGCACGCTGACTTATCCCTTCAACAGAACCTGCGTGCCACCCTTTTTCAAGACTTTAGGGATAATTCTAAGAGCTTGATCCAAGTCTCTCCCAAGTATTACCCCATTGGTTAACGGGCGTGAAAGTACCCAAGTGTCACGTAGGTATACCTGTGCGACCCGAACATGTGCACCCAAATAGGACCTGCACGCCTACCTCTTTTTGGGTGTCCCTCTTGTCCATTCATCTATTTTATTCAAATCCACATATCCTCTTCAAGATTTATCCTTCAGAACCCTCTTGAAATCCATTTGTGGCATGATTCCTTGGTTGGATTTCTTATCTGAAAGGAATTCCATGAAATCTCTCAAAACCTAGTGATTTACATATCTTCATGTAACTAAGGTGAGAGATTTCATTTATTCAACCTCATCCATTAAGATGATAAGATCTTTAACCTGGGCCTACTTTTTAGGAGTAAGCCCCAGTCATAATTCCCCTAACATGGGCCTCCTTTTAAAGAGTAAGCTCCAGTTCAAGTTCCCTTAATATGGGCATCCTCCTTAAGAGTAAGCCCCAAATTTCAAATTCCTTTAACCTGGGATTCCTTCTCAGAAGTAAGCCCCAGTTCTCAAGTCCCTTTAACCTGGGCCTCCTTCTCCGGAATAAGCCTCAGTCATAATTTCTCTTAACCAGTCTTAATTTCTTTTTGATTTGGGCATCCTCTTTAGGAGTAATCCCCACATCCCCTCTTAATTTGGGCATCTTCCTCAGGAGTAAGCCCCAAGTTAGAGTATCTAAATCTCCATTAAAGCACATATACCTTTATAGACCCTTTTCATGGACTTATTCCCTGAAATAAGTCCCGATCTTTATTTATTTGGGAAATAATACATACATAAGCCCCATATCATTCCTTGTGACCGCATCTTTCGTGGCACAAATTGTCAGGTTTACTGATACTTCTTGTTTCTCACACTGAACATGACTCACGTGAGTTTAAAGTGTAAAAGTAACAATGACACATCTATTTGGGCCATTAATCATACGTAAGCCCCACAATTCCCAACCGAACTACATGGAATTTGATCTCTACCTTAAAAGTGGAGTACTTAGGAATCCTTTCTGAGGTTCAATCCCATCACCAATTAATTATAATCCATCCCATATTATGTTAAACTATATCTTAATTCCCAAACTACATGGGTTCTGATTCATTTTCTAACAAGGATACGTAGGTAACCCATCCGTGGGTATGATCCCAACTCTAAAATACTCCATGTCCTTCTGAACGACAATAAACTTCAAGTGCCCCGCTAAGTGGCTTTAAAACCAGTATGATTATCATAATAACCAAGAGATCTTTATATAATGTGTTGAAGGATATCATTGAATAAGAATCTCTAACAAATACAGATGATTCTCTATCAATGAAGAACCTCAAATACATATAAAAGACTCTCCAAATCTCATACATATTAATCATTTGTTGTCAGATCTTAAGGAAAGAACATTTTCATACATGGTAGTGTAATACGGATTCACCAACATAACTTAAATCTATAAATAGAGTCTCAGAGTAGACAATAATTCACCCCAAAAAGGTGTGATTAGTCCGACCTACCATCCTTTTGGCCAATGCAAATTCTTAAGCCTAATCAGCCTACAACTAATGATCACCTACCTTTGGAAAGTAGGTCCAAATGGATATAGAATCATTGGATGTTTCTGGTTCTATGAATAAACCTGTTAGAAATGGATTGGAATGTTTGAACCTTAAAATAAACAAGGTCATCCCCATTTCCAGATGAAAAAAAAATGGTGAACCCAACATGAATCCTTAACCATGTTAAAATGATGTTTTACTTATTTGTTAGGCCCCTATTTAAACTCAATGAGAGGGCCAACAAAACAATCAATAACATATGTTCTCATCCAAAAGATGTAGTGGCTGAACTTATCTAGATTATGTCTGTTATATCAAACATGCTCTCTTTTCCAAGATCTCCTGCATTACTGAAATGACTTCTCTAAATTTCACACCTGTGAATACCTATACTGTGAATACCTCTACTGCTACTCAAGCTGGATCATCATCCTCTCTGAGGACGACATCACCTTCTCAACATCTTAAACACTAGGTATCAAATTCACTGGTTAAGGAATACTATCGACACGTTACCATTCCGACTCTGGAGGCCACTCGACAAGCCCTCCAAGTCAATAATTCACCTTGGTCATCCGGACAGCGAGGACTAGCAATCAAGAAACAGGTGGTGCCAACCACCGTCTCCAACCGTTTCTGGTCATTATCCCTAGAACGCAATCACTATTCCCTCCCATATTATGCGGAGGTCAATGGTAAGGTCATTAAAGGACTTAATTCAAGGAGACAGGATTCATTCCCAAATGCTCCCACCAAAAATCACCGCTAGACTTGTGTGGTAGTGTGCCCTCAACATGATGACAGTTTCGTCTCCAGGCGTTCGGCTCAGGTCCCTCGAACCCGAGCAGGCAAGATGAACCACCAGAGGTGACGACCGGTCAATAGTGAGCAAGTTCTTATCTCTGACATTTCTAGAGAAGTCCACCAACCTAAATTGGTGGAAAACAATGAGCGGTCACACACACCCGTCTATTTTAATTCCGCTGTCCAGCAGACTCATCTGGAAGCAACACGCCATTCCCGCCCGGCAATTCCAGCGGAGTAGTAGAGTTAGGAACATACACCTGTTTATAAATTTGTAGCTAGTCGGCAGGCACGTCTGAATACATAAGATGAAGCCCACCAACCCAATGAGTTGACAACTGGTAAATAGGCACATACACCTGCTTACACTCATCAATCCATCCAGCAGTCTCAACTACTAGTATTGAAGGAAGTTCATAAACCACGTTTGGTGGAGTGCAATCAGTAGGAACATACACCTACCAGTATTGATCAAGCCTACCAACAGTCTTGTTTGGTAGCACCTAGAGAAGTCAATTGGAATGCCCCAATGACAAACAGGATGCAGACTCAACTCTCTACCCCCACACATGAGTACTGTCTGGATTCACTGACAGGAAAAAGAGGACATGAGCAGGAACTCACACCCACTCCAAGCATGGAACGGACGTATATCCCCATTCCGGGAGCTGAATTCACCAAGAATATTCTATCAATGGTGAAAGAGCAGAAGAAAATCCCTGATCATATTCTGGATGCCTGTCAGAATATTATAACAGCTTCAGTAGCATCACAGGGAATGAAATTCAAATCTATCCCTACCAGTGGAGTGACACATATACGGTTTACTCTGGACCAGACACACACCTCTGTTCCAGTCTAATAGGTTTGTGGGACATACTCCCCCCATGTCACACGAATAAGCAAGTCAGGCACATACACCTGATTTGAGTGGAGATAATCAGCCTAACCTGACTATGTCTCCTGAGCAGGCACATACACCTGCCCATAATAACCACTTTTGTCAAAAAGTGGTTCCTAAAGTAAGTAAGAAGACATATAAGATGAAGACCCATCCAACATAGTCAAGAAATCAAGAGACAATCCATAATAAAGCCTTAATCAATGCTGAATTTCTTGATGCACTCAGAGAATTATCTGTTTCAACTCAAGATTCTACTCTCTCATTTCCCAATAGTGGGAACATTACATCTAAAGGTCTGCATCAGAAACTTCCTCATGAAGGCTTGCTTCATGACATTTTGGTCTAACTTGAAGTTTCATCTTCAGATGGGAGCCACAAGAACCCTCTATGTGGCCAGAAGACCAAGGAGAAAAATGTTTCATCTTTTTATATAACACACCATGGTGGTCTTTACCATGATGATGAATTTAGCTATGAAAGTACTCTCTGCAGTAGTAATTCACATTGCCTATAAAATGATATAATGGAAAACGTAGTGACGATAAATCCCTCTTATCTTGAGGCACTAGAAAATGTGTAGCCATTCATGTCTGATTCTTTACCATTAGAAGGTGAAATAATTTCTCAATCAGAAGATAAACGGGGGTGTAGGTCATTCTTCGAGCCACCCTGGGGTCATTCATCTTCTAGTTTGATCAATTAGTTCTCTACCAATCGTGTTGAATTGAATGAAGCAACAAGGAATCACCAGCTATGGTCTGATCAGGTAGAAGATTCTTTATTGAATGATAATGAGGAAGTGTTGAATATGAGAAAATAAATGGCTAAAGGTGAAGTGCCAGTTATGTTTTGGCCTTTGGCTGACTCTCAGTATGACATTCCAGAGATGTTGACGGAAGATTGTATTCAAGATATTCGTCTCAACAAGTGGAAAACTCTTTGTCAATTGAAAAGGAAAATATTATCTTATGATGAATATAAAAATAATGTCAAGATAATAGAATGGTTACAACACCAAATTGATTTGGACTCTCTCTCAGTTTCTTGATATCCGAAAGCTGAAAGGCTGTAGAGAACCCTTCAGCGTTCATGCCTTGGCACACTAAAAAGGTTGCACCAGTTAATTTCCAATGCCCCATCTGGTATTCATATCAGAGGATGGGGTGTTCATGGAGCACTAAATTTCACTGTACTCTCTAGCCAATGAAGCCCACCAAAAATGGTCTCATGCAATGTTATTGTCCATGGCCTGCCACAACCAATTGTCTTTGTTTGTAATCAAAGGCTCGCTCAAAAACAGTCCTCAACTAGTTCTTCTCAAAATTAGGCATACAAAGAAAAAGTTGTCAAATTACTCTTGCATCAGGAAAATGAGAATATCGAACAGGATTCTTGTTTAGAGCGTGCACATCATCAAGTGATAGAAGTGTCAGAAATCATCCAATGTTCATTTGAGAGAGGTGATTTGAGTGGATGTAGGTTGATGCATCCATACAATTTCAGGAATAAAGTCCACAAGATCCGGAGAGATTTTAAGAAAGTCTCACATATAGAAACTCAAGAACCACCCCAGCTTGCCAGACTGGGGACTCTTTTAGCCCAAACCTCAGAATCAACAAATAGAATTCGAGGAGTTGAGTAGGAAAGTCCAGAACAGCCCCAGTCCACCAGACTGGGGACTTTTTCAAATCCTCAATCACTTTTGCAGAGAAAGTCAGTCTTTTCCCGATTAGGGAAGAGGCCACAAGAGGAATGAAGAGCCAAATTATCAGGAGATCCCCTCCAAATTATAGTTTTTCTAGAAGTTCCTGAGGGATGAAATCAACAAAATAAAATTTCTCATCAAGGACATGGAAGAAGACAATATCGTAGAAATGATGATAGAAGTGATGCAATGCATTATGCATCAATTAATTTCATCAATGTCATTGTTTCTGATCCTCCAGAACATGAAACTCATTCAGAGGGATCAGATGAAGAAGTTCCTGCTCAAGAAGTTGTATGCACAGACACAAATGAAGAAGGTGTGTGTACAAGAAATCAAATTATTACTCAGAATCTAGGTATTCCTTCAAATAATCAACTTCCCCATATCTTAAAGGCATCCAACAAGGGGAAAGGAAAGAATCAAGTTACATACCATATCTCTAGATAATGCTAATCACTTTCACTAGAGAAAATATTTGCACAACAGGAGGAAGAAATGAAGGAACTGAGGAGGTTGAATGTAGAACTAATTCAAGGTAGTCTTCCTTCGAAGCGTACTGGAGTTAGTCAGCCAAGGGAATTTATTGCAGTTACTGAGATGGATCAAGAATATCCTCGTTAATCAGTACACCCTCACGGGTCTAATCTTATGGGTCATACGCAACAACAATCGGTGGTGCTACCATCAGTTGTTGTATCAGCCACCACACCTGTCCAAGCTCTAGTTATTTCACCTGCTCAGGTCTAAGCTCAACTGAATGTTTCTCAAAAGTTAATAACTACTATTGAATCATTAACAGCTCGGTTGGAAGATATGGGGGGAAAACATGCTCACATTCAACCAAAAAAGAGAGATTACCCTGAATGGGTTGACGCAATTACTCCCCCATAAAATTTTGCAAGTACCACATTCCCAATCATTAATGGTTTAGGAGACCCAGAGCAACACTTAACACATTTTTTTTTCTCATTTTGATCCTATGATGGGAACCCCTCAACAACAGGTAGCAGTTAAGCTCAGGTGTTTTGTACAGTCATTACAAGGGCATGATTTTGTCTGGTATACAAGCTTGCAATACCGGTCAATTACCAGATGGGTGGATCTCCATCAACAATCCCTTCATTAATCCAGTTCAAGTTTTACAAAGACAATAATTTTTGATTTACAAATTGTAATGAAAATGAGAATAAAAGGGATTCATATTTCATTGCTCACTGGAAGGGATTAACATATTTCCTGAGCATAGAACTCCCTCAAGAAGAGTTGTTTCTAATATGTGTGGAAAATCTACGTGATGAATTTTCCACACCATTGATCCCTGTGAAATACACATGAGGGGTTTGAAACCTTACTTCAATTGCTCAGCAGATTGAGGACTCTCTTATGAAGACTAAAGATAAAACTTGTGTAATTCCTTTAGCTCCAGGAAAAAGAATGGGTAAAGAAGAGACTACTAAAGTTACGCTTAAACAAGAACTTATAACTTCTTCTACTTCAAAACCATCATCTTATCGAAGGTATCTACCTCTTGAGCATAAACAATAGAGGTCGTTTCGTCAAGATGATCAAAGAGATCAAAGACAGAAACAATCTGAGGATCTGAAGAGAAAAGTTTATTCTTTCCGAAATGAACAAGTTTCTTGTTACTTTATTTCAGCTCTGGAAAATAATTTGGTTCAATTTTGAAGGCAAAAAAGGCCGAACAAGGAAGGAGATGAATAAAGTCCCAACTATTTCCCATTTCATCAGATGTTGGGGCATCCTATTCAGGAGTGTTTTTTCTTCAAAGACCTCTTGAAAAAGATGTTGGACTCAGGACAAGTCAAACTGAAAGGTTTTTCAGCTCAGGTAGTATGTGTTACTGCTACAAATCCAGAGTAAGAAAGTGAGTGGCAAGAAGTAAAAAACAAAAAATGCGTAGAAATATGATGATTGGAAGGTAAGGAAAACGATCAACCGATCTCATGAAATTTTTCAAACTCAATTGAAGAAACCAATTGTGTCTTCTGCTATGAATGCCATAGAAAAACCTCCTTCATAAAAAGAAAAATTCTCAAAGGGGTGTCATAATTCAAATAAAGAGGAACAATCAGAAGAACATGAGATCGTGTCAAAGCTGAAGTTGTCTTTGACTCTGAAAGATTTTATGCCATCTACTTCAAAGCCACAGACACCGACCCACCAAACGGCACAACCTAAACTAGATAATCAGGCAGGGTCTTCATCAGATAAAGAGTTGATCTTTGGTTCTGTTAACATGATTCACTTAACAGATCCCAATGCCTGTCACAGTTTCAATTTCGATGAGACTGAGTTCCCTGTATCAAACATAGGAATTAGAGGGAGTTCCAGAGGTCTAGGATACATAGGAAGACGTGGATATCCTAGAAGCCACTATTCCAATCCTACCCCTACTAGAACTACATATGCATTAGAAACTCATGGAAGAGCCCTTCAGCGGTCTTAAAAAGAACAAGAAAATTATTCCACCAATAACAGATTTAGTCCTGGCATAATTATTCTGGAGGATCAGTTAGAGGTTCTACCTTCTTCCTCTCAGAAAGTAAATAGACCTATTTATTCTAATCATCCAAATCTAGGAGTATTTTCAACTCCTACCCTGATAAAAGATTCATCTACTTACAAATCATCAACTTCTAAGGCACTTGTCAAACTACAAGTTCTTGTTGGGAAAAGCATACCTTTGGATCAAAAATATGTTGTCTTGAAACTTTTTTCCCAAGTATCGGCCAAGTTATCAATTTCAGATGCCTTGAACCTATCAAAAGATCTTCGGGAGGCACTCATTGAGGCTTTGTGAAGTCCTCCGGAATTTGAAACAGAAATTGATGCGGCTAAAGTCTACCATGTATAGAATGATCCTACAGAATACCATGTAGTGATATCTTTTACAGATGAAGATGAGGATGATGTTGTGCATGGACATATTAGACCTTTGTATTTATCTATCAAGGTAAATGGTGTGGACATCCAAAGACATTTCATTGATAATGGTTCATGAGTCAACCTCATCCTCATTCGTGCACTTCATCAATTGGGCCTCACAGAATCTGATTTATCTCTTTCTACTCTGATGTTGCAAGGATATGATAAAAATGAACAAGAACCATTGGGCAAGATTACACTTAGAACTTAGTTTGGAGACCGTTTATCCAATTAAGATTTCATGGTTGTTGATCATGATATAACATTCCATGTTTTGGTTGGAAGACCTTGGCTACATCAACATGCAGATATCCCTTCATCATACCATCAATGTCTCAAATATTGTTTCAATGGTCAAATTGGGACATTGTATTGTGATAAGGCCACATTCAAAGCATGTGAATCTCAATACATTGAGGCAGAATTCTATCACATGGGGGGTAAGGAGAAATCCACAATAAGGGAGGTTACCAAGGTTAATTCTTCATATGGTTTGGAAAAGATTCTTGTAAACCCATTCACACATGTGATTATAGATTATGTTTTTCCTATTAGTCTGATTGACAGGATAGAACCAAATCCAAGTACTCTTATGGAAACTTCTATAAATTCAATTACGGCAATCAAGCTAGACAGCATGGGAGAAAATGGTGATTCACCAAGCAATGATGAAAGCTCAAATGGAGATTTCTTCATTTCATCAGCTAAAATCCAGCAAGTTTATAATTCACCAACCAGGATAGAAGAAGTTATAGCAATGTCAGAGGTGAATGATGATGTCAATTATCAATCCATAACCTCCTCTTTATTACCCAAGGAAGACCCTTCATCAACAATAGGGTCATAAATGGAAGCCTCTTATTCAAGTTGTTCAAATTTTATCATCTCTCCTGATCATGGAAATTCTGCTTCATCATCTACTATGAAAGTAAAAGTAGAAGAGATAAAACATGTTGAAGAAGAAGAGGAAGATCTCAGGGATGGTCCTCCTTCTTTTGAAGAGGTTATCTCTACCACTGTAGATTAAATCTGAGAAATAAATCTGGGTAAAAAAGAAGATCCATACCCTACTTTAATTAGTGTGGCCATGACTCTTGACGATCAAGACATGTATATTCCATTTTTGATGCAAAATTGAGATATATTTTCATGGAATTATACAGAAATTCCAGGTCTTGATCCTGATTTTGATACTCATCATTTGGGTTTTCCAGAAGAACATCGAGGATTCAAACAAGCTGCAAGAAGAACACACCCAACTTATACTTCCACAATTGAAGATGAAGTGGATAATATTATCAAAGCTAACTTCATTAGAGAAGTTCAATATCCCAATTGGTTGTCTAATATTGTCCCTGTGAAAAAAGAATAATATACAAATTAGAGTTTTCATTGATTTCAGAGATCTTAATCGGAATTGTTCTAGGGATGATTTTCCAGTTCCGATTAAAAAACTCTTAATTGATGCAATAGCTAGCTTTGACGCACTTTCCTTCATGGATGGATATTTTGGATATAATCAAATCTGAATGGCTCTAGAAGATTAAGAATCTACAGCTTTCAGATCCCCTCAGGGTGTGTTTTGCTATCAAGTAATTCCCATTGGCCTGAAGAATGTAGGCGCAACATATTAGTGTACCACACATCATATATTCAAACCCTTTTTATGGATGTTTGTTGAATGTTGTGTGGATTATTTGATGGTTAAATCCAAACAATGTTATAATCACTTGGCTGATTTGAAAATCATATTCCACAAACTTCAACAATATAATTTGAAGATGAACCCCTTGAAATGTTCTTTTGGGGTAACCCTAGTAAAATTTCTCAGCTTTGTTGTACACCATTGTGGTATCAAAGTCGATCCTGAGAAGACAAAATCAATCCTTGGTATGTCACCTCCTCGAAATTTGAAATTATTGAGTGGACTTCAAGGACACTTGGCCTATATTTGGCGTTTCCTCACCAATTTGGCAGGAAAAAGTTTACCCTTCACCAAATTGATGAAGAAGGGAGTCACTTACCAGTGGACTAAAGAATGTCAAGGAGAATTCAATATTCTTAAGAAATATCTCTTGATTCCACCGATATTATTTCCACTTGTTGAAGGAAGACCACATATTCTTTATGAGACAGCTTTAGAGTGATCATTGGGTGCCTTCCTTACCCAGAAGAATGATGCTGGGAATTAAAAGAGCCTTTACTATCTCAGTCGAACTATGCTTGAAGCAGAAACCCGATATTCAAGTATTGAAAAGTGCTGCCTAGCATTATTATTTGCAGTCCAAAAATTGAGACACTACTTTAAACATCATGAGGTCCAATTGGTATCTCGCAATAACCCGCTAAAATTTATCCTTATCCATCCAATGCTTACATGACGTCTGGAAAGGTGGGAAATTATTTTTCAGCAATTTGATATTCATTATGTGTCTTAAAAGTCAATAAAGGGTCATGCTCTGGATTATTTCCTTGCTGAACACCCTTCAGTAGAGGATACATCTTTAGATATTGAACTTCCTGATGAGTTAGTCTTCTCTATTCAACGTAGTCTTCAAACATAGGAAATGTATTTGATGGTGCTTCCAGAAGTCCAATAGGAAAGAAAATGGAAGATCTTAAATTCAACAAATATGGGTTGGGAATTGTGCTTTTTTCTCTAGAAAAGTCAGTGCTACCCTATTCCTTCTCATTGTTGGGAGGTAGGACAAATAATGAAGCAGAATACCAAGCTCTCATCACTGTATTGGAGTTAGCGCTTCAGGCACATGTGAATCACTTAATGGTGAAAGGTGATTCAGACCTGGTAATCAAACAAGGGAATGGGGATTATTCCATTAGAACAGAAGAGTTAATCCATTTGTATGATTAAGTCAAAGAGTTAATGGTAGAATTACTTTCAGAACTGACATTTTCTTATGTCCCGTGATCAAATATTGCTCAAGCAGATGCATTGGATAATATAGCCACAACTCTGGTAGATCCAAATCGGGACAGGACAATCATCAATATTGCCCATCATCATACAATTTCACCTTATGTTCAAATCAGAACAGAGGAAATCAATGAAATTAGTCCCATTCCGGAAGGATATGGTCATACTACAGGATGGATGACACCTATCAGGGAATACCTTCAAAATGGAACACTTCCACCTGATAGAGCTGGGAAAGAACAAATCCGGCGACATTTGGTCAATTTCACTCTTTATGATATCCCATATCACCAAGAAAAAATTCTCTATGAAATAGGTTTTGATGGAATTATCTTCAGATGTATTGATGGTGAAGAGATACTGGTTGTCATGAAAGAAGTGCATGCAGGAGTCTGTGGTGCCCACCAGTCTGGACATCGACTATCTAAGAAAGTTCTAAGGATTGGATATTTCTGGCCTAAAATGATACAAGATTATGTTGATTTCACTAATAGGTGTCATTATTTACAAGTACATTCCAATTTAATTCATCAACCCCCATAGTTGCTTCATACAACTAAATACTCATGGCCATTTTCCACATGGGGAATGGATGTAGTAGGACCTTACCCTTCATCTATATCCAAGAATTTTAAGTATATTCTTACTGCTACTGACTTCTTTTCCTAATGGGAAGAGGAAATTCCTCTCAGAGAAGTTAGTTCTAAGAGCATTGTTAGCTTCATCAAGTCTAACATTATTACTGGATTTGGTGTCCCTCATACCAAATTGATGGACAATGGCACTAATTTCTATTCATCTGAGGTAAGGAAGTTGTATCAAGAATACAACATAAAATCCAATAATTCACCTCAGTATCATGTAGCGGCCAATGGACAAATAGAAGCCTTTAAAAAGAATCTTTCAAACATACTGCAAAAGATGGTGGATAAAGATAAAAAGTTATGGCCTGATTAACATTTTCATGCTTTATGGGCTTATCAGACCACAACCCGCACTGCAATGCAGTCAACTCCATATTCATTGGTATATGGAATAGAAGCAATCTTGCCCATTGAAGTTCAAATACCTTCACTCAGAGTAGCCATTTGTGGTTAGTCATCTACAAATGAACAATATCAAAAGCAATTGGATGAATTGGAACGATTAGATGAGAAAAGATTGTGAACCTTGAACCACTTGGAAGTCTATTAGAATCGAATAGCACAAGATTTCAACAAAAAATGTCATCTTTGTTCATTCATTCCAGGATAATTGGTATTGGTTCTTATAACTCCAATGATATCAGGAAAGAAACCTCCCAAGATTGAGCCAAAGTGGGAAGGACCTTATTAGATACATAAGGTCTACTCCAATGGAGCTTATTCTTTAATCTCAATGGATGGAGAACTCATCATGACTCCAACCAATGATAGATTTCTAAAGAAGTATTTTTTATAATACAAATAAATAACACGGTCCATGCATATGCCCTTAAACTATTTGCACTTAAGTCTAGCATGACGTTGAACCGTGTCGTCCAAAATGATGTTAAACTTTTGAAAAGTCCCTAATACGTCCAGCAAGACATTAAACTGTATAACCAACATCCTAGCTACCTGACAATAAACTGTGTGGCACTTGTCCAACATGACTTTAAACAGTGTCATCCTCGCTATATGACATTAAACTATACAACCCTTATTTTGTCCTTAATACATGACATTAAACTGCATAGTCCCCCTTTTGTCCAACATGACGTTAAACTGTATTGTCCCCATCGTGTTAGCTATTGGATGCTAAACTGTACAACACCCTTATTTTCCAACATGACGCAAAACTGTGTTCATGTCCAATATGACGTTAAACTATGTCAAAATATTTTTACTATATGATATTAAACTATACTACTCATTCATCCTACATGACGTAAAACTGGTCAAAATACCTTAATACGTCCTACATGACATTAAACTGTATTTTTTCCCTGCTACATGACGCTAAACTGTGTAGCACCAATAGTCCTCACTACAAGAATTTAAACTGCATAGTCCCTTCCTCATCCAACATGATGTTAAACTATGAATCGTTAAGTTTTTTACTGCCTCTTGTTTCTCACACCGAGTATGACTCACATGATCTTAGAGTAAAATTCAAACATAACACCCTCTCTGGGCAGCTAACCATGCGTAAGTCCCAACACCATTTTTTAAGTCGTTGTCCTCAAGAACAACTTAATTACCAATTCATTCTTTAATCAAACTACGTGTACTTTGATCCTCGCCTTCTCATCTAGGTACGTTGGCAACCACTCGTGGTTCAATCCCAAAACCAATCTCTTCACATCGGTTCACCTCCATCTCATACAATGTTGACTCATGAAGCTACCCCTAGAACCAATATTTTTTAACATTGTTTCACCATCATCCTTGCTATATGATGTTAAAATATTCGCACTTTTTGTCCTGTATGACAATAAACTAAAAAATTCTTTGACACCCTCACTTGAGAGGGAATCATTATTTACATTAATCTCCAATCATGTTATATTCCAAATACTACGTACATAAATGGAAATTTCCAAACCTTTAATATTTGGTCAAACCATCATTTCACTAAAATCCCCTTTCACCCTTCACGTGTACGAACCAAATATGTATAGAGGATATTTCAAGAACTATGTACGACTTGATTCCCATCATTATGGGATACGTAGGAACGTTCGAGCATCCCTAGAATCCAGTCTGAAGTCTTTGGGCTTAAACCCAAATTTCACTTTAAGTCCCTTAGCTAAAAAGTTCCCCTGTGAAAACATGAATGTGGTATGAAAACCCTGGTCTTCATTCACATCAGGTTTATAAGAAACACACACCGTGTATTCCTTATAATGGTTTGAGTTCTATGACCCTAATCTAAGATCTCCTACACTCTCACCCCACATGATGTTAAATAGTATTTCAAGAACTCTGTATGGATTGATTACCATCCTTATGGGATACGTAGTGAAGTCCAGCACCTCAATTCAAGACCCATCCATAACATGGTTATGATTAGCAATGTTTTGTGTATCTCTGCATACATGTAATAATTCCCATTTTAATGGGTCATACTCCTAACCTTAAATACTTCCAGATCACCATAACCCTTTTCTTGAATTCTGGTCACAGAATGTCCATTACCTGAGAATTATTTTGCCTGACTATGCAGCACGTGCCCTTAGGCGGCCTTGCATAAGTAGTCTACATAATGAACCTGTCAGCCAAAAGATGCTATTATTTGACTATGCAGCCAATGCCCTTAGGTGGCCCTGTATAAGTCAACCTCCTAATGGGTTTTTCAAATAATGGTAACTTCATTCTTGGGATGAAAACAACTTTTTTCCTTAGTTGTCTTAACAACAATATGTAGGGATCCGCAGAAAAT
Source organism: Viscum album (assembly GCA_963277665.1). Taxonomy (NCBI): domain Eukaryota; kingdom Viridiplantae; phylum Streptophyta; class Magnoliopsida; order Santalales; family Viscaceae; genus Viscum; species Viscum album. The sequence continues at coordinate 915,140,200 of OY728150.1, forward strand.
AGCCATCCTTAACATATTTGTCTCATACTCTTTTTCATGATCTAAAAGTATTCAAGTCTATGGTTTATATTTCCCTTCCCTACGTTTGGGTCAGACCTTCGTAGGAGTGACATTAATCCAATACTTAGACAATATTTATTGGAAATATCCTCTCCATATTTAAGTACCTCTCTCCATACAGCAAAATCTATAATTTGGAAAATTTTAATCTCCATAAACTTTCATTGTATTTTTAGAAGTAGAAAATTAAAATTTCTGAGAGTTCTTTTTCCTGACTATGAAACATGTGCACTTAAGAGGCCTTGCATAAGTAGTCTACATAACAGACCTGTCATCCAAAAGATGCTATTATTTGACTATGCAGGAAATTCCCTTAAGTGGCCCTGCATAAGCCAACCCCCAAAAGGGTTTGTTAACTAGTGGTAACTTTATTCTTGGGAAATACTTATTCTAATGCCTTTTATCCCTTTTTCGTATCATTCCTCTGATTCAAAATTTCTTGAGTCATTGTTTACATGTTTTCCCCCATACATGAGTGTGGTAATATGTTTTCAAATAAATTATCAAGGAATTGTGTTAATTTAAATCCATTCGGTCAAAGCTATTTTGACCTTAAACATTAGCATTTTTATATCCGATGTGCATGACATTTAACTACCCACAAAAGACAAGGGAAATCTGAATAAAAGTCAAGTCCCAACTCACTAAACATACATTCCGTATGATTTAGGTATTATTGAGCAATTAAATGATTCAATGTTTGTAGGGTTATTTTTATAATCCTAGTAAAAATCAAACTATGTTTACTGGGCCCATTTTCGTAGGTAAAAATTTAAAGCAGGTAGCAAGAAAATGCAGGCACAAATGATTGATGATCTTCATTGATACACAAGAGTTAGAAGGACATCCACAGATTGGAGTCTCTTCTCTTTTCTAAGAATTACAAAAGGCTATTAACATAACTCTTCACTTGATTCATGGCATCTCGAGCTTCATCAGCAGCCACTTGAAGCTCATGCACTCCACCTTCTTCACTCTTTTCATCTTGATGGTGTGCTTTCTTGGAATCTACAATGGCTTTCATACCATTTGTTTGAACTCATTGCAATGAATTATTAAGCTGATCAAGTTCCCCAGTAACAACATCTAACTGTTGCTGAAGGTGCATCTGCTAGGTGAGTTTCTCCTTGATTTTATGCTTCAGCTCCTTTAACATGGCAGCATGATCAGCCTCAGCTCGGGACACCGCAACCTCAAATTCACTGATATTGGCTGACATCCTGACCCTGGTCAGGTTTGATAGTACCTATTCTCCTTCTCCCTCATTAAAATGACTTGTTTCACCGCGACATGGATCTTTTGATATCCAAAACCGCCAAGTCCCAACAAAACAAACATGGATGATAGTCATGGGATCTTTGATGAAAGCTCTTCAAGAGGCACTTCAGATATGATCTTCCATATGTTCTGTTATGCCTTTCATTGTGAAAATTGGAGTGCCTTTTGTACTTCCGTGTCTGACTCAGCATCACTGTCACAAGGGGAAATATAATCCGGGATTAATGAACTTAGAGAAGTGCCTTGTTTTTATCCTTCCCCCTGAACTTTGTTACTTCTATTCCCGTTGGGAAGGAGGCTGAGGATTTACCACTAGATCTAGCCACTGAAATTGACGGCCATGCATAGTCAATTGAATGTTTTTGGTTAGTTTCAAAGGATAAAAAAAGTTTATTGGAAATCTTTCAAATTAAATGAAACCAAAAATATTGTTATCTCTTACCCAATGGTAGATCAACAACAAGAGAAGGATCATCCCCGTCTTTCCTAGCTTCAATAGGATCTTTAGGACAGGTTTGAGGAAGCTCTACTAGGTTCAGCTCCACTTGAGCCAGTGTCTCTGCAATAGTAGGGTTTTCTGTACCCCCATCAAGCATTGGAATTTTGGAAGCATGTTCAGATGGAACTTCACATTTGAACTAATCATGGTCAGGGATGTAATAAGAAGTTATTTTAATAGGACCAAGGATAAAACTCACATCCAAATTATTCTAAATTACATAGTAATTTAACATGATCTAAAAAATCATCAATAGATGCACCAAGTTCCTTCATTTCATCCAATGTTATCTCAGATTCTTGGTTAGTCTCACCAGTGGCAGCATTCGATATGTCTTCTTAGTGAACGTCATGTTGCAGCTTCTGACCCCAAGCAACATCTTCAGATAAAATTGCGACATTAGTTGAAGTGGTCTCTAAATGTTCTTGTGCAGGGGTTGAGCCTAAATTATCACAGAATAAAAGTTAGTTGATGTTTTCATTCAACATCTTATGAAGCATTGTTAATTTACCAGAAGTAGACTCTTCTCTCCTTGCAGCAGCATCATGATTGATACTGGGAACAGATGCTGGATCTTCTTCAGGAGCAGCCAAGCCAGCATGAACTTGTTACTGTTCACTAGTACCCCCTGTCATCCTCAAAGGAGGGTCAATCCTTTCCCTCAAAGGGGAAACTGAAGAATCCCCCGCAATCCCAAGAATTATGAGCAGACTTTTCATGGGTTAAGACTGATGAATATCTAAAGGACTTACCACTACTGATGAAGAGTTTAGATATGGAATTTTTCCTTCAATGCCTTTTCTTCTTTGGCTTCTTAAGAGTGTTGACATCATCATATCCAAATACAGGAATTGGAGAATGAAAATCCATGTCTAACTCCTCCTCCATGGCTTGCTGGCCTGGAGATATCTCGCCCCGCTCGCGAGGATATTCATTAGACCCAATGGAGGTACCATCAAGGCTATACAATGGTGAAGGAAACTCAGCAGTTCCTTTCTTTTTAAGCTGCAGGATGAATAAAGTAATTTCCTTGAGTAACAAATCATTAACTGGAATCAAGTTACAAAGAAAATAAGGAAAGAGGCTTACATCTTCAGGATCCACGTAATCGTGACACTCCTCATCTAATGAACCACCAGTCCCCTCAGTGGTGCCATGATCTATCATTTCCTTCACCCTCTTAGTTATAGGAATGGAATCATAGATGGAATATATGAGAATCTCCATCTCTCTGATATAATCCCACACTTCATCGGGGTTATCCTTGAAACGGATATCAGTGGAGGCCCAAAGATTCCCTATTCTATGGATGTGTAGCCCCTCATACAGATCTAGCTAGGCAGTTTCAGCATCACAATATAAACTCCGCCATGTTTGGACAGCCTCTAGTCGTAGCTATACAATCTGTGTACCAGAAGTCTGCAAGGAGGGTCTTACAATATTAGACTTCAGCTTCTTCCTAGATCCTGCAACTACAGATAGGGAATAAGAAAGTGAATTTTTTCTCTATAAAGTTATGGTGATTAAATTTCCCCAATAAAGTAACTCACTAGGAGTCTATGGAGTTGGTCTCTTGATTCTGACAGGAGGATTATATCTGGAACGAGTCTTCTTTTACACATGTTTTTCTTAATAATCCCCATCTTGGGAATCCGACGAGTCACCCCTAGGTGAGGAACCTGGTGAATCAGCTCCGGGTGGGGAAGCGTCACCTTCCAGATGAGGGGTTTCTTTCTCTAGAGTTCTTTTCTTTTTCCCCACCTGATAAACTAGATGATTCACCACCCCTTCAGGGTGTGATGCTATCCAGTTCTCAGCATACCATGTAGTTCAAGTTACTTGTCACTTTATCAACTGGTAGATCAAACACTGCCCCGGTATTCTCCATATATGTCAGCAATCATAGTTGTTGGGAAACCATCAGATGCTACTCTTACCTGACATACACAAGAGGAGATACAACAGTCTACTGCAGACACTTGAATTGGCATGCAAATCTGTATGGAGCATAGGCCTCACATATAATCTCTCCGTCAATCCTGGTGGCCAGTACACCATCTTTGCAAGCCATCATGTATGACCTTAGTTCCAGGTCAGCTATTCCATCATCAACAAACTGCCTTGTTTTCGGGTTTCCATAAGGAAAGAAATTGAATTCTTTGAACATTCTCAGCCTCACCTTCATATCATATATGTTGAGAGATAACAGAGAAACTCCAGAAAAATCCTACCCTGATGGCCTAAAAGAACTTCCAGGAACTTGTACTCCGTTCTATACAGCATAGGTCCTGAAATGAGTGGTGATCCATCCCCACACTACTTGAAATGGTCCCACTATCCTCAAAAGAGACTTACCCATAAAGACATGGAGTAAGATCCTATAAATATTCAACAAAATGGGGGTGGCCAACCCAACCATTTTCTTCTCAGCCAACTTGGTTGCCACAATGAAGGTCCCTGACCTGACGCCTCCCATCGAATCCCTGACTAGAAAAAGATAAACACTGATCCACAAGGCTAATAAGCCCACCAGATGAGTCTTTTTTGGGATTATCTGATCCACTTCGTACCCCTACTTCTCAAATTCATCTACTTCAAGTGCGTCCAGAATGTGCCAATAACACCCCTCTTCTCTATTTTGGGGAAAACATTAGTACGAGTACAGGTGGTCCCCTTCACCTACTTCTTGGTAAGAAACATATCCATCCACTCCTCTGGATGAATATCCTTTCTGGAATGAGTTTTTGAGGTCTTGGAATTCTTGAGCTTGTAGAAGATTTTCAATAATTCCTAAGCTAAATCTGAAGTCTTCTCAGAATCATTCCAAGTCGCCTTTAGAGGGATGAATTCATCATACATGTCACCCATAATTGGAGACCCAGAGATCTTGTAGACATCCCACAAAATAATTCCTACTTCTCCATGAGTAAAATAGAATGAACTGGTTTCTGGGATCCAATGGCTAATTAGATCCGGCACAAACTCATCATTCCTGTAGACATATGTCTGCCCAGCCCAGACGGATTTATATATTGTTGCTCCTTACAAATACTCGACAAAATCTATACAGGTATGTCGCACCCAATATGCCCACATCCAATTTGGCTTCACACCTCCTCCCGGACGGAAGTCCCAACTCTTCTTCCAGCCTTTGGATTGATCCATTTGAGAATTTTGGAAGATTGAAGGATCACAATGTGTTTGCAGCTCAGGCTTGTGAGGTTTTAGATCTGGTTCACAAGGGCTATGATACATTATATAGGCATTCTCCACTATTTTAGTATTTACAAATGGTCCTCCCATTGAGATATTTTCTGAAGAAAAATTGGTGGAAGTCTGAAACCAAGAATGCGGAAGATAATTCTTTGCCTCTAGAATGTTGACTTCTTGCAGATGACCATGACCATATACAGGCAAGTAAATGATCTTCGGAAAATTACAATGATACTTCTTCAAGTACTTTTCCTGATCTAGAAGAGTTTTGTCGCAGATATCATAGTAAGCGTGGCTGAAAATGTTCATCATATCATCAATTCGCTTGCTCTCCAGTTCATCAGCAATTCCAATTCTTCTAGGAGCCATTGAATCAGCACAAAGGTTGAATAATTAACTCTTAAGTGAGTATATTTTTTATAAAAATAGTGAAGAAAATTAAAAAAATGGCTAAGGCATTAAGGCTCATAGGTCCAATTTTGGCGCGCAGGTGTAATTGTGTCACGCAGGTTTTGGCATGCAGGTATCACCATGCAAGTCTAAATACCTCTACAGCAGCGCGAAATGACCAAAAGCAATGAAATCGCGGAAAATCAGCAACCTACACGATGACAGCAACCTACACAGCGATAGCTCAGAAGTGTTCAAAACCGGATGCTTTTAGTGAGAATGGCATGCCTATTTATAGGCCAGGCCACACCCCTGCGCGCCGAAGCCTGGGCGCCTATCACATGTGTGCCCCTACCTGCGCGCTCAAAACCTGTGCGCCGCCCTTCATTTGTTTTCTTTTTTACCTCAGAGTCACATCCTCATTCCATTTGGATCCAACTCTGAGGGGGGAATTTTGTTGACACTCCTTTCCATCACAGAGTCTAAAGACTAAAAAAGGGGAATACCTTAGCATAAAGAGATTCATCATTTGAAGAAACATCAACAATTGACAAAGGCATGAAGAAGGATTCGGTTAAGAATGGGTCGTGTAGTTTTCATCATGGTCGCTCAGGTATAACTACTGCCACATATTTGGTGCGCAAGTGACCTATGTTCCCTATCTGATTTTTTCCCAGGTTCTTCAGCAGCCTATAAATACACCTTGTGGGCCCCCCATTTTGGGGACGAAAAATCTATAAACTCAGATTTCAGCTCCCAACGCCCTAGTCTCTAATTGAAGTTTTTTTTAACATTTCTAAGGTAATTTCATACCTAGAATGGAATATCTAAAGAGGGGGAACAAGGCCTAAGTGTTGAAATTCATCAACATCTGCATGCCTAAGTGTATAACCCTTTTGGGAAATGGTCACACTTGTGTGCTTCCTTATCCCTCTAGTAGAACCTACATGCCACCCTTTTGCAAGACTTTAGGTATAATACTAAGGACTTGAGCCAAGTCTCATCCAAGTATTACCCCATTGGTTTACCGGGGCGCACATACCCAAGTGTCAAGCAGGTTTACCTGCACGCCCAAACATGACCTACACACCTACCTCTTTTTGGGTGTCCCTATTTTCCATTCATACATTTTCTTCAAATCCACATATCCTCTTCAAGGTTTATCCTTCAGAACCCTCTTCAAATCCATTTATGGAATGATTACTTGGTTGTATTCCTTATTTGAAAGGAATCCTCTGAAATCTCTCAAAACCTAGTGATGTACATATCTTCATGTCACTAAGGTGAGAGATTTCATTCATTCAACCTCATCCTTTAAGATGATAATATCATTAACATGGGCCTTCTTTTCAGGAGTAATCCCCAATCATAATTTCCATAACCTGGGCCTCCTTTTTAGGAGTAATCCCTAGTTCAAGTTCCCTTAATATGGGAATCCTCCTTAGGGGTAAGCCCCAAGTTCCAAATTCCTTTAACCTGGACCTCCTTCTCAGGAGTAAGCCCCAGTTCTCAAGTCCCTTTAACCTAGTCCTCCTTATCTGGAATAAGCCTCAGTCATAATTTCTCTTAACCAGTCTTAATTTCTTTGTGATTTGGGCATACTCCTTTGGAGTAATCCCCAATTCCACTCCTAATTTGGGCATCTTCCTCAGGAGTAATCCCCAAGTTAGAGTATTAAAATATCCATAAAAGCACATATACCTTAATGGACCCTATTCCCAGAATTCTTCTCTGAAATAAGTCTCGATATTTATCTATTTGGGAAATCATACATACATAAGCCCCATATCATTCCTTGTGACCGCATCTTTTGTGAATTTTTTTTTCAGGTTTACGGATACCTCTTGTTTCTCACACTGAGCATGACTCACGTGAGCTTAGAGTGTAAAAGTAACCACGACACATCTCTTTGGTCCACTAATCATACGTAAGCCCCAAAATTCTCTACCTAAATATGTGGAATTTGATCTCTACCATAAATGTGGAGTACGTAGGAAGCCTTTTTGAGGTTCAATCCCATCACCCATTAATTCTCATCTACCCCATATGACGTTAAACTATATGTTAATTCCCAAACTACATGGGTTCTGACTCCTTTTCTAACAAGGATACATAGGTAGCCCATCTGCGGGTACAATACCAACTCTAAAATACTCCATGTCCTTCTGAACGACAATAAATTTCAAGTGCCCTGGTTAGTGGATTTAAAACCAGTATGGTTATCATAATAACCAAGATATATTAATATAATGTGTTGAAGGATACCATTGACTAAGAATCTCTGACAAATATTGATGATTCTCTATCGATGAAGAACCTCAAATACATATAAAAGATTCTCTAAATCTCATACATATTAATCATTGATTGTCAGATCTTAGGGAAAGATCATTTTCATACTTGGTAGTGTAATAAGGATTCACGAACATAACTTAAATCTATAAAGAGAGTCCCGGATTAGACAATAATTCCCCCCAAAAATTTGTGATGAGTCCGACCTCCCATCCTCTCGACCAATGCAAATTCTTAAGCCTCATCAGTCCACAACTAATGAGCACCTGCCTTTGGAAATTAGGTCCAAATGGATATAGAATCATTGGATGTTTCCGGTTCTACGAATAAACCCGTTAGAAACCGATTGGAATGTTTGAACCTTGAAATAAACAAGTTCATCCCCATTTCCAGAGGAAACAAGTTCATACAACAGTTAAGCACGATAGCATATATATGATAGGTGATCCCAATACAACTTACATGACTAGTGAGTCCAATATAGCTCTTAAATGAATTGGTTAATGTTCCTTGCCTTCAAATTAATGACTATGGGATTTAATCAAAGTGGTTTTTTGTAGATAATTAACTCATATTTAGTTATTACAATCACATAATGAATATTGGGATAAAGTATATTTTTTGGGGTTTCATGTCTTTCATTGGACAATAATATTTCTTACTTTTATGTCTTTTTTCATGACTTTTGAACTTATCCCATGATTTGAAATGATTTTTCAAGGGGTTTAATGATGAGAATTATTAGATATGATGTTAAGTTGATAGTCATGAATATTTGTCATAGAAATAAAGAAATATTAATTTCAAAATTTATACATTGTGGGGAAAATGGATGATAAGTAGAAGTGTCTAATTCATAATATATGGGTTTGTTATGTATGATTTGTAACAGAACTCTCTAAAAAATTGAACTGTAAAGATCATTTTATTTCATGAATGTGAAATCATGACTAAAAAATAATGATTAATTACTTTTTTATTGCTATTTTTTATAGGATGAGGATAAGAGACACCATATTTATATGTAAGATACTTGAAATCCCTAGAAGGGGTCATGGGAGATACAAGATCACCAGAACCTAGGAGACTCAGATCCAACCTAAATATTATTTCTCATTAATCATAATCAATTGTTTATTAAATATTAATAGGTTTTTCCATGACAATTGACTATGAAAGTCACATATAATATATACCTCATTCAAAATATTATTCTAATTATTCATTTAAACTCATATTTTTTATCCTTTTTTCCAAATTTTCATCGTTAATTGGTTAAAATGAGAAAATTTCATAAATTAAAAATAAAATAAAAAACATATAGATATCTTATATTGAGTCAAAAAATTACCTTCAATAAGTTCATATCCAACCCAAAACCATTATTATTCTAAGAATTAAAATATTATTTAATGTAATTATCATTATATATAGTATGACACAGATGTTTAATTTTCCTTAAAACCACCAATTTCTTGTCCTTTTGAATAGTATTTTTAGGGATTTTTAGACATATTTCAAGTAATTTAATTATTTTCTTGTGTTTTTTTTCTTTTTGTGTGTTTTGTATTATATATTCAAGTTACCATTTACATATTATTAATAATTTAGGTATTCGGTTTTTTTAAAAAAATTATTCTTCTCTCATCTCTTCATATTATCAACAACATTATTCTCCTGAATAAAATAATTTTTTTGAATTAATGAAGTGGGATTTATTATGATTTAATTGATCATCATTTCCCTTGATGTTTTAAATAGTATTATCACTACAATTTGATATCTCACCAACATCATGAACTATTATTTATAAATAAAACATAAACTTTTTTTGGTCCTTACTATTAAATAACATTTATGGTAATCAATAAGTTATTATTTTTTAAATTGATATTCTAATTTATATATTAATTCAACTTGTTTTCTTTTTAAAGTGATACATTTAAAATTAATACCACTTTCTCTAATCATTTCTCCCATTATCTAAAAACTTCATCAACCTCATTTTTATCATGTGGCATTTCCCAATAATTTTTTTCTCATCCTCAATTTTATATATTCAGAAAATACATTCCATAAAATGATACATTATCATGAATTCCATGTTTGTGCACTGTTTATATTAATCACAAGTTAAATCAGCATCATTCCCCTTATCAATTTATAATTTCAGAAAATGTTAACATAGTGATGCATCATCTTTACTTTTGCAAGAATCAAACCCTTTATTCAAATTCAAAAAACAACTCATCCTCTTCTTCTCAGATAATGAATATTTATTTATTACCTCAATTGGAGACTTCAATTTCCAATATTATGAAGCCATTTTTTGAGTAAATTTCCATAATGAAATAAATTAACATTTACCCTATTCATACCTTAAATTTTAGAAATTTAAAACAGAATGACCTTTTCATCCATATATGAATAACATTAAAGGAATATTACATTGATATCTTCACTTACCATTACTAACACTCTTAGTGATATATGACTTTAGATTGTAAAACATTACATGAATATACCTATATGAATCTAAATTTTGACCTTCCTATTTCAAATACATAGAAATATTTTCATTCATCAGATCCATGAAATATATTACCTTCTATTGTTTATTATCATTTTGAAATAAATAAATACCATCATTTCATATGCCTCTAATATGCTACTTATGTCATCCTGTAGAAATGTATTTAGTAAAAATAGTTAATAGGTAAAATTTTAACATCAAACCAATCTATAATAATATAATGAAATGTCATTATAATCATTTAATCATATAAATTGTATTAAAACATCTAATGGATATAAAAACATCCTCAACATAGGTTAAGAAATCATCCAACAAATATAGTTCATTCATATGACTGTCTAAAAATTTGGAACAATAGATTAAATTTCTTTTATTCATTAAACATCCATTTCAATAATAACTATTTATATTATTTTCAAATATTTAATTATTTTTCTTATTATAATAAAATGAATTAAATTTTTAGAAATAATTTTATAATAATATTCCATTCAAACCCAAAAATCCCAATATTATTCTTATAAATTGTAGTTAATATCTCACCATCCATGATTATATTAAAACCATTTGTTATAATATCTAACACAAAATAATAAGGGCTAGAATCTGTGGTATCATAATTTATTCCAAAAAATTGATGTTTTCCAATAAAATTTGGGAACTAATGTTTTATTAACTAAATTTATGTTACCCATGAGAATAAAATTAACAAAAATAATAGAGTGAACATGTCACCAATCATTCAATACCATTGATGCCTTCAAAGAATACCTTATACTATAATAAAAATTATAAATAGTAATAATTTCAATGTATTATTTTATAAAAACAATTGTTCATGGGGAGGGGAATCATCCATCACATAAAAAAAATATTATTTTATTAATAAATTTTATTATTTAGTTTGGATGAAAAACAATTAACCTTGGAAAACTGAATTTTCCTCCCAACCAAACCATTTTTATATTAATATCATTCATACGATGATCCCATATGCACATGAAAATAATTAATGATGAACACAATGATTTACAATGATCACTTGTCAAAGTTAATAATAATATAACATCATTAATCCAATAACCAATATCCAATGGTCATTTAGTAACATTCGTATTGAATATAAGAGGTCACATTTGGTAGGATCCAACATTTTGTTTGTATTAGGATATGTCACACCCCGACCGCGGACGTCCGTAATTTTTTCTCCTTTCTTGGTCCCGGTTTAAATTTTTCGAAGATTAATTGTGATTGGTGGTTTCGCGCCGGTGCGCGGTCATCGCATCGCTAGCGGTGATCGTGCGTTCGGCCCGGGTGACGATGTGTCCACCCGGCGTTTTAAATGTTAAAGTTTTTATGTTTACTTTTTATTATTATTACTATTTGAGTTGTGTTATTAATATTGAAGTTATTTTCCGTGTATAAGTATATACATATATATGTCTATATATGTGTATATATATACATATGTATATACTTTAATACGTTATGTTTATATATGTATATATATATATAATGTATCTATTTGTATATGTTTATATATAGATATATATAAGTGTTTAGGTATGCGTATATATACACGGGTATTTTGATTATAATGATTATTATTAAAATAAACTAACTTTTATTTATTATCATTATTCTATTATTATTATAATTATTATTATTATAAAGTTTTATTATTATTAACATTATTATAAATTTTGTTTACCATTTTTATAAAGTTTATTATTATTATTATAAAGTCTTAATATTATTATTAATATAATGTTTATTATTTTTATTATTATTATTATTATTATTATTTTTATCATATATATATATACAAATCAAACCTAACCCTAGCCTACTCCCGTAGCCGCCACCCCCCTTCTCCATCTTCCCTGCGCTCTCTCCCCTTCCCTTGCCCTAGCACCGCTGGCCCTACGTGGCCTCCCCGGCGTTCAGCGCTCCTCCACCGGCCGCCTCCCTGTCGTCCCGCCTCGCCCAAGCCGGAACCCCGCGAACCCCCTGCTCCCGGTCCCGCGCTCCGCGCCCGGCCACCCCAGTTGCCGGCCGCTGCCCTCTCGCGCGCTCCCCTCCAGTGCACCCCTCAGCTTCCCCCGGCCGCCCCGCCGGTCTCCTTCCGGCCAGGAAGCCCTGCACGCCGCCCGCCCTACTCCCTTCAGCCGCACCCAGCCGCCGCCCCGGCCGCTCCTCTCCCCTGCTCGCCGTCCCGACTCGCCCAGCCGCCAGCCTCCCCTTCCGTCTGGCGGACAACCCCTCCCTGCCTGTTTCCCTTGCCGCGTCCACGGCCAACACGGCACCCCCATCTCCGGCGCCCCTCCGCGCTCATCTCGCCCTCCCAACTCCACGCGCGCTCACCGGCCTCCCTCCACCTTCGCTACACCCAGCGGCAGCCGCGCTGCCCAGCTCTCCCTCTCCCTCTTCCACTGCTGTGCCCACTTCCCGACCCCCTGCTCGCCCTCGGCCAGCCCGGACCCCCTGCTCGCCCTCGGCCAGCCCCGCCGCCCCCTTCACCACGCTGCGGCCGCGCCCGCAAGCCGTCCCGGCTCCCCCGGCCAGCCCGCCTTCCTGCTTCCCTTTCCCCACGCGTCGCGCCTGGTCTCCGGCCCCCCTCCACCTTGCGCTATAACCAGCGGTAGCCGCCGCTGCCAACCCCGACCCCTCCTCCGACCAGCGGCCTAACCCCCCCACCTCCGGTATGTTTTCATTTTATTTTATTTATTTATTAATTTAAGTATTATTCTATTATTTTATTCCTTTTATTTATTATATTCATGTAAGTATTTGTTTATTAATTAATTAGTTTATTTATTCATTTAATCATTTATTTATTTCTTCATTTTAATATTTGTTGTTTATTTATTTATTTATTCATTGTGTTCTTTCTTTTTATTTCTTTAAGTTTTTGTTAATTATTAATTTACATATTTATTTAATTATTTATTTACATATTCATTTATTTATTTATTTATTTATTTATTTAGTTGTTTATTTATTCATTTTTTTAGTATTTGTTAATTAGTTATTTATTTATTTATTCATTTAATTATTTGTCAATTAATTAATTCTTTATTTGTTTACTTATTCATTCATTCATTTAATTATGTTTTATTTTGTTTGATTACCTATTTGTTTATTCTTTTGATTATTTATTTATTCATGTATTTATTATTTACCTATATATATTTATCTTAGTGTTTTTATTTAATTTTAAATAATCCTTTTTCTGTCGCGGGATGAGTAACATGTACATTTTCACTATTCAGCGTACGTAGTTAGTCCGCAGGGATTCGTTCTACTTTCTGCTGGGTTTCCGTCGCGTCCGCTCTATGTTTGAGGTAGGAGAATTCAACTGTTTCCTTTCCGAGGTACTCTGCTGATTCTTGAATTGTTTTAAATAAATTTTATTCCATGATTCGCGTGGTTATGATATCCTTGCACGACTTATTTTGGTGTTTTAAAAATCTATAGTTTTTATTCGAAAGTTAATTTTGAAGCAAATATATTTTATGCCAAGGTAGTTGTGCACTAGATATTGTTATGCACTTTTTATTGTTTATATAGTGCACCTGTTTAGGCGTTGCTAGCTAACGTGGAACTAAATGCTTATGTTCTCTTTGTTATCATTGGTTGTTTTGAGCGGTGTTTTCTTTTTGTAAAGAAAGAATCATTCTTGGATCTTATTATCCTGTGCTGATTAGTTTTATGAAATTTAGCATCATTCGGAAGTGTTGTCGTGCCCCTTTGCAGGTTTGACGCACCATTGGATGTTGACATATCCATGGGTGCACCAGGTGCACACATGGATGTGCCCTCAAATGAAGATGGTGTTTGAAATTGTTACCATTTATTTTTATTTATTTTTATTTTCTCGAAATCTCGACTTTTCTAAATAGTTCTTGGTTTCAAAATGTTTTCACCTCTTTTGAGACACATCGAACTTGTTTAAAAAGAAATCTATGAAGATATGCCCGTTTGGCCCTTTACTTAATACAAAAACAGTGTCTAGAGTTATTTAAAATGATACTGTAAAATATTCGTGTAAAGCTGTTTGTTTTTGTAAAACCAAGTGCTCGCTTGACAACTCCAGGTATTTTATAAAATAGTTTTGATAATCAAATGACGTGAAGGCCCGGTTGGCACTTTATTAATTGTGAAGTGATTGTACATATATATATATATATATGCGTACTTGTGAGGGAATCTCTACAGGGGGACTTCCCTTCGAGGGTTGTCGTGTAGCGATGTCCGTGTAAGGGGTTGGCAAGTGTGGTGAGATGAGTCACGCGTGCGTGGGCCTCCCACTTACACAGTGTTGCTAAAACCACCATGGGTTCCTGGGCGTCTTATAGATTATCGAGTGACGGTTGCTTGCTAACCCTCATTAGACGGGTTAGTACCCCCTGGAGTTTTGGACAGGCCAGGAGGGATGTGCCATTGGTTGGCTATTAGGGCGGCCAGTTGGTTATTGACTATGGAGTACCACGCCGGCAGGTAGTCTGAACCCGAGTACGTCCAGGGGTTTTCTAGGGATGTTTAGGATCACCCATGGTTACTTGTTCACCTTGTTTGTTTACTTTCAGTTATTCTTTACAGCTTATAGTGTCACTTGTGTCCTTTTGCACTACTATCATCTTTCATTACGTGGTTACTTTCTGTTTCACTGGTTGGCCTTCAGCCTGTACTGTTTACCTGTTTCTTGTTAGCACAGTCGTAGTATTATCTGTATTTGGTTTTGTTAATAAAAACAGGAAATGGTTTTGGAAGTGATTTATAGTGTGCATTGTTTTTTCAAATGGGGAAAACATTTTGTTTATTTTTAAATGTGAAAAATCTATTTTTATAATTGTATTTTCCAAACCTGTGTCAACGGATTGCTTGGGAAAGGAAACATTTGGATTCAGTGGTTTACTTTGGCTTACCTACTGGGCATTTTTAATGCTCACGCCTATATTATCATTTCAGTTGCAGGTCTTCCCTTGCCCAGGTCTTTTGTTTTGAGTCGCTCAGTGTTGGAGCGAGGTTGCTCTCTAGTTGGGTGGTGACCTGAGAGGTCACACGGAGGTACGTGGTCATGTTGCTTTTATTTCTTTTCCGTTGTTAGTGTTTATTCGTTATGTTCTATTTACTTTTGTTTGGGCTGAAATCGTTCCCAATGATCAATTTTTAGTGCCCGGCACTAGTTGCCATCCCGGGGGGATCGGGAACGCCCCTCGGGACTTGCCGCGGATCGGCTCGGGTGACCGGTTCAGGGTCGAACCGGGCTGGTTCGTGACAGGATACTAGGTACATATGTGGTCCAAACAATTCATTTTAAATTTTAAAAATAAATAATAAAATTCAATGAAATCATTATTATACATTCTATAAATTTCATTTATCATTTATAGTACACTTATTGGTTCCTTATAGAAAAGGGGGAAAATTAATCTATTATCAAAGACATGATTTAGTGGATAAAATCAATGAATGATATCATGGAATAAACAATGAATAAATAATATCAAATGAATAAAAAATAATAGAATGATACCATATTACTATTACATAATCATGAAACATATCAATGGATAACATAAATATGGTAATAAATGAGTAAGGATAACATCCAATAATAAATCATGATTTTATCATGATTAATCAGAAACCTATGTAATTTTGGACCCCATTAAACACATAATACATCCAACGTATCAATTATATTAAATATTTTTGAAAACAATCCTTAATTTTTTAAGAAGAACAACTTATTTACACATGAGATATTAATTCGAAATTATTTTTTAATGACATAACGAGTATTAATATTTTTTATATCCCTATTTTATTTATTTATATGGTTATATTAGTGAATATGAAACAATCTAGAAGAAATTATCAAATTATCAAATTAAAATGGAATGTTTCCTTTTTAATTGTTTTTCAATTGGATTATTATCATTATATATGGGTTGTAATATGTATTAATGAATAAAATGGTTATTGAACAAAACAATGATATAAAAGTATTCTCTTAAAATAATAATAATAATTATTTAAATTTAACGGCTCAAATGGTTGGTAATGTATGAGGTAATGAAATATTTGTATTCCAAATATACTCAAAAATTTGTAATCATGAAATATAAAATCATAAGAGTATGAAATATGAATGAATTTAAATGTTATTTTAAAGGGAAATGATGTCAGAATCATTTAAAAACCCTAGACACATTCCCAAAGGCCAATCCCCATTCTTTTTTAGTTATTAGTTCCCCAAGACCCACATTAGCTTATAACCCTTCACTCCCCAAATCACTTTGTGTGATTTTCCCTAGATGTGGCCACTCCCCATGAACCATTACCCAGAGAGTCCCATGTGGGAATAAATATAAAATATATTTTTCCTAAGTCCATTAGATAACTATATGTTATTATAGATATTGTGATAAATCATAGATAGTTTCCCAAAATGACAATTCTCTAAAATCATAAATTTTCTCTCCCAATATCTTCAAGTTATATACATTTTAATTTAGAATACTATAGGGATTTATTCCTTATCTAAGAATGAATTACTTGTAAATAAAATTAGTTTGAATCATTTATACATCAATTCCATACTTGACCCCAAACATAAGAGGGTATGATTCAATAATTTTGGTAGAATGTGCACATGGCTAACAACATCCATGGTTATCCTACGACCTACCATGTGTGGTTATATTGGAATAACTACCTTTAAGTGAAATTTATCTTCCCATATCCCTATCAATTTATATTCAAAAACTAATTTTCTTCAAATTTTTTCTATCTACCTACCATATGTTCCAATAATTAAATCCCATTTTGGGTGTTCTATTATATAGAGTTATTGTCCTTTGACCGTAGTTCTCAATGTGGGTGTAAAAGTAGATAATTCAACTCTCTCAATGATCACTCAAAGAAAACTAAATCTAATAATATTACTAGGATAGTGATAAATCCATTTGACTACTTTATCTAATGTAACAATTTATTTTAAATATGATATTTAGGAAACTAGTAAACCTAGTGTAAGAATAAGCGTGGTAGGTGTAGGACTCAATGTTATTTGTACAAATGGCTAGCTAATATGTGTGGAATACTAGTTTTTATTTATAATATGGTTTTCACCATGCCATGAGATAGTTTAATAATTAACCAATATTTATCAAGATAGTTAATAATTATGTGGTTCCCTAATATTATTTTCTCTAAACTGGGTTCTCTTGAGGGAGACTTTAGTAATTCAATGCAAATAACTTGGGAAAGGGACACTCAAGGGAAATATTAGGTGGTTGTCTAAAAAAAAACTCAACAATATTAAAAATGATATGATTTATATTAATTTAGATTGATAAATATTAATGATGATATATAAGATATTAAATTCGATAGGAACTATCTTGATTCAAAACTACAAGAGAGGAAGGATGCTGACACCTATATATGCTCCTTGCTAGTAAATAAAAAATGTCAGCAGAAAGACTAGTAGAGGAGGTCTGAAATTATGGAGAGTGTTCAAGAGTGTTATGGAATAATGAAAGTGAATGAAATAACACTAATTTCTATTATAGTTTCTAAGAATAAAAATGTGAGTTTAAAATAACAGGAAAATGGAATATAGATCTTTAATTGGTGATGTTTAGTTAATGGTTCCTGAAAAAATTTGTTACTTTTCCAATATTCATTAAAGATTTTGGATTTAAATTAATATTGGTTACTATATTAATGGAGAGTAAAAAAAATTACATGATATTATCCCATTATTTATTTTTGATAAACAAATTTTTATTTCTAGGATCTATTCCATCAAAGGATATTATAAGGGGATAATTTTATAACCTTAACTAGAATATTCCACCTGGACCAAAAATATTACTATGATTGTTCTAAATTTCAATATAATATTTCATTAAAAGTGAGTTCTTTGGTACTATCCAAGATTAATTTAATAGGTTTTATCTCCTTAAATCCACATGGGTCACTAAAATGGTCCCCATTTTAATTGTTTAACACTCTACCTCTTCCAAAAAATTTCATCTTATAAGCAGGAGTAACTTAACATATAATATTTTATATAAAATTCTAAATGATACACTCTATTAGTTTCTCCCATTGTTAATCTAAAAAATCATCATCACTTTTCCACATATAGAACAACCAATGAATCATAGGATTGATATAATAAATGACATGTGACCTTTACTGAAAAGTTTTTAAAAATAATACCATGGTAAAAATAGACATAGAGATAGCCTATGATATAATGGAATATAATAAAATATTAAGTGAAATATTGGGGTTTTGTTTATCAATGTAGAAGTGAAACTTTTATTTAATATTTTTCCTAATATATGTTTTTCTGTTTCTCTTAGTGAAATTAAATTTGGGTTTATAAGTCATCTTAAAGATCTCTTCCCGGGTGACCCTCTATCTATTTGTCCTTTATCCATGACCAATAAATTATAGAAATAAAAGAAATATAGTTTTTACAATGGGGAGTTGTTCCTTTTGAAAATTATATAAAGATTTATTTGGATTAATCATATTTTCATTATCAATTTAAGGTACCAATATACTAAGAACATTCCCATTACTCAATAATTAGTACTATTGTAGAAGGAAAACTATCAATAAGAAAAATATAAATATTTATTATATGAAGGATATAATTAAAATTGAATATCCTTACCATTGGTATATAGAATTATCTACATAAAATTAGTTTTTATAAACATCCTCAATGGTTTACATCCTGTAGGGAGAGTACTGGTCACTATCATTCATGTTTAAATGGAAAGAATCATTTATCATATTTATAAATATAAAATTTGTCTCCAAAATATCAAATGGAGAATTAATATTATCAAGAGTGTTTTTTAATACATCCCACTACATGTGTTTTCTGTATTTTGTGCTCCCCATGATATTATTAAATATATTGAAAACATCATAAGTAGATTATTATGGTAATCATATCAGTATGGATGATTCCATTGGGAGATATTATCATATTTGGATAATTTTTTTAAAAAAAAATGTATTAATAGAAAAACCCTCGAGGAATGAATAATATTCATTCAATATTAGATGTAATTATATGCTCTATATTGGTATTATTTATCAGATAGTTTTGTAAAATATAAATTTGGCCATTATCCTAACACATCATGATAAGGTAGGCATGAGATGAAAGCTATATAGGGGAATTATAGGCATGATTTCTCATTATCTATGAGATCATGGGAAGGTTTAATTGATGTGTAATATTTATTTATTGATAAAAAATTAGATTGAGTGACCTTTTTCCTCCCATGATACTTACTCTCAAACTGAAAATTTATTTAATCCATGGATATCCTTTGATTCATTTGATTAAACTTGGATAATGAAAAAATAAAATAATACTATTCCATAAACCTATTTAATGATTGAAGGAAAATAATATTTACACCCTAGGTCTTAAGACATTTTTCATTTGTTTCTACTATAACCACACTTATATTCCACAATGATTATACCCATGGACAAGATATTATAGAGAAAATATATCCCCACCAAACATGGAACTCTAGTGTGTTAAATCATACATAGTGTTTTACCCATTGAGAAGATGATCTAACTAAATCGTATTAATATGTTTCCAAAAATGTTTTAATATATCTCCACTATAATCAAGATAGAAAATTATTAATCTATGTAAGGTTAATGGGATAACATCAAATTGAGTTTCATGGATAACATAATGGGTCTTCCTGCATATTATATTAATATTGAGAAATTCCTCTCATCTTGGTTTTACAATAATGTGGCTAATTCTCCTAATGGTAAAATTCATAGTATAGTTCTTGTATCATTATTTTGGCATGCATGGGAATCAAATACAAAACCAGACACTCAACGTTTATGGTAGATAATCTAAACATTAAAAATATAGATGATTTCTTATATTCTCATTAAATTTCATGATTATTTACAAATATAATTTTTCTTTAGTTATTCATTCACTATTGTATTGTTGTAATTAGGTAAAGATTATGTTTGAAAATGGATTTTGGTGTGTATATAAGCACCATGTATAGAGAAAAACCTCCAAACAAATAGAGCATGTGGACATGTAAACATAAATATAGGTGTAATCATTTGGGATTGTCACAGTGTAGTCATTTATGATTTTTTACCTACAATAAATAAGGATAATACCTTACTGCTAAAGTGTAGTTGAGGATGAGCTATAAATTATAATTTACATTATACAATATACAAATTTTTTTAGTAGACACAGACTCGTCATAATAACCAATACTCTAGAGGATGTTTCTCTTAATCACTAGAATTTTATAAAAAATATTTGGATATTAAGAAGTCTCTTTGTTAAATATATAATGACATGTCATATATGATGAGTGGGTAAAAGTGATGTGGTGATGTTTTCATCTAAATGATTTTTTTAATCTCTTTAAGTTTTCATCTGATCATTCTACCTTCCTGTGATTTCAATTCTATAATATATAGATAATAAATTTGGATAAACAAAAATTCCCCTCTTAACCCAATAAATAGTTTAAATATTAAGTACTTAATATATTGATATTATATATTAGTTTTGAAACCCTTAAAAATTAGATATATTGAGAAAACATTACTTGTCATTTTGAGATAAATAGATAAAAAGTTACCCAAGTATATTTTAAAATATTATTAATAGGTTAAATTATTGGAAAAATCATTCCAAATTGTTTTTTAGTGGATACTAATGATAATATAGGAGGATATCGACAGAAAATTATGGGAACTTATTTATTAATTTCTAAAAATAGTCCACCAAGTTTTGGTTGTGTAAAAAACTAAAGCCAATGGTCATAATATACTATTGAACCATTGAATAATATAATTAGTGTTGGGTTTCATTGTTTGAATTTATTGAGAATAAAACTTAATTCTGCTATTTTATTTTGGAGATGGGAAATATTTACATTCTAAAAAATATTAAAATACATCTATATTTTTTTGGATTTGGAAACTTATTTATAGGTTTATAAAATTAATTTTCATTCTCTAAAATTAATTATCTTAACTAAATAATAAAATTATTTAAATTAAATAATTTATATAATTTATTGAATTATATTTTAAATTTTTTTATGTCCTTATAATAATCGTTTATTCATATAATATTTTACTCTTTACCCAAAAATTAAAAAATGTTACAAAATTATTAAGAAATATAATTGGACAATTTTGAAATGCTAATTATAATTTTGAATCCCATTTAAAGAAAATAATTCTCCACACATATGCAATTTAATAATTAAAAATGAATACATATGTATCTAAAAATTATTCATTTGGTGAGAAAAAATTAAAAATTCCCTAAAAAAGGATTCAAACATTTTTTAAATTTTTATTTATTAATGAAAATAAAATGAAAATTATATATAATTATATTACTGAAAAAATATTTTCAACATTTTATTTGAAACATATATGTATAAGGGTTAAATTACCCTTGTAATATTCATATAGGGAAGTTACAACTCTAACAGTTTTATTCTAAATTGTAATAATAAAACGATCATCTATCCTTTACATTGGTATAATGACCCCTTATATATACAATTCATTATATCATCTAGAATTATTAATATCCTTCTAGTAGTTCATATTCCACTTCTATCCCATTACTTTTTATTTTATTCATAATAGTAATTTATTTTTTATACTCTTCATTATTTTTGGAGTTTGATCCTTTGGTGTTCAAGATTATGGTGTTACCCTTTATTTTTACTTCTTCTATGACATTATCATTATATATTTGGGTAATTGTAATATCCATGTTTTCAGTTATGCAATTATAATGAAATAATTGAAGATTAATTTTTAATAGGAATTATGAGAAAGTGTTTATTTACTATAATTGAATCATAGGTCATACAATATGCCCTTTAAAATAATTTCACCCTCAATTTTTTTATTCATTTCTCTATAATCAAGTGTGTAAAATTATATATCATTTCTTCTTTTTAATCCCTTGTTTCTACCTTTAACTTTTAATTCCACTACATCACTTTCATATTCAAATATAATTGATTATTCGACACACACCCTCTAATATTAAAACTTTGTAAAGAATATTAATTAATATAAATTCATATTCTTAATCTATTTTCTCTATGGGGAGTACATGTTTTTGATATGGAATATAATTATACAATATTGAGATGTGTCAAACATCTTGATTTTATATCTAAATATCTTCCCCATCTTATAAAAATATAGAGCTCCCTTTAATGGTTATATAGGTATGAACATGTTATTTTAAAGATGTAATTAAATTTCCATCATTCTATTATCCACATGGATCATCTATCCTTTTGGATTAATCTCGATATGATTCTTAATAGATCAAACAATATTAGTTGTTTCCCTAACTATTTCTGCACCTATTAGCTTACTGTTGCGAACTTTATCCCATTATATTTGGATATGAAATATTTTCCCATACAAGGATTATTACATTTATATTTTAATGATTCAATGGAATTTATTTCTATATTAAAATTAAACTAATGATATATTCTAGTCCCATTTTTATTTTTATTCATGTGATCAAGACCTGAGCATATCTTCTAGTCTTTTGGATATCCATTTTGGGATACCCTTCAGTTTGAGGATGACAATGGGTCCTTAAATTCATCTCAATGTATAGGACATTTTGAATACTGTGAAATAATTTCTAAAAGAAATAAGTTTTATGATCTATTCAAAATGATATAGGTTCCCAATTATGTCTAATAAATTCATTTTATATAGCCATGGAAGATACCGAAAGGATATAACATCCCAATTTTCTATGATATTTGTAGAATTTGGGTGCCAATACACAAAAACCCATATTATATTATTGTTATTAGATATCATGAATGGTCCAATAATAGTGTCCCTTGTCATTATTTCCCACTTTCACTTTGGTATATATAAATAATATGTGATACCATTATGATTTTGTCTCACATTATTGATGTTCTTCACACCAAGAATCTTAACACATAGTCATGAATTTCCTAATTCTTATTTACCACTATAAATGTTTTACTACATCAAAAAACTTCTTGGATCTACCATGATATATATATGAATTTATCCTTGGATTGTAACATAATAATTCCCTCTTCAACTAGAGAAATTAAGGAACACATATTACCTTATAATATTTAAATACCCTATATCAATAGATAATGTACATAAATTTCTAACAATTCATGGATTTAATATTCTTTTATATACCATAATCATCGTGAAGGGAATCATTATCTCTCCTGGTAAATATGGCTAGGTAATTACTTATAAAATGAACTATGTTTCTCATTTTATAATATTTTATATATTAAAAATTGAAAAATCGTTAATATACTACACCAATATATCACAATCACAAAAAGAACACTATGATACTTTCAATGAAATAAATTAATCACCTTATTTTCATTCCCAAGGTGAGAGTGTATTGACTTTTCATAGTCCTTGAGTAATTCTAGAAATCTCATTTGACTCATGTTTAGTTACATTTATGTGAATATGTACTTAAACATTTTTTTTATTTTTATATATGTCGTATCATTCACTAGAGATCCAATGTAACCATATATACAAGGTAAATATAATTAATGGAATATCGAGATCCTGAGTAGGATAATTTTGTTTATAGATATTTTATTATAGTCGTATATAAGCAACAACACATTCATTTTTCCTATGATAAAACTCATTTCCTTTCATTGATGCATAACTATATATAAAAAATAATTCCTTACTCAATGATAAATTAAATAATAAAGATTTTAATAATCTATTCTCTAGTTCCTAGAAATATTTTTCAAATTCCATTTGACTATGTTATTGTGAAAACATTACTGGTTATATTAGATAATAAGTTGTCCAATCAAGAGAATTTTTATATAAATCACCTATAGTACCATGTTATCTCATTTAAAATACATAAATTAGTTAGTGTGTGATAATATTCAATAGTATTTTTATTTTTAGGATCCATATATATTCAACCCGTGATGCCACTATAGCGAGATAAAGAGCCTTACTAAATCAAAAATTCATACTTACTATATTTCCCATATAATTTATTTTCATGGTGAAGTATGAAAACAAATAAAAAATGATTATCATTATATTTAAATATTTACGAGTATATAAATATATAATTATTAAAAATCAGCTTAAATTTATCATGATAATAAGCTAAAACAAAATTCATCAAATCCCTTAAAGCTAAGGGTATATAATTTGATATGAATGTAATTACACTAAAATATAATATTATTTACCTAGTTATGAATATCTCTAGAAGGCCCCAGCATTAAACCTTTATTAATCATGAGTTATTACAAGATTACACATTGAGGATCTTTTTAGGTATAGAGTTTTAGAGAATTAGATCATAAAACTTGCATTACATTCCACATTTAACCAAAGTGGTTACATAAAAGACAATATTCATTTTTCACATCAACGAAAACATATTTAAAATAAATCGTGGATTATTTATTGACACTTCCTTGACGCTATCATCATATCACGTTCCCTTACCTTGACCTGTGAAAAACATTTCAAAAACTTGGGATGAGCATAAAAAGCTCAGTAAGGGAAATAAAAATATGTAAAGGAAACATGAGTAAATGTATACATAAGAATGAAATCATACTTTCCCCATAAAACATAAGTACTTTAACATACCTCATAAAATCATGAATAAATCATAGAAATCATAATACATAAAGGTAACTTGAGGCATTCATAACATTCTTACGTAGGGAGTAACCCTCTTGGTTACGTTTGGAATACCCATAATAGTATATTCCCTAAATCTCTTTGGAGAAACCTTAACGTTTAACCCCTTCACGTTACCCAATGAATTGGAGAGCTATATCAGGATCACCCGCCCTTAGTTTATCACAGAACCACCCATCTTCATAATAATTCCCAAGAACCATAACATAATCGTATCACATAAAACATGCACAAAGGAAACATAACATTTCCACTTTTCAATCACAAGATATAAATAAAACACATTGATATAAAAACATTATGAAAACCATTTTCAATACCAAAATAAAAGACAAGTAAAACATGGTATTTTTTTCTTTTAAAAAAAAGGTATGGCTTATAGAGGAAGATGAAACTCAAATAATGGTCACGGCGACAGAGAAGTCATTGTCACCGCATACATACGACAAAAACATTCCCTTTTGTCGTTTAGTAAAACGCTTTGTATAAAAAAGATTCCTTTCAGATAAACGTAAAAGTCGAAGGGGCTTATACACCATATAAAAGAAGGTTGTGTATAAAACAAAATATGCCTCAATGAAAGGAGATTGAGACGAAGTCCCATACAAAGACGGTATCCTTGGATTAAGGATAAATAAATTACATAATTATGTGTGACAAACTAATACACCAAATATAAGTGGATATTAAGTGTAAAATAATCAAACGTTATTCACACATATTCATAGAATGACATATTCGGGAGTACAAGCTTATCCCAAAGAATCAAAATTGGGTTAAGAAGTTCCCTTGCAAAAATTTGACAGCCTAACGGCGTGACTACACAATTCAGAAAATGAGTTGATGAGATATAAAAAGGGTATCTCATCACTTGGACATAAAATTTAATTCACTAAGGATATATAAGAACATATCCCAACATAATGTTATGTGAATTAAAAGACATAACAAAAGAAGTCTTTTAAAAAGAGGAGGGTGAAAGGTTCCCTTACCAACATGGGTATCTTTCAAAACATACACCCTGTGAAAGAAGGACAATACAACATTGATGTAAATACTCATAAATGAAATTATATTACACAATGAGTAAAATAATGGGCAGTACAGACACCACTCAAAGGAAATTGTGGCAAATGTAGCATAAATCTCACGAGAATAAAAGTGAGATGAAAAATCCCTTACGAAAACTCGGCAGCCTAACGACGCCACTTAAAACTTACAAAAAATGGATTGATGAGATCAAATAGGGTCTCTCATCATATTGACATATAGTTTACATAAAGAGGAATATAAAAGAACATCCCACAACATAACAAATAGGAGCTTAAAAGAAGTGACATAAAGGAGAGTACTTAAAAAGAAAGAGAGAGGTTAGATCTCTTACGAAAATTCGGCAGCCTAACGGCGCCACTCAAAACTTCCAAAGTGGATTGATGAGAGAGAATAGGGTCTCTCATCATATGAACATAAAAATTATAGTAAGAGTAATATAAAATAACATCCCAATCACAAGAAATATGAGCTTAAAAGGAATGACATAAATGAGTGTACTTAAAAAGAAAGAGAGGAGTAGGATCCCTTACATCAGGTCCGACTTGACTCGATCGTTCTTTAACGTCCTGAATAACAAACTTGAGTTAATTTCCACTTTATTAAGAACATTTTTCATGTTCATTATTCCTTTTATATCACTTATTTCCATGTTATAAACATTATTTAATCATTTATGTTAATAATGTTTGTTTTGTCGATATTTGGTTCTTAAGTCGAAAGTGGACTTCTTACAATTATATGTTGTTCATGTGGTCAAAGGTTCATTATATACAGAATGATATTCATGATTTGGATATCATATATATCATATATATCCAGAATATAAATGTATTTATAATATTACATAATCATTTAGAGGTAATAAATGAAATGCACCGTTCATGGAGATGGTAAGCCGTACGTACGCATGAACGCTACTTTCATTTCTATGTCATATTAATGGAATTAAAACCAAATGAGAGGTATGTATATTTTAATAACATAATTATATTCATCATTTATATGTAACATAAATCATATATAATTACTTTAAATCCATCCTTTATACATCCCACATATGGCATTAACGAATCAAATCACTTTGAGGGGGTGGTAGTCCGCACTTCCTAAAATGAAATTATCGTGTTTACCCACAATGTATACCATAAAGGTATGCCAAAAAAGAAAAATACAGAAACATAAAAATATTATATATCATATATAAATATAGTGACATCTTAATGGCCACCTATTAAGGTGTTATATGAGTGTTGAACAACCATCGTTTCGTGAGGCAGAAATTCGCCATCCACAGAAACAGTATGTTTTTTAAACATTTGATGTAGGTGTGTGTAAGTGTAGCTCAAATTATTCTTATAACACAATCCTAGTATATTTAAGATAATGGATTTTTTACAAAAGAAATGAATAAAAGTAGTTTAGGGGGTTTGAGAAGCAAAATAAAACAAAAGAACACAAGTAAAGACATTACCTTAAAATCGAGTAACTCTTTTTGATTTGAGCTCAATGGGTTCCTTGGGAATACTTCTGCCCAATGTGAGGCTTCTAGGAGTAAGATAAGGATGTGGAGAGACAAAATGGGAAGGGTTTGGCCGAGCCAAAGGCTTTGGATGTGTGGGTAAGGATGTAGAGGTGGGGGCCTTTTATAGGAGGAGAGGAGGGGCAGTCTTGGAAAGTAAAGAAATATTACTTTATTTTAGAATGAGTTTCGAATTTTAATGGTACCACATTGATGTGTTTCGACGATAAGGTGATAAGGGTTCTAACTCCACCCATCCAATAGGTTTTGAACATGTTTAGGTCTTATATTTTACATTATCTTTCCATTTTATTCAAATCGTTAAATAATGAGGTCATCGCTACATCATCATGATGTCATAAATAATTGAATTTATTTAATGTCTAAAAATTATAAAAAAAATACTATGATGTAGTAAATATTGTTATCTTACCAATGACTATTTATAGTCAAAAATAGGACTTGTATAACCTCATTTAAAAATTGTGTTTGTAAAACAACTCATGTTTGTGTCAATTTTACTTTTACATTAAATAAAAAGTTATTTATGTCATTTCCCAACCAAAGTGGCTCCATGGGGTCCCCAAGTTGACCCATGGATTTTATTGGTCGGACATGACACATCCAATAAGGGTAGGGCATGTGTCATGCTCATCTCATATTATTAATACATTATTTTTACCTTAAACTACACTAATTACCTCTAATCGCGATTAAAAACTTAAAAGTTACTATTCACCAAAAATTATTTTAATTCTATTAAACCACATTTTACTTATTAATGACAACTATGTATGTCGGATTTTTGAAATTCAAAACACAGAGGTGGTAAAATTTCATTTAAATGGAAAATTAGTTTTTATAAGTACCACTTAGTGGTTTCACTATTCATCAAAAATTGAAGTTCTTCAGAAAACTACCAAAACTTCACCCTAAGATATTTTTGATATTCCAAATTCAAAAAAGAAGTCTATTTTACAAAATTCAAAAAATATAATTTGCATTAATTAATTTAATAATTAATTCCCGCTGTCAGAGCAAATAGCGTGTTTTTATGAAACAATAAGTATCAAAAGATTGACACGAGTTTTTGTCCGATTTTAAAGTGAAATTAACTCCAATGACCACAATTGGATTAAATGGTAAAAATATATTCTAATTGAACTTTAAAAACAATTAAAAATATAATCTAATCCTATAAATAAATTAGATTAAAAAGTGGTTTTGAATTAAAATACAACATTTTTCTCTATTCATTAAAAAAAATGAACTTTATTGGAAAAATACCAAAAATTTACACAAAGTAAATTTTGATGTCCCGATTCTAAAGAAGAATTTTATTTTATCAAATATAACACATAAAATTATTAAAAAGTGGATTTAAAAGAGGTTCTCCATCGAAAGGCGGTTAATCGACCTTTTAAAGAATATTAGAATGTTTATGCTTAAAAATTGGATTCATTCGCATTTTTAATCCTATAAAATTTATTGTAAAGAGTAAAAATATTTGGAAAAATTATATAATCATTTTTTAGTTAGTTCTGTTCATTCCGGCCATTACAACGGCTAGGCGTTAACTACCATTTAAAATAATATTATTTTATTATTAGAGTGCAATGTAAGATTCCCAAGAAACTCGTTGTTGCGTGTTGGGTACGCCATCGAGCATAGCATCCCCTTTAAAGTTATATTAATATTTTATTCACAAATATGGATAAATGTGAAAATGTCATACTCTATATTTACCTGGGTTGTTACAATCTCATTTGTAATATGACCAGTTATCACTCATAATTGACGAGAACCTAAACTATGATCAATAATTTATATATATTTAACTCCATTATGATGATCATGAATTTCATGAAGGTTTTTTAAAGGTTGCATTTTCCTTATAGTAAAGAAATTTATTTATCTATAATTGATGCACATCCACATAGACACACCAATTCATAAAAAAATGGATTTATTCTACCCAAGGTGAGAAATAATGGAATATGAATCCATAAGAACAAAACTATTTGTAGTTAATTGATTATCTCTACAAATTTTACAAGGGATATTGTAGTTATAGGATTAGATATGGGGTTCCAATTAGGGGGAGTTTAATGGGAAGTAGAACTCCATGTTAAGGTTGGTGTGAATAAAATTCACTTGGAAATAAATAAATATATTCTTTTATTGTAGGTATGCTCTAAATTCATGAAATATCATTCTCAACCATATTTTTTCCATTATTCATCTCCTAGAATATTAATGAGTTGATATGACAGGGTTGGCTCTAAACAAGTCTTAGGAAATGAAGTATCTCCCTAAAAAATATCGGATTCAATGGAACTGTCTAAAATTGTAATCTATTTCTCTCCATTGTAAATAATTTCATTATACATTTTCATGAAATTCATCCAGATGATAATTTCAATTTACACCACATATATATACATTAAAATAATGTTTCAAACTAGGGACTCTATATATATCTAAATAGAATAATATCAATATAACCCTGTTAATATGATATTTCTTCTTGGTATTTCATCCCACAACTTATTTCATAGAATTTTAGGGGATGATTTAATATTTATAACTAATATTATGGATATAAAACTTTTTTGATCCAAAATTATAAGGTGAATTTATTAATATTGTGTTAAATTATAGGCTCGACTATTCTCCATTAGCCTCATCTTAGTAAAATTTCATAGATTATTCAGAAATTATTTGGAATAGCGTCCTAACACCATGTAGTTGAAAAATTAAATATTGAACACTTACCTTTTTTTCTTTTCAATTGTGAGATTCATGTGCATTGTCGATATACTTATAGAAAACACATTTTTTATTCGATTATGTCAAAGGGTGTTACTTCCAATAGTTATTTCATATTATGAATCCCACCATTGCCCTATTTTCTGTCAACAAATTTCTACATACATGGTCAAAATTTATCTTCATTACCTATTGATTTCCATGTCAAATAAATTAATTTGATAACCCTTTATTGTTCTTGGTAGTACATGTAACTATCATTACATCATATAGGAAAAATGTTTTCAATTCCTATTCCAATTAAATGTTTGTCCTTTAACCATCAAATAATAGATCGTTATAACATTATATGATTTGTATGTAGTCCTTAGAATGTTTTCCTAACCTTGTAATGTTAGCCTCATATAAACCAATATATTCATCTCTTTTTTCTTAAATTAAGAGATCAAAATTGAATTTTATCTTTTTACACTTATAGATTTTACTTGTAATAAATTTTGACATAAAATTAACACATTCCATTATTTCATTATTGTTATAGTTTTTTAGTCATTGGGAAACAATTAATAATAATCTCCCCATAAATAATATACTACAATGATAAACATATACCTATCACTACATATAATAATGCGTAATATCTTTTTGAGGGTCTTGATCCATTTTTCAACTACTAATGGATTAGTATTTCCATTTATGGATAGATCTTGTTAATAAATGATGACATCAAACAGTGTTACTTAATACATCTAAGAAACATGTTATTCCATAAAAGAAATAATATTGGTCATAACCTGACTCAACTATTATATTATAATTATAATATCCTCATATCCATCTCTATACTTATTAAATTAATTGGGAGGTAAATTAAAAAATTAATTATGGGTGTCGATAAAATTTATATTACTTATTTTTAGAGTCATTTCTAAATAATATAAAGAAAAATATTATTTTATAACAATATAAATATTGGATCAAAATATCCTATTCCTATTTCATAAAAGTATTATATAAAAATTATAGAATATCTTATAGGATCAACATAATGTTTTTATTGACTAAATAAGTTATTATAAAGCTATATCCCAATATTTCGACTAATCATTCCCTAATAAAAACTATAAAACCACAACTCTCGATACCTAAATACAATGGTTATTTTATTATATTAGTAAATAATTTAACACATAACATTAGACATGAATAAAAAATTTATTATTATTAAGAGTATATATACATACATTATTCTTACAATAAATTTGAAAACATATAAAAGAAATCCATAAGTTAAAATAAAATAATTTATTCCATTGTATAATTTATTAGGAAAATTATTAGTTATATCAATGTATATTAATTGAAAATGAAAATAAAATAAAGGGATTATATCATATTCTTAGCAGGTGTAGTGTATAATAGCTCCTATATTGGAATAAAAAAGAAAAAATTATATTAATGGAAAAGTGATAATCAAATAATTCCATTTAACTAGGAAAATGATAACTAATCGCAATTTTGGATAAAAAAATGATAAAATAAATAATTAAATTGAAAATTGAGTAATTATTTCATAATTATGGGATTCATAATGCAAGAAGTCATAAAAATTCAATCAATGTCCCATTCTAATAATTATATATAAAATGGTGAGTTATACCATAAATACGTGATCTTGTTTTCTCTTGAGACCAACCGATGCATTATGGGGAAATATAAATCTTCATCCCACCCATAAAATACAAATTTCAATGAATCCATTATATGATAGAGTTTGAGTAATGATATATAATTCTCAAAAAAGGAATCACTTACATAAAAATGTCTCAATAATTAATACACATACATATTAAAGTATTGGGTGTATGAAATTGGATATTCACTATGAAATTGAATGCATTCTTGCTAATTATGTAATCAGTTGTGATAGTTTTATAATATATTAGTATTTATTGAAATCAATTTATGTAATTATTGGATATCGATGCCATGATTTATAGATATTCTCTTAGAATAAAAATATAATGTTAATAAAATTTAACGTCATTTGTTTTTGGTTCAATAACTGGAATTGATAAAATATTATTATCGAAAAAATTGTGGATTATTTTTATTGGAATATAATATCATTAATAATATATACATAAAGTAATTTAAAATTAAATTAAAAATTTTAATGATTGTAGTGGATTAGTATCCATTAATATTCTATATCTCATATAAAATCCTGATAATAAACTCCTCAAATATTTAGTTTTCAATATAATGAAAGTCAAATCTGCATAATGGTTTAGGAACCCATACCCTTCTTTTTATATTGTGAAAAAATGTTAGAAAAAAATTTGAAAGATAAATAGAGATGGATTATGAAACTCTTGTCTACTAAAGTATATAACAAAAATTGTTTATCAGGGAAACAAAAGAAAACCCATGAACAATTGTTTTGATGTGGATAGGTATTGATGTATTGGAAGGTGTTTAAAACAAATATAGGGAATTTTTCTAGAACTTTATAAACATATGAGGACTTTATATTCAAAATAAATTGAAAAAACATTTCCCTTCAGATGGTTTTAAAAATTGATATTTAAATTTTAGGTTTTGGTTGTTGAATTTTATCTTTTTAAAAGAATAAATCAACTATAAAATATTTTTTTTGGATATATATATTAATTTAATTTATAAATAAGAGTTTTAATATCATAAAATACAGAATTGAATTTGGAAAATTATTTATACAATTCAAAAATAAATATTATTTTTTTGAGATACAATATTTTAATGAATAAACCAATTTATATTATATAAATAATATATATTATTTATTAAATAATTTTTTTATCATTATGATTCCATAATAATTATGTCATATTCATACCATATTATCATTATTACCTTCAACTTTTATTTGGTTAAAAATTGTAAAAACATTATTATTCACTAATTTTCATATGTCGATTAAAAATTTCAAGTCCTTCTAATAAAAATAAGTTTCATTCTTTGAGAAATAAAGTTAATAAAATCAAACCCATTTTTATTATAAAATTGAGAATTTAGAAAGATTTATAGAGAACTAATCTATAAATAATATGTTCATAGTAACATTATTATATATTAATGAATATACAAAGTAAATAATTTGAAATTATTTCATTAAATATGATTTTTATCCAATTATTAAATTATATGTATAATAGTTCCATTTCATTATGTTTTTTACTTAATATCATTTCATCTCATATATAATACAATTCTGTTTTTATTTTAATTATTTTGTATTCATGATTTAGGGGATTCCATATATTGTTACTTGTTATGTGCTACATGTTAAAACTCTTAGAGTGAATATAATATTATTATTTTATGTTTTACCATTAATATGAAATCATAAAATATATGTGGTGAAATATCATCAGTGATGAGGTTTTCATTTATTATTGATTAGTTTTAGCTTTTTTAGTCTACACCCTTAGTATTTCATGGTTTCATCCACTGCCTTACTACCCACTAGAAACCAAAAATCCATTTACAATAATCTAGTTTTATCCTCAAAACTGGTGATAATATAAATTAATTTTAAAAAATAGGATTTTCTACCACTAAAACATGAATAAATATTTAGAGAAAGAGTAATCAGGATCTTATATAACCAAACAAATATTGAAATATACTCTCAACAGAGTACAACATCATTTTATCCATTTTGGCCACTCAAAAAAATTAAAGTCAATAATTAAAAACATCATTGAGACAAACAAATTATTAAATATTTAACACGTATATCTATATGTAAAAACATATATTTGGTCATCATAAAATAGGAACATACTCAGTAGCATCATGCTATACAAATGAAGTCCACCTCTCCTTTAACAATTTTTTTTGTAATAGTCATTTAAATATTCATCCTCAATTACATAGGTTAATTAATAGAAGACCTTCTCCATTGATGTCTTTACTTCTTCACACACACTCTCTTTTTTCATTAATATATTGTCCCAATACTCTCTATTATATAAACCTTTAAATCCCAAAAACCTATCGAATATTTATTACGAATTTATCAATTACCATTTCAAAAACTGAATTATCTTGTAACTTTTCCAACTTATATTGATGATATTAGATCAAAAAACAATTATCATTCAATATAATATAATATATGTATTTATATAATTGATCTTTAGTATCCATTATTCTAGGCACAAATCCAGTTCATCAAAATTACATGAAACTATAATTATTCACCAATCATAATGTAATAAGGTGCTTTATGAAATAATATGTTTTAAGTTCCAAAATAGATCTCTATAACTACTAATAATTTAGTGGTCTTATAGAATGAAATGTCCAACTATGGTACCATCTCTTAAAATTTACATTATAGGGAAATTACAAAATTCAATGGAATACCTCGATGGTGTATAATGACCTGTATCTCATGTACAAAAAATTACATCATTTTAAACTTAATTGAAAATAATTTCTACCCAATATTATATAAGACTATTTATTATGAGGTTAGATATATAAAAAAATCTAAAATAAAATAAAATAAATTCTCTTTTAGTTACAACCTCATATTATGAACCTATATTTCATCGTACCACTATACCAGCCTGGGATATCCCCAGAACATATATAAAATAAAATATAGTGGAATAAATATTAGTATATAAATAATCAAGATAAAATTTATTTTTCTAAAAGAAAATATTCAATTATCTTAATATAGAATCACATAAGTGGAACATCATAAATCAAACTAGGGAAGTACAGAATAACAAAGACAAGTTCACATAATCATGATAGTCATGAGAATAATAAATTGTCACATAGCCATAAATAATTTCATCATAAATATAAATCAATGAATTAATCCATGAAATCATATCATTATATAAAAAACTGCCTATATTATATTTTTGTATTACATAGTTCAAAATGTTATCCAAATAATTCCCTCATATAATAACCTTAGATGGGAATAAGTATTACCAAATTTATTTGGGGATATAAAATTTCTAGCACACTCATTACATTATAATATGTTATGAATATGTGTTTAATATAAAAAGAAATTATCTATAAAACATAACAATGAAAAAAACAGGGTTGGAAATAAATTAGAAAATCATATCTCAAAGTATAATGAAAATTTGCATTCTAAATTTTCCAAAGAAACTAATGGATTGAGTAATTCATGATATTAATTATTTATTTAATAAATAATGGTAATTAAGATAAGGCTCATGAGAAGACACGATCATAAAAATATTTAAATAAATAAGTAAATAAATTCTCTCCCTAAACAATATTTAAAAAATGAGTAATGGTCCTTTAATGGTCATAATAATATAATGTATTTTTTCAAAGAAATAAATGAATGAACATAGTTTTTGTCTAAAAATGGTTGTTATATAAAAAAAATATACTTTTATAACCATTATAAATTAAATGAAATTATTAATTATAAATGTTCCCTTTAATGGGACAAATTTAATGAATAGTTTGGAAAATGGACATGAGAAAATGAATATCTCAAAAAGTTAAAATGAACTCAATTTAGAATATATGGTTATAAATTACTATGATTCATTGATAAAATGGGAAAATTTAAATTTTTTATTTAGATCAAGGATCTAGAGTTATTTTATGTTTTTTGTGATTTTGTGGATGTTTGGGAATATCAAGTCATGCTAAAGAATTTATATAATGAGTTCTTAGATATTGGTATATAAATTTTTTATTATAATTTAATCATGGTAATATGACTTGGAGTGAAAGTGTATTGGGTGGATAATTTTATTATGGTAAATTTTAAGAGACCATGATGTAGTGAAAGGCCACTCCAGCATGTTTTCCATGTGCTGTGAAGATGGATAAGTATCATATGTAAATTTAAAACCATATTTATTTCCATGGAATAGGGGAAGGGAACCATGGAATGATGATATTTAATTAAGGAGGAACATGATTGGTCAAAAAAAATAAGTTAGGTCACAGAGCCCTATGAGGTAGGTTGTCATAGAATGACCACCCATTTAATGGCATAAGTGTTTTTTTCTTGGGGTTGGACCATATACTAGGGGTAGTAATATTGTGATCCATATAGTCCATGACTCTACATGTCCCAATAAGGAAGGTGTCATGAAATTACATTTATGGCCATGACATGACTAAATTATATGGTAGTTTTTAGGGGATTTTTTGTAATTATATGGGGTATAATCTAGAACCCCTTAGGCTCCCTTGACTTTGACCAAATAAAAGTAGGGGATATATCTATTTATATTTACCATTCCACCAATATTTTTATATCATTAATCAAGGTGTTGGGGGGTTATTTGGTTTTATTTGATCTATGGTCACCAACCTTTTATAACATTATTTCCCCCCATTGTCCTCTTATTTATGTTTTCTTAGTTAGGGTTTGGTTAGATTCTTCCACTAAAGAAAATTAATATAAACATACTTCACATGACCATTGTGTGAGGAATATAGAGGGGGTTGTAGGATGAGGTGCTCCTTAAGTTTTTATCCATATTCTAAAGGCACATTACCCAAAACCTTTTGTAGGGTTTTTAGAAACATTGGTTCTTATTCACCATTAACTTGGGAGAAATGAATTTCATTCCCTATGTATCTTATATTAATGTGAAATTCAGGAGTATAATTCTCTTCATTTCATATGGTTTTGATATATTTATATAACATGGTGAGTTTTTCATTGTAAATTCCACATTTGGAAATTATCTTCAAAATTGACATGTTGATTAATTTTTTATTGTTTATAAATGAGATAAGTTCTTTCCAGAACAACTGAGGTTAATATAATCATAGGATTGAATTACGAATACTCTGTTGAGGTTAGTGTGATTTTTATTAATAATCATATTTTTAATTTGAGGAATTTTTTTTCTTATTATTATTATTATTCTTGTCCAATTGCACGAATTGTATAATTTTAGTCCATAAATAAGGATTGGATTTTATTTTACTAATATCAAATGTGGGCCGCATAACATTCTAAAACTTTGTTTGGTACTAACATGGTTGGACTTGTTATGGTGGCCGTGATTATAAATATTTTAGTAGTGTGATTTTGATTTCAATGATAAATATGATTATTATTTTAAATTTTATTTTAAGAAGACGACTGATTTAATTGCGATTTTTTACAGAGATGGACTAATTTAAACAATCTCTTATAAAAATAATATTTTAATAAGTTAGAGTAAATCAAAAGTGTTTTTTAATAATATTTTAAAAAAAATTCTTGCGTGAGTATGATGACATGTGATTTATATGCTATTTTTTAGAAATAAAATTGTCTTTTAGTTTGTAAGGGATAGATGGATGGGCATAATTTTGGGGTTTTAAGAATGTTAGACCTTAGTTTGGTGATTCACTATTTTCTAAATCATTATTTCTTTTTTAGTGTTCCCATTAATTGTCTTTGTCGCATATGATATTTTATTTCACGATGACACATGATTATGTGACTAGTACAATATTGTTCTTATGTTGGTATCAAACCATCTATGTTGGTTTAAAATGATCTAATTAAATAATATTAAGGTTTAAATGGGAAAATTGGATTGGGTTATATTATTTTCAACCTCACATCATAGGTGGGAAATTTTGAATTATTAAGAGTGGCCTCCTATTAGTTGGGTTCTCTGGAGAACTATTATAATAAGTCACACATGAGAGGGGTTGTCTAGGGTATTATTATTCATGGTATACGTTGATTAGGATTTGTTTGTATAAAATTTTTCAAACCATTTATTAGGAAGGGTTTTCTTGGGTAATAATATTCAGATATTAATTTAAGAATGTTTCGTGGGTATACTTTTATATTGGTACATCTCTGAGAGGGGTTTTCAATTGTACTATTACGTGTCATCTCTATTGGTAAGGATTTTCTTAGGTACTACTATGAACGATATAATATTTTATCCTTTTTTGGGTTTGTATCTATTTTAATGTTTCATTTAAGAAATAGTGGATGAGTCGTCTTTAATGAATATGGGACTTTTAGGGATAATGACCTACTATTTAGGAACGTATGTTTATCAAAATAATTGGTGTCTTGGTAAATAGGATTATTTTTACAAATGTTCCATGTAATTTGATAATATTTAAAGGGGTTGCATGTTGATTATAAGTAAAATGGGATGAAAAACTACCTGTATTACATTTAGACACCGTGTCAAGGGATAAAACTTCATTTAATGTTTGGTTGATTTTAATAAAATAATCTATGGTGATGGGTTTTTTAGTATATCCCATTAAAAATATTTACACAACATGTAACTATATTACATGTTGTGTAATTCCAAAACCTTTTATTTTGAAGTATGATTTTAGGTTGAAATTTCATTCAAAATTACTAAAACCTTCTACTCTTGACCGTAGGGAATATTCCAACCGATTTTGGAGTGCCAACCTTCCTTCTAGATATTTAGATAACACCATAGATCCCTGGTAAGTAGTTATGGTCAATTTTCAACCTTCTCTCCCCTAGTTCTCCAACTATTTTGATGTAAACCCTTGGATATATTTTTTATTGCTTTTGATCATTGTCATTTTGATCATGGATCCTTAATGGGAACATCTCTACCTTTTTTCTCGTCAGTGTTTTCTATATGAATCATTGTTGTAAGGTTAGTTAAATCCATGGGTCTAAATCATATCCATATTGTTTGATAATGGTAAAGGATATTAAATATTGTGATTTTTGAAATGTAACATGTACTTAAATAATTTAATTAACAAATGAGATTATTCCTTTGAGTCCTTTGGATTAAATTGTCTTCTGACCAAGTTTATGGATACCCGTTGAGTGAGATACCCCTAAATATAATTGAAATAGATAATGCTATAAAATGTGATTAGCATGACATGATACCTTTAAGTTATTGCTTGTTATAGAATCCCAACATTGAAAATTATTTCTTACTGTTCTAACCATTAATCAATTGTGATAAAAAATCAGGTGGTATATGAAATAAAAATGGAAATTCACAAAATTAAACATTTACATTTGTGATTTGATATTGTGATATCCATTCTATAGGAAAATTATTGTGTTCTATAATATAATGATTATATATAGGGATTGGACCAGGAATGTGCACACTTATGTGTGGTAATCCGAATATTGAGCATCTCGACACCGTCCCATTCCATAATTCTTATATAGAGTATTATTTACCCAGTCCCATGTTGTAATTCTTATATGTATCTGACACAAATGTTATAATTCTTATAGGGTTATAAACTTGATTTTTTAAACTATACCATGATTTTATGGTGGGTGTTAGATTGGTCTTAAGACACACTCTTAGATATTAATGCATGGAACTAATGTTGTTAATTTTACTATGGTTATATGGTTTTGGATGGAATGGTTGTAATAAAGCTCAGTGATATTCTAGAATGGAGCTGATGTAGGTTATTGTTGTATATTATTAATTATTAAATAAATTAATACACATATTTATCACTATATTTCATACACTTATTATCAGTTTAGTTAGTTTAGATATAGTGGTTTAGACCTACAAATTTATACTCTTAACCTATTTGGGTCATTGTTTTGTACCCATCAATATTACATGGATATTGGTTTGGGGATGTGTAAAGGTCATTGATATTGATTGTTTCTTGTAGGATTGGATGAATTTCAGATGTAGGACAAACATGGGGTTCAGGACCAGAGACTTTTGAGTCTTTATATAATTCTTTAAGTATTTTACATTTATTATTCTTGCATGACATATAGTTACATTCCACCACATCATTAAATTATTTATTTAAAATTTATTAGATTATTCAGTTGGATTTTATCATTTGTTTTTAATGTGTATATACATTTATTTCATTAATTTATGTGGTTTATTTAAACTAATATGACACTTCATTCATGGGGATATAGTCTTCTAATGATAAATATCCCCCACTTCTACTAGTCAGTAGCCTCTGGGGTATGTGGAGGCACACTTGTGGTCTTCTGACCAAACCATTATGGCCATGCGAGAGAGTGTAGTATTGGGGGACATCACACAATGTTATCAAAAGAGACTGTTTTCTTTTATTATTCTTTACTATTTGCGAAATGTATAATGGAGACTATGATATTTAGGTACTTTTCAAAGAGCATGATCATGGGAGTAGCTAACCCATGTACGGGGGGAAATCTAAGGTCCCAGGGGTAGGTTTGTTATTTTTCTACTATTCTTGTTACAGTTGATGTTATTTCACCTTGGTTAATTCACATGTTGTGTTAGGTTATAGTTTTATGATGATAATTTTTCTTGAGATTTTACTTTTAGTCCGATATTGCATGATAATAGGACACATGCATCATAATTGGGACATAGGGATAAATTTAAATGTATTTTTCATGATGGGGACATATATGTTTTTCCATGTGATATATACTTTTTTCTTGAATGGTAATATCATATTTTTTATTCATTGTATTAATGAAATGAATCTGTGTGTAATTCTAAAAAACATTAAACACATGTTTAGAGAGACTAAGAGTTAGAGTTTTTATGTTGTAGTCACTAATTAATGTTAACCTTATTTTATTCTAGTGTTCCAAGGTGTGTGTTTTTACTATAGATAAAATGACTCCACACCGTACTTGAAATGAGAATTAGATGTGT
The DNA here is from genome assembly GCA_963277665.1 of Viscum album. NCBI lineage: Eukaryota > Viridiplantae > Streptophyta > Magnoliopsida > Santalales > Viscaceae > Viscum > Viscum album. The sequence continues at coordinate 915,181,302 of OY728150.1, forward strand.
GGAAATCAATAAGATCCTAATATAGAAAGACTAGATCTTCTTATTGTTCTTGAAGACCAGGTTTATGTTCATATTTCTGAAATATTCCTTATGGTCATGTGATCCATGAAAGGGGGAATATTCATACTATGCATTCAATGTATGATCAAATAAGAGAAAAATGAAATAACATCTTACAACATTTACTGGGGAAGGAGGACCCCAGGCATCCATGCTCTGGATCGATTTAGTCCATACTAGTTTAAAACATCATGAGACGCCCACATATATAATGTTAAAGCTTGTTTCATATATGATTTATGGATCTGCCATGAATTGATAGGATTTTCTGGAGCAAGCTAGGTAAGTAGGTGAGATAACTTAGAAGGAAATCAATAAGAATTTGCTGAGAAGTTTCTATCCAGAGAAGTTTAGGGATGAAAATTATAATGAGTTCATATATCTGACAAAGGAGGGAAAGTCTATGATGGATTCTCCAATATGTCTCATTGACTTACATTGCCTTATTTCATCTTTACCAGCTGATGATATCTCTAGGGTGAGATGCATTCATGATGTTCTTCTATATGTGATTAAGTTAGAGGTAAATGGGTTCTTCTTATGTAGCTTTGAGGACATGTTCTCCTAGAAACTCATAACAGAAGGAAATTTGAGAGAGGATATGAGTAGTGGAAATTCTATTTCATTAGGGAGAATTAAGAACTCTTATTCGGGTGAAAAAAGTTCCAATCTCACAGTTTATGAAATGGTAGTAGTTGGTAGAGCATTCAGGTCTGTGGACCACCATCTTAGGGTAGTGTTCCATTCTAATGATATCAGTGGGGGATTTTTTTCCACATTAACCAATAGAGTCGTTGTACAATAGTCTGGTGTCATATCTAAGGAATCCTAGGTAATCAAATTTTTTTAATGAAAACATTTCACAATAGACTAGTGGTAGGGGACCAGGGAAGGAGCCTAAGTCTGGTAGGGGTTCAGAAACCCCTCAGCAGGATGTAGTTGGAGTTCTACTGGCTGTTCAGGCCAATAAGGGGACGTGGTTCCCCAGTCCATGAACAGGAGTACCAAAAAAATGTAATTATCTCAGGGTAGTAAAACTAGATCCTACAGAAGTGGGAATAGTCGGCTATAGGTTATACATGCTACTCTGACTGTCATGGACACATAACTGTCTATCTTTAGAGGTACAATTCTTATATCATCTACAATAGCTTGTTTTTTTATACATTATCATTTCATTATTTTCAATATTCCCATTTATAAATGGTTTGGACTTCCATGTGTATATCCTAGGTGCTACTTTGATCATCGACACACTATTGGGAGTGCTATCATAAAATATCAAATGTTGCAGGACATGTTCTATAGGGATTGATGTTTATAGTTTTTTTGGGAACCCTTCATTCTAGAAATGATAGGCTTCAAATTGATTCTTAGTATGGATTTTTTACTTCCATACCATGCTCATATTGACTAATATAGGATGATTTTTACATTTCTATCTCTAGAATGATTTAGTTATCTTCACCAGGGATAATGGGCCCTTTAGAATGGTTATGCATGACGAATTCAGTACAGATTAGATAATTGTATACCTAATATAACCATTATTTACATAGATAATGTTATTATGCAGTAATATTATTTTACTCTAGTGGTAGATCATTTTTGGTTGTTTTCAATGAAGAGTTTTGGGAATTATCTCATAGGCCGGTGATGATGTTCACAATTAATTTTTCATTATAAGTAAAGTTAGTTTCTATTTATCCATACATAATGACACTAATAGAGATTCAAGAGTTGACATTTCTATTGGAAAAAAATTGTATCTAATAGATTTATATGACCTATTACATCTCCTTCAGGATCTCCAGTTCTCTTCACTAAGAAGTAAAATTGGTCATTATGCTTATGTGTGGATTATAAGAGGTTTAACAATATGTTGATCAAGAACAATTATCCCATTCAGCATAATTATTATGTTAGTTATTAGCTTAGATGTTCTAAGATATTCTCCAAGATTGATTAGAGATTAGGTTACTATCATTTGAGTTTGAGACCATCCGACATACCTTATTCTTCTTGTATAAGGATGTATGGTTTGTATGAGTTCGTAGGGATGCTTCATGGGGTGAAAAATCTCTTGTGGTATTCCTGATCATGATTAATAGGATATTTCACCCTTTTCTTGATTAGTTTATGTTGGGTTTTGTTGATGATATTTTAGTGTGGTCCTAGTCAGTAGACAATTATTCCCATCATCTTGAAATCATTAGGATTACATTAAGTTAAAATTTTCTTTGCACGAAGATAACAGACTATTGTTTCTATATTAAAAAAATTTACTTTTTGGGTCGTGTCATCTTAGATGTAGGAGTGTCATTGGACCCTGAGAAAGATATATCCATGGTATCTTGGGATCATCCTAACAACATATTTGAAATTTGGTGCTTTCCAGGTTTAATAGGTTACTAATTTCATTTTATCTAGGATCTCTTCAATTTGGTAGTTCTAATGACTAGGCTAACAAAGAAACGGGTGATATTTGTTTTCCCTGATTCTCATGAGAGATATTTTCAGTAGCGAAATGGTAGGCTTACCTCAACAACTATCATCACTTTACTTATTTTCATGTAATTAATGTCTTGTGTATTTTGATTCATTCAGAGTTGCACTAGGAGTGGTTCGGATGTAATATGATCACGTGGTATCCTATGAATCTAGGAAGTTGAGACCGCATGAGAGGAATTACCGTATGTGTGATCTAATGATAGAAGTAGTGGTACATTCCCTATGATGTCAGAAACACTATCTCTTGGGTGATAGATTTTTTGTATATAGTATTCATAAGATCCTTTGGTATATCTTTTCTAAACATGACCTAAAACTATATTAGAGGAGGTGGCTTCATTACCTGTAGTATTAAGACATTGTATTGTATTATACACTTGGAAAGTGCAATGTTACTATCAAGTCATTAAGAAAAAAGACACAGACATAGGCTATTTATAAGTCTTGTGATGAGTGAAGTATAATTTCCTTCTTTTCACATATGCATTTGGATGTTCTAGAGTCTCTTTGATGTATAAATCTAACTTTAATACCTTTTATATAGAATATTTTGTTCCAGATTAAGACTGAGTAGTTTTTTGATTGGTATTGATCAGTTTTGAAAGAAAAATTATTTGGTGGGGAGACAACATAATTAATCTCTATCGGTAGTGAAAATTATCTTCTTTTTTAGGACCATGTATGGGTACCTGTTGGATTGTTCATGGAGATGATGCTGGAGTTCCATGATTCTTGATGGGAAGGGAATCCTATTGTTACAAGTATGTATTTTCATCTCTGTTGATAGTACTAGTGGTTAGTAATAAATAAGGATCTATAAATATTTGTGGCTAGATGATTCACTTTTCAGCAAGTAAAATCCATGCATCATAGGACTAATTGGATTTTAAAACATTAACCCATGTCTGAGTATAAAAATGAAGACGTCACAATGGATTTTGTGGTACGATTACCAAAAGGAAACACGTATGAATGTTGATTTATGTGTGATTTTGGATCAACTATAAAAAGAATCCCACCTATTAACTATTTGAGAGACCCTCAAAGTTGATGATCTGGGTATTCTTTACACGTGCGAGCTAGTTAAATTGTATTTTATCTTTAGGAGTGTCATTTTGGATAGAGATCTTAATTTTGAATCAAATTCTTAGGAAGGTGTTAAAAATTATTTAGGATCATAGATTTTTCTAAGAACATCCTATCATCCTCAAATGGATGGTAAATCTGAGCAGGATATTCAGTATCTAGAGGATATATTATGATCCTGTGTTTTACATTTTTTGGTTCATTAGAGAAACATATGGTGCTCTTTGAGTATTCCTATGATAATAGATTCTAAGAATATATCCCAATTGAACATTTGGATTCCTTGTATGGAAATACACATTGTTCGTATCTTTTTTGGACAGAGGCGTGTTTCTTAACAATTTTTAGGCCTAGTATCGTGCACAAGACATCTGAAAAGATTTAGCTGATTAGAATGAAGCTGGTGATTGTGCAAGATTGGAAGAAATCATATGATGACCTCTACATCTCACGACTGTTCATTTCTTCAGGTGCCTCCTAGATTATGGAAACAATATATCAAGAAATAGGGAAAGCTAGTTCCCTAGTTTGTCAGAGCGTTTGAGATAGTGGTAAGGGTCAGTTAAGTGGAAAACTGTTTATCTGTTCCACTTCTCTATAGTTCCATAAAGAACATGTTCTATGTGTCACAACTATAAAGATATAATTTAAACCCTTACCATGTTATAGCCATAGAATACTTCAATATTTATGCAGATGTTTCCTTTTTTAGGGTCATATGATATGGGTTGTGGATTATGGTGACAAATATATTTGGGGTAGGGCTATACTATTATTTCAGGTGTAGTTGCAGCATTAGAGAGTTCAAGAGGGGGCCTAGGAGAGGGATTCTGATAAGTGAACATAGTTCCCATACTTGTTTTATGATACCTCATAGTGATTATTGGTGCAACTCAGGGAGGAGATGTTATATGATGGGGAGGTTGCAAGATCCAGTCTTTTTCCATCAATGTCTCTCCCTGAGTTTTTCATTTGATCCATAGTGACTGAGTCTGGTTCAGAGACTATGGTCCTTCTTGTGGAAAATGATATAAAATATAAGGATGTATATTTTCTAATTAAATGGAGTCTGGGTAAATGGGTTATGTCTTTCATGGGTTCATGGCAAGTTGAGAAGCTTTAAAGGTGTTTTGTTTTTTTGGAATGAAAATAGGATGAGAATCACTTTTATTACATTTTATCACCATGTTAAGGGATTAAACAAAATTTATTATTTGGGATTTTAATGAAATAATATGCGGTAATGGATATTTCAGCCTATCCAATTAAGAATAATTACATTATGTCTAACTACATTATGTGTAACTACATTACACTCCATTTATTTCCCCAACCATATATTTTAAACTATGTTTTTTTTTATATTTCATTCTAAACCACTACTACCTTCTCCACTTGACCCTAGGGAATCTTCCAGGATATTTTGGAGTACCAAACACACTTACGGAAATCCTCATAATTCCTATGATCCCTAGTATGTAGTTACGGTCTAGTTTTTTCCTTCTCCCCCTCAGTTATCTTACCTTTATAGTGTAAACTCTTAACTGTGTGTTTTTTTGGTTTTGATGCTGGCCCGTTTGATCCGAGATCTTTGTTGATATAATTTTCACCTTAATTATTTTGGGTGTTTTCCATTGGAATCGTTATTGGATCTTCAATAAAAGGTAAGCGTATAAATTTTTACCATATAGATATATAATTTCCTAAGGGATGAGATACTATGATTTACCCAATGTATCGTGCACCTGAATAATTTAATTAACAAAATGGATTATTCCTTGGAGTTCTTTGGTTTTAATTATCTTTTTTCCATGCTTATGGTTGTATATTGGGTGGGAAAACCACAAACTTAATTGAATTGTATAATATATTAATGTGTGACTATCATAACAATAGACTATATGTGATTACATCATATAGAATATCTAATATTTGGATTATTTCTTATATTTCTCACTATTAGTCAATTGTTATATAAATGGATGTGGTATATGAAATAAAATAGTAATTCACATATTTAACCATTTAAATTCATGATGTGATATTGTGATATCGATGATTTATTACTGGAATTGTGATCCATATAGTAATGATTATATATCGGGCTTGGACCTGGAACATGCACAATTATATACAATAATGATTATATTGAATAGGATCTACCTAGTCTTATATTATTATTCTTATACAGAGTATGATTTTCTCATTCCCATGTTGTAATTCTTATCGCGATTTGACACATATAATGGAATTATTATTTGGATTTGACCCGAATTGTTGTAATGATACAGTGGTAATATGGTGGTTGTTGGAATGGTTTTAAAACATGGTCTAAGATATTCAAATATGGCATCGTAGAAGGTTATTTTACCATGGTTATATGTGTAAAGACCCAATCCTGAGATACAGGACTCGACCCTTAGAAATGCGGTGTAAATTTATTTATTAAAGAAACACAATAAATATACAACATTCATTACAGTAGAAGATCATTAATGGTCTTGGTTCTGAAAAAATGGATACATGGCTTACATTTCAACTGAATACACAAATTGAAAACAATTATTCTTTAAAATTATTTCTTCCACAACATAGTTTCAACTTATCAAGCTGTAAAAAACTATAAAAGTGATTTTAATACGCCGGGTGATCATAAAATTCCCAGTAAGGGGTTCATAACAACAAAAAAATTACATAAAACATTTATTGAAAGAAAATATACATACTTAATGTAGATTTTAACAAATACTTGAATATACATAGAAAAAGTTTATTTCAATAAAATAATTGTACATGAAAATCCATCGGGAATTCTCCTTTGAAAATTTTAATTTTTAATGGGTTGTCAGTAATACTTGACAGACCATATTAAAATCTATACCTATGGCCACTAGTTATCACTATGACTTATGGGTTCACTCCCCTTAACATCACATAACTCACAAGTCCCAAATTTTTAAAACAAGATTCCATGGACCTACCTTTCTTATTTCTTTCCCAAAATAATTTCCAAAATACATAGATAATATTATTTTCTTTGAAAGTTAAGAATCATTACCATGTGATCACAATTTCCTCAAATGATTTTTAAAACATTATAGGGAGAATTCCAAGCTTGAAAAAACACACTATTATTAGAATACTATAATTCTATGAAACAATGATTTAACTGTGTTCAAGATCGCATAATGCATGTAATGTCACACATGAGGCAGATGATGGCCATATCCGTCTATGCGTGAGATGATTAAAGATGATGTTTCAAGTTCACATATAAAATGATAACTTGTTCCATAAATTAAAATAACATGATAATATTTATACAATGAACATGAGAAAAAAAATTGTTTATAAGAATTTATAAACACTAAATATTAGTTTTTATATAGACAGACATAATTTATAATATCTAAGTAAAAGATATAAAAAAATTACACATACATTATTTATACATAATTTCAAATATATATAATCCCTGAACCCAAACATCCATATTCAGTACTAAAACATGTAGAGTATTTATTTTTAAGTGATATTAGAAAAAAATAGAGTACTTATACATTAAGAGAAATTTTCTTGTCTTGGTTCTGGAGCATTAGAAAACAAATACATACATTGACCAAGAGTTTACAAAAAATAATTACAAAATAACTAATTTTATTCATCTACATTAGCACTATAATTATCCTTTGAACATCTAAGGAATCCTGTGAAAAAATAATTAGAAACATGCGATAAATGTTAAATATCAATAAGGGATAGAAAATAATACAAAAAAATATAACATGGGATGAGCGTAGTTATAACATCATCATCGTAATCGTGAGGGGAAGAATTATATAATATAATGGAATGTGGCAATGCATAAAATGAAGCATCATGTCTTAGTGGTCAACTACTACACTTAGTTGTGAACAGATATATCATCATGATAAAACATATTGCACTTTAACTCATTTGATTAATCACATTACCCAATTCATTGGAGTTATATATAATTCAGGGAGCACCCATCACATCATAACAATTATATTTCACTATATAAGTTCGGTACACCTGTCGCATCAAACTATTTAAATATTCATACATGCCACATAGAACATATACGGATAATTAAAATATAGTAACCCATGGAATGGAATGGGTTTCATTTCACAAGAATTCATTAAAAAATATTAGGTTCCCAATTGAAAGAGGTAATATCTGGCTTGATATAAGTATCATCAACCTTTTGAGAGAAATAAAAGATGTGTTTTTGAATGAATAGTTCTTTTTGAAAATAATATGTTTGACATAAACTTCAGTGGAAAACATGTATATCCCAAAAAAGTTTGATAATGATGAATACATGTTTTTAATGTAACAAGAACTCTAAAAAAGGAGTGAAAGTGGAAAAAACTAAAGAAATAATGTTGGGTTCGAGAATTCCTCTCACAATGTGTCCGAACACTTTATTCAAAATAATGTCATGTATTATGACATTAGATTCATTAATTAAAAATTTTATATATTTTATATATGTACATTATTAATTATGGCTTCATTAATTTTTTATGGTCTTCTTGATGAGTAATAGAGTTTAAATTCATTGTTTGGGAGTGTTCTTTTTCTTAGATTTCATGAAAGGTTCACTTGAACATGTGAATAGAAGTTCATGTAGAACATGGATAAAAATACAGAATTGATAATACAAGTTATTAATGATATTAAAAGATTTTAAAAGATCTTTTAATGAGTTATGTTATATGCCATGTGAATGAATCATTAGTTAAAATGTATTAATGATCGTTTTAGGTTAATTTGGGAGGTTTTTTGATCACAATGAACATGTTTTGTTTTGTCATTTAATATTATATAAAAAAGTTGTTTCTAGAACATAAAAGTGGTTAAAACATAAATATTACAAACTATATTAAACTGTTTAATGATTTTGTTGAAATACTTGCAGGATTTTATGGAAAATGTATGTGCATCGCCCATGCTGTAGGTCAATTAACACATCAAATGAAACAATTTCATTTATATATAAAAAGAGAGAGAGGGAGGAGTATAATTAATAATATTTCATTAACAATATATAATACCATTAATAAATCATAATAGATCTATCATGAAATTTGGATAATATTAGTTTAATACAATAGAATAAATGAAATGAAATTTGAAATAAAACTGAAAGAAAAGATAGAGAGGTATTACCACTTTAATCCTCCACTTGAGTTCCTCCATAAAGAACCTAGGCTTGATATTTTGAAGATACCGAGATCTATAGTATTTAGGGATGGTATGGGGAATATGTTTTATCTGAATATGGATTAAGAACAAGGCTTGAGATGTGTGAGGAAATGATGTTGTTAGGGGTAATATTTATAGTTGAGGGGAGATGGGTTTTCTCAATATTCAATTTATTAGTTTATTATGTTTTCTCAAGACAACAAATATTGATGATTATAGGAATAAATATAGTAATTGGTTCATGTTAGTTTGAATCAATGGCCATTTATATCGACCATAACTCAGCCACTATGCAGCATTTAATTTATTTACCATATTTTGTAAATGATTAAATTTCACTATTCACCCAAAATTAAAGAATTTTAGAAAATTATCAATACTTCACCAAAAAAATTTATCAATGGGTAGAATTAAAAGATGGAATCCATTTTATTATAATAATTTTTTAAATATGTGTAATTTAAATTTTAATTAAAATCAAAATTCACTTGAAAAAATATATATATTAATATTAAAGATTATTTTCTAACTCATTGATAAATTAATTAAGGTATCATTAAATTATATTATAATCACAAGATAATAATTTATGATTACATATCATTAAAATAGATTTTCATTCATTTTGTTAAATTAATCATAAAATTTAAATTAAATATTTATGACCTACCAAAAATACCAACACTTATATAATGATCATATTTTCAATTATAATATTCCTTTTTATTATACACTCATGGGTGACGTTACTATAAATTTGTCCAATTTAATATTCATAAAGGTTGGTTTACTATTCATAAAGGAAACATTAATATTCATAATAGAATGTTACTTTTTATTAGGGTATGTTAGTATTCACCAAAAATTAAGTTTATCCTATCAAACTCCAAACATCTAACCGATCATAGATGTGTAAATCAAATTTTCAAAAATCAGAACACAGTAGTGACAAAATTATGTTTAATGGTTTGTTTATAAAGATTAAATTTTTTTAGTAGTTCATTTAAGCACATAAGTTTTCCATTTAAAATCTCAGGATGTTACTTTCCCCTTCCCCATAAATGAATTTCACCCTCCCAATTCTTTCATTGTAATTATAATTATGAATTTACAAATTGAGAATTATGAAATAATATTTTCTTATGTGTAAAGAATTAAATATATGTTCCAAAGAAAATTATACCACAATGTTTTTAAAATAACAATAGCAAATCTCCAAAGTTGTCTAGACCATTCCTCTGATACCAACTGTAAAGTCCCGAGCCCGAGCAACTGGAATAGCCCCTTATAAATGTTGTGTATATTTTTATTGTAAAAGAAACTTAGTAAATACACAACATTTATTAAAACATAAGATAATTACCATTATAGCTTCTGTAAAATTATTTATATGACTTCTTTTTCAATATAATACACAAATTGAATTTAATTATTCTTCAAATGTATTGCTTCCACAACAGAGTTTCAACACATCATGTTTTTTGAACTTGTAAAAGTGATTATAATATGTAGGGTGAGAATAAAATGACTATTAAGGGGTTTAAAACAACCAATAAGTTATATAAAACATTTATTGAAAATAAATATACATACATAAAATATATTTTCAAAAATATTATAATATATATAGTGAAACTGTATTGCAAAAAATAACTTTACATGAAAATCCATTGGGAATTATCCATTGAAAATATTAATTTTCTTTGGATCATTAATTATACTTGGTAGAACATATTAAAATCCATGCCTATTGCAAAAAGAAATCACTAATACTTATGGTTTTATTCCAAATTACATCACATAACTCACCATTGCCAATTTTTTTGGAACATTTTATCATGGAACTACTATTATTATTTCATTACAAAAGTAATCTCTAATATAATTACATAATATTACTTTCATCAAAAAATTACAATCCTACTCATGTCATCACAATTTCTTCAAAAACAATTTAAAATCATTTTAGAAAGAATACCACAATTGTAATGTACCCAATATTATTAGAAAAGTGTAATTGTATGAAAAATGATTTAAGTGTGTCAAAGATCACATAATACTCAGAATGTCACACATGAGTTAGATGCTCTCCATATCTGTAAATTCATTAAATGAAAAAATATGCAGTTGAAAGTTCACTCATTAATTGATAACTTGTTTCATAATTTTAGATAAAAAGATATGATTTATCCCATGTAAATGAGTGATCAAAGTTTTTATAAGAATTTATACACACTAAACATTATTTTGGAGACTGAAAAATACTATTTATAATTCATAAATAAAAGAGAAAAAACAACATTATTTTAGTTGTAATACTTAATTGCACATATATGAATATATATTACTATATATAATTGTGTGTGTGTGTGTTTGGTTTATATTAATAAAATTTATTCAAAATTTTAAAACAAGAACGTCCCATATGAACACACACCAAAAATAAGTTGATAAATAAATTAAAATGTGTTTACATACATGTAGGATTGCACTTATACTCTAATATATATATAACCTTATAAAAATAGATTATGAAAAATATGTTAATGCATAATTAATTGATATAATATTCATGGAAAATAAACCCTTCACATATATATACACTTTAAAAATATTGAGCTATATGTGTGTATATATGCACGTATATACACATATATATGTAATTTTATGGTAAAAAACATAAATAGGTAATATGATTTCCATCTTAAAAACTATAATACAATAGATAAAGATATCCTAAATTGAGAAAAAATTTCATTTATACCATATTGCTTAAAAAGATATGGTATTTATATATATATATATATAAGAATAGATATAGGTTAAGATATTTGTTTAAATAATAAAACAGAAATATTAAATCCATTACATGATTCACATCCAGAGTGAACTGATGTTTTTCTGGAACTGAGAGAGAGAGAGAGAGATAGAGGGAGATCTTGAGAGATGAAATTTTTTTAGTAGCACTTCGGTGTAAAAATTGAAGTAAAAAAAAACCAATGTTTCAATTGTTGAAAATAATATACTACATCTAATCAAGAAAATGTTGGTTATCACAAAATCAATGTGAAATGGTATTATTTAACACCATGAAAAAACAAATAATTAAAAAAATGGATGATCTAAGTCAGAGATATAAATGTTCAGTTTAAAATAACACCATATTAGGATATAAAATAAGGGACCAAAATTTTAAGGAACTGTGACGAGAATGGAAAGATGGCATAATGGGAAAATGTAGATGAAGAGGGTTTGGTGGCTACAAGGTGCGATGGGGATTGGTATGACTCAAGGAGGAATAAGAATGGAAAAATATTAGATATCTCAAATCAAATTTGATTTGTTCCAAGGTTTGGAATTAACCCTAAAATGATTTAATGAAGGGAATCATGATGCTTGATAATAGAAGGACAAGATGCAGTCGCAGAACTGATCGGACGACCTTGAGTGATCCTTGCGATTTAATAGAAATGGTCAGTTGAGATTAGATCATGCATGATTATATGCTTATGGTGATTTTGTGGTTTTAAAAATGTTCTAATGGTCCAGATCAGGTGAATCTAGATTGGACAGTTGAGAAAAACATGATGATAGAGATGCAATTGTGGGGGTTCAAACATGGTACCAGTGTAGACAGCTAGGATCTCATGTTGTGAGATCGTGTGGCCAAGATCACATGCCCAAGAAAAAGGGTCATCTTACATCTAAACTAAGTGGGTTTCATGGATACCTTATAAGAATCTGCATGAACTGTCATGTCTCGATGACACACACACACACACACACAAAAGGGGTACTTATACACGGGACCCCTCCCATGGGCCTTGTCTGACCCCTTACGTACCCTCTATCATGCACCGATGCATGACCTGGGAGACCCTATTCCTAGATCATGCCTCTCCATACACACATGATTTCCCCTACGCTGCTCAAGTACTATTCTAAGTGACCAATAGTTCTTAAGGGCTTGTCCATTATGGTTACCGTTGGCTGTGGGGGTTTAACTAATTTTTTTCAGAATTTATTACATACAACAAAAAAATATGTTACATAATAAAATATAATTTTTTAACACACAAAATAAATTACTTATTTTATTATATGTATATATCAGTTTTTCATTATTGTTACTCTCCTTAGTCACATTATTAAAAAAATATTGTATTCTAGTAAATTTAAACTCTTTCTTAGATTTTTAAAACTCCCACCATTAAAACACCAATTCATTATAAAACATGAATAACCATGTTTTAAATTTTAAAATACAAACATTAAATATTATTCTGTAATTAAAACCCGTAATTTCATTTAACCGAAAATGTCATTTTAAAACATTTAAAGAATTTTAATTTTAAAGCACTCAAAATACCCAACTGTTATAAAACACCTAAGGTCACCTTAAAAACCAATAGATATTTATAATGGTTAATTTAAGTCATATAAATACCCATTCATGATATTCAAATAATCAATGATCATTTATTTCTTCAAAATAATGGTTCTCTATATTTCATTAACTCCTAGAATTTTTTCAATGATTATTTCTATACTTTTTTTGTAATGTCCAATCCAAGGGATTTCAACTACACTATCGGCCTTATTATCATTCTTGGTAATCTATTTTTTATTATTCTAGGATTAGCATGGGTTTTCTTGAGTAATTTTAATGTTATTGGTTAATGTAAAATTTTAGTGTTTCTTGGAATAAAATGAATCTTTTTGTCTTTAGTGTGTTTGAAATAAAAAAACAATTCATATTAAAACAACAACAATAATAATAATAATAATAACAAAAAATATTATTATTAAAGTTATAATTATGTTCAGGCCATTACAATCCTCCAACACCCCTTAATGGAATTTCATCCTCACGATTCGCTTACTCCAAAAAACCCGACCGCAAAAGACCCTATGACATCCTCTGTGATTTCCTCCAAAACATCTTATTTTTATTAATCTACAAAAATTTAATAGAAATTAATTTATTCCTTTAACAGGTCCACCAATGTGGATAGTCCGCTAATGAAATCAAATTAAATCCCTGGGTAGTCTTAAGTTCCTCTACTTCTTTATACTCGATCCTTATAGACCTATCAAACTATTTTGTTTTTTATAGGTCTGATATCATAGTGTACCTTATATCTACTAAAGCTCAGAACTTGGAATAGATAGCTTGCACAGAGTTCTCCCTCCTCTTCAGCTTCTCAGAATTTTCCCAAGGCCAGTTAATTCTCTTACAGGGTGAAACACTGGAAGAAACCTTAATAGTAATTTATTTTAGGCCTATAATATGTATGTTTTTTATATTCCATAAAGAGATATACATGATTTGGTCCCTCTTATAATTAAAGGACATTTGGGTTCATTAAAACTAGAAAAATATTCTTGCAGGACAGACGTAGGTTCTTGAAAGGCTGATATGCATATGAACATGATTTAACAATTATTGTCTCAAGTGGGTAAGTAGGAAGATAAAAGATTAAAGTTTGTTAAACATCTAATTCCATAAAAAAATCATTAAATTAATTTTTCTTAAGAATACACACATAATTTAGTTGTTTTTTTTTTCTAATTTTACAAAATTAACTAAGTTGTTCCTCTAATACCAATTGAAAATCCATGAGCCTACATTTCTGGATTCAGTAATAAAACAGGTTTTCTATTTTTTCTAAAAAATATATTTGAAAAAATACACAATACAATATACAATAATGGAACTTTTTTCCTCTGGGTTCTATAAAGTTAGAAAACAACTAATATACATTGAACCAGTGATTCAAAAATTAATTACAAAATATCTATCTGGATTCATCTGCATTAGAACCTTAGTTTTCCTTTTATCTTCTAAGGCATACTTTGAAAAATATTTTAAAAATGTAGGATGAACATAAAATCTTAGTAAGGGGATATATAATAACATGAAACAATATAACATAGGGTGATCATAGTAATAAAATTATCATCATAATCATGGGACGAATCATTAGGTAATAGCATGGAATATGGCAATTCAAAAGCATGAAACATCATGTTCTAGTAGTCAAGTATCACACAAAGTTTTGAAAACTTGTGGCAACATGTTTATCTATATTTCACATTAACTCACTAGATTCATCACATTACACAATACATTGGAGCTCTACATAATTCCATCTACACCCGCCACATCATCACATTTACATTACGCTATATAATAACAAACACACTCATCACATAACTACATTTACATTATCATGCATGCCACATAAAAAATATATTAATATCAAACATATATAATCCCATGGAAAGGAATTGGTTTCATTTCATAAGCATAAATTCAAAAACATTGGGTTCCCAAATTAAAGTGGTAATATCATACTTGATACAAGAATCATCAACCTCGAGTGTGAAGTAAAAAGTGTATTTTTTGAAATAATAGTTCATTTGTAAAACATTATGTTTGACATTAACTCTAGTAGAAAACTTTTATATCCCAAAAAATATTTGATAATGATGAATAAATTATTTTTAAGAAATAATAACAATGAAAATGGAGTAAAAGTGGAAAATCCCGAAGAAAGAATGTTGGGTTCGAGAATTCCCCTTAACTTGTGTCTAAATGATTTCTTCAATTTAATGTCCTATATAATTACATTAGATTCATTAATTAACAATTAAACAAAATGTAGACATTAAAAAAATTAATTTTTGTTTTATTAAGTTGTTTTATGGGCCTTTAGATGAGTAAAAATCCAAAACTGATATTACATGTTATAAATGATCTTAAAGTATTTTAAAATATCATTTAATGATTTATGATATGTACTACGTGGATGAATCGTTAGTTAAAATTTCATGATGATCGTTTTAGGTTAATCTGGCCTGTTTTTTTATCACAACTAACTTTTTTTAGTTTATCATTTAGTATTATGTAAAAAAGTTGTATCTTGAAAATTACAGTAGTCACAACTGACATATTAAAATCTTCTTTAAAACATTTAATGTTTTTATTGATATACTTGAAGCTATTGAAGGAAAATGGATGTACATCACCCATGATGTATGTAAATTAACACATCATAGGAAATGATTTCATTTTTATAAACAAAGAGTGAGATAGAGGATTATAATGAATAATCTTCCATTAACATGATATAATACCATTATATAAATCATAAAATAGTTATAAAAATATTTGGATAAGATATATTAAGTATAAGAGAAGAAAAGAAAAGAAATTTGAATGGAAATTGAAAGAAAAGAGATAGAGGAATTGGCTCTTGAATCCTCATCTTGAGATCCTCTTTAAGGAATCTAGGCTTAGTATTTTGATGAGACAAAGATATCCTAGATGTGGGGGGGGGAGGTCTATTTAAGAGGTTTTTGAAGAATTTGGAGTTGGAACAAGGCTTGAGAGGTACGAGGAAATGAGGCTGTCAGGGTAGTATTTATAGTGGAGGGTAGAGGGGTTTTCACAATATTTAATTCTTTAGTTTATTAATTTCCCTCAAGATAAGAAATAGTAATGATTCTATGAATTAATATAGTAATTAGTGCATTTTGAGTTGGAAAAATTTCAATTTACATCATACATGACTCAAGAAGGATGGATAAATTTATTTATTTAGCATATTTTTTAAATTATAAAATTTCACTATTTACCAAAAATTAACGGTTTTCAGAAAAATCACAAAAAATCACCATAATAATTTTTCAATGGGTATAATTAAAAAATTAACTCCATTTTATAATGATATATTTCTTAATATGAGTAATTTAGTTTTTAATTAATAACAAAATTAACATAAAAAATAGTTTTTTATCTTAATGAGGATTTCCAACTCTTTGAAAAATCAATTAAGGTCTCATTAAATTATCTTATAATTATAAATAATAATTTATGATTATATATAATGAAAATAAATTTTCATTTAAATTGTAAAAATAATCATAATACTGTAATTAATTATTTATGACCTACATAAAAATACAAACACTTATATAATGATCATATTCCCAATTATAAGATTCCATTTTATTATACACTCATGGGAGAGATTAATATACATTTGGCCAATTTCCTATTCATAAGGGAATTTGTTTCATTCATAAGGGTAACATTACTTTTCAGAAGGATGTGTTACTATTCCTAAAAAAATTATTTTTTCCCAATCGGTGACCAAACATATTACTTATTGCAACTCTGTATGTATATTTTCGAAAATCAAAACAAAGAAGTGAAAAAAATATGTTTAATGGTTAGTTTATAAATGTCAGATGTTATTTATTAGTTCATTTAAGAATATATTGTTTCCCGTTAAAATATTGGGATGTTACGATATGGTTGTGGTTTTCATGGTTGAGAGACAGGCTCAGATATAATCTTACATGGAACCGAATCAGGTTTTTGTTGTATTTTATAAATTATTAATTAAATAATACACATGGTTATTTTTTTACTGAAACATATTATCAAGATCATTAGTTTATAAATGGTGATATCGACCTACAAATTTATACTCACACCCTATTTGGCCCATTGTTTGGTACCTGCCAGTTTGCATGGATGAAGGTATGGATAAGGAAAAATGACATTATTGTTGATTATTGCTTTTTAGCTGGGCTAGAGTTTGGTGGGGGGACTGACGTGGTGTTCAGGAATCAAGAATTTTATGTCTTTACTTGAGTTTACAGTATTTTAATTATATTTTAATATCCTGTAATTCAAATTCATTCTATAATATAATTACATTATTTCTTTACTTTTTGTTTGATTATTGGGTTGGCCTTTATTATTTTTTTATGAAATATTTAAACATTTATTTTTCTATATGTATTATTTATTCTTCTATGACACTTAATTCTAATGGGTATTGCATCCTTACAAGAAATATCACACCACCACTAAAAGTAGGCAACCTTTGGCATATGGGGAGGCACATTTATGGTCTTAAAAGAACCCATTTTTGGCAACGTGAGGGAGTTCCATATTGGGGGATGATACAAGTAACATCCCCTAATTGTAGAGACCCAAAGCTTGACGTACATGGACATTACATTACTTTTTCGTAATACTTAATAAATAACAAAAACAGACACACAAGGATCGTAATAGTTTAGTGTCTTTGGAAACTCAGAATATAAAATTCTAATCATGTTGAAATATCTTCAGCAACTCCCATAACGATATTCCTCTTTTTGTTTCCTTACCTAAAACCTTTATTTATTTACTGGGGAAAATAAAACATAAAAAGGGTGATCTCAAATTCTCATTAAGGGCTAACATAGATAAGATAAAACAATCTATAAACATTTGGAAGCAAAAACTTGAACAAGAAATTTAAACATTAAAATATCTTGCAAAGACATAAATCGTGGAAGTACGTAAGGCATATATCAGAATTGAACATCAACCATGATAAACTATAATGGGAATAAATCATGTAATTATGGGAACCATTCAGCACATGTTATGATTTCCATAGTACCCAAGGAATCGCTACCAAGACCATCTTAGTGGACAAAGTCCCTTTCTGAATCGAGTTCTCTCCTCATTTTAGTCCTGTAACACTGAACTAGATTAACTTATCGTTACAACCATGTCTATCTCATGAGATATAAATCTTTACCCAATGCATTGGAGGGAGATATAGGTCTCACCCATCTCATAATTAAATCATTCTTACTTGTGCCATAAAATCATAAATCATACATCCTAGCATAACCCATGTAATAAATTGGGATTCTTACACATCATGCCATCATAACATAATCCATATAAAACAAATGGATATCATTTCATAATAAGAAAATTGAAACCTTGTAAATAATAGAGACATGATACTTGAAACATACACCTATGAAATAATGTCATCTTATAGGAAAAATGGATTTAATAAAACACTTGAAATGAATTCTTGAGGAAAATATCCTTTCTTCTTCAAAATAAATCTCTTTCCAGAAAATTTCATGCAATTTTAAAAGAAAATGATTTTGTTAAAAATAGTCATGAAATATTTTTGAGGAATATTTATGAAAATAAGGCTTTATAAAAACCATAAAAATCATTTCATGCCGTATAAGTTTTAAAAAAAACATTCTTCTCATACTTTTGACAGAAAAGTCAAAAAATACCATATAAAAGAAAGATTCCATACATACCATGTAGTAAAAGTAAAAAATGGGTAAAAAGGGCTTTAAAAATACATGAAACCATTTTTAGTAAACTTTTACATGGATGAGAACAATAACCCCAGTAAATACTTACGAATAAACAATCTTGGATAAGAACGAGATTGGAAAAGATATCCCTTACCATAGGTCTGATATGCTTCATATGGATCTGAACATCTTGTATAATGATTTAAATAATGTCATTAACTTATTACATAATCATATTCATTGTTATGATATCATATATGTTTTACTTATGACTTTATATTACCGTTCTTTTGTAAATTCCATGTTAAAGCAGCGTTTTGGGTAAAATAATTTAATTTATCGTATGTGTTTCGACTTGTCGTTCTTGATATTATTACTTATATCCTGATTTACATAATTCCAGAATGTAAAAAACAATTTTTATATAATATATATTCATCATATACATATATATTATAGATCAATAAAAGGAATGAAATACACCGTTCATAGAGACGGTGGGCCGTACATACTCATGAACACTGTTTTCGTTTCCGTATGGAATTGAATGAAACTAAATAGATGAAATACATATATATATAAATTAATATAGTAGAATTATTATTTAAAATATTTCATTATTATTCATCATATAAACTTTATAATCATTCATGTATGGTTAACATGGAGAATGAATCTCATCGCGTCATGGAGACGGAAATCCGTACGTACGCACGAGCGATGATATCGTTCCCATAATTATTTAATAGAATTGGAGTGGAATTTATAATATATCAGAATCAGTATGATGTTATAAAAACTATATATAGTTATTATTTACACCGTTATACCCATCCATGTAAGGTGTTGGTGGAAAAACAGATTACACCACGACGGGGAGACGGTATTCCGTACGTACGCACGCGCGGTGATTTGGTTTTCCGTAGGATGGATAGAAGGTGAAATAGGGTTGTTTAATATTTATAATAACATATCAGTATATAAGGGATACTAATGTTATTACTAAATAATGAAACAACTAAAGAAGATGGAGTATAAGAAGAATGGAACTTGAAGAAAATGGTAGAAGGTATTACCTCTTTCTCGAAGTGCCTCATTTAAACTTTATCTTAGGGAACTAGAGATTGACTTTTGAGAAGACCAGTACCACTAGAAGGTTTATAAGAAAGTGGGGAAGTGAAATGGACAGGGGTAGTCCGAGATTGAAGGCTCAAATTTGTGTGAGGAGGAGAGGGATGTGGTGCCCTTTTATAAGGGAGGAGAGGGGCACCTTTGGAATCCTAAACAATATTAGTTTAATATAAATTTAAACCCCACATAAAAACCCCAAAAAAAGACTCAATTCAATAATTAGATTATATGGGGTTGTAATCCCAACAACCAATAAAATTTAGACATGTTTTGATCTTATTTTAAACCTTATCATTTTAATTTATCCTTATTTAATCTATTTAAGTTTATTTGTGGTAATAAAATTGTAAATTTGAAATTGTTATAAATAATCACTTATGTGTTGTTAATTTTCTATAATTGGATACTTTATGACATTGGAGACTATATAAATTTCAATTTATAATTTTTAAATATTTTTGTGATTTTTAAAAAATTTAAAAATATGTTATATTTATAAAATAACAATAGTGTCAATTTTGACACTATTCATTTATTTGAATTTAAATAAAATATACACAGAGTATATTTTCAAACTAAAATATTTAATAGATTTTTAACACGTAAAATTTATCTATAAAATTCATGGAGCACATTAAATAGTTCATATAATATATATTTTAATATTTTTAAAACCATTTATTTGTTATATCTCATGATAAAATAATTACCACAACATTTTTTTATAATTATTTAATATACTTATTTTTGCATAAAAATTAAAATTAAAATCCTATGATGTAGATAAATCTATTAACTTTCACAATAATACTTTTACTTGAATTTATCATCTTAAAATCACAATATTTAAATTGTTATATTTATTAAATTATGAAGGTGACAACTTTGGCATCATTTAAAATAAAATAATATAAGTGTCATAATCGCTTTTATAAGGCTCAAAATGGTCAAATATTATACAATTGGATTATTATGGTTTACATTTACATGACCAATAAGTTTTGGTTAGGGTATTATGCCTTTTAAGGTCACTATTAGTTTAATAAAAACTATATTCTTGATTTTTCACTAGATAAACAATTTCTGCATCACTATTGTGTCACAATTGATGATAATTATTTAATCCCTAAAAATTATAAATAAATTCATATGATGTATATAATTTTATTAGATTTCTGAAGACTATTAGTGTTTGAAGTTTAATGAAGTTTATCAGTAAATTAAAATTAATATACTTATAAGATTTAAGAAAGTGACATGTTTTCACTTTCTTTGGTTTTAATAATAATTAAATTATTTTCATAGAACAAAGTCCATTAAATGAATCTAATCAGACCATTATGTGATATGGGTCGACTTTTAGTCATAAATAGGATTTTTTCAAGTGTTAGGGTAATTTTATAATCTTATTTTTACCGTTAATTACCCGATTTACCTTTAACTGTAGTAAATAAAAAATTACCGTAGTTACTATTCACAATATCAAAAAACAAAAATCAACCTATTAACATAATTTGGACCCACTGAATTTAAATTTGGAATCCATTTTTTCAAATTCAATACACATATGTTTCATAAAATAAATTAAAATTAATCCCGTTGTCGAATGAAAATAGGTTTTTGTTTAAAACATTGCAAAAGATTGAATTGATTTAACCTACGAATTCAATGTAAAATCAATGCTAATGACATAAATTATATTAAATGGAAAAAATAGATTCTATTTATACTTTAAATCCATTAAATATAATAATTTAACCATATAAATTATTATGATAAAAAAAGATGTTTTTAATTAAAATATAGAGTATTTTTACTATTCCTTAAAATATGAAAGTTATCAGAATAATATGAAAAATTCATCCAAAGTAATTTTTTATATCCTGATTCCAAATAAAAATTTTATTTTTTCAAATTAAACTTATAAAAAAGTCAAAAACTAAACTTAATGTGGGTGCTCCATTAAAAGGCGGCAAAACTGCATTTTTTGAAAAATACTTATTTTACCCGAAAAATATATTTTGTTCACTTACCATGTTCTAGAAGATGTGTAAGATGAAATAATAATGTTATAACATTCAAAATTTAGTTAATACTATTCATAATGTCTAGTTCATAATAATATTATAACCATATATCATTGTTTAGTGAAACCTGATATTGCGTACAACACACACTATCGAGGAAAGTAGCGATTGCGTGTAATGCAAGCCAAGTTAGGGTTGCGTGTTGTGCAAGAATCCTTAATTGTTTCATATAAAAGAATCCAACCATATTTCATTTATACATTGAATATATATATATATATATATACACTCAATGTTGTGTAGAATTACTATTATAAAACGAACTTGAAATGGTGTGTAACACAATCTAAGAATAGTGTTGCATATACTGCAAGCTAATACGGTGTTGCGTATAGCATAAGATAATATTGTTGTTTCATAAAACAAATGACATAAATTAAAAATAATACTTATCATAAAATATCAGGTTGTTACATTCTACCCCCCGTAAAATAATTTCACCCTCGAAATTCGTCGGGTTTATAAATCGTTTACTATTCATAGAAACCCACATCATAAAAAGGAATACTAAAACATAATTTTAAAAACTAAAGTATGAAACATAAAGATTACCCAAATTAACTCATCACTGGGTTTCCATATAGGAGAACATAAGTGAAAATATGGATATGGAAGAAAAATCTAACCATCAAGTTCTGATGGAGAGTGGTAGAGGACGTGGCTATGAAAAAACCAACAATCACAAAGCCATAAATTTGTGAAGATCCAAGGTACCATCTGATTCATTAGATATAAGGACACTAGGAAAACAATTTTTTCATATTCAAGATCATTTCCCTAAAGTTGAAAATTTGAATTAGAATAAATACTTTCCTGATTCTGTTACAATCTCACTATTGTTCATTCTTTGAAAAATTTCCACTTCATATCTTAAAGAAATGAAGTTGAATTTGTTATTCGTGAAGTGTTAACAGATCATGTGATTGAATGATGGTTCATTCCATCTGTTTGAAGCAAAAGGTTAGCAAAAGTTATCAGATATACATAAGTCCATCTATGGTGAGATTAATCGTATATGGTTCCAAAAATGGACTTAGACTTTATTTATCATACCGCTTAATAAAATAAAACTACTTTCCACTAACCAGAGACTTCTTGTAGGCTAGTGGTAGTCTATAAAGGCCTGCCGCACTTCGGTTGTGGGTTTGATTTCCATAGCCATGTCCGACGCGATGGGTTGTCTCCAGTCTTGCAGGTTGTCCCTTTATCTAAAACTACATTATAATAACATTCCTGCAATAATATCGAAAAAAACTCTTAGCCTTAAACAATACTATGTGATGTCTGACATAACCCTTTCCAATCATTAGACTTATCCAAAATATATCTTTCCAATATCATAGTGTATAGAAAATGATTACTGGAAAGGTTACATAACAAGAACGTAAATAACATCATTTTATCATACGATATATCATGTTGGTCACATTCCAAACATGTAAATTCCTTAATCATGTGTTCTCTTGAAACAGAAATTACCATAGAACCTTAGTGAAAACATGAATGTTGTAAAAAGGTAACTCTTTCCCCATACCAAAATTCCAAAATTTCTATATACTCAAACCATGATATCACTTTGTCCTTATATTAGTCATGAGCTCGTGAATACAATCAAACATCTCATTATCTTCTTATCCCTTCATTATTCGCATATCATCTACTTTCCAAAAATATCTAAATAACCTTCCATGGTTACCGGTACCATTCAACATATACTTTCAAATACTTTAGGAAAAACAATAGTGTAACAATCCTTAGATGATTCTTTATTCCATAGTACCATGCATTATTCTTTATAAACATACAATCATTCCACTAACTTCTTAAACCACTGACTGAGATTCATCATTACTTTCATCTCACATTTCATTTGTAGTCTCTTCATCATCATCCACATAAACACTACTCATATGACCATTCTGATTCTCTTCATGAGATTTTCCCTTAGGGAAATGGTTTGCATAATGCCCATAAATTCCACATTTAAAACATCTAATCATTGTTGATGTCGTAGAAATACCATTAACCTTGTCCATGGTGTTAACTGAGCCTTTTCCTTTCCACTTACTAGCTTTGTGTCCTTCTTTTCCACACCCAAAGCATCTTCCAGTTCCTTTGAAACAATCTCCCCAATGCCTCTTCCCACATGATTTAAATGAGGGAAATTGAACTTTCTTTCCTCTATGATCATAATGAAACTCAATATTTCTCTTATTATCTGTGTCGGGAAACTTACCAAAGTTGAGATTATTGATCATATTATGAGATTGCTGATTAGGCATAATAACGGTGTTTGGTCTTCCAAATCCCGTTTCATTTGGTTGCTCATGAAAAATATCATTCCATTGTCCGTTATATCCTCCATTATTGTGAATCTTCCTATTTCCAGCCATTTTCTAAAACCCAAAAAGAATAGTGTGAGAGGCAAAAGTCATACTAGGGAAAACAAAATAGTAAAGTGGGAGTACCCTCAACATCTAACATCTTAGGTTAAATTCTAATATCTTTACTATAGTTCTAGGACTATATCCTATATGTATACTTATCCTTAGGGACATCCCTAGAAATACCTTAGAAATATCTCTAGGGATCTCACTAACGTTTTTGAATCCTAGTTTCCAAAGGTTGACCAAACCTTTCCTCTGATACCAACTATAGAGACCCAAAACTTGACGTATATAGACATTTCATTAATTTTGTGGAATACTTAATACATAAGAAAAACAGACACACAAGGATCGTAATAGTTTAGTGTCTTTGGAAACTCAGAATATAAACTTCTAATCATGTTGAAATATCTTCAGCAACTCCCATAACGATCTTCCCCTTTTTGTTTCCTTACCTAAAATCGTTATTTATTTCCTAGGGAAAATAAAACATAAAAAGGGTGAGCTCAAATTCTCAGAAATGGAAAACATAGATAACATAAAACAATCCATAAACATTTGGAAGCAAAAACTTGAACATGAAATTTAAACATCAAAATCTTGACCAAAGACATAAATTGTGGAAGTACGTAAGGCATATATCATAATGGAACATCAACCATGATAAACTATAATGGGAATAAAACATGTAATTTTGGCAACCATTCAGTATATGTTATGATTTCCATAGTAGCCAAGGCATTGCTACCAAGACCATCTTAGTGGACAAAGTCCCTTTCTGAATCGAGTTCACTCCTCGTTTCAGTCCTATAACACTGAACCAGATTAACTTACCATTCCATCCATGTCTATCTCATGAGATATAAATCTTTACCCAATGTATTTGAGGGATATATAGGTCCCACCCATCTCATAATGAAATAATTCTTACTTTTTCCACAAAATCATAAATTATACATCATAGCATAACCCATGTAAGAAATTGGGATTCTTAAACATCATTCCATCATAACATAATCCATATATAACAAATGGATATCATTTCATAATAAGAAATGTGAAACCATGTAAACCATATAGACATGATACTTGAAACATACACATATGAAATAATATCATCTTAGATGAAAAATGGTTTTGATAAAACACTTGAAATGAATTCTTGAGGAAAATATCCTTTCTTCTTAAAAATAAATATCTTTCCAGAAAATTTCATGAAATTTTAAAAGAAAATGATTTTGTTGAAAATAGTCATGAAATATTTTGGAGGAATCTTCATGAAAATAAGGCTTTAAAAAAATCGTAAAAATCCTTTCATGCCATATAATTTTTAAAAGAAAACATTCTTCTCATAATTTTTTCAGAAAAGTAAAAAATACCTTGTAAAAGAAAGATTCCATATATACCATGTAGTAAAAGTCAAAAACGGGTAAAAAGGACTTAAAACATACATGAAAAGTTTTTTAGAAAACATGGACATGGATGAGAACAATAACCCCAGTAAATACTTACGAATAAACAATATCGGATAAGAACGAGATTGGAAAAGTTATCCCTTACCTAATGTACGATATGCTTCGTATGGATCCGAAACTCCTGTATAATGATTTAAATAATGTCATTGACTTATTAAATAATCATATTCATTGTTATGATATCATATGTGTTCCACTTATGACTTTATATTACCCGTTCTTTTGTAAATTCCATGTTAAAGCAGCGTTTTGGGTAAAATCATTTCATCTATCGTATGTGTTTCAACTTGTCGTTCTTGATATTATTACGTATATCCGGATTTACATAATTCCATAATGTAAAACATTATTTGTATATAATATATATTCATCATATACATATATATTATATATCGATAAAATGAATGAAATACACCGTTCATGGAGACGGTAGGCCGTACGTACGCATGAAGGCTGTTTTCGTTTCCTTATTGAATTGAATGAAACTAAATAGATGACATACATATATATATATATAAATAAATAAAGTAGAATTATTATTTGATATATATCATTATTATTCATCATATAAACTTTATAATCATTCATGTATGGTTAACATGGAGAATGAATCTCATCGCGTCGTGGAGACGGTAATCCGTACGTACGCACGAGCGATGATATCGTTCCAATTATTATTTAATAGAATTGGAGTGGATGGTATAATATCTCAGAATCATTATGATATTATAATAACCATATATAGGTATTCTTTACACCATTATACCCATCCATGTAAGGTTTTGGTGGAAAAACAGATTACACCACGGCGTGGAGACGATATTCTGTATGTACGCATGCGCAGTGATTTTATTTTCTTTAGGATGAATAGAAGGTGAAATAGGGTTGTTTAATATTTATATTAACATATCAGTATATAATGGATACTGATGTTATTACTTCATAATTAATCAACTAAAGAAGAGGGAGTAGAAGATGAATGGAACTTGAAGAAAAAGGTAGAAGGTATTACCTCTTTCTCGATGTGCCTCTTTTAAACTTTCTCTTAGGGAACTAGAGTTGGTGTTTTGAGAAGACCCGTACCTCTAGTAGGTTTATAAGGAAGTTGGGAAGTAAAATGGGAATGGGTTGTCCGAGCATGAAGGCTCAAATTTGAGTGAGGAGAGGGAGGAGGTGCCCATTTATAAGGGAGGAGAGAGGCACCTTTGGAATCCTCAAAAATATTAGTTTAATATAAATTGAAACCCCACATAAAAACCTCCTAAAATGACTCAATTAGAATATTAGATGATATAGGGTTGTAATCTCATCAGACAATAAAATTTAGACATGTTTTGATCTTATTTTAAACCTTATCATTTTGATTTATCCTTATTTAATCTATTTAAGTTTATTTGTGGTAATAAAATTCTAAATTTTAAATGGTTATAAATAATCACTAATGTGTTGTTAATTTTCCATAATTGGATACTTTATGACATTGGAGACTATATAAATTTCAATTTATAATTTTTAAATATTTTTGGGATTTTTAAGCAATTTTATAATATGTTATTTTTATAAAATAACAATAGTGTCAATTTTGACACTATTCATTTATTTGAATTTAAATAAAATCTAAATAGAGGATATATTCAAAATAAAATATTTAATATATTCTTAACATGTTAAATTTGTCTATAAAATTCATTTAGAACATTAAATAGTTCATATAATATTTATTTTAATATTGTTAAAACCATTTATTTGGTATATCTCTTAATAAAATAATTACTACAACATTTTTGAATAATTATTTAATATACTTATTTGTTGAATAAATATTAAATATAAAATCCTATGATGAAGATAAATCTATTATCTTTCACAATAATACTTTTACTCGAATTTATCATCTTAATATCACAATATTTAAATTGTTATATTTATTAGATTATGAAGGTGAAAACTTTGGCATCATTTAAAATAAAATAATATAAGTGTCATAATCACTTTTATAAGGCTCCAAATGGTAAAATATTATACTATTGGATGATTATGGTTTACATTTACATTACTAATAAGTTTTGGTCAGGGTTTTGGGCCTTTTGTGGTCACTATTAGTTTAATAAAAACTATATTCTTGATTTTTCACTAGATAAACAATTTCTGCATCACTATTGTGTCACAATTAATGATAATTATTTAATCCCTAAAAATTATAAATAAATTCATATGATGTAGATAATTTTATTGGATTTCTGTATAATATTCATGTTTGAAGTTTCATGAAGTTTATCACTAAATTAAAAATAATATACTTATACGATTTAAGAAAGTGACATGTTGTCACTTTCTTTGGTTTTAATAATAATTATATTATTTTCATGGAAAAAAGTCCATTAAATAAATATAATCCGACCCTTAGGTGATATGGGTCTACATGTAGTCATCCAATAGGATTTTTACAAGTGTTAGGGTAATTTTATAATCTTATTTTTACCCTTAATTACCCGATTTAACTTTAACTGTATTAAATAAAAAATTACCGTAGTTACTATTCACAATATCAAAAAAATAAAAGTAACCTATTAACATAATTTTGACCCACTGAATTCAAATATGGAATCCATTTTTTCAAATTCAATACACAGAAGTTATAGAAATTAAATTAAAATTAATCCCGTTGTCGAATGAAAACATGTTTTTGTTTAAAACATTGCAAAAGATTGAATTGATTTAACCTACGAATTCAATGTAAAATCAATGCTAATGACATACATTATATTAAATGGTAAAATAATTTAAAACCATTAAATATTATAATTTAACCATATAAATTATTATGATGAAAAAGTTGTTTTTAATTAAAATATAGTGTGTTTTAGCTATTCATTAAAATATGAAAGTTATCAGAATAATATGAAAAATTTATCCAAAGTAAATTTTTATATACTGATTCTAAAGAAGAATTTTATTTTTTCAAATTGAACTTATAAACATGTCAAAAACTATATTTAATGTGTGTGTTCCATTAAAAGGCGGAAAAACTGCATTTTTTGAAAAATACTTATTTTACCCGAAAAATTTATTTTGTTCACATACCATGTTCTTGAAAATGTATAAGATGAAATAATAATGTTATAACATTCAAAATTTAGTTAATACTGTTCATAATGGATAGTTCAAAATAATATTATAACCATATATAATTGTTTAGTGAAACCTGATATTGCGTACAATACACGCTATCGAGGAAAGTCGCGATTGCGTGTAATGCAATCCAAGTCAGGGGTGCCTGTTGTGCAAGAATCTTTCATTGTTTCATATAACAGAATCCAACCATATTTCATTTATAAATTGAATATATATATATATATATACACTCAATGTTGTGTAGAATGACTATTATAAAACGAACTTGAAATTGTGTGTAACACAATCTAATAATAGTGTTGCGTATACTTCAAGCTAATACTGTGTTGCGTATAGCACAAGATAATATTGTTGTAGCATAAAACACATGACATCAATTAAAATTAATACTTATCATAAAATATTAGGTTGTTACATTCTACCCCCCTTTAAATGAATTTCTCCCTCGAAATTCATCGAGGTTATAAATCGTTTACTATTCATAGAAACCCACATCGTAAAATGGAATACTAAAACTAAATTTTAAAAACTAAAGTATGAAACATAATGATTACCCAAAGTAACTCATCACTGGGTTTCCATATAGGATAACATAGGTGAAAATATGGATATGGAAGAAAAATCTAACCATCATGTTTTGATGGAGAGTGGTAGAGGACATGGGTATGAAAAATCCAACAATCACAAAGCCATAAATTTGTGATGATCCAATGTACCATCTGATTCATCTAATATAAGGACACTTGGACAAAATTTTTTTTCATATTCAAGATCATTTCCCTAAAGTTGAAAATTTGAATTAGAAGAAATACTTTCTTTATTTTGGTACAATCTCACTGTTGTTAATTCTTTGAACAATTTACACTTCATCTCTTAAAGAAATGAAGTTGAATTTGTTATTCATGAAGTGTCAACAGATCATGTGATAGAATGATGGGTCATTCCATCTGTTTCAAACAAAAGGTTAGCAAAAGTTATCATATATATATAAGTCCATCTATGGTGAGATTAATCGTATATGGTTCCAAAAATGGACTTAGACTTTATTTATCATACTGCTTAATAAAATAATAATACTTTCCACTAACCAGGGACTTCCTATAGGCTAGTGGTAGGATATAAATGCCTGTCTCACTTCAGTTGTGGGTTCGATTTCCACAGCCTTGTCTGACGTGACGGGTTGTTTCCAGTCTTGCAGGTTGTCCATTTTTATAAAACTACATTATAATAACATTCCTGCAATAATATCAAAAAAAGTCCTAGCCTTAAACAATACTATCTGATGTCTGACATAACCCTTTCCAATCTTTAAACTTATCCAAAATACATCTGTCTAATATCATAGTGTAGAGAAAATGATTACTGGGAAGGTCAAATAACAAGAACGTGAATGACATCATTTTATCATATGATATATCTTGTTGGTTGCATTCGAAACATATAAATTCCTTAATCATGTGTTCTCTTGAAAAAGAAATTACCATAGAACCTTAGTGAAAACATGAATTCTATAAAAAGTTAACTCTTTCCACATACCAAAATCCCAAATTTTCTATATACTCAAACCATGATATCACTTTGTCCTTATATTAGTCATGAGATCATGAATACAATCAAACATCTCATTATCTTCTTATCCCTTCATTATGGGCATATCATCTACTTTCAAAAAATATCTGAATAACCTTCCATGGTTACCGGTACCATTCAAAATATACTTTCAAATACTTTTGAAAAAACAATAGTGCAACAATCCTTAGATTATTCTTTATTCAATAGTAGCATAAATTATTCTTTATAAACATACAATCATTCCACTAACTTCTTAAACCACTGACTGAGCTTCATCATTTCTTTCTTCTCATATTTTATTTGTAGTCTCTTCATCGTCATCCACATAAACACTACTCATATGACCATGCTGATTCTCTTTATGAGATTTTCCCTTAGGGAATTGGTTTGCATAATGCCCATACATTCCACATTTAAAACATCTAATCATTTTTTATGTTGTAGAAATACAATTATCCTTCTCCATGGTGTTAACTGAACCTTTTCATTTTCACTTACTGGCTTTGTGTCCTTCCTTTCCACACCTGAAGCATCTTCTAGTTCCTTTGAAACAATCTCCCCGATGCCTCTTCCCATATGATTTACATGAGGGAAATTGAACTTCCTTTCCTCTATGATCATCATGAAACTCCATCTTTCTCTTATTATCTGTGTCGGGAAACTTACCAAAGTTGAGATTATTGATCTTATTATGAGATTGATGATTAGGAATAATAATGATGTTTGGACTTCCAAATCCCGTTTCATTTGGTTGCTCATGAAGAATATCATTCCATTGTCTGTTATATCCTCCATTATCATGAATCTTCCTATTTCCAGCCATTTTCTAAAACCCAAAAAGAATAGTGTGAGAGGAAAAAATCATGCCAGGGAGAACAACATAGTAAAGGGGGAGTAACCTCAATATCTAACATCTTAGGTTAAATTCTAAGATCGTTACTGTAGTTCTAGGACTATATCATATACATATACTTATCCTTAGGGACATCCCAAGACGTACCTTAGAAATATCTCTAGGGATCTCACTAACGTTTTCGGATCCCAGTTTCCAAAGGTTGACTAAACCATTCCTCTGATACCAACTATAGAGACCCAAATCTTGACGTACATGGACATTACATTACTTTTTTCGGAATAGTTAATACATAACAAAAACAGACAGACAAGGATCTTAATAGTTTAGTGTCTTTGGAAACTTAGAATATAAACATCTAATCATGTTGAAATATCTTCAGAAACTCCCATAACGATCATCAACTTTTTGTTTTATTACCTAAAAACTTTCTTTATTTCCTGGGGAAAATTATACATAAAAAGGGTGAGCTCAAATGCTCAGTAAGGGAAAACCTATATAACTTAAAACAATCCATAAACATTTGGAAGCAAAAACTTGAACATGAAATTTAAACATCAAAATCTTGAGCAAAGACATAAATCATGGAAGTACGGAATGCATATATCAAAATGGAACATCAACCATGATAAACTATAATGGGAATAAAACATGTAATTGTGGAAACCATTCAACACATGTTATAATTTCCATAGTAGCCAAGGCATTGCTACCAAGACCATCTTAGTGGACAAAGTCCCTTTCTGAATCGAGTTCACTCCTCATTTCAGTCCTATAACACTGAACTGGATTAACTTACCATTCCAGCCATGTCTATCTCATGAGATATAAATCTTTACCCGATGCATTGGAGGGAGATATAGGTCCCACCCATCTCGTAATGAAATCATACTTACTTGTGCCACAAAATCATAAATCATACATCATAGCATAAACCATGTAATAAATTGGGATTCTTAAACATCATGCCATCATAACATTTTCCATATAAAAAAATGGATATCATTTCATAATAAGAAAAGTGAAACCATGTAAGTCATAAGGAAATGATACTTGAAACATACACATATTAAATAATTTCATCTTAGATGAAAAATGGTTTTGATAAAACACTTGAATTGAATTTTTGAAGAAAATATCCTTTCTTCTTCAAAATCAATCTCTTTCAAGAAAATGTCATGCAATTTTAAAAGAAAAGGATTTTGTTGAAAATAGTCATGAAATCTTTTGGAGGAATCTTCAAGAAAATAAGGATTTATAAAAACCGTAAAAATCCTTTCATGCCGCATAAGTTTTAAAAAAAACATTCTTCTCGTACTTTTGCCAGAAAAGGAAAAAAATACATTGTAAAAGAAATATTACATACATACCATGTAGTAAAAGTAAAGAATGGGTAAAACAGACTTTAAACATACATGAAACAATTTTTAGGAAACATGGACATGGATGAGAACAATAACCCCAGTAAATACTTATGAATAAACAATCTCGGATAAGAACGAGATTGGAAAAGTTATCCCTTACCTTAGGTATAATATGCTTCATATGGATCTGAATGTCCTGTATAATGATTTAAATAATGTCATTGACTTATTACATAATCATATTAATTTTTATTATATCATATATGTTTCACTTATGACTTTATATTACCCGTTCTTTTGTTAATTCCATGTTAAAGCAGCGTTTTGGGTAAAATCATTTCATTTATCGTATGTGTTTCGAATTGTAGTTCTTGATATTATTACTTATATCCTGATTTAAATAATTCCAGAATGTAAAACATAATTTATATATAATATATATTCATCATATACATATATATTATAGAGAGATAAAAGGAATGAAATACACCGTTCATGGAGACGGTAGGCCGTACGTACGGATGAACGCTGTTTTCGTTTCCTTATTGAATTGAATGAAACTAAATAGATGACATACATATATATATATACATAAATCTAGTATCATTATTATTTAATATATTTCATTATTATTCATCATATAAACTTTATAATCATTCATGTATTGTTAACATGGAGAATGAATCTCATCGTGTCATGGGGACGGTAATCCGTACGTACGCATGAGCGATGATATCATTCCCATAATTATTTAATAGAATTGGAGTGGATGGTATAATATATCATAATCAGTATGATGTTATAATAACCATATATAGTTATTCTTTACACCATTATACCCATCCATGTAAGGTGTTAGTGGAAAAACAGATTACACCACTGCGTGGAGATGATATTCCGTACGTACGCACGCGCGGTGATTTTGTTTTCCGTAGGGTGAATAGAAGGTGAAATAGGGTTGTTTAATATTTATAATAAAATATCACTATATAATGGATACTGATGTTATTACATAATAATTAATCAACTAAAGAAGATGGATTAGAAGAAGAATGGAACTTGAAGAAAACAGTAGAAGGTATTAACTCTTTCTCGAAGTGCCTCCTTTAAACTTTCCCTTAGGGCACTAGAGTTGGTCTTTTGAGAAGACCAGTACCTCTAGTAGGTTTCTAAGGAAGTTGGGAAGTGAAATGGGCAGTTTTTGGCCGATCTTGAAGGCTAAAGTTGGTGTGAGGAGGAGAGGGAGGAGGTGCCCTTTTATAAGGGAGGAGAGGGGCACCTTTGGAATCCTCAAAAATATTAGTTTAATATAAATTCAAAACCCACATAAAAACTTCCAAAAATTAGTCAATTAGAAGATTATATGATATAATATTTTAATCTCATCAACCAATAAAATTTAGACATTTTTTGATCTCATTTTAAAACTTATCATTTTGATTTATCCTTACTTAATCTAATTAAGTTTATTTGTGGTAATAAAATTCTATATTTTAAATGGTTATAAATAATCACTTATGTATTGTTAATTTTCCATAATTAGATATTTAATGAAATTGGAGACTATATAAATTTCAATTTATAATTTTTAAATATTTTTGTGATTTTTAAAAAATTTAATAATATGTTATTTTTATAAAATAACAATAGTGTCACTTTTGACACTATTCATTTATTGGAATTTAAATAAAATAAACACAAAGGATATATTCAAACTAAAATATTTAATAGATTCCTGACATGTCATATTTGTCTATAAAATTCATGGATCACATTAAATAGTTCATATAATATTTATTTAAATATTTTTAAAACCATTTATTTGGTATATCTCTTAATAAAATAATTACTACAACATTTTTGTATAATTATTTAATATTATTATTTGTAGAATAAAAATTAAAAATAAAATCCCATGATTCAGATAAATCTATTACCTTTCACAATAATACTTTTACTCGAATTTATCATCTTAAAATCACAATATTTAAATTTTTATATTTATTAAATTATGGAGGTGACAACTTTGGCATCATTTAAAATAAAATAATATAAGTTTCATAATCACTTTTATAAGGTTCTAAATGGTCAAATATTCTACCATTGGATGGTTACGGTTTACATTTACATGACCAATAAGTTTTGGTCAGGGTTTTGTGCCTTTTAAGGTCACTATTAGTTTAATAAAAACTATATTCTTGATTTCTCACTAGATAAACAATTTATGCATCACTATTGTGTCACAATTAATGATAATTATTTAATCCCTAAAAATTATAAATAAATTCATATGATGTAGATAATTTTATTAGATTTCTGTATACTATTCATTTTTGAAGTTTCATGATGTTTATCACTAAATTAAAATTAATATACTTATAAGATTTAAGAAAGTGACATGTTGTCACTTTCTTTGGTTTTAATAATAATTAAATTATTTTCATGGAAAAAAGTCTATTAAATGAATCTAATCCAACCCTTAGGTGATATGGGTCGACATTTAGTCATAAATTAGGATTTTTTCAAGTGTTAGGGTAATTTTATAATCTTATTTTACCTTTAATTACCCGATTTACCTTTAACTGTAGTAAATAAAAAATTACCGTAGTTACTATTCACAATATCAAAAAAAAAATTAAAGAAAAATATTTATATATTTTGGACCCACTGAATCCAAATATAGAATCCATTTTTTCAAATTCAATACACAGAAGTTGAAAAAATGAAATTAAAATTAATCCCGTTGTTGAATGAAAATGGGTTTTTGTTTAAAACATTACAAAAGATTGAATTGATTTAACCTAGGAATTCAATGTAAAATCAATGATAATGACATAAATTATATTAAACAGTAAAAATATATTCTATTTGTACTTTAAAACCATTCAATATTATAATTTAACCACATAAATTATTATGATGAAAAAATTTGTTTTTAATTAAAATATATCGTGTTTTTACTATTCATCAAAATATGAAAGTTATCAGAATAATATGAAAAATTTATCCAAAGTAAATTTTTATATCCTGATTCCAAATAATAATTTTATTTTATAAAATTGAATTTATAAACATTTCAAACACTAGATTTAATGTGGGTGCGCCATTAAATGGCGACAAAACTGCATTTTTTGAAAAATATTTATTTTACCCGAAAAATTTATTTTGTTCACATACCATGTTCAAGAAAATGTATAAGATGAAATAATAATGTTATAAAATTAAAAATTTAGTTAATAATATTCATAATGGCGAGTTCATAATAATATTATAACCATATATCATTGTTTAGTGAAACCTGATATTTCGTACAACACACGCTATCGAGGAAAGTCGTGATTGTGTGTAATGCAAGCCAAGTCAGGGTTGCATGTTGTGCAAGAATCCTTCATTGTTTAGTATAAAATAATCCAACCATATTTAATTTATACATTTAATATATATATATATACACTCAATGTTGTGTAGAATGACTATTATAAAACGAACCTGAAATTATGTGTAACACAATCTAAGAATTGTGTTGTGTATACTGGAAGCTAATACGGTGTTGCATATAGCACAAGATAATCTTGTTGTAGCATAAAACACATGACATCAATTAGAAATAATACTTATCATAAAATATCAGGTTGTTACATTCTACCCCCCTTAAAATGAATTTCGCCCTCGAAATTCGTCGGGGTTATAAATTGTTTACTTTTCATAGAAACCCACATCGTAAAAAGGAATAATAAAACTTAATTTTAAAAAATAAAGTATGAAACATAATGATTACCCAAAGTAACACATCACTGGGTTTCCATATAGGAGAACATAGGTGAAAATATGGATATGGAAGAAAAATCTAACCATCAAGTTCTGATGGAGAGTGGTAGAGGACATGGCTATGAAAAATCAAAGAATCACAAAGCCAAAAATTTGTGATGATCCAAGGTAAAATCTGATTTATCGGATATAAGGACACTAGGACAGCATTTTTTTTCGTATTCTAGATCATTTCCCTAAAGTGGAAAATTTGAATTAGAAGAAATTCTTTCTTGATTTTGGTACAATCTCACTGTTATTCATGCTTTGAAAATTTTACACTTCATATCTTAAAGAAATGAAGTTGAATTTGTTATTCGTGAAGTGTTAATAGATCATGTGATAGAATGATGGGTCATTCCATCTATTGGAAACAAAAGGTTAACAAAAGTTATCAGATATACATAAGTCCATCTATGGTGAGATTAATCGTATATTGTTCCAAAAATGGACTTAGACTTTATTTATCATAACGCTTAATAAAATAAAGATACTTTCCACTAACAAGGGACTTCCTGTAGTCCAGTGGTAAACGATAAAGGCCTGCCGCACTTCGGTTGTGGGTTCTATTTCTATAGCCTTGTCCGACGTGACGGGTTGTCGCCAGTCTTGTAGGTGGTCCCTTTTTCTAAAACTACATTATAATAACATTCCTGCAACAATATAGAAAAAAAGTCCTACCCTTAAACAATATTATCTGATATCTGATATAACCCTTTCCAATCTTTAGACTTATCCAAAATACATCTTTCCAATCTCATATTGTATAGAAAATGATTACTGGAAAGGTCACATAACAAGAATGTGAATATCATCATTTTATCATAAAATATATCTTGTTGGTCACATTCCAAACATGTAAATTCCTTAATCATGTGTTCTCTTGAAACAAAAATTACCATAGAACCTTAGTAAAAACATGAATGCTATCAAAAGGTAACTCTTTCCACATTAAAAAATCCCAAAATTTTTAGATACTCAAAACATGATATCACTTTGTCCTTATATTAGTCATGAGCTCATGAATACAATCAAACATCTCATTATCTTCTTATCCCTTCATTATGTGATTATCATCTACTTTCCAAAAATACCTGAATAACCTTCCATGGTTAACGGTACCATTCAACATATAATTTCAAATACATTAGAAAAAACAATAGTGTAACAATCCTTAGATGATTCTTTATTCCATAGTACCATACATTATTCTTTATAAACATACAATCATTAAACTAACTTATTAAACCACTGACCGAGCTTCATCATTTCTTTCATCTCATATTTCATTTGTAGTCTCTTCATAATCATCCACATAAACACTACTCATATGACCATGGTGATTCTGTTCATGAGATTTTCCCTTAGGTATTTGGTTTGCATAATGCCCATACATTCCACATTTAAAAAATATAATCATTGTCGATGTCGTAGAAATACCATTATCCTTGTCCATGGTGTTAACTAAACCTTTTTCTTTGCACTTACTGGCTTTGTGTCCTTATTTTCCACACCCAAATCATCTTCCAGTTCCTTTGAAACAATCTCTCCGATGCCTCTTCCCACATGATTTACATGAGGGAAATTGAACTTTCTTTCCTCTATGATCATCATGAAACTCCATCTTTCTCTTATTATATGTGTCGGGAAAAATACCAAAGTTGAGATTATTGATCATATTATGAGATTGCTGATTAGGCATAATAACTTTGTTTGGACTTCCAAATCCCGTTTCATTTGGTTGCTCATGAAGAATATCATTCCATTGTCCGTTATATCCTCCATTATCGTGAATATTTTTGTTTCCAACCATTTTCTGAAACCCAAAAAGAATAGTGTGAGAGGCAAAAATAATACTAGGGAAAAAAACATAGTAAAGGGGGAGTACCCTCAATATCTAACATCTTAGGTTAAATTCTAAGATCCTTACTGTAGTTCTAGGACTATATACTATTCGTATACTTATCCTTAGGGACATCCCTAGACATACCATAGAAATATCTCTTGGGATCTCAATAACGTTTTCGCATCCTAGTTTCCAAAGGTTGACTAAACCTTTCCTCTGATACCAACTGTAGAGACCCAAAGATTGATGTACATGGACATTACATTACCTTTGCAGAATACTTAATACATAACAAAAACAGACACACAAGGATCGTAACAGTTTAGTGTCTTTGGAAACTCAGAATATAAACATCTTATCATGTTGAAATATCTTCAGAAACTCCCATAATGATATTCCCCTTTTTTTTTCCTTACCTAAAACCTTTCTTATTTCCTGGGGAAAATAAAACATAAAAGGGTGAGCTCAAATGCTCAGCGAGGGAAAAAATATATAACATAAAACAATCCATAAAAATTTGGAAGAAGAAACTTGAACATGAAATTTAAACATCAAAATCTTGAGCAAAGACATAAATCATGGAAGTACGTAAGGAATATATGATAATGAAACATCAACCATGATAAACTATAATGGGAATAAAACATGTAATTGTGGCAACCATTCAGCACATGTTATGATTTCTATAGTAGCCAAGGCATTGCACCAAGACCATCTTAGTGGAAAAACTCCCTTTCTAAATCGAGTTCACTCCTCATTTCAGTCCTGTAACACTGAACCAGATTAACATACCATTCCAACCATGTCTATAACATGAGATATAAATCTTTAACCAATGCATTGGAGGGAGATATAGGTCCCACCCATCTGATAATGAAATCATTCTTACATGTGCCACAAAATCATAAATCATACATTATAGCATAACCCATGTAATAAATTGGGATTCTTAAACATCATGCCATCATAAAATAATCCATATAAAACAAATGGATATCATTTCATAATAAGAAAAGTTAAACCATGTAAACCATAAAGACATGATACTTTAAACATACACATATGAAATAATGTCATCTTAGATGAAAAATGATTTTGATAAAACACTTGAAATGAATTCTTGAGGAAAATATCCTTTCTTCTTCACAATCAATCTCTTTCCAGAAAATGACATGCAATTTTAAAAGAAAAGGATTTTGTTGAAAATAGTCATGAAATATTTTGGAGGAATCTTCATGAAAATAAGGATTTATAAAATCCATAAAAATCCTTTCATGCCGTATAGGTTTTAAAAAAAACATTCTTCTCATACTTTTTCGAAAAAAGTCAAAAAAACACCTTGTAAAAGAAAGATTCCATACATACCATTTAGTAAAAGTCAAAAATCGGTAAAAAGGACTTTAAACATACATGAAACCATTTTTAATAAACATGGACATGGATGAGAACAATAACCATATTAAATACTTACGAATAAATAATCTCAGATAAGAACAAGATTGGAAAAGTTATCCCCTACCTTAGGTTCGATATGCTTCGTATGGATCTGAACCTCCTTTATAATGATTTAAATAATTTTATTGACTTATTACATAATCATATTCATTGTTATGATATCATATAGGTTTCACTTATGACTTTATAGTACCCGTTCTTTTGTAAATTCCATGTTAAAGCAGCGTTTTGGGTTAAATCATTTCATCTATCGTATGTGTTTCGACTTGTCGTTCTTGATATTATTACTTATATCATGATTTAAATAATTACAGAATGAAATGAATTATTTATATATAATATATATTCATCATATACATATATATTATAGATCTATAAAAGGAATGAAATACACCGTTCATGGAGACGGTAGGCCGTACGTACGCATGAACGCTGTTTTTGTTTCCTTATTGAATTGAATGAAACTAAATTGATTAAATAAATATATATATATATAAATCCAGTAGCATTATTATTTAATATATATCATTATTATTCATTATATAAACTTTATAATCATTCATGTATGGTTAACTTGGATAATGAATCTCATCGCGTCGTGGAGATGGTAATCCGTACGTACGCACGAGCGATGATGTCATTCCCATAATTATTTCATAGAATTGGAGTAGATGGTATAATATATCAGAATAAGTATGATGTTATAATAACCATATATAGTTATTCTTTACACCATTATACCCATCCATGTAAGGTGTTGGTGGAAAAACAGATTACACCACGGCATGGAGATGGTACTCCGTACGTACGCATGCGCGGTGATTTTGTTTTCCGTAGGTTGGATACAAGGTGAAATACGGTTGTTTCATATTTATAATAAGATATAAGTATATAAGGGATACTTATGTTATTAATTCATAATGAAACAACTAAATAAGAGGGAGTAGAAGAAGAATGGAACTTGAAGAAAATGGTAGAAGGTATTACCTCTTTCTCGAAGTGCCTCTTTTAAACTTTCTCTTA
Source organism: Viscum album (assembly GCA_963277665.1). Lineage (NCBI taxonomy): Eukaryota > Viridiplantae > Streptophyta > Magnoliopsida > Santalales > Viscaceae > Viscum > Viscum album. Next base: position 915,222,469 of record OY728150.1, read on the forward strand.
GGGCACTAGAGTTGGTCTTTTGAGAAGACCAGTACCTATAGTAGGTTTATAAGGAAGTGGGGAAGTGAAATGGGAATGTTTTGGCCGAGCTTGAAGGCTAAAAGTGGTGTGATGAGGAGAGGGATGAGGTGCCCTTTTATAAGGGAGGAGAGGGGCACCTTTGGAATCCTCAAAAATATTAGTTTAATATAAATTAAAATCCCACATAAAAACCTAAAAAAATTACTCAATTAGAATATTAGATGATATATGGTTTTAATCTCATAAACCAATAAAATTTAGACATGTTTCTATCTTATTTTAAACCTTATCATTTTGATTTATACTTATTTAATCTATTTAAGTTAATTTGTGGTAATAAAATTCTAAATTTTAAATGGTAAAAAATAATCACTTATGTGTTGTTAATTTTCCATAATTGTATACTTTATGGAATTGGAGACTATATGAATTTAAATTTATAATTTTTAAATATTTTTGTGATTTTTAATCAATTTAATAATATGTTATTTTTATAAAATAACAATAGTGTCAATTTTGACACAATTAATTTATTTGAATTTAAATAAAATCTATATAGAGGATATATTCAAAATAAAATATTTAATAGATTCTTAACATGTCAAATTTGTCTATAAAATTCATGTATCACATTAAATAGTTCATATAATATTTATTTTAATATTTTTAAAACCATTTATTTGGTATATCTCTTAATAAAATAATTACTACAACATTTTTGAATAATTATTTAATATACTTTTTTGTTGAATAAAAATTAAAGATAAAATACTGTGATTCAGATAAATCTATTACCTTTCACAATAATACTTTTACTAGAATTTATCATCTTAATATCACAATATTTAAATTTTTATATTTATTAATTTATGAAGGTGAAAACTTTGGAATCATTTAAAATAAAATAATATAAGTGTCATAATCGCTTTTATAAGGCTCCAAATGGTCACATATTAGACCATTGGATGATTATGGTTTACATTTACATGACCAATAAGTTTTTTTCAGGGTTTTGGGCCTTTTAGGGTCACTATTAGTTTAATAAAAACTATATTCTTGATTTTTTACTAGAAAAAACATTTCTGCATCACTATTGTGTCACAATTAATGATAATTATTTAATCCCTAAAAATTATAAATAAATTTATATGATGTAGATAATTTTATTAGGCGTCTATAGACTATTCATGTTTGAAGTTTCATTAAGTTTATCACTTAATTAAAAATAATATACTTATAAGATTTAAGAAAGTGACATGTTGTCACTTTCTTTGGTTTTAATAATAATTAAATTTTTTTCATGGAAAAAGTATATTAAATGAATCTAATCTGACCCTTAGGTGAAATGGGTCTACTTTTAGTAATCCAATAGGATCTTTCCAAGTGTTAGGGTAATTTTATAATCTTATTTTTACCCTTAATTACCTGATTTACCTTTAACTGTAGTAAATAAAAAATTACCATAGTTACTATTCACAATATCAAAAAAAAGTAACCTATTAAAATAATTTGGACCCACTGAATCCAAATATGGAATCCATTTTTTCAAATTCAATACACAGAAGTTGCAGAAATTAAATTAATATTAATCTTGTTGTCGAATTAAAAAGGGTTTTTGTTTAAAACATTGCAAAAGATTAAATTGATTTAACCTATGAATTCAATGTAAAATCAATGTTAATGACATACATTATATTGAATGGTAAAAATATATTCTATTTATACTTTAAAACCATTAAATATTATAATTTAACCATTTAAATTATTACGATGAAAAAATTTGTTTTTAATTAAAATATAGCGTGTTTTTACTATTCATTAAAATATGAAAGTTTTCAGAATAATATGAAAAATTTATCCAAAGTAAATTTTTATATCCTGATTCCAAAGAAGAATTTTATTTTTTCAAATTGAACTTATAAACATGTCAAAAACTAGATTTAATGTGGGTGCGCCGTTAAAAGGTGGCAAGAATGCATTTTTTAAAAAATACTTATTTTACCCGAAACATTTATTTTGTTCACATACCATGTTCTAGAAAATGTTTAAGATGAAATAATAATGTTATAACATTAAAAATTTAGTTAATACTATTTATAATGGCTAGTTCGTAATAATATTATAACCATATATCATTGTTTAGTGAAACCTGATATTGCGTACAACACACGCTATCGAGGAAAGTCGTGATTGCATGTAATGCAAGCCAAGTCTGGGTGGCGTGTTGTGAAAGAATCCTTCATTTTTTCGTATAGAAGAATCCAACCATATTTAATTTATACATTGAATATGTATATATATATATATATACACTCAATGTTGTGTATAATGACTATTATAAAATGAACTTGAAATTGTGTGTAACACAATCTAATAATAGTGTTGTGTATACTGTAAGCTAATACGGCATTTCGTATAGCACAAGATAATATTATTGTAGCATAAAACAAATTTACATCAATTAAAAATAATACTTATCATAAAATATCATGTTGTTAATTCTACCCCCCTTAAAAGGAATTTCTCCCTTGTAATTCGTCGGGGTTATAAATCATTTACTATTCATAAAAACCCACATCGTAAAAAGGATTACTAAAACTTAATTTTAAAAACTAAAGTATGAAAAATAATGATAACCCAAAGTAACTCATCACTGGTTTTCCATATAAGAGAACATAGGTGAAAATATGGATATGGGCGAAAAATCTAACCATCAAGTTCTGATGGAGAGTGGTAGAGGACATGGCTATGAAAAATCCAACAATCACAAAGCCATAAATTTGTGATGATCCAAGGTACCATCTGATTCATCGAATATAAGGACACTGGGACAACATTTTTTTTCCTAATCAAGATCATTTCCCTATAGTTGAAAATTTTAAATAGAAGAAATAACTGCTTGATTTTGCTACAATCTCCCTGTTGTTCAGGATTTGAACAGTTTCCACTTCATATCTTATAGAAATGAAGTTTAATTTGTTATTCATGAAGTGTTAACAGATCATGTGATGGAATGATGGGTCATTCCATCTATTTCAAACAAAAGGTTAGCAAAACTTATCCGATATACATAAGTCCATCTATGGTGAGATTAATCGTATATGGTTCCAAAAATGGACTTAGACATTATTTATCAAACCACTTAATAAAATAAAACTACTTTCCACTAACTAGGGACTTCCTGTAGGACAATGGTAGGCGATAAAGTCCTGTCGCACTTTGGTTGTGGGTTCTATTTCCACAGCCTTGTCTGACACGACGGGTTGTTTCCAGTCTTGCAGGTTTTCCCTTGTTCTAAAACTACATTATAATAACATTCCTGCAATAATATCGAAAAAAAGTCCTAGTCCAAAACAATACTATTTGATGTCCTACATAACCCTTTCCAATCTTTAGACTTTTCCAAAATAAAATTTTCCAATCTCATTGTGTACAGAAAATGATTACTGGAAAGGTCACATAACAAGAATGTGAATAACATCATTTTATCATATGACATATCTTGTTGGTCACATTCCAAACATATAAATTCCTTAATCATGTGTTCTCTTGAAATAGAAATTACCATACAACTTTAGTGAAATCATGAATGCTAAAAAAAGGTAACTCTTTCCACATACCAAAATCCCAAAATTTCTACATACTCATACCATTATATCACTTTGCCCTTATATTAGTTATGAGCTCATGAATACAATCAAACATCTCATTATATTCTTATCCCTTAATTATGCGCATATCATCTACTTTTCAAAGATATTTGAATAACCTTCCATGGTTACTGGTACCATTCAACATATACATTCAAATACTTTAGGAAAAAAATAGTGTAACAATCATTAGATGATTATTTTTTCCATAGTACCATACATTATTCTTTATAAACATACAATCACTCCACTAACTTCTTAAACAACTGACTAAGCTTCATCATTTCGTTCATCTCATATTTCATTTGTAGTCTCTTCATCATCATCCACATAAACACTTCTCAAATGACCATGCTAATTCTCTTCATGAGATTTTCCCTTAGGGCATTGGTTTGCATAATTCCCATACATTCCACATTTAAAACATCTAATAATTTTTGATGTTGTAGCAACACCATTATCCTTGTCTATGGTGTTAATTGAACCTTTTCTTTTGCACTTACTGGCTTTGTGTCCTTCTTTTCCAAACCCAAAGAATCCTCCAGTTCCTTTGAATGAATCACCCTGAGGCCTCTTCCCACATGATTTACATGAGGGAAATTGAACTTTCTTTCCTTTATGATCATCATGAAACTCCATCTTTCTCTTATTATCTGTGTCGGGAAACTTACCAAAGTTGGGATTATTGATCATATTATGAGATTTCTGATTAGGCATAATAACGATGTTTGGACTTCCAAATCCCGTTTCATTTGGTTGCTCATGAAGAATATCATTTCATTGTCCGTTATATCCTCCATTATCGTGAATCTTCCTATTTCCAGCCATTTTCTAAAACTCAAAAAGAATAGCGTGAGAGGCAAAAATCATGCCAGGGAAAACAACATATTAAAGGGGGAGCACCCTCAATATCTAACATCTTAGGTTAAATTCTAAGATCATTACTGTAGTTCTAGGACTATATCATATACGTATACTTATCCTTAGGGACATTCGTAGACGTACCCTAGAAATATCTCTAGGGATCTCACTAACGTTTTTGCATCCTAGTTTCCAAAGGTTGACTAATCCTTTCCTCTGATACCAACTATAGAGACCCAAATCTTGACGTACATGGACATTATATTACTTTTGCGGAATACTTAATACATAACAAAAACAGACACACAAGGATCATAATAGTTTAGTGTCTTTAGAAACTCATAATATAAACATCTAATCATGTTGAAATATCTTCAGAAACTCCCATAACGATCTTCCCCTTTTTGTTTCATTACCTAAAACATTTCTTTATTTCCTGGGGAAAATTAAACATAAAAAGGATGAGCTCAAATGCTCAGTAAGGGCAAACATAGATAACATGAAACAATCCATAAACATTTGGAAGCAAAAACATGAACATGAAATTTAAACATCAAAATCTTGAGTAAAGACATAAATCGTGGAAGTACGTAAGGAATATATCATAATGGAACATCAACCATGATAAACTATAATGGGAATAAAACATGTAATTGTGGAAACCATTCAGCACATGTTATGATTTCCATAGTAGCCAAGGAATTGCTACCAAGACCATCTTAGTGGATAAAGTCCCTTTCTAAATCGAGTTCACTCCTTGTTTCAGTCCTGTAACACTGAACCAGATTAACTTACCGTTCCAGCCATTTCTATCTCATGAGATATAAATCTTTACCCAATGCATTGGAGGGAGATATAGGTCCCACCCATCTCATAATTAAATCATACTTACTTGTGCCACAAAATCATAAATCATACATCATAGCATAACCCCTATAATAAATTGGGACTCTTAAACATCATGCCATCATAACATAATCTATATAAAACAAATGGATATCATTTCATAATAAGAAAATTAAAACTATGTAAATCATAGAGACGTGATTCTTGAAACATACATATATTAAATAATTTCATCTTTGATGAAAAATGGTTTTGATAAAACACTTGAAATTAATTCTTGAGGAAAATATCCTTTCTTCTTCAAAATCAATCACTTTCCAGAAAATGTCATGCAATTTTAAATGAAAATGATTTTGTTGAAAATAGTCAGGAAATATTTTGGAGGAATATTCATGAAAACAAGGCTTTATAAAAACCGTAAAAATCCTTTCATGTTGTATAAGTTTTAAAAAAACATTCTTCTCGTACTTTTGCCAGAAAAGTCAAAAAATACCATGTAAAAGAATGATTCCATACATACCATGTAGTAAAAGTAAAAAAATGGGTAAAAAGGACTTTAAACATACATCAAACCATTTTTATTAGACATGGACATGTATGAGGACAATAACCCCAGTAAATACTTACGAATAACAATCTTGGATAAGAACGAGATTGGAAAAGTTATCACTTACCTTAGGTACGATATGCTTCGTATGGATCTGAACATCCTGTATAATGATTTAAATAATTTCATTGACTTATTACATAATCATATTCATTGTTATGATATCATATATGTTTCACTTATGACTTTATATTACCCGTTTTTTTTAATTCCATGTCAAAGCAGCGTTTTGGGTAAAATCATTTCATTTATCGTATGTGTTTCAACTTGTTGTTCTTGATATTATTACTTATATCCTAATTTACATAATTCCAGAATATAAAACATGATTTATATATAATATATATTCATCATATACATATATATTATAGAGCGATAAAAGGAATTAAATACACAGTTCATGGAGACGGTAAGCCGTACGTACGCATGAACGCTGTTTTCGTTTCCTTATTGAATTGAATGAAACTAAATAGATGACATAAATATATTTATACATAAATAAAGTAGAATTATTATTTAATATATTACATTATTATTCATCATATAAAATTTATAATAATTCATGTATGGTTAACATGGAGAATTAATCTCATCGCGTTGTGGAGAGTGTAATCCATACGTACGCACGAGCGATGATATCGTTACCATAATTATTTAATAGAATTGGAGTGGATGGTATAGTATATCAGAATCAGTATGATGTTATAATAACCATATATATTTATTCTTTACACCATTATACCCATCCATGTAAGGTGTTGGTGGAAAAACAGATTACACCACGGCATGATGACGATATTCCGTACGTACGCACGCGCGGTGATTTTGTTTACCGTATGATGGATAGAATGTGAAATAGGGTTGTTTAATATTTATAATAACATATTATTATATAAGGTATACTGATGTTATTACTTCATAATGAAACAACTAAATAAGATGGAGTAGAAGAATAATGGAACTTGAAGAAAACGGTAGAAGGTATTACCTCTTTCTCAAAGTGCCTCCTCTAAACCTTCTCTTAGGGAACTAGAGTTTGTTTTTTGAGAAGACCAGTACCTCTAGTAGGTTTATAAGGAAGTTGTAAAGTTAAATGGGTAGGGGTTGGCCGAGCTTGAAGGCTCAAATTTGTGTGAGGAGGAGAGGGAGGAGGTGCCATTTTATGAGGGAGGAGAGGGGCACCTTTGGAATCCTCAAAAATATTAGTTAAATATAAATTAAAACCCCATATAAAAACCTCCAAAAATGACTCAATTAGAATATTATATGAGATAGTGTTTTAATATCGTCATAAAAAAAAATTAGACATGTTTTGATCTTATTTTAAACCTTATCATGTTGATTTATCCTTATTTAATCTATTTAAGTTTATTTGTGGTAATAAAATTCTAAATTTTAAATGGTTATAAATAATCACTTATGTGTCGTTAATTTTCCATAATTGGATACTTTATGACATTGGTGAATATATAAATTTAAATTTATAATTTCTAAATATCTTTGTGATTTTTAAACAATTTAATAATATGTTTTTTTATAAAATAACAATAGTGTCAATTTTGACTCAATTCATTTATTTTAATTTAAATAAACTCTAAACAGAGGATATATTCGGAATAAAATATTTAATAGATTACTAAGATGTCAAATATGTCTATAAAATTAATGGAGCACATTAAATAGTTCATATTATATTTATTTTAATATTTTTAAAACCATTTATTTGGTATATCTCTTAATAAAATAATTACTACAACATTTTTTATAATTATTTAATATACTTATTTGTTGCATAAAAATTAAAATTAAAATCCAATGATGCAGATAAATATATTAACTTTCACAATAATACTTTTACTCGAATTTATCATCTTAAAATCACAATATTTAAATTGTTATATTTATTAAATTATGAAAGTGACAACTTTGGAAACATTTAAAATAAAATAATATAAGTGTCATAATCACTTTTATAAGGAAAAAAATGGTCAAAAATTATAATATTGGATGATTATGGTTTACATTTTCATGACCAATAAGTTTTGGTCAGGTTTTTGTGCCTTTTATTGTCACTATTAGTTTAATAAAAACTAAGTTCTTGATTTTTCACTAGATAAACAATTTCTGCATCACTATTGTGTCACAATTAATGATAATTATTTAATCCCTAAAAATTATAAATAAATTCATATGATGTAGATAATTTTATTAAATTTTATTAGACTAATCATGTTTTAAGTTTCATGAAGTTTATCACTAAATTAAAATTAATATTCTTATAAGATTTAAGAAAGTGACATGTTGTCACTTTCTTTGGTTTTAATAATAATTAAATTATTTTCATGGAAAAAAGTTCATTAAATGAATATAATCCGTCCCTTTTGTGATATGGGTCGACTTTTAGTCATCCAATAGGATTTTTACAAGTGTTAGGATAATTTTATATTCTTATTTTTACCCTTAATTACTCGATTTGCCTATAAATGTTGTAAATAAAAAATTACCATAGTTACTATTCACAATATAAAAAATTAAAAGTAACCTATTAACATAATTTGGACCAACTTAATCCAAATATGGAATCCATTTTTTCAAATTCAATACACAGAAGTTGCAGAAATTAAATTAAAATTAATCCCATTGTCGAATGAAAATGGGTTTTTGTTTAAAACATTGCAAAAGATTGAATTGATTTAACGTACGAATTCAATGTAAAATCAATGGTAATGACATAAATTATATTAAATGGTAAAAATATATTCTATTTATACTTTAAAACCATTAAATATTATAATTTAACCATATAAATTATTACGATGAAATTTTTTTTAATTAAAATATAGCGTGTTTTTACTATTCATTACAATATGAAAGTTATCAGAATAATATGAAAAATTTATCCAAAGTAAATTTTTATATCCTGATTCCAAAAAAGAATTTTATTTTGTTAAATTGATGTTATAAACATGTCAAAACAAGATTTAATGTGGGTTCTCCATTAAAGGAGGCAAAACTGCATTTTTTGAAAAATAATTATTTTAGCCGATAAATTTATTTTGTTTACATACCATGTTCTAGAAAATGTGTAAGATGAAATAATAATGTTATAACATTCAAAATTTAGTTAATACTATTCATAACGTCTAGTTCATAATAATATTATAACCATATATCATTGTTTAGTGAAACCTGATATTGCATACAACACACGATATCGAGGAAAGTCGCGATTGTGTGTAATGCAAGCCAAGTTAGGGTTACGTGTTGTGCAAGAATCCTTCATTGTTTCATATAATAGTATCCAACCATATTTAATTTATAGATTGAATATATATATATATATACTAAAAGTTTTGTAGAATGACTATTATAAAACAAACTTGAAATTGTGTGTAACACAATCTAAGAATAGTGTTGCGTATACTACAAGCTAATACGGTGTTGCATATAACACAAGATATTCTTGTTGTAGCATAAAACACATGGAATCAATTAAAAAGAATACTTACCATAAAATATCAGGTTGTTACACTAATATTGGATGGATTGGGAACTATTATGGATGGAATCACCTTAGAGGGGTTACCATGGGTATAATTATTTATATCCTCTACTCATATGGTTTATATTGTGTAGTATTATGAAGGGCCTATACTGAGAGGAGTTGACTTGGGTACTATTTTTCATCTACTCCATAGAGAGGTTTTTCCTTTGTATTTTTTGTGGCCTCCCTGGATTGGTATTATCATGGGAACTATTATCTATGGCCACACCTGAGTTAGGTTTTATTGTTTACAATTATTCATGCCTGATTCAATGATGGGTTATTTTTTGCACTTGATTTGTGACCAAATCTTCATATGAAATTATGAGTTGGTATTTTTTATACGAGTTGAAACTCTTCTTATAACATTATCCAATTTTAGAATGGTTAGGTGTTAATGTGGTATTTTTTATACATTATAAAAATAAAAAATGATTTCATATGTTTTATGTTTTATACCTATATGAGTTTTAATTACATGATCTTGACTTAAAATTTTATTTTTGTGTTTTATGAATGACCATTTGATGAAAGGATAATTGATTATGTTGAGGAATTTGGAATTCTTATAGAGTTAGTTGATTCACCCTTAAATATTTACTTGGAATGTGTCTCCTAATACATGTGTATACATTTATGTTTTATCTCATGAATAACTAATTCTTAGAGCTTGATACGTGGTTTAGTTCAACCTAGTTATATTAGTCGAGATTTCCACAAGATAAATATGTGAGTTGGCATAAACGGAATATTGTAATTTTTTTAATTTTTTCTCTATGTTTTATTTTTTAGTGTTCTAGTTATATATATATATGTGTGTGTGTGTGTGTTATAATGTATTTTTTCATTTTTTCTTCTAGTATTTAATTTTTTTATTCATTATTTGCAATGTTTTATTAGTTTTCCTTATAAAAAAGGGGGTCCAATTATCACCGATATTATTTTTCAATATGGTTTTTTGGAATTATGTTGTAAATACGGGTTATTATAACTACTCAATATATTTTTATTAATCGTAATTATTTTTTAGATGGTGTAATCTCCCCAAAACTATTTTATTCCCTCACCACTAGTTAGAAACCACTTTACAATGGGTATGTGTGTTTAAGGTTATGTTGCATCCCTCATCAGGTGTCATTCATACAATATGAGAAGGTAATAACAAAGTATACATAAATGAATAGTTTATACAAAAAATGTAATTAATATAACTAAAAATTTGAATGTGGAAGTGAGATAGAATAGTAGAACAAGCACAAATAGGATAAATAAAGTGGGATATCTCCCTTACCAAAATTCTGAATCTCTTGGACACATAGATATCATATTAAATAGTGGAATTAAATATGTTAATTAATTACTTTATAAACTTATTTTTGTTTATTTCATATATTATAATTCATTTATATCATACTTTTAATCCCTCAAATCTTTAACAATCAATACATACGTATCTAATAGAAACAGTTTCATGTTTTTAAATTTAAATGATATTTTTGGTTGTTAGTTTTAGATTATTTGGATAAACATTCAATAAAAAATAGGATACATCGATATAGATTATATATTAAAAAAAGGCATTAATTTTACACCATTATTTCATTTATGATTTTTTTTCACTTTTCTAATTAGTTGAAATCAGAATGATTAAAGTTTCTATAGTTACTACTCATTATAACATCCTATAAAAACATTTTGGAATATATTTGGAGAAAAAAATCTCACCAAGTGGCATAATGAAAAATAATATCATTATTCTAGTTACCACCTTAAAACCCATAACTCTTTTTACCTTTTCCATAATAAAATTTTGAGAACATAAATAAAAAATTCATATATTTGAAAATAAAAAAATTTAATATTTATTTTAAACACATTAGTATTCATAATGAAACCATATATTAATCTTGAGTTACATGGTAAATCATGAAAACATTTCTTAAAAACCTTAAACCTTTATCTTTTAAAAGTTCATAAACTTTTTCTTACTGAAATAAATGAAATTATTTTCATGAAAACCAATTTTCGATGAATAATGTATGTATATTAGATAATCATATTATTAACCTTAATTATATTGTTCTTTACCTATGTTAGAGTGACTAAATCCCACTAAATACCTTAGGTTTATCCAACCATGTTATCTCCAACATTTTTTCCTTCGATGCCTATAAACATTTAAAATGCCTTGAGGAGCTATACCACGATGACCCATCATTAAGAGTTGTATCACACTAAAACTTCATTATATATAATCTATAAAACCCATATAAAAGATAAATAATTATTAAGAATATGTGATTTATACATAAAAATGTCAAAAATACATTTGACCATATCAGTAAATCCCCTTCCATTTTCACATAAAAAAAGAAACATACTTTGCCGATAAAAATCATTAAAATAAAAATATTCCAAAAAATGAAATTTATATACACTAATAAATCATTAATAGTTGTATTTGAATCCTACTATCATGGAAAGTACATGACAATAGGAAAATCATGTCATGTCACAAATGCTGACAACCATTCTTCACAACTCCAGTAAAAAGAGTCTAAAGTGCCCCATATGGAAAAAATTAGAAAATTTTCATCTTAAAACATTTTAAAGAATGAAAAAATACGTTTAAAATTACCTTTTACATACATTTAACTAAAAATATAAAAATATTTTTAATATTTTAAATAAAAATAATATGGAGCATAAAATTTTAAAATATTTAACATGATGTTTTAAAGAAAAATATCCTATTATTTTAGTAACATTTAAATTATAAGAACATTGAAAATAGAATGTGAAAAAATATTTTTCAACCAAATGAATATATATAAATTATATATAAAAAATCAATATATAATTATATATACCATAGAAAATGAAATAATTGGTTAAAATGGAATGAGTCTCAAATAATGGAAATCAAGATGAGAAATCCCTTACCGTATCTGTCGACTCCCTGCGTATATATTTTAAATTCTTAAGTAGTAAAAAATATTTATTTTTTTACTTTATATGGAACTATTTATTGTTTATTCCCGTACTATTACTTTTATTATTTCATTTATTACCATTTTTTAGTTATCAAATTAGGTAAGTGCATGTTGGATGTTTTAATGTGTTTTAGTTCATTTTATCTAAAATATCATCTGTATATTGGATGTGGTGAAAGGGTTCATGTTAAAATCATATATAAAATTTTAATATGGAAATTATCATCATTTATATATATTTAATACAATTTTGTGATTATTCGTGACATGTGCAAATGAAAATTGTATCACATCTCTTTATGGAGGTGGCAGTCCATACATAAACATGAATGAAATTAACATTTTCTAATGGATAGAAATGTATGAAATGACGTAACATATTATCCTTTCAATATAGTTATAATTTTATTAATATCATATATATGAATTAAATTTATCATTATGGACATCCATGGAATGATCGTAAGGATAAAGAAAGAAATCACCTTGTAGTGGTGGTTGTCTACTTGTATACACTAATCATGATTTCATTTCCCATATGATGGAAAATGATATGAATAATGGTGGTTCCATTAACATAATTAAGATTAAATTTATGTAATATACTTATTTTATTATTTCTGATGGAATATAATATATTTAATAAAATTGGAATAAAAATTAACCTTGAAAAAACTCAGTTAAGAGTTATACCTATACTTTTAGAAACCTCCATTGGCTTACAACTTAATCCATGATGGTTATTATTGGTGATAAAAATATCAATAAAATGTGGAGTTTGTTTAGTAATGTATTTGGTTTGAGATAGATTATGATAAATGGATCAATAGGTTAGAGGGAGAGTGGAGAGAACATTCTCTTTGATAAGTGATGTGGGTGACAATCTTGTAAGTACATGATATTTTCATATATATATATATTGTTTCTTACTCATGTAAATAGTATCCAAAGGGGAATATATAATAAGATAAGGAATATATTTTCAATAATAAATTATATTAATAAAATTTATACAAGTTCACAGGTAATTGTGAACATTATCACTTAGTATAACCCCCTTTTAACCCTTTTAATCATAAATGTTATAACATCTATTTCAATCTATATTTCTCATGAATGTAATATTAAGAATTTAAAGTAATAATTATATGAACCATCAATGATGTTTACAAAAATTACTATCAAAATCAATCAATATGGACTTTTTATGATTTTATAATAATTTTAAAATAATTTTTGAACAATAAATATTATTTCAGAAAATTTTAAAGAATATTCCCATATTTGGACTTTAATTTCCTAAATATAGAAATTAAATTTGAATATAAATACATTAAACATAATTTATACCTTATAATTATTCAATAAATCTATGTAATACCATAATTCATCCAAAATCAATAACTTTTAATGTTTTTTAAAATTAATTTTCTTGACTTTTCCTAGACTTGCAAGTGTGCCACATTAGCCTTTCATTAATGATCAAGGTAATTATTCCATATATAAAAATTAAAAACAAATTATTATCATAAAACTAATTTATTATTTAAAAAAAATATGTATAAAATTCATAAGTTATTTTTATCTTAATTAAAACATACTAGGGATATAAAAGAATGAGTGTGATCTTTTGTAATTCTCCTTTTTCTTAAAATAAAATAAAGGTTATAATTAAGGGAATGTGAAACCATAATGAAATATTAAATTATAAAATTATTATCATATAAATAAACTCATATAATGAAATAAAGGCAAGCGATTGATCGATTTTTGGCCCTTTTCTACTAGTTTTTTCTTTTTGTTAGACCCATTTTACAATTTACTATGGTGATAAAATTTGACAATGGCTCCTATTATTTAAAAATATAATTTAAAATAATATTTTTAAATAATTTCAATATGTGGTTCCCAGGTATGGAATCAATATTATAGAATTTAATTTTAATATGTGAATAAAATATTTTTCATATAAGTTTGTGGAACACAATGAATTTTTTTATAAATAATCATGTTTTAAGAAGGAAAAAGATTTTATAGAAAAAATATATTTAATTTTTATACATGATATATTAATTGAAATATATATAATAAAATATTACTAATGTTACTTTAATAAAAATTCAACATTGAATCAAACATTTTGAAAACAATATAACAAAATGACAAATTTTATAAAAAAAGTATTTTTCCCTATTTTCACAAAAATCATTCAGTTTGGAAAATCCAAAAAACTAACCCTAAGATATATTTGATAGGATGATAGAAAAATTTATTTCAACTTTATCAAAAAAATCTCAAATACAGTAAATTATCTTTTAAATGTAAATAAAAATTTTAAAGGAAACAAGTTATTATATAAAAATGACCCTTTTATGATTTTAATTATTTTTATCATTATTTGATATTATTATTATCATTATTATAAATTTGGTACCTATTTCCATGGAATTTATCCTTAATTATAAAATTTTAAAACCAATCAACTTATATTTTATAATGTAGTTACTTTTATTAAGACCCTCCAAACCACTATCTAGGTTATAAACTTTATATTTAAATAATAATACTTCTATATAATATTGTGGTTATTTTAGGATCAATATTTCATGTAAAACATGATATCGAAAACATTCTATAATCTCAGTATATTACATTGTACCCCCTTAAATGAAATCAAACCTCAAAATTTTATCTCATGTTTTAAACATTTTTTGGAATCAATTCCAATGAGTGGACCATGACATTAAAAACTATTAATTTAAATATTTCCCTACTATAGGTTTAGAGAAATAATATTCAATACATATTGATATAATTTCGATCTCAGAATAATTTTATTTTCTATGTTTTGAATTTTATATTTACCATTTCTTATGTAATTCATAATCCGTTTATTTACCATACTTAAACTCATTGTGGTGAAAGAGTATTATTATGTGTACCATAATATATGAGGGATATTTTACATATATGTCTCAATAGATTTATCTTCATAATTTTTGAGTTGGGTAATAATTTTACCCTCAAGATAGATAATATAAAAAATATTCAAATATGATGTATTTCAATATCATAAGAATAATTTTTCCATTCAGTTGTGTTTGAATAAACTTTCATCCTCTAATTTATTACATTTTCTAAATAATAAATAATTATTTTTTCATGCATTTTTCACTAAAATTAACAATCAATGTTACAAAAGATTCAATAAATTATGAAAATTTATTATCCTATTTCAATCCACAAATAAAAAATAATAATGGCTATCACAAGATAAAATAATATCTAGTATGAATAAACCTTCACATGAAGAAACACTATATTAATCTCTAATTCCTGCACAATATTTCAAAAAATTTTAATTAAAATATTAACGAAATAACTAACCTTAAATATATTTAAAATATTTTCTACCAAATTCAAAACCCAAAAATTAAAATTGAAGAGTAAAAATCTATCTTGGTGGAGAGTTAAAAATTACAGTATTTTAGGTCTATTGTGTTTATTGTTAAATACAGTTAATAAAACTAAATCATGATTTTTGTTGAATAAGTTGTTTTCAGGGTGGCATTGTCTCCCACTATTTTCCACATTTTTTGATATAAAATTGGGATATATTTTATGGAAAAGGAAGGATTATAAGATCGTAAAAATATTGGAACTCCTAACTCATGAAGGAGTTTTTAATGGTTTTTTATAAAGGAATTTTGACCATAAAAGATGTTTTTATGGGAACTGCATAGAAATTATATAAATATATAAATAAAAATTGAAAATTTTAATTTGACAACATAGAAAAAATACTATACTAACCAAAAATAGTTCACATCATTTGAAGTCGAAGTTGGTGAGTTGGAGGTCACTGGAAAGGATGTTTATATCTTCTTAATATATTGTGTTTCATAGGATTCCAAATAGTTGTTTATTCACCATGAAAACTGCATATTGACTTTATTTTGTGGTGAATGGTTTTTTCAAAAAGTATTTAACTATAATTGTGATGAGTAGGTTATCTAGTATTCTTTTCTAATATAAAGGACTCATAATAATATCCTTAACAATAGTGAACATTATTAGATAAAATTATCACTTCAATAATTTTTTTAAGTATGATATTATTTTGTGAAGAATGTGTTTTGTGAAGAAGTTATTCTCTTAAATAAAATTATGTTTTATAAGGAATTGTTTGTTAGGGTTCATTTTTTCTCACAAAGGATTGGTGGTTTCAAAGGCAACATATGTATGTGATGTTATATCAGATCATGTTGTACCCCCAAAATACAGTTTAAGGGATCTTTTAAGGAGTTTAAAGAAGTTAAAATATAAACAAAAATCGATTTTTAATGGTATATATATAATGAAATCATTTCACAGTGAAGCAGATTTTATCAATTAGGTAAAAATGGATCTTCAGTGCACAATAATGTTTTTATATTTTCTATGTTGATTTAGATCAATAGATTATTATTTTAAATGATAAGTGTAGGAAATTAAACTATTAGAGATGTATGTTTTATGTTACGATTGGTTGTAAACCATGATGGACAAAATGACCTCTCTAAACATAATTGAAATAGTGATATTCATCGAATTTTGTTCTTTAACACATTTTCAATGTATACTCCTTATATGTATCCTAGTAATTGTTATTCAAGTAGAATTTTTTTATCAAATTAATTTTCAAATTTTTATTAATTATGTGATACTGGAATGAGGTATAATATAGTTTTATTTAAGTGTGAAATAATATCCATAATAGAAATTTCTTTCAATTTTTCATACATTTATTCACACCCACTTCCAGGTATTTAACCTAGTTTGGATAACATTTTTTTATTAGAGTGAGGTTTTAATGTTATATTTTATCTCCTATAAAAAGTAATAGTGGTTTTTAATCATAAAATTATTTTGATCTTAAATTTCAAAAATAATCATCTATGGAAGAAGTTAATGCATCACTACTTATTATCATTATCAGTGGAAACCTTTACAGATGTGATTTGTAGTACTTTTTCAAGTGTGGATAATAGAGTTTTATTAGGAGAAAACATAACTAAATTGGATGTTTATGCTAATGGAATCATTTTAATAGTGGAATTATTTTCTATGAAAATATTTTTGAAAGTGATTTCATATAATACATATTATTCTATGTGGTAAAAGATACTAAATATTTATGATGATGAATAAAATGCCATAGAAGCTAAATAAAAGGTTCAATGGAACAAATATGAAGACTTGAGAATGCACCTTAATAATTTTGTAGATGAATTCATTGAATGGGTGAATTGTTTTGTGGAAGAAATGTGTAGATAAATATTCCTAATAACATATTAATTATTCTTATCAGTTCAATCTGAGAGACTCTTTACTTCATGATAATGATTCAAAGTAGTTGACATTGTATATCATATATAGTACTATTTTTACTTACTGTAATAGAGATAATGATAATGAGTCTATGTAAAAATGAAAAAATAAAGCAGTGGAATTCAAGGACATGAAGAAGATCACTATTGAAGTCATCAGGAAGAAGAAAATTTGGATGATGTTATGTCTTTTATTTCTTGAATTCTACAAAAGGGGAAATGTTGGTTTAAAGGGAAAAGTAATCTTGCATGAATTCCATTTTGAATTATTAATAATATTTGAAAAATGTGTACCAAGAAGTTTCAATATGAGTATAAGGATAATTATGAAACCCCAAATAAGGATTATTCATGTTCTATGAAAGTAAGGGAATTTAATATGGGGCATTTATTAATAAAGAGGAATTTACTTTAAAAAAAGGGAGTTTATTGGAATCTCCAGAAGAAGAGATGGAAGAATATAAAGATCATATAGAATATTATATAGTGGTAGTTCTAGGTAACTCTAAGAAAAGTGAAGAAAGTGACAATGATAGAAGTGAATTTGGGAAATAGTTGAATTAGAATTTCAATTTGATGTTACGCTTGATGAGATGAAAATTTAGAGATCTTTAACAAAGTTGTCAAACATAGTGGTTCTTTATGATAAAATCTATATGCAATAGAAATAAAATTGATGACTGAGGTAAAGGATAAAATTGAAATTATTGTGTTAGTAAAGATAGGAAACTTAGATAAATCCTTTGAGTTCAATATTTTGGTTGAATAATAAAATAATGTTATTGATATTTTGACTAACATAGTAAAATATAAAGTCAAATGTATGATGGATCATGAGGAGGAAATAATCCTCCTATTAAAAAAGATAAAAGATCATGATAAACTATTAACATTGATATAATATCAGGAGCTTTGGTCCAAATGGAAATAAAAAAGGTGAAATTGGAATTTATATGTCTAGTAAATTAAGAAATGGAATTTATAGGAAAGATAACGACACATATGAATGATATAGATTTTTTGGGGATTTTATGAAAATAGAAATAAATATTGGATGATGTTTTCCCACAAGCACCCACTACATTCAAAATGATCAATTTTGGTATGAATGATGATATAATGATTTAGAGATCCTAATAGAGTATCACTGTTGTTGTAATTATGTCAAGGAATACACCTCAAATCAGAAGTCATTTCTACGAAAATATGGAACACTCTAAAAAATATTATTTCATTACTAATAGTTATTTATATATGTAAGAACAACATAGGTAGCCAAGCATAGTTCTATATTCTAGGATTTCATTTGACTTTCATTATTATTGGTTTATAGGATTTAAATAAAAGTATAGGCATTACACATCAACAATTCAACATAATGTGTTGATGTAGGCCCAAATTTTTATTAAGAAATAATCAAATTAATCAATATATGAGATAAAAATGAAAAATCAATTTTTCAGTTCTTAAATGTTTATTTTTTCTAATAATACTCTATGGTGGATAAATAATACCATTAAAATTCATGTGTGAAGTAAGATATGTGGATCAAAAATAATATAGATGTGTAGGTAGTGGTTGGAGATATTTTCTTCCAAATCATCATATTGTACAAGAATATGGATCATTAATAGTGTATGAACCTCTAATATTATATAAATTAATGATATGGTTATTAGAATTAAGTATAAAATTAAAGTGTTTTCAAATTCATCATAAATAAAGGCATAATGATTATTGGTTCTCAAAAATACATGTTTGGGGGAAAATATATATGGGTTTTTGATGTCTTCTCTATTAATTTTCTCAATTACAACTTTCTATGTGTTATAAAACAATGTTACTCGAGCCATGCAATATACTTTACTAAAAAAATTGCATCATCATGGGTAAAGAAAGTGAAATAATTTTTATTAAAAGAATGTGAAGGGGAATGTATACCTAGTAAGTATAGAAATGATATATAATTTTTGGTTATGGAAGAAGAAAACATGTTTTGGAATAAGCATCATAGTCATATGGTTCAACCATATTTGGTTGATCTGGTGAAAAATAATGTTTCTTGAGGTGTCCTTATATTATCACAAGATCATACTCTTATGTGTGATGCTTTGTAGAATGGAAATATCACTCAAATATCATATAAGGAAAAAGAGGAAAGATAAAAAAAAAGTTATTTAACTGATTTATTGATGTTATCATCCGATTTCAAAAAAATATTTTGATTATAAGAGATATTATGTCATCCTCATTGATGGTTTTAATAAGATGGAATGGTTATAAATATCACCCACATGTACGAGGTTTTCAGGTTCATAACAAATTGTGAGAGTGAAGATGAAAATATGACGTTCCAAAAAAATAAGGTGTTCTAAACTAACAATATATAAGAGTTCAATAAAATAAAATTAAAGGATTATATTGAGAGATAATAGATAAGGAACCAAATATTATTGGTAAGAACATAACATAAAAATGGGTTCTTTGAGTGATAAAATCGTATTATCAAAGACATGAACAGAATGATTCTTATTAAGAAAATAATTATAGAAATTTTCTAGAAATAAGTATTTTTAATATTGGTATATATCTCAACCAAATAATTATTTTTTAAAAGTAATAGAATACTCTATATGAGAATTAGTATGGAATAAATGAAACATTAATCTTATTTTTAGTTTTTTTGGAGTAAATGTTTCATTCAAAAAAAATAGAAACATAGGTTGTTTGAATCCTATGAAGGTGAATATATATTTAATGTCTAATCATTAAAAAATTGAATACAGTGGTTTAATAAGTGGATGAGTAATGTTTTTGAAAGAAATGATGTTATTGTGGTGGAAAATAAGTATAATATTAATATAAACCTTGAATATCTTCAAGAGGATAATGATAAAGATATAATCATCTGAGGGGGTGTGAAATTACCTGAGGAGGACTCATAGGGTGATTTAGATGATAATATTGATGAATATTGACATGTATCTATAGAAAAACTGAAGATCTAGGTAGAAATTAGAAAATAAGACATCTTTAGTGAATAGGGAGTGGTAGTTCAAACCTAAAGAATGAATACTCTAGAAAAAAAATTATTCCAATTAAAGGGGAAATATATTCAAGAAATATCTATAGATGAAAAATTATTTCAGCCTATGATTGGATATATTATCAAAATTGAAAATAATCGGGCATGGCAGATTATTTTTTGGCTAGTAGATAATAATTTGATCAATACCAAATGAGTCTTTGGAAATTAAAAATTATGATGGTGTGGTAATTTGAATCACTTCACAAATAGTGTGAAACATATAATCCCTGAGAAAAATAGTTGATTTCAATGAGAATTTTTCTTATCAAAAAATTCTACAGAATATTCTCATTTTCATATACATAGAAATGCAATGAATTCTATATGTATTCCAGATAGATATTAAGTTATCATTCTAGAATGGGGTTTTGGAAGAAGTGTATATCAAGTTGTATATGTTTTTCATATATTTTAGGATGAGAAAACAAATTGGTTGTGGAAGGATCTATATAGATAAATGTATTCACTAAGAGATTTTTATTAAAGACGTGATCCTTTATTGATGAATATTGATTTTAGATGTAGTGAAGCTGAGTATAATATCTATTTTTATAATGAGAGTTATCAAAAAAGGATTGTGATTATGTATGTCAATGTTATAATCTGTAGTGGATCAGATGAATGGTAATGGAATCATTTCATATAATTCATGAAATGTGAGTTAAAAATGTCATTGATTGGGGAACTAATGTTTTCTATGGTCTATTGAAGACACAATTAAGAAATTGAATATTTATATCTCAATATAAATATTCCAAGGAGGTTTGGATAATATTTGAATTGGATAATTCCATTGAGATGAATATACTAGTCACTGCCTCGATTAAACATTCATTAGATGATGATGGAAAAGTATTCAATGTCACTAAGTAAAGATAGATTATTAGAATCTTTTTATAACCAATAGTGAAATTAACTAATATTGTGTTTTCCACATTCCAGGTGATAAGATATAAATGTAAAACTATGGAAAGAAAATTACATTTGTGAAGAGAATACATTGTCATATTAGGGGAAAAGTTGATTTCAGTTTATTTTACAATTATAAATCTCCACAAGAGTTATTGGGTCGTATATATAGTGGGATGGTTTAGTAGATGATAAAAAATCCACATCAGGTAGTACATTATATATTGTAAGTTTTTGTATTAATGAGAAATAGAAGAAGAAAAATTTCTTTTTTCTAAGACTATAATAAGATTAATATATTATAGTTAATAAATCTTACACACAATTACAATGGATGATGATATAGCTTAATGATATGGTAAATTAACTAGAGTCTCAATTAATAACCCATTGTGATAATTATTGTTCTATAAATATTAGAAATAATCATGTCCATAATTCAAAGAAAAATTACATTGAAATCAAGTATCATTTTATATTAGAGAGGGAGGGGCTTGGGTTTTTGAAGTTCTATTCTATTCCTAAAATACTACAATTTGAAGATAATTTAATGAAGGAATTACCCAATGAATAGTTTTATCATTCTTGTCTAGCTCTTGTGGTCCATTTGACTCCACAATCTTGAATCAGTGTTGGAGTGGGACCCCCTCTTTTCGAGTTATTATTTCTTTTCCCCTTGCATTGAATTTTTTTATTTAATATGTCGGAGGCCACAATGGTCACTCCATTGTAATAGGCTTACTCAAATCAGGATATGCATTATAAAAACTGTATATCAAGTTCATTTCATTATGAATTATTTTTCACAAGGGAATTTAATGTAATTGTGATTAGTAGGTTTTTTGGTTTCTATTCATATATAAAAGACCCTAAATCTTTTAATTCACCACATAAAACTTAATTAGATATAATCATCTCTATATTAATTCAGATAATTCATAAGGTGGTTCATAATGGATTTTTTTCATTTTGGCTATTATTTCCTCAATGAAATTCATTTCACATAAGAGTTTAGATTATGGTATATTGTTTACCACAATGTTTTGGTGGTTCTCAAGGCCTCATACCCTTATGATATAAATTTAGTTTGAAGTCCACCCATGATATAAAGTGTGATGGATTTTTTTTAGGGTTTAATAAAGTTCATGTAGGAATAAATATAGTTCACAAAATTTTTTCCTATAAAACATTTTCTATGCGGTGAAATTAATTTCATCTGCTGAGTAAAAAATGGATCTTTATAGAACACTCATGTGTGAATATAACATCCTAGAACTTGTTCTCCCAAATTTGGTGCTAAAATTGTAATATTTATATTTAAATAATTGATGCTAAAAAGGGTGACCCATTTTATCCTTCCAAACCATGTAATATTGGAATAAGGATTTAAATAAGGATAGAGTAATAATAATCAGTAATAATTAGCCATGTGATATCATTCCCGATCAAATGAAACATCAAAAACCCATATAAATCTTAAATAAAACATATTTTTTCTTCAAAAATCATCTCATAGAAACCTTAGAGGACCCTTATAAATTAGAATAATTGTATGAAAAATGTATAATATATTTACCTAAAGAAAATAATCATTACCCAGTATATTGGGGCACTAACTAGGTGCACATATCGTATAACATATAATGTGATCAGTTGTGGAAATCTAGGCTCACCCATCATTTATAATTTTCATAAACTAAAAAATGAATAATGATCATAGAAAATTCCTTTCAACATTATTAATTGAAACAAAATTTATTCTTTTCATGACATTATTTACCCATGTAAAAGAAAATGGGTTCCATAAAAATCTCTTTGAAACATGGTTAACATGTGGAAAATAAATGGGTTCCATAAAAATATACACGGAACATGGTTAACCCATGGAAAAGAAACATGTTCCATAAAAATCGCTTTGAAACACGGTTAAACATTTGAAAAGAAAGAAGTTCCATAATGATCACTTTGAAACACGGTAAACTAATGGAAGAGAAATAGTTTATATAAAAATCATGTTGAAACAACATTAATCCTTCCAAAGAGATAATTATGATTGTATCATTACAAATTATCCTCATTGAAGATTAATTAAAAGAAGTTTTTTGAAACTAATTAATGGAAATACTTTTACATTATTATCAAATACATTTTTAAGAAAATAAACTTTTCATTTTTAATGCCACTTTTTTACAACATAACACGGTATGAAAATTATTTATAATTCAAAAAATTCTTGAAATATTATAATGGAATCTAATAAAAATAAATTAAAATATTTCTTCCTGAATTTTTTTCATTTTCATTGTAAAAAATTTCAATTTTTTTTAAAACATTGTTATATAATAAAAAGGGTTTTAGACCAAAAATACAAATTTTCATTAAAATTTTATTTTTACTATTGTGTACATAAAGAGAAGAAAATTAAGGAAAATAAAGTATTATAGTGAGATAAATAGAGGAAATTAAAATTCATGAGAATCATTTATAAATTGATCAAAATATTTCAGCTTTGGATACTTTAATCAGAAACAATCCATTTAAACTATGATATTGTAACATGATACACATATGACATCATTAAAATAGAGTCATATTCCCCATGAAATAATAATAAAAAATTAAATTAAAAATACGCTAAATATAATAATATTCATGATATAACATTTAAAATGATCACTATATAGACTTCATAAAATAAGATAGATTATAACAAAAAAAACATATCAAAGAAATAAAATTGAGTAAAAAATCCCTTTACACTTTTCTAACTACGAAACCATAAACCCCATAAAAGTAAGATCCCAAATTTTATATGTAAATTTCCAAAAATTTATTTATTTTAATCATAAAATTAATTAATGTTTAGTATCTACAATAAAAAAGTAGTGAATACTAAATTTATCTCATAAAAATAAAAACATGATGTGAAAAACTATTACCGTGAGTCGGATTTATCACTCTTGTTTATTTATATTCATGAAAAATAAATACATATTAATTATTTACATTCATGAGTAAATTTCTTATATTTTTTATTAATTTTATTTAACTTATTAACTTATCATATACGATTACATAATCTTATATATTTTACATCGGATGTTTTGACCATATTTAGCTAATGTGTAAAAAATGACTTTGGTGGGTCAACTATGGTCAAAGGAAACATTATATAAACATTTGAAAAAAAATAATCATGAAATTATTATAATATCTATAAATAAATTATAATTTTGAAACTAATTATCAATGATGGTTATAAATAATTAATTAACATTATGATCATTACGATTGTAGGTCGTAAGTATGCATGAGAAACATTTCAATTTTTTCTAATGACAATCTAGAAAGAATATATATAACTTCAATATTTAAAAAATAATAATTATATAAAAAATACCATAATATTTAATTATATATACTTATATATATCATTCTTGTTATGTGGTGAGGAAAAATGTGAATCATATCGCTTTGAGGCGGAGGAAGTCTATTGGTCCACAAATGACAACATCACTTTTTAGTGTGTGAAATGTTAAGAATAAAATGACAGATATTTTTTACAGAAAGATAATTTTTTAATTTTATATTAGTTATTTAATTTATATCATATATTTATTATTTATAGTTAACCTTATTACCTTAAAATTAACACGTTATTTAAAAACTCTTCATATCACTGAGTGATTTCTTAGTCTGTTGTACACATGATTTTTGATAATGTATCCCTTATATAATTGAATATAAAAATGGTTTTTATGATATAATGGATCCATAGGTATTATGATTTTATTAATATAATAATTTTTACATGTAAATTTTATTTCCATCATTATTCCCAACCATGAGCGGTGGTAATAGAAAAGTGAACGACATCGTTTCATGAGGTGACAGTCCACCGTACACAAGTATAATTATTTTGTAACCAATTTGATGAAAGTGTCTGTGTATATAGGTAGTACACATAACATAACAACATCATAGTATATTTATGATATTGAGGTTATTATATAATCATGGTATAAAGAAGTTAAGGGGTGGATAATGAAATATAAAGCTGCATGTTGATAAATGTGAACTCTTCTCCAGGTATATTATTTTGTGTTGAACCAAAGTCCTTCCTTGGGTGGATTATTTTTCCAAAATTAAGGCATATATGATGAGTGTGGGGAAGTGGATATCTTATTTGGGTAGATATTTTATGATAAGATGGCCTTTATAGCAATTAATAGAGGAGGATAGTGGGAAGCCTTTTATTAGTTGGGGTGGGGACACACATAGAATTTGTGAAAATAATGTTATGCAAACACATGTTTTAACCTAAAAACGATATCAAATAATGAAAAAAAATCATGAATGGAGGGATTAAAGTCTATAAATTTCAATAAAATTGGTTCTTGTTCAGTTTATATGTCATTTTCCATTATAATATTAATGTTTAATCAGTTAGTAAACTCAATTTTACCTTAATCACTATGATTAATTTTAATTTTATCACCTAATGACATTGTTAAAAAATTAATCAGAGCTAATTAAATATTTTAAATAATTCAGATTCCAAATATTGAATTATTTATTCCAAATTGAATTCACAGAAGTTGTAAATTTTAGTTTAATATTTATCCTACACACGTGGTGTGATAATGTGTTAATAAGAGTATTTTTTTGAAAAAGATGATTCAATATGATAAATTTTACAAATAATCATATTTTAATGAAAATATATTAATATATAATAATATAAATTCTTTAAATATCATTTAAAACATTCTAAATTACCTATTAATTTAAATTATTAAAATGGATAAAATTTATTCATTTAAAAATATTTTTTAGAAAAAACCCGTCTATAAAGACCGAAAACAAACTTTTATTAAAAAAATATAAATTTGATTATAAATAAAGTAATTAGAATAAATATAAGTAAATAATACTTATTCTACTATAAAAATTATTGAAAACATATTAGTATATTTAAATTAATTAATTTTTAGAAAATAAAAGACTTAAATAAAACCAAAATATTTTTACTATACACGAAAAATAAATATTTCCCATAAAATCCCAAAATTTCACCCAAGGTAAATTTTTATATAATGATTCAAAAATTAAATTATATATATTGAAATAAATTTTATTAAATTTTTTGAAATTATTATTAAAAATATTTTTTTCGTAAAAAAGTGATAAAAATGATTTTTTGGGAAATATATAGTTTTATGAAAAAAATTTGGATTTACCATGTGTTGAAAACACATTAGATAAATTTTAAACACTATATTTAATGTATGGTATGTAAATTTCATTATTATAATATGATATGAGTAATATTTGTAATTTATTTGTATAAAACACACTAGTGTGCCTTAAAATATTTTTTTAGAAAAATATTCCCTTTTATTTTCAAAATGGTTTTATATAATTTTCTAATAAATTAGATTCCAAATAATTAATTATATATAATTGTGTAAAGTATATTTTCGTAACTCATTTATTCATATTTAAACCATCTATTCCAATGGCTAGTTTATAATGGAAATAAATATCATGGGTCATTTAGGATTGGTGTTGCATGTTGAAAACAATATGGAACATAAAAAACTCAGGGTTGTGTGTAACTCATGATTTTTTTTTGTTTTGTGTAACACATGATGAATATTGTGTTTCATGGACTTTATGATGTTGAAAATAATTTTATTTTTTAAAAAATAATAGGCTGTTACATCCATAACAAAAAAAAATTATCCTCACAATTTTAACTTTATCTTGGTAATCGAAGCATGGACATTTAAAATTACTTTTTTGAAACAATAATCATAAAAAAGGGTTCATAAAAAAATCATCATATTAAAAGTGAAATTGTATTAAAAATGACATATATAATAAATGAGTATAACTTTTCAAAATATTATGACATTAGTGGGAATGGGTGAATCAGATAAATAATTATAATGATTGATTGAGGTAATTTATCACATCCAAGTGAATGATAAAAAACATATTAAGGGATGTAAACTCATAAATCTATTATTATTTATTTTATTTGTCTATTCACAATAATTTTATAATTTTTACAAAAATTATTCTCATTTATTCTATATGCCCTTTTTAATTCAATTTTACTTTTAATACGATGATTTTTTTATAAACCATCACTACTGAAAAAATACCCTATACCAACGGTTTGGAACCGTTGGTATAGGCCTCTTAACCATTGGTATAGCCTATACCAACAATTTGGAGAACCGTTGCCAAGTAATCTATGGGGATAGGTCTATACCAACAGTTTTGGGAAAACCATTGGTATTAGTAATATGAAAATATATACCAACGGTTCTATTGTCATGACCCATCCCAGTGGTTCCCATGTCGCAACTCCCCAAGCTCGCCTCTAGTAGGCCCGGGTCTGGTGACTAGCACCGAGTAGGCATGTCACTAACATGGGTGGAATTTCTTATAAACCTATACACACACACACACATCTCCAAGTCCACAAATCTAAAAAGTGAAAACTACTAAAAAAGGAAATGCATGCATATACTAAAATCTCAACCAATAGAGTACGGCATGAAAGTAAAGTACCGTAATGTAAAACCCTTGTCAAAAAGTACAAGCCCACCAAAATAAAGTCTGCAACAAAGTCCAAACTATAAAGAAAGGTACTAGGACTTCAATCCATAGCCGTAGGAACACACCTCGACCTGCCTAATCTCACTGAGCACCGTCCGGTCCTAGTCCACCTAGAATCATGTCAAAGGCTTGCTTGTCTACACAAGACACGACATGTGCGGGCAAACCCTGTGAAGGGGTGAGTATAAAAAATCCTAGTAGGACACCCCGAAAAACACAAAGGAATACAACAAAGGAAATACCACAAAGGAATGATACATTCAACTATACAAAATATATATTTACAGAACTTATAACATGAATATCCAGATATACTCATATACGATAAACTATCACAAGACCACCACTAAGATCCAGCTCAAAGATTCCACTAAGCACGTAACAAGTAGAACACACTCCAAGGTCTGAAGATAGAGATACAATGTACTCGTTCTGGGGGAACTCACTCCACAAGTACTTAAGAATACGATTCTCAGATGAGGATCACAGCCAATAACAATGGGGTGATTCCAAAAACTCATTCTAATCAAATCCTCTAAGCAAAGGATCCGTGCCTGGGTAAGGTAGGTCGCGTCGATACCAAGAACTCTACCTAGGGTACTAGGAAGGAATAGAGGATCCGGATCTTAGTCTCATAGATGGGATTCCAACAACTCTATTAAGGAAGTCTTGATGAAGGGATCATACTCTTATACATAGGAA
The DNA here is from genome assembly GCA_963277665.1 of Viscum album. NCBI lineage: Eukaryota > Viridiplantae > Streptophyta > Magnoliopsida > Santalales > Viscaceae > Viscum > Viscum album. Next base: position 915,251,689 of record OY728150.1, read on the forward strand.
ATGATACCAGAAACCTTCAGGGGAAAGACCAAGGGTACGAACCCTAAGAAATCTAGTCCAAGTCATGGAAGTAAAATGGCCCATTCCACGTATAAATAGGTTACACGACGTGTATTAGTATCACACACTGTGTTCCTTGACTCTGGGTAATGCCCATTTAAACAGTCCATGTCTCTAGTCTAGGTGTGTAAAACTAGACTACATGACATGTAGAAAGATCACACGCTGTGTTCCTTGACTTCAAGTACTGCTCGTGTAAACGGACCATGTCTCTAGGCTAGTCCTATAAAAACGTAACTACATGGAATGTAGAAGGATTACTAACCATGTCCGAGTGTCTGAGGTTCACTCTGTGTACGCTGGCCATGTGCCCGTACACGGCCTCAACCTGTGTCGCCCTGCCCGTGTACCAGTACACGAGGTGTCCCATGCATCTGGTCGGGTCTGGTCAGGGAAGGGTATACACATCGTGTCCTTGTCCGTGTACCCAACCCATTTACATGTACTCGTGGAGTACACGCAAGGTAGTATGACAAATAACACACAACATATATCCCATACTACATGCCGTGTAGTCGGGATTTCTTTAGAAACACCGTCTTCCTCCTCGTGCCTCAGTCAAACCTCCAGATTTGTGATATGTCATCTGTTTTCCATGAAACTCGAGATCTCAGGTCGCCTCATCATCATGATGTCGAATCCATGGGTTTCGGGCCTTCGGTTAGCTCCGCAATACGATTATGTCCACCCATGCATAAATCATTTGAAGAATGATATCATCTAATCTGCTTCGATCCATCCATCGCCCCCGTAGTAGCACCGACATGGGGTTGTACCAATTCTTGATCTTTGATTTGGGATCGTTTCCTTGCACAATGTACGCACAAAGATCCATCGTTCATATATCCATGAAGAACGCGTATAACGCACACGATGAATGTGAGAAATTGGGGAAGAAAGGCACAACAAATCGAGAGGGACGAACTTCGATCGATGTTCACGTCTATCTTGGTTCATCACCATTAGAAGGCTAAACGAAACCAAAATAACCTTCAAGAATCAATCCCCAAATCCCCTCAAAATCCCATCCCTCAAATACGATCGATACATGGGCTAATCTATTCATGGATTAGTCTATTTTCGTTGTAGGAATCAAGAACGGGGAAGGGAAAATGAAAATCAAAAATCCTACCTGGATCTGCAGCATTCGTTGGTGAAGATATGGTCGCCGAGTCTTCATCGCCGGAGTAACCCATCAAGAACGTCGTCTCCTCATTGGGGTTTCCTCCAAAACCTCCAGAGCCTACAAGGGATTCAGGGTTATGAGTTCTCTAACCCTGGACCCCTGCGTAACGTCTTTCTTTAAAAAGATAAATAATATTTTCTGCAACAATATTTAATAAAATATTTTTATTAAATATTTTATTATCGATACGTCCAAAAACAAGATTTCACCACTGACATGCGCCAACCAATGCTAGGCCTCACCTAAGGTAAAATCGCTGCTCTGAACGCAACAGTGCACTTGGATTTCTGATCCGAGTAACCATTCAGGAGTTATTCCACATTTTCAGTAAAACTCCACGCACGTGTTATTTAATTATTTATTTAAATTCAAACATTTTTTCAAATCTCACCAGGCCTCGGAACTGCATCCCGCCTCAGAGAATAGTCTCAAAATAATTCCCATATAATATTAAAATAATACATGGAAAAAAACCCGGGACATTACATCCTCCCCACCTTAGGCCTTTATGTCCCTAAAAAGCCAAAACAAAGGCTACTAAAAAATATGTGGGTAATGCGCACTGATCTGAGCCTCCCACTCCCACGTGCTCTCCTAGAGATTCACGTGCTACCACCAGACACGAATCAAGGGAATAGATCACCCACAAATAATCTTCTCATGTTGATCCTCAATCTCTACTGGGTACTTAGCGAAGGTCACTCCAACATCGATGTCCAGCTCGCCCTAGTCGATAACGTGCGATGGATCATGCACAACCCTCCGTAGCTGCGACACATGGAAGACGTTGAGTACCCGTTCTATCTGAGTAGGTAGAGCCAAGCGGTATGCCACCTCGCAATATCTACTCAAAATCTAAAAAGGGCCGAAGTACCTTGGGGATAGCTTTCCACCTCAGCCAAATCTTCGCTATCCCCATCGAAGTGAGACCCGAAGGAATACATGGTCTCCCTCCTCGAACTCCAAGGGCCTCCGTCTCCTATCGGCATAAGAATTTTGATGACTCTATGCAGTCTTCATACACTCCTGGATGACCTGAACCTTCTCTGTAGTAGCTCGCACTATCTCTGATCCCATGAGTGCTGACTCTCCTGGGACATTCCAACAAAGTGGTGACCTGCAAGGTCGCTCGTACAATGCCTCGAATAGTGACATACCAATAGTGGAAATATATCTGTTGTTCTAAGAAAATTCCACCAGTGGTAGGTGATCCTCCCAGCTATGACCGAAGTCAAGTATGAAAGCATATCGCATATCCTCCAGGACATGGATGGTCTGCTCTGTCTGTCCTCTAATATGAGGATGAAATGTTTTGCTCAAGCGTAACTGAGTCCCAAAAGCTTCATGCCATCCCTTCCAAAAATGGGATGTCAAACGAGTATCACAATCTGAGATGATCGTTGATGGAACTCCATGAAGTAGGACTATCTCCTTCACGTAGAGGCCTCCCAATCTCTCTATTGAATTATACTCCCATATGGCTAGGAAGTGGTCTGACTTGGTGAGTTGGTTCATGATCAACTAGATGGCATCATGTCCCAAATATGTATATGGTAAACCCATCACAAAGTCTATGTATATCCCATCCCACTTCCACTCTGGCACCTCAAGGGGCTGAGTCAAACCTGCTGGAACCTAGTGCTCATCCTTTACTTGTTGGCCAGTAAGGAACCGAGAAACAAACTCTGCCACACTCTTCATCATTCCTGTCCACCAAAACTGATGTCAGAGGTCCTGGTAAATCTTTTCCACGCCTAGATAATCCTCCAAAAGAGATTTATGGAACTCCCTTACAACCTCCTCCCACAACGTCACTAGTACTACTGTACACCCTCTGAAAAGAAAAATGTTCTCCCCACTTTTTGAATATCCATTAGCAACATCACCAGCAGATATCTGAGCACGAAGAGTCTAACAGCTAGCATCCTTGAGCTGTGCTTACTTGACTTGTTGTAATATTTGAGGGGTAACAACCATCGACTGAAGTTATGCTCCCTCATCTCTATCCATGAAGGATAACTGTAAAGAGTCCAACTTCCTTGTCGCCTCATCGAGTAACTGCGAACTGTATTTCCTACTGAGAGCATCTGCCACAACGTTCCCCTTCCTAGGTGTATAAATGATCTCAAAGTTGTAATCCTGGAGGAACTCAAGCCACCGCCTCTATGTCAAATTAAGATTCGTTTGATAAAATATATATCTATGACTCTTGTTATTATAGTAGACCATAAACCACTCGCCCATTAGGTAGTGCCTCCACATCTTCAATGCGAAGACTACTGCTGCCAACTCAAGATCATGGGTCGTGTAGTTCTACTCGCATGGTCTCTACTGACATGAGCCATAGGAAATCACAGCTTTCCTCTACATTAGGACACAACCAAGCCCGGTTTCTGATGCATCTCAGAACACTATGTACTCGGAACCCTCTTCTGGTAGTTTCGAGATCGGGGTGCTCATTAGACTTTGTCTCAACTACTAAAAACCGTGATGGAATCTCTCGGTCCACATGAAAGGCTTCCCCTTTCGGGTCAAAGATGTCATGGGTGATGAAATCTTGGAGAAATTAGGAATTAATCTCCGATAGTAGCCTACCAACCCAAGGAATCTTCGCACATCCGTCAGGCTCTAGGGTGGCTCCCATTCTAACACTGCCTCTACCATGGATCGGTTCACTACTACACCATCTGAAGAGATAACGTGTCCCAGAAAGTGGACCTCATGTATCCAGAATTGAAACTTCGAGAGTTTTCCATACAACGAGTGTTCTCAGTGTGTGTCCAGATCCATCCTTTGGTTCCTTGCGTGCTACTCCTCAAAGACAGAGTACACAAGGATATCGTCGATGAAGATCACCACGAACCATTCTAGATAGGGCTGAAAGAACTAGTACATGATTCCCATAAACACAGCCGGGGAGTTTGTCAGGCCGAAGGGCATCACCAAGTACTCATAGTGACTGTAGAAACATCTAAAAATATTCTTCTGTATATCCTCATCCCGTACTCACAAACGGTGATAGACTGATCGTAGATCAACCTTTGAGAACCATCGTGCCCGTCTTAACTGGTTTAAGTGGTCATTGATCCTCGGTAGTGGATACCAGTTCGTCAAGGAAACATGATTCAAGCACCGATAATCCACACATAGCCTCAAGCTTCCGTCTGCCTTCTTGGCAAACAACATTAGGGCCACCCAGGGTGAAACACTGGGTCTCACGAAGCCCTTCCTCTGTAAGTCTTCCAACTGCACTCTCTGCTCACAAAGCTCTGTGGGAGCCATCCAATATGATGATGCTGATATCAGTGTTGTCCTGGGTTGCATCTCAATATAGAAATCTATCTCCTGATGGGTAGGTCGTTCGGGGAAATCCTCCGAAAAGACATCCTCGTACTCAGCCACTACTGCTGGAAACTGGAAACTCATAACATCAGGTATGCCAAGGGCTAGGCTAGCCAACTGATGTGAAATCGGCTGTACCTTCCCACGCACGAGTCCATCCTGCACTTCCTGGGTCTCCTTTTCACTAAAGAAGGAGAAACACATTCCACCACTGCAGACACACCGCACCCTTTTCCTAAAATAGTCAATCTGGGCAAGAACTATGGATATCCAATCTATACCAAGAATGAAATCGTATGGCCTTGACGCTACCACCAAGAGGTTCCAACTGAAACTCTCACCTCTAATGGTTAAGTCACACTATCTAAAAAGGTTTGTGATCTTTGAATCTTCTCCAGTCGGTGTTTCTAAGAGTAAGTGTTGAGTCAACAACTCAACTGGAATATCAAGGTCTTGAACAAGATAAGAATCTAGAAAAGAATTACTAGCACCTGTGTCTATCAATACGGTAGCCAAAGTGGAAAAGACACATATTGAACCTCTAATCATTCCAGGAGTACCTGGGTCATACCCTCTGCTGCCTATAATTTTCTCTGCCTCTATCCACTAGCTCCCTGAACCTGGGGTGGACCTCCTGGGGGTGGTGGTGGTAATGGTTCAAAACGCACGACCACCTGCAGCTACTCTCCCAACTCCTCTACCACGTCCACCACCCCGCAGATCTGTCTTCTCCACATGTTGCATCTACCTCGGTGGTCCATCCACTACTCCCATGTTATTAGTGTGGAAATTTGGACAATCATAAGTGAGATGTCCTCTTCCATCACAAGAGTAGCATCACCTCTCTTGAGGCTAGCTGGATGTACCCTGTGAACCCTATACAGAAGATCCTCTTTCCTAGGATCTCCTCTGAAAACGTCTCCCATGCCTGGGTCCCTAACGTCGGATCCCTGATGCTGAGGTCTCTGCTCCAGTTCGCTCACTACTGACAACTTCTGGTTGTCTCTACTCAGCCAAGAATATCTCAACCACCAAATCCGGCTTGATCACCCCAGCAGGAGTAGGAATGCTCATATGGATGATGCTATCACGGTTGTCTATACACAAGCCCCGCTCAAAAGTCCGCGCTCTGATGTAATGATCCCTGACCGTATCCATCGAGTACCTTGAGAGGTCAGCAAAACCTCTATGAATAGTCATCCACCGTCATGGTTTCCTACTGGACCTGAAGAATCTCTTGTATATGTACTGCTCTCAGGGTAACCAGTGAAAACTCATCTCTGAAGAGATGCTCAAACTCTGACCATGCAAGAGTCACCTCATCGTGATCCTGGATAACCAATCTCCACCATCTCCCTATCGATCCCTGTGGAAGGCTCGCTTCCAGGATCCCCATTTGGTCTGCATGTGTCCTGACCAAATGGAAGACTCTGGCCACTGCCTCAAGCCAGTCCTCTACAACCTGAGGGTCAGGCTCACCTCGAATCCTGAGGGGTCTCTATCTCTGAAACTTATGGAGTACGCTCAGCCTGTTCTCATTCTCTACTGGTACAGTAGGCACTAAACACTACTCCACAGGTGTTGGAATAACCGTCACACCATCCAAAGGTAAAACTGGGGGATCTGGTCCCTGTATCGAAGCTTCATCATTGAGGGGGTCATCCTCGTGAATGAGCTGCTAGATCCTTATGGGTGCATGTCGTGGAGGTATACTGTAAAGAAACAAGATGTATCATATTCAGTGAGTATATCTGTATAGCGAACACAAGAAGGACATAGAAACCACAACCCATTCCTATATGATGCATGTATCATTATTTTACCATGCAACTAGTGTTCTCATGTTTCGAGTCAAAAAGAAAGTTATCAACGTCCTGTTGTATGGATACGTCGACCGCCCGCACCAACACTAGGGTCCCTCGCCTGAAATCCAAACTCGAAACACGTGACATTGTGTCCCCAAACCAACTCACATACTCTCAATCCTAAGGTAGAACCGACAACCTCTGATACCACTCTGTCATGACCCATCCCAGTGGGGCTCGTGCCGTAACTCCCCAAGCCCGCCTTTAATAGGAAAGGGGCTTGGGACTATCACCGAGTAGGAATGTTAATAACATGGGAGGCGTTGCCTATCAACCGGTACACAAACACACACATATCCAAGTACACAAAGATGAAAAGTGAAAACTACTAAAAAAGGAAATTCATGCATACACTAAAATCCCAACCAACATAGTACGACAGGAAAGAAAAGTACAGTAATGTAAAACCCTAGTCCAAAACTACAATCCCACCAAAAGAAAGTCTGAAAAAAAGTCCAACCTGTAAACTAAGGTACTGGGACTGCAATCTATTGCTGTAGGAACACACCTCAGCCTGCCAGATCTCACTGAGCACCGTGCAGTCCTGGTCCACCTAGAATCCTGTCGAAGGCTCGCTTGTCTGCACAAGACACGCCACGTGCAGGAAAAACCCGTGCAGGGGTGAGTATAACAATTCCAAGTAGGACACCCCAAATACCACAAAGGAATACAAAAAAGGAAATACCACAAAGTAATGATATATTCATCTCTACACAGTATATGTTTAAAGAACATATAACAAGAATATCCATATATACTCATACGTGATCAACTATCACAAAACCACCACTAAGATCCAGCTTGAAGATTCCACTAAGCACGTAACAGGGAGAACACACTCCTAGGTCTAAAGAGAGACATACGAAGTACTCGTTCTGGGAGAACATACTCCAAAAGTACATAAGAATATGATGCACATATGAAGATCAAAACCAAAAGCTATGGGGTGATTCCATGAACTCAGTATGAACAAATCCGCTAAGTAGGGGATCGGTGCCCGGGTAAGGTAGGTCATGTCGATACCAAGAAATCTACCTAGGGTACCTGGAACAAATAGAGGATCTGACTCTTGGTATTATAGAGGGGATTCCAACAACTCTATTCAGGAAGTCCTGCTAAAGGGATCATACTCCTATACGTAGTAAATGATACCAGAAACCTTCAGGGGAAAGACCAAGGGTACGAACCCTAAGAAAGCTATTCAGATTCATGGAAGAAAAATGGCCCAAGCCACCTATAAATAGGTTACACGACCTGTAGTAGGATAACACGCTGTGTTCCTTGACTCTAGGTACTGCCAGTGTAAATGGCACGTGTCTCTATTTTAGGTGTGTAAAACTAGACTACACGGTGTGTAGAAGGATCACACGTCGGGTTCCTTAACTCCGGGTACTGCCCGTGTAAACGGCCCGTGTCTCTAGACTTGTCATATAAAAAGTAACTAAACGACGTGTAGAAGGATTACACACTGTTTCCAATTGTATAGGGTTCGATCTGTGTATGCTGGACATGTGCCCATACATAGCCTCAATCCGACTCACGCTGCCCGTGTACTAGTACACGAGGTGTCCCGTGAATCTGGCTGGGTCTGGCCAGGGAAGGGTATACACACTGTGTTCGTGTTTGTGTATCAAACCCGTGTCTCTGTACTCCCAGAGTACACGCCAGGTAGTCCGCCGATGAACACACGCCGTGTAGCCCATACTACATGCTGTGTAGTTGGGATTTCTCTAGAAACACCATCTTCCTCCTCGCGCCTTGGTTGAACCCCTGTATTTGCGATCTATCATCTATTTGCCGCGAAACTCGAGATATCATGTCGCCTCATCATCATGATGTCAAATCTATGGGTTTTGGGCGATCAATCAGCTCCAAAATCTGATTCTAGTCACCCATGTTGAAATCATTCGATGAATGATATCTTCCTATTGTTAAGTAAAAAGTCTTCGTTTGACTTCTATATCATGTTTTGGAAATCACAAATGTATTCTATCATATGTTTATAAATTACAATTGTCTTTTATCATGTTTGTCATATCGTACGATGTTGATCGTACCGACCAAATCGTATTGTACTGACTCTGTCAATCGTATCATATTGAATCTGTCAATCGTAGCTTACTGACTCTTTCAATCGTATCGTACTGACTCTGCTATTCAGATGATCATTATTTGTTTTGGTACTTTGTCAAAAACTCTCTCTGCATATGAATCGTACTCATGTTTTTCATTTCTATATATCTCTTGTCCTAACAAAACGATGTCGTTGAGTTAGTTACAAACTAATCAAAACGATGTCGTGCTTTCTGTTTCAATATGACCGTTGGAGGCAATATGACCGTTGGAACCCGAGGCCTATAAATAGGAGGTCATTTGAAGCTAAGAGAATAACGATGAATGAAGAGAACGAATGAAGAGACTCTGTGAACTACCAAGATTCTGGAGAGAGACACTGTGACTTCTCTCATCAACCTTGTGCGTCCGATCATCGTATCGAGGGCTTTCAAGTAATTGAAAGATAGAGGTGCCGATTACCTACAAAATCGAGGGCTGCCGGGGATAGGCAGACAGACGTGCCGATCATCGTATCGAGGGCTGTCAGGGATAGGCAGACAGACGTGCCGATCATCGTATCGAGGGCTGCCAGGGATAGGCAGACAGACGTGCCGATCATCGTATCGAGGGCTCACCAAGGTATTGGTGAGACAAACCTTTTATCCTAGGTGAAAGGATAACCCTTCTCTTTGGGTCAAAATAATTGTACTACTTTTACATTTCCGCTGTTACTTGTATTAGAAAGGGATTTGTATTGTTTCCTTTCTTCTTTACATTTTCAATTGTAATTGTTTCAATTAAAATCATTCTATTACTTTTTGTATTGATTGATTCTATACGCTTTAAGGTAGAATCATTCATCTTTGTATTGCTCTGATTATTGTGTTCACCTTGAATACAATTGTTTTACTTTACATTAGTATTACATTACATCATACCTTTTATATTCAATACAATTGTGGGTGTTTATATTTGTATTAGTTTAAGATCATTTAAACTAATCTCTTTGTTGCAAAAACTCAAAGGTTTTTAAACCTACAATTCACCCCCCTCTTGTATTGTTCCATTTAATAGACATATATATCTACTATTCGATCCAACACCTATCTACTTCGATCCATCCATTGACACCGCAGTCGCACCACCCTGGGGTTGTACCAATGATAGATCTTTGATTTGGGATCATTGTGTCACACAACGGATGCGCAGGGATCCATCGTTCATATCTCCGTGAAGAACACATAGAACGCACATGAAGAATGTGAGAAATCGGGGAATAAAGTCACAAAAAATCAAGAGGGACGAACCTCATTCGATGTTCATGTTGATCTTGGTTCGGACCATTAGAAAGATAAATGAAACCAAAATAACCTTAAAGAATCTATCCCCAAAATCCCTACAAAAGCCAATCCCACAAATACGATTGATCTGTGGGCTAATCTGTTCATGGATTAGTCCATTTTCATCATTGGAATCAATAAAGGGGAAGGTAAAATCAAAATCAAACATCCTACTTGGATCTGCAGTGTTCGTTGGTAAAGATCTGTTTGCCGGATCGTTGTCACCGACGAAACCCGTAAAGAATGCCATCTCCTTCTTTGGGTTTCCTTCAAAGCCTCCAGAGCCTCCAAGGGTTTCAGGGTTATGAGGTCTATAACCCTGGACCCCTGCGTAATGTCTTTATTTAAAAAGATAAAAGATATTAGCTGCAACAAGATTTAATAAAATATTTTTATTAAATATTTTATTAAAGTTACGTCCAAAAACTAGATTTCACCACCGACCTGTTCCGACCGATGTTAGGCATCACCTAAGGTAAAATAACTACTCTGAATGCAATGGTGCCCTCAGATTTATGATCCTAGAACCCTTTCAGGAGTTGTTATACTTTTTCAGGAAAACCCCACGTGCCTATTATTTAATTATTTAATTAAATTCAAACACTTGTTTCGGGCTCACCGGGCCTCAGAACTACATGTTGTCTCAAATACTAGTCTCAAAATAATTCCAATATAATTTTAAAATAATACATGGAAAAAAATCTGGGTCATTACATCCATAAAACCATTGGTATATGTAATTAAAAAAATAATCCTCCACTTGGTTTTGATCCCAGCACCTCCTGTTTGTGATTGAACAACCTTTCCACTAACCTAACATAATTTTGTGAACATAATTTCATAAATATATATATTTATTATCATAATTATTTTAAATTTTGATTTATTTAATGTCCTTTGTAAGAAAATTCCATTAAAAATACATGTACCTATACCAAAGGTTCTCAAAACCATTGGTATTGACCTATACAAACGGTTTTGAGAACCATTGGTAGGTTCTTTGATTTTGGGACTTATATAAATGGTTTTTGACAAACCATTTTTATAGGTCCATATAAGTGACCTATACCAATGATTTTGGCCAAACCATTGGTATAAGTCCAAATTAGTGAACTATACCAACGTTTTACCCAAAACCGTTGGTATAGATCATATTTCCAGTAGTTCCTTTTCATGATTAGTGTTTTAAATAAGTATTTAAAATTTTCTATCTTTAAATTATCAAGATAATGTTGAAATATGATATGTAAATATAAATAGATAAATTTTATAATTTCATTATTCATTTGATTTCCACAATAATATCATATTTTTCTCCACATGATGACTATTCAAAAAATGATTTTCTAATTACTGATTCATTAAAATAAACATTAAAATACCACATAATTATAAACCATATAGCCAATTTATTCCCCCTATCTTTATACATTAACCAATACCAAAATGGGTTTCACATGAGTAATCATTCATATGATACATTAATCATCAAAAGTAATACCCAAAGTTCAAAACAGACCATTCCATAAATAAAAACCATTAAAATTATTCAAATATATCCACAATATGTTTGAAACTCAAATATTGAAAGGATTTGATCATATATTCTTTTAGTATAAATAAATGATTATTCTTAAAATAAAATATAAAATGTTTCTGAAAAAAACATAATCTTTACCTATAAAATGTTCATACTAACCATGAAATCATGTAGGCTAGTAGTAGGAATGAATCTCATATCGTTCATCAATCATCAGTTGAATCTCTAAAAACATTACAGATGTGATTGTTTATCACCCATCATATGGGTTTCCCTATTTTTTATATGAACATGAAAACTAATTCCACCCTAAATAAAACATCATGTTGATCATAGGAATTATAATTATCTAAACAAAATAAACATCTATAAAAAACTAATTAATAATTTCAAATATATTTACCACTAAAATCTCTCAAATGGAGTGTATGACGATTTGAACTCAAGATGTACATATGATGGAATCTATAACTCTAAAGATAACCTAACAAGAATAAAAAAACTAATCTCTATATTTATCTAAACCATTCCTTTTACATCCACTATAACTGCCCATAACATTCACATGAAGATTAAATGATTAAATCATGAACATTAAATTTCAATCATTGAGACCAATAAAGGAAACCCATTTTTTCCATCCAAACCATACAAAATAAAAATGAAAATTTGATAATTTTTATACAGGAGGACCTTTTATGTTTGTAGTATTAGAAAATTAGCAATTACTCCTACAAAAACAATTCACATGCCTTTTATTGTGAACTTCTCACATTTAACCTTAATTTCCTTATTTATCATTATGTTATCATCATTATCCATATTAAATCACTTCTACAAATAATTATTTCATCATTATTATTAGTAACCTTGGAAAAAAGAAATATAAGAAGGTTGAGATCAAATACACGATAAGGGGAAAATGTATCATTTGTCAATTGAATTCCATCAGTAAGCTTAATAAAGTAATATTATTAGGATGACATAATCAATGTGCATGAGTATAAATTAAGAATATCCATTTCTATCAATACCTAGATCATCAAAGATGAAAAAAATGAAATTATTCTTGAATAAAGGAAAGAGTTTTAAGAATTAATAAATACAAGCCATTTGATATCAATCTTGATCAAATGTAGCGTCCCAAACCCATATAAATCATATATAATACATATTGGTGTCTTGGATCATCATCTTATTGAATCCTTATAAAACCCATGTATAACCCTTATAAATTTGAATAACCCTATGGTCAACTTCCAATGTAATTCTCTTGATAAAATAATAATTACCCAATGAATTGGAATGTTATCACAGTGCACCTATAATATAAACAATAACTATGTCACCTGGTGATATATAAGAACACCCATACTTTATAATGTCCATGAACCAAACAATGAATAAAGAACATAGAGAATTAATTTCATCACAACTCATTAAAACAACCATTATAATGTTCAGAACATGATTCACCTACAGAAATAAAAGTAGATCCATAACAATCTATTTTAAACACGGTTAACCCATGTAAAAAAGATGACTTCTATAAAAATATCTATGAAACCTGGTTAATCCAAAAAAAATTAATAGGTTCTATAACAATAACTTTGAAGCACAGTAACCCATATAAAATAATTTGGTTGCATAATAATATCATTAAAACATCGTAAACCCATGGAAAAGAAATGTTTCCCCTAAAAATATATTGAAGGCAATATTAATCCTTCCAATAAAACAATATAGATGCCATCATTACAAATTAACCGCCATATATTATAAGTAACAAAAAATGTGGTAGATTTTGATTAATTTATAAACCATTATAGTATAGTTAAAAAAATTGACTAAAATAACAATTTCATTAGGAAATTTACTTAAAAAAAAAATTTTAAAAATCCTTTTATTTGATAATATCCTTGAAATATTATAAAGTAAAAATTAGAAAATATTTTAAAAAAATTATTATGGAAAATATAATTTTATCTTTGGAAACCAATTTAATTTTTCTTAAAACAATGTTTTGGAAGAAATGGATTTTTTGACCAAAAAGATAATATTTATAAGAAAAGTAATTTTAACACTTGAGTATATAGAGTGGATAATAATGGTAAAACAAGTATTACCCGATTATAATTAGTTTTGAAGGAAATTAAAGATAAAAATTTAGATTTATATCATAATATTTTAATATTGGAGACTTAATCACAAACAATCTCGATAAACTATTTGGTTGTTACATAAAACTCTTACTACTTTGGAAACATTTAATCATTATCCCGATGAAAGAATAAAACTAAATAAAAAATATTATATCATTAAAACAAGGATAATAATGAAAAAACATTTCAAGGGTTCATCATATAAACCACATTAAATAAGAAAGGTGTATAATATAACAAATGCCTTAATGAATAAAAATTTAGAAAACATTTTCTCAACTCATTGGTAAATTTGAATCAATTAGACCGATGAAAGAGAAAACATAAAAGAGATATGAAAATACCGATTAATTTATTTATATTATTAATAAAATAAATCCATGGTCATTATATACAATTCAAAAAAAATATGTGTTCAAGATGGCATAATATCACAGAAATAAAAGTGTGATAAAAAAACCTTAACCTAGAGTTTGATTCATTATGATGGATCTTTAGATTCTTGAATAATAAATTAAGGTAAATTATTTAATTTCATTATAATTTTTTTTAATTTTATTATTACCTTAATTTTACTTAATAAAAAATTATATAAAATTATGCAATCAATTAATTTTAAATTTCATGTTTAGACCATATTTGGCATATATGTCGAAAATGAAATTTGTTGGTTAGATATGGGAAAAGGGGTAATTATTGAATAAAATATAGAATAATAATCATGATATAATTTTAATATTTATACAAAAATTATAAGTTTCAAACAAATTATAAAATATGGTTATGGAAATTGAACTAACACTATGATTATGGAGATGATAGGTCATATGTAGGCATGAGTGATGTTTCAATATTTTCAATGATAATTATGGAAAGAAGGTAAGTAAAATTTATATTTACATAATTATAATTATATCATAAATAATATATTTTTTAACTATATATAATTATATATATCATTTTTAATATGTGGTGGTTAAAAAATATGGATCACATCGTTTTGAAAATTTGGTATTCCACACATCCACAATCGATGTTATAAATCTTTTGTGTGAAAAATGTAATGAAGAAAATGATATAATATATTTAATGGGATATAATTATGTCATGAATATAATAATTATTTCATTTATATCATATATATATATATATATATATATTATCGTTACACTTATTACCTTTCATGTAACACATTAGTAAAATAGTCATCACATTGCTTCCTGAGGTGGTAGTCCACTGTACACACAACAGATGTTAACGTATCACTTACAGAATGGAATGAAAAAGGGTGTATATGATATAATGACTCCAGATATATTATTATACTGTAAGTATCATATATATAATATATAAAGTATATTTACACAACTATCTTATTTCATGAGTGGTGATAATAGAAACACATACGATATCATTTCATGAGGTGGTAGTCTACCGTACACTGGAATGATCATTTCGTAATAAGTTTTACAAAAGTGTCGATGTATGTAAACAGATCAAACCCTTAGAATAAAAAAAATCATTATATATGGGACATTGATGTTATTATATAATCATGGTATAAGAATAATTGAAGTAGTGGAGTAATAAATAAAACAAAAATACATTATGATGAATATTAATTGTTCTTTGGGTAACTTCTTTTAGTTGTCAAAGAAAGGCTATCCTTGGATATAATTATGCCCAATTAATTTATTATAATATTAAGGGAAGGAAGTAGAGAACTTATTTTGGATGGTCTTTACCAATTCAAAGGGTTTGAGAGGTGTTATGATAGGTGGGGAGGGGGTGTCCTTTTATAAGTTGAGGAGGGGAAAACTTAGTATTTTCCAAACGAAATTTAGGTGAAACCATATTTTTACATACCAAAAACTCCAATAATGAACCAAAATCTAGTATAAAAGGGATATATTAGAAAAATTCCATCCAATGGTTTATTTAAAAGTTTCTAGATCATTTGGTTACTTACATTTAATGTTTAGTTCCACGGTAAAATCATTTTTACCATAATCACATTCATTTTAATTAGTATCACTAATCACATTAGATAAAAATTATGTTAAACTTATTAGAAATTATAAATTGTTTTGATTCAAAATAATTAGTCAATTTTTTAAAATTAATTTGAAATATGTGTAAAAAACTAATTTCATATTAATCTCGCAGACATGCTGAGATAATAGGATTTTAAGAAGGGTGTTATTTTCAAAAAAGATGATTGTATATTAATTCTATGAGAAATAATTATCATTTTTAAAAATTTAATTAGTATTTAATAATATATTGTAATTAAATTTTATTTATAATAATTTTTATTAGGTGGTAGATTAATTAATTAAAAATGAGTAACATTGTGAATTTTGAAATTGTTTTTTGGAAAAATAATCGTGTTTAAATCCCAAAAACACTCTAATATTAAAAACAAATAAAATCTTTATTAAAATGTTATTAAGTTGATTAAATATATATGAAATTTATATTGGATACATGACAATTTTTATTAACATATTATGTCTAATAAATTAATTAATTTATTTAAAATAATTAACTTTTTACAAAAATCAGTATTTTCTTTGTATTCATCCAAAAGACAATATATTCAAAAAAATACCAAAAATTGAAAAAAATAAATTTTTAAAATTAATATATAAAAAATTTACTTTCATTTATAAGATAATTTTTCTAAATATGTTTATTTGTTTTTCAAAAATATGTGATCCATTAAAAGGCAACAAAACTACTTTTAAAAAATAATACTTTTTAAGCAAAAAATTAGATTAATCATGTCCAATAAACAAATAAGTTGAATTTTAAATATTATATTTAAAATTTTATATACAAATTTATTTAATATGATTCAATATGTGTTATTTTTTTAATTTTTTGGAATAAAAAACACTTTTGCACATAAAAATTGTTTCTAAGAGGAAGAATTCATCTTTTTCGAGAGGGATTTCTTTTAATTTCTAATTAACTGATCAATAAATAATTAAATATAAATACTTGTTTCAATATTATTCAGTTAATCATTTTCATAATTTTTATTCCAATGAGTAGTTTATAATGGTGATATATATCGTTGGTCAATTATGTTTGATGTTCTGTGTTGAATATGTTGGTTGAAATAAAAATCTCGAGTTTATGGGTAACACAATAAAACTATGTGTTGTTTATAACAAAAGATGTGTATAGTGTATCATTTACATTATGAAATTATATTAAATTTTTTATTTTTAAATTTTCGGTTGTAACAATGAAACTGTTATTATGTGATTTAGATCCAAAAATGATTCGTATAATGGAGCTATGATCACACTTCAACTGTGACAATAGTGATATATCAAATTTTGATTTGTTGTAAACCAAGAGGGACTATGATCCTAATGAAAAACTTTTAATGGAACTATGATTTAGTGTTTTTTGTGTCTTTGCATTTCTATAGTATGCTCCTTGGACGTATCCATGTAAGTGTGAACAAGTAAACATTTTTGTGTCTTGTTCATGTTCTAATTTTCATTTATTCAATTCTCTAGGAAGGATTGTAAAGAGATTTTTTTAATGATTATATAGAATCCACAAGAGACATTTGTTTTAGTATATTATACCATGATTCACCAATTCTCAGGGTATTTAACCTATTTTTCATTTGAAGAAATATTTTTTCATATATTCTTTTTAGATGAACATAACATATATCACCAACCCACATCAATCTATAATAAAGAAACATACAAAAAATATACTCTAATCATATATACTCTAAAATAAAACAATTTTTACACAATAAAATTATATATACATATATAATTAAATAAAATATTTATTATTAAAATTCAACTCATATTAGTTATTTAATGTTCTCTAAATATTGATCTATTTCAAAAAATATTAATCACATTTTCACTAAAAAAACATTCTAATCCCATAATTATCATTATGATAAAACAAATTATCTCAAAATGTAATAGAACATTTTCCAAATTTGAAATATTAAACTCAAAATAAATGACTATATTAAACCTAATGGATATTAATACCTTTAAACTTATGTCCATAAAAAATAAAATAATTTCTCAGAAAATAAAAATATCACTAAAATAAGTGAATAATCTAATTGTTTTATTCCTAATAATGTCACAGAAAATATCCTTAATTATCATAAACTATCATTATGTAAATCCAACGATGGGGAATATATTTATTTTTATTAAACAAAAAATATTAAACTATGATCATATCTTAAAATATGACAAATATAATCATCATAATCAACTTAACCAGTGATGATATCTAATCCCTTTCAATAATACCAAATATATGTTTTAGTGACATTAATTTCCAAAAAATAAGATTTTGATATAAAAAATTCATAATTTTTTACATTCCCATGATCTTTTAGATTTATATATTTATAAAATTTGGAAAATAAATTTATAAAATTGGGGACACTTCAAAAATGTTCCGAATATTTCTATAATAATAAGGCATTATGTTTACACAATTATTTCACTCGAAATTATTTTACTCCATTAAGAATAGTACAAAGTTTTAATTTTTTCCAATATGTAGTTCATAATTATATATAGAAATTATTAAAATAATTTTAAAATTTAATATGGTAATGAAAATATTGTTAATAAAAATAAAATTAATATAATCTTGATAGTCTGGGGAAAAAATTAAAACCCTTGTGAAGGTGGAGTGATGATATCATGATATTTTCTAGGGAGGATTAATTCCTAAATTTCTTGTCTGGGTGATTCCCTTAGTACCTATGGGTTATGTAAATATCTCTTAAGACATTGGTCCTTGTAACGGTTCCACCTCACCCCTTGAAAGGTGGATTATCAAAAATTAAAAAAAACGCCGTTGGGCCATTCAGGCTGGTGGCAACATTAAATCCCGTGATTGTTTTTCTATTTACCACAATAATACATTATGAAAATATATTAAATTTTTCTACTTATGAAAATTTTAATTTTTTCAAATAATTTATTTTTTCCCATTAGAGAAAATAATAAAACCATAATGGAATCTTGAGGAATGCATAATCTCATGCAAACATTTCTTTAAAAATACACTTATTTCAACATTAAACGTCCCTAGACATTTCCTTAGCTCATGAAAAAAAAATCAATAAAAACCCATTTCAAGAGTATTATTTGTATATTGAATTATAATATTTATATCCCTTATAATATTATTTTATAACCATATTAAAATAACTACAGAAAAGTTAATTCCATTAGAGTAACTAACATTTTTATCTCCCTCATTTTTTCTTCAAACACTAAATCAATACCCAATGTAATAGAGACCAATATCTTAAAAACATTTATTTATTATATATATCTATATCACCCTTTATAATAAATTATTCTCTTATACCACATCTTGAAAAAATTATAATCATACACATTTTCATTATAAAACCTTTGAAAATTCATTTGAACCGATAACCAAAACACCTTCCATATTCTCATAATAAAAAAGTGAATTTTTTTTTTTCATTAAAAATACTAAAAAATTGAATTTTCAAAAAGAGGTAAATTGAAAAAATAGTAAAAAGATGAATTATATATAAATTCTATTAAAAAATAAATTCCATGGTGGCAGTAAAATTGATTCATGTTGTTTGCATTAGAAAAACAACATTTTTCACTTTGGTAAAAAGTGTCAAAAGTGACAAGTATTGAAAACATAAAAAACAATCAATTTTTAAAACGTATCATTGAAGATAAAAACTACATGAATTTGAAGTTTAATATACCTTTAATTTTAAATAATAAAATTATTAAAAAATTAATTGAACATGGATACGATGTAAAAAGGGTCCAAAACATTAAAAACAATGTTTTAATGGAAAATGTAATATGTCTTTTGTAAATTTTGATTAAAAATAAAATTATATGATATCAGGTGAAATTTATTTTTAAACAACATGAATATAAATAAATAAATGATAATTGAAATATATATGCAAGTATAATCAATAGAAAAATGAAAACATGTGGTGAACATATCATGGGTCACAAAGAAAAGAAATTGAGTTGAGAAATACCTTACCTCATCTAAAGACTCACCACATATGTACTATAAAAATTTTAAATAGTAAAATTAAATTAATTATATAATTTATTAAGAATAATTTTTTAATAATTCCTTTAATATTTTTCATTTTGTTTAATTTTTGATCATTTTTTTATCATGTTATTAAATTAATTAACCTAACGTCTGATGTTTTGAGCTCATTTAGATAATAATCACCAAAATAGCATCAGTAGGTTAACTGTGATAAAAGGAATCATTGTTCCATAATCACAAGAATATTAACAATAATATAATTAACAATTTTATACAATAAATAAAATTTTATAACCATCCATTAATGACATATAGGTAAAATGAAACACATCGATTCATGGATGGGTAATCTACTCATACACATGGAGACGTTAAAAATTTACAATAGTTGTAAATGTAATAAGGTATGTAATATATTAACATTATAGAATCATAATTTTTCATAAATATTACATATATATATACATTAAATCCATCATTATAACCACCCGTCAAAGGCACAAATAATAAATTAATCACATTGTATCATTGAGGCAGTAGTCTACATGTTTGAAAAAATGAAGTTTTAATTTACCATAGGATGGAAAAATAGATTAAAAATGGATGTTACATAAATATAAATTTTTTTATATATTTATGTAAGAACCAAAATTTTCACTCATATATGGATCCTTTAAATTTTGGTCAAAATATTTACTTTGGACGTTTAATGGATTCCCATTGAGTTTGTAAATGTCACAGGGGTTTCTAGGACATGTTCTGAGCTAGGAACCCATATTTTGGGGAGAACATGCCATGTTACATGATTAGCGCATGGTTGGTGCACATTTTTTCTAACCATGCAGATAGAAATTTTCAGATAGAACCAAATGGCATAGTTTGTGCACATTCATGTAGCCTAACCATGCAAAGTGACCTTGTTCCCAAGTAAGTGTGCACCATTTGCGCACAATTTTTCATATCATGATGACTAATCATGCACTTGAAATTTTTCTGGAAAATTTTAAAAAATTTCCCTTAATGATCTATTAACCCTTATTATTCATCCTAATATGAGAAACAGTAGGAGTTACCTCCATTGATCTCATGTTGGAGCTTTTTGAAGGGAGAATATAGGGATTGGATGATCTCCTTCATCCAGGATCCAATCAATATTATTTTCATAATTTGTGATGTTCAATTATATGTACTCAATTTCATTTAATCTTTTCAACTTATCTCTTTCCCTATACCACATTTTCTTGGTGTGGGAGTTTTCCTCATTTTTGATATATACTCTCATCTAAGAAAAATCAGGGGTTGATACTACAGGAGGAGAGTTGTACAATCCTAAGTTGAGTGGTATATAACTCATACCTCATTTTTTTGATGTTGTATTTGTCATGTGGAGCCCACTGATTTCATTGGGACCCATTTATAGAAATTATATTCCCCGATTATACTTGTTAAAATTGTTTGGTTATTCTCTTTACAAATATTTTATTGTATTTTGCTTGTTACAAGCACAAGACCATATATCTCATGTATGATTTTATTCCATAATTGGTTATTTATTATTTGACATGTTCGAGCCACTTTTTGGGTGTGACAAGTTTTTATCATCGTTAGGGTAAGTATTTCTATATTAAATGGATTGTTTATAATGATAATCTCATAATTGTATGTACCATGTGTCCTCATCACCTGACATGCCTAAGGTATGTTCTTGAATTAGAAAATAATGTGTTAATGTTGAATTGGTATGTATACTAAATATATGGATTGGACTAAAATGTAAATGACTGGTTATTTTAAAATCTTTTGAAACTCTTACCACCTTAATGGGAGGTAGAAGAATTATCATTGATTATGGAATATTCATTAAATGGATTATGAAAATGGTTTCATGCTATTTAGCTATGTCACACTAAAGAAAGGAAAGGCTTGAATGAAATGAATTGATTAACAGGTTTCATGAAACATGACCTTATCACACTAATTAAAGGCAAGAATTAAACCAAATTAGATATTACATGACTTCATAATCATATTGGAATTGCATGACTCAAGCTCACTTTGGATTCTGATCGGATAATGCTATGAGCACCTGGGAGCCCCATTCTAATTCATGGAAAAAACTTTCATATGTTGAGACCCACCTAGATCACAATATTTTTCTATTCATTGGAACCCCGATATGACACAGTAATATCTATCCAAAATCCTTACAAGATTCCTTCGATACACTCCTTAGATCAAGTATTGATAAGTAGGTTCGAGGGTTAAATCCCCACAGGTCTAGTAATTTCTTATCCCCATTTTACCATGGTTGAACTCCTTGTACTCGGTATAGATATCTTTTCTGAATACCTTGGACTATTCTCCTTGGATTACACTCTTATCAAAATCTAGGCTAATATTATTAATGAGTTGGGGACCCTTGATGTCTATGTCTCATTAGTAATTACCTTTGGACTTCACTATTAAATATCATTAAAGGTTTCCTTGTTAAAACTTTGATCCTTTTCAATTGCTAACATGTTAATTATTTATAAATTAGTAATAATTAAATAAAAATTATTGACTTTTTCATACACCAACCAAGGGATAACGGAGGTTCTTGTGTATTTAGTTACATATTACTATTGGAATTTATATATGCATGCTTGTACTATGTTTCATTTCCATTACACGGGCCAGATGTTATAGACACCATACGTGGTGGACCAATGAGATTTCTCTCACACTCTCTTGGGGACCCGTTTGGTACTCGAGGTAGATTACATGAATTCAGGTGTAGATAAATTGAAGCATATAGCTTCGAATACAAGATTTCTTATTGTTTAAGATGGATCATGATAGTAGATAACCATGCCAGATCTCGAGATGCTTGGGATTTTATTTTATTTACTTTATACTTATGTGTAAAATTTTATGGTCTCTTTCTTGAATCCATGTTTCCAATTTTCTTAGTAACATGAAATATCATTAGTTGTTGAATGTTATTCATTTTTTCAGTTATAGTTAACTTTTCCTCTATTTTCCATTGTGCCTTCAAATTACTTATATTGTATCCTCTACTTACCTATGTTTATATTCCCCCACTATGTTAAACTTTGGTAATGAGGGAATAGTGTCCCCATGCACATACCCTATCCCCTCACTAATTTCCAACATCCTCTGGCATTCAGGGAGATACAATTAATCCTATGTGGCCCATCGGGCTAGGTGTACCCATTAAGGGGAATATAGGTTCAGGAAGTCACAAAGTGTCTTTAGAGGATGATTCATTTCTTTTCCATCTTTACTATTTTCAAACAATAGATTGGATATTAAGAATGCTTGGTAATTGGTCATAATCCATGTTTGGGTGTTGCAAACCCTTGTTCGGGGTAAAAACCATGTTGCCAAAATTATAATTTATGTTCATCTTTTGAATATTAATGTTTATACTATTTCACTTTTGTTTGATGTACAGGTTGTTTGGAGTTGTTGATTATTTTTCTAAATGAGTATTTTCCTTCCTCCTTATCCCAAAGATATGATGGATTATAGAATTGTTATATGCATCATTATAGACACCAATAATTCCCATGTCATGCTTATTTCTAGGCCATATAGGTGCATTTTGCAGTTTTTCATTGCATGATATGGCTATGATTGTTTTGTGATGTTGTGGTAGTTTTCATGTGCATGAATTAATTTTTGTTATGATTGAGTGATTTCCAATATCAATTCATTATGTGTATGGACCATCATGTCTTGGGACGAGTAATTTAACGAGTCAACCCATTATGCTATAAATAAATGGGTGTTGTTTCTAGTGATAGTTGTATGGGTACTGATTTACCAAAAATGGATATCCCTTATAATGTGAAACACGAATTCTTAAATTAAATGTTTTTCCATCCTTATATCACATCTTCATGGTTGTGAAAGGTAAATGGGTGAATGTTGTAATTAAAAGTAAAATGAAATGAAACATATACCTGATAACATACTGATACCTTACTGTCTAAGAAGGTAGTTAGGGTAGTATTCCTTGGGGAGTGAGTTTTTTTACATTTGTCATACTTTATTGATGATATCTTCGACTTATGATTGTTCTGAGGAATGTTCTTTGAAATTTTAGACTAATTCTACCACAATGTCCTTGTATTATGCGCTAGGAAGGTGGTGATGAATAAGCTCTTGACATGGTTGTCCTTGAGCTGCCACTCTTACCTCCAGGGGTTCCAAGTGAGGCACCGCCTACTGTACCTTATCAGGTCATTGATTCCCATGTCCATGATATTTTCATATGTCTGGTGCAGTCTATGCATAGTGCTCCATGGATTGAACCAATGATGGGTGATCTGACTCATGATTTCTAGCAACAACATCCTCTTACCTTTTTAGGGGATGGTGGTCTACAGACTGCTGAGTCTTGGAAAAAATCCACCATATCTATCTATGAGACTATGGAGACACCTCTTGATAAGAGTGTTGATATTTCTACATACATTATTTGGGATTCAACCAAGCATTGATGGGATTATACTTCCTAGGACAGTTGTCAACATGGCATGTTATGTGTTGAATTCCAAAATGCCTTCTATGAGAAGTTCCTTCTTCATATGCTAAGAGATGATAGAACGAGAGAGTTCATGCATCTCATGTGGGGTTCTATGTTAGTTATGGAATATTCAGTGTGTTTCAAGGAGTTACAACACTTTACACAACTTCTATACTTTAATGAGATTTCACATGCTAAATTCTTTGAGGATGGGATCTAGTATGCCATATGTATAAAGGTGGATGTATTTAACCAACCTATTTTTTCCATAATAGTTTATATAGCTTCTATCACTGAGCACAACCTGAGGTACAACAAATAGTACCAGGTATAGAGGATCAATGTCGTGACATGCCAGATGTTCTTCCAATGGAAATAATCTTTCCCTCAAGGTTTCTCATCATGGAAGTGACAACCAGAGTACCTAATTATATATCCTTAATGTGTGTCAACAGTGTGGATGAGGGGGGAATTTAAATCCTCAATGTGATAAAGACTCACTATAGTGTTGGGATTGTGGTCATATGGGGAATCTTTAGGGTTTCTATAGATCCTTTGCACTAGCTTTGAGTGGAAAAGGATCTGCATAAGCTCTAACATCAGAAGTAATTTCTTTTACACCAAGTCAAACGAGTAGTTGGAATAAAACATATAGGTCTGGCTAAGGAGGATGTTGTGGCTATGGTTTCTAGACCACCAGATCACTAGTAGCACTAGTAGAGTAGTTTTTATCATGGTTGTCCATCTCTTTCCCAGGGTTGTGGGTCAGTCCAATTGAATGCACTACAGCTGATTCCTGAGGATCATGCTATGGGAAAATCTATAGTATGAGGTACAATTATAGTAGCCTATACTATAGTATCTACATTATTTGATATCAGTGGTTTTAAATCTTCAATCACTATATCCATTGTGAAATTTCTCGTATATGAGATTCAATATTACAATGGTGTAATGGACATAGATACACTGTTAGAAGTAAGAACAGGGGGTATACACAACTGTAGTGACTATCCCCTTGAGTTTGGAAGGGTCCCTTTCTAATGGGACCTATTTTTTCATAATATTATGGGATTCAATTTCATATTTGGGAAGGAATGGTTGGTTCATTAACATGATTTTTAGACTACTATCATTGTAGTGTATCATTTACATCTCCAGAGGGAAGCAGTTATCAACATAAGGGTGAGTGTAATGTCCAAGATAGTAGAGATGGACCAGAGAATCATGGTATTGGTAGAGTGATTACCAAGATCGAAAATATCTTTATGGAGGATCAAGATTTGCACCAGAAATGATGTACATCTAGTAGTTTTCATTTTTGGGATGTCTTTCCCGATGACTTCTCTGGATTACCTCATGAGAGAGAGGAATATTTTACAATTGAGATTGCATCAGAAGTAGCTCCAGTGTCCATTCCTCCATACAGGTTGGTACCTGAAGTTCTTTTGTAGATCAATTAGTAGTTAGAGGATATATAGGTCAAAGGCTTTATACAGCCTAGTATATCCTCTTTGGGTTCCCCCGTGATTTTTTCCATGAAAGTGGATGGAACCTTATATCTGTGCATGGATCAAATTACATTAAACCATCATATAGACAAGAAAAAATAACCACTGCCTCAAATATATGATTTCTTTGACCAGCTCTGAGGACTAAAGGTCTTCTCCATGATTGAAATGAGATTGGGTTATCCTCAAGTACACATCAGTACATCATACATACCTCAAACAACATTCCATAGCGGGTATGTTATGTATGAGTACCTTCATATGTCATTCGTTCTTATAATCGAGCCATCCATTTTCATGGATATGATGAATAGGGTGTTCCACCCCTATCTGGACTCTTTTCTTGTGGTCTTTTTCGAGACATCTTTTTGTATTCTCACACTCATAGGGACCATTCCAAAAATCTTGATATCATTTTGAATACACTAGGAGAGCATCAAATTGATGCCAGTACTACTAAGTTCCACATATGGATTGAAAAATTTCACTTATTGGGTCATATTATCTCAGAATATGGTGTATCTGTTGACAAAAAAAATGCCAGTGTTTTAGTTTTCTGGGAGAAACCCAAGAATGTGTTTGATATACATATTTTTTAGGGGTTTAATAGATATTATATGTGTTCAATACAAGATTTATCATGTCTTTCTTCACCATTTAATAATCTTAAAAATAAGGGTATAAAGTTCCTGTAATTAGAATCATGTGAGAAATCCTTTCTAGAGCTACAATGGAGGCTTGTATTGGCACCTATTCTGACTCTTCTAGAGCCTGGAATTGGTTATATTTTCCTTTGGGATGCATCAGACATCTGCCTAAGAGTTGTGCTGATTTAGGTAATCAATGTTGTTGCAAATAGAGCTTGAAATTTGAGGCCTCATGAGATTAATTACCCAACACATTACTTTGATCTAGAATAATTTTTCCATGTCTGTTTCACGCGGAATCCGGGGATGACCTCCTGGACGGGAGATTCAAACGTTCCGATCGGTTTCTAACGGGTTTGTTCGTAGAACCGGAAACATCCAATGATTCCACATCCGTTTGGACCTACTTTCCAAAGGCAGGCGCTCATTAGCTTGTGGGCTAATAAGGCTTAGGAATTTGCATTGGTCGAGAGGATGGGAGGTCGGACTCATCACACCTTTTTGAGGGGAATTATTGTCTACTCCGGTACTCTCTTTATAGATTTAAGTTAAGTTCGTGAATCCTTATTACATTACCAAGTATAAAATGAGCTTTCCTTTAGTTTTAACAATTAATGATTAAATATGCAAGAAATTTAGAGAATCTTTTATATGTATTCGAGGTTCTTCATCAATATAGAATCATCTATATTTGTTTAGAGATTCTTGGTCAATGGTATCCTTCAAAACATTTATATAAAAGTCTCTTGGACATTTTGATGACCAGGCTGGTTTTAAAGCCACTTAGTGGGGCACTTGAAGTTTATCGTCATTCAGAAGGACAGAGATTATTTCAATGTTGGGATCGAACCCATGAATGGGCTACCTACGTATCCTTTGTTTTGAAAAAAGGAATCAGAACCCACGTAGTTCGAGGAATGGGATATGATGTTTTATGATTGATGGCTCAAAGATGAATGTCATAATTACTTTTACACTCTAAGCTCACGTGAGTCATGCTCGGTGTGAGAAACAAGAGGTATTGGTAAAATTTAGACAATTGTGCCATAAAAGATGCAATCATAAGAATTTGTTTTGGGGCTTATGTATAGATGACTGCCCAGATAGGCGAAGGTTTAGGATTTACTTTTAGGAAGAAAATCCATGAACAGGGTCCACAAAGTTATATGTGCTTCATGGAGATTTGAATACTCTAATCTTGGGGCTTACTCCTAAGGAGGATGCCCAAGTTAGGAGGGGACTTATGATTGGGTTTTATTCCTGAAAAGGAAACCCAAATCAAAGGAAATTTATGACTGGTTAAGAGAAATTTTAAGATACTTGTGGCTTACTCTTAAGAAAGATGCCCAAGATTTATGACTAGGACTTATTCCTGAGAAGGAAGCCTAGGTTAGGGGACTTGGGGCTTACTCCTAAAAAGGAAGCCCAAGGTTATGACTGAGTCTTATTCCTGAAAAGGAGACCCAGGTTAGGGATTAAGGTTTGGGGCTTACTCTTGAGGAGGATGCCCAAGTTTAAAGGACTTTGATTGGGGCTTATTCTTAAGGAAGATGCCCAAGTTTAAAGGTTTTATAACTGGGGATTATTCCTGAAAAGGAAACCCAGGTTAGGATTCTCTCATCTTAAAGGATGAGGTTGAATGAATGAACTCTCAATCTTTGGTGACATAAAGATGTTTAAATCACTAGGTTTTGAGAGATATTTCACATAATTCCTTTCAGATAAGGATGTCAAATCAAGAAATCATGCCATAAATGGCTTTGAAGAGTATCTTGAAGACTGAATCTTGAATAGGAAGGGTGAAATGGCTTAAGAGGGGTGAAAAAGGGCAAGATGGGCACCCAAAAAGATAGGGGCGCGCAAGTATTGAAGGTCGCGCAAGTCCTGCGGCGGTGCACAAGTATTGGTCGCGCAAGTATACTTGCGCGACATAAGGGATACTTGCGCGATTTTCAAACAGAGTTGAATTACTTGAGCGACTCTTTATTAAACCCTTTCCCATCCTCTTGAGGTTCTTCCAGAAGAGGGACGCGCAAGTTATATTGAAGGAATTAAGTCGGCGCGCAAGTGTTTGATAAGTTTCAACACTTAGGCCTTCCTTCTTCCCTTTAGATCTTCCATTCTAGGTAAGAAATTACCTTAGAAGTGTTCTGGAAGCTTTGAGAAGAGACTTGGGCGTCGGGAGCTTTGATCCGAGTTTCTGGAAAAAGATCCTCTCGAATGGGGGGCCCACAGGGTCTATTTATAGGCAAAAGAAGACCCCGGGCGGTTATTGGGCGGTTATCAGACTTGTCGCGCAAGTCCCTTGCACGACCATGATGGGTCGCGCAAGTATTGAGGCGGCGCGCAAGTGTACTTGCGCGACCATGAGGGAACTTGCGCGGCCTATGGGCAATGTTCTCTTTGTTCATCCCTTTGTCTATTTTTGATGTTTCTTCAAAGGATGAATCACATTGAGCTCAGATATTCCCCCTTTTCCGATCTTTAGATTCTGTGACGAAAGGAGCGTCAACAAAAGTCCCCCCTCAGAGTTGGATCCGGAAAGAAATGAGGATTTGACTCTGAGGAAATTGAATCCATTCAAAGGAAAAGGGGGGCGCGCAAGTCTTCAGTGCACAGAGGGCAGCGCGCAAGTGTGCTGGAACTTGACTTTTTTTCAGAGTTCCTTTGTCTTTTGTGTGGGCAGTTTAAAGTCATGCACGCCGGACATAAAGGGGCTAATGTTTAAGGTCGAAATAGCTTTGACCGAAAAATGGATTAAAATGGATTCAATTCCTTGATAATTTATCTGAAAACAAATTTACCATACTCAAGTATGAGGGAAAAAATGTAAACTATGGCTTAAGAATATTTGAATCTGAGGAATGATATGAAAAAAGAGCTAAAAGGCATTAGAAGAAGTAGTTTCCAAGAATGAAGTTACTATTATTTAACAAAACCCGTTAGGGGGTTGAAATATGCAGGGCCACCTATGGGCATTGGCTGCATAGTCAAATAAAATAGCATCTTTTGGCTGACAAGTCTGTTATGTGGACTGTTTATGCAAGGCCACCTATGGGCACGTGCTGCATAGTCAGGCAAAAGAACTCCCAGAAATTTACTTTCCTAGTGCTAAAAGCCAGTGAAAGTTTATGAAGATTCAAATTTTCTAAAGCATAGAGTTTGTTGTATGGAAAGAGGTACTTGAATATGGAGAAGATATTTCCAAACAAGAATATCGAAGAACTGGATGAATATCACTCCTACGAAGGTCTGACCCAAACGTAGGGAAGAAGAATAAACCATAGACTTGAATACTTTCAGATCATGAAAAAGGATATGGGACAAATACGTTAAGGATGGCTATTTTTGCGGATCCCTACATACTGTCGTTTAAGACAAATAAGGACAAAAGAGGCATTCTTCCCAAGAATGAAGTTACTATTATTTAACAAACCCGTTAGGGGGTTGAAATATGCAGGGCCACCTATGGGCATTGGCTGCATAGTCAAATAAATAGCATCTCTTGGCTGACAAGTCTTTTATGTGGACTGTTTATGCAAGGCCACCTATGGGCACGTGCTGCATAGTCAGGCAAAAGAATTCTCAGAATTTTGACATTTTTGTGACTAGAAGTCATGAAAAGGGTTATGAAGATCTGAAAATATTTAAGGTTAGGATTATAACACATAAATATGGGTATTGTCCAATGTATGTAGAGATACATAGGTCAATGAAAACCATAATCATGTTGTGGCTGGGTCCTGAATTGAAATTTTGGACTTCACTACGTATCTCATAAGAATGAGAATCAAGCCATACGTAGTTCTTGAAATGCAGTTTAACGTCGTGCAGGACGAAAGGATGAGTGATCTTAGTTTTTGGGGTCATAGAATTCGGACCATAATAATGAATACACAGTGTGTGTTTTCATGAGGACTTTTCAGCCAAGGGACTGAAAGTGAAATTTGGGGTTAGGCCCAAAAGACTTGGGACTGGATTCGAGGGACACTCGAATGTTCCTACGTATCCCATAAAGATGGGAATCAAGTCCACGTAGTTCTAGAAACTACCCTTTGTACAAATTTGGTTCGTACATGTGAAGGGTGAAAAGGGACTTTAGTGCAATGATGGTTTTAACCTAAGATAAAAAGTTTAGGCATTACCATATATGTACGTAGTCTTTTTGAAAATGAAAACCATGATTGAAAAAGAATCAATGTTTAATAATGGTTCCTTCTCAAATGAGGAAATCAAAGAATATTGTAGTTTATTGTCGTACTGGACAAAAGTGTTGTATAGTTTAACGTCATATAACAAGGACGAAAGTGAATCAATGTAAAGATATTGATTCCAAGGGTGGTTTCACAAATCATCATCATATGAGATTGTGGTGAACCAATGTGAAGAGATTGTTTTTGGGCTTGAACCTTTGGGAGGTTGCCTACATACCCAGCCTGGAGGGCAAGGATCAAAGTCTGTGTAGTTCAATTAAATAATGAATTAATGATCAAGTTGTTCTTGTGGACAATGATCTAAAAAAAATGTTGTTGGGACTTACACATGGTTAGTGGCCCAAAGGGAGTGTTATGGTTGATGTTCGCTCTAAGCTCACGTGAGTCATACTCGGTGTGAGAAACAAGAGGTAATAACAACCTTAACGATGTACAGTTTAATGTCATGTAGGACATAAAAAAGGGATTTTCTGTACAGTTTAGCGTCATGTAGTTAAGACGAAGGGGACAATATAGTTTAACGTCATATTGGACGAAAGGGGGATTGTGTAGTTTTAATGTCATGCTGGACTTTTGATGATTATATAGTTTAATGTCTTTTCGGACGTGAGGGACTTTTATACAGTTTAGCGTCATGTAGTTAGGATGTCACAGTTTAACGTCTTGCTGGACATATTTGCAAATAGTTTATGGTCGTATACATGGACCAGGAATGATGCAGTTTTAAGGTCATGCTGGACTGTTTATGGAACTTTTTCACAGTTTAATGTCGTGTGGGACGAAGTTGCAGTTTAAAGTCATACTGGACCATTGCTGTATAGTTTTAGCGTCATATAGCAAGGACGAACTGATGCTGTACAGTTTAAAGTCATGTAGCTAAGACTAAGGTGAATCAATATAAGGATATCAGTTCTGATCTTTTTACAGTTTATCGTCATGCTGGACATTGGAAGTGCCACACAGTTTAATGTCATGTTGCTAGGACACAATATAGTTTAATGTCATCTCGGACAGAATACAGTTTAGTGTCATGTAGGACAATAAGGGACTTAACACAGTTTAACGTCATGCTGGACGATGAAAGTGCCACACAGTTTAATGTCATGTCGCTAGGACAAAATATAGTTTAATGTCATCTCGGACAAAATAAAAGAACTTCTATACGGTTTATTGTCATGTAGGACAAAATCAGGGACTATGCAGTTTAAAGTCTTGCAGTTAGGACTATTGGTGCTGCACAGTTTAGTGTCATGTTGCAGGGACATAAGTGCGAATAGTTTAAGGTCATATGCACGGACCATACAGTTTATCGTCATGCTGGACGTAGTTGTAGTTTAAGGTCATACTGGACCATTGCTGTATGAACCAAATGTAAGAGTCTTAGTTCTGTGAACAATATTTTGTGTTTATACAAAATACTTCTTCAGAAATCTGGCATTAGTTGGAGTCGTGATGTGTTCTCCATCCATTGAAATCAGAGAATACGCTCCATTGGAGTAGACCTTATGTACTGAATAAGGTCCTTCCCATTTTGGTTCAAGCTTGGGAGGCTTCTTTCCTGGTATCATTGGTGTTCTGAGAACCAATACCAATTCTCCCTGAATGAATGAACGAAGACAAACTTTTTTGTTAAAAGCTCGTGCTATTCGATTCTGATAGATTTCCAAGTGGTGCAAAGTGCACAATCTTTTCTCATCTAACTGTTCCAATTCATTCAACCGCTTTTGGGATTGC
Organism: Viscum album; assembly: GCA_963277665.1. Lineage (NCBI taxonomy): Eukaryota > Viridiplantae > Streptophyta > Magnoliopsida > Santalales > Viscaceae > Viscum > Viscum album. Next base: position 915,283,963 of record OY728150.1, read on the forward strand.
TCATCTGTTGATAACTGATCACAAATGGCTATTCTGAGTGAGGGCAATTGGACTTCAATTGGCAAGACTGCTTCTGTTCCATATACCAATGAATATGGAGTAGACCGCGTTGCATTGCGAGTGGTAGTCCGATAAGCCCATAAAGCATGATAGAGTTTATCAGGCCATGACCTCTTATCTTCATCCACCATCTTTTGCAGTATATTTGAAAGAGTCTTGTTGAAGGCCTCTATCTGGCCATTAGCCGCTGCATGATATCGAGATGAATGGTTGGACTTAATGTTGTATTCTTGATACAATCTCTTTACCTCAGAAGAGCAGAAGTTGGTGCCGTTGTCTGTCAATATGGTATGAGGGACACCAAATCTAGTAATGATGTTAGACTTGATGAAGCTAACAATGCATTTAGAACTGACTTCTTTGAGAGGTACTGCCTCTGCCCATTTGGAAAAGAAATCAGTAGCAGTAAGAATGTACTTAAACTGCTTGGCCGTAGCTGAAGGGTAAGGTCCCACCACATCCATTCCCCATGTGGAAAATGGCCATGAGTATTTAGCTGTATGAAGCAACTCTGGAGGTTGATGAATGAAATTGGCATATACTTGGCATGAATGACACTTCTTTGTGAAATTAACACAATCTTGTATCATTGAAGGCCAGAAGTATCCAAGTCTTCGAATTTGATCAGAAAATCTATGTCCAGACTGGTGGGCACCACAGACTCCTGCATGCACTTCTTTTATGACAGCCATTGTCTCTTCACCATCAATACATCTGAAGAGAACTCCATCAAAACCACGTTTGTAGAGAATTTTCTCGAGGTGGTTTGGACCATCATAAAGAGTAAAATTGACCACACGTCGCCGAATTTGTTCTCTCTTGGCTCTATCAGGTGGAAGTGTTCCATTTTGAAGGTATTCCCTGATAGGTGACATCCATCCTGTAGTATGACCATATGGTTCAGGAATGGGACTAATTTCATTAATTTCCTCTGTTCTGACTTGAACATAAGGTGAAATTGCACGACGGTGGGCAATACCGATGGTTGTCTCGTCCCGATTCGGATCTGCTAAAGCTGTGGCTATATTAGCCAGTGCATCAGCTTGAGCATTTTGTGATCTTGGGACATAAGAAAATGTCGGTTCTGAAGGGAATTCCGACATTAAATCTCTGACGTAATCATACAAAGGGATTAATTCTTCTTTTCTGATGGCATAATCCCCATTGACTTGTTTGATTACCAGGTCTGAATCACCTTTTACCTTTAAGTGATTCAATTGTGCTTGAAGCGCTAACTCCAAGCCTGCAATGAGAGCTTGGTATTCAGCTTCATTATTGGTACCACCTTCCCACAACAAAAAGGAATAAGGTAACACTGCCTTATCTGGAGAAATGAGCACAATTCCTAAACCAACTTTGTTGAATTTAGGATTTTCCATTTTCTTCCCTGTTGGACTCCTAGAAGCACCATCAAAATACATTTCCCATGTTTGAGGATTCTCTTGAATAGAAAAAACTTCCTCATCAGGGAGTTCGATATCTGAATATGTGTCTTCCACTGAAGGGTGTTCAGCCAGGAAATCAGCCAGAGCTTGGCCCTTAATTGCCTTTTGAGACACATATTGAATGTCGAACTGCTGTAGAATAACCGCCCACCTTGCCAGACGTCCTGTAAGCATTGGACGACTAAGGATGAATTTGAGTGGATTATTACGAGATACCAATTGGACCTCGTGATGTTGCAGGTAGTGTCTCAGTTTCTGAACTGCAAAGATTAATGCTAGGCAGCATTTTTCAATACTCGAATACCGGGTTTCTGCTTCAAGCATAGTTCTACTGAGATAGTAGAGACTATTTTCATTCCCAGCATCATTCTTTTGAGCGAGAAAGGCACCCAATGATCGCTCTAAAGCTGTCACATAGAGGATAAGAGGTCTACCCTCAACAGGTGGCATGAGTACTGGTGGACTTAAGAGGTATTTCTTGAGAACATCAAATGCTTCTTGACATTCTTTAGTCCACTGGTAAGTGACTCCTTTCTTCAATAATTTGGTAAAAGGTAAACTTTTGCCTGCCAAATTGGCGATGAAACGCCGAATATAGGCTAAGTGTCCTTGAAGTCCTCTTAATTCTTTCAAATTCTGAGGAGGTGACATACCAAGGATTGATTTGGTCTTCTCAGGATCGACTTCAATACCACGATGGCGTACAACAAAGCCGAGGAATTTTCCTGAGGTTACCCCAAAAGCACATTTTAAGGGGTTCATCTTCAAATTATGTTGTCGAAGCTTGTGGAATATGATTTCCAAATCAGCCAAGTGATCAAAATGTTGTTTGGATTTAACCACCAAATCATCTACATAGCATTCAACAAATTTCCCTAGAAAAGGTTTGAAGATACGATGCATGGCGCGTTGATATGTTGCACCTGCATTCTTTAAACCAAAGGGCATCACCCGGTAACAAAACACACCTTGAGGAGCTCTGAAGGCTGTATATTCCTCATCTTCTGGGGCCATTCGGATCTGATTATATCCAGAATATCCATCCATGAAAGAAAGTACTTCATAGCCAGCCGTCGCATCAATTAAGAGTTCTGTAATCGGAACTGGAAAATCATCTTTGGGACAATACCGATTAAGATCTCTGAAATCGATGCAAACCCTAATTTGTCCGTTCTTTTTCTTTACTGGGACAATATTAGCCAACCACTTGGGATATTGAACTTCTCTGACGAAGTTAGCTTTGATAAGCTTATCCACTTCAGCCTCGATTTTGGAAGCATAGGTTGGGTGTGTTCTTCTCGCGGCTTGCTTGAATCCTCGATGTTCTTTTGGCAAACCCAAATGATGGGTGGCAACATCAGGATCAAGGCCAGGCATCTCTGTATAATTCCAAGCAAAGATATCTTTATTTTGCTTTAGAAAAGAAATATACATCTCTTGTTCTTCAAGGGTCATGGCCGCACTAATTAAAGTGGGGCGTGGATCTTTCTCTGTACCCAGATTTACTTCTCTGAGTTCATCCACAGTGGTAGAGATACCCTCTTCAAATGCTGGAGGAGCATCTCTAAGATCTTCCTCTTCCTCTTCATCATGTGTTATATCTTCCGTTTCTACTTGCAAAGTAGATGAAAAAACGAAATTCTCATGATCATAAGAGATGTCAAAATTTTCACATTTTGAAGAAGAAGCTTCCATTTCCGTCCCTATTGATGAACAAGGGTCTTCTTTGGGAAATAAAGAGGAGATGATGGATTGAGAATCGACATCAACATTCACCTCTGGTGTTGCTATAACTTCTTCTGGCCTGATTAGCGAAGTATAGACTTGTTGGATTTCAGCAGACGAAATGAAAACGTCACCACTTATGCTTTCATCATTGCTTGGTAAGTTACCAATTTCTCCCATGTTGTCTGGCTCGATTGCCGTAATTGACATTATGGATCTTTCCATAAGAGTATTTTGATTTGGGCCTATTTTGTCAATTTGACTGATAGGTAACACATAATCTGTACTCACATGTGAAAATGGATTTATTGGAATTTTTTCCAAACCATATGGAGCATTAACTTTGGTAATTTCCTTCATTGTAGATTTTTCTCTTCCCTTCATGTGATAAAATTCCGCCTCAATGTATTGAGACTCACATGTTTTGAACGGGGCCTTATCACCATATAATGTTCCAACTTGACCATCGAAACAGTATTTGAGACATTGATGGTATGATGACGGAATAGCTGCATGCTGATGTAACCAAGGTCTTCCAAGCAAGATATTGAAAGCTGAGTCTTGATCAACAATCATGAAATCTGAATTGGAAACAAGATCTCCAAACTGAGTTCTGAGCGTAACTTCTCCCAGTGGTTCTTGTTCATTTTTATCATATCCTTGCAACATCATGGTAGAAGGAGATAAATCAGATTCTGTGAGGCCCAATCGACGAAGTGTGCGAATGGGCATGAGGTTGACTCCTGAACCATTGTCAATGAAAGCTCTTCGAACATCTATACCATTGACTTTGCCAGATAAGTACAAAGGTTTTATGTGCCCATGCACAACATCATCCTCATCTTTATCAGTAAAAGATATCACTGCATGGCATTCTGCAGGATTATTCTCTATGTGATAAATTTCAGCTGCAGCAATCTCAGCTTCAAACTCTTGAGGACTTGACAAAGCTTCGATGAGTGCTTCCCGAAGATCTCTTGATAGATTCAAAGCATCCAAAATTGATAATTTGGCTGGTACTTGGGCCAAGTGTTTCAATATATCATACTTTTGATCTAGAGGCCTGCGTTTCCCAATAGGAATATGTGGTTTAGCAGGTATCTTGGAAGCAGATGCTTTGGAAGCTGATGCATCTTGTATTGAAGTTGGCAACATCTTAGGTTTTGGAAAATTAGACTGATTAGATCCATTTGCTTGCTGAGATAAAGAAGATGGAACTTTTAATCGGTCTTCCAAAATAATTGTGCCGAAGCTGAGTTGGCCATTAGCAGAAGAACTTGCTTGTTCATTTTGAGCTCGCTGAAGGGCTCTACCACGAGTTTCTGCTGCATATACAGTGCTAGCAGGGGTAGAATTAGAGTAGTGGCTTCGGAAAGATCCACGTCTTCCCCTATATCCTGAACCTCTAGAACTTCCTCGGGTTCCTTTATTTGATACAGGGAATTCAGGCTCATCAAGACTGGAATATGAATCTGTTAATTGAATCATATTAACAGAACCAAAGATCAATTCTTCGTCTGATAAAGACTCTGCCTGGTTGGCCTGTTTAGGCTGTGCCGTTTGGTGGGACGGTGCCCGTGACTTTGAAGTAGATGGCATGAAATCTGCCAGAGTCAAAGACAATTTAGGCTTTGATGCATACTCATCTTCTTCTGATTCCTCTTTCTTCTTTGAATTACGCTGCCCTTTTGAGGATTTGTCCTTTGATGGAGGCTTTACTGCAGCTTTTGTAGGAGACACAATTGGCTTCTTCAATTGTGTTCGCAAAATGGAATGGGTCCGATTGATTGTCTTTCTGACCATCCAATCATCATATTTTTTCGCAGTTTTGCTTTTGACTTCCTGCCACTCGCCTCCTTCCTCTGGATCTGTAGCGGTAATACACGCTACATGAGCTGAAGAACCCTTCAATTTGACTTGTCCCAAGTCAACCATCTTTTGTAGGAGGTCTTTAAAGACAAAACACTCCTGGATGGGATGTCCCAACATTTGATGAAAGGGACAATAATTGGGACGGTCTTCATCTCCTTCCTTGTTTGGTCTCTTCGACACTGGTAATTGAACCAAATTATTTTCCAAAGCTGAAATGAAGTAACCAGGAACTTGCTCACTTCGGAAAGAGTATGTTTTACTCTTCATATCCTCAAATTGTTTTCGTCGTTGATCTTTTTGATCATTTGGACGAAACAGCCTTTGTTGTTGGCGTTCAGGAGGTGGAGCCCTTCGAGAAGATGAAGGTTTTGAAGTAGAAATAGGTACAGGTGCCTGTTTAAGCATAACTGTAGCAGTTTCTGCTTTACCCATTCTTCTTCCTGGAGCTGATGGAATTACACGAGATTTAACCTTAGCCTGCATAAGGGAATCTTCAATCTGTTGAGCGATTGAAGTAAGGTCTCGAAACCCTCCTGTGTATTTCACAGGGATCAATGGCGTGCGTAATTCGTCACGCAAATTTGCCACACAGATTGGCAATAATTCCTCCTGAGGGAGTGATAAACTCAAGGAATACGTTAATCCCTTCCAACGAGCAATGAAATCAGAGACTCTTTCATTCTCCCTTTGCTTGCAGTTTGTAAGATCGAAAACTGTCGTTTTTGGCAAAGTTGAGCTGAACTGAAGAAGGAATTTTTGACGAAGATCCTCCCATCCGATGACTGACCGGGATTTCAAGCTTGTATACCAGACAAAAGCTGGTCCTTGCAAGGTTCGCACGAAGCATCTGAGTTTCACTGCTTCTTGTTGTTCTGGAGTTCCCATCATAGGATCACAACAAGACACGTAATGCGTCAAATGTTGTTCAGGGTCGCCTGATCCATTGAAAGTAGGGAAAATAGGGTTTCCAAAACTGGATGGAGGAGAAATTGAATCTACCCATTCAGGGTAAACTTTCTTTTCAGGTTGAACTTGCGCCCGTTTCCCTTCCATAGTTTCTAACCGAGCTGTTAATGACTCAATAGTAGTTATTAACTTTTGAGAAACGTCAGGTTGAACTTGGTTTTGGGTAGGTGCAATGAATGGAGCTTGGACAGCCGTGGAGGTTGGTGCTGCAACTAATGGTAGTGCTGCCAACCGTTGTTGCGTTTGACCCGTAGGATTAGACCTCTGTGGGTGTACTGATAAAGGAGGATATTCCTGATCCATCTCAGTAGTTACAACAAATTCCTTCGGCTGTCGGACTTCAGCATTCTTAAGAAGAAGACTACTCTGAAGTAGTTCTGCATTCAACCTTCTTAATTCTTTCATTTCTTCCTCCTGTTGTGCAAGCCTTTGCTCTAATGAGAGCGATTGACCTCCTTCAGAGGAAGGGTGAGAAGTAACCTGATTCTTTCCTTTCCCCTTATTGGATCCTTTTCGGAGAGGGGGAAGTGGGTTACTTGAAGGAATACCCAAATTTTGGGTAAGCCTTTGATTACGTGTGCGCACACCTTCTTCATTTAGGTCTGTGTGCGCAACTTCTTGAGCAGGAACCTCTTCATCTGATCCCTCTGATTGAGCCTCATCTGGTGAATCAGCAGCAACGGCAGTGATGACATTAATGGATGCATATTTCATGAAATCCTTTCTATCAGCATTTCTATGATATTGTCTCCTTTTATGTCAATGATAAGACATGGAATTCCGTTGACTTGACCCCTCAGGAATTTCTTTGTGAACCGTCACTTGGAGAGAATCTCCTGACATCTTGGCTCTTCGTTCCTCTTGAGGCTTATTCCCTAATCGAGAGAATACTGACTTTCTCTGAGGGAGGGATTGAAGATTTGAAAAAGTCCCCAGTCCGGTGGACTGGGGGTGTTCCTGTTGCTTCTGCTCAACTCCTCGAATCCCATTCGTTGATTCTGAGGGTTGGGTTAGAGAATTCCCCAGTCTGGCAAGCTGGGGTGTCTCTTGACATGCTATGTCTGAGATCTTCTTGAAATCTCTCTTGATCTTGCGGATCTTAGTTCGGAAATTAGCTGGATGCATTAACCTGTATCCACTTTTATCACCTGGTTCAACAGACCGTTGGATGATTTCCGAAACTTCTGTCATTTGATGACGTGTTTGCTCCAGACGAGAGGCTTGCGCAATATTCTCGCCTGCTTGATGTAGGATCAATTCAACAACCTGTTCTCTATATACTTGATTTTGAGAGGAACTAGTTGAAGCTTGATCTCGAGCAAGATTTTGATTATGAACAAAGCCCATTGACTGTGGCCGGCCATGGGCAATAACATTGCATGAGACCATTTTCGGCGGGCTTTGCTGACCGGAAAGCACTGTGAAATGTAGTGCTCCGTGAATACCCCATCCTCTGATATGAACATTAGATGGAGCATTGGAAATTAACTGACGCAATTTTCTCAGCGCGCCAAGGCATGAACGTTGAAGGGTTCTCTGTTGCTTTTCAGCCTTCGGATACCGAGAGACTGATAGAGATGCCAAATCAATCTGGCGTTGTAACCCTTCTATTATCTTAAGATGATTTTCATATTCATCGTAAGATAATACCTTCTTCTTTAATTGACAAAGAGTTTTCCATATGTTAAGACGAATATCATGGATTCCATCATCCGTCAACATCTTTGGAATGTCATACTGTGAATCAGCCAAAGGCCAAAACATGACTGGTACTTCACCTTTTGCCAGTTTTTTCCTCATGTTCAACATTTCCTCTTTATCATTAAATGAAGATTCTTCTACCTGTTTGGACCAGAGTTGGTGTTTTCTTGTTGCTTCATCGGATTCAACAAGATTGGTAGAGGAATCACTATTCATGCTGGAAGATGAATGACCTAGGGAAGGTTCGGAGAATAACTTGAACCCCAAGCTATCTTCTGATGGAGAAAGAGTTTCACCTGCCGATAGTAAAACTTCAGACATGACTGGTTTTACGTTTGCAAGTGCCTCGAGATAGGAGGGCTTTCTCGTCACTACATTGCCTTCTGAAGAATTTTCGAGACAATGTGAATCACTACTGCGGAGAGGACTTTCGCAGCGAAGTTCATCACCATGAGGAGGACCTTCATGATGGGTTACAGCAAAAGATGATATCTCTTGCTCCTTGGTCTTCTGACCACACAGAGGGTTCCTGTGGTTCTCATCTGAAGAAGAAACTTCAAGATTGACCGAATTTTCATGAAGCAAGTCTTCATGAGGAAGTGTCTGTTGAAGACCTTCGGGATTAATGTTCCTGTTATTGGGAACTGAGGGAGTAGAATCTTGAATTCCGACAGATAAATGTCTGAGGGCTTCAAGAACTCCAGCACCGAGCAAGGCCTTGTTACAGATTGGCCTTTGATCTCCTGACTGTGCTGGGCGGATCTTTTTCTTAGATGCCTTCTTACTCGCTTTAGAAATCACTTGATGACGAAAGTGATTGCTCTGAGCAGGTGTATGTGCCTGATCAGGAAAGATGGTCAGGTTAGGCTGACGATCATCGCTCAAATCAGATGTATGTGCCTGACTTGGTTGTCCATATGATATGGGGGAGTAGGCCCCACAACCCTCTTGGACTGGAACAGATGTGTGTGTCTGTTCCGGAGTGAATTGTTGATGTGTCACTCCACTGCTAGGGATAGATTTATGTGTCTGTCCCTGAGATGATGCTGAAGCTGTTATGATATCCTGGCAAGCATCCAGAATATGAGCAGGAATTTGCTTCTGCTCTTTCACCATTGACAAAATATGTTTGGTGACTTCAGCCGCCGGAACAGGGATATACGTCCATTCCGGGCTTGGAGTAGGTGTATGTGCCTGCTTCTGTCCTCCTTTTCCTGTCAGTGAATCCTGACAGTACTCAAGTGTGGAGGCAGAGAGTTTAGTCTGCCTCCTGTTTGTCGTCGGGGCTTTCCGACTGACTTCTCCGTGCGCTACCAAACGAGACTGTTGGTAGGCTTGATTAGTATTAGCAGGTGTATGTGCCTGCTGATTACACTTCGCCAAACGTTGTTGACGAGATCCATCATATGTAGTCAGACGAGCCTGCTGACTAACTGCTGATGTATAAGCAGGTGTATGTTCCTGCCTATGGTACTCCGCCGGAATTGCCTGGCGGGATCGGCTTGATGCTGCCAGACGAGTCTGCTGGACAGCGGGATTAAAACGGGCAGGTGTGTGTGCCTGCTCGTTGTTTGCCACCAAGTTAGGTTGGTGGACTTCTCCGGAGATGGCAGGGATGACAACCTGCCTATTATTAACCGGATTCCGTCTCTGGTGATTCATCTTGCCTGCTCGGGTTCGAGGAACCTGAGCTGAATGCCTGGAGCCGGTACCCTCATCATGTTGAGGGTGCACTACCGCACGAGTCTGGCGGCGATTGTTGATGGGAGCCCTTGAGAAGGACTCCTGTCTCTTTGAATTAAGGTCCTGCGGGACCTGCTCATTCACTTCCTCAGAATAAGGGAGTGAATGGAAATTGCGTTCCGTGGATAACGACCCGAAACGGTTGGAGACGGTAGTCAGCACCGCCTGCTTCTTGATTGCTGGTCGCCGTTGTCCGGACGACCAGGTAGAATTGTTAACTTGGAGGGCTTGACGAGCGGCCTCCAGAGTTGGGATAGTACCGTTACGACGGTACTCCTTAACCAGTGCATTTGAAACACAGCGTTGAAGACGCTGAGTTGGTGATGTCATCCTCAGAGCGGATGACGTTCCAGCAGGAGTAGCAGCATTGGTTTTCACGGCAGCAGACCTCACAGTAGAGGTGTTCTTAGCAGCAGTATTCACAGGGGTGAATTTAAGGAAAGCCATTTTTTGTAGAAGATCTTGAAAAAAGAGTGCCTGTTCCATATAACAGACATAATCAAGATGAATCCGGCTACTGCATCTTTTGGATGATCATATGTCAATGATTGCCTTGTTGGCCCAAGGGGCCTAACATCTAAGAAGAACATCACTTTAACTTGGTTAAGGATTCACGTCGGGTTCACCATTTTTTGTTTCGCGCGGAATCCGGGGATGACCTCCTGGACGGGAGATTCAGACGTTCCGATCGGTTTCTAACGGGTTTGTTCGTAGAACCGGAAACATCCAATGATTCCACATCCGTTTGGACCTACTTTCCAAAGGCAGGCGCTCATTAGCTTGTGGGCTAATAAGGCTTAGGAATTTGCATTGGTCGAGAGGATGGGAGGTCGGACTCATCACACCTTTTTGAGGGGAATTATTGTCTACTCCGGGACTCTCTTTATAGATTTAAGTTAAGTTCGTGAATCCTTATTACATTACCAAGTATAAAATGAGCTTTCCTTTAGTTTTAACAATCAATGATTAAATATGCAAGAAATTTAGAGAATCTTTTATATGTATTCGAGGTTCTTCATCAATATAGAATCATATTTGTTTAGAGATTCTTGGTCAATGGTATCCTTCAAAACATTTATATAAAAGTCTCTTGGTCATTTTGATGACCAGGCTGGTTTTAAAGCCACTCAGTGGGGCACTTGAAGTTTATCGTCATTCAGAAGGACAGAGATTATTTCAATGTTGGGATCGAACCCATGAATGGGCTACCTACCTATCCTTTGTTTTGAAAAAAGGAATCAGAACCCACGTAGTTCGAGGAATGTGATATGATGTTTTATGATTGATGGCTCAAAGATGAATGTCATAATTACTTTTACACTCTAAGCTCACGTGAGTCATGCTCGGTGTGAGAAACAAGAGGTATTGGTAAAATTTAGACAATTGTGCCATAAAAGATGCAATCATAAGAATTTGTTTTGGGGCTTATGTATAGATGACTGCCCAGATAGGCGAAGGTTTAGGATTTACTTTTAGGAAGAAAATCCATGAACAGGGTCCACAAAGTTATATGTGCTTCATGGAGATTTGAATACTCTAATCTTGGGGCTTACTCCTAAGGAGGATGCCCAAGTTAGGAGGGGACTTATGATTGGGTTTTATTCCTGAAAAGGAAACCCAAATCAAAGGAAATTTATGACTGGTTAAGAGAAATTTTAAGAGACTTGTGGCTTACTCTTAAGAAAGATGCCCAAGATTTATGACTAGGACTTATTCCTGAGAAGGAAGCCTAGGTTAGGGGACTTGGGGCTTACTCCTAAAAAGGAAGCCCAAGGTTATGACTGAGTCTTATTCCTGAAAAGGAGACCCAGGTTAGGGATTAAGGTTTGGGGCTTACTCTTGAGGAGGATGCCCAAGTTTAAAGGACTTTGATTGGGGCTTATTCTTAAGGAAGATGCCCAAGTTTAAAGGTTTTATAACTGGGAATTATTCCTGAAAAGGAAACCCAGGTTAGGATTCTCTCATCTTAAAGGATGAGGTTGAATGAATGAACTCTCAATCTTTGGTGACATAAAGATGTTTAAATCACTAGGTTTTGAGAGATATTTCACATAATTCCTTTCAGATAAGGATGTCAAATCAAGAAATCATGCCATAAATGGCTTTGAAGAGTATCTTGAAGACTGAATCTTGAATAGGAAGGGTGAAATGGCTTAAGAGGGGTGAAAAAGGGCAAGATGGGCACCCAAAAAGATAGGGGCGCGCAAGTATTGAAGGTCGCGCAAGTCCTGCGGCGGCGCGCAAGTATTGGTCGCGCAAGTATACTTGCGCGACATAAGGGATACTTGCGCGATTTTCAAACAGAGTTGAATTACTTGAGCGACTCTTTATTAAACCCTTTCCCATCCTCTTGAGGTTCTTCCAGAAGAGGGACGCGCAAGTTATATTGAAGGAATTAAGTCGGCGTGCAAGTGTTTGATAAGTTTCAACACTTAGGCCTTCCTTCTTCCCTTTAGATCTTCCATTCTAGGTAAGAAATTACCTTAGAAGTGTTCTGGAAGCTTTGAGAAGAGACTTGGGCGTCGGGAGCTTTGATCCGAGTTTCTGGAAAAAGATCCTCTCGAATGGGGGGCCCACAGGGTCTATTTATAGGCAAAAGAAGACCCCGGGCGGTTATTGGGCGGTTATCAGACTTGTCGCGCAAGTCCCTTCCACGACCATGATGGGTCGCGCAAGTATTGAGGCGGCGCGCAAGTGTACTTGCGCGACCATGAGGGAACTTGCGCGGCCTATGGGCAATGTTCTCTTTGTTCATCCCTTTGTCTATTTTTGATGTTTCTTCAAAGGATGAATCACATTGAGCTCAGATATTCCCCCTTTTCCGATCTTTAGATTCTGTGATGAAAGGAGCGTCAACAATGTCCTACATTTCTTGAGACACTATTTGTTCTGTGAGAGCTTTGTGGTGTACACAGACCACATGATCCCCATATATATCTTTTCTCAGTGTGACATGAACCTCATATAGCTTATATTGGCCGAATATCTAAAATCCATTGATTTTTAGCTTACCAATATTCTTGGAGAGGGAAATTTAGTTACAGATGCACTGAGTTGAAAATCATAACCACATGTTATATAAGATTCTAGTGATGAATGGAAATTAGTGAACGTATTTTCATAGATACATATAGAGTTTCATGGAAGTCATGACCTGTATTATCTCTCATCCTTGATAGTTATCTCTTCCCTCATGAGAAGGTGAAGGGTAGACATTTTTAAGATCCAGAATTCTTGGAACACCATGAGAGTATATCAAGAGATAACCCACCTCCAGATTGGTCTATATACAGAGATGAAATCATTCGTATCCATTGATGTGTTTCGATTACTACAGATATGAGAGATTCATTGATAAAAGTGTCCCATGCTTCTCAGTGGGTAGATTATTAAGGAATATATGGGTTGAAACATGATATGTGATGCTAGTATTGGTGTTCTGGGATGAAATGTCAGATACCCGTCTTTTTCACTAGTTGTTCCACCTATCAGCAGGTTATGGTGGAGCACTAGAGACCTATTGTATTACTATAGATGCTTCTAATTCTAGAATGGAAATAAGTAGATGTTTCCATGGATTTCATAGTTGTCTTGAATTAATCTCCAAGTGGTAGTGATGCTATATGGGTACTCATTTAACAGATAATGAAATCATCCTATATCATTCTTATTCAAGAGACTTTCTTACTTGATGATCTTGGAAGACTGTATGTTCATGAGATCATACGACTACACAGAGTTCCTTGTACTAATTTTTATATTAAAATTCTCATTTCACTTCATAGTTCTTGTAGGTTGAAAAAATGATCTTGGAACATAAGTGCTTTTATACATTTATTTGTACCCTAAGACCAATAGAAAATCAGAATGGATAATATTGGTTATAGAGTATATTATCTGAGAATGTGTCCCTAGTGTTGGGAATTCATAGGAGAAATATATCCATCTTATTTAGATCACCTATAATAACATCTTTCAATTGACTATTTAGATGGATAATTTTTAGGCCTTATACGGTAGGCCGTTATGTTCACCCCTGTGTGGGCTAGAGCCAATTGAGGTATCCCCCCTAGGTCCTCATCTCATTCGGGAGAGTTTAGAGCAGTTTTTGCGGATTAGAAAGTGTAATACTACTATTCAGTCTGGAAACAAATCTTTTTTTGATCATCATTGATGACCTCTAGAGTAAAAGGGTGAGGATAATGTTTTCCATTGTTTATAGCGTAGTCTAGGGCATTGACGGTTACAAAAGTAGGGAATGTTGTTTCGTCATTTTGTATGTCCATTTGAGATTCTGGAGAGAGTCGGGTTGGTAGCCTATAGGTGGCTACAACCTCAAAGGTACCATTCCATACATGATGTTATTGACGTTTCATAACTTCTCCAATATTATACTTATCCCTCTCATACTATTGATCCTAAATAATTTGACATAGATGTAGATGATACATTTGTGGAGTATCTAGTATACATCATTGATAAGAGCATGAAGGTTCTCTAGGGCCGATCTATCCCTCTAATATGAGTTCCATGGAAGCCCGGCCTGGTACTTGATGAGACATGGGAGATCGAAGCTGATATATATGCTCAGTGGAAATAATTTTTTTCAGATAGTGTTTCTCCACCCTTAGAAGGTGAACTCAGTGATGAGTTCTTTTAAGGGGGAAGACTATATGAACTTTATTTTTCACTCAAGTATGAATCCTTTAAATATTGGTCTAAATTAATACTTTGGAACTAATATCGATTCCCAATGAGTCAGAAGAGGTCTCGGGGGTGTCCAAGTCCTGTTTTGAGCATGGAACCCATCTTTTTGGAAAAATTGGCCATGTTGCATGGTTAGGGAATTGTTGGCGCACAGTTTATCTAACCATGTTGATGGAAATTTCTATACATAAAAAATGGGACATTTTTCACACAGCCTTATATCCTAACCCTGCAAAGTTCCATTCTTCATATGTAACTGTGCATAGACATGGTTTGATAAACCATATGAAAAAACTAAGCACATTCCATTTTTCTATGTAATTTTAAAAAAATTCCCTTTATGATATATTTACCCTCCTTCTTCCTCATAATACAATAAATAGTGGGATTTACCTCCATGAATCTCATTTTTGGAGATTTTTGATGAAAAAATCAAGTGATCGAAAATATCAGTCATATTGGATACGATCAATCTTTTTTTCATCATGTTGGATGCACAATGGTATGACTTGATTCATTTTATGCCTTTATCCTTCTCTCCTACTCTATACCTAGTTATCATGGTGTGAGAATTTTTATTCTTTTTTTGATCTACTTTGATCTGAGAAAAATCATGAACCAATGATGAAGGAGGAGAGTATTACAAAAATAAGGTGGGTGTTCAATAAATCATCCCTCATGTTTGTTGATTTTTGATTTGTGATGTAGGTAACATCGATTGCATTGAGAGTCGTTTATAGATGTCATATTCCATGCATATACTCGTTTGAGCTATATGAAAATGCTCTTTCCAAATATGTGATTATTTTTTGTTGTTTATGCCCACAAATCCCTCCATCCCATGTATGATGTCATTCCATAAATTGGTTTTTAGTATTTGAAATGTTTGAGTAACAATTTGGGTGTGACATAGAATGACCTACCTAAGTGTAAGTGTTTCTATATTAAATGGATTGTTTATAATTATAATTGAATAATAGAAAGTTAGATTTATGCTCACCACTTTACCCACTAATATATGTGATTGAATTTTACAATAAAATGTGAAGTTTTAATTGTGAAGTATATTAAGTATATGACTTGTACTTAAATATAAATGAATTGTAGGCTTCATATTCATAGCACCGCTTACCACATTAATGGAAGGTATAAGAATGAACCATGAATATAGAATATGATGTAAATGTATTAAATGAATGGTTTCATGCCACATGGCCTTTTCCCACTAATGAAATGCACAAATTGAATCAAATGTATTGATTAAAAGGTTGCATGCTACTTGACATTATCACACCAATGAAAAGAAAAGGTTAAACCAAAAGAAATATTACAAGACATTATAATCAAATACAACTGGCTTGACTTGAGCTTTCCTTATATTCTAATCAGAGAATTCCATGAGCACTCATAAACCCCATTTTGATTAAAGGATATGGATTACTTAGGCTTAGAGCCACAATGATTCTGATCATAGTCTATTTTTTGGATTCCTGGCATTACAATGTAGGAACCCTTAAATATCATTACATGATGCCTTAGATACACTCCATTGGCATAGAATTGTTAAGTTGGTGCCAATTTTAATTCCCATCAGGCCCAGTAATTTTATAGCCCCATTTTACCATGGATGAACTCCTCAGACTCTGTATACATATCATTTTTTACTACCTTGGACTATGCTATTTGGATTACACACTTAACCCATGTAAGGCTACAAATATTACTGAGTTGGTTACCCTTGAGGTCTAAGTCACCTTTGTTATTACCATGGGACTTAATTATTTAATATCATTACAAGTTTCCTTGTTACAACTTGGAACCTTTTCCATTGAAAACATGCGACTTATTTTTAAACTCATAGAAATAAAATAATTAACTGTTGACATGTTCATACACTAGCGGATGGATAAAGTAGGAACATGGGTATTTAGTTACATTGTATTTATTTACTTTATATTTTCATGCTTACACAATGTTACATTTCCATTAAATGGGTTGGATGTTGTAGACACTATTGGTGGTGGCCCACTGATATTTTTCTCACACACTCTTCAGAAGCCGTTTGGTACCTAGGGGAGATTACATGATTGCAAGTGTTGATAAGTGGAAGCATACAACTTTGAACAGTTGAATGATTGTTATTTAGGATAGAGCTTGATATAAAATTACCGAGTTGGAACTTGGAATTCTCATGATAGTATTTGATTTCCTTTATTCTTATGTGGAACATGTTATGCCTACTATCTTTTATCCATATTTTTAGTTTTCTGGTGACATGAAATATCATCAGTTGTTGAATTCTATTCCAGTTTTTTTAATTATTATTATTTTTTCTCTATTATTTGTTATTCCAATTATTTTTTATACTTCTTCCACTATTAACCTATGTTTATATTCACCTACTGCACTACACTTTGCTAATAAGGGCATATTCTCCCCACAAACACACCCTAGGCTCTTTCTTCTAGTTAGCAGCCTTTAGTGTTCAGGGAGATGCGCTTAAGGCCAAGTGGCCCAAAAGGATAAGGGAACCCATTAAGTGGCATCAGGGTTCCGAAATCCTCAATTTATTATAGTTATTTAATTATAGGTTCATGTTTATATTATATTTAAATGACATTGAAGAAGAAACAATCATGAAAGCTCTCAGTTAAAAGTTTTACCTATAATTTTACTAACTTCATTTTTTTAATTATTATTCCTTATAAGATGGTCTTTTTATGATACCCAGACCTCTATTAAATGGGTATTATGTATGGGAATTAATTTTTGAATATATTGGATGAGCTAAATAGATCAACAGTTTTGAGGAATTGAGGGGACATGGTTTACATTTTAATGTGAGGTTGGAAGTAATATCTTAAATACATTGAATATTAATATAAAATATGTGTCTAACTAATTTAAAATATATCAGTTTTTCCATATAAAAAATTATAAATAGGATTAGATCGAAATAAATCAATTGAAAAAAATTTATACATGTATAGGAGTCATTTTTAAACTTATATATTAGCATAACACCATCTCTAACATTTATAACCACTATTGTGGGAAAATTGTTTCAATATCAATGGGCCATGATTGTTATTTTAAAAATTCCAAGTGGAAAAGAAATGATATAGGCATGGTTTTTTAACAATATACTATGATCTTTATTTATGATAATATTTTTATTATTTTTAATTAATTAAAAATAAATCATGAGCATAAAATTTCATTTTATTTCATTTTTATTACTATTGAATTATATTTTATTTAAAATAATATATATAAAAAATGAATTGGAATTTTATTTTTCAATAAAAAATAATCCCATAATTTTATCCATTAAATTCATTAAATACTCTATTTTATAAAAATAAATGTAAATTTAATTTTTTTTAAAATCATTTACAGTATGTTTGTACATAATGAAAAAGTGAGACAACAACATTGCATAATTTTTTAGTGTAATATTACCAATATAAATATTAAAAAAATAATTTCATGAATTTTTTTTTTATATTCAAAATAAAAATCTGTAACCTTTCATAAATTTTTTCTTCTCTCTAAAAATGCGTCCTAGATATTAAAATAAAGGGAGTGTAATTTTTAAAATATCCTTTAGTTAAAATAATATAATTGTAATAATCAAATCAATGTGTCACCAAATGCCATATTTTTTAATCTAAGATGATCCTAGTAAATATAAACTCATTATATTAAATAATGGAAATTGATGGTTTGATTTTTACCCCTATTGTATTTATCTTACCCTTTTTATTATATTTTAGCTTTTACAACGATGATAAACATTTATCCTGGTTATTAATAATTACGAATAAAAAATAAATTTACCATATTAGTTAATTTTTATATTTTTATTCCAAATATGGAATAATTTCTTTACAATTTATTTTCTAGATCTGGTACAAATTAATGCTATAAAATTATTTAAAATGAAATTGATATTTTTTTGAAATAAAATGTTTTTTACAAGAAAAAACTATAGTTTTAAACAAAAATCATGTTAAATGTTGATTGAAATTGACTTAATTAAATCATTTCTAACAACAATTGAATAATTTTACAATAAAATGAATCAAAATTAGTTTGGAACACTGTAATTATTTTCAAATAAATGGTATTATTTATAAACATAAAAAATTCACTATTCACTAAAGAATAAATATTTTCATGAAAAATATACTAAAATCTCATACTAAGATATATTTTATATTTTGGTAGAAAAATGATTTCATTTTTGTCAAATATAGTTTCGAAATTTTTAATATTTTTATTTTGATTGAAAATATAAAATATATGAGAAAAAAAATTTATAGAAAAATGAACCTTATAAAAATTTAAGGGGTTTTCTTCTTTTTTGATTTAATTATTATTATTGAAAATTAGGTAATTTTTTTGTAGAAATAATTAATAATTTTTTTATTAAAAACATTTCCTATTATATTTCATATGGTCGATAGTCATATTCATAACCTCAAGATCAACAACTTGGGTATAACAATTATTTTTATTTAATAATATTTATATAGTATATCAAAGTTTATTTTTTATGGGGTTTCACACGGAACATGATGTGAAAAACATTCTGAAATAGTGTGGTGTTGTAACAGGTTATCCATTTTTATATTAACAGTGGTTGTGTCAATATTTTTGAATTTCGCAATCAATTTTTTAAAAAATACATCACTATAATGGTACTGATCGAAGGTGATTCTAAAAGTTTAATATTATTGAAAAAATTTAGTATAGAGATTCATAATTATTACACTACATTTTTTGTTCCAAAATTAAATAGATAGTCCAAAATGGTTAAAATTTATGAAATAAATCTCAATTTAACCTTTCTAGTGTTTAAATGACACCCATTTTTCCATTCCAAATAATATATTCATATAATAAATTATGTATTTTCAATGGAAATTCAATTTTAAATTTATATAACTATGATTGTAATATTATATTCGTAACATGATCCATATAGTCTGTCAAAACCAACAATTATGGAATGAACTATGAAATTTGTATTTAGTAATTATATGATGACATATTTCAAATTAAAATATTCTTATATGATTAAGTTAATTATTCAATAAAATTTTACTAAATTTTTTATGATTAACTAATGAAAATAAAATTGAATTGAATTGAAAGGGATTTATTTATATGTCTTATGTTCCTAATTTGGATTGTCCTATAATACGAAACATAACAGTTTGTTAGCTTTCTATTTCGATTTGACCCTCAATTTTAAATAAAATTTACAATGAATTGGACAGGAATTTGTTTGGAGATTTTTCAATGGGAGGTATTTTTGAACTAAAGAGAAACTCATGGAAGAATAGTTTATTTAATATTTATGGGGATGATATTTTTTGAATAACATATTCATAATTTTTTTATTTTTTATGATAAAACTGTGAATAATATTTATTCTTTTTTTTATTCATAGAAATTGATTCAAGTTTGGTGGGGTTAATGTTTTTAACACCATTTAATAAATAATTAATCATTTATTTAACAAATTAAATATAATATTGTATTTTATAGTTTTTCACAATTCACTATGGTAGTTTTTATGTATTAAAATTAAAATAATATACTCCATATCATATTTTTATTAGACGATTCTAGAAATCAAATTGTTTTTTCCTAAATAAATTTAAATATTTTATAATATTACAATGCTATTATAATAAAAATAAATGGTTTTATTAAATAATTTAAAACATGATTTAGAAAAATTGTATATTTTTCTTACATTTTATTTATTTTTTTGGGAAATTATTTCCATGTATTTTGATACATGTATTTAATTCTTTAGTTTACATTATTAATTATTTAGATGTTTAACATATCATTACCCATGATTATCATTTCAATTTTCAAATAGTTAGGTTGCAATTATAACGATTTGGTCATTATTTTGATATTAATATTTCCAAAAGTCATATAATTTTAAAAATAAAATATACCACTTATTTACATCAATACATATTCACAAAATTTTCATTCCATGTTTTCTATAAATTATTTACAAAATCCAAACCATATACTAAGTTATTTATTTCTTATTCATGATGTCTTTTTCTAGTGGTTTATGTCAAGATGACCATGACCCTGTATAGATAAAAATTGTTGATATGTTTCCTTTTTATATCAAATTATTCAAGATTTAATTTTATTGCGTGTTTTTAATAAAAATATATATCTTTATTTATTAATAAATTATTGTTTATTTATTTTATGGGGTGTATGTGATTCAGTTATTATATAACATATATATAGTGTTTGACACATATATGTTTCAAATGAAGACTTCATAAGGAAATTCAAGGGTATTCCATTCTTCCCCTTTAAGACATTTCAAATTTGAAATATGAATTCACAGTATAAGATAGAAATAGATAAGTATACATATGTTTCATAAAATACTTATGATCACAAGTTTCTATATTATTCATAAGGGTTTTCGCAAGAAAATTTATATATTGTGTAATATTATTGTATATAGATTATTTGAACATGGATCTAGGATCTCCACCTATCTCTCCTCTTATGGGATAGTTTTATTTTAAAATCCTACCAATGGATTAAATTATTTTAATGGTTATAAAATTTACATACTCAAGATGAATACATCAAAAACTTCACTTACTTGAGATATATATTATACACAAGATAGTAGATAGTAAACAACTCCAATGGGATCAAAAATCTCAATTAGACCAATATAGCTATGACAAAAATTTCCCTTCATCCCAAACAGTATAAATCATCTCTATGGTGATATAATAAAAGGAAAATTTTCTCTAGATTCATACTCCAAGCCTCATAAATGTAATGAAAAATAAATTTTATGAGTCATTGTTCTAAATAAACTTTATTCCTCTATCCCATAAAAAGTGATGATCAAATAATTGGAACTCAATCTATGATTCAAAGCCTTGAAATATCCCCAAGATGTATTTTTTATGTGTATAGAGGCATTATTTGTATCTTCTATGCTTAGGTTAAGGTTGAAGAAGGAATGGGTTGACCGTTAACTATAATTCCCTCTATAATTGGAGGTACTGTTAGGACCCATATGTGTATTTTCATGGAAGGTGTTGGTATGGAGATGGATCATCTTTATAGGAGGTAGTCACACTATGATAAAGAATTTCAATCCAAAACGGGTCCCTTGAGGGTGGGGTGATTATGTCATGGGTTTAGGGTATTATTCCATGATATAAGAGGAGGTCACATCATAAATGGTTCAACCTCAAGAAACATTTCTTCAAATAGTGAATCACACCATGACCTAGAGGGGTCATATCATGATGATTTATTACCGTGGTTTTTTTTGTTAAAATCCATATAAGGAAATAATTACATGACCCATGTAGCCACACTATATCGTATAATCAGTCTATTTTGTTTTGTTAGAATGGAATTTTAAATGTTTTTAAATTATAGACCACTTGGGATTTCGTCTTAGTGGATATGGTAATGAGGGAGGATGATATCATTTTTCACTAATTAAATATCCATTGTCTCCCCATTCATCCATATCTATCATAGTTGGTTCATCACTTTGATTCAACATATGGTTCCACTCTTTTTCCCAACCCTTATATTCCCCTAATCATCATTTAATTTTGGTTTTCCATACAGGGATTTAGAGTAACAATTTCACTTGAGAATAATGAAATCATCCTATGTTGTGGGGATTTGATGTGTAACATATAGAGGAGGACCTATGGGGGATGTGTTGAATCCCTCATACATCATTTGAATTTAGATATGTTTATATATTGATTTATATATGGTTTCGGTGAATTTGAATGAAATTAGACATCAATTCAGGGGTCTATTATTCAGATTCAATATTTCATTGTTCCAACTTCTTGTTACAAGTGAACCACACCTAGTTTATCAGGGTTATTGTTTCGTGGGGGATCTCAATGAGTTTGGAATCAATTATGATGATTTGGTATTTTTGTATTAAATGTTCGTTTCATTAATTTGATGAAATTTATAAGAGAGATAACTGTTGACAGAAATTGTGAATTGTAATAATACAAGATTTATCTAAATATAAATTAAAATAATTTTGTGGGATACTTAATACATTACACAAATATATACACAAATACGGTAATTGGTCTAGTGCCTTTAGAAACTTGGAAACATAACATTGGTATATAAATGAACAAAATCGTGTCTTACTATGTTCTTCTTGATGAGAACCATTATTAGACACATCAAACGTAGTACATAACATCCTAACCAAGGGGAAAGAAACATTAAGGGGCGAGACCAGACACATACTAATGGTAAAAAAGGGAGATATGTAAGCATAAACATGAGTATACGGGTATGAAAATGTTATTATGAAAATAGAAGATCATACCTAGATTATCAAAGATCATAAAAGAAATTATGGCATAAAGAATGATATTTCATAATAAATGAATCATAATTAATTAAAGAGCATAATACATGAAATCATAACATAGGAATAATACATGGATGTGTTATAAACATATAAGAAGATACTCATTTCTATAGTATCGAAGAAATTTCTATCAATACCTTCTTATTAGTATAGATTCACATCTTATACAATCTCAGTATTCATGGTTCACTCCCATGGCCATATTTGTAGCATGATTTCACTCTTCACACCATATTAGGAGTTATGGTTCACTCTTATTTTAATACCCCCGTTTTGAGGTATCCAACCCTTGATTATTCATTTTTATGTGGTTAAAGTACCTGGTTATTATTGATGAGGGATTTGAAAAGGTTTGAAGGATATTTAGGGGATCATAGTTTGAGATTAGTTTTGGTATACCCTTTATAATCTCCAAGTAACCATGGATATTTATGAAATGGGATTCACACAGTTTGGGCATGGTTTGCCTAACCTTATGTAACATTAAAAGTGGATTTTAAAAAATGGTATGAATCAAGATTTTCCTGAAACACATTCTCTCTTCTCCCAAAAGAATACAACTCAATTATATTGGTTATCAAGGGTTATAGGGGCTCTTCCACTCATTTTGGAATAGAATAAAAAAGGTTTCCTAAATTTAGTGAAGGTGATTCTCTTCTGGTAACTCCCTCCTCTTGGTTCTTTATTCGTCTCCCTTATATCTAGTTATATCTTTCCCAGTATTCTAGAACTACACCCATTTTACATATATCAGGGGTTGTTGTTTCCTAATATGAAGTTATTGGGGATTTTTTTGATAAGAAAACGGATCTAAGGTGGTTTTGGGGAAGAGTTCATCTGGATTTGTGGTATAGTTGGGACTTGGTCAATTCCACTGAAACCCTAAGGTATGCGTCTTCTATCTCGAATCCATATTTTATAAATACACGGATTGATTTAATTTATTTTATTTTCTTGATATTGATTGTTAATAAGATTTTAGATTTTAGATTTACTTTTTTGTGTGATGATTTTTGGATTTTCCAAATAAGTGTTTTTTGCTGTGAAACAATATTTGTCATTGGATTTTAAAATATTGATTTTATAAACAGTTTCTTGTTTTTGTTTAGGAAAATAGTTTCAAAATGGGTTTCAATAAAATGTTTGTTTTATTGAAATATTAATTGGCATGTGTAATGGCTTAATGGATAGTTTCGTTGTGAAATAGATGTTTCCATGTTGTTGTGGATTTAGTGGGTGTATATTCTTGTTTCTCTGCATAGGTATTTTACGCATGTTTTGGAATGGTGAGAAGTTGTTGGGAAGTACCACTATAGAAATGGGATGGATAGTTTACAAAAAGGACACCATCAAGGATAAGTGGTCATTAAGTATAACTAGATTAGGAATGAGTTAAATGAGCCTGCACGAGAAGGGACACCATGATTGGTTACTAGGTTGGGTATGTGAGACTCTATAGTTATGATTTATTTCTGTGTAGTTATTCAAGGAGTATATTATTGTTCTAATATGTGAGGTTAAATGGATTATTGCATGGTTATTTTGTTTTCCTGTGGATTATGTGTATTTTATTGGAAAATGGATTTGTAAAGGGATGTTTGGTATGTTGGAAATTTATTTCACAATATTAGTTTTTATATAAACTTATACATATAAATGTTCTAACTATTCATTCATAGTGGCATGTGTAAGGAATTTATTTTGGGAAAAAATACTGAGTATTTTTAATCACCCCCTACATTGGATCTTTTTTGCCTTTTTATATGTCATTTTTCGAGACATAGGTAAGGGTAAAGCATCTCATTTTTCTACAGGATCATCGTGATGCTTGGGTGGTGGTGTGGTTCCTAGAGCATGAATATTGGTGAGTATTTGTGGTGTGTGTCATGGGTTATTTTGGGTCTTGTTGATGTGTCTTATGTGGGGTATTCTAATTTCTAGGATCATGTGATTTAGTTTTATGGGTTCATTAGAAAAATTATTGAATAGTTAGTTGGTCTCTTGGTATTATTTAATCATGGTTTACATGTTGACATGAATCATATAGTTATGGTTTTTTTATGATTTATTTTTTGCTTTTTTTGGTTTATTATTAGGGAAAATTATTCCCCAAATTTTCTTAAAGACCTCAACATTTATTTATAGCATTTTATGCCTTAGGAACATCGCTTAAGGGCAGCTAGAATCTCAACGCCTTCTAAATCTAATTGGGTAGGGGTGAGATGTTACATCCATGGATATCATAGTACCCAAGGTTCACTCCCAAGTCTATCATAGTTTATTTCATGAGATATAAATATTTTCTCAGTGCATCATATTGAGATATAGTTCCCACCCATCTCATAAATAAATCATACCTACATGTAAAACAAGATCATTATAAATCATATCATAACCAATGTAATGGAATGAGTATCATAAAAATTTCATCATATAATAACCTAGGGAAAGATATATGTTTTATAAACATTTTATCATTAACAAAACCCCTAGAAATAACTGAGTTTTAAAAACAAATAACCAATGAAAGAGAAAAGGGTTTCAAAAATAGTATTGCATGAAAATATAATCAATTAAAATAAACAATATGAATAAAAACCTTGATTAATTTCTCCATGAAGTAATGATTAACACAAATGGATGTAATAATATATGAGCAAATATTTTGAAATATTTTAAAAAAATATTTCATGTGAAAAATATTCTTTCTTCATTGACAAAATTATTTTTATAACATTATACTTTTTGGAAGAAAATTTATTTTAAAATAGCTTTGAATAATTATATAGAATCTATGAAAACTATTAAAAAAATTTTAAATAATTTTCTATTTAAAATTATGTTCAATTAAATTTTAATAAATTTTTTTGAAAAAATATCGAAAAAATATTTTTGGAATATAATAGATTTCTGACCGAAGAGGGGGATGATCATATTTTACATAAAAATTATTTTAAGTACCAAATATTTAAATAAATGGTACGAGTATATGATTATATCCTGAATAAATAGAAGATACATATTCTCATGAGTGTTCTTGAGAGATGGATCATAATATTTTATCAATGGAAGCATAAACAGAAACAATCTTGAAAAGAAATGGGATTGTCTCAATAAACTCGTATAAGTTGGTAACATAGGATCATAAACTACATATAAGAAAAAGAAATTTCACTAAGATTAATATTTCATAAATATATGTCAATTCTTGATATTATTAGTTCAATGGAAGTATATACACCTCAAAAATAGTTTTGGTCTAAAATAATACATGGGAATCAAATAAAGGAAATTGAGACATAACATTTTTTATCGAGTTTTAACTTATGAAATTTAAAACCCATCAAAAAAGTATCATAAAATGGATATGTTAATAACCATAAATTTAGGTATAAAATACATGAAATGAAATCCTGGTATTTATATAATCTACATGAAATGAAAGAGTGGAGAACATAGAATGTATCTCACAAACATTAAATGTGAGATGAAGTCCCCTTACCCTATGTATTGACTCTCCTAAAACTCATAAAGTATTCATGTATAATAAATATAATTTTATTATAAATTTTTTACAGAATCATATTCTCATACATAATATCATATATTATTTTTTAAGACTTTATATTACCGGCTTGTTATAGATTATATGTTAAGGTTTCATTTCGGGTAATATTCACTTAGTGTCTTTGCATGTGTCTTAATTTGTTATATCATTGGTTCGTATAATTATATTAGGCTTAAAAAATGTATATCTTGATATAAATATAATTTATATATATTATATTTATATTTTAATAATCTATAGCATAACAAAGTATGAACAAGAAAACATTGTTCGTGGAGATGGTAAGTCGTACGTACGCAAGAACGATGTTTCCATTTTTATTATCGTATTGAAAAACTATGATAATGGAATATATATATATATATAGTTATTAATTTTTAATGATTATATCATATAAATTCACTAAAATCATATTTAATACGTTCTATGATGTGTGTGAATGAATCACATCACTTTAAGGGGGTGGTAGTCCACACTTCCTCAAATGAGATTATCATATTAACACCTGATGAAATGTAAAACGGTATTTGTTATAAATATTAATTAACAAGGTTAAATACATAATAAATATTATATTAAACATATATAGATATGGTTTCTATAATAATGGACTCCATGATTGGTGTTAAAGGTAAAATGAGCAATCATCTCCTCATGAAACAGTAGTTCACTGTACGCAGATACAGTATGTTCAATATCCATTATATGGTGGTTTTTGTAAGTGTAGGTTGAACCAATAGCATAACAACACTTTATAATATTTAGGATACTATTATTTTTATCCCATAATCTAATAATGAAAGTGGAGGGGGTAGATAAGGTAAATAAAGGAAATGAGCTTGAGAGAATACTTTTTCTCTTAATCAAGTAACTCATTTTGGTTTGTGAAAAATAGAATTTCATAAGTTATCCTATGAAAAAATGAAGGATTATAAAAAGAAGGTGTGGAATTTATAAGTATAAATGAGATTTTTTTGGATGAACTAAATTTATTCAGAGGTGTGAATAAAAGATTAGGGGATGTTCCCTTTTATAAGAGGGAGGAGGGGAATTTTAGAAAACCCCAAAATTATTAATTTATTATAAATTCATTTTGGTTTTAAAATAAATTCAATGTGATTTAAATATAATTTTAGATGTGTATGGGTCTGAATAATCTCATCAATTAAATTTTATACATGTTAAGGTAAAAAAAGTAATCTTATCTTTTGGCTTTAACCCATAATAAAACAATTTTTCTCTTACCATGAAAACTTATCTTTCTACACATTAAGGTTAATATAGTTACTATTATATTATAAAATAATACCAAATGTATAATTTATAACGTATTTAACATTATCCATATAATTTGGATTAATTCTAAATTTTTATAAAATTAATAACATTTAATAAATTATTATTTAGTTTAAAGTAACATTTATGTCAATTTTGATATTATTCAATACAAATTTTTTTTAAATACCTAACTAACATTATAACTTCAAAAATATACTTCCAATATTCCTAAAACATGCATAATTTGTCTATAAAATTCTTTTATGTCATTAATTAATTCATTTTATATTAATTTAAATAATTTTATCATCATTTATTTGATATCTCAATTAATTATACAATTATTGAATCATTATTATTCAAGCCTTCAATATAGTCATTTCGTGTGTAAAATCTAAAAATAAATTATAATGATTAAGATATTTTTTCTGAGATTTCTAAGGAATATTTAATGTCATATTTTCCATATCTATATTCCAATATTAAAATATATTTTTTTATTAAAATTTTAATATTTCTTTTTAGCAATTCTTTAAATAAAATATAATTAATGACCCAATATAACAAATGTTTCTTAAAAAGGATCATATTATATGAGAAAGGTTTATTTTGGGTAAAAAAACGTATCTCATGAAATTAGGACATGTGGTTGGGTAATTTTATATTATTATTATATTATTTTTACCATTAATTACCCTATATACTTTTAAGAGTTGTAAATAAAATTCAAAATTTACATTCCACCAAAAAATATTTTGTTCATATTAGAACACCTTTTTTTACTTACTAAAACTATGTATTCCAATTTTTCAAAATTCAAATCACTGAAGCCGTAAAATTACATTTAATGCTAATCTTGCACATGTGGCTAAAAGGTGGGTAAAAGAGACGTTCGAAAGTACAATAAAAAATTATATCCAATTATATAATAAAAATTATTCAAATGAACTAAACTGGATTCATATATGTTTTATTTATTTTTTGTTACTTTAATATCAATTTAAATTAAAATCTTTATTTAAATGAAATTTTTTTCTTTTAGCCACGATGCAGTATATCTCACTATTCAAAAAAATTGAAACATTTCAAAAAAATAAAAAAAATTCACCCTAAAATAGTTTTGATATTATGAATTCAAAAATAATTTTTTTTCATGAAAATAAATTTCTAATAGTGTCTAAAATTAATTTAATTATTTTTCATAGGGGGCATAAAAAAGAAGTTTATTTTAGATAGTAGAAATTTTAAACCTATAAAGACTTTACAAAAAATTTCATTTTTCAATAAAAAATTTTATAAATAAAATTTAAAAATTAATTATTAATATTTATATTATGGGTTTATCAATGAGGTTGTAACTATCTTTTTTAAATATTTATAATATTAAAGTGTTGTTTCATAGAAACTCATTATTGTGTATAACACAAGCCAAGTTGATATTGTGTGTAGTGTAAGCTTCCCTTGGTATTTCATATTACATAATCCAAAAATAGTACTATTATATAATAAACAAAATAAATTTTTAGTGTTTCATGAAGTTAAAGTATCAAAATATTAAATTAATTTGGAAAAAAAATTAAAAAACATTGGGTGTTACATTCTACTCCCCTTAAAATGAATTTTTCCCTCAAATTTTTTCTGGGTAATCAAAGATTTAATACTTGAATGATCCTTTCAATAAATCACACATCATAAAATCTAATTATAAAACTTCCTTTCAAAAAAGAAATTTTTTAAAATAATATTAATCCAAAGAAACTCATAACTAGGTTTATTCATAGTAGATCATAAGTGAGAATTTGGGCATTGAGGTAAAACATAAATAATCATAGAGATTGATAAATATCACTAATCACAAAAAAGTGGGTGATCCAGAGAAAGTTGACAACAACAAAACCATAAACTAAAGGGAAATTAAAGAGGTCATTGATATCATCAAAATTATGATAACATGACAAACATTTACATCATGATCCATGTTCAAAATGTTGAAAAAATTTTATGCCAACAAATATTTACTTGATTTCAGTATAACATCACCCTTTGTTATTCCATGATCAATTTCCATTTCCTATCTTATTCCAAGAAATTAATTTGAATTTTTCATTCCTGAAGCAATAAAAAATCATGAGAAGAATGATAGTTCATTAAATCTATATTCAACAAAAAAGGTTAGTTCTTGTTATAAAATATGGATAAATATACCTATGGTGAAATAATTATTGGTCCCCACAAAGTTACCTAATATTTATCATCAGCTTTACATAAATGGACAAACATAAAATCTTTCTAAAAGATGAAAATAAAAAACTTTTGAAATAAGTGCACTAAATAAACATAACATTTAAATCCCATATATCAAAAGGTAGCTATTGGTTGTCAAATTATAAACATGTGAATACCCTCATAACATATTCTCTTGAGACATGGTAATAAATTTAATTACCAAAAATCCTTTCAGAAAACATGAAATATTATTTATCCCAAAGTATATTGGATCTATTCATTAAATACAAAAATGTTGTAAATTTTTGTAATGATAGAAGAAAATACTTATCAACAAGTCTTTACTTAGTTCCAAGGTAATCATCTATATACAATTTATTTATTCATATCCCACGTATCATTATCCATACGACATTATTTTAATATTAAGAACATATTAATGGTTACCTTCCCTTAGTCAAAATATCACCTTTTCATTAAAACATTTCACCTGTCCATCATGGACATTCAACATAAACATGTGAATAATCTATGAAGAAACCTTAATATAACACTCCTTGTATATTTCATAATTTATAATTTTTGAATCCAAACACATAAAAACAATTATTATTCAACTTCATCATTATTCCATAAATAAGGATACCTTATCATATTACACAATACTTCTTTCTCATGACATTTCATCTATAGTATCATCCTCATCCACAATGTAACAATTATTCACAACACCTTTCTGATTCTCTTTAGTAACTTTCCTCAAGGGGAATTGGGTTTCAAAATGACCATTTATTCCATACATAAAACATATAACCTTTGATGATGCATTAAGGAGAATAATATTCTCATCCATTTAATTAACTGAACTCTATGTCTTTCCCTTACAATCACATTCTTTGAGCCCTTATTTTCCACATTCATAAAATATTATTGTTCTTATAAGTTATTAAATTAGGTGATACTTTACACACTCTTAACACAAAGGAAACTGAATATTATTTCTTCCATGGTCTCCATTACCCAAAACCTAAGAAAAAAAATTCTTTCTATTCCTTGGTGAGTCCAAGAGTTAGTAAAGGAAAAAACATTAATAATATTCTATGAAAACTGATTAGGGATGACCTCAAAATATTTCACTATAGTGATCATCCCACTTGATGACTCATCAAAAAATAATCCATCACATAGAATTTTAATCTGGTTCTTTTCAGTTCCCACCATTGACTAAAACCCAAATCATAGTGTGAGTATTACTTAACATTGAAAAACCTCATTTTCCTGAAAGGAATTACATATTGGAATTCTAAATCATGACACCTTCATCAATCTATAAAATCAAAAATTTATCCTATGTTATTGGTAGAAAAAATTTATTTAAATCATTCATAATGTTCAATGAAGAGTTTGTAAATTCCGAAATCATATCCATGAGGTATGTCAAACCAGGTTTGTATAAAGGCCCATTTTTACGTACTAGATTACCCCGAGTTGAGCTCGAAACAACTTGTTGGCGTTGTTACCCCAATGTACATTTGTTCTAGAGCCACATCAACATGTAGTACCCAGACATGGATATATTTATAGAAACCACTAACACTATTCTTTACCAAAATTGTAGAAACTTTTCTTAACATTGACTCATTCTTATACTTATCCTTCAAAAAATAACTAAAAAAATCCTTATAAATATCTCTTAGGATCTCAATAATGTTTTTGTATCCTAGTTTCCAAAGTATTACTAAACTCTTTCCCTAATACCAACTCTAATGACCCAATCATTATGTACATGTACATTTAATTACTTTTGTAAAATAGTTAATACATTACAAAAATAGATGAACAAATACCGTAATTGGTCTAGTGCCTTTGGAAACATGGAAACAAAACATTGGTACAAAAATGAACTACATAATCTCCAACTAGGTTCTTCATGAATATCATCCTTATTAGACAAAATAAACATAGTACATATCATCATAAACTGATTGAAGGAAACATAAAATAGGTGATCTCTGATTCTTAATAATGTTAAAAAAGGATACATGTAATCATGCGCATTTTCATAAGGGTATGATAACATGATTATGAAAATAGAATATCTTACTATGAATATCAACGATCATAACAGAAATCATTGAATAATGAAAGATAGTTCATAATACATGAATCATAAATAAATAAAGTGTGAAATCCATGAAGGAATAACATACGAATAAGACAAGGATGTTTAGAAAACACATAAGAATAATATGATTTTCACATTAGTCATATAATTACTACGAAGAACATACTAGTAGTATGGATTCACTCCTCATAGAATCTTAGTAGCCCTGGATCACTCCCATGGCCATATTATCATCATGAGTTCACTTCTCATACCATCTTTGTAGTCATGGACAACTCCCATGGCCATATGAGTAGTCAAATTTCAATCCCAAGGCAGTCTTATTTTATCTCATGAGATATAAATATATACCCAGTGCTTCATAGGGAGATATAGGTACCGCCAATATCATAATGAAATCAAATAAACATTTTCCTCAAGATCATAAGAAATCATATCATAACCAATGTAATGGAATAAGTATCATAAACCTATAAACATATCATAACCTATGGAAAAAGATAGGTTTAATAAACATTTAATCATAAACATAAACTGTGAATCGAATTGGGTTTCAAAAGCATATAACCAGTGGAAGAGAAATAGGGTTCATAAACATTATTCCATCAAAAAATAATCCATTCATATATGGAATATGAATTAAAAAATTGAATAATTTCCCAATAATTTCAGGAGTAAGACCATTGGATGTTATCCTAGATGAAAATATTTATGAAATATCTTTTAAAAACCATTCTTGAGAAAAAATATCCTTTTTAAAAAAATTAACATAAAACCTTTTGAATAAAAATTTCCTTCAAAATAGATTTGAAAACATATAGAGAAGTATTGAAAGAAAAAAACATTTTTAAAATCCTTTTCCATTTAAAATTATCATCAATGATCTTTTAAAAACACTATTAAGAACTTTTTTAAAAATGTTGTTTTTGTATACAATATATTTCTAATAGAAGACCAAGAGGATTACATTTTACATAAAACATTATCTTAAGTACCAAATAGTGAAACAAATGGTTGAAACACATGATAATATTTTGAAAAAACAGAGGATAATGAAACTACTGAGTGTACTTCAGAGATGGATCATAAGAATTCATCAATGGAAGCACAAACATAAATAATCTTGAAATGTTATGTGATTGTCTCAATAAACTCTTATAACTTGTTAACTTGCGATCATGAACTACATGTAAGAAAAATAAATTAAATGAAAATTAAAATATCATGAAAATAAGTATATCCAGGATATAACATGTAAAATTTATTTATATATACCTCGATTAAAAACTTTAAGTCCATAACAAAATATGAGTCTCAAAGAAGGATAATTGATAAATATCATATTTTACAGATTTCATATCTCTTGAAACATAAATCCCATGAAATATAGATCATAAAATGGATACATGAATACCCATAAATTTAATTATAAGTTACACTTAATACAATAATAGGTTGTTCATACACAACACAAAAGAAAATAGTGGATAACATAGCTCGTATCCCATAGAAATTAAATTTAATGACTCATCTCGTAGGGCACGTTCTCTGACTACCCCAAGCCCACCTTCCATAGGTCAGGGGATAGTGACTAGCAACATATAGACATATCCCAAAAGGGGAATTCATTGCCTTTAGTCATGTGCACGTGCACAAAGATGAAATATCAGAATTTAACTGCCAAGTAAACCACAACTGTCAGTTAGAAAACTATTGAGAGTGTAATACAAAATAATATTAAAAATGGGCTGGAATACAAGCCCCAAACTTTATAAGAAAGTACAACTACAAAGGTTCATCCACTCAAGACCCAACCTGATGGGTATGTGACGGGAATCTACGTGTAGATGTAGATGTATGATTGTTCATATCATATCACTGAGCACCACCAGCTCCCATACCACCAAGGTCTCCATCTAAGAGTTGATCACTTTCACGAGACACGAAATGTGCGAGTGAAGTCTATGCAGGGGTGAGTAATACAATACTAAGTAGGGACCCTAAATAATAATATAAAGACTGTAAAGCAATACCACAATGAAATAACACAATGAAAGACCACAAAGAAACACTACAAAGAAAACACTAAAAAAACACAAAGTAAAAATAACCCACACCAGGTATAAATCAATATATAGAATGAAAAATTATTAGTTATAATGATGAATAATCTTGTACTGCTAAGGTACTCATCCCTGATGAGTCACTGAGGATCTCTCGGCTACTAGACCACTGAGGTCTGCTCAGATACTAGACCACTATGGTCTGCCTGACTCCTAGACCACTAAAATCTTCTCTGCTAATGTACCATTAAGGTCTGATCGACTACTAGAACACTGAGGTCTTCTCTTCTACTAGACCACTGAGATCAACTCGGCTACTCGACCAATGAGGTCCTCTCGGCTACTGGACTACTCAAGCCTACTAAACTACTTAACTACTGAGTTCCGCTCATCTATTGGACCAATAAGGTATGTTCGTCTATTGGACCAATGAGGTCCCCTCTACTGTTGGACCACTGAGGTTCACTCTTCTATTGTACCAATGAGGTGCCGCTCATAATTTCATTCCTGTCATAACCAGCTGTTGGATTCCCACTCTCTAGTGAACTTGATTCCAAGAGAATCTACTCCTCATACCATTGGTCATATCTTGATTTTCATAAAAACTACTTAGTGTATATCTAGAGGACCATCTCATCACAAGGGTCCCAACACTACAGATCATGCATCAATTGGGCACGCAATCTGACTGATATTGGAATTTTAGTAAATAGGGACCAGTTGCTTTTGGTCCCGGTCTGACTTGGTCGGACCGACCATACCAACCTAGCCTTGGGGACCCATATTACCTAATGCATTTTAGGCAACCCAACCCATTTAGTTCTTGGTTGGTCATTCTCTTTGGGCCTTTCTGGGAACAGCCTAGTTCCGTCGTGGCTCTAGCCCACTGGGATGCCTAGTGACCCGGTACACATTCTTTGACGTAGTCTAACATTGTTGGACTAGTTTCTTTAATCCTGGGCTGCACATTATCCTGGTTTTCCTATCTAGCTCATCCCACATCGTGGGCCAGTTATCCTCGATCGTGGGCCGAAAAGAAACCCAGTTTATTCTGTTGCCCCAACCCACATCGGTGGGCTAGCTTGGGTCCATCCCAGATACTTACTGGGGTCTGTGTCATGCATCCACATGGAATGCGGAGGCTAACCTCCTCCCCTCCGCATGCGGTACAACATGGACCACCAGAATGTTCATGCCACTGCCCGACCATGTGCCACATGAACCTACGCGGCACCCAAACTACATTTCCCCTTAAACTGCCATGGCCCCTACAGGTCGCAGCCTTCACTACATTCGGCCACTACCACGAGCTATCGAGCTGGTGGCATTTGTCGTTGCCACTACCCTCCAGGTCACGACCTCCCGTTATCATAACAACATGCCTGTATGTGACTCTCCCTCTACCACCATCGACTTCCACGCTAGCAGTTGTCACCCAACACTTCCATCTCCCTTGGTCTCCAGCCAAGGATGATCCACCACTCATGTCATTCATGAACCATGGTTGCGGTCACATCACAATGAACATATAAAAGGAAAGAGTAGGTTAACCCAAAAAGAACATATAAAGAACGGACCATGACCTTTGTTTGTGTCATTGTGTTTTGTCATGTTATGAGGTTTAACAAAGGATAATCAAAACAAGAATCTGACATCCAATAATTCCCAGAATGAAAATTCCCATGTCTCATAAAGACGATAGATCCACGGGTAAATCAGTTTGTGTCAATCTCTGTTTCTGATTCCCTCTCAAAAGGCATCATCGCCACTTTCGGATTGGCTGATGTTCATTGTAAGAGAGGTTTATTTCATCATTCTTCAAAGGAATTCCAATATTATTCATCAACCCTGAATCCATGTCTAATTGAATATGGATGACGTGTTGCAAATTGTAGCCAAACCACACTGATTCATTAATGTATATCATTAATGAGTTTTATCATCGTTGCTTCTCCAGTTTTCACTGATGCATTGTCACTATAAAAATCTAATTGAAATAAAATAAATATTTTGTATGTTTATTTTATTTTCCTTTAAAACATCTAAATATTACGTTTCACCCAAGACTCACACCGGCCATGGTGAGGCCAAACTTGAGTAAAAAATCACATTACAAACACAATGGTGATCTCATATTTTAAATCTAAGTTACCATTTTTGTGTTTTGTGGATTTGAAAATAAAATAATTTTTATTTAAATTATTTTATTTACGGTTACATTTCAAAAAAAAATTCTCAGTCGGCCTGTGTTGGCCGATGTTAGGCTAAACTTAAGGGAATAACATTCAGATGAGCTCAAAGGTACTCTCATATTTCTATTACAAGATACAATTTATGATTTATATGTATTTTAAAATAGAATAATATGTATTCAATGATTTTATTTATAGAAAAGAATTACTTTCAACTGATGGAAAGCACCGCCCAGTGTTAGGCTCTTTCTAAGGAAATCACAACCTCAAGTGCTCAATAGTTGACTCGAATTTTAAATCATAGTCCCTATTTCCATGTTATATGGATTTAAAATATAAAATAGTTTTATTTAATTTTTCTA
Source organism: Viscum album (assembly GCA_963277665.1). NCBI lineage: Eukaryota > Viridiplantae > Streptophyta > Magnoliopsida > Santalales > Viscaceae > Viscum > Viscum album. The sequence goes on from OY728150.1 coordinate 915,320,442, forward strand.
TTTATGGTTTTGGAATTTTCTGTTTTTCTCACTGGAGGCTCACGCCAACAAAACATAATTTTCTCCTATGGTAAACCGTCTATATTGATTGCAATAGTGACCTTGTATTTATGATTTGGGTGTTGTTTTAATAGTTATTCCACTTTTTCAGTAAACCACTCACCCACATTATTTATATCATAACATTTTTCTATAGACCATTCTGGGAATACTGGGCCTCGAAATTACACGTGGTCTTAGTGCCTGTTCTCAGAATAATCCCTAAAAATTAAAAACAATACATGGAATTCCAAGACATTATATTACTTCATCCATTGGGGATTTACATTCGTATAATCAAAATCAAGGTATAAATTAGAAAATAGGGGTATTGAACACATATTTGAGCCTCCCACTCCCACGTTCTCTCTTAGAGGTTAATGTGTTTCCACCGAACATGAACTAGAGAAATAAATCACCCACAGAGGGTCCTCTCCTTCCAGTCCTCGGTCTCTACTGGAAAATCCAAAAATATCACACCATCGTCAAATCAACAACATGTAGAGGCATCATATTCCCACTAAAAAACTCTACTCTGAAGTAGTTCTAAGTTGGGTCAACACAATTAGTCGGCCAAAAATCACCTATATGGTATCATGTCACATGGTAGTATGTGGTAAACCCATCACGAAGTCCATTGACATCCCATCCCACTTCCACTCAAGTACCTCAATGTGTTGTGTCAAACTTTCTAGAACTTGGTGCTCTTCCTTCACATGCTGACATGTGAGGCATCTCGAGACAAAAATCTACCACTGCATTATTTATCTCCGGCCACCGGTACTGACAATGGAGGTCCTGGTACATCTTCTCCACACCTAGACGTACCACCAAAGGGGACATATGGAACTCCCTCAACACCTCCTCCTACAACACCACTTGTACTACAGTGCATCTTTTAAAAAGGATGACATGCTCTCCATCATTTGAATATTTATTAGGGGCATACCCTATGAACATCTAGGCCCCTATAGTCATGTAGTTGGAATCTCAATTTTATACCTCCCTAACTCACTGTAAAAGTGGAGGGGTGACTACCATTGATTGAAGAAGAGATATATCCAATCTATCCATGAAGGATATGTGAAGAAAGGACAACCGTTCTGAGGCCTCATTTTGTAGTAGTGAAATAGATATCCTACTAAGAGAATCTTCCATCACGTTCTCCTTCCTTAGATAATAGACTATCTCAAAGTCATTTTCTTAGAGGAACTATAAACAATATCACTGGATCAGATTCAAAATCCTTTCGAGAAAATATGTTTTTGAGACTCAAGTGGTCAGAGTAGAAGATGAATAATTGTCCAATCAAGCAGTGTCGTTACATCCTCAGTGCAAAAATTACCACTCCTAAATCATGGTCATGAATCTCATAGTTCTGCTCATGTGGTCACAATTGTCATGAGACATAAGGAATCACTGCCTGACCCTATATAATGGCACAACCAATCCAAGTTTCTGATGGATCACAAAGCAGCACTTAGTCGATGCCCTCATCTGGAAGCCTCTAGATAGGAGCACTCTTCAAGCTCTGCCTCTGCTACTGGAAGTTCTTCTAGAATATTTATATCCACATGATGTATTTTCTCTTCTCCTTTAATGTTTTCATGGGTGATTACACTTTGGATAAGTTAGTTAAAAACCTCTAAAAGTACCCTGTAAACCCAAGGAATGTTTACACCTCAGTAACGCTCTAGGGTGGCCCCCAAGAAAGGACTGCCTCGATCTTCACTGAATCCACCGCAACTCCAGAATATGAGATGAAATTTTCCAGGAAGTGGACCTTTCATATCTAGAATTCTCACTTAGAGGGATTTAGATAATTCTAGTGCTCTTAGAGTGTGTCCCAAACAATCCTAAGGTGTATAGCGTTCTCCTCCTCAAATGATGAATACACTAAGATAACATAATTGAAGTCCACTACAAACCAGCATATGAATGGTTGGAATATCCTATTCATGGGTCAAATTAACACTTCGGGGGAATTTGTCATGCCAAATGGCAAACCTAAGTACTCCAAGTGTCCATGGAAACATCTGAAAGTCATATTCATGATTTCCTCAGCTCGTACTCAGTGCTGGCGATATCCTGATTTGAGATCTATCTTCGAGAACCATCTCTATCCTTTCAGGTGATTGAAGAAATCATAAATCCTTACAAGGGGATAATTTTTCTTCACAATCAGCTAGTTGAGACTCCAAATTTCCATAGATAACCTCATGCTTATATTTTCCTTCTTAGAAAACAACATTATGTATTTTTATGGTTAAATGATGTGCCATACAGACCCCTTCCCTTGAATGTCTTCCAACTATACCCTCATCTCTCAGAGCTCTTCTAAAGACATTTGAAATGAAAGTGTAGATATCAGTGTCATTCTGGGGTAAAGATCAATGTATAATTCTACCTCTCTATTTGGAGGTAGTTTGGGAATATCCTCTGGAAAGACATCCTCATACTCATCAACCACTATAGGGAACTAAAAACTAAAAACATCCCCTGATATTCGAGTAAGGATGGCTTCATGCAACTACCCCCTCCCCCTATTCTCCAGCTCCTCAAACCTAGTTTGGACCACATTGGGGTGGTGGCTGTATCATGTAGAAAAGTATACCACCTCATTCTACACTCCCAGCTCCTCTGCCACATCTTCCACCCTGAATATTAATCTATTCTTGTCACAGTCTTTGCCCCTGTGGCCCATCCAAAATTTCATTGTTAGTATAACAGGCTGTAAAATCTCTAGTGAGATGTCCCCACTCAACTTGTGAAAATAATTGACTATTTCTAGGATAACTATCCTCACCCTATGAGCCTTGAGTTGTAGTTCCCATGACTTGGTACCTCTTCTTAGAACGTCTCACACATCCAAGTCTCTAAGACTGACGTTGGCTTCTAGCATTCCCACTGCTGACATCCACTTGTTGTATTTGCATAACCAAAAGACTTTCAACCACAAGTGTTCTCTCTAGAACCCTGGAATAATTATGAATGTACATAGGAATATTGTTATCTCAGATATCCCTAAACCCATATCACTTAGAGGACCCAACCCTGATGCACTGGTTCTTTGATATTCATCGATTACTTGTAAAATTCGGTATGCCTAGATCAATACTTAACTACCGAAATGTCATCCTTAAAAAGAAGTAGAATCTGTTTGTAATGAATATCCCTTAGATTTTATTAAAATAGTACCTTATATGAGACATATTATCAAGCTTTGATGATTGAAATTTCACCTCATCATAAGATCAGGTAATCTATACCCCACCATCACCCAAGTGAGCCATGTAGAAGGCTCACTGCCACGACCACGATCTAATGTAATGGTGCCCGGAATAGATTGAAAACTCATCCACCACATCATTATAGTCCTTAGAAACCTATTATTCGGGATCGCATTGGTACATTTGGGGTCTCTATCACTGAAACTCATGATGTGTGCTCAGTACGCACATATTTTCTCTTAGTACTGTGAGTATCGTGTGCTACTCCACAGGTGGTAGTATAGATAGTACAACACCTGGTGGTGTTGTCTCTAGTACGAACCCATGTACCTATCTTTTCACCCCACAGATCATCCTCATGATCATGCGGTGGAATCCTGACAAGATCTCTACATGGAAGCTATGACAACCCTGCTTTTTATTACAACATAAACATGATTTATTACATAAAACTTCACTTGATACAACAAAGAAGATCGATAGGTTTAGTGTCTTTGGGGCTTAGGATCATTACATAAAAACTTTAAACTTGAAATACAACATCCTTATTGAAAACTGCCTTTACATGACCACTACATTCCTTCATACTTAGCATTGCATGGGATAACCTGAGGACATGCATAAGAAAAGGGTGAGCTATAAAGCCCAGTAAGGGAGTAAACAATGAATAACATGAGGAGTGAAATACATTTTAGGCAATAGGCATATCAATAGAGCATAATAGAAACATGAACAAAAAGGCATGATAAAGCATGATAATTATAACATGGAAATGTGGCAACAACACTTAACATTGAATTAGCATGAGCCAAGGCTCATTGCACATGGAGCATGAGTAAACCCTCATTGCACTTGAAGCACGAGTAAACCCTCGTTGCACTTTAATTAGCATGAGTCAACACTCATTGCACATGACGTATCATGATACTATACTTTACCCAATGCATTGGAGCGCTATCAGGGCGCACGCTTCTTAAACATTTCATTTCATGCATAAGTGTGCCACATGGATCATAAAACATGGATTCATAAAACATAATCATTTATTCCACGATAAAGGAATGTGAAATTCATACATGAAACTTTACAATCAATATGTAAATGTGCATAAAGGTGAATACCCTTGATGGAGAAATGGGCATGGTATTCACTACACAAAGACATTGGCTTAGAAAATCGGTGCGATTTCGGCAGCATAACGGCGTGACATAAGAATTCATAAAAAAAATTGATGAGAGAGAAAGGGGTTCCTCATCATATTTACATGTAATGGACAGTAAGGAGGTCATATATATACATGTCCCAACAATTGAAATGGAATTTAGATTCATGATACAAAAGTATTGCTTGAATGTAAAAGAAGAGAGAGAAGTTCCTTTCAGAATTTCGGCATAGTAACGGGTGTACATGGGAGGCATTTAATGAGAGAGAAAGAGGTTATCCCATAATTCAAACAATAAGAGGGAAGTATGGGGGAGGTGCGAAACCATACCCCAACATTCATAATTGAAATAAAAAGGGCAATACAACTTAAAGAAAATTGACAAAAAATGAGAAAGGAGAAAAAACCCTTACTTGGAAGTGTGCTTCCAAAGCCTAGAGAGAGGCTTGTGAGAGGCTTCTTGGGAGCTTGGGGCACCTTGAGAGGGTTCTAGAGAGAGTAGGGCAGAGGTTGGACGAACTTCAAGAGCTTTGGGTGAGGAGGAAGTGGGAGCTTGGGTGGGTTTATATAGGAAAGGTGAGAGAATTCTTTATTATTTAGGTTTGGGACCCCTTATATTAAAATAATCCAAACCACAAACCATCCCATGGTATTTGCCCATGGCTTCTGGAAAAGGGAAGAGGAAAACAATATTTTACAATTCCAAGTTCCGAACTTATTAAAAAATTAGGGTTGCTTATGTGGAGGTGAGTCACACTCCCATGGAAATTAATTTAAAAGGCAAAGTGTTGAATAAGTCTTGAGGGCTCCATTAATGCTTTGAAAAGTGAGTCAAAAAAACCCAAAACCTCATTATTTTAATGATAAAACACATATTGGCCGAACATAAGGATTATGGTATTTTATTACATCACCATTGGGTCATTATGATGTCATAAAACACATTATATATTTAAATGGTATTTAATTTTTACCCAAAAATTTGACTGTCTCAGAAAATTATGAAAAATTCACCGTTGGATAATTTCGACGTCCTGATTCCAAAAATAATATTTATTTTATCTAAATAATTTTCTAAATATGTGAATTTTCACTTTTAAAATAAAAACCGACATTTATAAAAAATTCACGGGTTTTGACAGAAATGGCTTTCAAACCTTAATAAAAATTTTAATTGCATTCATAAAATTATAAGATCATTTATATTTAATAAAAATTAATTTAATATTAATAATAATATTTTATTAAAATATTATTTAATTCAAAAATCCTTTAATTTAATAAAATATAATTCTTAATTATATAATAACTAAAAACATCATTTGTACTTTAAAAACTAATTACAATGCATCAAAAATGACTAGAAATTATATTCATTATTATATAAAAAAATAATGTACATGAACATGGTGCTACTTATTTGTTACATAACCCCTTAAAATAGCCACATAAGACCTAAGGGTAAGGTGTGCGATGGTGACAGACTCTTGGGGTTGCTCGGATAACATCGCTCGAGTGGTGATCTCTATCGACTTCCATTTTTCCCGTAGACGATCACGTTCGAGCTTGACTTGATGAAGCTCAGCTTGGGCTTGGTCAACGGAAAAGCCCAAAGACGCCACCTCCTTTCCGAGCTCCGACAAATGGGCTTTGTAAGGGGAAATTCTACTAGATGAGGCCATCGCTTCTTTTGTCTGAGTAGAAAATTGGTTCGTTAAAGCCTTATATTTAAACTACCCAGATGATCACTGTTCAACGGCTATAAAAGTAACGGTCACAAATCTTAAAGTAAAACTAAAAAAGTTGAAATCTTATAAAAACATTTTTCATAAAGAAAAATTTAACTGGATCAAGAGGGATTTTCCATTAATGAAATTTTGGGTCGTTACAACATTCCCCCCTTAAGAAATTTCGCCCTCGAAATTTTCCTTTCCCCACACTAAAATAAATGTGGGTAACTTAGCTTCATCATATCCTCCGACTCCCAAGTTGCTTCTTCAAACTTGTGGTTTCTCCACAACACCTTGACGAGGGGCATTGTCTTATTTCGTAGAACTTTTTCTCTACGATCCAAGATCTTCACTGGTTTCTCCTCATAAGAAAGATCGTCTTCTAATTGTACCACCTCAGAAGAGAGTACATGTGAAGGGTCTGGTATGTACTTCCTTAAGAGGGATACATGGAAGACATCATGCACCTTGGCCATAGTAGGTGGAAGTGCTAGTCGATAGGCCACAGCCCCAACACGATCAAGAATCTCGAAGGGGCCGATGTACCTTGGAATTAACTTCCCTTTCTTTCCAAACCTCATTACCTTCTTCCACGGAGATATGCGTAAAAACACCATGTCTCCGACTTTAAACTCAAGGTCTCTTCGACGATTATCTGCATAACTCTTCTGTCGACTTTGGGCTGCCTTGATATGTTGCTGAATGGTTTTCACCTTCTCCACCATTTCTTCGACCATTTCTGGTCCAAGCAGCTTACGTTCACCGACCTCATCCCAACATGCCGGTGTTCTGCACCTTTTCCCATATAGGGCTTCATATGGTGCCATTTGGATGATCGAGTGGAAACTATTATTATAAGAGAACTCAACTAGAGGAAGATGTTGATCCCATCCTCCTTTAAAGTCCATTGAGCACGCTCTCAACATATCCTCAAGTGTTTGGATAGTCCGCTCGGATTGGCCATCAGTTTGAGGATGATAGGCCGTACTGAAGTTTAGTTCAGTATTCAGAGCATGTTGAAGACTCTTCCAAAACTTAGAGGTAAATCTTGGATCTCGGCCAGACACAATAGATAGTGGTACTCCATGCAACCGTACCACTTCCCTGATATATATCCGTGCCAGTTGATCCAAAGAGAAATCCTCTCGAATATCAATGAAGTGTGCAGTCTTTGTAAGACGATCCACAATAACCCAGATTGCATTGTTGCTTTTGGATGTCCTTGGAAGTCCAGTGACGAAGTCCATGGTGATGTTCTCCCATTTCCATTCTGGTATGGGCAATGGTTGCATCATCCCCTTAGACTTCTGCCTCTCTGCCTTCACTTGCTGACACACAAGGCACTTTGATGTATATTCGGCGATCTCCTTCTTCATATTATCCCACCAAAAGTTTTCTCGGAGATCTCGATACATCTTTGTGCTCCCTGGGTGAATAGAGAAATTTGAACTATGTGCATCATCCAAAAGTTCCTTCTTCAGCTCCGAACTTTATGGGACACATAGTCTTTTCCCAAACCGCACAATTCCTTCTTCATTAACATTAAACTCTGAGGATTTTCCCTTTTTGATAGCTTCCACTTTTTCTTGGATTCTTGCATCATCCTTTTGAGCATCCTTTAACCTTTCCAAAAGAGATGGTTGAGCAATCATTTGTGAAAGGATTGATGATGTTCCCTTCTTTATGATTCCCACGTCCATCTTCATCAAGTCTAAGAAGATTGGATCCTTCTCAATTCTCATCATTGATAGAATTGCTGGATCCTTTCTACTTAGGGCATCCGCCACCTTGTTCGCCTTCCCAGGGTGGTAATGTATTGAACAGTCATAATCCTTTATGAGCTCTATCCATCTTCTCTGGCGCATAATAAGCTCTTTCTGTGTGAATATATATTTAAGACTCTTGTGGTCAGTATATATCTCACATTTCTCTCCATAGAGATAATGCCGCCAGATTTTCAAGGCAAAGATCACCGCCGCCAACTCCAGATCATGCGTTGGATAGTTTCGCTCATGGATTTTCAACTGCCTTGAGGCATAGGATATCACTTTATCATTCTGCATCAGCACACATCCTAAGCCCTTCATCGAAGCATCACTGAATACCACAAAAAGCTCCCCACTTGTGGGTAAAGTGAGCACAGGTGCAGTGATAAGCCTCCTTTTCAACTCCTTGAAGCTTTATTCGCATTCATCACTCCAAGCAAACTTTACTCCCATTCGAGTTAGCTTGGTAAGAGGGTTGGAAAATCGTGAGAAGTTTCTCACAAATCATCGGTAATATCCAGCTAACCCCAAGAAGCTACGGATATCAGTTACCGGTGTTGGCCTCGGCCATCCCTCAATTGCATCTGTTTTGGAGGGGTCCACAGATATACCATTGCTTGTGATGATATGGCCCAAGAATGAGACCTCCTTCAACCAGAACTCACACTTGCTGTACTTGGCATAGAGCTTCTCCTTGCGCAAAGTCTCCAGTACAGTTCTTAAATGCTCCTCATGGTCCTCCTTGGTTTTGGAGTATATTAGAATATCATCTATAAAGACTACCACAAATTTATCTAGGTAATCTCTAAAGACTCTATTCATCAAGTCCATGAATATTGATGGAGCATTGGTGAGTCCAAAAGGCATTACTATGAATTCATAGTGCCCGTACCTTGTACGAAAAGCAGTCTTGGGGATATCTTCCTTCTTCACCCTTACTTGATAATATCCCGACCGCAAGTCGACCTTGGAGAAGTATTGTGCTCCACGCAGCTGATCAAACAAGTCATCGATTCTTGGGAGAGGATACTTGTTCTTTATCGTGATTTTGTTAAGTTCACGATAATCGATGCAAAGCCGCATTGACCCATCCTTCTTCTTGACGAAGAGGACTGGTGCACCCCATGGTGATGCACTTGGGCGTATAAACCCTTTATCCAGATTCTCCTGTAGTTGTTTCTTCAGTTCTTCAAGCTCAACCACAACCATCCTATATGGAGTCTTGGATATTGGTAGCGCCCCAGGTATAAGTTCAATTGAGAACTCAACATCTCTTCTTGGAGGAAGACCAGGAAGTTCCTCGGGAAAAACTTCAGCGAATTCCCTCACAATAGGCATTTCTTCAAGGATGGTTTCTTCCTTGGACTCAATCATCTGAGCCAGATATGCGTGCTCAAAAGGCAGTAATATCCATGCTTGAGATGATGGAGCTAAAGGAGATTCATCTTCCTCCTGACACTTGTAAATAATCGGGGGTCCATTCTCCATATGGAGTGTGATTTACCTCTCCCGACAATTTATGTTGGCTCTATATAAGGAAAGCCAATCCATGCCAAGAATTGCATCAAATTCCACCAAAGGGAGTATGACGAGGTTCTCCGGGAAATTCAATCCACAGATTATAACAGGGGAGGATTTATACTCATGGGATGCAATGATTGCCCCATTTTCCGTACTCACCGACATCTTTACTTCCATGATTTGTGGTGGTGCAGGGATTGTTCTACTAACCTTTTGAGATATAAAAGAATGCGTAGAACCTGAATCAAAAAGTACGTTCGCTATTCTTGAATGAATAACTAGCGTACCTGTCACCACTTCGTTGTCGGGGTTCACTTCGGCAGAAGTGATGGCAAAAGCTCTTCCTTGCTGTCTTGGAGGTTGTTGATTGCCTCTGATAACCCTTGGATTAGGGCACTGATTCGCAAAATGACCCGGTTATTTGCATTTGAAGCATTGAACAACGCGTTGATGTTCGAACGGAGTGTTCCTCCCCTCCGTCGCAGTCGCGGGTCCTTCTTGCTGACAGTTAACAGCTAGGTGCCCTTCTCTTCCACACTTGAAGCATTTTCTTGTCCCACTAAGGCAATTTCCAGGGTGCTTTTTTCCACACTTTTGGCAAGTGGGGTGCTGGAATTTCTTAGCGCCGTTGGATTTATCCATCGGACCACCAGCATTGAAGTCCACCTTCCGCTTCTTGTCCCCATGATACCCCTGTGATTCTACGATCTCCATTTCAACCTTGAGGGCACATCGGACAATTTCCTCATAGCTGTCGAAGTCACGGATTGCTAATGCTTTCCGTAAGCTAGGCTTCATCCCACCAAAGAAGCGGTCAACCTTGCATTCGGGGGTAATGATAAAGCCGGAAGCGTATCGTGCAAGCCTTGTGATGTTTGCCTCGTACGCTCCCACAGATTCCTCATCTTTCTGCTTGAGGGAAAGGAAGTCCCTTTCCATCTTATGACGGAGGGTGCGTGGAAAATATTTATCGAAAAACATCTTCCGGAATTCCTTCCATTCCAAAGCCTCGATCTCCTCCTCAGGCTTCGTATTTTTGATCAACGTCCACCATTGATCAGCTTCACCCTCCATACGATAAGCCTCCAGGAGAACCTTCTATTTTTCAGAGCATTGGAGGATGGAGAATATCTTTTCAATGGAGTTGATCCATTGTTCAGCAATCGTGGGATCGGATGATCCACTAAAAGTAGGAGGCCTTTGTCTCATGAAGCTTTCAATAGGGACTTGTTCTTTCTTAGGGGGGGGGGTTGAACGTTCCTCTTGACCAGTGTTTCTATTCAAAACTTGAGTTAGCTGAGAGAGAAGCGTGACAAAGTTCGTGATTCCCGCTCCCATTGGATTGGACATCTCATAAGTACAATCATCACACTGATCTTCACAACGGTTGTTAGCCCGAGTTCTCCTATTACCGGCCATTGGCTGGAATAAAAGGAAAGTTAGGGGTAACACATAAAGGGTAATCCAAAGACAAAAGTTGATGACTTAAAAATAAACTTTAATCTCTTTAACTCATGAGTCTATAGGATTCAATCCGGGATTTTCATGATCTTCCTTCTAACATATATCCTTAGGGGCATTTTTCCCTTAATAAGGGTTCATACTAAGATTGTGAATTTATCAAAACATATCCCCCGGGAGTGTCGTAACCAAGAGTGCAGCAAGGCCCATTGTCGTGCACCAGTTCCCGTTCGAGTCTAGCTCAAAGCGGTGTTTTCGGGTTTTACCCCTAGGATACATCTGTGCCAGAGCCGCCTCTACCTGCTCGTATCCAGACAGGGATGTATTTGTTTGATAAACCACTTACTTAGTATTTACCAAAACTTAGGGATGTTTTTATTATGATTAGTCTTGTATCTAAGGCTTTACTAGGGTTTCCTAATCCCAAAAATAACTAAACCTATCCTCTGATACCAACTATGACAACCCTGCTTTTTATTACAACTTAAAAATGCTTTATTACATAAAACTTCACTTGATACAACAAAGAAGATCGAGAGGTTTAGTGTCTTTGGGGCTTAGGATCATTACATAAAAACTTTAAACTTGAAATAAAACATCCTTATTGAAAACTTCCTTTACATGACCACTACATTCCTTCGTACTTAGCATTGCATGGGATAACCTGAGGACATGCATAAGAAAAGGGTGAGCTATAAAGCCCAGTAAGGGAGTAAACAATGAATAACATGAGGAGTGAAATACATGTTAGGCAATAGGCATATCAATAGAGAATAATAGAAACATGAACATAAAGGCATGATAAAGCATGATAATTATAACATGGAAATGTGGCAACAACACTTAACATTGAATTAGCATGAGCCAAGGCTCATTGCACATGGAGCATGAGTAAACCCTCATTGCACTTGAAGCACGAGTAAACCCTCGTTGCACTTGAATTAGCATGAGTCAACACTCATTTCACATGACGTATCATGATACTATACTTTACCCAATGCATTGAAGCGCTATCAGGGCGCACCCTTCTTAAACATTTCATTTCATGCATAAGTGTGCCACATGGATCATAAAACATGGATTCATAAAACATAATCATTTATTCCACGATAAAGGAATGTGGAATTCATACATGAAACTTTACAATCAATATGTAAATGTGCATAAAGGTGAATACCCTTGATGGAGAAATGGGCATGGTATTCACTACACAAAGACATTGGCTTAGAAAATCGGTGCGATTTCGGCAGCATAACGGCGTGACATAAGAATTCATAAAAAAAATTGATGAGAGAGAAAGGGGTTCCTCATCATATTTACATGTAATGGACAGTAAGGAGGTCATATATATACATGTCCCAACAATTGAAATGGAATTTAGATTCATGATACAAAAGTATTGCTTGAATGTAAAAGAAGAGAGAGAAGTTCCTTTCGGAATTTCGGCATAGTAACAGGTGTACATGGGAGGCATTTAATGAGAGAGAAAGGGGTTCTCCCATCATTCAAACAATAAGAGGGCAGTATGGGGGAGGTGCGAAACCATACCCCAACATTCATAATTGAAATAAAAAGGGCAATACAACTTAAATAAAATTGACAAAAAAATGAGAAAGGAAGAAAAAACCCTTACTTGGAAGTGTGCTTCCAAAGCCTAGAGAGAGGCTTGTGAGAGGCTTCTTGGGAGATTGGGGCACCTTGAGAGGGTTCTAGAGAGAGTAGGGCAGAGGTTGGACGAACTTCAAGAGCTTTGGGTGAGGAGGAAGTGGGAGCTTGGGTGGGTTTATATATGAAAGGTGAGAGAATTCTTTATTATTTAGGTTTGGGACCCCTTATATTAAAATAATCCAAACCACAAACCATCCCATGGTATTTGCCCATGGATTCTGGAAAAGGGAAGAGGAAAACAATATTTTACAAGTCCAAGGTCCGAACTTATTAAAAAATTAGGGTTGCTTATGTGGAGGTGAGTCAGACTCCCATGGAAATTAATTTAAAAGGCAAAGTGTTGAATAAGTCTTGAGGGCTCCATTAATGCTTTGAAAAGTGAGTCAAACAAACCCAAAACCTCATTATTTTAATGATAAAACACATATTGGCCGAACATAAGGATTATGTTATTTTATTACATCACCATTGGGTCATTATGATGTCATAAAACACATTATATATTTAAATGGTATTTAATTTTTACCCAAAAATTTGACTGTCTCAGAAAATTATGAAAAATTCACCGTTGGATAATTTCGACGTCCTGATTCCAAAAATAATATTTATTTTATCTAAATAATTCTCTAAATATGTGAATTTTCACTTTTAAAATAAAAACCGACATTTATAAAAAATTCACGGGTTTTGACAGAAATGGCTTTCAAACCTTAATAAAAATTTTAATTGCATTCATAAAATTAAAAGATCATTTATATTTAATAAAAATTAATTTAATATTAATAATAATATTTTATTAAAATATTATTTAATTCAAAAATCCTTTAATTTAATAAAATATAATTCTTAATTAAATAATAACTAAAAACATCATTTGTACTTTAAAAACTAATTACAATGCATCAAAAATGACTAGAAATTATATTCATTATTATATACAAAAATAATGTACATGAACATGGTGCTACGTATTTGTTACATAACCCCTTAAAATAGCCGCATAAGACCTAAGGGTAAGGTGTGCGATGGTGACAGACTCTTGGGGTTGCTCGGATAACATCGCTCGAGTGGTGATCTCTATCAACTTCCATTTTTCCCGTAGACGATCACGTTCGAGCTTGACTTGATGAAGCTCAGCTTGGGCTTGGTCAAGGGCAAAGCCCAAAGACGCCACCTCCTTTCCGAGCTCCGACAAATGGGCTTCGTAAGGGGAAATTCTACTGGATGAGGCCATCGCTTCTTTTGTCTGAGTAGAAAATTGGTTCGTTAAAGCCTTATATTTAAACTACCCAGATGATCACTGTTCAATGGCTATAAATGTAACGGTCACAAATCTTAAAGTAAAACTAAAAAAGTTTATATCTTATAAAAACATTTTTCATAAAGAAAAATTTAACTGGATCAAGAGGGATTTTCCATTAATGAAATTTTGGGTCGTTACAGAAGCACCTTGAAACAAAAACATGATTTATAATGATAAAAAATGTATACCTAGTGATATGACTCAAGAAAAACATAGAAAAATCAACCCATTACTATATGATGCATGTACCATAATTTTCCCAGCAACTAGTGTTTTCATGTAATGAGTCAAAAATAGAATTTAGCATGCAGTTGTATGGATACGTCAGCCACCGCACCAACACTGGATTCCCTTGCCTGAAATCAGAACTCGAAACACTTAACAATATTTCCCCAAACCAAACTCAAGGACTCTAGGTTATTAAGGTAGAAACAACCACTTTTGATACCACATTGTCATGACCCATCCCACAGGACCCAGCCAAGACTACCCCAGGCCACCCATTCACAGGCCAGGGGCTGGTGACTTTCACCGTGTAAGAATATCCCAAAAAGGGAAGGTTTTTCCTTTAAACCTGCAAACATGCACAAATATCCAACAACGAAAAGTAAACAAAAATTAAACCAAAAATGTCACTGATAAAACTAATGAGAGTATAGTACAAATTGAAAGTAAAAAATGGGCCATAATATTATCCCAAAACCACAAAATAAATTACAACTTCGACGGTATATTCACTCAAGACCCTACATGAAGGGTAGGTGAAATATAGCTACCTATAGTTGTAGAAGTACACCCATCCATCCCATCTCACTGAGAACCACATGATCCTGGACCACCAAGGTCTCTATCGTATTATCTATTTCCTGAACAGGACACAACACGTGTGGGATATGCCTGTGTAGGGGTGAGTAAAACAATACTCAGTAGGTACCCTAAACCACAATGGAAAGACCAAACCACAATGGAAAGACCAAACAACAATACCACAAATAAATACAAAAATGCAATACCACAATTAAAAAACACCAAGAAAAAATATATAACATAGATAGATCACACCAGGTATAACTCAATGTATTGAAAATAAAATTATTATCCATAAAGTTGAATCATCTTGTACTACTAAGGGACCCATCCCGGTTGAGTCACTGAGTTTTTATTGGCTACTGGACCACTGAGGTCCACTTATCAACTAGACCACAAAGTTATGTATTGCTACAAGATCACTAAGGTTCGCTTTGCTTCTATACCACTGAGTTCTGCATAGCTACAGAACCATGGAGGTCCGATTGGGTACAGGACCACTGAGGTCAGCTTGGATACTAGACCACAGAGGTCCGCACGGCTACTGGACCACTCAGATCTGCTCAGCTATTAGACCACTGTGGTTTTCTCGGCTATTGGACAACTAAAATACACTCTACTACAGGACCAATGAGTTGTTTCACATCATATCCTTCATGTCATAGCCAACTGTAGGATTTCCGCTCTCCAGTATGCTTGATTCTGTGAGATTCTACTCCTCTAGCCATCTGTCATATCTCGACTGCCACAAAAACACACTTTGAGTATATCCAAAGGTCTGTCTCATCGCAAGGGTCCCAATACCATAGACAGTGATTCAATTGGATGGTTGGTCTAAAGGATATAGATGTTTTAGTAAACAATAGCTAGTTACATATAGGCACAGTCTGAATTGGTTGGACAACCCGACCAAACCGCACCATGGGTCCCATATGACCCGTCCTGGGTCGGTCGACCCAACTAGACCTGGTTAGGTGTAGGCTAGCCTGGTCTGGCTTGGCTGAGTGACCAATCTCATTGGGCCTTTCTGGACCCACCCCAGTTCATCTATGGGTCCCGCCCTCAGAGTCACCAAGCGACCCGGTCCACATTCTCCGTCCCAATCTGACTTTGTCAGGTTAGTTTCTTTCTATCCATGCCACAAATTGGCCAAGATTCCTATCTGTCCCAGCCCATTTGGTGGGCTGTTTCTCCTCAAGCTCGAGGTGCCGAATAGCTCGGTTCACTATGTCCACCCGATCCTCATCGGTGGAACGGTTGGTGTTAAGCCCAAATTCCTTCTCGTATACAGTTTGCGCAACCACGGGGCCAAAAAAGGATAGCCGCAACCCCTCCACTCGTTCTCCTGTGTGTACCATGTTCCAGCGCATGTTGTGGCCCACCACGCAGGCTGGTCAAACCTATACATCACCCCACCATCACTACCCATGAACCATCGTGACCCCTACTAGTCGCAGCCTCTCCAGCCTCAGTGTGCCTCCAGGGCTTGCCACCTCCCGCTCGCGAATACCACCACTGGCCCTTACAACCATTTTGGCCTCTAATCACCGCCGCAACCCACTTTTCCATGCCACTACCTCCACTATCGTTGGATCCCTTGCCAGCGGTTGTTCATCTGACGCTGCTGTCTCTCTTGGCCTTCTTGCCCGAGTTGATCTACTACTGTGGTCCTTCATAGACCATGGTTGTCATCACATCATGAAAAGTGGATAAATGGAAAGAGTAGACTAATATGATCAGAACAAACAAAGGACGGACCACAACCTTTATTTGTGTCTTTTTGGTTTGTCCTTGTTAGGAGGCTCAACAATGGATAATCAAAATGTAAAATCAGCATCCGACAATTCCCTGCCTGAAAATCCCCATATCCCAAAAATACGGCCGATCCATGGGTAAAACTGTTAGTGGATTGAACACATTTATCATTTAAGAAGAAGAACGGTGGAAGGTAATCACTTAGAAAAATAAACCCATGCCTGGGAAAATGAGATCGTTTGAGGATGATCCCTTGTCGCCATCTTTCTATCTCTAGTTCGATTCGATCTCCAAGGGTATCATCAATGATTTATGATTCTCTGGTGTTCATTTTTGGAGAGGTTTCATTTTTCATTCATCATAAGAATTCTAGGTTTGTTCATCCACCCTGAATCCCTATTTAATTAAAGAAGGAAGAGGCTATGTGCATTGCAGCATCTCCATGTTGATTTATTAATGTATTGCATTGATGATTTTTAGCATCGCCACATCAAGCCTTTACAGCGATGCTATGTCACTGAAAAATGCTGAAAGAAATAAAATAATAATTTTCAATGTTTATTTTATTTTCCTTTAAAACATACAAAAATTAGCATTCTCCCTCGACCTGCACCAATCGAGGATAGGCCCTGCTTATAGAGAATATATCATTACAGAATCAATGGTGGTCTCAGATATTTAATTTGAGGTACCATTTGTTAGTTATTAGGATTAAAAAATGAAATAATTTTTATTTAAATAATTTTATTTACAGTTATGTTCATAAAACCATCTTTAAATGTTGGCACATGTTGACCAATGTTAGGCTCTTCCTAAGGAAATCACACCCTCATGAGATCAATGATACACTCATATTTGTAGTCTGAGTTACTGTTTATGAGTTATATGGATTTGAAAATAAAATAATCATAATTAAATTATTTTATTTACGACCATAAAATAATTTCCACTATTATCCCACACCGTCAAATTCTAGGCTCTTCCTATATAAGTCACACCCTCACAAGATCAATGGTGGTCTTAGATTTTCAATCTGAGTCACCATTAATGAGTTATAAGGACTTGAAAAATAAAATAATTATTTTTTTACGATTATTACATTTTATAGAATTCTCACTAGATTCCCATTATGAAATAACTAAAGTCATTCCTAGGGCGAACCCACTATCTTGAACCCAACAGTGAACTCATATTTCTAATCCGGGAAACTGTTTAATATTTATTTCATTTTTTTAGGAAAAATACTCACAGGCGCTATTTAAAACATAAAATATTTTGATAGACCATTCCAGGAGCACCGGGTCTCAGAATTACATTCCATCTCAGTGTATGGTCTCAGAATAATCCATAAAAATTTAAAAAATATTCATTTAATTCTGATACATTATGTTACAAGTGAGATGAAATATTCTTAAATTGTGTCTTAACTCTCTTCGAACTCGTACATGATTTCAATATACTAAATATAGGTTTATTATACTTCTTGTACAAAAAAAATTCTTATAAATAACATCATATATTGTTTTGTTATGACCATATATTAAATTATTTTTATGGAGCCTATTTTATGGTTTCACTTCGGGTAATATTCGCTTGGTTCTTTTCATGTGTCTTAATTTGTTATATCATTTTTCCATATAATAATATCATGACTAAAAAATTTATATCATGATATATATATATATATATATCATTTCTATCCTGTATATGTATATTTTAATAATATAGAGCATAATGAAGTGTGAAATGGAATACACTATTTAGGGATACGGTAACCCATATGTACGCATGAACGTTGTTTCCATTTTTAATGTCGTGCTGAAAGAAATTATTTAAATGACATATGTAAAAATATATATTTTTAAATATAATTATTCCATTAGAATTATTATATCATATAATTTCACTAAACTCATCCTTAATACAATCCATGTGGTGTGTGAACAAATCGCATCACATTTAGGGGAAGTTAATTCACACTTCCTCAAACATTCTTATCGTATTAACACCAAAAGGAATGTAAAAGGTAAGTGTTGTAAAAAGTAAAAAAGCATAAATAAATAAATAAAATTATATATTATATCTATATATTTATTTTCCATCATAATGGCCACAATTATTGGTGGTGAATGAAAAATGAACAATCATCGCTTCGTGAGGGAGTAGTTTTACGGACACATAAATAGTATGTTAAATATCTATTAGATGGGTGTGTGTGTGGAAGTGTAGGTCAAAACCTAAGAAAAAGACCCATTTATATTAAGGATAATGGTATTTTAATACCAATATGGAATAAATATAGTGTTGGCTTGTAAAAGTTAAATAATGGAAATGAGCTTAATAGATGATATTACCTTTTAATCGGGTAACTCCATTTGGTTTGTGCCAAAAGGCATCCATGAATTTATCTCCTCCCAAGGTTTGAATTATATATGAAATGTAAGTAATTTGGGAGGATAAATGGGTAGTTATAGTGTGAATTAAATGTATTTATATTTGTGAATAAAAGAAAAGGACTGATACCCTTTTATCAAAGTTGGAGTTGCATTTTAGGAAACTCCAAGACTATTAATTTATCAGAAATTAATTTTTGACTTAAAATATCTCGAAAAATATTAATTTCTATGTTTACATGAGGATGGGTTGGAATAATATAAACTAATAAATTTTATACATGTTTAGGTCATAAAATTAACATTTTCTTTTGGCTTCAATCATTAAATTTATCTCTTACTGTAAAAACATGTCTTTCTACAATATATGGTTAATATTGGTACTATAAAATGGAAAATGACCCAAATTAGATATTAAATGAAAAATATAACATTATCATAATCATTTTTCTGAATTATAGATATTTATTAATTTTATAAAATTTACTATAATGTTATATATTTTAATTTACCACTTATATCATTTTCGATACTATACAATGTTTACATTTTTAAAAATATATAACCAATATTATAACTTAAAACCAATACATCCAATCTACCAATAAAATGTATAAGATATCTATAAATTCTTTTATTTAACTAAATAATTCAAATTATAATTAATTTAATATTCTTAACATAATTAATTTGATATCACAATTAATTAAAAAATTATTTCAACATTATTATTCAATCCTTTAATTAAGTTATTTCTTGTATAAAAATTAAAAATAATTTATGATAATGAATATATATTTAATATATTTTTAATGAATATTTATATTCTGATTTTAATTATGTATATCCCTTTATTAAAAACTATAAATTTATTAAAATTTGAATATTTCATTTTTAATTCTTATTTAAAAAATATAAACAATGTTATAATCTGACTGAAATGGCTTAAAACAGATCATATTTTGGTCAAAAAAAAATTATCAAGTGAAATTTGGAGAAGTGTTAGAGTAATTTTATATTATGATAATATTATTTTTACCTTTAATTACTTTATTTATCTTTAACTGTGGTAAATAAAATTCAAAAGTTTCTATTTAAGAATCATTAATTTGATCCTAAGACTATTTTTTTATACTTATTATAATCAATTATTTCCATTTTTTCTAATTTCTAATTATATAAATTATAAATTTATGTGTATTTCTAATCTCACAAATGTGGCTAAAAGGCAAGTTAAAGAAATGTTCAAAAGTTCAATAACTTTTTTTACATAATCCTATTATAAAAATGATTCCAATGAAATATATTGGAATAATATATATTTTATTTATTTGTTGTGAAATTAAAATAAATGTTGTGTAAAATAGTTATTTAAATGAAAAACACAGTTTTTAACTACAATGTTGTATTTTTGCCTATTCATCAAGATTGAAACATTTAAAAAAGATACCAAAAATTAACCCTAAGCTAATTTTGAAATTCTAAAGCCAAAGAAATTTTTATTTTAAAAAAATAAATTTCTATGAGTGTCTAAAATAAATATTATTATTTTTCATAGAAAATATGAAAAACAGTTCACTTATGGAAATATTAATTTTAAACATATAAAGAATTTTCCAAAAATTACATTTTCTATTATCAAAAAAATTATAACTAACATTTAAAAATTATTTATTACTATTCATATTACATTTTAATGACTATTTTATACATATATTATTTAAATAATTGTAATAGTAAAGTGTTGTTTCGCAGAAACTCAATGTTGCATGTAACACAAGCCATGTAAGTGTTGCGTGTAATGTGAGCTTCCCTTGGTGTTGTGTATAAAATAATCCAAAATGTAGTTCTATTATTTAAAAAAAAATCAATATTTATTATTTCAAGAAGTGAACTATGAAAATATTAAATTAATTCTACAAAATATATTTTCAGAAAATCTTGGGGTGGTACAAGAAGAATATATTTTTTAAAAATCAAATGTTTTTTTGAAAATAATACTATTTTAAAGAATTTTTTAAAAAAACAATAATTCATTAAAGGCCTTCATAGATTTGGGATTATTCAACAAGTTCCAAATGGATTTGGACTCTTAAATACATTAATAGAATGTTTGAGGAAAGTCGTTAATGTCCATAATTCCTTTTCCCAAACCTAAGAATAATATTTATTCTTAATAAACTGTTTATAATAACATTATTATTAATAATTACATATTCTTTATTAATCTTTTGATTAATATTTATTTTTAATTATTTAATTCAAACTATATTAGTTACAATACTATATATATTAATTACATCATTTTTCATATTTATTATGTAGATATTTAACAAAATAATTAATATCTATAAATAATTTAATTGATAAAATTTAATAATAGTAAAATTATCAATAATATTTTTAATAAGGTAAATAATAATATAATAATTAATAATAATAATTCAATTAAATATTTAATGTGTAAATTCTATATTTATAAAATATTTGTTCTTTTTCATTTAATTATATTTTTTATTATATTTATTGTAGAGACCCCAATATTGACGTACATGGACATTACATTACATTTGCGGAATACTTAATACATAATAAAAACCAAAAATCAAGGACCATAATAGTTTAGTGTCTATGGAAACTCGGAATATAATCTTCTAATCGTGGTAGAAGATTTTCAACATCTCTCATAAAGATCTTCCCCTTTTGTTTCATACCTAAAACCTTTCTTTATATCATGGGGAAAAGAAAACATAAAGAGGGTGAGATAAAATTCTCATTAAGGGTATTCATGGAGAAAATAAAACAAACCATATAAATTTGAACTTAAAAACATGAATATAATTTTTAAACATCAAAATCTTGAGAAATGAAATAAAACATGGCATTACGTAAGTCATAGATCATAATGGAACATCAATAATGATAAAATATCATGGGAATAAAACATGTAATTGTGGAAAACCATTAAGCACTTGATATGATTTCCATAGTAGCCAAGGAATTTCTCTTAAGACCATCTTAGTGGACAAAGTCCCTTACTGAATCGAGTTCACTCCTCGTTCCAGTACTGTATCACTAAACCAGATTTACTTGTCGTTCCAGCCATGTCTATATCATGAGATATAAATTTTTATCCAATTCATTGGAGGGAGATATAGGTCCCATACATCTCTTAATTAAACCATTATTATGTGTGCCACAAAACAATCATAAATCATTCATCATAACCCAAAGAATAAAATGGGTTTCATAAACATCATCCCATCCTGACATAATCTATATAAAACCAATGGATATCATTTCATCATAATAAAAATCAAACCATGTAAATAATGGATACATTATACTTGAAGAATTAACATGCTAAATAATGTCAATCTTATATGGAAAATTGTTTTGATAAAACAATTGAAATGAATTGTTGAGGAAAATATTCTTTCTTCTTCAAAATCATTTTCTTTTCCCAAAATGATGCGGAATTTTAAAATAAAAGGATTTTATTAAAAATAATAATGAAACATTATAGAGTAAGAAACATGAAAATAAGGCATTAGGAAACCGTAAAAATCTGTTCATTCCTTATAAGTTAAAAAAACATTCTCCTCGTACTTTTAACAGAAAAATCAAAAAGTACCATGTATGGTAAACCAAAGAAAGATTCATTCCATAACGCAAAGTAAAAGTCAAATAGGGGTAAACATGAATTTAAAAAAACATGGAATAATATTAAACACTTTATGAAAAACATTTTTTTATGGACATAGATGAAAAATATAACCCCAGTAAATACTTACGTAAAAACAATTTCGCATAAAAATGAGATAGAAAAATTATCCCTTACCCTAGGTCCGATATGCTTCATATTTATCCGAAACTCCTTTATAATGATTTAAAGAATGACATTTAATTATTACATAATCATATTCATTGTTATTATATAATATATGGTTCACTTATGACTTTATATTACCCATTCTTTTGCACATTCCTTGTTAAAACAGCATTTTGGGTAAAATCGTTTCTTTTATCGTACTTGTTTTGACTTTTTATTCTTGATATTATTACTTATATCCTGATTTACATAATTCCAGAATGTAGAACATGATTTATATATAATATATATTCACAATATAAATATATATTATAGATCTATAAATGGAATGAAATACACCGTTCATGGAGACGGTAGGCCATACGTACGCATAAACGCTGTTTTCGTTTCCTTATTGAATTCAATGGAATTAAGTAAATGAAACATATATTTACATAAATACAATATAATTATTATTTAATATATTTCATGATTATTTATTATATACACTTTATAATCATACTTGAATGGTTAATCATGGAAAATGAATCTCATCGCGTTCATGGAGACGGTAGTCCGTACGTACGCACGAGCGATGATATAATTCTTTTGAAATTAAAATAATATATAATTGGATGTCATATCATATATAAATAATCATAATAATGTTATATTTATTATTTATATCATTCATACTGATTATTATACCCATCCAAATGATGAAATGTTTGAATAACAAACTACACCACAACGTTGAGACGGTAAGTCGTACATATGCATGTGTGGTGAATTTTTCATTCATAGGATGGATATAATAACTAATATGGTTATAAATTTTTTATAAAAACATCACACTATATAAAATATACTGGAGTTATAATTTTATAATGGAAACAATAAATAAGGAGGAAGTGGAAGAAGAAATGAACTTGAAATAGGTGGTGAGATATTTACCTCTTCCTCGGGTTCTTCCTTTGGATTTGATCAAAAGGGATATTTAGGTTGGCTTTATGACTAAAATAAGGCCACTAGAATTAATGGAGGATATTTTAGATGGTATTTGGTCAGGGTTTGGCCGATCCAAATGGATTTGGATGAGTGAATGTGGGAGAAGAGGGAGTGCCCTTTTTTAAGAGGGGTGATGGGAACCTTTGGAAAAACTTAAAATATTATTTCATAATAAATTAATATTCGGTTTATAATGGCTCCAAAGTAACTTATTTCAACTCTAGGGTGGGGATGGGTCAAAATCATCTCTACCAATATGTTTTAGACAAATTTATGTTTCAAATTTAACCTTATCATTTAAATTCAACTCTAAGTTAAATAATTTAACTTTTACCATGTCTTCTTGTATTCTTAAACTATATGGTTAATAAACATAATATAAACTACCAAAATAACCCTAATTGGTTCATTAATGTCATATATATTATTATACAAGTATTTTGGCTGAGCCTTATATTTTTAAGACAATTATATCAATTAATAATATGATATTTGTTTTAAAATCTCTTTTATGTAAATTTTGACACTATTTGGTATTTTGTTTTTTCTAATTTTATAAAAGCATTATTACTTTGAAAAAAAATCATATAACAAACACTAATATGTTATATTAACCAATAAAATTATTTTATTTCATAAAAAGTCTCAAATTACATTTATATGGGTATTTATAATATCAATTATGTTAATATTTCATTAATAAGGTAATTACTGCATCATCATTGTGTCAAAAATAAATTAAGTTAATTAATTTCTAAAAAATATAAATAGAATAAAATTATTTAGAAAATATTATTATATTTATAATTAATATTTATAGTCTAATTTATTTTATGTATAACCCTATAATAAAATGTTTTAGTTATTAAACTTTGATTTTAACCATTTTAACTCTTCTTTAAATAAAATAACAATAAATGTACTAATCTAATCCAAGTGGACCTAAAGGGTAATATTTTATTCATAAGGATTGTTTTGGTCGAATTATACTTATCCAATAGAATTAGGACTTGTGTTAGGTAATAATAATATAATTTTTACCCTTAATTACCCTATTTACTTTTAACTGTTGTAAATAAAAGTAAAAGTTACTATTCACCAAAAAATTATTTTTATCTTATTTAACCACATTTTACTCCTTGATATTAACTGTTTCACTCATATTATCGAAATTCAACTCATATAATAGGTAAAATTAATTTTTATGTAAATTTTCAAATGCTTCTAGGAGGTGGGAAAAAGATGGTAAAATGTTCAATAAAATTTTCATATATCTAAAATTATTATAAAATGAATCCAATGAAATACATTGAACTTATATAGATATTATGTATCTATTGTGACCTAAATTAAATTTAAATAAAATAAATGATTATTCAAATAAAAATTCGGTTTTAACTAATAACTCAGTGTTTTCACTATTCATCAAAAATTGAAAGTTTTCATAAAAATACCAAAAATTCACCCTAAGATAATTTCAATATTCCGAATCCAAATATGACATCCATTTTGAATGATAAAATTTATAAAATTTCAAAAATTGGGTATTACAATTCATAATGGCTAGTTTATATAATATTTTAATAACATATCGTTGTTTATTGAAACTCAGTATTGCGTACAACACAAGCTATCGAGGAAGGTCACTCTTCGTGTAATGCAAGGAAAGTCAGGGTTGTGTGTGGGGAATGCTTCCTTTGGTGTTATGTATAACATACTCAAAATATAGTTCTGTTATACATTGATCAAAATCTATACTTGTTGTTGTGTAAAATGAATGTTATTCGAAAGAACTTGAAATTGTGTTCATCACAAGACAAGAATAGTGTTGCATATACTACAACCTAATATAGTGTAGCATATAGGTCAAGCTTATCATGGTGAAGCGTAAAACAAAATACATCAAAGAAATTAAAAAGAAAAATTCTCATAAAATCTCAGGGTGTTACATTCTATTCCCCTTAAAATGAATTTCTCCCTCGAAATTCTTTGGGGTTATAAATGGTTTTCTACTTAAAAGTTTCTTTCATAGAAACCCACATCATAAAAAGGAATACTAAAACATAATTTTAAAAAGGAAAGTTAGAAACATAACTGATACCCAAACTAACTCATCACTGAGTTTCCACATAAGATAATATAGGTGAAAATATGGATATGGAAGGGAAATATAAACATCAGGTTTTGATAGAGAGTAGTAGAGAACATGGCTATGAAAAATCCAACAATCAAAAATACATAAATTTGTGATGATATAAGGTACCATCTAATTCATCAGATATGAGGGCACAAGGACAACATTTTTGGTTTTCAAGATCATTTCCCTAATTTTGAAGAATTTTTTAATAAAAAGAAATACTTACTTGATTTTGGTACAATCTCACTGTTGTTTGTGCCTTGAACAATTTCCACTTCATCTCTTAAAGAAATGAAGTTGAATTTGTCCTCCGTGAAATGTTAGCAGATCATGCGATAGAAAGATAGGTCATTCCATCTATCTCAAACATAAGGTTAGCAAAATTTATATACATAAGTCCATCTTGTGGTGGGATTAATCGTATATGGTTCCAAAAATGGACTTATACTTCATCTATCATACCGATTGATAATATAAAACTTGTTTCTACTAACCGGGGACTTCCTGAAGGCTAGTGGTAGGTGATAAAGTCATGTCACACTTCTGTTGTGGGTTCGATTCCCGTAACCTTGTCCGACGCGACGTGTTGTCGTCCTTACTACAGGTTGTCCTTTTTCTACAACATCGCCATTATAAAATTCTAGAAATAATATTGAAAAAAGGTTCTAGTCTTAAACAATACTATCTGATGGCAAACATAATCCATTCCATTCTTTATGCTTATCCAAAATACTTCTATCCAATATCATAGTATAAAGTAAACGATTACTAGATATTTCATCTACCAAGAATGTCAATACCATCATTTATCCCCCATATATCATACGATATATCCTGTTGGTCACGTTCCAAACATGTGAATACCTTAGTCATGTATTCTGTTGAAAAATGAACCTTAGTGAAAACCTGAATGCTGTCAAAAGTTAACTCTTTCCATATACCAAAATCCCAAAATTTCTATATACTCAAAACATGATATCACTTTGTCCTTATATCAGTCATGAGTTATTAATACTATCAAACATTTCATTATCTCTTTATCCCTTCATTATGCGCATATCATATTCTTTCAAAAAATATCTGAATAACCTTTCATGGTTACCGGTACTATTCAACATATACTTTCAAATACTATAGGAAAAACAATAGTGTAACAATCCCTAGATGTTTCTTTATTCCACATTACAATTAAATTACCTATACAACATAACTCTTGATAAACATACAATCATTCCACTACCTTCTTAAACCATCAACTGAGCTTCATCATTTTATTCCTTGAAACTTATTTCATATCATATATCATTTGTACTCTCCTCATAATCATCAACATAAATACTACCCATACTACCATGCTGATTCTCTTCATGAAATTTTCCCTTAGAGCATTGCTTTGCATAATGCCTATACATTCCACATTTAAAACATTTAACCATTGTTGATGTATTAGCAATACCATTATCCTTATCCATGGTGTTAACTGAACCTTTTTCCTTTGAAATTACTGGCTTTGTGTCCTTTTCCACACCCAAAGAATCTTCCCATTCCTTTGAAACATTATACTTGATGCCTCTTCCAACATGATTTACATGAGGAAAATTTAACTTTCTTTCCTCTATGATCATCATGAAACTCATTCTTTCTCTTATTAGTCGAGTCAAGAAACATACCAAAGTAGATATTATTGATCATATTATGAGATTGCTGATTAGGAATAATAATGATTTTTGGACATCTAAATCCCATTTAATTTGGTTGCTCGTGAAGAATATCATTCCATTATACATCATATTCTCCATTAACATGAATCCTCCTATTTCCTACTATTTCTTAAACCTCAAAAATAATAGTACGAGAGGCAAAATTCGTACTAGAAAAACAACATAATCAAGGGGGAGAATATTAAATCTATAACAACTTAGGTTTAATTCTATGATCGTTACCATGATTCTAGGACTACAACCTATACATATACGTATCCTTAGGGACATCCCTAGACATACCTTAGTAATATATCTAGGGATCTCACTAATGTTTTCGCATTCTAGTTTCCAATGGTTTACTAATCCTTTCCTTTGATACCAACTGTAGAGACCCCAAACATGACGTACATGGAAATTACATTACTTTTACGGAATACTTAATACATAACAAAAACCAACATTCAAGGACCGTAATAGTTTGGTGTCTTTGGAAACTCGGAACATAATCTTCAAATCGTGGAGAAAGATCTTCAACATCTCCCATAATGATCTTCCCCTTTTGTTTTCTTACCTAAAACAATTATTTATATCCTGGGGAAAAGAAAACATAAAAACGGTGAGATCAAATGCCCAGTAAGGGTAAGCAAGGAGAAAATAAAACAAACCATATACATTTGAACTTAAAAACATGAATACAATGTTTAAACATCAAAATCTTCAACAATGAAATAAAACATGGTAGTACGTAAAGAATAGATCATAATGGAAGATTGATAGGGATAAAATAGAATGGTAATAAAACATGTAATCTTGGAAAACCATTAACCACTCAATATTATTTCCATAGTAGCCAAGGCATTGCTTCCAAGACCATCTTAGTGGACAAAGTCCCTTACTGAATCGAGTTCACTCCTTGTTCTAGTCCTGTATCACTGAACATGATTAACTTTCTGTTACAGCCATGTCTATCTCATGAGATATAAATCATTACCCAATGAATTGGAGGTATATATAGGTCCCACCCATCTCATAATGAAACCATTCTTATGTGTGCCACAAAACAATCATAAATCATTCATCATAACCCAAAGAATAAAATGCATTTCATAAAAATCATCCCATCATTACATAATCCATATAAAACCAATGGATATCATTTCATCATAATAAAAATAAATCCATTTAAACAATAGAGACATTATACTTGAAACATAAACATGGTAGGTAATGTCATTTTAGATGGAAAATAGTTTTGCTAAAACACATGAAATGAATTCTTGAGGAAAATATGCTTTCTTCATAAAAATAATTTTATTTTCACAAAATGCCATGAAATTTTAAAAGAAAAGGATTTTGTGGAAAATAATCATGAAATATTGTAGAGTAAGCTACATGAAAAGAATGATTTATGAAACCGTAAAAATCTGTTCATGTCGTATAAGTTAAAAAAACATTCTTCTTGTACTTTTAATGGAAGAATCAAAAAGTACCACGTATGGTAAACAAAAGAAATATTCCTTCCATAAAACAAAGTAAAAGTAAAATAGGGGTAAACATGACTTTAAAAATACATGGAATAATATTAAACACTTTATGAAAAACATTTTTTTATGGAAATGGATGGAAAATATAACCCCAGTAAATACTTACATAAAAGCAATCTCGGATAAAAATGAGATTGTAAAATTATCCCTTACCTTAGGTTCGATATGCTTCATATGTATCCAAACCTCCTTTATAATGATTTAACGAATTTAATTGACTTATTAAAGAATCATATTCACTGTTATTATATCATATATGGTTCACTTATAACTTTATATTACCCGTTATTTTTTAAATTCCTGGTTAAAGCAGCGTTTTGGGTAAAATCGTTTCTTTTATCTTACGTGTTTCGACTTGTTGTTCTTGATATTATTACTTATATCCTGATTTAATTAATTCCAGAATGTAAAACATGATTTATATAAAATATATATTCAGAATATAAATATATATGATAGATCGATAAATGGAATGAAATACACCGTTCATGGAGACGGTAGGCCGTATTTACGCATGAATGTTGTTTCCGTTTCCTTATTAAATTGAATGGAATTAAGTAAATGAAACATATATGTACATAAATACGGTATCATTATTATTTAATATCCTTCATGATTATTTATTATATATACCTTATAATCATACTTGAATGGTTAATCATGGAAAATGAATCTCATCGCGTTCGTGGAGACGATAGTCTGTACGTACGCACGAGTGATGATATCATTATTTTGATATTAAAATTGTATATAATTGGATGGTATATCATATATAAATAATCCTAATAATGTTATATTTATTATTTATATCATTTATACTCATTATTATACCCATCCAAATGATGGAATGTTTGAATAAAAAACTGCACCATGACGTGGAGACGGTAAGCCGTACGTATGCACGAGTAGTGACTTTTTCATTCATAGGATGGATAAAATAACTAATATGGTTGTACCATTTTTGTAAAAACATAAAATTATATAAAATATACTAGATTTTTTGTTTTATAATGGAAACAATAAATAAGGTGGATGTGGATGAAGAAAGGAACTTGAAATAGGTGGTGAGATATTTACCTCTTCCTGAGGTTCTTCCTGTTGATTTGATCAAAAGGGCTCTTTAGGTAGGATTTATGACTAAATAATGGCCTCTATAATGAAGGTAAGATATTTTATATGGTATTTGGGAAGGGTTTTTCTGAGACAAATGGCTTTTGAGGAGTGAATGTGAGAGAAGAGGGAGTGCCCTTTTATAAGAGGGGTGAGGGGCACCTTAGGAAAAACTTTCGATATTATTTTATAATAAATTCATATTCGATTTATAATGGCTCCAATGTGATTTAATTAGAGGATAGAGCGGGGATGGGTCGAAATACTCTCAAGAAATAGGTTTTATACAAGTTTAGGTTACCATCTTAACCATATCATTTAGATTTAACTCTAAGTTAAATAATTTAACTTTTACCGTGTCTTCTTGTATTCTTACACAATATGGTTAATAAACATACTATTAACTACCAATATAACCCCAATTGGTTCATTAATGTCATATATATTATTATATAAGTATTTTTTCTAAACCTTATATTTTTAAGACCATTATATCAATTAATAATATAATATTTGTTTTAAAATCTCTTTTATGTCAATTTTGACACTATTTGGTATTTTGTTTTTCTATAAATTCATAACAGCATTATTGATTCAAAATAAATTCATCTAACTGACCCTAATACGATATAGTAACCTATGAAATTAGTTTAATTCATAAAAAGTCTCAAATTACATGTATTTAGATATTTATAATATCAATTATGTTAATATTTCAGTAATAAGGTAATTATTGCATCATCATTGTGTCATAAATAAATTAAATTGTTTAATGTATAAAATATATAAATAAAATACCATTATGTAGGAAATATTTTTATATTTATAATAAATATTTATAGTCTAAATTATCTTATGTATAACCCTATAATAAAAATGTTTTAGTTATTAAACATTGATTTTAACTATTTTAACTCTTCTTTAAATAAAATAATAATAAATCTCCTAATCTAATCCAAGTGGACCTAAAGGGTAATATTTTATTCCTAATTTTGTTTTTGTCCGAATTATACTAATCCAATTGAATTAGGACACATGTTAGGGTAATAATAATATCATTTTAACCCTTAATTACCCTATTTTCTTATAACTGTGGTAAATAAAATTTAAAAGTTACTATTCCACAAAAATTATTTTTATCATATTGACCCAAATTTTTCTCCTTGATATTAACCGTGTCACTCATATTTTCGAAATTCAAATCACAGAAGCGGTAAAATTTATTTTTATGTAAATTTGAAAATGCTCTTAGGAGGTGGGTAAAAGAAGGTAAACAGTTCAATAAAATTTTTATATATCTAAAATTATTATAAAATGACTTCAATGAATTAAATTGAAATTATATAAGTATTATGTATCTAGTTTGACATAAAATTAAAATTAAATTAAATAAATCTTTATTTAAATAAAAATTCGATTTTAACCAATAACTTAGTGTTTTCACTATTCATCAAAAATTGAAAGTTTTCAGAGAAATACCAAAAATTCACCCTAGGATAATTTCGATATTTCAAATCCAAAAATGATGTCCATTTTGAAATATGAAATTTAAAAAATTTCAAAAATTGGGTATTAGAATTCAAAACTGCCAGTTTATATAATATTTTAATAACATATCGTTGTTTAGTGAAACTCGGTATTGTATACAATGCAAGCTATCGAGGAAGGTCGCTCTTATGTGTAATGAAAAGAAAGTCAGGGTTGCATGCGGGAAAGGATTTCTTTGGTGTTGTGTATAACATACTCAAAATATAGTTCAGTTATACATTGATCAAAATCTATAGTTGGTGTTGTGTAAAATGAATGTTATTTGAATGAACCTGAAATTGTGTTTATCACAAGACAAGAATATTATCGCGTATACTACAAGCTAATACGGTGTATCATATAGCACAATCTAATCTTGGTGAAGTGTACAACAAAATACATCACAGAAATAAAAAAGAATAATTCTCATAAAATCTTATGGTGTTACATTTATGAAATTATTTTAATTTTTAATTATTATTTTTATTTCATATCACTTTTTCAAATTTCATTTATATTATTTATAAAAATTATATTTTATACACATTAATAGTAAAAAAAAGAAAAACTAAAATGTTTATACAAGGTGACTGCGAAAGACTACAAAGTATAAGGTGTAAATACAATCTAAATGAAATTTTACACAATTAATAAATACTTAAAAAGAATTGAAAAATTAATAATTTATAAAAAAATTAATTTTAAATAATTATAATAAAAAAATATTCTTTCATCAAAACATAATATTTTTCTTTATAATTTTTAAATCCTTTTATTTTATAATATTTTATATATGTTTTGTAAATGTAAAATTTTTAATTTATATATTTATTATAACATTTTTTATGAGAATTTATATTTTGATTTGTAAATATTATGTTTTCTAATGATTGTTGTCTATTTCATGTAAAATAGTTTTGGGTTATTATAATGATGATTTTTTTCAAATATTTAATATATGTTTAGACTACATTTTTTTTTAATTTTTTTGTATTAATTGTTTATATTTTATATGATTTAAAATATAATGCTTGAAATGTAATGAGTTATGAAATGTTTCAATTTTTTCAATTTTAAATATTATAAAATTTAAATGATAAGTACTATCTGAAAGAAATTTAATAAATAGGATTACTATATACAAACAGTTGAATATAAATAGAAATTAATCAATATAATAATCATAAAATATTAAATGTGATATAAAAAATAATTATTTGAGATTAATTTATTAAATTGAAAACATATAAATAAATTAGTTAAATCTATTTATATGATGAGGACTCATCCCACGATCAAGTGACTGAATGAGATTTATGTATTTAGATTTTCAACCTCCATGAGGGGTGGACTATGATGATCTAGATAGGTATCTTCTTCAGGTGAATAATCCTTGAATTTACCCTGATCTATCTATGAATAATTCAGTAGAGTTTTCATTGGGATTTCATGATGAGCACCTGACCCTAATCACATTTTGTATGTGAATAGAACTTCCATCAGATGAATGAACCATAAGTCCATTGAAGGATCAATCAATAAAACCGAGGAGAGATAAATTAATTCTAAAATGATCATGGATCTTCTATATCCCACAAAAAGTAAGGATGTAATGAAAAACATTAATCCCATTCATTATAATACACATCTATGTTCATATTTGGAACATATTGTAGAGGTGATGCCTCTTTCTATGGTATAGGTGAGGACTCAAGTTTATCCTGACATGGTCTACATCATCGTCGACACATATCACCCATATTAGTAGCTTTTAAAAGTGTTTATAGATTAGAAACCTTCTCACTCTAAATAGGAACATCATACTCATATGGTAGACAATAGAAGAAACTATTGTGTATAACATGATATGATGGAATCATGTATTAAACTATATCATGGTACACTTCCTAAAAAAACAACTCTCCCTCCTCGACATGATAAATGGGTATAATTTTCCATAGTAATGTATACTGTAAAGGTATAAAAATGAATTAAAAAATGTACAAAAAAACTAATTCAATGTTATTGAATTATTAGATACTAAATCCCTCTTCTATGTGATGTAAGATATAGTATAGACATCATTATATAAAATGTATCATATTTGAGGTTTTTTGATAGATGAAATAACATCTTATACATGACTAGAATATGAATTGATGTTTTTCTACCCAAAATGGAATGATACTGTGCATGATATCATCATTGTTTGATGTCCTACCTCTAACTCAGCTTCAGGGAATAAAGAATGTTTGGATTCCTGGGTTGAAATGTAATACAATGATGAAATGAAACTAAAATCATGATTTTACCTGGTTCATTTGGTTAAACAATAAAAAATTTTATGAGACAGACTATAACTACAGAATTATCAAGCCTAATATACAATATATAATAAACTGCTATAATATATCTCAATATGGTATCCATAAAATATGAAATGGCATGTGACATTTGATAAAATATTTTCTTTCTAATTTCAAAAATTATAATATTATTTAAATTATTTTCGATTAGAATAATATATATACATACATTGGTCGATAGTATACTTTCCAACATGATATGGTATCCAACCAAATTGTGTCGCATTTTCCTGAAGAACTAGAGTGACTAAATCCACTTGTAACATATAATATAAGAAGGTGATAAATAATAAGTTGTTAAGTATAATAAATCAAATGTTAATAAAAACAATAATTATGGGAAATCAAACTTGCATCCACAGAAAGAATCTTGCATCACATCAACATCAAGCTTTTGACTATTAAAAATAGGTTCTTTGGGGGGGGGGAATTCAATCTAATTTCAAAATATGAATGAGTATAACCAATCCGATAGGATCACTATAGTCTGATCATCATGTCCTACATAATTCTCTATACATGTATGTAGATCTTTTAAATTCATACTTATATCTCCTAGCCTGATCAAATTATTACATTATCCCCAAATACATCATGAATATATGTATAATTGAGTGATCAACACACACTATCCTACAAATGAGCCCCGAGATATATGTAGGGGTGTTATGTATGCTATTCTTCTCATCAGTGTTAGAATGTAAATGTGTCAAGTGGTTGTCCTAACATCTCATCGATAGAGAACCATATTGTATATTAGTATCACCCCCCATAATTTCAAGGCCTAAAAATAAATTTACATGATTTTTATTATCTCTATAGGTGATTCATAAAACTATACGACCATGAATAGGAAGATCAGGTACAAATACAATATCTTGATGTGTGATAGTAATCTCTACCTTAGGAAAGTGGAATACATGAGTCTCATGTCTTTATCTCTTAGTTAAAGATGTAAGTTATTGATGATCAACTACTGTATAAATTGATATAGTGACACCACGTAAGGAATAATATTGTAGGTATTTTATAATTTCAACTGGATTGGGAATGTGATGATAATGTTTTTCCCTACATTATACCTAATCTGTCAAACCTCATATCCCCTTTACACCTCATGTGAGGAATATTTAAACTCTTTAGTGAGTAGATGTTACAACCCAAACAATCTAATTAATTTATGTTATTATTTTAATTGTATTTTAATTTTTTTCTCTAAAGTTTGGGAAAAATCCCAAACGAGATTTAAGAGTTTCATCAAAAAGTGTGCATTTTTTAGTTAACATCGTTAGGAACATGAACATTGCACATTTTAGAAACCCCACGCGGCATCGCCCAAGCATCAACATGATCAGTATATCTTCAGAAAATTAAAATGGGTGGATTCTGAAATTTATTGTGTTATTTACATTTTTTATTTTTTTTATGTCAATAATTTTATTATCATTATTAAAATGAAATGAATATTTTTATCATTTTTATTTTTACCATTATGATTATTATTATTATTAAAAAGTTTCATTAATATTATTATTATCATTAAAAAGTTGTTAATACTATTATTACTAATAATGAAATGAAATAAAATGAAACAAAATGTGGAAAGAACATTAAAATAAGGTGGAGAAAATGTTTTAACTGTTATGATAATATTATTATAGTTGAGGATAATGATATTATTATTTTCAATGACTGTTGTGCTATTACAATAATTGATATTAAAGTTATTAATATCTTTTTTTATTTTTAAAAGATTTTCATTCTGATTATTAATATTAGAAAAGAAAAAAAGTTATCAATTTTAATGTTATGCCAATTATTATATGAAGGATATTATTAACAATAATATCACCCTTATAATTATTATTATTTTTTATATTGTTATTAAATTGATTATTTTTATCATTTTTGATTATTATTATAGGTATTATTATTAGTATTATGTGTATTATTATTATTATTATTGTTATTAATAATAATATTATTTATTTTTTATTTTATTTCATTACCTTTTTTTATTTTTCCCTCTCTTTCCCCTAACACTAATCCTCTCCATCACGCTTCTCCCCCTCCTTCGTCTCACACTCACATGCTGCCAACCCCCTCCCTTGTGACCTGGTCTGTGTGAGCCCCTCCCAGTCGCACCTCTTCCTTCCAGTCACCGTCTGCCTCGGGCCTCCCTACACCATCGTGCACCCTTGGATGCCCTCCTCCTCCCCTTGCCATTCGACTGCCTCCTTCCCCTATTCTGCCTTCTTCTGCCCATCACACCCCGACACTTAATTTCCACTCTTCACATCATATGGGCTTCTGGCCACTTCTAGCACGACACCACCCCCACCTCTTGCACCATAGAAGCCTCCCAACTACACACTCGCCTTGCTGCCTCCCCCTTCAGCTGGTTCTCCCATCGTTGCACACCCCTCATGCCGACTACCTACTCCCTCCTCCATCAACCCACATTGCACCTTGTAGAGCCCTTCCGACCAATTATTCTCCAGCCATAGCTGCCTCCAGTGACTGTTGACACCCCCATGCCCCCACTGTCCGGCGCGCGCCCCTCTAGCTGTGTGAGCTGACCCGCATCCATCCCTCTCCATTCGGCGTCTCCTTCAACATTGGTTGCACCACCATGGCCACACACCCACTGGATGACCCCACCTTCCAGCCACATGCGACCTCCAGATTCTCCTCCTGTTTCAGCACCCAGCAGCACACCTCTAGGAGACCAGAGAGTAGGTCACTTCTACCTCCCTTTTGCATGGCCTCGACCCGCTGCCAGTCGCAACACCACACTCATGCAGCCAAGCTCACCCTCTAACTCCACCTCATGATGTGCGTGCCCCAGCTGACACCCTTTTTCCAAGTTCACCACCCTCAGTCTTTCCCACCAGCCCCAAATGCAATCCCCTCCCCTGCTCTGGCCGACCAGTAGTAGAACAGCGCATTGAAAACATCCCCCTTTGCTACACCAGTCACAGACCCCTTCCGCCAGACCACCTTTTAGCCACCGCGCATGCATAAGGCCTCCTTAGGGTCTTACTCCCTCCGGTCCTGCATCTTTCAACTCACCACACGCCTTTCGGACAACCCTGCTAGTGAAATTTGCACGTTTTTGGCTGACACACCTCTTTTCCGGCAGTCACACACCCTCCCAGTTGGGCCTCACTCTTGATCAGCTTCCTTGGAAGTCTTTTCCACTCTCACACAATCCCTTTGATCGAAAAAACCCCATGCTAACTCTTACCTCCTTCACTCATTCTGTTTCGCTTGCATTGGGGTTTAGATGAGTTTTTGTGCTTTCTATACTCTTGAATTAATTTAAGTTAGTGTTTGTGTGTTTCAGTAGTTTTGTGGTTACTAAAACGTGTTGGTATGTGATTCCGTGATATTTCAAGAATAAGCTTTCGTGTAGTTGTGTGCAAGGTGAGATATGTCACGTCATCTTCATTGAACTGCAAGTCATGGAAGATTCCCCACTGCAATTGCCTTTAAATTTAGAATTTATTAATTTTTGGGTATTTCATTGATTTTCAATAAATGATTAATAGTATCATATAATTATTTTCTGAATAATTTCTTGACTTAAATGGAGTTGTTTATTTTATACACGTCACATGGATTATTTTTGTGATGAATTGATTCACAATAGTGAAATAATGCCCATTTTCCATTTGAACATAATTCACGGATTTTCAAGTGTGGTTTTGGTTTAACGGTAAATGTTTTCTTCTGAAACGTGATAATTTTTTTGGTTTCCCTTTAGAAATGATGTTTCTTTTAAAATTTGTATTAGGCATTTTTGTCACGTTGATAGATTAAACTATTTTGGAAAATCTTTTTTGGGGTGACTCTAGGTGATATTGTTGTATAGGTCGATTGTGTGAGTTAGTGTGTGTGATTTTTGTGCATCGTGACTGGTTACTTGATGTAAATTGTTGGCTAGCACTTTTTTATTATACGTGTTGACATGAGAACCTATCATAGTAAGTGAATCTGTAACATCCCAGGTAAATAAAGAATAATACATTTTCATATTTCTTAATATTTACGAATTAAATATTAATTTTAATTTAAAGGGGTTGCTATGATCGATAGCGTACCCGATACGCAACGATGAGTTTCTTTGAAAACTTACGTTGCACAGTAGTAATAAAATAATATTATTTTAAATGTTAGTTAACACGTAGCCATTGTACTGGCGGGAATGGATAGAAATAACTAAAATATGATTATATATGTTTGTTAAATGT
This sequence comes from Viscum album, assembly GCA_963277665.1. Classification (NCBI taxonomy): domain Eukaryota; kingdom Viridiplantae; phylum Streptophyta; class Magnoliopsida; order Santalales; family Viscaceae; genus Viscum; species Viscum album. The sequence continues at coordinate 915,358,736 of OY728150.1, forward strand.
TTTTACAATTATCTAATAAAGGATAAAGGCTTAAAATATGAAAAGAATTCAATTTTAGGCTTATATACTCTAATTTTCATGAAAGGTCCACTTATCACCTTTTGACGGCGAACCATCATTAAATATAGTTTTGATCGATCTTATAAATTCTATTGGACCAAATATAACTCTTCTTTATAATCAGGACATAAAAATTTACTTTGTGTAAATTTTTGGTATCTTTCCGATAAGGTTCATTTTTTTAATGAATAGTGTAAAATGTTGTGTTTTAATTCAAAACCACTTTTTAATCTAATTTATTTATATGATTAGATTATCATTTGAATTGGTTTTAAACTGAAATTAGAAAATATTTTTACCATTAAATCCAATAGTGGTCGTTGTAATTAATTTCACTTTGAAATCGGACTTAAACTAGTGTCAATCTTTTGATACTTATTGTTTCATAAAAACATGCTATTTGCTTTGACAGCGGGAATTAATTATTAAATTAATTAATGTGACTTATATGTTTTGAATTTTGTAAAATAGACTTCATTTTTGAATTCAGAATATCAAATATATCTTTGGGTGACTTTTTGGTATTTTTCTGAAAAACTTCAATTTTTGATGAATAGTGAAACCACTAAGTGGTGGTTAAAGAGACTGATTTTCCGTTTAAATGAAACTTTGCCACTTATGTAATTTGATTTTCAAAAATCTGACATACATGGTTGTCATTAAGAATAAAAATGTGGTTCAATGAGATTAAAATAATTTTTTGGTGAATAGTAACTTTTAAGTTCTTAATCGTGATTAGTGGTAATTAGTGTAGTTTAGGGTAAAAATAATGTTTTAATAATATGAGATAAGCTTGAAACATGTCCTACCCTCATTGGATATGTCATGGCCGACCAAGACAAGTCATGGGTCAACTTGGGGACCCCATGGAGCTACTTTGTTTTGGAAATGGCATAAATAACTTTTTATTTAATGTTAAAGTAAAAATGACACAAACATGAGTTATTTTACTAAAGAACCTTTGACCACACGAACAACATGCAATTGTAAGAAGTCCACTTTCGACTTAAGAACCAAATATCGATAAAACAAACATTATTAACTTAAATGGTTACAAAATGTTTATAACATGGCAATAAGTTACATAAAAGGAAAAATGAACTCTAAAAAGGTTCTTAATCAAGTATAAATTAACTCAAGTTTATTATTCAGGATGTTAAAGAACGATCGAGTCAAGTCGGACCCGAGGTAAGGGACTTCGTCTCAATCTCCTTTCATTGAGGCATATTTTGTTTTATACACAACTTTCTTTTATACAGTGTATAAACCCCTTTGAATTTTACTTTTATACAAAAGGAATTTTTTTCTACGAAGCCTTTTACTAAACGACAAAAAGGAATGTTTTTTTAACGTACGTGGTGAAAACAACCTTTTCCGCCACCGTGAGTATTATTTGGTCTTTGGATTCCTCAACATGCCGTAATGTTTTTAAAATAAAATAAATACCATATACTCTTTTCTGTACTGTGGTATTGAAAATGGTTTTGATAAATGATTCTATTATGTCAATATATTAAAATGATATATTGTGATTGAAATGTGGAAATGTTATCATTCCTTTATATTGGTTTTATGTTTTATGATTTTATATTGATACTTGGACATTTGACGGGTGGTTACGTGATAAACCATATGACGGGTGGTGCCGTGAATACCCGGACAGGTGGTTACGTTATAACCTCCAATGCATTGGGTATGGAAGTCGGCCGTATGGCTATTCCATTAAGTATGTATGGAAATTGGCCGTATGGCTATTCCATTAAGTGATATGTGTGGAAGTCGACCGTATGGTTATTCCACTTAAGTATGTTTATGTCCCAAGTTACCTTTATATATGTTATGTGTTCTTTATATGGGTTTTATGGTAATCCTTTGGTTACAAAAAGGTAAGTTATGATACTTCATTTAGTGAAAAGTCTTTACTACTTCATGAAGGTGAAGGTATTACTTTGATAGATTATACATTGTTTACATGATGTTTGAAAAAGTAACAATTTTCATTCTTTGTGTATCCCTTACTGAGCTTTTTATGCTCACCCCATGTTTTTTTGAAATGTTTTTCACAGGACTTAATATGGAATATGGTCAAGGATGGGATCAAGGGAATCTCATGCTATATAAAACATGGAAGTAGACATGTTTATTTTTAAGAGTTTTTTTTATTATGGAAACTTAGTAGAAGTGGCTACTTTTTAATCTTTTGAGATGTAATAGTTATGTTCTAATTCTCTAAAACTCTAAACCTGAAAAGATCCCCAATGTGAATTATTCATTTAATTCAATATTAAGTAAGGTTTAAGGCTGGGGCCTTATAGTTGGTATCAGAGGTCGGTTTAGACAACTTTAGGAGTTAGAAAAGTGTAAAATTATAAGTTAATTTATGGTATGATTGAATTGATACAGAATTTAAAGATTACCATGTTGCTTCGCCTAAGATATTTCTGTGTTAATAATGGTTTTTCGTAGAGGAAACAGAACAACTTTTCTAAGAAGGCATACAGAGGGAAATGACCTTCCAAATCAGCATACTGAGATAGTCAGAATCATAATTGAGCAGTTTACTACAGTGATGGCTCAGTTGACTCAGGTGAAAAATGTTGGTTGTTTTTATTGATGATATTTTGGTGTTTTCTAAAAGTAAATAGGATCATGAAAGAAATTTAAGGGTTATCTTGCGAACCTTAAAAGTAAAAAAACTATATGGAAAATTCAGAAAGTGTGAGTTTGGTTACAACAAATTTCTTTCCTGGGTCACATTATTTCAAAAGATGGCATAACTATTGATCCTGCTAAAACAAAAGTTGTTGAAGAATGGCCATGACCCAAAAATGTAATTCAGATCCGTAGTTTTCTTTGTTTGGCAGGTTACTACCGAAGGTTTGTTAAAAATTTTTCACGGTTATCTAGTCCAATGACTAAGATAACCCGTAAGGGTGTTAAGTTCATCTGGACAAAAGAATGTGATGATTGTTTTCAGGAGTTGAAAAGAAGATTGGTGAATGCTACTGTTTTGGAACTTCCTTCTAGGAATGGTGGGTTTGTTATATAGAGAGATGCTTCGTTGAAGGGACTTGGCTGTGTCCTTATGCAGAATGATCAGGTAATTGCTTAGGCTTCACGTTAGTTGAAAACTCATGAGGTAAATTACCCTACACATGATTTGGAATTAGCTGCTATTGTCTTTGCTTTAAAAATTTGGAGGCATCATTTGTATGGAGTAAAGTGTGAAATATATACTGATCACAAAAGTTTAAAGTATATATTAACTCAGAAAGAATTGAACATGAGACATAGGAGATGGATGGAATTAATCAAGGATTATGATATTACAATTCACTACCATCCGGGAAAAGCAAATAAAGTGTCCGATGATTTGAGTCAAAAAAGTAATGCTTCATTAACCATGCTACGTTTAGAACGAGATCCTTTGGTTTTTGATTTGATGAACTTTGGCATAGAAGTTGTTGGTGCAGGAAGTCCTTCTGTTTTGTTTCAGGTATCAGTGAAATATTCTCTATCAGACAGAATCAAGCAAGCACAGAAGCAAGACAACGAGTTGCAGAAAAAGGTAGAGCTGGTTCAGAAAGGTAAGTTGCCTGAATTCAACATTGATAATGATTTTGTTTTGAGGTTTGGGAAGATATTATGTGTGCCTTGTGATTCAAAGTTGAAGAATGAGTTGTTATGTGAGGCTCATAGTTCCCCGTTTTCAGTTCATCCTGGCAGTACTAAGATGTACAGAGATCTGCGGGAGTATTATTGGTGGGATGGAATGAAAAGATTTATTGCCGATTTTATTATGAAGTGTTTGACTTGTCAGTAGGTTAAAGTGGAGCGACAGTTACCTAAAGGGATGCTTCAGCCTTTACCAGTTCCAGAATGGAAATGGGAAAACATATCCATGGAATTTGTTGAGGGATTACCGAGGACATCTCGAGGTAATAATGAAATCTGGGATATTGTTGATCGCTTGACTAAATCTGCTCATTTCCTTGCTATACAAGATACTTTTTCCCTAGATCAAATTTCCCGTTTGTATCTTAAAGAGATAGTCAGGTTACATGGAGTTCCTCTCTTCATTGTATCTGACCGTGATCCCAGGTTTATTTCTAACTTTTGGAAAGGCCTTCAAAAGTCATTGGTTACTAAATTAAATTTTAGTGCAGCTTTTCATCCTCAATTAGATGGGCAGTCAGAACGAACAATTCAGACCTTGGAGGATATGCCACAAGCTTGTCCGATGGATTATCAGGGAAGTTGGGACCAACATCTTTCTTTGGTTGAGTTTTCTTATAATAACAGTTTTCATTCCAGTATACAGATGGCACCAATTGAGGCATTATATGGGAAGCGGTGTCGAACGACAGCATTTTGGGATGAAGTGGGTGAAAGGAAGCTGATGGGACCAGAATTGGTAGAAGAGATGGCAGAAAAAGTTCAGTTGTTTCAGAAGCACATGAGAACAGCTCAGAGCAGGAAGAAGAGTTATGCGGATAACCGGAGGAAGGATCTATCTTTCGAGGTAGGTGATCATGTTTTTCTCAAGGTTTCTCCTTGGAAAAGTGTGATGAGATTTGGGAAGAAAGGAAAGCTGAGTCCAAGTTTCATTGGACCATATGAAATTCAGGAGAAAGTTGGATCAGTTGCTTACCGAGTGTCTTTACCTCCGAGTTTATCTCAGGTACACAATGTTTTTCATGTTTCGATGTTGAGGAAGCATATGCCAGATCCATCTCATGTTTTGAGTCCAAAGGTAGTTCAGCTGGAGGAGAACCTATCTTATGAAGAACAACCAGTCCAGATTCTTAATCGAAGAGATCAAGTGTTGCGAAATAAGGTAATCCACCAGGTAAAGGTTTTGTGAAAAAACCATATGGTTGAAGAGGCAACGTGGGAATCTGAAAATGCTATGAGGGATAAATACCACCATTTATTTTGATAAGTGAATAACATTGCGAGGACGCAATTACAAAAAGGGGGGAAGGATGTAACATCCCAGGTAAATAAAGAATAATAAATTTTCATATTTATTAATATTTTCGAATTAAATATTAATTTTACTTTAAAGGGGTTGCTATGATTGATAGCGTACCCGATACGCAATGACGAGTTCCTTTGAAAACTTACGTTGCACACTAGTTATAAAATAATATTATTTTAAATGTTAGTTAACACGTAGCCATTGTACTGGCGGGAATGGATAGAAATAACTAAAATATGATTATATATGTTTGTTAATTTTTTTTACATTTATCTAATAAAGGATAAAGGCTTAAAATACGAAAAGAATTCAATTTTAGGCTTATATACTCTAATTTTCACGAAAGGTCCACTTATCACCTTTTGACGGCGAAACATCATTAAATATAGTTTTGATCGATCTTATAAATTCTATTGGACCAAATATAACTCTTCTTTAGAATCAGGACATCAAAATTTACTTTGTGTAAATTTTTGGTATCTTTCCGATAAGGTTCATTTTTTTAATGAATAGTGTAAAATGTTGTGTTTTAATTCAAAACCTCTTTTTAATCTAATTTATTTATATGATTAGATTATCATTTGAATTTGTTTTAAATTTAAATTAGAAAATATTTTTACCATTAAATCCAATAGTGGTCGTTGGAATTAATTTTACTTTGAAATCGAACTTAAACTAGTGTCAATCTTTTGATACTTATTGTTTCATAAAAACACGCTATTTGCTCTGACAGCAGGAATTAATTATTAAATTAATTTATGTGACTTATATGTTTTGAATTTTGTAAAATAGACTTCATTTTTTAATTCAGAATATCAAATATAGCTTAGGGTGAAATTTTGGTATTTTTCTAAAAAACTTCAATTTTTGATGAATAGTGAAACAACTAAGTGGTAGTTAAAGAGACTGATTTTCTGTTTAAATGAAACTTTTCCACTTCTGTGATTTGATTTTCAAAAATCCGACATACCTGGTTGTCATTAAGAAGGAAAATGTGGTTCAATAAGATTAAAACAATTTTTTGGTGAATAGTAACTTTTAAGTTCTTAATCACGATTAGTGGTAATTAGTGTAGTTTAAGGTAAAAATAATGTTTTAATAATATGAGATGAGCTTGACACATGTTCTACCCTCATTGGATGTGTCATGGCCGACCAAGAAAAGCCATGGGTCAACTTGGGGACCCCATGGATCCACTTTGTTTGGGAAATGACATAAATAACTTTTTATTTAATGTTAAAGTAAAAATGACACAAACATGAGTTATTTTACTAAAACAATTTTTACATGGGGTTATAAAAGTCATATTTTTGACTATAAATATTCATTATAAAGATAAAAATATTTCCTACATCATTGTATATTTTTTATAATTTTTAGAAATTAAATAAATTAAATTATTTATTACATCATGATGATGCAGCGATGACCTCATTATTTAACGATTTAAATAAAATAGAAAGATAATGTAATATATAAGACCTACACATGTCCAAAACCTATTGGATGAGTGGATTTCGAACCATTATCACCTTATCCTCAAAATACATCGATGTGGGACCTTTAAAATCCGAAACTTTTTCGAGCTACACTTACACACACCTACATCTAATGGTTACAGAACATACTATTTCCGTGGATGGCTAATTTCTGCCTCCCGAAACGATGATTGTTCAACATTCTTTTAACACCTTCAAAGGTGTCCATTAAGATGACACTATATTTATATATGATATATAATATGTTTATGTTTTCTTTAAGCTTCTGTATTTTTCATTTTGGGCATACCTTTATGGTTTCCATTATGGGTAAACACGATATCTTCATTTAAAGAAGTGCGGACTACCGCCCCCTCAAAGTGATGTGATTCGTTAATGCCATATGTGGGACGTGTAAAGGATGGATTTAAAGTTATTATATATGATGTTATACTAGAATTATAATATACCTCTATATCATTATTATTTCTTTCCATTAAATTATGAGATAGAAATGAAAGTAGCGTTCATGCGTACGTACGGCTTACCGTCTCCATGAATGGTGCATTTCATTTCTTATCCCCAAATGTAATGTACTATTAAAAGTACATGTATATAATGGATATATATAATGAATGATATATCTAAATGATGAATATAATTCTGGAATTAAAATATACATACCTCTCATTTAGTTTTAATTCCATTAATATAACAAAGAAATGAAAGTAGCGTTCATGCGTACGTACGGCTTACCGTCTCCATGAACGGTGCATTTAATTTCTTACCTCTAAATGATTATGTAATATTCTAAATACATGTATATTCTGGATATATATGATATATATGATATCCAAATCAGGAATGTCATTCTGGATATAAAGAACCTTTGACCACACAAACAATATGCAACTGTAAGAAGTCCACTTTCGACTTAAGAACCAAATATCGACAAAACAAACATTATTAACTTAAATGGTTACATAATGTTTATAACATGTAAATAAGTGATATAAAAGGAATAATGGACTCTAAAAAGGTTCTTAATCAAGTAGAAATTAACTCAAGTTTATTATTCAAGACGTTAATGAACGATCGAGTCAAGTCGGACCCGAGGTAAGGGACTTCCTCTCAATCTCCTTTCATTGAGGCATATTTCGTTTTATACACAACTTTCTCTTATACGGTGTATAAACCCCTTTGAATTTTACTTTTATACAAAAGGAATCTTTTTCTACGAAGCCTTTTACTAAATGACAAAAAGGAATGTTTTTTTAACGTATGCGGTGACGACGACCTTTTTTGCCGCCGTGAGTATTATTTGGTCTTTGGCTTCCTCAACAAGCAGTAATGTTTTTAAAATAAAATAAATACCATATACTCTTTTCTGTATTTTGGTATTGAAAATGGTTTTGATAAAGGATTCTATTATGTCAATATATTTAAATGATATATTGTGATTGAAATGTGGAAATGTTATCGTTCCTTTATATTGGTTTTATGTTTTATGATTTTATATTGATACTTGGACATTTGACGGGTGGTTATGTGATAAACCATATGACAGGTGGTGCCGTGAATACCAGGACGGGTGGTTACGTTATAACCTCCAATGCATTGGGTATGGAAGTCGGCCGTATGGCTATTCCATTAAGTATGTATGGAAATTGGCCGTATGGCTATTCCATTAAGTGATATGTGTGGAAGTCGACCGTATAGTTATTCCACTTTAGTATGTTTATGTCCCAAGTTACCTTTATATATGTTATGTGTTCTTTATATTGGTTTTATGGTAACCCTTTGGTTACAAAAAGGTAAGTAATGATACTTTATTCAGTGAAGAGTTTTGACTACTTCATGAAGGTGAAGGTATTACTTTGATAGAGTATACATGGTTTACTTGATGTTTGAAAACGTAACAGTTTTAATTCTTTGTGTATCCCTTACTGAGCTTTTTATGCTCACCCCAAATTTTTTGAAATGTTTTTCACAGGACTTAATGTGGAATAAGGTCAAGGATGGGATCAAGGGAATGCCATGCTATATAAAACATGGAACTAGACATGTTTCTTTTTAAGAGTTTTTTTTATTATGGAAACTTAGTAGAAGTGTCTACTTTGTAATCTTTTGAGATGTAATAGTTATGTTCTAATTCTCTAAAACTCTAAACCTGAAAAGATCCTCAATGTGAATTATTCATTTAATTCAATATTAAGTAAGGTTTAAGGCTGGAGCCTTATAGAATCTTCTGAGAGTGATTGTTGCACTAGTTTAGATTACGCACTAGCTAGTGGCACATAGTACAGACTTTGCTCGGCTATGGGATTGGGCACCTCTGTTAGGCTAGGTAATAAAACACCGAGCATTTGGGTGTTATAGAGTCATTGGGTAGGGAATGTCTTCTATATGATATAGACTTATAGTTCATTCTAGATTGTTCATGAGCTCCTTGGTTCAACAAAAGTTTTCATTAATGCATATTTGTATGTGGAAGGGGATTGAGGGGCCCAGTTCTATTGCTGGTCCCCGTTTACTACTTTCCCATTTCCCATATTTGTGTTTTGTGTTGGGTGTGGTTTTCTTCTTGACTAACATCTAAAAATTGGATTCTTAAATTTTTTCACGAAATGTTTTAAAATGTAATGAACCTTTTCCCTTCAATCATTAAAATTGTATTTAAATTAAAAAGGGATATGGAATGTTACCTATTTTAGAAATGAAAGTGTGTGTGGAAACCCATATTTTATTTAATTTAGTTCAAATCTGAAATTGATAAATTCATTATTTAAATGTTGTGTGTTGGGTATAGATTTTTGGGCATGCCTACTATGTTTTAATACTCACACCAAGAGTGTTTTCCTATTTTTAGTTTTTGTTCAAGGTTCAACTCATGCTTTCTCGCCATGGGTGAGAGTTGGTTGTGGATTGATGATCGACTCTCAAGGTTGTGAGTAGTTTTTTTCATGGTAATTTTAGTATGTGTGGTTGGTAGTTCTTTCTATTTCATGTCGTTTATTTATTTTTCATTGTTCTTTTTTATTTCTATTGCTCGGTTAATTTTTATTGGGAGAAATCATTCCTCTGTTGTACATTGTTCTGGACCTTGTGCTTGTCACTAGCCTGGGAGAATCGGGAACACCCTTCAGGAATTTCTACGGATTGGCTCGGGTGAACATTTCAGGTTCTACTTAAGATGGTTCATGAAAAAAATGGTATCAGAGGAGTGCGGCTCTTGAGCCGACCATGTTTCTTAGAGCGCCCATTGTTATTTGGGGTTTTCATGGTAGAAGGAGTAGAAATGTCGGAAATCGAGGCATGCAGATGAGAAGGACGTCATGAACCCTTGATCGTTCTGAACCTCATGTTACCATGGGTTTTCCAGGTTTTTGGTGTCTTTTTTGTTCCTTTGACTTGTTTTAAGTTGACAAATTAAATGGGAGTCAGGAAAGTGACCACTGTGAGCTCGCATGGTCAAGAAATCCATGTGGAGTTGGGGACATTACCCTATAATTCTTTCTATGACATTGGTGTGACTGGCATATGGATGTCAACCATTTTTCCGAGTCATCCATGGAACTAGTTTTTCTGGTGAATTGTTTGGGTCCTCATTAATTCCAGAAATTATTTTGTAATGTTTTATTTTTGACATTGTGGAAATCTAGATTTGAAATGGAAATGACCATGCTTGATTAAATTCATTGTTTCCTTGTTACTTAGTGTTTGTCCCCATGACGGTTTGATGAATGCCCACAATACAGCTTTGGGTGGTGTGCCCTTAGAAAATCCTCCAGTTGATCAACCCATAGACTATGTTATGGAATTACAGAAGTTGAACCCTCTCATGTTTTATGGTCTTGCATATCCACTTGAGGCAGAGGAGTGGTTGTAGAAGATTGAGAGAAACATCAATTTCATTAGGTAGCGTGAGTCATTGATGGTGAAGTTGGATACTTCTATGCTTGATGGTCTAAACTAGAAATAGTGGAAGTCCGTGTCTCGAAGCAAGCCTTGAGATGATATAAATTGAGAATTCTTCAAGTCATCGCTTATCAAAAAAAATCACTGAGTTGATGAAGCTGAGGAAGAGGATGGAGTTGTGTTGTGTTAAACAGAGCGTTGAATCAGTACTAGAATTATATCGACATTTTTCTGACCTAGTTCCATATGACCAATGGATTTTTGCAAATGATCCCAGGAAGGCTCGAAAATTTGAGTCTGTACTCTGACCTGAACTGAAGTCAAAAGTTGAAGAGCTCATCCTAACCACCTTTTCGGATTTTGTGGGGCATGAATTTCTAGCCGAAGCTGAGTTAGTAGGAGGGCATGAGGTGGAAAATCCCCCCCCCCCGACCTTAGGATGCAGTGCAGAATATGGTGATAGGAAGAATGGGATGCAACCTGATGCTGGTGGATCTAATAGAAGAATCAAGAGGCCTTTAGAACTAAAATAATCTTATTCACAATACAATGTTGTGATCTGTCACTAGTGTGGTAGGCAAGGTCACAAGAAGTCTTTGTGCTTGAGTGCTTTGGGACCCTGTCGCACCTGTGGACGTCTGGGTCACTTGAAGCGTTTCTGCCAAGGTGTTTCCAAGAAGCGGTCTGAAGCCTGACCTGGCTCGTCGAAGGTCACCACAGCCCATCAGCAGGAATAGGGCGATGTTTGGGTTCAGTTTAAGGTTTTCTCTTGGTAGTATTCCCTATATGTAGTGGTATTATCTTGTAGAGTTCTGTGGGGCTTCTTTCCCTTCAGTTGTAAAAATAGTTATTGATGACTCTCTTTGAGAACTTTATTTTAATGGAAGTGTGTTTGGTGAAATTATAATTTGTGTGTTATGTTTTTAAATTTTTGAATCCTAACTGTTAGGCAGGAGATGCTTCAGTCATTGGTGCTCCGACCATATATCCTGGAGTGAAGCTGGTCCATAGTCATGTGAACCCCAATGGTGATAAAGGACCTTGGTTTAATCTTTATCCGTAGTGTGGCATGGTTTGTGTTCTTCCGAGGGTGATATTTTTCCGATATGGTGATGATGGTAATTTTGATACTCTATTATTTGGGACCTTCTCTTACCCTACTCAAGGTGGGTGTTTTTGGGCTGTGTGGAATGTTTTCATGTTCCGTTAATCGCGTCAGTTCTTATGGTGGGGAGACCCACAATGGGTATCGTAGAGTCACACTAGAAGTAATTTAGTGTTTTCTTGAACCTTATGGTGGGGAGTCCTTTCAGGCCTCCCCATTTCGCAATCAGAGTTTATTTTAATGTATCTTTTGGTGGAAGGTGGTCTCGTGCAGAACCACTTAATTATATGTTCTTCCTCGTGGGTAAACATCGAGATTGGAGTACACCTACCGGTTCTGTTGGACATAGATTATGTGAGTAAGTGTTAGAGGTAATATTAGTTTGTTTGATCCTTGGTTTAACTAGATGGTATGGGTTCTTCATGGTGACATTTAATGTGATCGTGTTTTAAGGATGTGTTGTCTATTTTTTGATTTTGGTGATTTTTTGGATCAATCAACTGGAGGTGCATAATATTTTGGAGGTGGGGGACACTTAAGAAGTTTTATCATTGGGTTTTGATCTTGTTGCGGCTTTCTGGGGGCAGAAAGTGTTATGGTGGGGAGAATTGTTCCACCCCAACCTATCTAATAAATTGATTTTATTATTTTATTTCGTTTTTAAATTTTTTACCGAGGTTTGGGATGAATACTGAATGAGTTTTCTATGTTTCATAAAAAAGTGCGAGTTTTTGAGTTGGCGTCATGGGGAACATGCGTAGAGGGCCTTTTGGAAACCCCGCACAGCTTCACTCAGGCATCGACACAATCCTCCTTTCATTGGAATATTAAAATGGGTGAATTGAATAATTTATTGTGTTATTTAATTTTTTTTATGTTGATAATATTACTATCATTATTAAAATGAAGTGAATATTATTATTATTATTATTATTATTATTATTATTATTTTTATTAAAAAGTTTCTTTAATATTATCATAATCATTAAAAGTTTATTAATATTATTATTACTAAAAATCAAATGAAATAAAATGAAATGAAATGTGGAAAGAACATTAAAATAAGGTGGAGAAAATTGTTTTAAATATTGTGATAATATTATTATGGTCGAGGATAATGATATTGTAATTTTCAAGGATTATTGTGATATTACAATCATTGTTATTAAAGTTCGTAATATCTTTTTTTATTGTTAAAATATTGTCCTTCACATTATAAATTTTAAAAAGAAAATAATAATTATCAATTATAACGTTATGCCAATTATTATATGAAGGATATTATTAACTATACTTTAAATCTTATTATTATTATTATTGTTTTTTTTTAAAATTATTATTTTTATCACTGTAGATTATTATTAAAATTATTCTTATTAGCATTTTGTGCATTATTATTATTATTATTGATATTAATAATATTATTATTTTGGTTTTATTTTATTTTATTTCATATTTATTTTTCTTTTTTTACTCACTTTACCCTAAACCTAATCCTCCCTATTGCGCTTCTCCCCCTCCTTCCTCTCACCCTCTGATGCCGCCAACCCCATCCCTTGCGACCTGGTATGCGGGAGACCATCTCAGCCAAGCCTTTTCCTTGCAGCTACCATCCGCCTTGGGCCTCCCTACACCAGTGTGAACCCTTGGCAGCCCTCCTCCTCCCTTCACCATCCAGCTTCCACCTTCCCATGTTCTGCCTTCCTCATCCCATCGCACCCCTGCACCAGCTGTCCATGATCTGCATTATCTAGCCTCTTACCCTGCGTTGGCACTACACCACCCGCGACTCTTATACTGCACCACCCTCTTAGAGGCGCACTCACCTTGCTGCCTCCCCCTTCAGTTGCTGCAGCCATCATTGCGCACCCCTCATATAGGTTACCTCTGACCTCCTACATCAACCCACATCACACCCTACATCACCCTTCCGGCTGATTCTCCTCCATCCATGACCACCTCCATCGACCAGAGACACCCCCCTACAACCACTGTCCGACACACACCCATCCATTTGTGCAAGCTGACCCGTGACCATTCGTCTCCTTCTGGTGAGTTTTTTTAATACATTTTTCCAATTTTTTTTTTGAAAATACATCTACATTAAAAAAAATTATTTTTTACGCCCCAAAGGTGGCACCTGGTGTGCCGCCTTTGGGGGTTTTTCCGCCCAGGGCAAGGTGGCACATGGTGTGCCGCTTTTTCCCAAAAATTAACCGCAAAGGCGGCACACTAGGTGCCTCCTTTGCATAAATATTTTTTTAAAATTTTTTTATTTTTATTTTTTTGTTTTGTTTTGTTATATATATATATATATAACAAAACTTTTCAGCAGAATTTTTCTGCTATTTAATATCCAGCGTTTCTGCCATTACAGCAGTCTGGATACTGACCGATACCCTCACCCAGGACTCTCTTTTATAAGAGAGATTTCCCTGAAAACAATACTGCATTTCCGATGTGGGATTCTGGTTCTCCTTTTCTTGCACAGTACATTCTGCGTTTCCGATGTGTGATTCTGTTTCAAGTACGTGACTTTGAAAGACTATAAAACATAAACTATAAAACCAATATAAATGAAACTTTAAACACTGATTAAACTTATAAGAAATAGTTGAAAAGAAAAATAATTTAATAAAAAATGTTGATACAGATTAATTTATAAGCTTTAAAAACCACCTACTTGAAACTTAAACATATTTCATGTACGTGAATTTGAAAGCTTATAAAAGATAAACTATAAGTCCAATACAAATGAAACTTTAAACATTGATTAAACATATAAGAAATAGTTGAAAACAAAAATAATTTCATAAAAAATGTTGACCAAAAACAATTTATAAGTTTTCAAAACCATCAACTTGAAACTTAAAAATGTTTAAAGTTCCCGACTTTGAAAGACTATAAAACATAAACTATAAGACCAGTAGAAAGGAAACATTAAACATTGATTAAACATATAAGAAATAGTTTAAAACAACAAAAACTTCCTAAAAAATGTCCATAAAAATTAATTTATAATCTTTCAAAACCGTCTTCTTGAATCTTAAAATTGTTTCAAGTACGCGAATTTGAAAGACTATAAAACATAAAATATAAGAACAATATAAATGAAACATTAAATATTGATTAAACATAAAAGAAATAGTTGAAAAAAAATAATTGCATTAAAAATATTGATACAGATTAATTTATAAGCTTTCAAAACCACCTACTTGAAACTTAAACAAATTTCAAGTACGTGATTTTGAAAGCTTATATAAGATAAACTATAAGACCAATATAAATGAAAATTTAAAACTTGATTAAACATATAAGAAATAGTTGTAAACAAAAGTAATTTTAATAAAAAATGTTTACCAAAAACAATTTATAAGCTTTTAAAACCATCAACTTGAAACTAAAAATGTTTCAAGTTCCTGACTTTGAAAGACTATAAAACATAAACTATAAGAACAATATAAATGAAACATTAAACATTGATTAAACATATAATAAATAGTTGAAAACAACAAAAAATTCCTAAAAAATGTCCATAAAAATTAATTTATAATCTTTCAAAACCATCTACTTGAAACTTAAAAATGTTTCAAGTATGAGACTTTGAAAGACTATAAAACATAAACTATAAGACCAATATAAATGAAACTTTAAACACTGGTTAAACTTATATGAAATAGTTGAAAACAAAAATAATTTCATAAAAAATGTTGATACAGATTAATTTATTAGCTTTCAGAACCACCTACTTGAAATTTAAACATATATCAAGTACGTGACTTTGAAAGCTTATAAAAGATAAACTATAAGACCATACAAATGAAACATTAAATATTGATTAAACATTTAATAAATAGTTGACAAAAACAATTTCATAAAAAAGGTGGACCAAACACAATTTATAAGCTTTCAAAACCATCAACTTGAAACATAAAACTGTTTCATGTTCCAAACTTTGAAAGACTATAAAACATAAACTATAAGACCAATAGAAATGAAACATTAAAAATTGATTAAACATATAAGAAATAGTTGAAAACAACAGAAAATTCCTAAAAAAAGTCCATAAAAATTAATTTATAATCTTTAAAAACCGTCTACTTGAAACTTAAATTTTTTTCAAGTACGTGAATTTGAAAGACTATAAAACATAAACTATATGACCAATATAAATGAAACTTTAAAAATTGATTAAATATATAAGAAATAGTTGAAAACAAAAAGAGTTTAATAAAAAATGCTGATAAAAAATAATTTATATGCTTTCAAAACCATCTACTTGAAACGTAAAAATGGTTCCAGTGCGTGACTTTGAAAGACTATAATTATATTTTTAATTAACTAAATAATTATTATATGATTAATAGTTATATTAATAATTAACTAAATAATTATTATATAAGTAATAATTATTGATTAATAATTAATAATTAATAATTAATAATTTATAATTTAATGAATAACTATAATTAATATTTATATTACTAATTAACTAATTTATAATTAATAATTAATTATTAATAATTATTAATTAGTAATTAATAATTATAATGAATAATTATAATGAGTATTTATATTACTAATTAACTAATTAATAATTAGTAATTAATAATTAATAATTAATTAATTATAATTAAGAATAATATTACTAATTAACTAATTAATTATGACATATTTAGTTATTAATAATTATATTTAATTATTATATTACTAATTAACTAATTAAATTTTATATAATTAATAATTATATTACTTATTAACTAATTAATTTTTATATAATTAATAGTTATATTAATAATTAACTAAATAATTATTGTATAAGTAATAATTAATAAGTAAAAATTAAAAATTAATAAGTAATAATTAATAATTATAATTAATGAAAAATATTTTACAATAATTATATTACTAATTAACTATTATATAATTAATAATTATATTACTAATTAACTAATTAATTATTAACTATTCCTTATATGTTTAATCAATGTTTAAGGTTTCATTTATGTTGTTCTTATATTTTATGTTTTACAGTCTTTCAAATTCGTTTACTTGAAACATTTTTAAGTTTCAAGTAGACGGTTTTGAAATATTATAAATTAATTTTTATGGACATTTTTTAGGAATTTTTTGTTGTTTTCAACTATTTATTATATGTTTAATCAATGTTTAATGTTTCATTTATATTGGTATTATAGTTTATGTTTTATAGTCTTTCAAAGTCGGGAACTTGAAACATTTTTATGTTTCAAGTTGATGGTTTTGAAAGATTATAAATTGTTTTTGGTCAACATTATTTATGTAATTATTTTTGTTTTCAGCTATTTCTTATATGTTTAATCAATTTTTAAAGTTTCATTTGTATTGGTCTTATAGTTTATCTTTTATAAGCTTTCAAAGTCACGTACTTGAAATATGTTTAAGTTTCAAGTAGGTGGATTTGAAAGTTTATAAATTAATCTGTATCAACATTTTTTATGAAATTATTTTTGTTTTCAACTATTTCTTATATGTTTAATCAGTGTTTAGAGTTTCATTTATATTGGTCTTATAGTTTATGTTTTATAGTCTTTCAAAGTCGCGTACTTGAAACAGAATCACACATCGGAAATGCAGAATGTACTGTGCAGGAAAAGGAGAACCATAATCCCACATCGGAAATGCAGTATTGTTTTCAGGGAAAACCCCCTTATAAAAGGGAGTCCTGGGTGAGGGTATCAGTCAGAATCCAGACTGCTGTAATGGTAGAACCGCGGGATATTAATTAGTAGAATAATTCTGCTGAAAAGTTTTGTTATATATATATATATATAAATCAAAACAAAACAAAACAAAACAAAAAAAAATAAAAAAAATAAAATTTTTTTTTTAAAAAATATTTATGCAATGGAGACACCTGGTGTGCCGCCTTTGCGGTTAATTTTTGGTCAAAGGCGACACACCATGTGCTGCCTTGCCCTGGGCGGAATAACCACCAAAGGCGGCACACTAGGTGCCGCCTTTGGGGGGTAAACAAATTATTATTTTTAACCTAGATGTATTTTCAAATTTGTTTTTTTGAAAAAATGTTTAAAAAAAACTCCCTTCTGGAATCTCCTTCGACCTACACTGCACCACCCCGACCACCCACCCATGGGCCACCCCCCTATTCTAGCCGCGCATGACCTCTGAATTCGCTTCCCGTTGCAGCGCCCAACAGCCCGCCTCTAGCCGACCGCAGAGCAGGCCCCTTCCGCCTCCTTTTCACACAGCCTTGACCCGCTGCTAGTCTTTTCGCCACACTCACCTAGCCAAGCACTCCCTATGACTCTTCCTCCTTCTACGTGCACCCTAGCTAATACCTGTTGTCCCAGCGCACCTCCCTCTATCCTACCCACCAGCCTCAGACATGGTCCCCTTCCTTGCTCCGGCCAACCATCAGTGGCGTAGTGCATCGATGACATCCCCATTAACTGCACTGGCCGTAGACTCCTTCCGTCGAACCTCCATTCAGCTACCATGCCTGTGCAAGACCTCCTTCCATCCATGATCCCATTGGTCAAGCATCTTTTGACCCACCATATACCTTTCTTCCATCCCCACCAGTGCAACGTGAAAGCTTTCGCATGACATGCCTCATGTCTGGTCATCACGAACCCTCCCAATTGGGCCACACTCTTCATCGACATCCTCTGCAATCATTTCCTCTCTCGTGCGATCCCATTGATCGACTGCACCCCTGCACTGACTCATGACTCCTTTACTACCATCGGTTCCACTGTACAAGGGTTTAGGTGAGTTTTGGTGCTTTTTTTTGCTTGAATTATTTTATGTTAGTGTTTGTGTGTTTTAGTCATTTTTTAGTTGCTGCAACATATTGGCATGTGATTTCATGGTATTTTAGTCATCATATTGCATGTACTTGTAGGAAATTTAGAGATGTGCCACATCGTCATAATTGAGCTACGTGTCGAGGTAGGTTCCCCACTACACTCACATTTGAATTAAGAATTTATTAATTTCATGATAATTCATAGATTTTCAATAAATGAGAAATAGAATTAGATAATTATTTTTGGAATAATTACTTGATGTAAATGAACCAATTTATTTTATACATGTCACTTGGGTTATTTTATTGATGAATTGATGCACAATAGTGAATAAATGCATGTTTTTCCTTTGATCAAAATTTACAGATTTTGTAGTGTGATTTTGGTTTGATGGTAAATTTAATCTTCATAAGAATGATCAAATGTTTTGGTTTATCTTTAGGAATGATGTTTCTTTTAAAAGTAGCATAAGACATGTTTGGAACATTGATAAAATAAATTATTTTGAAAAAACTTCTTTTGCGTGACTCTAGGGTGATCTTATTGGGTGTGTTGATTGTGTGAGTTGTTGTGTGTGATATTTGGGCATCGTGACTAGTTAATTGATTGAAACTGTTGACTTAACGTTTTTTATAACATGTGTTGGCATGATAACCAAGCATAGTAAGTGAATCTTCTAAGAATGATTGTTACACTAGTTTAGATTACGCACTGGCTAGCGGTGCTTAGTATGGACTTTGATTTACCTGGGGATTGGGTCCCTCTATCAGGCCAGGTAGGCCAACACCGAGTGTTTGGGTATTATGACATCATTGAGTAGGGCATGCCTTCGAGATGAGTCACATGTATAGTATGTTCTGGATTGTTCATGATCTCCTAGGTTCAACCGAGGGTTTCTTTGGTGCTTTTTTGTATGTGTAAGATGATTGAGGGTCCTAGTTTGGTTGCTGGTAACTGTTTTATACATTCCAATTGCCCTTATTTTGTGTTGTTTTATTCGTGAATAACATCTAAAATTTGGATTCCGAAATTTTTCATGAAAATGTTTTAAATTGTAATGCACTTTTTCCCTTCAACCAGTAAACAAGTTTTCAAATTAAAAAGGGAAATAGACTGTTACATGTTTTAGAAAAGAAAGTGTCTGTGGGAACCAATATTTTCAATAAGTTAGATCAAACCTGAAATTAGTAAATTCATAATTTAAAGTTAGTGCATTGGGAATATATTTTTGGGCACACCAACTGAGTTTTAATACTCATGCCTATTGTATTTTCCTATTTTTAGTTTCTGTTGTAGGTTTGACTCGAGAATTCTCACGGTGGGCGATAGTGGGTTGCGGATTGGTGAGCGACTCTCAATGTCGCGAGGAGTTTTGGTGGTGGTCAGGATAGTATGTGTTGTTGGTCATTCTTTCTCTTTTGTCTCATTTATTTATTTAGCATTGTTCTATTTTATTTCCATTACTCTGTTCGTTTTTATTGAGAGAAATAATTCCAATGTTGTCCTCTATTAATGTAATGGCACTTTTTGCCTACCTGAGAGGATTGGTAACACCTCTCGAGCCTTTCCACAGATTAACTCAAGTGATCAGTTCAGGGTCGTCCCGGGTTGGTTCGTGACAGTAGTGTAATATCCACCATCCCTATTCATAAAAATTATATAAATAGTAAATAACGGAAAAATAGAAATTTATTGATATACTTAGTTGAATTTTATTTTTGGTTTAATATAGGATATAATAATTATGTTTAATCCCTTTGAAAATTTTATAGTAGATAACAATGATGGATTTTTTTCATCCAATAATACATTTTTGGGTGAGGAGTTTCTAAATTTTAGTCATCTCATGCATGCTTTCATCCATACCGACATAAGATCAAACATTATTGGATGTGGAATTTGTGTCTTCTTTTATTTTTGAGATCATCGATACTTATAAATATGTTCACATAGACATTGTTTTAGAGAGGATGAAACAAACATTTGGTTATGTAGCTTATTATGGAAAGGATTTAATGGAGAAATAGATAGTATTTATCAACTTATATGATGTATTTTGTCCAATATGACTCAAATGAAAAATATATATTGTGTCTCTCAATATGAAATCATTTTTGTATATTTCCCTGTACAATGGGCATTGAAAATATCTTCCAAAATATATTTTATTTTCCATTCATCCAAATTTGTCAACTATAATTGAAGGAAACTATGTTTTAGGGTTGATAATATCCAAGTATAATTTATGAAAAGATTCCAAATATAAAAAAATATATTTGAAGAGTGGTGGATGATTCATTCATCATCTAAGATGATTTAAAGTAATTTCATTTATAATAAATTCATTCCATATGTTTCCAAATTCATACTTATAATCCTCTTCTTATTTATTGTTCCATTTTTGGACACTTCCTAATAAAAAAAATACCCTTCCAGTATAGTTGAGTGATTAATTTGGTTTTCTTTTTCTGCATGACAGGGAAGTGTCACATATTATTGGGATTTGACTTCTCTAAAAACTCTTGTATTCATCTATTGGTATATAATATCATGTTTTTAAAACATAGTAGAAATCTCCACATATAATAAAATCAAAAAATTATCTCCCTATTGGTTATGTAATGTTGTTTATTGTGACCAGTCCTCATCATCAACTAATGGATAATCTAGATTCCACTGAATATAGTTGAATTGAAATTGTGTATAACTAATTGCCTAGATCTCTTAATCAGGTATCATATTTCCTTGAAGCTCACTTAGGGTAACATAATAAGTTATTCAAATTGTTAGTGTTGGTTTTATACTATATGATTATCCATGATCGTTTTGAAAAACATATCCTTAATAGTAAAAAATGGAAAAAATTTATATGTGGAAAGTGGTTCTTGATCATTATTCCAATAGTGTGAATAATATTCACAGTAAAGATTAATTTTCTATTCTTGAGCATGAAATAATTTTTTAAATTTATTTCATGGTACATAGATATAATTTAAAGCTCAATAGTTTAAAAAAAGAATGGAAATAATCTAATATTGATCCCCCATGAGTATCAAACTTGGTGTGCAGTTATTCCTCTTTATCACATTCCTAGTAAAAATATAGTTAATAACTAATCCATCATTTTTAGGTTTATTACTTATTGGTAAAAATGTTCCATAACAACCATTCAAATGTAGTAAAAATATAGGGATTTAATTACTCAGATAACCACAAAAGAATTACATTATTGAAATATTAGAATGTTTTATTATATACATAATGATTTTAATAATGGTTATAAGTCCATAATTTAATATTCATAATGGTATAAAAATAAATTAAACAAATAGAAAGTGAATCATTTAATGAAGACCCCCTAGGAGTGTTAAACTAGGTGTGCAGTTAGGGATCTTTTTTGTACACCAAGATTTTATTGAGTTGATATCTAATCATTCCTTTTTAGGGTTATGACCCATAGATACTACTATTTCATAGCCTCTATCTACTAATAATATCCATGATGGGATTTAATATCTCATATAACCTCATGTTATTCACTTTAATTAAATTGAATAATTATTTATTACATGCTTAAGGATTTTAGTAATGGTAAGCACTCAAAATTAGTTAATTGGTATATTATTATTGGTTAATCATTCATTATTGAATATTTAATTAATAGTTATTAAGTATTTAATTAATTGTTGATGTGTAGTAATATAATATTTAATTAATTGTTACCTAATAGTTAATTAATATTTAATTATTACTTACATAATAGCTAATTAATAGGTAATTAAAATTCAATCATTATTTCGTCATGTCTTCATCATTAGTTAATCATCTATTAATCATTGTTTTATTTTAAGTTAATATTTAGTTAATCCATAGTTAATCAGTATTTATTCCTATGTTAATAATTATTTAATCATTTTTTAGTCATTACATACTCAGTAGTTAAGAATTAGTTATTTATTAGTTAAACATTTATTTATCATTTTTAATCATTCTCTAATCATTAATTAATCATTAAATAATAATTTGAGAAATAATAATAAGTATCCTCTTAATGGTCAATTAATAGTTAATTACAAAAATCTTAATAGTTAATTATTAGTTTATCATTTTGTATTCATTAGTTATTAATTATATAATCATTAAATAATTTTTTTATCCCAAGATAATCCAATGTCAATACCTAGTTAATCAATATCCTCTCAATGGTTAATTTGGCCCTGATGGTCATGATAAAGAAGGATGTAGCACTCTTGGTTAGGTGGATCATGGGCGACAATTGATTAATATTTCAAATAGAATTGTGTGGGGGATGACATCTAGGATGAGCTGATTGTAGAGACAATCATAGGATGGATGGGTTATGTGAGCATCTTATATAGGGAGCAGACTTGGTATACCATGCCAGCATATACAACCTTTGTTATATTTCTCCATCCTATAGTCCATGGGTCCTTTATATCATGTTTAGGTCACTCAGACCATATTTCAATAATAAATTTGTACCTCTTGTAAAAAAGTCCATGTATGGGCTCCCCTCTACCAGGATTGAAATAATTATTTGATATATTGAACAGAATCTGATTTAGCCTCAACTTATTAAAAAATATTAAAATAATAATAAATACTAGATATTAATCCTTTCATATAACTATTCAATTAATAAGTATAAAAATAAATAAATTAATAAATTTGTCCTAATTAACTAAAAAAAAATTAAATAACTAAATTACTTCTATATAATCACAAATATGATGACAATTCATTATGATTCTTAATTCCAACCAAAATGATCAAAATATAATTAATGCGTTTACTTATCTTCATAAATATTTTTTGTAAAAATAAAAATTTCTTATGATCAATTTTTTATAATTAAATCTTAAAAAAACCATTCCTTGTTCGATATGAGATTGTAATGAATTATGGATCACTATATAAGTTATGCATCATTGTAATTTCAATGTATCATGTTTAATAAGTAAATTATTGTTTTCTTATTATCATTATTGTTAAAATTATCACATTTCAATAAATATATAATCCCCCCCTTATATCGAGATGGGATCTCATTAGCCTAATAGTTAACATGGAGCACATAACATGCCAAAACAAATACAAGCTAGATATTTTGTCAAAAAAGTGTCTATTTCCCTCTTCATTGACTGTGTGGTGGCATGAGATAAATTTTATGAAAAAAATGGGATTCCATATTTATATTTAATTTTAAAATGGAATTTTATATAAATGATTTTAAAATGATTTTTTTTCATTTGATAATTGGGGTTTAAATGTTATTTCAAATGAACATGGTGTTTTCTAATACATGTTTTTTTAATCATGTTATCCAAGGTCCTAGTACGAGTAATACATGAATTAATGTTTTCTTCCAAATGTTTTAAATTGGATGTTTTGTATCAGTTTTTTAATGGAAATCTGAAAGAGAATGTCTTGAATTTGATTATCCATTTTCCCTTGTATAAGAAATTTTCATGATATACTCCATGTTTATTACTGTTTATAGAATGTTTTATTTCATTATGATTCATGTTATCATATATTGTTTGAAGGTGTTTTAGTTTGGTATTGAATCCTAGGTTCAGTTTGTGCGATTACACTAGTTTGGAGACATTAAAATATAAACCAATATAGATTTTTAATGTGAGGGGATACATCATGAGGTACAACTTCCCTAGGAGTTGAGCTGGTATGATTGTGATATGGGGTTTGTACACAATTTTTGCTGCATGAATGTGAAAATTATATTCTTTATACATAATATTTGACCATTGAGATTGATGGTTGTGAAACCGTTTATATTGATATGGTGATGGATTTAGATAAAGGATCTTTCCATGAGTATGAGAGGACAATTCGAGGTGTAATAAGTCCTTACCATTGTTAGATAGTACTGGTCAAGATTCCTTGAATTTCAAGGAGTAAGAGGGTGTTGTAATGGAACAAAATAAATAATTGTTAATTCGTTTACAAGTTCTAACTAAACCCATCCATAGATATATTTTACAGGCTGAGACATTGAACGATTTTATTATGGTTTGGAAGGGGGTCTACTAAGAGTGAGAAAAAAAATTTCTGGTATTGGTGTAGAATCCTACTCAATATCGTCATGTATGAAATAAGTTATAGTATAAAAATGTATAATCTATCATTGCGTATGGCCTGGATTTAGTGTAATCCCAAACCTAGAGATTTTTTGTATGGGTTTGGATTTATTTCAAAAGTTTAATTTTTTCTTATTTTATGATTCCAAATAATGTATGGTTATATGTAATGGAATACTGTATAGAACATGATGACATAACATATATTCTTATATATTCATTCTTTGTTATGATTATCATTTTTTTTGTTTCATGGGAACTACATATACTAAATTTATTTATTGCATACATGTCCACCTGATAATGTAATCAATAGTTATTGTTCTGGAAAGGGTATTTCATGTAGGTAATTAGACACTCCAATGACCCACGTACAAGGAATGAGTTTTCGTGTATGTGAATAGACCTTCATAACTTCCTAAAAGGAATAATAATATATTGTAGTTAGACACATGATTTAGTCAACATGTCATAGGGAAGAGGATTTAGAGGGATGGATATATGAGTTGGGACAAAGTCCCTAGTTGCTTTATTTTATTTATAATTTATAATTTATAGTTTCTAATAATTCAATGGATTATTTTATAATGATGCATATTATATATTTATATTATACAAGAACTATAATATATATAATTCTTCATGTAGATATTTTTATTTCTTTTTATTCTGAACCATGGGTCCCCTATAGTTCCCTTCTATTTTTATCTATATTTTGGGGATGTTTATTTGTGTAGATAATCCATATATATTCAATTATATATCCACTGATGCCCCCAAAGTTTTATTTTAGAGGCCAATATCTCCATATTGTGGGACCCCTCTCCTAGTTAGCAGCCTTTGTTGTATGGATATGTGGGAAAAATTTCATAGAGAACCCCCTCATGGGAGGGGTTAGGGGGATCCTTTTTTGTGAAATAAAAATTTGTTTAATATAATGTTTTTTATGTGATACTATTACAAGAGAAATGGTTTTACGTTTTAGGGAATTTAGATGTAGATTAGAAAATACCTCTCCATATTGTAATTGGTTACAAATCATATTTTAAGGGTATACCAGCTTTGGGAATAGGAATTATATGATGAATTAGATGAAGGGTAGGATTGAAATTTCCAATGTTCTATAATTGATTCATGGTTTAATTTATAGTGATTGAATAGTGATTAAGTGAGTTATTCAGGTGTTATGATAGTTTCATGCTTTCTGAATGATACACATACCTATGACCAATATTTTTTAACAGTTTTTCTCATATAAATCCATTATTTATTGAATTAACTTATAATATAATTGATCCTCTCTTGAATATGATATAATTAGTGATTATATTAATATGGGTTATAGGTAATTTTTTAATTTATTGTGATTATTACATTTTTTTGTACCATTTTACACTGATTTTTGGAATGGTAGGTTTTTAATATTAACAGTGTTTTTATAGAAAACTCATGTGGTGGCATGAGGAGTGAATAAAATCATTTATATGTTGGTTTTATAAGAAATTGATCCTTTATAAAATGACTTGGAAATTGGCAAGGAACCTCTTTATAGAGAATGTTTAGGAATTTGTTTTTCGAACTATATTTAAAACTATATTCAAAAAAATGAGATCAGTTTTTATGAAATAGGAAAACATGGCCTAGGGATTTAACTAAAACCAGTTTTTTCTTATATCCCTTTTATTCTAAGGGGTTATTTTAAAAAATGGTTGATTTTGTTCGGCACAAAACATTTTCAGGTAGTTTTAAGTAATGTGATTATTTCTTTTATAAAATTGATTACATGGATTTATGTGATTTTTGGTAAGCTCGATGATTGAATGGAGTTTTAGGGATGTGCACCATATATTATTGTAAAACCAGAACTATTATTGGTGGGAGAAGATTTAGTTTGGTTAGGTTGTGGGAAAAATAAATAGGTTCCCATATAGATTGATTTTTTTTTTAATTTTCATCAATTGATGGGGATAGAACTATGTGTTGTATTGTGTATTTTGTGGTTATTCCATGTTTTTTTGGAGATAGTGATGTTTTTTGGATTTTGGGATTTGATTCTCATATAATTCTTGGGTTACTAGATGATTTTATTGATTGGTTCATAGTTTGGAGTGATTTTCTGGGGTTTCCCTAGGTGCTTCCTATATATTCGAGAAAAATGACCTCGAATCATACATAGGTAGTGGATTCATTTGTTGTTAAGAATAAATATTCAATGTTTTCATGGACTTCATGATGGTAAAGGTCATGGATAAAATATAACTAAATATTGAGTTTGAATGAAGATGTGATGTAACTCGTGAGTGGGGTGTGGAAGCAGGGTTTTTGGTTTCTCAAATACCTAGATTTGGAAATAAACAAAGTATCATGCTTCAAAATTCTTATGATTTTTGAAGGATTTTTTCATTAAATTTTTTATTAAAGAATTATCATTAGGATATGTGGAGGTTTATTGATGAGTGTGGCAAAGAATGAATTTTTTTAACAGTTGGTTATAGAAAGATAGAGTTGTGTTGTGGCATGGAGATATATTTAATTAGATAGAAACCACTTGACCAGAATTTATATATAAGTTTTAATGAAATAATTCTAGTGAAATAATGACGATCATGGGTAGAGTTTTGAGAAGCTTGGGGATCCAATATCTTAGCATCAACTGGATTGTTTTCCGGGTGTGTAGAGTCTCACAATAGATGTATGTTGGGAATTTGATCGCTAAATGTGTCATGTTAGTAGTGAATTATCAACCAAGGGTATCCATGTATGACTAATAAATGAATAACTTGAATTCTTAAGGATAAAAATTAAGTTTTTTTGGATTTTTTAATGAACCAAAAACATCAGGGGTTGTTATGTCCAAGAAAAATTATATTTTTCTTATAATTGGATATGTTCACTGAATTTGGACGTTCAATAGGATAATAAGTGTTAGATAATATTTAAGAGATGTATTTGGATTTTTTATAAGCCTAGGTGGTTTTTTGATTACTTAGGTAAATTTGATATAAATATTTGGTGGATCCTTAACAATGACTTTAGCTACTGGAAGAGGTCACATTTAAACCCTAGAGGGTTACTCCATATTAAGAATTTTTTGAGGGATTAAACTTCTGTGTGTGAGGTAGAAGTTCTATAACAATGGATGATAAATCATATTGAGTTCCTTAATTAGTGGATTGTGTCACAATGGATTTTTTATAACACTGTTATAGAGGAGTGGTGGTTGGAGTGGAATGCTATAGAATTAGGTGAGTTGAGCATCCAATAAATATTTCTTTTAGAAAGTATTTATAACAAAGTTTTAACATTAAAAACACCTATTTAAATAATACATTAGATATTTATTATTCAGTGTTTTCAAAAAAAATATGAATATTTTCATCCAAACGTGGTTCATATAGGTTGATAATATTTCAATCTTTCAAGATTACAACACTAACATTTTATATTAGATTTATCATGGGTAGAAGTTACCTTCCAGAGTATACTTTATCTAAATTTGTTTGAAAAATTGTTTTTAAATAGAGACAAGAAAATCTAAAACACAAAATAGAACTATAAAAACAAGTGTTTTAGTCTCAATAAATTCCACTATACTCTCCATGTGATATTATTCTACTATCAAAAACTTTTATTATAACAATAAGATGAACCAAATCATTGATCAAGTAAATATATGAAAAAAACATGTATGGTTGTCCAGGATATCATATATCCTCTTATATAGTTTTCAAAGGGGTACTCTAGATTAAGGAAATAATGGAAAGAGTATATGAGTACTATTATATGAAGTACACAAGAGATAACATAATAGATATAAAATTAAATTTAATTGTAACTCAAAAGTAATGTTAAACAGATAGAGGGGGTGGGTGGATTTTCAAAGAATAAATTTTGAGGCATAATTTGAAATATATTAACTTTTATTTGTTTTACTGTGTTATCATCACTTCTCAATGTCATAAAATAGTTTATAGATCTAGTGTGATGATCGAAAAATATTCTCAAAAGTTGATGTTAATAACATATGAAAACTCTGTGTTATATGATATGGAAATCAAGAACGTTCATACATCCCCACCATTAGTGTTATTATTCTTCTATATGTCCTATTTTAAAATAGATAAATTATTTCTAAAATATCATTGAATAAGAATAATTATATATTCTTGTAGTCATCATACACTTTGGGAGTATTAAAATCATCTCACATTGCATTTATTTTAGTACAAATAGACACTGTAATATACTAGTAAAATATAATTTCTTTTAGATGTTGTCTCTTGATGTTTCCTATTAACCTATTTAAAATAATAGTCTATGTAGCCCAATATAATAATTCATGTTGGATACATGAACCATTCGCCTATGTTATTTACAACATTCATTTAGCTACATCAACCATTCGTCTACGAGAGTTAGACTACATGTAATGGTTTCTTCAATACATTTTAGGACATTAACTGAATCCATTGAAATGTTATATGTCCAATACATAGAATATACAGTCACTTGATCTAAAAAAGTGATCACAGAAATTCCTTACAGTCACATTGAATATTTCTAATCACTCTAACTCTATTATATGTTTTCTTGATTACATCATGTAGTCTTTTAGAGACTACAAGATTTTTTTATGATACATTTCCATTTAACTATTATATTAGTTATATCATGTATTATATTCAATTCATTGTGCATTCTCTCAGTAACTGTTATATTTTGTTGAGGATTTTGTGAAAATTTCACCATTTTTGACCAATTAGGCTTGCAGTTGACCCACTTGGTTATGAATTAACATGAATACTTATAAAAAATCTAATGAGATCCCAATTTCTTCATGGGATTGATCACTGGTTATATAATCAATCTGGAACATAACAATATTTTTATATATAACCATAAAATTCAATTTTCTTTCAAGAAACATATAAATCATTAATAATAAAATAAACACGACCAGAGATGATTAAAATAAACAATTACATGACTAAGCCAACAATCTCCTCATTTTTGATGTTTACAAATCCTAGTATAAAAAATTATAATTTGAACTAATAAAAGATTAAATGAATCATTTTCCATCTCACATGTCAATTTTAATCCTCCTTTTTTGTTTTATTAAAATGATTTAAGGAGAGTGTTGGATAATGCTAATGTAGACATTGAAAATACATTAGATGATGTTATATATATATATAAATAAATTCTATGTAAGTAATATAGTGTTTATAATGAATTAAAAGTATTAAAATTATATTTAAAAATGAATGAATAAATAAAAGAGAATTTTCAGAAAACATTACTGGAATTTTTAAATTTAGATTATATAATTGTTTTGGGGTCAATATGTGTTTTCAATTTTTCCTTAGAGTTAGTATAATAATGAGTTACAGTAGGTTTAGAACATGGATAAACTCTATAAATCGTAATTTCTCTAGAAATAGGTCTTATCTAGTGGATATACTCATGAATATAGAGATCAAAAGGAGTTTCAAGTGCTGGAATTGAAATAACTAAAGCACATGTCTGGGAAAGATTTAGAGGAGCATGAATGGCACTATTGGTTATATATATATGTATTTAAAAAATCAGATCTATTATATAAAACTATTTATCCATACTCAATTATATGTATAAACTCATCCCTATTAATCAAAAAATTATCTATTATGAGATCCATTAACCACAATTTTTCAATAATTGACCTAAAGGATTGGGTTAAAGGATAAATTTTTAAATCTCTACCCAAAGACCTAAACTAGTTGATTAATTCTGACTCAGGGTAAATCAAATGATGATTATACTTGAAGGAACACTCTATTACATCTCTATAATTGAAACTTTTAACTACAAAAAATTTAACCATATTATAAAAATATTCATTATGGGATGAAATATCCACTTTAATCATGTTATTGGAATCCTTAAAGCTATCCATAAGTGTCAAAATATCAATAGGAACATTTATTCAATTGAAATTTTTTTCTATAGACATAGGTGTAGGTGGATTAACATATGTTCTAAAAGAAAATATTAGAGAATTAAGATATCTCAGATTAATATAAATCCAAATTTTTATCCTATCTTTCAATTGGGACCCAAATTTTCCATAAAACCATTAATTTATTGAGCTATATGATCAATTTTATAAACATATTTTGTGGAATATGATATATAACACTTGAAAATATAATTTATATTTCTTCCTTTATAGGAAATTTATTATAACTACATAGAACTAAGAAGATTTCTCTTAAAACATCCATTAGTACATTTTTGATATTGATAATGTTAGATGATGAAATTAGATATGACTAAGTGACCATTTGAGATCAAGTTTGACTAGGTTATAAATCACTAAAACCCACCTCAAAATGTCTCAATATTAATCATTTTTCATATGATGCGTCATAAATAGGATTTTTAGTATCTTGAATAAAACTATAAAACAATTCAATAAGTATAACCTCTCTTTATAGATATAATTCTTAGATCGAATCCCCTTGGAGTGAAATATTTGAATCATGTCTTGGAGAAGAAGTCTTGGCTGACTTTATAGGTGTCGTACCAAAAATATTTTTTAAAAATTAATAAATGATAGTTATAACCTATCTTTTTCTTAATGTATATTAGATTTAATACATTTAAAAAATATAGCTAGATCTATTAGAATTAGAGATATATAATGTACACCATTTTAACAATATTATCATGATTATGGTCATACCCAACATCAAAATAAGGATCATGTTGATCCAAATTAATGAGATGGGTCATATGAGATGTGTCATATCTAAGAGGTGTAGAGTTAAAAATTGTTTCTCACCAATATAAAACATAATTGGAATATCTAAAATAGAGGGTTCATTTTACTCATTTCTAGAACCTATACGATTTTATCTAAGAGGATTGATTCAGGAGTACTCTACCCCTCATGAGATTCTACCCCTTCCATAATTCGTGCATTTATTTCAACCATCAGAGATCAACTCAATAATTATACAATAACCATGAATGATTATTAATTTAGATCCACAAACAAATCATTTTAACTAAAATGTAAGGAATATTCAGCATCAACTGGTTGATCTAGTTCCAACCCTAAAACTATTTATTCTTTTTATTTGGTTGGATTATTCATTACATTGTAATTCACTTACAACTTATCATCATCCAAAACATATATCTCCATCCAACAATTCTATACATTTTCCTTTCATTTACATATACTTTGATTTTGAAAATATATTTTTAAAATATTTATATTTTTACTCCCAATAAAGAATAAGTTTTGTAATATCTTTTAGAGAATAAATAAACTATTGATAATATAAATAATTAAACTTATAATAATGTTTTCTCAAATTATACATATTATTGGAAGAAAATCAAAAAAAATTATATACACATATCTAACCATCAGATAATGAAATAAAAAATATCAACTCTTTACAATTTTGAAATATTTTTTTATAAGATAAATAGCATTATAACTAAATTTAAGAAACAACCATTACTCCCCACTAAATATAAAATTATTTTTTCTTCCATGTAATATATTTGGAGACATATATTCCATGGAACTCATAAACTCAAAATTGGATTATTTATAGGGTTGTAACTTTGATAGTTTTTATAATCACTTTGATTTTGTAATTGTTAACTTAAAAACCAAACAATTGGAAAACATATATTCTCTTGATCATTATTAACCATATAAATATGATCACATATTTCAACAACCTCTAAAATCATTTTCAAAAAAAGATTATTTTTCTCACCGAGGATAGAAGTGTTTATCATTATCCATGAAAACCATAGTCTATATTTGTTGTAACACATCTATATATAACAAGGTTCTGTATAAACTAACGATAATTAAATATATATCCTCATATGGAATCACATCATGATAATACATGTCTATTTTTAAGGGTTTTGTGGTTCTAATGGATCAAGTATAAGATCTTTTGAAGTTAATGCGGCTTATGTATAAATAAACTCAAGAAAACTATTAAGAAAAACTAGACAGATTTTTTTTCAATGGTTAGAATGTTTGGGTTTGGTTAATGTTGAGTTAGCTATGAAGCCTCAAAATTTTAAAATATGAACATCATATTTGATATTGTGATTGGCATGCAATAATAAACTCTAGATGGAATATAACTTCCAGAGGAATTATATATTTAAAATTTGAAGTAAAATAAATATATAATATAGATTTAATTACACACCATTATGAGTTTAGATTTCATTATATAGAACATTTATTTTTTCATACGTTACACACAACAATTTTATCCTTTGGTAACATGCATTACACAAAATACAGAGTTTTTTCAAATAATAATACCCTATTAATATTACTATTTAATATGAAAATTCTCTCCCATGAATTGAAATAATGGGTATTAGTAGAAATAAATATCTTAATAATTTATATAAAACACAAATTTATTCTCTATTAATTTATTATAAATAATAATAATAATCATTTTAAAAAAATAAATATTTCTAGAAATACTTTATTTTCCAAAAAGATGGAATACTTGATCTTAGAGCACATAATTTAAAATTACTATTTTAAATTTTAGGATATTTATATGATAAAAAAATTTAATTTTTATAATCAAGTCATGAAAATTATGTTTGGGTAAATTTTTTTTAATTTTATGAGAAGAATAATTTTTTTATTAATAGCTAAAAATACTGATGTTTTATTAAAAACTACTCTTTCATTTAAATAATTTATAATTTTAAATAACATTTTTAATTATTTAAAAAGTAAAACATGTTCAATTATACATATATTGATTCAATTAAAACCATTGGAATCATATTAATGTAGAATTTTTATACAAAAACATTATAAAAATTTTCACATTAAAAACATACTTTCTACCGAGTCTACTGGATTAATTTTAAATTGATGTTATCTAGTTATTTGATATAAATTTTTAAAATTGAATCAATTTTTAAATAATAATAATTTATCATTTATAATTATTTGAAATTTATAATTTACAAAAAATATTATGGAAAATAGTTAAAATTAGTTACAGTGATTACAGAGGAATTGAGTTTACATAGTGGGTAAACCTATAATATAAGGTGTAAAAGTGAAAAAACATATTATAACCCCATTTTATTGAAATAATAGGACCACATAACATCTAACATCAAGAAAATATCATTAATGGTACTGTTTGAAATGAAAAAGGTGTTGGTGAATGTAACTCGATCAAAAACATACAGGTGTTCCACTCAACCAACTTATAAAAGGCCACCCCTATTATCTCCACTCCATAACTTCCAAACACATTGGATTGGAAAATAAACTACAAATCCGTTTATAAATTTATATATACCCATATTATAATTAATATTTTGGTTATTAATCCGTCCATTAAATTCATTAGTGAAATCTTAGGTAGGGTACCTGAAGAGGAGGTAATGTTTATCAAAAATGAATTTTAATTTATTTCTTTCCCAACCTCATTATATTCATATTATACAATTATTATATAATAAAAAGTATATTAAACATATTTATATGGTTTTATGTTGTTTTTATGACCTAAAATATCACACTGTTCCTTCAAAATGGGATAATAACTCATCATTCCTGTGAACGACATACTACCACTTTATAAATTGAAATTGTTCATTTTGTCATTACCACCATTCAGAGTTGGTAATAATGATTTAATTATAGTTTATATATGATATTTATTTTGTTATTATGTTTGTATTATTATTATATCAAACATACCTTCTTGCATCAAATTTTGTGGCAATGCGATGACATCACTCATGTGTTCAGCAAACTACCACCTAACAATGAGATGTGATTTATTCACACTTTAAATGGAATGTTTAAGGACGTGTTTAATAAAAATATGTTACATATAAGAAATAAAAATGATACTTTAATGATAATATATATATATATATTATTTACTTTTTATTCTTTCAATAAGATAATAAATTAGAAACAATGTTCATCCGTTTGTATTACCAACAATCTCAATGAGTGGTGTATTTCATTTTCTATCACCAAATTTTATGGATTACTACAAATAAATAAATAAATATAAATATATATATATATATATATATATATGTTATTTAAATCTTGTTTTATATTCTGGGGATGATTAAATCATGATCTATATATGAGGAATAAAAAATATAAGAATTAAAAACATGCTAAAAACATGAAAATTTTCAATAGAAACATTGAGAGTAATGAGTGATTATTAACAAATGGATGATAATATATTTTAAAAGAATAATATAGGATATTATAAATACAAATACAATTCTAATTTTAGTTAATTACATGTTTAAAATAACTATACATTAGGTTAAAGTATTCCCAGTGTAATGGAAATTTGAGTTATGTGATTTTATCTCAATATCATTTCAATTGGTCATATTACATTATTATACTCCTAATTTATTTTATAAGATATATATACTACCCATTTTACAACTAATATCATGACTAATTATTTATTCATAGTTTTTTAAGTTTACATTTGAATTATTTCATACAAGGTTATTTGACTATAAATTACCAAGAAGTAATAAATTTTAAAACTCAATAAATATTCATTGGGATATATTAGTTCATTGTTGACATTATTATTTTATTACTTTGTGTATAATTAATTTTTACTTTTTTTATTTCATATTTTTTATATTAATTTATAGTAGATACACATAATATATTCATTTTTTATTTCCCACTTCAATGTTATGATCATTTTGTTGGTTTATTTCATAATGTTATTCTAAAGAGATTATTTATTCTCAAATAGCCATAAAAAAATTACACGACCTAGTTTAATTAAAATATTTAATTTTATTCTCCTATGGTTATTCCTTATCTTTTTTAAGATATACTACCATTTTTTCTACTCTTTATTACTTAAAATTATTGAGAAATGTTTTTATGAAATGCAACTTTATTTCTCCCTTTAGTCGAAAATTTGTTTTTTGAAGAATACTTGTTTTATATAAATTTTTTCAATAAATTAATCCTTATCATTTTAAAAATATGTTATTAAA
The DNA here is from genome assembly GCA_963277665.1 of Viscum album. Lineage (NCBI taxonomy): Eukaryota > Viridiplantae > Streptophyta > Magnoliopsida > Santalales > Viscaceae > Viscum > Viscum album. The sequence continues at coordinate 915,394,282 of OY728150.1, forward strand.
TGAAATTTTAACCCATATTATATTTTTACAATTTTTTTTCAAAGGTATCATCTTTGAAATTCCCGAACGATGAACATTTATGACCTTTTAGCGTGCAATATGAATGTTCTTTATAGAATATATGGAAATAACTAAAAACAAGAATATAATTTCATTAAATATTTATTTACATGTTTATGAGTATATTTATAAGGAATTTTTTTTAAAGTTATTTTCAATGATATTCATTTTAAGTTTTTTTCAAAATGAAAATGGTGTTTTTATCAAGAATGTTTTTAATGATTACATAATGGTATTTATATTCATCAAAAAAGAAAAACAAATTAAACTAGATATATATTAAATTATTACCATCCATATTATTCCTCTTGACGATTTATGATCATTTTGAATAAGGAATGTATTTAACTTAACATAATTTTTTTCATTCAGTACCTTTCCCTTGAAATGGGAACATTTCTATGATTATTGAACATTAAATTTCTTCCAAATATTTGTATTACTTTTCATTGATATTTTAATTTGTTAAAATATATATACTTTTAGCATTGGGTGTACTAAATTGAATATTATTTGTTATATGTATAAATATTGATAAATTTTTACCAGTTACTCAATAAAGATACAATATAATGATGAATTTTTTTTATAAATCCCTTATTTGATATACGATGAATGTGTTGGACTGGTTTGAAATGAGTGGGGATTAGTTATAGATATACCTATTCTAAATTTATAGTCTCATGGTATAAATCACTTTGAATCTTTAGTTATATGGGGGTTTATGTAGAATTTTTTAAACTGTCTTGTGAAATATATCAAGGTAAAGGTACCATGTTCCTAGGAAACATGGCGTATAATAATTTATAATTTTCTACATTCAGAATTCAATGATTATTTTCCAAGATGTTTTAACAGTGAAAAATTCAGTGGATGTATCTCATTATTAGTTTATTTATTAAATAATAAATGTTTCCAATTTTTTATCTTACCATATTGAATCTTCATGATCTTATCAAGATATTCATAACATGTGTTTTATATTATTTAACTTGCCTTATTATTTTAGAACTTATATTTTAGTTTATAGATTATATTGAATGTGTGTTAAATTATTTACCTTTTTATATTGATTATTCTCATTGATTAATTATTGATTATACATTATTTAACATTTACTCATGATTTTTGGCCACCCTTAATTTTTTCCATTTCCTGGGATTACATGATGTTTATTATGACTGATAAGTAGGAATACACTTGATGGGAATAATTATAATCCAAAAACAATTTTTTAATTTTTTTATTCAAAATTTAATGTAATAATCTTGTATGTATCTAGTTTACCAAGACTAATAAACAAATCAGTCCTTTGAGATTTGATTCCTTGTATCTTATGCCAATGTAATGGTAGTAGAAAATGATTATAGGTTTTCAGGTGAAGCTCACTATAGTTAGTATGAAAAATAGGTTTAGTAGAAACACTAGGAACATGATTTATGAAAAAACATATTAGAGAATATAACATTATGATTTTTCGTGAGGATAAGTATATAAAAAGATCCTAATTGTTTTATTAAGTAGATATTATGTGGTTTTTCCTAGTAATAAATCCTAATATTGATACTATTACTAGAAGAATTTTTATGTAACTATTGATAGGGGAAATATATATTAATCGGTCATGTTGGAATTCACATGAGCATTACTTAATACATGATAACAAGCCTTACTTCACACCTATTTTGACACTCCGGAGAGATATTCTTGGGATAATTCACATGTTATATATAAATTAGTATAGAAGAATACAATGGATGATTAAAATGATTATCCTTGGTTAATCCCTAGATCGTGAAAGGATATAAATAAAAAAATGGTTGAAGTAATAGTGTATTTTTATTTAAGAGATAAATTGTTAATGCATTTTAAAAAAATTATTTGGGTTACAAAAATCAATATACATCATAGTATTATATAGAATTTTAGAAGAAACTATGTATCCCTTATAATAGGACTTATGGAACCTATTATTGGATAATTAGTTTAAGATTGATCATATGTCAAAATCCTTTGACACCACATTTTTTTTTTCTGTGGTTTGAATGTGACAAGATTTAGGATATTTTACCAAGAAATATATTCCATGAATATGTTTTTTTAGGGAATCTTATTTGAGGAAAAATTCCTTTACATTTTATATACATTAGTTTAAATGTATTCTTAACCTTTAGGGTTGATATGGTCATTAATGAAATTAAAATAATAGTCAGATAAGATTAATAAAATTTTTAAGATGAAAAAATAATAATAGTAATAGATTGTATTAAAAAACATATTTAAATAGGTTATTTAATGATTAAATTTATTTCATTGATGTACATTATATTATTCGTAACATTATAAGAATTATATTAACATAATTAATAGAAAGGGTAACCCGCATGTCGGGTGACAACCCATCATGCTCAGAAAGGCGGTGAGGGTTAAAACCATGACCAAAAAAAGATAACAATTTCACGTCTACAACTATAATATGGGATTTTAAAGTTAAATTATCATTATTTTTTGTGGAAAAATATTATGAATAAATATTAATTATAAAAAAATTCTATTAATTTTGATGATTAAAAATTAATATATTAACTCTATTGGTATTGGAAAATTTTTGTAGATTGAATGAAATAATTTTAAATCTTTTATTGATTTTATTATCTGTGAAAATTAAATAATAGTTCTTTAGGGATGAAAATAATTTTAAATATTTATTTCTTATACAAAGGAATGAACATGAAATTGATCAAATCATAACTAACAGATGTAATTTCACATATAAAAAAGAAATTCCTGAAGTAAGTATATTTTATTCAATTCTTAGATAGTAAATGAATTCTTAAATTTATGTAAATGGTATTGGAAAAATTATTTTATCCTATAGTATTCATATATGATTAATTAGATGTAATTTTAAATCATAATAGATATATGGTTTTATGCCCCTTAAATTTCCATTGATTATTCACTTTATTGTGATTGATGAACTCAATCACTATCTATAAATATTTAAGCTTTTAATCAATGTCCATATATTCAAATTACACCAAATTTCGTATACTTATTAGCTGTTATATGTGTTATTCTATATGACCTTTGTAATTATCTTTATCTCTCATTAAGGGGAGATTTTATTATATGTTTTATGATGTGTTTTTTTCAACAAAGGTATTTCCAAATTCCAAACCCTTGATTATTGAGATCTTGTTTAAGTTATGAGGTCACAATTTATTAATGATGGGAAGAATTTAACAACCAAAAATTTTAAAATATGAACATCATATGTGATTGTGTGTTTGACATACAATACTATGAATAGAAATGACCATAACATCGTAATACATTATGTTATATTTAATATTCTAAAAAAATTCAATCATTTATATATCTTTCATTATATGTAATTTTAATTTATTTATTATAGTAAAAATTGATTTTATGTTAGTGTTAGATACACCAACACATTTATTCAATATATTGTGTTATATATTAGACCGAGTATTAAAGAATAACAACATACTATTAATATTATAATTTAATATAGAATTTTTCTCATAGATCATGGGAAAGAATGCATAAATATGACTAAATTAAAAATTTAAATACATATATTACAAAAATTTATTGGTATTCTATTGATTATAAATAACAAAAATAATCTTTTAAAATATAAAAAATGTTTTCAAAAAATCGTATTTTCTTAAAATACTGCTTGTTCACATTCGGAGAAAATAATTTTATAATAATTTATTTCAAATTAAAATAAATTAGTTGTAAAAATAAAATTATTTTTTTAAGTAATAATAAAAAAACTACATTAGGGTATAATTTGTGTATTTTTTTGAAAAGTTTTATTTTTTGATGAATAGGGAAAAATAATTTATTTTAATTCTAAACAATTTTTCCTTTTAAACCGTTTATAATGTTATATAATATTTTTAATTTTGTTAAAGTAAAAAATTTTCAATTATAAATTTATTAATAAAATTTATTTCTATATAATTAAATTAATATTTATTTTTAAAATAAAAACATTATAAACCATTTTCAATTTTTACATTAAAAACATGCTTTCTCATCCATTCTTTGGGATTAATTTTGAAAAGAATTTTCCATTTTTGTGAATTTAATTTGAGAACATGGTTTCCATACTTAAAATAAGAATAATTTATAATTTCTATGGGGTCAAAATAATTTATGATCCAAATTATTATTGAATACAATGGAAATTAATTAAAACAATTAAGGATAAAATGAGTTTACTTAGTTGGTAAAATTAGAATATATAGTGTAAAAGTGGCCCAACACCAGTCCAAGAACAATTTTATGGCAATATTACAACCTAATAAATTATAGTATCTTTAATTATCCTTTATTGGGAACTTTTTACAACAAAACAAATTCCATGGAATTCACTCTATCCAAAAAATAAAAGTTGTCAACTCACCCCACTTATAAAAGTCCACCGCTCTCATCTCAAATACACACCTTAAAACCACATTATATTATACAATACCAACCAAAATAACTTCAAAAAATTACTAATCTCATCCTAGAATATTTAATTTTCGTTGAACTCTATCCTTTTTTGGATCTAGTAAAAACTGAGGAGGAGACTTAAAGATGAGGTAATGTTCTTCAAAAAGAGTTTTTATTTTATTTCCTTATTCACCTACATAAATTATTATTATACCCTGATCATATCATAAAAATATATATTCCATATACTGATATATATTTATTTTAAGGTTATTCCCTACAACTTAACACATTTTCATCAAATGGGTTACAAAATCACCTCTCATGTGTATGTGGTACTACCACCACACAAATTGTTGTCATTGGTTTTAATTATTCCCATTCATGGTTGGTAGTAATAATGGATTTATAGTTTATATGTAATATATATGTATATATATATATATATTATTTGATATGTTATTATGTTTCATTAATTTTTATATTAAACATACCGTAATCTTTTACAATTTATGGGAATATGATAAGAACGTTCACGTGTATGGCTGACTACCACCTTGCAATGCGATGAGACTTACATGGAATGTATTAAATATGGGTTTAATAAACACTTGTGATATATATTAAATTAAATTATATATTAATATATATATATATATATATATATAATTTACTTTTCTTTATTTCAATATGACAAGAAAATGGAAATAATGTTTATGCACACGTTCAACCTACCATCTCCAGGAACGGTGTATTTCATTTCCTATCCCCAAATTTTAAAAAATAATATAAATAAATATATAATTTATATATATGATATATAAATATTTTATTATATTATGGGGATTATTAAATAATTATCTAAGTATGAGGAACAAATAAAATAAAAAGTTAAAGAATACTAAAAAAACAAGTCAATTAAAAATTAAAACAATGAAAATAATGAGAGATTATTAATAAATGGGTGATCAGATGTTATAAGAGAATAATATATAATATTTTAATATTTATAATATTTTTTATAAGTTAATAATATTTTTATAAAAACTATAAATTAGTTTAATGGATGAAAACATAAAAGTAACTGTGAGGTAAGGGTTTTCATCTTAATTTTATTTCATTGAGGCATATTGTGTTATTATGACCCCAATTTCATTTATATGGTGTATATACTTCCCATTTAACATGTAATATCATTAATATTTCTTTTATTTCATTGTATTTTAATTTTATATTTTAATTATTTCATCTAAGTGGATTTTGATATAATGATACCATGTGGTAATGAATTTCATAACTTAATTCCATTTTATTGGGTTATATTATTATTTTATTTCCATTTAAATTAGATTGTAATGTGTATAATGTTTTATAACTATTTATTATTTTAATTCAACTTTTTTATGTTTATTTAGAGTTGATACACATAATTGATTCATAGATTAATTCTAAGTAAAATATTATTATCTTTTCATGGGTTATTTTATAATATCATTCAAATAAAGATTTTTTATTTGTGAATATCCATTAATGGATCTTGTTTGGCCGATTCTTAATAAAACATAATTTTTTTATCCTCTTAATATTTTATATTTTTTTCAATTTATTATAATATTTTTATACTATTATTTACTTAATATTATTGAGAAAATGTTGTAATCAAATCCGACTTCATTTCTACCTCCAGTTAGAACTCCATTTTCTTAAAAACCATGATTTTTATAAAACGTTATGACAAATTATTTCATTAACCCTTTCAAAATTATTTATTAAAATAATTTTTTATTAATTTTTCATTTAAAAAATAATTTTCCAATGAATATTCTTATTTCTTTCCAAACGATATAGTTTTTGAACTGTATTACCATGAAAAATGAATCTTATTTATGGAATGTATGGAATTACACACCGATATGACTTTTATTTATTTGAAGACTACTTTTCATGTTTATCATGATATTTTAGAAAAACATTCTTTAAAAGTGATATTTAATTAAAAGGATATTCAAAATGTTTTTAAAAATAAAAAGGATATTTTACTGAAGATCTTTATTAAATAACATTATATTTTATTTATATTCCTCAATAAAAAACCATTTATTTTACACTAAGGATATGTTGTAATGATTTTACCCATATTCGTCCATTGAATGGTTTATGATAATTTTGACAAAGGAAAGTATTGAAATATACTTCCTTAAACTAATTTTGTAGCCATTAAATTTTCCATGAAATGTTCACTTTCCTATGATCATTGGATATTAAAATTTCATTAAATATAAATATTAATAATCATGGATATTTTTATTTCTTAAACCGTATATTATTTTTACATACAATGTACTAAATATAATGTTAATTGATATCTAAGGAACTATTGATAAATTTGTATCCTTTAATCAATTTTGATGCTTTATGATAAGGGGAATTGTTGACATGTTGATTATTTATTATATGAGCAATGATTTGGACCCGTACATCATATGTGGGTCCTTGTTATAGATATCACCTCGATGAGTCAGTATTTTAACGAGACAAACTAGTTTGATAGAATTAGTTAATCTATTTTTTACCCAGTATTTTTTAAGCTTTATTTTGTAAGGTATTGATGGTTTAATTAACAAGTACCTTGGAAACACGATGTTCAATAATTAATAATTTCTTTCATTAAGAATTTAGTTATTAATATCCATTAGATTTTTACTATGAAAAGATCTATGTGTTAATTTTATTTATAGTTTATGGATTAAGTGGAATGTGTTTTCAAATATTTATAATTCAATATTTATTTTTTTACGTTATTTTTTAATAATATTTATGGGTTTTTTTTCAGATAATAATGTATTCATATTATTTATTCATATATAAATTTATTGATTAAATAAAATATTTTTTTAATTATTTATCTCTCTATGTTGATTGACGTCATAGATTAATTATTTTGTTCTATTTATTTAAACGTTGCTGATCATTTAAGAGCACCCTTGTTTTGTTTCCCTTTCAAAGGATTCAATAATGTTTTCAATTACTCATATCTATGGATATGCTGGATGGAATAAAGCTATTTTAAAAAAAATTTCAAATTTTTGTATTAATTTTTTTTAAGACTCATGTATGAATTTATTTTTCCAAGACTACTAAACTAATTGATCCTTTCGGTTGTGATTCCTTATATCTTCTTCCAGTGTTATGGTTGCAGGAACTATATATAAGCTTCTATGGTCAGGTTTTCTATATTATTTTTTTGTTTAAAAATAGTATTGGTTTTTCAAACTCTAATTTAGGTCTATTAAATATAATTTATGTCTCATAAAATTATAAATAGTGGGATGGAAATAAAATATTTTTAAATTAAATAAAAACTCAAATAGTAGTTTTAAAACATGGTCTAGAAGAATATATGCCAAAATTTTTAATTAAAATTAAATCAAATGTATATAAATCTTGATCAACTATATGAAAAAATTAATAGAAACATAATATTACTATATTAATTATTTGTAAAATTAATCAGATAAATCACATAAAAAATCATCACATAAATTAAATAAATTAAAATAGGATATGATTATAAAATAACTGCACAAAGTTAATCATCCCTAAATTATATATGGTATTATTCAATCATAAAGAAAATATTTTTATTTTGGATACTAATGTTATTATATAATAATGTAATAATAATAAATTAATTGTCAGAGAATTAAATAAAATAGAAATACATTTTGAAGTATGTTACCTATTTTCAAGTAAATTCTTTTTTGGTTATCACCAAATGAATTCCTTGGATGGATTTAATTAAAAATTAAGGATTCTATGATTATAATAGGAATTTTTTATGTTTATTTGGGTTGGTTTTGGATGATCAAAAGGGTTTATGAGTTCTGAATATGTGGAGAGGTTGAGTGTCTTTTTATTGTGGAAGGGGAGTGACATTTTTGTTAATATAAAATGGGAAACACTATTTAGAGACATGCCTTTCCTAATTCTCATAAAAAATTTCATCTAATGGTGTTAATGGTAATTATGGTCGATCTATTTTGAATATCACACAAAATTGAAATAATTTGTAGTCATTTTCTTTAGTCTTTATGTTTCCTTATTTTTTTCATTTTGGTTCTTCATTTGTGTCGCTAGTTCTATAACATATGTAATTCATCAATTTTGAATAAATTTATTTGTTAAATATTTAAAAGGATATAACTAATGATTATAAAATATTACATCTAATTTTAAAAAATCCATTTGGATATGGAAATTATTTTTAATAGAAACACATGTGAGATAAATAAATAACACTTTAAACCTAAGTGTGATAACAACGTTTTTACTATTTGTGATTCAGTATGATAAATATAAAAGACCAATTGGGCTATTAATTTAAAATATATTATATTTATTTACACTTAAATATCATTTAGAATAATATAATATTTTTAGTAATTTTAAATTATATAAAAATAACATTTTTTTATTTAATTTTTAATTAAATAATATATGGGTTTGAGTTTCAAACACACTAATGTAATTATATCATATCCAAAAATTAAATATAAATTCTTATTATATAAATATTTTTTAATCTTCCAAAATAATAATTATAACTGAACCTATGTATCTTCTTCCTTACACTACATCATTATATTTGTTAACAGACAGAAAGGTCCATTTTTTCATTAAATAACATATTATATAGGTCACTTTTTTGTAATAATATCATAGTAAATCATAAAAATATTATATAATGTGATTTAGGTCTCAATATTTATATCCAACAGGTTTTGGACAAGTGTTTGGTCATTTAGACACCACACATTTGATGTTAAATCATAATGTAAATTTGTTTTTGCCTTAATCACTCTAATCAATTTTAACAATTTTAACTATTCATTTTATTGAAAAAATTATTTTTATATTATTAGAAAAAAATATCACACTGATTCCAAAAATTTATAACAATTTTTTGAAGTTTAATTCACATATTTATCTAAAATTAATTTTAAATTAATCACGCAAATGTTGTAAGACAACATGATTTTAAAGAGAAAAGTTCAAAATATTGAAATGTTTTGATATCCAATTGTAATGAAGAATTTAATAAATTGACCTATATTAAATTTATTAAATTTTCATTTAAATAATTATAATATAAATATAATTTAATATATATATTATCTATATAAATAAATTATAATAAAAAGGAGTTTTCAATTAAAATGATGTGTTTTTTACTATTCTCTAAAAATTAAAACTTTTTTAAAAAATAAAAAGTAAACAAGTGACATTTTATGTTTTTTTGAAAAAGATGATTCTCTTTCATATATTTTTTTTATGATATTAAAAATTAAAATGAATTCATCTATAAAATGGTGATAAAAATTATTTTTAGAAAAATGTAGTTGTTAATTGCTAAACAGAATTTATTCATTATCTTATTCCTCTAAAATCTATTAGAGGAATGTAAAAACATTGTATAAAATTTTATAATAATTATATAGTATGTTTTATTCCACCATATGATATAATTTCTCGAAGATAACTTCTATATTAAACAATATTATCAATAGTATATTACTGTTTATTAAGACTCGACCTTAAATACAACACAAGTTATCGAACATTCTTGATGTTATGTGGAATGAAATATCATAATGGTGTTATGTATAATGAAATATAAACATGTCCTTGAATGTAAATCATTATATTAATTATTTAAAATAAATTTTAAATTATATTAAAAAATATCAGGATGTTACTTCCTACCAACCTTAAACAAATCGAATCTTCGAAATTTAAACTTTCTCTTGGTAAAAAATAGTTTGACATTGACAAATAAAATTGTTAAAAATATAATATTTCTAATGTTTAGGAAATATTTTTTGTGTAATAATATTAAGAAATTTAATTTCATGACAAATTTTTTATAAGAATAATTTTATCCTCATAACATTCCCAAAAATATGATGAATATCACTAAAAAATTACAATTATTGGAAATCATATAAACACTAAAGGCTATCAATACCTTTAAAGTCATGTCCATAGGTAAAGTAATAATTCTCATTAAACCAAATACTTATAGACATTTAAACCCAACTAAGAATTTCTGAAAAAATACTTAATCAATTTATGATAAAATGACTTAAAATATGAGAAAGATTTTTTAAAACATTGAACTTATGGTCCACCATAAAAAAATACCATGATCTAGGGAGCCTCCATCATTTTACAAGATGTCCCTAAATCAAATTTAACCATATCAAATGATTTTCCCATGACATTATATAACCTATCTTGATGATTTCTACCATGAGTAAGTTACTTTTTACCCAAGATAACATAATGTCCCAACTCATTACAAAAAAAGCACCTCATTTTTTACTAGATATCTTTTATTTCACTAATTAATTGTTCAAAACTCTTCACTTTATAGACACTAACCTTGCCATTAGATATAACATGTCAGTAACACATTCCAAATCTGAACATACATTTATATTTTTTTACCACCCATGGAAGATGTTTTTGTTTTACTATGAGAATCCAGATATTGTTTCTTTCCCATTTCCCACCACCATGACCATTTTTACTACATTCATACCATGCCACAAAAGTTTCATAAAACTCCATTTCAAATTTATCATTATAATAAACCACTTTATAATAACTTTTAAATTCCTAGAATTCATAATCTCTTTCTATACAAGGTTTCAATACACAGTAAGATCTCTTAATTTTAGTTTCATTATATCTAATAATATCTTGTACATATATTTCTAATATTGTGAATTTTTATTCATAAAAGGATAATAAATCAACATCATTATTATTTACTTACAGTAATTGTTTCTCCATCATAAACCAAATCACCTTAGGGAAATATTTCCCAAGGAAGAGATTCTTAATTGTTTCTCATTTCAAGGAACGAAGAACATATTTCTCTCTAGTATTCTTAACCAATGATCACCATTAATCAGCTTCACCATTAAAATGGTAAATAGAAAGGTTTAAATTTTGACATTTTGATAATACCATGACTTTAAATATATTATCTAGAGAATTGATCAATCCTTCAACCACCACTTTGTCAGATGATTTATTTAATTATTGGGGATATTTTCTCATAAAAGTTTTTACTATAGAAATGTTCATTCAGGGTAAATCATGATCCACTCTTATAGGAAAACCACCACTGATTAAATATTGTGTCAACTAGTCAATCACTACAAAAATCATTTCCACTTCAATTCCATCCATCTCAATATGCTATTTTGGGATGATATGTTTTGGTCGATTCCTTCCCACTATAACTTTCATGTTTTCTCTTTGGAAAACAATTCTAAACACCCATATTTTAGATAAAGACACAAGGAAATATTAATATTCAATATCATTTCAACTTAACTATCATGTGAAATAATTTAAGGTAATTATATTATAACAATCCTAAATTATAATGTTTTCAAAACCATTACTTTGTTTGAAATTATAAGCGTTTTTCCATAAAAATTACATCATCTTGAGTTTTAGTCAATAACATCCATTCTTTCACATTGAGGATATTTTCTAGTTTAAATTATTATATAATTTGGCTATAAATCATACATAATAAACCAATAATATAAAAAGTGGACAATTGTGAATAGTATCTCCTTTTCCAATAATCTAAACCCTTTAAAATAAAGCATGGATCATTTTCATGAAAAATATCCATGACATTCAACATGAATCCTTCATTTCCCTTACCTATCCATAATCCCTATAATTTTTTTATAAATATGGGATGATAACAATATCTACATAAATGGTATAAAAATAATTTAAATCATTAGTTTAGTAAAGCCAAGAATAATCTTATAATATTTAAATTTTATCTTCTATGTTATATGGGAATATTAAAGAAAACATTTTCACATGAAAAATATAAAAAATTTATTTCAATTAAAATCATTACAACTCACAAAATTTAATTAAAACAAATTTAGGTGAAATAGAGGATCATATTCATTAAACCCTTTCAAAACCATTTTAATTTGAATATCTGTATGGCTGACACATAAGAATTTCACTCTTACAAAGGGAATAACCATATGGTAAAATTCGAAACCCAATTTTTCGAATGGATATCAATGATCCAATGAGCCTTTAATTTATAACGGGCTTTTATAGTGCATTATGGACTACCCCATGTAAAATCTATAACAAGATCACACAATGTTATCTACACCATCCCATATATAAGAACTAATGGGATCAGTAGACGTAAGTTGGGCCACCCCATCATACAAATATCAATTAAACCTTCCCAAATAAAACACATTCCTTATAAAACCCTTTGATAAAATATTTTAATAACATATAAAATCACTTTAAGATAAAATTTCAATTTTCCTTTAAAACCCCAATTTCATAAAAAACCCATTTTCTTTTGGAAACCATTTTTAATACCAAAATACCAAAAAGGTAAATTTTTTATTTATATAAATATGAAATAATTCAAAGTAATCCAAAAATAAAATAATTTCTATGGTTTCAAAAAATTCATTATCATCATTATCATTAGAAGTAGAACATTTCTTTTGTTGTTTATCAAATTAATCCATTTAAAACAGGTAAAAATATTCTTTTTTAAAAAATAGAAATAAAATAAAAATAAAAATTTAATTTAATTTATTATACATTCATATATAAAACATTTAAAATAATATCATGAATATAGGCATAGAGGAAATGATTTTAAAAACAATTATTTAAACATTTATAGTGTGTGATACATCTTTGAACATTTAAATCATAATCCCCAAGAAAGAATGACATTTAATTAAATAACTGTATAAAATTAGAATAATTAAATTCATTATAAAATATTTTGAAAGGGTATTTATATACACCTAATAAAATAAAATTGGTTTACATCATCAAAATATGCTTAAATGAAAATAAATTGAGGCGAATTCCTTTACCCTGTGATTTAATTATCACTTGTGTCTTCATCGTCATGGATAACAAAAATATGTTAATTATTTACATGAATCATAACATTTTCATGTTTATCATTACTTTTATTTCACTATTTATATTTTTTTACAACTAATTAAAAAATTTATTTTATGCCAAGGGTTTGACTATATTAGGTTTATCCATAAAAATAAATATTTGTAGGTAAACTGTGGTCAAAGAAGTAATTATTTTTATAGATACATACAAATAATCATTAAATAATTATAATATTTCTAGATAAATTATACTATTAAAAAAACAATAAAATATGGTTATAAAACATGAACTATCATTACAATCAAGGAGATGATAGGATGCATGTATGCATGAGTAAAATTTCCATTTTTCAACGATAGTTATAGAAAAAGTAGAATTTATTATTCCATAATGACCATTATATCATAAATATTGTATTCCTTAATAATATATACATATATAACTTTATATAGTTATTTGGATGTAAAACGAATCACAATTCTTCAAGTAGGAGGTAGTCCACAAATCCACGAATGATGTTAAAAAATTTTAGTGTCTGAAAAGGTGTCCAATAAAATTTTCTGTTACATTTATTGAATGGAAGTCATGTAATGAATATAATATGAACATAATTTATGGCCCATATTTCGAAATGAAACCATCTTTAATAAAATTCATGTAATGTGTGAACGTATCACATATCTTTAGGGAGCAGATAGTCTGTATGTTGACAAATTATTTTATCATATTCCAAAAAAATAGAATGCATGAAGGTATTTTTATATAATAATTAAATAAAAATTTAAACTCTATAAATATCAAATATATCATATAAAAAATTGTATTCCCATCACAATTTTGAATCATGATAGGTGGTAAAGGAAAAAACAGATGATATCATTTTGCGAGTCGACAGTCTGTCGTCCACATGAATGACCATTTTGTTATCCATATTATGGAAGTGTTTATAGTTTTATGTTTAAACCATTCCATATAAACATATTATTGTATTTAGGATACTGGTGTTACTATTTAATAATTTAATAATACTAATTTAATTAGTGGAGGCAGAAATTAAATGGAAATGAAAGTTGAAGAAGATTGCATTAGTTTGCACAAAAGGGATTCCTTTGTTAGATATATTCCAAAAGTGCATCTTCTAGGATTATATATGGGATTTTTTTTGTTTATTTTCTATGGTTTTGGGAAATAAAATGTTCTTGATATGTTTGAATTATTTGGGAGGGTTATTTCATTTTCATAGTGGAGGGGGAGTGTCATCCTTATAAATACAAAAAGGTAAACAATGTTGGGAGGTCCAACTTACCTCATGTTCTTTCATAATGACAAATAATCAAGTAATATATAATTTTGGTCAGTCCAAACTCACCCCACGCAAAAATAAAATCATTTTCCTCATTTATCCCTTAGTCTTTATGTTTCTTTATTTATTTCATTTTTGTGTCTCTTTTAGAGAGCTAGTTTTCAAACCTATGTAATTTATCCATTAATATGGATTAAATTTTATAATTATTATAAAATTTTGAAATAAATTTTTTGAAATATTAAATATAATTTAGACTGTAAAAATATTATATGTTTTTTGAATTCATTTTTAATTAAAAGAGATATAACACATAAAACACATCTTTACAACTAACTACTATATTAAATTATTTCGTATTTAGGCATCAATATATTTATTATAAAAGTTAAGTAGGGCCATTAATGGATAATATTTGATAGATATTAACACTTAAAAATTTAAATTTTAGGAATATATCTTTTTCGAAATTTAAGATTATTTAATAAAATATTATTTATTTTAATTAATTATTAAGTAAAAAATTATTGAAATGGAGTTTACTAAGAATATAATTTAATATTAACATTTCTAAAAATTAAATATTAAAAATTATGATAAAACAAAATCATTTATCTTTCAAAATAATATTTATAACCTAACCAATGTATCATCATACCTACTCTAGATATTTTTATGTGTTAAATAAAAAGAAGCTTCCTTTTTGACGTTTTCCTTACTTAAATTATTATATAGGTCACATGAAAATAATAGTATCCCAATAAATCATAAAAATTGATACTAAGGTGTTGAAGGTTGAAATATGTCTATAAAAGTGGTTTTTAACTTGTTTTGTATCTTTAATACACCTTATCTTATAAGATTAATCATTAAGTAATCTTATATTAATCTTAATCATGGTAACTAATTTTAACTCTTTTCACTTATATTTATGGACAACAAATCATATTTCAATTATTAGAAAAAAAATTCACCCACATTCCAAATGCGTCGCAAACCAATATGGGTCTCCATCCAACTTGGTGCCTGACCCGATTCGTGGTAAGGACCGAGGGGTGTTCCTAATTCCCATGTACTTACATAAGTTCCTTGGTATCAAATAAACATTTGGGATTGATTTTACTAATGAATTAAAGATAAGTAAATAAAAGAGGATACATTGAATAAACTAGTACCGGGAATAAAAATAAACAAAGAAGGGAAACATACCTCAAGTAACCTTATGGGTCACCATGGAACATAAAAAACCACACTTTTTAAAAGAGTGAACAATGAATAGAGAAACCATAAATTGGAAAATAAAGTAGGTGTTAGCATTATGATTCTCAGAAGGAATGCCAAATAGCAACAACTCTCTATGACCTTTCCTTGAAAAAAAACTCAATCATGATAGTTTGAACATTTTACATATTAAAATATGGTTTCCATTCTTTTCAAAATCATGTTACATGTTTAAAATTTTTGGAAATTATTTTCATTCAACTATATTTTCAAAATAGATTGAATCTTTCATCAACATTCCAAAATGAAAGGAAAATGGGTTGAATTAAAAACATGGATCATTAAAATAAAGAAAAAAGGTGGAAAAAAGTAAAATTAAAATAATTTCACAAACCCCATGTCATAAATAGCCTCAATGGTCCATACCTATAAGTAACTATCACAAATGGGACACTAGTAACCTCGTACCTCAGTGAAAATTTGGTATAGAAATCACGACCATATGTATTCTCGTGCATCATCAACTTAGTAGGGAAAACACCCATAACCTAGTGGTCTAAAATTATCATGTTTTTTTGTTAGTGTTGTAAGTGTCAATCATACTAGACAAAACTTGGACAAAACACTTCAATATCATCTACCGTACTAGTCCAAGTTAATCCACCAAGATACCCAGGGTCACCCATGTTCTAGATTTCAAATGGTGGCAAGGATTTAAAAAGACAACATAAAAGAACATAACAGATTATTTATCCAAAACCCATTAAACCTCTCACCACCATTCTCCCTCTTTAGGAACATTCCCCCTCTTTCACGTTACATATTTCATAAGACACAACATTAAAAGAATATCATAAATCACATGTTAAAACTTGTATCACATTTCTCAAAATAGGGGGACAAGCCTAAAGAGGGGGTTTCCACTTTCATAAACCATTATCAATGTGCCAAACATGCCTCATTGGTTTACAAGGGAATTTAACATTTTAGAAAACACTGTTTCTTAGCACCTTCAAGTTGAAAAAATTATTTAAAAGAACATGTGTAGAACAAAGAAACCACATATTTAAATCAATCATAAACCCATGCTTATAATAGGATAATCCTTTTATTAAAATCAACATGTCAATATACATTTATAACAAAAACTGGCAGAAAGGCCACGCATATATAGAAATACCCCATTCACATTCAAAACACCTACAAAAACACTTTTCAAGAACCACAACAAATTATATATATACCTATATATATATTTAATATAAATTTCATATAAAATAAAGATACCTAATTTTTAGAGGTTCAATAAGAAATAATGGATGTTCTAAGTATTGATCACGGTATAGAGAACCTACCTCATGGTGGAACATAACCGAACATTCTACCATTTGCACTTTCTAACTAAAATATTTTCATCCCCCACTAATCATATTCACTTTGACATATGTATAAGAAAACCTATCACCTATGTACACACCTTCATGGCCATGAACATGTGCACTAGGATCCTTACATATATTCTTATATGCATATACTAGTCACCACACACCTAAAAATGCATTTTTATATATATATATATGGGAACACCTAGCCCCAAACCTGTACATTAATTACCATTGATGATTATACTTGTAACAGGGGAACCCAAAAATATATACTTACCTATGAACATGTAGGCGAGTCACCTTTGACATGGCAACTCAAAACCACAAAGCAGAAACCTTGAGTTACACATGTAATATATTAAACAAATAAAACAATTTATGAAACACATTATATTTAGCACCACATAAATTTATACCAAAACACACCTAATTTATATCTAAATTCCTCTTTAATACCAACCACACATCATAACCATTCCAAAACATGACTCAAATCATTTAAACAATTTTAATAAATCATTTACATAATTAATAAAACAACCCAAATACACCCCATAAGGCCTTACACAATGAACATACCAAAACTCCTCTTTTTAGAATCAAAAACACAATAAACCCATTACAAAAATCATTCTAATAACTTATATAATTTTAAAAAAATTGAACTATTTATAAATTGATATCAAATGACACAACCTTGGTTACATGTGCAATAGTCAAATTTCATCTAAAAAGGCCACATTAAGTTTAAATCCATAAGAAACCTTTTCAAAAAAAAAATCTCCACACACATATTAACCTAGTAACACATTAAACTATCCAAGAAAGAAAAATCATTCATCAAACAACATTAATTGATGGAACCACCTACCACAACATCAATACCCCAAAAATTGGTGTCAAATAATTAATTGAACACCAATTTCACCACAAGAAGACCAATATAGACCCTAGTTTAAGAATTCAAACAAAAAAGAATACAAGATCAAAACCTAAAACAAGCCTCATACCTGCTGGAAAACTAAAAAAATCATGGCTAAAGAGGAGAGACATACCCGAATGGGTTTCACCAGAAAAGAGGTAGCATTGAAGGTTACGGGTCGTGGTGAAAGGGAAACCGGGTGGCGTACCAGAGAAAGTCCTACTCGAAGCAGATTTAGAACTAACCATAGGTGCATCCAAGGGTGTGTAGGGTATCATGTAATGGTAGATGGAGTAGGGTTGTGGTGCGATGGTGGATGGAAAAAGTGATCAAGAGTGGTGCGAGGTCGGCTGGACGGGATGGAGAGGGCAGTGTGAGGGGGTGCTATACATGAGGTGGAAGGCAGTGCTTTGGGCCGAGGAAGGGGGATGGGGAGAACAACACATGGGGGTGGGGGGAGGAAAACCCTATCACACAATAAAAAACAAAAAATACTATTATTATTGTTAATAATAATATCAATAATAACAATTTCATTTTTTATCATTATTAAAATAATTCATTAAACTTCATTTTTTCTCTTATTTTACATTATCCACATTTTATTATTCCTTTCATTTTATTTATTTTCCTTGAACACAGGTAAGTCTGCATTGTGACCCAAGAAAAGCCACATGGCTTCGACCGCACCATGAATGTGTGATGGATGCTGGGAAGGCCAAAACATTCATTTTTTTGTAAAAACACCAAAAAAATTAATCTGGATCGACCCGCAACTTGGAAGAATATTTCAAATCTAGATAAAATGATAAAAAATTAAATTAAATGTCTGGGTGTGACAATTCTCACCACAATAATGCGTTTGGTCCCCAAGAAACCCATCCCAAAATTGATTAGAGGACAAAACCAGTACACCAACTTAGCTCAAAGTGGTTTTTGATAGACAACGAATGAGAGAGAAGAAAAGAAACTATTAACAAGGTGAAAGGACTTAAAAAATAAACATACAAGATCTTGAATTGACTCCTCTCCATGTGGTTCCAACATACAAATTTCAAGACTCCTCTCGTTGACAATCAAATGGAAGAACCTCCCACAACGCAACATTCAATATCATGAGACAAAACTCCTTAAACATTCCCCAAGTGGCTCATACATTATACCAGAAATAAAACAATAAACTCAATGTGGTTACCAAAACCTCACTTTACAATGTCTTTGAGCACGCGTTGACCCCAACATCATCTGAATAAAGGGTCCTCGGGTTGGATATCATTGAATAAGACTACCAATATTTTAACCATTACTAGGGATGAAACAATGTTACTGACATAGGGATGCCTGAGCTGAACCCCCACCATAAGAGGTAATTAAAACCATATGTGGGACTGGGATACCAATAGGGGGGGTGCCCAAATGGACTACTCACCATAACAAATGGGATAACATCGATTCAATTTCAGGGAATCTTGGTGAGACCCACAATGTGTGACACACCCGATTTTTGTATACATTTTCATATACTCTATTGAAAAATAATAACATGTGATCAGAAATTACCTACTTTTTAGTGGACAAAGACTTTGATTTTGGTGATCTTGTTCAATTGTAGAATATTTGTGGCCAAATTCACAAAACGGAGGAGAAATGAGCATAAATTTCCTGTTACACAATGTGTTCTTATATGCACACCCTGTACTTTCAATCTTAGAGACGGGTTGACCGGGACTAGGACAAGTACTTTCTCAAGAAACTAGAAGCTAGGACATGCCGTGTTCTATGTATACATGCCATGTATACCATTCTAGAAGTAGTTGGTGGCTGAGAAGAGTCTACGCACACATGTGGCCGGCTAAAGGATACACACCTTGTTCCATTTCTACACACCGTGTATACATTTATAGAAGTGGTTGGTGGCCAAATTTTGAGACTACACACCATGTATGGTGGCACTATACACCATGTACATTCACCTACTAGGTGGCGTAGTGTTCCAAGTCAAAGACGGTGTGTTAGGCCAACTAACAGCGGAGAAAATTGTGGAAAATGTGTGCTGACAAAAGTACACAGTGTGTACTTTTTCTACACACCATGTACTAATTTTTTCTATAAAAGGAGGCCTTTGCCTCCAGACATAGAGAGTGGTGTGGAGAAAAATTAAAGAGGAATGATTGAGGGCCTGAAGGATTGACGCTCTGCCGTCGTACTACCACCGTTCTTCCTTCTACCGAAGAATCATTCCTTTTTTTTAAAGTTATAAGAATTATTTCATCAGGTATCAATAGTTTTGTGTTTATCATTTTCAATATGTGTAACTAAACACCTAGTGTGTCGGGGTTGTGGAAGCTGATGAGTTTTAATTTGAATTAGGTTTCTCTGAATGGGTTTGTTTTAATAATATCTTCTTATTCTTCTTTAATCACTTCATATTATCACTAGTAATTCTGTACTGGACCAAGGGAAGAATTTTTAGGGATTCAAAAGAAGAATAACGATGAATAAATCCAGGACCATTGGAAGTATACGTCGACTCAAAATGGACTAAGCGAAATAAAGATTTGCTAAACACTAACTACCAGACAAATGAGTTAGTTTCTTCCTCGCAAAATATAATGTTTACCAGACAAAGTAATCTTTATTAAAAATTAAACCCAGAGAGTTGGGTTATCATGAACAACAGAACCACATAAGTAATTTTATTTAATAATCAACTTATGATAAATCCATAACCCCAATGCATTTTTATCTTTATTTTCATCAAAAGCATATTTTCCCGTATTCACTTTCATTCTAGAAATTAATTTGTTAAAAGAAGCTTAAAAACTAATTGATCTTTTTGTACCAAAAAACCCAACAAAAATCATATCTAAATTCATCAAACCCACTTAAAACAAAAATACAAATTGAGTTAAGAAAGATAAAATAACCTATTATTTTTCTGTGGATCGACCCCTTACGGGTGATATACATGTTAGGGTAAATATAATTTAGGACATCGAAAACATACTTTCAGTGAAACGACTCGCCAATGGGTCTCCACACCATAGAGGAAAACTCTCTTAAGTGATTGGTATGAACAAATAAAGGAACCTGATAGAGGCTAACTTGATAACTTTCTGCACCTACTATAACCCCAATCATAAGGGATTTAGTGTAATATGGATATAGTACTGACAAAAACACACAACACCATTCTTTATTCCCAAGGGGTATTGTTGTCCTTATAAGATCTTTGACTAAAAATGAGTTCAATTCACAAGGCTAGCCATACAAGGGACACTAAACAAAGAATCCTTCCTAATGAGACACAACTACTAGATTCCTAAAAAAAGGGATGTCCACCCCTTTACCACCAATGAAAAATTCATCCACCCACATAGTTCACAACATATAAGCGAGGTCCATGAACCTCTTTCCACCAAATGGGGCAGCTCGAAGCGAGACAGCTACATAAGAATTAAACTGTCTTTATTTCCAAAACTGATGACATAAACTTGACTGATGTCCCTTATAACCCGTTGGGTTTCCTGATTATGTGTCGGATTCACACTAAGAAATATGGATTGAACTATAATGATTGAAGCTTCTCCTGCCTCATAGTCAGACACTGAAAACCTTCAATCGAAACTTCTTTCTTCTATTTCTACAATAGTCTATACCATGATATAAACAACATCATCAGACATAGCATTCTTTGGTGATCATTTTGTTCACATAAAACATTACTGAAATAAATTATAATAATATGAATTGGAATTTCTCCACTTTACTTTTAATGAGAAACATCAATAGGAAGGAAACACAGAAGGCACCTACCTATAAAATAGAGGTTTTCATGATTTCATGAAGGAAACATGGTTTAATAAGAACTGAGGTTCTATGAATGGTGTGAGACCATCACCTATATCATCAAGTAAGAACAAGAAACCACAAAGTGTCACAGAATCTAAACCTGGAAACTAACAGAGACATTTGAGAGAGAGGGACATTAACCTGGGTCCCGAACATAAAAAGATTACTACAAGAATCCATAAAGACCTATTATAACTATATTCACCACACTATAGCTAAATGTAATATCTTAATAAGAAGAAATCAACAAAAAAACAAAGGTCATTTTTAAAATAGTATCCCATGCTGACACATCCTAACTACTTCCACTCTTCTACACCTTAATTTCCCTCACCATTTTTAGGCAGCAACTTCAGACATAATGATGTCAAAGATCACCTTTGACTATAAAAGGAATCATGGAAAAAAACATTTCATTCAACCCCTCTCACATATGATCTCCCGCAGAGAGAGGATCAACTTTATTAAAAAAGAAGATGTGGATTAAATTTTAAATTTCATGAAGATATTCCCTAATTTCATCAACTGGATAGCTGAAAAACAACAAACCATTCGGGACCACATGAATATCACACATTAAATCTTTTTGGGGGTGAACATAAGCCATGGATGAAAAAACAAAGACCCAAATTAAACAGGTCTGTTGGATAAACATACCACGAAAAAACACCGAATTCATGTGAAAACCCACTCTATAGGCTTCTCGAAACACTTCTAGAAAAATTCCACTAAACAATGAATCTAATCAACATACCAACAAAACAACGACATAGAACATAGTCCAAATAAAAAATCTCTTAAAAACTTTCAACACCCTAATAAAATATTTCCAAAACATGACTAGACACAACTCACAAAAAAGATCATCTATCACTCCCTAAATCCTTTAAAAAACTCCCTAAAATAAAACTCGAGGGGCTACACATTATCCAATGGTATCTCATCATATTTACACATAAATGTACTCATGTCAATAGGGCACTAATTCACCTCTAATATATAACCCAGGCACATGAAACCAATGAAAATCTAAATGGTTAGAATTAAAGTATTTCCTTTTTCCATAACAACAATCAATCTACACCCTCTCATTTCAAAACCACTAGTCACATGGTTAATCCCATTTCAAGTTTAAAAAAAACCACATTAGAAAAACACTGACTCTTCAAATAAAAGACATTTTATTCTCCCAAGAAATTTAGAAATACCACAATCATCGATGAAATGATTAATTTTTTGAAATCCTTACAAACAAATCTCAAACATTTCATCCTATTCAAAACACTCTTTATCAGTTTTGAAAATTTCACTAAAATCTAAATTTCAAAACACAATTGAAAATCATATCTATTTTCCAAACCATTAGTATTGTAAATCAACATGTTTCAATTATAAAAAACCAAATTTATTTTTACACAAAAACTGTTTCATGAAAATACACATTTCTAATAACACATTGAAAATAGTTCTGATAACCCATTTTTTAAACCTTTTGAAAATCAAAACATTTTCATTTTAGAATCCCATTTTTCTGAACTCACAATTAATTTTTTTCAGATAATTTTCCAAAAAAAGGTACAAAAGGTAATGCATGTGGAAATTAGTGTCGATAGGTGGCATGACCATATGGTTCGAGGTCAAAAGCCAATCACCCAACCTTCACGGAGAGCATTCTATGGAAATGTCCCTAGCTCCACATGGATTTCCAGCACTATGATCATACTAAGATTATTGCCCCAACACCCTTTAAATTTACAAATTCCAAAATACGACATGGATAAAGGTAACCAAAATAATAATGGATCTCCCAGGTGACAAGAGATTCCTTAACTTGGAATGATGGCCAGTCACATTACTCCTAACTAAAAACATGTAGTCCTAACATTACTAACTCTAGTATATCCTAAATCATTCTAAAAATACCTATCCAAAAAGAGAGAAATTCCCATCGGATACCATTTTTTCATGAACCAAGATGGGTTTCCATTTCCCCTAGCACTCGACCCAGTCCATGACATGGCTCTAGGGGCATTCTAGATCCCCACAATCTGGCATGAGTGCCTGAGTATCAAATAAACATTTGGTAATGATTTACCCAATAAATGAAAGGCAAGTAAATAAAATAAGATAAACAGAATAAACAAGTAGTAGGGATAAAAATAAATTAAGTAGAAAAACATACCTCAAGTTACCTCTAGGTCCCCATGGAACCTAGAAAACCACACTCAATCCAAGAGAGAACCATGACTATAGAAATTGGAAATCAGAAAATAAAGTAGGCGTGAACACCGAGATTCTCAATAGAAATGACAAATAACAACCATGAACTATGAAATTTCCTTTAAAAATTTAATCAATCATGCTAGATTGAAAATAAGACCCATTAAAATAATGTTTTCAATCTTTTAGAATCCAATTCTGAAGTATACATTTTTAAGAAAAGCGTTTCTATTCCACTATATTTTCAAATTAGTTATAAGAATTCATCAACATTCCAAAATGAAAGGAAAATAGTTTGAATTAAAAAATGGATATTTTAAATGAGGAAAAAATATTTAAGAAACTATAATTAAAATCATTTTGCAAACACCGTGACATAAACATGCACCATGGTCAATCCATATAGGTAACTAGCATAAATGGGACCCTAGGAACCTCATGCCTCAATGGGAAGGTTGTATAGAAACCAATACCAACTATGATCTAATGCATGATCCACTACTAGATAACACACCCATAACATAGTGGTATCTAATCATCATAATGTTTAGTTAGTGTTAAACACATCAATCCTACTATACATAACTTGGAAGAACAACTTTAGTATCATTTAGCATACTAGTCCTAGTCCACCACATAGATATTTGAGGATACCCATGTGATCTATTTAAAATGGTGGTGAGGTTTTACAATGCAAAGATAAATTAACATAACATTTTCATTATCAAAAACCCATACAACCTATCACCACCATTCTCCCTCCTTAAGCACACCCCCCTCTTTTACATCACACAATGAATAAGACTCAAAATTAATCACATATCAGAAATCACATGTTATAACTTGTATCAAATTTCCCAAACATGGAGGGAAAGCCTCAAGAATGGTTTTCCACTTTCTCAAACCATTTTCAATGTGCCAAATGAGCCTCATTTCATTAAAATAAATTTTAACATTTTAGAAAAAACTATTTCTCAACAACTTTATATGCCAAAAATCATTTAAAATAACACTTTCAAAACTAAATAACAATGTATTTAAAACATGAATAAAACCACACTTAGAACTGGATAATCCTTTTAAGAAAATATACTTATAATTATTCTTTTATAAAAAAAACCATCTAAAAGGCCACACGCCTTTGGAAATACCCATTTCACATTCACAAAATCATGGAAACCAATTTTCAAGAACCCAACCATTTTTATATATACCTATATATATATATAATATAAATTTCATATAAAAGAAGTAGACATAATTTTTAAAAGAACACCAAGAAATAAAATGGAAGTTTTAATTAATGATCAAGGAATAGGGAACCTACCTTTGGGTGTAACCAAATATTTGACCTTTGGCCCTTTCAAACTAAAGGCCGATGCTCCCCCACTAATCATATTCACTTTCACCTACATATAAGGACACATAGACCCTATTCACAAACCTACTTAGCCACAAAAAATTGTAAGGTGATCTATACATATATTTTAAATGAATATACTAGTAGCCACTCACATATGTATGCATTTTCATATATAAACATGGGCACACCTAGCCCCATACATGAATATTCACTTTCATGGATGATTATACTTGTAATAAGGAAACCCTCACACATATATATACTTACATGTGAACATGAAAGAGAGTCACCTTCAACCTTGAAACTCAAAACCACAAAGAAATAACCATGAACTACACATATATTTTAATAAATCAATAAAAATATTTACGAAACACTTTTAAATTATCACTATAAATATTAACATAAAAAATACACTCGATTTATATCAAAACACCACTTAAAAACCAATATCAAATCATAAAAAAGCCATAACATGAATCAAAACATTTAATAAATTTAACTAAACCATTTTCATAATTTATAAAAAACCCAAAGAAACACTACATGGCCTTACACCCAGAATATACGCAAAATCCCATTTTTAGAATCTAACGCACACTAAATACCTTTACAGGAATCATTAATATCACTTAAATAATTTAAATAATCAATTTTATGATTTAGAAATTGATATCATATAACACAATATGGGTTACATATGAAACAAAATTCATCTAAAAGGTGTACATTAAATTTAAACTCATATGAAACCTTTAAAAAAATTACACCACTTATATTAACCATATAACACATTAAATTAACTAAGAAAGGAAAATCATTCATCAAATTGTGTTAATATATGGATCCACCTACCTCAACATCAAAAACCCCAAAATTGACATGAAATATTTAATTGCACGCCAATTACACCATACGCGAACCAAATTAGACCCTTGTTCAAATATTTGAATAAAAATGATCCAATATAAATCCATAAAATGATACCATACCTACTAGAAAACCAAAAAATATGTGAAATATAGTATAGGATTACATAATGGTGTTGTGTCGGCAAGGACGCAGCGTTAGAGGTCGCGGTGTAAGGGAACCTAGGCGACACGTCGAAGAATCTCCAGCCAAAGGGAGATGGGGTGTTGACTATATGTTCGGCTAAGGGGGGTGTTGGGAGGCACGATCTGGGAGACTGCGGAGGGTTTGGTCGTGACTGCAGTTGGCTAAGGGGAGCCGTAGTTGCATGGATTTGGCTAGCCAAAAGGGAGAGGGTAGCGCAAGTGTGTGATATGCACCAGGTGGGGGTCACGTCATTGGTTGAGGAAGGGGGTTGGGGAGAGCGACACACTAGAGGGGAGTAAAACCCTAACAAAAAATAAAAAAATAAAAAATAGTATTAATATTTTAATAATAATAATAATAATTACCATTTTATGGTTATTATAATAATTCATTTAACATTATTTTTCTTCTTATATTACATTATTGTCATTTTATAATTCCTGTCATTTTAATTTTTTTTATTGTACATCAAGAAGGCCACATCGTAACACAGTAAAATCCATGAGGCTTCAACCATACCCTACCCATGCATTGGCAGCTATCAATGCCAAAGCATTCATTTATCAATAAAAAAACCAAACAATTTTAATTCGGCTTGACCTGCATCTCGACAGAATTTTTTAAATCTAGATAAGATGATAAAACAATATTTCAAAACTATGGGTGTGACAAAATAAGTATATATATATTTTTAAAATACAATTCAAATATGTGGAAAAAATTAATTTATAATTAGTCTTCTAGAAGTTGTGATACATTGGGTTTTTATTAAGAAAATCTCAAATGTTTGAAATGTTTTAATATTAATTTTCAATGTCAAAGTAAATTAAATGACCTAAATTGGATTTATTTATGTATAAATGAACTAATTATACATTAAAACTAATTCAAAATATTATTTATCATTAAAAATAAAAGAGACAAAAATCACTTTTCAATTAAAAAACTATGTTTTCTCTATTCATAAAAAATATAAATTATCATAAAACTACTAAAGAATCACCCAAAGTAAATTATGATATTCAAATTTTAAATATTAAGTTTATATTTTCAAATTAAATTTATTGATGTGTCAATGTTTAGTTTTAAAACAATTTATAAACAAATAAGAGTTAAAACAATTTCTTTGAAAAATATAGTTTTTTTTACCAAAAATGTAGATGTATTCTTATATTATGGTTACAAAATATATTGGATGAAAGTAAAAAAATTATAACCATGTGTAAAAATACTCTAAATTTTATTGATACCATCCAATATAATTTTATGGAAATAAAATCCTTATTAAATAATAATATCTATTTTATATTATTATTCAGTAAGACTTGGTCTTTCTTGTAATAGAAGTTATAAAATATACAGGTTGTTTCATGAAATAAAAGATAAATAGGGAGATGTATATAAAAAAATATATACTATTAATTATCTATAACATAAACTATCAAATAATTTAAATAAATATGAAATAATATAATTAAATGAATCTCGGGATGTTACAAAAACCCCCATGGTCATTATAATTCTTTATAGTAATATTGTTTTAGGGGAAGAATGATATTTTGAGGGGTTTCTAAATTAACACATTAGGATTTTATCTCAATTTATGGGTGATAAGGGGAGGTTTATCTCCAATTTACCATCCTTCCTCTCTCTTTCCTACCCTATGATCTGCACATTTTGGTGGTGGTTTATCATATGGATTTAATGAAATTTTAAAATATTTATTTCTATTATTATTTTATATTTATCCACCTCTAATTTTGGTTCACCTACTAGGGTTTTGGAGAGATTATTGCATATCAAAAGGGAGAAATTATCCCAATTGATGAGAATTTCCTATCAATATAACAGATAATGTCTTGGGATAGAATGTTCAAATTGGATTCTATTGTTTGAATTGAGGTTTGTTACAATATGAATTTGATTAATGCTTCTGAGTTATTTTGAAATCAGCCACCAATTCATATGTTTAACTTTATTTACCTTGTGTGCCTTATATTAGTGGGAATTTTGTGATGGGAATCCACCCCATTACTCAAGGTTTTAACTAGATGAGTTCATGTGGTGAGAATTATATCGGTTATACTAATTTTTTATTTATGTTTTAAACTTTTTTTCTTTATGGATGATATCATCACTCATGGAGTTGTAGATGGTCAGTATGAGCTTGGGCGGGATTATAGATCACTAGTTGAGGTAGGTGGACCTAAAATTACACTTAGTGTTATTAAATTATGGACTATAACTTATTTATCCTCTTCTATGATTACTATCTACATGTTTTATGACTTTTATTATTACCCCATTAGATTGTGAAAGGCTTGTGTCAAACTAATAGTCAATATGATAGACATAACTTTATAAATAATTTTATGGCGGTTCTTTAATTGGATGAACTTAAGTGTTCCTAATTATGAACTATCTAGTGTAATGAAGAAAATTTTATAGAAAATTAATTTTCAATTATTAAAATTTAATTTAAAAATTTGATATAATTTAAAATGTGTTTAAAGGTAAATGTGGTCATTCCTGAAATAGGGTTTGTTTTTCATTTCAAATGAATGTTGGGTTTATTAAAGAACATTTTTATGGGATTTTTCGATAAGGTATTAACATGAGGCAGAGAGAACAATATGAATATTTTTTAAAATGGATATTGAGGGATATGTTTACTCATTTTATAAGAGGAATTTTATAAGGGAATGTATTGAGAATATTTCATTTTGTTTGAACATGTGTGGGGAATAAAATGATTTCTATTTTTTTACCTTGATGTATTCCCTCATTATGACTGCCAATTAATTTTTTTGTTGCATGATTATCTACATTTAAATGTGATTATAAATGATTCAATATTTCAATATATAAACCTATGTTGTATGAGTTTAATGGGGGTGGATTGGAGGGTTGATATTCTCTTGATTTATGGACATTTAATATAGAATGCTAGTACATGGGGTACTAGCACCCCAATAAATTATCTATTATTCTTGTGTGATGTGTTTCATACCATTTTTTTATTTAATATATGTTTCAACGAGGTTCTATCTAACCAATTTTTAAATATAAAACTAATGGTTATTTCTCTATACTATGTGGGAGGGTGGTGGATATGGATAGAGGGACTCTAATATGTGAAAGCAGATTGATTGGGGTGCTTGGAGTCTATACCCTGAGTAAGAGTGTAGTGATCAAGAGATAATGAATGAGAATATATGGAGTGGGACGGTATTGTATGTTACTACCCTGAGTGTGATTTTATTGATTCACTTTGGTTTATTGAACATTAACATGAATAGATTGTATTGGTTGAGACATGATATGATACAGTTGAGGTTTGTAACACAACCTATCTTGAGTGATAGGGTATTGTCTAGGTTTGGATGTGACGTCCAAAATTTAAACATCAATTATGGTTAAGGTAAGTTATAAATATTTCCCTATATATTTATGGATTATAAAAAAATATTGTAACACACTACCTAGTGTTTTTTTGTATCTGTCGGGATTTGTGGTGTGAGGTTACCCTCTTCCTTCAACTATTAAAAAGAAGTAGGACTGGTTAGGTTTCATAGTGGCCATGTTAGCACACTATAACCTAAATATTTTTATTATATATTTAATGTGTGTTATCCTTCCATGTCGGTGTGTTAAATGGTAATTACTTATAAAAATTATATTTAGTTGATGCACTTCCACTTTATCAATATGATACAAAATATCCTTGAAGCGTAAGGGATTCCAATTAGTACATTAGACTCAACCTACCCATGTATAAGACATGGGTTTTGATGTGTGTGGGTAAATCATAATTCATTATTACAAGGGATAATAATGACATAGAGTTAGACATGTGGTATTATTAACCATTCACAAAGGCTGAGGATTCAGATATATTATTTTGTATGTTGGACTCAAATATAGAATAGTCTATGTTTAAAATATCTTCATCATTTAAACTGGATAGTGGGAAACTGTTTTATCATATGATAATTCCTAATATATCATTATCTTTTAATTCTATACTCATACATTTGATACATTTAATAGATAGTTTTAATTCGTTATATTTTTGTATTTGGGGGATATTTGGGCTCTATTTTATTACTAAATGTGTTTTGGGATGTTTGTTTTACATATTTGTCGTCCTAGGTTTTCAGTATTGTTGATTATGTCCTATAATATTTTAGAAGTAATAATATCCTCAGGATTATTTTAGGTTCTCACTATTAATCTGAGGTCTTTATTATATGAATATTCTTGATTGTGGTCATTATAACTACCCATACTTTACATACATTGTTATTACTTCAAAATTGAAATCACACTTATTACAAGATATAACAAAACCATGAAAGGACCGAAGAGGTATAGTGTCTTTAGAAACTGGGAAACATAAACAACTAGTTCATAAATCATCTAGGTTGTCTCCCATTTATTTCATCATATCTAGAGTTCATTTTTGGAATATCCTACTTAAAATCCTTCTTCCAGACCTGGGGAAAAGAAAACATACAAAAGGGTGAGCTCAAATGCTTAGTAAGGGTAAACAAAAGAAATATCAAACATATCATATTCATAAGAACATAACATTTTGAAAATATTATCCTGAAAAAGAGATCATAACCTGTGATAAATCCTAGAAGTGAAATGTAATCCCAATAATCATAACTTAAAACATGAAGCTTTGTGGAAAACACACATAATCATAGAAAATCAATTCTTAGTAGTGAAGACTCATTGCCAAGACTATCTTAGCGGACGAAGTCCATTTCTGAACCGTGTTCACTCATCGTTTCTGTTTCACTGAACCAGTTTAAAATGCCATTCCAGCCATGTCTATCTCATGAGATATAAATCTTTACCCAATAAATTGGAGGGAGATATAGGTCCCACCCATCTCATAATGATACCATTATTATGTGTTCCACAAAATCATAAACCATACATCATAGCATAACCCATGTAATAAAAATGGGATTCTTAAACGTCACATCATCATAACATAATCCATAAAAGGATATCGTAAAAATAATTCCATCATAATATAATCAAATAACTATAAAAATTGGGATATAAATAGTACCCCATATTATCTTAGATGGAAAATAATTTTTATAAAACACTTGAACTCCATTCTTGAGGAAAATATCCTGTCTACTTTAAAAACATTTTCCTTCCTTAAAACGTAATATAATTTTGAACTAAAAGAAGTTGATTAAAAATAAAATTTAAAACTTTTAAAGGAAGCTTCATGAAAATAATTTTCTAAAAAAATCCAATCATGCTGTATAAGTTAAAAAAACATTCTTCCCGTACTTTGGATGGAAAAGTGAAAAAGTACCTAGTACGAAAAATGAAAAAATATTCCTTTCATATCTTTTACTAAAAACTCACCGAAGGGTAAAATTGGATTTAAACAATTGTAGGTGGATAGAAATAATATTACATATTGAGGAAACATGGATGTGGATGATAAATATTTCCCAGTAAATTCTGAAGTATAAACAATCTCAGATAAAAATGAGATTGTGAGATTTTCCCTTACCTTAGGTCCGATTTGCTTCGTAAGTGTCCGAAATCCTGTATAATTATTTAAATAATGTCATTGACATATTCCAGAATCATACTTATTTTTATGATATCATATATGGTCATATTCTTAGCTTCTTATTAGTAATATTTCTTTGCTACTTGTTATTCGGGTGTTTATTGCTTTATGTTCGTATGTGTGTTTTGTCGAATAAATTCTTATCCCTATTTTTAGGTTATAGAAACCTAATTTCAGAATGTTATTAGTGTAATATATATCATATTTATTTAATTAATTCATTTATATAATCATTATCCAATGAAGATCATGTAGAAAGAGTCGCATCACATCGTGGAGACGGTATTCAGTACGTACGCACGAGCGATGATATCATTCCCATGATTGTGGAATTGTATTGGAGTGTATGTATACTATTTCAGAATCAATATCAATTTACAATAATCATATATAGTTATTATTTACACCATTATACCCATCCATGAAAGGTGTTGGTCGAAAACCAGATTACACCACGGCGTGGAGACGATATTCCGTACGTACGCACGCGTGGTGATTTCATTTTCCGTAGGATGGATAGATGGTGAAATAAGGTTGTTTCATAATTATAATAACATATCAGTATATGATTGATACTGATGTTATTACTTCATAATGAAACAACTAAATAATAAGAAGTGGAAGAAGAGATAAAGTTGAAAGAATCGGTAACAGACATTACCTCTTCTTTGAAGCGCCTATTTGAGACCTCCTCTTATGGCACTAAAATTGGTCTTTGAAGAAGACCAAGACCTCTAGGATGTTTCTATGGAAGTGGAGAAGAGAATTTGGCAGGGTTTGGCCAAGATTGGAGGCTCAATGTGGTGTGAGGAAGAGAGGGAGGAGGTTCCCTTTTATAAGGGAGGAGAGGGGAACCTTTGAAAATATAAGAAATATTAGTTTATATTAAATCCAAACCCAACTTAAAAACTTCAAAAATGACTCATATCCGAAGGTTAGATGAGATAGGGTTGTAATACCATCATTAAATAAAATTTATACATGTTAGTAATTTATTTTAAACATTATCAACTTGATTTATCCTTATTTATCAATTTAATTTCATTCGTGGTAATAATATTCTAAATTTTAAATTATTATAAATAATTACATATGTGTTGTGAATTTTCCATAATTTGAACATTTATGACATTTTCGACCATATAAATTTAAATTTATAATTTTTAAATATTTTTGTGATTTTTAAACAATTCACAATATGTTATTTTTATAAAATAACAATAGTGTCAATTTTGACCCTATTCATTTATTTGAATTTAAATAAAATATATACAGAAGATAGTTCGAACTAAAAGCTTTTATAGATTTATAAAATTTCATGTGTATCTAGAAAATTAATTGAGCACATTAAATAGTTCATATAATATTTATTTTAATATTATTTCAATCCGTTTATTTGATATTTTAATTAATAAAATAATTTCAACATCACTATTGTGTCATAATTAATGATAATTATTTAATCCCTAAAAATTATAAATAAATTAATATGATGTAGATAATTGTATTAGATTTCTGGAGACTATTCATTCACTAAGTTTCATTAATTTTATCACTAAATTAAAATTATTATACTTATAAGATTTAAGAAAGTGACATGTTGTCACTTTCTTTGGTTTTAATAATAATTAAATTATTTTCATGGCCAAAATTCCATTAAATGAATCTAATCCGACCCTTAGGTGATATGGGTCGACTTTTAGTCATTCAATATAATTTTGGCAGGTGTTAGGGTAATTTTACAATCTTATATTTACCCTTAATTACCCAATTTACCTTTAACTAGGGTAAATAAAATTTACCGTAGTTACTATTCATAATGCCCAAAAATAAAAAGTAGCCTATTAACATAATTTGGACCCACTGATTCCAAATATGGAATCCATTTTTCAAAATTCAAAACACATAAGTTGCAGTAATTAATTTGAAATTAATCTCATTGTTAAGAAAAGGGATTTTAAAAGTTAAAACATTGCCAAAGATTCAAATGTTTTTACCTATGAATTCAATGTGAAATTAATGCTAATGACATATATTAAATTAAATGGTAAAAATATACTCTATTTATACTTTAAAACCATTAATTATTATAATTTTACCATTTAAATTATCTCAATGAAAAAATTTATTTTTAATTAAAAATTAGTGTATTTTTACTATTCATCAAAATATGAAAGTTATCAGAAAAATATCAAAAATTTATCCAAAGTAAATTTTTATATACTGATTCCAAAGAGGAATTTTATATTGTCAAATTTAACTTATAAATATTTCATAAACTTGATTTAATGTGGGTGCGCCATCAAAAGGCGGCAAAACTGCATTTTTTGAAAAATACTTATTTTACCCAAAAAATTTATTTTGTTCTCTTACCATGTTCAAGAAAATGTGTAAGATGAATAATAATATTATAAAATTCAAAATTTAGTTAATACTATTCATAACGGCTAGTCCATAATAATATATCGTTGTTTAGTGAAACCCGGTATTGCATACTACACACGCTATCGAGGAAGGTTGCGATTGCGTGTAATGCATGCCAAGTTAGGGTTGTGTGCAGTAAAAGATTCCTTTGCATATAACATGATGCATAAAAAAATATTCTTCGCATAAAATATCAGGGTGTTACATTCTACCCCCCTTAAAATGAATTTCGCCCTAAAAATTCGTCACTTCGTAACAAACAGATGAGGATACCTCTCAGTCATCATATCCTCAAGTTCCCATGTAGCTTCTTCTAATTGGTGGTTAATCCATAAATCTTTCACCAAGAGAGTGGTATTGTTCCGTAGGAATTTTTCTCTACGATCTAGAATCTCTATCGGCTGTTCCTCATAAGAAAGATCTTTCTCCAGCGGTACAACTTCTGAGCTGAGTACATGTGAAGGATCTGGTATGTACTTTCTCAGAAGAGATACATGGAACACATCGTGAACCTGAGAGAGATTCGATGGAAGAACCAATCGGTAAGCTACCTTCCCAACACGATCCAGTATTTCGAAAGGACCAATATATCTAGGGCTTAACATTCCCGCCTTTCCAAATCTCATGACCCTCTTCCAGGGAGATATTCGTAAGAACACTTTATCACCCACTTCAAACTCTAGGTCTTTTATTCAGTTATCGGCATAGCTTTTTGTCGTCTTTGATCTGCTCTTATGTGTTGTTGAATAGATCTGACCTATTTTGTCATCTCATCAACAAGATCAGTTCCTAATAGCTTTCTTTCCATAACTTCATCCCAGAAAGTTGGAGTTATGCATTTCTTTCTATAGAGGGCTTCATAAAAATCCATCTGAATACTGGAGTGAAAGCTATTATTATAAGAAAATTCAACCAAAGATAGGTGATGATCCCAACCACCTTTGAAATCCATAGAGAAATATCTCAACATGTATTCTGGAGTTTTAATTTTCCTCTCAAACTGACCGTCTGTCTGAGGATGGTAAGCAGTGCTAATACTCAACTCTGTATCTAGAGCATGCTGAAGACTTCACCAGAATTTCGAGGTAAACCTCATATCCCGATCAGATATAATGGAAAGTGGTACTCCATGAAATCTTACCACTTCCTTTACATATATCCAGGCAAGATGATCAAGAGAAAAATCTTCTCTAATAGCAATGAAGTGTGCCGACTTCGAAAGATGATCTACTATAACCAAGATAGCATTATTGCCTTTGGATGTTTTAGGAAGTCCAGTGAAAAAGTCCATAGTGATGTTTTCCCATTTCCATTCTGTTATGGGTAATGGTTATAACATCCCCTTAAACTTTTGTCTCTCATCATTAACTTTCTATCAATCCAAGCATCGAGAGACATATTCAGCAACGTCTATTTTCATGCCATCCCACCAGAAGTACTCTTTCAGGTCCCAATACATCTTTGTACTTCCAGGATGAATAGAAAATGAAGAACTATGAGCCTCATCCAGTAGCTTTTTCTTTAATTCTGGGATGGGAGGAACACAGACCCGATTTCTGAACCTTATTATCCCATCATAATCAAGGTTGAATTCAGGAACATTTCTCACCTTCTTTTGTAACTCTACATCTTCTTTCTGTGCCTCTTTAATCTTCACGTGTATAGATGGTTGAACATTCATTTGAGAATGAAAATATTTCTCCCCTTCCATTATAATTCCACGATCCATCCTTTGTAAATCCATAAATATTGTATCTTTTATGATCCTCATCCTGGATAAGCTAGCATGGTCTTGTCAACTTAATGTGTCTGCTACCTAGTTAGCTTTCCCAGGGTGGTAATGAATGGAGCAGTCGTAATCCTTAATCAGCTCCAACTATCTTCTTTGACGCATATTCAGCTCCTTTTGTGTGAAAATATACGTTAAACTTTTATGATCAGTATAAATATCACACCTTTCAACATAAAGGTAGTGCCTCCAAATCTTTAATCCAAAGATTACCACAGCTAACTCCAAATCATGAGTTGGGTAATTTTGCTCATGGATTTTCAACTGTCGTGAGGCATAAGCTATCACCATATCATTTTTCATGAGAACACACCCCAATCCCTTCTTGGATGCGTCACTATAGATCACAAACCTTTCTCCACTGTAAGGTAGTGTGAGCATAGGTGCACTAGCTAACCTTCTTTTTAGCTCTTTGAAATTCTCTTCACATTCCTCCGTCCAAACTAACTTAACTCCTTTCCGAGTCAACTTGGTGAGTGGGTTAGATAACCTTGAAAAATCTTTCAAAAAACATCGGTAATATCCAGCCAAGGCAAGAAAACTTTGGATCTCAGTTACTATTGTTGGTCTCGACCATATTTCGGTATCCTCTGTTTTTGCTGGATCCACAAATATCCCCTCTTTTGAGATTATGTGACCTAAAAATGCAACTTTTTGAAGCCAAAATTCACACTTGGTAAATTTGGGATAAAGATTATCCTTTATTAGTGTCTTTAATACAGTTCTCAAGTGATCTTCATGTTCTTACTTGCTCTTTGAATAGAAAAGAATATCATCTATAAAGACTACCACAAACTGATGAAGATAGTCTCTAAAGACTCTATTCATCAGATCCATGAAGATAACAGGGGCATTAGTAACACCAAATGGAATCACTATAAATTCATAGTGTCCATACCTTGTACGGAAATCCGTCTTTGGTATATCCTCCCTTTAGAACCTTAATTGATGGTACCCTGAATAGAGATCAATCTTGGAAAAGTATTGAGCTCCGCGAAGTTGGTCAAATAGGTCATCAATGTGTGGGAGAGAATATTTGATATTGATAGTGATCTTTTTAAGTTCTTGATAATCAATGTAGAGTCTCATTGATCCATATTTCTTCTTAACAAATAGAACAGGTGCTCCCCAAGGTGACGCACTAGGGTGTATGAATCCTTTATCAAGATTCTCTTGGAGTTGCTTCTTCAATTCCTGTGACTCAATTGGGTCCATTCTATAAGGTGTCTTTAAAATGGGCATAACACCCGGAATGAGTTCTATTGAAAACTCTACTTCACGATTTGGTGGAAGACCTAGAAATTCCTCCGGAAAGATATCATCAAACTCCCGTACAATGGGTGTATTCTATATCGTGAGTTTGTCTCCAACCATTTGAGATAAAGAACTTTCATTTAGTGGAATCAAGACCCATAAGATGGAAGAAATTTCCACTGGAAGGTTATGTTCATCCTTGCATCGATAGACGATCATAGATTGATCTGGAATATGAAATGTGACTTCCCTTCTTTGGAAATTGATATGATCTCCATATAAAGAAATCCAATACATGACAATAATCACATCAAATTTCACTATAGGAAGGGTCACAATATTTGCAGGAAGCACTTTCGCACAAACATCAATCGGAGAAGAATTGTAAACTTTTGATGCAACCATTGTGCCATTAGGAGTTGTCACAACATACTCAACATCTAATTGTTGGGGTAATACGGCGATACCCTTAGAAAATTATTCAGAAATAAAAGAGTAGGTGGATCCAGAATCAAATAAAACATTTTCTACTTTAGAGTGGATGGTAAGTGTACCTCTCACCACTTCGTTGTCGTACTCCACATCGCCAAAAGTAATTGCATGTGACTTTACTTTGTCTTTGGCCTTACAAGTTTGTTGACGTCGATCATCATCAACCCTTGGATTTTGGCATTAAATGGAAAAATTCCCCATCTCCTTGCACTTGAAAGATTGAAGTGCAGTAGGTTCATTCTATGTATCCCTTGCTTTGTTTGCATCATTATACATCTTCTTCCCATTATTTCGACATTAAATTTCTCGATGAACTTCTTTTCCACACTTATAAAATTTTCTTGTCCCCTTAATACAATTTCCTCCATGTTTGTTTCCACACTTTGAGCATAAGGGAAAACTCATCTTCTTTTCAGTGTGGTCTTTAGATTTTCCTTTGAATTCCATTTTCCTCTTCATATTAAACCCATGTGACTGATGGGTTACACCAATATTCATCTCAACCTTGAGAGCACATTGAACAATTTCCTCATAGCTATTGAAGTCCCTTATGGCTAACGCCATTTGAAGACTTGGTTTTAAGCCACTAAAGAATCGATCGATGTTACTCTCAGGTTGGATAATAATTCCGGAAGCGTACCTTGCAAGTCTTGTAAAATTTGCTTCATAGGTACCAACAGATTCATCATATTTTTGCTTTAGATCTAGAAACTCATTCTCCATCTTTGTTCGAAGAATACGAGGGAAATAATTATTGAAAAATAAGTTCTTGAACTCATCCCATTACATGGACTCAATTTCATCCCTTTTCCTCATATTCCTAGTAAGATTCCACCATTGATCAGCATCACCTTCCAAACGATATACTGCTAAGATGACTTTATCATGTTCATAACATTGAAGAACTGAAAATATATTTTCAGTGGTATTGATCCATTGTTCATCCACTAATGGATCAGAAGACCCACTGAATGAAGGTGGACGCTACCTCATAAAGGATTCAACAGAATATTGCTCCTTATTTTGCTCGTTTTGAAGTCCTGCATGATTCATATCTTGAGAAAGTTGTGTGAGCATGGCTACAAGATTCTGTATTCCAGCTCCAGTAACATTTGGTTGCTCAGGGGTACAATCATTTCATTTCCCATCACATTCCGCATTAACACGGTTCCTTTGGGTTCCATCCATTGACTAAAACCAAGAAGAATATTGTGAGAAAAACTAATTAAAATAGGAAAACCACATAATCAAGAATAAAATTTCACTTTAAAGGTCTTATAAAAGGTTTTTCATGGCCATTTCTAAAACACTAAGATTGTGTTCTATGCTTAGACATATCCTTAGGTTTCTTACTAAGGATTTCATATCCTAGTTTCCAATGGTTGACTATAACCTCCCTCTCATACCAACTATAATGACCCATACTTTACATACATTGTTATTGCTTCAAAATAGAAAGCACACTTATTACAACATATAACAAAACCATGAAATGACCATATATGTATAGTGTCTTTAGAAACTGGGAAACATGAACAACTGGTTCATAAATCGTCTACGTTGTCTCCCATTTATTTCATCATATATAGAGTTCCTTTTAGGCATATCCTACTTAATATAATTCTTCCTGACCTTCGGAAAAGAAAACTAACAGAAGGGTGATCTCAAATGCTCAGTAAGGGTAAACAAAAGAAATATAAAACATATCATATTCATAAGAACATAACATTTTGAAAATCTAATCATGTAAAAGAGATCATAACATGGGATAAATCATAAAAGTGAAATGTAATCCCAATAATCATAACTTAAAACATGAATATTTGTGGAATACACACATAATCATAGAAAATAATTTCTTAGTAGTTATGACTCAATGCCAAGACTATCTTAGCGGACAAAGTTCATTTCTGAACCGAGATCACTCCTCATTTCTGTTTCACTGAACCGGTTTAACCTTCCGTTCCAGCCATGTCTATCAGATGAGATATAAATCTTTACCCAATTCATTGGAGGGAGATATAGGTCCCACCTATATCATAATGATACCATTCTTATGTGTGCCACAAAATCATAAACCATACATCATAGCATAACCCATGTAATAAAAATGGGATTCTTAAACATCACGTCATCATAACATAATCCATAAAAAATATCATAAAAATAATTCCATCATAACATAATCAAATCAATGTAAAAATAGGGATATAAACACAACCCTATATTATCATAGATTGAAAATAATTTTGATAAAACACTTGAACTCCATTCTTGAGGAAAATAGCCTTTCGACTTCAAAAACATATTCCTTTCTTAAAACATCATATAATTTTTAACTAAAAGAAGTTGATTAAAAATAAACTTGAAAACATGTAAAGAAATATTCTTGGAAATAATTTTCTACAAAAAATCTATTCATGCCATAGAAGTTAAAAAAACATTCTTCCGGTACATTGGATGAAAAAGTCAAAAAGTACCTCGTACGAAAAATAAAAAATGATTCCTCTGATATCTTTTACTAAAAACTCACCGAAGGGTAAAATTGGATATAAAAAATTGTAGGTGGATGGAAATAATATTATATATTGAGGAAACATGGATGTGGATGATAAATATTCCCCTGTAAATTCCGAAGTATAAACAATCTCTGATAAAAATGAGATTGTGAGTTTTCCCTTACCTTAGGTCCAATTTTCTTCATAAGTGTCCGAACCTCCTGTATAATGATTTAAATAATGTCATTGACTTATTCCAGAATCATTCTTATTTTTATGATATCATATATGGTCATATTCTTAGCTTCTTATTAGTAATATTTCATTGCTACTTGTTATTCGGGTGTTTATTGCTTTATGTTCGTATGTGTGTTTTGTCAAATAAATTCTTATTCCTTTTTTTAGGTTATAGACAACTCATTTACAGAATGTTATTAGTGTAATATATATCATATTTATTCATTAGATTAATTTATATAATCATTATTCAATGAAGATCATGTAGAACGAGTCACATCACATCATTTAGACGGTATTCCATACGTACACACGAGTGATGATATCGTTCCCATGATTGTGGAATTCTATTGGAGTGTATGTATACTATTTTAGAATCAATATCACTTTACAATAATCATATATAGTTATTCTTTACACCATTATACCCATCCATGTAAGGTGTTGGTGGAAAACCAGATTACACCACGGTGTGGAGACAATATTTCGTAAGTATGCACACGCGGTGATTTCATTTTCCGTAGGATGGATAGACGGAGAAATAGGGTTGTTTCATACTTATAATAATATATCAGTATATGAGTGATACTTATGTTATTACTTCATAATGAAACAACTAAATAAGAAGATTTTTAAAAAGAAATAAAGTTGAAAGAATCGGTAACAGACATTACCTCTTCTTTGAAATGCCTCTTTGAGACCTCCTCTTAGGGCACTAAAATTGGTCTTTGAAGAAGACCAGAACCTATAGGATGTTTCTAGGGAAGTGGATAAGAGAATTTGGCAGGGGTTGGCCGAGCTTGAAGGCTCAAAGTGGTGTGAGGAAGAGAGGGAGGAGGTGCCCTTTTATAACGGAGGAGAGGGGAACCTTTGAAAATATAAGAAATATTAGTTTATATTAAATCCCAAACCCAATTAAATACTTCCAAAATGACTCATATCCTAATATTAGATGAGATATATTTTTGATATCATCAACCAATAAAATTTAGTCATGTTATTAATTTATTTTAAACATTATCAACTTGATTTATCCTTATTTGTCATTTTTATTTTATTTTGGGTAATAATATTCTAAATTTTAAATTATTATAAATAATTACATATGTGTTTTTAATTTTCCATAATTTGACACTTAATGACATTTTAGACCATAAAAAATTTAATTTATAATTTTTAAATATTTTTTTTGATTTTTAAACAATTTTATAATATGTTATTTTTATAAAATAACAATAGTGTCAATTTTGACTCTATTCATTTATTTGAATTTAAATAAAATATATACAAAATATATGTTCGAAATAAAATCACAAATAGATTCATAAAATGTCATATATATCTATAAAAGTAGTGGAGAACATTAAATAGTTCATATAATATTTATTTTAAAATTTTTAAAACCATTTATTTGATATTTTAATCAATAAAATAATTTCAACATCACTATTGTGTCATAATTAATGATAATTATTTAATCCCTAAAAATTCTAAATAAATTCATATGCAGTAGATAATTGTATTATAATTCTGTAGACTATTAATTTTCGATGTTTTATAAAGTTTATCACTAAATTAAAATTATTATACTTATAAGATTTAAGAAAGTGACATGTTGTCACTTTCTTTGGTTTTAATAATAATTAAATTATTTTCGTGGAAAAAATTCCATTAAATGAATGTAATCTTACCCATAGGTGATATGGGTCACCTTTGAGTCATAAAATAGGATTTTGGAAAGTTTTAGGGTAATTTTATAATCTTATATTTACCCTTAATTACCCAATTCATCTTTAACTAGGGTAAATAAAATTTACAGTAGTTAATATTCATAATGCCCAAAAATAAAAAGTATCCTATTAACATAATTTGGACCCACTGATTCCAAATATGGAATCCATTTTTTATAATTCAAAACACATAAGTTTCAGTAATTAATTTAAAATTAATCCCTTTGTTAAGAAAACGGGTTTTAAAAGTTAAAACATTGTCAAAGATTGAAATGTTTTTACCTATGAATTCAATGTAAAATTAATGCTAATGAAATATATTATATTAAATGGTAAAAATATATTCTATTTACACTTTAAAATCATTCAATATTATAATTTAACCATATAAATTATCTCAATGAAAAAACTTGTTTTTAATTAAAAATTAGCGTATTTTTACTATTCATCAAAATATGAAAGTTATCAGAAAAATATAAAAAATTTATCCATAGTAAATTTTTATATCATGATTCCAAAGAATAATTTTATTTTTTCAAATTTAACTTATTAACATGTCAAAAACTAGATTTAATGTTGGTGCGCCATCAAAAGGCGGCAAAACTGCATTTTTTGAAAAATACTTATTTTACCCGAAAAATTTATTTTGTTCTCTTACAATGTTCTAGAAAATGCGTAAGATGAATAATAATGTTATAAAATTGAAAATAAAGTTAATACCATTCTTAACGGCTATTCCATAATAATATATCGTTGTTTAGTGAAACCCGATATTGCGTACTACACACGCTATTGAAGAAGGTCGTGATTGTGGGTACTGCAAGCCAAGTCAGTGTTGTGTGCAGTGAAAGATTCCTTTGCATATAAAATAATTCATAAAAAAATATACTTCTCATAAAATATCAGGGTGTTACAGTCATGATGTTCCCTTTCTTGGGTTTTTTTGAGAAATCTGTGTCCAAGCATTACTACCAATAACTATTAACATAGCTCTTCATTCGACTATTTATTACTCTGATTTGTTTTATAATGGAATATAAATATTGATTAATTTATTTGACTATATCATATCCATGCAAATTACTATATTTAAAATTATCCTAATATGAAATAGAACTATAATTATTCTCATATATGGATTTTTAAGGATCAAATAATTTTTCATAGATATTTACATTAAATGATAATTCAACCAAAGGAACATGTGAATCCATGAATCCATTGAGTTCCAGAAATTATTCCATAAAAATTAACTCATGATACTAAATTGTAATTTGAAAATGAATATCTATCTATGTATGGACTATTATACTGAGGCTCAACCCTATGTTACCGTCCTTTTACAACTTCCACTATAACGTTGAAGTAAACCATGAATGTTTATCAAATAAAATTTGTAATATTGTTCTATAACACTTCATTTATTATTTGTTATAAGCATTTACACATAAATTTTTAGGGATTTCATCCCATGTGAGGATGAAGTGAGCATTATTTTCAATACTTTATTCTATAACCAATATTGAATTGATTCCATAATATTTTAATGGCATTCCCATAATAAAATTCATTTCCATATTCTCGCATTTATATATTGGTGTAGGAAATGGTTTTACCATCCACTTGGATA
Organism: Viscum album; assembly: GCA_963277665.1. Classification (NCBI taxonomy): domain Eukaryota; kingdom Viridiplantae; phylum Streptophyta; class Magnoliopsida; order Santalales; family Viscaceae; genus Viscum; species Viscum album. Next base: position 915,438,799 of record OY728150.1, read on the forward strand.
TTTTATTTTTCCCATAATATACTAGAATACAAAAAAATTCTTTATATTAAAAAATATCGTCATATATGTCATCCAACAATTATATGTCAAACATATCACCATACATTTGTGTTCCCAATGGGAGGATATAGAGGGATGATAAATGTTCTTCATCTAAAAACTCATTTTTTATCTTCAGGTATAATGGTCTACATTATTGTTTCCAAAATAATAAAAATTCATTATTATAATTTTTAATATCTACGGTTCCCCCCTCAGTACTTCCACAAAATTGTATATCTCGATTCCATTTCCTTTTGATTCTAAATTCTTCCCCAAGATATATGGTTGAACAATAATTTGAAAATTTTAGGGTTTTCACTCCTATTATGATTTTAATAACCTTCCTTTTAAAGTCTGAGTATATTATATCCCCCATAAATCCTCAAAATGGATTCGGTTTTAGAACTATTTTTTCATAGATAATCTCCCATGTTATATTATTTTCTTTCATAGTAAAACGGTTTCTGGCCATAGACAGTGATCATGTCTAACCATTTCTATTGGGGAATCTTGATCTCTTTATATTTAAGTCATAAATAACAAAAGTATTATTTTCCATGAGTTTACTACCAAAACATATTCTATGATGTATCAGTTTATACCTCAATACATAGCCAAATGTTTTTCTTGAGTAAAAATATATTGATTAGACTCTTCTAAATAATCATGATTCATTCTATATATTATTAAATCTAATTTTTTTTAATCATTTATGAATTAGTTGGATACTATCTTCGATATTCATGAGAGGTTTCTCATGAATAGTTCATAGTACCCTGCTAATCTGACAAAACTAATAGTCTTCCTCACAAATATTTCTGCAATACATTCTTAAATCAAATTTATTCTTTAAATGAATCATTTATATACCTTTTTATTTTATTTCATACCTTATGGACATAACCTTCCCCGTCTATAGGTAACAATCACTATATTTTTCATACAACACATCCTTTGGAAACATTTCAACACTCATATACAACTAAACATATTTATTTATTATAGATTATATGATACTCTAATCAATAAAAACCCTAAGAATTAAATCTAGGTAGTCTCTAATGACCCTATTTATTATGTGCATAATGATTTCTAGAATATTATTGAGTTTAAAAAACATCACATTGAACACATATTATCTATGTATTATATAAAGGTAGTCTATAGGATAACCAACTTATTCTTATTCATTTGATAATATCATGGAATATTATATGTCTTTGATAAGTAAAAATACCCATGTATTTGATTAAACAATATTCCAATCCATGATAAATGAAAAAATTTCTTGATCTTGAACTTGTTAAGCTCTCATTAATCAATATATAAAATTGAGAGTATATAAAATCCTTTTCCAAGTTATCCTGTAGTTACCTATTTAAATATTCTAATTCAATGTCTCTTATACCATGGGACAATTTTATAAGATAACATCTCTCTGTAGAAAATCTATCTAGAACAAGAACTATTTATTAGAAAGAGGAATAGACATATTTTTAGGGAATACATGAGGATATTCTATCATAATAAGAATATCTTGATGGATAATACATTCTTTTTTCCTTATTATATAAACATTAAATTATTGTTTATAAATAAAAAATATATTCTATATAAAGACCATCCAATGTTTATTTATCATTCTAATACCAACTTTATATAATATAAGGATGTTTTGGGGTAGGAAATTTTATTTTCCTCTCATTTATATTGGTATTTGATCTAAATAAGTACATCTTTCTCATGTATAGTAAAAATTTTATTTCTACCAAAGCATGAATAATGAAATTTTATTACTTATTCTACCCACAATATGTAAATTAAGAAATATTTATACACATGATATGAAATGATAGATCACTCTATTTTTTTACTGATAGCTCAATCTCCATTTCATGAGGTGATATTTCAAGATTTATACTAAACTTATAAGACATGAATTAATGTATAGAAAATGAAAAAAATAGTATATTTTCCATTCTTTAATTAATAACTTTTTTTATATATCACTACATCATTTTCATGATCAATATCAATATTATTAATGTAATATAATCTACCATCTTTCTTTGGAATTAGAATATATAGTCATAGGTTAACCTATATAACCCTTGGATTGGTGAAGTGATCTCAATAGTGTATGTGTACATTATAGTTGAGAAATTATATCATTCATGTTGGATTGAGTGGATAATTTTTTTATTCAATCATATTTTTTTATTTACTGAAGACCTTTAATTATTAATTAAATAGACTCACCAATTTTTCTCACATGATATATTTACTTGTTCCTTTTATGAATTTTTTAGGATGGTTTCAAAAATCAATAACATATAGGTTGTATAATATTTATTCATCCTTGATATTTACCTATAGATTTATACTCCATCAATATATTTTTATATTTTTCTCCTAGGGAACATTTAGATTCACAAATCTCTCTTTTCTACATTATGGGAACATCAACGTTTTATGTCACAACTATAAAATTCGATAATTTATATATATTTCCAAAGAAATTAATTTAAAAAGTAATTAAATATGTAACCTTCTAATTTAGGTGAATATAAATGAAAGATTCATACATTATAAGATAATTAAAATTTTACTCTTATGAATCTATTAATTCATGCAACTATTTTTTGACTAAAAAATTCCTTCACTAATAACATCGAGTCAATTTCATAGTTTGGATTTTTATTCATAATTAGTATACAATAATGATATGATTATCCATCATTATGATATATAAAATAAAATAATTTATTTTTTTAAAAGCATTAGAGGGTAGGAAATATCTCCACAATGGAATTAATCTATTTATCTAAGTGTATGAAATAATGAAATCTTTTTCAAAAGAGTGGTAATTATATTAAAAATAAATCAGCTAATTTTATCTCTCTCTATAGAGATATTATATACTAAATATAATTCAAGATATTTTACATATCCCGATACAATTGACCATATACCTCATAGATGTTATTGATTCCCACAAACATTATCTTTCACATCTCATTTGGGAAATTATTAAATTCCCCATCAAATTAGTTATTTATTTCATTATATTAATTTTAATATATTTAAATATATATATGTTTTATGGATGATAATACTCAAGTTAATTATAATATAAAAATTAAATAATTATATTATAATTAACATTCCATATATAACATTTAAATTGTAACTAATTTTTATATAATATTAATTCAGTGTAATTTTTGGTGTATTTCACATTAGGTTCTCTAATATAATAAAAAAATTACATCACCTTTCTTATAAACAAAATATAATAAAACGAATGAAATATATTTTAAATTACACTATTTTTTAACTTAATACACATAATATACAAACAGAAATCAATTATATTGTTTTTCCTGAGAGAATAGAAATATAATTCATCAATATAAAAATATAATACATCCTTTTTAATTTATAATATTATATTAGGATACTATATTGAATCATATATCAATCACAACATGGTATATCATATGGACATTCATAATAAAAAAGGTTAAGATATGACGATTGGTAAGAAAATAATAAAGATAATTACAAGGGTGAAATAAGATAATATTTAATAATGATAAAATTCTATAAAAGAAGAAAAATATCATAAAGAATATCTCAATAACCTATAATAAAATAGATTATTTAATAAATCTAAGTTAATAATGAGAATAATAAAATGTTAAAAAATCAAAATTGAAGTCATTATAAAACCATGTTGATGATTATCTCTATGAAATAATAACATTACAAAGATACATAACTACATCATGTCATGTGTAAAATTAGGGAAAAACCAACTTTTCTGTCCCAATCATAACTATCTCACATGATATGAAACAGTTATGAATATATAAGGGTTTTTATAACTCTAGTCCAATTGGATGCATCCAATCATTTTAGAAATTTTGGGATATAAATAATAATTATATACACAATACAATATCATGTGAAAGATCCCATTACAAGGAAATAACTTACATAATTAGGTCTTAATGAATAAAAAACATATAACATAAATTTTCAAATAAAAAATTTGATTAAGGAATTATATATTTTAATATATGAATAAATAATAATAGGTCATAAATATATAACAAAAGTAAATTAAAGATCAAATTATATGGTTTAGTATGTATTTATATAAATTATGTCCCTAATTGTTTTTGGTGAAATGGGTATGGACAATTAAATGAGATATAAGTAGTTTTTTTCAACCAATCATGAAAACAATAAGTACAATTTTCATTCAAAAAGAATTTTTTTTCAAAAAATATCATTTATTTGTGTGATACAAAAAGTTGGAGAATAAAATATAAATGTTCCCTTTATTGGATTTTATTTAAAGAATATTTTAGACAATTAACATTAAAAACATGTATATATTTAGACATAAGTGGTCAAAAAAAGCATTCATCATGGGATAATGTGTATTGGAAAAAAAATATCATAACTTAAAATGAAATTAGGGATGATGGAGAGAGAGAGATAGATCATGTGAAATAGAAAAGGAAAGTGTGGAGTTACTTTACCTCATGGATGTCATACATTTAAACACCTCTAAAATCATTAATAGTTGAATTAAAAAATATAAATGAATAATTATGAACCTTATTATTGTTTATTTCATGTTTAAAAGTTCATTTATTTTTAAAAAATATTCATTTATTTTATTGATGTTGGATGTGTCTGTTATAAGTGTAGTTCAATGAATTAACCTAAAACAACATTGGTATATCAGTAATGGTAAATGGTTAGATTTAAAATAGTTTCCTATTTTCAAAAATTGCAACAGTTGTTATTATTAACCATTATAATAGAATAAATGTTTCTTAGATTGTTATATGGTTCAAAAATGGTTTTAAATTAAGAAACACATCTTTTCACAAACATTTTAGAATCTTAAAATGAATTTAATTATATATTTTTTGTTTTATTAATATAAAAACAATATTTTATTATGGTCATGGCTCCCTGTTCAAGCCCCTTATCTCATTTTCACCACTTTTCTCTTGGTAATTGAACTTCTAACCCCACTCTGGTCTGGGTAGGGGTCCTCTCAGATTTTGTGGGGAGGTTTAGTTTCCGTCACGTTAGTGTCCATGGATCTTAACTTGCATTCTATCTCAACTTTTTATGGTTGTTTATTTATAGAGATTATTGCTACTTTGGTGTGTTTCTAGAGTGTTCGTCTCTTGATGGTGTTCTTAATGGTAGGGGTTGGTGGTATAGGTAATGAAAATCTTATCTATGGAGTCCCTACTATTAAAAACTATTTCCAAGCTTATTGTTACTTTTATTCTCTCATAGTTAGTCTGTTGAATTGGCCCATTGATGATTTTAGAGGTTCTGTTTGATCAATTGAGAGTGTTATATGAGGCATCCCCAATGTTGGATTAGATCATAGAAGTCAATGAACATATTTGATACACCGAGATTCCTTGGGATAGTTTATTATTATATGTAATTTATTAAAGACTTATCAATAATAAATGAACCTCTTATGGGAATGAATAAGAACGGCGTGAGGTTTATATTGATCAAAATCTAGTGAGACAACATTTTATTAGGTAAAAGAGATAAAATATTGAGTACCAATCATGATTATTCTTGGGCCGATAAAAATCTATATAGTCTATTGTGATGCATTAGGTGTCATTATAAGAGATATTTTGATGTATGAGGAGAAATTTGTGCAGTACAGTTCTTATTATCTAATACCATTCAATAATAAATTGATGACATAAGATATCAAGTTAGATTATGTTGTTCAATCCTTGAATTTCTGGAGGCATTACATACTAGGTGAGTGTTTTTGGGTGTTTAGGGACCAAAAAAAGACTCAGGTATATATTTAAATAGTAGGAATTTAATCTTATAAAATGAATTTGGTTTGAATACATATAGTACTTAGAATATGATCTTTCCACTACACTTGGAAAAGTCAATGTAGTTATCAAAACATCGAGTAGAATGACTCAATCATAGGGAGTTTCATAGACCTGTTGCGAGTGGTATCTTATAGAACTATTTTTATTAAAATAATTTTGATGTTCCAGACCATCATGAATAATATGTATATTAATTTTTATTATTTACCAATTCCATTCAATATATAATTAAGATGTAGGGTCTGTTAGATCATAAGGATTTCTACTATAGTAGAGCATTACTAGTAAGAAAATTCTTTCTGGTTAGGTCGTTGATTAGAATGAGATATTTCACACTCATGGAGACATATGGTTTCCTATAGATGTCTGATAGGAGTTGATATGAGAGTCTCATGATTATATATGTTTAGTACAACCAAGACCTACAAACATGTATCATGACTTTAATTGCTAAGAGTGGTGTCTAGTGATGAAAAGGGGGATAACATGATTTTTTAGTTATTGTTCTGCCTATTAACAGGTGAAGGTAGGGAATCAAAAACTAGCATGGCATTTAATGTTGTTAAATATTCATGAGTGTAAGTGGGATGGTGTCATCAGGTATTTATTGATGGGTTTCCCTATATCACCATGGGGATGTGACATTATATGACTGATCGTAGAAAATATTACAAAGGTCTCTCATTTATTACAAATTCAGGATACCTTTTCAATGTATTAGATTTTGTTTCTCATCCTTTAGGATATCATACAACTCCAAATATTTCCATGTTATATTTTATTAGAAATATTTTTTCATTTCATGTCATGTTTTGGGAAGGGGTTATATAAGGAACCAAGTTCACTGGTTCTACAGAGTACAAGATATCACCTATAGACCGATGGTTAGTCTGTGCATATAATACATAATTTGGAGGACATGATCCTAGCATGTGTCCTTTAATTTGAAGGATCATGGGAGAAACACATACCTCCCCTTATGTTTTATTGTAATAATTGATTCTAGCTGACCAAATAGATGACTCATCTTGAGGCACTAAAAATTAGTCAATTCCATCCACCACTGTACAATATAGAGTAATGAGAGGTATCACGATTGGGTCCTCATCATGTACATGATACAACATAGTAGGTTCATCTAATTTGGAAGTATATTTTTAAAACATAGTTTAGAGATAAGACATACGCGGATCATTACCATCTACCACTACAATTTATTATGGGTATTTGAGTTTCCTTATGTATTTACCTAAGATAGAATCAGATATTTATTCCAAAATAAGGAAAGATTTAACCTTTTTATTCCATGCCCGTTGAGATTCATGATATAGTTAGTCTTGTAGTCTATTAGTTGTAATTATCTCAGAGGTATCAGTCCGGGCACAATATCATCCATGTATCTCAAAATTTACAACATTATTCAGTTTTGGCTCATAATTTGTATCCCAATGAAGTTGAACTGGAGTCTGATGCCCCCTTTGAGGAGAAACCTATCAGTATTCTTGACCGGTACATGAATGATCACAATGAATAGTTAGTTCATCTAGTATGGGTTCATTGATAGTATAGTTATATTAAGGACCATGATTTTGAGTGGGAATCTTGTATACATACTCAATGGCTTAATTTTTTATTAGTTAATGTTTTACCAAATATGGAATGGAAACTATGGTACATGTTGATTTAATGGGTAATAATGTAATACCCTAAATTTTCTATTAGGTAGAACACATTATAATTTCATTCTGATCACTTTTATAAATTTATATAAATTTTCCCCGTGGTTTAGGGAAGGGTTTGAGTTTATTTTCATCTGGTTCGGACCTTGATGTTCTAGTTTTTTGAGCTAACAATCAAGGTGCATGGTTAACACATGGTTAGTGATAATCATGAAGCTCATATAATTTGTACCAATAAGGGTGCCACAGTGTTTTTCTAACCATGTAAAATTACTTTAGACCATGCAGGGCAATGGAATAGGATGTTCATATGATGCACCTAGTTTTTCAATGAATACACTACAGGTCATGCGGTGTCTGTTACATGGATAGGGGGTGTATGTGGTTGGAACACGGTTTGGACAACTTTGTGGCCAAAAAATGTTTACACATAAAAATTAGAGAATTACCATTCTATCCCCACTCTTTATTCATATTTCGCTTCTTAATTCTCTCATTTTCAACACACAATGCCTCCTATTTATTAAGTTCCTTTCCCATGCCCAAGGCTAGGACATGTGATATCATCTCTATCTAACCGACGAATAAAGATATGTTTGAATTATTGGATTCCCACCAGTATATTCTATATTAAATTATCTCACTTCATCATTCTTTTTCATAGTGATAGATTTAATTTGGTGCATGCTCATAAACCTAATTTTTAGGATATTTTTATTTTTTTCAATTTTTTTCTAATATGAACCAAACCAAAGGTATATAATGGATGAATATCCCCCATAAGAATAAAGAAAGTGGTCAATGGATTCTCCCTAAATTTATTGATGTTTATACATGTTTCTATTTTTCCACATGTTAGTTTCACTGAGAGTTTCCTAGGAAAATATTATGCCTTTAACTGGTTTCCCTAATCGAGTAACTAATGACACTTCTAGATCCAAAAATATATTGTAGGTCATAAAAATTAATTTTATCACCCATTTTTATGTTCCCCTTATATACATATTTGAATTCCATGGTTTTATATACATAACACCCATTGGTGTTTTTGGTTATTCTTCTAAATGTAATATCTTAAATGATAATGGATAATTATAGTGGTATATCACAAGTAACACAACTATAGGAATATACTTAATTAAATTGAATGTGAGATCTATGATCATATCAAATATTTTAATAGAATAATGCTTATGCCCAGGTTTTAGAAAAATGATAATGAATTATAAACCATCTATTGGATCTTAGTAATTACTATTGAATTATTATGATGAATTATGATAATTGGGCATGGAATATCTATTGATGTGACACTAAAGCATGGAATCCATTATGCTGTGATACTCAGGCCTGACGTCTAATATACTTGAGATACTCAGGCATAAAATCCCTTATACTTTTGATACATAGGCATGGAAGCCCTTATACTATTGATACGTGGGAATTCCATCCATTATACATGTTATACTCAAAAATTGAATCCATTTTACATGTAATTCTCATGAATGGTGACCCTTATGTCTTATAATACTCAATAATGGAATCACATTCAACTTTTTGAGACTATAGAGACTAGAAATAAAAACCCATTTAAACATTGTTTTCTGTCTAGAACTACATATGTAATGATATGGATATAAAAATAATTACATATATTATATATATATACATATATAAATATCCATACATAAATATATCTTAATGATGAAATTAGTTTAGTAGTTTTCCCATCACTAGCACAACAGGTAGTGTCAACTCGATGTCCTTAAAGAACCGGAGACAACCCCTTCTCAGTTTACATTACTTCTTATCATTACAATATTTTAGAAGTTATCATTTTATAAACATTGGATGGATAATTATAAACACATTTGGTGTTTTCATACTCGGTATATCTCACTCCCAGATTAAGTTATTGATTGGTACCAAGAATTCCTTCATAGGTGAATGTAGGGATAAGGCCAAGTTCCCGATTTAATGAAACCTAATTGATCATAGCATGGAGCATGGAATAATTGGACTAAGTTATGTATCATGATTACATATTAAGATAATATTTTGTTTTTTTTGGTAGTTTAATACAATTTTATTTTTATTTTTGTAGACATTCATGTATTCCAGTTTCTTTTATATATATACATGAAATACTCATATTTTGGTATATGGGGCACTTTTTTTATTGTTTTTCTTCTACCATCAAAATTCTTTACATCCCCTTTTCTATTTTAATTTTTACGAATTTTAAATTCATCTATTTATAATAAACTTTTACCAATTTGATAAATGAGTGTATAGTGTCCCCGCTGTATCTTCACAGAACCTTAGTACTAGTCAATAACATTGAGTGTTCAGGGAGGTGCACTTAAAGTCATGTGACTATCAGGTTGGCTATTGTTATCAAGTGATTAATTGTTGTATATTAGACCCTATTAATCTTAAAAGTCCAATGAAAACTACATTTATGAATTTAATCGTTTATAAATATTCATATGAGTTTGTTTTAATGGGAGTTTGTTCCAATATATACAAGTTACCTTCCATGAAAAGCTCTTTTCATCCTTATTAGAGCCCATCTGTGCCGTTTTCAAGCCTATAACACTACATAATCTATTAAATAATTCCAAAAAAATATAAATAGGAAATAATTACCATTATAAATTATAAATTTTTAAAATATAATGTGGAGTAATATCTAAACATCACATTAATAAAAATTTCATTACTGAACCCTCACCCATTTACATGCATGCAACCATCCAAGATATCCTCTAGAGACCACATATGAAAGACCCATCATTATTTCCCAATCAATCCATTCATCAATAGAGTCATCCCAAAAACACTACCTTAATAACATAAAAATTCAATGTATACAAGAGGGGTCTATGAATGGAGGGAAGATTAAAGACCTTACCTCAAATCGTCCTTGAAATACACCAAGACCCATCTCCCAACATGGGAGAAGTATGGGATGATAAGGGATATGTGATCCATCCTATCAATAATATCTAAATATATTCCCCAAACATTAACTATGATGGGTCCAAACCTTATCAATGCATCTTCTCCTCACAGAAAATTAGCATAGGCATAAGTAACATTGTGACTAATAGGGTTAAAATGAGTGGGACTCTATAATATGATAAAGTAACAATACAACTTGGGGTATCATATTAGAAAAACATGGACATATGTGGCCACTATTATCTAAATAAATTTTTTGTTAATCGTATTGTTTATAGTGAAAAAAAATCATAGGGTTCACCAACATAATTCTTAATATTCATGGTCACAAAATTACTACACCCATCAATGAAAAACAAATATTTAAAGGTTTTTTTACATTACCAAAAACCATAAAAACCAATGTATTAGAATTGTAATATATATATTATGGATAGACTCAATATTGTCCCAAATTACATGATGTATGAGTGGTGGTGTGATCTAGTGTATAAAAGTCATTTTAGAAAAGCCTTTGGGCCATTCTCAGCTGCTTACCTGAATACCCTAACCACCTTTCTCCACACAATCCACATTAAAAAGATATTATTATGATTTTCTACATCATTTAATTTCAAATTTTAATCCTAATTTATTAAATGAACAAATCCTGAGGATCAAAAATAAAACTCCCTTTAAAATGAAATCTCTGCGAAATCCAATGGATGTTACAATATAACTAAATATTAAGGAGTAACACTTACAAATTAGTAGACAATTATTTTTAATGATTGAGTAAAATATTCAATTATTCATTAATGTTAATAATAAAATTTCAATTATTTTGTACATATAACCCATGCATGAGAATATTTATATGAATATTCCATGAATATCGTTAATTAACAATTAGATATTTAATTACAAATGGAGAAAAAGAATAAAAATTAATTATTAGAGATATATTAGATTAATAATGATCACATGAAGATGATAATTAATTAATTTTACGAAATCTTAATATATTATGATGATAAAAAAATACACTCAATTAAATATGTCTTAAACCTGAACTGATATTGATAAAAATGGAAGAAAATCATAAACATCTTAAATAGGAGAGAAGATAAATAGTAAAAAAATACTTTAATGATAATCATTTCCGAAGAAGATATTATAACATTTGAAACAGGTTTTGAAATCATCATATAATCAATCTAAAAAATTCCATATTGAATGTTAACACATACTAAATCCAACTTAATTTGTACATTTGGTGTTTCATTTTCTAGTTAGTAATGAAGTTCAAATTTATAGATATCTGGTAATTGAAATATATTAAAAAACAAAAAAAATCATTAATGGTGGATGGTAACATATTCATGAACATAAACAATCAAAATTGTGTTAAAAATAATCATTTTCTTATCGAATAACGACAACCGATTCAATTTTGTTAGATTGTTTCTAAATGAAAAAGAAGAATAATCATTGGAAAATCCTACTGAAGTTAGAGGTTTGGGAATATTTACCATGTGTGTTCGAAAAATATTAAATATTTTAAAAATATAATCTTTTGGTCATTATGGTTAAAAAGGAGAATATAATGGAAAACCTACCAGTCTAAAATAGAAATCCCAGAATAAGAGAGGTATGTTTTTGAAAGAACAACTTAAATACATTGAAAAAATACATTGTTACAAAACTAAAAGTGATTTTATTTATGATGATTGATAGTATAAAATAACTAAACATAACATATATTATAATAAAAAGTAATTATATTATTGAAATTGAATTTAATTAGAAAATATTGAATAAATTCCTTAAGGAAGAAATAAAATATATATTTTTGAATACAGTGAACTATAGAGGAATAATCAGAATGATGAAAAACATAATTGAAGGGGATAATTTCATTATGTTTCTAATTGAAATATCACAGACCATTGTTAATTTTCCATCAATATCATATCTAAAGGATGAATACTAGAATATAAAAGTGAATTAATATAATATATTGATAAGTGGACTGGTCTTGGGATGTAAATTCCCAATAGAGTGTTAGTGAGATTGAAAAATAGGGGTAATATAATGGTTTCTAAAAAACATGATGAATATGAACTATGTCATGGTGTATATCTAATATGTTCTATATTTCTCATTGGAAATAGAACTGCCCTTTGGTGAATTCATTAATAATACAAATCATTGGATTATGTGGTTTTCATGATCAGGAAATGGTTGACCTTTTTGATAACCGCAATATCTTGTTTCAGTTATCTTCCAAGAATTAATTTCTTAGGGCTTGGTACAATTCCCCTTACTCATACAATGGATTTTGGTTCTACTTATTTAGGTGTATTTATGACTTCCACCTAAAATGTGATACCCCAAAAGTGGTGATATTGTTATGTTTCCCTATGTTTTTGTTGATTTTTATAAATAATTCTCTTTTTCATATGATAAGAAATACTGTGGGATTATTTCTATGATTAGATAGTAATACCAAATTGGTTTTCCACCCATTCCTTCCCCAAATTTGTGTGGTAATTAATGAGTCAATACGGGAAGTCTATTTTATTTAGATTGTGATCGGAGAAGAATTTGACAACAAACATGTGTTTTTTATGATTAGTGGATAGATTATTCTCTATCTTGTAATAAATTGTTAGATTAAATTAGAGTTTGTAGGTGTGTTAGAAATATCATACCCTAGTATTAATATATATATAAAGGAGGTGACAGTCATAGCTTGATGACTAATTCTATCGAAGGTCTGAAAAATTAGTTGGGTGTTCCTATATATCAATCTCAGGAAAAAATAATTCAATGTTGATTACATAGGGTAAACCTGATTGTGGAGGAAATATTTAAATGCTTGAGGTCTGATTTGGAAGACCCCATGTCTGTTGTGTTGGTTCCTTCAGATTCAGTTGGTATTAGGGAGGTGTATGTTGTTGGTGCTTTCGTTCATACTTCCTAAATTAATTTACGGTCTCCTATGAAGGGGTTTTCTGTAATGGAAGTGGCTATACCCTTGATGTGTGACTAAAATTGGAAATAGAAGGAGGACCTAGGGGTTTTATAATCAATGAGAAACCGATTAATGGTCAATGGAGTGGGTGGATGTTAATATAGGATCCATTCCAAGATGTACCATTTCCGATTTGAACCTAAGAAATAACTTTGAAGGCCCAAGAGAATAAGTTCAGGATGATAGCTTAAATATCAATGTAATAGATATAGAGAGAGTTATGAAAGTGCCTTAAATGATTGTAAAAATGAAGGTCTCAGTAGCGTTTTCACTACCTCTGGAGGAAGAAGGCGTAGAGAGGAATGAGGGATATAGGGAGTTGCATTATAAGAAAGAGTAAGAGGCCAAATGGGAATAAAGATTATTCATATATTCCTAAGACAATAGAGATATGTTCGGCCAAGAATATTGGGTTTAGGTAGATGGAACATGATTCTTATGAGAAAGAGTAGGTGAAGGAGGGAATCTTGAACCTACTGAATAATAATGAAATTTCCAATGGTGGGGACTCAAAGAAATATTCATGTTAAAAGATGGGTGACATGAATCGAATTCGAACACAAGTAAAATAGGTGAATGATGAATTGATAGTTCCCCCAGGTCCGTGAAAAAATGAATATAAAATATTTAATACATAAATGGAAATTATGAATGGAGTACAAAAGTCAGTACGTGAGGTGGTAGGGGAAAGGTAGAAACACCTCCAACACTGAAAGGATGAAATTTTGGAGGGGGAATTGATTATTTGTGCCCCTAAAAACTATGTAGATATAATGAAAAATATAAAAATTCATGTGGAAATATATAAGGAGTATAGGGATTAGATAAACTAGAAATACATTATCTTGATAAGATCCATCAATAGAAAGAAGATTTCAGTGAAGGATTTCATGCAATCCAGAGACAAGATCGCTTATATCATTGAAGATATTATGAAATATGAATAAGATAAAAATGTAAATGATGTATTATTGAACATTATATGTATATTTATTCTAATTTTTTCAAGTTTTATTTAATTCTTCTTAGGTTAGAACATACATAGTTACACACTTTTTCAGAAAAAGTGTTTTTATAATAATAATTTAACTGCAGTCATGATCTGATATAGACTCACATAATTGATTTTCATATAGTTGAAAACTATTTCTAGGGGAATTAATGGTGATGAATGAAAAGTGATAACTGATTAAGTTTTTTATTCCATAGGATAAAATATATCTATCATGGTATATATTAAATGGTATTATTTTTTATCCTTTGAAAAAAACATTTTTAACTACTCAATTAGTATCTGACATCAGATGATCTTCTAAATCTATTTAGTTTATTTTTTAAAAAAAATAGTAATGATGAATAGTATTCCAGATAAACTATTGTGGATGTGATTATGAGGTTATTGTGTAAAATTTAAACATAAATTAGATTAATCATTATTTTTGGTTATAATTTACCCAAAAATTGATATTTGAGATATGTTTCCATCTTTCCCATGGTTATTTATGTTAATATTAAGACTTATTATCTTGGTGGAGTGATTATTTATGCACTAAAATATCTAAAAAAGGAGGTAAAATCTTATACATAAATGTTTATGAGGTGATGGATGATTTTGAAATCATCTTCATAAAATTTCATAAAAATCAATTTTAAAGGATCTAGAGAAGTGATGTCACAACTTCTATCATGATGAGATTAATATATGGGAAAATATTGCCCCAGATTTATCAAACTAATTTTTATCACCGATCAAAGATCATATAGATATGTATTTGATTACTTTATGAAATATTGATATGAAAATGTTGTTACACTATTCTTACATAAGGATTTGATTGATACTCTCAAATAATATGGAGTGAAAAGATAATAAATGAGATAAAATATAGAAATAAGAAAGAGTAAATATGATAAGATCATTACTATAAACTTCTAAAAATATTTTTAGTGTAAATAAGGGGTGTTAAAATGTGAACCACTAAATACATTTTGATATATAGTTATGTAATGAATTTCAAAAAATAGAAAAAAGTGTGATATAGAAGTGCCAAAATTATTTTGATTTTAATATCAATTGAAAATGATAATATATATATATATATATATATCTTACATTGATAAGTGATAGAAGAAGTGGCCTCTTAATGGAAACAATGAAGATGATGACCACCAAATTGGTTAACAATATTGATGTTGTTATATTGAAATTATTGGCAGGTATGATATATGATTTTGTCTTTAAAATATTATGATTGATGATATAGTCATCAATGGAAACTAATAAATATGATGTTGATTTAGAATAGTGATGTTCATAAAAGTGCACAATGGAGTAAGAAAAGTTAGCTACTGAACTAGTTACTGTATAGTTTGAATAAATCATGATAAATAAGATGGATAATTCTATTTATAGTTGTGAGAAAATGATATATTAGGTAGTGAGAGACCATCCATTCTCTATTGAGCTTAAATGAAATTGTTTCATGTTTTGAATATTATTTAGAAGATATTTTATAGTCTATAATAATATACAGAGATGATTAGAAGTGTATATTACCTTATTTTATATTATTCTATAAGATCTATGTTGTATATTTTTATTTATAAATTCATATATAATATCTTTTGTTTTTTTCATAATAAAAAATCACAATGTTTTTAGAGGTGAATCTATACATAATATATTAACTAGAAAATAAAATTGAAATTTTTTGAAGATTAGATTTATATGTATAAAATTATCACGATTATATAGAACATATATTTCAAATGAAGAGATGTTTATAATATTTATGTTTATTCATAGGTTTTTAAGCCTTCATAGAATTTTTAAGTGTTAGAAGATTTTTAGAAAATTGTTTTCATAAGAAGATGATATAAAACATAATTATAATAGTGGAAGATGATATATAACATGATTTTTCTAGTGAAATATGATATTTAATATAAATTCTATGCTAAGGGATTATATGAATTATGAATTGATGATCTATATTATATTTTTTTACCTAAGATATTTTATGATGATAAATTGGTATGTGGCATATTAATGGTTGATGTTTGTGATGTTTTGTTCTCACCTATGATATGAGATATAATTATCTATCTTTTAAATTGAATTATAATGATTGAAAAATGTGAAATTCATAATGGATAAAATATATGCTTCATCCATAATGAATATTCTGAAGAATAAAATAAATTTTGGATGACAATGAAGTTGTAATTAAAAGATCAAGATATCATGATTCTTTGTTAATCAATGATTCAATCCTTAATTAATATAATAAAAAAAGGGACAAAGAATTTTTATATCACTATTCCATTAATATGTGATTTTCAAATATAAAAACGTTAAATTAAATATTGGTGGTCAAATAAGAATAAATTATTCATACCTTAAGCTGTTGATGCTAAAAAAATATTTAGTGGGTCAAAAATAACCACAAGAATTGTGTTTCTGGCTAATAATTGAGAAGATTGGCCAGAAATGTTCAATGGTAATAAAAATTATGATTTTCAATCATAATAAAATCCCATATAATTTCATTCCAATATAATATATGTTCCATGT
Organism: Viscum album; assembly: GCA_963277665.1. Classification (NCBI taxonomy): domain Eukaryota; kingdom Viridiplantae; phylum Streptophyta; class Magnoliopsida; order Santalales; family Viscaceae; genus Viscum; species Viscum album. The sequence continues at coordinate 915,455,983 of OY728150.1, forward strand.
CACGATATTATTTTGGTTTTATTATTTTTATAAATGAATGTTTTTTATTAATAGTTGTAATTAATTGAATATATTTGAGATATTCTGGTATGGTATCCAATATGAATCAAAAATAGGAATTAATTAGTGGGTGTAAAGTGAGTATAAATTATATAATGTAAATTCTCTAGATGTATTAGAGACAATAAATTTTCAAAAAAGGAATTTTCAGAATTTTGAGAACACATCCTGTTAATATATTTTAATAAAATTAGTTGTATACCAATGTCTGTGAGATTATAAATGATTATTTTATATTAAATAAAAAATAAAAAATATTATGATATCTGATAATATAAAATATAATAATAATAGAGGGAAATTGTTACCTGCAATTAAGATATTGAAGAGATATATTTGATAATTGGAGAGAATATGTTACAAACTGATTGTGGAAAAACCTTCTAGGTATTAAGGGAAAAATGTATTTGAAGTAATACGGTTAATCAAATTGATTGTGTATTTTTAGGAGTAAAAGAATAAAACATGTGATTTTAGTTATTATTGAAGTTTTAAATATTTTAAAAAATTAAAATACAAAGACTCTCGAAAGGCTAAAATGAATGAAATTCATTTGGGATCTTTTTTGTAGTCGTGATACTTGAAGATTGAACTATCGATATCCAACTAGATGATTCCATACAAGATCAAATAGAAATATTTTCATACATATATCATGTTGTATACACTATAGATAATTATTAAAATAAATTCATAAACACGATTAATTAACCATATCAGATCTTATTGATTAAGTGAAATCCTCTGTAGATTAGTAATTCCCTTCAAAAAGCTGTAGAAATTTTTCTACATAATATCCTTAAGACTAAAGATATTATTTTGAATTAAACATATTTTAATATATCTTGAATAATTTTGGGTTGTTTTGTATGTGATATAATCACTTTTAGTTTTAGATATTATATATCCAATTCACTTTAAAATATGATAATATCATTAGTGTAGAATATGAAACTCTGGGTGAACCAAGTAAAAATACAGTTTTCTTATCCATAATTTATTTAATTCGTCTAATGTGTTATTTATTGCTAGTAATACTCTAAATATATCCTCATCTCATATACAAAAACATTTTTGTAAATATTTATAATGGTATTATATTAAAAGAGTAACTAGAATTTGGTAAATGTATGTCGCATCAGATTCATCCTCAAACGTATCATTTAACTGCATGGTTCCTTGGGTATCCCAAGTGTTATTAGCGATCAATGTTATATTTTTTAGATATATTATGAGAACATGATTATATTATTCAAAGCTTCTAAATTGTTGATTTGAAGTGAGTTTAAACGAGTGTCTACTGAAAAAATAATTTTTCATCCCTATCAGAGATGATATGTAGTTTTTAACAAAATGGTTTTAACATAGGAAGAAAAGAGATGCCAAAACTCTTTCATTGAATTAAATTGAGTAAAATTATCAACCATTAGTTGAAGACAATCAATGTTTTTTTTTCATTTATTAAATCTTTTAATAATGATTATCTAGATTAATCAAGCTATAATGGGGAGATTTATTTTAAATATTTTCAATCCCACTACTATGAGGTTATTAAATACATGAATAATATTAATTATGAGGTTTTAATATATATATTTTACAGAAAAATATATTATATAATATCACATCTATTAAATGATAAAATAACTTTTTCAAAATGAATTATAATGATATTTGAAGAATTAACACTTTATCATCAACGAACTGAAGGCTAAAGAGAAATAATTACCAACAAATAGATTAAAATATTATAAAATTGAATAAAATTTTAATATTTTCATTATTTTGAAAATATTCTATTATTTTATGGGAAGAGAAGATCCAAAGATGGAAAGAATAAAATAAATCATCCAGGATTTTCAAGAATGCTCCAATATAGATTAAATCCCAAAGTATTATGGCCCTTAAAAAATATTTACAGGATGGTAAAAATATGCACAAGGATTATACAGAAAGCTACATATATATATATGAACCATTGATACTCAAAATTAAGTCACCTTAACAAATTATTTCATAATAATATTTTTATGGAGAATCATGAAAATTATTCCCCGTGGACATAAATCCATTAGAGATAAAAAGATAAACATTATTGAAACCATAAAACAATATTTACAAAACCTTTTTAAATTTATATTAAAGAAAAATTTATAGATTAAATTAAAATTTTATATTCATAAATGTGATGTGATAACTTTGGAAATTATATATATATATATATCTCAGTGTGTGTGTGTGTAGGGGAATCTTAAATAATCTATCCATAAAAATACATAGTGGTTAAGAAAGGAATATTGAGTGGAATAAAAAAAATTGATTTTTGAAAGGAAAAAAATCTTTCCTAATTTTTTGAATTACATTTATTGGAAGCCCAGATCATATAAATACATAGTAAAGAATCCATTTCAAATTTCAGAATAGGTAAAAATTAGGCATTGAGAATAAATATTTTCTTTATTTTAAATATAAAATGAATATATTTTCGGAAATAATGTACATGTAAATGGAGGAAATACCTTCTCTAAAGGACATTATGTTTTTTTCTTAAAATTGTATCACTTTTACGATAAATAAATTCTTTAATAAAATATTATTTAGTTCAAAAAACCATTTCAATAATGTAGAAAAGATTATATAATGTAGGATATATGAAATTGAATAATTTATGAAACACAGTGGGATAATTTGAAAGATGAAAAAAATTAACTCAAATAAAATATATTTGGTTAAATTAAACCCCCTATAAATATCTCAATTAATGATGAAAAACAATTTATAAGGGAGGATAATGTTGTTGAAATTAATATCACCTGATAAAAAAACGAAAAATAACACATAATAAATTCAAACTAAAAAATGTACCCAAATTATATGAAATAAGCTCATGAAAATCAATTATAACTTCCTAAAAGGGGATTGATTTAAAATTGTGAGGATAAATTTTATTTTTGGGGAAGGCAATGACACCCTGAAAAAATATAATCATGGGAGGAATAGTTTACCAAAATATTGATGATAAAATCAAGATAAAACAAGATCATGGGAGAAATAATTTATTTAAAATTACATTAATCAATAATAATTATTTGTAAGTCCTGATATAAGATCATCTACACTCTAATTAAAAAAACATATTTCATGGTAAAATAGTTTTTTAAAATAAAAATGAGATAAGAGGAATAATAATAGGCATATATAATTATGGATCATCATTGAAACATAACATAACAATGATGGAAAAAAACATAGAAAAACTTCAGAAAAAAGTACCAATATTAAGTTCGTTGAACTTGAATAGGATAAAAGATACATGATTCATGTTCACCCAATATCTTGAGGAAAAACAATGCCACGTCATGTTAACATAAAATACTCTTAAACAAAGCATACAACATCATGTTCTCACTATAAACATATGAACAAATATTCCCTATCACATTCAATAAACATGTGAAAAAAATATTCATAGATCATGCTCACTCAAGAATTTATCATATCATTTGACATGAAACCTATAAAAATACATTGGAGGGTTGCATATGACCCCAAACATCAATTTCTCATACATATGTGTTGCCCCTAAAATTAATCATTCATTGTATCATAAAGAACCTATGGAAATAAAAATGGGTTTCACAACATTTTAATATGGTATAATAAAAAATGATTGATATAATTTAAATGTTTAATTAGAAAATTATGATCAACATAATGTATATTCTTCCAAAAAATATTACAATGTAATTAATGAATTATAACTATCAAGGAAATATTTCTATTGGTGAAAAATATTAATGATGATGTTAAACAATAAAAGAGTTTTTACAAATATTTTTAAGATCATTATAAAAAACCAATTATATATCAAATTCTAATGAAAATATTTAAATGATGAAGTGGAAACATTTAAAAATATTATTTAAAAAAATATTATATAATTAATCCTTCAAAATACTAAAATAATTTTTAGTAGTTGAATATAATACATTTTATTTTGAAAGTATTGAATAGGATTTTTAATATTTAGAAATTCGCTTATTGAAAAAAACATCATAAAAAAGAGGTATTAAGATATAATTATAAAAACTAGTTATGGAAAATAGAATGGTGATGTGACCATCGGTATTTTATTGAAAATAAAATTTTAAAACTTTTTTTAGAATAAAAAAATGAACATGTTAAAAAACATCATTTAATGGTGATGCATTTTTTTTAAAGAATTACACATTCATAAGAAATGAAATCATTGTAAAAGATTAATTCATTTAATTATATCATTATAAAAAGAGATAAAAGATGTAAAATTTTATGAAATTTGATATTTAATAATTTATCAAGTGTAGTTGGATGATTATTAAGGAATAAAAATTTACCTTAAATAAATAAATTTTGATTTAACCAAAACCATTATGTATATCATAATTCATGAAGAAAAATAAATTTAGAAAGTATTTCTATATGGTGTAAATAAAAATCCATAAAAGATAATATAAAATAATATATATTAAAATCCTATAGTATAATGTAACTGACATATATGAATGATGTTTAATAAGAAAAATTATAACTCAATGAATGATTATTGAGTTATCAGAATCCCTTGCATCATCATTTTCATCTGAACTAAAAAAATTGAAAGGTATAACAAGAGATTGATATATATATACATTATATTTCATGAAAAATAATAGTAATGAGATATATGTCCAATTATATAAATTATAGAAAAGAAAAAAGTAGTGAATATTAATCATATCTTAATGTGGATAAATAGAGACGTAAAATTGATAACCTTGGGTCCTTATTCAATTTTAATGAGAACCAAACATAAAAAAAAATTTTTTTAAAAAAAATATTAATATCCTTATGAAAATAAATTTATTTTTTATGGTCTATTTATATTCACATGTTATTTATTTATAAAATATTTTTCTCTTAGTGAAGTTACATGAGTTATTCGAGTCAATTTGTCTAAAACATCATTTCTATATTAAAAAATATAAACTATGTTACAAAATAGATTCATATTGTCTGTAATTTTGGGGTTTTTTTTGTATTTTATTTTTAAAATACAGAAAATGATAATTTTTAATGGTGTTTCCAATAATGGGATTAAATTTACAAAGGTTCCTTGATACGTTCATTTAAGGTGATTTAGTTTACTGTTTTTATTTATTTTTAATATTACCTATTCTGTTTATAATATTTTATTCAAATAATACTAATTGTTTCATAAATATCATATTTATAATTTTTTATATTAGGTGGTAATAGAAAATGAAATACATCATTTTATAGAAGTGGCAGTCTGCACGTACAAATAAACGACGCTCTTTATTTTCAAATAATAGCAGGGGTAAAAAATTAATATTTTATATTTTTAGATTAAAAACATGATTTTGATATTATATTTATTCATTGAATTCCAATTTTTAACCATTCATGAAGGGATGTTATGAAAAATAGAATAAGATGTTCATGGAGATTGTAGGCCACACTTAAACATGATGACATCATTATTTTCAATCCATTTTTTAGGATGTAAAAGATGTATTATTTTTTTATAATAAGACATAATTATAATCTTATATATTATGTTCACATACATTAATTAAAATTATTTATTTTATTTGTTAAATAATATAATGAATTAAGAGAGTTTAGTTGAAAATTACCTCTCCCTTTGGATATTATCCCATTGGCTATCAATTTAAGGATCCATAGCTTCACCATTTGGAATGATAAATGATTCTAGGATTTGGATAATGATTATAAAAGAGACTAGGGTAGAGTTTTTTCATAATATTATTTTGGAATTGGGGATAAATGTGGTATTACTGATATCAGTTTATAAGTGATGATAATGGAATTTTCATAATTAATCATTACTTCACTATAAATTGACGACAGTATTTTAGGGTAAAATGCCTAAAAAAAGAGACAAATTCACTAGAGGAAGATTTTGGGACACATAAAGGTGGATAATATTCTAAAAAATTCATTCTTTAGTTTTTCTAAATATGTTTCTATTCTTTTACAATTATGTTTTAAAATTTTACCGTTTTTAATTTTAGCTTGGTAAGTAATATTTTACAATATAATTTATATATTATTTAAAATATAATGTAAACCATTATTGGAACCAAAATTTAGGAAGTGGAAGAACAAATAGAAAGCTTTTGTAGCTACCTCGCGAAGCTTATCTGCAAATCCATACAACATTTTAGCCAGCATGATGCTTTCCCTCTACGAAGCTTCCATGGAGGAAAGATGTAGGAGGATCCATGAATGTATTTGAAATTTGAAAAGCCGCCATGGATAAAGGAGGTACAAGGCTCCATGAATCGATTTGACATTTTTGAAGCTATCACAAATCAAGGACGTGGGAGGCTCCATGTTTATGAAAAAGTGACACGTAGCTTTGCGCCGACTGATCTCTTCTTAGCGGTGCCTCTTACCTATAAATACCAGGCTCCCCTTGATCCCAAAAGATAGATCCTCCGAACATTCACCTTATTATCTCTTAAATGATGATGCACGTTCTGCTTATTTAGAAATGAATGCTTCAAGGTACATTAGCATCACATAGTGCCTTTCCCTTTTCATAAATTCAACTTCTCTTCTGATAGGGATTCCCTTAGAGGAGCACACAGGCCTCCATGAAGGAAGAGGATCCCCAAGGAGGATGAGGTCTTTTAGGAGCACTTATGCTTCATGAAGTACCCTCCTTGCACATATAACCCAAATTCTAAGTCACGGTCACTATGCTTCATGAAACACACTACTTTGTATTGATTCCCTTACCATGGAACCCTTTCATTTGGAAACACTTCTCCACAAAATCCTTTCCACTTCATGAAGCACCTTCTGTATGACCTATTCCCTATTCCTAGGCTAGTCCACTTCACTTCATGAAGCATAATTCTTTGCAATGATCCTCCACCATATGAAGCACCAGAGCTTCACACAATGTCTTTATGTGAACTATTTTACTCCACAATCCTCCTTCCTATATGGCCCTCAAGGCTTGTACTAAGTGATTTCAATGTCCCTTGGGAGGTGCTTCCTATTGCGTTGCTTCTCCTCATGATTTTTCACATAGGCACGCTAATTTCTATTTCTTCTTCACGTAGCCACGCTAACGTGGACACCTCAGTGGATCACCCAACAACACCCCAACACTACAGCATTGCGGAGGCCTTCCCTTCTTCAAGGGAGAGAGAATATCAGTTGTGTAAGTCCTAAAGGTGTGTAGAGTAAAACTGCCTCGTTTGAGCTATATAAAATTAAACTAGCAGGCACTATCATTCTCATCACATGATGTTAAACTGTGACCTCACCCCGGGGGCTTTATATGGGGTGCCACATCTTGGACATTCTCTGCACCCACTGGTCTCCACAGGAGTGAAATCTTCCTCACATGGAATGAGAATCTCTTTTCAGGAGCGACGTATGTCTCAAGGAAAAGGGAAACCACCTTGGTGTAATCCCCCTATCCTTTCTTTCAAGAGGTAGTGTCCCTGCTTCCCCTCCTCTCTTCATCTGTGCCAAAGACCAGGGGGGATGGGCACCAGAACCCTCTTCTCTTCCATGCCTAATCCCTCTCCCATTGAGATTTGTCTCTATCGGTCTTCCATCCTAGATTAAGTCCCAGTCTCCATCTCCCTTGGCTTCTAACCATGCGTAGGCCCCTGTTTCTTATTTGGGATTCTTACCACACATAGGCCCTTGTTTCCTCTTTGGGCTTCAAACCATGAATAAGACCAACTTTCCACTTTGTCCCACTAACCACTAGTAAGCATCATTCCACATCGCACAGACCCAACTTTCACGACGTGATCATTAGGTCTTTGCTACCTCTTGTTTCTCACACCGATAATGACTCATGTTGGCATAGAGTAAGCATTGACCATGGAATCCTACCTGGAATCCTAGAGTGTAAGCCCAACACACATCCCAAACTATGTGGAATTTGATCCTTGCCAAGGTGGGGTACGTAGGAAGCCCCCCTGAGGTTCAAGCCCAACACCTCCATTGGTTTTGAATACCCCTTCACATCAGTTCACCAACCCCATCCTAAACTACATGGACATTGATCTTTGCTAAGGTAGGTTAAGTAAGAAGTGTGACAACTGAGACCCAGTGATAGTTCAGACACCCTGCCTTAACATGGTCGTCAGCTCCGAGCTCTCCAGGTACCACCAATTTCCCCACAGCATGCGGTCCCCACCCAAGGGTCCACCCACATGCTTGAATGGGTCATCTAACTAATGATTGTTCCCACAAGCCAACACATGTCATTTCCTGTGTTCTTTTTACGCACTTACACACACCCTGGGAATCTTACCAGAAGGTTACCCATCCTAATCACTACTCCAGGCCAAGCACACTTAACTGTGGAGCTCCAATCAGGTAGGCTCCTTAAAATGAAGGTGCACCTTGTTAACCTGAGTCATATCATTAATCCACTTAACCATTTGTCATTTGGGGTGTTACATTCACCCCCCCCCCTTAGAGAAAAACATTCTCATTGTGGTCCCTACATCTCAACCCTGACAGTGCACTGCACTTAAGTTTGGGTACCACCTCTGATACCAAATGTGACAACTGGGTCTCGGTGATAACACAGACACCCCACCTTAACAAGACCGTTGGGTCCTGACCTTCCAGGTACCACCGGTTTCCCCACTGGCACATGGTCCCCACCCAAGGGTCCACCCACAATCCTGAATGAGTCATCTAACTAATGGTTGTCCCCACAAGCCAATACATGTCCTTTATAGTGTGCTTTGTCCTCACTCACACACACCTTGGGAATCATCCCGGATGGTTACCCATCCTAATCACTCTCCAGGACAAGAACTCTTAACTATAGAGGTCCAATCAGCTAGGCTCCTGAATAGGAAGGAACACCTTATTGACAGGAGTCATATCATTTATTAATTTAGCCCTTTTTAATTTGGGGTGTTACATTCACCCCCCTTATAGGACAACATTCTGATTGTGGGCCCTACATCTCAACCTAGGCATTGCACTGCACTTAAGGCTGGGTACGACCTCTGATACTAAATGTGACAATTGGGTCCCGGTGACAGCACATACACCCCACCTTAACACAGTCATCGGGTCCTGGCCCACCAGGTACCACCAGTTGCCCCGCAGGCAAGTGGTCCCCACCCAAGGATCCACCCACAAGCCTGAACGGTCCATCTAACTAATGATTGTACACATAGGCCCACACATGTCCTTTCCAGTGTGCTTTTTCCTCACTCACACACACCCTGGGAATCTTCCTTGATGGTTACCCATCCTGATCACTACTACAGGCCAGGCACACATAACTATGGAGTTCTAAACAGGTAGGATCTTGAAAAAGAAGGTGCCCCTTATTGACATGAGTCTTATCATTTAGTCATTTAACCCTTTTTTCATTTGGGGTGTCACAGGAGGCCTCACTGAGTTTCAATCCCAACACCTCAACTGGTTTTGACCCCCCTTCACGTCAGTTCACCACACCTTCCGAACTATGTGGACTTTTATCCATGCCATGGAATGGTATGTAAGACACCTTTCTAAGGTTTAAGCCCAACTCCTCCATTGGTTCCAACCCCCTTCACGTCGGTTCACGACACCTCCCGAACTATGTGGAATTTGATACATTCCAAGGTAGGGTAAGTAAGAAGCCCCCCCTGAGGTTCAAGACCAACACCTCCATTGGTTCTGACCCCCCTTCACGTCAATTCTCCACACCCCTCTCAAACTACATAGTCTTTGATCCAAGCCAATGCAGGGTATGTAGGAAGCCCCTCTAAGGTATAATTGCCACAAACATCAGTTCCAACCCCTGTCACATCGGTTCACCAAACGCTTTGAACTATGTGGTATTTGATCCTTATGAAGGAAAGGTACCTAGGATGCCTCACTGAGGTTCAATACCAACTCCCATCTGCCGTGACTACTTAATGTCGATCCAACTCCATCCTGCATGATGTTAAAATGTGTTCCCCTTTGGCCCCACATAACACTAAACTATAACCCATCCTATAGTAAGCCATTGTAACACCATCCTACAATATGCTGTCCCCCCATTCGATGGTAAGCCATTGAAGTCCCCAATCGAAGGTAAGATTTCATCAGGTAAACTATGTAGGTTTGATCCCTGTCTCCTAGAAAGGGTACATAGGAAGACTCTTTATTGTCCAACCCTAAACACTTGTAAATTTTGGTATCCATCCCTATTGGGACTCCCATCTCTAGTCCACCCCTCGAGCGTCAGACCACCAAGGCTGCTAGTCACGTGTAATCCCCAACATGTCATCGGGTGGATATCCTCTGCACACATCCCAATCTAATCCTCCAACTCGAAGGTTCCACTTCCTCTGGGTTCTATACATAAGGGTCACCTCCTTATGTGTCACATCACCCAATTGAATAATGTGGACTTTGATTCTCTTACATGAGGATACATTGGAAGTCTCTTCGAGACTCAATCCTATCATCATTTTTGTCCTCATGTCATTTCCATTTCATTCTTCATCAACTCTCAACCCTCCACCATCCATACTGATTCTTACCTAGGCCACCACGTCCCAGTGAAATCATGACATATCCTTTCCTCACTAATCCTAGCAACCATAGGGTAACTAACCACATGTTATCCCCAATATCATTGTTCCCATCAGGGGGTGCACCCATCTGATCCACTCTTATCAGTGTTCGGATTTGTCTGATCCTTTTTCACTAGTCATTAAAATAACGGCATACACTGTGTTAAACATGGGATGTTGGGGAAATCCTTAGATAAATTCCCATGGAATATAATTCCCCTCAATTGATGAGGGATGCCTCGAGCTTCTTCACCCTTAAGAAGCCCTATCATAAAAGGAAGAAACCCCTACTTGCTAGTGTTTTAGTGCCCAGACATGCCAGTGATGTCCAGCATGACTACTCCCCTGACTGAAGGTTTCTTCTCAGGATGAACCCTTTGGAATGTCCTGACAAAAGCGGTGTCATTAACCGGCATCCTTGAACACATGGCACTGGGAAGAGTTTCACGAACAACATCTTAAGTCTATAATGTAGACCCTAACTAGGTAACGAGTTTTGAGGAGAAATACATAGAAAGAGAGATTTACATCCCCTCATCCTATTTCTATTAATGACAAAATGACCCTGAATAGGCAACAGATTCCATCCACCTTTGGAAAGTGGGAATGTGGGGAAAATTTTAGCATGTCCTCAACAGATGAATGCATGCCCCAACGATAGCGTCAGAAGTAGAAATTGTGAACCCAATGTGAATTTCTTCTGCTCAATATGGGGATTAGTATCATTTGAGATATCAATGGACTATCATGTCACGAGATCCATTTAGCAGGTTCCAGGTCCCACAAAGAAAATAGTGGGTCTGACATGATGCTCACCATAAAGGTGGGGTAGTGTAACATTGGACATCCGGGTCTATGATGTAGTCTGCATGGATATTTGTTACCAGCCATGGAAGATGGAATGGAACTGGGGAACTAGCCATTGATTTCCTTTTTTCCACACTAATGGTGTAATCTTCCTACCTTCCAGGACCCATTCTGCTATAACAAGAATCCAATCGCCACCAACACACTGATGTAGGGGTAGGGGCATCGCCAAAGTGGCAATCCCACGTGGCTCCACTGCTCCTTCGACAGCTTCCACAACAAAAATTATTGGGCGCCCATGCCCTATCTCCCCATTTGAGATCATTCAATGAAGGGTGATAAAAGAGCTCATCCGCCGGTACAAGGAGGTGGGGATTATCCTAAATCAGGATATGGACTGCCAGGATATTTAGGTGTCTCTACCTCATCACCAATGCCACCCCAAGGTCCGTGCTGAGAGCCACTTCTCCCCACTCCGATGCACAATAGTTTCAAGAGCCTCTCCCCAGAACACTTCGATGACACCCTCCAATATGCCGATGAGGTAGGGGAAGTCCAGGCTAGCCCATCCGGGATCCCATTCATGGGGCTCCCAAGAAGGGACCCCATTAGACCATGCCAACACTGCCACTAGGCCCCATGGGTTGAGCAACATGTTAGCTATGTGCCTGCACTACCAGTCCCAGTCTGAATAACCTTACTCCAGCATCGAGCACAAGTTGAGGAGGATTCCCGTTGAGGGGCATCAGTGTCAACGACTACCATGGCTTGTTCGAATGCCAACGTATAGTGCCGTCACCCTGTTTATTCGAGCAGAGGAAACCATCCACATGACCCGAATCATGGCCCCAACTGCCCCACAGGCAGGTTGGGTCAACTCTCATGGCTTCTGGCGCAGTTAGTGCCCTCCGCGGGCTATCCCGCAGATATGAAACCCAGTACAGAGGTCCTCACCATACCACCAACAATGAGAACCCGACTCTTCCCCACTCCCATGTTTTGCATGGAGGTCCATCCCACACAACCATCTATTTGAATGAGGGTCTTCCCTACAGTAGTGAAACTCAGTAATAAAGTCTTTCCAATGCTCATTACATCTGGTATGGTGTCATTCTTCCTGCCATAGACTTCCGGTATAGATATGTTACACATCTGATCAATCTCTAGCATGGGGGCCCTCTCCATGTCCTTATAGTAGCTCGTGAGGGTCCTCCTTACCCCTGCAATTGGAGAAGTCAAGTTTAGTGTTGCTTCATTAGCACCCAACATGGAGTAAATACCCATGTTAAGGTTGAAAAATATAAGGATCCTCCTCGCACTATCACTGATAGGGGAAATAAACATGAAAGCCCTACCCATGCTCCTACCAGCTCCGATGGAGGTCCTACCCACTTTGGAACTTCTCGTAGAGATCCTATCTGCACATCTGCCATTGGACACAGAGGTCCTCCCCATGTTACCTTCAACAGATGTCCATGTTCTCCTCACACCCTGGATCTCTCAGGAACAAGACTTCTCTATCCCAAAACCAGTTCATTTGAATGTCCTCCTCATGCCAAAAATCTTCCATGTCCTGAAGATCCATCCCTAGGGAGGAGGGCGGGTCGTTTCCACCATAAAAAAGTGCTGGGAATATTTAGACTGAGATTAAACCAGTTTTCTCCTCAGATTCTGAGGCAGAATATGACATAGAAATGGAACCCTCAGCTCGATCCTTCGTGTCAAGGGCCAGGGCAGGGACGAGGCAATCAACCTCATACTTTCAGAATGTGAGGTCCACTAGATTCCCCCGTCCCTCCTCAGATACATCTAGGAGGAAGAATATTTGGAGTCTCCCTAGAGTTCGGTCGTGAAATCACCACTATCATTACCAGAAGCACCCTATTCCTCCACCATATATCACAAAGAGTTATTCTGAGGACTGATGACAGATGAGCAATAGTAGGGCCCACTGCTAGCAGTTGTTATCCCTGCACTAGAAATTGCAGTTTCCTGCCTGTCTTATAGCGATTTGGTGGCCAATTAACTTCACTCTTTGGAGGATATCTTGAGATGCAATAGTTTATTATCCCTCTCTCCAAACTCTCAACCGGCCAGACTACTATATCAATGGTATGCTTCAGTAATGCTGCTGGGTCCCCATATTCCTCCAAATGATGAGGGTGGCAATGAAGGGCCAGACATTGAGTCTAGACCGAGGAGCTTGCAACACATTCTTGTAGTGTATCATTTCTCAGAGGTATTTTGGCCGCTTGCAGCATTAAATTTTAGTGCACTATAATTTCTCACCAAGGAAGAAGTTATATGCTTTCTCTAGACCCTCTGGGTGACTCACTTTCACCATTTTTATTAGCAAGTGGATTAACCCAAAAGCAAAGTGAATTTTTATGACATTAGCCAACAATTCCACCTAGTAGATCTGGATGCACTCCCCATGGCCTAGCACCCCGAGTCACCAAGAAAATATAGGACCCTCCATCAATGATGAATACTGAGCGTTAGAGTGCTCCATAGGATAATCAAAGAGGCTTTTCCCCATGTTCAAATATGTGGTTGTGGGCAGTACGTAGCCCTCAATTTCAGTTCTATTCGACGCCAACCAGATTCTCCAAGAGATACCAAGGATATTCTCTTAGGTAGGGTCATAGTTAACATGACTTACCTCCTAGGAGAAGAGAACAATCTAGAGATTCTAGGAGAAGTCCTACCCCCTGAGGGGGTCTTGCAGCTATTGGATCTTTTGGGAAGGATCGCCAACTAGTAGAGTAATTAATTGGGTATTCCTATACCTACTGAGTCATTAACCATAGGTCAGAATCTAAATAAGGGTAAAGGAAAACTCAGATCCAAAAAACACTTTGACGCGTCTCGCCTAGTGCAGAATACTTGGGAAGATCCCAAAAAGCTACATTAAGTGAATATCATGAGGAGCACAAGAAGATGGTCGATGACCTCCTTGAAGAACGCACTGTGAAATGACCAGCAGATTACGGTTATCCATGACCAGGGCAATAGGGGAAGGCACAAAATCCTCCCGTTGAGTTTTCTCCAGGTGGCCTCGACCATTCGGCCCACACAAAAAAGGTAGAGGCCAGAAAATAAGGTAAGAGGGCGTGTTATCAATCCCCAATAAACCTGAGTGGTGTGACAATCCTCGAGACCCAGTTCAGGTTCCACCACCTCCTCCTTATTCTATCCCACTAGCCGCTCCACGATCTGCTGGGCATTCTTATCATGTTAAAGAACCCACCAACGCACTGGTGGTGTGGGGTCCCCATCAAGACAATAACCCACTCCCAGATGATCCCATGCCAAATCTAATCGCTCACCTCGAGGCATTGGAACCGTGACAAGTGGAAATCCCACCTGATGGAAAGACATATCCAGCATGGGTAGAGGATATGCCAGCACCCCCGGGTTTCAGAAATCCCACCTGTTCCCCATTAAATTGTACAGGTGATTTTCTGCAGCATCTGGACCACGTTATCATAAGGTGCAGACCCATGATGGGGACTCCAGCAAGGAAAGAGGCCACCAAGATCTGGTGTTTCGTACAAACATTGGAAGGGCCTGTATTCATCTGGTACAACTAGCTACCCATTAGATCTATATTCATATGGGAAGATCTTCATAGGAAAATTCTTTACAATATCAGTTCCACCACTCAAAATATGAGAATGGTAGTCCTCTTTAAGTGGAAACGGAGGCTTGACAAGCGTGCCGCAGACATTCTCACCCGGTGGAAAGGGCTCAATTACTCCCTTGATAATCCACTAACTTAGGAGAAACTGCTGATGATTTGGGTAGGGAATGTCAAGACAAAACTAGTCCCTTATCTGATCACCCAGAACTACAGTGGGGGATTCTGATACAACTCCGATAAACCACAACACCTAGAAGAAACCATGAAATAGGCCAGCCAGGCATGTCTATTGCCTCCTCTAATATTCATGAGAAGGGCTACCAAGGCTGATCCCATATCAGTGGCCCAAATAGAGTCCCCTAGACAAATGGAATTATTAACAGTAGAGCCACTTCCATAGCCTCACAGAGGCCCACGACTGTAGGTGCATCCTCCGGCCCAACATCGCCCACCTCAAAATTGGTAGGCGCTTTTGAGAAACGTGCCGACACCACCCAGGAGAGATAACCAAGTCCCACCTCTTTGACATGCTCATCCATCCCCTCGTCAAGGCTAGGCTCACAGAGTCCCCTTTTCGAAAAAGAGAAGCAGGACTTACTCGTTCAATGAGGCCCAAGTGCCTGATTATTTCGGAAGTTCCATGGAGTATTGGATTTTACATTCTCCTAAATTCAGGAGGCCATAATAGGAGGATCTCACTGATCACCCCAATTACTTCCCCTATCACTAAATCCTGGGGCACACCTATAAATAGTGATATGTTTTTAAAGACTGGATTCAAGACCAGGAGGATAAAAACATAGTTTGGTTAGGCCCATCTCTGGAACATGTGTTATGTGGGTTCATGAATCCCGATAGCAGTAGTGACATCAAGGGATAGTGGAATCTGGTTTCTAACCACGGGTCCCTAAAGGTTTATGGCTGGATGACACGTAAGATAGTATCCCATGCCCATGGTTTTATCCCTGAATGTCAGAATCAACCCAAAATTTCAAATTATGTCATGTCACCCACAACCTCCACTTCTTCATCATCATCTCAACCTTCCTCCCCCCAGAAGAGAATGAATCTATGACCCAAGGGAATACAAAGTCCACTGTTGATGTCATCGTCATCCCGTACTCTCAGTGACTTCCTTTACCTAGGGATGGAAATTCCTCCCAGAATATTCCCAGTAGTGGATGAGTCTTCATGTGGTGGTCAAGGGTACTCCTCAGTTAACACTATAGACCTAGTGAACCCCTACAAGATTTTTGATGGCGAGGAGCACCAGGAAGATCATCCCAATGTTACCACCCGTCATTAACATCGAAAAATACACGAAATTATGGGTTATTGGAGTGCCTCAATATGTACTTCCATATAGTTTGTGCATGAAACCAAAACCAGACAGTAGGCCCATGGTAGTGCTCATCACGTGAAGCCTTATCATATGGTGTCATCAGATCTTCCTTCACCCCTGTTTGTGTTGCTTGATCAGGCAGGTCCACCTCAACTGCATTGTGATCTGCCACACCACACATTAGACTGGTCTTAGTTATCTATCGCTCATCTGTTAGTCACTCCATAGGATTCAACCAGTGGGAAATGGGATATTCCCAGCACCAGTCAGCCACCGGTCCAGCCTGTAGGGCACTCCATAACTCCTATTACAGAGCAACCTACTGTAAGCATAATCTCATGCCTAGAACAGAAGTTTGATGTCTTCAAGAATATTTCCATCATTCTAGCAAGGATCTCTATGTTTGAGGCTCTTCACCTACCAGCAGTTATACATGAATCCCTTATTAAGGATTTAAGAATCACCCTCTAGATTGAGATGAAGGTTACATCTTTAGAATCCTTCCATGCTAAGAAAATCGAGAATGTTGAATGCCAGGACATTATATCATTCTCAAGAGAAGATAAATTTTCTCCCATATTGGGGAATATCCACCCAATGTACATCACTATCCATTTAAATGGTGTGGAATTTCATTATTGTGTTGTTGACACAAGATCTAAGTTCAACCTAATCCCGACTCAGATGCTATGAAAATTGGGGCAATCTGAGGATGATATGAGTCCCTCTGACCTGAAAATTCAAGGTTATGATATGATCAAACAAACACCAGTCAGTAAGATATTCCTAAAGACCCAGTTCAGTGGCCTAGTTTCATGTACCGAGTTCATGGTTGTATCTCAGGACACTACCCAAAATTCATTGATGGGTAGGCCATGACTCAACCTACATGTGGTGGTTCCTTTATCATATCACCAGTTCCTTAAGTATTCCCTTAATGATCGGGTAGGCATACTCTAAAGAGACACATCTCCCATTACCTATAATGAATCCCACTATCTGGATGCCTACTATTAGAAGATCAAAGACATGATGATCTAAGATAACATGGTTGATCATGCTATGGCTGTGACTGACTTGTGGATATATCTAGATGATACCTATATCTTTCTAATCCACCGATTAGTGGCTACAATCGGGACATGAAAAAATGATTTGTTGTTTCTATAATGAAGGGGGAACACATTTACCAGTCTAAACGATGCTATAAGATCACCTCATACTCCTACACGAATCAGGATTAGGAGATCCCCGATCCCCTACACCCATAAGATATCAGGATGTCTACCCCATGGAAACGACAATACAACATACTTTCGTATTTCACTAGGATGGGATAAACTGACTCAAGAAAATGTGTCACAATTTCTTCAATATCATCAATCGTTTCCCCTTGGGATGAAGACCAGTTGAGATTGGATCGATAGATTTCATTTCCATGTTTTCGGCAGCACAGAATTCCCCTAATGAGGTGTTCATCGCTGCTCAAGCCGGTACCACTGATCAGGATGGTACTAGTCTCCCATATGGAACTTTCGACTCAGAGGAAAATCCACCCACCGAGGATCCCTCCTCTATAAGTGAATAAGAGGGTTTAAAGGATGCTTCTCCCACATTTGAATATGGTGTATCCACCATGGTTGATGAAGTGGTGCAGGTGAATCTCGGTGGTGAGATAGACCCAAAACCCACAATGATCTATTCCGCTATGCCTCTCGACAAGAAACAATAGTATGTGGATTTCCTGAAGCAGAACCGTGATGTATTCTCCTAGAGTTATGATGAGATTCTAGGATTAGATCCTCAAGTATCCATCCACCGCCTTGGTCTCCTTGCAAATCACCATGGTTTTAAGCAACCACCCCAGGAAGATGCACCATTCTAATGTCTCCATGGTCAGGACCAAAGTTGATAAGCTCATTAAAACCAGTTTTGTTAGGGTGGTCTAGTTCCTCAAATGGCTAGCCTTCATTATTCTAGTCTAGAAAAAGAACATATAGATCAGAGTCTGCCTTGACTTCTGGGATCTCAACTGTCTCTGTCTAAAGGATGACTTTCCCCATCCTTTGACAGAATTGTTGATTGATGCTACTACTAAGATCCATGCACAATATTTAATGGATGGGTATTATGTGTATAACTAGATCTGAATGGATACAATGGATGAGAAGTCCACAAACATTTGGGAACCCCAAGTTAATTTTTTTTACCAAGTCATAACATTTGGTTTAAAAAATTCATGATCCAAATATAAACGTTCCATCCATCACATATTTATGATGGTCCTCAGGACATTGGTGGAATGTTATGTTGACGATATGGTGGTAAAATCATTCCAACACCGGGAAAATATCATAGACCATGAGAAATTGTTCCAAGTCCACCGTTCTCACCAGCTGAATATGAATCCATTGATATGTGCCTTCGGGGTCACCTCTGGAATGATTCTTGGATTCATTGTCAGATATTTGGTCATCGAGATCTACCCGAAGAAGATCAAAGCCATTATCCAGATTTATCCCATGAGAAATATTGGGGAGCTTTGAGGTTTCCAAGGACTCTTAGCATACATTCACAAATTCATTTTGAATTTGGCCAGAAAGGGTAAACCCATTTCTTAGCTCATGATGACATGAATCAACTACCAGTGAGATGAGTAATGTTAGAATACATTCGAGGAAGTGAAGAAGTATCTACTCCATCCTCTGGTCTTAATGCCACCTGTCTCTGGAAAGCAGCTGGCTCTTCATGTGGCTGCCATGAAATGGTCTCTCAACACCCTTTTCACCCAGAAGAACAATGAGGGGATAGAGAACAATATCTACTATTTCAGTCACATTATTCTGGATAGAGATACTAGATACTCCCATATTGAGAAGAGATGCCTCACACTGGTATTCACTGAACAAAAATTACAACATTACTTGTAGCACCATGAGGTACAGATTATGTCCCATTTGGATCCACTGAAGAACATCATGAACCAACCAATGTTGGTAGGTCATCTAGCTCAGTGGGAAATGATTCTCTAGAATTTTGACATCATGTTTGTCCCTCAGAAGGCTATTAATGGGAAAGCATCGATGGACTTCTTTTCCGCCCATCCATCTCTGGAAGACTAGTCCCTGGACATTTATTTTCTTGATAAGGCAATTCTCTCATTAGACCAGACCATCCTCTTTTTGCAAATTCACATTGACGGTGCTACCCGAAGCCCCACCGGAAAAAGGCTCAATGACCCCAGACTCAACAGAGTAGGTCTGGGTATCGTCTTAATTACCCTAGTACAAGGTGTCTTGCCATATTTCTTCCTAATATCAGAGGGTGGAACCAAAAATAATGTATTAGGCCCTCATCACTAGCCTCTATTTTCCCTCAGGATTGATGTTACCCACTTTCATTGGAAAGGGGACTCCAAACTAGTATTCAAACAGATCAATGGTGACTATGTCATCCAGAATCGAAATATCATACCACTGTCAGAATACCATCTACAAATGGTGTACCAATTCCCATCTCGGCCAGAGGTTACCCATGTCCCTCGGTCACAGAATGGTAGAGAAGACACCTTCGCCAGCCTAGATGCATCACATGTAGGGTATGAGAATGATGATTTGATTATCCATGTGTCCCACCGGAGATTCATAACTCTCGTTACTCTAGATGATGATGACAGCCCGTAGGTGATCCACCTTACAGTAGGCACCTCCATGTTAGGACCTCTAGGTTCCCCATATGCATTGATTGAGGTGACTCTTGACTGGTGAATGTCCTTTGTCAAGTATCTTCAAAATAATAATCTCCCAGCGAATTGGGCTGAGAGAGAGTGAATTCAATGCCACATATTACAGTCTACCCTCCAAGACAGTTTTGGTCATAAGAAGATCATCTAAAAGCATGGGTTTGATGGGGTTCCCTTTTGTGTCATTCATGGAGTTGTGATTTCTCTACTCAAGTATGAGGTTCATGCCAGTTCGTGTGGGTCTAATCAAACTGGGCCGAAAATATCTCACCAGATACATAGAATCATTTATTTATGGCCCTCCATGATCCACAACTTCATCGAGATCACCCAAAGGTACCATGCATGCCAAATTCATGCCAAATTTATGCATCGATCGCTAGAGCCTCTCCACACCACCAAGTACTCTTGTCCCATTGGGGTCTGGGGACTTGCTTTCATGGGACCATATCCACCAGAGATAGCTTTCCAATGCAGGTTCATCCTGACCGCTATAGATTTCTTTTCCAAGTGGGAAGAAGCAGTTCTACTGAAGGAGGTCTAGGATCATACTATCATTGAAATTGCGAGCTCCAACATCATCTACCGGTTTGAATTTCCTTATGTCGTCTTCACCGATAATGAATCAAACTTTTGGGCAACTGAGCTGATGAAATTGTACACCCAGTACAACTTACGTTCTTACAATACCTCTCATTACCATTGACAAAAAAATGGGCTGGTCGAGGCATTCAACAAAACAATCTCTAACATTCTACATAAAATGGTTGGTCCGAACATGAAAATTTTGCGAGGCAAGCTCCCCAATTCTCATTAGGCTTATCAGATAAAAAATTTCAATTCAAAATAGGTGACCCAATACTCCCAGGTGTACAAAATAGAGGTCATCTTGCCTATTGAGATTCAGTTGACCTCATTGTGCACAACATTCAATGATCAGCAAGCACTAGATAATGTTGCAGAAATCTATATGGCTAATGTGGAAGTGCTCAATGAGAATAGGCTTTGTGCACTAGAAAATATAAAAAGTAATCAGAACAATATATCTATATATTTCAACATGAAAGTTTGCATCCACTCTTTCTTTCAAGGTGACATGGTGTTGGACTTGATAACACCAATGATACCTGGATGAAAACCACCCAAATTGGAGCCCAAATGGTAGGTACCTTACATCATTTACAAGGTGTGTCCAAATGGAACATACTCTCTGGTCATCATGGATGGTGAGCATATTACTCCTCCCACCAATTCCAAGATCCTCAAAAAATACTTTTCGTGAGTGTTATGGTCCCTCATGACCTAAAAATGTATGGTCCTATATGACCCTAAATTGTATTTTGGCTTTAAATGACCTTAAACTATAGGGGGTCCTACATGTCCTTAAACTATCTGGTCCAACATTGTCTCATCCCTCAAGACTTTAAACTGCACCTCAATAACTACGTGTGGCTTGATTCCCATCTGTATGGGATACATAGATATGCTCAGATGTCCCATCTTGAGTCCATCCATCAAACTCTTCTATTTGACTATCCCCTCGGTGTATAGTTCTCTTATAGGATCCTTACATGGTGTAGTGTAGTCTTCTTTGGCCCCGCACTTGTTGGGATTACGATGACCGCACCATGTGCTCTCCTCCTCGTTCTTATATTCTCCGTCATCCTCACCACACAACGATAAACTGCATGGCCTTAAAGAACTATTTATGGATTGATTTACATTCTCATGGGATACATATGTACACCTTGAAATTTTTTCTACTGTCCCACCTCAACTTCGGAATATTCCCTCGTGTCTCAAAACAAGGTGTGGTGTTGTCCTTTTCCCTCTTTTATGTCAAATTCATCATAACCACACCATATATCCCATTCCCTGGAGATCTCCACCTCTTTCACCATCCTGCATGATATTAAATTCCATGGGCACATTTATGCTCCACACAATCCCTTTAATTGGATATTTTTCATCTTACACTTCCAAAATGGCCCCCAAATAGTATGGATACTTAGCCTAAGGGCACTTATATCATTTTAAGACAATGCCATGGAAGACCTCGAGTGAAAAGTTGATATATGTCTGGCGTTGCTAATATGGTCAGCTGATGACACTCATTTGTTTTCCCCATTTTAGGTCAGATGACATGGATGCTGTGTTTTGAACCTGGTAAAAAAAACCCCTTTTCATTATAACCACCCCATATGTCCCAAATATTTATTGTAGTGGTTCATTCTGCCCTACTATCTTTTGAAGCTTCGGTTTTCCTCAGGCAGAAGTTTGAGTCCAGCTATTGGAACCTTATATGATGCGTAGAACCATGTCCTACTCTTTGTTTCCCACACTGAGCATTGCTCACATATTCTTAGGAGATGTGTTAGGGAAATACCCACATGAGGGGTTATATGGATACAGTTGGCTGGGACTCCCAGCCTCAGGTCCTTCAACCCATTCATCCCCTTGGCCCATGTTCTCATCTAATATTATGTTGTGTGGTATGGAATCATGTATTCATTCATGTCAATATATTTTTCTACAAAAAACATATCCCCTTGATACATTCGTCCTTCATACATCGTCCACACCACAAGAAATTAAACTGTCAATTGGGTGGGACTTCCAATTTCCGGTCCCTCAACCTCTTCGGCCCAAGTGTTCATATGAGATGGTATGATGTGGTGTGATCATATGCCCTCATTCACCTTAGGCTACTTCTTGTTATGTACACATCCCTCCTTGGGGTACGTTACCTCTATTTTCATCCTTGTTGCATGATGTTAAACTGCACATTGTCTTTCCTCATAACTATGTGTGGCTTGACTCCCATCCTTATGGGATATATAGGAGTGCCCGAATGTATAGTCTTCGGGTCTAGTCCCATCCCTTATAAACCTCTATCATTATGGCCTTTTGGCATGTGTCCTTCCAGGGGAGGGGTACGTGGTGTGGTATGGGCTTATCTTCCCATTCCCGCAAGGTTTGAGACTACCATGCCATGTTCCTCTCTCTCTTGAGTGACCTTCGCTCCCTTGACCTACACTCATCTTTTTGAGTCGGCTTCCCTTACGTTGGGTCCCTCGACCCTCTCCAGTGATTCACTAATGTGCCAAGGAGTACTCTGGTTCAGAACCTAGTGTGTCAAATTCTATGTGGACATACTTTCACCCATTTTAAGGATTTTTGTTCCTCTTCATTTGGTTTTTCAATATCTTTCACATCTGGAGGGACCCCCCAAGTTGCATGGTTTCTCATCCCAAGGGCTATCCTACAATTATGGGCCAATGTCCTTGAGGGTTTCATACAATAAATTGATACATGTACCACATCGCAAATACGGTCAGTGGTTGATGTTCATTTCATGTTCCCATTTCAGGTCACACAATATGCATACTATGATTATAACATGGTCAATAGTTATCCTCCATCATCACACCAACCCCATAATGCCTTAAATTTTGATTGCATGATCCACCCCATTTCCCACCTAATCATGTCCAAGTGGAATTTTTACAGTCTTGGTACTATCCATTAGTGCACATTTTCACATTAGAAGGACAAAGCTGTGATAAAGCTTCATTCGGGGCTTCCCAACGACTTCCTTATTATGTGTATCCCATGTGTTTCAAAAACCTCTTCTGCCCATATTTCCCACACCATGTTTGACTCACGTGTGCTTAGAGATTAGATAAAGGTATGCACACACTTGAAAGTGTTTTTCTTCATCGTGGTATGATATTTAAGACCTTAAACTAAGATCTCCTATTAGAACTACATATAGATTTATTTCCATTCTTATGGGATACGTAGGAACACCCGAACATCCTATCATTGGGTCCAACCCAGGTTCCATAAATTATCTCTTCTATTAATCATTTAAGGCCTCAACACTTATAGGATTGTGTGGTGTGGCATGTGTGGGCTTATGTCCTTGTTCATGTTGGGTTTTGTGATAGCCACACCACGTACTCCCCTTGAAAGAGATATTCCCTCCTACCTCCTATACCACGTGACATTAAATAGTATATCACCCCGCATGATGTTAAATTATATACGGTCCTACATGAACTTAAACTGTTAAGACCCACATGGCATTAAACTACACTCTAAGAACTATGTATGGCTAGATTTCCATCTTCATGGTATACATAAGAATGCCTGGGCGTTTCGTCCATAGGTCTATCCCCATACTTTTGGACCTTTGTTGATCCCTCGGCTCGAGGTTTCTTATTTGGAAGAACACGTGGCGTGACATGGACCTCATCCTCATTCAGGCCATGTATTCTTTATCATGTTATTCAAAATCCCTATATGGTCCCACATGACTTTAAACTATTTGGTATTTATTTAATTATGTTAAAATGCTCTGGTTGGTCCTATCACATGACTGTAAATTGTGGCATTATCGTCATTGCTGCATGACGAAAAACAGAATTTCATTTTGATGGACTCACTTTAGGGGGCATCATGTTGGGTATTGGTCACCCACCTTACCATTTTCAATGCATACAAGTAGCTTTATTCCTGTAGTGAAACCCGGATTCTCTATCCTAGGTTTATCGCTTTACAAAAAACACACATCTACAGTAAAAAACAAACAAGATCTATCAAATGCCTCTTATTTTGGTGAGAGGGCTAGACCCACACAACATTATTATCCCACGAACTAGTACCTTACCATTCCATATTAATAAGGATGTGTTTCATGATTCCCATTCTCATGGGATATATAGGAATGGCTGGGCACTTTGCCTCACTCCCAGCCTAACTTTCGCTTTTGTCCCCTTGACCTAAAAGCTTCTCGGAGAGAACATTGTGGCATGTGATTGTGTCTACATTAATGCAGTGTTTTATACTTTCCACACCATGTGTCTCCCTCACTCCTTACCTCCAAAATTCTGGGATCTATAAACATAAACTAAGACAAATCCATGTCCTCAATGCATGATGTTAAACTGCCACCATACCCTAAACAAGTTTGGGATGCCCAATGGCAATTATGGGAAGCATTAGATTCCTCACTAGGGAGGTCATTCATGGATGTAGTGATGATCCACGATCAGACAAATGCACTCAACCAATGTGTTTTATTAATGGTGGTGTGACCTCAAGAGTGTTGGACTCCATTCGAACAACCCAACACTCCGTTCCCCATGTTTTGTGTGCCCTTTCTTCGGACCCTCATCCCCTTTCATTTCTAAAGAAACCCCCTAACAGTGCAGATTCGGCGCCTATGTTTTGCATAATTCCCTAGGATAATGTTCCAGAAAACTAATGGATGAAATTATGAGTCAAGACTCATGTTTCAAACATGGTCAGTGGTCGCCCCTTTTTTGTTATCTCTATATCAGGATAATACAATAAGGATACAATGTTTCGAACATAGTGAACAGTTATCCTTCATAATTAGGTCACTCCCACAATTTTTAGAATTTTGGGTATTGTGATTCACACCTCCCATTCCCCTATGTTTGGATTGATTCCAACGACCCAAGATTTACCCCACTCGTGTGCTAGAGCACATTGGGAAAATGGAAATTTGGTTGTTCTGAGAATTTCATCCTCTAGTCGGGCCTCCCCCTTTCCTCCCAGAAATCTGGAGCGGTTGCTTAAACCCTGTAATGTTTAGTTGACATCCTCATATTCAGATGGAATACCGAGGTGATCATCCCTTGATTCTTGCATCAGGCTCGACCCACTTGAGCTTAGGGATTGATTGCTAGATGTTTCGCGAATGTAATGAGAATGAAATAAACCAAAATGAATAAAAAAAAATCTTGTATTCATCCAGCATAGATAATAAAATCATGTAATTACATTCAAAATTTTCATTCATTACAACACCTAAGGATCGAAACCTCCCATGGATGGGTTTACCCCATAAAAAGCGCTTTATAGCTCCATCACCCTAGTGTTTGTGGCATCTAGAATTAGATGTCGTCTGTTCAGTTCCTACCCCTCCTCGACAACAATGGGGCACAATTTATCATCCACGATCCAGGTCTACTCTTCATTGGTTTGGATGTCATTCATCACCTCAGAGGCCTTCTCCATGCGCTCTTCGGCCTCTACCAGCTTGGTCTTTAGCCACAATATAAGCTCTGATTGCACACAAAAGGAAGAAGAGTGCTCATATTCCTAGAGCTGTGTCCTTTGAATCTCATCTATAGCCTCATGGAGCCTCTAGATGTTCACCACTTTTCTCCTCTACCAACCCAAGCCATGGCCATGGTCATATTCCTCAACCTTCTCCACCATGAGATCTCGGACAAGCATATGGGGATGTGGGGCATCCACCACCCAATGAAAATTCCATGCATCCTTGAATGAATACTCCCCCTCTAGTATATCCATTGTACTTGAGGGGAGTCATCTATGAAGTGCATGATCATCTTACATGACCAGAGATGGACTATTTCTCTATCCTCTTTATAAAAGGTCGTCTCATCCCAGTCTGCGGGGTTGGCATGCTCATACACAGGGAACACCCCCAGGAACTCGTGAGCAGGGTATATGTCAGGTGTCTGATCAGGTAGATCAGGACCCGCATCAATCGATTGACCCTCGTAGTTAGATTCTACCTTAATAAGTTCAAGTGAACCCGCACTAATGGTCCCACTGGTGATCAGGAGCATCACAACTTGGTCAGTCTGGATATCCATCTCAACAACCACTAGCTTTCCCCTGGTAAAGGGGCTTTTAAGAGTACCAACCATCCTCACTAAAGAATCCCACACCATTTAAAGAACTATTCATACCAAAAGGGATCGTGATTTAATTACCCTAGTCAATTGGTGGCAGTCATGAATTTTGTAAAGGAGACTTACAGAGATAAACTTTTCAGTCTCACTCCTAGGTTGTTGCAATGGGGAACCCAAAGCACGACCCTCTATATATTTTTAGGATGTATGAAGACTCCAGAAGAACAACCTCAGGTTTCTAAGCCCTTCTAGATGCGGTAATCACCAGAACCACAGATGTAGATATTGAAGGCTCCGTATATGTGTTTACCATGAGTGGGTTCTAAGTATGAGGCCCTACAACACAATTCAAATGTTAGAGATGAGTCCAAAGTAACCTGGAAAATGACCCCAGATAAGGGGATTAGAGTTTTACCTTGAGGGACTTTTCAAACTCCTCATGTTCTGGGCCTGAATTACCAACTTCACCGTCCTCTAGAGGATTCCCTCTACCGGCCTCCTCCCTCCAGGAGGATTTTTCATATTCTTCTAGTAGATGGATGCTCTCCCATAATTCCGTTGTCAATAACTGCAGAGGGGTAGTCCAATCCAAAAACACATCTACAAAGTATATCATTAGACACGAGGCACCTAATTAGTGAAATATGTTCTCCAACTCGACTAGGTATTGCTTCACCTTTGCCTAGGATACTACAACACCATCCCAGACAAGGCCTATCCCTGAAAAATCGACAGTGAGATGGTTCAGGTGTTGCCACATCTCGGCCGAGTTGAGTAATTTTCAGTTAACATCCTAGTTGTCACATGAATCTATAAATATGGTGTTCTATGGCATGTATATATGGCACAACCACTTCCTTGGATCCCAGGTTGATATCCTACAGAATCCCCTAGGTGTTTTCACCTCCAAATGACTATGCTCAACTAGGACCGCTAGTTCCACTTCCACCACTGGATCCGCTACCACATTCCCTTCGACCAGTAAGGGCCTCACCACCACTGTAGCTCTTCCACTATGGGATGTCCTCTACCCCTTCCAGCCCTGGCCTCAAGGTTGGGGAGGCACCCCAATGCTGGCCTAAACGGTTGGCTGCATGAGCATCTCCCCAGGGTAGGATGCCTCCCAGCTCTTGGTGTACTCCTTCACCATCCCGAAGATGCCTGTGGGTAGAGGCAACTCGTTATGTATCTTCACATCTTACTATATGAACATGAGCCGCATATTCCACATCACGCATGAGTGCTCCTTGTAGTGCACCCCCAAATAGACATGTGTGGCTAGTAGTTGCATACACTGAAATTTCCTTGAATATTAGTGTGGGGTGTACGAATCACTTTGGGAATCATGGTCTACTTGGGCCACCAGGAATCCACCTCAAAAGGACAGAAGGTAGGATAGATGCTCTTCCATTCCGAGGCCATTATCATGGAACACACATATTGGCAATGAGAACAAATGAATATTGAAATCACCTACCTTCCAGACCTGATTCAGTACCACCTTCATGGTCAACTTAGTCATAAATCACCTTTCCATATTTAGAATGGATGGGTGAAAATTCGATCCTAGAGGGGAGATGGGGTTTGGATACTCATAGATACACCTAACTGGCATCGCTATCCACCCGTACATGAGGTGGAATGGCCCTCATATACTCTATGGATTCTTCCCCTCACTTATATACCAAAATATACTGCACAACATAGCGAGAAACGAGATACCAAGGTTGACCAGAATCCTTATCACCAACATGGATTCCTTGATAAACATGCTTGGTCACATGTCCATGTTTGTGTCTCTCACCAAAAATATCCAACCGCAGATGAGCGCCAAAATAAATGCAGCCAACCAGACTACTGGTTGCTGCTCGATGCTGATGTTGAGTCCCTAGGTTTTTTACTGGTTTTCCTCCAAAATCTTCAGTATGAGTGTTCCTTTACTCATTGATCCCCCTTTGGGAAGGTCTGAGGCCTTAGAAGGAACTTCATATTTTTTAATAAGATCAAGAGATGCTTGAACCAACATTTGAAATGGACATCCCTCACCAACAACATGTCCTCTCAAAGCACCTGATCCATCAATTCAACCACCAGTGGAGAAATCTACTCTAGATCATCCCATGCACTCATAACTGGGAGGAAATCATCACACATCACCCCTATATTAGGACCCCTGTGATTTGATGCAAGTCCCATAGGCTGATGCCGACCTCACCATGGTGAAAATGGAAGGTATTGGTCTTCAATGACCATATGCTCAACATCTCTAACATCAACTACTTCGGCTAATATATATTGTACTGGGAGGCCCATGCTGCCTCATACAGGTGCACTTTCTTTAGCTCTACTCTGAATTCTTCACATGAGGAACCTACCCAGTAAACCTAGGCCCAGTCATCTGTGAATTTTCTACCATATAATAGATCCAACTTGTTAGTCCACCCCTTCTCCGAGTTCCCTAGGGATGGCTTCAAAAAGATATGGTACAATAGGGGATATGTATATAGATGTATTTATTTATTATGAACATTGTTCACATAATTGTTTAGATTGTCAGTGATGACATGCGTGAAGTCCTCCAAGGCATGGCTATCAGCCGTCTAGAACCACTAGTGCTAGCACAATGTGCTTCGGAACCAATAAGTTGGTTTGTCCTTGCTAAATTTAGGGAAGAAGATGTCATCCCTCAAGCCAAATTCATAGAGAGGAAGCCTCATGCACATCAGATAGATCTTCTGGCCTTTTGATAGTAGCACCACCAGCTAACTATGGTCGGAATGGCTTTGTACGATCTCCCTTATACCTATGTTTTCCACCATATCCTCCCTCCGGGCAGCATTCGAAAGAACCCCCCTAGCATCCTCTTGGCGAGCCATTTAGTTTTTGGAAATTTGAAAATTTTTTGTCATGGTTCACTAAGAACCTTCGCAAGGACCATTCGTGAAGCCCGATTGCGGAGCTCAGTCCCAGAAAAGAAATCACAGATCCCTACTGTGACCTTCAGATGCAAGATGCAGAGCACACTACTGTGGAGTCAAAGACTCGCTATGCACCAGGAAGCAAAAATCCTGAGATGTGGATTGCAATTTTGGAGTATATGTAGCTTCTGAAATTGAGGGTGCTAAATGCCAAATCAAGGATACGATGAAGGAAAAAAGATTGGTTAGACTCTCCTATTTAAAGGCCATGAACACTTGTGCTTTGTGGCACGTTTGACTGTGGCGTACTTCATGGAACCCTCATCCCGTGCTCTACCGCTCTGCCTTGTGAGCCTCCTTAGCGAGGCCTCTTTACAATTGACCAATGAGTTTTGGTGTTTGAACCTCAATCTTTGACACTTTCTTTGTCCTCGACTCCTTGTCTGAGGGTGGGGGGGGGATTTTTCACCAAAATTTGGGAAGAGGAAGAACTAACGAAATGAATTGGGGGCTGCCTCGTGAAGCTTTTTCAAAGAGCCCCATAGCACTATGGCCCACACGAAGCTTCCTCTCTATAAATCCACCATAGAGGAAGGAGGTGAGAAGCTCTGTGAACAGATTTGATATTTGTGAACCAGCCAACGAGGAATGAGGTGGGAGGCTTCATGAACCGATTTAACATTTTTGAATCCACCATAGAGTAATGAGGAGGGAGGATCCGTGGTTACGACAAAGTGCCACAAAGCTTTTCACGGACCAATATCTGCTTCGCGACCCCTCTTTTCTATAAATATCGAGAAACCGTAGAGCCCAAAGGATGGATCCAACGACCTTTTTCTTTCTTAGCTCTCAAATCGTGAATCACTTTCTTCTCTGTAAAAAATGAGCTCTTCAGGGTAATTTAGAATCATGAAGTACATTTCCCATTGTTTAAATTCAGCCTCTTTTAAGAGACAAATGCACTTCCCAGATCCCATGGGCTTCTGAGAAGGAAGCGGATCCCCAAGGGGACTCCGGTCTTCATACAACACTTATTCTTTGCGAAGTACCATCCATGCACATATAACCCACATGCTAAGGTAGGGTCACTATGCTTCACAATGCACACTACTTCAATGTGCTATCTTTTGCATGACACCCTTGCTTCATGAAACACTGCTCCCTGAAATACTTTCCAATTCATAATGCACATTCCATACTAGCTTATTCCCTATTCCTAGGCTATTCCACTTCACTTCGTAAAGCATACCCCTTCACAAAGCTCTTCCACCATATGAAGCACCAAAGCACATGAAACAACTTTCTATGAACTCATTCTTTTATGGCCCACCAGGCTTCTACTAAGTGATTTAAAAGTCCCTTGGGAGGTTCTTCCTGTTGCGTTGCATCACCCCAGGCTTCTTATAATAGGAACGCTAATAGCTATTTCTTCTTCACATAGCAAAGCTAACATGGACCCCTCAGTGGATCACTCCACAACACCCTAACACCACGACATTGTTGATATCTTACATTCCTCAAGGGTGGGAGGGTATCCGTTATGTATGTCCTAAAGGGGTGCAGAGAGAACCCACATCGTCCTTACTGCAGGACGTTAAAATGCCAAGCACCATTGTCCCTATAATGCGATGTTAAACTGTGACCTCACCCCAGGCACATTACGTAGGGTACCCCGTCTCAGACATTATCTACTCCCACTAGTACCCATAGTAGTGAAATATTCCTCACATGGAATGAGATCCACTTGGCCGGAGAAGCTTCTATTCACAAGGAAAGGGAAACTACCTTGGTGTAATCCCCCTAGCCTTTCTTGCACTAAGGTAGTGTCTCTATTTCCCCTCCTCCATTCCTCAGTGCCATGAACTAGATGGGTTATAGGCACCAGAACCATCATCTCTTGCATTCCAAATACCTTTCTCATTGGGATTTGTCACCATCAGGCCTCCATCATGAAGTATGTACCATTCTCTATCTCCCTGGGCTGTTAACCAGGCGTAAGCCCTTGTTTCCTCTTTGGGATGCTAACAATGCATAATCCCCTGTTTCTTCTCTGGGCTGCTAACCACACATAAGTCTCTATTTCTATATTGGGATGCTAACCACGTGTAAGCCCCATTCCACTTCCCATGGATGCACCTTTCATGACGTGATCGTTAGGTCTTTGCGGCATCTTGTTTCTCACTTCGAGCACAACTCACGTGGGCTTAGAGTAAGCATTGACCATGGAATCCTACCTGGTCAGCCTATAGTGTAAGGCCCAAACACATCTATAAATATGTGGAAAATGATCCTTTCTAGGGTAGGGTACGTAAGATGCCTCCCTGAGGTTCATGTCCAAAACATCCATTGGTTCCAACCCCCCCGGCCCCTTCACGTCGGTTCACCAACACCCATCCCAAACTATGTGTACTTTGATCCTTGCCATGGTAGGGTAGGTATAAAGCCTCTTTGAGGTTCAATCCCAACACCTACATTAGTTCCGATACCCCTTCAAGTCAGTTCACAAAAAATTCCGAACTACATAGACTTTGATCCTTTCCCAGGAAGGGTACGTAGGACACCTCCATGAGGTGAAATCCAAACACCTCCATTAGTTCTGAGACCCTTCACGTCGGTTCACCACACCTCCAAAACAATGTATACATTGATCCTTTCCAATGCAGGGTACATAGGAAGCCTTATCGAGGTTGATTCCCACACCTCCATTGGTTCTGACCACCTTCATGTCGGTTCACCACACCCATCTCAAACAACGTGGACTTTGATCCTTGCCAAGGCAAGGAACATAGGAAGCCTTCTTGAGGTTCAATCCCAACAAAAATCTGTTTCGACCCCCTTCACGTCAGTTCACCACAACATTCAATGTACATGTAATTTAATCCAAGCCAATGAATGGTACGTTGGATGCCTCACTTAGGTTCAAGCCCAACTCCCATCGCTCCTGACTACTTCATGTCGATCCACCCCCAACCTACATGATGTTAAACTGTATGCCCCTTTTGTCCCACATAACACTAAATTATGACCCCATACAGTGGTAAGCCACTGTAACCCCATATAGAGGTAAGCCATTGAGCCCCACCCATTCGACGGTAAGTCATTGAAGTCCCCAATCGATGGTAATCTACTATTAGGTGAACTACGAAGGTTTGATCCCTGTATCCTAGACAAGGTATGTGTGAGTCCTCCTTGATGTCCAACCCAAAACAATGGTAAATGGTGGTGTCCCCCCGCCCCCTCTTGGGACCCACATCTCTGCTCCACTAATCGAGCATTAGGATACCCTGGGCTTCTAATCACATGTAAACCCTAGCCTATCATCGTGTAGCGGTCCTCTACATGAACCCCAATATCATCCCCCAACTTGGAGGTTCCACTTCCTCTAGATCCCATCCATATAGGTCACCCCTTAGGTGTCCCATCACCCTGCCAAACTACGTGGACTTTGATTCCCTACCACGGGGAAACGTATGAAGTCTCTTTGAGACTCATGTGTAACGTTACTAGCATCCTCAAGTTGGTTCCATTTAATTCTTCATCAACTCTAAACCCTCCATCATTCAACCTGATTCTTACCTTCTCCACCACACCCCTGTGGGATCATGCCATCACTTTTCCACACAACACATAGTAGCAATCGGGTATCTAACCATGCATTATCCCCAATATCAGTGTTCCCTCTAGGGTTTTCACTCATCTTATCCTCTCTTATCAGTGTTATGATCAGTCTAATCCATCTCCACTAGACTTTAAACTCACAGAATACCCTGTGTTAAATATGGGAAGTTGGGGAAAACCTCAAAGACAAACCCTTGGCATATAATTCACCGCTCTCTATGTGGGATGACTCTGGATATCGTGCCCTATAGAAGCCATATCATAAGGGGAAGAAACCCAGATGCCCTAGTGTTCCATCACCTAGACACGCCAATGATGTCAATGTGACTAATACCCTAACCAAAGGTTGCTGCCATGGCCAGACCCTTTGGAATTTCTTGATATATGCAACATAATTAATTGATATCCTTGGAGACATGGCACTGAGAAGAGTTTCACAAATAACGTCTTAAGTCTATAAGGGAGACCCAGAGTAGATAACGAGTTATGAGGAGAAATCTAGGGAAATTGAGATTGACAACCCATCATCCCATTTTGATCAAGGAGAAAACATCCCTGAACAGGTGATGGATGTTTCCCGCCTTTAGAAAGAAAGAATGCAAGGCTATAGATTAGCGCGTCCTTGACAGACAGATGCACACCAAGGAGAAAGCGTTAGAAACAACTAATTTAATTTTTTTTATAAAAATAAATCTATGTTTCATAAATTTTATTTTTAGTTTATAAACACAAAAAATTATCATTAGAATTAAAACATTCATATATAGAAAAAATTAATATAGAAAAATATTTTTAAAAAATATTTGTTATTAATAATATATATTATTAAAATTCAATTATTTGAGTGATCATATAATTATATACTTTTGTAAAGTTAATATAAAATTCTCCATAAAAAATATTTAAGTTTAATTTATTGGATAAAAATGCAAAACATTAATGAAATAATTCTGTGAAAATAATTATTTCACCATTATAATTTTCATTAATTGTACTCTAGGAATTCATAATTATCTAAATAAAAATTAAATTGAAAATAAAATAAAATTTTTAAATTCTAATAAAAATTTGGGATCAATTTTTTTTATTTAATTTCTACAATGGATTAAAACTAATATTTAATATTAGATAATAAAACAATTCTTAGAGTAAAATATAATTTACGATTCAAAAAAATTATTCAATGGATGTATTAATTAAACATAGTATTTTAAGGGGTTTATTATAAATTACATATATATATTATACAAAAGGTTTTAAAAATTCATTTCATTATTGTATTATTACAATGTTATAAAGTGATCGTATTATCAAAATCGGAATTTTAGTCACTATTCACAATAAAGAAATAATTTTATAAAAGTATCAATAATCCCCTATAACCTTCTTTTGAAATGATAAATCTAAATGTTATGTTTATTTTAAAAAATTAAAATTCTAAATTTCAAAAATTTATATTTTGAATGAAAATAAAATATATAAAAAAAACTTCTTTTATTATAAAATGTAATTTTAAAAGACTAAATGTACATAGTACTATTGTTTATGGATTAATAATTTATTATAATAATTTTATTTATTATTGGTATTATTATTATTATTTATTATTATTAATATTAATCTAATTTATGGTGACTTTTTTTATTTATGTGTTGTACGAAAGACATGGTATCAAACGAAAAATTAATTTACATGAAAATATATATTAAAAACATGGGGTGTTTCAACTTTTGATATTTGTTGTTCATACAAAAAAATGCACACAAACATAAATGAACATGTTGGTAAGAGTGAGCATCTCAAGAGGGGGTAGGGGAAATTGTGTACGTGTTGAAATTTCTGTTAAAAACAAAATGCCCAACGTAAAATAATTTGACCGTATTAACAAAATAACAGTTTAATATATGTTTAACCATTTACGGCATTTCTCAAAGCCTGATTATGAATCTGTTAAAATAATATTTAAAATTAAATTAACTTTTGAAATTGATTTAATAAAACATTCATTATATAAACTATTTTGAAGAATAAATATTAATGTATATGATTTTGAAATGATAATAAATAAATATTATTGATGATTTAAAATAAATAAAACTAAACACAAAAATATAAATATATAAAAAAGGAGTTAGTCTCAATTTAAGACATAATCCCAAAACATGGAAATAACATGCTTCCAATCAGATTATTAAAAAAATAATCTAATCCACAACCAAGATCAGGTATATGATCAATAAAAGTAGTTGTCAAGTATCAAAGACTCTTCCATAATTATAAGTGGGATTTAAAAAAATATAATCCATGCATGAACCTCTTCCATAGTTTCGCAAGGTATACAGATAAAAATTTATAGAAGATAATATTAAGTATTCTCTAGTTTAAGAATAGGAGTCTGTGTGTGAAGATATATTGATCTCTACAATACACTACTCAAAATTAATGGAAAAAAATAAATAAGAGATGAAGAAAGAAGTGTTACTTTGTTTGTAATGATCCAATTGTAGGAGGGTACATAGTTTTTTATTTTGAACGAGCTTGAAAATTTTCTCTATTAGTTGTCAAAAAATAGAGTGTTGTGATTCTTTCTTTTCTGTATGAAGATGATTTGGAATTCTTCTACAGAAAAAGTTTTTCAATCATTGATTTGTTCAAAATATTGAAAATAGAATATCAGTATGTATGCTGGATGTATGTTATCACATGATAATCCTTTAATATGAGGGAGAACCTCTAAATTATATATCCCTATAGAGATGAATACCCATTGATGAATAATTATAAATATTATATGGATCCTCATACCAAACCTCAGACTTGTATTTGATGAATCCATAAAAAGATTAAAGTATAATAATTAAACTATCAATCAATGTTAACTCCCATTAAATAGTCATAGGAAGTAGTAAATTCAAATAAGTAATGGATGAAAGTGATAATGGATGTATGTATGGTTGCAGCTCATCTAGTGGTAGCATAGTACTGTTGGTGGAATACATATTGGTGGAAACTAATTTTAGTGGAATGGGTATTCAGTAGTAGGAGTCTGATGGTTTCTAATACAATAATATCTCATATCTAATGGGATTAAAATCCTTGATATATAATGACTTGTAGTTGAAAATATATAATAATAGAAATATCTAGTAAGAATAACGACTTTGATGGAATATGCCTCTAGAGGTTGAAAAAACAAACTATAGAAAAAATATGTAGGTGGAACATTTCTAGTGTCAGATCATCATTAAAAGTGTCTCATTTATAGTGGTAGAATATTCTTGACAATGGAAAAACCTATAGGTATAAAAGTTTAAAATAAAATTGTCACCTTTAAACACATAACCAATTTTTTTTAAATGTATGATTTAAAAAATAATGTAGTATCAAAAAAATTAAATTCATTTGGAATAGAATAATCCCAATTTTTTAGCCTTAAAATAAAGTTGTGCCAACTATCTCCCCCTTTTAATGATTATAAATCATGAAATTTTTTAAACCATGTATAAAATAAAAACATACTTAAATGGATAAATTTGATGTCATGACCCATCCTCGGGGCTCGTGCCACGACTACCCCAAGCCTGCCTTCCATAGGCCAGGGGATGGCGACTAGAACCAAAGGCGTAAATCCTTATACTGGGAAGGCATTTCCTTTATGAAAGTAAAAAAACACAATAGAGTACGCAAGTAAAGCAAGCACTCGGTAAAAATGGATACACAAAGTACATTCTGAAAATAAAATGGGCCATTATACAAATCCAACTATAAAGTATTGTACAACTAAAAAGCTATAACAACTGCAGTAAAGTAAACAGCTACTACTAAGTCATCCTCCAGGAACCCCACCTGAAGGGTGGGTCAAGATGGCCTCCTCTGCACCTCTGGTCCGTCCGTCCGCTTTGTGTATGTCTCTCCAAGTGGTCCACCTATGGGGACTATCCCGCTCCACAGGTATCCTCCTCGATCAGTGTTGTCCGTCGTTTTAATCCAACACAATGTAGTGCGGGCATAGCCCATGCAGGGGTGAGTATACGATACTTAGTAGGGACCCCTAAACCCCCAAAGTTCTCCCAGAATCCATGAAGGATAAACCACAGAAGAAAGATACAGTCACAAAGTATCAACCAACTCTACTTAGGTATATGCCCATACATATACCTAAGTTATCAATAACAGTTTGGATCCAACTCTCGAGCCCAAGAACAACCCATTCCACACATGATAATAATTCAAACACATCAATGATAATGATTGAAAGTCAAGACTCATCTCACTCAGTTAATCGTCTTTCATATAGAGATAGAGATGATCAGATGTAGTCACTGATTCATCAATGTTTCCGAACCCATGGAGGATTCTAGTATAACTGTCTTGACTTTTAACACACGAAGGATTCTAGTAATGTTTTCATCACTACCGAACCCACGGAGGATTCCAGTAGAGTTGTCATCCGTGCCAAACCAATGGAGAATTCCTGTACAGTTGTCGTCACTACCGCACCCACGGAAGAATCTAGTATAGTTGTCGTCACTGCCAAACCCACAGAGTATTCCAGTACAGTTGTCATCAATGCCGAACCAAGGATGATTCTAGTATAGTTGTCGTCACTACGAAACCCATAGAGGATTCTTGTATAGTTGTCGTCACTACCAAACCCATGGAGGATTCTAGTACAGTTTTCGTCACTGCCGAACCCACAAGGGATTTTAGTATAGTAGTCGTTGCAGTCGCAACCAGGTCAGGGGTTCCCGCACACAACACGATCGATTCCGGGAGGGTCCGCTCCTTGAGTAAAAAAGGGGGTTGATACATCAACTTTCATGAAGTCCATATTTGATGTATCCTGAAGTTCCGTCTTGTCAAAAGGAACCCGACACGATAGGCGGTGCGTCAATCGGACAACCAGTCTGAAAGATATTGGCTCTTTAGTTCCAGGGGCCTGGTTGGAAATCTGCTCGTTCCAAACCCAACCGTTTTTCAAAGTCATACAAAACTAATGTAGAGTATCACAAAGGACCTCTTCATCATGAGGGTCCTAGTGCCACAGATGGCGCGTCGATCGGATGCGTGGTCTTTAAGATATTCTCCTTTAAGTGGAAACGGGCTCGACCCGTTAAGCCTAGTGAGTCGACGGGTCGGGTCCACCTAGTTTTGGTGGCTCCAACCCAGGAGTGGGTCAGACCGGCCCGACCCGACCTAACACGACGCAGCCCGGCCCAGCAGGGTGTGGCCTGGCTGGCCGAGCGGCTTAGCCCAGAGGCCGAGCGGTCCAAGGGGGGGACGCCCCCCCCCCCCCGATTCCCCGAACTGACGGTGCAAAGTGGAGCCGCCCTCTCAAACTAGACGGTTAAAGCTGACCAGACTTCTTAGAGAAAGCGGCCTGCTTGGGCCGGCCACGGTTCGTCCAGCGCGGTTCCCTCCTCGAGCTGCGGTTCTCCTCAGCCCGGTTGGCCGCCTCCCGTTCGATTTGCTCACTAAGTGGCCCGCGGAACGCGGGGCGCAATATTTTGCAGAGCGGCACCCCTTGTGGCGCAGTGGTCCTCCTTCAGCCCGACTGGAATTACCTGGCCAATTCTTCATCGGCTGAGCGGCCCGCGGTTGCGGGCCGCGGTTCTTTCGTACGCGGCCGGCACACGTCCTCCACTTCCATTCTTCACCACCGTCTCTCATTTCCACTGCCAAAGTATCCAAGAAAAATTAGAGGGTCGTTGGGCCGTGTTCATTCGGTCCTCTCCCTCTGCTTTAGGGGATATCAAATAGAAAAAGGTAAAACATGATTTCAATGAGGGATGAAGAACAATTTTATTCAATAAAAATTGAAACATACCCCTACCTCTGTTTCAAGAGTGGAGTCATAGAAAGAGGATTTGTAGACGATGTTAGGGTGCGTCCAAGGAGGAAGTGGTGTCTCCTAACTTGTTGTGGAGAGGATAAATAACGGCACATCCCCATTATCTGTGGAGTCGGCATTCTTCGTCGAAGAAGATGTGATTCTTTGTGGAATGTTAAAGCTCTATTTTAATTCTCCAAGGATTTCCCATCACATTATTTTCCAAGCCAAAATTAAAATAAGGCTTTCCCTTATTTTAATAAACTTTCCATGTATTCAAATTAATT
Source organism: Viscum album (assembly GCA_963277665.1). Lineage (NCBI taxonomy): Eukaryota > Viridiplantae > Streptophyta > Magnoliopsida > Santalales > Viscaceae > Viscum > Viscum album. The sequence continues at coordinate 915,495,535 of OY728150.1, forward strand.
CAAACTCTTTAATTAATTAATTACAGAGTTGTTTAATTAATTGGGATGGGTTGGAAAAAATTAAATGGAGTGAGGGAGGTGGAATTTAGAGAGGCTCCACCTAATAAAATGAGGGAGTTGTCAATAATTAAACAAGGGGTTTAAGGTAGTTGAAAAGAGTTATGGGGAGATGAAAGGCTGGGGCTCATGTGGGCCCCACCTCACAAATATCCAAACATCGGAAGTTATGTGGGTGTGGGACCCACCGATAACTTCACCATGGGAGGAAATAAACAACTCCCAAAATAAAATTGTGTACCACACAATTTTATTTAATTTAATAATAAACCCCAAAAATTAACTTTCAACCCCCATAAAACACAACTATAGTAAAGGTCCCGTGAAGTGTATACCGGCACTGCGAGTTAATCAGTGCCCTCAAATTTCAATTCCGAGCACTGATTTAAAAGATAGAAAAACTGACACGTAGGTTTAGTAAACGTACCCGAACAAAATATCAGAAATTGATTCCGGGCACACCGGGCCTCAGAATCAGGCGCCGTCAGAAACTACGGACTCGTAAAATTCCAGAGTATTTAAAAAAATTCCTTGAAATTTTGGGTCTTTACATTACTAAAACATCAGGTATTTACATCCTCTTAAAGATACAACACACACTAGGGAAGAAAATGGGTTTACCGTACACGCATCTGAGCCTCCCAAGTGCTCTCCGGGAGGTTCCTGTGCTGCCAATGAATGTGCACCAGAAGAATCGACCTTCCACGTAGGTCCCACTCCCATTGATCCTCAATCTCTACCAGAACCTCTGTGAATGTCACCCCATCATCTATTTCCAGCTCCACATGATCAATGTTGTGGGTCGGGTCGTACACATATCTCCTCAGTTGAGATACATGGAAGACGTCATGCACCCGGTGCAACTGAGGTAGAAGGGCCAGGCGGTAAGCCACCTCGCCTACTCTGATGAGGACCTGGAATGGTCTGATGAATCATGGAGATAACTTACCGCCCTGGCCAAATCACCGTAGAAATCATCGAGGTGAGACCCGTGGGAAGACATGGTCGCCATCCTTGAACTCTAGTGGTCTCCGGCTCCTATCAGCATAGGACTTCTGTCTGCTCTGTGCAGTCTTCATCCACTCCTAGATGATCTAAACCTTCTCCGTCGTAGCCTGATCCATCACTGTTCCTACAAGTGATGACCCCCTAGGTCAGTCAAGCACATAGATGATCTACAGGGTCGGCCGTGCAGTGCCTCGTAAGGTGTCATCCTTATGGTGGAGTGGTAGATGCAGTTGTACGCAAACTCCACCAAGGGTAGGTGATCCTCCTAGCTGTGAACAAAGTCAAGGACACATGCACGAATTATGTCCTCGAGAGTTTGAATGGTCCTCTAGATGTACATGGAACCCCCATCACGAAATCCATGGATATCCCATCCCACTTCTACTCTGGGACCTCTAATGGATGTACCAAGCCTGCTGGTACCTAGTGCTCCACCTTCACTTGATGATAATTGAGAAATCGTGAAACGAACTCTGCTACAGTGTTCTCCCTCCCAAGAGTATAGACTATCTCAAAGTCCAAGTGTCAGAGGAACTCAATCCAACAACACCATCTCAGGTCCAGGTCCTTCTACGAGAAATCACACTTGAGACTTCTGAGTTTAGAGAAAATCGTAAACCGTTCGCTCAACGAACTATGGTTGTGACTATCCATTTGTAAAGAACTCGACTACACCCTTTTTTTCTTACATCCTATAAGAGATTCTAAGATTTTTCCTTTGTCTAAATGAGAAATATGGTCTCATACCATAGATTAACCATGTTATTTTCCTAATACAGTCAATCATGACATGAACGGTACGATTTCACGCCATGGATGATGTCGTAAGGCCTCGACGCTACTACCATGAGATCCAATCGTTACTCTCTCCTCCAAGGGTCGAGTCACACTATCGGCAATTGTGTGTGTTCACTGGGTCTCCTCTAGTAGGAATCTCGAATGTGAGGGTCAAGTCAACGGTTTTAACCGGAACCTCTCAGTATCAACCATTCAAAAAGGACAAGGAATCAAACATCACAAGGAAAAGTTTCTTTTATTACTGCACCTCAAAGTACAAAGACACAAAGCATCTACAAACAACGACAAAAACGAAGCTAGTCCCACTCTTTTCCACATGCTGTTCGATCAGTTCCTCTGCCACATCCGCCCACTCCCGGCAGACATCCCCGGTCAAACCTCTGCATCTGCCTAGAAGGTTCCTCTACTGCATGCTGCTCATCTATAGGATGGGTCGGGCAGTCTCGAGCCATGTGACCCTACCTGCCGCATGCATAGAACAACCTACTCCTCATATAACTGGCTCTGTTTTGTGTACCCCTCACAACCAAAACTATATCCTGAGGTCCCCCAACTGTTGTCCTAGTCTTCTTGGACTTCTACGTCAAATGTCTACAACCGACTGAAGAAGACTCCTCTACGTGTCGTCTTGCGGAGGGTCTCGCCGCTGGTGACTGTTCAGTGAGGAAACACTCTTTTAGAAGGGCTCTCTCTAGCACCCCCACCTACGTCAGGATGTTGAGGGAGATCATTGAAGCCCTGATCTCATGAATAAGTCCCTTATCGAAGGTCTGGGCACTGAAGAATGGCTCCCACACCATATCCGTGGAGTATCACGAGATGTTAGTGATCCTTGCTGAGTACTGAGCTACTGTCATGCTGCCCTGCCGCAGATGAAGTAACTCCTGAATTTGCACTACATGAAGGGTATCTGGAACAAACTCTGAGAAGAAGATATTATCGAAGTCCATCCATAGTAGTGATGCCTCGTCATGCACCTGGAGCATTAGACTCCACCATATTCCTACCGCTCCATGCAAGATACTCGCGACAGGGATCACCATGAGGTCGGCTGGGGTCCCTACAAATATGAAAACTCTGACGATAACCTCCAACCAATCCTCAACAGCCTGGGGGTCCGTCTCTCCCTAGAACCTAGGTGGCATCTGTCATTGGAACTCGTGCAATGCACTCAGGCGGCGTCCACTATCTACTGCTGGGGCTGGTGGTATCAGTGGCCTAGCGGGTAGTGGTACCCTGGTGCCTCCGCTGTGATGGGGCCCGGCACCGAGGCCTCATCGCTTGGTGGGATATCATCTCGTACGTAACATGGAACCCTAGTTGGCTGCCTTTGTGGGGCCATCCTGAAAAAGAATAGGTGTGACATAGTTTAAATAGTATACCTGGTGAGCTGACACAAAGTAATCACGAAGAAAACTTTTCAAAGGAAACACACATGCAATTAGTGTTTTTGTGTAGTAAGTTATAAATCAGAGATCAGGGTCCTGGTGTATGGATACGTCGGCTGCCGCACCAATACTAGACTCCCTGGACTGAAAACCACACTAAATACTCTTAACACTATATATCCACAGAAATAAATGATCAGAGTCCTATGTTCTGTGGTAGAACTAACTCCTCTGATACGAATTTTTCATGACCCGTCCTCGGGGCCCCTGCCATGGCTACCCCAAGCCCTCCTTCCATAGGCCAGGGGAAGGAGACTAGCACCAAAGGCATAAATCCCTATATTGGGAAGGAATTTCCTCTATTAAAGTAAAAAACACAATAGAGTACACATGTAAAGAAAGCACTAAGTAAAAATGGATACACAAAGTAAGTGCTGAAAATAAAATGGGCCAGTATACAAACCCAACTGTAAAGTACTGTACAACTGAAAAGCTATAACAACTGTAGTAAAGTAAACAGAAACTTCTGATTCATCCTTCGGGAACCCCACCTGAAGGGTGGGTATAGATGACCTCCTATGCACCTCTGGTCTGTCCGTCCGCTCCGTGTATGACTCGCCAAGTGGTCCACCTCTGGGTATGGTCCCTCTCCACAAGTCTCCTCCTTGATTATTGTTGTCTGTCGTCTGTATCCAACACAACATAGTGTGGTCATAGCCCATGTAGGGGTGAGTATACGATACTCAGTAGGGACCTTGAGATCTCTAAAGGTCTCCGAGAATCCACGAAGGACAAACCACAGAAGAAAGATACAATCACGAAGTCTCAACCAACTCTTCTTAGGTATATGCCTATACATATACCTAAGATACCAATCACAGTTCAGATCCAAATCTCCAACCCACGCACAACCTAGTCCACACAGAATATTAAGTCAAACACATCAATGATAATGATTAAAAGTCAAGACTCAGCTCACTTAGGTAAAAATATTTCATATAGAGATAGAGATGATCAGATGTAGTCACTGATTAATCAACGCTGCCGAACCCACGGATGATTCTAGTACAATTGTCATTACTACCGAACCCATGAAGGATTCTAGTATAGTTATCGTCACTACCAAACCCAGAGAGGATTCTAGTATAGTTTTCGTCACTGCCGAACCCACGGAGGATTTCAGTACAGTTGTCGTCACTACCGAACCCATGGAGGATTCAAGTACAGTTGTCATCACTACCAAACCCACAGAGTATTCTAGTATAGTTGTCGTCACTGCCGAAACCACGGAGGATTCTAGTACAGTTGTCGTCACTACCGAACCCATGTAGGATTCAGGTAAAGTTTTCGTCACTGCAGAACCCACAGAGGATTCTAGTACAGTTTTCATCACTGCCGAACCCACAGAGGATTCTAGTACAGTATTCGTTGCAGTGGCAACCAGCTCAAGGGTTCCTACACACTGAACGCTCGATTTCGAGAGGGTCCGCTCCTCAAGTCAAAAAGGTGGTCGATACATAATCTTTCACAAAGTCTAGAGTTAATGTATCCCAAAGTTTCATCTCATCAAAAAGTACCTGACATGACGGACGACGCGTCAATCAGACTCCTGGTCTGAAAGATATTGGCTTTTCCATTCCAAGGGACCAGTTGGAAATTTCCTCGTTCCAGACCCACCCGTTTTCCAATGTCATCAAAAACTCACTTAGAGTATAGAAAAAGGACCACTTCATCACGAGGGTCCAATTTCCACAGATGACGCGTCCATCGTATACGCGGTCTTTAAGATATTCTCCTTTAAGTGGAAACGGGCCCCGCCTGTTAAACCCAGTGACTCGATGGGTCTGGTCCACCCTGTTTTGGCGGGTCCGACCTGGTGAATTGCATGGCTCGGCTGGCCGAGCGGTCCGAGGGGGGGGGGCTTCCTCAAACTGGAAGCGCCAAGCGGTGCCACCCTCCCAAACCGGCCGGTCGAAGCTGACCGGCCTTCTTGGTGCAAGCGGCCCACTCGGGCGGGCCGCAGTTCGTCCAGCGCGGCGCCCTCCTGGCGCCGCGATTCTCATCAGCTTGTCCAGCTGCATGCGGGCTGGTTTGCCCGCCGAACGGACCATAGAACACGGGTCGTGGTCCAACTTCGGGCTGACCAGCTTTAGCGGGCCGGTTCTTCGTCGACCGAGAGGCCAGCGGTTGCGGGCCACAGTTCTTCCATACGCGGCCGTCGCACAGCCTCCGCTTCCATTCGTCACCACCACCTCTTGTTGCCACCGCTAAAGTATCCAAGAAAAATCAGAGGGTCGTTGGGCCATGTTTGATCGGGCCGCTCCCTCCGCGTTAGGTGGTATCAAATAGCCAAATGTATAACATGATTTCAACAAGGGACGAAGAACAATTTTATTCAATTAAAATTGAAAAAAACCCCTACTTCAGTTTCAAGAGAGGAGTCATAGAAAGAGGATTTGTAGACGACATCGGGGTGTGTCGGAGGAGGAAGCAGTGTCTCCTCACTTATTGTGGAGAGGAGAAAGAAAGGCACATCACCGTTCTTCGTGGAGTCGGCGTTCTTCATCGAGGAAGACGCCGTTCTTTGTGGAAGGTTAAAGATCTCTTTTAATTCTCCACGGATTTCCGAGCACAATATTTTCCATGAAAAAATTATAATATGTCTTTCCTTTATTTTAATAAATTTTCCATGAATTCAAATTATTTTAAACTATTTAATTATTTAATTGAAGAGTTGTTTAATTAATTGAGATGGGTTGGAAATATTTAAATGGAGTGAGGGAGGTGGAATGTGGAGAGCAGTAAAGGTCCCCTTAAGCATATATCGGCACTGTGAGTTCATTAGTGCCCTCAGATTTCAATTCCATTCACTGGTTCAAAAGATAGAATAACCAACATGTACGTTTTCTGAACGTACTCGAACAAAACGTCAAAAATTGATTTCGGGAACACCATGCCTCAGAATCAGGCGTCGTCAGAAACTGCGGACTCGAAAAATTCCAAAGTATTTAAAGAAAATTCTTTGAAATTCCCAAGTCATTACATTTGAAATAAAATTACTCTTAATATTTCAAAATAAGGATATTTAAATATTTAAAATTAAAATTAAAAGTGAAAGCATGAAAAGATAAAAACAAAAATACACTTAAAAGTCTAAAAAATAAATTAATGATGTATAAAAGATAAAATCCATCCAAATAATTTTGGTATCGATTAAATTTTAGTAATTAAAATTCAATAAATATTCTCCACATTTCAGGAATATCAAAAATAGAAGACAATAAATCGAAGAAAAACATAAGATATAAATAATAAGAGATAAATTCTATTAAGTACAAAAGTCAGTGTAGTACATCCCAATAGAAAGATTCTGAGTGTACAATAGAGTCCCTATCAATGAAATTGTATTATCCGAATTGTAACCCACTAACCCCATGATCCCGAAGCCATTTCATTATTTAAATACATTTGCATGATTACATCGAATGAAATCCCGAAGGACTTGTTAGTTTAGTAGTATCTAAAAATAGATTACATTTATCTTACATTTCAATTGAAAACATGAAATACAAGAATGATAATCTGTAACACCCGAGAATTTTATGAGAAATATTTTGTTTTTATATAATATAAATCCTCAAAGGAATCTTTCACTACACACAACACTAGCGTGGCTTGCTTTACCTGCAATCGCGGCCTTCCTCGATAGCTTGCATTATACGTAATACCGAGTTTCAGTAAACAAGGATATGCTATTAAAAAAATTATTAAAACTATCCGTTATGAATAGTAATAACCACTTTATGAAATTTTAAAAAATTTATTTTTCAAAATGGACTTCATTTTTGGATTCGGAATATCGAAATTAGCCTAGGGTGAAATTTTGGTATTTTTCTGAAAACTTTCAATTTTTGATGAATAGTGAAAACACTGGGATACTATTTAAAAACCGACTTTTTATTTAAATAATTATTTATTTTAGGACAAAATTGATACATAATACATTTATAAGTGCAAATTAATTCATTGGAGTCATTTTAAAATAATTTTAGAGATATAAAAAGTTTATTTAACTTTTGACCGTCCTTTACCCACCTCCTAGGTTAATTTGCAAATTTACATAAAACATAATTTTACCGCTTCTGTGTGTGAAATTTCAAAAATCCAAGACACACAGTTGTTGTCATTAAGTAAAATGTGGTTCAATGAGATGAAAATAATTTTTTGTGAACAATAACTTTTTACTTCATTGACCACGGTTAAAAGTAAATAGGGTGATTACGGGTGAAAATGATATTATTATTACCCTAAAACATGTCTTAATTCTTTTGGATAAGTGAAATTCGACCAAAAACAATATTAGGAATAAAATATGACCATTTAGGCCCACTTGGATTAGATTAGGTCATTTGATATTAATTTATTTAATGAAGGGTTAAAATAGTTAAAATCAATGTTTAATAAGTAAATCATTTTTAATATAGGGTTATACATAAGATAAATTCGACTATAAATATTAATTAGAAATATAAAAATATTTCCTACATAATAGTATTTTATTTTTAATTTTTAAACTTTAAATAATTTAATTTATTTATGACACAATGATGATGTAGTAATTATATTATTAAGGAAATATTGACATAATTGATGTTATAAATACCCAAATAAATTAAATTTGAAACTTTTTATGAATTAAAATATTTTTCTAGGTTAATATGACATGTTATTATTGATTTAAGTAACTTTTTTTCGAACTAATATTTTTCTTATGATTTTCACAAAAACCAATTACCAAATAGTGTCAAAATTGAGATAAAATAGTTTTTAAAACAAATATTATATTATTAATTGTTAATTTATTCCTAAAAATCTACGGTTCATCAAAATTTCTTATATAATTTTATATATATTAATAATAAATAACTTGGGCATATTTTTGCTTGTTATGGTATATTTATTAACCTTATAGTGTAAGAAAACAAGAAGACAGGGTAAAAGTTAAATTATATAACTTAAAGTTAAATCTAAATGATAAGGTTAAAATAGTAACCCAAACTTGTATAAATTATATTTTATGAGAGTGGTTCGACCCATCCCCACCTTAGCTTCGAAATAATTCAATTTGGAGCTATTAAAAACCGAATATGACTTTATAATAAAATAATATTTTCAGTTTTTCCAAAGGTGGCCCTCTCCTCCATTATAAAAGGGAACCTCCTCCCTCTCTTCCTCACACCACATTGAGCATTCAAGCTTGGCCAACCCCTGCCAAATTCTCTTCCACACTTCCATAGAAACATCATAGAGTTCCTGGTCTTCTTCAAAGACCAATTTAAGTGCCCTAAAAGGAGGTCTCAAAGAGGCACTTCAAAGAAGTGGTAATGTCCATTACCGATTCTTTCAAATTTATTTCTTGTTCCACTTATTCTTATTTAGTTGTTTTATTATAAAGTAATAAAATCAGTATCACTCATATACTGATATGTTATTATAAGTATGAAACAACCCTATTTCACCATCTATCAATCCTACAGAAAATGAAATCACCGCGCGTGTGTACGTACGGAATACCGTCTCCACGTCGTGGTGTAATCTATTTTCCACCACCACCTTACTTGGATGGGTATAATGGTGCAAATAAATAACTATGTAGGATTATTTTAAATTGGTATTGATTCTGAAATAGTATACATACACTCAAATACAATTCCACGATCATGGGAACGATATCATCGCTCGTGCGTACGTACGGAATACCGTCTCCACGATGTGATGCGACTCGTTCTACATGATCTTCATTGCATAATGATTATATAAATGAATTTAATGAATTAATATGATATATATTACACTAATAACATTCTGTAAATGAGGTATATATAACCTAAAAAGAAGAATAAGAATTTATTCGACCAAACACGCATAAGAACAAAAATCAATAAACACCTGAATAACAAGTAACAATGAAAAATTACTAATAAGAAGCTAAGAATATGACCATATATGATATCATAAAAATAAGTATGATTCTGGAATAAGTCAATAACATTATTTAAATCATTATAAAGGAGGTTTGGACACTTATGAAGCAAATCAGACCTAAGGTAAGGGAAAATATCACAATCTCATTTTTATCCGAGATTGTTTATAATTTGGTATTTACTGGGGTGTATTTTATCATCCACATCCATTTTTCCTCAATGTGTAATGTTATTTCCATCCACCTAAAATTTTTTAAATCCATATTTACCCTTAGGTGAGTTTTTAGAAAAAGATATGAAAGGAATCTTTTGTCGTTTTTAATACGAGGTACTTTTTGACTATTCCTACAAAAGTACGAGAAGAATGTTTTTTTAACTTATACGGCATGAATGGATTTTTAAAAAATTATTTCCAAGAATATTTCTGTACAAGTTATCTTGTTTATTTTTAATCAACGTCTTTTAGTTTAAAATTGTATGACATGTTATTAAAGTAAAAATGTTTTTGAAGTAGAAAGGATATTTTCTTCAAGAATGAAGTTTAAGTGTTTTATCAAAATTATTTTCCATATAATAGAATATAGGGTTTAGTTTATATCCCTATTATTACATTGATTTGATTATGTTGTGATAGAATTATTTTTAAGAATTCCTTTATCTTATATGAATTGTTTTATGATGTCACGATGTTTAGGAACCCATTTTATTACATGGGTTATGGAATGATGTATGATTTTTGATTTTGTGGCACAGATAAGAATGGAATTATTATGAGATGGGTGGGACCTATATATCCATCCAATCAATTGGGTAAAGATTTATATCTCATGATATAGACATGGTTGGAACGGCAGGTTAAACCAGTTCAGTGAAACAGAACCAAAATGAGGGGTGAACTTGGTTCAGAAATGGACTTTGTCCGCTAAGATTGTCTTGGGAATGAGTCTTGACTATTAAGAAATGATTCTCTATGATTATGTGTGTATGACACAAAGTTTCATGTTTTATGTTATGATTATTGTAATTAAATTTCACAACTATGATTTATCCCATGTTATGAAATTATGATTTCTTTTGCAGGTTAAGATTTCCAAAATATTATGTTCTTATGAATATGATGTGAATGATATTTCTTTTGTTTACTCTTACTGAGCATTTGAGCTCACCCATTTGCATGTTTTCTTTTCCAAAGTCAGGAAGAAGGTTATTAAGTAGGATATGAAATTAGGGACTCTAGATATGATGAAATAAATGGGAGAAAATGTAGATTCTTTATGAACTAGTTGTTTATGTTTCCCAGTTTCTAAAGACTCTATACCTATATGGTCCTTTCCTGGTTTTGTTATATGTTGTAATAAGTGTGCTCAAATTCTGAAGTAATAAAAATGTATGTAAAGTATGGGTCGTTATAGTTGGTATCAGAGAAAAGGTATAGTTAACCTTTGGAAACTAGGATGTTAAAGCCTTAGTAAGAACCCTAAGGATAAGTCTAAGCATAGAAAACAATATTAGTGTTTTAGAAATGGCCATGAAAAACCTATAATAAGACCTTAAGTGTGAACTTTTATTCTTGATTCTGTGGTTTTCCTATTATAATTAGTGTTTCTCACACTATTCTTCATGGTTTTAGTCAATGGATGGAACTCGAAGGAACGATGTTAATGTGGAATGCGATGGGAAATGCAATGATTGTCTCCCGGAGCAACCAAATGTTATGGGTGCTGGAATGCAAAATCTTGTAGCCATGCTCAAACAACTTTCTCAAGCTATGAATCATGCAGGACTTCCAAACGAGCAAAAGAAGGAGCAAAATTCTGTTGAATCCTTCATGGGGTAACGTCCACCTTCATTCAGTGGGTCTACTGATCAATTAGTGGTTGAACAATGGATCAGTACAACTAGAAAGATATTTTCATTTCTTCAATGTTCTGAACATGATAAAGTCATCTTAGCAGTATATCGTTTGGAAGGTGATACTGATCAATGGTGGAATATTATTAAGAATATGAGGCAAAGGGACGAAATTGTGTCCATGAAATGGGATGAGTTCAATAACTTATTTTTCAATAAGTACTTCCCTCGTATTCTTCGAACAAATATGGAGAAGGAGTTTCTTGAACTGAAGCAAAAGGATGATGAATCTATTGGTACCTATGAAGCAAATTTTACAAGACTTGCAAGGTACGATTCTGGGATTATTATCCAACCTGAGAGTAAGATCGATCGATTCTTTAGTGTCTTAAAACCAAGTCTTCGAAAGGCATTAGCCATAAGGGACTTCAATAGCTATGAGGAAATCGTTCGATGTTCTCTCAAAGTTGAGATGGAGATTAGAGTAACCCATCATTCATATGGGTTTGATAAGAAGAGGAAAATAGAATTCAAAGGAAAATCTAAAGAGCACACTGAAAAGAAGATGAGTTTTCCCTTATGCTCAAAGTGTGGAAAGAAACATGGAGGGAGTTGTCTTAAAGGGACAAGTAAATCTTTCAAATGTGTAAAGGAATGTCATCGGGAATTTGAATGCCGCAATGATGGGAAGAATATGTCTAGTGATGCAAACAAAGAAAAGTCTACATAGAGTACACTTCCTACACTTCAATATTACATGTGCAATGAAATGAGGCATTTGGCCAATAAATGACCTAATCTAAGGGTTTTTTGATGATGATCGCTGTCAACAAACTCTTAAGGATAAATACAAAGGAAAGTCACATTAAATTTATATCAGTGACGTGGAGTACGATAACGAAGTGGTGAAAGGTACACTTACCATCCACTCTAAAGTAGCAAATGTTTTATTTGATTCGGGATCCACCCAATCTTTTATTTCTGAAGAATTTTCTAAGGGTATCGATGTATTACCTCAACAATTAGATGTTGAGTTAGCTATGACAACCCCTAATGGCACAACAGTCGCATCAAAAGTTATAATTCTTCTCTGATTGAAGTTTGTGGGAAAGTGCTTCCTGCAAATCTTGTGATCCTTCCTATAGTGTAATTTGATGTGATTCTTGGCATGGATTGGCTATCTCTATATGGAGCTCATATCAATTTCCAAAGAAGGGAAGACACATTTCATATTCCAGATCAATCTATGATCGTCTATCGATGCAAGGATGAACATAACCTTTTAGTGGAAATTCCTTCCATATTCTGGGTCTTGATTCAAATAAATGAGGGTTATTTATCTCAAATGGTTGGAGAGAAACTCATGATTAGGAATATTCCCATTGTACAGGAGTTTGATGATATCTTTCCAAAGGAATTTCTAGGTCTTCCACCAAATCGTGAAGTAGAGTTTTCAATAGAACTCGTACCAGGTGGTTTGCCTATTTCAAAGACACCTTATAAAATGGCCCTAATTGAGTTTCAGGAATTGAAGAGGCAACTCCAAGAGAATCTTGATAATGGATTCATACGCCCTAGTGCGTCACCTTGGGGAGCACCTGTTCTATTTGTTAAGAAGAAATATGGATCAATGAGAGTCTTCATTGATTATCGAGAACTTAACAAGATCACTATAAAGAACAAATATCCTCTCCCACGCATTGATGACTTATTTGACCAACTACGCGGAGCTCAATAATTTTCCAAGATTGATCTTCGCTCTGGGTATCATCAATTAAGCATAAAAAGGGAGGATATACCAAAGACGGCTTTCCGTACAAGGTATGGACAATATGAATTTATAGTGATGCAATTTGGTCTTACAAATGCCCCTGCTATCTTCATGGATCTGATGAATAGAGTCTTTAGGGGCTATCTTGATCAGTTTTTGGTAGTCTTTATAGATGATATTCTTGTCTATTCAAAGATCAAGGAAGAACATGAAGATTGCTTGATAATTGTATTAAAGACCCTGAGAAAGGATAAACTTTATGGAAAATTTACCAAGTGTGAATTTTGGATTTAAAAAGTTTCATTTTTGGGTCACATAATCTCAAAAGACGGGATATCTGTGGATCCAGCAAAAACAGAGGTTATCGAAAGATGGTCGAGACCAACAATAGTAACTGAGATCTGAAGTTTTCTTGATTTTTCAGGATATTATCGATGTTTTGTGAAATATTTTTCACAAGTATCTAATCCACTCACTTGGTTGACTTGAAAAGGAGTTAAGTTCATGTGGACGGAGGAATGTGAAGAGAATTTCAAGGAGTTGAAAAGTAGGTTATCCAGTGCACCTATGCTCACACTTCCTTGTAGTGGAGAAAGCATTGTGATCTACAGTGATGCATCCAAGAAGGGATTGGGGTTTGTTATCATGGAAAATGATATGGTGATAACTTATTCCTCACGACAGTTGAAAATCCATGTGCAAAATTACCCAACTCATTATTTGGAGTTAGCTGCAGTAATCTTTGCATTAAAGATTTGGAGGCATTATATTTATGGAGAAATGTGTGATATTTATACTGATCATTAATGTTTAAAGTATATTTTCACACAAAAGGAGCTGAATATGTGGCAAAGAAGATGGTTGGAGCTGATTAACGATTATGAATGCTCAATTCATTACCACCCTGGGAATGAAAACAAGGTGGCAGATGCATTAAGTCGACAAGACCATGCTAGCTTATCCATGATGAGGATCACAAAAGATCCAATATTTATGGATTTACAAAGGAGGAATCTTGGAATTATAATGGAAGGGGAAAAATCTTATCTTTATCAAATGAATGTTCAACCATCTATACATGTGAAGATTAAAGAGGCACAGAAAGATGATGTAGAGTTACAAAAGATGGTGAGAAATGTTTTTGAACTCAACCTTGATTATGATGGGATAATAAAGTTCAAGAATCAGGTTTGTGTTCCTCCCATCCCAGAATTAAAGAAGGAGCTGCTGGATGAGGCTCATAGTTCTTCATTCTCTATTTATCCTGGAAGCACGAATATGTATAGGGACATGAAAGAGTACTTCATGTGGGATGGTTTGAAAAGAGATGTTGCTGAATATGCCTCTCGATGCTTGGTTTGTCAGCAAGTTAAAGATGAGAGATAGAAGTATAAAGGGATGTTACAACCATTACCCATACTTGAATGGAAATGGGAAAACATCACTATGGACTTTGTCACTGGACTCCCTAAAACATCCAAAGGCAATAATGCTATCTGGGTCATAGTTGATCGTCTTACAAAGTCTGCACACTTCATTGCTATTAGAGAGGATTTTTCTCTAGATCAACTTGCCAGGATACATGTAAAGGATGTGGTAAGATTGCATGGAGTACCACTTTCTATTATATCTGATCGGGATCCAAGGTTTACCTCAATGTTCTGGAGAAGTCTTCAGCATACTCTAGATACAGAGTTGGGTTTCAGCACTACTTATCATCCTCAGACAGACGGTCAGTCTGAGAGTACAATTCAAACTCTAGAAGATATGTTGAGAGCTTGCTCTATGGATTTCAAAGGTGGTTGGGATCAACATCTACCTTTGGTGTAATTTTCTTATAATAATAGCTTTCACTCGAGTATTCAGATGGCTCCTTATGATGCTCCCTATTAAGATAAATGCAGGACTCCAACTTGCTGGGATGAATTTGGGGAAAGAAAGCTATTAGGACCAGATCTTGTTGTTGAGATAGCAGAAAAGATCCGATATATTAAACAACACATAAGAGCAGCTCAGAGTCGACAAAAAAGTTATGCAGACAAATGAAGAAAAGACTTAGAGTTTGAAATAGGTGATAAAGTGTTCTTAAGAATATCTCCTTGGAAGAGAGTAATGGGATTTGGGAAGAAGGAAAAGCTGAGCCCTAGGTATATCGGTCTTTTCGATATAATGGGTCGTGTTGGGAAGGTAGCTTTCTGATTGGCACTTCCACTGGATCTCCCTCAAGTTCACGATGTGTTCCATGTATCTCTCCAGAGAAAGTAAATACCTGATCCTTCACATGTACTCAGCTCAGAAGTTGTACCGCTGGAGCAAGATCTTTCTTATAAAGAACAACCGATAGAGATTCTGGATCATAGCGAAAAAGTCCTATGGAACAATACCACTCGCTTGGTGAAAGTTTTATGGAGGAACCACCAATTAGAAGAAGCTACATTGGAGCTTGAGGATATGATTAGGGAGAGGTATCCTCATCTGTTTGTTTCAAAGTGAAAAATTTCGAGGGAGAAATTCATTTTAAGGGGGGAAGAATGTAACAACCGATACGTTTATGAGAATTTTTTTATGTTATATAAATCATCAAAGGAATATTTTAATACACAAAACACTAGCTTGGCTTGCTTTACACGAAATCGCATCCTTCCTCGATAGCTTGCGTTGTACACAATACAGAGTTTCACTAAACAACGATATGCTATTAAAATATTATTAAAACTACCCGTTATGAATAGTAATAACCACTTTTTGGAATTTTATAAATTTTATTTTTAAAATTGGACTTCATTTTTGGATTAGGAATATCGAAATTAGCCTAGGGTGAAATATTTCTATTTTTCTGAAAACTTTCAATTTTTGATGAATAGTGAAAACACTGGGTTACTATTTAAAAACCGACTTTTTATTTAAATAATTATTTATTTTATTTAAATTTATTTTAGGTCAAAATTGATACATAATACCTTTATAAGTGCAAATTAATTCATTGGAGTCATTTTATAATAATTTTAGAGATATAAAAATTTATTGAACTTTTGACCGTGTTTTACCCACCTCCTAGGAGAATTTGCAAATTTACATAAAACTTAATTTTACCGCTTCTGTGACTGGAATTTCAAAAATCCGAGAGACACAGTTGATGTCAGTATGTAAAATGTGGTTCAGTGAGATGAACATAATTTTTGGTGAATATTAACTTTTTTACTTTTTTTACCACGGTTAAAAGTAAATAGGGTAATTACGGGTAAAAATGATATTATTATTACCCTAAAACATGTCCTAATTCTATTGTATAAGTTGAATTCGACCAAAAACAACCTTATCAATAAAATATGACCGTTTAGGCCAACTTGGATTAGATTAGGACTTTTAATATTAATTTATTTAAAGAAGGGTAAAAATAGTTAAAATCAATGTTTAATAAGTAAATAATTTTTAATATAGGGTTATACATAAGATAAGTTCGTCTATAAATATTCATTAGAAATATAAAAATATTTCCTACATAATGGTATTTTATTTGTAATTTTTAGTCTTTAAATAATTTAATTTATTTATGACACAATGATGATGTAGTAAATATATCATTAATAAAATATTGACATAATTGATGTTATAAATACCCAAATAAATGTAATTTGAAACTTTTAATGAATTAGAATAATTTGATATGTTAATATGACATGTTATTATTGATTTAAGTATGTTTTTTTCAAACTAATATTTCTGTTATGATTTTCACAAAAATCAATTACCAAATAGTGTCAAAATTGACATAAAATAGTTTTTAAAACAAATATTATATTATTAATTGTTATTTTATTCTTAAAAATCTAAGGTTCGGCCAAATGACTTAGATAAGGTTATATATATTAATGATAAACAACTTTGGGTTCGTTTGTCTTATTATGGTATGTTTATTAAACTTGTAGTGTAAGAAAACAAGAAGACACAGTAAAAGTTAAATTATTTAACTTAAAGTTAAATCTAAATGATAAGGTTAAAATAGTAACCTAAACTTGTCTAAATTCTATTGGATTAGAGGATTTAGACCCATCCCCACCTTAGCATTGAAATAAATCAATTTGGAGCTATTAAAACCGAATATGACTTTATAATAAAATAATATTTTTGGATTTTCCATATGTTCCCTTCTTCTTCCTTATAAAAGGGCACCTCCTCCCTCACTTCCTCACACCACTTTGAGCCTTTATTCTCGGCCATAACCTGCCAAATTTTCTTCTCCACTTCCCTAGAAACACCCTAGAGGTCCTGTTATTCTTCAAATACCAATTTGTGTGCCCTAAAATGAGGTCTCAAAGAGGCGCTTCAAAGAAGAGGTAATGTATGTTACCGATTATTTCAAATTTATTTCTTCTCCCACTTCTTCTTCATTAGTTGTTTCATTATGAAGTAATAAAAACAGTATCACTAATATACTTATATGTTATTATATGTTTGAAACAACCCTATTTCACCATCTATCCATCCTACAGAAAACGAAATCACTGCGCGTGCGTACGTACGAAATACCGTCTCCACACCGTGGTGTAATCTATTTTCCACCACCACCTTACTTGGATAGGTATAATGGTGCAAATAAATAACTGTATATGATTATTGTAAAGTGGTATTTATTCTAAAATAGTGTACATACACTCTAATACAATTCCACGATCATGGGAACGATATCATCGCTCGTGCATACGTACAGAATACTGTCTCCATGATGCGATGCGACTTGTTCTACATGATCTTCATTGTGTAATGATAATATAAATGAATTGAATGAATGAATATGATATATATTAAACTAATAACATTCTAGAAATGTGGTATATATAACCTAAAAATAAGAATAAGAATTTATTCGACAAAACACGTATAAGAACAAAAAGAAATAAACACCCGAATAACAAGTAACAATGAAAAATTACTAATAAGAAGCTAAGCATATGACCATATATGATATCATAAAAATAATTATGATTCTGGAATAAGTCAATAACATTTATTTAATCATTATACAGGTGGTTCAGACACTTACGAAGCAAATCGGACCTAAGGCAAGGGAAAATATCACAATCTCATTTTGATCTGTGATTGTTTATACTTTGGTATTTACTGTGGTGTATTTTATCATCCACATCCATGTTTCCTCAATATGTAATGTTATTTCCATCCACCTACAATTTTTTTACTCCAATTTTACCCTTCGTTGAGTTTTTAGTAAAATATATGAAAGGAATCTTTTGTCGTTCTTCGTACGAGGTACTTTTTGACTTTTCCGACAAAAGAATGAGAAGAATGTTTTTTTAACTTATACGACATCAATGGATTTTTAAAAAATTATTTCCAAGAAGCTTCCATTACAAGTTTTTAAGTTTATATTTAATCAACTTCTTATAGATTAAAATCGTATGACATGTTAAGGAAGGAAAAATGGTTTTGAAGTAGAAAGGATATTTTCCTCAAGAATGAAGTTCAAGGGTTTTATCAAAATTATTTTCCATCTAAGAGAATATAGGGTTTCGTTTCTATCCCTATTATTACATTGATTTGATTATGTTGTGATGGAATTATTTTTATGAATTCCTTTATCTTATATGAATTGTTTTATGATGTCACGATGTTTAAGAATCCCATTTTATTACATGGGTTATGCAATGATGTATGATTTTTGATTTTGTGGCACATATAAGAATGGTATAATTATGAGATGGGTGGGACCTATCTCTCTCTTCAATGCATTGGGTAAATATTTATATCTCATGAGATAGACATGGCTGGAATGGAAGGTTTAACCGGTTTAGTGAAACAAGACTGAAATGAGGAGTGAACTCGGTTCAGAAATGGACTTTGTCCGCTAACATAGTTTTGGCAATGAGTCTTGACTAATAAGAAATGATTCTCTTTGATTATGTGTGTATGACACAAAGTTTCATGTTTTATGTTATGATTATTGGGATTACATTTCACAACTATGATTCATCCCATGTTATGAAATTATGATCTCTTTTGCAGGTTATGATTTCCAAAATATTATGTTCTTATGAAAATGAAGTGATTGATATTTCTTTTATTTACCCATACTGAGCATTTGAGGTCACCCATTTGTATGTTTTATTTTCCCAGGCCAGGAATAAGGTTATTAATTAGGATACAAAAAAGGGACTCTAGATATGATGAAATAAATTAGAGACAATGTAGATGCTTTATGAACTTGTTGTTTATGTTTCCAAGTTTCTAAATACTCTATACATATACGGTTCTTTCCTGGTTTTGTTATATGATGTAATACGTGTGCTTAAATTCTGAAGTAATAACAATGTATGTAAAGTATGGGTCGTCATATAATCCTTTGAAAATTCCATTATTTTCCTATATTAAACATGCATATCAGTAATAATAGAATTAATGGAATTCTGGGAAAATAAAATAAAAGAAAGGGGCGTGTCAGATGCTTAGTAAGGGTAAGCATACAACATATTCTATTCTGAAAAAATAATAATAGACCTTAACTGAAGATGTATAAATGAAATACATTCCCATTAAATGTAATCATGATCAAAATATGGAAAAAATATATAATAATCTATCAAATAATAATAACCATTGATATTTTACTAGCCATATAATCACATTGAATATTCATAACTAATATCATAACAAGGGAATGCATATTTCTGATCATATTCACTATCATGATATATCATAAAGATATCTACTTTCATGATCTATCATCAAGATAGTTTAATTCAATGGGTATAAACCCATCCGATTTGTGTCAAGTTATATCCTACTGATTATCTAAAACCACTTGGAAAAAACTGTGAAGTGTTTGTTACCAACTAATTTCATCTCATGAGACAAACCAATGCATTGAGTGGATAAAGTGGAAAACACTCATCACTTACTAAGTATAATGAATTTATCTTATGAAAGGTTTAGAACATAACATAATTTTTTTTATTAAAACAAGTATATGAAATGTAAATAAATTAACCCTTAACCATGAATGGTATGAAAATATCACATCTACAATCCAACATATAAAATAAACTTCAATAAAATATTTAATATTGTATTATAATAAATTATTCTAAATTAATCACAAAATCCAACAAATGACATTGACGTAGATGAATATAATCTAATAAAATCATTATAAGTATTTGAGAAAAATATCAATTTTTTTACTCTAAAAAAGTTAAGTATTTTTAAAATAAAACATTTATTAAAAAAAATAATCATTGAAGCATATAGGGGATGCTTCAAAACATTAAGGGGTAATAATGGCATAAATAGATTCCCATACTGTATAATTTTTAAAAAAATTCTTTCCCTAATTTGTCGAAATGGTGATAAAGTACATTTGTTGGGAAAATGACCGAAATATTCCTTTAAAAATATTTTATAAGAAGAAAAACAAGGGTATAAATGTCTTTAAACAATTTCCTAGGAATATTAATAATATTTTGAAGTACATTCTAAAGAAACATGGGCATTGATGATAAATATGTCATATTAGATACTTACATATAAATAACCATATATACTAATGAGGTTACGAAATTAACCCTTAACGTCTAAATTTCGTTATACAGGGTTATTTTAAACTCCTTTATAGTGGTTAAATTATTTTATTAAATTATTCCAAAACCACATACATATTTATGATATCATATATGACCCACATTTATCATTTAGTTAAAAATATGTTATTATTATGATCGTTTCGGGTGTTAACTACATTATTTTCCCATTAATTCTTTTTCATGTAAGTAATGTTTATTATGAATAGGATATATTTTATTAAAATACATAATTATATTAAGTTTAGAAATATTATATTCAGGTTATAAATTAATTTTATAATCATTCTTGGATGATTAATGTGGGGAACGAATCTCACCGCGTCGTGGAGACGGTAGGCCGTACGTTCATACAAGCGGCAACAGAATTATCGTGAGGGTTACATGGTATGTAATTGGCTGTTATATTAATTAAAAAGAATAATTATCATGTTATATTCATTCTTTACATACATTATACTCAACGTTATACCCATACAAATAATGTAGTGTTGAATAACAAATTACACCATGTTGTTGAGACAATATGTCGTATGTATTTATGCATGGTGATATTGTTAGTTGTAGGATGGATAAAAAAGGAATATGGTTTTCCAAAAATTATAATAACAACTCATAATGTATAATTTACTGTAGTTATTATTTAATTATGGAAACAACATAAAAATATGAGGTAGAAGAAAAAAATTGAATGATGTGACTAAATAATTACCTTTTCTCAGGTATCTCCTTTTGATTTGCACAAAAGGACTCATTAGGATGGCTTTCTGCCAAATGTGTGAGATCATGGATAAATTGATGTAATTTGGGATCATAATTGGGTGGGTTTTTTCCAATATAAACGTATTTATATGTGATAATTAAATATAAGGGGAAGTGTCTTTTTATTAGAGAGGTGATGGGTAATTTTGGAAGATCTTAAAATTTTAATTTATTATAAATTTATTTTTGGTTGAAAATATCTCTAAATTGATTCATTTAAGGGTTTAGATGTGTAAGGGTCCAAATCCTCTCAACCAATAGGTTTTATACATATTTTGGCCAAAAAAGTGACCTTATCTTTTAGATTTAACCCTTAGTTTAACATTTTAGCTCTTCCCATATCTTCTTGTATTTCTACACTACATGGTTAATATATTTACTAAAAAATTACCAAGAACACCTAATGTGATTAATTTAAGAACATTTTATCTCTATCCATGTTATTTTTCCAAATCTTAGTTTTTTATGACTTTAATATCATTTAATATAATAATACTCATTTTAAAATCTAATTTATGTCAATTTTGAAACTATTTAATAATTGATTTTTTTTAAAGTCATAACAACTTTATTATTTGTAAACAATGAATCAAATAAATAATAACATTCCATATTAACCCATAAAATTCATTTATAGAATCAAACATTTCATATATAATTTATTATAATGTTTATAATATAACTAATTTGATTTTATAATTAATAACCCTTTTAGTGCATCACCATTGTGTCATAATTAAATTTAATACTTAATTACTAAAATTTAAAAATAAGTAATCATGATGAAATAAATATTTATATATTACTAATCACTATTTACTGTATAAGAGAAAACTTATATAACCCCATATTAATTTCTTTAGTAAGAAGACTCATGATTATGATATTTTTACCTTTACTTAAAATTAATTGTTATAAATGTCTTAATCACACCTATGTAGAATCCAATGGAAAAAATTTCTACCCATGGATTGTCTTGGTCAGACATGACTCAACCAATAAGGTTAAGACATGTTTTAGGGAAAATTTTATGTTATTATAATATCATTTTTACCTTTAATTACTCAATTTACCATTAACTGTGGTAAATAAAATTTATAAGTTACTTTTCAAAAAAATTATTTTGTTCCTATTGTACTATTTTTTCACCTTGATTACAACCATGTATGTTGTATTTTAAAAATTCAATTAACATATGTAGTAAACTCATGTTTACTGTTTTGTGGCTTGAAGGTGGGTTAAAAGACGTGAAAAATGTTAAATGATTTTTTATCTAATTATATTATAAAAATATTCCCAATGACCTACATTGGGTTAATATATGTATTATTTATCTATTTTGAATTTAATAACAATTTAATGTTTAATAATTATTTAAATGAAAATGTCGATTTTAAACAATAATTCAGTGTTTTTCACTATTAATCCAAAATTGAATCTTTTTAGAAAATTACCGAAATTTCAACCTAAGATAATATTGATATTCAGAATTCCAAAATAAAGTCTATTCTTCCAAATTAAATTTCTATGAGTGTCTAAAAATAATTTAATTATTTTCAACAAAAGGACATAAAAGTAGTTACTTTATAAAAATAGTATTTCAAAGAATATAACATATTTTTGAAAGTTATATATTTCATATAAAAATGATTTGTCTAGATGTAAACACTATAAATAACACTTAAAATTTAATTATTAAAATTTATATTACTATAATTAATGGATATGTTTTAAATATATCATTTAAATAATTATAATACTAAAGTGTTGTTTCTTAGAAACTAAATCTTGAATGTAATGAAAACCAGGTCAGTGATAAATGAAACAAAAAACTATTCAAGATATTGTACCTTGAAATATTGGGGGGTTACATTCTCCCCTGCTTCAATAAATTTTTCCTCTCAATTTAACCTTGGGATCCAATATTATGGGTTGTACTTTTCAAAATATATTTTTTGATATCCCACCTCAAAAAATGGATTAATGAGAACACCTTTTAAAAAAAATGAACGTTAAGGATTGAAGGTTCCGGGCATAGCGGTAGCGCGTGGGTGGATGTGCCCACTTGGCTTCTTTTCATTAACAATGATCAATCCGGGATCAATACGGAAATAAACCCTAGTCTTCACGGATCGAATCATAGAAATGGACAAAGAAAAGGAAAGTCTCGGAACCAAAAAGTAGGATCATTACAGGTTGATTATAATTAATTTAATAAATTAAAAATAAATACATTTTGGGTGTTCTTTTTTCATTGATGTTCTTGATCACGATCTAGTGTGATTCATCGTTGCGTCACAAAAGCCAAGTTTAGACTTCCTTTAGTGGTGATCCAAACGCGTACCTCATATCTCAGGACATCGCCAAAGGAGTCTCTGGGTGCTAGAGTAGAGCAACCTCTTCTTGCGTTGTCCGCCTTATATCGTATTGATCCTGATGGAGGAGGATATCTCTCGGTCTTGAGAGCGTTCTTGGAGGAAGAGGTTCTTTCGGCCTTGAATGAATTATACAAAGGTGTTGTCTGTAAATGATTTGGGGTTATGAGGATATTTATAATAGATTTTAAGGTTGTAGATTTATGACAATAAATAAACGCATTATGCATTTCATTTATTTCATTAACTCTTATTGAAAACCCCCATGTCGAAAAATTAATTACTTGACATGCACTCATGCTGATTATAACAAATATCATTTAATAAAAAAATATTATATCCTCAAAATCCCGAATGGAAAAACTACATGGCATGTAATAATAAATACATGGTGTGTACTTGTTCTTGATTGAAAACTACACGGTGTGTATATTTAATGTACATGGCGTGTACTAGTTTTCAAAATAAAAACTACATAGTGTGTAATAATTAATACATGGCGTGTAATTGTTTTAATTTTTTTCTTCCTCCAACATTAAAAATATTTAGGCTTCCTTGAATAATTATTAAACCACGTATGGGAATAATCTTTATTCTAATTAAGATACTTGAATACACTTAGTGTGTGACCATATAGGCCTCTTTCTCATTAGCATTAGGCGGACTTGCCTAAAGTCCAAGATTACTGTCTAGCAATCGGTCAAGGCACCCAAGAGAAAGAAGTTGACACCGGATTGATGTATCACCACATACGAACACTTACTGTGTAATTTAATCCCTTTTCCTCGATATCTCATCAAGAAGGTCTCATGGCAGTGTCATAAACCTATATGCTTGATCCGTCGTTCTTTGACTACCTGAAATAAATGCGTCGTTTACACCATGGCCCTGGAATTTAATGCGACAGTTCTATTTAAATCAAAGGGACGAGATATCAACTTCTATAAATGGAAGGGACAAATCCTTCCTCGACTTATCCATTAACAACATGTCACTCATGACGCACCCAACCTACCCAACTACCCGCCAACTGTTTGCGTGACGGTTTTCGTCAGTAAATCTAACTGCACGAGTCATGACATGAGTTAATGATAATCTTCCAGTATAAGGACCATTACACACACTCGCAGATAGTAATGTCCGATGACACCAATGACATGTGGAATTACTACTGGCAGGTCTATTTTCATAATCTCCCATCATGGAGATTACCAAGTGCGAACTCTACGAGAGAGAGTCTCGTCTTATTACGAGTACTCGCACATGAAAATTTGTATACTATGTGTCCTATCATAGTATTTCATCCAACCGCAGAACATTATTTAAGAATATTGTTATAGAATTTCAAGGTTCTCATCATAGCAGGGATTTTCCATGACCTTATCAATGCAACAAATATTCCAGGACATTTATTATATTATAGTCATGCAGAACAATGAAAAATATATAATAAGTGAACATTTACAAAATCAAAGTACAAAACAGTTGGTTCTCAGGATACCAACCATTACAAACTCCCACCTATACTAGATCCAACTGCCTACGACTTTAAGTCCGCTAGAACTCAAATGAAGATCATGTTTCTACTGAGTCAAGGCATTAGTCAAGGGGTCCACCACGTTGTCTTCTGTGGAAATACTACTCACTGCAACTTCACCTCTCTGAGAAAAATCCCTCAACAGCTGATACTTCCGAAGTATGTGCTTTGTCCACTGATGTGACCTTGGATCTTTTGCAAGTTCCACCGCTGCAGTATTATCACAATAGAGTGTGATAGGATCTTTACTGCTCAGTACTACATCCAGCTCTTGGATGAAGCTTCACATCCATACTGCTTCTTTAGCTACCTCATAAGCTGCGATATACTCAGAATCCGATGTAGAATCTGGCACCACACTTTGCTTTGAGCTCTTCCAGCTCAATGTACCTCCATTCAAGCTGAATATGTATCCAGTCTATGACTTCAGGTCATCTTGATCACTCTGGAAACTAGCATCTACATGTCCTATGATGACTAGTTCCTCATCTCCTCCATAAACCCGGAACATATCCTTAGTATGCCTCAGATACTTAAGGACCGTCTTGACTTCCATCTAATGTCGGTCACCTTGATCAGCTTGATATCTGCCTACCGCACTTAATGCATAAGCAACATCTAGCCTCGTACATAGCAAAGCATACATGACTGAACCAATTGCGGATGCATAAGGGATCCTTGCCATTCTCTTTCTTTCCTCATGTGTCTGAGGACACATTTTCATGGAAAGATGAATGCCATGTGACACTGGCAACAATCCCCTCTTGTACTGTTCCATACTGAATCTCTTTAGTATCTTTTCAATGTATGTACTTTGACTCAGGACTAGCATTCTCTTGGATCTATCATGATGGATCTTGATCCTAAGAATATATGCTACCTCACCCAAGTCTTTCATGGAGAAGAATTTATGAAACCGTGCCTTAATTGATTGTAAGACAGGTACTCTGTTTCTAATTAGTAATATGTCAACAACATATACTATTAAGAAAACGAATGCACTTCCACTGAAACTCTTGTAGACACAAGGATCACATTCATTCTTAACAAATCCAAATTTCTTTACAGCTTCATAAAAAACAAATATTCCATGACCGTGATGCTTTCTTTAACCCATAAATGGATTTTTGAAACTTTCATACCTTGTTGGAATCCTTTGGAGTCACAAACCCTTCAGGTTGTGTCATGTAGACATATTCCTGGAGGTTCCCGTTAAAGAATGCTGTTTTGACATCCATGTGCCAAATTTTAAAGTCATGTTAAGCGGAAATGGCCAATAGGATTCTGATGGATTTCAGCATATCAACTGGTGAAAAAGTTTCATCATAGTCAATTCCTTTACACTGCCTAAAACCTTTTGCAACCAGTCGTGACTTATAGGTTCTGACTTTTCCCTTCATGTCATGTTTCTTCTTGAATACCCATTTATTACAAATAGGCTTTACATCAACTAGAGGATCTACCAAAATCCAGACTTGGTTTTGGTACAAGTAATCCATTTCAGAATATAGGGCTTCTTTCCAGTTGGAAACATCTGTGCCTTAAACTGCTTCCTTGTAGGTAAGAGGATAATCATTGTGAACCAATAACGAGTCACCATCCTCGGTGAAAAGAAAACCATATCGTTCGGGTTCTCTCACCTCTCTCGTGATCCTACGCAGTTCTTCTGACTCTGGAACAGATTTTTCTTCCATCGGGCTTTGTGGAATCTGTTCTTGTACCAACTCCTATGTGTCTTGAGTCTCCACTGCATCAAAGTCTATCGTGCTCCCACTACCTCTTTTGGGAGGTGATCCCTCTCAAGGAATATGGCGTGCCTTGCCACTTTAACCTTTTTGTCTGAGGGATTGTATAGGTAATATCCCCTTGTTTCCTTGGGATATCCTATAAAGATACACTTTGTGCCTCGGGGTGCAAGTTTGTTACCTGAAGAGGCCTTAACAAATTCTTCGCTACCCCACACATGTAAATTCAATAACATGGATTTGGGTCCACTCCATAACTCATATGGAATACCATTTATCGATTTATTTGGTACTTGGTTTAGTATGTGTGTTTCTGTTTATAATGCATATCCCAAAAAGGATAATGGAAGACTTGCATGACTCATCATTGATCTCACCATGTACAACAGGGTGCGGTTCCTCCATTCACTTACACCATTCCACTAAGGTGTGTAAGGAGGAGTGAGTTGAGATAGAATCCCAAACTCCCGTAAGAAATCAATGAAGTCCTGATTAAGATATTCTACTCCTCTATCTGCGTGAAGTTTCTTAATCCTCTTACCAAGCTGGTTCTCAACATCATTCTTGTATTCTTTGAACCGATCAAAAGAATCTGACTTATAACTCATTAAGAAGATATATCCATATCTACCAAAATCATCAGTAAAAGTTATGAAGTATGAGAACCCACCCCTTGCTTCAACTGGAAATTGTCCACACACATCTGTGTGAACTAATTCTAGAAGCTCTTTAGCTATTTCACCTTTCCCACTAAATGGGGCTTTGGTCATTTTACCTTGTAGACAGGCATGACATACACCAAGTGGTTTTAGTTCAAAAGAATATAAATACCCATCTTGATGTAATTTTGTCAAAAGTTTCTCATTGACATGACCTAGCCGGTGATTCCAAAATTGGTTGTGGTATGAGTCATGTGAATTAACTTTGTCATCGATTTCCATTACTTGGTTTGTTTAGTCTAACACATAAAGGTCGTTATATAAATGTGCCCTACCAAAACAAATGCTATCTTTATAATATTAGTAACATCCACTTCCAAACATGAAGATGAATCCATCAGTATCTAATCTGGATACTGAAATAAAGTTTTCGGTTTCAGAGTATACATAATAACAATATAAGGACCCAGCCATAAACCTTACTCACTATTGAATTAAATGAATAATTCACATTGAGGATATTTTCAGGTTTAGAGTTTTAGATAATTAGGACATAACTATTACATCTCAAAAGATTACAAAGTAGAAACTTTTACTATGTTTCCATAAAATAAAAACCCTTAAAAAGACACATGTCCAGTTCCATGTTTTCGGTTGCATGACTTTTCCTTGATCCCATCCTTGACCCTATTCCACGTTAAGTCCTGTGAAAAACATTTCAAAAACTTTGGATGAGCATAAAAAGCTCAGTATGGGATACACAAATAATGAAAACTGTTAGTTTTTCAAAACCACAAGTAAACCATGTATACTTTATCAAAGTAATACTTTTCACCTTTTCGAAGTAGTAAAAAATCTTCACTGAATAAAAGTTCATTACTTACCCTTATATAACCAAAATATTACCATAAAACCCATATAAAGATCACATAACATATAAAGGTAACTTGGGACATAAACATACTTACGTGGAATGAACATACGGTCGACTTCCACACATATCACCTAATGGAATAGCTATATGGACAACTTCCATACATACATAATGGAATAGACATACGGCCAACTTCCATACCCAATGCATTGGAGGTTATAACGTAACCACTCGTCCTGGTATTTATGGCACCACCTGTCATAATGTCCAAATACCATTATAAAATCATAACACATAAAACCAATATAAAGGAATGATAACATTTCCACATTTCAATCACAATATATCGTTTAAATATATTGACATAATAGAATCCTTTATCAAAACCATTTTCAATACCAAAATACATAAAAGAGTATATGGTATTTATTTTATTTTAAAAACTTTACGGCTTGTTGAGGAATCCAATGATCAAATAATACTCGCGGCGGTGGAAAAGGTCGTTGTCACCGCATACGTTAAAAGGAACATTCCATTTTGTCATTTAGTAAAATGCTTCGTAGAAAAAGATTCCTTTTGTATAAAAGTAAAAGTTCTTGGGGTTTATACACCGTATAAAAGAAAGTTGTGTATAAAACGAAATATGCCTCAATGAAAGGAGATTGAGACGAAGTCCCTTACAAAGACGGTATCCTTGGTTTAAGGATAAACCAATTACATAATTTTGGGTGAAAAATGAATACACCAAATATAAGTGGATATTAAGTGTAAAACAATCAGAGGTTTTTCCCACATATTCATAGAACGACATATTCAAGGAGTATAAGTTTATCCCAAAGAATCAAATTTGGGTTAAGAAGTTCCCTTGCAAAAATTTGACAGCCTAATGGGGTCACTACAAAATTCAGAAAATGAGCTGATGAGAGATAAAAAGGGTATCTCATAACATGGAAATTAAATTTAAATCAATAATTATATATAAGAACATATCCCAACATAATATTATGTGAATTGAAAGACATAACAAAAGAAGTCTTTTAAAAGAGGAGGGTGAAAGGTTCCCTTACCAACATGGGTATCTTTTGAAACAAACACCCCGTGAAAGAAGGACAATACAACATTGATGTAAATACTCATAAATGAAAGTATATTACACAATGAGTAAAATAATGGGCATAACATACACCACTCAAAGGAAATTGTGGCAAATGTAGCATAAATATCATGGGAATAAAAGTGAGATAACAAAATCCCTTATGAAAACTCGGCAGCCTAACGGCGCCATTTAAAACTTCCAAAAATGGATTGATGAGATAAAATAGGGTCTCTAATCATATTAAAATAAAATGTACAGCAAGTGGAATATAAAATAACATCCCCCATCATGACAGATAGGATCTTAAAAGAAGTAACATAAAGGAGAGTACTTAAAATGAACGAGAGAGGTTAGATCTCTTACGAAAATTTGGCAGCCTAACGACGCCACTCAAAACATCCAAAATGGATTGATGAGAGAGAATAGGGTCTCTCATCATATAAACATAAAAATTAAAGTAAGAGTAATATAAAAGAACATCCCAATAACAAGAAATATGAGCTTTAAAAGGAATGACATAAAAGAGTGTTCTTAAAAAGAAAGAGATGAGTAGGATCCCTTACCTCGGGTCTGACTTGAATCGATCGTTCTTTAACGTCTTGAATAATAAACTTGAGTTAATTTCTACTTGCTTAAAAAACTTTTTCAAGTTCATTATTCCTTTTATATCAATTATTGACATGTTATAAACATTATGTAATCATTTATGTTAATAATGTTTGTTTTTGTCGAAATTTGGTACTTAAGTCAAAAGTGAACTTCTTATATTTACAAGTTGTTCACGTAGTCAAATATCCATTATCTCAATAATTATATTCATGATTTGGATATCATATATATCATATATATCCAGTATATACATGTATTTATAATATTAAATAATCATTTAAGAGTATGAAATGAAATGCACCGTTCATGGAGACGGTAAGCTGTATGTACGCATGAACGCTACTTTCATTTCTATGTGATATTAATGGAATTAAAACTAAATGAGAGATGTGTATATTTTTTATTCCAGAATTATATTCATCATTTATATTTATCATACATTATATATATCCATTATATGTACTTATAATAGTACATTACATTTGAGGATAAGAAATTAAATGCACCGTTCATGGAGACGGTAAGTCGTACGTACGCATGAACGCTTCTTTCATTTCTATCTCATACTTTAATGGAAAGAAAACAATAATTATATAAAGGTATATTATAATTCCAGTATAACATCATATATAATAACTTTAAATCCATCCTTTATACAACCCACATATGGAATTAACGAATCAAATCACTTTGAGGGGGCGGTAGTCCGCACTTCCTAAAATGAAGATTTTGCGTATATCCATAATGGAATCCATAAAGGTTTGCCACCAATGAAAAATACAGAAACTTAAGTAAAACATAAAAATTTTATGTATCATATATAAACATAGTGACATCTTAATGTCCATCTTTGAAGGTGTTATATGAGTGTTGAACAATCATCGTTTCGTGAGGCAGAAATTCGCCATCCACAGAAACAGTATGTTCTTTAACCATTAGATGAAGGTGTGTGTAAGTGTAGCTCGAATACATATTATAACAACATCATAGTATATTGAAGATACTGGAGTTGTTACAAAAGAAATTAATAAAAAGAGTTTAGGGGGTTGGAGAAGCAAAATAAAACAAAAGAGCACAAGTGAAGACGTTACCTTAAAATTGGGTAACTCCCTTTGGTTTGAACCAAATGAGTTTCTTGAAGAGCTTCCTGCCTACGTTAAGGATTCTAGGATGAGGAGAGGGATGTAGAGAGACAAAATTATCAGATCTTTGCCGAACCAAAGGCTTGAGAGGTGTGGGTAAGGTGGTAGAGGTGGGGGCCTTTTATAAGAGGAGAGGAGGGGCACTCTTGGTAAAGTATAAAATGTTACTTTATTTTCAAATGGTTTTAGGATTTTAATAGTCCCAAATTGATATAATTCGAGGTTAAGGTGATAAGGGTTCGAAATCCACCCATCTAATAGGTTTTGGACATGTGTATGTCTTAGAATTTACATTATCTTTCCATTTTATTTAAATCCTTTATTAATGAGGTCATCACTGCATCATCATGATGTCATAAATAATTTAATTATTTAATATCTAGAAATTATAAAAAAAATACTATGATGTAGGAAATACTTTTATCTTTCCAATGAATATTTATAGTCAAAATTATGACTTGTATAACCACATGTAAAAAGTTTTTTAGTAAAATAAATCATGTTTGTGACATTTTTATTTTAACTTTAAATAAAAGGCATAAATGTCATTATCAAACCCATGTGGCTCCATGGGGTACCAAAAATCGACCCACGGGTTGTCTTGGTCGGCCATAACTCATCCAATAGGGCTAGGAAAAGTGTCAATATATTTTCATTTTATTATAATATCATTTTTACCTTAAATCACACTAATTAACTTTAATCGTGATTAATAAAACATAAAAGTTACTTTTCATCAAAAATTATTTTCATCCCATTGAACCAAATTTTACATAAAAATTAGTATAATTTAAATAGGATTTTTGAAATTCAAATCGCAGAAGTGGTAAAGTCTCATTTAAACGAAAAATCAAATTTTGTAACCACCACTTTCTGGTTTCACTATTCATCAAAAATTGATGTTTTTCAGAAAAATACCAAAAATTCACCCTAAGCTATATTTGATATTCCGAATTCAAAAATTATGTCTATTTTACCAAATTCATAACATAGAAGTTCCATTAATTAATTTTATAATTAAATCCCGCTGTTAAAACAAATAGCGTGTTTTTATGAAACAATATCTTTCAAAAGATTGGCACTCATTTATGTCCAATATTAAAGTGATATTAATTACAATGACCACCATTGGATTAAATGGTAAAAATATATTCTATTTAAACTTTAAAACCATTTAAAAAGATAATCTAATCATATAAATAAATTAGATTAAAAAGAGGTTTTGAATTAAAATACTACATTTTCACTATTCATTAAAAATTGAACTTTTTCGGAAAAATACCAAAAATTTACACAAAGTAAATTTTGATGTCCCGATTATAAAGAAGAATTTTATTTTGTCAAATATAACACATAAAATTGTCAAAAAGTTTATTTAAAAGAGGTTCGCCATAAAAAGGCAGTTAATCGACCTTTAAAAAAATATTAGACTGTCTACGCTTAAAATTGGATTCATTCGCATTTTTAATCCTCTATCATTTATTGTTAAGAGTAAAAATATTTGACAAACATATATAATCATTTTTTAGTTAGTTCTGTTCATTCCCTCCATATCAACGGCTAGGCATTAACTACCATTTAAAATAATATTATTTTGTTATTAGAGTGAAACGTAAGATTCCCAAGAAACTCGTTGTTGCGTATTGGGTACACCATCGACCATAGAATCACCTTTAAAGTAATATTAATATTTTATTCACAAATATGGATAAATATAAAAATTTCATATTCTTTATTTACCTGGGGTGTTACATCCTTCCCCCCTTTTGGGAATTGCGTCCTCGCAATTTTAAAATTGAGCTTTGAAACATCCTTGAAAGTCCAACATCGGAACAAGAGTAGGTAAAACAATCACTTTAAAATAAAGAAAGATAAGTACAGAGGTCACCTGAGTAAACCCATACTAGGTTTCCATGTAGGAAAACATGGACATGGAGGAGAATATATAGGGTCATGTTCTGATGGAGAGTGATAGAAAACATATTTAGGAGAAAGGTAACCACAAGAAAATCACAAACATGTGATGGGTTAAACGGTATTCAATTCCCTAGTAGGAAAAGTTAACAGAAAACATTTTTGTTTTAAGTTACTCTTCATTGTGGAATTTATTTTTGAGCTTAACTAAATCATAATGAAACATAATTACTTGCTATGTAGACTTCCATCTTTTACTAGATTCCTTAATCAAACTCATATTTTTTCCAAAAGATGAACATTTAGGAAGACTTGTTCGCATTAAGAGTACTATAATAATTCTCCTGAGAATCACCTAATCCACAAAAGAGAACTATATATTTCCCATGTTTTTAGAAAAAATCCAGATAACCCAAAATCAACTTACTCTTAATTCATAAAATCATCTAACTAAAAATAATCATTCAAAATAACCAGGGACTTCACGTAGTCTAGTAGTAGGCGATAAATACCAGTCACACATTGGTTGTGGGTTCAATTCCCGCCGCTTTGTCCGACGCGACGGGTTGTCACACGGTCTGCGTGATGTCCTTTTTATAAAACTCCAAAAATAACCCTAACATGTTTTAACCTTAATAGTTTCCTTATACCTTTAATTTTCATCCAAATTCATTACGGTCTCAACATCTTAATTCTTGAAGTATTATTTCCCCACCATATGATAAAATAAAATGATTCCCAAAATGAATAACATCATACCTTGATCATGGCGTCCACTCGGTTTCATCGTCATCTTGCTCACGTAGGTAGAAGTCCCATGCATTACAACAATGATTTAGAGATCCTTTAAAATCATTTTCTTCCTCCATCCAAATACACCTTGTACTATATGGTTTATATGGGTGTTCATAGAAAAATAGTTTTGGAAAATAATCATGTATGACATATAATTCCAAAACATCTGATAAAACATGATTTCTATAAAATAGTCGGACATAATTTGAGTTGAAACTTTCTAATATTGGTCTTTCTAAAATACCATAAGTATGTGCAGAGAGACTATATTTTAAAATCAAATATAAATAGGTTGCGCAAGGGTCTCCTTCCTTGGCACCATCGTTAAAATCATAATATGCTTCAAATTCTTGTGATGAGGTAAAATATTTGAAAATACCTTGATAATATTTACCTTTCTTGAAAATATGAGAATATTGTGAAAATAGTATTTGTCTAAAAACAACCCATGATCCATGATGATAATGAGGTATAGTGGAGGTGTTTGATATCTCAAACAACTGCTTGGAAGTTAGTTGTATGCTAGAAAAAGTTTCACAATCATCCGAACATGACTTTGCAATAATTATTGCAAGCATTTCATTAGGAAGAGACAGGAATGTCGTTTGAGATCCTTATCCTTCCATTCGTAACCGACTTTACTCGACCTGAAAAAAAGTTATAAAACAAGGGTTTAACTGAAATAATAGATATCGGGACTAATCATGTGTCTAACAAAAACTCATAATCCCTAAAGTTTTCTAAACTAACCTCTGATACCAACTATAAGGCCCTGGCCTTAAACCTTACTTACTATTGAATTAAATGAATAATTCACATTGAGGATATTTTCAGGTTTAGAGTTTTAGAGAATTAGGACATAACTATTACATCTCAAAAGATTAAAAAGTATAAACTTTTACTAAGTTTCCATAAAATAAAAACTCTTAAAAAGACACATGTCCAGTTCCATGTTTTAGGTTGCATGACTTTCCCTTGATCCCATCCTTGACCCTATTCCACATTAGGTCCTCTGAAAAACATTTCAAAAACATGGGATGAGCATAAAAAGCTCCGTAAGGGATACACAAAGAATGAAAACTGTTAGTTTTTCAAAACAACAAGTAAACCATGTATACTTTATCAAAGTAATAATTTTCACCTTTTCGAAGTAGTAAAAAAATTTCACCGAATAAAATTTCATTACTTACCCTTCTGTAACCAAAAGATTACCATAAAGCCCATATAAAGATCACATAACATATAAAGGTGACTTGGGACATAAACATACTTAAGTGGAATAACCATACGGTCAACTTCCACACATATCACTTAATGGAATAGCCATACGGCCAAATTCCATACATACTTAATGGAATATCCATATGACCAACTTCCATACCCAATGCATTGGAGGTTTTAACATAA
This sequence comes from Viscum album, assembly GCA_963277665.1. Lineage (NCBI taxonomy): Eukaryota > Viridiplantae > Streptophyta > Magnoliopsida > Santalales > Viscaceae > Viscum > Viscum album. The sequence continues at coordinate 915,530,899 of OY728150.1, forward strand.
CCACTCGTCTTGGTATTCATGGCACCACCCGTCATAATGTCCAAGTACCATTATAAAATCATAACACATAAAACCAATATAAAGGAATGATAACATTTCCACATTTCAATCACAATATATCATTTAAATATATTGACATAATAGAATACTTTATCAAAACCATATTCAATACCAAAATACATAAAATAGTATATGGTATTTATTTTATTTTAAAAACATTACGGCTTGTTGAGGAAGCCAAAGATCAAATAATACTCACGGCGGCGGAAAATGTCGTTGTCACCACGTACGTTAAAAGAAACATTCTTTTTTTCGTTTATTAAAATGCTTCATAGAAAAATATTCCTTTTGTATAAAATTAAAAGTCCAAGGGGTTTATACACCGTATAAATGAAAGTTGTGTATAAATCGAAATATGCCTCAATGAAAGGAGATTGAGACGAATTCCCTTACAAAGACGGTATCCTTGGTTTAAGGATAAATCAATTACATAATTTTGTGTGACAAACGAATACACCAAATATAAGTGGATATTAAGTGTAAAACAATCATAGGTTATTCACACATATTCACAGAACTACATATTCAAGGAGTATAAGTTTATCCCAAAGAATCAAATTTGGGTTAAGAAGTTCCCTTGCAAAAATTTGACAGCCTAATGGCGTCACTACAAAATTCAGAAAATGAGTTGATGAGAGATAAAAAGGGTTTCTCATCACATGGAAATAAACTTTAAATCAATAAGGATATAGAAGAACATATCCAAACATAATAGTATGTGAATTAAAAGACATAACAAAAGAAGTCTTTTAAATGAGGAGGGTGAAAGGTTCCCTTACCGACATGGGTATCTTTTGAAACATACACCCCGTGAAAGAAGGACAATACAACATTGATGTAAATACTCATAAATGAAAGTATATTACACAATGAGTAAAATAATGGGATGTACATACAACAATCAAAGGAAATTGTGTCAAATGTAGCATAAATATCACAGGAATAAAAGTGAGATAAAAAAATCCCTTACGAAAACTCGGCAGCCTAACAGCGCCACTTAAAACTTCCAAAAATGGATTGATGAGATCAAATAGGGTCTCTCATCATATTAAAATAAAATTTACAGCAAGAGGAATATAAAATAACATCCCCCATCATGACAAAGAGGATCTTAAAAGAAGTAACATGAAGGAGAGTACTTAAAATGAAAGAGAGAGGTTAGATCTCTTATGAAAATTCGGCAGTCTAACAGCGCCACTCAAAACATCCAAAATGGATTGATGAGAGAGAATAGGGTCTCTCATCATATGAACATAAAAATTACAGTAAGATTAATATAAAAGGACATCCCAATAATAAGAAATATGAGCTTTAAAATGAATGACATAAAAGAGTGTTCTTAAAAAGAAAGAGAGGAGTAGGATCCCTTACCTCAGGTCCGACATGACTCGATCGTTCTTTAACGTCCTGAATAATAAACTTGAGTTAATTTATAACTGCTTAAAAACCTTTTTCAAGTTCATTATTCCTTTTATATAATTTATTGACATGTTATAAACATCATGTAATCATTTATGTTAATAATGTTTGTTTAGTCGATATTTGGTACTTAAGTCAAAAGTGAACTTCTTATATTTACAAGTTGTTCACGTAGTCAAATATCCATTATCTCAATAATGATATTCATGATTTGGATATCATATATATCATATATATCCAGCATATACATGTATTTATAATATTACATAATCATTTATGAGTAAGAAATGAAATGCACCGTTCATTGAGACGGTAAGACGTGCGTACGCATGAACGCTTCTTTCATTTCTATGTCATATTAATGGAATTAAAACTAAATGAGAGATGTGTATATTTTTAATTCCAGAATTATATTCATCCTTTATATGTATCATAAATCATATATATCCATTATATGTACTTATAATAGTTCATTACATTTGAGGATAAGAAATGAAATGCACCGCTCATGGAGACGGTAAGCCGTACGTACGCATGAACGCTACTTTCATTTATATGTCATACTTTAATGGAAAGAAAACAGTAATTATATAAAGGTATATTATAAATCCAGTATAAAATCATATATAATAACTTTAAATCCTTCCTTTATACATCCCACATATGGCATTAACGAATCAAATCACTTTGAGGGGGCGGTAGTCCGCACTTCCTAAAATAAAGATATCACGTATACCCATAATGGAAGCCATAAAGGTATGTCACAAAAGAAAAATAGAGAAGCTTAAGTAAAACATAAAAATATTATATATCATATATAAACATAGTGACATCTTAATGGCTACCTTTGAAGGTGTTATATGAGTGTTGAACAATCATCGTTTCGTGAGGCAGAAATTCACCATCCACAGAAACAATATGTTATTAAACCATTATATGAAGGTGTGTGTCAGTGTAGCTCGAATAATTATTATAAAAACATCATAGTATATTTAAGATACTGGATTTTTAACAAAAGAAATGAATAAAAAGATATTAGGGGGTTGGAGAAGCAAAATAAAACAGAAGAGCACAAGTGAAGACGTTACCTTAAAATTGGGTAACTCCCTTGGGTTTGAACCAAACGAGTTTCTTGAAGAGCTTCCTGCCTAAGTTACGGCTTATAGGATGAGGATAGTGATGTGGAGAGACAAAATTATTAGAGATTGGCCGAACCAAAGGCTTAAGAGGTGTGGGTAAGGTGGTAGAGGTGGGGGCCTTTTATAAGAGGATAGGAGGGGCACTCTTGGTAAAGTATAAAATGTTACTTTTTTTTCAAATGGTTTTCGGATTTTAATGGTCCCACATTGATATAATTCGAGTCTAAGGTGATATGGGTTCGAAATACACCCATCCAATAGGTTTTGGACATGTGTAGGTCTTAGAATATACATTATCTTTCAATTTTATTTAAATCCTTTGTTAATGAGGTCATCACTGCATCATCATGATGTCATAAAGAATTTAATTTATTTAATGTATAAAAATTATAAAAAAAATAATATGATGTAGGAAATAATTTTATCTTTCCAATGACTATTTATACTACAAATTCTGTCTTGTATAACCACATGTAAAAATTGTTTTAGTAAACCAAATCATGTTTGTGACATTTTTATTTTAACTTTAAATAAAAGGCATAAATGTCATTATCAAACCCAAGTGGCTCCATGGGGTACCAAAAATCGACCCATGGGTTGTCTGGGTCGTCCATAACTCATCCAATAGGGTTAGGAAAAGTGTCAATATATTTCATTTTATTATAATATCATATTTTTCCTTAAATCACACTAATTACCTTTAATCACGATTAATAAAACTTAAAAGTTACTTTTCATCAAAAATTACTTTCATCCCATTGAACAACATTTTACTTAAAAATTAATATAATGAAAATTGGATTTTTGAAATTCAAATCACAGAAGTGGTAAAGTCCCATTTAAACGAAAATTAAATTTTGTAACCACCACTTTGTGGTTTCACTATTCATCAAAAATTGATGTTTTTCAAAAAAATACCATAAATTCACCATAAGCTATATTTGATATTCTGAATTCAAAAATTATGTCTATTTTACCAAATTCATAACATATAAGTTTCATTAATTAATTTTATAATTAAATCCCGTTGTTAAAACAAATAGCATGTTTTTATGAAACAATATCTTTCAAAAGATTGAAACTCGTTTATGTCCATTCTTAAAGTGATATTAATTAAAATGACCACCTTTGGATTAAATGGTAAAAATATATTCTATTTACACTTTAAAACCAATTAAAAAGATAATCTAATCATATAAATAAATTAGATTAAAAAGAGTTTTTGAATTAAAATACAACATTTTTCACTATTCATTAAAAATTGAACATTTTCGGAAAAATACCAAAAATTTACACAAAGTAAATTTTGATGTCCCGATTATAAAGAATAATTTTCTTTTGTCAAATATAACACATAAAATTGTCAAAAAGTGGATTTAAAAGAAATTCTCCATAAAAAGGCGGTTAATCGACCTTTTAAAGAATATTAGACTGTCTACGCTTAAAATTGGATTCATTCGCATTTTTAATCCTCTATCATTTATTGTAAAGAGTAAAAATATTTGACAAACATATATTATCATTTCGTAGTTAGTTCTGTTCATTCCCTCCATTACAACGACTAGACATTAACTACCATTTAAAATAATATTATTTTATTATTAGAGTGCAACGTAAGATTCCCATGAGAATCGTTGTTGCGTATTGGGTACACCATAGAGAATAGCATCCCATTTAAAGTAATATTAATATTTTATTCACAAATATGGATAAATATAAAAATTTCATATTATTTATTTACCTAGGGTGTTACAAACATCCTTTCAAAACCAAGACCATCCCTATAGGCAATGTGAGATGGTAGTCTCTAACAACTACAACAGCGATTCTGGCTCTGTTGGATGCTCGTAGATCTACCTCCCCTTGATCAATCTTCTTGAATCTACTTGGTTCCTATAATTGGATACAGATGTGAGCACCACAAGTAGTATCTAATACCCAATTTGTAGAAACATATAGATTTCATTCGATGACAAACACACCTGAAGCGTCCCCTTGCTTCCTAGGCTGGGTGTAGTTTTTCTTCTAGTGGCCCTTCTTGCCACATGCGAAACAAACAGCCTCATGTTCTCTTTCCTCCCCTTTGATCTTCATTTTCTTGGAAGGCCTTGAAGAATATTTGGGCTTAAATCTCTTCACATTCCCTTTCCTTTTATTCACCATAAGGATAGAAGGATTTTCATGCTTCATGTAATTATATACTTAGATAATAAGGATAAGGTGATCAGATTGAGATTTCTCAATGTTGTTCATGTTGAAATTAACAACAAACATCGAGAAGCTCTGGGGGAGTGATGCAAGAATGAGACCGGTGCCCAGTTCTTCAGGGAGTTTAAACCCTAAAACCTCCAAGCGCTCAATGTAGCCAATTAGCTTTACTACATGAGACCCAGCTGGGGAACCCTCTCTAAGCTTGCTCTGAAATAGAGCCTTGGATATCTCAAAACATTCATGTCTGGCTCTCTCTTGGTATAGACCACGGAGGGGCTTGAGCATGATATAGGAATCCATGTCTTCATGAGACTTCATGAGCTCACTAGTCATCGATGATAGCATCAAACATTGAATGTCGAGACCGTCGTTTAAATGTTGATTATAGTCCGGGAAATCTTCATCACTCACCCATGGGGTAGGAGAATCAGGAAGTGGGGACTCCATCACGTAAAACTTTCGTTCATGGTGTAGGATAACCTGAAGGCGCCTAAACTATTCCTGAAAGTTACTACCGGTGGGGATATTGTCTTTATCCAGAATTAATCGTAGAGAAAATGTGGTTGAAGAGTTTGTCATTTCGATTCTACAAATTAAAATAGAAAATTTATTAGTACTTTGTTGATTACATTTTATGAAAAATAATAAATGAATTTATTAATTCTCCAACTATTTTATCACGTTCGAATGACCCTCACCATTGAACTCAAAATGTCCAGTTTCTTTGACATTCTAGTGGAAAGGATCCATATTACCCTTCGCATAACACCAACAAGGTTTGGTCAAGCTATTTGAAGGTATTTAGGTAGGTATGCCTTTTCCAACTATGAGCTTACAGTTCCTTGATCTGTTGAGTGGAATCCACAATCCTGAAATCCTGACTTGGATTTCCTCAACTCTTGCCTCCAATATTACATCATGTATAGCAAGGGCTACTCCTCTTGATTTAATATGGTTAAGTCAACCCGAAACCTTTCATAAAGGCTTCTGTTATGAAAGTAAGTGTCCCAACAAGTGTTGATCAAACACATAGTTTTATTGAGTATTTCCCTTAATCAGGTAACGGAAGGCTTGGTCTGACTTAATATGGTATTTGAGGGATTTTATTCTTTATGTGTATTTTTGCATTATCACATGCTTGTTAATATCAAGTGATGATTTCTTAAGTGATTAACCATGTTCTGATAATGTTTACACATAGTCCAGTTTTTATTTTATTCCATCTTTGCATGATTGTTCATTTTATTAACTATGTGATCACGAAAACACATACATAATAAATAAACTAGGCAATTCAGATAGAAATAAAATAATATGGAATGATCATGAGCTTCTATCGGTTAGCTTATCTAGCAGTTTTGATAAGCTAACCCTGACCTAAGGAAAACACCTTGAACATGATGGTTTGTGTTTTGCAGCTCCCACCTGTCCACCATTGTATCTTATTGCGTCGGTTTCACCTCGTCTTCTAGATTTGAACCGTCTCCTTTGTCTTGGGGAGATCCTCTATTACATGGGTTTACATTAAAGAAACCCTGGGCACTTAGGCCCTCCATTTCATTGGAAGAAGGCTCGCAGGCCAACAAATTTAAATTAAATAAATTTAAATGAAACCATATACATAAAAAGGGTCTTTGGCCTAGCTCATGATCATCTATAGTATGCAACAACATTTACGCATATTTAGAATTCAAATTCTTTTAATAGTTCTTTAATTTAAGATAAGTCACGCTCGAATTCAATTAATTATGATCTTATAATTAATCAATTCTTTACCTTAAATTCCTTTCTGAATTTCCTTGAGATTATTCTCATCCACATTCCTTGTACGGGTCTTTGTACATTGGATAAAATGTGGTGAAATTCCATTTCTGGAAAGTACACGACATGTAGTTTATTATTACATGGCATGTATTTCTTTTCACTATTTATCCAAATTACACACTGGGGATTCGATGTGTTTTCTGTACTTTGGAAATTTTGGAGTACACGGCGTGTAGATAAATCATTCACAGCTTGTATTCCTTGTTATACAGTAACCAGCCTGGAGATCTCATGTACATGGTACACAGCTTATCCTTGTTCACGGTTTCACTTGAGCCATAATGGACTACACGACATGCTGCTCCAACATACACGTCATGTATTCCGGTTCCACACGCCGTTCAATTCTGGTCAACACGACATGATTAATACTTAGGGATATTCAATTCTCACGGCGTGGTTTGGTGGACCAGTGATGGTTCATTGAATCTAAGTACACTGCGTGTAGTTTTAATTACACATTGTGTAATTCCGTGTTCTACAGACAAAAAGAGTGGCTCCTCCGGATGAGTTCCTCATTTTTATTTTCACCAAAAATTAAAATTAAAATGTTGTTTCTATGATATGAATCGAGAAATGAAGGAGGAAGAATAATTATCATTTATTCATATTAATACCACGATATATTTCAAATTGAATCAAATATAAATGTGTAAATTATCAACAAAAATTAAATAACTATAATCAACATTGTAACCTCCCTCTGATACCTTTTGAAAGTTCTGGGCGCAGCGGAAGTGCGTGGGTGGATGTTACCACTTGGATTATTTTCATTAAAAATAATCAATCCGGGATCAATACGATGATAAACGCCAGTCTCCAGGGATCGAATCACTAAAATGGACAGAGAAAAGAAAATTCATAGACCCACAAAGTAGGATTGTTATAGGTTGATTATAATTAATATAATAAATTTAAATTAATTACCTTTTGGGTGTTCATTCATTGTTGATGTTCTTGATCACGTTTCGGTGTGATTCGTCATTGCGTCGCAGAATCCAATTGTATACTTCCTCTATCAGTGATCCACATGTGTACCTCATATCTCGGGACATTTCCAAAGGAGTCTCCGGGTGCTAGAATGGAAAAAACCTTTTCTTGCATTGTCCGCCTTTGATCATATTTACCCTAATGGAAGAGGATCTCTCTCGGTCTAGAGAGCGTTCTTGGAGGAAGAGGTTCTTTCGGCATTGAAATAATTCTCCAGTGGAGTTGTCTTTAAAAGATTTGTGGTTGTGAGGATATTTATAATCGAGGTAGAGGTCTTAGAGTTATGATAATAAATAAACACGTTACACATTTCATTTATTTCATTAACTCTTATTGAAAACCCCTATGTCGAATATTAATTCCTTGACATGCGCTCACACTGATTATAATAAATATCATTTAATAAAACAATATTATATCCTCAAAATCCCGACTGGAAAAACTACAGGGCGTGTAATAATAAATACACAGTGTGTACTTGTTTTTCATTGAAAACTACACAACGTGTATATTAAATGTACACGATGTGTACTTGTTTTCAAAATAAAAACTACACAACGTGTAATAATTAATACACGTCGTGTACTTGTTTTCATTTTATTCTTCCTCCAACATTAAAACTATTTAGGCTTCCTTGAATAATTATTAAACCACGTAAGAGAATAATCTTTATTCTACATGAGATACTTGAATACACAGTGTGTGACCCTCTAGGCCTCTTTCTCATTGGCATTAGGCGGGTTTGCCTAAAGTCCAAGATTCCTATCTAGCAACGGGTCAAGGCACCCAAGAGAAAGAAGTTTATGCCGCATTGATGTATCACCACATACAAATGCTTACTTTGTAATTTAATCCCATTGTCTCAATATCTCATCAGGCAGGTTTCATGGCAGTGTCATAAACCTATATACTTGATCTGTCGTTCTTTGAATACCTGAAATAAACTCGTCGTTTACACCATGGCCATGGAGTTTAATGCGAGAGTTCTATTTCAATCAAAGGGATGAGATATCAACATCCATAAATGGAAGGGGCAAATCCTTCCTCTACTTATCCATTAACAACATGTCACTCGTGACGCACCCAACTTACCCTACTTCCCTCCAACTATCTTCATGACGGTTTTCGTCAGTAAATCTAAGTGCACGAGTCCTGACATGAGTTAATGATAATATTCCAGTCTAAGGACCATTATACACGCATACAGATAGTAATGTCCGATGACACCAAGACATGCAGAATTACTAATGGTGGGTCTGTTATCATAATCTCATATCTTGTAGATTACTAAGTGCAAACTCTATGAGAGAGAGTCTCGTCTTCTTATGAGTACTCGCACATGAAGGTCTGTATACTATGTGTCATATCATAGTATGTCATCCAACCACAGAACTTTATTTAAGAATATTGTTATATCATTTCAAGGTTCTCATCATAGCAGGGATCTTCCATGACCTTATCAATGCAAAAAATATTCCAGGACATTTATTATATTATAGTCATGTAGAACAATGAACAATATATAATAAGTGAACATTTACATAATCAAAGTACAAAACAGTTGGTTCTCAGGACACCAACCCTTACAAGAATGAAGCTCACCAAAGATAACACAAAATAGGGTTCTATATAGGAAAACATGGATAGAGGAAAAATATACCATCATGTTTTGATAGAGATTTATAGAGAACATTGATAGGAAAGGGTTAACATTCACAATGCTAGAATATGAGGATGATCTAAGAGACCATTGGATTCATCCAGAAACAAAGTACTTGGGAAACATTATTGGTTTTAAGATCATTTCCATAAATATTAAGAAATAATTACATCATATAATAATAAAAAATTAATAACACTTACATGAAATGTAGATTTATATCTTTTAACTAATTTATTCCGAAAACTCATCATTCTCCCCAAATGTTAAGAAAACATAAAAATATTCTATTTATCCTAATCGTATAGGGTGAAACAAATTAATTTAAACTTATTATATTAGACCATTTAAATAAAAAAATACATAATAGAAACCAAGAAATTGTGTAGGCCATTTGTATGTGATAAAGCTTTGTCACACTTCAAATATGGGTTCAATTCCCACAATGTTGTGTAACATGAAAAGTTGTCAACTGACATGCGGGTTGTCCCTTTCATAAAACAATATTATTACAACATTACAAAAAATTACCTTATGAAATATTTTATCTTTAAAAATTCTAATTAATGTCCAAATTAAAATATTCCATAATTTAATCTTATTTAAAATACTTCTATCCAAACTCACAGTCTAAAAACATTTATAGGGAATGTCACAAAACTTAATGATGATATTTTTTGTCACGTAACAAGAATTTAAAGACCTTAATCATGTATTATCATAAAACATGGTAATGATATGAATTCCCATAAAACCCTATCTAAATATGTTCATGATTCTTTATTCCTTACATAGAACATAAAATATTGGATGTAATTCTTATATCCAAAAATGATGTAAAAATCAAACAATGATGGAATAAAAAAAACTATTAATTAGTTCAAAGGTAGTTGATAATATCGAATATTCATTAACCAAATCAATAATATCTCTTTTATTTTTGTATCAGTAACATATTATGGTTAATATTTCCCTATATCATTTATTTTCCAAAATGATTAACTTGCAACTATTTCACTTTACTTGTTTCCATAAAATATCAAATCATTAATGAAATAGTACTACAGTACAATCTATATTTACTCCACCATTCTTATAACCATTACATTTCTAATAAAATATTCAAATTATATAACTCTCGAATCCCAAAAAAAAACAAATATATTAATTATTTGGTTTTGACTATAGTAAAAAAATATCCTTGATATTTATCCCTTTGATTTTTATGAGCTATATTTATTTGAGGCTCACTACATTTATTTTCATAGTTCCCCATTTAATTAAATATGAAACAATAAATATCGTCCTTTTCTATCATCTATTTTCATTAATTTTCCTAGTTAACCTTTTCTCCACACTTATAACAAACACCCAATCCTTTCCAGAACATTCTAAGGTGATTCTTTCAGCAATTATCACAAGTGGAAAATCCTTATTTCCCTTCTTTTGTTTATCCATCCCTTTCTCCAGTATCTTCTTGTTCTATTAATTTCCCTTAATGTCATAAGATATAGAAAATTAATTTTCATTCTTTGAAGAATATTATTCTATATCTTCACATGATGAGAAAGATTTTGAGACCCATGCCTGTTAGAGGAATGGTTTTAACCTATAAATGAAGCAATCAATCTTGCTTCTTCAGCAAGTTATGTATTTTGGAGTATAGCTTGCTAACCATTTGAAGTTAGCTTCATACATTGAAACATTATCATCATACTTCTACCTTAGACTTAGAATTTCCTCTTTATATCCACTCATAGATCACGAGGAATGTATTTTTCTATGAAACGTTCCTTAAACTCCCTCTATTCCTTTTTTGATACTTCTTCTTCCTCCATTATATTTTAAATTAATTCCCACCATTGATCCTCATCTCCTAAGAGATGATAAAAATCCATGAAAATTTCCCCCTTTCAATACATCCTAAAAGAATAAATATTTTATCTTAGGATCATATCCATAGCTCATCTATAAATAGATTTGAAGTCCCATTTAATGTTGGAGGTTGTTGTCTCATGAAGCAATATAACATTGATCCTCCATAATGTGGATCAATCCTCTCCATATGGGTATAGTTATTATTCAAAACCTACGTTAGTTGTCCCTATATGGTTATAAGTTGTACAGAACTAGTTTTAGCTCCTTCTCAAACATCATTATCTTCCATAGGAGTGAAATCCCTACATTTATTATGTGCTCTGATACAATTTCCATTTCTTCCACTATGAGGAATTTCTAAACAATGGAACACATAATATTAGGTTATGAATCATAATGTATAATTCCAAACTAGTAAAATATATAACATAAGTTGAAAACATTGTTCATATCTAATCTCAGAATAAAAATGGTTTCTTTGGGGGGAAAATTTAATTTTAAATCTATCATAATGGTTTGTTAAGAAAATTTGATTTATACTAAGAATATACCTAGAGACTATTAAACCAAGTGTGTAGTATGGCCCTTTTCCATGTACCAAGTTTCCTCAAGATAAACTCAAAAAACATTTTCAGATTTAATACTCCAAGTTACATGTGTTCTAGAACCAAGTCCACATGTTGTATCTATATAGGGATGTATGTTCTATGAATACCTATAAATATCTACATTAGAAAAATTTTATGAAGTTCTTCTAAGAATATCCTAAAATTATATGTTAGTGTTATGTTCCCTAATATATGTTTTTTAAATCTATTTCCAAGCTTATTTCTATACTTTCTTTGATACCAACTATAAAGCCCTAACCCCAGGAGCCCGGAGTGGGTGCATTATTTTAATACATCGGCATGATTAAACATAATTAAATCCTGAAGGATAGATAAATTTATAAGAATTAGAAAATATATTAAATTCTTCTTAAATTATAATTCCAAACATGAAATTCAACATAAATAATATTTTTATAATTTCATTATTCTACAAGATTAACCATACTTATTAGTTATAATACAATTCCTAGAATCTTGGGAAAATAAAACATAATAAAGGGGTGAGCTCAGATAATTAGTAAGGGTAAGCATACAAAAAAAGATAATATGAATAAATAATCATAATCCATAAGGAAACACATAAAACTAAAACACAATCCCTTTAAACATAATCATGATCAAAATATGGAAAAAATAAATAATACCATATCAAAAAAGCATACCCATGAATGCACTACTATTAAAATAATCACATTTAATAATCATATCTAATATCATAACAACATAATGCATAATTATGAACATCTTCACTATCATGATATATCCTCAAGATAACTACGGTCATGATCTATCCTTATGAATGTTTAAGAATGTTGTTAGAAACCCATATGATCTTTGTCAAGGTATATCCTCCTGACAATCTAAAACTGCATAGAAAGAAAACATGAAGGGTTTGCTGCCAACAAATTTTGTCTCATAAACATATGGATGCATTGAGGGGATATAGTAGGACCCACCCGAAACTTAATATTTCCAAAGCATTCCACTTATTAAAGGGTTGAAACATAACAAAAACATTCATATTAAAACTAGCATACGAAATGTTAAAAAATTAACTATAGTCCATAAGTGGTATAAAATATATCATACACAATGAAACATATCACAAACCCCTAAATATAATACTTCTTTTGTATCATAATAAATCTATAACAATTAAGCATAAAATCCAATAAAGGATGTTGACATAGATGAATATAATCTAATAAAATCATTAAAACTCCTTGAGATAAATATCCCATTTTTTTACTTTGTAAAAGTCATGTATTTTTAAATAAACAATTTTCATCCAAAAAATAACCATATAATCTTGTAGGGGATGATTCAAACATTATGTAATCATGATGGTGGAACTATCCACTCACATTGTATAATTTAAAAATGCATTCATTCATTAATTTTTTGAAATGGTCATAATGTACCTTTATCTGGAAAATGACCAAATGGTTCATTTCAAAAAAATATATAAAAATTAAAACATGGGTATAAATGTCTTTAAACAATTTTATTGGAATATTAATAATATTTTGAGATAAATTTTTATGAAACTTGGGTTTTGATGATAAATATGTCCCAGTAGATACTTACATATAAATAACCACTGATTATAATGAGATTATAAAATTCACCCTTACCTTGTACCTTTTGTTAGTCGAGTGTGTCTTAACCTCATGTATAATGGTTAATTTATGTTATTAAATTATTCCCTAACCATATACATATTTATGATATTATATATGACAATATTATTTCATTTAGATTATAATATTCTATTATTACCATTGTTTCAGTGGTTAACTGCTTCATTTTCCCTTGCATTATTTGTCTTGTAAGTCATTTTTCATATGAATAGGATATATTTTATTCATATACATAACTATATTATGTTAATAAATATTATATTTACTAATAAAATTAATTTTATAATAATTAATTAATAGTTAATGTGGGGAACGATTCTCACCGCCTTGTAGAGACGGTAGGCCATATGTATGCATGAGTGACATTATCATTCTCTTGGTGGTTAAATAGTTTGTAATTGGATCGTATATTAATTATACAGAATAATTATAATTTTTATTCATTAATTAAATCAATTATAATAATAATTACACTCATCCAAATAATTTATTTTTGAATAACATATTACACCACAACGGGGAGTCGGTAAGTTGTACATACGCACAAATGGTGATTTTGTTATTCATAGGATGGATAAAATAAGTAATATGGTTTTTCTATAATTATAATAAAATAAAAAATGTACAAGGTATTGGGGTTATTATTTTAGTATGTAAATAATATATATAGAGTATGTATAAGTAGAAAAGAACTTTGAATGGTGTAATAAAACAATTACATTTTTTCAGTTATGTCATTTTTATTTTCACAAAAAGAATAATTGGATGGGTTTATGAACAAATTTTTCAATCTAGGATTGTGAAAGGGAATCATGGAGTTGAAATGGATATGGGTTTTCCAATAAAAAGGGATTTTGTGGTGTGAATTATAGAGAATGAGAAGTAGTTTTTTATAAGAGAGGTGAGGGGCACTTTTGAAAGATATTAAAATATTAATTTATTATAAATTTATTTTTAGTTTATAATAGCTCCAATGTATTTTATTTAAAAGATGAATGAGGAAGAGTCTAAATACTCTAATCCAATAGGTTTTATTCATGTTTAGGTCACAATATTAACCATATACTTTAGATTTAACCCATAGTTATATAGTTTATCTCTTACCATGGATTATTGTATTTGTACACTACATGGTTAATATAGTAACTATTCAATACCAAGAGAAGCTAAATTAGACTATTTATGATTATTTTATCACTATAAAATTTATTTCTCCAGATATTATATTTATATGACCATTATATCAGTTAATTGATTATGATTTATTTTAAAATCTCATTTAGGTCAATTTTTACACTATTTAATACTTAGTTGTTTGAAATCATACCAACATGATTATTTTGATAAAGATGAATTAAAGAAATAATAACATGTCATAGTAATCCATAAAATTTTTGTATGGATTCAAATATTTAAAATTATATTTATTTTAATTTTTATAATATCATTTATTTTATTCTTTTATAAATAACTATATTATTACATCATAATTGTGCAAAAATTAAATTTAAAAATATAATTCCTAAAAAATAAAAATAAATAACCCAGATTTAGAATTTTTTTATCTTAATAATGAATATTTATAGTCTATTATACCACTTATATACTCCCCATATTAAAAAATATTTTAGTAATAAGAGTCATGTTTATGATATTTTTGCATTTACATAAAATTTAATGTTATAAATGTCTTAATCCCAACCAATTGGATTTTAAAGGCCAAAGGTTCTACCCAATAATTGTTTTGGTCAACCATGACTCATCCAATATGGTTAGGATAATTGTAAGGGCAATTTTATATTATTATCATATTATTTGTACCTTTAATTACCTGATTTACATTTAACTGTGGTAAATAAAATTCAGAAGTTAGTATTGAAAAAAAATTGGTTTGATCCTAATAGACCAAATTTTTTACCCTAATTATGACCATATAAGTTGGATTTTTAAAATTCAATTCAAAAATGCATTAAAATTATTTTCAATGTAATTATGAAAACCTAGATTTAAGGAGGGTAAAAAGACATGAAAATTGTTCAATGAATTTTTAAAATATAAATTTATTATAAAATTGATTTCAATAACCTAAATTGGGTTTATTTTTATATTATCTATCTATTGTGACCTTAAAACAAATTTAAATAAATATAATTATTTAAATGATATAGTCGGGGTTTAAACAATAATGTCTTGTTTTACTATTAATGAAAAACTAAAAATTTTCAAAAATTTATAAAAATATCACTCTATATAATATTAACATTCATAATTAATAAATAAAGACTATTTTTCCAAATTCAATTTCTAGGAGTGTCTAAATTTAATTTTATTAATGTTCACAAAAGGTCATAAAAAGTAGTTCCTTTATAAAAATAGCATTTCTAAACATATAACTAGTTTTATGAAACTTATATATTTCATTATAAAAACGTTATATTTATGTGAAAACATTATAAATAATACTAAAAAATTATATATTACTATTTATTTTACTATATTTAATGGATCTATTTTAAATATATAATTTAAATAATTATAATACAAAAGTGTTGTTTCATATTAACTCAATATTTTGTGTACCACAAGACAAGTCGATGTTGTGTGAAACAATAGCTATTAAAGATAATTTACTATGATATATTTGGGTGTTTAAAAAATAAAACTCTACTCAAGAGGCAAGATCAATAACTACTATTCCCTTTCAAGTGGCTGGATCCACTCTGGTTGATGTTGATGCTACTAAGGTATTCTAAGGAAGCTCTTTCATCACTAATGGGTTGAGATTCCAAGATTCTAAAATCATTGACATTATAACGAGATCAAAATGAGGTGGTAAATGATCAAAAGAAGGTTCAGAAGTGAACTATTTCCAGGGAATCACATCTTGTGCAACTACTATAGTGCCCAAAACATATAGAAATGGCTTCTTGATATTTCAAAAGACTATGATAATGTATCCTCCTCTCCTCATATAACTAAATAAATACTTCTTCTACTCTATTAATATCTTGACTATAAAAGTCTTAAACATTAATTTTTCGGGCTATTCCTTGAAATCCCTAGTAAAATGTAACATCCTTATGTTTTTATAAAAAACATGAAATGATAATTTAACTCATGTTTGGTATATACCATGGAAATATAGTGTTTAATAGAAATTGTTATTTTTTCCCTATCACAGGAGGATTTATTTAAAAACATTTTAACGAATTTATTAATGTCCTCACCATGTTGTCAAATATGCCTCATGTCCTCCTGATGAGATTAATGAATATCACCAATAACAACTTGTGTCACCTATATAAATATATATCTCTTCGTTGTAGCGTCAAAATAGGATGAATGTGGTGGAGCACAAGATTTTGATGCAACAATAGGTGAACACTCTTTCCTCTTTGATAAAGCTACATGAATAAAAGAAAAGGAGGTCCTCATCTAATTCCGTAATAGATCAAATATCCTCCATCTCATTGGCCGATCTCAAATTCTCAATTTTAACTTCTAGAATATTAAAACTTATCTTTTTTCAGAATGAGACATACAACCAACTCAAAAAGGTGATGGGCATGAGCATCAATAATATGGGTTATAGGAGAATCTTGATACATCCAAATTCCACAAATTCAAAATTCATCCTATCTATAAAAAACAATAAATTATATATGTAAGTATCATATAAAGTAATAATAGTCACAACTATTTTTGTAATGGTAATTTGAACCTTTTCATGATATGTTTTAGAGGATTTATCTGATGAAAAGGACAAAATATCACAAGCATTAGTAATATACTTTAAAAGGAACCCATTTGGATCATTCCAAACATTAAATAAGATAATAAATCCACCATTCTATTTTGGAATAATTTGGACATCACCACTCCACTACTCAATTTAATTAGGATAAGATAGTCTTAAAAATTTGGAACCTGGTGATGGATCCCTATGAGATGATAACTCATCCCTTACCAAGGAATTTATAAACTAATCATCTCTATGGTGGTCATCTTCTTCTATAAAAAACTTTTCCTCGGAGTAGTTTAATCTATGATGCACATACCCTGGGAACTTCTCCCACACATCATGAGCTACCACATGCACTCCAGCTGAAGAAAAATAAATATGATCAACTCTAATAGAACATGGGGATTCATTCCCATTATCAGATACTATGGTCTCACCTCTAATGGAGAGAGATTCACCAAGTGGTTGATCTGAAAATAATCTCTTTGAATTTAACGATATAGTTGAACTATGTCTCTCAAAAAACCCAACTTATACAGCAGGGGAAGTATGATGTGATTGGCCATCCTCAACAACATCTCTAAAATAATGAATAGTTCCATCACTACAGGAATCTTTATTATTGTCTCCATAATTACAAATATATCCGTTTCCATTATCATAATTTAACACCTCTGAATTATCCTTAATTTACATTGAAGAATAACTACTAACTTTTTCATCTCCAAAATTTTCATCCCCACATATTTATCTTCGTTAATCAAGAGACTCTCTCTGGAGGGAAGAGAGACTGGTGGGCTCGTTAGTCCAAAAGATATAATAGAGATCTTAGAGTTATATGGATCACTACCCCCATAGACTAATGTAATGACCCAGAATTTCCGTGGATTTTTTTAAATACATAGAAATTTTACGAGTCCAAGAAAATTTATGGCACTTGATTTTGAGGCTCAGTGTGCCCGGAATTAATTTCGGAAGTTTTGTTTGAGTATGTTCAGTAAACGTATGAGCATGATTTTATATCGTTTGAACCGGTTCTCGGAACGAAAATATGAGGGAATCGTTGAACTCTCAGCGTCAGTGATTGATTAATGGGACCTTCACTGCAGTTGCGTTCTAATGAGAATGGAAGTTAGATTTTAGGTTTTTAATAAGTTAAATAAAAATAAGAGTGAAAATTATTTTTATTGAGGCAGTTAAAATCTCCAAGGGTAGTTTGGGGGTGGGGACCACCACACCCGAACTTCCCATGGGATGTTATGGTGGAGGAGCCCACCCTAGCGTAACCTCCCTTAGGAGGATAATTAAGGTGGGGGCCACCCGAGAATCTAACCCCTTTAACACCCCATTTAAGTGGAGAACCTTTAAACTTCCATGGTTTAATTTTTTGCCAACTCTCTTCATTTAATTGAAGATTCATGATCTTCTTCCACCAATTAAAGTGCCGACCCCTTCTATTAGTTAATTTAGCTCCTTCAATTAATTAATTAAAAACCATTTGAATTCTTTTGAATTCTCTGGACAAAAAACTAAATAATTGGTTTTCATAACCCATTATTTTGGTTAGCACATTATTTTTGTGGAGCTTGAGAGAGGAACTTTTAGAACTTCATCCTTCCAAAGAAGAATTCCACACACCAACGAATAACGACAAACTTCATCTTCGATCTTCAACCGTGGAAAATGAGAAGTAGCCGACCATGAAGAACACCGACTATGCTTCTTCCTCGGATGCTTCCTGATGTCAACGAATCGACATCTGCCATTCATCACATTCAATCATCATCGATCGACAAGCGAGGTAGGGGTTTGATTTGAAATTAATCCCGTTCTTCGTTGTTCAAAATATGTTTTGAGAATTGACGATTGTTAGCACCATAACGGGGAGGGATCAGACCGAACGAACATGGCCCACCCTGATCACGTTTGTTGACGATGGCGGCAATGCAACGGTGCTTCCGGAAGGAAGAACCATGGAAGAAAAACAAAAACGGAAACGAGCCGATTGTGGAAGAAGCCGGCGGCACAAGGGCCGCTGAAGGGGCGCGATGCCGTCGCGCCATGCAGAAAACCGAGCCATGACCTGGTGGGCCACGACGGTGCCAAAGGGGCATGGTGTCGTCGCACCGCACCATAGAAGAACCGTGACCAGGATGGCCATGTAAGAAAAAAGAGGCGCGACACCGTCACGCCGCACGGAGGGCAGCAGAACTGTAGGACAGTCGCACCATGGTGGAGTCGTAGTGGCGACCAGCCGACCCGACCACCGTAGAGCTGGAGCGGCTGGCCGCTTAGCCAGCCAGGAGAATTGGGACTTCGTTGGGTCCCGTGTGTGCTGAACTGGTACCTCCTGGAGCCAATTGGAGCACCACCCGAATGGAAGGGCCGATCGAGATCTAGGGGGCTTGTGGCTACCCCCTGGCCGTGGCATTTGCAGACGCCCACCGGGCCGCTTGACTGACCGGGCCGCCGGGCCAACCGGGCCGCACCCTCGGGCTGGGATACCTTCAGGCCAGGCCGACCACTTGGGTCTGCCCGCCCCCTCGGACCAGGTCGGACTGGGCCCGAACCCGTTTGGTCATTATTACACCTTTTTTCCCATATCGTGGGCTACATGTGTCTGATCGATGAACCGTCTACGAATATGGATATCTTAGAGCACGACAGTTCCTTTGGAATACTCCACTTGAGGTTTGGACATAGTTGGGGTACAATCAGGTTGGTTTGATCCTAAAATGCACCCGGGCCCCTGGAGCAGAAATGCCAATAACTCACAGACCGGTCGTCCGATTGACGTGCCTTATGTTGCATCGAGATCCCTATAACGAGATAGAACTTTGAGATACTTCATTTTAGTACTTTGTGACATTTGGTGTATCAACTAGTTTCTCATGGATCATATCCTCCCAGAGACGAGCATGCGTAGTGCAGAGACCGAGTAGCTAGATGAGATCCGACGACTGCTGACCGATCGACTCAGCATGTTTCTACTAGCCCAATGGGAAGCACCTCTATGTGACCTGGCATTCCCATAGTCGGTAGTGGCTCTATGTGATGAAGAAGATCTATAGTTCTCAATAGTCGGAGTACCTTAGTAGGATACGTGGGGGAGCGCCTCTGTGTGAGCACAACAGACCCATAGTGGGGAGCACTTCTGTGTGACGCAGTAGACCCACGGTACTCGACAGGAGCAGTACCACCACAATGCAGGAAGGTGGGAAGCAGCATTGTGGGATGCGGCAGGCCCATTGTACTCTACAGAGGAGGATTACACCTTTAGCTGATATTCCGACAGTTTGATTGTGGATGTTACTTGCTACTACCCAAATAATGAAATCCTGGTTTTTGCTGAGTTAGTGGATTTAGTGTTCTCATCATGATTGAGATGGATTTCTAGATAACTTAGGTATATATAAGTGAATATAACTAATTAATGGTTATTTATTGGTTTCATACATTTTGTTTCATCCTTTTCGGATTTTGTGAGACCTTGAGGGTCTCGGGGTCCCTACTGAGTATCGTTATACTCAACCCTGCATGGGCTATGTCTGCACCTTGTTGTGTTGGTTGTAGATGACATACAATGATGATCGGGGTAGAGAGTAACAGAACAGTATTGTACCTGGAGGTGGAACACTCGACGAGATGTACACGGAGCGGATGGACAGACATGGGGTGCTGAGGAGGCCTTCTGTAACTACCCTTTAAGTGGGAACCCCAGAGGATGAACCTATAGCTTCTTTACATCTTTACATCAGTTGTAATAGCATTTTAGTTGTATTTTAATTTACTGTTGGTATTGTATTTCCAGCCCCATTTACTTTCTGTACACTCTTTTGTATACTGTCTTACATAGTGTCATACATCCAGTTGCGTACTCTGTTGTGTGTGATCAGTTTATAAAGGAAATTCCTTCCCTGTTTTGGGATTTACACCTTTGATGCTAGTTGCCAGCCCCTGGCCTATGGAAGGCGGGCTTGGGGTAGTCACGATACGGGCCCCGTGGGACGGTTCGTGACAACTAATCTGTCTATTTCCTCATTATAAAAAATCAACTTCAACTTCTTCTTCCACATTGGAAATAACTGCTATCTCATTGAGCTCTAAGCCGAGAACAACAAGGTTCTTGGATCTGGTAGGGTTTTATACATGATTAAAATCCACAAAGATCAAATTATTATATTGAACCCACAATACATCCACATATTTTCACTAAAATAAACTTCTTTATAGATAACCATACTCAATAATAAAGGACCACACATAACTTATAATTATTCCTCATCATCAACTAGGCCATTGGATTATATCATGTCTGACATCAACATTTGGTAAATGAGATAATTAGACCAAGAAGAAGTCTTAAAAACTACATCATGTTAACCATGACGTATCTAGATATATTAATACAATCAAATAATTTCTTAAGGAATAGAATATACACATGATGATATATCATACTATTGAAGTCCCCTTTATTGGGACATAACATTTGTTGAATGAACTTGAAAAGAAGTATACACTCGCCATCCTACCTAGTATTCACAAGCATTCTCAGAGTATACTATCCTATCATATACAATAATTAATTTTAATATAAAAAAGAATCATTATCAATGGTAATGGATTTATGATAGACTTAAAAAATTACTCGGTGAGGTAAATTTATAAACTCTTCCCATTATCTTGATGAAAACTTAATCCCATTACCATCTATCATACATCAAATGGAATATTTCATTTCACTAAAACTGAACACCATATATTGATATAACTGATGAACCAAAAAATGATAAAATGGCCTATCATTTATCTATAACCAATCAATCCATCATTGGTTATAGATCATCCTGTGCACTAATAACCTTGTCAAAAATAACCATTCAACATCTACTTCTTTTTTTAAAACAACTACACAATTCACAAGATGTAGGTTCTTCTACATAATAAAAGTTTTACTTAGTTAACTTCTAGACTAATACATAGTACTCGATTACTAAGGATATTGAACTGCCAGATACTTATCCCTCACTATTTTTGTGAAATAATGTTTGATTGACGAGTGAGAGAAGGTTGAATATTGGGAGAGAAAGGGAAGGTGATAAGGTTTGGTTCAAAGAGATCCTGTGTGAGCGAGACATAGTGAAATTGAACTAATATTTAAAAAATATTTTATAATTTAGGGATTTTCATTCAAAAAATATAATAAAATATTATTTAATAAATTGAATGAAAAATTTAAATACAAAATTATAGTAATGGTTTAGAAAAATTAATCATGGAATTATAAAAATATAAAGACCATTACCATATCAACAGTGGATCATTCAAATGGTGGATCATTTCATTGATAGATCAATACAATGATAGATTATTTAAATTTTGGATTATTCCAATGATGGGTCATTCTAATGGTCAATTTTCCAATGGTGGTTTTTCTAATGGGGGACTATCCACTGGTGGTTTGTCCAATAATGGATTTTCTAATAGTAGTTTTTCAAATGGTGAATTTTCCAACAAAGAATTTTTCAATAGTGTATCCTAAGAAAAAAATCTAACCATGTATTATTCCAATGGTTGATTAATCCAATGTTTTATCTCACCAATGGTGGATCAGTCTAATAGAGGATCCTTCCAATAAGTGGATCATTACAAAAGTGGCTTCTATAATGGTGTCTTGTCTAATGGTGTCTTTACCAATGGTGCCTTGTCCAGCAGTGTCTTTTGCAAGGCTAGATTCTCCCAAAGTGGCATTTCCAATGGTGTCTTTTCCAAAGTTGTCTTGGCTAAATTGTGGTCTGTCTAATAATTTCTTTTCTAATGTTGGATTTTCAAATGATTTCTCCTCAATGAAAAAAAGTTAAAATAATTTTCTCTATCATAATTCATGTTTTATGTATTTTAATACCTCATAATTCAATGGATTTATAAAATTATCAACAAGCTGATGGTGAGTTCCTAAATATTCAATTCTTATCTCACCATTCTGAATATTATCCCTCAAAAGTGATGTCATATTTCAATATTATTTGTCCTAGAATGTGATACTGAAATCATAGAAATATTTATTTCACTAGTTTTATCAAAATTAATAGGGACACATTTGTTTTTATATCCCAATTCTTTGATTTTGTATTTCATCAACAAAATTTGTTCATAGTTACTCTATATAGCTACGTATTCAGCTTCAGGTGTAGAAAATACAAAAAAAATATTCTTATTACACCAAGATATTAGAGTCTTAATTGAAAGTTAACATGTTCCAAAGGATATTTTTATATCTAAAATAAAAAACAAAAATCAATATCAAAATAAATTACTAATTCCAATGCTTTTCCACTATGGTAGAACATTCCTACATGTGTTTTATATTTGAGGTGTTTAGAAATACATTTAATAGTATTTAAATGAGACATTTATGGTTTTTTTTAAAAAGAATAATACATACCACTAAAAATAATATTATTTTAGCTTATATTTGAGTATAGTAAACTTAAAATAATTCCGTTGTAACTAGTTTCATCGATTATTTTTACAGCTTCATCAAGATCTATCATACAGGTAGTACCAATGGGAGCATCTTTAATTTCAGTGCTCTCCAAACCAAAACATGTTATTATAAATTTATATTACATAGTTTGATTTAAAATAATACCATCTATATTTTTAAAATCTAGGAAAATAATAATGACTCTATATTCCCCTGGTAAACTCTGTTTTCCATTATCTTTGAAAAATCAGTGCATATATAATTTTAAAAAAATGCAATAATAATTTCATAAACATAAAAATGATCTACTAAAACAAATTTTATATTTATTTTAATAAAAAATACTAGGATATTATTTACCTTTTCAAAAAAACATTTAGAAATTAGAAAATAGATGACACTGTCATACCATTCTCTAATAGATTTTTTTAAAATATAAATATTTTTTATTAAATACATCATCTAGAGAATTAGGATTTACAATTCTAGTGGGTTTATCCACAGAAAAATCATAAACTATATAACCAATTAGTAATTCAATGTTAGAACTAATTTGATATAGTTAAAAATAAAAATGTATTTCATAAGAAAGTTAAATTATAATAGTTTCATTTATATCCAAGCATCCTATGATTTCCTCATTCTCAATACCATCTTCATGACTAGAACCTTGTGTAATGAATATAGATTTATTACTTACTATAGTGCCTAACTCAGCAACGTAGTTTCTAAACACCATATTATTTTTAGAAGTCAGAGTGTCCTTATGTATAACTAAAATTTCACAAACATTAGTCCACTAAAACTAATTAGGTTACTATACTATTTCAATCACCTAGATTTCATTAGTAATGACATAATTTATGTACTCAGGTTCCTGTTGTGAAAGTAATGCCTAATGTTCAACCTCATTCCACATATATGTTCTAGTTTGGGTACGCATGTATTGATATACAAATAAAAAATCTAGAGAAAGATATATATGAGTCCTAATAGATCATGGAAAAGAAGGATAGAAAATCTTAGGATCATCTACTAGTCTAGGACTTGGTTGTTCCCACAAACTCTGTGATTTTTCTAATTATTTCCCCGAATTTTCAGAAATATAAACATTAATTTTAAGAGTTTTAAAATAATAATTAAAGCATCATAAATGGGTCTTATGATCTTGTATATCCATTTAATTAAATTTTACACGAATAGATTCTTCCAAAATATTGGTTCAATTATTAAACAACCTATACGTTTTACTAAAAGATAAATAACTAAGGAAAATTACTTCATCACTATTGGAATACAATTTCTCAATATTATCCTTAGTGTTGATAGTAAATACATTTAAACATGAAAATATAATGTAATTAACTTTTTGATTTCTATTATTC
Organism: Viscum album; assembly: GCA_963277665.1. Lineage (NCBI taxonomy): Eukaryota > Viridiplantae > Streptophyta > Magnoliopsida > Santalales > Viscaceae > Viscum > Viscum album. The sequence goes on from OY728150.1 coordinate 915,555,948, forward strand.
ATTATAAAAAGGGATTTTATTTAACAGAGGTATAATTAAAAATCTGTTGATTGTATAATAGCCTGTATTCATAGAAGCTGCTAAAAAATAAATAGGAAGGTTATACTCATTAAGCATAGTCTGGAAAATTTCGTCAAGGGTTTTATTTATTAATTATACAAAACTATTCTATTGTGGAGTCCTAAGAGAAAAAAATTTATGATTACAGAAATCTTATGAGAAAAAAGATGAAGGGTCTTTATTTTCAACCTCACATCCATGATCACTTCTTAATTTATTAATTACGAGTCCACATATATATCCTATAGATTTGGAATACTTGGTAAAATATGATAAGGCATCACTTTTTTGAGAAAGAATTAATACCCAAGTATACATAGAAATGTTATATAAAAAACATAATAATATATCCTCATATTTTGGATAGAAACTATAGGAGTTACAAACAAGTCTATATGAAGGAATTCCGAAGGATAATAAGTTGAAACATTATTATTTGGTTGGAATGATAATTTAAGTGTTCCCATTTTTGACATGGGTTATAGAAATTATCATTTGGTAACCCATGTTTAATTAGATCATTGAATAACCCGTTATTTGTTAGATTTATAAGTGATTGAATGTATAAGTAGATTAATCTCATATTCCATGTCCAATATACATTGTGAAAGGAACATAGATAATAAATATTTTGATAAAATAAATAATCTAAATTAAAAACATAATCATTGTAATTCCTCAAGGAAGTAAAAACTAAGGCATTATAAGAAATAATAATAATGAATGAATTATTTTAAATTTCACATAAAAACCATAAACACATAGGTGAAATATTATAAGAAGAATGAAATTTAAAACGTTTACACATAACAATTTTAAAATTTTAAAAAATAGAATTATAGGTACATCTAAGGCCAATAATTTTGACCATGGAATTGTCCCAAAAAGTGAAATAAACACTATAAACGTTGATCGGATTATTTAATCATGAATAATATGCAGTCATATGTATAGAATAAATGATCTCCCAGTACCATATGTTCTGACTAGATATTTGAATCTGGTTACCTTCAAAAAAATTTACAACAAAAATGATTTTAGTACACAGATCTTCTTCAGACCATTAATGTCAATTATCAAATATTTAGGTACCTAAATTTTCTAAAAAGGTTTCCAATATATATATTTTAAACATCATTAAATGAAAACGTAGTTGGTTATGGTAGAATAAAAACTATATGAAGAACTATAACTATGAATTAATTAATTTTTAAAGATTCTACCCTATCTAGGTTGATACTCTATAGTAGTAGTGTCCATTAGAGATGTTTTATTTTGAATAATTTGTGTATGTTTATTGAACCAATTGGTGAATCATTCCAAATATTAAATTATTTTCTCAATAAAAAATTTCTATTCATTTTTTTATTTTAATAGTTGATCATTTTTTTCATTTTTAACATTGTGATCAGTTATAAAACTAGTTATAAAATCATATTTTTACTTTATAATTTTTTATTTTATCTCATGTTTGTTAATTGTATATTCCAGAATGTTAATCTATTTAAAAATATATTCATTTTACATGTTATATTCAGTGTTTTAATCCCCATAATGATTATAAATGTTAATTAATGAATCAAGAAAGACATTGGATATGTCAGATTTTTTTAGGGAACAAATGTTTGTTCTGTCATTCTTATCCTTTTGGGTTTTTTTTTGAATCACTCAATGTGCCTTTATAAGCACTATTTATTGAATTAAATAAATTATTTCACCTCGCAACCTTGTTATCATAATTTTTTTATCATAGGACTTTTAGATTCGACATTCCCTTTCATATTACTTTTATAGAAGATGATTTAATTTAAAGTATCAAATCTCTTCAAATCCCCCATCAAGATTCCCAAAAATATCATATTTATCTTTATATATTGGTTTACAGGAAAAAAAATTATTCATCTAAAACCTTTTAAATACTGTAGACAGATGTTCATTATCTTCATTTTTTTAATAGGTGACTATTAATTACATGAACTATCATCTTGGATTTTCTCCTTATTTTTAAAGTATTAGATTTGAAGGCTACTAAATATTTTTGGGTTCATAATAATCTTATCTATTGATATTGAGTTCTTCTTCATACCTCATCATGTTTCCATGAATGTCCATAATTAGTAACTTACGTTACACGATTATGGGTGTGATAATATGCTTAATCTATATCTATCATGCAGACTCCTCAATAGGAGAATCACTTGGTCTTTTATCAGAAACAAGTTTCTCCCAATGAATTTTTTGTGTTCATGTACTCATTGAACATGATATCCATTTCATAAATAGGGTCACAATGTTTCTTTTAAAATGTATCCTACTTAACAGTATTGGTATTTACCATAATTTATTTGACACTGTATATTCCATCATGAGATATAGTTAAAGTGTCTCTTATTTCAAAACTAGTTTTACAGATATATATTATAATAACTTCATAATCTCCCAAAATTCATTTGAATGAATTAATAGTTTTATTTTTATTATTATAATAATTTTTTGAAGTATCGTCTATTGTATTTCTAGTGGTTTTAGGTATTTCATATTTATCTACAATTATAGTCCATATTTCTAAACTCATTCTCTCAATATGAATTTTCATCTCGATTTCTCACTTAGCATAATTAGTTCCATTAAAAATGGAAGTCTCTTAATATCAGATCCATTTGTTGATAAATGGAAATGAACTAAATTTGTTAAATAATATACATTTTATAAATTTAATAGAATACTGAAATCACACATTAAATGATATTTAAAATACATTGTCACAAAATGTTGGTCGGATTGTCTAACTCAGGAGGGGGGGCAGACTGAGTATCCAATAGAATTTCTGTGAAAAAATACCCAAAATAAAATAATTTTTTCAAGTCCATTAAAATATAAATTTAATATATGTTTGATCATTTTTAATGATTTTTCATACCTTTATTAGGGAACAGTTAATATAATAATTAACAATAATTTATATTTTGAATTCAATTCACTCAAAAAAATTATTTTATAAACACTAGTTATGACTAAATATCATAAAATATGTTTCTATAAATTATAAAACAAATATAGGTAAATCATTAAAATAAATAAAACAAAAGGAAAACAAAAAATTTAATAAAAATAGAATACTTTCTCAATACATGAAATAATTCCATATACATAGATATCATATATTTGAAAGAATATTATTCTAACAAATAATCTTGTACACAACCTGTATCATATATAAAAACCTAAACAAAAGATTTCCTTACAAAAAGAAACATAAATAGTTATACGGGGGAAGGAAAAATATACATGCGACATAAGAAACTCTTCTAAAGTTGTCATGGGTATAAATATAACAAGATATAGATGGGAATATCAAATATGATATATTTTAACTATAGGAGTCAGTGTGTGCAGTTATACAAATAATTATATCACACAAATTGAAATAATAGGAAAAAAAGATAAAATTAAATAGCTCTGGGTAAATGATTTCTTTATTAGTTTGTATTGTTTCAGATTCTCAAGATTACTCATATTTTTCATTGTGAGTAGCTTGAACTATTTCTCTTGGATTTAATAGAAAATATATTTTTTTGAAGTTATTTTTTTTGTATAAAGATTCACTAAATTTATTATCTATAAAATGGCTCTTTATTTTTGATTTGTTCGACATGTTCACACTCAAATTTCATTATGTATAAAACACGTATGATCTAATTTTAGGATCCATGAACATGATTGAGATCCTCTAAAATCTATATATATATCACAATAGGTCTAAAATCTCAATAATAAATAATCATAAATATTTTCTAGATACTAATATTGAACCTATCACCTTTATTAAATGAATTAATAAAAAGTGTGATGAATAATCAATAAATAACCCTTTATATTAACTCCAATAAATGTTTATTGGATGAAACTAATTAAAATATTAAATGGAAGTTAGGGTGGATGGTATCACTCCTGGAGGTAGTTCATCTGGTGGTACCATGTGCCATGTAGTGTCACTCATAGAGGTGGAACATTCTTGTATTAACACCAGTTAGATGTAACGTTAGTCCAATGATATCTCATCTGATGGTAGATTATTTATGGATGGAGAATAAACATTGAAGTTGAACACATGATTTGACAAAATATATATTGGTGGATGAATCATATATATGTTAGGACTCTGATTGAGGCACAACTCTAGAAGTTGCATATCCAAGTCGAATAAAAAGTTTTAACATGGAACATTCTTAGCAATAGGTCATCTCTAATAGTGGCTCATTGCAGGTGGTATCATATGCTTAGTGGTGGAATATCATGATGGGAGATGATTCTTTGTTAATGGTGAAACATTTCAACACCTAGATAAATTTTATTAAAATAATGAATTAGAAAATAATATAATATTATGAAACTCCATATTCATTAGAAACATAATAATCATTATTTTTTAGCATCATGATAATGTGGTTCCAATAGAACACATTATATTTATAGGGTGAACCTATCAATGTGAGATGTCTAGTAATTAATTTGTTATATATTACTATGAGATCACACAACCCTATAGTACAATCATATGAGTAAAAAATTCGTTATGTGATTGAAACATGTATTTCATGTCATTAGACTGTTATTTGATGTTTCTTACACCTTCCAGTGAAAAATATTTTGGGTAAAAAGTATTCCATATTTCTTTAATAGTCTTTTATATAAAATTTGGTTGTGTAGATTATTTCTTCTTGTTTTTTTGCTGACTAGTAACAAAGGCACCAATTTAATTCACATTCGCAACACTACATGCATCTACTTCGTTTTGTATCTTTATTTTGAATAATATACATCAAAATGTGGTAGTAGTAACTATTAATTCATATCTCACTTTTCACAATTACATGAAAAATATATAAAGAGAATATTGGATGATCAATTAAATTCTATTCACACACTAAATTTCTTTCTATCTTGAATATATATTTTAAACAGTAGAAATAAATCACTTTAAATTAACAATCATGAAACTGAATTCTTCTCACAATTTTTTAACTAATACAACTTTTAATCTACTTATTAGATCACATTGACTCACCAAGAAACTATTAACAATGTTTTGTGTCTTTAGATATTGATTTTAAGAGGCTACATGGAAATTAAATATCCATGCCAACATATGTACTTGAAATAAGGGATATCCATAAACCATGGTTAGAACATCATCATTTTAGACCACATTTTTCACCAACTACACAAGACTACTTAAAAACCATTTTAAAATTCCCATAAAAATAATTTTTTTTCCATAAGCCATTTAGATGAGTTATTTTTATTTACACCAAAAAGTTATCTATGGTATATACCTCCCAATATCAAAATTTCCATCCAATTTCATTTACCATAAAAAATTCATTATAATATACACATTCGTCCAAATATTTATATTAGAAGCCACATGGTATAAAACCTATAATTTTTCATTCCATACAATCACTATGATCAACTTCATTACATAGTTTTTTAAACGTTTTATCATAGATATAACACTTCAAATAAAATTCCCACTTAATATTCACTATGTGTTTCTCCTACATCCACACTGATCAGCACTGTAAAATAATTTTGTTTTCACGATCATGTGCATAAAAACAATTCAACTAGAACTACTACATATTCACTAATGTGTGGTACTCACCATTCCAATTCCCATTTATCAAATGTAATAAAAAAATTTACTTTTTATATTACAATGCCCATGTGATGAAAATTGTGAAGCCTCGTGTAATTATAGGATTCTATTGAATAACCTCTTGTCTTTTTGGAATTATATTACATAGAGGTTATGCAACCTTTAAGAAGATGGTTTTTATTCATTATACCTTTATATAGACTACATAAACATAAAAATACCTTTATGTAGTTGGTATAATAACATCAAAAAAGTGTGACACCATATAGATTAACTATACACAGCTGAGTACCATTTAATATGAATTTACATATCTTGATTGATAGTTGGATTAGGTTCACATAAAAATTATAAAATTTATTGATAACTAAAAAATGATTCCAAGTAGTAATCAAACAACCTCATGGATATCACATTACATGTGAATCATAATTATATGCATGTTTGTATAGGATAATTTTTTTAGAAACACATGAAAACACATTCACCTGTCACACATCATATAAATATCAAATTCTTTATTACAATGGGATTAAAATATTCCTCTTTAAATTTATCTATTAGCATAGGAACATAAATTAAATTCAAATATAAAACATAAAAAATTAATAATTATTAGATAATTTATATTCTATTTTATAAAACAAGTTGTAGGAAATAATATTAGTGAATAAAAAATCATTTTCTCTAAAACAAATTGATACACTTTTAGACCTATTCATCCAATTGAAAATAGGACATCTTGTTTTAGATTTATGGAGTAAAGACCCATAGAAATTGATTTAATAAATTTTCATTCTCCTTCAGTAAATAATTAATCATAATCCCACAATTAAATTTCCCATGGAATATGTAATAAAAAAATTCCTATATGCCCTTAAATTAACTGATAGAATAGATTAATTGGGAACAATATTTGAAAGTTGAGAACATTCCTTTTAATTAATATCACATATTATATTCTCCTCCATAAGATATTAATCCCTATAAAATTGACACATATAAAGGTAAAATTCCATATATAATGTTTTCTCCCCTATATTGAATTAATAGGGTGAATATAAAAAAATATATAGGTTCTAATTTATCCCCCTTTAATGATAATATTCAAAAAAAGATAGGATAGTGTTCTAAAACCCCTTCCTTTTCCTAGTTATGGGAAAATTTATACTCTTAAAATAATACATAGATTCTAAAATTCATCTTCATACTGCAATTTGGGGAAAATTTGGCAATATGATCCTTTGATGGAATAAAATCCTATATCAATTCATTTACATCTAGATTCTCCTTTCAGAATTAATATATTATGCTAATATGCTTAAATCATTAATGTTGAACTATACCTATTTAATTACTTATATAATATTAGTTATTTCAACCAATAAGAATAAAAATCTTCTCTTAAACATTTATATCCTCCAATAATGTTTTAATTCATATAAGTTGGGTTTTATCAGTTGATGTAGTGACATATTCAACAACTAAAGTTCTTCAAAGTGACTAATTTATTACTTCTTCTTCTTGTATCATACACTCCTCTATCCAAAAAATAAATATCAACTATATATTTATCGACTATAATGAATATAAAATTCCTAACTTGAATATGTATATCTGAACATATCATATTTCCCTTTATTTTAATATTTTAAACCAAACAATTTTATACCTATGATGCATCTAAGAATTGTCGTTTCATTAGTGAAATTTGACACTTTTTGAGAAATTTCATATAGGTCATAGATAGTGATCGTGTAAAAAATATCCATAATTGAGGCTTTAAGTAATATAGACTCCTAATAAACTTCAAGAATTATCATTTATCAACTTCTTCTCCTATTCATAATTTAATAGTTTTTTTCCACTATTATTAGTGTTGAATAGGTTTTGAATCCACATTATAGAGGCTTTTAAGAAATTACCTACCACAATTCTCTTTTGAAAGTGATATTATATCATTATTTTTAATATTTTATGTCAATAATGAAATAAATCTCTCCATTAATGTACATTTATAATATAATCTTCTTCTCCTCATAAAAAAATCAAAAACCCCCTAATCATTTCTAGTAAAACATTTTTAATCAACAAAAATAATTTCGAGAATATATCACACCTTTTAACCTTTAAAGAATAATATTTTTAACACTATTTCATTTTTAAAGATTAACATCATGAAGACGGTGTCCATTATAAAATAAAAATCCCATAGGTATTATTTCATTCCATTAGAATTAATTTTAACCAATAAACGTAGTTATATTATTGAGTTAGGAAGAAAGTATATTGTTTCTCACTTTATACATACTAATATAAAAAAAATTGGAAGGAAAACATAAAATCTATTTAAATTAAATTTTACCACCATTGTGATGAAGTAAAAAACAATTTTTCTAATGGTTTGAATACCGTAATCTTGTTTAATGTTTTTCTTGAAGTCCACTCCTTGAACATGAGAATATATTTTACATTACAATCTTTACTTTTCCCCACATTAGTGTTTTAATTAAATTTATTCTGGAACATCCACTTTTTTATTATATTATTTTCATTGGGCATGGTCACAATCTACCATGTCTCATTCTTCCCTGTCTAGTATTATTCTTTATTCATAGAATCATCCAATTCTTGATTATTCGTTTATTATTAAACCTATCATGGACCATCTTGGGAAAAAATATATTATTCACTATTTTTCATAATGATAATAAATTATGTATATATTGTCAAAGATTTTGAATGATGTTTGGGACCTAAACCGGACTTCAAAACCTTAACTAATATGAATTATATTTACCCTCATCATTCAAAATAGTTGAATATTTCTATAAAAAACATTCATATTCAATACATTTATCAATTTTTGAAATTTAATTAGGCTATTTAATATAAGGACCATCATCATCACTTTTGTAAATTCTTTACTCATATAAAAAATATTTCATTAAATGTTCCAAGATCATTATATTGTAAATATCAATAATCCTTCTACTTTTTTTAATGTGGGAAACTCTTCTATCAAGATCATATCCTAGGAAAATCCCATAGACTCTTCAATTTTTAACCATATAATGATTAACACATTTTATTTTTATAACCCAAGGGATACCATGCAGAAAAGGATACATTAATATTAGAAAGTTATTGTAATATATCATCAATGTGGAGATTTCTATGTTTTCTCTATATAAAAAATAGTTTTTAATTTAAAAAATCACTAATAGTATACTTCTAAAAATATCAAGAAGTATCATGATCAAACAACATTTTCTAATAAGTTGCCACTAAAAATATTTTATTCCACTCATAAATGTAATTTATTAGTGTTTTCTATGGTGAATTAAGATTATTTTTTCGGGAATGATTCCTTAGATATGTATTAAACATGCCATGTGTAATATTCATTTTATTTTCTATCTATATATTTTTGAGATCATATCAATGCCATTTTCTTTAATTTAACAAAACCTACTAAGAACATTGATTATTTTTAACCTATTATTTATAAACATTAAAATACTAAGGAGATCCATGTTATAATTTAAAATAATGATGTATTTATCATTATTAGTTGATTACTTTTTTTCTCCCACACACTTGTGAATAAATGAACCCTAAAGGTTGATATTATTATGTATCCACAATCATGTTTGAATATTAAAAATTATTCCACTTTTTATATGTTGATAATGTATAATATCACTATTTAACTATAAAAGTAGATATTAATTTTTCATCTTAATGTGATCAGAATTATCTTCTTTTATCAATGACGGACAATAATTTAATTCCACAACCAATTCTCTTATTTCATACTGTGATATCATTAGTTTACAGCATCATCCTCTTAGAGTAAATTACCTATAGTCCATTATCAACATTTTCACACTCCTCAATATTCATGATTACTAAATAATAACCAATCATTCCTAAAAAAAATCATTTTCTTCATCACAATACTGATAAACATTTGAAATTTTATGTTTCAATCTATTAACATAAGGGGAATTTTTTTTATTTTATCCAATCTTTCCCAATATAAGTTAAACCAACTTCATGTTTCCAAAAGTTTAAAAGGGTCAATGATCCTCCATTTCATATGTAATTATTTTTTAGGACTTTTAAATCTATATTATTATGAGAGCCTTATCCAATATCCAAAATCCATGGACTTTCCCCTTTGGATCCATCGAATGAATCTTCATCAACTAAGTATTTATAATTTCTATTCAAATTATTTTTACAATGATTTTGAGTATGGAATCGTTTATTTTCATGGACTTGTGAAATGAAAATTTATTCACTCTAATTGTAACATAGATTCTCACACATTCCTCTATCTTCTTGAAGAATATCAAGATCTGTTGGAGATTTTTGTAACGTTTTTCCAATCTATTCCCAAATATTATTCTTTTAAAGGCATTTAATCTTCGTTAAATAATTTTTCTCAATCATCAGACATATTATATGATCTTTTAGTTTAACCAAATCTGTTTTCCAATATATATAATTCCTCCACATTACAATCTGGAACCATAAATGGAATACATTTTGTTATATACATCACATTGTCCAAAATATATCACGTATTTTTATTCAAAATTTAAGTCAGCAATCATGGATTCTTTTTGGGAATAAAATTTATTGTGAACCCTAAAATTCTTATTATTTATACTTTTATTATTATCATCTTTTTTGGAATCACATATATTTTTAGTTTTTAATAGAAAAATTATGTTCCATGAATTTAAAAATTTCTAAGTATCACTATATTTTTAATTTAACTTCATTTTAATGGAATGCCATTTCATTAATGAAACTTCTTCTAAAAGATTATCACATGTTTTAACAATAAAATATTATCTTATTTGGACATAAAAATATCATTGTTCATAAAACATGTAGGATGCACAATATACAAGAGGGGGGGTGAATTGTACACTTTAAAAATTTCCTTAAACAAGGAAAGATATAAGTTTAAAAAACTTAAACTAAGAAAATTCACAACACCTATAACACAAATTGAATTATTGGGACAAAGTAAGAAGTTAAAAACTTCTGGTTCTATACACTTGCTTAAATCTGGAAAGTGATCCCAAAAAACAGGTTTCAGAAATATGGACCCAGAAAACGAAACTTAACCAATGTTTACAATATGAGATTCTACCTTAAAGCGTATAGAATCTAACTAAATCATAGTACAAGTGTAAGGAAATATAAGAAGGTCATAATTTCCTTACAATACAAAATGCAGCAGAAAAACTTGAAATAAGAACAAGTAGCAAGATATAAATCTTTTAACCCAAAGAGAAGGGTATCCAACTACCTTGAAAAAAGATCCCTTGATTTATACTTTAAAGCAAGTCTGTCTTACCCACACCAGGGTAATCCCTCGATACGAAGATCAGAGTCTCTGTATTGCTATCCCCGTAAGCCCTAAACTATAAGGTAGTCGACACCTATGTCTTCTTAAGTAAGGAAGTACTCAACTTCAATGTGTTGGAACCTCTGTCTTCCTATCCCCGGAAGCCCTTGATTGCAATCAATAACAATCGGAGTCGCACGAAGTAAGTTTGCACAAGGAAAAGTTTGAACAAGACGTTCAATCTTTCTGCATGAAACATAATAGTTGATAAGAGCCTATCTCTCTAGAAATAAATTCAATAGCATGTAAGCACAAGTTGTGTCAAAGTTATCGCTTATTTTCAAATGAGATCTTATTCATAGGCGAAGCTCCAACGGTCAGCTCCCTCCTCCAATGGTCATATTTTCAATAAATTTCGGAGGTACCTATACACGTGTCATTTAACCAATGGTTAGTTAGAAACATAATGGACGATATCATTTTATATCAAAACATGTGTAACTGAAATCACGATATCATTTTGTAATGAAAAAAGTATATGTATAAGAAAAACTAATGTTTAGAATGTAAGAAAATAAAATTTTGGAGTCTAACCAAAATGGAATTTAGAGTCTATAATATAAGGATATTCAGATTCTGTTTTGTAGGAATTTGGAACCGGAATTCAGTAGAAATCTAGAGTTTTAATTTCTAAGGAAATTAGGATTCTGGTTTCACTAGAATTTAGAATCTGAACTTTCAATGTTCGGAGTCAAACTGATAGATGTTCAGAGTCGAACTCATAGAAGTTCGGAGTCGAACTCATAAACGTTTGAAGTCAAACTAGTAAAAGTTCAGAGTCAAACTAGTAAGAGTTTGGAGTCAAACTATATGAGAGTTCATATCTAGAATTCGGAGTCGAACTACATTAGAGTTCGTATCTAGAATTTAGAATGGAACTTCATTACAGTTTAATTCTAGAATTCGGAGTGGAACTTCATTACAGTTCATATCCAAAATTTGGAGTGGAACTTCATTATAGTTCATATCCAGAATTCAGATTGGAACTTCATTACAGTTCATATACAAAATTCAGAGTGGAACATTATTACAGTTCATATCCAGAATTCGGAGTGGAACTTCATTACAGTTCATATGAAAATTCAGATCCTATAACAGAATGCTTCAAATCTAAGTGTTATTTGTTTCCAAGGTTTTTTGTATGAATCTGATTTTTATACTTAAGAAAAATATTGATATGTGTAAGGAAATCTTGGTTAGGATAAATTTCTTTAAGGAAATTTTCCATAGAGAACTAAAATATCGATTTTCTTATGTATAAGGTGTTTGTGATTTTCAAATTAATAAGGAATGGAAAATACATTAGAAAAACCTTATTGACTCAACAATCTCCCCCTTTTTGGAAAGCACAAACAACCTTATGAAAAAGTATATAAGGACTTTTAAAATTTTCATTAGACTTTGAAATTAAAACCTATTTCCCTTTGTTCAGAGATGATAGTGAATACAAATAACTCCCCCTTAGGCATAGGAACTCTAAGGAATGTATTTCTGATTTCTGGAATGGAGTTTTCATTATCATTGTAAATGAAAAACATCGTAATGAGAAAATCCTCCTTACTTTATGGATATCTTCACTTAGAAATTTTTCCTTCTCCTTTTGAAATTTTACCTTCTCCCCTTTTGAGTGGGTCTTTTTCCTTCTCCCCCTTTGTGATTTTAAAAAGGAATTGAAGTGAATGGAAAATAAATAAAGTTCCTGAAACATTAGTACATAACAAGAAAAAATACAACCAACCAAATATTTCATTAGAGTTGATTTTTTTTTACCTGGAAAGACAAATGCAACAAAAGATCAGATTGAGTCTATTTTTCTTCCATTTTCTTCGGTATTAGCTTCTTCAACAATGTTTTCAGCTTCTTCAAATCTTTTGGATCCTCCTCACCATGCCTCCCCAAAGATGTGATCCTTTCTTGTTGAGCTTTCAACACCTCTTCCTAAGCCTTCATGGCCTCTTCTTGCATCTTCAGTAGCTCATATTTATTTACAAGATTTTCTTCATGCTCAATCTGGAGATCTCTATCCATTTTAAAATTTTGAGCAAGTGAATTAACCTTCCCATTCAAGTCCTTTACTTTTTGATTCTGAGAACTTTTTTCAATGATTAGCTCATCCTGAAGAATCATATTCTTGGTATCCACGATATCAAAAGCAACTTTAACATCATTCTAAAAACGATCAAACTCAGCCATGTCTTCTTCAACTTTCTTAGACCACAATGTGATTTTGCTGCATGATTTCCTTTTAACATCATAATTGATAATTAAATTTATATGATATGCTTCAATTTTCACACAATTATCCATCACCATGGAGAAGGATTCAGATTTCTGATTTAGACTATCTTGAAGAATTTGGCACCTTGAGTCTATAGTGGGAAAAATTGGAATGGTGTCCACAAATTTCTTCAGAGACTCAACAACAAAGTCATGACCCTGTGCTGATGACTCTGAATCCAATAACTTGCTTTGGGATTGTTCATCTTGAGTTTGCACCAGCTTCCTTTTATAATTACCACCAGCATCTTTCGTCCTGATCATATCTTTTTTTGGTGTATCCATAAGCACATGCGTACCTTTATCGGTTTTTGGAATGGGTTCATCATCTGGAGATTCTTCCTCACTATCTGAAAGTTGAACAATTTTGTCTTCATCTATTTCATCCTTATCTTCTCCTTCCTCAAAAAAATTCTTCTCATAGGATTCTTCTTCAGATAAAACATTTTCCTTCTCTTTCTCTTCCTTATCAGCATCCTTCCTACCATCTTTCTCAACTCCCTTTCCCAGACTGACGATTTTTGCGGATTCAGCCTTTTCTTGATAATCCTCAACTTGTTTAATTAGGTTATCTAGATCAACAATTACTTCCTTCTTCTTCTTCTTCCTCTACTACTTCTTCTACAACCTCTTTCCATTTGGAAATTTCCATAGTGATGTACTTTTTCCTAGGAGTCTCTAGTAAAGGTTCAGTAAGGAAAGTTTCTGGAACCGGAATCTGCTCAGAAGCCATCTCTGTTGCTTTCAAAAGAGATAGAACAATATCTTCTTTTGACATATTCTTCTTCAATTTCTTTTCTTTTTCTTTTATTTTCATCTCATCAGAAGCTTTATCTTTTAAGGCCTTAGCCTTAGTAGGATCTAATCCAAATTGAGGGTCCCCTCATTTTCTCTTATCCTTGTCTTTCCTCCACTTAGCAGCCACTTCATCTGGGTAGGCTTTTTTCTTCTTTTCTTAAGTGGTATAGATTGAGTCTACATAGCGTTTTGGGTCTTTTCCTCAACCAAAACTTCTTTAAAATTTCTCTTCTTCCCTGCCTTTTTAGATAGTTCCGGAGTTTGTTGATCTTTCTGAGCTGCCTCAGCCTCTTCCTCTAGTAAAGGGTAGAATTCTCCAGATTCAACAGAAAAACTCATCTTCATCCTCTTTAATGTATCATCACTAACCCAAATTACCATGAAATTTCTTTGCTTGGAAGTGCAAGAAACTTTAAATGAATCAAGACATCTGATAATAAGGTTAGAAAGCAAGGCCGGATACATTATGATCTTAGCTTTTAGATTTCAATCTTTAATATTCTTAACTGTAATCAAAACACCCCTCATCAAATTCAACATTCTTAGATTTACCAAAAAATCTAATATGTATATATCACTCTTCTTGAGATTATACTTATCACCCCTTCTCGGTACTAAAAAGCCTTGTACCCACAGCTGTTGAATATGATTATTTGAAGAGAGATAAGAAATCTTACCAGTCTTGGCATCTTTATGTCCAAGGCATTTTAATGACTTCACTTTGTTGAAACTTCCTTTCTCATCCAAAATCTTATGTGAAAAAAACAAGGCTTCTCCTTCATAAGATAGACCAACCAAGATTGTATCCTTGGTGTAAGAAAGAATATATGTCTTCCCATTAGACTTGAAAGAAAACTTCTCTCTGCCATCTACCTTAAGGAAGGAAACAGACTCGTAAAACTCAACAAGAAAATATCTATAAACTGGATCCTATTTCACAGGATTTGATAAGCAAACAGCCTCCCAGCCATTTATTCCAATATTCGTAGATATTAGATAATCATACTTATAGAAACTCAGATGCACTAACCACTCCCTATAACTAACCATTTTGAGATTGGCTTCGTAGTTGACATATCTTGAGAAGTAGCTTTACCAGACATTCAAAATGAAGAGCTCTGGAAGATTCGGAATAGGCTTCATGAAGGGTCGCAGAACATCAAACCGCGAGAGCTTGAAGATCGATGTGGGAAAACCATCAGGGAGTCCCCTTTATATATGAGATTAATGCGACCTTTGAGCTTCTAAAAAACCGTCTAACAGTTGAAAAACACTTTGATCTGATCTGAAAGTTGAAATCATTCCGCAAGGAAATCATGAATCCGATCTTTTGAGGTTTTAAGAAAAACAATAGGATTTAAGAAAACTAGAATCTGAGAAATTTTAAAACTCATAGGAAAATACCAGCAAGAAAAATATGACTACGAACACTTATGTAAGGAAATCATACCTTTCGGATTGGCCAGGAAGTTTATTCGTAATAGGAGATATTCTTATTGAAGAAAAATTTGACTACGAAAAACTAACTACGAAAAACATAAAGTTGAAAAGACATTGAGTACCAAAACTACATTAAAAAAAGTATGAGTACAAAAATCCTAGTATGAAAAGTTTGAGTATGAAAAATTTCAGTACGAAAAGTATGAGTATGAAATATTTTCATTACGAAAATTCCGTGTACGAAAATTCTCATTATGAAAGTTTCAGTTCTGAAAATTTCTATTATAAAATTTTAGTTCCGAAAACATCATTATGAAAATTTTAGTTACAAATGTTTGAAAAACAGACTACAAAAATTTTGATTACAAAAGCTTTTAAAAAAAACTGATTACAAAAATTTTGATTACAAAATCTTTTAAAAAAACTGACTATGAAAATTTTGATTATACTAACAAGAAAATGTACCCCCCCTATGAAAATGAGTTTATTACTATAAGGAAAATTGTTCAACAAGAAGTTAATAAAGTAGGATTACCTCATGATTATCATTCCTAAAATATGTTTAATGAATTCAAATCTATTGGAAGGTAAAGATTTGGTGAAAATATCAGCATGTTGATCTTGCGTTCAGATAAATTGAAGAATAATATATCCTTTTAGTGTGTGATCCCTAATAATGTGATGCCTAATATCTATGTGTTTTGCACGAGAGTGATGGGAAGGATTTTTACTAAGGGAAATGGAACTTGTGTTATCACACAAAATTTGAGTCTTAGTAAAACTCAAGCCATAGTCTGTGAGTGTGTGTTGCATCCACAACACTTGAGCACAACAACTTCTAGCTACTACATATTTAGCTTCAGTAGTGGAGAGTTCTACTGAGTGTTGCTACTAGCATGACCAAGAAACTAATGAATCTCCTAAAAAAATACAAGTTCTGGATGTACTCTTTTTATCCATTCTACATCCACCAAAGTAAGCATCTGAAAAGCTTTTTAAAAAAAATCATTTCCAGATGTATAAAATAATCCTAGATCCATGGTTCCTTTTAAGTAGCGAAAAATTCTTTTCACTACCTTAAAATGAGATTCCTTATGATTGGATTGTTATCTTGCAAATAAGAATACTGAAAACATCATGTATAGTTGACTAGATGTCAATTAAAGTAGTCTTCCTATCATTCCTCTAAAAGATGTTTTATCTACTAGTTTCCCAGCTTTATCAATATCAAGTGTGTTTGAGGTTCCAATAGGAGTACTAATAATTTTATTGTTGTAAAATATATAATTTTTAATAAGATAGTTAATATAATTATGTTGAGATATATAGGTTCCATCCGCTTTTTGAGAAATTTGAAAACCAAGGAAAAATGTTAACTCTCCCATCATACTCATTTCAAACTCAGATTTCATTAGACTTGCAATGGAATCAGTTAGAGATTACAGAGTTGAACCAAATATGATGTCATCAACATATATTTGAACAGTCAAAACATGTTTCATATCTTTATTTATAAAAAGGGTTGGATTTTCATTTCCCTTAACATAGATATTTTGAAGAAAAAATATTGTATGTCTATCATACCAAGATCGTGGGGCTTGTTTAAGGCAATACAATGCTTTGGTAAGTCTAAAAAAGTGATTAATATGTTTTGTATCTTCAAATCCTAGAGGTTGTTCAACAAAAACTTCCTCTTGGATGTAACCATTAAGAAAGGAACATTTTACATCCATTTGAAAAAGTTTAAAATTGAAGAATGCTGCCAAGGCAAGTAAGGTACGAATAGATTCACGTCTAGCTACTGGAGCATTGTTTTTTTCATAGTATATTCCCTCTTGTTGATTATAGACTTTAGAAACTAGTCTATCTTTATTTCTAAATTTTACTCCATTTTCATCACACTTATTTCTATAGACCCACTTTACTCCAATAACATATGTTTCCTTAGGTCTTTAAAGAAATGTCCAGACTTTATTCCTTTCAAATTCATTTAGTTCATCCTGTATGGATCTGATCCAATCACCATCACCTAAAGCTTCATCAGTGCATTTTGGTTCTAATTGGGAAAGTAATGCTAGATGTTCTACTTCATTTCTTAAGGAATATCTAGTCCTTATAGTTTGATTTACATCACCAATGATACTATCACTGGGATGATTCTTAAGAAAGAACTGATTTGGGTTTTGTAAAAACTGTTCATCAACATAGGGTAAGAAATCTTCTAGGGGTAAATGTTTCAAAAGTATCTTCTTGAACATTTTCCTTAATAGAAGGATCTTCTATCAATGGTTGATAATAATGTTTTAAAAACACATCCAATGATTTAGGTTGGGATGGTTTAAAAACAAATGGGTCAGACTCATCAAATTTTACATGTACTGTTTCCTCAATAGTACTAGTGTTTTTATTGAAAACTCTATAAGCCTTAGAAGTTGTGGAGTAGCCTAATAAAATTCCTCCATCAAATTTTGGTGTGAATTTGTGTAAGTTATCTTTAGTATTCAGGATGAATAACTTACAACCAGAAACCTTGATGTAGGATAGTCTAGGTTTTCTACCATTCCATAACTCATAAGGAGTTTTTTTAAGAAACGGTCTAATCAAAAATCAATTTATAGTATAACAAGAAGTACTTAAAGCTTCATCCCACAAATGTTTGGCAACAGAATACTCACACAACATGGTTCTAGTTATCTCTTGAAAAATTCTATTTCTTCTTTCAAATACACCAATTTGTTGAGGTGTTCTTGGTGCTAAAAAGTTGTGGGTAATACTTTTTCTACTACAAAAGGTTTCAAAATCAGAATTTTGAAATTCTCCTCCATGATCACTATGAATAGTATTCAGTGGAAGATTTTTATCATTCAAAACAGGGGCTCTAAAATTTTTGAATTAATAAAAAGCTTCAGACTTCTTTTCTAGAAAATAGACCCATGTAAATCTTGTGTAATCATCAACTAGAACAAACACATAGTATTTGCCTCCAATGCTTTTAGTTTTTGTTGGACCAAAAAGATCCATGTGAACCAACTATAATGCATTAGTTTTTGAGACATCACTGATTGATTTAAAACTAGATTTATGTTGCTTTTCATATTGACAAGGATCACAAACTTTTGATGAATCAAAGCTAATCTCTGGTATATCCTTAACTAAACCTTTCTTAGAGAGTTTTCATAAGTTCCTAAGGTTACAATGTCCTAACCTTCTATTCTATAACCAAGAATGATCTTCCATTTCACTAAGGAAAGGTAATTCTTGGCTCCTGAGGTCTTCTATGTTTAGTGTGTAAACAGTTTCTTGCCTATGGGCATAAAAAATAAACTCATCCTTGGAATTGTGTACTAAGCACTTATCATTCCTAAAATTTACAAGGTATCCATCATCACATAATTTACTTATACTAAGGAGGTTGTGCTTAAGACCCTTATCAAACAAAACAATTGAAATCGATGTTTTTCCAAGAAGAACAATGTTACCTATACCAACAATTTCTCCCTAAGCATTATCTACGAAAGTTACTTTTCCTCCTTTCGTCTTGATAATCTTTTCAAAATAGCATTTTTTACCAGTCATATGCCAGGAACATAAACTATCCTTGTACCATGTATTTGCTGTTTTTACTTTTCCTATTTTCCTGAAAATGAGAAACAAGTTAGGTTTTAGGAATTAAGACTTGGTTGGATCCGAAATTGTTAGAAAATAAAATTTTGGGTATTCAATTTTTTTTAGAAAAATATGCTTTATAAAACCCAAGAGATTTAAATCTATTAAAATAATAGTTTTTCTTCTAATTCCCACCACTTTGACATTTATTGCAAAAAGGGGCTCTAGAATGAACAAAATAGTTGTTTTTGAAAACTGGTTTTTGGTGAGTATAACCTACTCCAATAGTGTTTCCTTGAGGTTTAATTTGAGAATACATCTTGTCAAAATTTTCCTTCCTAGAGGTAAATTTTGCAAGAATCTTCTTCAGAGAAAATATTTCAGATTTTAATCTAATGACTAAATTCCTATCGTCAGGATTCATTTCCTTAGAGGTAGATTTTTCATCAAAAATTTTCATATTTAAAATAGCATTATTAAGATCTATAGAAAGTTCTTCATTATCAGAATTTTCTTTCTCAAGGTCTTTAAAAAGTTTTTCTAAAATATCTTATTTATCTTTAAGATTTGAAGAAGGATCTGAAATCTCTTTTGTAATAATTTCTTCCCCAGTATTTTCCTTGTCTAATTTCTTAGAAATTTTACAATTTTTTTCTTCAAGTAACTTGTAAAATCTCGATAATTCTTCATATGAAGGTTCTTTATTTTCTGAGGATGAAGTATCTTCATTAGAAGTGCTATTTTAGGAATATTAATTCTTATCAAGAGATAAATTTGTTAAAGCCTTGGAAGATCGTACCTTGGCCATAAGAAATGTATGTGGAAAATAATTATTTTAAATGAATACCGTATTCTTTTGATCAGATGAATCACATTCTGAAGATTCACTTTCTGAAGAGTCTCCACATCTAGCACTCCAAGTAGTATTAGCTTTCAGAATTTTCTTTTCTTTAGATTTGTAAAACTTCTTCATGTTCCTTTTATAATGCCTCTATTTTCTTTTATTATTTTTAAGCATAGGGAAATAAGGTCTAATGTGTCCACTTCTCTTACATTCATAGCATGTGACCTCTGAATCTTTCTTATCTGTCATTTCCTTCTTGTTATACTTGGATTGGAAATTTCTTTGACTAGCTATCTTTCTCATCCTTCGAGCAAGATTATCTAACTCATTTTCTGAGACTTCACTCTCACTAGATTAAGATTGGATAATATCCTTCTTAGACTTGGATCTAGTAACTCTCTCAAGAGTCATAGCTTTAATGTGATTTGATGTTGTAGTAAAAGCAACAGCCCCATTCCCATTCTTCTTCTTTATATTTTCAGCATCTCTCTTCATCCTTGTTTCATGTTGAAGAAGAGTTCCAAATATCTCATCTAAGGAAATTTGAGTAACCTTTCTATTCTCATCAATAGATATTCAATTTGATTCCCACTCATTAGGCATAATATCAATAATCTTTTCAACAAGAGCTTCATCATCTAGACCATTTTCTCCCATAGATTTTAGACTATTCACAATAGTCATAAATATTTGTTGCACCATACAAATGAGTTCTCTATAAGGAAAGTTAAAACCATGATACTCATCTCTCAACATATCTCTTCTAGTCTCAATTACTTTGGATGTACCAAAATGTGTAACTTCAAGTTTCTTCCATCTACATTTAGCTGTTTCACAAGATGAAATTTGGCTATATATATTCCTAGTCATTGAACATAGTAGAGTATTGCGTACCTTACAGTTTAATTGATAATCATGCCTCTCTTGGTATGTGAAAGTACTAACTTCCTTATCAGGAATTTTATAACCTCTAGTAAGAATAACAAAATTATCTACTCTAGTACTGATAACGAATGTATTCATTTGATCTCTCCAATACTCATAATCATTACCATAAAAAATTGATGGTCTTGTAGGATTTTGGTTGTCGATGGAACCAACATTGATTCCTACCATCTTAAAAAAACATTGTAAACAAAAATTTATTAATAAAAAAAGTTCGGATTCAAGGAGAATATTCCTAAGCAAGAGAAATATAGAACAATGAATAACTGAGCAAGAAAAACTTATATGTGAGTATAATTATTTCAGAGACCTCCTTTTATACCAATTGTAGGATCGAAATAATGATGTAGATGCACAATATACAAGAGGGGGGGGGAATGAATTGAACTCTTTAAAATTTTACTTAAACAAGGATTGATCTATGTTTAAAAAAGATAAACTAAGAAAATTCAAAAACACCTCTAACACCAATTTAAATATTGAGACAAAGTAAGAAGTCAAAAAATTGAAGTTCTATACACTTGCTTAAATCTAGAAAGTGATTCCGAAAAACAGGTTCTGGAAATATGGATCTGAAAAATGAAACATAACCGATGATTAAAATATGAGATTCTACCATAAAGCATATATAATCTAACTAAATTAGAGTACAAGTGTAAGGAAGTAAAAGGAGATTATACTTTCATTACAATACAAAATGTAGCAGTAAAACATGTAACAAGAACAAGTAGCAAGATATAAATATTTTAACCCAAAAAGAAGGGTATCCAACAACTTTGGATAAAGGTCCCTTGATTTATACTTTCAAGCAAGTCTATCTTTCCCAAACTAGGTTAAGGCCTCGATATGAAGATCAGAGTCTCTGTCTTGCTATCCCTACAAGCCCTCAACTATAAGGCAGTCGATACCTCTATCTTCTACAGCAAGGAAGACCTCAACTTCAAGGTGTTGGAACCTCTGTCTTCCTATCCCCGGAAGCCCTCGATTGTAATCACCAAAAATCAGAGTCGCATGAAGAAAGTCTGGACAAGGAAAAGTTTGAACAAGCCATTTAAACATTCTGCACAAAGCTTGAGAGTTGATAAGACCCACTCTCTCTAGAAATCACTTCAACAGCATGTAAGAACAAGTTGTGTAAATGTTGTCTCTTATTTTCAAATGATATCTTATTTATAGGCGAAGCTCCAATGGTCAGCTCCCTCCTCCAAGGGTCATATTTTCCTTAAATTTCGGAAGTACTTGTACACGTGTCACTTAACCAATAGTTAGTTATAAATAGAATGGGCGACATTGTTTTATAACAAAACATGTGTAACTAAAAGCTAGACATCATTTTGTAATAAAAAAGTATAAGTATTAGAATAACTAATGTTTGGAATGTAATCAAATAAACGTTCAGTGTCTAACCAAAATGGAATTCAGAGTCTATAATAAAAGGATATTCAGATTCTATTTTGTAGGAATTCGGAACCTGAATTCTGTAGAAATCTGGAGTCTGAATTTCTAAGGAAATTGGGATTCAGTTTTCACTAGAATTCATAATTTGAACTTTCAAAGTTCAGAGTCGAAATGATAGAAGTTCGTAGTCAAACTCATAGAAGTTCGGAGTTGAACTTGTAAAATTTCAAAGTAGAACTAGAAAAAGTTCAGAGTCGAACTAGTAAGAGTTCGGAGTCGAACTATATGAGAGTTCGTATCCAGAATTCGGAGTCAAACTACATGAGAGTTCGTATCCAGAATTCGGAATGGAACTTCATTACAGTTCAAATCCAGAATTCGGAGTGGAACTTCATTATAGTTCATATCTAGAATTCGGAGTGGATTTTCATTAGAGTTCTTATCCTGAATTAGGAGTGGAACTTCATTATAGTTCATATCTAGAATTTGGAGTGGAACTTCATTACATTTCATATCTAGAATTCTAAGTGAAACATCATTACAGTTCATATCAGAATTCAGATCCTAAAACAGAATGCTTCATATCTAAGTATTATATGTTCCCATGGTTTTAGGTATGAATCCTATTTTTATACTTAAGAAAAATATTCATATGTGTAAGGAAATCTAGGTTAGGGTAAATTTATTTAAGGAAGGAAATTTTCCTTAGAGAAGTAAAATAGTGATTTTCTTATGTATAAGGTGTTTGTGATTTTAAAAACAAGAAGGAATTGAAAAGTCATTAGGAAAACCATATTGACTCCACAAAACATTCTCTAGCTTATAAAATTGAATTATGAGAACTAGATATAGATTTATTCAACTCTTATTCATTTTTTTCTATATTAAATTTAATATATTCAATGTGATTCCCTTTATTGTTCCTTATTTTTTATTTATGATGGTAAAAGTGTTCTAAAATTTCATAATATTATTTAAATTATCATTATTAATTATTAAATTATATCTTTCTTCTACAAAATTTTGTTCTTCATCATTGGATGGATGATTATTATTATTTGATATTATGATTTATCTATCCTATTTAGATATCATTGAGAGATAATAATTTGATAATTTATTAAATAATAAGTCCTTATCATTATCATATTCATCACTTTATGAAAACATTCCATCATTCATAAATATTTCATCATTTAATTATACAATTATCATTTTTTCTACATTTTCATGTCAAGATGATTCATATACATTTCCATTTCCATCACTTTCCCTTTAAAATATTTTCACAATTTAAATAAAGATTGAATAATCATATTATCAATTAATAATAACATTGAATTATTATATTTATTTTTTGGTAAATTTAAAGGCTTAATCTCTTCGACAACATTATTTTAATTATCTTTTCATTTAGGAAATTATGTAGAAAAATTTCTAGTACCTTAAACCGTATGATATTTTAAGAGATACATTTACTGGTACATTCTATTCCCTATTATAATTTTTCATGATGTAAAGGAAATTATTTCATAAAAAATATCCACTATATATACATTATAATATAAATAATAAGGAATTTTTTGAAAATATCCTTCTTATTCATATTATCTTATATTTTAGATTTAATAGTGACTAACTTTCAACCCTCACCATATACATGAAATCATTTTACGATGTCATTTCATAAGAGAATAAAATAATTTTAAATTCATAAAGTGTAATAACACCTGGACCCCTTGAATTTAAAATAGCGACTTAAAAATAAAACATATATAGTACGATATATGATATTTTTTCAACAGTTTCAGAATCATCCATAATCTCACCATTGTCATTGATCATTCTCACTACATCAGTTACCCCTGTGAAAATGAAATCAATATTGATAACAACATGAATCCTTATATATTCATACATAATTCCCTATAATTTAAAATTATTCTTTTTGTTATCATTGTTTTCACCATTATAGATATTTTTATGTTTTTCCTTAATGAATTTTACTATTTTGAATCCTTTAGAATTAAAAAATATAGTCTTTGAAAGAGAATACCTAATATAAATTTTTTGATGACCATTATATTCTATATTTCTTATGACATCCACAATCATGTAATCACCATAAATATTTGGAAATAATACATCAGTTGTAATATTTTAAATGTTTTAATGGATTGTTAATATAAAAAATATAATTATTCTATACGTGATAATTATTCCCATCTGTATTACACTATAAGACCCTATGAAGGGTGGGGTGATTCTGGGTGAAAATTTTTTTTCTTTAAAAGGTACAGATCTTATTCCCACAGTGGTATAATTTTTTTAATCATTTGTTCTATAATCATGCAGTAATAAAACATTTTGATGTAGAGAGGAAACACAACAATTTTACCTGGTTCATCACTAATTTATGTCCCAACAAGCATACACTAATAGTGTGTTGGCCGAATCTAAATCCCATATTCTTCACTAGTTATGTAATAAAGTTATTTAGACAAGAACTATATTCTAGGAACTCTTCCATTACAAGATTTTATGGATATCATATTTCCTCCATTAGAACACTTCCATCGACTCCCATTAGCTCACTAATTTGTGAAATGTATATCATTGTTTAACAAAATTAAGGTAACCTTAGTCGATTATAATTTAAGTCTATATCCCTATCTAGAAATATAATCTATCTGCAATGATATCCTTATATGATGAACTTGAAAGTACTATTCACATAAAATTAAATGTTCAAAAATTGATATTCTTTATGATCAATCATGACGATCTTTCCCTGAGAACCCTAACTTCATGAAGAAAACCAGCTTCATGGAATACTAATTCATCGTGGTATAACTTATCAACATGAAACTACTTTTTTAGGGATACATAAGCATTGTCCAATAATAAGATAGTCTTTTAGTAAATCTCAACCTCATAATGAATATAGGATTCATTAATATCTTAGACTTCATGAATTTAGAGTGATTATCCCTTTTCTCCAATTATTTTCATGTCAAATGAAGTGGGGTAGCCTCGTATTTATAGGCTCATCCTTTCGGGATGCTCCCATACCTCCATCAGGTTTTTCATGAATCTATAACTTTATGTTTGTGAATATCATTTTTTCATGAAGCTCCAATGAAATTTAACCAGATCATGAAGCCTCTCATTTTCATGGATATTATAGTTAAACCATTGTACATTCAGGTTGCACCACCTTTTGTAGTCATGAATATTACCTTCCACCCATTTTGTTGATTGCAATGCTCCAGATATTCTCAAATATTAGTCATTGAGATTCTGAGACTTCATGAAACCCATGAATTTACCATATTTATGAATAATTAATCCTAGAAAACATATTATCTCAATTATTTCCTCTTTCTATTGATTTTGACCCCAGAAATATTACAAACACAAAGAAATTACACCACCTTCAACATTGTATTCAACATGAACTATAATATCACTTTCCAATAAATATTTCGGATCATCCCAGTGTGGATTGATAATAAACGCAAACTAGACTTAATTTCAAGAAAAATATTTCATCGATTAAAAAAATCTCACACTTTGGGTTTGTTAGAAATTTGTAAAAAAATTCAATAAATCACCAGATGTTATGAAAACCTGATATATCTGAAACAAATCATCACAACTCTAAGTGTATGTGAAAATATCTAGAAGTTGAAAAAAGAGGAGAAACATGAATTGGGTTATAATGTTTTGGGATTATTATTTTTTTCCAAGATAAGCTATGAGAAATATTAATTTTTTCCACATAACACATAATTCTCATCCTGCCATAGAAGTATTTCATGGGTTTTCAAAACACTACAACTAGGAAACCGTTATAACATTGAATTTCTCCCTTAATCCCCCCTTGGAAATAAACTAAAAGAACTAATAGTTTTACTTTTAGTGATCAAAACAGACTCACCCAATATAGTATAACCCCCATAAACATGCATCACATTCACAGAAAAATTAATAGAGTAAACATAAATGGGGAGAGGGGAAAATTTGTGGCCTCATCATACATTAAGAGGTGGATGAACGTTGATTTTAAAATGAGGGTTCATAAGCACATGTCCTGCAAATGGATTAGTCAGAATGTGAGTCA
Organism: Viscum album; assembly: GCA_963277665.1. Taxonomy (NCBI): domain Eukaryota; kingdom Viridiplantae; phylum Streptophyta; class Magnoliopsida; order Santalales; family Viscaceae; genus Viscum; species Viscum album. The sequence goes on from OY728150.1 coordinate 915,582,529, forward strand.
CATGGGAATCATTTAAAACACTCTCTAGTTTAATAACATCATTTCTTAAATTTCCTTGATGAAGTGACATCTTACATTAGTATTTTATGTAAGTGGGTGATGAACTTGATTCGTCATAAGATCTATCGAATTATTTTTTTCATAGTGAATCACCATAAAATGTTTCACCTCATCACCAATATTTGTCAGTTATTTCTTCATCCTAAACAGTAGAATGATAACCTTTGTAGTAGATATATACTATGCTTCATCCATACTAATAGATGTACATTCCTATTTCTTACTCAAGTAGACCACAAATTTATTTCCAATGATGAATGATCCACCAATTGTGGAATTTCTACCCCCACATATCCATCTAACCCAGCATCACAAAATACTAGTAATGCATTATCTATTCCAACTACATAATGTAAGAAAAAATTGAGAGTACTGTAAAGGTAACTCACGATTCTTTTAACTACTACCAAATTCTCTTCTGTTGGATTAATTTGAAATTAGTTATCTATTATTGTTGGAAAGGAAACATCTAGTAGTGTAGCATTTAAGTATAATAAGATCCCAATGGGTCTCTTGTATATTTTGGGATCCACCAATTTCTTATCCTCACAATTTACAAGTTTTCTACAAACTTAAATTAGAGTTGACTTTGGTTTGGAGTCATGAAAATTGATTTTTTTAGAAGCACACTTGCATATTTTTCCTATGACATGAAGTTATAATCCTTCTTCTGAATCACCTACATCCATAAGAAAGTTGTGAGTTCACCAATCTTGGGAATATCAAATTATCATTTCATGTGACTAGAAAATACACCCACTTATCACAACATGATTTCACCAAATATAATATCATCCATATATAAAATCACCATAATGTTATCTTCCATCGAATTATTTATATATATATTATGAAAAATTCCCCCTTTTTTGAATCATAGCTTCTTTATATACACAACCCGTGGAGAATACAATGTGTGTGGTTCCCGATTTAGTCTATAGAGAGACATCATTAATCTAAAAACGTTTTCTTCATTATTTCTAATCAAAAATACCATTGGTTTTTATTGTTAGGATGGTATGTCTGAGTATGATATACTTTATAATACCAAATGTAGGATAGAAATAAGAATGGGATTCTCAGAAACAAGAGGGGGGGTGAATAGTATCTTTTAAAAATTCCTTTGTAACATTTAAATATGGTTATGTTTATCAAGGTTAGACAAGATAATTCACAAGAACTCTATAAGTTCTAATCACTTGCTAAATTATAAAATTGTAATTCTGAAAATGGAACTTATCTAATGTTTACAAAGATGAAGATTCTACCATATAGTGTATAGAATCTAACTATATCAGATTAAAAGAGTAAGGAAGTACAAGATAGTTATACTTTCCTTAACAATACCAATGTAGCGGAAAAACATGTAAAAAAAATTAACAAGTAATAAGTCTTTTTACCCAAAGAGAAGGGTATCCAATAACCTTAGATAAAGGCACCTTGATTTATACTTTCAAGAAAGTCTGTCTTACCCACACTAGGTAATCCCTCAATCCGGAAATTGGTATATGTCTTGCTATCACTGCAAGCCCTCGATTTGTAAGGAAATCAACACCTATGACTTCACAACCCAATGTATCTGATTTTAAGGAAATCAAACCTCTGCACGAAGCAAATATCCATGAATCAAAGTTTGAACTAGTTTTTCAAACTTTCTGCATGATGCCCAAGAGTTTATAAGAGCATCTCTCTCTAGAAATCACTTCAACATCATGTAGATGCAGTTGTTAGAGTTCAGTGTTGAAGTTGTTTCTTCTTTTCAAATGATCTCTTATTTATTGGAAAAGCTCTAACGGTCAGCTCCCCCCTCTATCAGTCATATTCTTCATTGAATTTTGGAGGGACCTGTACACATGTCACTCAAACAACGGTTAGTTAATAACTGAAAGCATGACATCATTTTGTAATAGAAATAGTGTAATACTAATCAAAAACTGATATTCGGAATGGAGTAAATGAATGTTCGGAATGTAAGTAAATGAATTCAGAGTTTATAATACAAGGATATTCAGATTCTGTTTTTCTAAGGAATTCATAATGAGAATTCGTAATCAAAATTCTTCATCAGAATTCGTAATGAGAATTCGTAATTAGAATTCATCATCAGAATTCATAATGAGAATTTGTAATTAGAATTCATCATTAGAATTCGTAATAGGAATTCGTAATAGGAATTCGTAATCAGAATCTATCATCAGAATTCGTAATGAGAATTCGTAATCAGAATTCATAGTTAGAATTCGTAATGAGAATTCATAATAAGAATTCACCATCATAATTAGTAATGAGAATTAGTAATCAAAATTCATCATCAGAATTCATAATGAGAATTCGTAATCAGAATTCATAGTTGAACTTCATAAAAGTTCGTAATAGAGTATTCAGAGTAGAACTTCATAAAAGTTCATAATAGGAATTCAGATCCTAAAACAGAATTATTCATGTCTAAGTATTATATGATTTCTAGTTTTTAGATATGAATCCGATTTTTATACTTAAGAAGAAAAATTATGATTTGAGCAATGAATTCTAGGTAAGGGTACATTTCTTTGGGTAAGGAAATTTTCTTTATAGGTGTAAAATAGGGGTAAAATAAGATTTGCCTTAAAATAATGTGTTTGTGATTTTCAAAACAAGAGGAATGAAAAAAGTCATAAGGAAAACCTTATTGACTCAACAATCTACTCCTTTTTGGAAATTACAATCATCCTTACGAAAAAGAATATATGGACATAGAATAAATTTCTAGACTTTGAAATTAAAGCTTATCTCCCTTTTTTATGGAAAATGGTGAATACGACTAACTCCCCCTTAGGATTTGGAACTATGAGGATCGTATTCTAGATTTCAGGAATGAGAATGTTTATTTGAATGTATAAATATTTGTAATGAGAAAATTACATTAAATAAACCCCCCCTTACGTAGGGATAGTTCTTATTTACTTAGAAATTTTTCTTCTCCCTTATAGATTTTTCCTTCTCCCTTATGAGTTCTTTTTCCCTCTCCCCCATTGTGATTTTCAAAAATATTTTGAGGGAATGGCAAACAATATGGTACCTGAAATATTAGTACAAAATACAAACAATACAAGCATCAAAATTTTCATTATGATTGGAAAGATTAGTACAAGGAAAAAATACAACAAAAGATCAGAGTGTTCTATTTTGTTTCTTTTTCCTTGGGCATTAGCATTTTGAAAATGGTCTTCAACATCTTCAACTTTTTATGATCTTCCTAATCTTACTTTTCTAATGCATTTATCATGTCTTCCTTATCCTTTAGGTCCACTTCCTGAGCATTAATGGTCTCTTCTTGAGCCTTTAGAAATTCATCTTGCTTCAAAAGTTTTTCTTGCATCTCACTCCAAATCTCTTTTTCAATTTTCAAACTATGAACAATATAACTCAGTTTCCCATACAGATCTTTTACCTCTTGAATCTAAGAATTTTGTTCAAGGGTTACCTTTTCCTGAAATCTATTTGAAAGATTTTTTATTTTGGTATCTTTAGTACCCAAGGCCTACATAACATCTTCGTGGAACTGATCAAGCTCTTCCATATCTTCAACAATATTCTTAGACCATTTGGTCAGTTTCTTGTAGGAACTTTAGTGATCTTCATAATTGATCATGAAAATTTGGAAATCTAACTCAATCCTCACACAATTATCCATTACCATCGATACACAGTCTGATTTTTGATTCATACTATGCTGAAACATCTGGCATCTGGAATCAATTTTTAGGAAGATCAAAATGGTGTCCACCAACTTTTTCAGGGACTGAAACACAAAATCATTTCCTAGGGCAGATGACTCCGAATCAGATATTCTACTTTGAGATGGTTCTTCCTCTATCTCTACCAACTTCCTCTTAGAAGTTCCTCCAGCTTCTTTCTATCTGGTAATATCTTTTCTTGGGGTGTTAAAAATCACTTGCTTACCCTTTCTGATTTTCAGAATGGCTTCCTCATCTGGTGATTCATGCTCACTTTCGGAAAGATTAACAACCTTATCTTCATCCACTTTCTCTTTTCCTTCTATAGCTTTAACTTCCCCTGGAAGGATAAAGTCATGATTATGACTTTCTTCTTCAGATATCTTGTTTACCTCTTTTTCATCCTTTTCATTATCTACGAGTGTAACATGCTTTGAAGATCCGGCTTCAGAAGTCCAGTGTGAGAATTTATCTAAAGCACTATCCTTCTCATGATAGTCTTCAACTTTCTTGATTACATCATCCGAGACCCCACTCATCTCAGCTTGCTGAGCTTCCTCTATTACTTCTTTCTCAAATTCCTTCTCTTTTGGATTTTCCGGAGTCTTCTTACCTAGAGACTCAAAGAATTGTTATGCCAAAAAGGACTTCGGCAATGGAATGTTCTTTTAAGCAATTTCTGTAGAATTCAAAAGTGATTGAAAAATCTCTGCCTCCGACATTTTCTTCCGCATCTTCTTCTCTTTAGCCTGCTTCTCCAGCTCATCAGTATCTTTTTTAAGGCCTTAGCCTCATCAGGATCCAATCCAAACTATGGATACCCGGTTTTAATATTCTAATTATCCTCCCTCCATTTTGATATGAATTAATCTAGATACACTTTCTGCTTCTTTAGTTTAGGAGGTGCGGATTGGACTTCAATTGATTTCAGGGTTTTATCTTCAGCTTGCACTTCCTTCAACTTCCTTTTCTTACCGGCCTTCTTTACGAGTTCATCCCTTTAAAAATTTTGCAGAATTGGTTATGCCTCCTCCTATGACAAATCATAAAAATCTCTTGTCTCTTTAGAAAATCCGAATTTCATCTTCTTTAAGGTGTCATCACTAATCAACATCCCCTTGCAATTTCTCAGCATGGAGCTACATGGGATCCTGACGGATTTTAGGCACCGAACTATCAACTTAGAAATCAATGCCGGATACATAATGATCTGAGCTCTAAGATTACCATTCTTGATGTTCTAAATTGTAATGAGGATGTGGCTTATCAAATTGATTTTCCTTAAATTTACCAAAAAATCTATGATGTACATGTCACTTTTCTTGAGGGTGTCCTTATCACTCTTCCTTGGTACAATAAACCCTTGTACCCAAAGCTGTAGAATTCGATGATTGGTTGAATTATGGGAGATCTTTTTTGTAGTATTGATATCAGAAAGACCAAGGCACTCCATAGCCTTTTCCGTAACAAAACTACCCTGAACTTCTGGAAACTTATTAGAGTAAAATTCATCCTCTACTTCATAGGGTATTCCAACCAAGCTAGTGGCCTTGGTATAAGATAAAGAATACTTCTTCCCATATCATTTTAAGGAGAACTTCTCCCTTACATATTCCTTGAAAAAACTGGCTGATTCATAAAACTCTATGAGCAAGTCTGGATACACCACATCTTGAGCTTGAGTTTTAGAAATGGATAGATCTTCCCATCCATGGAGATTAATGTTCTTGGAAATAAGGTACTCATACATATTGAAGAAGTTTCGGTGTACCAAACTCTCCCTATATATCTACCACTCAGACATCGGCTTGACTGAAGAAATATCCTGAGAAGGGTCTTCTACAGACATTCAGACTGAGTACTTCTGAAGAATTCGGAAGGGGATTCTGTAGAGGAGCAGAGCTTCAAGACGCAAGAGCATTGAAACCGATGTGGGACAACCATCGGGGGTCCCTTTATATAGGCGATGAAAGTGACCTTTCAACTTCTAATTCTAATCTAATGGTTGGGAAACCTTTTGATCTGATCTAACAGTTGATATGATAGCTGCAAGGAAAAAATTTGGTTGAATTCGATCTTTTGAGGATTAAAAAAACATTCAGATTTAACGATAAACGAATCCGATATATTAAAAGAAAATACCGTAAAGTAAAAATGATTACGAAAACATGAGTAAAGAAATCATACCTTTCGGATTGGCTAGGAAGATTATTCGTAATAGGTGATATTATTCTTGAAGAAAATTCGACTATGAGAAACTCATTACGAAAAACATACTATGAAAAACATAAGATCTAAATGTTTTATTGCAAAAAATTTGTGTACCAAAACTTGATTACGAAAATTATGAGTACGAAAATTCCAATTATGAAAATTCCCATTACAAAAAGTTCCATTAAAAAAATTTCCATTACGAAAATTTGTATTACGAAAATTTCCCTTACAAAAAATTTCAATTACGAAAATTTCAAATCCGAAAATTATCATTATAAATACTTTCAAAAACTTACTACGAAAATTTTCATTACGAATTTTTATTGAAAATATTACTATGAAAATTTTCTTTACGGAAAGTTTTGAAAATATAACTATGAAAATTTTCATTATAATTTTTTTTTGAAAATCTAACTATGAAAATTTTCATTATGAATTTTTTTGAAAATATAATTATGAAAATTTTGTTTTGAAAAATTTGTAAAACCTTAAATAAAAAATGTACTCCCCCTATGAAAAGGATTTTATTACTGTAAGGAGAATGCTTCAACAAGAAGTTAATCAAGGAAGATTATCTTACAGTTATTATTCCAAAATTTTGTTTAATGTATTCAAATCTATCGGAGGGTAGAGTTTTTGTGAAAATATCAGCAAGTTGATCATGCGTTCTAATAAATTGAAGAATGATATCTCATTTTGTGTGTGATCCCTAAGAAAGTGATGTCTAATGTCTATGTGCTTTGCACAAGAGTGATGTGCAGGGTTTATACTAAGGTTATGACACTTGTACAGGGTTTTAAAACTTTTGAAATCAATGTTTTTCCAAGAAGAAAAATGTTAATATGCCAATAATTTCTCCCTGATCATTATATCCGAAAGTTACTTTTTCTCCTTTCTTCTTGATAATGTTTTCAAAATAATTTTTGTTACCAGTTATATGCCTGGAATATCCACTATCCATGCAAAATGTATTGCTGTTGGTACTTTCTCTATTTTCCTAAGAATAAAAAAAATTAGGCTTTCAGAATCCAAACTTTCTTAGATCCAGAATTTTTAGAAATATTTTTTTTGGGAATCCACATAGGTTTAGAAAAATAATCTTTATGAAACCCAAGATATTGATCTCTATTCAAGGATCAATTTTTCTTTCAATGCCCACCACTTTGACACTTAGTGAAAAACGGGGCTCTAGAAGGACCAAAATAGTTGTTTTTGAAAACCGGTTTTTGGTGAGTATAACCTACTCCAGTATTTTTTCCTTGAGGTTTAATTTGAGAATACATCTTGTAAAAAATTTCTTTCCCAGAGGTAAATTTTTCAAGAATCTTCGTAAGAGAAAATATTTCAGATTTTAGTTTGATAACTAAATTCCTATCCTCAGGAATCATTTCCTTAGAGTTATATTTTTCCTCAAAAAGTATTACCTCTAAAATAAAATTCTTAAGATCTTTAAAATGTTATCACTTATCAGAATGTGATTTCTCAAGGTCTTTAGAAAGTTTTTCTGAAAGCTCTTCTTTTTCTCTAAGATCTCTTAAAAGATCTGAAATCTATTTTGTAAGAATTTCTTCCGTAGTATTTTCCTTGTATAATTTCATAGAAATTTTAATTTTTTTATTCAAGTAAGATAAGAAATATAGATAATTATTCATATGAAGGATCTTCATTTTCTAAGGATGAAGTATCTTCATTAGAAGTACTATTTTCAGAATAGTAATTCTTATCATGGGATAAATTTTTTAATTCCCCGACAGAGCGTACCTTGGCTATAAGACATGTATTTCGGTAAGAAGTAGTAGCAGTGATTCCCATATTCTTCTGCGATAATGAATCATATTTAGATGATTCAATTTCTGAAGATTCTCCACAGTTAGCACTCTATGTATCATTAGCTTTAAGTCTTTTTCTTATGCTTTGATCTATAGAATTGTTTCTTATTATTTTCTGAACTCCATTCCATATTTTCCTTATTTTTCATCAAGGGACAATCAGGTCTGATGTGACCTATTCTTCTCCATTCATAACATGTAACTTCTCCATATTTCTTGTCTTTGTAGTCTTTCTTTTTGTATTTATTCTGATAATTCTTCTGAGCAACATTCTTGTTCATTCTCTGAGAAAGATTAGGTAATTCATTCTATGACTTTTCTGTATAACTAGATTCTGACTAAATAATGACTTTCTTTTTTGATCTACTTACTCTTTCTGGGGTCTTGGATTTCATATGTTTAGAAGTGGTTGTGAAAGAAACTCCTCCATTCCCATTCTTCTTCTTGACATTTTTAGCATCTCTCTTCATTCTGGTTTCATGCTGAAGAAGAGTTCCAAACAAATCATATAAGGAAATCTGAGTGACCTTCCGGTTCTCATCAATAGCTTTCCTCTTGGATTTTGACTCATTTGGCATGATGTCGATGATCTTTTCAATAAGGGCTTCATTATCAAATCCTTTTTCACCCATTAATTGTAAACAATTCACAATAGTCATGAATCTCTATTTCACTTTACTAATAGGTTCACCGTAAGGATAAATAAAACCATGATATTCAGCTCTAAGCATGGATCTTCTGGTCTGAATTACTTTGGGAGTTCCAAATTGAGTAACATCAAGTTTCATCTTTATAGAATTTTATGCTTCACAAGATGATATTTGGCTATATATATTTATAGTCATTGAAAAAAGTAAAGTATTGCTTACCTTATAATTAAGTTGATATTCAAGATTTTATTGATTTGTAAAGGCACTTACTTCTTTATCAAAAATTTTGTATCCACTAGTAAGAATAACAAAATTTTCAATCCCAGTGTTGATAATGAAAGTCTTCATCCGATCTCTCCAATATTCATAATCATTACCATCATAGATAGGTGGTCTGGTTGGATTAAGATTGTCTATGGAACCATCATTGATTCTTGCCATCTTTAAGAAACGTATTTCTAGAAAAAATTCTTAGTAGAAAATGTTTGTAAACAAGGAAAATATTTTAAGCATGAAAATATAGAGTAAAGGTATCTCTACGAAAAATTGAATCCGAACTATGAGTCGGAAAAATAGATTCCAAAAAAAAAAGAATCCAAAAAATTTGATTCCAAGAATTCTCTTCTGAATCTAATCATGATATTAATTCAGATTGAACCAAATCCTCTTATACTAATTGTTAAATTAGTACAGGGTTTGAGGTTTCCAAGCGCTGATAGCAATTATTAGGATGAAATGTATGAGTATGATATACTATATAATACCAAATGTAGGATCGAAATAAGAATTATATTCTTAGATACAAGAGGGGGGTGAATTGTATCTATTAGAAATTCCTTTGGAAGTTTTCATGATGGTTCTATTAAACAAGGTTAAACAAGATAATTCACAAGACCTCTATAAGTTCTAATCACTTACTAAATTCAATAAAAGTAATTCTGAAAATGGAACTTAACTAAAGTTTACAAAGATTAATATTCTACCTTAAAGTGTATAGAATCTTACTATATCAGAGTACTAGAGTAGGGAAGTAAAAGATAGTTATACTATCCTTAACATTACTAATGCAGCGGAAAAACTTGTAACAAAACAAGTAACAAGTAACAAGTTATTTAACTCAAAGAGAAGAGAATCCCACAACCTTGGTTAAAGTTCCTTTGATTTATATTTTCAAGAAAGTCTGTCTTACCCACACAAGGTAATCCCTCAATCCGGAAATTGGTATTTTTCTTGATATCCTAGAAAGACATGGATTCGTAAGGAAATCTTCACCTCTGACTTCACAACCCATAGTCTCAGATTTAAAGGAAATCGAACCTCTGCACGAAGAAAATCTACACGAAGAAAATTTTGAACAAGTCGTTCAAACTTTCTGCGTGAAGCCTAAGAGTTTATAAGAGCCTCTCTCTCTCTAGAAATCACTTCAATAGAATGTAGGCACAGTTGTCAAAGTTCAGTGTTGAAGTTGTGTCTTCTTTTCAAATGAGCTCTTATTTATAGGCAAAGCTCCAACGGTCGGCTCCCTCCACCAATAGTCATATTTTTCCTTGATTTTAGGAGGGACCTGTACACATGTCATTCAAACAATGGTTAGTTAATAACTGAAAGCACAACATCATTTTGTAATAGAACAAGTGTAAGCATAATCAAAAACTAATATTCGGAATGGAGTAAATGAATGTTTTGAATGTAAGTAAATGAATTCAGTGTTTATTATATTAGAATATTCAGATTCTGTTTTTTAAGGAATTCATAATGAGAATTCGTAATTAGAATTCTTCATCAGAATTCATAAAGAGAATTCGTAATCAGAATTCATCATCAGAATTCGTAATGAAAATTTGTAATCCGAATTCATCATCAGAATTCATAATGAGAATTCGTAATCAGAATCCATCATCAGAATTCGTAATGAGAATTCGTAATCAGAATTCATCATCAGAATTCGTAATGAGAATTCATAATCAAAATTCATCATCAGAATTCGTAATGAGAATTCATGATCAGAATTCATCATCAGAATTTGTAATGAGAATTCGTAATCAGAATTCAGAGTTGAACATCATTAAAGTTTGTAATAGGGAATTCAGAGTAGAACTTCATAAAAGATCATAACAGGAATTCAGATCCTAAAACAGAATGCTTCATTTCTATGTATTATATGATTCCTAGAGTTTAGATATGAATTTTATTTGTATACTTAAGAAAAATTATGATTTGAGCAATGAAGTCTAGGTAAGGGTAGATTCCCTTGGGTAAGAAAATTTTACTTATAGAAGTAAAATAGAGGTAAAATATGATTTTCCTTAAAATAAGGTGTTTGTGATTTTCAAAACAAGAGGAATGGTAATGTCATAAGGAAAGACTTAATGACATAACAGTCTCCCCCTTGAATGAAGGAATGAAAAAATTCATAAGGAAAACCTTATTGAATCAACAGTTATATGTATGCTTCTTTTTCAGGGAATCCATTTAAGAATGGTTTTTTTGACATCTATATTATAAGACTTGTTTTCTCATTGTTTTTCCCTAGTAAGGAAAAATTATTGACTCTATTCTCTCCACTAGAGTGATTTCTCTTATAAAAAATTCATTAAATATATGAATATAATTTAAACAATAAGTGTTACTTATTTTTGAAAACCTTTACATTGTCATGTAATTAAAAAAACACTTTGTAATAATAACATTGAGGTTTTTAGGCCACTTATGTAGATCCAATGACTAATTACTGTCAATATGATAAATATTTCGATTTATGGACTAAATCAATGAATCATTTTTCATTGCATCTTCAAACGAGGTTTGTTATAGAAATGAAATGAAGGAAGACTATGCTTTATTCTTCATTCTACTTATCTCTGTGGGGGGGGGGGGGGGGTCTAATCCCTAATGATGTTGGATTGATCAATTCCTTCTCTTATATTTCCTATGTGAGGTTTTGATGATGTATCTTCATCCATGGTTTCATCTTATGATTATTCATCTAAATCATCTTGTGTTTATGCGATCCAAATGTTTTCAAGACATCTACTTTTATGCATTTGAATCATTACCATGTCCACTATCTTGTTCATATTCTATCATATCTATATATAATATCCTCAGTGTATTTATTTATTTAACTTCAATGATCATGACATCACTGCTTTCCACAATTATACCATGATGATTATTATAAAATTTGTAGGATTTTCCCTTAAGTTAATATACAAGGAATATTCCCTTGTATGCAACATCACTATATATTTTGTGATTGTATTTTTTTGGGATAAAATATTTACTTTTAAAAATAAGAAAATACATCATAAAAGGATTCCTTATATACCATAACTCATATGTTGTCTTGGATTTTATGATAAAAGGATGTATTTTATTTTGAGTGTACACTACATCTTTAATAATATCATTCTAGTAATGATGAGAAATATGAATTTCAGTTAGCATAGTTGGGGCTATATTGTTCACCTGTCGATTTTAGTGTTAAAAAACATTATTTTTATATGGGGTTATCACTTAAACAACCTCATGATTTATTTCATTTCTCTATAGATAAATTTAATATAAAATGGATGTGTATTCTCCTCTATTTTTAGATTGTATAACTTTGATTGTGTGACTAGTATTATTCCCACACCTTCGATGAAAAAATTTCACACATTCAATTACTTTTTGATACCTATGTATAATGATAACACAATAAATTAGACTATTTTTATAAATAAAACAAATTAATAACCTCTCTCCATATGTTCCAACCAAATTTGTTGACCATGTATGTCTTTATGGATGAGATCAAGAATATTTTATGTGTTTTACCAAAAAGTCCATGGTCCGGTCAGATCCGTCCCTAAAAAATTTATTAAGAAAAAGATAATAGAGTCAGGCGTACAAGGAATTATTATAAAGGCGAGATTATATTACACCACGCATGTCCGCCTCCAGCAGTGGGGCGCAGTATTCTGGTGCTGTGAAGGACCACATCATATTCTTTGCCATTATTTCTTTCTTTGCCAAGGCATCGGCAACTTGATTGGCTTCCCTATAAGCATGTGAGATTATTAGATTGAGCTCGGTAACCTTATTGAGACACGAAATCCAGTGAGGTAGAATTATCCATGGCACATCTCGTGTTCTTGTTTTCAAGTCCTGCATTGCAGTTTGAGAATATGATTCAATCCATAACAAACTCCATTTGAATTGAATAGAAAAATTGACCGCATGTATAATAGCCCATAGGTCAGCTTCATAGACCACCCCTATATCAGTGTAACAGTAAAAGCAACCCTTCACAAAACCACGATGTGTGCTGAAGACTCCGCCACATCCAGATGGCCCTGGCGTGCCAGCAGCAGTCCCATCTACATTTACCTTGAGCCACGCGCCTATCGAAGGTATCCATCAAATGTATTTGAGAGTTTTGGGCTTTCGGGGGCGACCGGGAACACCTAGCATTCCGAGGACCTACAGGTCAGATAAGTTGTTATTCATCCCTCCAGTTTGCACCATAGATGCCACATACACTTCCCTATGCAGGGCAAGCATTCCGGTCTGGGCAGAAATCTGCTTGTTCTCAAACAGGATGGCATTGCGCGCATGCCAAACAGCCACAAAAATTGCAGCACCAGCCACCAGCATCAGATTCTGAATTTGCTCACTTTGCCCCGCGTTGGACATCCTTGAAAGGATCTCATCAACCTGCATATGAGAGCACTAATCCATCCCAAACAGAGAACCTGCATATGACCAAAGTTGGCGCACATATCGGTATCCCACAAACAAGTGTTGCACATTTTCCTCTGCACACATACATAGATAGCATGCTGAAGCAATCTTAATTCCAGCCCGCTTGAGTTGATCATGTGTGGGAAGTCTATTTTTCCAGATTCTCCAAATTAAGATGGATCTGGATGGTTGGATACAGGGAGCCTAAAAGGCTGTAATGCATCTCGGAGTGTGAGTAGAGCTCCCACATTCCATCCTATAAAATTCCTTGATGTTGAAGAACCCATTCCTATTCGGCTTCCATATCAGAGTGTCATGATCCATGAATGTGTAATTCTGAATTTCAAGTCTAATTTTAAGGGGAAGCAGGCTGTCAAATCATTGCCATTGTGTTTTGAAATCAACAATGGGCATATTCCTTACTTCAGAGTGGGTGCTCATGATATCGTGCAGTGGCCTATCAAGCCAAGTGATATTCCAGCAGTTGAGATTTGAGTTCTCACACACAAGCCACTTTGTTTTGTTCATGATTTTATTGAAGGCATGTCTGAGCAAAGCCCACATGGATGACCCAAGATAATGTTTGTACCCATTCATCAACCTTTCCTTAAATCTTTTTACCAAAAAAAGCATTTGAAGCATCATTGGAGATCAGGCTCCATGTGAATTTCCCAATGAGACCATCATTAAATATCTTTAGGTCCTTGATTCCAAGGCCTCCGAGATCAACTGGTTTGATACACTCTTTCTAGGCAACCGTTACCAATTTCCTTTCGTGGGCAGAACCAGTCCATAAGAAATTTCTTATCATACACTGCAACTCCTTGATGAGGCCCCTAGGCCACCTATACAACGAGATGGAGTACACAAACTTTGATGTGATCACTGAGTTAATGAGACACACTCTTCCAACCAGGGACATAGCCTTCCCATTCCAGCTAGCAAGTTGATTTACATTTCCAGAATAGATACCTTCCAAATAATGCCGTTTAACTTTCCCCAAGAAGAGAGGAACACCAAAGTACTGGAAAGGAAGAGTCCGTTTTTTCACCCCAATCCCTCGGATGATTCTATTTTTCTTGCCAAATGTAATTCCATTACCAAAAACAATGAAGGATTTATTCCAACTAATCGCCTGTCCAACCACCTCTTCATAATGCTCACACAACACCTGGATAGAGGAGATTGTTTTTCTAGAAGCTCGCCCAAACAGAAGTATATCATCAGCATAGAGCAAATGTGAGAGAGAAAAATCATTCTTCCCTGCCCTAATTTGCTTATAAAAGCCAAACTGAACAAGATCATTGATGCATCTACTCAAACAGTCTTCTGCAATAGCAAATAGCAAACCTGAGAGCGGATCCCCTTGCCTCACACCTCTAGTGCCCGAGAACAATCCTCTAGGTGCCCTATTAATAAGAATGGACAACCTTGATGAGCTAAGGATGGTACTAATCAACTTGATAAAACCATTAGAGAAGCCATACCTTTTGAGGACAATGAAAAGAAAGCTCCGTCTTAGAGTGTCAAAAGCCTTAGATATGTCAATTTTGAGCGCAAAGTTCCCATCTATGACTTTCCTCCTCATCATGTTAACACTTTCTGAGGCAGCAAAAAGACAAGTTTAAATATTTCGTCCAGGAACAAATCCAAATTGATTTTGAGTAATCATGTCACTAACCAACGGTCCCAACCTATTCATAATGATCTTACTGGTGACCTTAGGGATTGTATTTCCAAGCGCAACAGGCCTGAAGTCTTTAATGTCAATCGCATTTTCCTTCTTGGGTATCAGTGTAATAAAACATGAATTCATCCCATATGGCATATAGGAATATTTGAAGAACTCCCTGATTTCTTGAGCGATATCATCCTGCAAGACATCCCAGTAAAACATGAAGAATTTGTTAGTGAACCCATCTAGACCAGGAGCACTATCCATATTAAGAGAACACAAGGATGCTTTAATTTCCTCCTTTAGAGGAGGAGCAATAAGGGCCTGATTATTTTGATCTTCAATGAAAGGGATAAAGTTGTCAACCATTTTTTGTGTGTTATCCTGCCCATCACAGAATATAGACCCATGAAGTATTCCACAGTAGCCTGGGCAATTGCATTTTCATAGGTGTGAAGCCGGCCATTAATGTTAATTTCCTTATTTCCTGCTCTGGCCCTCTTCACTTTGTGAAGCCTATGAGAGAATTTTGTGTTCCGGTCTCCCTCCTTCAGCCATTTCACATTTAGTTGGTTTTTTTTCAGCCTTTCTTTGACCACTAAAATACTATCCAGCCTGTTGTGGGCTTCAATTTCCTCCCTAGAGGGAGTATTCAAATGTTGATCCTTGATCTGGAAGCATGAAAGAGCCTCCTCAGCAGCCATAATGTCACTATCCAGCATAGTGAATGAGCTCTTGCTCCACTCCTTGAGCACATTCTTGGTATGTTTTAATTTCCCAGCAAGCCGTTTCAATGGGCTGCCAATCACCTCAATGCTCCAAGCATTCAGCACAGTTTTCCTGCACCCAGGAGCTATAACCCAACCATTGTTAAACCGAAAAGGTATGGGAAGAGACCTCCTAAAGTGTGTATTAATTTGCACAATAATCGGATTGTGATTAGAATGATGTTTGGGAAGTGTGAACCCTGAAATTCCATGGGCAGAACTTTGATCATCTATTTTAACAAAACATCTGTCGAGTTTGCTTGCTTGCTTCCCCTTCCAGGTGTACCTACTCCAGGTAAAGTAATCTTCAACCACCGGGACCTCAACCAAGTTGCATTGATCAATACACAAAGAGAATTCCAAGGATGCGTTGCGATTGAAGTTGTCTCCAGTTTTTTCCTCTGGCCTCAAAACAGTTTTAATGTCACCGAGGATCACCAAATTTTGATCAATGTTCCCAGATATAACCTTCAGCTCATCCCACAATTCCCTTCTTCTAATATAGGAGTTAGAATCATACACAAACGCTGTAGAGGTCTCATACCCATCAATGCTGCAAGATACAATAATGCTTTGAGACAGCTTATAGTAGGATAGAATGCTGACCATCTCATTCCTTAAAACCCATAAATGATCCATATTGGAGTCATGGGAATTTTGCAAGATAAATTTATATCCAAGGGAGCTCCATGATTATTTATTAATGTTACCCATCCTCTTGTGCCACAAGTAATTTTATTCTTCACCTATAATGTAAAAAAATGTTCTCTTTAAAATCAACTATTTATAAATTTTCATTTATATAGTATCCCTTCAGGATATAATTATATTTATTTCCATTAATAGAGCACCATATTTGATTAAATGTCACTATCAGTCTGGAATCACATTGTTGACTCATACTTAGGATATTGTGACATAATCCATCTATATATAAATCTTTAGTTTTCATGAGATCATCATTTTCCAATTCTATACTTCAATTTCCATTGATCTTTAAATCATCATAATTATCAAGCCCCAGTATTCAATCAAGACATTATTAAAATTCTTCAAGAAATATGAATTTCCAATCATATTGGATAATCATTGGATGTAAAAAATCAATATTCTATAGTTATTTCTATCTTTTAGAGATATGTCAAAAATGATGGATTTCTCTATTTTTTTATTTTCATTATCTAATATATTTGATTTAGGTGAGAATAAAGATATAAATTCCATTATCTTTTAAATATTAATGTGTTCATCATACTGATATTAATCTTCTATTGAATAATACTAAATTTTATGAGTTACATTTCATTGTTGGTGGGTATTTACTTGTCTTTATATTCTGTAGGTAATGTTACACCTATTCTTCTGCCTTTAATGTATATATTTATTGGGACAATTTGAACATTTAGAAAAATATCCACAAAAACATTGCATCCTATTTGATAATGGATGTGGTCTCATTATACTTTTTTAACTTCTAGGTGTTTCCTTATTTTGATAGCTCCATACTTCTTCATAGTTTGACATGGTATGGCTATGAAGACATAGAATCAAAATTTCATAAATGGAATTTTATTTTCCCATTCAGTCCTCCTCATGTAACATTCTCATGTAATTATTCATGATTGGTGATCAATTCTTGTAACTTTAGGATTAAATAATTCTTTATTTTCTATTTGGTTTGAATCATTCTTTATTGGGACATCGAGCGCAATTTTTAAATGTTCAAATTTATGCATCCCTTTATTTTGGATCATCTTTTTTCCACCATTTGATGTTACAACATCACTAACAATTCC
The DNA here is from genome assembly GCA_963277665.1 of Viscum album. Taxonomy (NCBI): domain Eukaryota; kingdom Viridiplantae; phylum Streptophyta; class Magnoliopsida; order Santalales; family Viscaceae; genus Viscum; species Viscum album. The sequence goes on from OY728150.1 coordinate 915,599,961, forward strand.
AATTTTCCCCATAAATGTGGATCTTTTATAATTAAAATCTTTCTCTACTCATTAAAAACCATGTTTATCTCTTTCTAACATCTCTACATCTAAGAATATTTCAATCATTAATTTTTTAATTGATTCCCTTGAAATTGATTCAATTTTCAGTTTACTCATTAGAATAACAATTTATTATTTATGTCCCTCAATAGTATTTCTCTTAACCTCATGTCTAGATGTATGTTCATTGATGAATTTTTTCTTATCTTGAATAATGAGCTTAAATTCCAGAAATTCTTATGAGATTTCAAGAGTTGTTACATATTCATCAACCCATGCTTCTAGTTAATAAGTTAATTCTTCATACTAAACAATATAATATGATGAGTCTTATAGAATGGATCTCAAATTTATATTCAGTTTTCTTTTATTGTCAAGCTTATCAAGAGCATCCTCAAGTTTCAACTTAATATAAACAACACCAATCAACTTTTTATCATTATATTTTGAAGTATCTACCTTCTCAACTATACTATCAAACATGATGGGGGTTTATATTTATAATCTAGTTTTTCATTCTCAATAAAATATCATATTGTAATTATTTATAGATGAAACCCTTTCTCTATAATTTAATTCTTTATTTGAAGTTCCCCTTTATGGGGTACCTTTTTTGAGGCTTCTTTATATTTTCATCCCCCCCTTCTTTATCATCAAAATTCCACGAGCACACAGATGAATTTTACTGAATTATACATGACAATAATAGGTGAAATATTTAATTACAATAACATGTATCATCTGAATCCACTTATAGGACCCTATAATACCCTGAGAGGGGAGGGGAAATTCTAAGTTACAAGGTTTTCTTTTAAAGGGATGGATGTTGTTTCAACTTTTGTAAGAACATGTTAAACCTATGTAAAAGAATATTACAACAATAAAACATTCATATACAAATAGACAACCAGTTAATTATACATAATTCACCACATAGGACTAGTATAAGGATAATACACTAACAATGTGCATGTCATACCTAAATCCACTAATCATCAATAGTTTTTTAATAAATAATATCAGAAATAGACACTCTATTACAAGAACATTAAATTTACATGGTTTTAGGTATAGCACACTACCTCCCTCAGAACACGTCCATAGCCCCAACCTATCTCTACTATTTTGGAAGAATATTACTCATTTTAACAACATTAAATCCCCTTTAAAAGAGTGGATTTTAAATAATTATCCCTAACTATAATGATACTCAACTTTCACCGATTTTATGAGTTGATGAACTTAAAATAACAACTCACATAAATCATATGTTCAAAAACTATTATTCAAGAATCTCCATTATGAATATATTTTGAAAATCACATGAATTTTACAATGAAAACATCCATCTCGGAACACTATGTAACCGTGATATAACCATTCAACAAAAAAATCTTTTTCTGTGATACCTAAGCATTGGTCAAGACTAAGAATTAAATTTCATGATGATCAAGATAACAAAGAGTAGTTCATTCATGAAGCTCTTATCCTATAATAATTTAAAGAGGGTCATACTTTTATCTAATTATTTTCAGGTTTAATGAAGTGGGGGTAGACTTATATTTACAAGATCGGCCTTTCGTGAATCTTCTACACCTCCAATGGATATTTTGGGAACCCAAAAATTCATATTCACCGAGATCCATTTTTAGAAAGGCTCCACTAAACTTTTAACCACTCATGATGCTTCTCATAGTCATGTAGATTACTTTCAAACCTATATTCATTCATGATGAAACACTTCTGATAGTTACAGAGATTACCATCAACCTATCACACCATTCGTGATGCTCCCCATATTCACAAATCACAGTATTTGTGAAACCTAGACTTTCTAAAACTCATGTCTTTATATAATTATGAAGAGTCAATCCCACAAAACCACCTTTCACGATGATTTATTCATGATATATATTTTGAGCCCACAAATTTGGGAAACACTAAAAAAGACACCATATTCAATAGTATAGTCATGTTAAACTATAAGATCATGTTCCTGGAAAACACACTGATCATCGAAGTATGGATTAAAAAAAACACAAACTCGAATCCATTTACAGCAATGAACACCCTTGGATCAAAAAATAACCCCCTTTGGGTTGTTTTAAATCGATAGAAAATTTCAAAAAAGCACTAACCTCTATCAAAACATGATATACGAGAGAAAAATAATACAACACTATAAGTCATTGTTAGTAATGATCAGTGTAGAGAACAAGAGGAGAAGCATGAATTTTTTTCTCATGTTTTGGAATTATTAATGATGACTAATAAAAGTTCTAGAAAATATGAAATATTTCTTCACAAAACCTAATTCACATCATGTCATAAAATCATTTCATGTTTTTTGAATACCTTACAACCAGAAAAATATTAAAAAATGAATTTATATATTAATCTCCCTCATTGGTAATAAACCCAACGAAATATTATTTTTACATGTATAGATAAAAAGGAAATCCCCCAGGATAATATATTCCAAATAAAACTACATAAATTATAGAAAAAGAATAAAACTATTAACATAAAAGGGGAGATGGGAAAATCTGTAACATTACCATGAACTAGGAAGCAGCTGAACATTGGGATTTAATAGATGTTTTTTAAACACATTTGATTCTATGTTTGTAGTTATAATGTCATCCACATTGTTATCAGTTCCAAAAAGATCCATTATAATCATAACATTATCAACTATTCACATGATAATGTGATATTTAATATTAATATGTTTTTTATGAGGGTTTTTAACCAAATTCATCATAAGAATGATCACAATTTTATTGTCATTGTGAATCACTGTCAGTTGTTTCACCTCATAACCAATGTTAATTAATTATTTCCTCATCCACAATAGCTGATTTAATGTCTTTGGAGTAGAAATATACTCTACACTAGTCATACAAAGATAATTTCTTTGTTTTTTCCAACTGAACCATCCAAAAAAATTATTTCTAACAAAGAATGGTACACCACTTTTGGAGTTTCTATCCACACATCTCCATCCAATTCAGCATAAAAAATGATGTTAATTCATTATATATTTCTGATATATGGTGTAAGTGATAATTGAAATTTCCTTGAATATACCCCATTATTCTTTTATCTTATTTAAAAAGATCTTCACTTTGATTACATTAAAATTGGGCTATTAAACATTTTGAAAATATGATAATTTTCCATGTTCAAGTCATGTATCAAAAACATCAAATTATTATCCTATACAGTGTGGGATTCAAATATGTCACATCCATATGATTTCTATATTTTTCCCCAATAGAAATTTGATTCTACATTGGTGTGGATTCATGATGATTTTTTATGTAGTACTCTTTCATATTATTCATTTGAAATGAAGGTATAATCCATCTTCCGAATCATCATTATCCGTAATAAGTATGTGAGATCACCCATCATTGGAATTTCAATTTATAATATCATTTTATTAGAAAATTATTCCATTGACCCCAAATTGCTTCCACCAAAAATAAAATTATACATATATACAAGAATAATAAATTTATCTTCATGTTAAAACTTTTCATAAAGAATATGATAGAAACCTCCTCGTTTGACATGATATTTATTTAGATATTCATACAATTGAGAATACAATGCACATGGTTCCTTCTTTATACCATTGAGAGACTTCTAAAATCTAAAAACATTTTCTTCATCATTTCTAATCAGAAATACCACTAGTTATTAAATATATACTTCTTATTCAAGAACACTTTATAGAAATTTTGTTTTGACATCAATCTGGTTTTATTTGTATCATATTTGGATTTCCATAATATGGAAATTCTTGTTCAAATATTTTCTTGCAAATGGAGAAAATGTTTCTTCATAATTAATTCTATTAATATGTGTTTAGACATTACACACTAAGAATTCTATATCTTTTATCACATGTCCATTCTCATAGATTTATTTAAGATCCACTTTTTTCTAATAAAATTGTAATTTTAAGGCCACTTACCAAGATCCCATGTATTATTATTTTCAATCTAATCAATTTCTTCTTTCATCACGTAAACCCATGATTCATCCATCACTGGGTTTTCAAATGAGGTTGGTTCCACAACTGATAAAAAGGCACAATATTCTTCATTCCTCGTTCTCTTTGTCTGTGTGGGGGTGGTCTAATCCCAATTATGATGTATTTATCAATTTAGTCTCTTTTATTTCTCCAATAATGTTTTGATGATTTTTTTCAACCATGGTTTCATCTTATGATTCTATATCTGAATCATCTTAGTTTTGTGCACTCTAAATATCTTAAAAGCCTTCCACTGATTCTGTAATTAAATCAATCCCTTTCCACTATCTTTTTCATCTTATATCATCTATGAATATGGGATAATTGAGGTATTCCGGTGTGCCCGGAATCAATTTCTGAAGTTTAGCTCGAGTACGTTCAGTGAACAAATGAGCGAGTTTTTCTATCTTTTGAACCGGTACTCAAAAATGAAATATGAGGTCACCGATGAAACCGCAGATTCGGTAATTACTTAGGAGAACCTTTACCTAAGATGCATTTTCTTTGGAGGATTTGTTAAAAATTTGTTTAAATAAAAAAAGAAAATAAAATTATGGTACAATTTTATTTCTAACTAAGGTGGTTTTATCCTACATGGGGGAGTTAGGGTGGGACCCAATAGAAAACTAACTATCCATGTGAGGATAAATGTGAGGTGGGGCCCGCACGAGCCCCAACCCTTCACATTACCTAAAACCACTAAAACACCCATTAAACTCCTTGTGTTTAATATTGGAAAACCCTTGAACTTAATTAAGTAACTCCTCCTCTCCCACTTTAATTCATGCCAACACATGCTAAATTAATTGATTAAACCTCTTCAATTAATTTAAAAAAGTGTTTGAATTTTATGTTTTTGAAGTGCATGGCAAAGTAAAATAAAATAAGGAGAAGATTATTTTATTTTTGGTTAGAATTGTTGTGTGAGGAGGATTTGGGGAGAAATCTAGTTTTTCTTTGAAGAACATCATCCTCTCATGAAGAACGTATCCCCATTGATGAAGAATTCCATCACCGCAAAGAGATACGACGTGCCTTTCCTTCTTCTCTCCGCAACTAGTGTGGAGACTCAGTTTCCTCCTTGGACGCACACCAACACTGTATTCAAAACCTCACCCCGCGATGCCATCATTAGCGACGCCTGATGAATGACATCGACTGTCGAGGTAGGGGTAAATTCTTTTGTTTAAGTTTAATCATCATCCTTCGTTGTTCAAGAATTGGCCGAATTTGATAGTCGTAACAGGAGGAGATCAGACCGCACAATCATGACCGATTCTACTCCCCCTTCTTCTTGTTTTTCTTAGTTGATGGTTGTGGTGAAGGCGGTGTGGTGTCGTTGCACCGCGTGGGGACGAAGAGGACCACGATAGGAGTGGGTTGTGGCAATGGTGCGCAACACCATCGCGCAGTGCCGGTGGTATCTAAGGTGGTCATGGCCAGGAGCGGGACGCGAAGGTGGGGCACGCCACCGTCACACCGCACTGGTGAGACTAGCCCTGGCCTTAGGCCGCAACGGACCAGGTAGGGGCGGCCGGACAACCGGTTGCCGGTGACTCTAGTAGGCGGGACCCTAAAGGGTCCCACGGCGGCTCAACTAGCCAACCATAAAGCTTGGCCGCTATTAGGAAATGGGGAGGGTGTAACCCCCTTGACCAGCATCTAAGGCGAACCCAACATGGTCTGCTGTTTCGAAAATGAGGGGTGCGCCCCTCGCACCCCATTCGGCCAGCGCCGAGCCGCAGCAGACTTCCGAGCCGAGACGCAGGCCGCACGGGCTGGGCCGGCCGCGCCAGTCAGGTCAGGCCAGCCCAGCTGGGCCGTACCAGTAAGGCCGGGCCATGCACTGTTGGGCCAGACCCAGACACGGTTCGGGTCAACCTGGTTTGGGCCGACCCAGGGGGTATTGGGCTGGGTCGGACCGGGCCCAAACCCCCTATTTGCGGACCAGGTTCGTTCAAATGCCCATATATTCGGCTACGAACCTCCGATCAATTAACCGTTATTTGCATAGGGATCCTAGGATTGATACGGTCATTTAAGTATTTTATACTTAGGGTTTTGCCAATGTTTGTTTATGGAAGATTTGGTTCTAACCCGAAACCAACCGGGCCCTTGGCGTGGAAATGCTTATAACTTAAGGACCAGACGTCCGATTGATGTGACATCAACTAAATTGAATTAATAATAGTGAGACAACTCTTTTTGCTTACTACCCTTGAGGTTTGGATGTAGCTTGAGTATGGTCAGGTTGGTTTTAGCTTAAAAACCAACAGGGCCCCTAGGACGGAAAATCCAACATCTCTCAGACTGGGTGTCCGATTGACGCGCCGTCTGTCGCATTGAATTCCTACTGATGAGACGGAACATTGTGACACATAAAATATAGACTTTGTGACAATTTATGTATCGACCCTCTTGGATCATGGAGCGGACCCTCCCAGAATCGAGCGTGCTATGTGTGGGAATCCTAGAGCTGACTATGACTGTGACGACGACGACGACTGTACTTGGATCCTACGTGGGTTAGGCAGCGAGGGCGACTGTACTTGTATCTTTTGTGTGTTCGGATGTGATGAAGACTATAGTTGGATCCTACGTGGGTTCGACATCGATGGTTACGGTAATTGGATCCTACATGGGTTCGACAGTGATGACTTATGTACTTGGATCCTATGTGGGTTCGGTAGAGGAGATGATTTAGAGGCTACATCTAATCATCTCCACCCCTCTTCGTGAGTAGTATACCTGTGCGAGCTGAGTATTGACTCTAAATCATTATCATCGATATGATTGACTTGCTTTTTTTCATGGACTGAGTTGTGATTTCTTGTGTGGACTGAGATGTTCTTGGGCTCTTGAGTTGGAGTCGAATTGGAATTGATGACTTAGGTATATGTATGGGCATATACCTAAGTAGAATTTGCTGATACTTCGTGTTTGAATCCTTCCTTTTTGGATTATCCTTTGTGGATTCTGGGAGACCTTCGGTGGTCTTGGGGTCCCTACTAATTATCGTATACTCACCCCTACACGGGCTATGCCCGCACTTCGTTGTGTTGGTTGCAGACGACAGACATTGCTGACCGTGGTTGAGGCTTGTGGAGCGGGATGGTATCTGGTGGTGGACTATTAGGAGGGACGTATATGGAGTGGACAGACAGATACGAGGAGCTGAGGAGACCATATGTACCCACCCTTCAGGTGGGGATTTCGGAGGACGTTTCAGTGGTTTCTGTTTACTTTAAAGCTTTTGTACTTTACTTTTCTTTGTTTTACTGTACTTTCAGTTGGGTTTTTATACTGACCCATTTACTTTCCAGCACTTACTTTTGTACTCAGTTTACTTAGTGTTTACTTCATCTTGCATACTCTGTGGTTTTTTTTCTTATTTAAAGGAAATGACTTCCCTTTTAATGATATTTACACCTTTGGTGCTAGTTGTCATCCCTTGGCCTATGGAAGGCAGGATTGGGGTAGTCACGACACGTTCCCGGAGGATGGGTTTTGACAAATTGTTATCAGAGCGCTCAGTTCTACCACAGAACTCAGGAATCTGATAATTTTTACTATGTGAAGAAATAGTGTTAAGGGTAATGAGTGTGGTTATCAGTCCAGGGAGTACAGTGTTGGCGCGGCGGCCAACGTATCCCTACACCAGGACCCTGACTTCTGATTTCCGACTCAGTGCACGAAAACATGGATTGCATGTGTGATTTAAATGTTTTCTTTGTGATTACATTATGTCATCTCAACAGGTATAGTGTATTAACCATGGCACAACTGATTCATTTTCAGGATGGGCCCATAACAGCAGCCAGCTAGGGTTCCGAGCTTTGTGTGAGATGGCAGCGCTCTGAACGATGAGGCCTCGGTGTAGGGCGCCATTACAGTGGAGGAACCTTCGGTACCTCTACCCGCCGAGCCACCGATACAACCAGACCCAGCAGTTGAGAGTGCACATCACCTAAGTGTGCTTCATGAGTTTCAGCGTTAGAGGCCGCCCAGGTTCTGCAGAGAGACGGACCCGGAGGCAGCTGAGGATTGGCTGTAGGCTATCGTCTGAGTCATCAGTGCAGTAGGGACACCAGCTGACCTCATGGTGATCCTTGCGGTGAGTCTCCGGCACGCGGCGACACATAGATGGTAGAGCCTGATGCTCCAGTTGCACGACGAGGCATCTCTACTTTGGATGGACTTCGGGAGCCTCATTCACTCAGAGTTCATTCCAGCCACCCTCTGTGCGGTGCACATCTAGGAGTTACTACAGCTGTCGGAGGGCAGTATGACAATATCCCAGTACTCAGCGTGATTTACTGATCTCTCGCGCTACTCCAAAGACATTGTACTTGACCCATTCTTCCGGTCCTAGAACTTCGAGCAGGGACTGAGGCATGAGATCAGGGATTTGATGATCTCCCTCATCATTCCAGTGTAGGTAGGAGTACATGAGCGATCCCTTCTTGGGGAGATATTACTTGCTGAGCATACACCCGCAGTGAGGCCTACCGCAGGGCGACACGTATTGGAATCTTCTGCAGTTGGGAGTAGAAATATGTCACAGAGGTCCAAGCGGACCAGGCCATCAGGAGGGAGAACTCAAGGTACTGGTTCGGATGTGAGGGGCCCATGCAGCAGAGCCAGTCACACAAGAGGAATAAAGTGCTATGCATGTGTTAGAGAGGGCCACATGGCTCGTGACTTCCCGACCCGCGATGCAGAGGACCAGCAGACAGTTGAGGGACCACCCAGGTTGATGCAGAGGTTCGACCGTGGTGGTCCACATGGAGTAAGTGGACTAGGTAGAGGAGATGGCCGAGCAGAAGGGGGTGGTAAATGCTTCGAGGCTCTACCACCACCACCACTATGAGGTTCACCCTGACCATAGGGAGCTGGCGGACAGAGGTAGGCTCAGCTTTAGGCAATGGAGGCTTACGACCACAGTTCACCTAAGATGATTTGAGGTATTATTTGTGTCTTCCCCACCCTTGTTGTAGTTCTTATAGACACATGAGAAAGTCATTATTTCATTTCCACTGCACTTATTCGGAGCTCAGAGATTCCGATAGAGCCGTTGGCTCGATTCTTATGGCTAGATACTCCTACAGGAGCAGACATGATGATTACACACTGGTTCTGGCAGTGTGAGCTTACTCTAGGAGGCGAGATCTTCAGCTGGGAACTTCTTGTAGTGACGTCGAGGCCTTATGACATCATCTTGGGAATAGATTGGTTATCTATGGTCCATGCTCAGATCAACTGTATTAGGTGCAAGGTGCGGTGTGTCCGCACAGATGGGAGCAGGTTCACCTTCACCGGTGAGAAGGGGACTTTTTCAATGAAGGACGAACTCACGCAGAGGAGAGGGAAACTGATCACACATCAGTTGTCTAGTCTAATCCTCGGAGAAGTTGATGTGCAAAGTCTGAGTTTCCCTATTGTGGTGGATCAGTATGCTGAAATTTTTCCTGACGACGTTCCAGGACTACCTCCTCGTAAAGAGGTAGACTTTTACATTGACCTATACCCCGAGAAAGCCCTGATATCTACTCTAGAATATCGGATGGCTCCCGCTGAGCATCATGATCTACAGGTACAGCTGGAGGAATTGCAGGTCAGCGGATTCATTCGACCCAGTGTTTCACCCTAGGCTTCCCTGATTTTGTTCGCCAAGAAGGTGGATGGGATCTTGAGACTATGTGTAGACTACCGTCGCCTGAACCAGGTGATCGTGAAGAACAAGTATCCACTTTCGAGGATTGAAGACCTCTTTGATCTGCTGAAGGGTGCACGATGGCTCTCGAATATAGACCTCAGGTCAGGCTATCATCAGCTCAGAGTTCGAGACGAGGATGTGCAGAAGACGACCTTCAGGGGTCGGTATGGCCACTATGAGTTCTTGGTTATGACTTTCGGCATAACCAACACTCTAGCAGTATTCATGAGTCTCATGAAAAGGATCTTCCAGCCTTACCTCAATCATTTTGTCGTAGTCTTCATCGATGACATATTTATTTGCTCAACCACTGAGGAGGAGAACTATTAGAACTTGTGGGTTATTCTGTAAACACTCTGAGAGCACCACATCTATGGTAAGCTCTCGAAGTGTCAGTTCCGGATTCGAGAGGTTCACTTATTGGGGCATGTCATCTCTGAGGTGGGAGTTGCGGTGGATCATGAGAAGATAGATGCAGTACTTTCTTTGGAGCCACACAGGAGTGTGAAAGAGGTGCAGAGTTTCCTAGGTCTGGCTGGGTACTATCAGAGATTTGTGCCAGACTTCTCCAGAGTTGCAGCACCGCTTTCAGCTTTGACCAAGAAGGGGAAACCCTTCATGTGGTCAGATAGATGTCAGCAGAGCTTGCAGGATCTGAGACAGAGATTGACCAGTGCACCCATCTTGAGGCAACTAGAGGAGGGATTAGGGTACGTAGTTTACTACGATGCATTAGGGACCGAACTCGTGTGTGTCCTGATATATGAGTGGGCAGTGATCGCTTACAGTTCATGATAGTTGAGGCAGCACGAGCAAAACTACGCTACCCATTATCTGGAGTTAGTAGCAGTGGTCTTCGCCTTGATGATATGGTGGCACTATCTGATGGGAAAGCACTTTACACTCTACTCTGACCACCAGAGTCTCATGTACATCTTCTCGTAGAAGGAACTGAACCTGAGACAACGGTGATGGCTCATGTTCCTCCAGGACTATGACTTCGAGATCGTCTATACTCGTGGGAAGGGGAATATAGTAGCTGATACTCTCAGTAGGATATCGTGCATTCAGATACATGGAGAGGAGACAGAGCAGCTAGCCGTGTTTCAGATATACTTCGTGGATAGAGATGGGGAATCCTTCCTACAGTCCCTCACAGTCACTCCTCCACTACTTCAGCAGGTCCGAGAGACACAGCGTGGGGACGTTTACTTTGAGATGCGTTGTGCTCATATTTCCACAGGGCAGGCACTATATGGTTTTTCTATAGGAGGATAGCAGTTCATCCTCTTCAGGGGACGTACCATGGTACCTGTTGCATTACAGGAGGAGGTGTTGAGGGAGTTTCACACTTCCCCACTGGTGGTGAATCCAGGAGGAGCGAAGATATACCAGGATCCTAGACGACAACACTGGTGTCCAGGTATGAAGAAGGTTGTGGTAGAGTTCGTTTCTCGATGCCTCACCTTCCAGAAGGTGAAGGCGGAGCACCAGGTACCAGCAGGCTTGGTACATCCCTTAGAGGTCCCGAAGTGGAAGTGGGATGGGATATCCATGTATTTTGTGACTGGACTTACACGTACTTCAAGAGGACACAACTCTATCTGGGTGATCATGCCCGACTCACCATGTCGGCCCATTTTATACCTATTAGAGGGCAGGGAACTACGGAGAGTTTGGGACGCCTCTACGTTCATGAGACTTTACAGCGTCATGGTGAACCATCGTCTATTGTCTCCGATCGAGATGCTCACTTTACTTCCCAGCTTTGGAAGGGGTTATAGGAGACATTTGGGATGCAGCTACGCCTGAGCACCACCTTTCATCCTCAGACAGATGGCTAGACAGAGAGGACCATTCAGACTCTCGAGGACATGCTCCATGCATGTGTCCTCGAATTTGGTCGCAGCTGGGAGGATCAACTACCTTTGGTGGAGTTTGAATACAATAATAGCTACCACTCCTCCATCGGGATGACACCATACGTGGCATTGTACGATCGAACATGCAGATCACCTCTGTGCTGGACTGACCCTGGGGAGTCTGCACTTGTAGGACCAGAGATGGTCCTGGCCACAATAGAGAAAGTGCAGATCATCCAAGAGTGGATGAGGACTGCATAGAGATGATAGAAGTCCTATACTGATAAGAGGAGGAGACCACTAGAGTTCGAGGATGGAGACCACATTTTCTTACGGGTCTCACCTTGACGTGGATAACAGAGATTTGGCTGGGGCGACATGTTATCTTTGTGCTTCATCGGACCATTCCAGGCTCTCAACAGGATAGGTGAGGTGGCTTATCACCTGTCTCTTCCACCTCAGTGGCACCGGGTGCACAACGTCTTCCACGTATCTCATTTGAGGAGATACGTGCATGACCCGATGCATATAATTGACCATGGAGAGCTGGACATCGATGACGGGGCGAAATTTGCAGAGGTACCGGTAAAGATTGAAGATCGACAGGAGTGGGTCCTACGTGGATGGTCAATTCCTCTAGTGCACATTAGGTGGCAGCACGAGAACCTCTAGGAGAGAACATGGGAGCGGGAGGCTCAGATGCGTGCATAATACCCTCTTTTGTTTCCCTAGTTTTTGATGTAGCTTTACAGGGACATAAAGCCCTAAGGTGGAGTAATGTAAAGACCCGTAAATTTCAAGGAATTTTTTTTCTTAAATTCTTTTTGATTTTATGAGTACGTAGTTTCTGACGACACCTGATTCCGAGGCCCTGTGTGCCCGGAATCAATTTCCGAAGTTTAGATCAAGTACGTTCAGTGAACGAACGAGCATGTTTTTCTATCTTTTAAACCAGTACACGAAAATAAAATCTTAGGGCACCGATGAAACCGCAACGCCGATAATTTATTAAGAGGACCTTTACGGAAGATGCGTTTTCTTGGGAGGAGTTGTTAAAAAAAGATATTTAAATAAAAAAAAAGTAAATAAAATTGTGGTACAATTTTATTTCTAACAAAAGTGGTTTTATCCTACATAGGGGAGTTAGGGTGGGACCCACTAGCATCCTAACTACCCATGTGAGGATAAATTTGAGGTGGGGCCTGCATGAGCCCCAACCCATCACATTCCCTAAAACCCCCTAAAACCCCCATTAAAATCCTTGTGTTTAATGTTGGAAAACCCTTGAACTTAATTAAGTAACTCCTCCTCTCCCACTTTAATTAATGCCAACACATGCTAAATTAATTGATTCAACCTCTTCAATTAAATTAACTATGTGTTTGAATTTTATGTTTTTGAAGTGCATGGAAAAGTAAAATAAAATAAGGAGAAGCTTATTTTATTTTTGGTTTGAATTGTTGTGTGAGGAGGATTTCGGGAGAACTCTAGTTTCTCTTTGAATAACTTCATCCTCCTGTGAAGAACGTATCCTCTTCGATGAAGAATTCCATCACCGCAAAGAGAGATGATGTGACTTTCCATCTTCTCTCCACAACTAGTGTGGAGACTTTATTTCCTCATCGAACGCACACCAACGCCGTCTTCAAAACCTTACCCTACGACACCGTCTTCCGCGACACCCGGCGAACAACATCGATTGTCAAGGTAGGGGTTAATTCTTTTATTCTTGTTTAATAATCGTCCTTTGTTGTTCATGAATTGGACGAATGTTATCATCGTAACATGAGGAGATCATACCACACAAACATGACCAATTCTCCTCCCCCTTCTTGTTGTCGTTCTTCGTCGATAGTTGAGGCGAAGGCGGCGCGGTGCCATTGCACCGCGTGGGGACAAAGAAGACCGCGGCCAGAGCGGGCCGTGGCGGTGGTGTGCGGTGCCGTCGTGCCACGATGGTGGGATCAAAGGAGGACGCGACTAGGAGTGGGCCGTGGTGGTGGGGCGCGGCACCGTCGCGCCGTGCCGGTGAGACAACCCGCGACCATAGGCCGCAGTGGACCAGGCAGGGGCGGCCGGACAACCGGCCATAGGCGGGACCGTAAAGGGTCCCATGATAGCTCAAAAAGCTGTCCATAAAGGCCATCCATTACCAGGAATCCATGGGGGAGTAACCCCCACTACCAGCATCTAGGCAAGACCCCACAGAGTCCACCGTTTTTATAAATGAGGGGCACACCCCTCGCGCCCGGCTCTACCAACACCTAGTCGTGATCGACTTTCGAGCCGGGCGGAAAGCCGCACGGGCTGGGCTGGGCCGTGCCCAATCCGACCGGACCCGGACCTGGTTCGGGTCGACCCGGTTCGGGCCGACCCAGGGGGTATTGGGATCGGTCGGACTAGGCCCAGACCCCCTATTTCACACGAGGTTCGTTCAAATGCCCATATATTAGTCTACAGACCTCCGATCAACACACCGTCAGTTGCATAGGGATCCTTGGATCAATACGGTAATCTCGGTACATTACACATGAGGTTTCGGCGATGTTTAGGTATGACCGGGTTGGTTCAAACCCGAAACCAACCGGGCCATTGGAGCAGAAATGCTTAAAACTTAAGTACCAGACGCCCAATTGATGTGCAGTCAATTATGTTGAATTCCTCTTAGTGAGATGATTATTTTGGATTACTACACTTGAGGTTTGTATATAGGTGTATTACGGTCGGGTTGGTTTTAGCTTAAAAAACAACCGGGCCCCTGGGACGAAAAAACCAATATCTCTCAGACCGGGCGTCCGATTGACGCAACGTCTGTCGTATTGAGTTTCTATTGACGAGGCGGAACTTGGTGATACATAAACTCTGTAATTTGTGACAGTTGATGTATTTACCATATTGGCTTGTGGAGAGGACCCTCCCAGAATAGAGCGTGCTGTGAGCGGGAATCCTAGAGCTGGTTGCGACTGCGACGACGATGGCGACTGTACTTGGATCCTACATGGGTTCGACAAAGAGGAAGACTGTACTTGGATCCTCTATGGGTTCTGCAGCGATGACGACTGTACTTGGATCCAACGTGGGTCTGAAAACGATGGTTACTGTACTTGGATCCAACATGGGTTCGTCAGCGATGACTTCTATACTTGGATCCTACGTGGGTTTGGGAAAGGAGATGATTCAGAGGCTATATCTAATCATCTCCACCCCTCTTCGTGAGTAGTATACCTGTGTGATCTGAGTATTGAATTTCAATCATTATCATTGATATGATTGACTTAGTTTCTTGTGTGTAATAGGTTGTGCTTTCCTCTGTGGACTGGGTTGTTCTTGGGCTCTTGAGTTGGAGTCGAACTGGAATTGATGACTTAGGTATATGTATGGGAATACACCTAAGTAGAATTGGTTGATACTTCGTGTTTGTATCTTTCCATTGTGGTTTATCCTTTGTGGATTCTAGGATACCTTCAGGGGTCCCGGGGTCCCCACTAAGTATTTTATACTCAACCATTCACGGGCTATGCCCACACTACATTGTATTGGTTGCAGACGACAGATAGCACTGACCGTGGTTGAGGCTTGTGGAGCGGGATGGTATCCGGTGGTGGACTATCAGGCGGGACATACACGGAGTGGACGAATAGATTCGAGGAGCTGAGGATACCATCTATACCCACGCTTCAGGTGGGGATTCCGGAGGACGTTTCGGGGATTTCTGTTTACTTTTCAGCTTTTGTACTTTACTTTTCTCAGTTTTACTGTACTTTCAGTTGGGTTTGTATACTGTCCCATTTACTTTCCAACACTTACCTTTGTAATCAATTTACTTTGTGTTTACTTCAGCTTGCATACTCTGTGCTGTTTGTTTTATTATATAAAGGAATTGCCTTCCCTTTTAACGGGATTTACGCCTTTTGTGCTAGTCGCCAGCCCCTAGCCTATGGAAGGCGGGCTTGGGGTAGTCACGGCACGGGCCCCGAGGATGGGTCATGATAGTTATAGGGTTTTGTTCCTTGAATATCCATTGAATATTCCCTCATGTTCAACATCCCCATACATTCTTTGATTTGCTTTGTTTTAAAAGTAAAATTTACTTCCAATAGAATTAAATTAATTCAGATATGTATTCCTTCCACACCATTACATGTATGCTTTTATGGTTTCTCATATAAATTTTTTTTAGGATTTTTATTGTTCATTGGTTCTTGGAAAACATCATTCCATTAATGATGAGAGATATAACTTTGAATTAGCATAGTTCTGGGTATATTGTTTACCTATCAATTTTGGTGTTCAACAAATCCATTTGGTTATGGGGATTCACTATAGGAACCTCATTATTTATTCCATCATTCTTCATATAATTTTACAACTCAGTAGATATTTATTCTCCTCCATTGTTAGATAATAGATCCTTGATTGTGCGTCTAATATAATTATCATCTATTCGATGGTAAATTTTCATACAATCAAGAACATTTTGTTTCTTGTGTATAATCATTAAACAATAAATTCTACTACAATAATCAATGAAAATATTGGAGTACGACTATACATATGTTCCATATAGATTTATTAGACCACAAATATATGTGTGGATAATATCAATAAGATTTGATGACCTTTTATTAGTTGTACGATATGAACTACAGAACATCACTCCTCACATAAAAGCCTTAAATTTATTTTAACATTCATGCTTTAAATTTGGGATATCAATGACTATATTCATCTTAGATATATTTTCCATTCATTATTGATTAATGTGACCCAAAATCTAGTGCCACTTATGGATTTATTATTCAACTATTATGTTACAAATGTTTTCCTTATTGTCAACATGGTAAAATTTCCATCTCTTATGCATCCCTTAATGAGTGAATTAAAATTTTTCATCTAATAGTGCACCCCATTGGATTAATTGTCACTATTAGTCCAGTGTCACATAGTTGACTTAGACTTAGGAGGTTGTGGTACAATCCATCCATGTAGAGAACTTTATTTTTCATAATCTAATAATTTTCTAGTTCTGTACTCCCACTACCTTTGATCTTTAAAAACCCATCATAGTCATACCACATTGTTCCATCAACCCTTTTCTTAAAATTATATAATAAATATTTATTTCACTTAATATTGTATAGATTTCCACTATCAAGAATCTAGATTATATTATTCTTTGTAACTATAAGAGCTATTTCATAAGGGTTGGATTTCTCAATTTTCTTTATTTTATTTCCATGATATATTTTATTTAGTGGAGAATAAAGGAAAATTTTTTATTCTCCCCTCAGTATTCATAGGTTAATCATACTAATATTCTTATTATAGATTAGAATACCAATTTTCAAGGGCTACTTCACTTTAATGGTGGTTAATTACTTTTCTCTTAGTTATTTAGGTAATGTTGTTACCTTTCCTCTTCCTAAAATGAATTGATTTATAAACAAAATTATAATATTGAAAATAATATCCATCTAAACTACTTATTATATAAGAGGAAGGATATGGTATAATTATACTTTGTTTACTTATATGAATTACCCCATTTAGATATCTATTTGAATGTTAACAGTATGGCATATTATTCCCTAGAAAGCCACAAAATTGACATTTCATAAGAGGGTATGCCTTTTAATGAGAATGTTTTATCACGTCCCTTTATCTTTTAATGATTCATGACATAGGATTCATTATAGTATCTTGAAGATTATATTCATCATTATATTATATTTGGTTTGAAAATTTATTTTATTTGAAATTGAATTCCTTTTTGATATGTTAAAATTTATTCTTCGATTCAGTTTCGCTCATCTTATTTCCACCCTTTGATGCTTCGGCATCACAACCAAATCATCGTTTTCTCATACATATGGATCTATAATAATTAAAATACTTATATAATCCTTCAAAACAATGTTTATCTCTTTCTAACATTTCATCATCTAATAGTAATCAAAATGTAATTTCTATCTTTTCCCTTGAAATGGATATTGAATCTAGTTTACTCCATACAGATACAAATTATTCTCTACATCTATCAACAGTCTTGATCTTCTCCTCTTGTTTGGATGTAAGTTTATTTATGAAATTATACATCTATTCAACCCATATATTAAATTATTAAACTTATTACCAGTGTTCAATAGTTATTACATATTCTTCCCCCCTATATCTAGTTGATAAATTTCGGCATCATGCCAATCAACATACTCTGATGAATCTTCCCAGATGACTTTAAAATTTCTGTTTCATTTTATATGATCATAAATAAAACACTCATGTTCCTCCTTGGGGTCAAAACCACTAATCAAGTGATTACATTTAGCTTTTGATGGTTATTCCTTTTAGAAATTATCCATCACGGATGATTGGGTTTTGGATGTAAACAAATGTTCTTCATTAAACAAATTCATTATCATTTTGTTCTTTACATTTGAGACTCTATCTATGGAATTTATTTTATGATTTATATCTTACTTTTGGAGGAAAATTTTATAAGGATTATTCATTTTCCCATCATAGATTTATATATCATAAAATATCCTTTAGCATAGATAATAAATGTATTAATGTTTACCACATCAGAAATAGGGAACATGAATCGTTCCATAAAACTGTTATTTTACTCTTTTAAATTTCTTTGAAAAAAGATAACTAACTTATTATTCCTAATTATCTTCATCAACAATATATCTTCACACCTCTTATTTTACATGGATTTTATCTCCTGTTTATTTCATATATGATTTGTTTCATCATCCTGTTTAATGCTCATTTTGTAACCCGCCAAACTGTTATATTTATATCAAGAGAAAGTATAGATAGATCCCTTTTCAAAAGGGATGAAAATTTTGGATTTTACCGTGGTGGAATTCTCATATTAATTGTCTTAAAAATTGAAATATCATTTATTTCTTCACTAAGTATACTTATTTATCAAACAAAAATAGTAATTCAATTAAAACATTTACAAGCATTATCATCAGGATTCATTTTCATATCATTGATTCTATTGTAAAAAACATGGTGTTTTTACTCATTCACTTTGTTACCATCTTCATATATATATTTTCTATTTTTTCCCAAAAATACTTACCTTAAGTGAATATCATCACCTTCATATATATTTGATCTGATAGAGCTTTAGTAAGGGAATTTTGTGCTCTCTTATCTTCATTATGAACTATCTTATCTATCTCAGTCATAAAAATTAATGTTTTATCTGTCTAAAAATCCCTTATGATGTAGAAAAAACAATATCTATTCTTTAATAAATATTCATTTCACATCATTTGGGGTTTTCATCCACAATAAATAATCGACGTGCGACTATTCTTAGTACATTTTAGAAATATTTCAGTAAGATTGAATTTATCAATTCCGTTATTTTCATTTGATGATATATTTGATTGAGAGGAGGTTAATATGGAATTTACAATATATATTCAATATTCATGGGTTCATCATTCTCATATTCTTCACATGTTGGCGAATACCTATTTTAATGAGAAAAATTGCTCAATTGGAATGTATTGACTTGTATTTGAGGCCTATAGTTATTTCTTCCACATTTCCTCTACATAAAATAGACATCTTTATGTACACAGTTAGGAAAATGAAAAAAAATCCATAAAAATTATTTCTTCTAGACGATGAATGATATGGTCTCTTTCCTTATTTTGAAATTTCATGTGCTTCCCCGTTTAGATATCTCCTTTCCTCTTAAATATATGACATATAACGTCCTTTTTATATACAAAATTGATGTTATATTATATAAAATATCTTCTCTCTTTCATTTCTACAAATGTACACATCGTTAGGAATTTTTTTTGGTGATCATGTTCAGATATTAGTTGATATTTTTTAAATATTTTTTATGTTTATTTATAGATTTATTTGTGAGGAATTTAGGGACCTTTGTGATATGTCAAAATTTTTGTTTCATCTTATTTATGGATAATCATGTTTCCAGTCTTTTATACTACATCATCACATCCAATTATATTTTGTCACATATATTTGGATAATTTATCATTGAAATCCTTCAATACTCCCTAAAAACAAATCTTTTCTATTTCTAAAATCAATTCATCAACGAATCTTCGAAACATCATTTCTTCTTTGTTTCCATTGAATTTTTTAGTTTCATATCTAATCCTTAGAGTGAGAAATTCTTCTTGAAGTAGGTCAACTTTATTATATTTCTCCTCTTGTATGGATGTAAGGTCATTAATTACATTTTCCTTATATACAATCCTGAGCATATGTTTGACAAAATCTTCTCAATATTCAAGAGTTGTTGAATGTTATTTTTCTCCTTCCTCTAGTCAAACAATTTCTTTTATAAGCTGATCAACATAATCCAATGAATCCTCCAAAATGGGTCTCATAATTTTTTTCTATTTATTTGATATTCATTCTTACAAAGAGAATCCTCAAGATCCAACATGAGATCACCAACACCAATCAATTGATTCTGTTTAGATATTTATGTTTATTTTTATTAATTTTCAAATGAATCCATCTTGGATTCTTTGGTTCCAGATTTAAACTCTATACTTCAACCTTGAAATATTAATTATAATTTTTTTCTTCTTTATAGATGAGTGTCTTTCTCTATAATTTATTTCCTAATTTTATGTTTCCCTTTAGCGGAAAAATTTGATAAGGCATCTTCATGTTTCATAATTCAGGTTCTTTATCATGAATCTTCATTGAGCATCGAGTGTAAATGTTCCCAAATATTCGACATGAAAACAAGCCAAAGGAAGCTTTCCATCAAATCACTTGTTTCCTATCATGATTTTTTAGAAAAAAGGATAAATAAATTCATCCAAATCAATGTATTCATCAATAATATCTCCACAAATATCATGTCTTACGATTTCCATGAAATCCATTTCATTTTTGAATCAATTTATTTCATCTTCTAGTTTGACTCTCATTTCATATTTCACTATACTACTTATCAAACCATCTAGATAACGTTTAGATAGACCCCATTCCTTAAGGATGGTAAAATTTTGATTGTAAGGAGGTAAAATTCTTCTAATGAATTTCTTCACAAAGTAAATGTCTTTGATATTATCCCAATGTCTTAATATTTCTATATAAACATCAGTAATTTGAATAAAAATTATATTTTCACTTCCATCACAATGCATTTTTAGAACATCGATCCTATTTTAAAAAAACATAGAGTTTCTCCTCCTTCACATTTTTGTCACCTTCAAATATATTTTCTAGTGTTTACAATATAGACATGGATAAACTAAAACTCATATCTATAAAATATATTTGATCAGATAATGATTCATTAAGGTTATTCTATTCACTAGAATATGCATCAATAAATTTCATGTGTGTTTTAGTCATAGATAGTCTCGTTGCAACGGTTACCTGTATCCCATGTAGAGTTGGAAGAGGAACCTACAATACAATATATTTTAGATGAGATACCATCATGTTATTCCAAATAAGGGTGTTTATTTTATCAATGATAGGGACCCCATGATATTTATTTAATTCTCAATGGGGGAAAAAGAGGAAAAATATTACACCAATAACATGATCACTCTGATACCACTTCTTGGACCCTAGAACACCCTAAGAGAGGAGTTGTGAATCTGGGTGTTAACATTTTATTTAAAATAAACTAATATTTTTATTTTATTTTTATAAACACGGTGATCCTTTTTTATGGTAATTTTTATTAATTTAAATAATCATAAGAATATATAAAACACGACAGTATTACTTGGATCACCACTAAGGGATAATCTAAGGATCATACATCGATAGTATGTCGATTGTACCTAAATCCACTATTATTTACTAGATATGTTATACAAGAGTACATAAAAACTCACTCTATTCTATGAAAACATTATTTATATGATTTTAGTAATAGACATGACCAACCTCAATACACTTCAGTTGAATTCTCCTAGGTAACTAGTTTGGGTGAAGTCACACTCAGATAAACGAATTGATGGTTGGTTCCATAAATTGGAATTTATATCATTATCCTAGAGCAGTATGACACTATTCATGTATAGAAGTCTTGATTGGATGTAATTTATAGAATTGTTCACATAAAACTTATGTTAAATACCGTAGTTCATGAGGATACTTCACGAATCTCACTACCTTAAGGAATAAAACTATCATTAGAGAACAAAATAACATCATGAATCTCATTGAGAAATTTGAAAATTAAGTCATCCTCAAAAAATTGTTCTTCCCATATATCTAAAAATTCATCAATATTGGATAATTTATTTCATGATTCTTAGGATCACTTCGAATACATTAATTGAAAAAATCATAGACTTGGTAAATATGGGGTGATTCATCAATTTCAATAATTCTCTTCTAATGTAATGAAGTCAATGTATCCTTATATTTATAGTCTTGGCCTTTCACGAATCTCTCATGCCTCTAATTGATTTTTCATGAACCTATAAATATATAATCATGAAGCTTCTCTATTTGTGAAGCTATTGTGATAATTTATCCTGGTCATGATGATTACCATCAAATCATCATTTACTCATTATTTCTATAACAATCACAAATATCACCTTATTTCCATCATGATCTCATAAGACTCTATACCTTTGTGAAGCTTAGACTTCACGAGACCCAGGTCTTTACCATTTTTAGGAAGAGTCAATCCCAAAAATCCACATTTCGCATTGATTTCCTCTTCCTTTAGATTTTGTGCCCAAATTTTTTTGACAACTCTGGGAAATGAAAATACCTTAAATATTGTAGTAATATTTTATTGTAAGATCACATCCCTTGGAAACTCGCAGATCAACCCATTATGGATTGACCAAAAACACCAAAAGACTCTTTTTTAGCAACAAAAATCCATAGTTAAAATATATATTTTAAAAAAAATGAATAAAATTTATATAAAAAAATATGTTAATTTTAACATAAATATCATCATAGAAATTATGTATCTATACAAAATTCCTAGGAACCATAATTTACATGAAAAAACATGGATTAAAAAATTAAATTGTTGTCAACTGAAACAACTGTTGTAATGAAATATTTTTAACAAACAATAATTCATATGTTTTAAAAGGATTATATATGATATTATAAATTTGAATATCATTTTTCTATAAATAAATAACATTTTGAAACTGATTATACATTTATTTAGTGTATCCTCAATTAAGGGAAGCTCGAAGCATGATATTTCATCTCCATTTACACAGTATAGAGATATATCTTTAATTATGAACCTATTATCTTTTATATATTTTATATAGTTTTCCATTGATTAATTTAATATGAATTAATATTTTTTATGGTTATTAATGTTTCAAATAATTTTTATTTTTTCAAGGTGTTACAATTTAAATGTTTCTAATGAGGCATCAATATGAAGTTCCGAAGTATTGAATAATAACTAAGAATGGGGAGGGTGAATCGGTTGTATACTTTTCATAAGTATCAAAAATTTTAGAAATATTAAAACGAAATACTTTTAATTTTCATTAACATTTCTTATATTTGTAAATACTCATTGATTAAAAATTATAAATGAATGCATGTAATATATTATTTTAAAGGTTTGGCCTCAGTGTAAGGACCTACATCCATTCTATATCCAGTAATGTGGGTATATGGAAATTCCATATAATGATGAATTAAATAAAACAAGTGCCATATTATATTATAAACCTTCAATCACCCAATAGGAATTATTATATGACACACATTGTTTTATAATGTTTTCTTACAAATAATTAAATGAGAAAACAATAATAAATACATTTATAAAACTTCACCACAAATGATCTGTCCAAATATTCTATCTAACGTGGTTGTCTCTAATTCTCTTAGTCTGATGGGTCTGGGTTTGATGGACTCGGTCAGATAATTTCAATCCAATTGACTCAGTTTAATGAGAAAATTTTAATTATACATTATAGAAATACTTATCAAATTATCAATAATGTCTTCCTCATTTTGGAAAAAACATTCATATTTATTCCATTATAATGGTGTCTTAGTCGAGAAATATTAGTATGACTTGAATCATGTAGTTATTCACCTTTTAACATCAAATTAAAGATTTTAATGTGCAAATGTACTCTTCTTTTATTTATTGGTATCTCATAGTGGAAAAGTGATAAAAATAAAAAAAACCCACTTACTAAAATTCTAAAACCTATAAAATTAAATCATATTTTAACATCAAGAATGACCAATTAAACTCAATAAATATATTTTTTAATTGTATTTATTACTCTTATTAATTTTCCTTCTAGAAGGTTCTAATTTATCTTCAGTATTATGAAACATCCTCATATCATTATGATGTAACTTCCACATTCTATTATGTTGGTACATCATCATCTCATTATGATGGAACTTCCTCAAATCATTATAATAAAACATCCTCAAATAATTATGAATTGACTCTAGTCATCAAGGATAGCTTGATTGACTTTCCAACTCAGATTCAGTCTGATTTACATTCTTACTAAAAGTCAGTCTGAAAAAAATTCCTTATCTTCAGTCCAATGGAATCTTAATAATGATTAAATTCACATTATAATGTAAATCTAATTACAATGGAAACTCTACCCTACAACATTGAAATTCTCCAAACCTCATTTTTTATAACTTATTCAGAAATATGAAAAATTATGTGATTGATACTAATGGATTTTATTCCAAAATTTCTTTCATTCGAGGAAAAGATACAATCTTTATGATTCCCGCATTTATTCAAAAACCATTTTCATGACAATTTTCTTTAATTATGAGAACTTCAGGATTACAAAGTCATAATTTGGATTTGGTTTATAATGTTTATGAAATTTTTAACTACCTACATCACATTCTTAAATAAACCTCATCATAAATATAATGACCCAAACATTTAAATAATATTTGTTTCTTAAATTTGTGTGTTATTTTATTTTTAACTAAATAAAACTATATCAATTTATTAATTAAGTGAGTATAATTTAAATGAGACCTTTGGGTTTCGACTATTATATGATATTTGATCAATATGACCATTGGATACTATACTTTTAAGATTATGATTATATTTTATAAATACAAATGATCATGGTTAATTAATGCATAAAGAAGAGTCAGTGGCCTCATTCAGTAGACTTGGGATGTATGAAGCCCATCTTTCAGAGTTTGGGGAGGAGGTGGAATCACATGACTTCTCTGTGGACTAATCTCAAGATGAACATCAACATGTTAAGCTTGAACAAAATCACTTACGAGACAAGTTCAAGATGATAGAAATCACCACATAGGAAATGTTGTCTATGCCACCCTAAGATTCTATCACCATTGCACACCATACTCTTTGGTCCTATGCAGGAATTTTAAGGGGTTATATAATGAGGCCTTATAAACATTGTATAATCGTTTTGAATAAATAAAATTTTTATTTCTTATTATGGTAAAATTTTTATATTTCAAAAGTCAAGAAAAATCTAGGACGACTTTATTGAAGGTCCATTTAATTGTTGAATATTGAAAAAAGGTTATTTCAAAATATTAATTACACTTCAAATAATGAAAAATGTGAAATGATTCCCAAAAAATGTTCTTCTACAATTACGATCAGTAAGAAATTTATATTTTATTAAGATCAACTTATTTTTTGGTGAATAGTAAATAATGAATAGTAATTTTACCCTTATGAATAGTAACGTGACCAATGGAATAGTAACGTCATTTACGAAAGTATAAATATAATTTAGGCATCTTGTTTGGTAAAGTGATATAATAGAATAAGTAGATAAATGATTCAGAAATTATTAGTTAAGTGTTAGTTTTTTCAGGTAAATAGTGTTTTTAAATAGAAATTAAATATCTCAAAGTAGAAAATTATTTTCATAAAATAGAGTTCATTTTTGAATTCATAGAATCAATATTAGATTATGGTTAATTAATTATATTTTTAAATTTTTTTTGTTTTTCGGTTAATATGAGAAATACAGTATTGAGTTTCAGTGTGTTTAATGACATCATTAATGATGTAATAATGTTTTAAAAATTCTGGAATACTATTGTATAGTAAGATATTTTATGTGATGTCCTAAGATTCCAATACCATGTGATAATACCGTGGGAGAGCCCATGGTTTTGAAAATACCACTAATGATGTGTCCCATGGAAATTAATTAAATATTTCCTCAATTTTGCTATAAATTCCAACCCATTATTTTCTTTTTTTCATTCCAAATTCCTCTGCAAAAAAGATCTAGTATTTTTTCCTCCTAAGGAGTCCTCCCAAGGTTCCATAAATTCCCCAAAGGTCACAAACTTTGGGTTTTGGAAGTTACTCTTCAAGGTAAGGGAACCTCTCACCCTTCTCTTTTAGTCAAGAATTTATTTATGTTATGTATTCTAGATTTTATTTTTTAATGTTTGGGAATGCTCTTGTATTTACTTATCGATGAACACCTTATATCCAAATAATGAGAGACCCTTTACAACCTCATCAACTGATTTTTCTTAATATTAAGCGACAACGTTTGGTAATCTAATATTTGTAAAAGAAATCACAACATCTCTTTTCCTTCATGTTTCCTTTTCATGTGGTAAGTCATTTAAATATACATACCATAATCTTATTTATTTATATATCTGTACTTATTCTACATTATTATTTATTTGTGATTGGTTTACCCTTGTCCCCTCTCTTTTTAATGTTTTCTAAAAACATGTTATATAGTCGTTATGCTGTACAATTTTCATCTCAAAATCTCTCTCTTTTACCTATGAAATTATCTTATTTTATTTCTGTGAAAACCCAAACCAAATTCATTTCTAGGGGAATTAATAAATAAATAAAAATTATATACTTGGTCATATTATTAAAAAACATAAAACCCTCATTCGCTTTTAGGGGTTATAAATGACATAATGATCTTGTTTTATGAACTTTTTAAAACATCACAATTTTGATATGAAACCCATTTATTTTATTCTATTTGGGTTATTTATGAAATTTTGGTTATGATATATTTTCCTCAAATGAATATAATGATGTATTAAGGGTTCACCCTTTTATCTCTCTAATGCATTGGATAATGAAATTATTCTCTAGAGATGACAATTTTTATAATACCTTGTTGAATAACAATTGTAGTTTTATGACACCTTGGGGATGGAACTTGGTGATATGTTTATATATGTCTAAAATAATTGTAGTATCCACATATTTAAGTTATGATTCATGTTTTTTAATTATGATATTCCTCTTTTTTCATTTCTCATGTTTTTATGTAATTCATCATGTTCTTATTGATATCACAAGTAATGTTTTACCTTGTTTTTCCATATTGGACCTTATGATCACCCATTTCATTGATGTACGTCTCTAGGTCATGAGATGTAGTAATTTTACTTAGTATAAACCTATGATTAATCCTTACAAGTCGACTAGATTTTTTTTATATGTTTTCATGTATTATGTTCCTGATTTCCAAGACACTAGAATTTAAAGAACCTCTATTTGTAAAATGTATAGAAAAGTTATGTAAATAAATGGTTGGTTGAAATAAATCGTATCAGAAGATAGTTTAGTTATTTTTGTAAATTAGGATATGAAAACATTAGGAATAACCCTATACAAAAGTTTAAATATAGAAAAAATTCCTTGTATTTTGGTGAAATATTAAGAAAGTGATTTCTAAATAGTAAAGTCCTTGTTTGGATATTAAAAAGTGGATGTGACTCTGGCATAGATGTACCTAAGAGTTAAAGCTTCGAAATTGGATTCAGGCTTGAACTGATGTATCCTGGTACACAAAAACGAGACTTTCTGCACTTGGATTTTGACACTCTTGGGGGACATTTTTAGTTACTCACATTCTTTTTATGAATCATTATGTGGGATTTATATTGAAATGTAATTGTTGTTAAAGAATACCATGTTGAAGAAAAATGTTTTAAGACCTAAAAATCTTTTATAGTTAAAAGATTCATTAATGAAATAAGTATCTAACTAAGGTTTTATTCATTAAGAAATGGAAGGCCTTGGGATAATCTGTTCTAATGGTGACTACAATGGACCAAGCACTGATGTCCTTCTAATGGAAGCCGGAATGGAAAGATTCATTATAACAATAAATCAAATGACTCATGTTATGTGAAATAACTTGAATCAAGCTAAGAGACCAATCTCTTTACCAAGGGAACAATATTTTGATTACCCTTTTATGCGTCACCGACCACCAAAATTTTGCGGATCTACTAACCCATTGATTGTTGAACAGTGGATCAACTCTATCAAGAAGATCTTCTCTATGAACCATTGTTCAGAACATGAGAAGGTCACTTTTGATGTTTATATCATATTGGGAAAAGCTGATCAGTGGTGGGAACTGATTAAAAACATGAGGCCTATATTGGAGGTTTATGATATGGAGTGGGATGAGTTTATAGGGATATTTTTCAATATGAATTTCCCTCTTTCTTTGAGAACAAAAACGGAGAAATATATCCTCAAGCTAAACTTGAAGGAGAATAAATCTATTGGATGTTATGAGATGAACATCTCAAGACTTTCCCATTACACCTCAAGATTTTTCATGGATCCAAATGGTAATGTTGATTGATTCATCGGTGGACTAAGACCTCGTCTGTGAAAGAATATTACCAATGGAGACTATGATATTTATGAGCAGATCGTGTGGAGTGCGATGAAAGTAGAACTAGAGTTTGGTGAGACATAGTGGTATCATATATCCAATGACAATAAGAGATAAATGGAACCTATCATAGGGAGTACATTTGATCCGGGAAGAGGAGTAAAGAAATTGCAACATCCCACATGTAATAAATGCAGTGATACTAATTTGAGGAATTTCTTACTTGGGAGTGGTAAGTTCTATATGTATGGAAGAGATGACCACATTGCGCATAATTGTCATAGTGAGGTGAAAACTGAAATTCCCAACACTAACAACAATGAGACGACAGTGAAATCCCTACAAATTTGTCCAATTATATATGTGTGGACAATTTGGGCACTTTGACAATCACTGTCCAAATCTGAGGGTAGGGGAGGGGAATCACCATCAGCCTTAGCAAAGGACAAGAAGATAGTGTCATGATTTTTCTATCACTATGGATGAAGTTGAAGTGCCAAATTATGTAGTGGTAGGTACACTTGTTGTTCTCTCAAATCAATAAAGTAAATTGTTTTATTCTAGTTCTACGCATTCCTTTATTTCCCCTATGTTTGTAAGAATTTAGAATCAACCCTAGAATTTCTAAAAGTAGAGTTATCAGACAAGACCCTAGGTGGGATTATCAAAGCATCATCAGTGTTTAGAAACTCTAGTATTTACTTTAGTGAGAAAAATATTATCGTAAATGTAGTAGTCATTCCCATGATAGAATTTGACAATATACTAGGGATGGATTGGCTCTAAAATTATAATGTTAAGATCAATTGTAGATAAAATGAAATCATAGTATTCATGAATGGAAAATGTACAATAATATTCAAATGAGATACATATAAACCTGATATTTGTCTAGAAGAACCTCTTATATCATTTTTTATGGAGTTGATCGGTGAAGAAAAAGAATGAAATTATATTATAGTGATAGAGAATGTGTCCATCATCTAGGAGTTAATTGATTTGTTTCCTAAGGATTTAACTGGAAATCCCCCAGAAAGAGAGGTATATTTCATCATTAAACTCATACTTGGATCTCATCTGATATCAATGACACCGTATAAGATGGACAATGTAGAGCAGTTGAAATTTAAGAGGAAACTCAATGATCTTTTGGAGAAGGGGTTTATCCATCCATGTGTGTCTTCTTGGGGAGCACATGTTCACTTTATGAAGAAGAATGATGGATCAATCCAGATATTCATTGATAATAGAGAAATTAATGGGATCACAGTGAATAATAAATACCCTCTTCCAAGAATTTTGGACTTATTTGACCAACTTCGTGGGGCTAAATTCATCTATAAGATTGATCATCGATCTGGTTATCATCAATTGAGGGTGAATAAGAATTATATTCCAAAAAATAACTTCCAATCAAGATTTGGGAATTATGTGTTTGTTGTTATTCCCATTGGCTTGGATAATGCTGCTGATATTTTTATGGATTCTATGAATAGAGTCTTTAAGGAAAACCTTGATAACTTTGTGTCTGTTTTTATTAATGATATTCTGGTATATTCAAAAATTTGTGAGAAGCATGAGGATCATCTAGGTGTTATTTTCAAACACTATGGAAGGAGATGATTTTTTGAAAAGTTCATAAAATGTGAATTTTGGTTGCAAAAAGTTTCTTTCTTGGGGAACATTATAACCAATGAATGAATCATAGTTAACCCTGCATTGAAAATGGTTGTAGAGGAGTGGCCTCAACCAACTACAATAACTAAGTTTTGTAGTTTCCATGCATTAGCATAATATTTTAGGAGGTTTGTGAAAAAAAATTATGACATTATAATAAATTAACCAAGATAACTCGAAAAGTTTTCATGTTCATCTGGACAACAGAGTCTGAGAAATGTTTTCAAGATCTAAAGAGGAGACTAGTTACTGCACTTGGTCTAACCCTGCACTCAAGCGAAGAAGGATTATTTATTTTTATCAATTAATCTTAGAATGGTCTTTGGTGCGTATTCATATAAAATGACAAGGTCTTTGCTTATTCATCTTGGAAGTTAAAGACTAGTGTGCATAACTATTATATGCATCATCTTGTACTAACTACTGTTATTTTTTATCTGATGATATAGAGGCAATATCATTATGGGGGTAAATCTGACATATACACAAACCATCAATGTTTTAAGTATATTTTTACTCAAAAGTAATTGAACATGAGATAGAGGAGGTGGTTGAATCTTCTAAAAGACTATTTTTGTTCAATTAATTATCTTCAAAGAAGAGGGAACAAAGTATATGATTCATTAAGTTGGAAGGACCCAGTTGTTCTGTCCATAATGAGGTTTATAAGAGATCTTTTGATTAATTACCTAGTGAAAATAAACATGGGAATTATAAGGTATGGGAACTAATCAACTTTACCCCTAATTATTTCTCATCCATCAATACCAGATAAGATCAATAAAGCTCAGAAAGAATATCCTTTGATACAAAAGAAGTTTGGGGCTCTGAAGGATGGGAAGTTTCCTCAGTTCGATATTGATCAAGAAAGTGTAATGAAGTTTTGTAAAATAATATGTGTTTCATATATTATGAAAATAAAGAAGGAGCTAATGGATGAAGCTCATATATCTACTTTTTCTATATATCCTGGATGCATGAAAATGGTTTGGTACCTTTTTTATCATTATTTTAGGGATAATATGAAAAGGGATATTTCTAACTACACATCAATGTTCATGGTATTTTCAAATGTGAAGTCAGAGTGACAACTTCTCTAAGTGGTGTTACAACCACAAACCAAACTAGCATGGAAGTGTGACAATAACACTATGGAATTTTTCACTTGTCTATTGAGAACTTCCTAGGTAAACAATGAAATATGGGTTATTTTGGAATGTCTCACCTAGACTGCCCATTTTTCTCTATTCATGAATATATCACTCTCGATCAAATTTCCAGTATTTACATGAAAAAAGTGGAAAAGATAAATGGATTTACACTTTTTATAATATCTGATCATGATCAAAGGTTCACATAAAAATTCAAGAGAAGTATTTAACATGCTCTGTGTACTGAATTAAATTTCAGTATGTCCTATCAACCCAAAACTAATGACCAGTCTAAAAGGAATATTGAAACACTCGAGGACATGCTGAGAACTTTCTCAACAGAATTTAAAGGTGTATTAGATCAACATCTCTCATTAGTTGAGTTCTCTTCCCACAACAGCTTCCACTTGAGCATTAAAATGTCTAACTATAAAGATCTATATGGGAAGTGATGTAAAACTCAGACTTAATGGGATGATGTTGGTGAGAGACTGCTTTTTGGGCCTGATCTTGTGGAAGAGATGATAGAAAAGGTTCATTCTATCTAGTAATAAATTGAGGCTTCTCAGAAGATTAAAGAAAAACATAAACATATTATATATCATATATAAATACAGTGACATCTTAATGGCCACCTTTGTAGGTGTTAGAAGAATATTGAACAATCATCGTTTCGTGAGGTAGAAATTCACCATCCACGGAAACAGTATGCTCTTTAACCCTTAGATGGAGGTGTGTGTAAGTGTAGCTCAAATACTTCTTATAACAAAATCCTAGTATATTTAAGATACTGTTTTTGTTACAAAGTAAATGAATAAAAATAGTTTATGGGGTTGGAGAATCAAAATAAAACAAAAGAACACAAGTAAAGACATTACCTTTAAATCAGGTAACTCATCTTGGTTTGAACCAACAGGGTTTCTTGAAGAGCCTTCTGCCTAACACAAGGCTTCTAAGATGAATATAGGGATGTGTAGAGATGGAATGAGCAGGGTTTGCCCAAAACAATGGTTTGAGTGGTGTGGGTAAGGCGGTAGAGGTGGGGGCCTTTTATAAGAGGGAGGAGGGGCACTCTTGGAAAGCCAAGAAATGATACTTTATTTTAAAATGAGTTTCAGATTTTAAAGGTCCCAAATTGATATATTTCGATGATATGGTGACGAGGGTTCAAAATATACTCATACAATAGGTTTTTTACAAGTTTAAGTCTTATATTTTACATTATCTTTTCATTTTATTTAAATCCTTAATTGATGAGGTAATCATGGCATCATCATGGTGTCCTAAATAAATTAATTTATTTAATGTCTAAAAATAATAAAAAAACTACTATGATGTAGGAAATACTTTTTTCATTCCAATTATTATTTATAGTTTAAGATATCATTTAAACAGTCCAAATTAAAAATGTTTTACTCGGGTGATACATTCTTTAGTGATATTCTCCTTTCTTTAAAAATATAATGATAAAGTGTCACATTCACCAAAACGTGATTCCATGGGGTCCCTAAGTTTCGAAAAAGGCATCCCATGGTCGGCCATGACACAACTAGAAGAATTAGGACACATGTTGGGGTCATTTTTTATTATTATGGCATCATTTTATTATCTTTAACTACCCGACTACTAATTAATCACGACAATTAATGATACTTACTGTCGTTACTATTCATAATGTCAAAAAACAAAAGAGTCTTAAATAAATAATTTGAACCTTCTGATTCCAAATATGTAATCCATTTTACCAAATTCCAAACATTGAAATTGCAATAATTAATTTAAAAATAATTTTCGTTGTCAAAACAAATAGTTGGTTTTTTTTGATACAATATCTATGAAAAGTTTAGCACTTGTTTATGACCAAATCCAAAGTGAAATTAATTATAATGACCACAATTGGAATAAATTGTAAAAATATATTCTAATTAAACTTTAAAACCAGTTAAAAAGATAATCTAATAATATAATTAAATTAGATGAAAAAGCAGTTTTGATGTAAAATGCAGCATTTTTCACTATTTATTAAAAAATGAACATTGTCAGAAAATTACCAAAAATTAACCCAGGGTAAATTTAAATGTCCCAATCATTAAGAATATGTTTATTTTTACAAATAGAGATTATAAAATTCTCAAATGTTTGATTTAAAAATGTTTTTACATCAAAAGGAAATAAAACAATCATTTAAAAATATTAGTGCATTCCATGCTTAAGATTGGATTTATTCTCATTTTAAGACTCTAAAACATTATCTAATTCATAAATAGACATATATAAAAATATATATTATTATTTAATTACTTGGGATGTTACAATAATAAAAGCATCATTTGAATCATAATTAAAGAAAAATAAAAACATATTACAGTGTATAAATTTGTTTCTTTTTATCCCCATTTGTCGACAAAATAAAAATCATGGTGGTGATTATTCCTTATGAGTTTTCGGAAGTAATTGGAGGAGGAAGAACATGAAATTTCACCCTCAAATTGAAATATATATATATTGATTTATCTTCTGTGATGATATCATTAATTTGACACATTTTTGAGATATATTCAAGTTAAAAATCTCTAAAAACAGCATTATATTTTATATAGTTAAACATTTTTTCAATTTTTTTGGATCTTTTGTGTTTTATTGGATTTTTATAAAGATCAAATACATTTTAGTAATCAAAAGGATATTCAATGGTTTAGAAAAATCCACATTCAAATCATCTAGATGAAAATTATTCAATAACATTTGAGAAGAATCTCGAGTAGCTAAAATATAATCTGATTACACTATGATCAAAAGTACAAAAATTTATTTCTTACAATTATAATGTACCGAACATTTTCCAAAGAATAATGTTCATCCATAAGTAAATTCTATATCATTAAAATCTCCTTCCCTATCATCATCAGTATAAAACTGAATTTTTATTCATTAAATTCTTTTGTATAAATACCATATGATTGTATTCCATTGATGTGTCTCATAATCCAATTAGAATCCAAAAATATGAGATTAATTAAGATTACTTTGAAACCTCATACACAAAGTTACAGTATAAATAAAATCAGGCCTTAAGGCTATGAGAAAAATAAAACTTTATATCAGGTTCCAAATAAATATTATCATTCACACATTCTTTGGATTAATCTTTACTCAACATGTTTTTCACCAAAATAAGAGTAGATACTTATTTTGATTCTTCTATCCCAATTTTTTTTATAATTCTCAGACATACATTTCTTAATATAAAAATTATTTCTTCTTTTTTTTGAACTTATAAAATAGGTAAGAACGTTAATTCTCCCAATATTGAAATTGCGAAATTCTTCGTCATTTTCCAAAAAACAGTATAAAATTATTCATCATCACCCGAAAAACATACATCATCCACATGCGAAATAACAAATAGTGGTTGGATTTATATTCCTTCACATAGAAGTTACTATCATCCCTTCCTTGATAAAAAATAATCATTATCAAAAAACTATCATGATTTGTATACCAGATACATGGGGCTTATTTAAACCAATATATTCCTTTCTTCCATATGAAAACAATTTTTTATCATTTTCATGTAGAAACAGTCATGGTTGGTAAATGTAAATTTATTCCGTAATCTCTATATCTAAGAATGGTGAGTTTAAATCCATCTGATTATATTTCTAAATTTGATTTCCAACCACTGAAAGAAACATTGTAATCATTATTGATCTTAGAACATGGGAAATGTATCTTCAAAATCAACACCTTACACCAATGAATAAACATCAAAAACTATTCTAGATTTTCTTATTGAATGATCTCCATTTTCAATAAATTATTTTCAATAAACTGATTTTGTTTTGATAACATTTTTACCATTATAATGTGATTCATGCTCTCATGTTTCATTATTCTCAATATTTTCCAACTATTCAATCATTGAATTCAATCCTTCCTTATATTGAATATCTTATGAAATTGATTTCAATTTATCATTTGAGATAAGTTTATTCTCATTCCATAATCATTTCATTATTCTTGTCTATCGAGAGTAGGAAGATTCATAATAATTATTTTGGTTTCAATATTCTTTTTATATTAGGAAATTTCAATGTTTGTTTTCTAGCATCATTTTCCTCATAATAAAATTATGTATAAGGTTGATAGGTCTATTTTTAATCAATCCCACATTCGTTACTAGACATCATTTTTGTCAAAATTATCAACAACTTTTGTTAAATAATTAATAACATTTACATCATATGAATCCACCGAGATTTTTAAATATTGTTTCTAACATTTGTAACTTCTTCTTTAGGTGAACAACCCTTAAATAATCATTCTTATAATTTATCATAAAAAATTACATGATTGGTATTTTTAGTTTTTAAAAAACATGATCTTCTAAATACATTCATGTATTTCGATAATAGAATTTAGTTATACTACATATCATAGGGAGTCATGTTGGATTCCATCTTAAAAAACTTTTATTATGAACCTTTATAGTAGCACTAAGAAATTCACTCTAATAAAACATTAAAAGTTTATATTCTACTAACATGATTTTTCCCATTTACACCAATATTCTATTCATCTCTATTCTAATCAATCTTTTATAGGGTACATTAGAGAATTTACTCATTTTTTATATCTCAATTCAGTTTCAAATGCATTGCTTGTAAATGTTGTACCATTATTTGTTCTCAACTTCTTTATGTAAACCACCATTTCTTTCTCAATATCTTTCCTGATGAAACTAACCGGTTTAATAGCATATAACTTTATCTTTATAAACCTGATGTTAGTCATTCAATTAAAGTTAACAATGAATATGATAAATTATAAATCACATTCTATTGATTTATATCTCATCAGCCCATATAAGTCTAAATGAATTTGATCACGAGGAATGGTTGAATGAATATCATGTTTATAATGATTCTTATTAGTCATAATTCCTTTATGATTAGTTATAAAATCATCTTCTTCCGTTCTTTTCAATTCTAGAACTTTTGTTATGTCATCCAGTTTAGATATTATGTTCATATATTATGCCCATGGTGGCCATGTCTCTAGTTTCACAAAATATTGTCATCATATAAACATAAAATACCTGAATTTTAATGTTATTTAATCTAAAAGTACTTCTAGGGGTTATTTTCCACCTAGTAAAAACTTTTAATTCATAATTACTTCTTATTATAGAAGAATATTTTTCAAAAAAAAACTTTTTTTCCATCATAAAAATGTTGACTCACACATAGCATGTTATGTTTGATTCCATAAAAAATAGAACATCGTTTGTTTTTATTTTTGTAGGTTCTATCTCAGAATTTCTCATTCCTCTATTTCTTAAGGAACTATCATTTATAAATATAACTACTAAACCATTATGTTTTTCAACATGTTCCATGATTTTTTATCAACTATCATGTGTGAAGAACAACCACAATCATGTATCCATGGTTTATTCCATTTAAACACTTTCAAAGTTATCTCAATAACAAAATATCATTTTTCAAATTTCTTCTTTCCATATTCAATTTATTTTCTCCAATAAAAAACATATTATAGATTGAGATTCATAAAACAATCATTTTGATGAATGGCCTGATCACATCTAAAAAAAATTCATGACATTAAATTAATAATTTTTTGGCATGTTTCTCACATCAGGAATTTTTTATTTTCTAACTTCTTACTGATTAGGAAATTTACTCACTATTATTTTACCATTTAATTATATTTGTTAAAAAGTTCTTATAGGAAGATGTATATTAATGTAATAATTGTACTACCAATGCCCATATATTACATAACACTAACAAAATATCAAATATTGATTTTCTATTGATGTAAGATATTTCCCTGTAGAATCTTTGGTGACGTTGATAATTTTTCCTCCTCTAACATTCTCTATGAATGAAAAATATTTCCTTCTATGTGAGTTTTCAAATTTTGTAGATGAGATTTTTTTATCACATACTTTCTATATATAAGCTTTATAATTATATTTCCTCTCACTGGAATTGTTTGAATAATTTGATGTAACCTTACATTTTTGTGGGTGGTGATTTCACCTGATTCTTGATTTGGGAATTCTCAATAACATTAGAGTACTCACCTTTTACTTCCAAATATATGTGGATGATATCATTAATATTATTTAAGGTAATTTTGGACTAAATAAGGTTTTATTGAAACTTTTTATATTTTTTTTCTTAACTTTCATCTTTTTTACCAATATATTCAACCATCTTCCCTATTTAATAATTATATGTTTTTAATTTAATAACTATTAATTATATTCTTCTTATTTTATGCCAACATTTTTATCACCTTAAGAAACATTTACAACGTTTTTCGTTATCATTATGATTTCTTTATTGATATTTTTTTCTCAAGATATGCAACAAGCCCTTCTCTTTGATGATACTCTCTATAAAAATATTCACCTCTTTATTATTTAATATATTAGGATTCTTCAATTTTCTCAAAATTTTCAATAAATTTTTTAAACCATTCTAATCATTCATATTCTGGAGAATATTTTTCATTTGACTATGATATATCTTTCTTACTCAACATATATCTCTTCTTCCCAGTATATATATTTTTCGATTTTTTGGATTTCTTTTATTATTTTGAACTATTGTTCCACTTATTCCATCGAGGTTTTTCATCAGAATAATCTCAATATTCTACCAAATACATCTTTGTAAAATTCATAGAAATTATACAAATTCAACCTTGTGCTATACATTTGACTAGACATTTACCTCTATACATTCCTTTTACTATGAGATATTTATTAGATAAGCGAGGCATGATTTTTCATTCATATAAACATCCTCTTTAACCTTATAATCATAAAGACCAATATCTTTAATATAATGAATGTTAATCTTTATAATTACATTAAAACACATATCATCATCAATATTCTTTTAATCATTGGATATGTTTTTTGCTTCATAAGAAATACTAAAATTATGAAATTCAACAGAAGATAAATCTCCTTTATTATCTATAGTGTAAAAATTATAATTAAACATGTTAAGAATGTTTCTCAAAAGCCTATTTACTATCATTGAATCTTTGAGAACATCTAAAATTACACAGATGGTTCAAAAAAATGAATTTACTATTGTAAAGTAATCATTAATATTTCTTCTTCCCTCATTCTTATTTCTTCAAAATTAGTATTCAAGTTTTTTATATTTTTTTCCTTCACATTACTATTTACATAAAAATACTTACCATCTTGTACCACATTTTCATTAATATTATGAGACCCATAAACTTTATATAGTCATTTTTTGATAGATACATAATTATATAATTTCAATCATTTCCTTAAGATTAAATATTTATTTTTTCATCAATCCTCAGAGGAGAATATTTCTCAATATGTGGAACCCAATTAATAAAGCATAAAAAAATTCTAGGCCACCAGATATGAGATAACGAATCATTCCATTTTTCCAATGATAATATTTTTTCATAAAAGTTATGAGTTTTTATTTTATTGATGGAATTTTCCTTATCCTCGATACTTATTCAATAATAAATTCCTAGGTTTGATACCAATTGATGTTCTAAATCATCAAATAAAAACTGGGGGGGGGTCGGCTGAATTAGTTGCATGCATTTTATAAGATTCATCACTTTTAGATACTTAAACCTAGTGAATTATTAATATTAATTACATTATCATATTTTAGTAAATAATATTGCATTCAAAAGTATGAATTAATGTAATGATTGTGAGATTTAAAAGGTTCTACCTAAGTGTGAGACCCTACATCCTTACCATAGCCACTCATGTGGTTCTATGGAAATTCTCTATTATGATGAATTGAATACAATTTGTGAGAACATCTATCTCCAAATAGGAATGGTTATACTAAATCCCACCATTTAAAATTTTTTGATTAAAATAAATTAATCCAAAATAAAATAGTATAGACTTTGTTTAAACAAATCCACAAATGCTTTGTCTTGATTCTCATTCGGATGCATCTAGGTCCAATGAAATCAGTAATATGGAATAAGTATAATGAATCCATTTTAATATACATTACTCAAAATCTATCCAAAAGAACATTATAATGTGTCAAACTAGAAGCCTAGATCTGGTGCATTATTTTATTATATTTTATTATATATATTCTTCAAATCAGAAGGGATTGAATAGTTTTGGTGTTTTGAAAATCAATATTACGTACATGATACCCATATTACATACAAAAAGGGAATAAAGAATAACAATAATAAAATCTAAAATTCTTTAAAAAAAGGATTCCAATTCATAACCAAGTGAATATTAAAGAATAAGTGTGAGTTACTCTACTATTTAAGTGTAATTAACATGGAATCAATCACAAATCTATAAGAATAAATCAACATGGAAAGGTGAATAACTAAGAATTAAATCCATTAAAATAACTATGTAAGGAATAATTAATATGTAAAGGTAAGAAATTGAAAAAAATTCCATTTAATCAATAAATTAAGAATGAAATGAATCCATATATTTTATTATTAAAAGTTTCATGTATTAAAAAAATTAAAGCTGAAATATCTATGATGGAAATGATTAATTATAAAACATTATGTTAGAGTAAAATAAAATCCAATACTGTAAAGAAAATTCCAAAGAAAATTTAAAACTATAGGTAGAAACCCATTTAATTTGACCATATTACTTTTCTCATGATAACATGTTGTTGAATTTCAGGTCTAGATAATGTCTCGACCCCACCCTTCACATCTTGTCTAAAGCATTCATCCAATCGAAAAATCGATTCAAATAACAAAAAATATACCCTACTAAATATTTGTCTTCAATAAAGAATGTGTATTAATACATATATCCTTATTTGTGGATATGTAATTATAAGGTTTATTGATGTTGATGAATCAAAATACAACTAAAATATCATGAAAACAACCTTAAGGAAATTAATCTTTAAATAATCCTTATTGTCTCATACAACTTTAAAGAAATTTGAATCATAATCCCTAAGAAGAAATAACATTAAATGAAATATAGATTATTTTTAGAATATGTCAATTCATGTTATAACATTTAAAAATACATCATATACACCATGTAAAAATGAATTGTTTCATAAAAACTAATAAGTCTCAATAGAATGTACATTGAAATGAAATTACATACATTGAGTTAGACTTGTCACGAGTGTGTCTGTGTTCTTAAATAATAAACATTTATTAACTATATATCTTATTTATAACCATTTTCAGGTTTATTATTACTTTATCATCCATTATTACTATTTTTTATATAACTATAGATATAGTTAGGTTTATGTCTTGTGTTTTAGACCAAATTCTGTTCAAGAGTCAACAACGGCTTAGCTAGGTCAACTATGGTCTACCAGAACATTATAGAAACATATAAAGAATAAAAATAAGGACAAAATCATCATATTTATATATCAATAATACTGTTAAAACAAATTGCGAATGATGGTTATGAAAAAAAGAACCAATATTACATCATTGAGATGGTAGGTCGTTCGTACACATTAGTGAAGTTACAATTTTTCAATGATTGTTACAGAAATAAAGTAACATTTTATCTATCGATAATGTTAATTATAAAATAAATACCTTGTTACTTATTCATATATAATTATTTATATAATTCTAGTCATATAATGGTATTCACATCACATTAAAGAGGTGGTAGTCCACACATCCACAAATGACGTTAACAGATTTTTAGTGTGTGAAGAGGGTAATAAATAAAATGATCTATTATATTTACATAAATTCAATTATATCAAAATTATCACACATATTTAATTTATGTAACATATATTTAATTAAAACCATTTTTAACAAATACCATGCATTTTGTGAACGTATCATATCCCTTTGAGGAGACATTAGTCCACACATCCACAAATGATGTTATCATATTTACAAAAATTGGAATGTATTATGGAATGTGATATATAAAAACTACATAGATAATAATAAAACATAAATATTACTTATATCATATATAAAGAGTGTTTCTATCATAACTCCCAACCATGAGAGGTGGTAAAGGAAAAATGAATGACATCATTTCATGATGAGATAATTTAGCATACACCGAAACAATAAGTATGTTACCCATTTGATGGATGGGTGTGTAGGTGAAGGTTGAAACTTTAAAGTAAATATATTTCAATATACTAAGGATACTATTATTACTCTACGGTCAAGAAATAGTTAAAACAGGAGTGTTGGATAAACAAAAAAACATAAATGCACAATGAAGAATGTTACCTCTTTTTTAGGTAACTCGTTTTGATTGCACAAAATGTCTTACTTGGATTAATTTATTCAAAATATGAGGACTATATGTTTATGTTAGGGGATTTTGGATATTATTTTACTAGATATTTATTTATATAATTATATTTATAGGGGTGAATATGGGGAAGAGTCAATGGATTTTTAGTGGAGGGGGGGTGACATTTTTTGTAAATACTAGAACGTATACACTATTGGGAGGTCTCACTTACCCCATGTGCCACAAAAATGGAAAAATAATTGATAAATGGGGAATTTTACTAGATAAGAACCTCTAACACAAAAAATAAGTGTATTTTTATAATTTTGTTCATTAACTTATGTGATTCCCTAAATCTTATCAGTTTGGGGTTTATTATAGTAACTACCATTATAAAATAATTAATTTATCCATTTAGACTAAATTAAGGTGATATTTAATATTAAATATATACCAAATGAATTATAAATATTATATATAATTAAATTTAATAAAAATACATTGTTTGATGGAAATTAATTTTAAACCAACAACATGTAACGCACAAAAACACTACTTTATCCTAGAATGTTCTACTAATGTTTTTACTATCTATGGGACAATATGTTGATTATATGAGATCAATTGGTACATTAATTGAAGATATTTATTATTTATTACCACTTAAAAATAACTATGAATATGATAAGATTTTTGTTATTTTTTATCATTTAATAAAATATAATATAATTTAAAATAAATTAATGTCAATCATGAAATTATTTATTTAATTTTCATTTGAAAAATATGATGAAAATATTGGAAATAAAATATATTAAGTTAAAATCTATGTAACATGATATATTATTCTTCAA
Source organism: Viscum album (assembly GCA_963277665.1). Classification (NCBI taxonomy): domain Eukaryota; kingdom Viridiplantae; phylum Streptophyta; class Magnoliopsida; order Santalales; family Viscaceae; genus Viscum; species Viscum album. The sequence continues at coordinate 915,642,260 of OY728150.1, forward strand.
AATAAATGAAACAATAATTCATTATATTTACATTAATTTTAATGTTTTTGTCATCATTTATCTTATTTAATTATTAACTAAATAATCAATTTGTCTGCATTTAATAAGAATTCAATGTAATTATATCATATATAAATATTAATGTTAAATTATCATGATAAGAAAAATTATTTTCCATTAAAAATAATGTTTATAACTAAAACTATGTAGCTTTCTACATACTCCAAAACTTAATAAAAGTTAAAGGGAACGAAGCTTCCATTTTTATATTCTTTATAATTGTTTTTATTATATGGTATTCTATCATGAAATAGTATTCCAATAATAGATTATATTATAACCAAGAGGTAATATCATCAAACAATTTCTAGAAAATGGATTTTATACACTTTTCTTGGTCATTTATGCCCTTCAAATTAAGCATTAGTCCCTTATTTGGATTATTTTTACCATAGTCGTTATAATTAATTTAAATAACATTAATTAATATTTTTTGGTAAAAAAATACATTTTTCTTATTATAAAATAAATATTCCACTGATTAAAACCACACATTTCAATTTCTCCCATTTCAAATAATAAAATTTAAAAAATTAAGTATAATGATCATCTCATAGATGTGGGAAGGAAGCAATATTTTAACGTAAAAATGTTCAAAATATCATAAAGTCATTATATAAATATTAATTATATAAATTAATCCATCAAAATAAATTGTTTTAATATAAATATAATTTAAATACTTCAACATTAAAATGAATTTAAAATATAATTTAACATTAATAAATATTTAAACGAAAAGACAATTTTCAACTAAAATGTTGTACTTTTCACTATTCAACAAAAGTGAAACTTTTGAGAATAATACAAAAATTCACTATAAGATAATTTTGTCATTCTGAATTTTTAATTTGTTTTATTTTTTAAAACAATATTTAAAAAAATTTGAAAATTTATTTTTTAAAATATTTTCGCTACTAAAAGGTGTTAAAACACTGTCATGCATGTAACATGAGATTACTCAGTGTTGTGTGTATCATATGCTTAAAATGGAATTGCATATAAATAAATATATAGAGAAACTAAAATTTATTCTAAAATAAAAATGTTGAAAATTATTGGAGAGTTATATTCACCCCACCATAGTAAATTTTGTCTCCTCAATTTAAACATGTTCCCGGTAATCAAGGGTTTGATATTTAAAATACTATTGTCAAAAAACCCTCAAATTATAAATAAGTTTAATAAAACATATTCTTAATTATAGGTAAATTAAAAGGATAAGAACATCATAAAACATGGATTCTTAACATAATAACATTAGTGAAAACATGAATGTGGAATAAAAATAAATACATCACATTCTGATGAAAATTGATAGCGAACATGTTCAACAGAATGTTCATGACCACATAATTATAAACCAGAGATTCCAAAAAGGTCATTTATATGTCCAAAAGATATGATTATAGGGTATAAATTTTTTTTAAAACCGTTTTCCTATAGTTAATAAATCCATTCACTCTATAATAATTTAATGAAATATAATTACCAGATATATTTCCTTTTTATGAGAATTTTATTTTATTATTTGTTTGCGCCTTAAAATTTTTTTACTTCATTTCATATCCCATATTTAATTATATAGTTATGTATTTATCAATCTCTAAACAACATCCAATTTTCTACATAAACCATTTCATTAATGTTCAACCTTTCCAAAATATTATGATTGACCACTTTAGATTCATTTCCATCATAGTTAGAGGTATCTAATTTACAATTTCAATATTAATAATATATATATCCTAATATCATTATATTAAAATCAAGAACATATTTATAGTTTTTCATTTCATTTACTAGGTGTTTAAAAAAATGTTTAACATACTACCAAATCAACTTTCTTAGTACCATTCAATATATGATCTATAATAATTAATGAAAAAGTACTTCAGTACAATATTCATACACTTAATAAATCATATGATAAGAGCATCATCATTAAAAAACATTTACCCCATAATTCTTATAGCCAAATATAGAATAACATTAGTCATTACACTTAATTTATTTAAATAACATATTCCTGACCTTGATCTATTAGCTTCGTCTAAGGTACAATCCCATGATACTTCAGGATTTTTTTCAATTTTGCCCCATATCTTTATAGTTGTAAAACTGAATTGTAGAATTTTACTCATTCTCTTAGAATTATTTTTCATGGTGACCATTTTATCTACAATTATACAAAAATCTAAATCCTTTCAACCATTTTACTTGGAGATTCTTTCCACAGATATAACATGTAGGGGAATCTATCAATCCCTTATTCATTTTATCATTTATTCCCTCTTCCTTTTTCTTCATATCCAACTTCCTTCTAAATACATAGGACATTGAGAATTTATTATATATCATTATAGAACATAAAACTATGTAATTATATAAAGAAATGGTTTGATAATACTGAGCCCTTTAAAGGTATGGATTAATAAATTCAAATATATAATCAAACTTGGATTCTATAGTATTTATGAAAGATATAGAATACCATGATAAAAAAATGTAGCACCATACTCTACAACTCGTTCATCATTATTTTTCCTTAAACTAAGGAACCTTCTGTTCATCTTAGATTATTTTTATCAATGGAAATATTTTTTTAATAATGTATTTTAATGATATATATTAAATGAGTTCTATTTATACTTCCTCCATAGTATTATGGATCATTAACAATCATTGATATGAATCTCTGTTGATACAATAAACTACAACTGTAACCTTTTCCTATTCAATAAATCTCGTGGATACAAATATCTTTTCCAAAGACATAATTCATTTCTTAGCCAATAGTGGGTTATTAGTACCACTAAATCAAGAGTTCCTCTATTGCATAAATACATATAACATTATATAATCTCATTATGTATAATGTTTCTCCATTCGAGGAAGGTTATGTTTCAGAAATTGATTAATCTTTGCTAATATATCTAACACTTCCTCAGTTCCAATAACATATATATTGAATTTCTTAGTAGGTAAAACTCTACATTGTCTATGAGTATTGAATCAATTTTATCTTCTAGGTATCATTTCTAATCAATGAAATATATTGTATTAGATATTAATTTTATGAACTTAGTATACATCTATGTATGGGTAACACTTTGCATAAAGTGAAACATTTATGCATAGCTTGTCTCATAAACATTAACATGATTTCTTGGGTGATATCATTACATTAAAATCCATCATTTTAATTTTTAAACAACAAATTAATTATAGAAAAAAAATATCCCCTAGGAGAGTTAAATGTGTTGCATAATAAGAATCATTTTTATGTACTAGGTTATGGTCGACTGAGGACCAATGTACCTTATCGATGTTGTTACCCTAAGATACATATTTTCCAGAACCCCATCCACATAAAGTATTTATACATGGGTGTTTTTTCTATGAATAACCACATAATATCTACATTAAAAAAATTAATGATTTTCTTCTATAGTTATCTTCAAATTCGATCTTAGGGTTAAGTTGCCTTATATAAGTTCTATAAATCTGGTTTCTATGGGGGTTGGTCAACTTGATCTGGTAAACACTGCAATGCACCATCCATATAATCTTAGAGTTTGTGTATTATTTTATAACATTGTCATAGATTAATATTAAAATAAAAAGGACCTGAATATTTCAGTAGTTTTATTAAACCAGATTATATACATGATACCCATATTACATTTGGAAAGGAAATAAAGCATAACCAAAATAGATGCTTAGAATCCTAGAAAGTCACTCAAAGGATTAATCTTTATAACCCATGGAAAGAAAACATAATAAGTTTTTTCTTAGATTCTCATTAAGTGTAACGAAAGTGTTAGTAATTGAATGAATAAGAATAAATCAACAAAAAAAATTAATAACTGAGAATGAATTCCATTTAAATAACCAGGTATGGCTTAATCAGTATGGCATAATAGTAAAATGAAACAAATTTCATTCATTCAACAAAATGTGAATTAAATATACCAATATATTATATAATATGAAAATATAATGTATAATAATAATGATAACTGAAATAACTATGAATGAAATGCTTAATTATTAGACATATTTTGTGAGGCACATAAAAACCTACTCCATCAAGACCTTTCATAAGAATTTTCAAAACTATCGGTAGAATCCCAATGAATTTATCACAATTTTCTCTTTATCAGAGCATATTGATGCATCAAGGGGATATAAAAACTATGTCATCCACCCATCACTTTTTATCCAAGGCATTAATCATATCGAATAATATATTCAATTCCAAAAACTTACCCCTTACAAAATAACCATATAGAATAATGTATATTGATTGGTAAATATGTCCTCATTGTAGGATAAGTAACAACATGGTTTTTTTATTTTGATGAATGAAAATAACATTTAAATACCATTAAAAAATATTTATAGAAAAATATAATTAAATACTCTAAAGTGTCCCATACCACATTGAAACATTTGAACCATAATACTCATGAAGGAATAACAATAACTGAAACACATAATATCATGGAAATTAGTTTATTCATGATATAACATTCCAAAATTCATTATATATACCATGTAATAGTTAATTGGCGGGTAAATTAATTAAGTCTAAATGGAATGTAAATATAGAGGACATCACTTACCTTGAGTCTCACTTGTCACGTGTGTACTTATATTCTGTAATAAGGAAATTTAGTTAATTATATACTTTCTTTATAACCTCTTTCAATTTTATTCTTAATGTTACTTTAGTTATTACAATTTTTTATACAAATTATTGATTTTTTTTTGTTAGGTGTTTTTTACCAGATTTGGTTCATGTGTCAAAAATGAATTTAGTTTGTCAAAGATAGTAAAAGGGGATATTATATAAATGTATAAAGAAAATCAATAATGACATAATTATCATATTTATACATAAATTATAATTTGAAAACCAATTATTAATGATATTTATGAAAAATAAACTAATTTTACAATCATGTATGTGGTAAGCCATAGATACACATGAGTAAAGTTCTCATTATTCAATTATCACTTTGAAAAGAAGGTCAGAAACATTATATCATTCTGTAATTATAATTATATCTTAATTGAAATTTTATTTAATAAAATATTATTTTATATATAATTATTGTGATGTAAAAGGAATAATATCGCATTGAGGTGGCGGTAGTCCACACGTTCCCGAATGACGTTATCACTTTTTTAGAGTCTGAAGAGGGTAATAAAGAAAATGATATATTTTTTCCCTGAAAGGTAATTATTTCAAAAATATAACATTGGTTTAATTTACTTTACATAATATTAATAAAAAAATTCCTTAACACATTCCATGTAATGTGTGAATATAACAAATCACTTTGAGGAGGTGGTATTCTAGACATACACAAACAATGTTATCATATTTTAAAAAATGTAAAAATTAATATATGTGTTATATAAAAATTAAATATATATTAATAAAACATAAATATCACATATATCATAACAAAATATGGTTATCATTATAATTACCATCTATGATAGGTGGTAGAGGAAAAATGAACGATTATGTTTCGTGAGGTGGTAAATCATCGTATATAGAAACTGTAAGTTCATTACCCATTGGATGGAAGTTTGTACAGTTGTATGTTTTAAAAATGAAATAAGAAATATATAAGTATATTTACTATAATTTTTTACTATATAGTCCTGGAATAATAATAATTGGAGGGGTGGAGAAACAAAGAATTAAAAATACACATTGATTACCGTTACCACTTTTTAGGTTAATGCCTTTTGGTTCACACCTAAGGGATTGATTGGATTAATTTCATCCCATGCTGAGGATTTTATATTGATTTAGTGAGTTTTAGAGAATAATTTTCTAGACATTGGATAATCCAATGTGTCTTGCCAGGTGTGAGCAAGTGGAAGATTTATTTTTTTATAGTGCAGGAAGAGTGAGATTCTTCTAAATACCGAAAGGTATAAACTATTGGGAGGATTTCCCTATCATATGTCCCACCAAAATGGATTTATAATGTATTTAATGGAAATTATACTCATTCAAAAACCTCCATGATACAAAAATATGTGCATTTTTATAATTTTGTTCCTCATCTTCTAGGTTCCCCCGATTTTTCCTTTTTTGATTTTAAATAAGTAACTAGTTTTATAACCTATGTAATTTATCATTTTAGGATAAATTAATGTGTTATTTATTATAAAATATATACATACTAAATTATAAATATTATATATATTTTAAAAAATCATAAAAAAATGTTTTTTTTTGGAAATTAATTTTAAACCAATCACATGTAACAAAAAAAAACTACTTTAACCTAGACCGTGGTTACAATGTTTTTACTATCATTGTGTCATTATTTTAATTATAAAAGATGAACTTTTCCATGAATATACCATATTTGGTATTTAGTAGCACAGAAAAATCACTTATTATTGTATTGTTATTTTATTAATTTTAAATCATTTAATAATATATCATTTATTGTAAAATAACCTGATTGTAAATTTTGAAATTATTTATTTATTTTTAATTTAATAATTATCACAAAAAATTTGGATTTCAAATATATTATGTTAACACTTGTGTAATATGATATAATTTTCCAAAAATATCGAAAAACAATAATTCATTATATTTTATTTACATGTAATGTTTTTGGAATCATTTATCTCATTTAATTATTAACTAAATAATCAGTGTGTTAGAATTTATTAATATTTTAATGTAATATTATCATATCTAAAAATTAAATTTAAATTACCATTATAATAGTAACATATATAAATTTCAAAACAATGTTTATAATTGATACCATTTAGATTCCATCATACTCTAAAACTTTAAAAATTTAAAAGGAATGAAATAATCAATTTTTGTCATTTTCCATACATAATTTTTTACATGTGTCACTCTCATGGAATAGTATCCCAATAAATCCTAAAATTCTAGAAAAATGGTTATATGGTCAAGATGTTTTTATCCACTAGAATTTTGAAATGTTTCTACGTTATTTCATCCATTCAGTTAACAGCCGAGTCCCTTGTTAATCTTAATTTAACCTTAATCATTGTAATTAATTTTAATTAATTTTATTATATTTAAAAAACTATTTTTATCTAATTATAATTTAAATATTATACTATTTTTTTTTTCAATTTTCCAAATTCAATTCATATAAGTAGAAAATTATGTATAAATCAATCCTCAAAGAAATAGTGAAAAAGTATGTTTTTTGAAGTGAAGTTTTCAATTGTTCATTAGGTATTTATATCTAAATAAATATTAAAATGATTCCAATGAACTAGATTGGTTCAATATATATAAATAATTTATCTATTTATAATTTAAATCAAATATAAAATAAAAATTAACATTAACAATTATTTAAAAAAGAAGGTAGTTTTTAACTAAAATATATTATTTTTCATTATTCATCAAAAAAATTAAGATTGTCACAACAATAAAAAAATTCACCCTTAGATAATTTTGAAATTATGAATACAAAAACTAATTTTATTTTGAAGAATAAAATTTATAAAATTTTCTAAATTTAGTTTTCATATATGGGCTTCATTAAAAGGCGGTAAAACTCGTTATAGTTTGTGATGCAAGTTAACTCAGTGTTTTGTGGATAATTTTCATAACATGTTGTTTCATATAATGAAATCGAGAAAGAAGGCAAAATTTATTCTAATATGTTAATACTATAATTTCTTTCAATGTTACACTCAGTCTGATATTTCTCAGCTTGGTAAACAAAACATTCATATGTGTATCCTTAAAATAAGGTCTCAGTTCATAAATATAACATTGATATGAAACCTCAATCGCTTCTCCTTTTCCACTAACCTTAAAGGTAGAAAATAATGAATGTATATTTATTCTTTTTATATTAATCCTATAATTTAAATGGAGGAAAATTGAGAAACTTTTCAAACTTACTGAAATCCAAAAACATCTGAAATTTACTAATATTATAACTTCATATTTGAACACATAAACTCTTTTGGAAACTTCTTAAATTATATTAAGCCTTAAATGTACATATAATTCTCAAAAATCCGAATTTCTCTTTAGTATGATGGATCTTCCTCATCACATTATATTTAAACATAATTAACTAATTATGATGGAACTTCCTCAGCACATTATGATGGTACATCCACAGATCAAGAGGAAGGAACTTCTTCATCTCATTACCAATTTATATTCCTCTTTAGAGTTTATCTGATTGATTTTCTTTCTTAGAGCCAGTCCGACAGACATTTGTCCTCAAAGTCAATATGATAGAATTTTCTCCCCACAGTTAGTCCAATGAAAAATCGTTAGCTTTAGTCTAATGGGATTTTTAATGATATGGAATTCTCATTAGGATGGAATTCTTGTAACGATTTAATGACCATTACATTGGAAACTCCACTATGATACTTATAAATTATTCAATAATAATCTCCAATAAAAAATTTAGACCTATGAAAACATCTGTTCTTGGTACTTCTGGATTTGATGAAAATGTTTTCTTGATTCATTCTACTAAAACAATCATTACAATTCCTATATTTCATCAAAGTATTTTTTTACTAATATTTTTCATGTTTTTTGATAAATATAATTCTCTATGTTAATATTCTAAATTTTGGTTATAATGTTTATGATATTTCTATCTCATGATATCATTATCTTTAAACATCCTATTCTATAACTTTTTGATATTCTGAAATCCACCGTGTGTGATGAAACATGAACTTTTGGCCATGAATTTGACATTTATGGAGTATCTAATCAAAAAAAATATTTTTATATCAACTTTTGTGACTAGTGCTACTCAGTCTGATACTCTATGTCCGGTGTAGAGACCCGGAGCTTGACGTACATGGCCATTAAATTACTTTTGAAGAATACTTGGTACATAACAAAAACACACACACAAGGATCGTAATAGTTTAGTGTCTTTGGAATCTCGAAACATAATCTTCTAATCGTGGTGAAAGATCTTCAATATCTCCCATAAAGATCTTCCCTTTTTTTTTACCTAAAACCTTTCTTTATATCCTGGGGAAAAGCAAACATAAAAGGGTGAGCTCAAATTCTCAGTAAGGGTATACAAAAGAAAAATCAATCACATCATATTCATAAGAACATAACTTTTGGAAATCTTAACCTGCAAAAGAGAGCATAATTTCATAACATGGGATAAATCATAGTAGTGAAATGAAATCTCAATAATCATAACATAAAACATGAAACTTTGTGGAATACACACATAATCATAGAGAATCATTTCTTTTTAGTCAAGACTCATTGCCAAGACTATCTTAGTGGACAAAGTCCCTTTCTGAATCGAGTAACCCTCGTTTCTGTCCTGTTTCACTGAACCAGTATAACCTACCATTCCAGCCCTGTCTATCTCAAGAGATATAAAATCGTTACCCAATGCATTGGAGGGAGATATAGGTCCCACCCATCTTATAATGAATCCTTTCTTATGTGTGCCACATAATCATAAACCATACATCATAGCGTAACCCACGTAATAAAAATGGGATTCTTAAACAACATGACATCATAAAACAATTCATATAAGATAAAGGAATTCATAAAAATATTTCCATCACAACATAATCAAATCCATGTAATAATAGGGATAAAAACAGAACACTTTTATTATCTTAGATGGAAAATAATTTTGATAAAATACTTGAACTCCATTCTTGAGGAAAATATCCTTTCTACTTCAAAAACATTTTTCCTTTCATAACATGTCATACGAGTTTAAAATAAAAGAAGATGATTAAAAATAAACATGAAAACTTGTAAAGGAAGCTTCTTGGAAATAATGTTTTAAAAATCCATTCATGCCGTATAAGTTAAAAAAAACATTCTTCGTACTTTTGTCGGAAAAGTCAAAAAGTACCTCGTACAAAAAAAACGACAATAGATTCCTTTCATATCCTTTACTAAAAACTCACCGAAGGGTAAAATTGGATTTAAACAATTGTAGGTGGATGGAAATAAAATTACATATTGAAGAAACATGGATGTGGATGATAAAATACACCCCAGTAAATACCAAAGTATAAACAATCTCGGATAAAAATGAGATTGTGATATTTCCCTTACCTTAGGCCCGATTTGCTTCATATGTGTCTGAACCTCCTGTATAATGATTTAAATAATGTCATTGACTTATTACAGAATCATATTCATTGTTATGATATCATATATGGTTCACTTATGACATTATATTACCCGTTCTTTTGTAAATTCCATGTTAAAGAAGCGTTTTGGGTAAAATCGTTTCATTTATCGTAGGTGTTTTGACTTGTTGTTCTTGACATTATTATTACTTATATCATGATTTACTTACTTCCAGAATATAAAATATGATTTATATATCATATATATTCAGTATATATATATATATATAATAGATAGATAAATGAAATGAAAAACACCGTTCATTGAGACGGTAGTCCGTACGTACGCATGAACGCTGTTTTCCTTTCCTTATTGTCTTGAATGGAAGTAAGTAGATGACATACATATATATATACATAAATCATGTAGCTTTATAATGTCATATATTTCATTATTATTTCTTATATATACTTTATAATCATTCTTAAATGGTTAACATGGAGAATGAATCTCATCGCGTCGTGGAGACGGTAGTCCGTACCTACGCACGAGCGATGATATCATTTCCATAGATATTAAATTGAATTGGAGTGGATTATACAATATATCAGAATCAATATGTTGTTGTAATAACTATGTATAGTTATTCTTTACACCATTATACCCATCCATGTAAGGTGGTGGTGGAAAATAGATTACACCACGACGTGGAGACGGTATTCCGTACGTACACACGTGCGGTGATTTCATTTTTCCGTAGGATGGATAGAAGGTGAATTAGAGTTGTTTCATATTTATAATAACATATCAGTATGTAAGTAGTACTGATGTTATTACTTTATCATGAAACAACTAAAGAAGAAGAGGTTGAAGAAGAAAGAAATTGAAAAGATCGGTAATGGATATTACCTCTTCTTTGGAACGCCTCTTTGAATCCTCCACATAGGGAACTAATATTGGTCTTTGAAGAAGACCAGGACCTTTAGGATTATTCTAGGGAAGTGGAGAAGGTATTTTGGCAGGGGTGGGCCGAGCTGGAGTGCTCAAATTGTTGTGAGGAGGAGGGGGAGGAGGTGTCCTTTTATAAGGGAGGAGAGGGGCATATTAGGAATATCTCAAAATATTAATTTATATTAAAGTCAAAATCGGGTTATAATGGTTCCAAAGGGTCTTATTTCGAAGTTTAAGTGGGGATTGGTCGAAATACTATCATCTAATAGGATTTAGACAAGTTTAGGGTATTAATTTAACCTTATCAATTAGATTTAACTCTAAGTTAAATAATTTAACTTTTACCGTGTCTTTTTGTTTTCTTTCACTATATGGTTAATACACTTACTATAACATGCCAAACGAACCCCAAATTGTTTATTATTAATATATATATCCTTATATAAGTCATTTGGCCGAACCTTAGATTTTTAGGAATAAAATAACAATTCATAATATAATATTTGATTTAAAAACTATTTTGTGTCAATTTTGACACTATTTGATATATGATTTTTGTGAAAGTCATAACAGAATTATATGTTCAAACCAAGTTGATTAAATAAACACTAATATATCATATTAACCTAAAAAATTTGTGTAATTTATAAACAGTCTCAAATTACATTCATTTGAGTATTTATAACATCAATTATGTTAATATTTCCTTAAAAAGGGTAATTACTACATCATCGTTGTGTCATAAATAAATTAAATTATTTGATGTCTAAAAATTACAAATAAAATACCATTATGTAAGAAATATTCTTATCTTTCTAATGAATATTTACAATCGAATTTATCTTATGTATAACCCTATATTAAAAATGTTTTAGTAAATAACCTTTGATTTTAACTCTTTTAACTCTTCTTTGAATTAAATAATAATAAATGTCCTAATCTAATCCAAGTGGGCCTAAATGATAATATTTTACACTTAAGGTTGTTTTTGGTCGAGATACACTTGTCCAATAGAATTAGGACATGTGTTAGGGTAATATTAATATCATTCTTACCCTTAATTACCCTATTTACTTTTAACCGTGGTAAATAAAAGTAAAAAGTTACTATTCACCAAAAATTATTTTCATCTCATTGAACCACATTTTACTTACTGACATCAACCGTGTCTCTCGGATTTTTGAAATTTCATTCACAGAAGCGGTAAAATTAACTTTTATGAAAAATTCCGTTTTTTAACTACCACTTAGTAGTTTCACTATTCATTAAAAATTGATGTTTTTCAGAACAATGCCAAAATTTCATCCTAAGCTATATTTCATATTCCGAATTCAAAAATGAAGTCTATTTTACCAAATTCATAACATAAAAGTTGCATTAATTAATTTTATAATTAAATCCCGCTGTTAAAACTAATAGCATGTTTTTAAGAAACAATATCTATCAAAAGATTGACACTTGTTTATGTCTGGTTTAAATGTGAAATTACATCCAATGACCAACATTTTATTAAATTGTAAAAATATATTCTAAATATACTTTAAACCCACTAAAATTAATAATTTATCACTATTAATTATTTCGATTAAAAAATTTGTTTTTAATTATAATTTAGTAATTTTCACTATTCATCAGAATATGAAAGTTATCCGAAAAGTATCAAAATTTCACCTTAGGCTAAATTCGATACTCCGAAATCAAAAATGAAGTCCATTTTGAGAGCTAAATTTTCTAAAATTTAAAAAGTGGTTATGACTATTCATAACGGCTAGTTTTAATAATATTTTAATAGCATATCATTGTTTCATGAAACTCAGTATTGCGTACTACACATGCTATCGAGGAAGGTTGCGATTGCGTGTAATGCAAGGAAAGTCAAGGATGCGTGTTGTGAAAGCTCCTTTTGGTGTAGCGTACAACACAAGAAATTAGTGAAATAAAAAGAATATTTTTCATAAAATCTCGGGCTGTTACATTCTACCCCCCTTAAAATGAATTTCGCCCTCGAAATTCGTTGGGGATATAAATGGTTTACTATTTGAAAGTTTCTTTAATAAAAACCCACATCGTAAAAAGGAATACCAAAACTTGGCTTTAAAAACTAATGTACGAAATGTAACGATTACCCAAATAAACTAATCGATGGGTTTCCACATAGGTAAAACTATGGATATGGAAGAGAAATCTAACCATCATGTTCTGATGGAGAGTGGTAGAGAACATGGCTATGGAAAAGCCAGTAATCACAAATCCATAGATTTGTGACGATATAAGGTACCATCTGATTCATCAGGTATAAGATCACTAGGACAACATTTTTGGTTTTCAAGATCATTTCCCTAAAGTTGAAAATTTGAATTAGAATAAATACTTACTTTATTTTGGTACAATCTCACTGTTGTTCGTGCCTTGAACAATTTCCACTTCATCTCTTAAATAAATGAAGTTGAATTTGTTATTCGTGAAGTGTTAGCAGAATATGTGATAGAATGACAGTTCATTCCATCTATCTCAAACAAAAGGTTAGCAAAAATTATATACATAAGTCGATCTATAGTGAGATTAATCACATATGGTTCCTAAAATGGACTTATACATCATATGTCATATAGCTTAATATAATAAAACTAGTTTCTACTAAACAAGGACTTCCTGTAGGCCAGTGGTAGGTGATAAAGGCCAGTCGGACTTCGGTTGGGGGTTCGATTTCCACATCCTTGTCCGACGCGATGGGCTGTCGCCCGTCCTGCAGGTTGTCCTTTTTCTAAAACTATATTACTATAACATCCCATCGAAAAAAAACTTCTATCCTTAAACAATACTAACTTATGTCCAACATAATCAATTCCAATCTTTAGGCTTATCCATAATACTGCAGTTCACTCTCATAACATAGTGAAAATGATTACCAGAGATTTAACACCATCGTCGATCCCCATATATCATAAGATATGTTTTTTTGGTCACATTCCAAACATTCAAAGTCCTTAATCGTGTATTCTCTTGAATACCTTAGTGAAAACATGAATGCAGTTTAAAGTTAACACTTTCCACATACCAAAATCCTCAAAATTCTATATACTCAAACCATGATATCACTTAGTCCTTATATCAATCATGAGATCACGAATACTATTAAACATTCCATTTTCTCGTTTTCCCTTCATTATGCTCATATCATCTTATTTCCAAAAATATCTCAATCACTTTGAATACCACATTAGACCAATACATAAATATTCCAATACATTATGATACAACATTATTTTGGAATCCCATTATATAAACACTTAATCATTCCACCACATCGTTATCATATTCAACATCGCCAATGGTGATCGCATGTGACTTCCCTTTGTCCTTTTCCTTAAGAGGTTGCTCATGTCGATCATCACTAACCCTTGGATTAGGGCATTTATTATCATAATGCCCCATTTCCTTGCACTTGAAGCATTGAAGTGTTGGTGGTGCGTTCTCTGCAGTGTTTTCTTTATTCACATCATTAGAATCCCTTTTTTCATTACTTTGACACTCAGCTGCTCGATGAACTTCTTTTCCACACTTAAAACATTTTCTAGTCCCTTTAAGACAATCTTTACCATGCTTCTTTCCACACTTTTTGCATAAGGAAACATTCATCTTCTTTTCACCATTATTCTGAGATTTCTCCTTGAACTCCATCTTTCGTTTCTTGTCAAAACCATGAGATGGATATGTAACACCAACTTCCATTTCTACCTTGATAGCACAACGCACAATTTCTTCATAGCTACTGAAGTCTCTTATAGCTAATGCCCTTAGAAGACTTGGTTTTAACCCACTGAAAAATCAATCAACTTTACTTTCAGGTTGGATGATAATGCCAGATGCATACCTTGAAAGTCATGTAAAATTCGCTTCGTATATACCAACAGATTCATCATCCTTTTGCTTTAGTTCAAGAAACTCCTTCTCCATCTTTGTTCGAAGAATACGAGGGAAGTACTTATTGAAAAATAAGTTCTTGAACTCGTCCCATTCCATTGACTCAATTTCATCTCTTTGACTTGTATTCTTGATAAGATTCCACCATTGATCAGCTTCACCTTCCAAATGATATACTGCTAAGATGACTTTATCATGTTCAGAACATTGAAGAAATGAAAATATCTTTTCAATGGTACTGATCCATTGTTCAGCAACATGTGGATCAGAAGACCCACTGAAAGAAGGTGGACGTTGCCTCATGAAGGACTCAATAGAATATTGTTCCCTTCTCTGCTCATTTGGAAGTCCAGAATGATTCATAGCTTGTGTAAGTATAGCAATAAGATTTTGCACTCCTTCTCCCATAACATTTGTTTGTTCAGGAGGACAATCATTGCATTGTCCATTGCATTGATCAACATGGTTCCTTCGGGTTCCAGCCATCGTCTAAAACCCAAAAAGAATAGTGTGAGAGACAAAAATCATGCTAGGGAAAACAACATAATAAAGGAGGAGTACCTTCTATATCTAACATCTTAGGTTTAATTCTATGACCGTTAGCGTAGTTCTAGTACTATAACCTATACGTATACTTATCCTTAGGGACATCCCTAGACATACCGTAGAAATATCTCTAGGGATCTCACTAAAGTTTTCGCATCCTAGTTTCCAATGGTTGACTAAACCTTTCCTCTGATACCAACTGTAGAGACCCGAAGCTTGTCGTACATGGACATTACATTACTTTTGTGAAATACTTGGTACATAAAAAAAACACACACACAAGGATCGTAATAGTTTAGTGTCTTTGGAAACTCAGAACATAATCTTCTAATCGTGGTGAAAGATCTTCAATATCTCCCATAAAGATCTTCCCTTTTTTTACCTAAAACCTTTCTTTATATCCTGTGGAAAAGAAAACATAAAAGGGTGAGCTCAAATTCTCAGTAAGGGTATACAAAAGAAAAATCAATCACATCATATTCATAAGAACATAACTTTTGGAAATCTTAACCTGCAAAAGAGAGCATAATTTCATAACATGGGATAAATCATAGTAGTGAAATGAAATCCCAATAATCATAAATTAAAACATGAAACTTTGTGGCATACACACATAATCATAGAGAATCATTTCTTGTTAGTCAAGACTCATTGCCAAGACTATCTTAGTGGACAAAGTCCCTTTCTGAATCGAGTAACCCTCGTTTCAGTCCTGTTTCACTGAACCAGTATAACCTACCATTCCAGCCCTGTCTATCTCATGAGATATAAAATATTTACCCAATGCATTGGAGGGAGATAAGGGTCCCACCCATCTTATAATGAATCCTTTCTTATGTGTAACACATAATCATAAACCATACATCATAGTGTAACCCACGTAATAAAAATGGGATTCTTAAACAACATGACATAATAAAACAATTCATATAAGATAAAGGAATTCATAAAAATATTTCCATCACAACATAATCAAATCCATGTAATAATAGGGATAAAAACAGAACCCTTTTATTACCTTAGATGGAAAATAATTTTGATAAAATACTTGAACTTCATTCTTGAGGAAAATATCCTTTCTACTTCAAAAACATTTTTCCTTTCATAACATGTCATACGACATTAAAATAAAAGAAGATGATTAAAAATAAACTTGAAAACTTGTAAAGAAAGCTTCTTGGAAATAATGTTTTAAAAATCCATTCATGCCGTATAAGTTAAAAAAACATTCTTCGTACTTTTGTCGGAAAAGTCAAAAAGTACCTCGTACAAAAAAAACGACAAAAGATTCCTTTCATATCCTTTACTAAAAACTCACCGAAGGGTAAAATTGGATTTAAACAATTGTAGGTGGATGGAAATAAAATTAAATATTGAAGAAACATGGATGTGGATGATAAAATACACCCCAGTAAATACCAAAGTATAAACAATCTCGGATAAAAATGAGATTGTGATATTTCCCTTACCTTAGGCCCGATTTGCTTCGTATGTGTCCAATCCTCCTGTATAATGATGTAAATAATGTCATTGACTTATTACATAATCATATTCATTGTTATGATATCATATATGGTTCACTTATGACATTATATTACCCGTTCTTTTGTAAATTCCATGTTAAAGAAGCGTTTTGGGTAAAATCGTTTTATTTATCGTAGGTGTTTTGACTTGTTGTTCTTGACATTATTATTACTTATATCATG
This sequence comes from Viscum album, assembly GCA_963277665.1. Lineage (NCBI taxonomy): Eukaryota > Viridiplantae > Streptophyta > Magnoliopsida > Santalales > Viscaceae > Viscum > Viscum album. The sequence continues at coordinate 915,659,585 of OY728150.1, forward strand.
ATTTACATACTTCCAGAATATAAAATATGATTTATATATCATATATATTCAGTATATATATATATATAATAGATATATAAATGAAATGAAAAACACCGTTCATGGAGACGGTAGTCCGTACGTACGCAAGAACGCTGTTTTCATTTCCTTATTATCTTGAATGGAAGTAAGTAGATGACATACATATATATATATATACATAAATCCAGTAGCTTTATAATGTCATATATTTCATTATTATTTCTTATATATACTTTATAATCATTCTTAAATGGTTAACATGGAGAATGAATCTCATCGCGTCGTGGAGACGGTAGTCCGTACGTACGCACGAGTGATGATATCATTTCCATAAATATTGAATTGAATTGGAGTGGATTATACAATATATCAGAATCAATATGATGTTGTAATAACTATGTATAGTTATTCTTTACACCATTATACCCATCCATGTAAGGTGGTGGTGGAAAATAGATTACACCACGGCGTGGAGACGGTATTCCGTACGTACGCACGCGCGGTGATTTCATTTTTCCATTGGATGGATAGAAGGTGAATTAGAGTTGTTTCATATTTATAATAACATATCAGTATGTATTTAGTATTGATGTTATTACTTTATTATGAAACAACAAAAGAAGAAGAGGTTGAAGAAGAAAGAAATTGAAAATATCGGTAATGGATATTACCTCTTCTTTGGAACGCCTCTTTGAATCCTCCACTTAGGGAACTAATATTGGTCTTTGAAGAAGACCAGGACCTCTAGGATTATTCTAGGGAAGTGGAGAAGGGATTTGGGCAGGGGTTGGACGAGCTTGAGTGCTCAAATTGTTGTGAGGAGGAGGGGGAGGAGGTGTCCTTTTATAAGGGAGGAGAGGGGCACCTTAGGAATATCTCAAAATATTATTTTATATTAAAGTCAAAATCAGTTTATAATGGTTCCAAAGGGTCTTATTTCGAAGATAAAGTGGGGATGGGTCGAAATACTATCATCCAATAGGATTTAGACAAGTTTAGGGTATTATTTTAACCTTATCAATTAGATTTAACTCTAAGTTAAATAATTTAACTTTTACCGTGTCTTTTTGTCTTCTTTCACTATATGGTTAATACACTTACTATAACATGCCAAACGAACCCCAAATTGCTTATTATTAATATATATATCCTTATATAAGTCATTTGGCCGAACCTTAGATTTTTAGGAATAAAATAACAATTAATAATATAATATTTGATTTAAAAACAATTTTGTGTCAATTTTGACACTATTTGATATATGATTTTTGTGAAAGTCATAACAGAATTATATGTTCGAACCAAGTTGATTAAATAAACACTAATATATCATAGTAACCTAGAAAATTTGTGTAATTTATAAAAAGTCTCAAATTACATTCATTTGAGTATTTATAACATCAATTATGTTAATATTTCCTTAAAAAGGGTAATTACTGCATCATCGTTGTGTCATAAATAAATTAAATCATTTGATGTCTAAAAATTACAAATAACATACCATTATGTAAGAAATATTATTATATTTCTAATGAATATTTACAATCGAATTTATCTTATTTATAACCCTATATTAAAAATGTTTTAGTAAATAACCTTTGATTTTAACTCTTTTAACTCTTCTTTGAATTAAATAATAATAAATGTCCTAATCTAATCCAAGTGGGCCTAAATGATAATATTTTAAACTTAAGGTTGTTTTTGGTCGAGATACACTTGTCCAATAGAATTAGAATATGTGTTAGGGTAATATTAATATCATTCTTACCCTTAATTACCCTATTTACTTTTAACCGTGGTAAATAAAAGTAAAAAGTTACTATTCATCAAAAATTATTTTCATCTCATTGAACCACATTTTACTTACTGACATCAACCGTGTCACTCGGATTTTTGAAATTCCATTCACAGAAACGGTAAAATTAAGTTTTATGAAAAATTCAGTTTTTTAACTACCACTTAGTAGTTTTACTATTCATCAAAAATTGATGTTTTTCAGAACAATGCCAAAATTTCATCCTAAACTATATTTCATATTCCGAATTCAAAAATGAAGTCTATTTTACCAAATTCATAACATAAAAGTTGCATTAATTAATTTTATAATTAAATCCCGCTGTTAAAAAAAATAGCGTGTTTTTAAGAAACAATATCTATCAAAAGATTGACACTTGTTTATGTCTGGTTTAAATGTGAAATTACATCCAATGACCAACATTGTATTAAATTGTAAAAATATATTCTAAATATACTTTAAAACCACTAAAATTAATAATTTATCACTATTAATTATTTCGATTAAAAAATTTGTTTTTAATTATAATTTAGTAATTTTCACTATTCATCAGAATATGAAAGTTATCCGAAAAGTACCAAAATTTCACCTTAGGCTAAATTCGATACTCCGAATCCAAAAATGAAGTCCATTTTGAGAGCTAAATTTTCTAGAATTTAAAAAGTGGTTATTACTATTCATAACGGCTAGTTTTAATAATATTTTAATAGCATATCATTGTTTCGTGAAACTCAGTATTGCGTACTACACATGCTATCGAGGAAGGTTGCGATTGCATGTAATGCAAGGCAAGTCAAGGATGCGTGTTGTGCAAGCTCCTTTTGGTGTAGCGTACAACACAAGACATTAGTGAAATAAAAAGAATATTTTTCATAAAATCTCGGGCTGTTACATCCGGTTATACACAATCTGATCCTATGAAACGATAAAAACCACTTCTAAAATAACAACATTATTCTCACCCTTTGAGATGGGGTTTGAACATTAAAAAACGTTCAAATATTTTTAAAAACATTCTTTTAAAATGTATTAGTTTTTAAAAATTCAAAAAAAAACATTGTTAATATAAAACATCAAAAAGGTTATTTGAAATCTATTTAACAACATCACTTTATTTTTGAATTGATTTTATTTTTGTTTCAAGAGTCTTATCATGTATCCTTCATATGTTCCAATAATTTCCTTGTCCACAATATTATTAAGAAGTCTCTATATATACTTCCAATTATTCCTCTGATTGGAAATTTAATCAAGTAGTGATATTTTTAAAATAATAACTGATTAAATTTCACATTTAATCAGATATATCAGTAATTCATGTCTACTTAGGTAAAATATTACTTTATATAATCATTTTTTTAACAAAAAATATTTATTAATGACATTTTATGTTATCCATGACTTTTTTGTAAAGGTAAAAAGTGAAAATTTGAAATGTTTTCTTATAGGGTCCAATTCATCTTCAACCACAAAAAGAATAAAAATGAATGTTCAATTTTGACATATAAATTGTAAATAGATATTCTAATTGTTATAAAGATTATATAAAATTTAACTCCTTCTAAAAAATTTCAATTATTTAACAATGAGAAATATTTAATGAGCCATTATTTAAATATTTCATTTTGATTACCTTTATTCTTCTCGAGGACATGGTTTTATTATGATACCTATATTCCCAATGCACCAATGCCCATATCTTGTCTCTTGAAAATTTTATGTTAATTAAATTTTAATTGAAACATAAACTTTATTATAATTAATATATATTACACTTCACATAAATATATACATTATTTCTCCTCAATTGGAATATTTTTAAACAATATATCATTTCTACTTATGATGTTTTACTTGTAATATTATTTAATTTAATTGGGATATTATGATATTCTATTTTCTTTTTCTGTACATACATTTATTAAAAATTAATCTTGTTTTTGGATTAGTTTCTCATTAAATATATGATGAATTCATTAAACATGGAGTTTAGGGTGGGTCCCTCTTATAGATTTCCCCTCGATGCATCGATTAGTTGCATAAAACATATAAGTTGGTATGAATAAATGCGATTTTGTGTATAACAGACCATTATTCTAAATTGTACTCTTACATGGTCTAGAAAACAAAGTTATCATGATGTATGAGATCTATTCATCCAATATTAAGCATTTCCTTAATTGATAAATCATTAATTATCATCGATGATATTTTTTCATTGATATTATCCATGGATGAATTTTATTATTAAGTTATTGATTAATATTATTTTTTTGAATTATTTACCTTTACATATTGATTATTCTTTATCTAATCAAGATATATTTAAGTTTACTTTACTGTTATTGAGAATTTGATCTCACCTCTTTTTTTTCCTTTCCCCATGATATGAATAATATTTTTTGGACAAGATTACAGATTCTAATTGTTTCAAATTACAATGTTTTATATTTTACCCCATTTTTAAAATGGGTATCAAGTATGTATCTAGATCTAAAATAATAAAAAACTGATTGTTCCTTCATTATTAGATCCCTTGAATCAATACCAATTTTGAAAAATAGACACCAACTTTGGGTTGCTAGATTTTGGTATGTCATATTTATTAGAGTGAAAAACTTATATATATTTATTTAAAAATTAAAATGATATATTTTAATGATAATTATTTTATAATTTTGTGATGAAGTGATTATTTTCTATAGTTTTATCATAGGTCATGGAAATTATATTTCTATTTTGATGTTGTTTCATTTATTTCTATAATACGGAGTAAAATCTCCACATTGTTTCATTTACTTCATGTGGTAAAATAATTTTCTTATTAGTATGATATTATCCCACACACATGAAGATAACTATTCAAATAAATAATAAAAAGGAACTTTTACAATTAAAAATAATCTCCAAATCCAATATCTCTAGAGTATTACATCAAACTATTCACATTGTTATGAAAAATAAAATTTTAGAAAATAAACACTACCTCTATATCATTAAACCTATTCTTCAATAATAAATTGAGATTTATATTAGTATAAAAAATCTTGATAATCATACAATAATAAAATGCTCAGTTACACAATGTACAACCCATTTTGTACACCCACACACCATAATAGCTTTATAGTCTTCATCATTTAAATAATCATACTCAACAATGAATAATAACAAATAAAAAAACTTCTCCTTGTATGTCTCACATTCTACACTCTCACTTTATTTTCACATACATGTTGATTCAATGATCACAATTATATACACTTTATGAGTGTAAATATATCTTAATTATTGAATAATAATTTTTCAATTAACATTTCAATAAACTAACTTTTCTCTAACTTCCCCCAATTTTTTATAAGATAGAGAATAAAAAATGCCATTTCTTTTTAAAATGTTATTATTTATGCTTGTAATGGACTAAATTTCAGTAGCCTTTATTTCATTCATAAATCCACATCATCGAAATAAAATCCATCTAAAACTTTTCAATAATAAGGGTGTGATGTGGTTATTCCAAAAATAAAAAATATAGTTTCCAAAATATATCCCTCCAATAACTCAATATTGATCATAAGTATAGTTCTAAATATCCAATATTTGGGTTTTCACTAAAAATTCATAGGGTCGGAAAATTATATAATGTTATGGAAACATATTTGTGTTATAAAAAAACTCACATCTCATATTCTTAAAATTTAATTGTTTTATACATAAATATCCATAAAGTAAAATGTTAGGTCTATATGTTTAATTTATTAATTAAATTATTAATATTATATAAAAAATTTATTATAAAATAAATAAAATTTTATTTTCATCTTAAGTTTACCCTAAAATATTTTATCATACTTATATCACATTATAAAATATCCATGGATCATATAAAAAAAATAAAAGTATGGTCTATAAATCACAGTATATAAAATCTAGATATGCATGGGGGTTAGATAAGACAATATTCGATCATCATAATATAGACCCATATATGCATAGGATTATAAATCAAATCATGGAAAAATTGAAAAATAAATATGATAATATATAATCAATGTAAACATGATAAATATAAAATCTTAAATAAAAAAGGTATATCATAAAAAACCTCATTCTATGGTCAATTTCGTGACATTATAATACCGTTGGTAAACAAAAAAGTATCATTTCCACACATAACATTGTTGATAATTTAATTTAAATCATCTCAATTCATAATAAAAATAGTAAAAATGATGTTTAACAAAATTTATAATTTATTTAGGAGGGGATAGTTACATAGAATCATGGTAATTATCCATACTTAACCTACAATATTCATATCCCTCACTTTCCTTTAACATTATTTCACCTAGTTTTTGTTGGGTACACGATTCCACCAAACCATAGTGAAATCATACCCATTTGTGGGAATTTTGTGTGCATCATAATGATGAGGTCTTAGGAGGAGGTATTCAAGAATTTATTATACATTTATCTAGGGGCATGTTTCTTTGAGATATATTTAGGTTTTTTAGAAAATTTGATTAAATTTATTATTTTGTTTTGGGACATAAATTTTGAGTTTAATATGGTTTATGTTTGATATAAACCTTGTCCCATTTTATCCACCATCATGTCGTGTATAGTTTTTGGAATTGGTTAGGAAAAAAATGGAATTTAATTTTCAATAATTAGATTTTAGTTTTTATAATGTTAATAGATGAAATTGGTGTTTATGGGGTTATAAGAGGTCAATATGAGATTGAGACCAAATTAAGGACACAATTTGTGATTTTTGACAATTATATTATTTATTTAATTGTATATTTTGTGATTTTATGTTAATTTTTGAGCATTATTATTATTCTTATCGATATATTACATGAATTAAATTATTTCACCACATAAATTGGGATGGGTTCGTATTGGTATAATAGTTCCCAAGGAAACATATCTTTTCAAATCACATGTTGATGTATAATTAATTAAACATGTTATAATGTACCTATTTAAACATTTTTTTATTGTGTGAGTTGTATGTCACTCAAAAATTGTTTTCATTTTTAAAATTGTTTTCTAAAACTATCTTGATTTATATATTATTTTAATCATATTTCATTGTTTTCATGAATGAATTTTTAAATGGAATTCTAAATCATATAAAATGATTCAAAATAATTTTTTTGTGGGATTTTAGGAAATCCACTATCATGAGAAATATGGAATGTAATTCCTTTTATAAATTCCTTATAAATTGGTTTTTGGGTTTGAATTTTAAGGTATGTAAGAAAAAAAATTGGTTTTGGTTTTTTGGTACATATAACCTCATGTTAGAAATTTCATGTTTTAGAATGAATCCCTATATTTTAGTGTTCTACTTAGTTCTAATTTCCTTAGATAATATTATTTTCCTTAATGACACATTATTGAATGAGTTGGATCTGGGTGTTTTTATTTGGGTATAATTGCATTTTTTATTGTTTTTATTGATGTAATAAACCTCTTATAGGGTTAATATGGTTAAATTGAATTTGGTAGTATTATATGTGGCCTTGTATAAGAAGGTTTTTAATGGGAGCTATTATGAGTGTCCTACCCTCTATGGGGTTTTCAGGAGTAGTATTATGAAATTCCACCTATTATATGGAATTGTTTAGGTACTATTAGGTTTGGAAACCAATGCTAGGGGTTATCTATGGTACTATTATACATATCCTCCCTTGATAGGGGTTAAATTGGGTACTATTATCTATGGAAACACCTTTGAGTGGTTGGATTATATACTATTATGTTTATCTTCTATTGATATGGGGTTATAGGGTATTATTATATACTATCTCAACCAATATAGGTTTTTTTGGTATAATTACGAGTGACCTCTCAGAGAGGAGTAATATTAGGATCATTTAAGAGCTAACTTTGCTGATAGGGGTTGTATTGTGTTATTTATTTAAATTCTACTAAAAGAGATTATATTTTGTATTATTATGCATGTAATTCCAAACGAGGTGTATGCTTGGGTAACGTAATGCACGACCTCCATTAAGATGGTTATTCTTGGGTACTATTATGTATAGCCTCTAATTAAGGGGGTTAACTTTTGAAATATTATACATTACCTACCATGGGAGGGTTTGGCTTGGGTAAAATTATATATGGAATAACATAATATGATTTTCATAATAACTTGATGTATATCCTACCATTTATCTTCTTGTTCAGGACTAGATATGTGGTATTCAAAGACTCTATTCTTCTGGAATTAGTACATATTGGAATGGTCAAGATTTGCGATGGTTTTTTACCATATAATAACCTATAAATAATGAGTTTCTGTAATTGTTTTATTTGTTTTCGATGTTTCTATAAGAATTACAACTCAAATAAAAGGTTGGAATTGAAGAAAAAAATTTAATCTGGAATGGACATAAAGAAGCATCATCTATCCCATATAAAGCTGTAAATGAATGTGTATAGAGTTATTAAAAAAAATGGACATATTGGGAATGAGGTGAAAATTTAAATGAATGATATAGGTGATAGTTACCCATTATCAAATGTGGAATTTATTATGCATTTTAATGAAATAGTGAAATTTTACTTTGTGGGTTTTTCCCTATATAAATAGAAGGACATGTTTTTTAAAAGATGTAAATAGGTTATTATCAATAAATATAATGTAATATTGATTAATACTAAAATTAATAAATATTCTTGGAGGCTTCAACCCAAAAAATATTATTATTTAAGAGTTCATTCATATTTGGGATAAAAAGGCATCACTATGTGAGAGAATTTCATAAGAAGAGGTAAAATGGGACCCTTCTTAATTTTATTGGTTCTTTTTATGTGTCCACAAATCCAACAAGATAACATTCATTTGGAATTTTTACTAATTTTCTATTAATGAGTAACTCTATTATTTCCCTTATTTGGGTAATATATTTATTTCTTGTTTCGGTTAACACTCAACCAAAAAATTATTTCATTAAATGAATAAAAATTAAATTTTGGTCAAAAGATTCCAAGAGGGTGTGCGGCATGGGAATGACATAAATTCTAATATATGAGCTTTATATGCATACAATTGATCACAATAATATTTAATATGTTTAAGTAATAATGATTTCTAGGTAATTGTACACACCCCATGCTCATTTATACATAATTTTCATTGATTTATGTGTATAAACCATTATATTTTATCCAAATAAACAATATTATTGGATCGAGAAATAAGGATTTTGTTTATAAAGTTATAATGGTCCATGGTAAGAAGGATAATTATGTGAGTACATCCAATGACTATATTAGTTTACTTTTTAGTATACATTTTTCATTATATGGGATAATGTGACACTTTTTTCTGTGAATGTTTATTTTTATTATGCATATTAAATTTCTTCTATTACTATATAATGATTTAATGCATCAATTTTTTTAGATTATATTCTAGAGAGTGTGGTGACAATTTTATCCTAGTTAATATTTCTTCATGTTTTATGGATGTTTGTTGTATCAGTGGGTTATTCTATATTTTTTTAACATATTGGAAGGAGAATTTTGAATTTTTGGAGTGTATAGTCTCCCCATGACTATTTTATACCCCATCCCTAGTTGATAGCTTCAAGAATACACAGATGTTCACTTGAGGTCATTTAGAATAAATTCTAGAGTTAATTTATAAAATTTTGGAATGGATAACATTGTATACATCAACGTAACATTTCTACAAAAAACTATAATTGACATCAATGAAACAAGGAAATAGTAAGTGATAGAGAAAGATACAAAGTAAAAATAATAAAAAAAAACTGATGGATCTTCCCTGCCTTAAGTCTACCCTTTGTGGATACACTACTAACCTCATGGAATGGTAAAATAAACATTTAAATTTTGTACTTTTGAATATTATTGTTATTTATTTCAGCTATTATTATCCATTTATTATTATATATTAATTATTTATTATATAGATATTTTTTTATGTCGATCATTTAGGGTTGCCCATTAAATTTTCTATAATCTGTTTCAATCTATTGGTAGTGATAAAAGGTGTTTTATAATAGATTTATATTCTAAAAACATGACATTTAATAATTCTTAATAATTAAAAAAATAATATTCCTCAGTTTAATAGATAGTCCTAAAGAGTTCAAAATTATGAAACACATCACTATAAAACTATTTTAAATGCATGAAATGATTATGATGGATTACATTAGACATTATTAATGGAACATTAATTTTTTAAAACCGAAACCATAATAATGTCATATAAATTATATTGAATATTGAAATAAATTTTTAAATCCATATATGTTTGATGATAATATTTTATTCATACATATAGTTTTTAAAAACCAACCATGATTGAAAAAATGTGGTAAAAAACTATGATATAATTTTTATCAATTATATGATTCATAATTTTATATTAATTTAACATTATTTGAATATTAGCATTTTGAGTAAAATTTTATTATCTTTTGATGGGATTTTTGTAGGAAAAAAAATAAATCTAAATAGATTCCGTTATAAGACATTAGTTCATCCATAGAATGGTTTCTTAACACTAAACCTTAAGTAATTTTTGAATGGAAAATTAATTATACCATGGATTAGAAAAAAATGGATATAATGGTTTAGGGAGGTGTTTTTAGGGATATTTTTCAAGGGAATGGTTTTTTAGTTGATTAGAAAATCATTTAAGTGAGGTGTATTTAAAGGTGTATAAGAGGTTCTTTTTAATTGATTTTTTTATATTTATCATTTTCACTCAATATAATGAATATTAACGATTCTTGTGTTTATTTATAGGTATTTATTCATCATGATTGAGATAATTGTTTTATACATCATCTATTTTGTAATTAATCATGTACTACACTTATATTTCAAAATAGTTTATCTCACTATATCTTATTATTTACATAGGTATTTTTTATAAAAATTTATAAAACGTCATCCCTATCAAATTTTTACAGGATGATTCAAAAAATGATATCCATGGTTCAAAATTACATTACTAAATTACTCAATTTTATATTCAATTCTACTAAAAAAATATATTAATACTAAATAATGAAAAACGTGTTTTAAAAAAATGTATATTTTTTCTAACATATAGAAATATTTTTTGAGTAATTATATCATGGTTTGGTTATGAAAATTCTTAATCTATTATTTTATTGTAATAATTTTTATATATTTGATTTATTATTTACCTTGAAGATTCAGTTATTATTCTAACTGTCAGGTTATTATTATTATATTTTGGTTATTATTGTAATGGAAAAATTCTAAATAATCCTAAAATTATACAAATACTATAAATAATTTTTTTTCATCATTTCACATTCCTTAAATTTTTACAGAAGGTTCTATATACTATATTTACAAAATCAAAAATCATTATTATAATCTTTTGTTTCCCATTAATAATGAATTTTTATATGGATTATATTTTTAATTATCCTTTAGCATATGTACTTCAATATCAATGTTATGTTATTCTTTAATACAATTATATTTTTCAACTTTATATAGAGGTTTTATCCAATATAATTAATGATATATGTCAATAAAATATTGTGTATATTGTCATACAGTGCATGCAACTCATTTATAATACATCTTATATATAACATTTCTCAAGTATATATATATATATATAAATATATATATATTAAGAAGGAAATTTTGATATAGAGAATTTAGGGACATTAAATTCCTCCCACGTAATAAATTTTATCATCGGATTTTAAATTCATACTCTAAGATGAAAATAGTTAAGGGATCCTTTTTTTTATTCATATTTATGTTAAAAGAATTTCTCTTTGTAATATTGATTTTTCCATGGTTCATTAATAAGGAAAGTCATACTATATAATTGTATATTTTCTTAAGGATCTTGGTTTTCTTCGGTTTATCCTTTTAAGAGAGACCATGATCAAACTATCCTACCTATCAATTGAGTACATGTTATGAGACTGGTATGTGTTTCTTATATAGGGATATATAAAACAAATAATTTACATTAGACATGTTTGGTGTTTGGGAATGTGGATAGTTGATATCTCTTATGTGATCAATAATTTTTATGGGTTTAATTTATAGACGAATTTCGATTCCCATCTCCACAAACTGAATGAAACTTTTATATGGTAATATACAAATTAAAAAACATTCCTTTCTCCAAAATCCATGTCTCACCAATAATTATTACGATACATTGTTTATCCACTCTAGGCCTTTATAATATGTTTTCTTTCATTTCATAGAACAATTAATGTCCCAATAACTAATGATTTTCACCTTCATCGAAGTATTTAATAGCTATATACTTATTCTCATAGAGAAAAACAAAATGATATGTATGATTTATTGGGTATAAGTTTCCAATATTTGATAACTCAATCATATGAATATATTGACTTAAACAACATTTCATGTTTATATAGAACAATATACTAATTCCTTAAATAGTTTTAATAGTTATTTCAAAATAAATATTTATATATTGATGATAGATTTTACAAAAGTTCAACTATATGATCAATTTCGTTTAAAGACTAATATAGAACTAAAATCCAACCTTTGGATCTCTATCTTATTTAATATATAGCTGTGTTACTTTACACTTGACCACTTCCTAGATATATATAATGTTTTATAGAGATATTAGTCATCCCATGTGATGATAAAGTGACCATTATTTTTAATATTGTTTAGCACAACCCATACAGAATTATCCCTATTAGATGTTATTGGAATGATTATGACTAAATCCATGGTAATATTCTAATATTTATTTATTAGTATGGGAAGTGGGCACATATTCCCCTTTTAATTTGTCATTTTCCCCTAATTTACAAGTATAGAAAACAATTTTATATGTATTTATAAATATTCTTCAAATTATACACCCATTAGTTGTATTGGATATCCCAATACACATATGTGTTCCTTGGGTGGATAGAGAATGTTGAGAAATTGGAATCATATAATAGATAATCTATTATATTCAAGACTTTTAATATATATAATTGTTTCCCAAATCATATATCTTCAACTTTATTGTTGTTTAGATATATGTCTTCTCCTATCAAAATTGTGTCCACATTATTTTATTTATTTATTCTATTACATTAGGACCACTTATTTTTCACTAAGATAGTCAGATTTATAATCATTTGATCATGTTATATTGTTATCTATTAATTTCTTATTTCCATGTCTATTATTTAAAGGCCTAAAAAATTGATCCCTTTCGATTTTTATTTTGAATAGGGTCATATTAACATCTAATCTAAATGAAACTCAACCATTATTTTCTTTTTTTGGATTTTCATAGATTGGGTCATCATATATTTTATTCATCTCTAACAAACTTCATTGTGTAATGAGGATGCCCCCCTTTATGAATATATAATTTAGACCTCTTTTATTATTATTCATTTCAATAATTTCTATATATAGATAAATAATTAATATTTACAATCTATTGATTACTCTGATAAACTAAAGAACATGAATTATGAACTTATTCTCATTTATATTCGACTATATTTAGTAATATACTATCAATTTATCATGTTTCAAAATTACACAACCTAATTGTATATTTGATGGAATAATATCTATCATAAATCCCACATCGCTTAATGGCTATGTGAGTATTATTATGGAGAATAAATAGCTCTTATTGAATGTAAAGAACTATTTACATTAATCTATGTTGTATTTTTTATTCCTTTTTGAATTATCCTCATATTTGGGTTTAACATTAGTGATTTTATTCTTTTAAATTGGTGGTATTACCAAGATTAGTATTTAAAACTACTAATGTCCATAAAGTTTTTTGGTCTAGGCCATTACTATATCCTCTAACTCTTTTAAGGATTCATATATGCATGTTTTATTTTGATTATATTTCTTTTTGAGGTAACAATATTAATTTTGAAGTCACATTTACTAGATAATTCATACAATATATACATTAAAAAGGACTTTATTATAGTACTCAAATACACCAAGTGTTCGACATTAGTTATTCAGAATATGATAATATCATCTATTAAAACCACAACTAAAATTATTTAATCTATATAGACTCTATTCATCAAGTCAATAATGGCGGTTAGATAATTAGTGAGTTTGAAAGAAATCAATATTAACACATTATATAAATGTATTGTATGAAGGAAAATCATTTGGATGATGCCCTTCATCAATTTTAGTTATTGATATCCTGATCAAATATCATCTTTTCTGATCTAATAAGGCCCATTTATTTTATCAAATGATTAATTAATCCATGGTGGAATAAATATTTCATTTAACATGATATTTTTATTGTCATAAAACCCACATTAAAATGTATTTACCCATTATTATTTTTATAAAAAATGTTCAAATATTTCTATTGAAACAAACACAGGAGTATAAGACCCATTTTTATGATCTTATATAGTTTCTACTAGAACTCTTTCAATTTAACGTCAACTGTTATAGTTGGACTCTGATATATTTGTCTCCATATATGTATAAATTTTCTCAGGATCTAAACCTATTAGTCAGGTTAAAGGCTATAAAATTATTCATGTGATAGGTCATGATATTATATTAAAATGGGTATTTACTGAAGTATAATTCTATCCATTTGAAATAAAATTTAAGATATATATTCTTTATCATAACGAAAGAATGATCATTCTTGAGTAGTATCCAAAGTATTTTCATCACTCTCGAAACTATGGTATTTAATTACTGGATTGTTTGAGATATTTAATTTGATTTTTGTCTCTAGGAAATTGATATTGAAACTATATAAGTACAATCTTTGAATTAAAAATATTGTACTAAACACCTCAAAAGCATTAATAAGTATTATTTCATGAAGATTATTCAAAAAATAATAACTGGGGAAGGGTTACACACTTGAGTTCAAATTATTTTCTTATTTTGGGATTTTATTGAAAACTCATCCTCTATATGTTGAGGTGATGTTTAAATATTTATATAAAAAATACATTATTTTAATGAATGTGTAATAAGAGAATAAAATTTTATATTTTCTATTATTTATTAAATATTATTTTTTAATTTACACCATTTTATTTTCATGATCCACCTCAATATTAGTAATAAAATAATTTATTTATTATTCTCTAAATATTGTTGGTTTTTCTTAGTAGTTATCCTCTATAACTCTTATCATGGTTAACTAGTTTTTATTTTTACTAAGTTCAATATAAATAAAGAATTATACCATTGGAATAGGATTTAGTTGATCTATTATTTTAACCATCATATTTATTATGTTTATTTAGTCTCATGAGTAATTAGTAGTGTGGTTTCTTTATTTTCATGACATGAAACAATTTATCATTCCTTTTTGGAATATTCATTGATTTTTCGTCGTAAACCATTGTAATATGGATTATTAAATATTCATTAATTATTTTATGTATATATAGATTGAAAATCTATTATACCTATTTTATCACATATCCCATGACAGGATTAACAGTCAGCAATCTATATCTATATCTTATGTTCACATCAATCTATTTTCTGAATGTAATAATTTTTTTTTAATTTATAATGCTTTTCTAGAACTCTTCCCTAAGAGATTAATGAATATTTAAAAAAATATTTTAGGTTCATGAAAAAATTATGTTTTATGTATTTGATGCCATATGATGTTCTACTTATATGAACCAATTGTCTCATCAACTATTTCTTATTTGAAAAAACTCCCTATATATTTTAATTTGGGTAGTGTACATAAAATATTTGTTGGGAATTATTTTCATTAATTCTTATCATTCGATCGATTTTGTGAAATCTTTAGGCATACTATTCAAGATAATTTCCCAAAATTGGTAGTCATATCTATCTAGGTGATATACAACTAAAATAACAATATCTATCACATAACATGATATGAATGAATTTATCTCCTCAACGTAATTAATTGATTACCTGAAGTTTAGGGGGTGAAAATATACACCCATAGAGGGTGTCTATTGTATAACAAATAATTCAACAATATGTTTTTTTCTCTTAGTCTAATTTACACACATAATATTGTTCATAGTAGTTTTTATAACTTTTTCTAGTTGATAATGTTCCAGCCTATGGTTCTTATTTCCCGAATAGAATGTTTGTGTCATCTCTTTAAGGCATTCATTACATTTCCAATCCCACAAGTTCTTTATATTATTACTCTAATTTAAATCCATATACAAAAAAATTAATATTACTAATCTTAATACTGATATTTATAATCATATTATAATAAAATAAATAATTTAGAATGAATTTATCATAAATCCATTGTTTAACTTAACATAAAATTTCAAGGATTCAATCAAGGTCAAATATTGGGAATTTCATATTAGGTTCAATTATATAATAAAAAACTATAAAATACATTGATACTAAATATAAAATCTCAAATAACTATATATAAAATTATACCTTTTTTAAAATTACAATATATAATGCACACCCAGAAATATTTCGACTCATTTTCATTAATAGATTTTCTATTTAACACATTGCCCTAAAAATAAAAACAATGTCTCTTATTTGAATCATTATATTTTGATCCTATATTTCATTATACGTATATCACTCCTAGGGATATCATGGGGAAATAAATAAATCACAATTTTTAACCCAAAAGGATTGAAATGAAATAATAAATGTATTTAAGAGGAGAGATAACACAAGAGTGAATAATTAAAAAATAAAATCAGAGAAAAGAGATATCATAATTGAAATCATTGAAAAATAGATTATGAGAGGTGATATTCTATCAAAATGGTAATAGTGTGAAAAAAACCCAAAGTAGTTAATTCATATAGAATGTCATTATATTCCCAACTCTTGTATTATATCAAAGATATAATTAAATTATAAAAACTATTATCTATCACGTCATGAAAAAAACAAATAAATCTAATTATATCATTACATTTCATAATGATATCAATAGATAATTTGAATTAACAAATATATTGGGATTTTTATAATTTCTATCCCACCTATTGTGTCAAAATATGTCATTCATATTTAGAAAGGATAAAAATAAGCAATATATAATTTAAAATAATGAGAATAATCTCTTATGAAAGAAATAAGTTATGTAATCATTATTTAATGAAATAAAAATAATGGGTTTAAATTTTTACAATGAAAATATGAGAATGGGGATTTATTGAGGTTAATAATCAATGAATGTAGGTAATTCATGAATATAGAGACCATGTAAAGAAAAAAATCTTAAAAAGGGGATAAAGACGTTGATACATAAAATAAATCATTAAACAATGTTATAAGAAATTTGTAAATAAACTTTTAAAAATTTAAGTGAACATGGTTTTCATAAAATGATTAAATGATCTGGTATTTTTTTTCAAATTATAATTCCAAAGAAGTTACAACATTTATATGTTTCATACAATAAATGGAAGAATTAAATATAAATAATTCCTTTATTAGGTTTGATTTAAAGAATATTTTTTGATATGAACATGAAAAATATGCATATACCTAGAAAATAAAGGAAATTGATATAGTATACATATAGAGATGATGCATATATAAAAAATAATTACTATAACTAAAAATTAGTAAGTGCGAGTTTTAAGGAGAGGGAGCCTGGATAAATGGAAAAGTAAGGAGTTATAGATCCATTATATCAACAATGACTTACATAAACACAACTCTAAACTAAATAACAGCTCATATAAGCATGTAAATTTAATAATAACCTTAATATTTTTCATTTCAGATATAAATATTTATTTATTATCATATCATACACATTTATTATACTAATGTTTCTCATGTTTATCATTGGGGGTTATTCAGTTAATTTATCCAAAACAATTTTTGTATAATAGTAATGATTAATGATGTGTTTTAAAATATATTCATATTATTCAAAAGTTTATAGGTATTTATTATTTATCACTAATATATAATAAAAGTTTAATATTTTAATAGATGGGAAAATCTATGAATATTAATAAGAATATAGTTGTATTGTCCTTCAAAGAGATCAAAATTATTTTTAATACATATTTTTAATATTTTTAATATTATACCCATTTTATAAACCCAAAATTATAAATTATGTAATAAATGATATATATAATATTTAAGTACATTTTAATAACATTCTGTGTGTGATGGAAAGAGTCGATACATACCATCATCCATAATGGCACTTAGAATTGGCTATGTTGTATCAAATGATGTAAACAATAATGAAATAGAGTTTTTAGAAAATATATAATTTTATAATTAATAATAATTATTAATTTTATATTTGGTTTTAAAATTTAATTATAAATTATGAAATTTAGAAATCGTTATTAATAAAATAATAATATTGGAAATTAATGGTTTTAAATTAGAAATCCCACATCCCTTCTTAATATTGATCCTTTAAACTACACATTAGAAATTCTACAAACCACCTTTTACTTATACCATGGATTCAAAACCATATATATAATGGTTTAATAAGTATTTTAGTAGTCATTGGTAAATAGAAGGTGTATTAGATGGTAACTAAAATGTATGAAAAAATGGTATTTTATAGGTGATGTGGTGATGTGTTTATAATAAAATATTTATTAATTTATTATTTATAGTCAAGAACATAAATAATATTTCTGTTTGTGTATAATTATAGTCATTTTTTATTTTCTATATGATATAATGACTCCATAAATCATCTAGGATATAATTAATAATTTATTTTAATTATAATTAAAAATAACATATTTTACTATATTTCAATATTCACCTATATGTTTCACGATTTAAAAAAATTATAAAAACATCACCTCTATATATTTTTAGAAAAAAAACTATATATATAATTGTTAAAAATACATTCAAAATAATGGTAGTTTTAATATTTATTTTATGTAAAATGTAATTATTTATTAAATTATATCATACATATCTTTCTAAAAATGTTATTTTTATAATCACATTTCTAAACATAATTTGAGAAATTATTCCATGGTGTTTTTGTTATAAAATTTAATTTGATAATTAATTATTAAAATTATTTAAAATTATTAGTTATAATTAAACATATTGGTCATTTAGTTTTTCCAACCACCAGGTTACTTTTTTAATTGTCAGGTTACTACTCTATGGTAATAATTCCAACAATCATACAGTTATAAGAAAGCTATAAATAAAAAATATTTCCATCATTATTCATTAACAAAATTCACACGCATATTTATGAATTATTTATTTATAATATTCTAACTATATTTTATTATTTTTATTTATAATTATTTTTTATAGTTGTGATATTTCTAGGATTCCATGATTTATAGACTTAAAAATTATTGTAGTTTTTTTATTTTGTTATATCATTTAAATTTTATTTATTTTATTGAGTCTATTTATCAATCAAAATGTAATGTTATATATTGATAAAATAATGACTATTTTGGTTATTAAGATATTAGGATTCATTAAAAAAAATATTTTGTATTCAATAAGACATAAACACACACATATATAAATATTTATATATTAAGAAGACATGAATCCTTTCGAAATTATTGGGTCATTACATGGTGTGATTTGACACTCAATGGTTCAATCGATCACCAAAATGTCAGGATTTGTTTACCTACATCAATTACTCCCATTGTACCAAAGTGTTATTGTATGACTATGTCATACTATAGTGTGACCTATGATATATCAAAATCTAGAGGACCACTAAAATTTTATATCCCAACTAAATTTTTTTTGGAGCCTCTTTGAATAATAACAACCAACATGGTAAATATTCTATTTTAGAGTAAGTGGTGGTGGCATAAAATTTTCACGTGTTAATTTTTTTGTGGGATATTAATATAGAGAAGGTGCATCTATAATATAACCTCATTTAAGAAATTTATCATGACATTGAAACTACTATTGTAGTGTGAGAATTTATATTTCACATTATTTTTATTTTTAGGCAGGTTGGCCATGACCTCCCTTATGGAATGATCTTCTTCTTCTCCATGTTGACATCTCCAATACTCTCTATCCATCATAAAATGTCATCAAAATAAATTAATATATCCAAATAAAAATCTCATAATCAAAATAATTATAATTTTTCTATTTTTGAATATGATCAATTTATTTTCAAATTTATCGATGTGTTAAATATAAATGAAAATGCCAACATCATACATGAAATCCACTTTAATTCCCTAGTAAATCAATAATATCATACTATAAACATTATACCATATTTACAAAAATAATAACAAATAAAATGATTATCTAAAAAAATTCACAGTACTATAAATATAAATTTATCATCATGATGAAAAAAGTAAAAGATTAATAGTGACACATACCAATGATGAAATATGTAGTCTTCTTCTTACCCACCTGTCACTGATGACAAGAATACCATAAAATTAGAATTAAATAGACAAAAAATAAATTTAATCTTGTTGGATGTGCTTATCAAGAGGCCTCATTTCATTCTAAAATTACATACTCAAATGAAGGCCTACAAGAACAAGTTCTTATCACACCTCTAATTGATAATATTAATATGAAATATCATATTAAATGTAAATAAAATGAGGAATTAATTAAATGTGTAAAAATATGGTCTAACCATCAACGAAATCATCAAAAAATATGAGAAAAAAAGGGAATATATTTAGGGCACTAAGAATGAATATTATGTTAATAAATACACTATAAACAAAATAAGAAAACATAGATTGATATAAAACCATTAAAAATATATAGATCACATCTCACAAATCCTTCTCTGTATCACCTCACAAGTCTTCACTGAAGCTACCTGCAAACTAATACTTATATACCTTATGAATTACTAAAAACACAACATGGAATCACTAGGGATAAGCCCATTATTTTATCATATGACATAATTTCCAAAAGGAAATCCCATATAAATAGTATCTATATATTATCACTATAATTATATCATTTTTGATGGTCATGGTATTATTATGGTAATGTGTGATGGAATAAAATTTTTATTTACGTTTGGTGAGGTAACTTGAATTACAATATTCATTATTTCCATATATATAAAATTCCTTCAGGAAAATATGTCTCATATCCTACATAGAAGAGCCCAATAAGGAGATGAAGTATCTTACATGAAACTATTATCATATAATCATGTTAAAAAATTAAAAATAATTTATGTTACAGTCATGATTTAATAAAATCCTTTATATATTCACTCCCATTAATTTTTCCTCTTTGTATTATATTGACCATTTAGGATATCTATATCATTTATTATGTGTATGAATAACAATTTTAAACCATTAAACTATGTTTTATATATTATAATAATCTAGGTCTCACATTATCCAAATACAAATTACAATATAGCAGTAAAACACTCTTCCATTATCCTGTAACAACTTATACATCCTAGACTATCATGATATAAGTAATATGAAAAAAAATCTTGTCAAATTCCAATAAAAATAATATATGGAATATCAAATATTTCACAAAATCCTCTCATAATTTTGGATGATAAACCCACTTGTCCACACACATTAAATATTAGGATTGTTACCCAATATCATCATCATTAGATGACCTTATCACAACTTCGGTGTGATTGGTCATGATGGTTGACTTGAATCACTTGATATAGATAGATTTAATCAAGGTTATTAAGGGCCATAAACACTTTCCAATTCATATTATGTATCGATAAAGGACTAGTGAACAACTATACATTATGGAACCAACAAGCTTCTACATTCCACCTAATTAACCAACTATATAAAGAAATATGTATATATATTGAATATAAAACAAGAAAATGTGAAATCAAAGAGAAATTAAAGGAATAAATTAATGAATAAGGAACACAATATAAAATACGGTTCAAAAGTTTATTACAACAACCATATGAGAACATCATGATATAATCCCATTTTAACACATTTGATTTTTGATTGTATTAAAATGACATTAATAAATATTTTATATACCACTGAAAAAGAATCACAAGCCATATTTTTATTGACTATACCCAAGACAAACATATCAATATTTTTCATAATTTTTACAACATGAATATTACATATCATAAAAATTATAACTTTAACCTGAACATGAGGTTTACACTTTTTTTGGGATCATCTATAAAAGAAAATTACCTAAAAATTATTTTTAATATTTCTACTCAAAATAATTATAATATAATATCATCAAGAAGTCTTTTAAGTCATACTCATCTTCATAACCTAGTGAATCAAAACACAAGATAAGGGTTAGAAAAAATTGTTAGTAAAGTAAACTATAATCAACAGGTATAGAAGGGTTATATCATAAGTATATGGAAACCTAGATCATCGAATATATATGCTATTAAAAATAACATAAACCTTTTAAATTTTTCCATAGGTCATGATAGAACCACATGTAATCTAATATGATCAAATATATAATAGTGTACGAGGGTGCTAAATCATAATACAATAATCCAGATACTTGGTTCATAAATTAATCATATAAAAATGAAAATTAAAAAATAATAAGAATATGAAATAAGAATATTGTCAAAAAATCTAGATACATCATTTCAACTATCAATATACTGAACATATCTAACTGTATCATTCCCTTGCTCAACCATGTTTTTAATGATGATAGAATCATGTCAATTTTCAATTATGTTACTATATATAACTCTATCAAGTCAACACTCAATATAAATATCTCATGAGATATAAATAAACAAATAATTAATTAGAATGTTATATATGTCTCCACCCATATCATAAACATAATACACACACAAGTGTGAACCAAAAAAATCCTTCTTATATCATATCATGTTGAATGAATGGGAATAACATTTCATTATATACATTTCTATATGGTATAACATAAGATGAACTTGAGAGTTAGATCTGTTTAAAAACATAATTCAGTCAACACAAAGGATTATTTTTAAATAGAATTTGAATACTGATTCATATGAGATTACTCTAATATAGATGGTTGTTTTAGATTAAAATAAGTCTATAAAATCATATTCATAATAATTGATTTAAAAAAATGAACATTATCATAAAAGTAGGTGAATTTATAGTTCACTTTCACATGTTTCTTTTTGAAATTTGATAAGGAAAAAAATTTCAAAAACTATTTGGAAGGGTATCCTACTATTGGATTAATGAATAATTTAATACTGTTTTCTAGGAGAAATTTTTATGGGAAGACAAAATATTTAATATTGAATTCAAAAAAATCATTAATATTTTTATAAAACTTTGTTTAAACCTACAACATAAAAACGATAATAACCATTAATTTGAAATATGTAAATTAAATAAATATACAACATTAAATAATATATAGATTTGTTTAAAAATATGAAATCATTAAATTTAGGGAATGAAAGATTTTTTAATGGAAAATTAACATCCATCAAAGTTAATGAGGGTTATTCTTAATAATGAATAATTTTTAACAAAAAAAATTACATAAATGATGAATTTTTGTAATGATACTTCATAATGGGATTCATGAGAATGAAATAAAAATACTCATATATAGAAGGAAACTTTAAATATAATTAAATCAAAACATAAATATCACCCAACTTATTATAATAACTTTCCTGAAAAAGTTTCTTAACTCAATGAGTGGAAATTGAGTAACCAATAACCTATAGATCATTGGTATATTTGGAATAAAATGAAAATTATAGATGTATCAAGGAATTTATTTTTGAATCCCATGGATTTTGTGATAGAATTGTAAAATCATCTAAAGGATTGTAAGAAAGATCACTTGATATAAAATAAGTGGTGCATATTTCTTTTATCTCAATGAAAGAAAAGTGAGGTGATAAACCCTTAATTTTTTTAACAATTGATTTAAAATAATTAGAAGGACAGGTTTATGAAAAGAAATTTATATCCAATGATAGAAAAATTAATATTAAGAAAAGAATACAAAGGGGTTGTATATAAACCATATTAATTAAAAAAATATCTATAACATGATAACATGTCCCAATGAATAGAAATTGTTATATAAACCCTTATAGTAACTCTCAACATTAGTGAAATAACCTTATAATTCTATTAATTAAAACTAACTACATTAATAAATTATCTCAAAAACATAATCATACATAGTACCTTTTATATTCACCATTTATAATGATTCTCTAAATATATAACAGATAGTTATAGTTTTTCATTATAACGGGATGCTAATTCATTCATTTGTTTCATATAAGATTCCTAACAGTGATGATGGTTGTTTATTTCTATAAAAATTTTAATCATTCTAGTTTTGTTAAAGTAACTAGAGTAGAATTTCCCAAATATTTTATAAATTTCCAATATCATTCCCTGAAATATTTTTTATCTATTTGTGACTTTGAGATCATTAACAAGGTTGTTTCAGTTAGTTTATCAATATCAAAAGATTACATCATAATGATAATTTTTTATAATTCATCCTTATTATAATATATTAATTAATTATATTAATTAATAATGAAATATATATTTGAAAAAATAAAACCACCCATGTATGGTAGAGATGATTACAAAATACATTGATAAAAAAGGTGATAGTCTGAATGTACACATGAGTGGTGTTTTTACTTTTTCTAATGAATGTGTTGGAATAAAGGTATATAATGATTTATATTTCTATAAAAATAATTATGAAATAAATATGATATTAATAAATTAAATAAATATTTGTAACCATACATTTTTGGTGAGTCAAAAAAATGAAATATGTTGTTCTTGGAGATGTTAGTGAGCACAGGTTCGTGAGTGACATGTTCATATTTTCAAATGGTGAGGAAGAAGATAGAAAATGATATTCCTGTTAATATAAAAAAAATTAATATTATTATGATACCAATATAAATATTTTATAATGGGTAATAATTATTTGAATTTTTTAAAATAAAACACAAAAGTACATAAATTAAAGAGTGGTGACTTGGAGTTTTTACCTCACTCCATGAAACAACTATTTCAAAAATTATATATAATATTTTAAGGGCCATCCTTTTATGAGAAAAGGACCAATAAGACTTGGATTTGTGTTTTTGGGAGGTATTTGGATAGATTTTTGTTGAACGAAGAGTTAAATATGTGTGGATAATTGTGGTCATTAACAACTAATTTTTTATGTGAGATGAGTTCTTCTTTTGTAATAAGAAGTGAACATTTCTTGAAAAGTGGAATAAAAACAAAATATTAGATGATATAGGGTAGGTTAATGTAGATAAATCCCTAAAAACTCATATGGAGACATATTTTTAATATTATATACATATTTTACCGTTACAGTTTACCATTTTACCATTTTGACTTTTATCATGGAATCTACTTTGTATAGATGTAATATAATTTTTAATCCTAAAAATTAAAAAGAAGTGTGTGATATAATTTTTAATTCTAGATAAAAAATATACAATAATTTTTTTTAAATAATATATGTAAAAGAGTTAAAATTAAATTCTAAAATAATAAATGTACTCTGTAATTAAAAAAAATTAGAGAATATTGTAACTTATGTTCTAAAATCTCAAAAATATATTTTTAAATTAGAAGTTATTTTTAAAAAGTATAATTATACATAAAAATATATATCTGGAAAATAAAAAGGATTTATATATTTCATGTTATGATTATGTTATAATTTTATCATAAAATTTTAGTTATTTATAAAAATGGTATTTTCACTATTAATCTAAAAATAATTATTTTCCAAAAATACAAAAAATAACATTAACAAAATTGTTATATAATTAATAAAAATTTATTTCGTTTTGGTGAAATTAACATTCATAAATTTATGAATTAAAATTTTAAATGCAAACTTATAATATATTGACAAACTATTTTTATAAAAAAATTAATCTTTTAAAATATTAACTGTTCGTATACTAATTTAAAATCAATTAAAAATAAAATTATAATCAATCTATTATTCATATTAACAATATAAGTTATAATTATATAATCATAATATATATTTTTTCTTGAAATATAAAATCACATCGTATAACAGGATTTTTTAGAAAAAAACAATTTCAAGCATAAAATTATCTTAATAGTTATCTAGATTTTCTAAAGGACTTATATATATAATATAATATTAAAAATGTATATTATCTATCATTAAAAGTGAAATTGTGAAATGAATTAAATACATGTAATGTATATAATTAACTAATTAAATTAATAATTACATGCTTATATAATCTTAACTTAAACATATACAGACCCTTAATATCTTCATTTTAGACCAATGGATATGATAAGATATAGTAGAAGTCATATATGCCTATTTATATTAAATGGATCTTATGGAAGTTGTAATCTTCTTGAAATTCTACTGTAAAAAATATCACTTAAATTGTATTTACTGGAGTTCAAATTGGTCTTGGTATATAGAAAAAACATTTAAAGATACCTCAATTCTTTTATAGACAAAATTAGATTTATAGAGAAAACATAGAATACCAAATTTCCTTTAATTATTTTTTTTATAAATGGATTTCATAATTTGGTCTCTTCTACTTATACAATTTAATTAAACAATAATAATATAAAGTTCTGATTTGAAATATTATATTAATTTTTTAATTATATAATTTTATATTGGTAATACATAAGAAATAAACCATTTTACAAAGTATTTATTTGATGGGTAATTAATGATAAATTTTGGGTCATTAAATTCTCATCCCTTTCAATAGATTCTGTTCTCAGAATTTTAATTATCACTCATTAATAATACTAACTATGGGTATCTAAAATATTGACATTACTCAATATATATTTTCTTTTGAGATTTTAACCTTATAAAAATTAAAAATATATCATTTTATTGGGAGTTTTATTTTCCATAATATTGTTTTATTCTTCAATAATTTGACCAATATAACCATGTTTTTTAAGAATCATGACTCATAAATATATATATATAAGGAGATTTCATAGTCAGCCGTGTATAGAATAATGTTCACAATTTGGTTTGATATAAATAACGTTTTTCTCATATTTAAATATAAACCTATACTTTTATACATATATATTAAATCTAAATGGAAGAATATTTTTTACGTTTTAGAAATACATTCCTAAGGACTATAATGATTTACTGTTTATAGAGACTTGATTCAAAATCATCTTATTTACTTAAATATATTAAACATCTCCCATGAATATCTTACCAAATAAAAATAATCCTATATGTACTGTACCTAAAACATTTATTCATAATGTTAGGAATAGAAGCATATTATAGGGTTAGATCAGATTCTCATTAAGGGTAAACAAGGGATATATCAATGATAACTTCGCTATAACAAAAGTATATGTGTATTTGAATAAGCCCTTAACATTTTAAAATAATACCCATCATATTTTAGATCAAAATATAGATTCTTTGATAAAATCTAAGCTATTCAAATACCACGAATCACAAAGTAATCTATGCATATTATACATGAGATCATAACAAGGTCATAATATATATGTTTATAGCATACACAAAAGTATATACAAACATTTTATTTTTAGTCAACGATTACATTCATGACTATCTTAGTAGATTGGGTTCATTTCTATTTTAATATTATCCTAAACAAATTCTCACTCCCAATACAATCATAGTGGATTGGGATAACTATTCATTCAATTATGTCCTTATTCAAGGTTCACTCTTAATACTATCTTATTGGATAGAGTCCATTAATAAACTTGGTTCACTCCCAAATATTTATTATCTCAAGAGATATCCATACATACCAAATCCATTTAAGGGAAATATAATTATGGGTCCAAACATAACATAATCTAAACCATATATATATGTTCCACTATATCATGATATATTCATCATTTCATCAAATCGTAATCTATTAAAAGGAAACAGGTTTCATAAACAGTACATCATTCAATCACAGAATAAATCATATAAAAAATAAGTTTCATAAACTTATCATTACCATAAAAATAAAACATCTAGGGATGGAATAATGATTATATCATTGGATCATATCCCCTTTAAATAATAATTAACATCAATGTATGTTATCATGGATTAAAAGTTTCTTAAAAACATATTGGGAATAATTCATGAAAAATATAATTTTCACATTCAAATGAATTACTTAAAATATAAAAATGTCCCAAACAATAAGGGAAACGATTTCATTTAATATCTATTGGAAAATTTTAAAGTAAGCTTCCAATCATATAATAGTCATGATATCTTGACATTAATTTCATGTGGTGTATCATAAAACAAAATTTCTTATCGCATTTGTGATAATAATACAAAATTACCTCACTCACAAAATAAAAATAAGATTCATCTTAACCCAATTTATAAAAATTTGAATGTTGCTAAATATGACTTTAGAAATCATATGAGAATACTTAATGAGTTTTTCAAATCATTTTTTTGAAGACATAGATATGGAAGAAAAATTAATTTCAATCGAGAAGAGAAATAATATTGGTTGTCTTTAAAATATTATATTGATATCCTGATTTATTAATGTGTGGAAAATTAATGTAAAATATGTAAAATCCTAAAATAACTATAGTTTACTAATATTATTTATTATCATGAAATGTGGATCATAATATTTAATTATCATAAAAATAATCATATGTAATTTTGATAATCAATGATATAGTAATGTAAATCCATTACCTAAAGGTATACTGGATTTGAATGCATTATAACATAATTTACAATTAAATTATATTTATTATAAATAAATTAATATTTTATTTAAAAACATATAATTACATTTATGATCAACTTATAATATTTAAACTCACATTTATTAATTATTCCTCAGAAAAATCATCATTTCTAGTTTTAATTGTTTCATTTTTTCTTGATAATTTTAATTTGGTAGTTCTAGTCCCTAAATATTTATCATGATTCCATAATATTCATAATGTTAAAATTTTTTAAAATATCATATATATTCATTATATATGTACAAAGTCACCATTAAATGGCATTGGTTGAAAATGTGTTACACCATCGATTGAAAAGGTAAGTCTTACACCCACATGATAGTTGTTTTCACTTTTTAGTTGATATAATGAAATAATATAAAATAATAATACTCCATTAAAAAATTATTATTATATCACATGTGTCACATATATTTATAAAATCTTTCATTATGACCGTCTATGTAAATAATAGATGAAAAATTAATCACATCGATTCATGGAGGTGGTAGTCCACACATACACACCAATGAAATTATTGTTTTGAAGGGATTATAATATAATAAGATAGATATGAAATTATAATTATATATGTTTAATCATTCCATAAACATCATATACCAAAATTTAAACTATAATAATAAAAATCCCTAATGTCTGGTTATGGAAAATGAATTGTATCGCTATGAGGAGGCTATAGGCCACATGTGCAGAGTAACACTACTTTAAATTCCCATTTAATAGAAACATTTGGGAATAATTATGATCCCATAATAAAAATAAAATAATATAATATTTTTCTTACATAATATATTATTTTATTTTGAATACCATAAATTTAGCGGAGGATGAGGAGGTAGAGGAAGAAATAGATTAAAGGAGGTCAGGTAGGAGGATAAACACTTCCGTAGTATTCTTATTTAAGATCAACTATTAATGACCCTTGTAATTATATTTTAAGAATACTATAAAAAATATTTTTTGTCTTGGAGAGGTGAGATTTTATATTGGTATGGGATGAATGATCTAGATGGCTTGATATAGTGTAAAGAAGTGAAAGGAGGGGTTTTATTTTACCATTTAGGGAGAGGACACTGTTGGGTTTTCATAAAAGATTAAAATATAATAAATTATTTATAAAGAAAAATTATTCAAAATTACTAGAGTTTAAAATAATGGACAGTATATGGTAAAAATATTTCCAGCCGTTTATCTCCAACTCCCCCCCCTCGCGAATGGAGGTAAAAAAATAATCTTAACCGTGGGGAATTTTATTTACTATTATTACAATTCATTATGAAAAAAATTAAATTAGATTATTTCAAAAAAATAAATTATAATTAAAACTATCGAGTCCATTTCATGAATATAATTGATAGAATATTAAAATTTTAATTTAAAATAAACAAACATCATGTAATGAAAAAGAGTATTCCTGAAAATATTTTAAAATTATAAATATTATATATACCAGTATTCAATATCTAATTTATTATAATGACATTAATTGAAGTATTAATTATTTATATGATCAAAATTAATTTTTTAATATATTTTAATACAAAATGGAAATTTTTAATACTTTAAATAAGAAGATAGTTTTCAATAATAATAAGTATTTTATTAATTAATCAAAAAATAAACCATTTCAAAAAATTCTAAAAATTTATATCTAGTATAACTATTTGATGCCAATTTCAAATAAGATTTTAATTTTGTCATATTTATTTTATAAAAATGAAAAAATATTAATTATATTATTTTCTCAAAAAAAGAAAAAAAATCTATTATGATGAGAATTTATTTTTAAATAATTTAAAAACATTACAAAATAAAATTAATTATTTATTGATATATTATTTTTATGTAAATATTTCTACATAATTATTTTAAAAAATATTAATATTCACTCAACAGGCATAATCGCTTTGTTATAGTTGTCACACCCGTTTTTTTCTTGTCATGCCTTGGTTTTGATCTGGTACATCGAAATTCCTGATCTTTTCTTGGTTTTTAGGAGAATAATATTTATTTTTGAACAAACATATATTTCTTATCACCATAATTTGTGTTCCCCAATGCTTGTTTAGAAGTTTTTGGAGATAGGGTGGTTACTTTATGATTTGGGTAAACCGTGAGCCCATTTCTAGTTTTAAAAACCAAATTTGTTTCTATTATAACTCCTATATTCTTAAACATTTGTTACCCATTCAACTTCATACATTTCCTCCACAGACATATTCAAACCAAAATATCCTTTTGGACCCCTTAATAAAACACAATCAGGGTGAATTTGGGTTACTTATTTAGGTAATGGGCCAACCCATTTCCCATTTCCTGTTTTCTAAAACATAATTTGTTTATTTTATATATTTTTTATTTCATAATATGTTTTATAGATTTTAAATCCCCCGTAAATCCAAAATACATATCCCCACCCCCATTATCATTTTTTATTCTTTGGATCTCATTGGAAGAACATATATGGGTGAAAGTTCTTAGGTTTCCTCAAATTGTCCAAAATTGATTAGGTAAATTCCTTCATCCATAAATCATTACATTAATACTCTTTATCCCAAAAATATTATTTCCCTGGTTCTTATAGACATTAGGAGACTCTAAATTATGTTTCAAGACATTACCTTTTCTCTAAGGGTGCAGGTCTAATGGAAGACGAAAAGTTTTCTAGTTGAATATGTGAGATTTCTTCTCCTTTATCCTCTATATTCTTCCACCATTAATTATTTCTTCGTTTTATAGTATTTAATAGTCAAGATCAACCCAAGGTTATGTTATAATATGTCTTTTTATTGGATTTTTTTCTTTTGGGTTTGGTTTTCATAGGTTTAGGGTTTATAAACCCTCAGATGGTGATATTGGGTGCGTGTTTCCATTACGCTAAGGATTTTAGGTAGGATAACCTTTACAGATGCCTTTATCATTTAGGATTCATCATTTTATTATTGTTCAAAACTGATATATATGTTTATTATTGTTTTTCATCCATTTGATAATTTTCTTTGTGTGAAAAATGGTTTTTTAAGCCTTGTTTTTTGAAAGGAAGAGAAATTTTGTCATAAAAGTGCACACCAAGTGTTTGTTTAAATGTTTTGCTGTATTTTTCACCTGTTTTGTGGGGTTTAATACATGTTTTAGGGTATTTTTAACATTTTACAACATCTATAATAAAATATGTCATGAAATTTGTGTTTTATTTGTTTTAAATTTCTCAAAATGAATTGTATTGTTTAGAAAGGGTATTTCATGTGTTCGGTAAATTGCCTAGTTGGATTATATGTGGAATGTTTTATTTAATATTGTTTTTTATGATTTATAAATTAATTTGAAGAATTATAAATGGTTTTTGGGTCTTTATATGTCTTTCCAATTCAGATTTGGTTTTACAAACAAATGGGTTTTGGATTACAACATAGTTTGGCCCGAGTTGTTGTAAAATGGCCCGTTTCACATCCTTAAGAAAATGGTTGTGTTTGGAATATGTAACCTGAGTGTTTTAGGTATTTAAAAACGTTTTTTTCTACTTTAAAATGATTTTATAAACCTCCTTAATAAAATTTAAATGCATTAATTGGTCAGATGTTTGTTTTGAAAAATGCTTATAGGACCGTTTGGCATTTTTTTTGTAAAAAATAGTTTCCATCTGTATTACATGTTCTATCTTTCAGTGCCATTTTACAATCGATGAAATTTGTTTATTAATTGGTTTTAGGGATTCAAAATCTTTTTTTATGTTATTCATGGGTTTATGTCCTTAAAATATCATTTTTGATTGGATTTTATGTTCAAGGCCTCGTTATACTCCTTGATTTTGTTGTACGAAACTCATTAGTGGTTTATTGATTCATGAATGAAATGTGAAGCATGTCTATGGGATGTCTGTGTTTTTACGGTTTGGTAACTCAAATTTGACATGAAACGTATATTTGATAATATGTGTAACTTTATTGAGCACTAAACTGAATCACAAGTATCTAGGTGGGAGAACGTGTAGTAGTATGCTAGTGATCCTGTGGGGTTTGGCCCTTATTTCACATAGCATGTTGGACGATGAAAAAACTAACTAAAATATGAAGATGATGATGTTGGGGGACCACTAGGTTATATGTATTCTCCCTACTAGTGGCCTCTATGGATAATAATGGATATTTATTATGGTCACTTTCACCGAGATACGAGGTACCAGGGGCTCACAACTAACTAGTGCCAAGTGGGGTTCTCGTGACTTGTGCTCACTGGCTATTTTGAACTTACTATTGGAATTTGGTGTGTTTGGTTGGTAAATGAAGTAGTGTGTGTGATTTATTTAAAAGTGTATATTATTTAAAACAACCTTCTTGAAAACTATTTTCATTGTGAAGTTTCACCAATTTGAAAATTATTACTAGAATTCTTGTTTATAAAACATGCAAGTTTTTGTATGGTATTTTTTTATATCATGGGACCACATTTTCCAAAAATAAATTTATATTGGTATATAAAACTTGAAATTTATGTCTCTTTTATTTTAAATGATGTTTATTTCAAAAAGAATATCAGGAAAACATACTGAGTTTTAATACTCACACCTATAGTCTTATTCTATTTTTAGCCCTTGTGTAGGATTCAGCTTGAGTTTGATCACCTTGGGAGCTGTGTGATCATTATATTGGAGAGTGAACAGCAGTTTCACAGGGATATAGTTGTTTATCTTGGTTTTTCAATTGATTTTTTGGTTTATTTGTACATTCAATTTCTTGTACAAATAATGTTCAGTTCAGTTTTTATATAAATGTATTCTAGGCTGTCCATTTCTTTCCACTATTTGATTGATTGATTATATATTGGATAAATTGTCCCTTTTGTACTATATTGATGCCCTTGGTTCCTGTCTCTATCCTTGGATGATCGGGAATGCCTCTCGGGACTTGTCATGGGCTGGCCCTTGTAACCAGTTAAGGGTCGACTCAGGCTGGTTCATGAAAAAATAGTATCAGAAGAGGTCAGATCTTAGCAGGCCTTTTTTAGAGCGCCCTTGTTATTTAGCGGATATAAAGGTAGATTGATTAGGATTGTAGGTACTTGAGGAGTAAGTGCGGGAATAGTGTCATGAACTCTTGGTCATTCTAATCCTCTAGTTTTTATGGGATGTTCAGTTTTATTAGTTCCCTTTGTTCATGTTGATTGCATGGTGTTGGGATATGAAAAGGGGAGTCTGACTAATGGACTCAATCAGCTTGTAGGTCCTGGAAAGCCATGTGGAGTCATGGAATGGTATTAATAAGTCTCTCTATGTTGGTTTTGTATTTTACATATGGCCTCCAACCATATTGTCATGTCACCCACCAACAGTAGTTCCCTTTTCTGGGTTTCTTGGACCTTTCTTGAATTATGAATTTTTTTTTAAAATACATATGTGAGAATTATTGAAAATATTTTTAAAGGAATGATTGTATTTTGAAAAGTGTAAAATGTGTTTTCAAAAACTAAATATAAGAATGGTTTTGGTAAGGTTGTTTTTTAAACAAATTTTGAGAGGAAGTGGAAATGATTTAACAGGATCATATTTTCGCTAATCTAAACTTGTGGTTTATTGAAATAAAATATTTTGAATGTGTGAATCATTATAAGAAGATTCTGAATATTGGTTTTTAATGAGGTGTTTTGGGATGTTGAAAAGTTATTAAATCTATTTAATTGTTTTTGGAAATTTGTTTTGAGTGGTTGGTGTTATCTGAGAAAGGGTATTGGTCTCAATAAACATTAAATTATAAAAAATATACCATGTTGAATTTTTAAAAACTGGAAGGGGATTTTTTGAGAAATATGATTGTTTTGAATTCTGTTAAAAATTAAAAGGTGTATGTTTTTAAGAAAATGGTTCTTGATGAATTGTGGATTGTTTTTTGAAATCTGAAAAGGGTTTTCACATGGTGGTTAGTGTTCCTTTTGAAGGTTACATTATTTTTGGAAAGATTCTATTTTGTTTTATACTTTAGTGTTTTCATAGGTGCTCACAAGCATGGTTTTATTGATATCTAGAAGTATTTCCTATATGTCATGGTGGTTGGGTTCTTGGGGTGGCATGGAAATGTGCATGTGGGTGAGAATTGATGAAAAAACATTGGTGAATGTAGAAACCCACCACGTTAGTTTGTTTTTCAAAAGTGTTCTGAGTTTAAAAATTGTGGAATTTTTTTAAAAATTGATGGTTATGTGGATAGTTTTTTCTAGGCCTTAGAAGAGTTTTTTGTTCAGTATTCATACATGTGATCTATATTCCTACTCGTGTTGTATCTTGAGATGATATCTTCTTCGTGCCTTGGATTTGGAGTAATTTTCAATGGGTTTCTAAAGATGCCATGGTTGTTGTGATGAGGCCATGGATAGTTCTCCATTGGAAATCATTATTTTTTATCATCCTAATGATTCCTTATAAATGTTAAATCCACCTCTTGAGATGATACCTCATCCTGTTTGTTGTAATAGAGAGATATTTGTGCTTGATTTAAAGTTTCTTCCCCTTATGGTGATTCTCTCGATTACAGTAGTTGTGATAGTTGTTGTTTAGTGGGAGTTTTTTTGTTCCTTGTTCATTATACTCCTTGTTCAGAGTGAGATAAAATAGTGTTGTATATCACCGTGATCTTATTTGGATAAAAATGAGTTGTTGAGGAAGAGAGTTTCATGGAGTCTTTTGTTTTGTTGTTTCTTCCTGAGAGTGTAATGTGGTACTGTGTGGAACTAGAGGATGGAGTACATGTTGGGGATTATCAAATCCTAACTGCGGGTCAAGATATTCTTCATCCATCAGAGCTCTAGCCATAGGTTTCAGAGTGAAGTTGACTTGTAGTCAGGAGTCCTAGTATTGTTGGTAGTATTACTAATATCATACCTATACCATTTCAGTGAGGAAGTTACTTTTTTTCTTTTTTGGTTTCAATGGCCCAATGATTGGGTCTGCTTCCCTCCCCTCCCTAATTGGTGGGGGTTTGGATTCATGCAGAGAGTGTTGTCGTAGTTCTTTCCGCCTCCATTAGAGAGTGGGTGGAATAAATGATCATGTTGTGTTCCTCTCAACATGGGTTTGTAGGGTGTTTTGATAGAGTTTTGGTGGTCCTGTGTAGGTTAGTCCCAATTCTAGTTCATTTTGAATTCTTTATTTTGGTTCATTTCTAGTTGGTCTCTAATGGTTGGGAGACCCACTACGGGTCTCGAAGATCATTCCATTTGGATTTTTCGGATGGTTGTTGTGATCTAATGGTTAGGATACCATTCGAGACTCTACACCAAGTCATTGGAATTTTTGATTGAACTATGGTTTGGGGTGATCTTTTGGTTCATTGGGAGAAGGCTCAAAAATCTAGTTCTTGGCTTGGTTATGGAGGTGGTGGCCTGATCTTTCTGTTGATTCTCTAGAAGTGGTTGTGAGATGGTGTTTTATTTGGGAATGAGGATCAAGTTGAATTATTGTTGAATTCCATTTTCATAGCTTTAGAGTCTAGATTATGTTGACAAGTAATACATATGCTTTTTTCTATCAGTTGAAATGCATTATGGATTTCTAGGGGTAGAAAGCTTTAATGGTGGGGAGAATTGTCACACCAGTTTTTTTCTTGTCATGTCATGGTTTCGATCAAGTACTTTGAAAATCGTGATCCTTATCTCGGTTGTTGGGTGAGATTGATTTTTAGTTTTGAACATCTATGTATTTCTAATCACCCTAATTTGGGTTTCCCAATGCTTTTTAAGAGTTTTTGGAGAGAGGGTGGTTACTTCATGATTTGGGAAAACTGTGAGCCCAATTCCAATTTTAAAAACAAAATTTTTTTCTTTTATAAATCCTTTGTTTTTATACATTTTCCATCCATTAAAATTACAAAATTCCCTCCACAAACATATTAAAACCACCATATCCTTTTGTACCCCTTAATAATTCACAATCATTGTCAATTTGGGTTACTTATTTAGGTAATGGGCCAGACCATGGGCTCATTTCTAGGTTTTTTAAAAAACAATTTGTTTATTTTATATCATTTTTATTTTTTAATATTTTTCAGTGATTCTAACTCCCACTCGAATCCAAAATACCTATACTCACCCCCATTATCGGTATTACCTCTTTTGGGCTCATTTGAATCGCCTATTTGGGGGAAGGTTCTCAGGTTTCCTCAAATTGTCCAAAATTGATATGGTAAGTTATTTCATTCATAAATAATTCCATTTATACTATTTTACCACATATCTTCTTTACCTAGTTCTTCTAGAAATTATGAGAATCTCTAAGAATTTGTAATCCATTCCCTTTTCTCTATTGGTGCAGATATAATGGAAGGAAAAGTGTTTTCCATTTGAAAAGGTGTGATTCCTTCTCATTTCTCCTCCCTCTTCTTCCTCCTTTCATTATTTCTTGGTTTTATAATTTCCACTAGTCATTATCGACATAGGGTTCTATTATCAAATGATATTTGAAGGGTTTTTTGTTTTTTGGGGCTATATGTCATAGGGTTAGGGATTATAGACCCTCGGATGGTGATATTTGGTGTGTGTTTCAATTACACAAAGATTTGAGGTAGGATATCCGTTGCACATGTTTTTATCATTTAAGTTTAATTATTTTATTACTTTTAACATCTTATATATATGTTTATTGTTTTTGTTCATCCATTGGGTAATTTAATTGGTCTGAAAAATGGTTGTTTGAGCCCTGTTTTGTGAAAGGTCGAGTTGTTTTGACCTAAAAGTGCACACCAAGTGTTTGTTTAAATGTTCTGCTATATTTTACAATGATTTTTTCAGGTTTAAAACTTGTTTTATGGTATTTTTAACATGTTACAACATCTCTAATAAAATATGGAATGCAATTGGTGTTTTATTCCATATCAAGTTCTTAAAATAAATTGTTATGTTTAAAAAGGGCATGTCATGTGTTCGATAACTTGCCCAGTTAGATTTTATGTGTGATGTGTGATTTAATTTTTTTTGGATTTATAAATTAATTTTAATAATGATAAATGGTTTTTTGGGTCCTTATATGGATATCGTATTTTTATTTTGTTTTACAGACAAATAGGTTTTTTTACAATATGTTTTGGCCTGAGTTGTTCGAAAATGGACCATTTCACAACCTTATGAAAATGGTTTTTTTAATATTTAACCTGAGTGTTCTAAGAAATTTAATAATGTGGTTAAATTATTTAGATGGTTTGTATACACCACCTTAATAAAATTTAAATTCATTCCTTGGACAAATTTTAGTTTTGATAATGTCTTAAAGGCCCGTTTGGCATTTTTTTGTAAAAAATGGTTTCCATCTGTATTTCATGTTCTATATTTTGGATCCATATTAAAGTCCATGATATTGATTTTTTAATTGGTTTTGGGGCTTCAAAATATGGTTTTTTATTTTTCTTATGATTTTATGGCCTTAAAAGTGCATTTTTGAATAGATTTTATGTGCAAGGCCTTGTTATACTCATTAAAATTGTTTTATGAAACTTTTTAGAGGTTTATTGATTCATGAAAGAAATGTGAAGCATGTTTGTGGGATTTTTTTTCTATTTAGGGTTTGGTAATTTAAATTTTATGTGAAAAATGTATTTAATAATATGGTATATTTAATTATCACTATAGGGAATCCAGGGTATCTAGGTGGGTGGACGTGTACTAGTATGCTAGTGATCCTGTGGGGTTAGGCCCCTGTTTCACGTAGCAAGTTTGACGATGAAAAAATTAACTAAAAATTGATGATTATGATGTTGGTGGACCACTAGGTAATAGATATCTTCCCAACTAGTTGATTTTGTGCCGAAGAACATATATTTATTATGGTTACTTTCACAAAGATACGAGGTACCTGGCGCTCACAACTCACTTATGCCTAGGTGTGTTCTCATGACTTGTGATGATTGGATATTTTGTACTCACTATTGGCGTACGATGTGTTTGGTTGGTAAATTCAGTAGTGTGTGCGATTTATTTAAATGTGTACATTCTTTAAGGCAGTGTTCTAGAAAACTATTTTCAATGTGATATTGCAACGATTTGAAAATTATTACTAGCATTCTTGTTTATAAAACATTCAAGTTTTTGCCTGGTATTTTTTTTATAGTATGGGGCCTCATTTAAAAAACATACCTTTATATTTGTATATAAAACTTGAAATTTATGTTTCCTTTATTTTAAAGTATTTACTTTGGGAATAGAATATTGGGATAACCTACTGAATTTTAATACTCACGCCTATAGACTTATCTTGTTTTTAGCCCTTATTTAGGTTTCAGCTTGAGTTCGATCACCTTGGGTGGCCTGTGATCATTATTTTGGTGAGTTACTAGTAGGGTCACATAGAGTAAGTTGGTTTTAGGTATTTTTTAATTGAGTTTTTGGTTTAGTTGTACATTCAGTTTCTTGTACAGATAATGTTCAGTTCAGTTTTTATATAAAAGTATTTTGGGAAATCCATTTCTTTTAACTGTTTATTTGATTGATTATATATTGAAGAAATAGTTCCCTTGTGTACTCTATTAATTCCCTTGGTTCTTGTCGCCATCACCGGAGGATCAAGAATTCCTCTCAGGACTTGTCGTGGGCTGGCCCTTGTAACCGGTTCCAGGTCGACTCGGGCTGGTTCATGACAATAGTGGTGTATTATATTACGACATATTTAGTCTCAGGATTTTATGTACTGTAATTTATTGAAGAAATTAAACTTATTTGAATATGTCCTCCAATTTCCTGGTGTTACATTATAAAAACCTTAAAAATAAATATAAACATGAAATTCCATCTCTCTCCTATAAACAATGGGGATATATTTGATTCATCACATCCTTAGCTTCCTATGTGACTTCATTGAATTTTTGATTCATCTAAATATTTACAACCAGGTGAGTAGTACTGTTTCATAAAAAAAATTCATTATAGTACTAGATTTCAATAGGTTGTTATTCATAAGAAAGATGATTCTATAGTTTTATAAACTCAAAGATTAGTACATCTAAAGGATCTAGTATGTACTTCCTTAAGAGATATTCAAGGAATATATTGTGAACATGAGAGAGGATATGTGGAAGCATTGATTAGTAATCTATCATACCATATGAATAAATAATTTTAAAGGGGCCAATATATCTCGGGCTAATATTTCTCATTATTCTAAATATCATAACCCCATTCCCTGGAGAAACTCCTAGAAATAGCATTTCACCAACATTAAATTCCAAATTTCGTCAATGGTTGTCATCATATAATTTTTTTCAGCTTTAGTCTTCCTTGATGGGTTATTAAATGTCCCCATACCTATCTACCATTTCCCCAATTAACTCATTTCCCAATATCATTGTTATCACAAATTCATCTATTCACATTGGATCTGTACACATATTTACATAATGGGGTAATAAATTGCCTATGAGTTATTGAATGAAATCTATTTTCGTTA
Source organism: Viscum album (assembly GCA_963277665.1). Lineage (NCBI taxonomy): Eukaryota > Viridiplantae > Streptophyta > Magnoliopsida > Santalales > Viscaceae > Viscum > Viscum album. The sequence goes on from OY728150.1 coordinate 915,699,627, forward strand.
TAAAACAATACTACAGAAAGGTGTTGATTACTACCACCGATAAAATACACATATAAATACCTCATCATATATTCTAGGTTTTTAATAGTTCTACTAGACTGAAAATATTTTTGAGAATCACAAGAAGTATTAAAACACAACATATAATCTAGAGGTTATTGAAGACATAACTGGAACTCTGAGGAAATCCTTTGATCTCGATCAGATACAATAGAACATGGGGATCCATCTAACCATACAACAAAAATAATTTTTATTCTATAAATATGATCAAGAGATTAATATTATCTAATATAAATGATGTGTAATGTATTTATAAGGAGATCTAATTCAACACAAATTGTATTATGGTCATTAGACATTATGGGGAGTCCAAAAGAATTAACCATGTTAATGTTTCCCCATTTGCATTCGGTTATTGATACTGTTTGCAAAATACCATTAGAATTACCTCTCTCATCTGAAACTTTCTTAAATACAATGAATTCGATACATACTATGCAATATCTCTCTTCATGTTGTCCCACCACAAATACCATTTTATATCTGTATACATCTTAGTATTTCTTGATCAGTAGAGAATGATGAGATATATGTTTTCTCCAATAGATCCTTCCTTAAATTTGGTATTTATGATTCAAAATAATACTTTATAAACCATATAAAACATTGAAAATAATGGAATAACTCAGGAAATTTTATCACATTCTATTACAATGATACATCATTCTTTTCCGCCACATTAATCATCACCGGGATATATTGTTAAACACTCATTTGACCAAGATAACATCTATCCCTACATTTCATAATCTCCATATATTTCCAATTTAAATTATAATATATGGGATCTTTTATTATCCACATCATATATAAACATATTTTATTCTTTTAGGATTCTTTTTACATAAAGCATATGACACATCGTTCACATTTCCTAGGTGGTAATGTACTGAGTGTTCATAATAATTAATAAACTTGAACCCTATTCTGTAGTGCATATTCAACCCGTTCTGAGTAAATATATAAATTGAGCTTCATAAAACTATATATATATATATATATCACACATTACACCTTGGATATAATTATTACTTGGAGATAATTCCTCCATATATTTAATGAAAATATCACCACATATAACTCAAAATACTTACATGAGTAATTTTACCCATGGACCACCAATTGTAATTATACAGAATTTATCACTGTATCATTCTACATGAGGACACATTCTATTACCTTTGTCAATGTACCGCTAATTATCAGAAATACTTATCCACTATAGGTTAGATTATGGATAGGTATACCTACTAACCATCTCTTATGTTCATTGATATTTTCAACAAATTTATATGTAAAAATAAACATGGATTAATTTCAAGTTAAAGTGGGGAGTTTATTATGAAGTCATTATATATTATCTATTGAAATTATTTTATCCATCAAAACGATGAAAAATATATATCATTATCATCATGGTTGGTCTATGAGAATATTTAATATATTCCATGTTTAATGGATCAAACGATATACACTCTCCTGAGATGATATATTCTAAAAATGAAACTTTCTATAACCAATATTCACAATTATAGATTTACTCTTATAGATTAACCTTACTTGTGGGATTTAATAGAATAATAAATTTTTCATCATGGTCTTGCTTTCTCTAAGAATACATATGTATATCCTCTCTAAAAAATTCCATAAACAAATCAATGTAATCTCTGGAGAATATATTCCTAAAATCCATTATTATAGCATGGTCATTTTTAATACAGTTTTTCCTCGAAGGGAGGTGCTGGTGCGTGGTTCAAAAAAATGTAAAATGGTATGAATGGGTGACAAGAATTTGTCCATCATTATAGAAAATTTGGCATCTCCATCTTTGTTCCAACCTGATTCATGTCATCATCCTTTTATGGAAGGTTGGATTGACCCCATGGGGACTAGTTAGTTTAACCCTTCCTTATTGCAATGAAGGTTTCATAGTCAAATGGTCCTAGCATGTGATTGATTGGGGGTCAAGTAATTGTGAAATCGGTCCTCTTTGGATATAACTTTCTCAGATGGTCTCCAATGAGTTTATTCATTGAGCTATAACAACCCAACGACCCTTTTATCCATGATTCTTGGACCTAAATTCCAATGGTAGATGCTCGTTGGATGAATATTTGTCCAACGACACTTAAGGACTCCATTATCGAGATGATGGGAAGTCAGGATCACTGCCCCCTTTGGGGGGGATTATTGCATATTTTGGGAATCTTCTATATATTTATGTTGGGTTCATATGTTTGTGAATCCTTGGTTCATTTTTGAAGAGTGTGTCCACATGCTACCCCTGGATTGTAGGATTGTCATGGCATACTTGAATTTGATGATATGGATGCAATGCTAACTTACGCCATGCAATAAGGCTCTCTAGAGTTTATCAGCATCTAGGGGGATGAATGGTGACTTGATGTTGGGATCAAAACCATAATATGGGATTCATACGTATCCCTAAGAGAGGAATCAGACCCCATGTAGTTTAGGAAACTTGAGGCTTATGCATGGGAGCTACCCATTTGATTGTATAATGGTTGGGTGGACCCTTTTTTAAGGGAACCCCATTTGAGCTCGGGCCTTCAAGAAGGCATCCTACATATCCGGGTTTGACAAGGAATTAGATTTCTTAATGTTAAAACTTTGTTTTGGGGCTTAGACATGAGAGATTCCCATTTGAGTTGTAATGATTGGGTAAATCCATTTGGAAGGGAACCCTTTTGAGATCAGGCCTTCAAGCAGGAATCCTACATATCATAGATTTACCAAGAATCTGAGTTCTCATAGTTCAGACATTGGTTTGGTTGTTTGGATGTCCCAATCATCTCAAATCCTTAATACAATGGGAGTAAGTCTTGGTGATAGAATCAAGATGATGTGAGGTATCCAACCAGCCACACACCTGCTCTTCTACATATGGTAGAGGGAGAGGCTATGGTATAAGACATTGTGGCGACCGTGGGATAGGGCATGGAGTAATGAACTCTTTAATGTGGGAAGACATTTAAATTCATGTGGCTTGTACCTCATAATATTTGGGACATACCTTGGTGAGAGTTCACCCAATAATGTGTTCTGGGAAAGCGGAATAATTTTTCGTCCCATCAAAAGGAGTAGAAAACATGATTCATTCAACTGTTAACCATTCCACTTTTAATGGAACGGCCAATGATCACCCTTAATCCCCAGAATGGGGAAGTTCGCGTTAGAATCCAAAGGTTGGACTGGAGGTTACCATGGTAATGTATACTAAAATACATCCCTGGATTCTAGATCATTGTGTGGATATCCTTCGTGACTCCTCTTACCATGGGTTTGTAGACTCGAAGGGGCACACTGATGTGCCCAATAATCAAATCATAGGGGTTCAGTGGCTTTAGAGGGGAATTTTTCCCAATGCAGGGGACAGGTTTGTAGATGGGAAATGGAGGACTGGATGGTAATGGATGGGTGATATTGCAACTGGAGGGAAGAATACCTGAAGACACCCCATTTTGTGTACTGTTTTCTTATATAGGATGGGGGGAGATCCACATTCCATTGTGGTATGGGGGTAGAGGGGTCGTCCATGTACCAGAGTAGTATGTGGGATTGGTGATGGACCACCGTGCACCATAGAGGTTCATAGTATAGGATGCAGTCTACCATTTCGCTTCAGGTTCCATCCACGTACTAATGTAGTATGCAATGCTGTATTAAATCCACATAGTGAAACACAATGCAAAACACCATATTGAAGGAGGGTCCTGGGAATATCATTCCTGGGGAGTTCATCCGCAATGAATATGTGGTTCAGAACTTCACCATTTAGGATTGATGTTCTACCATTATTATTAATTTTTCTAGTTTTATGGTTTTTAGATGGTTATACCTGTGGAAACATGGTTTTCAATTCGGCCCGCGACGATGATTCAATATTAAGCCAAAATCCTCTCAGAATTATTTCTTCAAACATCTGGGGTCTCCTCCATGCTTTCTTCATCTGTCCCTTTCTCACTTACTTTTGTGATCCTTTTATAGAGAAATTGGTCTATCATATATAAGGGAATGTAGCACAATTTATAGTATCTCATGAAGAGGTATCTCAATTTGTGGAAGACTTGGAAAACTAGGGTGTTTGTAGGATGTCGTTTCTAAATAATGATTCACGGAACCATTCCAATTTACTCCATTTGTGAACTTATGAGTTCACGAAATGGTATGGAGATTTCCTTTGCACACATGATTCTACTAGCTATGTGGTTTGTAGGCACCTAGATTTTCATTCCATCACCCCATAGGCTAGCACCTCATGGGTTGTTCTATATACTGGTTGTTCGTAGTTCATGTAGTCTGAGAACCCTTCCTAGTTACGGTACGCGGGTCACTTGAGAACTCTTTGAGAAATTTTATTCCATCATGTTTCTTCCAAAATTTCCCACTCAATTTGGTTTTATTTACTTTAATAGACTTATATGAATGATTTCTTTCTTCTGCAATGTTTCTGAGGTAGTGTTTTCTTCCCTTGGATAAGTTTTTAGGACCATATAAATTCTTCCCATCAAAATGGGGTCCGTTCGAAATGAATTGGATACTATGTTGATGTATAAGCAGTCATGAACTAATGTGGTTTTCATAATAATAGATAGGTCTTCTAGAATGGGACTACACCAATATATAGGGGCCCATGTTATTTTAAATTTACAATTTCTCATAGAAAAAAGTTATCTCGACTCTCCCTTTGATTTCTCTGCTTTCATGTACCATCTCAATGGAAAAATCCATATTCGAAAACCACATCGTACATGACATGAAAAAAAATTACACCACTGATTCTACCCAAAAACTAGGCATTAGGATTATTCAATTGGGATGTGGAATTTAAAACAAAAACCTGTTACTCTGTACAGCATAATTTTAGGTGGTTTGTGTGTCCCGCACACCAAACTAGAACCGTTGAACTAAAATTCAACCTTCAATAATCCAAACATAATCTTTTAAACAACATATTCGAATATGGATGTGGCGAGGCCTTTGTTTGTGATATCCACCTTTTGTGAACCCTTATGTTCACTTTTCAATGTTCTTTTGGCCTGTGTCTCGCTTGTGTTTCACATACCATGGTTGTATATAGTATAATGCTTCCGTGTACCATATCAGTATGCAGGGATTATCACTATGTATCATGTAGCATATGGGAGTTGCATCCACGTATCATGCACCACACAAGAAATGGATTCTGTGTAACGTTTCTAAGAAAAATACACTTAGCCACATGAAGGCACATTTTTATTCCCTATAGCCATTTTTTTACTTTATACAAAAAAATTGTTGGACTAATGCTATGTGGGATTTTGGTTATTTTTCTGCTGGATGAAATGGATCTTTCTCAGGCTTTGACAAAATCGACCAAGAAGAGGGAAACCATGGTGAGGGAAAGTGAGGACCATCTTCGATCCTACAGTGTTCCCTGTGATAGCTTCCTAAAAGACCTCCTCATGCCAGAACTCCTAGCTTTTATATTTCCCATACATTATCCACATTACAGATTTTGTCTTCAGATGATTTTCCTTTACTATTGGCCGACCCCAATACTCCTTTAATTCCCTTAGAATCATGACAAGGACATGATTGGGACAATATTTACCCAGTAAGAGAAGTCATAGTTATTCTGATTCAGGAAAATGTGTTCTTATTAGAATGTTCGGTGAGGACTTTGGGTGATCACAGGTGTAGAAAACACTTCCTCAAGATGAGTCACCTGAGAGTACACATCTATTATTATCACTTCTTGAGAAAACCATAATGGTTAGTGGAGAACAAAATGGGACCTATGAGCCGGATGTTACTTCTTTGAAGAATGGGCTTCGGTATTTTGGTTACATAAAACATGTTTAGAGTCCATTGACCAATTGGAGGTGGTTAACTTATATCATATAGCCTGGGATTCTTTGTTTTCAGCCTTCTCCCCATGCAAAATCTGTCAACGGCTATTGATCCGTTGGTTTTTAAGAACCAATAACTTCCATTTGTCGCATGTGGAGGTGGGAATCAGGTTACGGGACATACACAATCGTGGAGGACTCTCCATACTTGGAGAGATTTATGATGATTTTTTCCAATATCCACTACATGGGTTAATACATACCACATTCCCTCATTAACAAGGATACTACTGGTGATGGTAGAAAGATTACTTTATCATCCACTCTAGGCTCACTCTCTTATCCCATTCGAGGCATGGATATGTTTTTTTCTACATGGTAATGGGCCTAAACCGCGATCTCACCACAGTCAAACTCATCCATCCCATTAGTCTCGACTGATTCATGGGTCATAATGTGTTACCATCTAAGAGGGATGATATACTACTTAGGGATTTGAGTTCAAATGGACGTGTCACATGTTCATTGATTAGGGGGTTTATTTTATATCTTTTTAAGTGAATGGATCTTCCCATCCGATGATGTATATATTGGGGTATGGGCTTGCTTGTTGATGATAGAGGATGTGCTGGCGGAGGCTCGACTAATCAATCTGACCACTCCTTCTCTGGCCTGAAATTATTAGTTATTTGTTCAAATACAATAAGCTATGCCTTAATAATGTCGCAGCAGATCATTTCCATTATTTTATGGGTGGGTGAAAGAACACTTCCCTTGTTATGAATATCGACACACTACGAGGCTTCCCTAGTCTGACTTTCACCATTCCCTTCTCAACATTTCCATTTTTCTTTATAAGACTTTAAGCATTAGTGATGCAGTAGGGATGTTGAATGACACTTCTAACTTCTCTCTTGCACAACATCCTACCCATCATCGATCATTAAGAGGATACATGGGTGGGTTTTTAGAGGAATTATTATACATTACCCTGCTATGAGATGATTTTCTCACTACTTTAATAGATCTAGTGGCCATTTTAGAGCCAAACCACCCTTACCAATATTCTAGGAAATTTGGGTGCCTACAATAAATTTCACTTCTTCCTGTTATTTAGTTAATGGGCGAATCTCATAATGTAATTATTTTCCATTTATGGCTTATGATGATGTGGGAATGTGCTGTTGTGGAGGTTATCATTCCCAAAACAATGGGATCAACTTATTTGCCACTATAATATGTCCAACATCAGTGGGATGTTACCCTAACTGGGTTATGGGAATACCAATTTGAGAAGTCCAAATTCCTATAACCATCATATGACTTGTCTTGACACCAACAACCATTACATATATTCTTTCCCCTATGATGTGTTTGATGGTGATGTCTTCTATTCCTGTCCCTATTGTATCCACAATGGCTACACCATCAGTTCTCACCCCAATGGTGAGAAGACGCTCGATCTTCCATCAGATACATCTGTAAGGGGCTTTGTTGGTGTGGAATATCACAATAGGGAGTACTTGAGACTTTTATTAGCATATCAATACAACCCATGACCCTAATGAGGTTGGCCCCAGCAAAGTATTACCAGATACCTTAGATGCTGCGTCTCGTCCTACACATCCATCTCTAGGGGTTGAATGATCTGATGGTAGGAATAGCCCCCATCATGGGTAACCTATCTTAGGCCCCTTACCACTCAAGTAATGACACATACTACCTATATACATGTTGTGGCAGCAGAGGATCAAGGTACTAGTGCCATGGGGAGGCCCCTGGTAGTTCCAAAATAGTCATGGTGTCAGTTGTGTGCCCTTCCTATAGAGAAACCCATGTCTAGCATTACTGATGATATTGGAAACATTTGGCAGTTATCCACCAAGATGGACTCTGGGGGCTTTGATTTTCAGCACTTACATCTCCTTATCAACCAAATTGCCAATGCCAAGGAAGACCTCACTTTTTTCAATGGTAAACTTGCCATGTTCAATTCTTCCCATCCTCACATGACTACCTCTTGAATTGTTTCAGAGGAACTCAATCACCTAATAGGAAAAGAGATGAAGGATCATGATTTAGTGATTTCCCAAAAAGAATATTTGTGGGAGTGTATGTCCCCCGTAGCAAGGTTTAAGGCTCAACTGGCTTCTTCGTGTGCAAATTAAAAACCTATCTAGAAGAAAGGGTGGTACCTTAAAGATATTATGTAATGTATGCTCTAATTGGTCAATGATGAAGTGGATGAGAAATATTCTTTAGAATAATATCTTGATTGACTAAAGAAGTCGCTATCCATTTTTTATAGGGAGATCCATGCCTTATTGTAACTTTCCACACATTATGATGTGTACTCATTTTCTTTTTGATACTATATAGAGTCTTTGAACTAAATATGTTCTTCTATATTTTCTGAACACATTGACACTAATTTGACATAAAATGATTCTTCTTCTCCTTTTCATGTTATGTCATTTGATCAAAATAAATCATATAAACATCATTTTGATCAGTAATTAATATTAAACCATTATTCAAAACTGATAAATTGAAATAATTGAATCGAGCTCTAATTTTATTTCATGAGACATAGGACTCCATGAGCATATTTTAACTATTACTGAGGTTTTATGGAAAACCTCACAAAATTTTGTGTCTTTTTCCATTTTCACCCTAATTGTTTCTTAATATTGCTTTATACAGGCTTAGAGGGTACATCTTTACTAATTCATAGTCTCCACTATACAGGTTTTTCCCTAAAAAGCTTTACGTATCGTTTGAAAGCATGCAATATTTTTCTAAAATATAATGGTATTGCATTTATGATGTGATACTCAACTTTTATCTAGAGGTTCCCTTTGAGGATTTTCACTAGGGGGTATGTGGTTTTTTTACTGGTAGTTTTTATTCCATCCAATTATTCTAATTACTAATGTTTTAGTTTGAATATATTTGACCCAACATAACTGTAAAGGGACCCCATTTTGGATTAATCAGCCAGGAATGTCCTAATATCATTCACACATGAATTTCAGATTTTTCTTGACCATAAATTTGTTAGTTTTGGACATGTATGTACTTCTAATTCCATTGTAGGCGTACAGAGGTAGGAGATGACTCTCCTGATGACAAATTTTTCTATTATTGAGTATAGTTTTATAGGTAACATATTTAGAGCCACATGGGCATGATGTGCATAGTCAACAAACGGTGTCCACGAGACACTGGCCTTCTATATCTGATTTTTTGAAAGGATTTATAAAACTTGGAATTTGTTTTGATATTGGGAGGCACATTGGATGTCTTTTCTGATTGATGATTTTTGAAAGTATTTGAGACATTTTTATCAGCTTTGAGCTGGTAACTGCTCCCACACAATTATTAGTTGTGTAAGGGAGAGATATTGAATAGCCAGATTAAATATAAATCTTTTTCATGTCCAGGATTTCAGAGGGGTTTTCCAAATTCATGGGGTGATATGGGACATGATTGTTATATGATAATACTCAAACTGAAAAGTACTCTCCATAGGATGTATTTTACTTCGATTTACAACCATCATGTAGACATCATTTACAAAGACACTGTTGAATGATGTACATAGTCAATCAAAGGTTTCGGTAGGACATTGGCCTTCCATCTCTGATTTCTATGAAGGATTTTGGTGATAGGGACAATTATAAACACATCATATGACCTTCAACAAAGGGTTATCCTTTGCATGAAATGGGACATTTCATTTATCCGAACTTTTTCAGGGAACCCAAAAATAAGTTGGGGAATTTTTACTTCTTATATATGGATAATATTCAAACATATGGATGGGGTATCTTTATTTTATAAAATCCTTAAGATAGACCAGGGGAGAATCAGTCCAGCAAGTTCTGATATATCCAGGATGTGGGTAGAAAAGAGAATGTAAACAAAGACATTGAAGTACCTTCAAATCCGGAGGGATGTCACATAGCTTGGAAGCCATTACACATACTAAGGTATAAGAGGACACTATGGGGGATGGATTTTCTTTTTATTTATGGTAGTTTTGTAGACATCATTTGCAAGACCATTGTGGCACGATGTTCATAGTCAAACAATGGTGTCTACAAGACACAGACCTTCAATCTCTGATGGCCATGAAATATTATGGGGATTAAATATCAATTGAATCAGTATGTTTGACGTATGGAAAGAATGTTTCCAGAAACATTAGGGACATTCAGGCATTGATTCACTCATGGAATCTAGTGTCCCCTTTGTAGACCTGACTCATATGTAGGGTGATTAATTTTCCCCTTCTATGGGGTACCATAGTGTTTAACGTCATATGGCCAGGACACAGGGTTCGTTACAGGGAAGGTTACCATGATATTTCTTTTAGGGTCATGTTTCTAGGACCAAATTCCAAGATTTATTTTCCATGATTTCATGGTTGATATCTCACTCAGATCCCTAAGATCACATTAGCTATGCTCGGTGTGATATACAAGGGGTTATGAGGATTTCAGATCATAAAATAATAATATAAAAATTAACAATATGGAGAAATTTGGGCTCAACCTAATGCTATGTAGTTTAATATCATACAAAAAAGTTTATTCTAGACTTCAATTTAACATTTTTGTGGTGAGAGAATTATGTTGTCCAGTTTAGAGTCATGGCACAAGGACATTATGCTGTCAAAAAGACAATTAATAGATTTTATTTAATCACAGTCAAGATATTATGGTATTCCGTAGACATGAGTGATGATAGAATGTGTAAACCATTATCCCCAAGGTAAACATGGATTAGGGGGAATGACATGGGGCTTGAAATCCATTGGGCATACAGAGGTAAGAGAGGACTCTCCTGAGGAAAATTTCCCCTTTGATTGATAGGCATCATGTAGGAATCATATGAAGATTCACCTGGGCATGATGTGCATAGTCAAACAAAGGTGTCCACAGGAAAATGGCCTTCCATCTCTGATAGTCATGAATGTTTATGGAGATCCAAGCATTCTCAATGTATGGAGTTTGAGAAAAGGGAAAGATTTGATGGGAATGTAAGAAAATCCTAACACTAATTAGTCATGATTTACTAAATATTTAATGTAGATTTGAATCATATATAGGGGGAAGCATGTTATTTTGACTCCTTATGAGTGAGGGGCATGTGCAGGATCTCGTAACATTGAGAATTGGACAACACATGACTCATCAAGAATATCACAGTTTATTGTCATTCAGTTAATACATCTCATGGATTACCCCATACAAGTTTTACCTAAACATAAGGAAAGTTGCATTTTTAAAATGGTGGCCGGGTAGGGATGTCAGATCCGGGTGTCACTATATATCTTGAAAGGGAAATAATTAATCCGTATGTAGTTCTGAATGTTACCTCTAAAGGTTCAGTCCATTTGTAGAGACAATGGAGGGATTTTTTTGGTTGGTGGCTTGGTTGGGATTCTAAATCTATGGATCACCATGCATCCTGCATGGGAAGTAATCAAGCCTCATGTAGTTCTGGATGTTCCCTACACATATTTGGCATAGACATAAGAGTAGTAGAATTTTTTGTTTCATCCACTATGGACATGTAGTCTTCCATATTTCTCTATAGTATGTTTATGTAATGGAATCCTTGCCACTAATCCTAAGATCACGTGAGCTATACATAATTTGACAAACATTAAGTGATAAGGGATTCCCTTGTAAATATGGGGAGATAGAGGAAATGATAGAGATATTTTTTGGAGGGTCTGGGCCATTATTGAGGATCGAAGCATGGGTACGTATCCCAATAATGAATGAGAATCAAGTTGTAAATAGTTTTCTGAGGAACCATGTAGTTAATCATCTGGTTATTAGGACGATTTATTTTGTGTGTTTTAACAACATGTATCATGGATTCTATATTGTGCTATTTAGAGTAACGCAGTAAGGAAACAAGAATCCTAGTTTAATGTCACATTTTAGGGAGGAATACCATACCATTTATCATCATGTGGTCTGGATGATGACTCATAGATTAGGGTCATAGAGTATGGAATGTCAATGGGTGTTGCTGTTACACGATGTACTTATTCAAAAACCTTTCATTGATGGGAGCTATGATGAGCTATCCATCCATTGATATCACAAGGTATGCTCCCATGGAATAGACTTTATGTATGAAATATGGTCTCTCCTACATTGGTTTGAGCTTTGGTGGATTTTTCTTGAGTGTCATCAGGGTTCTGAGGACCCAAACCATCTATCCTTTAAGGAGAGATCAAAAGTGAACCTTTTTTTGAATGATCGTGCAATATAATTTCGATAGACTTATAGATGGTGTAATGTGTGCAAAATTTTCTCATATAGCCTTTAAAACTCATCAAAATGTCTCCTGGATTTATTATTCATGGAAAATTGATCTCAAATGGCTACACGAAGTGATGAAACGTGAATTTCAATAAGCAAAACCGCCTATGCCCTGTATACTAGTGAGTATGTGGTTGCCTGGGTAGTAGCATATGTTGTGGTTCAGTCAGCTCATTAATCATGAATGAACATGTCTGGACATTATTTATTATCATTATCAATAATATTTTTGGGTATATAGGAATGAGCCTTGTTGAAAGCCTCTATCTACCCGTTGGATACCACATAGTAACGGGATGAATGGTTGGCGTTGATTCCATACTCATGGTATAGATTTTCCAACAGAGAAGAGCAGAATTTTTTTCCGTTGTCTATCCATATTTTATAAGGGACAAAAAATATGGTAATGATGTTGAACATCACAAATCTAACGATTATTTTTGTTCTGAATTATTTTAGGGGTATGGATTTGGCACATTTAGAAAAGAATTTGGTTTCTATGAGTATGAACTAGAAGTGTATGGATGTGGTAGGGGGATATGGTCCCACAATATCCATCCCCCAAGTGGCGAATGTCCCGGAATACATAGCTTTGTGAAGTATCTCTGGGGGTCAGTGATTAAAATTAGCATGAACTTTGATGGAATGTCACATCATTGTGAATATGGTATAATCATATGTCATAGTGGGGGAAATCATATCCAAGCCTTCAAATTGGATGAGACATCATGGTTTCCAATTGGTGTGATCCACAAGATCTAGTGTGCACTTATTTCAGGATAGAAGTAGTTTCTTCTCCATAAATTCAACTATGATGAACTCCTTCAAGGCATCGTTTTTAGATAACCATTTCATGGTTTACCCCATTGTATGAGACAATGTTGATTGTGAGTCTCCAGATCTATTCTCTACCAGCCCTATCTGGTGGGAGTTCCTCCTCCAAAGGTAATTTGAAATGGGAGTCCACTAGCTAGTGGTGTGACCATAAGGCTCAGAAATAGGTCTAATATCATCAATCCCTTACATATTGTTCTCAATAAATGGAAAAAACATTCAACAGTGGATGATGCTAATAACCGTTTCATCCAGGTCTGGATCAACCAGTGTTGAGGTTGTATTCTCCAACACATCGGCTTGAGCATTTTGTGACCAGGGGACATAGGTCATCATTGGTTTTTATGGGAATTCTTCCATTAGTTCTCAAAAATGGTTCATCAAGGGGTCTAATATTTCTTTCTTAATGATATAATCAATATTGAACAGCTTGATGAATAGATCTGAATCACCTTTTTTCTTTAAGTGTTTGGCTCGTGGATGAAGTTCAAACACTAGTCCTGAAATGAGGGCCATATATTCAGCTTCATTATTTGTACATCCCTAGGAATGCTAGAATGAGTAAGGCCAGCAGGCCTTTTTGGTGGATACAAGTATAACTCCCAGCCCCACTTTTTTGATCTTTAGGTCCTCTATCCATTTCCCAATAGAGCTTCTGGAAGCACCATCAAAGTATATTTCCGATGACTAGGGGTCCTCTTGTATGGGGAACAGTTCTTCATTCAGAATTTCAGCATCCACCATGGTTGTTTCTTCAGATGGGTGCTCTTATAGGATTACTGCTAACTCCATGCCATTAAAGGCCTTATAGGGAACATACCATATGTCAAACTATTGACGAATGAATTTCCACCGTGATATGCATCCATTTTTCATAGGATTGTTTATAATATATTTGAGCGAGTTCTAGTGGGAGACAAGGTGGACCTCATGGTGTTGTAGGTTATGCCTAAATTTCTAAACCACAAAGACTAGGGCTAAGAAGTTCTTTTTTATTCTTGAATATCGAGTCGTAGCATCAATAATTTTTTGGCTAAGATAATAGAGGTTTTTCTCACTATCGACATCATTCATATGTATGAGGAAAGCGCATAATGACCATTTGAAGTAGGTTACATAAAAAATTAGTGGTATCCCCTCAACTAGAAGCATCAGGACTGGGGGGTTCATAGATATATTTTGATATTGTTGAATGCTTCTTGATAATCATTATCTCACTCAAATTCACCCCTTTCTTCAGTAACCCAATTAAAGGTAATCAGTTACCCACAATGTTCACTATGAGGAATCAGATGTAGGCCAGATTTTCCTCAAGCGCTCTCAAATTTGTAAGGTTATGAGGTGGGAACTTTCCAAGGATGGAGTTTTTATTCTTAGGGTTGAATTCAATGACATGATGGTGTATGACGAAGATGAGGAATTTTACAGAGGTAATTCCAAAGGAACACTTGAGTGGATTCATCATTAAACAATGTTTTTGCAGTATGCTAAAGACATTTTCATGATAAGTCAGGTGGTTTGAGATCTGTCTTGATTTAACCACTAGATCATTAATGTAGAACTTGACGAATTTTCCTTGGATGGTCTTGAAAATGTGGTGCATGGCATGCTAATACGTAGCACCGGTATTTATTAGACCAATGGGAGTAATATTCTAATAGAAAAATCATTGAGTGGCCTTGAATGATGTTTTCTTATTTATCTCCCTAGCCCATTTATATCTGGTTGTATCTAGAATAGCCTCTTATTAAAGAGAGGGATTCATATCTGGCAGTTGCATCAAATAAAAATTCTGTGATTAGGAAAAAAAACCATCTTTTGGTTAGTTATAATTAATGTACCTGAAGTTGACGCAAACTCTAATATGTCTTCTCTTTTTTTTGACAGGGACTACGTTTGACATCCATATTAGATATAGGAATTATTGTATGTAGTTTTATTTTATCATCTTGTCAACTTCAGCCTTGATTTTGGAAGCATGCATCAGGTTGGTCCTTCTAGCTATGTTCTTTTAGCCCCATTGATCTTCTAGAAGACCCAGATGATGAGTGGAGACCTCAGAATCATGGCCTAGAATTCTTGTGTAGTTATTTCCAAACACATCTCAATTATTCTTTAAGAATAAGGTATATGTATCTTTATCCTCAATAGGCATATCCACGCTAATCAAAGTGGGCCGCGGGTCATCTGTGGTGCCCAGGTTTATCTCTCTATGTTCATATATTTTTTTGGATACACCTTCTTTGAACACATGAAGGGAATCATTGATGTCATCACCATCATCATTATCATCTTCTTCCCCTTCCTCAATTTTATGGAGAGAGGATTTTCGAGATAAACTCTCTAATGATGGGGGAGAAATCATCTTTTTCCTTAGCCTTTAAGGTGGGGAATGTTTGGGGTCCCGGGGATGGGTTGAGAGAATCTTTGTTAGGTATTTTCTTGACCCCGCTGGAGTGTTGCTACTCTTCCATGTCTTTGGACATGGCAGAAGTAATAGAAAATCATACAGTCAATTGATCCTAATTCTAGGCATGAACTAATGAATTCAAATTGTTTGTTGGGTAATACATATTCTTCAACAAGCTGTTAGAGGGGGTCAGCGGGAGATATTTCCAAAATGTTCGGAGGTAGTGATTGAGTCAACTTCGTAGGCCAAATACTACTTCTCTTTTGGTTCATAAAACCCTACATCGATGAAATTCAACTCATAGGATTCAAATTGGAATTTATCAGTGCACAATGTTCCATTTTTTTGATTAGTGAAATATTTGACGCACGATGGTATGATGATAGAATTGCAGCAAGAAAATGTATACAGGGCCTCCTTAATAGGATGTTGAAGGCCGAACCTTTCCACAATACTTGGAACTCGGAGTCAGAAATGAGGTCTCTAATCCATATTTATGCTTGATTCATCCCAAAGTCTGCTTCTTTCTTTTTTCATATACCGTCAGAGTTTTAGTGTAAGGTGTTAATATATCCTCATCCTAGCCCATCCAATGATGATTTTTCATTGGGAGGAGGATGACTCTGGAGGCATTATAGATGAAAATGTTTCAAACATTAATTCAATTTATTTTTTCAGACACATATATGGGTTTGATGTGCCCTTGCATGATAGGGTCTTCATCCCTATCTATGAATGAGATGACAACATGAAATTATTTGGGAATGGACTCCATTTGATAGAAATTGGCCACTAGTACAACAGGCTTGAATTCCTAGGGGCTTATTATTGATTCAATGAGTGCCTCCTTAAGGTCGTTGGATAGACTCAAAGAATCATGGATTGATAACATTGCTAGTAATGAATCAATCTGTATTATAACATCATACATTTTCTATAATTTTAGTTGATTTTAGGCTTAGGTATGCTCTTTCATAGTCACTTTAGGGGCTTCAGCTATGGCCGTAGAGGGTATTTCCTCTATGACAGGAGTTGGTGGCACTACAG
Organism: Viscum album; assembly: GCA_963277665.1. NCBI lineage: Eukaryota > Viridiplantae > Streptophyta > Magnoliopsida > Santalales > Viscaceae > Viscum > Viscum album. The sequence continues at coordinate 915,716,177 of OY728150.1, forward strand.
TCCATTCCAGGTTTGCCTAACCAGATCCGCATATTTTCCTTTGACTATTTCATATTTTTTCTTCCTATGATTGGTAATACATGACAACTGGGGTCATATATCTTCCAATGGGGGAGGATTCACATTCTGGTTCTCATTTTGTCTAATAGAGGGTCCTTCCATGAGTTTCCGCGATGTTAACAGTTTGAGTTAAGGTGTAGCTATGAATTTCACTCCTTCCACAATTATGCCTTCTAGAAAACCCTTGTCCTCCATGGAATCTTCTACTAGCCCTCCAGTTGGACTTGTGGAATTCGGGTTCGTGACCATAGTATCCATCAGAGGATGGGTTCATCAAGTGATTGAAATTAATGTAGATGAATATTGGTTCATGGTATAAAAGTTTTTTTGTCTGACTGTCTCCTCTAGAAGGTACTGTTTGGTGGGGTGAATCTTGTTGTACCATTTGGTGGAGAATTTCTCATTGTACCATTTGGAATGGTGTTTCATGTTGTACCATTTAGCGGGGTGGTCCCTATATTACCATGTCTACTGGCATGAAGTAGGAAAGCATCAGGAATGGATTTCTCATTGGTGGATGTCCATAATATTTTTCTTACTTTCATCCCTTCTAGCCCTTAGAAGACTGTGGGGATGAGGATGACGACTGTGTTGCATCAGGATGTTTTGGGGTCACGTTTGGTTGTTTCAACAGTGCTAGGAGGGTGTCTTGAAATCGGTTGATAGTTTTCCATGTCACACAATTGTCAAAACGTTTCTTCATTTTTACTAGCAACTATTTTCCATTACTATTCACCTGTTGGGTCTGAGGTGGAAATATACGCCAAATGTACTGGTGGTGGACCCAACATTACTTTCCCATAATCCACCATCTTTTGGTAGAGATCCTTGAAAATGATGTATTTCGTGATTGTGTGTCCTAGTATCTGGTGATAGGGACAATAATTTGGACGGTCATTGAGACCCACTTCATTATCTCTCTTTGGATCTGGTATCAAGAGAATGTTGTAATTCATGGAGGCAATAATGTATCCATAGTACTAGTCATCTTAGAATTAGTTTAATTTAAATATTCTCTCCTTGAATTGATTTCTTTTAGTAGTAAATCACTCATCTTTCTAGGGTGGGCTGGATGTTGGCATCCAGGGTATCCTGCACGGTTCAGCAGTGGCCTCGGTAACTAGACCTGTTGCTGGGGTGGCTTAAACATGACATAAGTCGCTTTATTTTTTCCCATTCTTTTTCCTGGGGTTTATGGGGCACTATGGATTTGATATAATTCTATTGTAAGGATTCTTCTATAATTTTGTAAATGGTAGAAAAATCATAGAACCCACTTGTGTAATTCACTGGGATGAGTGGTTTTCGCAATTCATCAAGAATTTTATCAATGCACATATTGATAATTTCATCCTATGGGAGCAGCCAATTTGGGGAATAAGTCAGGCCTTTCCATCTATAAATGAAGTCTAAAACTCTATCATAATTTTTCTTCTTGCAGTTCATGAGGTCACTAGCCATTGTCTTAGGTAATGTCGAACTAAACTAGAAGAGAAACTACTACCAGAGGTCATCCCAGTCTGTTATTGAGTTAGTTGGAATGCTAGTATACTATATGAAGGCTGATCTCTATAGGGTTCACAAGAAGAATATGATTTTTACAACTTCTGGCTGCTCTGGAGTTCCCATCATGGGTCCAAAGTAAGAGGCATGATGCATTGGATGCTATCCTAGGTCATCAAAGCCATTGAACACTTGTAATATGGGGTTTCCAAAGTTCAAAAGTGGCGGAACGTTTCTCACCCAGTCATGGTCAGTTTTCTGCTCTGGTTGTATCAGAGCACGCTTCCCCTACATGGCTTCTAGTCAGGATATTAGTTTCTCGATGGTATTCAAGAGCCCTTGGTGAGTATCCTACTGGGAATGAGCTTGGGTGGTGCAGTATCTGCCAAAGCTTGATGTTCCAGTGCTACCGTAATTTTGAGTGGTTACCAAACTGGGGGTATTCATTGTGGTTCACCTGAATATACTCTGGTTTCCTACCCAACAAGGGGAAGTCATTATGTACTTTAAATATGGGATTTGAGTAGTTTTATAGTCCTGGTGCTGGGTTGGATGGGCCTACAAGAATGACATTATTCACTAGGAAGAGCGCTTGTGGAGCGGGCACCTCTTCTGGGAACACCTGATGAAATTTAGCTGAGGGGACACATCTAGCAAGATAACTCCCTCGATGCTGCTCAACAATAATTCACCTAATCTCGTTTATTTCTTCCTTTTTCTTGGTGAATCATTCCTATAGTGTATGGGAAGCATTATTAGGGGGAAGTTGGTTCATGTATGAGATGGTATTTATTCTTCTCCGTGTTGGGTATTCACGAGGGAGGTAATGAAAAATTAACTAAGGTGGCGCCAAAATTTAGGACTACTCTCTAGTTCTGGGAATGCCCACTATCTAGCTCGGCGTGGGATACCTCTTGGAGGGAACCATATTCTCTTGTGTCCACTACATTTTTATCATTTCTTGTTAGATCTGTGGGGAAAACATTTACTATGTTAACTAATTCATACCTCATTTGTGGTGGTGTACCCAGTGCTGAATGGTAAGAAGGCTTTTTTTCATCCTTTGTTGGACATTCTCCTTTCATTTCGTGGTATTCTTCCGGTTTCATGGTGAATATTGACCTGAAGGGATCCCTGATCTAAACTTGTAATTATCTTTCATCTCAAAGGGTATGAACCATGTGACATGGTGGAATGGGTGGCCTCCCTTAACATCTTTTTTCCCAGATGAGAGAAGACAGATGTACATTGTACAGGAACTTGAGGTAAAATAACCCCATCACTATGGTTTGGGATTTATCTCATTCTTCCATTGATGTGCTAAATAAAGGATTATTTATCTTATATGGGAGTTTTGATTTAAAAAATCCTCTAACCCTGTAGCTTGGGGCTGCTCCAATATTGCAGCAGTAGCTTCCATTATTGCCACATTTTTTATTTCTCTTAATCTATCACGGGTGTGATCCGGGTATGGTATTAGACCTGACTGATTTTTATGTGATTTTGAAGACATGAGAACTTTTTTATAGTTAAAATCCCATAGGCAAGAAGCCTAAATTATGTTCTTGGTTTTAGGTCTCAATACATTTTCGATGGATTGATCTCTTCGGTCCTGATTTTTATGAGACTTACTTTGGGGCGGTTTTTGTTGAGTATTACATATTTCTGGAGTAGTGTTTTTCCTTTTGATTGTTTCCATTGGATAATGGCATTTCATGATTTCATTCCCAATGAGGTTTTCTATATGGGACACAGGATTAGGTGTAGAGCTCCTTATTCTCCCCATCCCCAAATATGAACTCCAGTCGGGGCCTTTCCATGAGGTAACCCAACTTGTGCACTGCATAGAGGCAAGCGAGTTCAAGGTTTTATTTTTCCTTTCTAATCATTGATTTCATGCAGATGGGATGACATTTGCGTTGATTCACTGGTGGAATATGGTGTTTTCCGAATAGTAATATACCAACGGTTTTTTCAATCCATTGTTATAGTGTAGAATAAGGAGACATTTTCCAATAGTTTGAAGAAACCTTTGGTAAATACATATTTTATCAAACATATACCAACATTTTATGAAAAATTTTGGTAACTAGAGGCTTTCCCAACGGTTTTTAAAAACCTTTGGGATAGTTTTCCACAAAATACGTAGTGCCCTGGCTCCCACTCAGCACAATTGCTGACTTAATCCAGAGATCCTCCTGAAATATTCTCCTCTATGAAACTACTTCCAGCCATAGATCCATCTTTAATCAAACATATTTTTATTTGTACACATAAAATTAGTATGTGTTACCTTAGATTTAGTAGTCTTAATCTTTTTACTTTCTATTTTGATTTCGGCTAAATTAGTGTTATTTCTATCTTTGGAGTATCGAACCCTTTGGTTTGTTTTCTGTGTTTTTGTTCTACACTTCAAACACGGTAAATGTTTTGTTTAGTGGGGTTTTCTTACTATACGTGGTTAAGGGTTTGTTTTATGTTTGTTTAAATTTAGTTTATATGAAATTTGGATTTGGATTTTGGTATTGGTTGGATGATGGATTGGAATTGTGAACACCTACCACCCCCCACCCCTTGGACAAGTCCCACCCCCTAGAAAGCCCCTAGACACCCCTTTGGATAGCCCCCACCTCCTGCACCCCCACCCCTGGAAACACCCACCCCCACCCTCCTTGGAAACCCCTCACCTCACATGGACATCCACCCCCTAGACACCCCACCCCCCTTGGAGACCCCCACCCTTTAGATAGCCCCTCAACCCACCCCCTGGACCCCCACCCCCTTGGACACCCCCACCCCCACCCTCCATGGACACCCCTCACCCCCCCATAGACAACCCCCCACCCCCACCACCTACACCACCCCTTGACAGCCCCACCCCTGGACACCCTCCACCCCCATGGACACCCCCCCTTAGATAGCCCCCAGGACACCACCACACCTACTAAGAGGTTGACCCAATTTTTAAATTGTAATATACAATGTAGTTGATTTCTCTTTTTCCCAATGACATTTTCTAAGTGTCCCATATAGCTATATAAATGGAATTTGTCCAGTTTTGATGAATTAAAATTTAAATGTTTTGATAAATTGAATTTTTCATGTTTTTATAAATTGAATGGGTTATTTGGAATGAAATGGATAATGGATGATAGTTTGGAATTCTTAATGAATAAAATGATTTTTAAAAAAATACCCTAAGGGGAGATGCATGGGGGGGGTAAGGGGCTGCCCAGGTGGGGGTCAGTTGTCCAGGGGGTAGGGGCTGCAGGGGGTATGTGGCTATAGGGGTGTGGGGAGTGGGTATGGGCTGCCCCAAGGAGGGCTGTATGCCGCCTAGGGGGGTCAGGGTGGGGTGTCTAGTTTGGGGAGGGGGTGTGGGGGTGTGCATGGAGGGGTGGGATGTCTAGGTGGGTGGCGGGGCTCTCCAGGTGGGGGTGGGGGGGGGGGAGTCCACGTGTGTGTGTGTGTGGGGGGGGTGTTGGTTGTCCAAGTTAGAGAGGGGAAGTCCAGGTGGGGGGGCTGTCTAGGTGGGGGTGTGGGCTATCCAGGGAGGGGGTGGGATGACCTGGGGGGGCTATCGAGGTTGGGGTGGGGGGTATGTGCTATCCAAGGAGGGGGGTGGGCTGTCTAGTGGGGGGGGGGGGCTGTCTAGGGGGGGTGCAGGGGAGAGGGGTGTGGGTTGTATAGGGAGGGAGTAAGTTGTCTAAGGGTGGTGGTGGGGGGACTATCCAGGTGGGGGTGGGATATCAATGGGCGTGGGATCTCCAAGAAGGTGGGGTGGGTTGTCCAGGTGGGGGAGGGGGGTGTTGGTTGTCTAGGGAGGAGGGGGTGGGCTTTCTAGGTGTGGTGGGGGAGGATTCCAGGTGGGGTGGGGGGGGATATCCGGGTGGGGGTTCTAGGGGTATGTGGATATAAGGGTGTGGGGGTGTGGGATGTCTAGGGAGGGGGTGGTTTGTCCACCGAGATACTCTATAAGAAAATTGGAATCAAATATAACCAATGTGTAGTTACTTTCACATGTTAAGACTTTTCTTGAAGTTCCATTCCAACACTCACTCTAACCCTTCCAAGAAGAATTTATCTTTGAAAAGAAATTTTACTCAGGTTCTTATCCACTATCCATATTGATCTCATAGAAATTTAACATTCATACAACTCCATATCAACTAGTGATATAACAAGGCTCATACCCATATGAGTAGTGTCCCATTTAAAAATGGCTCATAAAATCTGATCCACATATGATATTTGGTGGTGTTATTACAATTGGGGTGTTGTTGTGATTTTATATGTATGAGATTCATGCTTTACACCAATAGTCTTCTTGGTCATCTATAATAATCTTGAAATCATGCTACATTTGGATAAGGATTGGATTTTACGACCCTTGTTTGGGGGTGGACACCCCCACCCCTTGGAAAGCCCCCACCTCTTTGAAGAGCACCCCCCACCCATGGAGTCCCGCACACCTGGATATCCCAGCCACCACTGTGGACCGCCCTGCCACCCCCTATGGGTAGCCAGCCCTAACCCCCTTGGACAGCCCGCCCACCCCCTAGACACCTTTTACCCATCCTGGACAGCCCCTCCACCCCAAGGAAATCCCTCCAACCCACCTTGTACCCCTTGGATAGCCACACACCACCCACCTGGACCGCCCCGTCTACCCCCTAGACTCTTTGCACCCCCTTGGACATCCCCCACCCCATGGAAATCCCACACCCCTAGACCCCCTCGACCCCCCTAGACAGCTCTTCCACCCCCGTGGACTGCCCACCCACCCCCTGGATACCCCATAACTCCTAGATAGCCCCCCCATGGAAAGCCCGCCCATCCCACCCACCCACCCCATACACCATGGACAGCCCCCGCCACCCCTGGACCACCCACCCACCCCCTGGATAGCTCGTAACCCCCCAAACCACCCCACCCCTGTAAATCCCCCACCCCCTTAACACCCTTGATCCCCCTGGATATCCCTGACACCCCCATGGATAGCACACCCACCCCATGGACACCCGTCCCCCTATGGATAGGCCCCTACCCTCGTGGACAACCCGCCCACCCCCCTTGGACACCCGTCCACCACCCCTCGGACACCCCTCATCCCTCGGACACCCCCGCCTCAAAGAAATCCCCCCCCCTCAGACACCCCTGATCACTCTAGACAGCCCCGCCATCCCCGTGGATAGCCCGACAACCCCCTGTGGACAGCCCGCCAACCCCCTAGACACCGATTACCCCCCTCGACAGACCCGCCATAGCCGGCTCCCCCGAATAGCCCACCCACCCCCATGGACACCTCGTACCCCATGGATATCCCCCACACCCACTAGAAATCCCCCTGGACACCCCCACCCCTTGGACAGCCCCCACCCCCATGGACAACCCGCTCACCACCCTGGACATCTCGTACCCCCGTGGAAAGCCCCCCACCCCCATGGAGAGCCGCCCACCCCCCCTGGACACCCGACCACCTCCCCCCAGATTCCCCCACCCCCAAGAAATCCCCCCCTAACACACTTGACACCACTAGAGAGCCCCTCCACCCCTGTGGACACCCTAGACACCCCCCGTGGATAGCCCCGCCAACCCCCTAGACAAGATGCCCACCCCCTAGACACCACATACCCCCTTGGATAGCCCCCCCACCCCCATGGACAGCTCGCCCACCCCCTTGACACCCTATTTTCCCCTAGATATCCCTTACCACACCTTGGACACCTGGTACCCCCCCTAGACAACCCCCACCCCTGGAAATCCCTCACCCCCTGGGACACCCTCAACCCTCATAGAAAGCCTTTCCACCCCCCATGGATAGCCCGACCACCTAGACACCTCAACACCCCGCAACACGCCCACCCCCTGGACACCTCCGACCCCCCTGGATAGCCCCAGCACCCCCCTAGACAACCCTCACTCCCCGTACACCCATGGACACCCCCACCCCCTTGGGAAATGTATGTGATCACTCAAATTATCTACTAAAAAATAAAAATTTTGAGCTAAAATTTAGTCAACTCCTAAATAATTCTCCTCCACAAGTGTACATGATCTATTACCCTCATGTATAGTTCTAAAATGATATTTTGTTATAAATATAATATTTTTTTATCTTTTATATTGTTATTACCATATAGAGTAGTGTGTCAATTATGGTTTTATATAATGTAAAAAATTCTCATTTACTTAAATATATTTTCGATGAAACGTCAATCATATTGAATGGATTTTGAAAAAACTGACTTATAAATTTTTTTACAGAATGGATAGAAGTTTGATGTATGAAACTGATTGGATCTCAAGTAATTTTAAAAACAATTTGGAGAGATTTTTAGATTTTTCATTTACAATGTTTCAGATAGTGGTCACATACACTGACCCTGTTACAAGTGTATTGGAAGTCATTGGTTGAGCCATCAAGAAGTTGAGCAACCACATAACCAAATATGGTTTTCTAGAAAACTACTTTGTGAGATATCACAATGGGGATAAAATGACATCTCAAATTGCTGATGATCCAAATGAGTGGACTGGATTGGAGAATTTGTTATATGACCTGCTTCTGTTTATTCATCCTCATGAAAAAAAGGATTCTGACCCAAGAAGATTTTGATATGAGCACACATCATGCATCTAATGAAAATGATGATGATGTCATGGTGAAAAAATTTAATGATGCTGTCGTGACTCCAGTATATTGACAATGAGGTAAAATTAAAAGTCATAAGTTTTAATCTGATTTTTTCATGGGAAAACTATGTAAGGGATTTCCAATACTTCCATCGATTACATTCTTATCTTCTTGAAGGACTTACATCCAGATGATGCAAATATTCCCTCAAAACACAATACAGACCATAAGTTAGTTGCGGAACATGGATTTTCAAGAAACAAAATTCATTATTTCTCGACAGATTACAGTTTATTCTGGGAGGAAAATGTTGAACAGAATGAATGTATAAAATGTGTCACATCCCGCTGGAAGCCAAAAGATTATGGAACACCATCCCGTGTGACACATAAAGTAATTTATCACTTTCAATTGATCCCCAGAGTTCGAAATATTTTTATGTCTGATAAAATATCTATAAAAAAGTGATGGCATGATACCATGAGAAATAATACTAAAGATGAGTTGGTTCAACCTGCAGATTGATTTTCATGGAAGAGATTTGATGCTCGATATCCTTATTTTGTAGCTGACATGCATAATGTGAGGTACAGTCTATCATGTGATGGTTTTAATCTATTCTGTAAGATTATTATGTCACACATCACATGGCCGATATTTATACACATTTATAATCTTCCCCCATGGCTGTGTATGAAATAACCATTCACTTTCTGGAGTATCCTTATATCTGGACCTTCTAATCCCAATAATGATATAGACATATACATGCAGCATTTAATAAAAGAGTTGAAACTTATTTGGGATGTTGGTGTTTGCACATACAATGCATGTTGTTAATACATATTTCAGATGTGTGTTATGATTATGTGGAAGGTCAATGATTTTCCTGCTTATGCAATGATGTATGGATGGAGAACTAAGGGAAAACTATTATTTCCTGTTTTTATGAATAATACATGATCAAAAATACTGAAACATTGTTGTAGTTTCAGTTTTATGGAAAATCAATGATTCTTTCCAATGGACCATCTATAATGAAATAATCATCCAATATTTGACAATACCATAGAGACCGATGATCCACCTCAGTGTATGTTTGGAACTGATGTGCGTAATGAATTGAAAGATTTCAGTTTATTATGTGGGATGGGTTAAATTAAATATGGAAAGTGAAAGAATGTTTCCACTGAAACCTGTTATAATTGGAAGAATAGAAGTATCTTCTTTGAATTTAATTATTGGTCAACTAGTTTGTTATATCATTTCATAGATGTAATGCACATTGAAAAAAATATATGTGAAAGGTTGATTTCGATTCTTCTAAATGTTAAGGGAACGAAAAAAGATGATTTACGGTCTTGGCGTGACTTGGTGGATTGGAAGATTAGATTGAAAATGATTCTTATGCATATCAGTGAAAATTAATGTAAACATGTATGTGCTTATTATGTGATGACACCTATAGAAAAAAAGAAATTTATGGAAGTACTAGAGACTATTAATTTTACTGATTGATATTCAAGAAAAATATCCAAATGGGTCTATAGAAGAGAGTTGAAGCTAAAAGCACTGAAGTCTCTTGATTATCACATCATTCTGTATGAGTTAATTCCAATAGTAATTCGTCATCTTTTTTTCCAAAAATTTAAGGGTGGTTTTTATTTGAATGATCTATTTTTTTAGAGATATTTGTGACAAGATGTTGTCCAAGTCATTCCTTTAAAAAAAATTGGCAGATGCCCCATTAATTTTGTTTGAGTTAGAGAAAATATTTCCTTCATCATTTTTCACAATCATTCTGCATCTGACTATCCATATTCTAACTGAAATACTTCTTGGAGGACTTATTTCTTTTCATTGGACGTATCCAACTGAAAGAAATATGAAAAAATTAAAGTCTTATGTTCGTAAGAGGAATCATCTTGAAGGATCTATAATGAAAAGTTACTTGGGTCAAGAATGTATGGATTTTTTCTCTATGTATTTGTCTGATCATACTACAATAAAGAATAGACCAATGAGAAATGAAGAAAACATTATTTGAAAATTGAACCAAATTTTCGATCACTTCCTCAAACAAGAGGAATTCTTGGATCATATACATTGATGAAATTAACCCTTAAAGGGAAGGATATGGCACACCACAATGTTTTGTTCAACTGTGACTTGTTTTATGACTACATCTTGTAATAAATTGTATATTTTAATATTATATATATATGTATCTATTAAAATATTTATATTTTTAAGTACAAAGAACATAAAGTGATGATAAATAGAAAGAATCATTTTTATATTTTATAAAAAAGGAGACTTTTCTTAGAAAAGAGTTATCTGCATGGTTAAAATTTAAAGTAATAATATTTCTATTTAAAATAATTAAAACAATAATTAATTAAGTGTAATATTGATTTATATTTCTAGTATTGAGTTTTCCTACTGACTCTGTCTCTAAGGAAATCAGAACTTTGTCTTTTGGTCCTAATATTGTGGTTCGTGACTGTAAATCAATTGTTATTAATGGGTACCAATTTATTATCACTAAAAGAGAACACAACATGAGAACAAAACAATATGGTGTTATGGTTACTACCACAACAGACTATCATGTCAGTGAATCATATAGTAGACCGTGATTTGAAAATATAGTTTATTAAATATTCATTTAAAAAATAATAATATTGGGTTATTATTCTCAGGGATGAGTCACACGGACGAAATGTATGTGGTTTGATTCGATGATGAGGTAGGGCACATTTATTGATGATTAGGGATTTCAAGTAATTGATATGACTTTCACTCTTGCTACCGATGAACCATATGTATTGGTATCAATGGCGAAGAAAATTTATTTTGTGAAAGATCATATTTGACCTGAAATTTGTGTCATTATTGAAGTAATTCCAAGAAATATTTTTTATGATGGTGATGATGGAATTGACACCATACCTACTTCTATTGGAAACGATCCATTTATTAGTTTTGATGACTCCAATATCTCAATTGTTAGAGATGACTGCGAACATAAATTTGTAGTGGGAAATATATAAAATCATCCATTCATGTTCCCAAGTTTTTTATTTTACCATGACTTGGGATGTTAAGGTTGGTAATATTGAAATTGATTTAATATTGATTACAAATATGTTGTACCCTACTATACCATTATGTGAATTTTCAATGTTTATTGGTGGTAATGTTATTTGAATTGCATTTTCTAATTTAGAATTTAACTATATTTAAAACTACGAAACCAACATTTCTAACTTGGTGAAAATTTCAATGATTCAACTGTAATTTGTATAAAATTTGTATGACTCTAATACCTCTATTTAAAATTTTACCTGGTAATGAACGTGATGGATTTTATTCTTTTGAAAAACATGTATTGAAACCTGCATCATCTACCTGAGCTAAAGAAATAATATTTTTCCTCAATTTTGATAACTGCTTTACCACTTATGAATATTATAGAATTAATCTTCCATCATTTTAATAGACTGATGACACTTTGTAAATAACCATCCTACTAAATATTAAATTTAATTATTACATATTCTACTATTTATTAACTTCATTATATATTTTTTCAAGCTCGCCTAAAACAATGGTTAGTTAAATTATCCATGAATCCCACTATTCCCTCTCAGTTATTTTGTTTTTTGGGTTACAAATTTGTTATACATTTCTATTTAATTCAATATTTGTTTTCAAATTAAGGAAATGAAACAAATTGAAGATAGGTGATGTAAAAAGATTATGGAAAACAATCATCACATGACTAAGCTGAGAATCCCACCACTAGTTCCTGTAGTCAGTATTTTATTTCATATATATATATCTAAATAATATATAATTACAAGTGATTATTTTTTAAAAAACTTTTTGTAGGATCGATCTATTAAAAGATAGTTATTTTATAATATTCCTTGTAGTTTTCCCAGTACTCAGGGTGTTCGTACGAGGGGGTGGGGGGACGTGATCTAGACGATCTGGTTGGCATACCCGATTAGACCCTGCCCCTCACACTGACATACCATCCATCCCACATTCTAATCCTAGTGTGTCATTAGGGACACACAGGATATTTAGGCCTCCCATTTTTTCTCCACTATTAACATTGGAGCCTTGTCACCCATCTATACCATATCTGATGATGATTCCCACTACTCATCCTGCATTCAGCCAGTGATCCATGTCACCTTCTTTTACTTATGATTCCTTCTCTATGAGATTTTATATTCCATTATCTTCGACTCATAATTCGCTAGAGTCTGTCCTTGTAGAGAATACATTGGGATCCACACCATATGTACAGGGTGTGCCTTCTGTTTTAGTGGATCCAACGACACCCATTAATTAGAGTATCGTAGGTATACTTGTAAAACCCTAAAAAAATTTACACCATTATTTATTTTCATTAGAACATGTATTCATAAAATATTTGTTTTTATTTTATAACAGATATATCTTCTGATAGGTGGTGGGGGTGCGGGCATACATGCATGCGTACTATGTGGAATTTCCACACACATTTGATGGTGGAGTATAATTAAGATAGCCAGATGATTGAAAAACCAGGGCAACAATGTCGGGGTTTTTTTGTGACACATTCCAAATACTCCAACATCATTCTGTCAACCCACTCTCATGGAGATAGTGGGAAATAAAGTCAAGGATAATTCCTTGGACGAGATATGTATAAAATAATCTATTTCATTTAATGCAATATATTAATTTTTTTATTTATATGAATTAATATTTTGGTGTCATATACGGTTTAATTTCCCCGATGGTGAGGGTGCATGACAAGCACATTTAAAGGATTTAGGTGAGATTTGGAGAGCTTATAAGCATGAGTTATACATTGGATGGTGTGCTAGAGTTGGAACAGAGTTAGAGGCAATCCCTGTCATGGATGATTATCCATTATAACTGTACCGATAGATGATTAATTATTGAAAAACTTAACAATTTATGATATTAATAAAATTATAGGTATTTAAATAAAGATTTTCATGTTTTTTTATTACTACTAATTATTTTATTTTATTTAGGATTCATCTAAAAGAAATAAAAAAAACATTAATGCTAAGAAATATGTCCACTTGGATGTACTATGATGTTAGATCATGAGAGGTAGTGGGGGTGACAATTTATAATCTTTCTTTATGACTTCCACTTTCTATTACTTCCTCCATAATTTATTTGATTTCTAATGTTATTATATAATTTTAGTTATGGAATTAATTTTTTTATGGTATCCTATATTTAATTATGGGTTTTTAAAATCATTTTCCTTGTAGAGGCATAAATTGAATATAAAAGGATGTGTGCCTCGAGCAAAACGGTTTTTCTTGAGTAGAAAGAAAAAAGATGGAAGTGCGGTTAATGAACCGACTCGGCAGCAGATTGTATGTTTTACATTATAGATTTAAAATTTTAATCGCTATTTTTTAATTTAATATTATATTTATATTTGTAACATGTAGATTCAGAGGCCCTTGATGCCCAGGAACCTGAAAATTTTGTCCCAAACAATAACTTACATCTGGTTTTGGGAGATGAACGCCCTAGTAGAGTACACTGCCGACCAGGGAGGAGTATAGTTCTGACGAGGTATTTTCCCTCCACAGTTATGAGTTGTAGTGGTACTAAGTTCCCGAATGTTAAGGAATAGGAAGAACAAGCTGAAAAAGGGCCATAGAGATGGAAGAATAGTCTGCTAGGGAAAGCACTGCATTTATGAAACTTTTGGATGTTTTATGTCCAACACTTTCACCAAATGCCAGAACTGCTTGTGATGAATATATATCATTGTTGCATTATATATATGGTTCACCAGGTGGATGTTCTAGTGGTGGTCGAGACGATGATGAGGAGGAGACCAATGTAGAGGATGAGGAGGGAGAGGAGGAGACCGAGGTAGAGGAGAAGGGTGAGGAGGAGGACAAGGTGGAGGAGGAGGGTCATGAGGAGGCTGAGGCTGAGTACAAGGGAGAGGAGGAGGGAGGGGACAATGATTGGGACGACGATGAGGACAAGGATAAAGGTGATGATGATGGTGATGATAGAGATTTTGATGAGGGATAGATTGATATGTTAAATTTTTGACGGATATTACTGACCTTTTAGGTTTATTGATTTGTTGTGCCTCTGAATACATGTGTGATTAGGTAGGTCACATTATCATTATTTTTTACCTATAAATAATAAAAATCTAACTTGATGATTTGTTGTGACTTATTTACCCCTCCCCAAGACAGCCTCCACCCTCTAGACACCACGTAACCCCTGGAGACTCCCACCACCCCTATGGAAAGCCCGCCCACCCCTGGATATCCCCTACCATTGTGGACATACCTTACCCCCTTGGACACCTCATACGCCTTAGACAGCCCCAGAAACCCTCGTGGATAGCCTGCCCACCTCCCTTTGACACTCCCTACTCCCTGGACACCCCCTACCCCCCTGAACAGCCTGCCCACCCCCGTGGATAGCCCGCCCAACCCCCTGGACAACCCATGACAAGGTCAAGATGTTACACACCAAGAGGGTGAGGAGGAAATTAATGAAATTTTTTTATTTTAATTACCCTTTCTATTGAATCATGCTTCACCTCATGTTAAAGAATTATCACTTTTCAAAAAAAAAAAATAACACTCCCCCCACCCTTGACAGCCCCCACCCTTATGGACAACCCCCACCCCCACCACCCTTATGGACAACCCCCCCACCATATAGGACAACCCCCCCTACCCTAATGGATTTCCCACAGACCCCTAGACATCCCCACCCTCCATGGATAGCCTCCCCCATATCCCCCATGGACACCCCGTACCCCTAGACAAACCCGCCACCCTCGCGGATAACCCGCCCACCCCTGGACAATCCCTCCTCTTGTGGACAGCCTCCCCACCCATTGGACACCCCGTACACCCGAGACAGCCCCACCCACCACCCTAGACAACCCCACCCACCCCCTAGACAACCTGTAACCCCTGTACAGTCACACCCACCCCCGTGGGCAGCCCACCCACCACCTAGATAGCCCCACAGACCCCCTGGACAGCCCCCACCCTCGTGGACAACCCCACACACCCCCTGGACAGCCCCACCGACTCCCGTGGACACCCCTAACCTTGTGGACATCCCACCCACCCTTTGGACACCTGTACCCCCCTGGACAGCCTCTCCCAGCCCCGTGGACACCCCTACCCCCCTGGACAGCCCCACCCCCATGGATAGCCCTTCCCACCCCTTAGGACACCCTCGACCATCTGGAAAGACCTTCCACCCCCGTGGACTGCCCCCACCCCCTAGAAAGCCCGCCAACCTTCTAGATATCCCCCACCCCCATGGACACCTCCCCAGCCCACATGGACATCCCCTCCAACCCCTAGACCACCCCCACCCCCTGGACACCACCCCACCCCCTGGAAACCCCCACCCACAAGAAAGGTCCCCCAACCCCTTGGAAACCACCCCACCCCCTAGACACCCCCATGGACAAACACCCCTCCCGGACAACACCCCACCGCAACCCCAGGACATCCCATGGACACCCCCTAAGCCCTGGATAGCCCCCACCCCCGTGGACCGCACCGCCCACCCCTTAGACACCCCCACCCCTAGAAATCCCCCACACCCCTAGACACTCCCGACCCCACTAGACAGTCCCACCGCCCATGTGGACAGCCTGCCAACCCTAATAGATAGCCCCAACAACCCCCTGGACAGCCCCCACCCCTGTGGACAACCCCACCCAGCCCCCTTGAATGCCCCGCCCACCTCCTAGACCACCCTACCCCCCATGGACAACCCTATCACCCCCTTGGACACCCCATACCCCCTAGATAGCACGATCCACCCCTGTGGACACCCCCTATCCCCCCTGGACAGCCCCACCCCCGTGGATAGCCCCACCCACCCCCTAGAAACCCATAACCCCTTGTCATCCCTACCAACCTCGTGGATTGCACCCACCCCACTAGACAACCCCCACCCCCATGGACACCACCCACCCCCCTTGGATAGCCCCCAACCCTTGTACCACCCCACCCATAGGACACCACCCCATCCCTTGGACACCCCCCCTAGAATGCCTCACCAACCCCCTGTACACCCCCTAGGACACCCCCATGGACCGCCCACCCCCTGGACATCCCCCCCACCCTAGACAACCCCCCCTCCCCAGCCTCAGAAACCCCCATCCCCTCGGACACCCCCATCCCCCAGGACACCCCACCCCTGTGGACACCCCTACCCCCCTTGGACAGCCACTCTAAACCCCTAAATTATTTGTTAATTCGGTATGTCTGTAGAGGGTAATTAAATACATAATTGGATGTATTCAAATTTATGTCTGAATTACTTGTTGGATGTATTACCTATGAATTCATATAGAAATATGTATGAATTCATATAGAATTCAGTATAAAATCATACATAATTTTACATATATTATTCATGTATTCTTGTTAATGATTTATTGTGTAACATGTTGTATGTGTATTTATTATGGAGATATTCTGTTGCTCCACTATGGTCCTGTTTTATGGTGTATTCTGTTGTATGGTGTATGGTGTATTCTGTTGCTCCACAGGGGGCCAGCTGGTGGGATGCAGCTACACAGGGGGAGGAGGCTATCAAGTTGCTGCTGTAGGTATAAAAATGATATGCCAATTGTTTATAACCATTGTTATATGTGTAAAACCAGAAATTACACGAATTATTTTATGTTAATCGTTCGTATAAGTATATTGCAATGGGTTTTAAACCATTTTCATAGATAATTTTAATTGTTATTTACAAATGGTTTGAAAAAAACTATTGGTAAAAGTCTATACTAACAGTTTTCCACAAACCGTTGGTAAAAGTCTATACCAACTGTTTATAGAAACATTGTTATGGATATTCTTCATGCTATTACTCACGGTTTAAAACCATTTTTAAACATTTATACCAACAGGTTACTGAAATAGTTGGTATGTTCTGATTTTTTCAGACATATCCCAACGTTTCCCATAGAACTATTAGGATATGTCTATCCCCATAGCAGAAGACCCAATGGTTTGGACAACCCTTGGTATAGTTTATACCAACGGTTGTCCATCCTTTACCAATAGTTCTAAACCGTTGGTAAATCTATAATTTCTAATATTGATTAGATGGAGAATCTCCCCTGTCATGGTGACACGGTCTGCATACACTTTGTTGGGAAAGAAATTTTCTTTATTCTAGATAAGAGTCGACCATATATTAAGGAGAATGTCATGCAGCCATTCCCCAGAAAACCCCCATTGTATATTGATGTGAGAATTGGTTGTAGGCCAATCCATCTTTGGTATATTATCCTTAGGTAGTTTCCTTCTCATGAGGAACATATCATGCTACTGTTTTTCCATGGAATCCTCTACAAGATATTACCAACTTGACTACTTCTTAATAATTTCATTCCAAGCAACCTGGCAGGTAGGATCTTCATTGTAATATGAGATTGATGCGGGGGTGGCTGAGAAGATATGTATGGCCCTAGACCATCCTCTGGTTGAAAAATGATATCACTCGTCATATATGGGGTTCTTGATATTTCAGAATCCATATTTCATAGCACCTTAGCATTGGTGAAATTTCTCACATTTGTTCTGATAAGTAGAAGACTTTCTTGCTAGTATGAATTTTGATTTCATGGGGGGAAATAAGTACCATAATGGAGAGGGTTAGCATTGTGACATGATTCCCGCCCACAGGAAATGTCCTTACAGGGTATACCTTGTGGACGACCTTTAGGGAATGCAACAACGATGGGAGACAATTCTTTCTACTTTATGTCACTAAGGGGAGGACCTTCTCAATAACTATAATGATGGAGAAGACTACCATCACTACTTGATACCTAGATGTGCAGAGAATTTCTGCAGTTTACATCAAAGGGAGGTACTTAAAGATGTAATGAAATGATAGGAGGACCTTCTTATTGGTTTATGTTACTTTGGAAGGGCCTTCATAGTAAATTCCATTACGAGGAGATCCTTTGCAATGACTGTCGTCTTGGCCCGAACTACCATTAGGACTCAATTTTTGACGATAGGGAGAATCATATCAACAAAATTTACCCTATGGAGGAACATTAGTATGGATGACAACAAGGGGAGTACCTTCTTAATGTTTGATCATTAAGTTGAGGGGAGGTTTACCCTAACTCGCATCAGGAGATTAGTTCTCGTGATCGATCATTCCTAGCCCATGGAGTGAGCCCTGATAGGATCTCTTGGGAGGACCTTCATAGTAGTTGGTAGAAACATTGCAGAGAGGGCCTTAAAAATTTATAATTCCACTTGCATAATTTGGTAACAGACTAATAGGGTCTTTAGTCTTCATTGAAATATATTCCTAGGCATCAAGAGCCCCAGCTTCTAGTAGAGTAGGACACCTATGTGCTCATCATTTTCAGGATTCCTTTGGTGCATTTCATTTTTAGGTTCTCTCTTGGGTGTAAATGGGGCCACCTATTATCAGTAATGACCTTCATATATGGGTCCCTATCCTGTTGGGTCATGTTATTCCATAAGGATATGCTGATAGACATCGTGAGTCTTGGTAAGGATATATACCTACCCTGGAGAAGCCAACATATTGGACCGAAATCCCCCATTTAGAATGGATATTTATTCCCAATCTAGTTTTCCATTTACCATGGGTTATTATCATTAAACCACCTTTACTAGAGAATAGATTCATAACTACTCAGGAGTTATGAACCAATTTTGCAAGAAAGTCAATATGTTTGAGGAAATAGGGTTGTGGGCCTAGTTTCTCACCATTGCTGCCAATGCAATGATACCTTGGAATGTATAGAGGATATGGTATGAAATCAATATTTGATCTTAGTTCATTTCCAAGATGTGATGTGATACATATTTGGCTAGAACAAATATGGAGGCCCATTCTAATTTTGTAACATGAGTTTGTGCCAACTCCAATCCTCCATGGGTTTCCAATTGATACTTGATATTCTTGTTTGTTGGGATATAGGAAAAAGTATTCTTCCAGTTTTCTTCTACAGTTGAATCATATTTGACTGGTGGGGTTCATTTTCAAGTGTGGGTATTTTCATGTGCTCTGTTGCTGCTATATTTTCCACATGGGATTTATACACATTTGTAGGAATTTGAATCTGCTCATATTTTCTTGAAACCCATTTAGATGACAGGCTTCATATGCATCAGTATGTATTTGTGCATGAAAATTTCTAGATTCCACCCTATTTGGATGATGGGATTGATATACATTAGAAGGTATTTTTTCCTACCTATAGCTTGATGCTACCGTATTTGGATGGCGGGTTTGATATGAATCCGTAGGTATTGGTTCCTGCATATAGCTAGATTCTTCCATATTTGGATAACGTTCTACTTCTGCATCGGTGGCTATCTACATCTGTCTATAATTTTCTGCTCTTTCTACGTGGAGTTACTGGAGAGCACTTTCAAGAACATTCACATGCTCGTATTGTGCCACCCAATTTCTATGGTGGGCTTGAGCGGAAAGGGTAGAGTTTTATGTCTTCTCACTGAATTACGCAACATTTTCATGGTAGAGTTTTTCCTCAGGAACCATAGTGTTGTAATATTACTAATTATATAATTTTCTCCCTTGGTGGGTATCCCAAGGGCCCTAGGACTTCTGGGATTTAGCTGGTTTCCTCAGCATAAGGTACTTTTCCGCATGAGGAGACTATGTTGCCCTATGTCGGTAACGATGATCTCAAGAAGGGGTTCATGATTAGGACCCGTTTGAAGTTGATATGATGTTTTTATCATTGACATCATCTTCCTAGATTAGATATGGGAGGTACTCATTTTCACATCCAAGGGAAAGGCTCACGAAATGGTCTGGGTTGACCATTAGGGTAACCTTGTGCTGGGGTCTTAGTCGTGCATAAGGAGGTGACTGGAAAGCTTTTGCAGACTGTAAGGCTTGTCTCACAGCCTCCACCGTGGGTAGAGTACCATTTTGGTGGTGCTAATTGATCAGTGTGTTGGATACCCAATGTTGAAGATGCAGTGTAGGTGATGGGGTCAAACTCTTCATCAGGGCCTAGTCCACTTGTGGGATCACTGAGGCTAATGTATTCATCGTTTGTTGAGATGTCATTTGGATGGAAGGTTTCTTTGTGGGAATATACAATATACATATATGAAATATACATACCACAAAACCCTGACAAAGTAGCATTATCATGAAAATTTTCATATTTGATGATTCAGGTTGCCTCCTTCCCCCACTTTGTGTTGTTGTGAGATGAAGGATGTATACTAGGGTAATATTTCCACAATGGATAAAGATTCACTTCAGGTTTTCCATTTCTACTTCACCTCTGATAGCGGCACAGGTGCGTGGTTGAGAAAAATACAAAACAGTCTAACAGGGCGACAATCATTTGTTCATTATTAGAAAATCATTCATGTCGCCAACTTTGATTCAGCCCAATTTTCATATTCATCATTTAGAAGAGGATTGTATTAATCCTATGGGGACTGGGTAGTGTATCCCTTCATTATTTTGAAAGAGGTACCACAATCAAATGGTCCTAGCGGTCAATTTTAGGGGGACATGTACTTATGCAATGAATCCTCTTATGATATAACTTCCTTAGATGGTCTCCAATTGGTTTATTCGTGGAGCTTGAAACAACCAATGGCCCTGGTATCCATGATTCATGGACCTAATTTCCAAAGTAATGTGCTCGATGGATGATGATTTTTCTAACGACACATAAGGACTCCATTAGTCGAGAGGATGGGAAACCAGACTCACTGCACCCTTTGTGTGGGGGATTATTTCCAATTTCAGGACTCTCCTATATATTTAATTCATGTCCATTTGTTTTTTAATCCTTCGTTCATTACGAAATAGTGTGTTCAAAAGCTACCCCTGGTTTTTAGTATTTTCATAGGAATACATGGATATGATGCTACAGAGGCAATTCTAACTTATGCCATGAAATATGGCACTCTGGAGTTTAACATCATCTAGTGGGTGGAAGGTGACACTATTTTGGTATCAAACCCATAAGATGGGATTCCTACGTATCCTCGGGAGAATAATTAGATCCCATGTAGTATGGAAAACATGGTATTATTCATGAGAGATTCCCATTTAAAGGGAAATAAATGGGCGGATGCTTTTGGAAGGGCACCCATTTTGAGCTCTGTACTTCATGCAAGTGTCCTACATCCTTGTTTGATAAGGAATCAAAGTTCATGAAGTTCAGCCTTTGGATTGGGGTTTACACATGAGATCTTACCATTTGAGAGTTCATAATGTGGTGAACCCATTTTATAAAGAGATCACTATCGAGCATAGGCCTTCAAGAAGGCATCCTACATATCCTGGTGTGACTTGGAATCAGAGTTCTCATAGTTCAGACATTGTTTGGGTTGTTTGGATGTTGTA
This sequence comes from Viscum album, assembly GCA_963277665.1. NCBI lineage: Eukaryota > Viridiplantae > Streptophyta > Magnoliopsida > Santalales > Viscaceae > Viscum > Viscum album. Next base: position 915,737,841 of record OY728150.1, read on the forward strand.
ATCATCACAAATATATATGACCACATAAGTCATGCTCAGTGTGAGAAACAAGAGGACGTGAGAGATACAAAAAACCACACACCTCCTCTATAGTTTATGGGAGAGGGCAGGCATACAGTAGTATAGGCCAGTGCAATCGTGGGAGAGGGTGCATAGTAATATACCCTTCAATATGGGATGACATTGGAGGTCATGTGGCTTGTCCCACAAGAGATTAGGGACATACCAAAGTGGGAGTTCCCCAATAATGTATTTTGGTAAAGGGGATGAATTTTTCCTCTCATAAAAAAGAGGAGCGAACATGATTCCTTCAACTGATCACCATTCCTCATTGAATAGAACAATAAGTGATCACCCTTTATACCTAGAATGGGGTGGTTCACCTAATATTCCCAAGGATGGACTCTAGTATACCATTGGAATGTAGACTCAAAGAAATCCATAAAGTCCAAATAGTTGTGGGGAGAGCATATATGACTCCGCTTACCGTGGTTATGTATACAAAAAGAAGGTATGCTAATGCACCTAATGATCTGATCATACAGGTCCAGTGGATTTCAAGGAGGCTTTGGCCTGATGCTATGGGATTGGTTCATGGATGGGATATGGAAGACTTTATGGTACAGAGGGGCGAGATTAGAGCTAGCAAGAATAATAACAAAAGACTCCCCATTCTTCATACTCTTTTGATATGCGGGATGGGGGGCCTCCGCATACCGTAGAGGTATGTGGGTAGAGGGTACGTTCGTGTACTAAAGAAGTAAACACATTTTGGCATTAAACACCACAGAACACAGTGGTACACAGTCTGAGATGAATTATTCCAAAACACCTCAGGTTCAATCTATTTACTAATGCAGTATGCAACATCGGGTTAAATTTTCATAGTGATACACTATACCAAAAACCATATTGATGGAGGTTCCTCAGGACTATCATTCGTGAGGAGTTTATCATTGAGGAATATGTGGTACGCAACTTCATCAATTAGGTTCACAGTTCTCCCATTATTATTAAGTAATTTTTTTTATTGTTTGTGGATGTTTATACCTACAGAAACATGATTTTCAATTCGAACATCGGTGAAGATTCAAGACTGAAGACAGAATCCACTCTGAATTCTTTATTCATAAGTATGTGGTCTTCTCCATGATTTATTTTTCCATCTCTTATAAATTCCTTCTATGATCCTTTAATATAGAAAGGGTTCCAATTTATCTGTGGTCATTAAGGTCCATTTTCAGAATCTAATGATGAGATATCTTGATGTGTGGATGACTCGGTCAAGTAGGGTTTGTAGAGGCTATGTTTCCTGAATCATGGTTCGCAGAACCATGCCAATTTACTTTGTCCGCAAAATGTTTGGTTTCCAATATAGAATGAGTATGGCCTTAATGAACTTTATTCATCTTTCTACATGTTTCCCGGGCACCTGGGTTCGTCAGCCATTGCTCTGAGGTCTAGCGCTTTGCGGATTGTTTCGTGTACTCGTGGTTTGCAGTTCATGCAGTCTTCAAACCCCTCTGTGTGATGGTATCTGTGTCACCTAAACACTATTTATAAAATTTAATTCCTTAATGTTTCATCCAATATTTGGAACACAATTTGAGTCCATTCTCTTTACAATACATGTAGGAATTCTTTCTTCCATCTGCAATGTGATTGTGGTAGTATTTCCATCACTTTGTGATGTTTTGGGGACCCTAAAAATAACAATTGGAATTTATATAAATTCAATATATATGTACCCTATATATAAATAAGTGTTGGGAATGTATTAACTTATTACTTTAAAATGATAATATATAGATTAAATATGAATCATGAAAAAATATTGATCTCCTAATAATTGAATGATCAAATAATTAATATTGAGAAAAGGTGTATGGGCGCATCCATATACAATTATTATTATAGTGATTATTTAATATAATTCACATTATTTCATTAAAAAATAACTTTTTTATATATTATTTTTGTTATTTATGTATTTAATATTATAAAAAAACCCATATATTTTAATTTGGACACTTTTATTCAGTATCAATTTTTCCAATAAAACAAATTTTTTAAAAATAAAGTGTTTTATACTCAATAAACACATTCACCAATTTCCTCTTGACCTCATCCTTTTCAATAATAATCATATGAATACAAATTTAAATGTGGGATGATCACACAAATATCATTATGGGGAATAAAGGAGGGAAAAACCAATAGTCCATTAATACATTAAAAATAATTCTTTTAGGAAAAACATTGTCTTCAAAATAATCAATTAATTTCCAATGAAATCAATTTATCTACACAAATATAATCAAATTAGTTTTATAATTAATATTGAATGAAAAATAAAACTCATTATTTTTTTAAAATCATGAAATCTATTAATAACAGTTTTTTCATCAATACACTCCATCCAACTAACTAATACACTAGAGATATATAATGGGCTCACCCACCCATAGTTTTTAATTGAACCATCTGTTAACATAAAATTATTCCAAGAATCTTAACAGAATACATAAAATCATACAACATATAAAATGTTATTTTCACCCTTATGAAAAGATTTTCAGATATTGATATATTCATTTACATTAAAACCAATTTTTCTAAAAACAATTACTAGAAAAAAGGTAAACAAAGACTTCCACTAAATAAAAAAAATTTATATAAAAGAATCCAAACTAAAAGTGTCGATTATAGTGGTGTGGAAAGACATTTTCACTGTATGTGTTAAAATATGACATTATTTTTTCTATTATAATTAAAATACAATTATTCTTTTAACAGATTCATTTTTGAATATTTTTAAATGAAATTAAAAATATAAATAAGATAAATTTTATAATTTACTTATTCACATATAAAAAGTTATTATGTGTTTGTTCCAAAAATGGAATTGTGTGAAATATAGTCAGAAGTTAAACATTATAATATGTTTTTAAAAATAAATTTTGTTAACTCATGTTTGAATCATCATATATGTTCCTTATCATATTGAATAATAAAACAGTCTTAATAATTTAAAAATATATGAAACTTTTTCAATTTTATTATTCCTTTTATTTTATCCATTACCCTACTATATATAAGCTTTTAATCAGTTATATTCATGATTTTCTTTTTTGATGATATTCAGTTCATAAATCCAAAATGTCTTTAGTGGGATGAATATGGTCAAAGTTGTAAATATTATATAATATGGATAATAATAATTAAATAGTTATAATTTTTATATATTAATTATACATTAAAAAATAATCATGATTTTTATTTTAAAAAATGAACTACATTGCAATCATGGACATAATTGGTCGTACGCAGGCATGAGCAATGTTTCCATTTTTCAATGATTATTATTGAAAGATAGTAAGAATTATTTTATCTCTATAGAATGATAATTATATCATAAATACCATATTTTTTTTAAACATGCTTATATATGTTATACATGGGATGTGTTGACTAAAAAAGAATCCCATTACCTCGTGTTGGTGGTAGTCCACACGTACACACAAATGACATTATCACTTTTTACTGAATATGAAATAATGAAATTAATTTATATATTTAATTAGAATAATGATAAATATTTAATTAAAATAAAAGAAAAAAAATTAATTCCATCATTACAACGATCCATGAAAGATAGTGATATAAGGAAAATTACATCAGTTCGTGAGGTGGTAGCATTCTATACACACGAATGATGGTTTTGTTTCATATTGGATGGAATATGCGTTGAATATAGGTTATGACATGTAAAAAATAACATATAATTATATTTAATATACTTTTATTGTTATTTTAGAATATAATATAAATATCTCAAGGTGTTATAAGAAGAAACAAGATGGAAATTGTTTGATAAGAATAGTATAACTTCTTCAGACAACCTACATTTCTTTGAACCTTAATCCTTATAAGGTTGTGATTATATAGAAAATAATTCATCTATAATGTGTTGAGGGATTTTAGGAATTTATGTGGATAGTTTTAATTCAAACCAAACTGAATTTTAAGTATGAATAATTGAGAATAAGTGGTGTCGTCATATAAAAAATCGGAGGGACACATTTCATATTCCAAAATAATATTTAATTAGTATTAACTAAATTTGATATCAAAATAGATAAAAATTGATATTATTTGAATATAAGATGATTATGAGTGTAAATAATCTCACCCAATTAAATTTTAACAGATGTTTACAACTTTTTACACTTATCTATTGATTTTAACACCCCATTAACCCTTTTAACACTTACCGAAACCCCAAGGTTATTTTACCCCTTGACAGTTGTGATAATTAATATAATTAGAGAAATGGTCCACAAATGATATATGGTAGATATTTTTAATCATATTATAATCCATTGGTTTATTAAATGTTTTTAAAGAACATTACATTATTTAATAAATTAATATTTTTATAAAATATAAAAAATATCAACTTTAGAACTATTCATTTCTATTGAATTTTTCAACATCCTAAAAAAAATTATAATAAAATATTTAATACATCCATTACATGTTATTTTTGTCCATAAATTTCTTGGATCACATTAATTCTTACAAACTATACTACTTTCCAAAATAATATTTTTTAGATTTTTAAAAATAAAATTACTTTAGGAAAAGTGAGAACCAAAAAACATCGCCTGTGTTAAGCAGGATAGCCATAGAACCTAGTCTTGGATTAGACCTACCCAATAAACAAAATAAGAACAAAAGAAACATCTATAAACAGTCTAAGTTAGGGATCTTTATCTAAAACCAACCATCACAAAACAACCACAACATCCTAGCGACATCCCTATTGCCACCCTGTACTACCACGGTCCACCCAACGTGTCTTAGTATCTCGCAGATCTCACAGAACCAACTAGATCTTGAATAGATGTTGAGGAGGAAGCTAGAATTAATCATAGAGAACAGGGAGATCCATTGATGGAGGTGAATGATGGATGGGACATCACAGAAATATATCTAGCCATAGAGCCTTCAACCAATCATAAACACAGCGAACTAAGTCATATGAAAGTGGGGAAAAAATAGAAGAGGACATCCCCAGCTAAAAGTGTTCTGGAGGTATCCATCAATAAACACATAATGACCAGAGAAGGAGGCTACTATTTTTCCAATATATCTACACCGCTCTTATAGAAAGCCACCAAACATGACCCAAAGGGGATAAGGAGTGAACTACAAAGGGAAAACACCTATAGAACTGAACGTTCCGGCGTCCAACATCCACATTTACATACAATCCATAATTTTTTTTAAAGATAAACCATTCACAATTGGACTCCAAATAAAGAGGTTGGTCAATAGAGATCAGAAATACAATGAACGCCCTTGGGAACCATCACCAAAGATTCACCACCAAACCGAGAGCATCCCTTTGGGAGTCGGAAATCAGAACATGGAATCCCATAGCCAAAGCTCCATCGAAGGAACTTTTTTGATGGACGATTATTCTACAAATACTATATAGTGAAGAAGAGGCCACATGTACATCAAGACACTAATACAAATCCAATACATCATCAAATGTTGAATTGACCAACGACTCAGTTGAAACATGACGTGGGATGAGACTGTGGTGAGGGAAACCATAATACTGAAGAGGAGATGTGGCATGGAAACCCTAATGAGAAAGGAGGTCTCTTACAATTTTGTCCAACTTATGGGATCATGCATCCAATTAAAATTTAGATCCAAATTATACTACTTTAATTGAATAATAACTACGTCAACATTATGTAAGAATGTAAGGTGATTATTTCAACACTAAAATTTAATTATAAATTACCATGATTAAGATAAATAATTTTCATTTAAAATTAATATTTATAACTGAATATATATTATATTTATATATTTTTCTTAAATATTAATGTTATTAAAAACAAGAGTTCTTCTTATTTACTTTTCTTTATTGAATATTTTGAAAATGTCATAATAATAATAAAATTTTCACAACAGGTCATAGAAATGAATATTGGATTTCTATGGAAGAATTGGAATCTCAAAATAAAATTAACTCATGTGTTAGGGTAATTTAAAATTTCTTAACATAATAGTATTTAACATTAATTAATCGATTTACCCTTTATCGTGACAAAATATTACTATGGTTAGTAATAAAATTGACTAAAAATAAAAGGGATGTATTTAAATAATATAGACCACTCTATTCCAATTATAGAATACATTTATCAATATAAGAAACACATAATTTGTAGAGTTTGACATAAAATTACACTTAAATAACAAAATAAAAAATATTTTTTCATAAAAATGTTTTTTATGTTTAAATATTTCTATATACCAATTTCACTTTTAAAATAAATTTTAAAAAATTTCTTGGATTATTTTAAATAAAATTAAAAAACTAAAATTTTAAAACTAATCATAGATATAATTTCAATTTAAAGTAATTTTTATTAATATATAATTTAAAATAAAATTCGGTATCTTTACTATTTATTGAAAACACAACCATTTCAAAAATGTTTTTAAATTTCACCATAGGCTAAATTTAATATGGTGAATTTATAAATAATGTTTTTTTATAAAATAAAAATTCAAAAAGATCTAAAAATTTATTATGTTATTTGATCAAAACAATAAAAAAGACCCAATTTCTATGGGAACATGTTACTGAAGAACAAAATGGAATTTCTAAAAATTAAGTGCTTATTTCCAATGTATTGATCAACAATTTTATATTGATTAGACCCTTTAGAAATATTTCAAAAAGTATATAATCATATTAATACTTACCAATTTAATGGCTAGGTGATAATATTCATATTTAAATAATAATATATTATAGTTCATTTATGATCAGCGATTTCTATCATAAAAATTATCAAACATAGTTTTTATATTTTAAAAATATCCAGATATTACATTATTTTCCCCATTATTAATGTGATATACCAGACCATACTTTTTCTGAATGGTTCCCAGATCCCATTTTTCCACATAGAATCAAGTGCATATTCGTAAATAGTAGAGGTTTCTTACTAGTAGTGGGGGCCTTGGGTGTGTTTGTGGGGAGACTATTCTCTCAATAAAAGAGTTTCACAATAGTAAAATTTAAAAATAAATGGTGAAATAAGTGTAAAAATGAATAACAATTAAAAAAAATTAAATAACCAATCTGTGGATATCATTATGCAAATAAAGTAACATGAATAACATACAAAATGAAGATAAGATATGGCTAGGGTCTATAATATAGGATTACATGTATACGAGGAAGGAGGCAATAGTACCCTACAATCTATAAAAATGAAGGAAAAGGGGGTTAAAACTATCCTCGCATTCCATGAACCATCCAGGTTATCCATTACCAAGTACATCGTATGTCATGCCAAAACATACACATCCGTAAGAAGATGCATCCCATTTTTCTACAGCTATAGACCTGTAGTCTTCCAGTGTGCCATAGCTGGCTGGGATTGGGTGTGAGATAAACCTTTGTATTCAACCACCAGCGAAATCTATAAATATTCAGTCTCTATATATATATAACTAGGTAGTGTGCATATATAATGTAGTGAAATAGTAATAATATCTATAAATGGACCAACTCTGGTTACTAATGAAAACTAGGCTAACACTACTTGCTTCAGTCAATTCCAGAATATGTATGAACAAGTATCTAGGATCACAATGGCCCGTATCACATTTATAATGTATTTCAGGCCCAATATCATTGTTTTAAAGGGGAATTATTCCAATAATTTCAGAATATGGACTCCATGACCAATATTTTTTATAGGGATGATGTGAACAAAACACATATAGGGGATTCGTACACAATGTCACTTAATTAAGCAACTCAATGCCCAATATCAAAGAATATGAACTCCATGCCCAGTATCAGTGATGTATGGGATGAGATACCCAATATCATAGAATATAGACACCATTCCTATAATCAAATTAGTATATGGTCACCATTCCCATATTTCATTATTGAGGGTCAACATGCATGTATTTCATTATGAAGGGTCTCTAAGCTCATATTTCATTATTAAGTGTTTACATGCTCGTATTTCATTTTTAAGGTCCTTGATTCCCATATTTCATTATTAAGGGACACTATTGAAATATTTGTAATCTATTAAAAGTAGTAAATGATTTAGTAATATCCAGAGTAAATTTAATAGCAATTTACATTTAATATTAACTAAGGAATAACAATCATTTAAATTAAGAAGGTGATTTGTGCTTGTCACTCACATCAATTAAATTCATTATAAATTTCAAGGTAACTAGCCATGGTATTCCAGTACTTATATTCCATATCAACATGGTATCAAAATTTTAGTTTAAGTCCAAACACACAATATGGTGTTTTTGGTAAAGATCTTGAATGGAAAATTTAGCATTAGTATAGATCACCAAAATGAAATGGATCACTCTAAGGATGAAAATTATTTAAATAATTTTTTTTTAAAAAATTCAATAGGTTCCATAAAAGGTATCCAATTTATGAAAATTACAATTTAGGGGAAATGTATGGTGAAACTGATGTGCGTCACAACATTACATATTATAACATACTAAAAAATGAGGAGTAAATTATATACAACCTACCTTATACTTGTACTACTACCCTCATCTAGTACCATATTTTAGTTCATCATGGATTGGATAAAATATGAAAAGTGTATGAGGGCCCTGAAAATAGGCCATATCTTCCTGCACCTTAATAATTTTGTTGAGGAGAAGAGAAATGAAGAATGTCTAAAAAGGAGTCAAGATAATACAGGTGTCTATCCAACATGACTAGTTGTTATTGAATCACAAATCAGATAAATAATTTATCAATAATCCATGATTTTGTTATTGGATAGCCCAAATGGGAGGAAATGGGAGAGGTTTGTCCATGAGAATGAGACAAAGAATAAGAATAAGGATGAAATATTTCATTAAGGGAAATGGTTATTTTTAACAATTTTCTTGGATTTCATGGTTTTGTTGCACGATTAGAAAAATAATGTTCCAACCATTAACCTCCTACTATATAATGAGGGAACCCAAATATTTAGGTTGAATGATTAGGGAAACCATGTTCCAACCATGAGAATATCATCTACTAAAACTAAATACCTTTCACACATAATTGTGGCCCCTAGAAAATTGTTTGGGAAACTCATGCGCTATATGATTCCCCACTATCCATCCTATCATGGTTAGTAGATACCATATATGATATATTTCTTGGATTCTAATAACTCTGTGACCTTATGTTTTTCTCCACCATCCAGAGTTAGGTGCTCCGAACATGCCTCGAACACCCCCCAATACATTTATTTCCTCAATGGGAATCTAGGACCATTCAATATTAAATAATTACAACAAAAATAAGTAAAATAATCTTGAATAAAAATTGGGTTCTTATAGTCCTCCCCTATTAAAGGAACATGTCGCAGAGTTCACCTTCCAAAGGATAAAAAATCTCATTTGCGAGTAACTTCGACCATTGAGCTTCAACATCATCCACATTCCCCCTAGTCTCATCATGTACCTGGCCATGCTGCTATAGAACCCATACTAAAGAGATAGTCTAGCCTCAGAGAGGATTATTTCATTGATCAATGATGTTTACATGATACTCCTCAAAAGAATATTCAACATCTATCTCAACATCCATGTGATAAAAACAGCGAGATGAAAGTACATGATAATGAATCATATGATAAATGTGGAAGACATCATGAATGGCATAGTACCTATGAAGAAAAATAAACTAATAAGCTATTAGATTGAACCTATATATAATCTCAAACAACCCAATAATGTGTGGAAACAACTTCCATTTCCTCTATATCCATCTATACCCAAGTATGGGCGATACTTGTAAGAATTCATGATCCTCGAACAGAAAGTCCATTGGTTGATGATGATGATTGTAATAAGTTTTATTTCAAGATTGAGTAGTATATCTCCACTACCTGATAAGTTGACCCTTCTTTTATGTTATTCGGGAAAGATGAGGACTTAGTAGCACTACATCTATTACGTCTAAATTTCACATTGGTGAACAGAATGACCTACCATATAGGGCCTTATTGGGACCAGTCATTATCGTCACATGAGAATTTTTTTGTAGGAGAAATTTAAGAGAGGGATATTATATTCTCAAGAACCATACAAATTAAGGCCACATGCTTGAAGAATGTCCTATAAATCTTGTATGGTCTATATTGAATGGCCATTAGTCTGATGATGAAAGGGTGTTCATAGAAGCTCATGTGTACTGATATCATTCTGAAACCCCTTCCAGAACCTCAACGTGAGATGAGTGTGTGTATCTGAATCAATATTTTTAGGGATATTATATAGTCTAATAATCAAACAGAAATAAAATATTTGAATCTATTAAACTATGAAATTCTTTTGTATATGAAGAATGTGGGATACTTTCTCCAGACTATCCATGACTAAAAAAATTGTATCTCTACCTTGTGGAAACCACGGTATTTCAATGAAAAATATTCATAAAAAATCCTATCATTTATATGACAGGAAAGTAATCACTATAACAATATTACATGTCACTATTTTACCTCATTTATTAGATGAAAGGTTGAACAACTAGTGATAAAGCCTTCTCTATGACACTTTATCCCTAGCCACCGATAATATCGGTGCATGACATGATACATCTGGGAGATACCTAGGTGAATTGTCCATTGATAACCACATGACTCAAACATCAGCTCCTCTCACAGGTATATGGGAACCAAGATACACCCTTTTATACATAGTATGGCTACATGATCAATGGTCAAATCTAAAGGTATGTCCTCAATAGCAATACTCTATCTTAGGACCAAGCCCTTTGGATATAAAAACTGAATCTTCTTCACCTTCTCCAAAAGGGAATATGTCCCTATTATAGGCAAAAGAAAATACCATACATGATTGTCTTGAACATATATTTTCATCTCAAAAAACTAATGTAAATGCTTCCATTTGCAACTAGCCTCCTTAAGTACCTATATCTGTATTCTCCCACTCATACCATCAGTACCAATATTGGCCTTCACAAGAATATATGAAAACTTGAAGTCAAATGAATGCATATATTGAACCCATATTTTCTATATAATATTCATGTATCATTGTGTAAATATAAACCTAATTATTTTTTTGATAATAAATACAAAAAATTCCCTCCAATCAAGAAATTCCTCCATTATCCCAATATATATATATAAAATTAAAAATTAAGATCTTGTTTCAGGTATATTCTATGAAGGTTCTTAAACTTCTACAACCAATATGTAATGAATCTATCTTCCTAAATCATCACTTATCTTAGCCTAATACCTGACACATCACAATAGACTATATATTTCCTTCCCAATACGACAATAATTAGAATCATTGGTGAATTAAATGTCCATTTCAAGTCCTAAATGTTTGTCTCATAGGGTTCATACCATATAAACATCACACTATTATTAGTAAATCCTATAAGAGGTGATTCTAAGAATGATAAGTCTTATATAAAATTCATGTTGTAACTAGATATCCTAAAAAGTATATGTATTCTAATGTATTTCTTGGCCTTCCCCCAGGTAACCTTAGGTCTCGCCTTCTATGGATCAACTGAAAATCCTACCTCTAGGATAATATAACCCAGGAAGTATACCTTATCATTATAGAACTGAAATTTTCTAAGATTATCATAATCTTGACCTCTCTTAATCTATTCTAGACAATCCAATGATGAGTTCCATGGTCACTATGAGTATGAGAATAATCCAAGATGACATCTAATAATAGGACGATGAAGGAACATATTTAGGGATGGAAATACAAATTCATCAAATCTATAAAGAAGGAGAACACATTCCTATGACATAACGACATCATGGGATACTCATATAAGCCATACTGACTATGAAAAACTGTACGTGGAATATATGATGGTCTGATTCAAACCTCATGATAACCTGATGTCAGGTCGATATTCAAGAACATCGTCACTCCTATGAGTTTGTCATGAATCTAATCTATGAAAGGTAAAAGATTACATTTTTTCATTGTTATATGTTTCAACTTTGATTAATCAATGCATCCCTTAGGGTTTCATCCTCCTTCATAAAGAAAAGGAATGGGGAACCCCATCGATAATTATTGTGTCGTATAAAAATATTTCATTAAAATCCCCTTACTACTTATTATTTGCAACTAAAAGGTAGTAGACATTCTATAAGGGGTAATTGATCTAGGTAAAGCTCTACAAACTAGATCTATAGTAATATATACCCCTACCTTTTTAGTTAGTTAAAAAAATTAAGCAGGGAAGACATCACTAATTCAATCAAATATAACAGGTAACTTGATGTGATGTAGTATCAAATCACTGATGTAAATCTACCAATATTGGTGGACCCTCCAAATACCCCTTGATGATATGGTTTAGATATACTAGCCTGAACAACCCAATAACCCTGTTGAGCGTAAATATCATCCTCTAGAGATGTAAACAACAACCTTTGGTGATAAAAATACAGATGACTGTGATGGGAGACCCACAAATCCATCTTTAGGATGATATTTAAACCTATAATATCAATGATGAATATGTTCCACAATAAGTGACAGATTCCTACCATAATAAGATAGTCTTTTCACTAGTGTACACCTTCTGATTGTATACCCAAAGGGTTCTCTATTGTCATCACACCACAATTATACTCAACATGAATTCTGAGACTCTCCACAACATGCATAGATATGAAGTAATGTGATACACCTATGTGAAAATAGTAAAATTATATAGTATTTGACAATATAATATGACCTCAAATAGAAGAATTCCCAAAATCCTGCACCGCTATTATAGACTATGTTAAATTAATATGGCCTAATCCCCAACTCTGTACTACCACCCAACTACCTAAATCTTGGCCGCTCTATGGGAACAAAAAAAATGATGACTAGTTTCCATGATCATGACCATGACCTGCACCTCTTCTTGTATGGAATGTATTACTCTTTCTACCTTCCTACCTAAGTGCTACATAACCTTCTCTTTAAGTTGGAGCTAGAAAGGATCCTCTCCCACTCAGAAAGGATGGGATGATCCTGCAAAAACAATTTAGATTCCCCAATAATCCACAACCTCGACACTCGATGGGGTCTCTTGGAAATATGTAAATCCTATTCCTAGGTTTAACACATCGATGGAATTTCACTTAATTATCTATGGGAATCAACTGGACACCGCTTCTCACATGTGTAGACTCAAAGCATCACATCGAATCGCAAGTAGAACCACTACTCTGTTTAGGTTCTGAACCAACCAGAATCACACCGTCTACCCCCTAAAGGTTACACTCAATGATAATAGCCAGATTCCCTATTTTAGATATGGTGTTCAACCAAAAAAAATTACCTAAAAATGAACAGGATTCCTTAAACCATTCAAAAATCTTATCACATTCTCAAGATCATCAACATTGTAGAGTCATAAATAAATGAAGCTAAGTATATGAAATGAATAATCTATAACATTCATAAAAACTTTTTCTAGGTTCATGAATTCTCTAAAACAATCATCCCTCAGGGTCTCTCAAGAAAAATAATCGAAGAAGCTCAACTATAAATCCATTCACAGCACTCCCTGATACTGAACAACTTGATTAAGAATATAACACCAACATTTCGAAAATCATATCTTAAATTAGTTATAGGAATAGGTTTCACATGAGTCACTACTAGAGGTATAACTATTAGATCAGGGCCCACCACCATTAGTGCATGTTCATCACCACCCTGCTAGAGTAATATTGGAGGAATGGTTCATGTCATTGGTCTATAATTAAAGAAAACATGAATCAAAATAAATATTTATAAAAAAAGACACATAAAAAAACTTATAAAAGGTAAAAATCATTTATTTGTAATTAACTCACCCATTTACAAGCTCAAAGATTCGAGTTTAGGTGATAAGTACATTTATATAAAACAAAATCCATGCTACATACTTCCCACTACAAACCTAGGATGAGGTCATGCTATGTGTTTTTCAATATCAACTTCAATTAATTTTTATTTAAATTTCAATTTGATTTATATTTTCGAACAAAATGGATCACCAATTCCAATACATAAGGCTCTATATGCTATATTAAGCTAAATACTAAGTCCTTTTAATCCATACCATAACACAATTTAGTCCATGCGACCAATGTTCCATGACAAAATGTGTCATAGTTGATGGTTTATGGTCTTTTCTATATCCTATAGTAAAGGTGACACCATGTATAATATCAAATAATAGGGAATCCATGCCCAGTGTCACATATAGGGATGCCATTCCTGGTATAATATATACCCCATACCCAATATCTAGGAGTAAAGGGACTCCATAAATGGTATCATAGAATATCTATGTGAGCCCCAATATCACTAGTGTAAGAGAAGACATGACCAATATCAAATAATTATGAATCTATGCCCAATATCACATTTACAAATTATCTTCATGCCCATATATCATTATTAAGGGTTTTGATTCTTGTATCTCATTATTAAGGGTCAACATGCCCATATTTTATTATTAAGGGTATCCATACGTGTATTTAATTATGAAGGCTCACCATACCCATATTTCATTATTAAGGGTTTGTATTCCCTTATTTCAATATTCAGGGTCTCCATGCCCATGTTCATATTCTATTGAAAGTAGTCAAGGATTTTTTTAAGAGTCATAGTTAATTCACTACACATTTAAATTTAATATTAATGACATTGTATCCATCATTAAATTTAATCATGTGACGTGGGATGTCAAATAACATTAATTAAATTCATTATTATTTTCAGGGGGCACTAGACATGCTATGATAGTACATTCACTCTATATTAACCTAGTATAATCATTTTAGTTTATGGAAACACACACAATTTTTTGTTTTTGTCATAAGATCTTGAAGGGGAATTTAGGGATAAGGAGGGAATATCCAAAAGAAATGGATCACTGCATGTTTGAGAATCCATGATATGAGGATCCATCAAGTCAATTTTCGTAATGAAAGCCATGCAATTTTAGGATATTAAAATTTAGGGGATATTTATGGTGAAACCGGCATACAACACAATGACACATATTATAAAACTCAAATAATCGAGGAATAAATTATAGACTGCTTTCCTTATACTCAAACACCAACCCATTCCCAGTATCATCCTTTAGTATGACTTGGATTGCAAGAAACCTTGATAATATTCAAATGCCTAGAAAATAAGACATATAGACCTTCTCTTCAATAAATCTGTCAATGATAAGGGAAAAAAATAATTTCTAAAATGGAATTAAGATATTATCGATTTTTATCCAATGATATTGACCACACATGAATCAATTATAATATTGAGAAGCTAGAACACAACCTATATTTTTTGTAGGAGAGATCAAATGGGATAAAAGATAGAGGGATATTGGTGGATGATTAGTGTATGAAGAACATGTTTAAAAATTTTCTTTAATGTGAAATTTTAATTTTTTCCAATTTAACAGGGTCACACAGTTTGGTTTTGTGGTTGTATAAACTTTTCTATGAATGTGATCCTCCCACTACTAAAGGAGGGAACCTGAAGACCCTTGGTGGTGTTTGTTTTAACAAAGTTGTGTATTTTTTTGGAAACTAATCTTTTTTTTTGAAGAATGTATTTGAGTTAAATAAAATTGATGTTCCTTGTTGATGATAATTTCATTAAAGAATATTATGTTGAATAATAAGAATTCAGAAGTTAAGAATGTGTCTCAAACTTTCTAAACTAAATCAAAAGATGATTTGGTGATCTTAATGTTCTCACAAATCATGAAAATTTCATGATAAAAGCAAGTTGAAGATATAGTGAATAAGATTGGGGTTTTTCTATGAGAAAAATTATGAGAATGTTTGGAGCCAAAAATTCAGAATGACAATCCTGAGCCAGAAATTCGGAATGAAAATATTGGGCCAGAATTTCAACATTACAATTCTGAACCTGTTTTCCTGAAGCAGTTTTCCTGAACCTATTTCGTGAACCTTAAATTCAGAATCTCTTTCATTAGCCAAAAATTCAGAGTCTACTTATGAGCCAAGAATTCAGAGTCTACATCCTGAACCAGAAGTTCAGAGTCTACTTGCTAAACCTGAAGTTCAAAGTCTACTTACTATGCCTGAAGTTCAGAGTCTACTTGCTAAACCTGAAGTTCTGAGTGTACTTCCTGAGCTAGAAATTCGTAGTGTACTTCCTGAACCAGAAATTCGGAGTGTACTTCCTCAGCCAGAAATTTGGAGTGTACTTCTTGAACTAGAAATTCCTATTGTAATTCCTGAACATGAAATATAGAGTTTACTTCTTGAACCAGAAATTCGGAGTGTACTTCATGAACCAAAAATTTGGAGTGTCCTTCCTAAGCTAGAAATTCGATGTGTACTTCCAGAACCAAAAATTTAGAAAGACAATCCTGAGAAACATACTAATAAATTCAGAATGATAATCCCGAGCAACATGCTGAGAAATTTGGAATGAAAATTCTGAGTTCAAGAAAACCAGAATTTCAACATTGCTTAAATCTCAGTGAAATTTAGGGAGATTTGAAGAAGTCAAAGATTGAAGATTAAATGCGAGAGATTTGTAGAGTTTTTCTAAATTTGAAGAAGTGGGAATGTTTTTCATGATTCCCGCCTTTGTTTTCTGAGTTACCTATAAATATGTGCTCAAATCATTATCTCATTTGTAATTTTTTACACATGCGGAAAAGGTGGAGCACTGGAGAATTCATTGTGAAAAGATCCTACCATCTTGAAGAAGTTTCCTTGAGTGTTTGAGAAGATGAGAATCCAGATTGAATATTCAGAGTGAGAATTTGTGCCGAACTATCATTATCTTGTTGAGAAGACCAATTTCAGAATATCAGATTCAAGGAAACCAGATTTAGAATTCAGAGTGAGCATTTATGCATAACCATAATTATCTTGCTGAGAAGATAGGTTTCATAAAATCAGATTCATGAAATTAAATTGAAGTTTTGGAGTGATCATTCAGAGTGAGCATTTGTGGAGAAACTTACCAAAGTTTTTTTTTCTTGTGTTTGGATCATTTTTTCTTTAAGGAAACATTGTAAACTGACGAGAGTCAGTATAATCTTTCCTATCGGGAGATAGGTGTCCAACGAGAGTTGGCACAATTTGTATTCACTTCTTCATTATAGTGGATTTCCATAGACCCACAAGAGTGGCTATGGAAAATATGTAGGTTCTCTTATTGAGACCGAACCTTGAAAATATTGTGTGCCTTTCTTGGTTTTACTTTCTTGCATGCTTGAGTATCTTGCTAAAGGTTGATAAAGAAATAAATCTTAACAGGTTGCAAGGGTTAAGTCTGTTAAAGTCTTGAAACTTATAAAAGTTAAACAACTGATTCAACCCCCCTTATCAGTTTTCATTTGATCCTTGGAACTTCAAGCTGTATCAGAGGGAGGTTCCCATGTTTAATCCTTATCATGGAGAATATCAATTCTGTCAATAGTAGAGGAATTACTATGTTATATAAAAAGAATTATTATGGATGAATAAATTGGATGATTTCTTATCTCCTATCTCTTGGCCTTGAAGTTTCTGATGCTGCTTCTATTTATTTTCCACCTATTGAGAAAAATGTATCTATGACATTTACTGATAAGAGAAACATAGAAGATGATGGAAAGGAAATAAATTCAATTCTCATGTCCTTATCAGAAAATTTTTTATCACAAGGTGATGGGTCTCACAACATCAAAAATCATGTGGGACAAGAAGGAAAGTGTTTTTGAAGGAAACACAAAAGTCAAAAAAGGCCATGCTGCAAATCTAGGGTAGTAAGTTTGAAGACATCAGGATGAGAGATGATGAAACAATTGATGAATAATTCAACAGAGTTAATGAAATTGTATTCACCATCAGGGGATTCGAAGAAAACATGGAAGATTCTACAATTGTGAAGAAACTTATTAGAAACATTCAAGGTAGGTTTGATTCTAAAATTTCATCTTTATAAGATAAGGATGATTTATCTCTTGATGAAATTGTAACTTTCTTGTAGCCTATTAAATGAGGAATGCTCCAATATTTAAGAATAAGATGAATTGTTAAATGGCTTTTGAAGCTATGAGAAAGATAAAAATCCAAGATGATGAAAAAGCTGACCCTTTTGAGTCTGTTGATAAGAAATATGAAGAGTTTAGTGAAAAAATCATGTCTCTCATATCAAAGAACTATAGAAGAGGAAGAGGAAAGTATGGAGGGAAACTTCCTCTCAGATGTTCTGAGTATCGTGTAATTAGACACTTTTCTATAAATTTCCCTATGAAAAAAGATGGAGAATATCAAGATGTTTCTAATGATAATTCTTATTGGAAGAAGTATAACAAGAATGAAAAAGAAGATAAGACATCAAAAGAATTCAAGAAGATGTTTTCAATAATGAAATAATGTATGTTGAGAAACAAGGTTGAATCGGAATCATCTGACAATGATTCCTCGGAAGATGAAAGTAAAGAAAGATTCAGAACCTTCATTAAAAAAGTTGAGAAAACAAATATTTACTTAGAAAGTGAAGAAGGTGGTGAATAATCTAACAAATAATATCAACTATGATCTGAAATCCTTTCATGTCTTGAGAAAAATAAATCGCTCATGAAATAAATTCCTGTGATGAATAAAAATTATGAATAAGTTCATGATGGAAGTAAAGATGTCACCAAGAAGGAAGATGAATACATTCAAAAAAATTTCTGTTACAAACATAAAATTTTTGAACAAGGAAAGTGGATTGAAGATCTTCGCAAGAAGCTGGATGATAATGAAGAAGAAGCAAACAATGAGGAATCAAAACTCCTTGATTCTGAAAATACCCTGAGAATGATGAATGAAAACTTTAAGAATGCTACAAAAGTAAAAGATGAGACATCTAAAAATGTTGTGAAGGCTCATTATGCGAATGAGGTGAAATATTCTCTTACCAAAAATAATGTTTCATCTGATTCTTCAAACATTTCCAGATTCAGAAGAAGTGTTAGTAATTATTGGGTGGAGAAAGGATGTAATAAATCTATCAATACCATAAAATTAGAAGACTCGCTCAAAATAAGAGATCGCCTAAATCCTGGGTTTTCTAGAGCTGAAATAAGCTATCAACCTCAACAAAGTTTCTATAATGAATGAAAATTCATCAATAGAAAATCAATATTTGAGGGATATTGCTGGTGTTGTGGAATATATGGGCATAGAGCTTATAATTTTTGGAAAATTTATCTCTACTCGGAAGAAGGTTTGAGAAAAGTTAAAGAAATAGTAACTCTCCGTACTAACAGAATGTGGAAAAGGTGAATACTCAAGTTGTTTGAAACATTCCCACAAAGAATCAATTTGAATGTTCGGAAGAAGTTTGTGGAATATGTGATAAGTTTGGTCATCATGCCGAACGATGTATGACACTCCTTCCAGAACAAGTTTCTTATGATAAGAAAAAAAGAATGATGAAAATAAGAAGGTTGATGAGAGAGCATTATTGTTGAGAAAGATTTGAAAGAAAGTAAGAGGAACAAACCATGGATTCTTGATATCTATTGATCTTCACACATGACAGGTGATATAAAAATCTTGGAACATGTTGAAATTCATGATGGAAGAGTGGTTACATTTAGAAATTATAGTTCCCTAAAAATTAAGGGAAACAGAACGATAGAGATTTAAGCCGAGGAACTGAAATCTAAAGAAGTATTGCTTGTTGATGGGCTAAAACATAACATGCTTAGTGTAAGTCAATTTTGTGATGATGGAAAAGAAGTAATCTTCATAATGGATTCTTGTATCATCAAAAGTGTGAAAAATTGCAAAGTGATTAAAAAAGGAGAAAGAACTAGTTGGAATCTATTTCAAATTGGAGAATCCAATAACCCTTGTTATTTGAGTGCTGAAAATGAAAATAATATGTGGTATGGAAGACTTGGCCACCTTGGGCAGAAGAACATGAGTAAGATTTCTAAAGTTGATACTGTTTAGAATTTTCCAGAACTGAAAAGAATAGATGATGATGTTTGTATTACTTTCCAGAATGGAAAGATGACTAATAAAGGCCATAAAAGAGTTGAGATTCAATCTAACAAACCACTTGAGGTTATTCATTCCGATCTGTGTGGACCGATGAGACATCAATAAAATAAAGAAGATATATACTTTATCACTTTTATTGATTACTTCACTCAGATGACAATCATCTTGTTCATGATGCATAGGTCATAGGCTATTGAAATGTTTAAATTCCTCAAAAGAGATGTCGAGAATGAATTGGGGGCTCATATAAAGAAATTATGAATAGACAATGGTACCGAATTCACAAGCAATGATTTTGAAACATAACTAAGGAAGCATGGTATCAAACATCAGTATAGTTCTCTCTATACACCACAACAAAATGGAGTTACAGAAAGGAAAAATAGAAGCATGTTGGAAATGGGAAGAAGTATGTTATCAAAATACAAACCTTCAAAATTCTTTTGGATAGAAGCTATTATCACTACTGTACTTGTTCAAAATAGATTCTTATTAAGACCAGAAACCTACATGACTCCTTATGAGATATGGCATAATAAAAAACCTTCTTTTAATAACTTCAATGTTTTTGGAAGTCCATGCTTGCTCAAAATAAAAAATCCTAATTTAGGAATGTTTGATGAGAAAGTTGAAGAAAGAATATTTATGGGTTATTAACCAAATGGAATAAGTTACAAATGCTAGAAAAAACGTTTATAGAAGTTGGTGGATTCATATTATGTGAAGGTAATTTAAAATCCATGTTCCTTCACAAAATTTGTTAAGAGTACTGAGGAAGATAAATCATAGAATCCCCACAAGAGTGAGAGTGACTCAGATAAGACACATGGGGAAGAAAGTGATGCTGGTAAAGGAAATGTGAGTTTTCCTACATTAAAAAAACATGTTGAACCTGAAAATATTATTAGGGATCATAAGGCTCCAGTTCATACAAGAAGGAAGCTGAGATTAGAAAATTAGACTTCCCTTATCTCAAAAGTTAAACCAAAATTAGTTTCAGAATCTATTCAACATAAAGAATGGGTGGATGCTATGATTGAAGAACTAGATCAGATTGAGAATAATGAAACATGGTAACATGTTCCAAGGCCAGTAAATAATAATGTTATCGGAAACAAGTGGGTTTACAGAAACAAATTGAATGAGCATGGAGAAGTTACAAGAAACAAAGCATGGCTTGTGTGTAAAGGGTATGCATAAGTGGAAGGTGTGGATTTCAATGAAACCTTTGCCCCTGTTGCAAGGATGGAAACTATTCAAATGTTTCTTGTAGTGGCTTCTCATCGGAATTACAAGGATTATCATATGGATGTAAAGTCATCTTTCTTAAGTTGTGAGATTGAGGAAGAAGTATACATTGAACAATCTTGTTGGTTTTTTCTTGATGATGATGAAAAAAAGTTTGAAAATTGAAGAAGGCCTTGTATGGGTTGAAACAAGCTCCATGAGAATGGTTTTCAATGCTTTAAAATTCTCTGAGAAAGATGAACTTTTCTAAAGGAAAGGTTGACATGAACATTTATGTTAAAGATGTAGACTCTGGAACATTAATTGTAATCATTTATGTGGATGATATATTTTTTTCTAGAGATGATGAAATGGTTTGTGAAGAGTTTGATGAAGAGATGAAGGAAAATTTTTAAATGTCAATGTTGGGAGAATTAACATTCTTCCTTTGCTTACAAGTTCAACAACAAGAAAACTACATTTTCCTATCCCAAGAAAAGTATGCCAAAGAACTATTAAAGAAGTTTCTAATGTAAGAATCAAAGGATGTTTCAACCCATATCTCATTGAGCACAAAGTAGAGCAAAGATGTGTCAGGAAAATTGTGAATCAGAAAGAATTTTGAATGTTTATAGGAAGTCATCTCTATCTTATAGCTTCAAGGCCTGATATTGCTTATGCAGTGAATCTCTATTCCCGATATCAAAGTAATCCAAAAGAATCACATATGTTGGTAGTTAATAGAATTATAAGATATATTAAAGGAATAACTTCACATGGGTTGTTATACAAGAGAAACAATGAGATGAAGTTTCATGGTTATACTGATGCCGATTGGGCTTGTGATTGTAATGATAAAAAATAAATATCAGGAGGAACATTTTTCATAGGGAAATGTTGTGTGAGGTGGCATAGTAAGAAACAAAGCTAAGTAACCTTAAGCACAGCAGAATATGAATATGTTGTAGCTACTCAGGCTTTTACTCAAATGATGTGGATGAACGTTCATCTGGAAAATTTGAAAGTGAAAGTTTCTAAACCTTTGAAGATACCGTGTGATAAAAATAGTGCCATTGATATTTCCAAGAATCCGGTTCAACATTCAATATCAAAGAATATTGATATAAAGTATCATTTTTTAAAATAGAAAGTTTATGTTGGAGAAGTCTTTCTAGAATATATTTCAACAATGTATCAAATTGCTGATATTTTCACAAAAGACATGTCAAAGGAGAGGTTTGTTGAATTGAGGCTACAACTCCATGTTCAGCCTCCTCCCATGACTTCCTAAAACTCATAAGGAAGTTAACCCCACCGTTCTTTGGATTATGTTGAAAAAGGGGGAGAGTAAGTTTTCTTTTATCTAAAGATGTGGTTATCATATAATGGTGGAGAGAGAAAGAAAAATGAGAGAGGAAAAGAAAAGTGATAAAGATAAAGATAAAAGTTGAGGGGGATTTTGAGTAAGGTGAAGTTTATCTTTACATGGCCTCAAAATTTTCTTGTCACCAAGGGATGCAAATCCTTTAAAAACATTACTTTATCCAGTAGTGTGGTGTTAGAAAACACTTTTTAAGAAGGGCTATGTTTTGGTAAAATTTAAGAACTTGAGGTGTAATTTTTTTGAGAGGTGAAATATAGTTAACAAGGGTTTCTAACAAATCCAAATGTAAATATTGAAGAACTTTTTTGTTGTTTTGTTTAATAATGTTTTGTATTTGTTGAAAACTAATCTTTTTGTTGAAAAATGTTTTTGAGTTACAAAAAATATGAATTTGTTGGATACTGATGATTTCCTTAAAGAAGATTATGTTAATGAATAAGAATTTAGAAGTTAAGAAAGTGACTCAAGATTTCTAAAATAAATCAGATGATGCTTTGCTGATTTTAAAGTTCCCACAAATAATGAAAATTTCAAGATAAAAGTTGGTTGAAGAAATGGTGAAGAAGATTGGGGTTTTTCTCTGAGAAAAATTCTATGAAATTTTGGATCCAGAAATTTGGAATGAAAATCGTGAGCCAGAAATTCGAAATAACAATCCTGAGCCAGATATTCAGAATGAAAATTCTGAACCAGTTTTCATAAACAAGTTTTCCTAAACCTATTTTCTGAAACTAAAATTTGGAATCTGTTTCATGAGCCAAAAATTCAGAGTCTACTTCTGAGCCAAGAATTCAGAGTCTACTTCCTGAACCAGAAGTTCGGAGTCTACATTCTAAACTTGAATTTTGGAGTCTACTTGCTGATATTGAAGTTCAGAGTCTACTTCCTAAACCTGATGTTCATAGTGTACTTCCTGAGCCAGAAATTCGGAGTGTACTTCGTGAACCCGAAATTCTTAGTGTACTTCCTAAGCTAGAAATTTGGAGTGTACATCCTCAACCAGAAATTCAGAGTGTACTTCATGAACTAGAAAATTGGAGTATACTTCCTGAACCAGAAATTCCGAGTGTACTTCCTGAACCAGAAATTCAGAGTGTACTTCCTGAGCCAGATATTCGAAGTGTACATCCTGAACAAAAAATTCGGATTGACAATCCTAGGCAACATACTGAGAAATTTGCAATGACAATCTTGAGAAACATGCTGAGTAATTCGGAATGAAAATTATGAGTTCAAGAAATCCGGAATTTCAACTTTTCTTAAATCATAGAGAAATTTAAAGAGATTTTAAGAAGTAATATATTGAAGATTAAATGTGAGAGATTTGAAGTCTTTTTTGAGATTTGAAGAAGCGGGAAAGTTTTTCAAGATTCCCGCCTTTCTTTTCTGAGTTGCCTTTAAATATGTGTTTAGATCATTCGATCATTGGTAATTTTTTACACAAGCAGAAAAGGAAGAGTGCTAGAAAATTCATTGTGATAAGTTCCTACCATCTTGAAGAAGTTTCCTTGAGGGTTTGAGAAGAAGAGAATTCGGATTGAATATTTAGAGTGAGAATTTGTGCAGAACCATCATTATCTTGCTAAGAAAACCGATTCTAGAATATCGGATTCAATGAAACCGAATTGAGAATTCAGAGTGATCATTTGTACAGAACCATCATTATCTTGTTGAGAAGATTGGTTTTTAAAAATCAGATTCAAGAAATCGGATTGAATATTTAGAGTGATCATTCAGAGTGGGCATTTGTGGAGCAGCTTTTCAAAGTTCTTATTCTTGTGTTTGGATCATTTGTTCTTTAAAGAAACATTGTAAACTGATGGTATTTAGTATAATATTTCTTATCGGGAGATAGAATGTGTCCAACGGTTGTTGGAACAAGTTGTATTCACTTCTTCATTAGAGTGGATTTCCATAGACCCACGAGAGTGGCTGTGGCGATGACGTAGGTTCTCTTATTGAGACCGAACCTTGTAAATATTGTGTCCCTTTCTTGGTTTTCCTTTATTGCATGCCTGAGTTTCTTGCTGAAGGTTGATAAGGAAATTATTCATAACAGGTTATAAGGGTTAAGTTTGTTAATGTCTTGAAACTTATAAAAGTTAAACAATTGATTCAACCTCCCCCCTTCTTAGTTGTCATTCGATCCATGGAACTTCAGAACCAATAAGGGTTGGATTAAAATTTAGGGAAACCATGTGCCAACCATGTATATATCCTATTCTACAAATTGAAAACATTTCACAAGGTCATGAGGCTTGTGGAACACAATTAGGGTAAATTGTTCATCCGACTTCACCCCATTATCCTGCCTCACATGGTTTGGATTGGCAGTGCAGGCTTGGATGAATGATTTCTAGTAACTGTGCAACTTGGTGTGTCTATCCAATTGCCGGGGTTCTGAGATATGAATAATTTATATATAGACTTTAAACCATTCTGCTTTAAATTTAAATCCATGTTAGCTCCATAATAATGAATTTGAAAAAAATTCAAGGTTTCATTCCTCAAATAATGACCATGTTTTTAAAAATAAATAGTCATCTCAAAATTCCAAATAGATTGAAAACATAAGGGGACTAGATTTTTAATATTATTTTCTAGAAACATTCATTGTTAAATTATTAAAGAAACATCCCCTTAAATTAAATAATTAAATACAATGGTTATCTAGAATAACCCAAAACTATTTTTATAAATAGGGAATCATTAGTGGGAGGTGAAAATATTTACATGTGTAAGAAAATATTTACAATAAATGATGTGTATTTTTTATAGATCATTCATAACCAAAATTTGAATGATCCTAAGAAATTAGAAAACTATAAAACCATAAATCTTTTTTGTTTTAAAAGGTCCATCAAATCATCAGAAATTTGGTTAATAGATTAATTTTTTTTATCGAGATCCTTTTACTATAGTTGAGGAATTTACTCATCATCTAGATAAATAACATAAAAGATATAATTACATGATAAGTATAATTTCATTCAATATTCAATTTGTATTACAATCATATATATTTCCCTAAATAATGAGTATTCAAGATGAATTTTTTTATATTCTTGATTCATTATAAAAATAAATTCATAACATCATTATCTTCCATCAATAGATAACTGCCTATACCTCCTACATTAGAAAATTATCCAAAAAAACAAAGGTTTTTCATGGTAATGTAATTATAAAAATCAATAACCATAATATGATGTAATACAATAGAAATAATTAAGGACTAAATAATTAAAACTAAATTTCAAAAAAGATTGTTTTTTAAATAACTAACATTTAAATTATTCAGAATAATATTGATTGAGATTAAAAAAAATGATTAAAATTATTTCATCACATATACATTCGGGACAAATTTATAATTAAAAAAAATATATACACTCATAATGTCTCATACCATGAATGTAAATGAAATAGTCATATAATACCCGTCATATTTTATTAATTTTCTATAAATGTCCCAAATCCTCATAAGTCAAACTATGTTTCCAAAATATAATTAATCATTTAATCCAAAAATTTGGTCCCATAAGATTATTTTTACCTTAACCATATAATGATCCAAATACTGTGTCATTTAAAAAAATGTTATCACTTAATCACCAAATTAATTTTCCATCCCACATAAATATATATGATAAAACATATGTTCACCACATAAAATTAATCTTTATTTTTAATTTCATAATACGTAGGAAATCACATAGGCTAGTGGTAGTAAAACCAACCTTGTCATCCATCTGTTGTGGGTTCAAGCCTCATAACCTTCCCAGATGTGATAGGTTTTCATCTGGCATGTGGGTTGTAATTTTAATAATATTATTTTAATAAAATTACTATGAAATTCCCAAAAAATATATACATCCACAAAATATCATCAATCATAAAATTAGTTTTTTAGTATAAAATTCATTTTTTAGTATAAATATTTTTTTTACTAAAATAATTATTAAAGTAAATATTTGAAAATCTAATTGAATAATTGGAAATAAAAACAAAAAAAATTAAATTTTCAGAATAATCCAAAATTATTATCAATTTTAAATTATTTATGTTAATATATTGTTAAAAATATAAATCATTATTTCCATTTTTCATTGAAATCCAAATCTTTTTGGAATAGTTTCAAAATTTCACCATTGAAATTTTTTCATATACTTATTTAAAAAATATATTTCTTTTATTAAATGAAATTTCTAAAAGTTCAAGACATTAAATATACTTTTCACTAACAAAAATAAATAATTTTTTTGAATAAAACATATATTTCAAGAATAATATGGAATTAATAAAAATCAACTGTTCATTTACTATGAATTAATCAAAACATTTGTTTTTATTAGAATCATTATAAATTTTTAATGAATTAGTTAATCCCATTCAAACCATCCAATTTAATTGCAATTTCATAATAGTCATATTTAAATAATAATATTTCACGATTCATTTAGGATAGTGGTTTTATCAAAAACATGTTAAAAATGTCTTTCTTTTAAAATTATCTAGATATTAAAAAAGGATACTTATTATTGATTTTGATCACTTTTAGTTCACAATATGTAATTTAGAGTTTCATTGATACATATTTATTATTAATAAAAAATAATGTGTCCACCCCATGGTGATGCACATGTCTAAATGAATCCCTTATTAATATTCTCTTGACATTTCTTCATTTATCCAATGCAATCAGTTCCATTCAATATAGAATAATTTTAATGTGTACAGAAGTATGTATGAGTGATATTTGAACTTATCTTATAGACTTACAAAAATAAAGGGGAATTATTTTGGAAAAAACATCAATAAACTCTTATACAATAGAAATATCGTCGATGTTGAGTTGCCTCCCAACTAGCTGAGATAAAAATCCACTTTTCATTGGAATCAATACCCATATAATGGATTAAATTTACATTATATGTTCATAGATATATTTTTATTGATATATTATCATATGTTGGATTGGAAAATCAAATACATCCTCCATTTCTCTGTAATTTATGTGCTATTTTTATAAAGAAATGCAATTTATTTCATAGATAACATAAAAATAAGATGGAGGGTGAATAAAAATATTTTTAGAAATCATATTCCCAAAAAATTCAATTAGAGAAAATTCATAGACTATTTATTTGATAATCAATCCATTAGGGGTTTTCAATACTAATTAATCATCTAATCATTAAGGATATAAATTTACATTCTTATGGGATTTTTTAATGATAATAGCATTTCAATGTCTAAGATAAATTTAGATAAATTAATATTGTTGGGTACCTTAACCACATAAACTCAATAATTCCATATTCGGTCGATTAATAAATATAAAATATTTATCATGACTAGAAAACATAGTTGGTAGTATTGATCAATAGTGAAAAATCAGTCATAACATCTCAAAATCATGACACCTTATTTTAATCCAATGAACTGTTAGGTTTAACCTAGGTAATACATGGTTTTAATCTATTTAAATACTTCATGGTGTTTCATAATGCAACATTAAATTAAACGAAGAATATCCCTTGAGAGAGTCAAACTAGGAGCATTGTAGGTTCACAATCACTATGTATAAGAATGAATGTCTATATAAACTTGGCCAAATATTTTATGGTTATTACCCCTATAGTAATATATACCAAAAAACAAACCAAAATACTGTATATATACATTTATATAATTCTTAGAAAACAATATAATCTATTACTTATCAACAATTTGGGTTATTATTTAGCACATAGACTTGTTCCGATGGTTTTTAACAAATTTATATAATACAATTCTCTAATGATTGATGAAACACATCATATGATAAACAAATTTAGTGAAAAATAATTTTTACTCAAATATATTAAATATTAATATATGAATATTCATTACATTTTTTAAATAAACATTTATGGACTATAAACTATGATAATAATTGGAATCCAAATAGTTAACCATCATATTTAATGAAATATCTTCAATATCTCCTGACAATATCGTACAATATAGTACTCCTCATATTGATACCCAGTATGAAACCTTGTATCATGACCATGTGAAATGGAACATTAGAATAAGGTAATCTTATATTATCAATAATATTAATAAGGGGAGATATAAATGATCCCTTTGGCGTAACATGAGAAAAAGTGTATGAGAAGTTGAGCAAAACATTTGACACCATACCTAACATATAATAGATCATAAAATTGAGTCATCAAATAAATCATGGTAGTTCATATTAAAGAAATCATAGAGTAACAAAATAATAAGATCCTAGAGATAATAACATTGGCATTATAAAATTTATTTTGGAAAATACATAAGAATAAAAATCCTTTTCCCTAGTAGTTTGGAATGGAATCCAAAAATATCATAGTGGATTGGGTTCACTCCATTTTCACTCAATTTGTTAGCAATGTTTCACTCCCAATATTGGAAAAGTGTGTTGGGTTCACTCTTAATTTCATCAAATCATTTTTCAAGGTTCCATCTCAAGACTACTATAGTTTGTATACTTCTTTTCTAAACTATGTTCACTACACATTCAATTAATTATTATCTACTTAGATACCCGTATTTAACTAATTAACTATAGGGATATATAATTATAGGGTTAATCATATCATAATTAAAAACATACATATGGGTTACTTAATGGAACAAAAATTCATCAATCAAACATTTCATAACTTGTGGAAGGGACGATGGTTTTATATTCACTTCATCATTTCTTCATATCATAACTCATGGAATATAAATATGATTAATAAATAACTCATCATCAAATTAATAAACTATAAACTGAAAACCTAATGCTGGTATTTTTGGATAATATTCCCACTAAGTCATATTTAATATCACAGGTTGTTACCATAGATGAAAAAAATTCAAATGAAATCTATAATATTTTGTTTGAAGAAACAAGACTTTTCAATTTGAAATAAATTAAATAAAATATAAAAATTACAAATATAATGTATAAAAAATTAACTTTAAAATGAAACATTGTAACATTTAATGAATTTTTAAAATCATTTATTGGTAATGGTAGGGGTAAATTTTATTCATGTTGTGTACTCTAAAAGAAAATCTTGTTTTCATGTTTTTGGAAACAAGAAAAATTACCCACATTTAAAAATGAAAATATAATTCCATTTATTTTTTTCCGAATTTCAAATTTTGTTTAAAATAAAATCAAATAATCATATGAAAATATTATAAATATCTTGGAAAATATTTTTATAAACAATATATAATGAAGAAAAGGTATTTTTAAATTGAATCTAAAAAAATAATGTCTATTGTCCATAAAAATGGTTTTCAATCTATTGATATATCAATGAGATGAATATGGAAGGATGAATTGAAATCTATAAAATAAGAAAATTAAAAGAATATTATTAATTTACTTGTTATTTATGTTATAAAATTTCATCATCAGTTACTTAATCATAATCCACCCGATATATATTGAGATTTTAACAAAAATCACTTACCTCGAGTTGGAATTTCTATGGAGACACTAAAAAATCATTTATAATAAATTTTATTTCATTATAATTCTATAATGATTCAATAAAATACTTATAATAACAAATATGATCCATTTATAATATTTCAAAACTCATATATAATAATATTTCATTATTGAATCTTTGTTTCACGGTGTCCTGAGTTTCATTTTTTCAGGGTAATTTCAATTAGGAAGCTATGATCCCTGAACTGTGATCATGGTTCAATAATATATTGAATTTTAATGATTATATAATTATAAATTTTGTTTAATATATATAGATATTTATTTATTCATTCATAAACAGTATAGGTATAAAATTAATTTGCACCATTCATAGATATAGTAAGCTGTACGAATATATGAGCGTTGTTTTTTACTTTTTGATGAATTGGATGAAATAAAGGTAAATAATAATTCAAATTTTATGGAATCATTATTATATCATACATATCATATATAAATATAAAATATATCCTTATTTCCATCCATGTAAAATTGACATGAAAATTTAATAACATCATTTTGTGGACATGGTAGTCCACATGTATTCACGAGCATCAATATCTTTTCTAAAATATTATATGATAAGAAGATAGATATTATATAATAATCAACACAATAATAAATTTATCATAAGTATCATAAATAAAATTTAAACTAATTATAATAAACATTTATGAAATATGGGGATTGAAAAGGAATTGAATCTCTATTATGAGACAACAATACACATATTTGCATGATTAACAATTTCACATCCCATTTGAAAGAAAAGTGGGAGAATAGTAATGGTTAAATAATAATAACACCATTTAAATATATTAAAGAGATTGAAGATGTTATTATATTATTACTACCATATAGGTATAGTATTTATGAAAATAAATAAATTTAATGTGGTCAAGTTTCATGACACAACTTGTTTAGTTGGCCTCCTATATATCTTTTCTTATGGACCCTTATAATGGTCTTTTAAAACAAAAAAAAAATAAAGTTCATGGATATGGAAGATTATGAGATAATTTATCAGGTTTTGGTTGATCTATATTTCTCAATGTACTGTAATTAAAATAATTGATGTGTGTTATTTAATTAGTGGTGGAGAGGACAGAATCAAAATTTCATAAAGGTTCACAAAATAATAAAGTCATTCCCAAGAAAAATGCTTCCATATGGATGGACGTCAGTTTTTTTGGTTAGTATTAGTTAAAAATATCCCCATAAATTAAGATTTATAATGTTTAACTATAAAATATACCCTTATATTAGGGTTTATCCCCAACTAAAATTTTTAAACGTGTTGAAAAGAAATTTTCTAATGCAAATGTTTTATTAAGATAAATGATTTCCAATAAAAAATAAAACAAATAATTTATTAAAATGAAATTAATTTGATTATTAATAATATAAATTAATTAATAATAATTTAATAACCAATTTAAAACAAAATATAAAAGTGTATATTCATTTATTGAAAACACGGTTTCAATAAAAATCATGATTTTCTCTATTCATTGATAAATCATTTTTTTGAGAAAATTCATAAAAATTAACTATAATATAATTCTTAAATTTTTATTTTAGAAACTAATTTCATGTAGTAAAATATATTTTTAGAAATTTAATAAGAAATAATTTTACTATTTTCTCACAAAAATAAATAGCAATAATTTTGTGGCAAATGTATTTTTAAAGTATATAATGACTTTACTAAAAATTTAGTGCTTGTTTTACAATATATTTTATTTATCTCAATAATTTATACATAATATTAAAATTTTGGTTATTCATATACACTATACCAATTTAATGGCTTGGTTAAAATACTATAATATATTAATGTTCAATTTAGACTCTGGTTTATGGGTATCACAAGCTGTTGAAGAAGTTAAATTTAATTGGAATGAAATATATAATAAAATAAAATGGTGTAAAAATATGAATATTTAATATGGGTTATATAGAGATAAAAAAGTTATTTCTAGAATAACATAAAAATTATCAAGAGTAATATTGGGTAAGATTTACAATAATCATGTTAAAATTAACATTATATTGAGATAAAATAATAATATAATAATAAATTATCATCAATAATAAAATCATCAAGCTAGTGATTTATTAATGTAGTAGTACTATAGTAATAATGTAGCAGACACTATACCAGGCACTTTTTCAGGTACTGTTCAGTACTATAGTAACCCAAAATATTCATTTGTTTTGTCTTTCAGACCTCTGTCTTGGGCCTCAGGTCTTTTAAGGCCTTTGGGCCACTCAATGATTTCGGGCTAGTAAGGCTTTCGGGCCACCTCAAGGCCCTCAAGCCACCACATGTAGGTCTCAATGAACTAATAGACTCCACATCAAGGAGACAGTAGATAAGGATACAAAGCAGGAACATTCACCAGAGAAGAAGCTAAAGGGATATGTCAGAAAGAGAGGGTATAGAATTATCATTGCAACATTCCTCTACATGCATGGAATGCCTAACCAAAAAATACATGCAAAGGTGGAGATGCAACATCACGATGATGAAGCTGGGGAGGAGTAGTTCTATGTAGTTTTAGTCTGAATATATCTTAAGAACTATAGGTCTTGTAATCCTTATGTCTATGGGACTTATAAGGTTTCCCCACATTCCATGAATGGTGAGTTATCAAAAATAAATGAAAATAATGACTTCAGGCCATTCGTAAAAAATATCCTCATTATCTCTTTGATTGGAGATATTATTTATATAAAGACCAAAATCATTAAATTTTATTAATTGAAGTATGGGTAATGAATTAGTCAGGACCTTTATACCTTCCATTATACTAGCCACCCTCTTTATCTCTCTGATATAATCATAGGATTGATGTAAAATCCTCCCACACATGAAACATTTCCATATCCCATTGTGAAATTTTTTTGGGTACTTCATTCCACATTCATGACATAATGGAAGTAGAATCTTCATTCCTCTATGGTGGATCACACATAGTCATGTTCAAAACTAAATCTTTCTCCTCATTAGGGGTCATAGATATTTATTATGGTTTAAGTATTTGGTTATAACTTATGACATATTGGTGATCCTATCTATAGAAATTTTAACATCAGATTCCATCCCATTTTGTTGAACAAGGGGAGAATTACCATATTATTCATCATATACACTAATAATATTTATTGTCTTTACACTAACTTGTATATAAAAAATTGAATAATAAAATTTGATAAACTTAATAAATACATAATAGGAAACTATAAAAATTTAAGAAGTAACTCATAAATTCCATGAATAACCTAAACTATGAATATATATGTTTCCTTTTAGGTTAGACATATTCATTTCATGTTAGTTCATTTAACTTAAATTTATTATATCCCCACATAATGGTTGATAAGGAAACAATTTAAACAAATAATATACCCCATGATTGTCAAAATAGTTGTGCAATTAGTCCCACCTGTGGTTCTTTGATTAAATATCAAATAAATAGTCAACCAATAATTTTCATGGTTTATCCCCAATGTTAATTTTTATCAAGGCATGTTTCCAATTAATTTTTTTCTAGAAAATGTTTTTATTTCATTGAATTTAAAAATTATATTTTTCCTAAAATTTGTGGTAGTTTTTTATATACATGATTTTTCCATTATATTTTCACTAATTTTATATTGTATTAATCCAAAATTATAACTAAAAGTACAACCCAGAATTAAAAAAACCCTTATCTAATACAAACAAAATTGATTAATGATAAACATTTCATTATGTTAGGTCATTTATATAAGATAAATTTTGAATCTTGTAAATAATATTATAATCCAAGTAATTATGGTTTTGCTTCCTTGGATATCAGGTACATATGGAAATCATTTTACACCATTTGATGAAATTTACCAATAATTACACCACTCTAAACAAAATTTTCTAATTCTCATAGGTTATAATCATCTTCAGAACCTCAATAATAGAATCATAAGGAAATAGTGAGCTCAAATTCCCAGAAAGAAAAAAAACTCATCATCATTTGTTCAAGAGGAAAATAATAATCATTAGAAATACATTGTGAATGTTTTATACAATTTTGAGTTTTTATTTATATCCTAATGTGGTTATAAATGTTAGGGTATTTTTAAATATGGAATTTTTTCAATATTCACCAAAAAATATTTCCATATAAATCCCAATAATTTACTTGACGTACATTTTGACATAATGAATTCAAAAAGGATATAATTTTTGTGAAATTAAAATTATAAAATTTAGGAACTAAAATTATAAACGGGATCATAAAATATTATGTGAAACTATTTTTTTATGAATATGGGGATTTAAATTATTTATTTTTCTTATTCTTTTGTTCAATAAATTACAAATAAATGTTTCACTAATTATATTGTTAATATTAATAATAGAAATTATAATTGTGTAACAATAATATATTTGTATATCTTCGATTAAATATGAATAGAGTACTAAAATGAAAATTTTTATAAAAATAAAATTTCAATTAATAAATGGGGTTAATAGTTATTTATATTTTCTAAAAGAAATTTTTATATTATTTATTATTAAAAATAATTTATTCTTTGATTAATATTTGAAATGATAAATGTTATATATTATTTTAATATATATTAATAACCTATTACAATTATAATAAAATGTTTATAACTTCCTAACTTATACTTACATAACCCCTCAAGATCATTCCATATTACTTATCCATAAGAAAATTTCTTGTTGATGTTGTAGGTGTTGATTTCGGTTGTAAGGATCTCATGGAAATTATAATGATCATCAAATTTTCTCACAAATTATTTCTCTCAAAATGTAATTGTTAGAGTTCAAATTGGGTTTGATAAAGGAAAAAATATACTGATGATACCTCCATTCTTTTCATAAAAAAATTAAATTCATAATGAAAACATAAACTACGTGATTTCATATATTTCAAATATATATATATATATAATTAATAATATTATTACTTATATTTATATCTGATAATTTAAATGATATATTATAATGATCACTTTAGAAATTTTTATTTTAATTTATCATGATTTCAATTTGGTTTTGTATTACATGTGAAATAATAACTTTATTATAGTATTTATTTAATTGTAAATTACTACTAAATTTTGGAAAATTTCATTTTTAACCCCTTAAATAATAATTTTTCATAGAATTTTATTGACCACCCATTGATGAAAATAAAATTTAGTGTCCAATTTACTATAATGAATCAAGATATATTTTATAGTGAGATATAAACCATAAAATCTTTGTAAATATATCTTTTTCCCTTAAATATTATTATGCATGATATTGGTTTATTATTCATTCATTTGTGACTAAAATATATCATAATTTACTGTCATGATTCATTGTGTTATTTTTTCCTATAGTGTTCATAGTTATCCTTGTAATAAAAAATTGATCAAAATTTTGTTTCATATATATAAAGTGATTACTATATTTTAATATATACTCTTGACATTTATACATAGATGATACATCTTGATAGAAAAATATTCATTACATTTCACAAGGCATGTTGCACAAGAAATAAACATAATAACAATAAAAGGGTTTGTGAAATATTACATAAAGTAGTAAGATTCTGTTCAAACTATTGACAAAAAATTAATCTAAATTCAATTAATTTAATTAAGAGATTTGTTACATGAAAACGATAGACCACATGGGATTTTTAGAAAGTTAATGAAGTGGGTGAGGGATAGTTAAGGGAGGACACACCCATATGGTCAGTAAAAAAAGGTTACCAACCTATGTTGTGTTTCTCCACAATATAAGGTCACAATGGTCATGAGAAACAACATAGATTGATTTATTTGGATATTTAGAGGAAACCCTAGAAAGGCCCAAATGCACGAATTAGTGGAGTATTCTATAGATTGCATCAAAACATGGGGATTTATACTAGACTACATAAATTAGGATTATAGAAGACAATTCATCAATTTTCTTCCCATGAATAATTCTAGAATGGAAAATTTCAAATAAATCATCAAATTAATTAAACATGGGGAAATATGGTTGCACCAAAATATACTTAAAATGATAAATAGAAACAAAAAAAAATAAGGTAGAGGAGTGTAGATCATAGATAAAGTCATATAATGCACCCAATAGTGAAGAATTTGGAGCTCGTATGGGGAAGACGAAAAGAATACGCAGATGATAGGAGAAGAGTGGGCTTCATGCAGCTAATTGAGAAGAAAATGATGGGTAGAATATGAAATATAGGTATATTGATTCCATAAGGGAAAAGGTTTATATCATATAATTTAGTAGTCCGAATGGTTTCACCACATGTTTGGACAAATATTTCACCAACCATGCACCTAGTTTTGTTCAAAGGGGGGCCTCACATGAGCTAGGTTCACTATTTTGATAGCTGCTTGCTAGCAGTGTCAAAAGCCTCTATCCATGAGGAAATAAAACTCCACAAGGGATAACGCATCCTTTAAAAAAATTTAGAGAGACCTTTAATCCCCTATCACCCCACTATAACACTTCCTCTGGTTTAGGGAAGTCGTGTGGGCTGGTTAGCATGGTCTATCCTAATCATACGACACAGTCTGCTTTTCCAATCATTGGTGCTCTGGGCTCCGAACCAGCCATAGAAACCCCCAGTGACCTCCATGAATCCCTTAGGTTGCATCAAAAGGGCCAAACCAAGTAGTTTTTTCTACAAAATATTTTTTCTCTCCTTTGAGAAAAACTAATATATTACAAATTATAGTGGGATAAAAATATATTTGTGAAAGTATATGAAATGATGAAACATAAAAATATCCCAAACATGGTGAATAAAATTTTCTTAAGAAAAATATTCAGTACATTACGATTAAAAGATATTAGTATATTAAATATTAGAATTATTTTTTACTCCATGTATCATCTTTAAAATATATTTCTTACCACCATTGAGTTTTATAGGAATCAAAATAAGTTTTTCTTAACATTCATAATACTATATATTCATTTATATCATTTCATGCATTAAAAGTGTAAAAAAACTAAAATGGTTAACATGAATGAAATTGAACAAATTCAATTTTATGAAATTATTATTGAATAATTTTAATTTTTATTATTGAGCACAAAAAACATATTAAATATCGTATAACTAATTTATATAAATAATTTAAACATAATTTCAATCTTGAAATATGATTTATTAAAGTGTTTCACATTAATATATACAACATCATAATTTTAAAAAAACATATTTTATCATTAAATTATAATGTATATATCCATTTTTTCATGTTGGATCCTCTAATTAATTAATAATATTAAGAATATATTCTCAAAAAAATTATAAAATTCATAAAAAATGCAATAATGAATAAAAATACAATAAAGTATTTATGAATAATCTATAGTTGAAAAAATATTGATTTTGTATCCCAATAACTAATATCAATAACAATTGAAATATATGAAATTATGTTAATGGAAATTGATAACAACTACAATCAATAAAAATGGTGGTTTCCAAGTTTTTTAAATCACATTTTATAACTATGAAAAACATAAAACTAGATTATATTAAAATAAGAATAGTTCATGGCTATAAATGTTAAAATAAAATATTAAATCATGTGATATTGATATATTATTTCTAATATTTGTTAAAAATTAAATTTTTAGAAAAATAAAATAAACCTAACAACCACTAAATTTTTTCTCAGTCATGAATAATGGAATTTAATGTCTTTGGTAGAAATATTTTGAAATCGTTGTAAAATAAAATTGATAGCATGGTTTATTATATGTGAACCCAATATTCTATATTATCATTCCATTATCTGTTTCGAA
This sequence comes from Viscum album, assembly GCA_963277665.1. Lineage (NCBI taxonomy): Eukaryota > Viridiplantae > Streptophyta > Magnoliopsida > Santalales > Viscaceae > Viscum > Viscum album. The sequence goes on from OY728150.1 coordinate 915,775,955, forward strand.
CTATAGTGAAGTGTATATGTCAGTCTATATGATAGAAAACACATGTATGAAATGAAAATTTATCCATTATGAAACCATTATTTTAAGTATAATAGAATTATTATTTCCTTCATTTTCATGTATAAATTTACAAAAAACTAAAATAGTTTATAACTATATTTACATATTTTACATATTTTTTTTTATATTTTTTATGAATTATAGATTAATATAATGAACATTAAAATACACTTTATCCGTGAAAAATAATAAGTTTGTTGACTTATTTTAGTCTAACTATACATTAGGATATTACAATGCATTTAAAAAAATAAAATCAATTTTATAAAATATTTATATTGAGATACCCAAATGGTTGAGTTGGTTGTTTTTTTATTCAATGAGAATTTCAAAATATATGTCTTGGAGGATTTAGTGATTGAAGAAGAATACACTCAATTATTATAATGATTTGGAATCCCATCTATTTGGGTAATGATGAGTGATGTTCCATCTATGGAATAACTACATATTTAGATCCTACATTGTAGTTAAAAATAGATCATTTTTGATCTAGAAAACATGACAAACAATGAAAAGTGTTGATTCATGTTGATAGATCTGTCTATAATTCTATATAGTGTAGTAGTATGAGACATATATAGAACCAATTACCTTAAATTTGGAATAATTTTTATTATAGAAGAGTTTGAAGCCAGTTCACAGTTTTGATAAAAATCATATTTAACTTGTGAGAGACCATCTAGGGAGTATTGGTGAATAAGGAGGAAATTACTCGTATTTAATATATCTTTAATAAAATTTTGAATTTATTTATAATTTAATATGATGATTAACAGTTTTCTGAGATTATTTTATGGAATCCCTTTGATTTCTGTTGAATTTCCTTATGTCTAGATTCACATGTAAAATATATTTCATTGTCATATAAAAGAAATATCAAAATGTTTTCTAAGATTAATATATATTTAGAAAATTTAATTGAGAATAAAATGAATTATTGAAGGATCCACACACACACAAACACATATATTATATTCTAAATATGATATATAAATATTTTTCCATTGAAGAGGGGTGTATGATATTTGGGTTCAAATATAGGTATTATATCAAATCCATAATATAAGTTTAAAAAAATGGTATATTTAATTTTTTTTTCTAGAGTCATATTATACATTAAACATTATTTCTAGAGTAATATGATATATATCATATTTATGATATAGAAAGATGATATATAACTAATTATTAGATGAAATCTTGAATATGGGAAAGGTAGTATGAAACATTGATATTTTGGTAAACATGAAATAAATTTTGAATAGAAATTGAAATATGGCAATGTGATGGATAATTAATAAGCTATTTGGGTCTCATATGAGACCCATGAGATAATTATTTATCTTATTTATGGACTTTATTTATAGGATAATTTGATATTTTAGAAGGAATAAAATTATGAGTTTTCAGAAATAAATTTTCTAAAGAATGAAATATATAATATATTACGATGAAGGTAATTTTAAAATATAAAAATAGAATGGTGTTATATTAATAAATTAATATATATATATAATTTTTAGAATAATAAATTTCATGAACATAGAAGAAATTTTTATTGCATTAATATATGTTTTCAAATATAGAAATTGAAAAACAATATTGGTGAACGAAGATGATTTTTTGGGATAATAAATCAACTTATACAAGAAAATTAATTTAGTATATTAATCACCATAAAATGAGTATGCTTTTAAGTTTTGAATTGAGAATATTGAGACATGATGTTATATAGTAATTAGAATGAATTTCATATCACAAATTGGTCTCTTGAAGACTATAACATCGTAATATGATATGTTACACATCACTACAATATTTTTAATTAATGAATTCAATATCAAATTAAAATTTCCATAAATATAGTTATTTATGGAATAAATTTATAAATATGTTCCATGAGTCTCTTGGGTGAATTAAATGGATAAATTTATTACCAGGGATAAAGTGAGATAAAAATAATTAAGGATATTTCTTCTAATATCGTCAAAACAATTGGTGGATGAAAAAGTAATATTGAAGAACATGTGATCACACCTACATGATAGATATGACAAAGAGCATCAAGACAATCCCCAATCATAAATTGAAGTATAATTTATATATTAATAGATATTTAAATTATATTCAATGATGTAACACATCAATATTTTGTGAAATATTTTATTTTTAATCAATTTAATAATTTTATTATTCTTCATTTCATACAACACTAAATATAGGGGTTTTATACAAAAACAATATTTTTATACTATATTACAAGCTACACCATGTTAACCTAGCACTAAATGATACACTTATACTATCTTAAACTACATGAAAAACTATGTTTTTCTTCTATTACAAAAATTATTGATCCCAAATGATTGATATTGTTTTATGTAGGACAAAGTTTTCAAAAAAAAAATATTAGTATTATTATTAAAATATTATTTTAATTATCACACAGAAATTATAATGGAATACATAATTGAGAATTACTCAATAAAAAAAATATTGTTTAAAAAACTATATAAAATGAATCATTTGGTTAACAATTAGTCGGAAATGATGTTAAGAAGTATTTGAGAAGAAAGAATGTCTTTTTCAATGAATACATTACTCCAACGTACAAACATAGTTTAATGTCAATAAATTAAAAAAAAACTTATTATGAATGTTTTAATGACATTTATAATATATATATATATATTTAATATTTGTTATACTCATCCAAAATATTTTATTGTATTACTAAAAAATAAATATAACTATTTGAATAAAAAGTGGTATTTTTTATAAAATGAAATTCTACCTTCTATTAATAGTTAACACATTATAAATATAATTTTTCAAACATTAATAATATTTATATTAAATAATAATATTCATTTTTTAAATATTAATATCAAAATCTACTTTATGTGAACTGTTATAATATTTTTGAGAACTTTTAATTTTGGGATGAATTGTTAAAAACACTGAATTTTAATTCCAACCATCCTTTTTGTCAAATTTATTTATGTTGTTAAATTATATTTCAATATAGGTTAAATTTATAATAACATAAATTATACATCAATTAATCTAATTTATGTCATTGTTATGAATTTTACATTGAAATTGGATTAAAATGATTCAATTTTTGGACATTATCACAATAAAACCCTGCTATAATAACACATGTGTAGGATTAATTTTAATTTATTTTCTACCAATTATAAAATTATAATTTAAAAAAATGGATTCCATATTTTAATTTAATTTAAAGTTTAATTTTTAATTTGGTAAAAATAATTTTTGAGAAAAAATATTTTTGAAGTTAATTAAAAATAATTACATTCATTAACATTAAAACGAGCATAATTAATGAGTAATCATAGAAAATAAGGTGTAAAATAAACATACTTCGGTACATAAATTATTTTCATCAAATATTTCGACCCTGAATGTGATAATAATATTTAGTTATCCATTTTTATCCCTTTTTGGAGATGTAAAATGTGGTTAATACATAATTCATTTCATGAATAGCCAATATGTCCATTCCCCCTCTTATAAAAGTCTTCCTCCGCTCCCCATTTCTTTACACCTCCCAAAAAAATTTCTATGAGATTAAACCTAACCCAATATCCTCTCAAATAACATCCCTTCATATTATAATCCTCTATTTTGTCATAAATAAACCCAAGGAATACCTTTGGTGAAAATTAAAAGTAGTTAACCAAATAAGTGGTGACATCTTTTCTCAAACTCGTTGGTTTTATTTTTAGTATCCACCCCATCAGCACTTATTGTTACTTGATAATACAATAATATATGTATAATAAATATACTAAGATGTTTTATTCTAATTGGTCTACCTACACCTGAACACACTTCCATCAAATTGGTTAGAAATATACCATTCTTGTGTACAGTTAACCACCTGCTAATGAAATGATGTTGTCCATTTTTCTTTACTAAATCTCAAGGTTGTGAATTATGATGAACACACTGTATTTACAATATAAATATATTTTATTTATTTATTTTTCTTTAATTTTTATATAATAAATACCTTCATGCGTTCATCTTTTTCAAAATACGATAACTTCATTTCTGGATACGTGGACTACCACTTTCTCAATGCGATGTGGTTCGTTCACACTCTACATTGAATGTTTTATATGATTTCAATAAATTTATATGATATATATGAAAAAATTACTAAACTGGGATTATATATATATATATATTTAATTAAATTATTTATTTCAAAATCACAATTAAAGAGAAACAATGTCCATGCAAACATACGGCCTACCATCTCGATGAACGATGTATTCCATTTCATATTCATATCATTTATATATTAAAATAATTATTCATATAATAAATAAATATGACATTAATCCCATGTTTTACAATATTTAAATATGTAAATCATGATCTATGTAAGGGGGTCAATAATTAAAGGGATACATTTATACAAAAAACAAGTGAACATTACCTGAAATATAAGACAACCGTGGAATTGTTAATAGAAAGGTAATATAAGGTTATAAGTAAATTGTATATGGTATGTTTAAATTTAATATGGTTCTATAATATAATTATATTTAATTTATATTTATTATAATGGTTGTTTTAATGATTAATATGAGTGTCAAGACACTTGGCATGAGTTTTCTCGTCTCACTTTTATTATTGTGCTATTTATGAATTATTCAACACTCATTTCATTAGTGTTGTGTATATAATTACCATTCATGTTTTAAATGAACATTATAGACATATTTATGGGTATATAAATATCCATTGTTTGAGATTTAATTTGTGGGGTTTATTTTTCAAATGTTACCAAATCGATAAAGTAATGTTGTCTCGATTTTCATTCTTTGGGATACACACGATATAATGCACCTATTTTTTTCAATGAGGTGTATGTACATACAATTGAATTATAATATCATGATTAATCCCATAATTATAATTTATGATTCATTTAATTTTATTATTTATTTGGTATTATGATTTAATTTTACCAAATCCTTATGTGTTTATTGATATAATCTCTTCATTTATTTGGATTGCTTACAATTATGCTTCTGTTGAAAAATTATCAAAATATACATGTTAAAAACTCTCATGAATTTTATTTCCTATGGTTAACCATGTTATATCCAAGTAATAGTACCATTTTTCAACTATTTGTAACTTATTAAAACTAATAAACATTTTTGAATAAGACCCGTATTTATTTCTCTTTTCGGTCGGATATCGACGTTCTTTTAAAACTATGATTTCTAAAAAAATCCAAAATGCTTCAATATTATCCTATTATAAAAAAATGATATTTATAAAGATTATTTACCTTTTTTAAAAATGTTTTAATATCATTATTTATATGTTTTCAAAGTCATTTTCAAAGAGAAGGGATTCAAAAAATATTTTAATAAATATTTTATGTTTTCCAATTATTTCAAAGAAAAATGATTTAATTTTGTTTTCATGATTTCTTTATGATTTTTTGAGGTATTCCCCAAGAAAAATGTTCTAAAAATATCTTCATTAATCATTTATATGTTTTAAAATATAGATTATAAGAAAAATGTTTTCAAAATTAATTATGTTTTAATGATTTTATATAAAAGTGGAGAAGATATAATTCCAAAAAAATAATAACTGACATTATAATGTTTTCTTAATAAGAATTGGATTTTGGAAATTGTTTTATGAAAAGGGTTTTAAAATGAAGGATATTTTACTTATGAAATATTCCATGTGTTCTTTCAAAATCCTTATCCATATAAGATGAAATAATTTGATATAGTTTTTTATTTACTGGGTATATGATCCAAGAAAACCATTAATCTTATTTCTAGAATGGATTATTCTTTGAAGGAATGATATTTATAACAGTGATTTACCTTTCATGGGTTGTATGTTTTTGAAACTTGTTTCTTTTCATGGGTTGTGAGTTGATGAAATAATTATAAAACCTATCTTATTAACATATGTAATGATATTATGAAATGGTTATGATACCCATTTCATTTCATGGGTTATTTTATAAGGTGCTTAATATTAATCTAAAATGATGTAACATACATGTATATTAAGCATGGATCGTTATAGTTAGAATCGAAGGGAATAATAATTCATACTTTTGAAACGAGGTTGAGTAAACATTAGTGTGATACCTAGGGATATTTATAAGGATATGTATAAGGATGTCTCTAATGATAATCCTACAATGTAATAAATTTAAAAGTAGTTTTCATAATCTGTAGATATTAAATGATTTTTTTCATGATGATGTTATTTTACACTATGATAAGTGTATATCACACTATTCCATTTAGTTTCATTCAATGGAGGAAAATATAATGAAATGGCTTAATATTGAACGTGAAGGAAAATTTGATGATGAGCAGTCAAATGGGATGGTCAGTGGAGTGAGGGATGTAGTGATCATTCCTAGTTAGTTTATATGGATGTGATTAAAAATGTGTACATTAAGAAACCAATTGACTCAAGAATGAAGATAATGAAGGATTTCACTGTGAGTCTGAGTAATGGAGACCATATAGGAATGAAGATTATGTTTGGTTTGTTTTATGAATGTTGTAATAATCGCCCAAGTGAATATCATAATAGACCAAGAAGATGTTTTGTCTTTGAAAATGAAAGACACAAATAAAGTAATTGAACATAAAAATGCAGGGTTTGATTAACATAATGGATTGGAATATTTTTCTCCTTAATATGTCATTGAAGGTTATATTAAATTTGTGTGGAATTAATGGTTGTTATGAAAATCAATTCCCTAAGTGGAAAGACCATGATGATAATCACGAATTTAACATGAGTAATGGTTATATTGTTGATGATGTCGAGACTTCAGTTGAGTTATGAATGTAATGTGGTATTAAGTAATAGGATGATGTATCCTTGTTAATGGTTCATAGAAAAAATTTATTAATCATTGTTTTAATGCATTTGGAATGATTCTTTATATTGTGAAAATGGTGAAATCTATAAGGAATTTTCAGTTATGTTTTGTTCACAAAGGATTTACAAAAAAATTAATGGTTCCAATGGAATAAAAAATTGATTTATTGGAAAGCTTATTTTCAAGGGAAAAATATGATTAAGGTAATGATAAAACATAATATGTTCCATAAGTTAAGACAAAGATGTTTTGGAAATTATCAACTGAATTGGATGATTCTAATTACCTTAGAATAAATTATGGATATATTTATTAGTGGTTTATCATGTCATTCATAATGTTTACAACATTTATATATTTATGGAATATATAAAATAAACATTATAATAAGGAAACATAACTATTTTCAGATTCATATGTGGTAATTCAGGTAGTTAACATGTTTCATAATAATACTTGATGAAGGTATTTACATATTTTGTATGTAAAAAATAAGAGATACTTTATTACATATAGGGAATTAATGTAATGCCAATTTTGATAAAATTATTACCCTTATTTATAATGTTTTATCATTCAATTTTTTTAAATAATTATAAGGTTAACTATTTATGAAAGGGTTTTAGTTTAATATTTTATGAAGTGATAAATATTAACATACGACTTCACTATATGGATATTTTTTCCATACTTGATAACCAATCATAACTTTTAAATAGATATATATTTAATGAAAATTATTGGTCACCTAATTCATTTTTTTAGGAAAAAAAATTCACCATCATTTTATGGATTAATATATCCAATGGAAATCGATAGAGGCACAATGAAAAAGAGATATTATGATTATAAATTATAATGAAATGATTTATGTATCTTTTCTCATGAAACTTCTTAAAATCTAGTAAAATATTTTCAATCTGAATATTTATCCCTATTACATTCTTTTCCAATGAATAAAATAGTCCCTTACATCACCCCATCTTTATGGATTTGTGATTATTAAATTTCTTCTGACAATTTTCTCTATCACCCTCCATCAGAACATGATAAATAGATTTATATTCCATAAACAACACTTCACATTACAACTATTTTATTATATATGAAAGAATTGTTATGTCTTAATATGTGTACCTTTTATGTGTCCCACTTTCTATGTTAATAGATGTTTTACTCTTCATTTGTATGTTGAGGGTTTCTTTGAATAAAATATTCAAGTATTAAACATTTGAAAACCCAAAAAAAAATTGAGGCCAAAATTAAAATTTTGTGGGTTATAATGTCACAACCCATGATGTTGAAAAATATATTTTTTTAAAAATTTATTTAATCTTTTCAATATTATTCATTTCGTGCAATAATAAATATTTATTTTTTATGAGAGTCCTATTGTTTTTATATGTTATATGCAACACCATGATAATATTTCACTATAAAAAACACATAGACTAGATTGTGGTAAGAGAAACTATGTATGTCATGTGTTACATAAAATAATGAGTCCCTTCGAGAGTTTTTTTACATTCAATAATTTTTTTTCTGAACTAAAATATACTATAAATATTATTATTAAACATTTATTACAACTATCACATAACCATTAAAATTAAAGATAAAAATTAGTTTGACTAAATTTTAAAACAATGGCTTACACATGTATATAAAATGAGTCATTTTGTTATAAATTAGTTAGAAATGAATGTAATAACTATTTTAGAATAAACAAATTCATTTTCTATGAATTTTTTTTGTTCCTAAAAAAACCATTTTATCGCATTAAAATTAATAAAAAAATATGATGATTGTTTTACAGAATAATTATATATTATATATATAAGGCCCCAGCCTTAAACCTTACTTAATATTGAATTAAATGAATAATTCACATCGAGGATCTTTTCAGGTTTAGAGTTTTAGAGAATTGGGGAATAACTATTAAATCTCAATAGATTACAAAGTAGAAACTTCTACTAAGTTTCCATAAAATAAAAACTCATAAAAATATACATGTCTAGTTCCATGTTTTATATAGCATGACTTTCCCTTGGTCTCATTCTTGACCCTATTCCACATTAGGTCCTGTGAAAAACATTTCAAAAAACATGTGGTGAGCATAAAGAGCTCAGTAAGGGACACACAAATAATGAAAACTGTTAGTTTATCAAAACAACAAGTAAACCATGTATACTTTATCAAAGTAATAGTTTTCACCTTTATGAAGTAGAAAAAACTCTTCACTGAATAAAAGATCATTACTTACCCTTTTGTAACCAAATGATTACCATATGACCCATAAAAAGATCATATAACATAGAAAGGTAACTTGGGACATAAACATACTTAATTTGAATAACCATATGGTCGACTTCCACACATACTTAATGGAATAGCCATACGGCCGACTTCCACACATACTTAATGGAATAGCCATACGGCCGACTTCCATACCCAATGCATTGGAGGTTATAATGTAACCACCTGTCCTGGTATTCAAGGCACCACCCATCATATGGTTTATCACATAACCACCCGTAAAATGTCCAAGTACCATCATTACACATAAAATATTGAAAATATAAACATTTCAATAACAACATTTCATTTGCAATCACAATATGTAGTTCCCAGATATTGAATTAATCAATCCATTTTCAAAATCCATTTAAAAGAGATTTTTGAATCAAAGTGTCCCATACCACTTTGAAGCTTTTAATGGAATTATAATTTTAAAACATTAATGTCCATATAGATAAATACTGAAAACCATTTCGAAAACATGGACATTAAAGATAAAGATTTAGAATAATAAATCTTTAAAACATTTAAAACTATATTTTTGTTAAATAGTTTTTAACAAAATGAGAGACTCTTGAATACAAATAATAGCGGAATAACATTTAATAAGAACTTTATAATATCATGAGAATAAAGGGATTCATTATATAATATGTCAAAGGACAGTATACACACCATATAAGAGTGAATTTGTGCATAACAACAATGAAGTCTCAAAACAAATGTAAAATGAGATGAAATCCATTATAAAGAAGGTATCCTTAAATTAAAGAGAAATCAATCTCAGAATTATGGGTTAAAAATATAAATACACCCAATATAAGTGGATATTAAGTGTAAAACCATAAAAGTTCATTCAGAAATATTCAAAGGATGACATATTCAATAACTACATGTTAAACCCAATGAAATCGAAATTGGGTTAAAAAGTTCCCTTGGTAAAATTCGACAGCCTAACGGTGTCACTTCAAAATTCAGAAAATGAGTTGATGAGAGATAAAAGGGTATCTCATCACTTGGACATAAAAATGACATCAATAAGGATATATAAGAACATATCCCAACATAATAGTATGTGAATTAAAAGACATAAGAAAAGAAGTCTTTGAAAAAGAGGAGGGTGAAAGGTTCCCTTACCGACTTGGGTAACTTTCGAAACATACACCCCGTGAAAGAAGGACAATACAACATTGATGTAAATACTCATTAATGAAAGTATATTTCACAATGAGTAAAATAATGGGCAGTACATACACCACTCAAATGAAATTGTGGAAAATGTAGCATAAATCTCACGGGAATAAGAGTGAAATGAAAAATCCCTTATGAAAACTCGGCAGCCTAACGGCGCCACAAAAATGGATTGATGAGATCAAATAGGGTATCTCATCATATTAAAATAATGTTTACAGAAAGAGGAATATAAAATAACATCCCCCAACATAACAAAGAGGAGATTAAAAAAAGTGACATAAAGGAGAGTACTTTAAAAGAAAGAGAGAAGTTAGATCTCTTACGAAAATTCACCAGCTTAACGGCGCCACTCAAAATGTCCAAAATGGATTGATGAGAGAGAATAGGGTCTCTCATCATATGAATATAAAAATTACAGTAAGATTAATACAAAATAACATCCCAATCACAATAAAGATGAGCGTAAAAGGAATGACATAAAAGAGTGTACTTAAAAAGAAAGAGAGGACTAGGATCCCTTACCTTGGGTCCGACTTGACTCGATCGTTCTTTAACGACCTGAATAAGAAACTTGAGTTCTTTTCTACTTTCTTAAGAACCTTTTTCAAGTTCATTATTCCTTTTATATCAATTATTGACAAGTTATAAGAATTATGTAATCATTTAAGTTAATAATGTTTGTTTTGTCGATATTTGGTTCTTAAGTCAAAAGTGGACTTCTTACAATTACATGTTGTTCGTGTGGTCAAAGGTTCTTTATATCCAGAATGACATTCCTGATTTAGATAACATATATATCATATATATCAATCATATACAGGTATTTATAATATCACATAATAATTTAGAGGTAAGAAATGAAATGCACCGTTTATGGAGACGGTAAGCCGTACGTACGCATGAACGCTACTTTTATTTCTATGTCATATTAATGGAATTAAATCTAATGAGAGTTATGTATATTTTAATTCCATAATTATATTAATAATTTAGATGTAACATATATCATATATATATCCATTATATATACGTACTTATAATAGTACATTACATTTGGGGATAAGAAATGAAATGCACCGTTCATGGAGACGGTAAGCCGTACGTACGCATGAACGCTACATTCATTTCTATGTCATATTAAAAATGAATGATATATATATATATATATTATAATTCAAGTATAATATATATGTTATATAGTTCAAATATGATCATTAATTTCATTCTATATATGTTCCATGTATTGCATGTACGAGTCACATCACTTGAGGGGGCGGTAGTCCACACTTCCTCATATGAAATTATCGCATTTTCACAACATGAAAAGAATAAAAGTATGGTTTAAATATAAAATAAAGAAGAATATAGTAAAAATAAATATAATATATATCATATATAAAATACAGTGACATCATAATGGCCACCTTTAAAGGTGTTAAAAGAATATTGAACAATCATCGTTTCGTGAGGCAGAAAATCGCCAACCACAGAAACAGTATGTTGTTTAACCATTAGACAAAGGTGTGTGTAAGTGTAGCTTGAATACTTATTATAACAACATACTAGTATATTGAATATACTTGAGTTATTACAAACGAAATGAATAAAAAGATTTTAGGGGGTTGGAGAAGCAAAATAAAACAAAAGGACACAAGTGAAGACATTACCTTAAAATCGGGTAACTTCCTTTGTTTTGTGCTCAAAGGCTTCCTTGGGAAGCCTTATGCCCAAAGTGAGGCTTCAAGGATTTATATAGGGATGTTGAGAGACAAAATGGTCAGGGTTTGGCCGAGACAAAGGCTTTGGAAGTGTGGGTAAGGAGGTAGATGTGGGGGACTTTTATAAGAGGAGAGGAGGGGCACTCTTGGAATGTAAAGAAATGTTACTTTATTTGAAAATTAGTTTCGGATTTAAAAGGTCCCAAATTGATATAATTCTAGGAAAAGGTGATAAGGGTTCTAAATACACCAATAAAATAGGTTTTGGACATGTGTAGGTCTTAGATTTTACATTATCTTTCCATTTTATTTAAATCGTTAAATAATGAGGTCATTGCTGCATCATCATGATGTCATAAATAATTTAATTTATTTAATGTCTAAAAATTATAAAAAAATACAATGCTGTATGAAATCTTTTTATATTTACATTGATTATTTATAGTCAAAAATCTGACATGTATAACCCCATGTAAAAATTGTTTTAGTAAAACATCTCATGTTTGAGTCATTTTTACTTTAACATTAAATAAAAAGATATTTATGTCATTTTCCAACCAATGTGGTTCCATGGGGTCCCCAAGTTGACCCATGGATTTTCTAGGTCGGCCATGACACATCCAATGAGGGTAGGACATGTTTCTAGTTCATTTCATTTTATTAAAACATTATTCTTACCTTAAACTACACTATTTACCTCTAATTGCGATTAAAAACTTAATAAGTTACTATCCACAAAAAAATTATTTTAATCCCATTGAACCACATTTTACTTCTCAATGACAACCATGTATGTTGTATTTTTGAAATTGAAAACAAAATTATAAAAAAATTTCATTTAAACGGAAAATCAGTTTTTATAAGTACCACTTAGTGGTTTCACTATTCATCAAAAATTGATGTTTTTCAGAAAATTACCAAAAGTTCACCCTAAGATATATTTGATATTCCGAATTCAAAAATGATGTCTAATTATCAAAATTCAGAACATATAAGTTTCATTAATTAATTTAATAATTAATTCCTGCTGTCAAAATAAATAGCATGTTTTTATGAAACAAAATGTATCAAAAGATCGACACTAGTTTAAGTCCAATTTCAATGTGAAATTAATTACAATGACCACTATTGGATTAAATGGTAAAATTATATTCTAATTTCACTTTAAAACCAATTCAGAAGATAATATAATCATATAAATAAATTAGATTAAAAGAGGTTTTGAATTAAAATACAACATTTTTCACTATTCATTAAAAATTGATCTTTTTTGGAAAAATACCAAAAAAGTACACAAAGTAAATTTTGATGTCCCGATTCTAAAGAAGAATTTTATTTTGGAAAAGATAACACATAAAATTGTCAAAAAATTTTATTTAAAAGAGGTTCTCCATCAAAAGGCGGTTAATCGACCTTTTAAATAATATTAGAATGTTTACGCTTAAAATTGGATTCATTTGCATTTTTAATCCTCTAAAATTTATTGTAAAAAGTAAAAATATTTGACAAACATATATAATCATATTGTAGTTAGCTCTGTTCATTCCCACCATTACAACGGCTAGGCGTTAACTACTATTTAAAATAATATTATTTTATTATTAGAGTGCAACGTAAGATTCCCAAGAAACTCGTTGTTGCGTGTTGGGTATGCCATCGAGCATAGCGTCCTCTTTAAAGTAATATTAATATTTTACTCACAAATATGTAAAAATTTGAAAATTTCATACTCTTTATTTACCTGGGGTGTTACATCCTTCCCCCCTTTTGGGAATTGCGTCCTCTGAATTTTAAAATTGGGCTCGAAAACATCCTTGAAAGTCCCACATCGGAACAAGAGTCGGTAAAACAATCACTTTAAAATAAAGGGAGATAAGTACAGAGGTCACTCGAGTTAACCCATACTATAATTCCATGTAGAAAAATATGGATATGGAAGAAAAAACAAAGGGTCATGTTCTGATGGAGAGTGATAGTAAACATGTCTAGGAGAAAGTTAACCATAAGAAAATCACAAACTTGTGATGGGTTATACGGTATTTGATTCCCCAGTAGGAAAAGTTAATAGACAACACTTTTTTAAGTTACTTTTTATTGAGGAATTTATTCATAAGGAAACATAATCACTTATAATGTTGACTTTCAACTTTTACTAGATTCCTTAATCAAACTCTTATTTTCTCCAAAAGAGGAGTATTTAGGAAGACTTATTCGCATTAAGAGTAATATAATCAATTTCTAGAGAATCACCTAATCCACAATAGAGAACTATATACTTCCCATGCCTTTAGACTCTAACCAAAACCAAAACCAATAAGGTTAGTATAAGATCAGATAATCCAGAAAAGGATAACCCTTTATAAAAAGAAAATATATTCTTAATCTCCAAAATTTGTCCAACAAAACCCAAAGGTCAACAAGGACTATTCGAAAAACAAATTGTCCATAAAATACTTCAAAGTAAACAAATCTAATATTGAAACCCATATATTTGAAGGATTTAGTCACATAGTCTTCCAAGTTAAATCGTAACATTTCTCTCCAAACAACATCAATTGCTCTTAATGTATCGTATTGAAAAGTAATTATCCTAATCACATATCCTCCATGAGAGGTTAATAAATTTCCATAGATAACGCAAAATCAACTTACTCTTAATTCATAAAATCATCTAACTGAAAAGCATCAGTCAAACTAACTAGGGACTTCACGTAGTCCAGTGGTAGGCGATAAATACCAGTCGCACTTTGGTTGTGGGTTCGATTCCCACAGCTTTGTCCGATGCGATGGGTTTTCACACGGTCTGCATGTTGTCTTTTTTCCAAAACTATATAATTCTCAAATTATTCCCAAAAAGAGATAAAATAATCAAAAATAACCATAACATAATTTAACCTCAATTTAATCTCATGCCTTTCACTTCCATCATAACATATAGTAACCCATAATTACCTCAAAAGTAAGGATCATATAAACCAAAATGGTTCTTTATAAATATGTCCACAAAAGAATAGATTACTATTCTTTGAATAAAATTTTCATATATCATCCATCAGTGTTACACATACTATAAAAAGTCTTCTAATGTACCCCATCATCAAAAGACACTTAATACTCTTAAAAATTTCACCATAACTCTTGAAGCCTTTATATGTTGACTTCTTACTCATTCAACATTCTTCATGATCCATTAACCATTCCTTTCCAACTTATTCTGAAATAATTCTTTTCTTTGATTGGTCATTGTCAGTTTCCTCATCCTCAATCGGTATGGAATTAGGTATTGGTAAACGATTATTTTTATGATCTTGGTGATCCTATTAATGAAACTTCTTCATAGGACATGTGTTTGCATAATGATCATGTACACCACCTTTAAAAAATTCAATTGATCCCTCAGAAAAAAATTCTTTCCCTTTCCTCGAGTCAACTAGATGCTTCCTTTTTCCATGGCAGGTTCTTGCTATATGACCTTCATTTCCACATCTATAGCATATTTCTGTCCCTTTGAAACATTTTCCTTGGTGTTTCATTCCACATCTATGACACATAGGTTTTTGAACATACTTACCTTTATGATTATTACCTGTAGTTCCGTAGGGATTTGTTTCTCTCATATATGATGCCTTATATAAATCACCAAGGTTGAGGTGGTCAATCATGACTCCAGATAGTTGGTTGAGGATAAAAACAAGAGTTCTCATTACAGCTTCCATATCATTCAGTTGCTCACTCAGAAAACTGTCACAGTTTCCTTCACATCCACCATTACCTTGGTGCCTACTAGATCCAGCCATTTACTAAAACCAAAAAGGTCAGTGTGAGTATATCAACAAAGCCATCGTGTACTAAAGAGGAAGATAAACACTAAGATATTTTACTCATTCACATTATCTAAAACTAGGGCTGTTTATGAAATCCTAACCATTATGGTCATGTCACTTATGCTTAAAGAATACCATAACCTCTAAAGTTATCTAAAACGACCTTTGATACCAACTATAAGGCCCCAACCTTAAACCTTATTTAATATTTAATTAAATGAATAATTCACATCGAGGATCTTTTCAGGTTTAGAGTTTTAGTGAATTAGGAAATAACTATTACATATCAAAAGATTACCAAGTAGAAACTTCTACTAAGTTTCCATAAAATAAAAACTCATAAAAAGAAACATGTCTAGTTCCAAGTTATATATAGCATGACTTTCCCTTGGTCTCATCCTTGACCCTATTCCACATTAGGTACTGTGAAAAACATTTCAAAAAACTTGGGGTGAGCATAAAGAGCTCAGTAAGGGATACACATAGAATGAAAACTGTTAGTTTATCAAAACAACAAGTAAACCATGTATTCTTTATCAAATTAATACTTTTCACCTTTATGAAGTAGTAAAAAATCTTCACTGAATAAAAAATCATTACTTACCATTTTGTAACCAAAAGATTACCATGAAACCCATAAAAAGATCACATAACATATAAAGGTGTCTTGGGACATAAACATACGTAAGTGGAATAACCATACGGTCGACTTACACACATACTTAATGGAATATCCATATGGCCGACTTCCACACATACTTAATGGAATAGCCATACGACCGACTTCCATACCCAATGCATTGGAGGTTATAACGTAACCACCCATCCTGGTATTCACGACACCACCCATCATATGGTTTATCACGTAACCACCCGTAAAATGTCCAAGTACCATCATTACACATAAAATATTGAAAATATAAACATTTCAATAACAAAATCTCATTTTCAATCACAATAAGTAATTCCCAGATATTGAATTAATCAATCCATTTTCAAAAACAATTTAAAACAGATTTTTGAATCAAAGTGTCCCATACCACTTTGAAGCTTTTAATGGAATTATAATTTTAAAACATTAATGTCCATATAGATAAATACTGAAAAACATTTCGAAAACATGGAAATTAAAGATAATGATTTAGAATAATAAATCTGTAAAACATTTAAAACGATATTTTTGTTAAATAGTTTTTAACAAAATGAGAGACTCTTGAATACAAATAATAGCGGAATAAAATTAAATCCAAACTTTATAATATCATGAGAATATAGGGATTCATGATATAATATGTCAAAGGACAGTATACACACCATATAAGAGTGAATTGGTGCATAACAACAATGATGTCTCGAAAGAAATGTAAAATGAGATGAAATCCATTATAAAGTAGGTATCCTAAAATTAAAGAGAAATCAATCTCAGAATTATGTGTGACAAATATAAATACACCCAATATAAGTGGATATTAGGTGTAAAACAATAAAAAGTAATTCACACATATTCAAAGGAGGACATATTCAATAACTACATGTTGAACCCAAAGAAATCGAAATTGGGTTAAAAAGTTCCCTTGGTAAAATTCGACAGCCTAACAGCCTCACTTCAAAATTCAGAAAATGAGTTGATGAGAGATAAAAAGTGTATCTCATCAATTGGACATAAAATTTACATCAATAAGGATATATAAGAACATATCCCAACATAATAGTATCTGAATAGAAAGACATAACAAAAGAAGTCTTTTAAAAAGAGGAGGGTGAATGGTTCCCTTACCGACTTGGGTAACATTCGAAACATACACCCCGTGAAAGAAGGACAATAAAACATTGATGTAAATACTCATAAATGAAAGTATATTACAGAATGAGTAAAATAATGGGCATTACATACACCACTCAAAGGAAATTTTGGCAAATGTAGCATAAATCTCACGGGAATAAGAGTGAGATTAAAAATCCCTTATGAAAACTCGGCAGCCTAACAACACCACAAAAATGGATTGATGAGATCAAATAGGGTCTCTCACCATATTAACATAATGTTTACAGAAAGAGGAATATAAAAAAACATCCCCCAACATAACAAATAGGAGCTTAAAAAAATTGACATAAAGGAGAGTACATAAAAAGAAAGAGAGAGGTTATATCTCTTACGAAAATTCAGCAGCCTAACGGCGCCACTCAAAACATCCAAAATAGATTGATGAGAGAGAATAAGGGCTCTCATAATATGAACATAAAAATTACAGTAAGATTAATATAAAATAACAACCCAATAACATGAAATATTACCTTAAAAGGAATGGAATAAAAGAGTGTACTTAAAAAGAAAGAGAGGAGTGGGATCCCTTACCTCGGGTCCGACTTGACTCTATCGTTCTTTAACGTCCTGAATAATAAACTTGAGTTAATTTATACTTGCTTAAGAACCTTTTTCAAGTTTATTTTTCCTTTTATATCCATTATTTACATTTTATAAACATTATGTAATCATTTAAGTTAATAATATTTGTTTTGTCGATATTTGGTTCTTAAGTCAAAAGTGGACTTCTTACAATTACATGTTGTTCGTGTGGTCAAAGGTTCTTTATATCCAGAATGAAATTCCTGATTTGGATATCATATATATCATATATATCTAGCATATAAATGTATTTATAATATCACATAATCATTTAGTGGTATGAAATGAAATGAACCGTTCATGGAGACGGTAAGCCGTACGTACGCATGAACGCTAATTTCATTTCTATGTCATATTAATGGAATTAAATCTAATGAGAGGTATGTATATTTTAAATACAGAATTATATTAAACATTTAGATGTAACATATATCATATATATCCATTATATATATGTACTTATAATAGTACATTGCATTTGGGGATAAGAAATGAAATGCATCGTTCATGGAGACAGTAAGCCGTACGTACGCATGAACGCTACTTTCATTTCTATGTCATATTAAAAATGAATGATATATATATATATTATAATTAAAGTATAATATATATGTTATATAGGTAAAATATGATCATTAATTTCATTCTTTATACGTTCCATGTATTGCATGTACGAGTCACATCACTTGAGGGGTGGTAGTCCACACTTCCTCATATGAAATTATCGCATTTACACAACATGAATAGAATAAAAGTATCGTTTAAAAATAAAATACAGAAGCATATAGTAAACATTAATACCATATATATCATATGTAAAATACATTGACATCATAATGGCCACCTTTAAAGGTGTTAAAATAATATTGAACAATCATCATTTCGTGAGGCAGAAAATCGCCAACCATAGAAACAGTATGTTCTTTAACCATTAGGCGATGGTGTGTGTAATTGTAGCTCAAATACTTCATATAAAAACATCCTAGTATATTTAAGTTACTGGATTTGTTACAAAAGAAGTGAATAAAAATAGTTTAGGGGGTTGGAGAAGCAAAATAAAACAAAAGGACACAAGTGGAGACATTACCTTAAAATCGGGTAACTCCCTTTGGTTTGACCTCAAAGGCTTCCTTGGGAAGACATCTTCCCAAAGTGAGGCTTCAAGGAGTTATAGATGGATGTGTAGAGACATAATTGGAAGGGTTTGGCCGAGGCAAAGGCTTTGTATGTGTGGGTAAGGAGGAAGAGGTGGGGGCCTTTTTTAAGAGGAGGGGAGGGGCACTCTTGGAAAGTAAAGAAATGTTACTTTATTTGAAAATGAGTTTCGGATTTAAAAGGTCCCAAATTGATATAATTCTAGGATAAGGTGATAAGGGTTCTAAATACACCCATACAATAGGTTTTGTACATGTTTAGGTCTTAGATTTTACATTATCTTTCCATTTTATTTAAATCGTTAAATAATGAGGTCATCGCTGCATCATCATGATGTCTTAAATAATTTAATTTATTTATTGTCTAAAAATTATAAAAAAACTACTATGATGTAGGAAATCTTTTTATATTTCCATTGATTATTTATATTCAAAACGATGACTTGTATAACCCCATGTAAAAATTGTTTTAGTAAAACATCTCATGTTTGTGTCATTTTTACTTTAACATTAAATAAAAAGATAGTTAGGTCATTTTTCAACCAAAATGGCTCCATGGGGTCCCCAAGTTGACCCAGGGATTGACTTGGTCGGCCATGACACATCCAATGAGGGTAGGACATGTGTCTAGGTCATTTAATTTTATTAAAACATTATTCTTACATTAAACTACACTAATTACCTTTAATCGCGATTAAAAACAGAAGAAGTTACTATTCACCAAAAAATTATTTTAATCCCATTGAACCACATTTTACTTCTTAATAACAACCATTTATGTCGGATTATTGAAATTCAAAACACAATTATGGAAAAATTTCATTTAAACGGGAAATCAGTTTTTATAAGTACCACTTAGTGGTTTCACTATTCATCAAAAATTGATGTTTTTTAGAAAATTACCAAAAGTTCACCCTAAGCTATATTTGATATTCCGAATTCAAAAATGATGTCTATTTTAAAAAATTCAGAACATATAAGTTGCATTAATTATTTTAATAATTAATTTTCACTGTCAAAACAAATAGCGTGTTTTTATGAAACAAAATGTATCAAAAGATCGCCACTAGTTTAAGTCCGATTTCAAAGTGAAATTAATTCCAACGACCACTATTGGATTAAATGGAAAAAATATATTATAATTTCACTTTAAAACCAATTGAAAATATAATCTAATCATATAAATAAATTATATTAAAAGAGGTTTTGAATTAAAATACAACATTTTCAATATTCATTAAAAATTGAACTTTTTTGGAAAAATACCAAAAATTTACACAAAGTAAATTTTGATGTCCCGATTCTAAAGAAGAATTTTATTTTGTCAAAGATAACACATAAAATTGTCAAAAAGTGGATTTAAAAGAGGTTCACCATCAAAAGGCGGTTAATCGACCATTTAAATAATATTAGAATGTTTACGCTTAAAATTGGATTCATTTTCATATTTAATCCTCTAACATTTATTGTAAAAAGTAAAAATATTTGACAAACATATATAATAATTTTGTAGTTATTTCTATTCATTCCCGCCATTACAACGTCTAGGAAATAACTACTTTTTAAGATAATATTATTTTATTATTAGAGTGCAACGTAAGATTCCCCATAAACTCGTTGTTGCGTGTTGGGTACGCCATCGAGCATAACATCCCCTTTAATGTAATATTAATATTCTATTCACAAATATGGATAAATGTGAAAATGTCATACTCTTTATTTACCTGCGGTGTTACAATATATTCAATAAATATTTTTTTATACTTATCCAATATATTTTTTAGTCATATGAAAAATAATAAATCCAATTATATGAATAAAAAGAGTTATTTTTCTAAAAGGTAATTTTACATCATTTTAATGGATAAACTATTTTAAAAATAATTTTATAATAATTATAATTTAAATTTTAAAAAATAAACATATTTTTTTAAATTTTCATATAAAAATATACTTTTGGTAGATTTTTTGTATTTTTCTAAGAAGTTCTATTTTTGATGAATAATGAAAACACTAAATTTTAATTCCAAACGGATTTTTATTATAAGTTATTTATATAGATAAATTATATTTTCAAATTGTTTTTAAGTATATTTTTATTTATTTCACAACAAATAATCTAATTTAGGTCATTGGAACCAATTTTACATTGAATGTGGATATAAAAACATTCCAAAATTTTTGAATTTTTCCAATTAAAAACCTTTTGTCACAACACGTCTACATGGTTAATTATAATTTAATTTCTATAACATATGTGATTTGAATTTGTAAAATTGGATTCTATATTTAGTGTAATAATAATATTAAATTTATAATATGTTGAATATAGTTTTTTATTAAGTGTATTATTGAAGGAAATTAAAATTAATTAGATTGACTAAGGTATAAATGATTTTATTAACAATAAATATAGAAAATAAGGTGTAACAAATACCATAAAATACTATAAATGATATTATCTAGAAATTTTTATACCATTAAAATATGAATTATCCTTAATTATTCCTATTTATACCTTTTGGTATATGAAAAATGTTGGTATCACATAATTATTTTTTTGATTACCCAATGTGTTTTTCCATATCTTATAAAAGGATTCATACACTACCACACTTTTTACACCAATAAAGACATTTGAGATCTTCCAAAACATTCCCAAATATACTAAAAACATCCTCCATTCATCATATATGTTTCTATTTTTGAATAAATACAACCAGTGATTCCTTTTTGGTAAAGCCGTAAAGGAGTTACCCAAAGTAGAGGTAACATCCTTCCTCAAAATATATTTTTTAATTTTCATTATCAACCCCCTAAAATATTCTTATAATATGATTATAAAATAACTTAATTATACTAAATATATTTGTAGTAATTTATTTTATGGGTTTGAACCACACATTTACACTACTCTATCAAAACACCATCAAACATGTCTATCTTTTGTATGGGGAACTGTCGTCTCACAAAATGATGTTGTTCATTTTTCCTTTACCATATCTCATGGTTGGGAATTATAATGAAAAATAATTTTTAGATTATATATAAGATATATATGATTTATTTATTATTTTTAAATTCATATGTAACACATATAATCTTGATTTTAATTTTTTATAAATATTAAAACTTTAAATTTGAACATGTGGTACATCGCCTCCTCAAAGCGATGTGATTCGTTACCCTCAAAATGGAATGTGTTAAGGACATGTTTAGTAGAAATATATGACATATATGAAATAATATGTATACTAGAATTATATATATATATATATATCATTAACATATTTCATTTAAAATGACAATTAAATGGAAACAACGTTTATGCATACGTACGACTTACCGTCTCCAGGAACAGTGTATTATATTTCATATTTACATAATTTATATATTACTATAAATGTTCATATACTGGATATAAATTATATTTACTCTAGATTTTACTTTCCTTAAATAATTAAATCATGATCTAATTAATATGATCATCAATAACAACTCAAAATGTATACAAAAATAAGAGAATATTACCCAAATTGTAATAGTAAAATTGAATTGTTTGTAAACATTTAATTGAATATATGTAGTAAATAATATATGGTCTTTTATTTAAATAAAGTCCTCTAATTTATTTATAATAAATTTATATTTATTATACATGAGGTTTTAAAGAGTATGTAGATACCCAAGACATAAGCTAAGGGTTTTCTCATCTCACTTTTATTTCTGTGAGACTTATGCCTTATTCACAACTCATTTCATTGGTGTGGTGTATATAACACCCATTTATTTCTATTAGTATCCCTATACATAAATTTATTGTAATTTAAATGTACAATTTATTATATTTCTTTCATAGACTTTATGTTTCTGATGATACAAAAGTAGAAATGTAATTTTTTTATCAATTCTCTTTCTTTGACATACATACCATGTTATGCATGTATATTTTTCTATGGGTTGTATTTATTTTCATTTAACATTTTATATAGTGAATAAAATTCCTTTCATTAAATTTCAATCTTTATTTAATGAAATTATGTCATATGTATTATGATTTAATGTTTCCAAATTGGTAAGAGTTTATTGATAAAATCTCATCATATATCAAGGTTGTATATGATTATAATCCCATTGATGAAATATCATAACCCATATATGATGAACTATCATTAATATTCTTTGAATATTTTTATACACATTATATCCAAGTAATATAACCATTTTTTTATATTTTTTACTTACAATATTTAATAAATTGTTTTCAAGAAGAACTGACTTTATTTCTCTTTATACTCGGAAATATAAGTTCTTTCAAAGCCATGTTTTCTAAAAATGTTTTAATAAAAGCTGTAATATATCTATATTATGTTTAGAAGTAATTTTAACCTTGTTTTACTTTTTTTAACAATGATTTTAATAGGAATACTCTTTTCTTTTTCCAATAAGGCACATTTCTAAACATTATAAGGTGAAAAAGGAATGGTCGACATGCTCAAACATAACAACTTTCCAGACCATCATTTCCAGGATGTTCCTAACGTAAGATTAAAATTTTATTTTTAAGGAATCTTTTTTCCCCATATTCTGGGAATTTATTGATTTTAAGGTGGGTTTGAAAGAAAATTGTTTTAAAAAATGTTTTATGTATTAAAAGTTTTTTAAATTGTTTTCAATGATTTCTTTATAAGTTTTAAAATCCATTTTTCTATAAAAGGGTTCAAAAAATGATTTGGAGAAATTTTTTTAGTTTTTAAATTACATTCAATGAAAATTTATTTCAAAATTTATTTGATAATTACATATGAGTTTTCATGATGTTTTTACTGAAAAAGGATTTTAAAATATTATCATGCTTTTTATAGGTTTACAATTCTATTTTATAATAATTTTTTTTTCAAAATGATATGTGTTTTAAAATGTTTTTTAAAGATGAATGTTTTTTTTCATGAAATTTTTTATATGGAATCACAATGATTTAATTATAAGATATTGATTTTTAAATGTATTAATTAATATTATCTCCAAATAAATTGTATTTTCATTATGAAATGTTTAATGTTGTATTTCACAATCAATCTCCATATAAGATGACATTATCTTTTGTAGTTAAATATTAACTGATGTTATTATCCAAAAATACCATTCATATTAATTTTCCAATGGTTTATGTTTTGATATAATGATTTTAATGACACCCTTTATCTTCTATGAGTTATATTCTTTTGAATCCATCTTCTTTTCACATATTATGCTTTGATTAACTGATAATGAGACCTATCTCATTATTATTGGTCATGGTATGATGAAATGATTATGAGAAACATTTCATTTAATGGTTTGTGATATTATTTATATAAAACCCATATCTTTTTATTACTCATGATTTGATGAATGTTTTATGATCTTATGGCATATGTATTTATGATTTTATTATGTGATAGTTTGGATCTATATCTACCTCAAATACTTTGGGTAATGATTTATTTCTCATTATATAATTATGGGTATCACGTATATGTTATTAATAAACTATGGAATATGAGGAAAGCTGATCCACTATGAGATAATTAGGTAACCCAATATATCGTGAGAAGATAGGGAATCATGGAACCGTAAAAGGAAAGAACTATGAATATGGATGGGGATGAGTCCCACCCAGTAGGTGTAGTCACCATGAACTACCTTGATAAGTTCTGGAAGTGATCATTGACTTATAGGGAATGTTTTATATGATTCTCTATATTCCACAAGTCTATGTGTTATTCATATGAAATGGTCAAATGGTTTATGTTCTTGATTATGTTTTTATTCATGTATTATTAACATTAAATCATTATTTCATGATTATTTATTTTAATATTTGAAAGTATTGTATGATTATCTATATTTATGATTATCTCCTCTAACTCTTGACCAAATTCTAGGATTACACATCTCCCTTGTTTAACATTATTCTATATCTGATCTCTTTCTTTCTTTAGTTTCTTTTACCTAGGTTATAAAGAAATATTTTATGCAGGATTAAAAATGGGGAATATCTTTAAGCGAGATATTGAAAATATTTTTCCAAGATAAAATATTTTGTATCAATGTATCTAAGACATGTATATTATTAATTTGTTAAAAATAAATCTATTATGTTCTAATATCCATGTATATTAATTCTAGGTCCTTATATATTACATAATAATATAAAATATATATATAAGAGACATAACATGTCAATCAAGAAAGATTACTTTAGTTATATCTATGATAAGTGAAGAGAATCTGATATTGATATATTGAGGTTGAACTTTCTTGTTATAGAGGAAAACAATTCTTACATTATATGGTTGATAATATAAATTTATTTGCGTAAGAAAGAGTATAATAATAAGGAATATGATTGAATAAAAAACAGGTCACAAATTTTTTGAATGAATATAGATGAAAAAGACTTGTGAAAGGATGGTGTGTATCAAGTTATTTTGATTCGTTATTGGAATTTGATACCCTTGAACACTAATATAATATTACTAATGATGAATATTTTATTAAATATCTGGGAGTAAGGAGGCTTATAGAGACTAAGTCCATTCACTATATATTTTTTCCAAAATTAATTCAATAAATTTTATAATGAAGTAGACCCGATAATGTTTTTGCAGTGACATCCTTCAAAACATTATATATCTTTATAAAAATGTTTTAGAGAGTTTTATAATATCATTAATGAAGGCTATGTGTTTTTTGATTCTGTATAAATCTTGTGTGATGATCATAAGCATAATATGATGTTTTGTATGTTTTATTTGTATTGTGGGTTTAGGATAATCTCTATCCAAAACAATTTTAACTGATAAAAAGATCATTTTATAGAGTCATCGACTGAGGCTAATTAACAGATAATAGTAAGGATTATGTTTCAAATAATAGGCCCAAAAAATGTAATGATATTATGTAATTCCATTGCATATTTTCCAATATTTCATGTTGGTTTATGGGCATGGAAATTAAATAATCAGATCCAATTCCATTAACTATAAATAGTGATTCAAAAATCAATGTTAGTATCAGTTTTTATGAGAAATTTTAATTTAATCATATTTTATCACCCTCTATTTACCCTTATCCCATCACCTTTTAGGTCACAAAATGATACCTTTGGATATCATGTGGTATCATAGAAATAGGATTCCACTATTTAGAAATATTTGGTGACCAAATTGGTCTTACATGAAATATATAAAGTGAATAATTGAAGAGATTATATATTATATTATTAAATAAAATTTAGATCATATCAGTTCCAAATTTGATATGGATGTTTTGAACATAAATTTTAAAATTATGATTAAATTATAGGCTAAGTGTATACCAAATTATTTAAAGGAGAAAAAATATCAATAAATGTTTGAAGAAAATCAATGATTATTATGTTCTCCTATTAAGCATATGGATATTTATTCTCCACATGAATCAAGATGTGATAATGATTTTGTTAAAAACACATAAGGATATGTGCATAACTGAGAAAGAGGGATTAATTAGTTTTCAGATACATTTAATATTTTTTTTGATTTTATCCAATAATCCAAACTTCTCTTATTCAGTGAATATATATATGGTTATATTTCCCCCCATTTGGTCAGTATCCATATATATAAATGTAAACAATAATAATATAATACCATGTTTTTTTATTAAGGATAAACTCCCTAAGGATAACTACATCCTTAGAAAATCAATTATTTTATCACATGTGTATAACTATTTTATATTATCAGATAAACAATGAGAAAGGGTAGAACCTTGAAATCAATATCATGTAACATAATAGGTCAAATGAAAGTGATGGATTATTTTCCCTTTATATGAGTGTATGTACATGATGTTCATGAATAAATATAATAATGATTGGATCAATTACTTCTTTTATTATGTGAATGATCTACTACCCCCACTTATATGAGTCATATGGGAAGCATAAAAATTATTTAAATTCAGTAGTATAATGATTTAGAATAAATATCACTCCTTCATGACTATTGTTAAGTGAAATGAATCATATCCTAAATACTAATTTATCATGCTTCTACAAGATATGAGGCTTATGCTAGCTCCAATATATTTTTTAGCTAAATATGATTAATAATAGTTTTAGTCCAAATATCCCTTCTCTTAATCTAATTATTCTTTAACTCATAAGAATTGAAGAGGGAAAAATCTTAGTCCCTTATTATGTGAATGAAATTATTAATTTTTATTTTTTAGTCATACCCTCTATCTCACCCATCAATACTTCCAGATCTACAAAAAATATGATATTGGGTATGTCAATTCCATCTTCTTTGATCAACTTACTGATATTAAAGCTTTTATAGTTGATAATTTTTACATATCATTATTCTTTAAAATACCTTAGGAAGTATAATATAGTTTTGTATATTTCATATAATTTAATTCTCTTGGAGAATACTTATTATAGTTCAGAATATATTTGTACATGTATTATATAAATTCTTCTAGAAAAATTTCTGAAGAATTTATTTATTGGTTGATATTTCATCCAAAAAATATTCACATTCCCATTATCTAAGTACATGACATAATCTTATTAAACATGCACTTATTGTGTAGATGTCCTGAGGATATTTTAGAGCTACTTTATTTATGGTTTATACATTATATGTGGATCTTCATTTCATTTTTTTATAATCATGGAATAGATTCTGGTTTCATGATATATGATCTTAAATAGAAGGAAGAGAAAAATCTTGTTTAATTATATTTAAATTTACATAATCCGGAAATTAAACTTATCATCTAGTTGATTTAAAAAAAACAATCTATGTCTTTGATAGTACTTTTCTGTAAATATTTTGTACTACTTTTGGGGTCAATTTATTACCCATGACACATATGTTTCCATATGATCCATGTGGTCAGTGGATTGACTATGATGGGAAGACGACTAGTGGATCAACTATTATGAAACATTCTATATTTTTATATAAGTATTGGAGACATAATCTTATTATGTGGGTGACCATAAATTAGATGCATTAAAATACATATTTTTAGAAGAGATATAGATGATGAAGAAATTAATCCGTGATTTGTAAGAATGAGGAAATAAATTCCCATTAAAGGATGTATGCTCATTCATTTTATATTTTATTGCCTAATATCAAACATATATGAAAACTCAATGACATACGATGTGAATTTAAAATGCATACATTTATCTTAAAGACTAATGATAATGTTAAATGACTTTTGATATTTTACTAATATTTTAGACAACAATTATGTTCAACTTGAGATTCCTCAAACCATATCTGTGACATCTGAAAAATCTATACTCAATCCAAAACATGACAAAAAATCATCCCAAAGATGACTGAATACTTTTTCATAAAATATATAAATTGGTAATCAGATCGATGGAAATGTCATGCCTAATCAAGTTACCATATCCGTGACATCTGAAAAATCTATACTCAATCCAAAACATGAAAAAAAATCATCCCAAAGTTGATTGAATACTTTTTCATAAAATATATAAATTGGTAATCAGATCGATGGAAATGTCATGCCTAATCAAGTTACATCAAATACCTAGAAGAATAAAGCATAAATAATATATTATATTCTATACTTCAACCTCATTAGTAATGGTTTTAATCATGATTTTCTTCTCATAAAAAATTAATAATGATCCAAACTTCATAAATTTATTTTATAATAATACCAATAATACTAATTAACAAAATATACATATAAAATACAACCTATTATCTTATTTAGACCTATTTTACCATCAAAACAAATAATATTTTATAATTCAGTAGATTAAACACTAATACTAAAAACAAATTTACCGTCTATGGTTAGATTTTTGTTAAACTTCAATGTATGTAATTCATTTATTATAAAATAAATTAATTCGTCTCACAATACCTACAATATTTTTATGTATAATAATCATTGATTGTTCATTGCTTCAAACGTAGAGGCATTTGGACTTGGTAAATCTTCTTATTTACCACGAAAACTATAGTATAAAAAATATCCAAAAAAAGGTTTTTCTTCAATTATCATGTATTATGTGAAACATGATATAAATATTATTTCAATGATTGGGAACTCTTCTGAACTCACTATTAATCCTAGGTACATTAATATCTTTTATGTTATTTTCTACTTTACATTATTAATAACCTTGAAAAAAATAAATTACATCACAAAATAAAATAAAAAATCTCCCCTATTATAATATTTTTCTACTCAAAGTACATATTTTTGTTTCAATATATTTATCCCTAGCCAAATTTGATTTTTCTTCCCTCCCCCTTTCTCAATCATGTCTAATTTTTTATCTCAACCCCTTACTAATAATAAATAAATAAAAATACCATATAAAGGTATGGAATAGACTGATAATTTTATCAATGCACGATCAATGATTATGAAGTGAACCAAAATAAAAAAAATTAATATTAAATTGATATCAAGGATTCCATAATACATCTCTCAATAATTCAGATAACCCAATTAGAAAAAAAAATTAGTGTCTTGGAGACTAAAATTAGAAAAATAATTTTTTACATGATGTGAACATAACTCCTTAAACTATATCCACACTTATAAATTCCTCGAGAAATAATCACCATTATATCCTAGGGAAGGGAAAAAAATAATATGGGAGAACATAAACACTATTTATGATAAAACAAATTAATGTAAATAATTGATAGATCATAAAGATATGTGAAATAATGCATAAGGAAAAATATCTAGTTTAAAATAACATGAATGAATATGTGTTAACCAAATTCCTAATATATAGACATATAACCTAAGATGATAAAACCCTTACCTTGAAATATTAAGAATAATATATAGAGCATATGACATATTACATAGAATATAGGAAAGAAATTGTTCATTCATAAATATAAGATTTCTCATCATTTTGAACCTAGATACATGCCAGAATATAGAAACATAATATTTTATGTAGATCTAATCATCATCATACTCACTATTTATGAACCTATCTTGTTTCTACGTTGTTCAGAAATAATTATTTGAATAGATAAAAATTCTATTACACAATCCCTCTATAAACTAAGCTACATTGTAATCTGTTCACATAACATTTATATTACATGATATATAAGAAATTACCAAATTAATTAGAGGGATATACCAGTCATATCTATTTAATAATCCATACATTTGTGTTCTATGAGAAAAAATTCATTGTATCAATAAAAAACCAATAGAAATAAAAATGGGTTTTATTGCGTTATGAAATGTTATCTCATAAAATATCTTCAAAATATAAACTAAAATTATAACAAAACATATTTAAAAACGTGAAACAAATTATATTAGATCATATAATATGAATCCTGAAATATTAATCCCTTATAGTTAATCTTTTGGAGGCCTAGAAGAAATTATAATAAATAATTTTTAAAAATTATTTCTTTAAAATAATTTTAGACTGTTGGGAAAACAAAGTTTAAAATCATTTGAAAAATACATTACATAGAACCTAAAATAATCATTTAAGATTTTATTATTGGAAATAAAAAATCTTGAATTTTTTTCTTGTATAAAAATATGTGGGCTAAAATAAATAATATATGAGGTTTCAATTTGGAGAATATTATATAAAAAAGTATAATTTTTTTAGAATACACAGCATTTTAAGAGTTTATAAAAAATATTACTTAAAATTTTTTAATGTGAAATATGTTGGATTTTAAATGTAAAACCAAAAATATTTCCAAATAAGAATAAAAAAATAGATGAAATGGTAAAATATGGACTATAAAAATAAAGGATCATTCGAAAATATGATAATTCCTTTTTGTAATCTCACAAATTATAAATGAAATGTTCTTAGAAGAAGACAAGGATATAAAACAACATTCTTTATAAAAGGATTGATTATAACATAATATTATAGGGATAATTAGATCAAACTTTTAATGATATGGTTCAATATAGATGAATATTACTTAGTGATTTGTAATTTTGTTATCAAAAACCTTATAGATTTAGTAATCATTTAATCATATTTCATTAGATGTTTGAAAATGATATGGTTATATAAATCCAATTTAGTAAATCGCATCGAATTAAAAAACATTATTTGGAATACATACATCAAAGTAATATAGAATTAGTTAATATCCTTATTATAGGTCTTAGTGATGATATATCTAGATGAAAAATCCATATCTTTTCCTCATTCAATTTGGGCACATACATTACTTAATGGATGTGGAGGTCTGCACAAATCATATTTAGTATTATATTATTTATTTTATGTTGATGTAATTGAGTTAATAATTCTTAATTAATAAATTTAAATTTATTATATTATACTAAAAATATTGATCTTTTATATAAATATTGTTATATAAAAATTGGAAGGGTATAGTAAAATAAATGTTTATGATAAAATAATATTCACCTTAGAGTCTAGAATTTTCATTTTGAAAAATCCTCTGAGGTAATGGTATTAAGAAAACTAAAGGTGATTGGATGATTATAGAGGTTGGTTAATCAACCAATAAGATCAAATTTTAATAGTTATATGTGTAAATATGAAGATAATGTGAGTCTTTAAGTAGATGAAGTGATGTTTTTATAAGTTTACTGAAGGATAGATTAACAAGTAACACTTACAATTTTAATACTGTATTGATAATACATCGGGGAAAATGGACACAAAATAGAAATCATTGGAGGGTAATATTTTTTTGATTTTTTTTACCATAACCAATCAATTGAAATCATATTTTAATTTTCTTTGACCTTTTCCCTTATGTAAAATTCATTTTACTGTTGTTAACTTTTACTGTTGTAACAATTATTAAAATAAGAAAATTATTTTAATAGATAAAATTAAAATTGAACGTTTTACCTGATTTGAAGAATATTTTATCATATAAAATTTATATAGCTATGAAATTCTATTTTTAAATTAAATATACTTAATGGCCTAGAAATTTTCTTAGAAAAATATTTTTTTGAGATTTAATTTAATGTACAAGAAAACATATCATTTTTATTGATTTTAATGATATAAATTGATTTGTAATAAAAATATTTATTTTATTAAGCATTTATCTCAAGATAAAGCTGCCTCTATTGTTAAAAGTACATAATTCAAAGAAAAATCGAAATTGTGTTTCTTTCAACCATCATATAATTTTTTATAAAATTTATAAAAAATGATTTATAATATCAAAGAATATATTGAAATTCGTAATCATATTCCATAAATATTTATATTAATTCCAAAAATGTTTTTGGACATTTATTTCCTTATTACATTTTGATAATGTTACATAAATCATAATTTTCATGAAATCCAAATTCTCGACTAAAAATTAACCTTTTAAGATGATGCAAAAAAATTAATACTAAAAAAATTTATATATGATGAATATTAAAGAATTTTAATTTAATTTATTAATAGTATAAAATTTAAAAATTTGTATTTTGAAATAAAATATAAATTATATATAAAACCACTTTTAAAAGTAACAATTTTCATTAAAAACATGTTAATTGGTTGTCTTCGAATGGTAATAGTTATTTAAATTTTAACATCATAGAGGACATTAAATATTTTAGAATAATGTATAGGTAATTTTTTTTGGTTCATTTATGTTGGGTATAGTGTATAAATAAATCTATTTAACATAACATAAGTTTTAAAATCGTCATAAATTCTTTTTGTTATATTCTACCCTATTAAATTAATTTATTCCTCACCATTTAAGAACCCAGAAGAAAACAAGTGAGGATAATTTTTTATAATTTCATCCATATGTTCCAAAATAAAATTTCCAAGATTATAGTTACACAATATCTCCTTGATTATATGGGTCATTGTCACGACCCGTCATCGGGGCCCGTGCCGTGACTAACCCAAGCCAACCTTCCATAGGCCAGGGGCTGGCGACTAGCACCAAAGGCATAAATCCCGATATCTGGGAAGGCATTGCCTTTATAAAAGTAAACAAAACACCACAGAGTACAAGCGGAAGTAAAACAATAAGTACAAAGAGAAGTGCTGAAAGGTAAATGGGCCAGAATACAAACCCAAATGAAAGTACAACTACAGCTGAAAAAAGTACAATAGAAATAGAAAATAACTGGAAGGATGGAAGCAGCACCTGGGTCGTCCTCCTCGGATCCTACCTGAAGGGTAGGTACAGATGGAACAGCTCCTGGATCGTCCACCACTGATCCTACCTGAAGGGTAAGTACAGATAGCCTCCACAACGCCCTCGCCCGTCAACCTCCTCCGTGTGTCGTCTCATCGCGAAGTCCACCTCCGGATACTGACTCATCGTGTAGTCCTACTCTGGGTACTGACTCGTCGTGTAGTCCCCCTCCGGGTACTATCCAATCCTCGAACACTCGGCCTCCGTCAGCACTGCCCATCGTCTGCAACCAACACAACGAGGTGCGGGCATAGCCCGTGCAGAGTTGTGTATAACGATACTCAGTAGGGACCCCGAGAACCACAAGGTCTCACTAAAAACCATCAATGATAACCACAAAGAAGATCTCAACAGATAACCTCTACTTAGGTATATGCCCATGCATATACCTACGTTATCAAGTAACCCATCTCAATCATGAGGAAAACACCAAGATCATGAAATCCACGGAAAACCACTACCCAGATATATTCCCATGCATATACCAATGTTATCAAGTGACCCATCTCAATCACGAGGTAAAAATAAAGGCTAAAAGTCTAACTCAAACCAGGATTTTCATTATCGAAGCCGTAACTGCTGAAGAGCCCCGTCTCTGGAGTGTACAGTGGTCCTGTCACGACTCTGAGGTACTGCTCACTAACCTAAGACTGCCGAGGTACTACTCCTGTCGAGTACCGCGGGTCAACCACCCAAACAAAGTAGTGCTTCCCGCCGGGGTATGTCACCCAAACACAATAGTGCACACCCCCTAGTAGCATGTTGAGGAACTCTCCGGACGAGTACCGCGGGTCTGCACAGTCACACAGGTAGTGCTCCGTCCGCCATGGATCTGCACCTCACAAAGTAGTGCTCCGTCCACTAGGCTAGTCGACTCACTCCAAGTCGAGTTGGTCAAGCAGTCGTCAGGTCTCAGTCGGCGACACGGTCTCCGTACTCCATGCGCTCGTCCCTGGGAGGGTCCGCTCCACGATCTACAGGTCGATACTCCAAGTATCTCAAAGTCCCACTAAGAAGTATCCCAAAGGACCGCCTCTTCATAGGGGTCTCAACGCAACAGAGGACACGTCAATCGGACGCCCAGTCTATGTGTTACTAGCATTTTTCATCCCAGGGGCCCGGTTGGTTTCTTGTGCGAACCATCCCGGTCGTATCTCAACTGTACCCCGAACTCTCATAGGGTATACTCATAGGGACCGTTTCTCAACGAGATCAACAACTCCGTTGATGGCTCGTCAAACGGACGTCTGGTCTGAAAGATAACAGCTTTCCCATTCCAAGGGCCCGGTTGGATTTCGGGTACAATCCAACTCGGCCACTATCCAACAGCAACCAAAACTCAGGAGAATTATTCCAAAAGTTCTGTCTCATCAAGAGTAATTCAACGAGACAGACGGCACATCAATCGGACGCCCGATCTGTGAGTTATTGGCCTTTTCGTTCCATGGGCCCAGTTGGTTTCGTAGGCGAACCAACTCGGTCGCACTCTGACATCATCAAAACCTCGAGAGGAGAAAACCAAAAGATCAGTCTCACTTATAGGAATCCATCAAAGTTGACGGTAAGTCAATCAGACGTCCGAAGCTGAAGATATGAGCGTTTCCGCTCCGAGGGCCCGGTTGGATTTCGTATCTGAACCAACCCGGCCGAACCCAAAGTATTCCAAAACCTTGAGTGCGTTATACCGAAATGACCGTCTCATTCTAAGGATCTCTACACAGCTGATGGTGCGTCGATCGGAGGTCCGTAGCCCATGATATTGGCAAAAGAACAAAGAGGGTCCGAAAACGGGGGGGTCTGGGCCCGGACCGACCCGGCCAGACCCCCCCTAGGTCGGCCCGAGCCGGCGCGGCCGAGCGGAAGCCGCGGGTGGGGTGCGCAGCTACCCCCACCCCCCCCCCCCCCCCCCCCCGCCGTAATTGAAGCCGGTGGCGAACCGCCGCCGCCTTCCGCAGACCACCAGACGTGCTCCAGTTGTCTGTTTCTCCTGCCGTCATCGCCAACGGTCCTCCCTGGACCAGACCTTCACTGTGAAGGAATTAAAATGCCATAGTGGTCTGCTTCATCATCGTCCGTTGATCTGCACATCGATTAACAAGCTGCGGAGGGTTGTCTGGCCGTGTTTGTTCAGCCCGCGTCCTCCGCGTTAGGTGATATCAATTGGAAAATAATAAACACATGATTTTAATCATTGACGAGGGTATAATTTATCCAAAATAAATTACACGAACACCTTGCAATCAAATACCCATGCAGGAGAGTTTAAAATTTGAATGCGTGGCGTGACGATGTCACGCATACTTGCCGCACGATCCTGCGCGGCGGGACGATGTCGCTTATCCTTGCCGCTCGATCCCGCGCGGTGCGACTGCACCGCATCAATTTGATTCGATCCGCGACAACAAGAAAAACAATAAGGGAGGGGGATTGCCGTGTTTGTGCGATCCAGAATACTCCCGTTAACTAATATCATGCGGTCTAAATATCGCTGATAAAATACGGAAGAGAATCACGTAAGGAAAATCACATAAACCCCCTACCTCGAGCGCGGCTTGAACGAGGTTTTTGTCGCAGAGAAATTCGTCGCAGAGAAACAATCGCGGAAAGAGTATTCTAAGGCGTTGACAAAGATTGTCCGAGATGGAACGTCGTCTCCCTTCCTTTGATGTTGGAAGAATAATGAAGGGTGGCGCGTCACGGGTATGGCATCGCGGTAAACGGTCTCCGAGGGCTCAATGTTCTTCGTTGGGAATCGTTCGTTCTTCGCGTTCTTCGTCGAAGATGAAGAAGATGATCTCTAAGCTCCTTGCCTTATTTTTCTCCCAATTCCTCTCAATCAACAAAGGAACTAACCCAAAATAAATTAATCCACACTTAATTTATTAACTCAACATGGCTTTTGAAATTCAAGTGTTTGAATTTGAAAAATTCACATTAAACTCACTACATTAATGTCATAAGTTATTAACTTAAGTTAACAATATTAATGGTGAGTTGAGGGGGTTATAGGATATGAAGGGGTGGGGTTACTGTGGGCCCCACCACCCTCATAACCTCCCAAGGGATGTTGGGTAGTTACCCAACTTCCATCCAAAGGAGTAAACACTTAGATTAAAATAAAAAATGTTGTTAAATTTTT
This sequence comes from Viscum album, assembly GCA_963277665.1. Lineage (NCBI taxonomy): Eukaryota > Viridiplantae > Streptophyta > Magnoliopsida > Santalales > Viscaceae > Viscum > Viscum album. Next base: position 915,812,911 of record OY728150.1, read on the forward strand.
ATTTTTAACTTCCACAATTTTTATCAACTTCTCTCGAGTAAAAACAACTCTAGAATAGGAGTTTATAAGCAAATACCGTCACTACGGTTCCATCGGTGCCCTAAGAATTTGATTCCGAGCACCAGTTCAAAGGTTATAAATTCCAGCTCGTTCCTTCACTGAACGTACCCGAGCTAAACTTCGAAAAATGATTCCGGGCACACCGGGCCTCAGAATCAGGCACCGTCAGAAACTGTGTTCTTGTAAAATCCAAAAGAAAATTTAGAAAAAATTTCCCTTGATATTTAAAGGTCTTTACATTACTCCCACCTCAGGTATTTACGTCCTCGTAAAGCTTTAACACAATCTAGGGTCACAAAAGCGGTACAAAGCACACATCTGAGACTTCCGCTCCCATGTGCTCACCTGGAGGTTTCCGTACTGCCAAAGAAAGTACACCCAAGGAATCGATCATCCTCATAGGATCCACTCCTATCGATCCTCGATCTCCACTGGAAACTCTGTGAAAGACACCCCATCGCCATCGTCCAACTCTTCATGGTCGATGATATGCGAAGGGTCGAGCACGTATCTCCTCAGTTGAGATACGTGGAAGTCGTCGTGCTCCTGGTGCAACTGAGCTGGATGGGTCAAGCGGTAAACCACCCCGCCTACCCAGCTGAGGACCTAGAAAGGTCCGTTGAACCTCGGAGATAACTTTCCTCCTTGGACACATCTCCGTAAACCTCATCGAGGTGAGACCCGTATAAGGATGTGATCGTTATCCTCGAACCCTAGAGGTCTCCAATTCCTATTAGAACTAAAACTCAAACGACTGTTTCCATGAGGGTATGGTTGACCACCTCAAGAGTGATCGGTCGCACCCTACTATGCATGAGTTACCCTGTACTACCTAGGGTTTCCTTTTCGCCGAACAAGGAAAACCCATCCCGACGTTTGCCTAAAACCGTCAATTTGAGTATGAACAGTTATTTCCCATTACATACTCAAACTAACGTCGTAAGGCCTCGACGCTGCCACCAAGAGATTTCAATCGGAACTCTCGCCTCGAGGGTCTGACCACACCATCGGCGTAAGTGTGATTATCAAGTCTCCCTCCAAGGTATCTCCAGACGTGAGGGTCAAGTCCACGGCTTACTGGAAAATCTAGGTTTGGAACAAGATTTGTGAAAGTAAGGAATGATTCATATCGACTTCCGTTACTACGGCAGCTAGTAGTGGACACAGAATATCCCTTGAATCATTTTTAGAGTCAATGGGTCGCACTCCTTGACCACATGCAGCTGCACTCTTCCTCCACCCTCCAGCTCCTTGAGCCTGGCAGGGATAACTAAGGCGGGTGGTTGTAGCATGTTAAATGTACACCACCTCATGCTGCTCTCCTAGCTCTACCTCCACGTTTGCTGCTTTGCAGACTCATCTCTCCTTAAATCTTCCTCTTCTTGAAACATTTAACACGCTCGAGTCTCTACGAATGGCGCCTGTTTCTTGTTTCTTACTGCACTGTGCAGTCTTCATCCACTTCTGGATGATCTGCACCTTCTTTGCCTACGATCTGGAAGAGCTGCTAAAATTTCTCCTTTTCCGAAAAAAGAAACTTGGTCTCATCCCCTAGATGAACCACGCCCATTTCCTAATACAGTCAATCCTGACATGAATGATGCATTCATGCCATGGATGACGTCGTAAGGCCTCAACGTAACTACCAAGAGATCCAACTGTCACTCTTGCCTCTAAGGGTTGAGTCACGCTGTCAGCATCAGTGTGAGGTCACTGGGTCTCCTACAGTAGAAATCTAGAAAGTTAGGTTCAAGTCAATAGTTTTAACTGGGACCTCTCAGTATCAACCAAACAAAGGGACAGAAAGCAAACATCACAAAGATAAGTGTATTTTTATTATTGCATCTCATAGTACAAAGACACGAATACAAAAGAAATATGGAACTATAAGTACAAGGGACGTATCCACTAGTTCCGCTCTTATCCACCTGCTCCCAGAGCTCTATTTCCTTGTCCACTGCTCGGCTGTTGCTCAAGCACCCGCCGCTGCTTCTTCCTAGGTGCCTCCTCCAAAGCCTGCAGATCAACTGTACGAGGAGTCGGACAGTCACATGCCAGGTGACCCTTTCCGCCGCATTCATAACAATTCATGCTCCTCGTATGGCTGGCTCTGGCCCTCTTGGACCTCTGCATCATCTGTCTACTACCCACAGATGACTCGTCTACCGATCAAAAAACACGCGGCAAATGCAGCAGCTCCTGAACACGCTCGGGGTGTAGAGCTACTGGTACAAACTCCACCCTGAAGAAGGTCTCAAAGACTTCCCATGTGAAGGTCATCCCGTCGCAAAACTGGAACAAGTTGCTCCACCACCTGCCTGCTGCTGGCTGAAGAAGGTTGGCAGCAAAGATCACCATGAAGTCTACTGGCGTCCCCACTAGCCTGAAGACTCTCACCACAACCTCCAGCCAATCCTCAGCCGCCCGCGGGTCCGTCTCTCCCCGGAACCTAGGTGTCCTCTGGCGTTGGAACTCTTGCAGCGCACTCAAGTGGCGTGCATCGCCTACTACTGGGGCTGGTGGCATCGGTGGCCCAATGTATGGTAGTACCGCTGGTGCCTCGACTGCAAGAGGGCCCTGTACCGAAGCCTCGTCACTCGACAGCCTGTCAGTATGCACATCTCTCTGGGCTCTAGCTGGTCGTCTAAGAAAAGTTATCCTGAATGAAACAACGTGACACAGTCAAACGTTTATACCTGGTGAGCTGACCTGGTTTGTGCTGACATTTAAAAACTTCTGGAAACACACACGCAATCAGTGTTTTTGTGCACAACGGTGGAAATCAGTTGTCAGGGTCCTGGTGTATGGATAAGTCGGCCACCCGCACCAACACTGGACTCCATGAACTGAAAACCAAAATCGAAACTCTTAACACTATTGCTTCACAGAAAGAAAATATTAGAGTTATAAGTTCTACAGTAGAACCGACTCCTCTGATACCAATTTGTCACGACCCGTCCTTGGGGCCCATGCCGTGACTACCCCATGCCCACCTTCCATAGGCCAGGGGCAGGCGACTATCACCAAAGGCATAAATCCTGATAACTGGGAAGGCATTGCCTTCATAAAAGTAAACAAAACACCACAGAGTACAAGCGGAAGTAAAACACTAAGTACGAAGAGAAGTTCTAAAAGGTAAATGGGCCAGAATACAAACCCAAATGAAAGTACAACTATAGCTGAACAAAGTAAAACAGAAAAAGACAACAGCTAGAAGGACGGAAGTGGCTCTTGGGTCATCCTCCTCGGATCCTACCTGAACGGTAGGTACAGATGGCGAAGCTCCTGGATCGTCCACCACGGATCCTACCTGAAGGGTAGGTACAGATAGCCTCCACAACGCTCTTGCCCGTCAACCTCCTTCGTGTGTCGTCTCTTCGCGAAGTCCACATTCGGATACTGACTCGTCGTGTAGTCCACCTCCGGGTACTGACTTTTCATGTAGTCCACCTCTGGGTACCGTCCAATCCTCGAACACTCGGCCTCCGTCAGCACTGCCCGTCATCTGTAACCAACACAAAGAGGTGCGGGCATAGCCCGTGCAGGGGTGAGTATAACGATACTCACTAGGGACCCCAAGACCCTCAAGGTCTCACTAAAAACCAACAATGATAAAAACAATGAATATCTCAACAGATAACCTCTAGTTAGGTATATGCCCATGCATATACCTAAGTTATCAAGTAACCCATCTCAATCATGAGGAAAACACCAAGATCACGAAATCCACAGATAACCACTACCCTGATATATGCCCATACATATACCAATGTTATCAAGTGACCCATCTCAATCATGAGGTAAAAATAAAGGTCAAAAGTCTCAGCTCAAACCAGGATTTTCATTATCGAAATCGTAACTGCTGAAGAGCCCCGTCTCTAGAGTGTACAGTGGTCCTGTCACGACACCGAGGTACTTCTCACTAACCTAAGACTGCTGAGGTACTCCTCCTGTCGAGTACCGCGGGTCAGCCACCCAAACACAGTAGTTCTTCCCGCTGGGGTATGTCACCCAAACACAGTAGTGGACACCCCCTATTAGCCCGTTGAGGTACTCTCCAGACGAGTACCGCGAGACTTCACTGTCACACAGGTAGTGCTCCATCCTCCATGGGTCTGCACCTCAAAAATTAGTGCTCCGTCCACTGGGCTAGTCGACTCACTCCAAGTCGAGTCGGTCAAGCAGTCGTCAGGTCTCAGTCGGCTACATGGCTTCTGTACTCCGCACGCTCGTCTTTGGGAGGGTCCGCTCCATGAGCTACAGGTCGATACTCCAAGTATCTCAAAGTCCCACGAAGAAGTATCCAAAAGGACCGCCTCGTCATAGGGGTCTCAATGCAAAAGACGGCGCGTCAATCGGATGTCCGGTCTGTGTGTTACTAGCCTTTACATCCCAGGGGCCCGGTTGGTTTCATATGCGAACCAACCCGGTCGTATCTCAAATCTACCCTGAACTCTCATAGGGTATACTCATAGGGACCGTTTCTCAGTGTGATCACCAACGCCATTGACGGCTCGTCAAACGGACGTCTGGTCTGAAAGATAACAGCTTTCCCGTTCCAAGGGCCCTGTTGGATTTCCGGTACAATCCAACCCAGCCACTATCAAACAGCAACAAAAACTCAGGCGAAGTATGCCAAAAGTTCCGTCTCATCAAGATGAATTCAATGAGACAGACGGCGCGTCAATCGGACGCACGGTCTGTGAGTTATTGGCTTTTTCGTTCCATGGGCCCGGTTGGTTTCGTGAGCGAACTGACCCGGTCACACTCTGACGACATCCAAACCTCGAGAAGAGTAAACCAAAAGATCAGTCTCACATAGAGGAATCCATCAAAGTCGACGGTACGTCAATCGGATGTCTGAAGCTCAAGATATGAGCGTTTCCGCTCCGAGGGCCCGGTTGGATTTCGTATCCGAACCAACCCGGCTGAACCCAAAGTATTTCGAAACCTTGAGTGCGATATACCGAAACGACCGTCTCATTCCATGTATCGCTAAGAAACTAATGGTGCGTTTATCGGAGTTCCGTAGCCCATGATATGGGCAAAATACCAAAGAGGGTCCGAAAACGGGGGGTCTGGGCCCGCACCGACCTGGCCCGACCCCCCCTGGGTCGGCCCGAGCCTGCGCGGCCTGGCCCAGCCGGCTCGGTCCGGCCCGACCGGCCAGCGCGGCCGAACGGAAGCCGCGGGCAGGTTGCGCGGCTCCCCCCCCCCCCCCGCCGCTAATTGAAGCCGGTGGCGAACCGCCGCCGCCAACCTTTCGGTGGCGCGCCGCCGCCGCTAGTCGCCGGCATCGCCGCGCCGGCGCCGTGTGCCGCCACTGCCTTCTGTGGACCACCGGACGCGCTCCGGTGGTCCGTTTCTCCTGCTGTCTTCGCCAATGGTCCTCCCAGGACCAAACCTTCACTACGAAGAGATTCAAACGCCATAGAGGTCTGCTTCGTTGTCATTCGTTGATCCGAACATCGATTAACAAGCTGCGGAGGGTTATTGGGTCGTGTTTGTTCGGCCCGTGTCCTCCGCGTTAGGTGTTATCAATTGGAAAATAATAAACGCATGATTTTAATCATTGACGAGGGTATAATTTATCCAAAATAAATTATACAAACACCTTGCAATCAAATACCCATGCACGATAGTTTAAAATTTGAATGCGCAGCGTGACGATGTCGCGCATACTTGTCGCTCGATCCCGGGTGGCGTGACGATGTCGCGCATCCTTGCCGCTCGATCCTGCGCGGTGCGACGGCACCGCATCAATTTCATTCGATCCGCAACAACAATAAAAACAATAAGGTAGGGGGACGGTCGTGTTTGTGTGGTCTGGCCTCCGCCCGTTAACTGATATCATGCAATCGAAATATTGCCGACAAAATACGGAAGAGAATCACGTAAGGAAAATCACGTAAACCCCCTACCTCGAGCGCGGCTTGAACGGGGTTTTTGTCGCTGAGAAATTTTTCACAGAGAAACCATCACAGAAAGAGGATTCGAAGACGTTGGCGGAGATTGTCTGAGATGGAACATCGTCTCCCTTCCTTTGACGTGGGAAGAATAACGAAGGGTGGTGCGTCACAGGTATGGCGTCGCGGTAAATGGTCTCCGAGGGCTCAGCGTTCTTCGTTGGGAATCGTTCGTTCTTCGCATTCTTCGTCGAAGATGAAGAAGATGGTCTCTAATCTCCTTGCCTTCTTTTTCTCCCAAGTCCTCTCAAGCAACAAAGGAACTAACCAAAAATAAATTAAGCCACACTTAATTTATTAACTCAACATGGCTTTTGAAATTCAAGTTTTTGAATTTCAAAAAGTCACATTAAACTCACTACATTAATGTCATAAGTTATTAACATAAGTTAACAATATTAATGGTGAGTTGAGGGGAATAGAGGATATGAAGGGGTGGGGTTCGTGTGGGCCCCACCACCCTCATAACCTCCCAAGGGAGGTTGGGTAGTTACCCAACTTCCATCCAAAGGATTAAACACTTAGAGTAAAATAAAAATTGTTGTTAAATTTTTATTTTTAACTTCCACAATTTTTATTAACTTCTCTCGCGTAAACGCAACTTCGGAATAAGCCTTTATAAGAAAATACCAGCACTGCGGTTCCATCGGTGCCCTCAGAATTTGATTCCGAGCACTGGTTCAAAGGTTAGAAATTCATGCTCATTCGTTCACTGAACGTACCCAAGCTAAACTTCGAAAAATGATTCCAGGCACAATGGGCCTCAGAATCAGGCGCCGTCAGAAACTGCGTTCTTGTAAAATCCCAAATAAAATTTAGAAAAAATTTACCTTGAAATTTCCAGGTCTTTACAGTCATATTATTAGGGATAACCTTGTCTCTTCGATCAAATGTCCCCATGAATTTTCTTTTTAGGGGAGGTCATGTTCTATGAGAAATGAATATGATTTTAGTACAAGTAATGGATCTAGTTTTTATTTCCACCATAAAAATAAATAGAAGTAAAAAAATTTAAATGGGATATATGAAGAGGGAGTTAAATGAAATATGATACCACGCCTACAAAAACTATTATCATTAAGGGATAGATTCTTCTAAGGATAATATTCCATTTTCCCCAAAATTTGGTTACCCTCTTCAATGGATATTTTCAAATAAATAAATTATTATAAACATAAAATTATATCTATCTATAGTGATTGTTTGTATAATTTTTTTTTAGAAATGAATCATTTTCACATGTCACTAAATTGATTAGAAATTCTCCATCATTTCACTGAAATGTTCATTCACTATCTTCTTTCATTCCTCAAATTAATACCAGGAAGATAGAGTCCTAAATATATTCCCATAAAAATTTTCATAAGTTTCCATTTAACTTCTATAATAGATTATATTATTTTACGAGAACTCAACCATAGGAACTTGTTGATCCCAACATACATAGAAATCCACTGAACTACACATCTTTAAATCCTCTAGAGTATTAATGGTTCTCCTCGAAAGTCCATTACATTTTGGGTGGTAAGTGGTGCTAAAATTAAACATGGTCCCCAAAAAATGGTGAATAATTTTCTAAAATATAGTTCAACTCCAAAAATATATATTATATACAAAATTTAGGGTTATTCCATGAATCATGACCACATATATCATGTATAACATTCGAATACATTCTAGAGAGAAATATTCTCTTATGGAAATAAAATGTACTGACTTCGTGAGGTGATCATTTACAAACCATATGGTATTGTAACCCATAGATATCCTAGAGGGTGATGTTATGGGAATTATAGTCATGTTTTATCATTTTTATATACTTATGGGTAAGGGTTACATTATATCAATAAGATAATATCATTATACATAAAATTTGAAGCATAATAAAAATCAAGATATATACTTAGTGATTTTTTATTCATTTTAACCCACCAAAAGATTCTCTTTAGATCTAAAAGTGTCTTTGTGACTCTGACCTAGATAGAGAAGGAAGCTCTATGTGAAAAAATTAAAATTTTCTTCTCTATCTTAGTTATAGATGCAACACATATAATATTTTCAAACTATATAACACTTTTTTAAAATTTTTAACTCCAGAATATTGTATACATTTTTTATTTCTTCCTATCATCATTAAAGGATTAATTAATCCATATAAGAATATAGGGTTGAGTAAAAATATGGGAAAGGTATGATATCTATTATTTCTATGAGTTTTTTTAGAATTATCCATTTATTTTCCATGAGTAATTGGGTTTTTATTCCTCATTGGGGATAATGTACCATAAAAATTTCTAATAAATGAATTTTCCCCCAGGTCTTCCTTCGCTGGTGGTAATGTATTAATGTAGTTATAATCATTAATTAGATCTTAATATATCCATTGGTACATATTTTAAATTTTCAACATGAATATATATTTCATGATCTTATGATAATTGTATATATGATAATTCTCAACATAGTGTTCATATTAGTAAATTTAAATTCAAATATAATTTCCACTAATTTCCAATTATGTATTATGTAAAAAAAATTATTATAATTTAACTACAATAAAAACAATAAATTTCCATTCCATTTTTATGAAAATTCATAATACTAAATTAAATTATGAATCACCATAAATTAAAACCCCTTCACCACATTTGGGTAATGTATCCTTCAATGTATGGAAAAACAATTCCTTTATCTCATTGATTATTTTACCTAATTCATATTTCAAGAGGAAAAACACACATTTATGTGTTATCAAGGTTAATTTATTTGATATCTCATCTATATTTCTCAAAATGTGTTAGTAATATTTTTTAACCCAATTAAACTATAGATTTTAATCATAGTGGTTGGTCTCATCTATTTCTCATAAATATCATTCTATGATGGATTTATAAATATACCATATCTTTTGATGACATAACCCCATAATGACATAATATTGTTATCATATTTTACATTTGATGTGTTGTTTATATAGTTGCTTCTCTCATATGGTTTTCAACAACTTTTTCACGGGATATTTATTCGCTTCCATGCTATTGGAATATATAAGGATATCATTTATAAATACTAGCAAAATTAATCCAATTAGTCACTAATAACCTATTCAAAATATATATCATGATATTGGGGGTATCCGTTTGTATAAATGGAATAATTATAAACTCATAGTGTCCATACCTTGTTCGAGATATTGACATTTGAATTTCTACACTTTAACAATCAATTTATGATATCCAGGTTAGGGTTTAAATTTATAGAATTATTGAGATCCTATAAGTCCATCAATAATTTCATAAATATGGGGGAAAATATATATATTTTTAGCATTATTTTTTGTGGTTATAATAATGAATGTATATATAAATTGACCCATACATCCTTAATTTAAAGTGGACTAGTTCACCCTAATGTGAATCACTAGGGAATATAATTTTTTTTTCAATACTATCATGCAATTTAGAATTAATTCCTATAATTTAATGGAATTTAATATCTTATCTATCATTCATATAGGAAATGATCCGTGGATGAGTTCATTTGATAGTTAGACATCATGTTCTAGGGGAATATCAATCAATTATTTGGGAAATACATAAATATATTGATACAAAAAAGACTGTTCTCAATGTTGATTCCTTCTCGATAATATGAGATATTAACCACATGTTATTTAGTATCAAAATCCATATTATATAATTTAAATTTGAAGAAGTTACAATATCATACCTATTTTGATACTTGATAATCTGATGATTAGGGATATGAATGGAGATTTTAATTTCTCAATAATTGAAATGAAAATTTTATAAGGAATGCTAGTTCATACAGAGAATTAGTTCAAATTAAAATATGGTAAGAAGAAATGTATAATGAATAAGTATCTCATGATAAATATCTATTTGAGAATATTTTTACACCATATATGCAATCAACATTCCATCATTTTTTTAAGGATAACATGATATTCACTGTTTAGGGATGTATTCATATTTTTAGAAATCAAAGAAGACCAAAAATAATACGAAGAACTATAATAATTTAATTCTATAACAATTATATTAGGGATAATGAGTAATCATTTTCCTATTTTGTTATTATAGTCCACCTCTATTGTAATAATTTTATATGTCCTCTCTTTCTTGATTAGTGTAGAAGGGTTCTTCTTCCTATTCCCATAATTTAATATAGGGTTAAGACATTTAGTAACATAATTTACATTCAACTACAATTTTAAAAATTGATCAATAATATGTTCATCACATGGGGACACATTCCATATAATTATATTATTCATATTCTTTCCATTTCATCAACACTCACAAAAAAGGATTCTTGGTTTACCATATTTGTAACACCTTCTAGAGACTCTAATATAATAACTTTTGTGTTTTCTCCCCCATATTTCACATATGGGTGGTTATAATTTCTTTTCCCACAGAGAATGTTCATTGGGTCTCTATGATACACTAACATTATATTCCATTCCCTATAATTAGTTGTCTCTATACCTTCATTTTCAACCTCAATCACTCATTGGATATCATCCTTATATCTTTCAAATTCCCTTATAGTTAAATACTATGAAGAATGTACTATAATCAACCAAATATTCTATCAAAAGTTATTTTATATTATAGAGATAGAAACTTAGGCGCACCATATTATCCTTGTGATTTTTTCTTCATAAGATCCAAATAAACTATTTCCTTTTGTTTAAATAGTAGGAAATCTTGTTGCATCTTAGTGGGAAGTTTATAATTATAAAATTTATTTAATAATATTCCTTTGAAATATATCCTCTCTATAGAATAAAATTCATCCACTTTCATTATATTCATAATGATATTCCACCATGGGTTAATCTTACCTCTAGATGACAAATATCCTAAATGACCTCATCATGTTAGAAGTATTTATTGATTGATAATGTCACATATATAGCACTAATAATTTTTTTTGAAATCAATGGTTTTCATGGCCCATAAAAGGAATATGGATATTGATTCATAAAAGATTCAATAGTATTATACACCCATCAAAGTGTTTTTAGGAGATTCAAAATATTCATGTTACAATTCATAACATGTAAGAGATAAGGGATCATTTCAATGATATTTTTAATTCTATATCCTTTCTCATTAAGAAAACCAGAACAAATTCCAAAACAACCATATGTATCGTGGGTTATTTTTCCCACCATATCAATGATAAATGAAATTTCATAGATAAGATACATAATTTAATAAAAGTATAATGTAGAAAACAATGATCATTGAAGAAATAAAAAAACTAAAATGATTATATTCATCCATAAAACTCCCTAATTTTTAATCTAGGTTATACATCATTATTTACCTACATTATTTTTATATAAATTGCAGTTATTATAGTATCCAAATCCTTTATAATAGATAATTAATGGGAATGTAAATTAACAAATCCATATCCATTGAGAGAAACTAGCCTAGTGTGTAGTTAATCCTCTTTTTCATGAACTTGGTCATTGTTGAGTTAATACCCAACACATTATTTTTTAGGTAATTATCCCAAGGAACAACTATACTAGAGACTACATGAACATTATAGTATCAATACATGGATTCATTATCTAATAAAACCACATAAAATATACTTTACCAAAATATAATATTTTTATTTTAAAAATATACATATTGTTTTTCAAATTTTTCATTATAATATCTAAAGATGACTAAATATTTCATTTATACAGATATATGTGACAATTTTTAAACATACATAAACAATACATTGATATAATGTTTTAATTAATACATCTTAAAAATAATCTAAAAAATTTGTGACCCTAATGGTTTACTGTATTAGAGTCTTGAAATATAAAAACTCTTATTTTACATGTTGTGAAAATTAATTCATAAATATTTCTTCTTAGATATTATAAGAGGTATAATCATCCTCAAATCCTAATGATGGAAAAAATATATGAATAAGTGAGATAAAATGATAATTGTGGGATAACATATAAAAAGAATTCATGGATAAATCATAAACATGTGTAAAATAATTAAAACAGAAAAATATACAAATTAAAATAGTATAAAATAATAATTGTTAATTATAATAATGAAATAATGAAATATTTTTCTCAAATGATAACACTTTTTCCCTGAAATGAGAAAAATCTAACATGAATAATTTGACATGAGCCAAAAAAACATTGGAATAAAACTAAAACATTCATAACCACAAGATATCATTTAATTATGAAATTTGATACCCTCCAACCTATTTACGCATAAAATTTTGATTAGATATAAATCCCATCAAAATCAAACTTTGTTACAGTAGTGACTCACTAGCCCATTGACACAATATTTTTGGACTAGAACTATATTACATCACCATCACCATTTATGAACATTCTTTCCCACTAAACAATAAAAATAAAATCAATTTATCATGAGATATATTCAATTTCCGAATTAATTAGAGGGTTATATAGGTCCCAATTATCTGACAATCCATACATTTTTGTTCCACAAAAAAAAATCATTACATCACAAAATTTTTCAATGAATAAAAATTGTGTATTAGGACCTTATAAAATGGTATATAAATAAATTGTTTCAAAAATTAATTCAAAGGATAAATAAAATTACCCAAAATAATACTTTATAAGATAATATAAGAGGTGAAACATGAAACAAACTCCATTTGTGGTAATCTATAAGTGAACATGGAGAAATATTATGGTGAACCTAAAAAAGTATTTCATTAAAAAAATTTTAATATTTCTTTGGTAAAATTGTGTTTAATGTAATATAAAATATATTTTTTTATAATGTTTCAATTTCAATTAAAAACATTATTTTATAAGTATACTATATTAGAATAAATAATTTTCTTATATTAAAGAATATTTTTATGTAGGATAACAAAAATGTTCTTTAAATTAAAAGTACTTTATATTAATTAATTATAATTTTTCGCATCCTAATTCAAATTACGAATAAATAAAACATCCACATTAATAATGGTTAATGTGAAATTATAGGTTTATAAGAGATAAAACATAATTTATTTCCAAATTGGATGAAAAAATTCGGGGAAGGGAAATTATATACTTTGAAAAGAAATTTTTATTAGAAAACATGGGAATTATTTTTTGCAATCTCACACTTTATAAAAAAAATAATCATGGAAAAATATGTGGATATAAAACATAATTAACCACAATATAATGAAGTATTATAACATAATATCATCATAAGAAACATTAGAACCATGTTTTAATGATATATTTCAATAAATATTAATATTACTCAATGTAATGTAATTGATTTTTCAATAACCTTACAACTTTAAAAATATTTGATTAAAATGTAATTGGAATCTAGATTTTCATCTGGATATTTAAAATGAATGACATAAATCATGGATCACTCCAAAAAAATTATTTTATTTTATATAAGAATTCAAAGAATTCAATCAGTGAACTGAATTAAAACAATTCTCAATGATGAGAAATTGAGAAAAAAACCTTACCTTGTTCCAGATTCATTATGTGTAGCTGTTTAACTTTATGAATAATAAAATCATTTTTATTATATTCCTTCATATGAAAATTATTCATATTTTTTTAATTTATTGTAGGAAACTTCTTATCATATTCTATCTATATATAATACTTTTGTGGATTACTTTTGAGTGATAATTAAATCGATGTATGTTTTTTTCATAATTCCCGTGATAGTGTCACGACCCGTCCCTTGGGGCCTATGTCGTGACTACCCCAAGCTCACCTTCCATAGGTCAGGGGCTAGTGACTAGAACCAAAGATGTAATTCCCTAAAACTAGTAAGGCATTTTCTTTATAACCTGTAAATAGACACAACATAGCAAAAGATAGAAACAAAAAACTAAGTAAAACTATAAAACAATGGTATGATGAATGTAAAAAGGGGTTGGAAATACAATCCCAACTGTAAAGTACAAGAAAATAGAAATACAAGTTCAACTAATGAAATGAAAAACTACTGCTGGAACGTCCTCTGAGGTTCGTACCTAAAGGGTAGGTACAGATCGCCTCCCCAACACTCTAGGTCAGTTTGTCTCCTCCTTGTACCATCACGCTGTAAGGTCCACCCCGAGAATCGTCCTGTATTGGTAATCTCAGCATCAGTCAGTGCTGTCCGATGTCTTCATCCAACACAATGTGGTGCAGGCATAGCCTGGGCAGGGGTGAGTATAACGATTCTCAGTAGGGACCCCGAGATGCTCAAGGCCTCACAAAATCCAACATGGATATACCCAAAAGTATGAAATCAATATATAACCCCACTTAGGCATATGCCCATACATATACCTAAGCTATCAATTAATCCATCTTAATAATGAGGTAAACACAAAATTTACAGATTCATCACACACATGTATACAACTTATGTAGAGAGATAGAGATGATTAGAGGTAGCCACTAAATCATCTACTCTGTCGAACCCATATAGGATCCTGGAATAGAAAACAGAGATGTCGAACCCACAAAGGATCCTAGATCAGTAGTCAGAGTTGTCGAACCCGTGTAGGATCTAGGAATAGTCGTCCAAGATTTCAAGCCCACGTCGGAAACTAGAACAATAGTCAGAGTTATCGAACCCACATAGGATTCTAGAATAGTAGTCAGAGCTGTCGAACCCACATAGGATCCTAGAACATCACTTAGAGAGCAACCGTCCACAGTGTTCCCACATAAATCATGCTTGATTCCAGGAGGGTACGATCCGCAAGCCATGTTTTGATAAGTCAACTACCATGAATTCCCATGAAGAAATATCCCAAAGGTCTCCACGTCATAGAGGTCTCAACGTAAAAGGCATCATGTCAAACAGACACCTGGTATGTGAGTTATTAGCCTTTTAGTATTAGGGGCTCAGTTGGATTCGTGCACGATCCATCCTGACCATATCTCAACTATAACCATAACTCTAGTGGGGTATACTCAGAGGAACATCCATGCCCCATGATTTCCAGTGCCACTGACAGTTCGTCAAACAGACGTCTAGTGCCATGATATGGCCAAAAAAAGTAAAGGGTCGGTAGTAGGCCCGGGTCCGGTCTGGCCTGATCGGACCGACCCAACCAATCTTAGTCAGGGCCGACCAGGTTCGGGTTAAGCCCAACTTGACTCGTTGGGTTCGGCCCGGCCCGCTGGACCTAGCCCAACAGGCTGCAAAGGCCACGAGTAGTGTGAGGGTGAGGACCGGTTGCGAGTGCATGGACTGTTCGCGGGTCAGTGAAAAGGCAGTTTGGTCGGGAGGTGCCGCGAGGGGCATGGGAGACCGGCTCAGCCAGGCACGCATGGGGCGCGGCTCGGCCCGGGAGGCCGGGGCCGTTTCAGCCAGCGTCATGAGGGGCGCGGCTCGGACGCCTCGGCTCAATTGGTCGGGGCATGATCGGCCAGCGCTGCAAGGGGCGCGGCTTGGATGCCTCATCCGGGGTTGTGAGGCCGGTTCGGCTAGCACCGTGAAGGGTGTGGCTCAGATGGACCAGACCAGATATCCGATGTCGGTTCAGCCAGCAGTAGCGCAGGGTAGTTGGGGCCCGCAGAGCGCGTGAAGGCCGGAGGATGGTGCGTCTCGGGCCAGCGTGGCAGGTGCAGTTCAGTCGAGGTGCTGCGGGCCATCACAGTTCAGGCTGGGGCACACGGGAGGCTGGTAGCGGCCATGTGTCGGGTGGTGCAGGATAACACGGTTCTGCTGGGGCGCACGGGAGGCCGGTGGGGGCCGGGAGCCGGGTGGTGCCGGTTTTAGAGACTGCGGGTAGCGTTTTCGTTTCCTGTCTCCTTCGTCACCTAGTCATTTCGTCACCATGCCGAATAACACCACAAGAGAGATTGACGGAGGGAGTGGGTCCATGTTAGTTTGGCCCACACCCTCCGCATTTACGGTGATATCAATCTGTCTATCAAATAAGGAGAATGATGAACTTCACATTCTACAGCCTCCACAATGATTCTTTCCTAATACACAAAAAATAAATCAGGGAAAGCATTAAAAATGAAAATAAACCCCCTACTATATCATTGTCTGCTGGTGGAGTTGTAGGGAAGAAGACATAGTTTTCATTGTTTGTCACGTCTGATGCACATGTCCAATCCCAAGCTCGTGCGTCTGTTCATTGACGATGGTGCGGAGGGACGGTCAGTCGAAGATGTCCCATGTCGGTAGGAGTCTGATGATGAAGGTCTAAGAAGAATGTTCTTCGTAGTCGAAGGCATTCTTCCATGGGATCATTCTTCGTTGGTGAGAGCTTTTCTCTCAAAAGCTGTAATCCTCTTTTTCCAACCTTTTTCCAACCAAAAGTATAAAAAGGCATGGTAATAGATGTTAAAATATGTCGTTGGCATAAGAACTCCAAAAGGGTGAATTAATTAAGTTGGATCCACTTAATCAATTTATGAGTATAATACAATAAATTAAAAGGAGGATTTAGCACATTAAAGGAGGGGGGGGGGTGGAGATTCTCTCCCTCATTAATGAGGGGAGTTGAGATGTTTTCCTACCCCACCATTATTAGGGGGGTTTCATCCAAGGTGGTCCCCACATCGTAACCTCTTACGGGAAGTTAGGTTTGGGTGGGCCCCACCACCCTAACCTCTCATGGGAGGTTATAGTCGGGTGGTCCCCACACTTCTAACATCCAACTTCCATGTGGAGGGTTTAACCAACAAATAAAAATAAAGCAACACAACTTTATTTTTATTTAATTCATTCATCAAAAACCCAAAAACTAACTTTTATTCCCGACCAACTACCATCGAGGTGAAAGTATTCTTAGGCATATATCAGTGTTGCAAGTTCAATGGTGCCCTCAGATTTCAATTCCGAGCACCAGTTCAAATGTTATAAAATCCCACCCGTACGTTTACTGAATGTACCCAAACAAAACATCAAAAATTGATTCCGGGAAAACCGGGCCTCAGAATCATGTGCCGTCAAATTTCACGAACTTGAACAAATTCCCATGTATTTAGGGAAAAAAATATTTCCACGAAAATTCCATGTCTTTATATTCTCCCCACCTCGGGGCTCTACATCCCCATAATGCACAACACATACCTAAGGGTACATGTTGGGGTACTGAGCACGCACATGAGCCTCCCACTCTCATGTGCTCTCATAGAGGTTCCCGTGCTGCCAGCCAATGTGCACTAGAGGTATCGACCGTCCACCAAGGACTCGCTCCTATCGATCCTCAATCTCTACTAGATCCTCTATGAATTTTTCCCCATCGTCGACATCCATCTCTCTGTGGTCGGTGATGTGAGAAGGGTCATGCACGTATATCCTTGGTTTGGATACATGGAAGACGTTGTGCGCCCGGTGCAAATGAAGTGGAAGAGCTAAGCGGTAAGCCACCTCACCAGCTTTGCTGAGGACCTAGAAATATCGGATTAATCTCAGAGATAACTTTTCACCTCATCCAAATCTCCGTTGACCTTTTTGAGGGGAGACCCGTAGAAAGATGTGGTCACCATTCTCGAACTCTAGAAGCTTCCATCTCTAGTAATCATAGGACTTCTGCCTGCTCTGTGTAGTCTTCATCTTCTCCTAGCTGATATGCACCTTCTTTGTGGTAGCTCGTACCATCTCTGGTCCCACTAGTGCTGACTCCCAGGGCCAGTCCAACACAAGGGTGATATGAAAGGTAGCCCATATAATGCCTGAAAAGGTGACATCCCAATGGTGGAGTGATATCTATTGTTTTAGGAAAACATCACCAAAGGTGAGTGATCCTCCCAGTTATGAACGAAGTCGAGGACATAAGCACACAGTGTGTCCTCGAGGGTCTGAATGGTCTGTTCAGTCAGACCATCCGTCTGAGGTAGGAAGGTAGTGCTCAAACGAAGCTGCATCCCAAAAGCTTCCTATAACGCCTTCCAAAACTGGGAAGTAAAATGTGTGTCACGATCGGATACTATAGTCAAAGGTACTCCATGTAGGCGCACAATATCCTGCACATAGAGGTGTCACATTCTCTCTACTAAACCCTTCACTCTGATTAGTAAGAAGTGGAACGACTTGGCTAGTCGGTCGAAAATCCCCCAAATTGAGTTAAGACCTGTAAATTTATGTGGAATTTCTATCATGAAGTCCATGGATATCTCATCCAACTTCCACTATGGGACCTCTAAAGGCTGAACCAAGCCTGATGGTACCTGATGCTCCACATTGACTTGCATACAAGTGAGGCATCAAGAGATAAACTCTTCCACTACATTCTTCATTCCCGGCCACCAGTGCTGTCGTCAAAGATCCTGTTACATCTTCACATCACCTGGATGTACCGCTAGAGGGGATGTGTGGACCTCCCTCAACACTTCCTCTTAAAGTGACACTAGTACCATGGAACTTCCTCAGAAGAGGATGACATGATCCCCACCTTTAGAAAATACATCAGGTGTCTCCCCTGTGGATATCTGAGAACACTGTGTCTCACAAAAAGTGTCCACACACTGTGCCTACCTGACTTGTTGAAGAAGTGGGGTTGTGACTGTAAGAGGCTGTAGGAAAGCTAATACATCTCTATCAATAATGGATATCTTCAAAGTGGCAAGCTGCTCCATTTCTTCAACTAAAAACTATATACTAGACCTCCTGCTGAGTGCATCTGCCAAAACATTACACTTCCATGGAGTATAGGATATCTTGAAGTCGTCATCCTGGATAACCTCAAGCCAATGTCGTTGTCTCAGGTTTATTCCTTATGGGAGAAGATATACCTGAGACTCTTGTGATTAGAGTACATGATAAAACATTCACCCATCTGATAGCGCCTCCACATCATCAAGGAGAAGACCACTACTGCTAACAGCAGGTCATGGGTAGCATAGTTCTACTCAAGTTGTCTTAGCTTCCGAGAACCATATGTGGTCACTGCTCGCTCCTTTATCAATAGAAATCTATGTACGGTCCCTGATGCGTCATAGTAAACTACGTACCCTATAACCTCCTTTGGAATCCTCATGATGGGGGAACTAGTCTGCCTCTGCCTCAGCTCCTAAAATCTCTACTGGAATCTCTCCAACCATAGAAAGGGTTTCCCCTTCTTTTTCAAGGCTGATAGTGGCACTGCAACTCTGGAGAAATCTGGAACAAATCTCTGGTAATATCCATCTAAACCAAGGAAACTCCATACCTACATAACACTCCTGGGTGGATACCAAGAAATTTCCACCTTAATCATCAGTGGAACCCCTGCAACTCTAGCCTCCATGATGACATGTCCCAAAAAGTGAACCTCTCCGATCCAGAACTGGCACTTCCAGAGCTTAATATAAAGCTGGTTCTCTTGAAGTGTGTCTAGTACTATCTGCAAGTGATAGGCATGCTCCTCTTCAGTAGTCGAGTAGATCAGAATGCCATTGATAAAGACTACGACAATGCGATCAAGGTATGGCTAGAAAAAACTATTCATCAGTCCCATGAACATTGTTGAAGCGATTGTTATGCCGAAAGGAATAACAAAGAACTCATAGTGGCCATACTGACATCTAAAAGCTATCTCTTGTACATCCTCATCTCGAACTCTGAGCTGGTGATAGCCTGATCTGATGTCTATCTTCGAGAACCACTGCGCACCCTTTAGCTGATCAAATATGTTGTTAATCCTCGGGAGTGGGTACTTGTTCTTCACATTCACCTGGTTCAGGTGACGGTAGTCAACACAAAGACTCAATCTTCTATCCACCTTCTTAGATAATCGAATCAGGGCTACCCAGGGAGAAAAACTGGGTTGGATGAATCCCTTCCCATGTAAGTCCTCCAGTTGCACCCGCAGCTCACGAAGCTCCGCAGGAGCCATCTGATACACTGGAGTAGATATCAGTGTCGTCCCGGGGTAGAATTCAATGTAAAATTCCACCAATCTGTGTGGAGGTAGACCTATGACATCATCAGGGAAAACATCCGCTTACTGGTCCACCACTATAGGATATCTCAGACTCTCCACATCTACTACTCTGAGGGTAAGGCGGGCCAATTAATTAGTGATCGAATGCACCATTCTCTAGGAAAGTCCGTACTATGCTGCAAAGGATCCCTTTTCAATGCTGAAGGTAAACCTAGTCCCATCTGTGCGAACACACCATAGTTTCTGACTAATACTGTCAATATGAGCATTGACCGTAGATAACCAGTCCATACCCAATATGATGTCATAAAGCCTCGACGCCACTACTAGGAGATCCCAGCCAAAGATCTCACCTCCTACTGTAAGCTCACAATTCCTGCACCAGTGTGTAATCGTAAAATTGGCTCCCGTAGGAGTCTATAGTCATAATGATCGAGCCAACATATCCATCAGAATCTACGAGATCCAAACATGGGTGGTGGAAATGAAATAGTGACTGGAACCTATGTCTATAAGATCTAAAACTATGGAGGAGTAAACACAGATCGTACGTCGAATCATCTCTGTAGTGCCATGATCATATGCCTTAGCTGCCAGGAGATGAGGTCTCACCTATCCACTTCCTCCCTATGGTCAGGGTGGACCTTCTGGTGGTGTTAGTGGTAACACCTCTTATTGTCATCCAACACCAACTGCACGACCAGCTCCTCTCCCACATCCACCCGTGCCTAGAGGATTACCTCGATTGAACCTCTTCCTCTTCTAGGTATGTCCCTCAATTGTTTACTGATCATATTCACGGCGGGTCACATAGTCTCGAGCCATGTGACCCTGCCTGTCGCATGCATAGAACTTCCTGTTCCATGTATGATTGTCTATGTCTCGTGTGCCTTGGACAACCGAACCCATGTACTGAGTTCATCCACCGGATGGTCTAGTTCACTTGGATCTCTACGACATTTGTCTGCTGCCAGCTGCAGAAGACTCAGCTACGTTTCACCCGATGGCGAGCCTCACTACTGATGACTGCTCAGCAAGGAAATTATCTACTAAGAGGGCTCACTCCAACACTTTTTCCAGCATCAGGATGCTAAGGGAGACCATCGAAGCCCTGATCTATCCCCTCAGCCCCTGCTTGAAGGTCCAAGCCCTGGAGAATGGGTCCCACACCATATCTGTGGAGTATCACGAGAGGTCGTTGAACCTCGCTGAGTTATATTCCACCATCATGCTCCCCTGTTGCAGATGAAGTAGCTATTGTATCCGCAATGCATGTAGGTTGGCTGGGACAAAATCAGTCTGAAATAGGCTCTCGAAGTCTGCCAAGAGAAGTGTCTCCTCATCATGCACCTAGAGCATCAGGTTCCACCATCCGCGTGCTTCTTCTTGAAGGAGACTCACTGCAAGGATCACCATATGGTTGGCTGTTGTCCTTACCAGTATGAAGACTCTCACTACAGCCTCCATCCAATCCTCAGCTGTATGTGGGTCCATCTCACCCCTGGTCCTGGGCGGCCTCTGGCGCTAGAACTCATGCAATGCGCTCAGGTGTCATGCACTCTCTACTACTAGGGAATGTGGAATCAGTGTCCCATTAGGTAGTGGTACTGCTGGTGCCTCTGCTGTGATAGGGCCCTGCACTAAGGCCTCGTCACTCGGTGGGCTTCCATCTCATACAAAGCCAGGAACCATGGTTGGCTGTCTGCGTGGGGCCATCCTAAAAGGAAATGGGTGCTCCACGGTCAAAGGATTTTACCGGGTGAGTTGACTTAATGAAATTTTTTGAAAACACACACACAATCAGTGTTTTCGTGCACTGAGTCAGAAATCAGATGTCATGGTCCTAGTGTATGGAAACGTCGGTTGCAGCACCAACACTGGACATCTTGAACTGGAATCCTTACTCAGTACCCTTAAAACTATTTTATCACAAAAAATATTAGAGTCCTATGTTCTGCAGTAGAACTGACTCCTCTCATACCAATTTGTAAGGACCTGTCCCCCGGGGCCCGTGTTGTGCCTTCTCCAAGCCCAACTTCCATAGGCCAGGGGCTAGTGACTAATACCAAAGGCGTAATTCCAAAAAACTAGGAAGGAATTTCCTTTATAATCTATAAACACACACAACAGAGCAAATGCTGTAAACAAAACACTAAGTAAAACTTTAATAGTGGTATGATGAAAGTAAAAAAGGGGTGGTAAATAGAACCCCAACTGTAAAGTACAAGGAACTAGAAATACAAGTACAACTGACGAAGGGAAAAACTGCTGATGGAATGTCCTCTGATGTTCCTACCTGATTGGTTGGTACAGATTTCCTCCTCAGCACTCCAGGTCCGTCTGTCTCCTCCCTATACCATCACACTATAAGGTATACACCGGGTACCATCCAGTCCTGGTACTCTCAGCCTCAATCAGTGCTTTCCATCATTTGCATCCAACACAACGTGGTGCGGGCAAAGCCCATGCAGGGGTGAGTATAACGATACTCATTAGGGAGCCCAAGACCCTCATGGTCTCACAAAATCCAACAAGGATAAACCAAAAAGAATGAAATCAACAGATAACCCCACTTAAGTATATGACCATACATATACCTAAGTTATCCAGTAATCCATCTCAATTAGGAGGTAAACACAAAAGTTACTTACTCAGCTCACACATGTATACAACTTATGTAGAGAGATAGAGATGATTAGATGTAGCCACTGAATCATATACTCTATCGAACCCACATAGGATCCTATAACAGAAAACAAAGCTGTCGAACCCACGAAGGATCCTAGAATAGTAGTCATAGCTGTCGACCCCATGTAAGATCCTAGAAAAGTAGTTAGAGCTTTCGAACCCACGTAGGATCCTGGAATAGTTTTTAGAGATATCAAACCCACGTAGGATCCTGGAATAGCAGTCATACTGTAGCTATCCATAGGGTTCCCGCACAAAGCATGCCTGATTATGGGAGGGTATGATCCTCAAGCCAAGTGTTGATTCTTCAACTACCATGAAGTCCCATGAATAAGTATCTCAATAGTCCATCCCATCATAGAGGTCTAAGAACAATAGATATCACATCAAACAGATGCCCGGTCTATGAGTTATGATCCCTTCAGTCCCGGGGGACTGGTTGGATTCGTGCACAACCCAACCTTTTCATATCTCAACTATACCCAAAACACAATTGGGATATACTCAAAAGATCCACCATGCTCCAAGATTACCAGTGCCACTGATAGTTTATCAAACAGATGTATGGTTCCAAGATACAACAAAAAGAATGTAATGGGTCGGTAGTAGGCTCGGGTATGGTCCGACCCCGTTGGATAGACCTAACACATCTTAGTCTAGGCCGACCTGCTGGGCCTGGCCCAGCAGGCCTCAAAATTTGTGAGTAATTTTAGGGCTTGGACTGGTTGTGAGGGCGCAAGTTATTCATGGGTCGGAGAAAAGGTGGTTCAGCCTGGATGCAGCACGAGGGGAGCGGGAGGTCGACTCGGCCAGGCGGGCATGGGGAGAAGCTCAACCCAGGAGGTAAGGGTTGGTTCAGACAGTGCTGTGAGGGGCGCAGCTCGAACGACTCAACTCGGATGGTCGGGGCTGGTTCGGCCAGCGCAGCAAGGGGTGTGACTCGGAGGGCTCGACCCGGATAGCCGAGGCTAGTTCTGCCAGCACCAGCGTGGGGAACGTAGGGTGCATAGAGTGCGTGGATGCTGGAGGCTGGTACAGCTTGGGCCGACGAGGCTAGCATGGTTCGGCCAGGGTGCCACAAGGAGTGCTGCGGGCCACCGTGGTTCTGGCCGGGCCGCCCTGGAGGTCGATAGCGGCCTAGTGCTGGATGATGTGGGCCGGCGCAGTTCGACCAGGGCGCACGGGTGGCCGGAGGCAGCCGAAAGCTGGGGGGGCACAGGTTACAGAGACCGCAGGTAGCGTAGTTTCTCCCTTTCGCCTTATTCACCTTTTTATTTTGTCGCCATGCCAAAGAACATTACAAGAGTGGTCGGTGGGGGGAGTTGGGGCATGTGAGTTTGGTCCTCACCCTCCGTGTTTAGGGTGATAGAAATCTGCCCATCAAGGAAGGAGAACGGTGAAATTCAAATTCGACATCCTCCACAATGATTCTTTACCAATCTGGAAAAGATAAATCAAGGAAATCAATATCATTCAAATAAAACCCCTACTTGATCGTTGTTCATCGACATAGTTGCGAGGAAGAAGATAGAGTTATCATTGTTTGTCGGACCCACCGCACACTTCCAATACCGAGCTCAAACCACGGTTCGTTGAAGATGATGAGGATTGAAGGTTAGATGAAGACATCCCATGTCTGTAGGAGTCCGTGGATGAAGGTAGAAGGAGATCATTCATCGTAGTTGAAGGCATTCTTCATTGGGAGCGTTCTTCATTGGAGAGAGCTTTTCTCTCAAAAGTTGTAATCCCTTTTTTCCTACCTTTTTCAAACCAAAATAATAGGAAGAAAAGGAAATAGATTATAAAATCTATCATTGGAATAAAAATTCAAAAAGGGTGAATTAATTAAGTTGTCTCCACTTAATTAATTTAGGAGGTTGGAACAACAAATTAATGAGGAGGATTTGCCATATTAAAGGGGTGGGGGGGGGGCTGGAGAGACACTACCTCATTAATGAGGGGATTTGAGAGGTTTTCCTCCCCCACCATTATAAGGGGGTTTAATATCGGGTGGTCCCTACATTGTAACCTCTCACAGGAGGTTAGATTCGGGTGGGCCCCACTACCATAACCTCTCATGGGAGGTTATGGTCAGGTGGTCCCCACGCTTCCAACTTCTAACTTCCTAGTAGAGGCACTAACCAAAAAATAAAAATAAATCCAAACAACTTTATTTTTATTTAATTAATTCACTAAAAACCCAAAAAATAACTTTTATTCTCGATCATCTGCCATTGAGGTGGAAGTCTTCTTAAGCGAATATCAACACTGCGAGTTTGGTGCCCTCAGAATTCAATTCCGAGAACTAGTTCAAAAGTTATAAAAACTCGCTCATACGTCTGCTGAATGTACTCAAAAAAACATTAGAAGTTTTTTTCAGGCACACCGGGCCTCGGAATCATGCGCTATCAAATTTTACAGACTCATAAATATTCCCATGTTTTTTAAAAAAATCCACAAAAATTTCGGGTCTTTACAGATAAGAGATGTTTCTATAATAAAACATTTAATTACCAATATAACTATTACATTACCAAAAAATTGTATTTAAATTCTTATTAACATAAAATAATATTATCTTCTATGTTCCCATTACCATCAATGATAGAATTTTCTTTTATTTATTCAAGTTGTTTGTTTGACCAACCCAATCTTGAACACACTGTATCTTGATGGGTATGTATGGTTGAGGAAATATATAATACAATTTTATGAAAATAGAAATTATATTATTTAGATATAATTTTATTAATTTATTTTTTCTATTTTATTAAAATTAAATTAATGTATAAAAAAATTACATCGAAGAGGTGGTACTTCATATAAAATACGATTAATGATCTTTTTTTCGTCTATGTCGATGGAATCATGTAAATATTTTTTTAAATATATAGAATAAAACAGAATTGTACAAATCATTATAATTTCATTATATAAATAAGATTAGTTCTAATTAGGAATGAATAGAGTAAAATAAAATACTAGGAGAAACTGATTCTCACTTAGGAAGAATGAGTTTTCTCTGGGAAATATTCATAGAGATACTTTCCATAAGTAAAGTAATGTTTAGTAGAATCCTATAGAGATTAAAAAGGATTATAGAATGATAATTGTGCTATAGTGAAATCTAAAATAAGAGGAATAGGGAAATTATGTGATATAGATATTTGAATGTAAGGAATGTCTTGAAGATTAAGAAGTCTTGGATTTTTATAAGTGGATGAAAGGATAGTTATGGAAGTAACCCACACATTTGTAATAATATATGTTCTCTATTAAAGTGTCATTAGATATAATATAGAAATAAGTTGAGGTATAGTAGGATATGGTTTAACAGCCATAAACAGTAATTTGGAAACATGTTTTTAAAAATTATTATCTTTTCCCCCTTACTTAATTTCCTTTTACCATTTTTTTACTTTTACATGGGAAACTATTTTTAACAATAGTAATTAATTTTGAATATTAATATCATAATTAAATATTTTTAATATATTTGGAACGTGAGAATCAAAATTTGAATATTATTTTATCATACAAAATCATTAAATGTTTGAAAATGTATTTTTAAAATAAACACACTTAATAAGGTAAAAATACTTTTTAGAAAAATATTATGTTCTAGAATTAAATATATAAAAGCTAAAATTATCACTGTCCCGAACTTTAATGTAAATAAATAATTTATTTCAAATAAAATAAATTGTATTAGGACTTAATGTTAAGAGATTATTGAATATTACCTTCAATATGCTTTGTTCATGGTTGAAGATGAAAATAGTTTTTATTTTCCTATAATTTTAAATTTGTTTATACAGAGTTTGAAAAAAATATATAAACTCAAATAATATTTTAAAATTAATCATTTTATTCCATAAATAAATATTTTTTTCTTAAATATTATTTATTCTTTTATTTCATGCTTACATGATGATACAATAACATAAATCTTAATTTTCATAAATCTGTCGTTTAGAACTCAAAATCAATCAATTCAAAAGTCTCTAAAAATCTCATAAAATGTAAATTTTAATTTTTTTAATTTAAAAGTAGTTTTTATTTTAATATATTAAAATTATAAAAAATTAAAATTAATTTTTTAATATAAATTTAAAAATAGATTGAAACTGCTTTTAAAGGAATCATTTTTCGAGTATAAAATATATGATTAGTTTATATTCTAATAGAAATATTTTTTATTTACTTAATATATTATATTTTTTTATATATTTATTAATAGTGTTCTTATAATAATTTATGGTTAAAATATATTGTCTATAGAATGTAAAGAAATATTGGAAACACATTTTTATTTTTAGAAAGTAATTTTTTTTTGTGATTACACATCCCACTCAATATATACATGAACCACGCTCGATTTAGAAAATATAAGGGTTTTATAAAGATAATATTACTATATATATTAAAAATAATATGATATAAACTATTTAATTGGTCAATTATCACTCATAATGGCCATCATATGTATATATGATGATACAAAATTTTGATATCTATTATTTCAAATATTTTTATTCATTTTAAAAATGTGTTTCTAGAACTTACTCAACACATAGATTAAAAAATCATGAAAAATATAATATTTTTAATTTAAAAAATCCATAAGAAAATTCATGATAAATAATACTCTTAATAATAATTAAAATAAACTTATCCCACCATTAATTTTAGGATAAATTCATTAAAAATAAAGATGAGAGATTGATAACATATAAATTTTATAATTTCCAAAATACTAGAACCCTTCCATGAATTTTGATTAATTTTAATTTTATTAATAAGGTAGATTATCAAGTAAATACACCTAAAGAGATGTATTTTACTATCATATCATCAACATTGATCCTATTATCATGCATTTCTTTTGATTCTAGTTGTTGTGGTAATACAATGATGGTTTAATTCATGTTTTTCTTCACAAGTGAGGATTCAATTCTTTAATACCCTTCCATATATCATTTATTTTATTCCATCCACGATAGATTCTTTTCAAATATTTCTATTTTATTTGAATACATTTATAGATTCCTCTTTGTTGGAATTTTTTCGAGATGATATTTAGAATAAAATTGGATAATGAATATGTTGTTTATTAATTCCTTTTTAAGAAATGTAATTCTATCATACTATGATTTATTAATTCTCCATTAATGGACCAGGAATATGATCAATTACTATCATAGTTTTCAAATAATTAAAATAAATTTTTTAAAGAATAATATGGATTGAATTGTTCATCATAGCGAGAAGAAGAATTGATAATTTACCCAAAACCAGAAATCCAATTTCAATTTAGCTACATGCCCAGTAGAACTCTTTAGGCTTATATAATCATCCTTGAATTCATATTTTGTTTTGTGAATAATGGGTAATTTACTTATTTTATTGTGTGAGAGCTTATTTTTGTTATAATATGTCTAACCACATGAATCACATAGGGTTTTATTCACACTTTTAAATATTTATTATTTTGATGGAATAGTTGATACATCATAATTTAAATTATATAAAACCTACATGATTCTCCCATATATCTCTTTTAGAAAATAAAAACTAGGTTTCTACTTACTGGTAGCATCTCATGAAATTCAATTTCTTCTTAATGTGGAATATTATCTTCCTATTGGGATCATTCATTTTTTTCATCTTCTAAATGTATTTCATACTCTAAATTAGCTAGCCATAATTCTATGAATATATTAGGAATATGATAATCCATTTTTGTTATTCCACAAATATTAAAAAAATCATCAACTTATTCCTTTTATTTCTCCCATTGACTTTTCTAATATTATATTATTCATTTTTCTATTGAACTCTATCATTCATGTATTTTTTGCATATACCCATGATTTCCCTTATTTTTTATCAAAAGAATTATCTTCTCTATTTTGGTAAATCTTTCAACAATAACATGTGGGGATTTTTTTAAACATAAATATTTGTATTCCACCTATTATTGAAAAATTTCCAACCTTATTCAAAAACTTATTATGAATATTTCCTTATTAATATTTCATATAAATCATTCATGTGGTCTAATTACATCCATTATTTTGAATCTATGGTAATTTATTCTTATTTTTATTAGTTTCATGTATCAATAATTTATACATGTATGCCTATTCATTGTCATCACATGTATTTTAGACCTTACTAAGAATGTTGATAGTTTTAAATATTTTTTAGGTGTAAATATATTTCCCTTTCCTCTATTAGTTTCCCTCAACTCATCCTCGCTACTATGTGAGATATAATATCATTTTCTTCCATAAGATGTTATATTATTCATGTAACCCATTAACATATTATTTAATTTTTATAAAAAAAACAAACCAATCCTAGTTTCTTTCTATGAAATTCCTACTACCCATAATTTATAAAACAATATTTGTACTCTTTTCTAGTATTAACTTCCTCAGTTGAAGAATTATTCAATGAATGTATATACATACCCATTATTCCAACTACTTTATATGTTATGTTGGTTTCCACATTATTTTTAAATTCTTTTTCATAGAGTTATGTTTCAAAACTATTCAACACCTGAAAATAGATTCTCTCAAATATTATTTTAATAAATGGAAGTTGAAAATCTTTTATAGGCTGTTAAATATGGTAATTAGATAAAATCATAATGTTCTTTCAACCATATAGAAGAATTTTAGTATAATAATTCTCTTTTTTAGATTTTTTGTAGAAAATTGTCTTCTTCTTATTGGGTATATATTTCTAGAACAGATTTCAGATTCATCATTTGAATAACATATTTCACGAATTTAATAATATTGATAATTCAAAACTTATTACTAATTTTTATTTTTTCTTTACCATAATTTATTATATCTTAACTTTTATATTCTTTTATTTTCCTATTATAATACAATATATGGTCACATTATTTAATCCAATTGGTCTTGACCTCAAAATGACATGTTTTGTAACTATTTTTTCATTAGATGTATGGACTATTTATTCACTATATATCTACTTTCCTCAGTCTTATAGAGTTTTGTAACACATTAATTCTAAAAAATAAATATTATTTCCTAAAACTCTCTATTTTTTATTCATATAGACCATATTTGGTTAGAGTTCATTATAAATATTAACCCTTGTTATTCGAAAAAATTCTCAAAAAATATATTTTCATTCCCAAGCTGGGAGATATCCTCCAGCGTTAATTTCATAGAGATGCAAATGAAAGAAACAACATAACTAGGAATTTTATATAGGGTATTCATCAAATAATAACATGAATCGTCAATTTTATATCACATTATTCTATAGAGATGCATTTTTCCCATATTGTGATTGGTTCTCCTTCTTTCATATATGATTTTCCTTAATTAGAATTATTGTATAGTTAAACTGGCATTCATCCTCTTTAAATAGGTTGGATATATTATTATTAAAAATTTATTTAAGATATATATTAACAATAAATATTTCATTAATGAACTCTACATTGACTACCATCAATTATTAAATATCCATTTTCCTTTTTTTCATGGAAGATTTCATTATCAACTTCATTACAAATTTTTTATTCAAATTAATTAGTATTTTGGAAAGAATTTCATACAATACATTATTAACATGAATATATTATGATTATTAAAATCTTAATTTTATATGTATTTTTAAATAATAATCCATTTACATCAAATAGATCATCAAATATGATAACCCAATAGATTTGTGACCTCACTCTAATAATGTTGTTCTTTTTCACATAAGTGTAATCCAATCATTGAGGGGTGAATTATATTTGGGTAACATTTATTATAAATATTTAATTTCATCCCTTAATCATATTTTCACTTAACCAGTTATTGAATCTCTCATTCTCATACTCAAATTTTTTTATTATATTGATATAGAAATGTATAGTAACACAAGAGGACACACTATTTTTTTTACTAGGTTCAGATCCCTATGTATGACTATGTCCAGAGTACATCCTAGTTATAATCCCACATTTATGTATCTCTTATTATATTCTAATACCTGACTATCAAGGGTATAACCTTGAACTAGTTATCCTCACACTGACTTGGTACAAATTTTTTGTGGGTTCTTTGTACCATTTTATAAGAGAATGGACTTCCAATTCATTTATGTTTGATGTATAGGGTAGGATTGAATACCTTTTATAATTTATAGATGTTATTTGTCCTAAATAAAAATCATTGGATGGGATACCTCAATTTTTTTTAAATTTATTCAGTAAAATATTATTGTAAATAATTCTTACCATCTTGGATACAGTATATTATATTGATGTACAAATGATCTATCTATTCCTTATACTTATACATCATGATGTTTATAGGTTTTCTATACCAAATGTTTCTCTTGAATATTGTTATTTTTTGTATTGAGTAAACTCATTCATCCCTTTTACATCATTAAATTAAATGCATTGGAATAGAAATGGGACACATCATTATTCTCTTATTTAGTTCACGTGCTGAATCCTTCCCATATGGAAATGTTTTCCTCTTATTCTTAATTCAATAAATTAAGTTCACTAATAGATCCGGTATTATATATCATAGTTTCTTCTTCTTATATTGAATTTATGAATATTTATTTATTATGTCGGTAATTTTCATGTATCTTTCTTCTTCAGCTTTCTAAAAAAATTAGATCATATTTTCTAAAATTATCATTTATTAAATAACATCAGAACATTGCCTTTAAAAATTTAAAAAAAATTGATTTAAATTATTAACCAAATTCATTATGAATTATTCTTCTAAAGAAAAATCTTGTTTCCATCCCATTTTTCATAAAATCCACATATCCCCATTCTATATACAAATGAGATCTTATTTTTTATCACATTCTTGTATCATAGAAACCCTATTGATAATGAGAAATTATTTTCTCTATAATGTGTGGATTTTATGACTATTTTACCACCATTTTTGGTAACTAAAAGCCTAAAATAGATCATTAATTCATTATTTTGGAAAATGATTGTGCAACATATCATTAACTTTTTTAATTTTATCATAATAAAACAAATATAGAAACTCATTTGTTAATCCATTGGATTTCTAAAAATTATCCGAATCATGGATCGACCATGACATTCAGGGTCTCATATTAATTGTTTTGTCAATGGAACAATTTTTCGGAACAATTTTTCATATAATTCTTTCAGTTAGTGGGTCAACTATAAGGATAACGTGGTTGGTGGATCAAATGTGAGGAAACATTATAATTTTTTCACTAAGTATTGAAATCATTTTATCATCCTTTGGGTTACTCTATATCATTTGAATTTAAAATCATATGGCTGGTACATATACATACTATAAAGAAATGAAAAACATAATGTTTTGGGATGAATACTTATATTATTTCTCAATTACATACACTCATTTTTTTTCCATTATATTTTCTACTATCAAAATAAAATGGTCAGCCAAATAATTATGATCAAAATCCCAAAGTTTAATATTAATCCTAATGTCCTAAAATGAATTCAAAATTCTTATGTGGATATTTCAAAATTTGAGACTTCACGTATGATGAAATGTACAATGCTAAATCCATTGGAGGAACTTATCAAAACATGATACTCAATACCAAAAATATAAAAATAATCATCCAATAGATCATATCAACCATTAAATTATTGACTTACATTAGTTATAAGATGGTTAGATCCTTCATTCGACATCCACCTTCATCACAAAATTTTCAATGTCTACCTTATATATTAGTTTTAGACAACACTTCAAACTCATTGATATTCATGTTTTACTTGAAGAGTATGTCATCAATCATCATATATGATTCGAACATCATTATTGTGTATTTTCACAATCACAAAATATTCTTGAACAAAATATACTAATGAAATAAAAGGAAATAATATTGTATGACCATCTTTTCCATTAAATGAGTAAATCATTAATGATCAAATGGTATGAAATCTAATACTGAAATCATCAATTCCATCAATGAATATATCTATAAAAAACCTTAAAAGTAGTATATCAATTTTTCTATCAATATTAAACCAGATAATAATTAATCAATTATTTGAGTCTCAAATCCTCAGTTATTTTTTATAGTTCAGCATACATAAGAATCCTGAAATGGAAAGTCTTTTTCTTTTCCAGGTGAACCGTAATAGAAACCAACATCTAAGAATTAATTGTTTACATCCATTATCATGTAGTATTTATATCATGATAAAAATATTATTTACATACCAAGGAACTCCAACCATGACACTATAAATTTTGGGGTCTTTAACATCCTACCATAAATTTTCTCCATTTTATATTGACACACACTGACTATCAAATACAACAAAATCCAATGTTTTATCAAAATATGATTATATAAAATACAATTAATTACTCTACTATGTGGCTAGGTAAGAATTAAAAAAATTTTAGGTTGAGGATTTTAAATTTATATTTTAATTCATTTGTGAATTATATGATAAAAAATAAAAATAAACACAAGACAGTAAATCAATGAGACAATCATTAGAATGATATTTAAAAAGTGTAACTATCTCATTAGAGAATTAGAATATTATATTAAATCCTAAAAAAATTACAAGATATAAAATTTAATTTATTAAACTCTATTAGTTTTTAATCTATATAAAATTTATTATTATTTCTTCATGTAATGAAAATATCAATGTATTTAAAAAGCAACATAAATATTTCAAAGATTCTGGAATTAACACATTTTGATAAATTATTAATGTTTATGGAGCAAAAAAATTCATTACAAGAGTACGGTCAGATGTGTGATGATTAGGTGAAGATGATAAATAACGAAATAGAGGAAATATTCAGATATTTTTAAGATGTTAAAAATAATATCAACAATAGGCATCTAAAACATGTAGTGAAACAGATAAATATTAAAAATAAAAGAATATATTAATTATATGAGAAGATAAATGATTACACACAAATTTACAATATGAAAAATTACTAAAAAGGGACTAATAATAGTTGTAAGAAGATCATGAATGAATATCCTGATAAAATGACAATATTATCATAGTGAAAGGTAACCCCTGATCTAGTTAATTCTATTTTTACATATGTAGTATAATATATTAATGTAATAATGAAGCTAAATTTTCTAGATACCAAGTTACATAAATTATATGAAAACCCCACTAAATCATATATGGTGGATGTTATCAAATCTAATAATTTCAGATCCTGAACTAGATGTCCAATTAATAGTGATAAAATTTATAATAGATAGATATTCAAAATAGATATATTATTTTTAAATTGAATAAAATATCATCAGTCCCTATATATTGTTGTTGATAACTATGTACAATTATACTTAGTTTTTGGAATAACAAATAATCATATAAAAATAACATATTTCCATCTTTCATGGGTAGAAGATCATTGTATCAATGAAAAAATGCTATATAGAATCAATTGTCCAAAAGAGAGAGATATATATAGTAAGAAGTGCTTTGAATTATAGGAAATAGTATTTAAGTACGGCCACCAATGTGGCCAAAATTATGATTAATGATGATAATTAACAAAATATAACTACTATAAAATCTAGGATAATATAATATAACATCCAAAACATATTATTATTTGATATGAAGATAATACATTTTTTGGTATAAAAAATATAATACTATTGAAAAATGTGGGCCAATGAAGAATATTTTGAAATATGTAAAACCAATGTGAATGATAAGATTATTCTATGTTTAAAATTATTTATCATATACCATTTTACATTTGAAAATAATATGAATACTAAATAAAGAAATACTTAGTCTACTAGTGGTTCAATCTAACATAGGTATGAGGAACTTGTTTTTGTGGTTGATATTCTTTATGGAGAATTATAAATATTTCCATACATCGATATTATATTATATCAAATGATTTATGTGGAAGGTAAAAAAATTTAGGGATTATTTTACCAAGTTCATTACATAGATGATATGATAAAAGGAATCATAGCAAAACAATGTGATGGTACCAGTGTTTCTAGGGACCAATAATTCTACCAAAAAATGTGACATCAAACAAAAAAATGATAAGAATCAACCTAATGATTTCTTAATAATAATTTCATATCAAAAAAATAAAATAATAAGTTATATAAATTATATTAATTGGAATTTGATCTCTATACTAAAGTAAAAAAATGAATGATCTAACTAAGAATGAAATTAATAAAGAATATAATTCCATGTTGTCCAAAGAAAAAAACATTAAAAAATTTATGTCTAAAATAAGCATGAAGAGTTCTAGAAATTTTAGAACTATTAATAAAAGAGTTTAAAGGTTGGTATCCAAAACTATCCCATGATTCCAAATTTAATTGGATGATTTAGACTATACCTATTTATATATATGTACCTTTACAACATTGTATAGGGAAATTAATGTAGAAAAACAATTCTAATTAATGAATGTTGAGATACTAATATATTATAATATACTTGTACACCATGGAACACATCAAATGGTTACATGCTATATCATCAAATAAATTCATTTTATGTAACATATGTTTTATATGACATTAGTTTGTAAAAAAATTTCATAGATTCAAAACCTATAGAAAAATCACACAGGATATATAATATTAGAGAGGGAACCATAAAGGGGTGCTAAGCATGTTATGTTTGGGGAATATCAACACATATTAATTAAATCACAAACATTAATTGGATTTATATAAATTTATGTTTGAGTTTTTAATGGTATGTTCCCTGTTGGTCCATTATTTAGTTGTTCTTGATTATTGGAGGTGTTCGAGGGAGGTTCATGGAGAATTGTGGAAGTTAGTGGTGCAACAGACCTGCTATTGGAAATACACACCAGGTAATTATATTAAATGATATGAATGTTAGTTTCCTATATTCTCTAGGGAAGGTTCCATATGTTTAAATTTTCTTTGTTATATAATAAAAAGGCAACATGTTTTTTGGTGGAAATGAACATCAAGGATTTCATGACATGAAATTAGATTACACATCATGTAAACCCCTGATCCAATGTATCTTTAAAATTCTATTCATGATGAATTTTTTTTATTTGGTCATGGGTTCTTCTCCTTATAATTTTTTTAAACCTTAGGAACTCTTAGGATTTCCTCATGGCCTCTTCCTCTATATTTTATTAGTTGGTCCAAGTGGTTATTCGTCATCAATACTTAGATTTTTCCTCTCACTTATTAGTGATTTTTCTTCCATTATAGTACTATGGATTCACTACAGGGATGTTGTTATGGTTCAGGGTGTGTTTTCGGTTTAATTATGGTGATATTTGGTTTAATTTTATGTTTATATGTGGTTCCAATGTTGTGGTTGTGGTTTGAGAGTGTTCTTCATTATCCCGGGTGTGCAGTGAGTCTGTAA
Organism: Viscum album; assembly: GCA_963277665.1. Classification (NCBI taxonomy): domain Eukaryota; kingdom Viridiplantae; phylum Streptophyta; class Magnoliopsida; order Santalales; family Viscaceae; genus Viscum; species Viscum album. The sequence continues at coordinate 915,848,941 of OY728150.1, forward strand.
GATTCTTTGATGAAGGGAATCTCTCATTTACATTTATTGTGTATCATGCAAGATCGGTTTAATATTTTTTATCTAAGGTTTATGTTCATACCATATTAATCAATGATAAAAAATTGGTTAATTTAATTGATATTAGAAAATGGTGTTTTATTCGTAGGTTTTACAATATTGAACTTATTTTTGATATTTTTAATTATGCATGCTTAATGCCCTATAGAAAATGGTGGATGTTGGGATATCTATTTACAGAGGATATATGTTTTGTGATTTTATATTTGGTTGTGAATATTTTTATATAACCCTAAAATGAAAAATGATTAACTATTAATATTTGGATAATAAAATTATTTCCACATAATTTTTTTCTTCACTTATAATTCCCCTAAAATAATGTGGAATGTGGTAAAAGCCCATTTGAAAATTTTTAAATGATCATGATAAGCTCTGATGCGTGGTTTATTTGTGGGACAACCATGTATAGTTTGGAATATGGGGATGATATTTTTCTTGTATGTGGTTTTTTAGTAGTGGTGAGGTTTTATTTATGTATTTTGAGGGCGGCCTGGAGGTAGTTGGTTTTGACATGCTTTGACGTTGTTGAGGTAATGGTTTCTTCATTCTAGATACCCGGCTAATGATGGAATAAATAAAAAAATTTCAATAATGTTAGTAATGGATTGGTTTGGTTTGCATAATGAAATGGAAATGGTTAATGGATAATTAAATAAATATTGTGATTAAATGAAATTAGTTGGAAATGTGAAGTGGGGTTTGTCAATTGATGTGTTGTGTTATGCATTTAGAGGTGGAAGAAAAAGATAAAATGTTTTGAGTTGGTTCAATTTATTGAAAACCCACAAGTTTCCATTTAGGGTTTTATATATTATATATATATAATTTAACATTCATTTCATTTTTATATGCACCCAACCCGCATCGAGTAGTATGTTCCAACACCTACATAGTCATGTGGGGGTGTTATACCCAACATCTGGTGTGGAGTATGGATAGATGGGTACCCACTCTTTTTGGATCTCAATTCCAATTTAGTTAGTTATTACACATGATATGAGGTCTAGAGGTATGTTAGTGCATGAGATGCTGGTTTTGATAGCCCATGTGTTTGTGGTTGAGATGCGACGAACTAGGTATCATCGGGTGAGGCGAGACCATGCATGTGGGGGAAATGTAATATGTGTTTTTGGGTGGGATGAGTCATGATTGTGATTGGGGGAATCATATATTAGGAGTCATTCAAGGTAGGAGGAGGGAATTCTGTCTATGTCCTTTATATTTATGATACCCTACTTATCTAGTTTTGGAAGTGGCTCTATTGTGGCCCATGTGTTTTTTGGCAAGATGTGTTGTGTTGTGCGTATGGGGTGGGAAGCCTAGGTATCTGTGGAAATGGTGTGTTGTGATCATTCATGTGGGGTGTTTTGGTATAATTAATATATTGGATCACTAATATATACGAAATTTTGTGTGATAGTGGAATACCATAGAGAATGAGTGTGGGGTACCCTTATAGATTGGATTCTGATTATAATATATAACTTGGTTTCTTTTATTTTGTTATTCTTCATTTGTGAGGATGGGATGCGTAGAGTTGGTTGGAGAAGAACACTCAAAAGGGTGTTAAATTGAGATCATGTACAAGATGGCCCAGTTAACCAATGTACCCGATTTATAAATGTTTTGATCTTTTTAAAGACTTCTCAATTCGTGTTTAATTCTCAGTTAAAAAATTCCAGTTTTTATTTTAACTATTAAAATTTGTCTACTCAATGAAATTATAATAAAAAAATTATCTAATACTAACCATCATAATCAATGAAAACTTTTTATTTGTAAGAAAATATAGTAGTGAAAAAAACATTGAAGGGCATAGTCAAATTAAAATAGGATGGTCATTACCAAGTTGAGACTTAGTCTTCTCTGCATGGTGATCATCTACAACCATGAAATTAAAAAAAATTAAACACAACCCACGCCTTTTATTGAGGAACACAATAACATAAACTATAATCTTGGTCAACACACCTCTTCCTTAGTTTTCATGGGAGTAAAAAAATCAACCATGACGCATAGGGACCTCATCCACTGTTATCCAAGGGTAGTGTGATATAAAATAGACATTTTGTGAAGGTATCTATGTATCTTATACTTTTCATTAGAGTTAGTGTTTGTTTATTAGATAGATCCACACACACTACTCTAAAGGTAAAACAATTCACAAGCTAAAAGTAAATTAAATAGAATAGAACTATAAGGATCTATGCAATTTTTAATATAGCTTTTAAATATTGAAAGATGTATTAAAAATCATCTTTAGTAGAATTATTGGAAACAACCAGAAATATAGATCATTATTTGATCATTTATCTACTATTCATAGTATGGTTTGAGGATTTATCAGTGAGTATTCTTATCTCTTAAAATGTTGCTGCAATAGGTTCTTCTATTATGTTTCTTAACAATATCTTCATGTATTCATAGCAGGAAATTCATAGGGTTTTCCTAGGAAGAATAGAGGCTCAATATATTTCTATAGTGGAATTTTTTTTATCCGGTCATAGATTTATACACTATATTCAACATGGAGCATGTACCTCGTACATCATACTATATTCTAACATAGTTTAAATGTTGTCCACATAATAAAGAAAAAGTCAGTAAAATTATTTATGGTACTACATTTCATAAATATGATTCTTAGAAGTAATTTTGAGTTTAAATGTTAATGAAAAATTGACAGTGTCTTAGGATAGGTATATTAGGAATGGTGATTCAGGATCATTAGGTAGGTCTTCTTGAATATCAACTTGAAAGTGACCTAACTATCAGTAGGTAATTCTTGATGGTAGATCCACTTGCTGATAGGTAAAATATTGATATCTCTTACATATAAAAAATATTAGCATCGGGGTGTCATTTTATTGGTAGACTGAGCTGTCAGTGACTCATTCAATTGGTAACTTGTCTTGAATGGTGACTTGGAATTAGTAATATTTTTTAAAATTTGTCTATAGCTCAATGCCATAGTTACTTAACTCTAGGTAGGCTAGGCATTAGTGAGTCGTATTAGTGAATTGTTTTTTTATATTTCATTATCCATTCTTTGGTGACTCATATCAGTGTCTTTTCCTTCTCTAGATGTTAGTATATGTTATGAGGATTAGATATATTGCAGTGAGAGATATCATCATTAGGTCCAATAGTGAGTCCACCTTAATGATGACTTAGCCACAATGGTGACTTATACATAGCTAAAATTTTCAAACATATTTATTGTATTAGAACACTGACATATCCAATTAAGATTATATGAAAAAATAATTAAACATATTTAAAAATATTTAAATCTGATCAAACATAATAAATAATGGTCTTGGACATTGAAACAATAGCAGTCCATCAATCTCTCCCTTTTGGATGATAAAAAATCATATCATTAAAAATCCATTCACAATGATCAATGGAAAAATTATTCTTAACATAGTATATAGATTATGTGAAATGAAATTATCATAATCAGAATACTAAAATTTCAATATCACAAAAATGACATCTCATTTACTCCCCCTTTTTTGATTATCAAAAAGGGAACAAAAAATATTTGATGATAAAGAGTAAATAATAAGAGATGATGAACATATAATAGAGAAAAAGGAGATAATGAATTTCATGGTAGAATGATATTATAGTACATGAGAAAAAAAATACATCCCACTCAAAGATCAACCAAATCACTTTTTCTCCAAGGAAGGATCATTTGGTGCCTTGACATTATCAGAATCAATAGATGGAGAAAAATAGGTACATAAAGTGAAGATATGTATAACTGATGAATGGGAACTCTAGAGGGTAACATATGTGCACAAATTTTAGTAGAAGAGTTAATAGCTAGAATTTCCCTATAGTTCATATGTCTTAGATGACAAAGGGCATCTGTTGTAGAAATGGGATTGGATTGAAGTGTTGCAGCAACAAGATAAAGTATATTTATAGTCATAGATTCTTGGAATTTCATATCTATTGACCTATATATTGAGATTTATGGGAGGTTCTCAATCACTAGATAAATAGTAAATTCATTGAGTGCAACAATAGAGGTTCCCTGATGATATAGGTAGGGGATCTAATATATTGATAAATTCCCTGATTATATGGACAATATTATGCATCAACTTTGTAAAATCATCCATATTCTCCATAAATTTATGTTGGGTATGAGTAATCTTTTTTAGATTCTTCACATGTTTCCTAAAGTCTTGATTAATAGGAGGTATCATCAAATTTTCAACCAAGTACTTAATTTGACTATCCAACTGATTATTGGTATATATATTATTAGAGTAGTAATTTAGATGTTTTGTAATCTCTTCTTGATCCATTTTGGCCCTTTCATTTAAAACCATACTATAGCATGCTCATAGTCACAATTTTGTTTAATTTTGTTTAGGATGTCCTGATCTTTTCCACCCATCAAATTCTGAAGCTCTTCTCTTAACAATTTTCTGATCATCTCACCATACGGAGTCTGAGAAGCCAGATCAGTATAGTTTGGGTCATTTTTAATAGAATCGTTGACAACTGAACTTAAAATTTCTAGATCAAGAGTAGAAGGAGGAGGACAATAATAGTTAGAAGACTCAGATGATGTTTCACCATGGGTTTTAAAAATAATGTCTAAAGTTTCTCTATGTTATATTGTCAAAATTCTAGAGTTTGTTCTATTTCTATAGTTTTTTTATCTGGTACACTTTGAGAATGACCTATAGCTTCAACAAATGTTCCCCTATGATGTGATGAGTCATCAACTAAATCGGGTTATTCTATGAGAAGAGTGATATAAAAAGGGTATTGTTCACATTCCACAGCTATAACATTACAAGGAATGATAATATCAACTCTAATTTTTTTTGTTTATTTCTCCCCCTCAACATATACATTATTTCTGGAATAAACAGCTCCATTCCCTAGGGCTACTGGAACATATTCTTCAACATGAACAACATCATACATCTGAACATATGGAGCCCTTTCCTCAAACAAAACTGACTCTGGAGCTTCATGGGAATCCAAAACTATATATTGTTCCACCCAAGAAGTATCAGTTCGATTTTTATTTTCAAAAGGATGTAGAGTAAGATAATTAGTGTTTTTAATAGGACATTGATCATCATCAGTATGGTATGATCCACTATCATATTCATCACTTATTTCATTATCATGATCATTTACATCATATACATTTTCAGTAATGCCCCGACCCCAGCTACCCAGAGTCAGTGCATTACTTTGTAACATTGGCATGATCACAAAAGATCAAGTCTCGAAAGACCGATTAGTTTAGTAGCCATGGAAACACTAGATACATTCATAAATGTTACATTACATCATAAAGTGAAAATATACAATAAAAAAGTCTCCATAGTCCACACTCATATCCTTTTCTGACTATCCCTGCAGGTCATTCATAAAATACTTATTCAGATCCTGGAAAATATTAAAACATTGAAAGGGGTGAGCTCAGATGCTCATTAAGGATAAAAATATTGCGGAAGCTTTTATAAATAAACATTAACATTTAAGGAAATGCATAACTAAAAGAAAAGCCATTTTAAACTTGAACTTCAGCATAATATGGCAAAAATAAAATTAAATAATGTCATTTACTTACTCACATGGATATTCTACTAGTCGAATAATCACATGCAATATCAATAACCACTTTCATAATAATGGATTTCATAATGCCAGACTATCATAACCACGTAGCCAAGACCTTGTGCCAGGACTACAAATAATATTTTGTCAAGGCCTCGTGCCAAGACACTAGTTTGTCTCATGAGACCTACCGATGCATCAAGGAGCTATAGCAGGCTCCACATGTCACTTATTAAGTCCAATGCATTCCTCATATGAACATGTTTAAACATATCATAAAGCATAACATAATCGTATCACATAAAACGTGAATAAAGGAAACATAACATTACCACGGTTCAATCACAAGATATCAATACAACACATTGATATAATAAAAACCTTATCAAAACCATTTTCAATACCAAAATAAAAAAAAATTAAAACTTGTTATTTATTTTGCATTTAAAAAAAAGTTATGGCTTGTAGAGGAAGCCGAAACTCCAATAATGGTTACGGCGGTAGAGAAGTCGTTGTCGCCGCATACGTATGACAAGAAAAACATTCCTTTTTGTCGTTTAGTAAAATGATTCGTATAAAAAGATTCCTTTTGAATAAACGTAAAATTGAAAGGGTTTTATACACTGTATAAAAGAAAATTGTGTATAAAACAAAATATGCCTCAATGAAAGGAGATTGAGACGAAGACAGTTAAAAAGATCATTTTTTGTAAATAAATTAGATCTATTATGTGTATTAACTATATGTACACATAAATAAAGTACAAATACAAGATAGGACATAATAATATCATGACATAATTTGAATGTAGGAGATTAACCCAAAGAATATAAATTGGGTTAAGAAGTTCCCTTACCTCGTGTCAGACTTGACTCGACCGTTCTTTAACCTCCTGAATAATAAACTAGAGTTAATTTCTATTTACTTAAGAACCTTTTTCATGTTCATTAATCCTTTCATATCACTTATTTCCATGTTATGAACATTATGTAATTATTTAATTTAATAACGGTCATTTTGTCGATCTTTGGTACTTGAGGTAAAAATAAACTTCTTATAATTACAAGTTGTTCATGTGGTGAAATATCCATTATATCCAGAATTATATTCATTATGTAGATATCATATATATAATATATATCCAGTATATACATTCATTTATAATATTACATAACATTTAGAGGTAAGAAATGAAATGCACCATTCATGGAGACGGTAAGTCGTACGTACGCATGAACGCTACTTTCATTTCTATTTCGAATTTAATGGAATGAAATCATAATAGTATAAATGTGTATTATAATTCTAGTATAATATGATATATAATATCATTTAATCCATCCTTTATACATCCCACATATGTCATTAACGATTCAAATCACTTTGAGGGGGTGGTAGTCCGCAATTCCTAAAATGAAATTATAGCGTTTAACTATAATGGAAATCATAAAGTATTCCATAAATGAGAAATACAGAAGCATAAGTAAAACATAAACATAATATATATATCATATATGAAAATAGTGTAATCAAAATGCCCACCATTATAGGTGTTAAAAGAATTTGAACAATCATTGTTTCGTGAGGCAGTATTTCACAACCTACAGAAACAGTATGTTCTTTAACCATTAGACGAAGGTGTGTGTAAGTGTAAACCAAATAATTATCATAAAAACATCCTATTATATTTTAGATACTGGTGTTGTTACAAAATAAAGGAATAAAAAGAGTTTAAGGGGTTGGATAAGCAAAATAAAACAAAATAACACAAGAGAAAACACTATCTTTAAAAGGTGTAACTCTTTTTGATTTGAGCCAAAGGCTTCCTTGGGAAGAATTCTGCAAAAAGTGAGGCTTCTAGGAGTAAGGGAGGGAAGTTGGGAGATTATTTGGGCAGAGTTTGGCCGAGCCAAAAGGCTTTTAAAGTGTGAGTAAGGTGGTAGTGGTGGGGGCCTTTTATAAGTGGAGAGGAGGGGCACTCATGGAAAGTAATGAAATATTACTTTATTACAAAATTCTTTTCGGATTCTAAAGGTCCCACACTTCTATAATTCGAAGCTAAGGTTCTAACGGTTCTAAATATACCCATCCAATAGGATTTGGACAAGTGTAAGCCCTGTATTTTACATTATCATTTCATTTTATTTAAATCGTTAATTAATGAGGTAATCGCTGCATCATTATGGTGTCATAAATAATTTAATTTATTTAATTTCTAAAAATTATAAAAAAATATCATGATGTAGGAAAGCTTATTATATTTCTAATTAATATTTATAGTCAAATGTATGACTTGTATAAACCAACTTAAAAATTGTTTTAGTAAAACAACTCTTGTTTGTGACATTTTTATTTTAATATTAAATAAAAAGTTATTTATGTCATTTTCCTACCGAAGTGGCTTCATGGGGTCTCCACGTTGACCCATGTATTGTCTCGGTCGGCCATGACTCATCCAATAGATGTAGGACAAGTGTCAAGGTCATTTCCTATTATTATAACGTTATATTTACCTTAAATTTCACTAATTACCTTTAATCGTGATTAATTAAACTTAAAAGATACTATTCACAAAAAAATTATTTTAATCCCATTGAACCAAATTTTACTTCCTAATGACAACCATGTATGTCGGATTTTTGAAAATAAAATCACGGAAGTGGTAATGTTTCATTTAAACTAAAAAAATCAGTTTTTTAACTACCACTTAATGGTTTCACTATTCATAAAAAATTGAAGTTTTTCAGAACAATGCCAAAATTTCACCCTAAGCTATAATTGATATTCCAAAACCAAAAATGATGTATATTTTACAAAATTCCAAAATATAAGTTGCCTTAATTATTTTTATAATTAATTCCCGCTGTCACAACAAATAGCGTGTTTTTAAGAAACAATATATATCAAAATATTGAGAATTGTTTATATCCAATTTCAAAGTGAAATTAATTCAAATTACCACTGTTGGATAAAATAGTAAAAGTATATTCTAATTATACTTTAAAACCACTCAATAGTATAATTTTTCACTATAAAATATTTTGATAAAAAATGTTGTTTTTATGTATTTTTTACTATTCATAAAAAATTGGAAGCTCTCAGAAAAATACAAAAAATTCAACATAGGCTAATTTCGATATTTCGAATCCAAAAGTGAAGTCCATTTTGAAATATAAAATTTCTATAATTTTAAAAAGTGGGTATTACTATTCATAATAGCTACTTTGATTAGTCGCAGTGTGATAGAACTCGAAGTTGCGTACAATGCAAGCTATTGCATTATTGAATGAGAAGCATATCGTGGAAGCTCGGGGTGTTACATTCTCCCCTCCTTCAATAAATTTCTACCTCGCAATTTGAATTTTTTTTTGGAAATAAAAGTTTGAAAATAGAAAATACCTTTGTAGAAAACCCACATCGGAAATAAGGTTAATAAAAATATAACATTAAAAGAAAGAAAGGGAAGTACAAAGGTCACCCGAGATAGCCCATACTAGGATTCTATGAAAATATGGATATAGAAGAAAAACAAACTATCAAGGTCTGATGGTGAGTTGTAGAAAACTGGATTAGGAGAAAGTAAACCATAAGAAAATCAAAAACTTGTTATTGGTTAAACCGTCATTGAATCCCTAGTTGGAAAAGTTAACCGGCAACGTTTTTATTTTAGGTTACCTTTTATAAAGTTGAGAAATTTATTTAGGAGATTTACTAAGAACGTAAGGGAATATACATACTTGTTATGTATACTTTCATTTTTTAATAAATTTTTACCACAAACCCATCTTTTACTCCAAATGGTAACAGAACTAAATAAATAATCGATTTATCCAAATTGTATTAGGTTATAAATATTACCACATACCATTTAGATTAGGAAAAATTATTTTGTTAAAACCAGGGACTTCCTGTAGGATAGTGGTAGGTAATAAAGGCCTGCCACACTATGGTTGTTGGTTCGATTCCTGCAGCTTTGTCCGATGCAATGGGTTATGCCCCACCCTGTAGGTTGTCCTTTTCCTAAAACTATAGTATTATAATATTCCAAAAATAATCTTCATAAATGTTTTAACCTTAAACAATAATATCCAAAAATCAACTTAATCCATTCCAACCTTTATAGTTATCCAAAATACCTCCATCCAGACTTCCTCTAAAGGGTCCTTAAATTCCAAAATCAATTGTAACATTAGATTCCCTAAACAAAGTAAAGCTTATCTTATTGTCACATACTAAAAATATGATTACCTTCATCATATTAAATCCTTAATGAAAACAACAAGTACTGCAGTACAATAACATTATCCTTATAACTAGAATATAATCCTTCAGTCCAAAAGCACCAATACATTAATTATTCTGCTTCAACTGTAGTAATAACATAAGATTATCCTTTATCCCTTGGCCTTTTCTGAGGTAAGTTTCCCTGACGCTTAGGACATTCATTTTCATAATGCCCCATTTCCCTACAATTGTAGCATTCAATATTGATAGCCTCTTTCTTTCCCTTGCAATCACGCGCCTGGTGACCTTTTTCCCCACATTTATAACAAACACCCATTCCTTTTAGGAAAGTACCAGGGTGATTCTTCCCACAATTATCGCATAATAGAAAATCCTTTTTTCCCTTTTTCCCTTTATCTATCTCTTATTCCACCATTCTCTTTTTCTCTTGCTTTACTTTGTTGTCATAATACATAGAGAATTCCTCTTCTGTCTTGATAGAACACGAGACAATATCTTCATATGATGAGAAGGTTTGTGAGACTAATGCTCGATGGAGAAATGGTTTTATCCCATCAAAGAAATGATCAATCTTACTTCTTGTGTTACGTATATAATCTTATGCATGCATCGCTAACCTTGTAAAGTTAGCCTCATACTTTGTGACATTCTCATCCTCCTTTTGTCTCTGACTCAGAAATTGCCTTTCCATATCTGCTCGATGGTCATGTGGAGAGTATTTTTCTAGGAAAAGATCTTTGAACTCTCTTCATTCCATACTTGATACTTCTTCATCTTCCTTTGTATTTTGAATCAACAACCACTATTGATCGGCATCTCCAGTGAGGCTGTAAACTGCCATGATAACCTTCTCCCTTTCGCTACTCCCCAAGGCATGGAATATTTTCTTTAAGGAGTTTATCCATTGCTCAGATACTAATGGATTTGTACCCCCATTAAATGTTGGTGGTTGTTTCCTCATGAAGCGGTCTAACATTGATCATCCACGTTGCGGATCAGGGTGCTCCATACGAGTAAGGTTATTATTCATAACCTGAGTGAGCTGTCCCAGTATGGTAATAATTTGATCAGCACCAGTTGTATCTCCAGCTCCACAATAATTATCTTGAGTAGGAGGGAAATCCCTACACGGAGTGCGTGCATTGATACGGTTTCCATTCCTTCCACTAGGTTCCATTTCTAAACAATGGCATAAACTAGATTAGTTTATGAATCAAAATACATAATTCCATACTTGTAAAACACTTAACACTAATTGAACTATTTATGGATATAATCCATAATCATAAAAAAAGTTATCTTTGAGGAAGTATACACTCATAACCCTTCATAGTGGTTTGTAAAAAAAATGATAATTATCCTAAGCATATCCCCCGGGAGTGTCGTAACCAAGAGTGCACCAAGAGTGCAGAATTATCCATGCCCGTTGTCGTGCACCAGTTCCCGTTTGAGTCTAGCTCAAATCGGTGTTTTCAGGTTTTACCACTAGGTACATCTATGCCAGATCCGCCTCTACCTGCTCGTATCCAGACATGGATGTATTGCTCGGAAAACTCAAAAAAATCACTACAACAACAAAATACTAGGAAGTTCTTCTATACTAATCCTCAAAGTCTATCTTTGGGCTATGTTCTCTAATCAGAGTTTATCTAAATCAAGCTTCCAAGGATAGTACTAAACTACCTCTGATACCAACAGTAACACCCCGACCCCAGCTACCCAGAGTCGGTGCATTACTTCGTAACATTGGAATGATCACAAAAGATCATGTCTCGAAAGACCGATTAGTTTAGTAGCCTTGGAAACACTAGATACAATCATAAATGTTACATTACATCATAAAGTGAAAATCTACAATAAAATAGTCTCCATAGTCCACACTCATATCCTCTTCTGACTATCCCTGCAGGTCATTCATAAAATACTTCTTCACATCCTGGAAAATATTAAAACATTTAAAGGGGTGAGCTCAGATGCTCAGTAAGGATAAAAATATTTGCGGAAGCTTTCATAAATAAACATTAACATTTAAGGCAATGTATAACTAAAAAAAAATCCTTTTTAAACTCTAACATCCGCATAATATGGAAAAAATAAAATTAAATAATGCCATTTACTTACTCACATGGATATTCTACTAGTCGAATAATCACATTCAATATCAATAACCACTTTCATAATGATGGAATGCATAATGCCAGACTATCATAACCACGTAGCCAAGGCTTGTGCCAAGACTACAAATAATATTTTTTCAAGGCCTCGTGCCAAGACACTAGTTTGTCTCATGAGACCAACCGATGCATCGAGGAGCTATAGCGGGCTCCACCCGTCACTTATTAAGTCCAATGCATTCCTCATATGAACAGGTTTAAACATACCATAAACCATAACATAATCGTATCACATAAAACGTGCATAAAGGAAACATAACTTTACCACATTTCAATCACAAGATATCAATACAACACATTGATATAATAAAAACCTCATAAAAACCATTTTCAATACCAAAATAAAAGAAAATTAAAACTTGGTATTTATTTTTCATTTTAAAAAAAGTTATGGCTTGTAGAGGAAGCTGAAACTCAAATAATGGTTACGGCGGAAGAGAAGTCGTTGTCGCCGCATACGTACGACAAGAAAAACATTCCTTTTTGTCATTTAGTAAAACGCTTCATATAAAAATATTCCTTTTGAATAAACATGAAATTCAAAGGGTTTTACACACCGTATAAAAGAAAATTGTGTATAAAACAAAATATGCCCCAATGAAAGGAGATTGAGACGAGGACCCTTAAAAAGATCATTTTTTGTAAATAAATTAGATCTATTATGTGTATTAACTCTATGTACACATAAATAAAGTACAAATACAAGATAGGACATAATAATATCATGACATAATTTGAATGTAGGAGATTAACCCAAAGAATAGAAATTGGGTTAAGAAGTTCTCTTACCTCCTGTCCGACTTGACTCGACCGTTATTTAACCTCATGAATAATAAACTAGATTTAATTTCTATTTACTTAAGAACATTTTTCATGTTAATTATTCCTTTCATATCACTTATTACCATGTTATGAACATTATGTAATTATTTAAGTTAATAACGGTCATTTTGTCGATCTTTGGTACTTGAGTCAAAAATAAACTTCTTATAATTACAAGTTGTTCATGTGGTGAAATATCCAATATATCCAGAATTATATTCATTATGTAGAAATCATATATATAATATATATCCATTATATACATTCATTTATAATATTACATAACATTTAGAGGTAAGAAATGAAATGCACCGTTCATGGAGACGGTAAGCCGTACGTACGCATGAACGCTACTTTCATTTCCTTTTCGAATTTAATGGAATGATATCATAATATTATAAAGGATTATTATAATTCCAGTATAATATCATATATAATATCATTTAATCCTTCTTTTATACATCCCACATATGGCATTAACGATTAAAATCACTTTGTGGGGGCGGTAGTCCGCACTTCCTAAAATGAAATTATCGCGTTTACCTATAATGGAAATCATAAAGTATGCCATAAATGAGAAATACAGAAGCATAAGGAAAATATAAACATAATATATATATCATATATGAAAATAGTGTCATCAAAATGGCCACCATTATAGGTGTTAAAATAATTTGAACAATCATCGTTTTGTGAGGCCGTATTTCGCCACCCACAGAAACAGTATGTTCTCTAACCATTAGACGAAGGTGTGTGTAAGTGTAAACCGAATCCTTAACATAACAACATCCTAGTATATTTTAGATACTGTTGTTGTTACAAAATAAAGGAATAAAAAGAGTTTACGGGGTTTGAGAAGCAAAATAAAACTAAAGAACACAAGAGAAAACACTACCTTTAAAACAGGTAACTCTTTTTTATTTGAGCCAAAGGCTTCCTTGGGAAGAATTCTGACCAAAGTGAGGCTTCTAGGAGAAAGGGAGGAAATTTGGGAGAGTATTTGGGCAGAGGTTGGTCGATCCAAAAGGCTTTTAAAGTGTGAGTAAGGTGGTAGTGGTGGGGGCCTTTTATAAGTGGAGAGGAGGGGCACTCATGGAAAGTAATGAAATATTACTCTATTACAAAATTATTTTCAGATTATAAAGGTCCCACACTTCTATAATTCGAGGATAAGGTGATACCGGTTAGAAATATACCCATCCAATAGGCTTTGTACATGTGTAAGCCTTGTATTTTACATTATCTTTTCATTTTATTTAAATCGTTAATTAATGAGGTAATCGCTGCATCATCATGGTGTCATAAATAATTTAATTTATTTAATGTCTAAAAATTATAAAAAAATATCATGATGTAGGAAATATTTTTAGATTTATAATTAATATTTATAGTTAAAAATATGACTTCTATAAACCCATTTAAAAATTGTTTTAGTAAAACAACTCTTGTTTGTGACATTTTTATTTTAATATTAAATAAAAAGTTATTTATGTCATTTTCCTACCAAAGTGGCTTCAGGGGGTCTCCATGTTGACCCATGTATTGTCTTGGTCGGCCATGACTCATCCAATAGTGTTAGGACAAGTTTTATGGTCATTTTCTATTATTATAACATTATATTTACCTTACATTTCACTAATTACCTTTAATCGCGAATAATTAAACTTAAAAGTTACTATTCACCAAAAAATTATTTTAATCCCATTGAACCATATTTTAATTTCTAATGACAACCATGTATATCGGAGTTTTGAAAATCAAATCACAAAAGTGGTAATGTTTCATTTAAACGAAAAAATCAGTTTTTTAACTACCACTTAGTGGTTTCACTATTCATCAAATATTGAAGTTTTTCAGAACAGTGCCAAAATTTCACCCTGTGCTATAATTGATATTCCAAATCCAAAAATAATTTCTATTTTACAAAATTCCAAACATATAAGTTGCATAAATTAATTTTATAATTAATTCCCGCTGTCACAACAAATATCGTGTTTTTAAGAAACAATATATATTAAAAGATTGACAATTGTTTATGTCCAATTTCAAAGTGAAATTAATTCTAATTACCACCATTGGATAAAATAATAAAAGTATATTCTAATTATACTTTAAAATCACTCTATAGTATAATTTGTCACTATAAAATATTTTTATAAAAAATGTTGTTTTTAAGTATTTTTCACTATTCATAAAAAATTGGAAGCTATCAGAAAAATACCAAAAATTCAACATAGGCTAATTTCGATATTTCGAATCAAAAAATAAAGTCTATTTTGAAATATAAATTTTTTATAATTTTAAAAAGTGGGTATTACTATTCATAACAGCTACATTGATTAGTCACGGTGTGTTAGAACTCGAAGTTGCATACAATGCAAGCTATTGCATTATTGAATGAGAAGCGTATCGTGGAAGCTCGGGGTGGTATATTTTCTTCCCCAGATTATTCTATTTCATATTCATATTCATCATCTTCATCACCGTCAACCTCTTCTTTTTCCACATTGTTACATTCTTCATCTTCACCATTACACTCTTCATCTTATTCACTACCACTTTTATTAACATATTCAATATATATTTTTTCAACAATTTCTTTATCATCATATTTTTACAGGATACATTATTTGTTGGAAGAGTCATAGGAGGGATAGTTTGTCCATATGACATTATTTCAATAATTCCATCAATATCTAGGACACCTAAATATTCAATAGCAGATTCTTCTCCTTGTTTTTCATCATCTTATTTTTCTTCATCAAAATACACCCCAACTCTATCTTGTCCTAGACCAAGATCAACCATGTCTCTTAGATTTTTGGGGTTCACAACATGATTAAATACCTAAAAAATCATATCATTGTCTTCAACCCACTATTTCTTCCACGAATTATAATTGATATTAACTTTATGGAAAATGACCTTTGTGATGTAAAAACAATGAAAATCATTTACTAATTCATCATCCTCATTCACCAGACCTTGACATTCAATATAGAATAAATAAACTGTAGATAAAACAAGAAATTTGACATGGATTTTGGTTTCATTATTTCATTCCTATGTACCATTAAATACCTTGAAAATTTAATATTGGGTCCCTTTTTTATCGAATACATAAAATAATCATCCTAGTAGATGAGAGAGGAAAAATCCCATTTTTATAGACATAACAGGTGATGAATAAATTTAAACAATAACTTCTATTCACCATTAAGCTCAATTGCATTGGACATCTAGGAACTATATTTAGAGTAAACTCAATCAATGATTCCCTCAAAAACTAAAATATAATTGGTAGGAGGATGACTGCCTTGATAATCAATTAAAATACCTTTATGTGGTACTTCAAGGAATTTAGATAACTGTTTTGAAGAATACAAAACTCTTTCACCATTTATTTAAGACTTAATCTAATATACTTTTGAGAATTTGAGAATAACATCAAAATACCAATAAAAATTCACACAAGATTAATATATAACGGTATCATATTATTATAGAACCACTCCATCCACTCTTGTTCTATAAACACATTCGTCAAAAGTGACTAACTTAACATTAACAATTTATAATACATATCCTTTTCGAGAATAATGATTTTGGTCAGAAGTTTGATATGGATTGGTTTTTTATTAGGTTTACTAGATTCACCTTTTGTCTTCTTGAATGGATTCAACAGATCCATAGACTTTTTAGAGACACACTTAACTCAATCCATTGGTGAGATTTTGAGGTTATGGTTCAACAGATATGGGAAATAGTTTGGGAGAGAACAATACGAGAGCCATAGTGTTTGACTGAGCAAGGGAGTTGGAATGATTTTAGTTTAAACACTAAGTTATTTAGAAATCATAAATCAAGAAATGAGGATTAAAATAAAAATGAATCAAACCAAAAAAATGATGTTTTAACTTCCAGATAAAAAAATAAAAAAGTACAGAATGGTGTGAATTAATGACGAGTTCTATCTATGAGTCATCAATGGTGAGAAATAAATAGCTAGGAATCAATGGTGAGACATCAGCAGTGATCCATCAATAGTGAGTCATCAATGGTGATACATCAACGATGAGACCTAAATTGTGAGTCACTCAGATGTTATCCTCCCTAACTACTGTATGATGTAATTCATTCTTTTAGAATTTAATTACTTTTAAAAGAATCAGAAAGATGATGTTTAGTGCCAATGAATTTTAAAGTTATCTCACATTTTTTACAATTATATCTCAAAAAGGTATTTCATATTTTATTATGTTATGTTTTGGAATAAGAAATTAAATTATTAGGTAATTTAATAGCACTTATGTTGACACTGTTTATAGGGACATGTGTAAAATTATAACCATATCTAGTAATGTGTGTTACATCCACATAATATGTGCACCCCTACTACATGAAGCTATGTATTCATCAGTTTAATTTGATAATGTAAAAAAAATTTACTTTTTACTATAACATAAAACTTAGAACATCCCCAAAATGAGACATGATATAAAGGTTATTTTTCTATAAAACATGAATCCCCCAAAATTACCATCATAATAGATGTCTAAGTAAAATAGTAGTCATATATGGTAGAATAGTCCTACGTTTTTTATACTTGAGTTATATGAAAATTATATTAATATAAAGTAAATGTGAATATTTTGGATTTTTTTGAAAATGAGAACACATACAAACACTAGAATTAATATCTGGTCTTTTAGTAGTCAACTAAATAAGACATCCAATCATACATCTGTAATTAGATTTATATACTGATTTTGCACCTTCATTAGTATCAAATTTATAGGTGTCACTCATAGGATTATTACTAATTTTGGTGCTATCCTAATTAAAAAAAATTTAAAATATGGTTAGTATATTTAATTTGATTAAAATTAATACCTTTTTTATTTTTCAATATATGAAATCCAAGAAATCATTTGGGTTCACCCATTAAACTCATTTCAAAATCATTCTTCATAAATTTTTAAATATCAATAAATAATGATTTTTTTAATGATCCAAAAATAATATCATCAACATATATTTGAACAACTAAAAAATAGTTAAAAATATATTTTATGAAAATATTAGGATCACAAATCCCTTTAGTAAAACCATTAGTAATAATAAAATTATTAAGCCTATCATACCGAGCTCTTGGAACCTATTTAAAACCATAAAATGTTTTCTTTAATTTAATTACATGATTTAAAAAATGAGGGTTTGTAAAACATGGTAGTTTTCTAAAAAAATTAACTATATAACCATTCATGAATTCACGTTCGAAATCCGTTTGATAATGTTTAAAATTAGTATGGTCTCCATAAGCTTCCAGTATTCTAATGGATTCATGTTGAAAAATAAGTGAAAAGGTTTCTTTATAGTCTATTCCTTATTCATGAATATAATATTGTACAAATAGTCTAGATTTATTACTTACTATAGTTCTAGAATCATCCATTCTGTTTCTGAACACCAATATAGTTTCCATTTTCAAGGTGTCTTTGAGTCTTTAAAAAAATTTCCATACATTGTTTCATTAAAATTGGTTTAACTCTTCATCCATAGACATAATCAAGAATACCTAATTGATTTTATCATTGATGTTATCAGGTTCTTGATATGACAAAAAGACTTGATATACAACCTGGTTTCTAATAGAAACTCTAGTTTGTGTTCCTTTGATCAAGTCTCCAACTACTACATCAAAAGTGTGGTTCGTAAGAGTGATAACAGATCTAGAGAGAGAAGGGTTGGTTATTTCATGTTCATATATAGGTTTGAGTTCATTTTTATAATCTAATGATTTTATAGAGCTAGATTTTTCTGCTTCCTTGACAAAATAATCTGAAGATTCAATTTTAATGACTAGTCTAGACAAATTGACTTCAAGATTTTTAGGAAGGTTGTGGATTCATGTGTATTTTTTTGCATAATTGATTTTTACAGACTCTTCTAAACACTTGGTTGTATTATTAAAGACTCTAAATACTTTATTAGATATTGAATAACCTATAAAATTCTTTCATCACTCTTGGATGAAAATTTTTCTAGAATGCATTTTGAAATGAGAATAAATACTTTTCAACCAAACACATTGATGTATTTAACCTTACATTTCCTATTATTTCACAGCTCATAGGGGATTTTGATTAGGATATGTCTAATTAAAACACTTTTTATTATATATCATGTTGTATTCACAACATTTTCCTAAAAATAAGCTGGTATATCATATTCATTATTCATATTCCATGCAATATCTTGTAATGTTTTTTTCTCCTTTCTACAACTCCATTGTTCTAGGTTGTACTAGGTGCAATGAATTTAAGAATATAGCCATTTTGTGTTAAAAAAATATTAAAACACTTTATTTTCAAACTCATGGCAATGATAACTTCTTAAATATTTGATACTAAGTCCAATTAAGGTTTATACAAACCTATAGTAATGGATGAAATAAGAACAAGATTCACTTTTTTGAGATAAAAATAATTTTCATGTATACATTGAGAAGTCTTCTAAAAGAGAATATACATTGTGCTTCCCATTTAAACAAGAAATTCGTGATGTTCCAAACAAATCCCATTAAACCAACTCTATAGTTTGATAAGTTGAAACTTCATTCTTTGGTTTTAATGATATTATGTGATATTGTCCTTTTATCAAAGGATTACATACGTTATCATTTAGGGAAACTAGTTTATGTCAATCTATGAATAATCCTTTCTTATATTCTTTTTGAGAGAGTAAATGTTTCAATGACATAGTATCCTATGCTAGAGTGAAAAATCATCATGAAAATCACTTAATAAAGAAACATTTTGTGAGACTAAGGAATCCAGATTTACAACATATACATTTTTATTTCTAAATGTATTAAACACTAAATAATTCCATGAAATGAAAACATTAGATTTTTTTTTTCAAATTTAACATGAAATAAATCATCACATGAATGTTAAATTTGTTAGAGATGTTACATAATAACATAAAAATAATGAACATTAGAAATTAAAAATGAGGTAGTTTTTCTGATTGGACCAAGCCCATTTATTTTCCCTTTTACGTTGATTGAAATGTGACATGTCCATATTCAATCATGATTAGGATCATGAAATAAGAGTTTTCCACTATCATGTTTCTTGAAAACCCACAATCCAAGTACTATAAGCTTTTACATGATCTCTTTAAATATATTTCCAACAAAAATAATGTAATAAAGAAATGACATTGGTTGGCAGATATTCATTGTTCTAGTAATATTAGAAATTTTTTATTTAGGAACCCATATTTGGTTCATGGGATTACTATAATAATTTATAAATGTTTTGAAAAAATGAACACTATTAGTTCTACAAGAAATAGTGGAATAAAAAATATTCCATAGAAAGAACTTATAGAAAATTTTCTAGAACTGGCCAAAAAACTGGTTTTCCAGATTTATATACAATGATAGTTTTAACAAAATTTATTTTCCCAATTTGACAACTAATACCAGTATAATATTTAGTAGAATTCAATTTGCCAAGTATTTGAACTAATCTATCTTTACCATTTGTAAATTTCTCTAAATCCTCAAAAAATCGCTTATTAGAAAGGTTAATTTATATTTTTTCAGTGGGGAATTGAAAATTATTTTCTTTTTCTACATTAATTTTAGATTTAATAGTAGTAGTAAGACCAAGATGTTTCTTGAGTGACATGTACTAATCCTTCAACTCATTGCATGTATCCTCAACAAATTTACAATATTCAAACATTTATTCATTATTAATATCTTCAGAGTCAGATTTTTATTCATCTTCATAATAATAGGAATTCAATGCATGAGATTCCAAGGTAACATTATATATGTTTTTCATAAAACACATTTTTTATTTATTAGCCTTTTCATCATGAGATTATTTTTATTTCGTATATTTATCTTCAAAATAACTCTAGTTGTCCTTCATTTCCTTCTTGAAATTCATATAATTTTCCTCAAATTAAAGTTTATACTTTAGTATTGTCAAAATAACCCTTCATATGTTCTCCCCTTTTATATACATAGAATATGATACCAATGGTATTATCATTCCTTTACAAATCCATTTTTCAGTAACCTTTGTTGTTATACGTCCCTCTATAGTTAGAATTTCTAATAAATTTATTTTTCTTATAGAATTTCATAAATGTCCAGGTTAGTTGGGTAATTTCATCATCACTATTACATTTTGTATCTTCATTGTTGGAAAATTCTAAATGAACTTGAATTTTATCCTTTTATTTGGATGTTGTGGTATTAGAATCTACTGAATATCTTTTAGGTTCATCATCACCTTCTATATTGAACTTCAACTCTTCCTCATACAACACCAGCTTAACTATTAACTCCTTTAGAGGATGTGAATCGATGTCAAAATAATCAAAAATTGATAATAATATCCATCTCTATATTTTTGAATGGAATCTCAATATTCTCATGATCTCTTCTTTTTAAATGACTATCTTTCCTAGTAAGATCATTGTATTTACAATATCATTGAACAAATTATACATGTTAGAGATATGTTCATCAAGCTTCATTAAAAAATTAACATATTTAATAGTATATGATTTAATCCTCATTTCATTATCATTATTGGTTCCTTCATGTGAAATAGATAAATATTCCCAAATTTCCAAGGTGGAATTAAATAAATAAATCTTATTGAATTATTCACCTGCCAATTCATAATATAAAGAATTCATTGATTTTCAATTATTGTTATATGCTTCCTTATTTGGGTCACCCCATGTTTTTCTAGTTTTATTAGGAATCTTATATTCATCAACAGTTGATGACTATTTTTAAAAACCCATTCTTTCTAAATGTGTTTTCATTAAGATTTTTCATTGGGAATAATTTCTCCAATTAAAATAGGGTGGTCTATTAGTAACAACACCATCTTATATATTATCCATTTTAAATAACAAAACATGCTTTAAAAACTGAAAATTTTGAACAAATAGAAATTTAGAGATCACTAAAACTCAACTAAAATCACATTTTAAAATATTTGAAGTCCATGAAAACGTTGATAATTAAAAGATAACAAATTATTTAAATGAAAATGTTGGTCAGATTATGACACCCAGTAAGGGGGTTAAGTTGAGTTCCTATAAAACTTTCTATCCAAAACACTTATTAAAATTTCACCCAATTTTGAAATAAAAAACATCCTCATTATCCAAATTAGAAGATTTATTATAGTTATTATCTTTTGAAAGACTTATCAGAGGGTTATTACTTCTTCTATAAAACAACATGGGTAATTGTTTAAATTTTAAAAAAAAAACATCTAAATCAAATTACAATAAAAACACTATATAATATTAACTATCAAAGTAAAATAACGTTTTTCTTCTATAAATATATTAAGAAGTGAAAATAGATCTTTAAAAGGAAAGAAAGAATTAAAATAAGTGGTTTAGTCTTAAGAAGATACTTAGTCATATCAACTTGGTTATCAAATTCCACCAAGCAATTTAAACAAATAAACATGATTTGAACCCTGGATTATGGTAAACAACAACATTCACAATATTCCCTATTGGAAAACCACTTCCACAATTTTCTTGGGAGTGCAAAAACAAAAAAACCACAGAGGGAACTTTTCCACTATTATCCATGGACATTGTGATATGGAATAGATGGTTTGTGAATATATCTATGTATCATACATTTGTTTCGTTAGAGATATTCTATGTTTATTATATATTGACACAAACTGCTCGAATAGTAAAAAAGTTCAAATAATGATAATAAATTAAAGAGAATAGAGTTAGGAGGATATATGTTATTTGATATGCATCTTGTGACTCTCGAAGGATGTATTGAAAAAATTTAGTCTAATTCTTCCAAAAAAACATCAAAATAGAGATTTTTATGATCTTCTGAAAATTACTTTCTGTAATGTTCTATGTTTTCTTGATGAGTATTCTCCTATCCACAAATACAGCTATAAAAATTTCTTCTATTTCGGTTCTCTCAAATAACTTAATCTATTCATCGTAGATAGTTCTTGGTTTTTTATTAGGCACATGGTCGGATTATTATATTTCTATTTTTTTAATTTTGTTTTGATATAGTCCATGATTTATACACTACAACTGACAAGAAGCAAGTACTTCATACCTTGTACTATATTCAGATGTATATTACATGTTTTATATAAAAGACATAAATATCCATTAAAATAAATTTTGGTACTATGTTTGATAAATATGATAGTTAGAAGTAATATTGAATTTAAATGAAAAAATTTATGATGTCTCGGGATTGGTTGCTCAGAAATGGTGTGTCATGGTCAATATGATGTCCAATTGGTAGATCAATTTGATAATTAATCAACTATTTATAGGTTATTTAGATGGTAGGTCCTCTTGATGGTAGGTCAACTATTGAAAAATCATTATTTTCAAAATATTGAACATAGATGAGGCATTCTTCTTATTGCTAGAGAAGAAGGTGACTCATGCCATCGGTAACTCAGATTGAATGGTGAATCATCCGTAGAAAAATTTTTGAAAATATATTTGTAACTCAATGTGATCGTAACATAGTTATCATTTTGTTAGGTATCAATAACTCATATTAGTGACTTTTCATTTTCCAGATTTTATTATATGTGCATCCGTCACTTATTTCAGTGTCTTTTCTATTTCTAGATTTCAGTTTCTTTTTGGTTTATTAGAATAATAATACTAAGACATGTCATTAGTAAGTCCAATAGTACGTCCACCCTGACTGTGAATTGGCCTCAATGATGACTTATCATCAATTGAGACATATAATTATCAAAAATTTTCTAACAAGTCATATGTATTAAAAAAATAAAAAATAGATTATAGTAAAATGTAAAAATAATTAAACATAGATAAACATAATTAATCTTCATCAAACTTATTAAAACCGGATTTTTGAGCATGAAAACTAAGGGATTCCAATAGTTAGTATACGTTGATAGGTGTTGTTTGATTCTGATTCTTTATCAAAGGTGATTTAGTATGCTTCTTTCACATAAGCATGAGAGACATGAGTATTTCCTAATGAGTATACTTTTATACTTACCCAATGTATATAAATATATTTTTTGGTTTCCATGTGGATTTTTTGGACCATACTTTGAATTAATAGCTTGGACCTCTGGATAGCTATTTTGTCACAACATTGGATTTATGCAGGGTATTAACATTAGAGTCTTGTATTTGTATCAGTTCTATTTATACATACATGTGGGATTGTTTTTTCTATCCTTTTGTATTTTTTTGTTGGATTTGATTGTATGTGATTCATCTTATCCCCAAATCCTATTTATATTATTGAGGGTAATGCATCCCATATATGAGATTTCCATACCCCCAATGCTAGTCTCTGTCCTGGGGAGTACTGTAGGTGGGACTCATGGGTCATTTTTTCCATCCCTTTATTGTGGTATGTTTGGTGGGAGGGGGTCAAGAAAGTGTGGTATCAAAGGTAATTTTTAATAGACAAGGTGGATTTTAGAGTAAGGAATATTGAGTATTTCATAGTTTTTTATTTGAAATAGCGTCGGTTGACATTTTGTGTGTATCATTGGCTTGGGATACATGCTAGGAAATGAAATTTTAGCCCCCACCCACCATGATTCAACACAATGAATCTGAGCTTATTTAATGATAAAGTGGCATGTAATTTCTTGCAGTATAGAGACCTAAGAAAGGTACATGGATCATAATGACCTCTATTCTTGTTTGAATTGGGTTATTTTAGGAATTTTTAAATGAATAAAAATTTAATTAAATGAGTTAAAATAAATCATAATGAAATTACATACTACTCAGGATAATGAAATCCTCATTTTCCTTTCATCTATTGATCCTATTCGTAGTTCATAGGGGGATTATATAGTTGAAGTTCATGAAGATAATTTGGTTGATTATTGTAGGGTTGATCCGGTTGAGGAGGATGATCTCTTTCAATGGAAATTTTGCGATTTTGAGTGGAAGACTTTGGGGAAGTATGAGGCAAGTGATCAGATGTGGATATAGTTTGCTAGCTGGGGAACCTCATCATAACATTCAATTTATTATGGGCCATAGTAGACTACTATGTCCCTTTGGAAGTTAATAATATGTCGAGAGACGCATGTTAGTGGTGGATTTTGTATCTAACAGAGTGGAATGAGGAAAATGTTTTGAGGGTTGACTTTGAGAATGATATCTACACAGAGTTCCTATCATCAACCATGAATGCAGTAATGTGGTAGGAGCTTCTTCCCCTTTAAGATTGGAGAATTTCAGTATGGGATTTTTGAATCAATATCAAGGACATTTTTTTCTCTGCCAAACTCTTTTTCTAAATGGGGAGTCTCATGTGATACATATTTTGGTGGTACTCCATCCTTATAATCAGTACATAGTATCTCATTTTATATTTCCAATGTATATGGAAGATAAAAATAAAAAAGATGTGATCAAGAGGATACACTCATGGGGAGGTTTTCTAGGTGAGGTTAACAACAAGGGTTCCTCACGGTTTATGCTTTTTAGTGGAATTTCTCAAAAACTAGGACCTTTGAAGTTTCAACTGATAGGGAGTCATCCTTAGCAGCTTTATTTTCATCCTTCTAGGGCTAGTTGTTTATGTGATTTTCCTGGAAGTTTTTTTCCATATTGTCTTGTTTTGGGGATCAATTATTTATCTAAAACCATTTCCTAGTGGTTACTTGTTCTCATTTTGGTGGAGGTGGACAATTTCAGCACCAACCTCAACATCAGTTGAGAGTGAGGATATTTTAGCAGTCCCGGAAGTCAGTTTCTTTTCTGGTGAGGGGAGATGAAATAAGAATAGCCAGGCCTCAGTATGATCATCATGTTTAGGGACCATGACCCGAGCATGGTCATAGAGGTGGTCCTCAATAGACAAGAATAATATATGAGTGTGGTGGGTTTCAAATAATGGAGGAAGCAGTTCTAAAGGATCCATAGATCGTCTGAGGTATAAAAATATTATTTAGTACCCTTTTTATGAATTGTTTTATTCAATAGATTCACACAATTTTATTTAACCTACTATATCCCATGATCTGGTAAAAGACATAGAGAGTCTTCTCATTCCCCAAATTTATAAAATTCTAGTTGATGGTCAGAAACACATTTTCAATGTGTTCAGGGGGTGCAGACTGATGATGGGTCCACATTTGTCCTATGGGGATGTTTTTTATACACATGCATCCATACAATGTCATCATTGGAATCGATTGGTTTTATTCCATACAATCTATTACTGACTACTTATATAGGATATTCATGTTTTCGAATGCAGATGTGTGTTTAGTTGATTTTTTATGAGCGGAGGTGTCAAGTGGGCTGTTGGCATATAGATCCCCTTCTTTTCTTATTGGATGACATGTTAGTGGGATCAGTGGATGATTGTATAGTGAAGGTTCCCTAGGTCTTCAAGGAGTTCCTAGTTGTTTTCCCAAAGGATTTTATGACACTACCCCATTGATGTGATGTTGAGTTCATGATAGACCTGTAGCCCAATGTAACTCTAATTTAGAAGGATCTTTATCAGATGTCACATTCTTGGTTATGAGATTTTATGGATTATGTAATCAATATGATGAAGTGTGTTTTAATCCAAATAATAGTGTCATATTGGTGTTCTATATTGTTTTTTAAAAGGAAGGAAAATAGTAGTCTAAGGTTATGTATAGAATACCCAAGGTTGAATCAGGTGATGTTGAAAAAATTGTTACACTATTATAAGGAATTCATTATTTTTTACCAGTATAGATGGGTGAGTTGTTTTTATACGATTGATCTATAGTCTGGATATCACAAGTTTATGGTGAAGAATTGAAATATCTTGAATAATCACTTCAAATGTAGGTATGGGTACTCTGATTTTTTAGTCATTCCATTTGGTGTTACAAATACACCATTCATGTTCATGGGGATTATGAACTCTTTATTTCATGAGTTTCTGTATTGGTTCATCGTCGTATTCATCGATGATATCATAATATACTCAATGTTATAGGAGGAGCAATCTGAACATCTATGAACAGTCTTCTATGTTCTTCGATTCCAATAGCTCTATAGAATGTTGTTAAGTGTCTAATCTAGACACAAGAGATGAATTTCTTAAGGAATGGGAGTCTCATTATGACGTGGTAGCAGACTCTTCAATGGTTGATACACTCTTTTCAGGGCCATCACCCTAGAACATGGAAGTTGTTTACATTTTCCTTGGTCTTACATATTCTTATTGGATTTTATTTGCTTGATTTATTTCATGTTATGACCCCAATGATGGATTTTACATGGAATTACAATCATTTGGCTGGATTTATAAATACCCAAAGTCATTTGGTTACTAGAAGGGGATGCTGGTTAGTTCTCTAGTGTATCACCTACTAGATGAGGGTGTGTTGTTTGAGTTGTTTCGTCACACATTCCATCTAGGATTAGGATACAAGATTATGTAGTAGTGTCAAATGATTTCTAATGGTTCTACAAAGTTACATCACCATGAGAGTAATTATGCCCCCCACGACTTGCATCTCACTGGGGTTATTTTTTTTTTAATTTTTTGGTGACATTAACTCATTTTTGAGTGCATTGTGGATATTAAGGATCACAAGATCTTGAGGATTATATTTTCCTAGCTCAATCTAAACATGTGAAAGCTTTGGTGGATGGATTTTCTTTAGGATTATTGTTTTGAATCTCTTTCTCCTCAGGAATGTAAATTTTTTTTGGCTGATTCTATGAGAAAGAGGACATTGAAAGTGGTTTGTCAAGAGTCTGGGAAGATTTTAGAGATATGGAGGATTTTGAATCCTTTCACATAGTTGCAACAGTGTATGGTGGTAGAGGATTCTTTTTTAAGATGATGATGAAATATTTTTTGATGAGGCAAGTGGAGATGTATATATGTGGTGACTCATAGTTGGATGTGATGCATGATAAGGGGGGATGCAGTGATGATCTAGACGGATCATTAATGGGTAGCCAAATGAAATATTATTTCAAGGAAGGCTAGTTTTTTCTGGTAGTAATTTGTAATGGAGTTCATCATGAGTTCCATATCTCACAATTTGGGGTACAACCAATAATTTATAAGATGAAAAAAATCATGGGGATACTATTTTGGTGTCCCATGATAAAGAGAGTAGTGGAGAAGTCTGTGGAAAGGAGTCTGGTTTTCCATAATTTAAGGGAATCACATCATGTTCATAGTGGATTGTTTCAGCACTTTGATTCTCCTAAGAAGAAATGGGATGGAATATAAATGGATTTCATGATATGTTTACCCATATTTGAAGGATATTTTGATGTTATTTGGGTGGTGATGGATTATTTGATGAAATCTACTAATTTCATAGAGATCAAGGAGTTAGGCGTAGTAGATTATTTGGCTAAACGGTATGTGGATTAGGGGCTGCAATTTCATGGATATCTCAGGTACATTATCTCAAATCAGGGAAACAATTTTACCTCAAGATTATGGAGTGGATTGATGCATTATATAGAACATATTTATGCCCCAATACCACATTACAAACATATAAAAATGGGAAAATGAAATAAACTATCCAGATATTGGAGGATATGTTGTGGAATTTCATTATAGACTTTGGTGGATCGTGGGTATGAAACCAACATTTTGTGGAGTTCGATTATAATAATAGAAAAAAAATTTCTATTGGCATGACCCCATTTGAGGATTTGTATGGGAGACCTTGTAATTCTCTATTGTGCAGAAATAAGGTTGGGGAGATAGATGTTCTCTGTCTTGATGTGGTTCAGAGCATGAAACATAATTTTTACCTTTTTGTGATAGGATGAATGATGTTTATGACCAAAATATGTCTTATGTCGATCACATGAGTCCATATTCATTCGAGGTTAGGGACACATGTTCTTGAAGGTTTCCCCTTGACATGGGGAGTTGAGTTTTAGTAAATAGAGTAATCTTTCTCTTAGGTTTGTTGGGCCCTTTCAGTTTGTACGGTGATTTGGAAATGTGGAATATTATTTTCCTTAACCACTGAGGTTAGTGAGGATCTGTGATGTTTTTCACATCTCTCAAATTATTCAGTATTTTCATGGTGAATCTTATGTCATTGACTGAGGAGGGTTGGATATAGAAGATGACATGATGTTTTTGGAATGTCCAGCTGAGATCCATAATCACCAAGAGAATGTTTTATATGAATAGACCATTTCATTTGATCATGTCTTGTGGAGTTATGGTTTCCTGGAGGAGAGTACTTGGGAGAGAGAGATACAGATGCATTCTGAATGCTTAGAGTTTTTTAGTATATATTTTCTCAGTTTTTATTTATGATGTGATGTTTAGATCCATTAGTTTAATGAGATGATCTGTTTTAATTGTTTTGTTATGTGTATGGTGAAATGTGTGATAACTCCCAAACATATGAAAAGTGGAGGACCTGATTTGTAATGAATTTGAATTAATTATAATGTGATTTAACCTGTGAAAGTAAGTGATGCCTCGAGTGGGTTGTATCCTAACATGGAAGACAGAATTATCTGATTCATTTGTTTAGAATGGTTTTTTATGGATGTAGAAGTAATTAGTTATGTATATGTGGATGTTGAGATATCTATATAGTCATGATGTGGTAGTTTGGTTGTGAGAGAGGAGGTGGATTGTGGTTGTACAGTATGTTTAGTGGCTGTTTGGGATGGCGTGTTTAGTCAGTCATATCATTTTGGGAATGTCGAGATCTTTAAGAGGTGTCTCATGGCATGTTTTTTATACCCCTTCCTCTCTAGGATTGTTCTTGGATTCTTGGGGGAACGAATCATTTTAGAGGTATCTGATGTAACATTTTGTGGCCTCCTGATCTATTACATTTTTGGAATTGGTTTTTTGGAGGTGTTCGAGGGAGGTTATGAGAGATTTTTTGGGAGATAGTGGTACAGTAGATCTAATACTAGAAATAATCCCCATGTAAGTGTTTTACATGATGTGAAAGTTGGTTTCATTGATTTTTTAGGGATGGTTCTTTATGTGTAGAGTTTTGTAGTCAATTAATAAAAAGATGATTATTTTTTTGGGAAACCGAACCCTAAGGATTACACAACATGAAACAGGATGACAAGTCATGTAAACAAATGATGTAGTGATTTTTAAAATTTATTTATTGGATGAATTTTAATTAATTTGGCGGTAGGGAATTATTCCTATCATTTTAGGAGAACCCTATGATCTAATTAGAAGTTCATTAATCCCTCTTCCTCCCCATTTCATTCGTTGTTCCTGGTGGTTGTTTGTTGGAAATATATTTTTGATCTGTGGTAAGTTTTCTCCCATCTAGGGGGTCTCTCATCTATTCATATCATGGGGATTCACTTCAGAAATATTTCATTGGTTTTTAATGTTTTTTCAGTATCTTTTTAGGGTTATTGTTTGTGTTTTAAGTTGATATATGGTTCCTGTGGAACTGTAGTAATTTTTTAGTGTTCATATCCCCCCCGGGTGAGCATTCTGTACATGACCATCTTTGAAGTAGTTAATCCATCATTTCTCCTTAATGTGTATCTTATGGGAGTGGTTTATTTTATATCTATGTGTTATGGTTGTTCGGTATGAATAAATGATAAAGAAATTGGTAATTGAATTTAAAGGGGGAAATGGGATTTGATTCACATTCTTTTACTGCTATAGTATTTTTATTTAAAATCTGAATTATACAGGCTTGAGGACGCACTTAAACTTTTTTCCATTGGGGACTTCATTTACACTGGTATTTGGCCTATAATTTATGCTTTGGTTGGGATTATTGTGGTATAACCCTGAAAAGGAATTTTATTAACCACTTATATTTACCTAACGAAATGGTGGTCATAGGATTTTGACTTGTGTGAAAAGACCCCTAAAATAAAGTGGAATGTTATAAAATCCTATTTGTAAATTTGAAAAAGGATCTTGATGTGTTGTGATGTGTGGTCATTATTATGGGATGATGTGTGTGTGTGAGGAATTTGGGGATGATAGTTTTTTTCATTACTATTGGGGTTGGGGTGATAAATTTTGTGTTACCATGCTTTTAGGGGAGGCAAAGAGGTAGTTTGTTTGGTCATGCATTGGGGTTGTGACGTAGTGGTTTCTCTATGATAGATTCCTGAGTAGTGATAGAATAAATAATTAATATTTCAATAATGTTTGGATTGTCTTGTGAGGCGATGAACCAGATGTATTCGGGTATGACAATATTTGATCGTTCCTATTGGTAGGCTTCTAGTGGGGGTCATTCACTATACGAGGAGGGCATGAAGTTGATTTCCTACATGTTCATGGTACATTACTACTATTATTTTGGTAGTCATTGTGTTTTGAACTAGGTTATTTCGGGATATATGTGATGTGGTCATGCTTGTGGGGAATAAAGATTAGGTATTTGAAGGAGAGGTTTTTTATAACTATGCTTATGTGGAGGTATGGTATACAGAAGAGATAAGAGTTCTAGGATGTATGGAATTGGGTGTGAGAGTGACATAACAGTGGGAATGTAGTTTAAGGGTAACCTAATCGATGTGATTTTTATTATACTATATTACCTGGTTGTTTTATTTAAGGATCATGGATTATTGAGGTGTGGATGGTTAGTATTCCTTGATAGGTACTACTTGGTTCTTCCAGATTCTCATAGGTGAATTAGTATTCTTCTTTACTATTTTCATGAGATACATGAGTTTTTTATAGTTAGTATACATGTATGGTAGCCCTACATATATAAAAAAAATTATGTTTCTAGGACGTTTGCGTTGAGCGTGTTGGGTGTTACTAGCATTGGCCATTTAGTAGTTATTATATAAATTCCATACCTTTACTTTGGGTATTTAATTTGGAGACATGTATCTTTATCCATTATTTATACCATCATGTGGGATGTGTTTTGGATATATTTTTATATTTTTTTTTGTTTTTTATGGATGATCCATATTATCTCTTGATTATACTTATATTATAGTGGGTAATTCCTCACATATATTAGATTTTTGTATCCTCGGTGCTTGTTTCTAACCAAGGGATGACTAGAGGTGGTACTCAAGGCTTGTTATCTATCTCCCTTCATTACAGTATTTGGAGGGAGGGGTTGTGATGGAGGTATGATAATTACATTCCCACTTTTTATCATTCATTATATTATTACAAGATATAGAGGATGAGGGAATATTTAATGAAAAAATGTTTCAAAATGAGAAAAATATTATTATACATTAATGTTTTTGTGTTCTGGAATAATTTGAGTTCATGTTCATAAATGTCTTTAAAATTAGTTTCAATAGACCCTATAAAGTAATGTTATATCTAATATCCAATTATGGTTGTTATATAGTCTATTTTATTCTATCTATTGATTAATATTTTATTCTACACTATCCATGATTGCATACACATGGAGTAAATTATTTAATAGTACATTAAGAAGAAGAATGTGGTTCAATGCTTCTATCTTATTGATTTGACTTATTATCTGAAACAAGAGGGATGAAAAAGTTTTAATATGAAAAAATAATTGGAATAATAAATGAGTAAAAATTTGTTGATATTCTCTATAACCATATACCTTTGTATTCATTATCAACAGTGTATAAAAAAGATAATAACTATTACAGATATATTGAAATATATTTATAAAAGAAATTTTAATTTATTATCCACAAAACCAAAGGGGGGTATTGAAGAACAAAAATTTTTATGTAGGTATTATTTCAATGAATGAGAATTTCAATATATATTTATTATAGTGCTGGGTAATGGACAAAAAATATAACCTGTGAGGATAATAAATATTATTCCCATCTATTTGGGTAAAGAAGAGTGAAGTTGTAGTCTTATTATATCTGGATAGACAAATTTTAGATAGAATCTGATAAATTTAATTATCGAAGAGCTATTATTCATGGGAATCAATGAAATTTTAATTATAATGTATATATCTATCTATAATAGTTGATGCTGGAGTTGGATAATTTCTATCAAAATCTAGTTTTTAATGATTTTGAATAAATTTTATTAAATATTGTGATGAAATCAATTCATAGTTTTGAATGAAATATCTCTAATATATTGAGTGACCATTAATTAATTCTTATGATTTATGGATGACTTTTAGTATTAAATATTTTTTTGATGATATATTGGAGTGTTTATGAATTTATTGAGATTATTGGAAGGTTTTATATGTCAATTTAGTGAATTTTGGAAATTTTGAGTCGCATTAGTCCAATATGGGTTTCATATTTAATATGTTTCACATTGTATCTGAAAAGAAAAATCATAATGTATTGGTAGGTCGGTATATACTTAATATGATTAAAAAATTTAAAAAATAAAAATTATTAATGGTTAGTATATGTATGATATTATCTCAAACATACATAACATATTTCTTAAAGGAGGTTTTGTATATGATATTTTTGTTCATCCATTAATTTTTTTAATCATTAAAAAAATATGGTAGTGTCCAATGATTTGTAGCATATTATTTCTAGAGCAAGGTGATACGTATGATTTTTTATGTTAGTAATGTGACATATAAAATATTTTTTCAATAAAAATATGATACATAATATATTTTATATTCTATTGAAGAATATGTAAATTGTATTATTAATACCTATAATATTTTAGTATATATTAGTTATTTATTGAATAGAACTCATAGTATAGAGAAGTACTTAATGATGCATAAGATATTTTCTCCAAACCTATAATACATGAGATATTTAATTTTCTTATGTATGGACATACACTTCTGGAAAAATTTGACATTTCTAAAGGTTGAAAGTCTATGATTACCAAAATGAATATTTTTAAGATTGAAATAAAAATTATATGATGGTGAAATAGTTATTCAATGATTGAAATAGAATAATTATTTATTAATACATGATTCAAATTTATATTTATTATGAATGAATGTGATGAAAAAATAAGAGATTAATATTCCATTAAAGTGTGTTTTTCAAATATTGAAATTTTAAAATAAATATTGGTGGTAAACTTTTATAAAATTCAAGGAACAATAATATATCAATTATATAAGAGAAATTAACTTGTTCAAACATCATAGAAAAATGTTATTGAATATAAGTATTACAATAACAATGTGGATAAATTATCTCCTAATCCAAATGATAGTTGGATCTCATACTAGAATCATAGAGAGTGACATTGTGAAATAAGATATTTTCTGCACCACAATTGTAGAGACCCAATATTGAGATACATGTAAATTACATTACTTTTGCAGAATACAAATCCCGAGGACCGTAATATTTTAGTGTCTTTGAAAACTCATAACATAATCTTCTAATCATGGTGAAAGATCTACAACATCTCCCATAAAGATATTACCCATTTTTTTTCTAACCTAAAACCTTTATTTAATACCGAGAAAAGGAAAACATATAAAGGGTGAGCTCAAATTTTCATTAAGGGTAAGCATGGAGAAAATAAAACAAACCATATGCATTTGAACTTAAAAACATGAACATAAAGTTTAAACATCAAAATCATGAGTTGTGAAATAAATCATCGCAGTACGTGAGGCATAGACCCTAAAAAAATCTATCATGATAAACTAGCATGAGAATAAAAAATGTAATTTTGGAAAACTATTAAGCACATGATATGATTTCTATAGTATCCAAGGAATTACTACCAAGACTATCATAGTGGAAGAATTCCATTATTGAACCGAGTTTACTTTTAGTTCCAGCCCTGTATTACTGAACATGATTTACTTGTCGTTCCATCCATGTTTATCTAATGAGATATAAATCATTACCCAATGCATTATTGGGAGATATAGGTCCCACCCATCTCATATTGAAATTATTCTTACATGTTCCACAAAACAATCATAAGTCATTCATCATAACCCAAAAAATAATACGGGTTTCATAAACATCATCCCTTCATAACATAATCCCTATAAAACAAATGGATATCATTTCATAATAAGAAAAATCAAACCATTTAAATAAAAGAGAAATTATACTTGAAACATAAACATACTAAATAATGTCATCTTAGATGAAAATTAGTTTTTATAAAACACTATAAAGGAATGCCTGAGGAAAATGTCCTCTCTTCTTCAAAACCAATTTTTTTCACAAAATTCCATGAAATTTTAAAAGAAAAGTATTTTTTTGAAAATAATTATGAAATCTTGTAAATGATTCTTCATTAAAATAAGGTTTTATAAAATCTAAAAATCTGTTCATGCTATATAAGTTAAAAGATCATTCTCCTTGTTCTTTTGGAAGAAATTCAAAAAGTACATTGTATGGTAAACAAAATAAAGATTACTTCCATACCTTGTGGTAAAAGTAAATAAAGGGTAAAAATGATTTTAAACATAAATGTAATAATTGTAATCATTTTATGAAATTTTTTTTAGAAAACATGAACATGGATGATAAACATAACCCTAGTAAATACTTATGAATAAACAATCTCAAATAAGAACAAGATTGGAATAATTTTCCCTTACCTATGTCTAATTTCTTCTTTAGGGGTCCAAGACTCCTATACAGTGGGTTTATGAATGTCATTAACATGTAACAGAACCATAATAATATTTATGATATCATATAGGAGTCACTTACAACTTTATATTAGTCATTCATTTGTCAATTCCATGTTAAAGAAGTGTTTTGGGTAAAATCGTTTCATTTATCGTACGTGTTTTTTAGAATTGTAACTTTTCATATGATTAAATATATAAGGATTACTTACTAACATAATGTAAAACTAGATTTATATATAATATATATTTGGAAAATATATATAATAGATTGATAAATGAAATGAAATACACCGTTGATGGAGATGGAGGTCGTACGTACGCTTGAACGTTGTTTTCATTTCCTTAATAAATTGAATTGAAGTAAATGATATATATATATATATATATATAAATCCAGTAGCCTTATTATGTCAAATATTTCATTATTACTTATTATATATACTTTATAGTCATTCTTGAATGGTTAACATGGGGAATGAGTCTCATCGCATCTTGGAGATTGTAATCCATAGGTTTGAAGGAGCGATGATATCGTTCCCATAATTATTGAATGGAATTGGAGTTGATGATATAATATCTCGGAATTAGTATGATGTTATAATAATCATATATAGTTATTATTTACACCATTATACCCATCCAAGTATGGTGGTGGTGGAAAATAGATTACACCACGCCGTGGAGACGGTAAGCCGTACGTACGCACATGCGGTGATTTTATTTCATCGTAGGATGTATAGAAAGTGAAATAGGGTTGTTTAATTTTTATAATAAAATATAATTATATTATTTATACTGATTTTATTACTTTATAATGAAACAAATAAATATGTGTAAGTATAAGAATAAAGAAACTAGGAAAATTAGTAGAAGAGATTACCTCTTCCTCGATGCACATTCTTTAAAAATCCTTTAAAGAAATTAGTGTTGGTCTTTTAAGAAGACCAGAACCTCCAGAATATTACTAGGGAAGTTGATAAGAGTATTGGGTAGGGGTTGGACGAGCTTGAAGGCTCAAAACTGTGTGAATAGAAGAGCGATTAGGTGACCATTTATAAGAGAAGAAGGGGCACTTTCGGTAACTTCAAAAATATTAATTAATAATAAAATCAAACCCTACATAAAAACCTCCAAAAACGACTCCATTCGAATATTAGATGAGATAGGACTGTAGTATCATCAAAAAATAAAATTTAGACTTGTATTAATTTTATTTTAAGCCATATAATTTTTATTTATCCTTATTTAGTCAGTTTAATCTTATTTATGGTAATAGTTTTCTAAATTTTAAATTGTTATAAATAATTACATAAATGTTGTGAATTGTCCATAATTTGATAATTTATGACATTTTAGAACATATTAATTTCAATTTATAATTTTTAAATGTTTTCGGGATTTTTAAACAATTTAATAATATGTTATTTTTATAAAATATAAATAGTGACAATTTTGACACTATTAATTTATTTGAATGTAAATAAAATCCACAAAGAAGATATGTTCAAAGAAAAATATTTAATAGATTTATAGCATGTCATATTCATCTAGAAATTTTTTGGAGCACATTAATCAGTTCATATAATATTTATTTTAATACATTTATAGTTATTTATTTTATATTTCTCTTAATAAAATAATTACTACTACATTTTTCAAGAAATATTTAATACACATATTTGTTGCATAAAAATTTAAAATAAAATACTATGATAAATACAAATCAAATATGTTTTATAAGAATACTTTTAGTCAAATTTATCGTTTAAATCACTCAACTTGAAAAATGTTATTTTTATTAAATTATGAAGGTGACAACTTTGACATCATTTAAAATAAGGTAATATAAATGTCATAATCTGTTTTATAAGGCCCCAAATGATCCACAAGTCGACACATGGATGCTTATGGTGTATCTATACATGACAAATAAGATTTGGTCAAGATTTTGGGTCTTTTATGGGTATTATTATTCTAATAAAAACTATATTATTGATTTTTCACTAGATAAATAATTTTTGCATCATTAATGTATAAGATATTAAGGTAATTAAATATATATTAAAAATTATAAATAAATTACCAAAACAAAGAAAAAAAAATTATATCTCAAATGAGTTTGTAGAATACAATTTATATTATATATAACCTTATATTGAAAAAAATTTAATTATTAATGTTTGAGTGATACATATTTCAATATCCTTTAAATAAAATAAATTAAAGGCCTTAATCACATCCAACTGGGTTCTAATAGATTCCATTTCGACCCAAGTATATTTTAAGATGAAATACAATCATCTAATTATTTCAATACAAGTATTAGGGTATATTTATAATATTATTTTTACCCTTAATTACCCAATTTTCCTTTAACGATGGTAAATAAAATATACAGTAGTTACTATTCATAATGTCTAAAAATAAAAAGTAGCCTATTAACATAATTTGGACCTAAATATTCCAAATATGGAATCTGTTTTTCCAAATTCAATACACATAAGTGGTATTATTTTATTTAAAATTAATCCCATAGTTGAGAAAACAGGTTTTAAATGATAATACATTGTAAAATATTGAAATGTTTTTACCTTTGAATTCAGTGTAAAATTAATTATAATGAATTAAATTATATTAAATGGTAAAATTATATTCTATCTATACTTTAAAACCATTAATTATTAATATTTATCCATATAAATTATCTTGATGAAAAAAGTTGTTTTTAATTAATATTCAGCGTATTTTTACTATTCATCAAAATTTGAAAGTTAACAGAAAAATAATAAGAAATTATACAAAGTAAATTTTTATATACTCATTTCAAATAATAACGTTATTTTGACAAATTTAACTCATAAATGTGTCAAAAACAAGATTTAATGTGGGTGTTCCATCAAAAGGAGGCAAAGCTGTATTTTTGGAAAAATATTTCCTTTAAACAAAAAATTGATTTTGATCTCATAAATTGTTCTAGAAAAAGATTAAGACGAATTATAATGTTTTAAAATTCAATGTTCAGGTAATACTATTAATAAAGGCTAGTTCAAAATAACATTAGCACAATATATCGTTGTTTAGTTAAACTCAGTATTGCATACAAGACACGCTGTTGAGGAAGGTCGCTCTTGCGTTCAACAAAAGCCAAGAATAGTGTTTGTGTATATTACAAGATAATATGTTGTTGCATATAGTGCATTCTAATCTTGGTGTAACATACAACACAAGACATCATAGAAATTAAAAATAATACTTCTCATAAAATCTGGGGGTTTTACATTCTACCCCCTTAAAAGGAATTTCTCCCTCGAAATTCGTCGGGGGATATAAATGGTTTACTACATGAAAGTTTCTTTCATAGAAACCCGTATCGTAAAAAGGAATAGTAAAACTTAATTTTTAAAAATAAATTATAAAATGTAACGGTTGCCAGAATTAACTCATCACTAGGTTTCCATATAGGAGAATATATGTGAAAATATGGATATGGAAGAGAAATCTAACAATCATGTTCAGATGGAGAGTGGTATATAACATGTATATGAAAAAAACAACACTCACAAAGCCATAAATTTTTGTTGATCTATGGTACCATTTGATTCATTGGATATGAGTTTACTAGGACGATGTTTTTAGTTTTCAAGATAATTTCCCCAAAGTTGATGAATTTTTTCATTAGGAGAAATACTTACTTGATTTCAGTGTAATATAATCGTTGATCATTCCATGAACAACTTCCACATCATCTCTTATTTAAAGAAATGATGTTGAATTTTTCATTCTTGAAGTGTTAGTATATCATGCGATAGAATGATAGGTTATTTCATCTGTCTCAAACCAAAGGTTACCACAATTACTAAATATACATAAGTCCATCTATGGTGAGAATACTCATATATGATTCCAAAAATGGACTTATACTTCATCTGTCAAACCAATTAAAAAAATAAAATTAATTTCTACTTACTTGGGACTTCCTGTAGGCTAGTGGTAGGTGATAAAGTCATGTCGCACTTTGTTTGTGGGTTTTCTTCCCAAATCCTTGTCCTACGCGATGGGCTGTCGCCCATCCTATGGTTTGTCCTTTTTCTAAAGCTATAATATCAAAAAGTTCTAGCCTTGAACAATACTATCTGACGTGTCACATAATCAATTCCTATAACACCCGAGATTTTATGATAAATATTTTGTTTTTATGTATAATTTTATATAAAGAAATCTTTCACTACACAAAACACTATCATGGCTCGCATTATACGCAAGAGAAACCTTTTTCGATAGCGTGTGTTGTACGCAATATCGAGTTTCACTAAACAATGATATGTTACTAGAATATTATACAAACTAGCCGTTATGAATATTAATACCCAATTTTTGAAGTTTTAGAAAATTTATCTTTCAAAATGGAATTCATTTTTGGATTCAGAATAGAGAAATTAGCATAGGGTTAATTTTTGTTATTTTTCTGAAAACTTTCAATTTTTGATGAATAGTGAAAACACTGGGTTACTATTTTGAAACTGACTTTTATTTAAAAAATCATTTTTTATTTATAACTATTTTAGGTATAAATTGATAATTAATACCTATATAAGTTAAATTTAATTCATTGGAGTAATTTTATAATAATTTTAGATATATAAAAATTTTATTGAACTTTTCACCGTCTTTTACCCACCTCCTAAGAGAATTTGAAAATTTTCATAAAACTTAATTATACTACTTCTGTGATTGGAATTTCAAAAATCCGAGAGACACGGTTAATATCAAGGAGTAAAATTTTGTTCAATAAGATAAATATAAGTTTTGGGTGTATAGTAACATTTTACATTTTTTTACCACGGTTAAAAGTAAATAGGATAACTAAGGGTAAAAGTGAAATTATTATTACCATAACACATGTCGTAATTATATTGGATAAGTTTAATTTGACCAAAAACAACCTTAGGAATAAAATATGACCAATTATTTCCACTTGGATTAGATTAGGACATTTATTATTATTTTATTTAAAGAAGAGTTAAAATAGTTAAAATCAAATATTAATAACTAAAATTTTTTAATATAGGGTTATACATAAGATAAATTCAACTATAAATATTAATTAGAAAGATAGAATGATTTAATACATAATGGTATTTTATTTATAATTTTTAGACTTTAAATAATATAATTTATTTATGACACAATGATGATGCAGTAATTACCTTATTAATGAAATATTAACATAATTGATATTATAAATACCCAAATAAATGTAATTTGAGACTTTTTATGAATTAAACTAATTTTATAGGTTTATATGACATGTTTCTATTGATTTAATTAAATGTTTTAGAACTAATAATGCTGTTATAAAATTTTAAAAAATCAATTACCAAATAGTGTCAAAATTGACATAAAATAGTTTTTAAACCAAATATTATATTATTAATTGTAATTTTATTCCTAAATATATAAGGTTAGTAAAAATGACAAAGATAAGGTTATATATATAAATAATTAACAACTTGGGGTTCTTTTGGATTGTAATAGTATGTTTATTAACCATATAGTGTAAGAAAACAAGAAGACACGGTAAAAGTAAAATTATTTAACTTATAGTTAAATCTAAATGATAAGGTTAAAATAGTAACCTAAAATTGTCTAAAATCTACTGGTTGACAGAATTTAAACCCATACCCACTTTATCTTAGAAATAAATCAATTTGGATCAATTAAAAACCGGATATGACTTTATAATAAAATAATAGTTTATGTTTTTCTTAAGGTGCCCCTCTCCTCCCTTAAAAAGGGAACCTTCTCCCTCTCCTGCTCACACCACTTTTACCTTTAAAGATCGTCCAACCCCTGAAGATTTATATTATATACATTACTAGAAACACCCTAGAGGACATTCTCTTCTTTAGAGACCATATTTAGTGCCCTAAGGGGAGGATAAGAAGAGGTGCTTCAAAGAAGAGGTAATGTCTGTTACCGATTGTTTCAAATTTATTTCTTCTTCTGATTAATATTATTTAGTTGTTTCATTATGATGTAATAAAATAAGTATCACAAATATAATGATATGTTATTATAAATATTAAACAACCCTATTTTACCTTCTATCCATCCTATGGAAAATGAAATCACCGCGCGTGCGTACGTAGAGAATATTGTCTCCACACCGTGGTGTAATCTGTTTTCCACCACCACCTTACTTGGATGGGTATAATGGTGTAAATAATAACTATATATGATTATTGTAAAGTGATACTGATTCTTTAATAGTATACATACACTTCAATACAAATCCACAATCATTGGAAAAATATCATCGCTCGTGCGAACGTACTGCCTACAGTCTCCACGATGTGATGTGACTCATTCTACATGATCATCATTGAATAATGATTATATAAATGAATTTAATGAGTAAATATGATATATATTACACTAATACCATTCTATAAATTAGGTATCTATAACCTAAAAATAAGAATAATAATTTATTTGACAAAACACGCATAAGAACATTGAGCAATAAACACCTGAATAACAAGTAGCAATGAAATATTATTAATAAGAAGCTAAGAATATGACCATATATGATATCATAAAAATGAGTATGATTCTGTAATAATTTAATGACATTATTTAAATCATTATACAGGAGGTTCAGACATGTACAAAGTATATCATACCTAAGGTAAGGGAAAATCTTGCAATCTCAATTTTTATGCGATATTATTTATACTTCGGTATTTACTGGGGCATATTTATCATCCAAATCCATGTTTAATCAATATGTAATATTATTTCTATCCTCCTACAATTTTTTAAATACAATTTTACTTATTGGTGGATTTTTAGTAAAAGATATGAAAGGAATCTTTTGTTGTTTTAAGTACGAGATACTTTTTGACTTTTTCTGTCAAAGTACGAGAAGAATTTTTTTTAACTTATATGGAATGAATGGATTTTTATGATTTCATAGAAAATTATTTTAATGAAGATTATTTTACAAGTTTTCAAGTTTATTTTTAATCAGCTTCTATTTAAAATTGTATGACATGTTAAGAAAAGAAAAATGTTTTTTGGAAGTAGAAAGGATATTTTCCTCAAGAATGGAGTTCAACTGTTTTATCAAAATTATTTTCCATATAAGAAAAATATAGGGTTATGTTACTATCCCTATTTTTACATTTATTTTATTATGTTATGATGGAATTATTTTTATGATGTCCTTTTATGGATTATGTTATGATAGCATGATGTTTATGAATCCCATTTTTATTACATGTGTTATGCTATGATGTATGATTTATGATCATGTGGAACACATAAGAATGGTATCATTATGAGATGTGTGGGACATATATCTCCCTCTAATTCATTGGGTAATGATTTATATCTCATGAGATAAACATGGCTGGAACGACAAGTTAATCAGGTTCAGTGATACAGGACTGAAATGAGGAGTGAACTCGGTTCATAAATGGACATTGTCCGCTAAGACAGTCTTGGAAATGAGTCTTGAATACTAATAAATGCTTCTATAGGATTATGTGTGTATCCCACTAACCATCATGTTTTATGTTATGATTATTGGGATTATATTTCACTACTATGATTTATCCGATGTTATGATATTATGATCTATTTTACAGGTTATGATTTTCAAAATGCTATTTTCTTATAATTATGATATTTATTTTTTTTACCCTTAGAGAGAATTTGAGCTCACCCTTTTGTATGTTTTCTTTACCCAGGTTAGGAATAAGGTTATTAAGTAGGATATACAAAAAGGGACTCTAGATATGATTAAATAAACAGGAGACAATTTAGATGCTTTATAAACCATTTGTTTATGTTTCCCAGTTTCTAAATACACTATACCTATATGGTCCTACCATGGTTTTATTATATGTTGAAATAAGTATACTTCAATTCTGAAGTAATAAAAATGTATGTAAAGTATGTTTCATTATAGTTGGTATCAGAGGAAGGGTATAATCAACCTTTGGAAACTAGGATGTGAAAGCCTTAGTAAGAACCCTAAGGATATGTCTAAGCATAGGAAAAAATATTAGTGTTTTAGAAATGGCCATGAATAACCTATGATAAGACCTTGAGTGTGAAATTTTAATTTTGATTATGTGGTTTTCCATTTATGATTAGTGTTTCTCACACTATGCTTATTGGTTTTAGTCAATGGCTGGAACCTGAAGGAACCGTGTTAATGCCGAATGTGACGGGAAAAGTAATGATTGTCCCCCTGAGCAACCAAACGTTATGGGAGATGGAATGCAAAATCTTGAAGCCATGCTCACTCAACATTCTCAAGCTATGAATCATGCCGGACTTCCAAACAAGCAATGGAAGGAGAAAAATTATTTTGAACCCTTCATGAGGCAGCGTCCACCCTCATTCTGCGGGTCTACTAATAAATTAGTTGCTAAACAATGGATCGGTACTAATGAAAAGATATTTTCAGTTCTTCAATGTTCTGAACATGAAAAATTCGTCTTATTAGTTTATCGTTTGGAAGGTGAAGCTGTTATATGGTGGAATCTTATCAAGAATACGAGGCCAAGAGATGAAATTGAGTCTATGGAATGGGATGAGTTCAAGAATTTATTTTTCAATAAGTACATGCCTCATATTCTTCGAACAAAGATAGATGAGTTTCATGAACTAATGCAAAAGGATGATGAATCTGTTGGTACCTACGAAGAAAATTTTACAAGACTTGCAAGGTACACTTCTGGGATTATTATCCAACCTGGGAGTAAGATCAATCGATTCATTAGTGGCTTAAAACCAAGTCTTCGAAGGGAGTTAGCCATAAGGGACTTCTATAGCTATGGGGAAATCATTCGATGTGCTCTCATGGTTGAGATGGAGATTGGATTAACCCATCAGTCATATGTGTTTGATAAGAAGAGGAAAATGGAATTCAAAAGAAAATATAAAGAGCACACTGAAAAGAAGATGAGTATTCCCTTATGCTCAAAGTGTGGAATGAAACATGGAGGGATTTGTCTTAATAGGACAAGTACATGTTTCAAATGTGGAAAAGAAGGTCATCGGGCATTTCAATGACGCAATGATGGGAAGAAGATGTCTAGTAATGTGAACAATGAAAAGGCTACACATAGTGCACCTCCTACACATCAATGTTACAAGTGCAAGGAAATGGGGAATTATGCTAATCAATGCCCTAATCCAAGGGTTGTTG
Organism: Viscum album; assembly: GCA_963277665.1. Taxonomy (NCBI): domain Eukaryota; kingdom Viridiplantae; phylum Streptophyta; class Magnoliopsida; order Santalales; family Viscaceae; genus Viscum; species Viscum album. The sequence goes on from OY728150.1 coordinate 915,893,655, forward strand.
ATGATGATCGAAGTCAACAAACTCTTCAGGCTAAAGACAAAGGAATGTAACATGAAATTTCTATCAGCGAGGTGGAGTATGATAACAATGTGGTGAAAGGTACACTTACCATCCAATATAAAGTAGAAAATGTTTTATTTGATTCTGGATCCACCCACTCTTTTATTTTTGAAGAATTTTCTAAGGGCATCGCCATATTACCTCAATAATTATATGTTGAGTTATCTGTGACAACCCCTAATGGAACAACAGTCGCATCAAAAGTTTATAATTCTTCTCTGATTGAAGTTTCTGGGAAAGTGCTTCCTTCAAATCATGTGATCCTTCCTATAGTGGAATTTGATGTGATTCTTTTCATGGATTTGCTTTCATTATATGGAGATCATATCAATTTCCAAAGAAGGGAAGTTACATTTCATATTCCAGATCAATCTATGATCGTCTATCGATGCAAGGATGAACATAACCTTCCCGTTGAAATTTCATCCATCTTATGGGTCTTGATTCCACTAAATGATGGTTATTTTTATCAAATGGTTGGTGAAAAACTCACGATTAGGAATATGCCCATTTTATGAGAGTTTCATGTTGTCTTTCTAGAGGAATTTCTAGGTCTTCCACCAAATCGTGAAGTTGAGTTTTCAATTGAACTCATACCGGGTGATATGCCCATTTCAAAGACATCTTATAGAATGACCCCAATTGTGTTACATGAATTGATGAAGCGACTCCAAGAAAATCTTGATATGGGATTCATACGCCCTAGTGTGTCACCTTGGGGAGCACCTATTCTGTTTGTTAAGAAGAAATATGGATCAATGAGACTCTGCATTGATTATCGTGAACCTAACAAGATCACTATCAAGAACAAATATCCTCTCCCATGCTTTGATGGCTAATTTGACCAACTACGCGGAGCTCAATACTTTTCCAAGATTGATCTTCGTTCAGGGTATCATCAATTAAGGGTCAAAAAAGAGGATATACCAAAGATGGCTTTCCATAAAAGGTATAGACACTATGAATTTATAGTGATTCTATTTGGTCTTACTAATGCCCCTGCTATCTTCATGGATCTAATGAATGGAGTCTATAGAGACTATCTTGATCAGTTTGTGGTTGTCTTTATAGATGATATTCTTGTCTATTCAAAGATCAAGTAATAACATGAAGATAACTTGAGAATTGTATTAAAGACCCTAATAAAGGTGAAGATTTAGGACATATTTACCAAGTGTGAATTTTGGCTTCAAAAAGTTGAATTTTTGGGTCACATAATCTCAAAATAGGGGATATATGGGGATCAAGCAAAGATAGAGGTTATTGATAGATGGTCGCGACCAACAACAGTAACTTAGATCTGAAGTTTTCTTGGTTTGGAAGGATATTATCGAAGTTTTGTGAAATATTTTTCATGATTATCTAATCCACTCACCAGGTTGACTCAAAAAGGAGTTAAGTTCATGTGGACAGAGGAGTGTGATGATAATTTCAAGGAGTTGAAATGAAGGTTATCCAGTGCACCTATGCTCACACTACCTTGTAGTGGAGAAAGGTTTGTGATCTACAATGATACATCCAAGAAGGTATTGAGGTGTGCTCTCATGCAAAATGATATGATGATAGTTTATGCCTCATGACAGCTGAAAATCCACGAGAAAAATTACCCAACTCATGATTTGGAGTTAGCAGTGGTAATCATTGCATTAAAGATTTGGAGGCATTATCTTTATGGTGAAAGGTGCGATATTTATACTGATCATAAAAGTTTAAAGTATATTTTCACACAAAAGGAGCTGAATATGCATCAAAGAAGATGGTTGGAGATGATTAAGGATTACGACTGCTCAATTCATTACCACCCTGGGAAAGCAAACAAGGTGGCAGATGCATTAAGTCAACAAAACCATGCCAGTTTATCCATGATAAAGATAAAAAAGATCCAATATTTATGGATTTATAGAGGATGGATCTTGGGATTATAATGGAAGGGGGAAAATCATAACTTTATCAAATGAATATTGAACCATCTATACATGTGAAGATTAAAGAGGCATAGAAAAAAGATGTTGAGTTACAAAATAATGTGAGAAATGTTCCTGAATTCAACGTGATTTTGATGGGATAATAAGGTTCCGGAATCAGGTTAGTGATCCTACCATCCTAGAATTAAATTAGGAGCTACTGGATGAGGTACATAGTTCTTCATTCTCTATTCAACTTGGAAGCATGAAGATGCATTGGTACTAGAAAGATTTCTTCTAGTGGGATGGCATGAAAATAGATATTGCTGAATATGTCTCTCGATGCTTGGATTGTTAGTATGTTAAAGCTGAGAGACAGAAGTCTAAGGGGATGTTACAACCATTACCAATACCTGAATCGAAATGGGGAAACATAACTATTGAAATTTTCTGTGGACTTCCTAAAACATCCAAAGGAAATAATTCTATTTGGGTTATAGTTGAACGTCTTATGAATTCGGCACACTTCATTTCTATTAGAGAGAATTTCCCTCTAGATCAACTTTCCAGGATATATGTGAAGGAAGTGGTATGATTTCATGTAGTACCACATTCCATTATATCTGATCATGATATAAGGTTTAACTCGAAGTTCTGATGAAGTCTTCATCATACTCTAGATACAGAGTTGAGTTTCAGCACGACATATCTTCCTCAGACAGACTGTCAGTATGAGAGAACAATTCAAACTCTAGAAGATATGTTAAGAGCCTACTCTATGGATTTCAAAGGTGGTTGGGATCAACACCTACCTTGGGTAGAATTTTATTATAATAATATCTTTCACTCCAATATGTAGATGGATCCTTATGAAGCTATATATGGAAAGAAATGTAGGACCCCAACTTGTTGGGATGAAGTTGGGGAAGGAAATCTATTAGGACCTGATCTTGTTGATGAGATGAAAGAAAAGGTTAGATCTATTAAACAACACATAAGAGCAGCTCAGAGTCGAAAAAGAAGTTATTTCGATAACCGATGAAAAGACCTAGAGTTTGAAGTGGGTGATAAAGTGTTCTTACGAATATCTCCTTGTAAGAGAGTAATGATATTTGGAAAGAAGGGAAAGTTGGGCCCTAAGTATATTGGTCATTTTGAAATAATGGATCGTGTTCAGAAGGTAGCTTACCGAATGGCGCTTCCACCAAATATCTCTCAATTTCATGATGTGTTCTATGTATCTCTCCTAAGAAAGTACATTCCCGATCCTTCACATGTACTCAGCTCAGAAGTTGTGCCGTTGGAGAAAGATATTTCTCATAAAGAACAACCGACATAGATTCTGGATCGTAGAGAAAAAGTCCAACAAAACAAGACCACTCGTTTGGTTAATGTTTTATGGAGGAACCACTAATCATAAGAAGCTACATGGGAACTTGAGGATATAATGAGGGATAGTTATCCTCTTCTATTTCTTTAAAAGTGCCGAATTTCGAGGGTGAAATTCATTTTAAGGGGGGTAGAATGTAACTCCTGAGATTTTATGAGAAATATTTTGTTTTTATGTATAAAGATATATAAAGGAATCTTTCACTACACACAACACTGTCATGGACTGCATTATATGCCAGAGAAACCTTCCTCAAAAGCGTGTGTTGTACGCAATACCGAGTTTCACTAAACAACAATATGTTACTAAAATATTATATAAACTAGCCGTTATGAATAGTAATACCCAATTTTTGAAATTTTTGAAATTTTATATTTCAAAATGGACTCCATTTTTGGATTCGGAATATCGAAATTAGCCTAGGGTGAATTTTTGGTATTTTTCTGAAAACATTCAATTTTTGATGAATAGTGAAAACACTTGGTTACTATTTAGAAACTGACTTTTATTTGAATAATAATTTTTATTATTTGTATTAATTTTTGGTCAAAATTGATACTTAATACTTATATATGTTCAATGTAATTCATTGGAGTCATTTTATAATAATTTTAGATATATAAAAATTTTATTGAACTTTTCACCGTCTTTTACCCACCTCATAGGAGAATTTGAAAATTTACATAAAACATAATTTTACCGCTTTTGTGAGTGGAATTTCAAAAATCCGAGAGACACGGTTAATATCAAGGAGTAAAATGTGGTTCAATAAGATAAAAATAATTTTTGGTGAATAGTAACTGTTTACTTTTTTTTTACCACGGTTAAAAGTAAATAGGGTAATTAAGGGTAAAAATGATATTATTATTACCCTAACACTTGTCCTAATTCTATTAGATAAGTTTAAATCAACCAAAAAATCCTTAGGAATAAAATATGACCATTTAGGTCCACTTGGATTAGATTGGGACATTTATTATTATTCTATTTAAAGAAGAGTTAAAATAGTTAAAATCAAAGATTAATAACTAATACATTATTACTGTAGTTTTATACATAAGATACATTCGACTATAAATATTATTTATAAATATAAAAGGATATCCTATATAATGGTATTTTATTTATAATTTTTAGACATTAAATAATTTAATTTATTTATGACACAATTATGATACAGTAATTACCTTATTAATAAAATATTAACATAATTGATATTATAAATACCCAAATAAATGTAATATGAGACTTTTTAGGAAGTAAAATAATTTTATAGGTTAATATGACATGTTATTATTGATTTAATTATCTTTTTTTAATTATTCATGCTGTTATGATTTTCACAGAAATCAATTACCAAATAGTGTCAAAATTGACATAAAATAGTTTGTAAAGAAAATATTATATTATTAATTGTTATTTTATTCATAAAAATCTAAGGTTCTGGAAAACGAATTAGATAAGGGTATATATATTAATAATGAAAAAATTGGGGTTCTTTTGTCTTGTTATAGTAAGTTTATTAACCATATAGTGTAAGAAAACAAGAAAACACGATAAAAGTAAAATTATTTAACTTACAGTAAAATATAAATTATGTGGTTAAAATAGTAACCTAAAATTGTCTAAAATTTATTGGTTGAGTGGATTTCAACCCATAATCACCTTATCTTAGAAATAAATCAATTTTAATATATTAAAAACCGAATAAGACTTTATAATAAAATAATATTTTATGTTTTTCCTAAGGTGCCCCACTCTTGCCTTATAAAAGGGAACCTCCTCTCTCTCCGCCTCACACCACATTGAGCCTTCATGATCGGCCAAACCCTACCAATTTCTCTTCTACACTTCCCTAGAAACATCCTAGAGGTCCTGGTATTCTTCAAAGACCATATTTAGTGCCCTAAGAGGAGGTTAATAAGAGGCACTTCAAAGAAGAGGTAATGTCTGTTACCGATTGTTTCCAATTTATTAATTCTTATACTTCATCTTATTTAGTTGTTTCATTATGAAGTAATAACACCAGTATCACTCATATACTGATATGTTATTATAAATATTAAACAACCATATTTCACCTTATATCTATCCTACGGAAAATGAAATCACCGCGCGTGCGTACATATGGAATACCGTCTCCACGCCGTGATGTAATCTGTTTTCCACCACCACCTTACTTGGACGAGTGTAATGGTGTAAATAATAAATATATATGATTATTTTAAAGTGATATTTATTCTGAAATAGTATACATACTCTTCAATACAATTCCACAATCATGGAAACGATATCATTTCTCGTGCGTACGTACGGCCTACCGTCTCCACGATGTGATGTGACTCGTTCTACAAGATCTTCATTAAATAATGATTATATAAAAGAATTGAATGAGTAAATATGATATATATTACACTAATAACATTCTAGAAATGAGGTATCTATATCCTAAAAATAATAATAATAATTTATTTGACAAAACATGCATAAGAACATAAAGCAATAAACACCCGAATAACAAGTAGCAATTAAATATTATTATTAAGAAGCCTAAAATAGGACCATATATGATATCATAACAATATGTATCATTATGTAATAAGTAAATGACATTATTTAAATCATTATAAAGGAGGTTCAGACACATACAAATTATTTCAGACCTTAGGTATGGGAAAATCTCGCAATCTCAATTTTTATCCTAGGTTGTTTATACTTCAGTATTTACTGGGGCATATTTATCATCCACATCCATGTTTACTCAATATGTAATATTATTTATATCCTCCTAAAAATTTTTAAATCCAATTTTACCTATTGGTAGATTTTTAGTAAAATATATGAAAGGAATCTTTTTTCATTTTGTGTACGAGATACTTTTTGACTTTTTCTGCTAAAGTACACTAAGAATTTTTTTTAACTTATATGGAATGAATGGATTTTTAGGATTTCATAGAAAATTATTTCCCTGAATATTCCTTAATTATTTTTCATGTTTATTTTTAATCAACTTCTTTTTAAAATTGTATGACATGTTAATAAAGGAAAAATGTTTTTTTAAGTAGAAAGGATATTTTCCTCAAGAATGGAGTTCAACTGTTTTATCAAAATTATTTTCAATATAAGAAAAATATAGGGTTCTGTTTATATACCTATTTTTACATTGATTTGATGATGTTATGATGGAATAATTTTTATGACGTTATTTTATGGATTATGTTATGATAGCATGATGTTTAAGAATCCCATTTTTATTACATGGGTTATGCTATGATGTATGATTTATGATCTTGTGGAACGCATAATAATGGTATCATTATAAGATGGGTGGGAACTATATCTCCCTCCAATGAATTGGGTAAAGATTTATATCTCATTAGATAGACATGGGGTGACCGGCCGGTTAATCTGGTTTAGTGATACAGGACTGAAATAAGGAGTGAAATCGGTTCAAGAAATGGACTTTGTCCGCTAAGACAGTCTTGGCAATGAGTCTTGAATACTAATAGATGATTCTCTATGATTATGTTTGTATTTAAGAATGTTTCATATTTTATGTTATGATTATTGACATTACATTTCACTACTATGATTTATCCCCTGTTATGATATTATGATCTCTTTTGCAGGTTAATATTTCCAAAATGCTATGTTCTTATGAATATGATATTTCCTTTTTTTACCCTTAATGAGCATTTGAGCTCACCCTTTTGTATGTTTTATTTCCCTAGGTTAGGAAAAAGGTTATTAAGTAGGATATGCAAAAATGGACTCTAGATATGATCAAATTAATAGGAGACAATGTAGATGCTTTATGAACCAGTTGTTTATGTTTCCCAGTTTCTAAAGACACTATACCTATATGGACCTACCATGGTTTTGATATATGTTGTAATAATTATGCTTCAATTATGAAGTAATAACAATGTATGTAAATTATATGTCGTTATAATTCCATCCTATATTATTATCTAAAATACTTCTTTCCAAACTCATACTATAAAGAAAAATATTGCTAGATAGGTCATATACAAATCATGTGATTACAATCATTTACCACGTATATCATAAGATATATCTAGTTGTTCACATTCCAAACATGTGAATACATTAATCATGTATTCATGAAACATGAATTACCATAGATTCTTAGTGAAAACATGAATGCTATCAAAATCTTACTCTTTTCACATCCCAAAATCCCAAAAATAATATATACTCAAACCATGATATCACTTTGTCCTTATACCAGTCATGAACTCATTAATACTATAAAACATCACACTATCACTATATCCCATCATTATGCACATATCATCTGCATTCCAAAATTATCTGAATAACCTTTCATGGTTACTGGAACCATTTAACTGATAATTTCAAATACTTTAAGAAAAACAATAGTGTAACAATCCTTAGATATTTTTTATTCCATAGTACCATTAAATTACCTATACAACATTACTCTTCATAAACATACAATCATTCCACTACCTTATTAAACCATCAACTGAGCTTCATAATTTTATTCCTCAACACTTATTTCTTATCATTTATCATTTTTAGTCTCTTCATCATAATCAACATAAATACTACCCAGAAAAACATGCTAATTCTTTTCACTATATTTTCCCTTGGGTTATTAGTTTTCATAATGCCCATACATTCTACAATTAGAACATTTAATTGTTGTTCATGTCTTAGAAATACCATTATCATTATTCATATTGTAAATTGAAACCTTTCCTTTGCAATTACTGGATTTGTGTCCTTATTTTCCACACCCAAAGCATATTACAGTTCCTTCGAAACATTTACCTTGAATTCTCTTCCCACTTGATTTACATGAGGAAAATTGAACTTTCTTTCCACTATGATCATCATGAAAATCCTTCTTTCTCTTATTAGTTGAGTCAGCAAACTTACCAAAGTTGAGATTATTGATCATATTATGATATTACTGATTAGGAATAATTAAATTGTTTCACTTTTCAATTCTTGTTTCATTTTCTTGATCATGAATAATATCATTCCATTGTCCATAATATTCTCCATTAACATGAATTTACTATTTCCAGCCATTTCCTAAAACCAAAACATAATAGTGTAAGTGGAAAAAATCACACTTGGAAATCAGCATAATAAAGGGAGAGTACCTTCAATATCTAATATCTTAGGTTTAATTATAAGATCATTACATTAATTCTAATACTATGACCTATACTTATACTTAACCTTAGGGACATCCCTAGACATACCTTATAAATATATATAGGGATCTCACTAAAGATTTTGTATCATAGTTTCCAAAGGTTAACTAAACAATTCCTTTTATACCAACTGTAGAGACCAGAGCATGATGTATGTGGAAATTACATTACTTTTGAGGAATACATAACCCAAGGACCATAATATTTTAGTGTCTTTGGAAACTCAGAACATAATCTTCGAATCATGTTGAAATATCTTCAAAATATCACATAAAGAGATTCCCCTTTTTTCCTACCTAAAAACGTTTTTTATGTCCTCGGGAAATGAAAACATATAAAGGGTGAGTTCAAATGCTCAGTAAGGGTAAGCATGGAGAAAATAAAACAAACCATATATATTTGAACTTAAAAACATGAACATAATGTTTAAACATCAAAATATTTAGTTGTGAAATAAATCTTGGCAGTATGTTAGGAATAGATCATAAAGGAACATCAATCATGATAAAATAGCATGAGAATAAAACACGTATTTTCGGAAAACCATTAATCACATGACATTATTTACATATTAGCCAAGTAATTTCTACCAAGACCATTATAGTGGAAAAATTCCATTACCGAACTGGATTTACTTTCCATTCCAACCCTGTATTGCTAAACCAGATTTACTTATTGTTCCAGCCATTTTATCTCATGAGATATAAATATTTACCCAATGTATTGGAGTGAGGTATATGTACCACCCATCCCATATTGAAATCATTCTTACCTGTTCCACAAAACATTCATAAATCATTCATCATTACCCAAATAAAAAAATGGGTTTCATAAACATCATCCATTCATAACATAATCCAAATAAAACAAATGGATATCATTTGATCATAAAAAAATTAAACCATGTAAATAATAGAGACATTATATATGAAACATAGACATACTTAATAATTTCATCTTATATGGAAAATGGTTTTGATAAAACACTTGAAATGAATTCTTGAGGAAAATATTCTCTCTTCTTCAAAATTATTTTCTTTTCTCAAAATTATATGAAATTTTTAAAGAAAAGGATTTTTTTGAAAATAATTATGAAATATTATAGAGGATGATTCGTGAAAATAAGACGTTATGAAACCATAAAAATCCATTCATGCAGTATAGGTTAAAGAAAACATTCTACTTGTACATTTTCTAGAATGTTAAAAAGTACTTTGTATGGTAAACAAAAGAAATATTCCTTCCATACCCTGTGGTAAAAGTCAAAAAGGTTAAAAATGACTTTAAAAATAAAAGGAAGAATAGTAAAAATTTTATGAAAACATTTTTAGAAGAAATGGACATGGATGATAAACATAACCCTAGTAAATACTTACGAATAAACAATCTCATATAAGAATGAGATTGTAATAATTATCCATTAACTTATCTCTATTTCTTCCATATATGTCTGAGACTCCTATATAGTTGGTTTAAACCTATTATTAACATGTAACATGACCATAATAATATTTATGATATCATACATGATTCACTTATGACTTTATATTACTCGTTTATTTGTCAATTCCATGTTTATGGTGTGTTTTGGGTAAAATCGTTTCATTTATCATACGTGTTTTGACTTGAAACTTTTCATATGATTACATATATCATGATTAAATAATTCTAGAATATAAAATATTATTTAAATATAATATATATTCCAAATATATATATAATAGATTGATAAATGGAATGAAATACACCGTTAATGGGGATGGTAGGTCGTACGTATGCATGGACACTGTTTTCGTTTCGTTATTTAATTGAATGGAAGTAAATGACATATATATATATATATACATAAATCCGGTAGCATTATTATGTCATATATTTCAGGAATACTTATTATATATACTTTATAATAATTCTTGAATTGTTAACATGGAGAATGAATCTCATCACATCATGGAGATGGTAATCTGTACGTACGCACGAGCGATGATATTGTTCCCATAATTATTGAATGGAACTGGAGTGGATGATATAATATATTATAATCATTATGATGTTATAATAATAATATATAGTTATTATTTCCACCATTATAACCATCCAAGTATGGTGGTGGAGGAAAAACAGATTACACCACAGTGTGGAGATGGTAAGCCGATGGTATGTACGCGGAGTTATTTCATTTTTCATAGGATGGATAGAATGTGAAATACGGTTGTTTCATATTTATAATAATATATACGAATATTAGTTAAACTTATTTTGTTACCTTATAATGAAACAACTAAACAATAGGAAGTATAAGAATAAAGAAACGTGAAAAATCAGAAGAAGAGATTACCTCTTCCTCGACGCACCTATTTTAAACATCCTATTAAGGGACTAGAGTTGGTCTTCTGAGAAGACCAAAGCCTGTAGAATGTTACTAGGGAAGTTGAAAAGAGTATTGTTCAGGGTTTGGAAGAGCATGAAGGATCAAAATTGTGTGAATAAGAGAGGGATGAGGTGAACATTTATAAGATAAGAGAGGGGCACTTTTGGTAACTTCAAAAATATTAATTAATAATAAAATCAAAAACCACTTAAAACCCTCCACAAATGACTCCATTTGAAGATTATATGAGATAGGGTAGTATTATCATCAACCAATAAAATTTATACATGTTTTAATTTTATGTTAAACCTTATCATTTTGATTTATCATTATTTAATCTATTTAATCTTAGTTGTGGTAATAATTTTCTAAATATTAAATTGATCTATATAATTAATTATGTGTTATTAACTATCCATAATTTGATACTTTATGAAATTTTAGACCATATAAATTTCAATTTATAATTTAAATTTTTTTTTGTGATTTTTAAACAATTTAATAATATGTTATTTTTATAAAATATCAATAGTGTAAATTTTGACACTATTTATTTATTGGAATTTAAATAAATTCCAAAAAGAACATATATTGGATCCAAAATATTTAATATATTCCTAACATGTGATATGAATCTAGAAAATTTGTGAAGAAAACTAATTAGTTCATATAATATTTGTTTTAATACTTTTAATATCATTTTTTTGATATTTCTCTTAATAAAATAATTACTACAACATTTTTGAATAAATATATAATATACATATTTTTTGAAAAAGGTAAAAATAAAATAATATGTTGAATATAAATCAAATATAATTCATACTAATACTTTTAGACGAATTTATCTTTGAAAACACCCAAATTTTAAAATGTTATGTTTGTTAAATTATGAAGGTGACAACTTGGACCTCATTTAAAATAAAATAATTTAAATGTCATAATCTATTTCATAATGCTTCAAATGGTTCCCAATATGACACTTGGATGTGTATGGTGTATATATATACATGACCAATAAGTTTTGTTTAAGTGTTTGGGTCTTTTTATGGGTATTATTATTTTAATAAAAACAATATTATTTATTTTTCACTAGATAAATAATTTATGTTTCATTTATGTATAAGATATTAAGGTAATTAAATATCTATTAAATATTATTAGTAAATTACCATAAAAAAATTTATCTTTAAAATGAGTATTTATAATCGAATTTATATTCTGTATAACATTATATTAAAAATACTTTAATTATTAAAGTTTGAGTGAGATATATTTCACTTTCATTTATATAAAATAAATTAAAGGCCTTAATCACATCCAAGTGGGTTCTAATAGATTCCATTTCAACCAAAATAAATTTTAGGATGATATATAATCATCCTACTATTTTAATACTAGAGTTAGGGTAATTTTATAATATTATTTTTACCCTAAATTACCCTTTTTTCCTTCAACTATGGTAAATAAAATTTACCGTAGTTACAATTCATAATGTCTAAAAATAAAAATTAGTCTATTAACATAATTGGGACCTGATGATTCCCAATATGGAATCCATTTTTCCAAATTCAATAAAATGAAGCGGCATTATTCAATTTAAAATTAATCCCTCTTTTGAGAAAACATGTTTTAAAAGTAAAAACATTGAAAAAGATTGAAATTTTTTTACCCATGAATTCATTGTAAAATTAATTATAATGTATTAAATTATATTAGATGGTAAAAATATATTATATTTTTACTTTAAAACCATTCAATATTATAATTTAACCATATAAATTATCTTCATGAAAAAAGTTGTTTTTAATTAAAATTTAGTGTATTTTTACTATTCATTAAAATATGAATGTTAACTGAAAAATATTAAAAAATTATCCAAAGTAAATTTTAATATACTTATAACAATAAATAACATTATTTTGTCAAATTTAACTCATAATTGTGTCAAAAACAAGATTTAAAGTGGGTGCGCCATCAAAAGGTGTCAAAACAATATTTTTGGAAAAATATTTCCTTTAAACAAAAAATTGATTTTGTTCTCACAACTTGTTCTAGAAAATTATTAAAGTGAATTATAATGTTATAAATTCAAAATTTTGATTAATAATATTCATAATGGCTAGTTCATAATAATATTAAAACAATATATCGTTGTTTAGGGAAACTTGGTATTGCGTACAACACACGCTATTGAGGAAGGCCACTTTTGCGTGCTACACAAGCCAAGAACAGTGTTTGTTTATACTAGAAGCTAATAAGTTTTGTGTATAGTGAATGTTAATCACGTTTTACTTTACAACACAAGACATCAAATAAATTAAAAATATTATTTCTCATAAAATCATGGGGTGTTACAACAAAAATGTTTCTAATGTTTTTTTGATAATGTAATGAAAATTTATTAAATATATTTATTGGGGGGATAATGTAAATAATGATTTGTTAAAGTCAATATGATGTATTCAATGGATGGTTTTTTCAATGAGAATAAATTGAAAAGATATTAATGTATGGTAATCTAGAAATATTGTTGAGCCATGTAGTTGAGGAAATAGAATTTTATAAGATTATGGGAACACAAACATAGGATATAGTTGACAATAATAATAAAGAGGATCATTTTTAATGTATTATTGAATATTTTTTGAATTAAATAATTTATAAAATATATTTTTTTCAACCAAGAATAGAAAATTAAAGAATAAGATAGAGAAAATGTCACTATTGATGAAGAAAAAAAATATCTCTATATGAAAAGTGAAGGATATATGATGTTGTTCATTTATGGAATTTTCTTCTGGGTTCCATTAAAAAGAAGAGTTTAACCTAATATCATATTTCATATATATTTAGTTGAAAGCTATAGTTTAGAAGAAAAATAAATGTGATATTTATGTAATAATGAAGTCAAAAATAGAAATAAATAAAGAAAGAAAAAATATTTGGATAGAGAATACATGCATGAAGTAATCATGATTACTTATTAATGGTTGAAATTTTTAAGGACAAAGATACAAGAAGCTAATTAGAAGATTATGTACATGATCTGGGAGAAATTATTCTATCATAGATTGTACTGCATTTAACCTAGATTATTATCCGAAGAAATGTGATGACCCTATAGGGGAAGAAGATCAGACCATGTTGATGAGGTGGCTTCATGATAATATTGAATATCAGCATCAAAATTATGTAATATTTATTTTAATTCTACTTACAAAGACTGAATACAATAGGATGAATTATAAAAATAGTTTGTTTCAAGAAATAATGTTTGATGTTATGTATATGTAGAATACATTATAGGATTGTTATATTCTCAATACACGCCACTTGTATCTTATAATAATATCATTAGTACAAAGTCTAGGACACAAGGTCAATAACTAGGCATAAAAACAGGTAGGATTACCATTGTGGGGTCCATGACTGTTAAAATACCATATGTGAATTAATACATAAGTTCTAACATTCCATGGGGTATTATTTTTAAGTTAAATCATAAATATTAACAATTTAATTAATTAGAAATAATAGATCAATTAATAAAGGTGTATAAGTTTATAATTGTTATTGAAATCTTATAAAATTTGGTCATAACAGATTGCCCCCCTCCCCCTTATATTATGATTTTACAGTACTTATGGTATCCCATGTAGTATCATATCATAGGTTTTTACCTATTTGGGTCTATTTTTAGACACATTTTAGCTTACATGAAGTTTTTGAAATTCACATTTGAAAAGAAATATGAAGATACATGGATAGAATATTCAGTTTCAACCACACTATGAGACTTCTAAAAATATTTTTTTATAAATATGATTTATGTTTTTGATATTCTGTTTTACGCACAAAATTATATTATCCTTTCATTATATGCAACACCAATTTTAAAAAAATATGATTTATAATTATAGTATTATTATATAACATGATAGTAATCATCCAGATATTGGAATGAATTATATGAATATTATTAACTAATTTATTAAAAAACATGGTTTATAACATTATATCAAATGAATTATTTATAAACCAATTTATTAAGAATAAAAATGAAAACATTTTGAAAATAAAGGAAATAATATTTTAAAATAGTATTTTTATACACACAAACACATTTTAACTCAATAAATTTTAAATATATATATACATATATTATTTAATTTAATTGAAATTTACATGAAATATATTCAAACATATGTTTCGCATTTATTTTATGTGTTATCTAGACAACAGATATGAACACAACCAATTTTATGCTTACAATTTGTTTTTTTAAAAGAAGATTTATCACATTTAGTGCACATTAAAATTAATTTCACAAATTTTAGAAAATTAATTTAAAAAACGGAATAATTTTTTTAAATTATAATTTAAATATCATCTTAGGGTTAATTTATGGGAATCTTATAAGAAGATAATTGTTTTTGTTAGTAATGGAAAATAATGGTTTTAATTACGAATTATCATTTCTAATAAATCATTTAAAATTATCAAAATAAATTTAACAATGTATCTAAATGTAAAATTAGTTCAATTAATTATATATTAATCAAATTAACTCTTTTTGAATCAATTTTATATTGTTTTTTTCTATAAAATCTTATTAAACTTTTGATCATTTTTACTTTGGAAAACTGCTTTATCAACACTACTATAGGATTAGTTTTAAATTAAAAATTTTAAATTTTATGAATTTGATTTTAAAACATTCATCCCATATTTTTATTCATCATTATTTATATTATTAAATCTGTTTAATTTAATTTTTGACCATAATAAATTTTAAAAATACAAAAATTTACTTACCATGGTCAATGTAAAATGGGTTTATTGGGGGTTAATAAAGAAATGTTAATTGTTAAAAATGGCCCAAACCATGTCTAAAACCCATTTTATAGAAATATAAGTACCTTTTGAATTATATTTTTTATAATTATCAATTTTAGATTTTTATTTCATGTGAAGAACATCATTTCAACTTTTTCATTTAAACAATAACAAGTGTTCCACCCACCTCAATTATAAATGGGCACCCTCCCTTCTCTCTTCTTTACACTCAATAAACCCTTTAAGTTAAACAATACCAACCAAAATAACTTATATATTTTCATAATATCATCCTATAATCATTATCAATGTTATAAATTTTACCTGTGAATCCTTTTGGAGCCAACCAACAGAAGTTGATCGAAGAAGAGGTAACATCCCAAATAGAGAAATTTATTTACATTCATTCTCCACCTCATTAAATTATTATTAAAACATTATGATATAGTAACCTTAGATAATTATTTATAATTGGTTTTATTATGTTAATTTTATTACCTAAATTTTTTAACCTCCTCTATCAAATGGGTGAATAAATTATCTTTCGTGTGTATTGCGGACTACCGACTTACGAAATGTTGTTATTCATTTTTCATCACTACATCACACAAATGGTTATAATGATGAATTACTTATTTATATATTATAATAATAATAATATTAATATTTTTTTATAATCATGAAATATTTTATAATTTTATTCTTCCATTTCATGAGAATGTGATAATATTATTCATGTGTATGATGGACTGCCACCTCGCGAGGAAATGTGATTCATTCACACTTTTCATAGACCGTAATAATGATATTTCTAAAGAAAATATTTTACATATATGAAATTAAAAAAATTATAAAATTTTAATATACTATTTACCAAACATTCATTATTTCCATTTCGAAAATGGAAATGAAATTTATTCATATGTACAACATCCCATCTCCATGAATGAGGGTTTTAAATTTATGTTTCCAAATTTAATAAGTCACTATAAAGAAATATAAAATAAATATATATCATATTTATGTAATTATTAAAACTATTTATATGATGGTACCATGATAAAATTAATAATACAAAAAATAAAAAATCAAAACAATTGTGAAAATCAGTGCAATTATTGGTCGAAACACACATTAACATTGAATTTTTAATAAAGGGGTAATGAAATGTAATAATTAAAGTATATATGGAATGAAATATATAATTAAATTTATTTAATATATGTAATATCAACATATATTTATTATTCATTTGAAAAAATGTGTATGATGTATTTTGAGATGTATTGTAATGTATTTTTGTCTCACTTTTATTTTCGATGAGGCACATGGAATATTCACAATGTATATATTTTATTTACTGTATACACTTACAATGAATGAATTATATGATTAATATAAAGAAACTTATGGGGATTTACATATAAATTTTATTATCTCTCTATTATAGGGGTTTCAGTTTGAAATTTTTAAATGTGGTAATTGATTTTTCTCTGAATTTGACTTTTTTTGGACACATCCTAAGTTTTACAGCTATCATAATTTATGAGGTGTATATACATTCCCTTTTACATGTAATAGAAGGTAATTATTTAGTCACATGATAATTTTAGTTTAATTTAATGTCATTATTTCAAGGTTATTATGATTCAATTTTAACAAAGGGTTAATGGTTTTATGATACAATTTCATTATTTATTAGGATTATTTATGATTTTTCTTCCATTGTTGGAATATTATGATCAATCCATAACTAAAATAATTACTTTTCTTCTCTTATTTTAATTTAGTGAGCTTAAATATATTCTCCTCAATTTTCTTTCACTATGTACTAAACATTTCAAAAGATTGTTTTCATGAAAAATTATCTTCATTTTCTCTTCAGATGACAACATTTTTTCTTCCAAAACTATTTTTTCGAATTAAAATTAAAAAAATGTTTTTATAATTTCCCAAATGATATATTAATGATATTGTTTCCCATGTTTTAAATTCAAATACATATTTTAAAGGAATAATTATTTCATTTTCGTAACAATACCCATTTTTATTTAAATGAAAATATTAATGTAATATTTTTTAACATGGAGAACATGAATTGTATTTACACTATTATGACAAAAAAATTATTTTTAATCATACGTTATTTGTTAAAAGTTTTATTTTTACTGAAATTTATTTAAATAATTTTTATCAATTTTAGTTAAAGAAATTATTTTTCAAAATTGAAAAGAATATTTTCCTCAAGAAATTTTTTTAATGAATTTTTAAAGATCCTTTATAATTATCCGATGCTATTTTTAATGAAAAGAAAATTGAAATAATATAAATTAACAACTATTTTCAATAGTGGAAAGGGTATATTATTCTTGGAATTCTCCATGTGATTTGTTTAAAATCATTCTCCATCTATGATGGCATCAATTGAATTTACTTCTTCTTTACTAGGGATAATATTGAATGATCCTATATATTTTTTATATAGATTTTTAATGTTTATGTCTATGGATTTTTTATGAAACCCATTTATATTTAATGTTTTTTTCTATGTAGAATTTATGAAATTTTTATGAATCCGTTTTTCATGACACGAGTTATTGTATTATGATATGATGAATTATTTATGATATTTTGGAACAAAATATTAAGGTTTATATTATAATATATTTAGTAACATTATCTCTATCCAATGCTTTGGGTAATGATTTATATATTCTAAGATAATAATGGGAAACAAGATGATATACTTTTTCTACTATGGGAAATAGGGGCACCAAAATCCTTTATGGGAAATATGTGTGTAATTATATACAATATGAAAATTTTGATTTGTAATAATATACTATATTGAAGGTATAATTTGTTAAACATCACATATTTCATGTGTAATCTTTATTTATGATTGTTCCATAATTTAATGAAATTACTTTATGGTTAATGATATATTTAGGATGATTTCCTATACTTCTGGGGCATGTTTTCTAAAATGATATATGATTTACCAATATACCATTTTTGTGATATATAATTGGTTGGGTATGAGATTATTAGTTTATGTTCCTGATAAAATACATTTATTATTATTTTATGGTTTTATATCATCATATATTGATATCTATGATGTTTACCCATAATTAGAATCTGTGTTCACCCTTTCTAATGTTTCCTCCTCTAGGTTATGAATAATGGTTTAGGTACGGTGATTCATAATAGCAGTGCTATATAAGAATATCACTAAGGGATATATTGAATATATTTAATGAAATTAGAAGACTGTGTTTCTAGTCTTCAAAGACACTATTTTATTATGATCATTATGAATGTGTTTTTTGAAATATATTTAATATTCTTATAAAAATATCTGATATTTATGTATAAAATCTCTAAACCTGTAGCAATTATTATATGTATGGTTTAGTTGATAATAGTATTCTAGGATTGGAAAATATTTACTATGATCACTAGGGATATGATTAACTATATTCTGAGGGAGATATCTAAGGATACTTATATGGATAATGTTTAGAAAAATATCCTTGAAATTTGGGAAGGATATATCATTTTTTTCCAAATAAATTAATTCCCTTTATGGAAACAATTAGTGGATGTTTCCAAGGCACAATGGTACCTAGAAATAATAACTCTAAAAAGGGTGTATTATGTTGGACTCAATCATCACATAGAGTAAGAAAATGGGAATTGATATATATTTGGATTGACCCTCCTAAGGGATATGCTTTGTAAATTCAAAAAAATCCTTATGAATCACCATATAGAATTTAAATAATTACCTTGATTAACATAGGACAAACCATGTTGTCATAGATTGAAAATAAGGTGTCATGATTTAAATATCCTATAAATGTGTTTTCAGGGTTGTGTGGTTTTCCACATTGTTTAGTGTTTCTCATTCTATGTGTTTTGTTTTTAGTAATTCACCAGAACACAAAGGAACCATGTTAAATTCCTGAAAAATGGTCAATGTAACAATTTTCCTCCATAAAACCCAAATGTTATGTGAGTGGGGATAGAAAATATTGATTTTATACTCACACAAAATTATCAAGCTATGAATAATTCTAAACATATAAATAATCAGATAAGGGGATAATGTTATTTTGATTCCAACATTATGAAATGTACTCTTTTATATAGTGGTTCATCTATTATTCATGTTATTTAAAAATGAATCAATAATAACAAAAATATATTTTTTTGTCTTTATTGTTTCGATCATGAAAAATTATTATTAGTTTTTTGTCATATGGAAGGCAAATACTATCATTGGTTGGGTCTTACAATGAATGTTATGGAACAATAAGAAATCAAAACTATGGAATTAAAAGATATTAACAGGGTATTTTTTAGTAAGTACATCCCATTTATTCTACAAAAAATATAGATAAGGAATTCCATCAGAGTATGAAAATAGAAAATGAATGTATTTGAACCTATTAAGCTAATTTTGTAACTCACAAAAGGTAAAAATTTGGTATAATCATCCTGCATCAATGTTAAATATTTAGATTCATTGGATTGAAAAAACCAATTCATTGAAATTTCAGAGTTATTAGAGTCTTTAGTAGCTACGGATAATTCATTCAACATACACTGAAGGTTTAAATAAAAATTAGATATTCTCAACATTAAAATGGTTTTGATAAGAAAAGTTATATCAATTCTCATTAAAACTCAAATGGTGGAATGTAATTCCAGCCACTTTCATTCCAGAAATGTGTGAGAAATATTTATGGAAATTGATTGAATGGAACTGAGAGGTGTTTAAATATTTAAAGGTAGTTCATAACTCATTTGAATTTCAAAATGAAATTAACATGACATTTTATTAAATGGAGAAGAATAGGAATCCAACTAATGAACTACCAATAATTGAGTGTTTCATGTTTAATGAGATTAGAATTATTTTATCTGATGCCCCAATCCAACGTATAATGTGGATTATTTTCCAAAAATATCTCAGAATAAAAATGAAAAAGGGAAATATAATGTAATCAAAATTGATTAAGTGAATCTTGATAATTAATGAACACATATCCTCCCCTAATTAGTTAGTAAATTCATGATTTATTTTGATTGAATGTGCTCAATAAAAATAGTATTGTTCATGCTCTAGTAAAATTTAGTGGGACTATCTCCCTATATATTGATTCTGGAATAATGAATCACATTTGATATTGTTTTAGTACAATGATGATCCCAAGATTCCTATGAAAATGTTTTTGTATAATATAGCATCTTATATAAGCAATAAAGGGTGAATTAACCTTTGCAAGTGTATATGTACTAATTTAATATTAACATAAGAGTGATAGATACCATTATGCTTTTTTGTATTTATGGTTTATCATAAGTTCAAATCCATTGAAAATCCATATGAGGTTTTACATTTTTTGAGTTTATTGTAATTATGAGTATTTTAAGAAACATTTTTGTTAAAAAAACATTTGGTTTGGTATATGTTTTAGTGAGAAATTTATTTTAGTGGGGATTTATTTACACATAGTAGAAATATGTTTAATGGAACTGGAAAACATTAGTGTTTATCTTAACATTGATATTAATGAATTTATGGGTTTTAGAAGATCACCTTATATAGTCACCAATCGTCATAGAAATCATATAAAATTTATATCTATATAATCTTTCTATAATATATTTTAATGAAGTTGTATGGTTGAATGTAGTAAGAAATTCAATTGTATTGGATGAAGATATAATGTTTACCTTAATGTTTTAATGAAGTTTTCAGCAAGCTATTTATACAGAGTTATTTGTTCAGCACTGTATATTATTATTATTAGACAGATGGTTAGTATAAGATAATAATTAAAACTCTAAAGTATATTCATTGATCATGGTCTATGGATTAATAATTTTTTTGATATCAAATTATTCTTCAAGTTGATTTTTTCACAACAATATATTTCACTTAGGAATTTTCATGGCTCATTATGAAAAACTTTATGAAAATAAGCATAGAACTCGAACATAATGAAATGATTTTGAAAAAAAGGTTATTGTGACCTAATAAAGACACTGAAATTGTATATAATTTTAGAGAAATTCAGAAATAGGTAAGGGAAGTAAAAAATTTGATAAAAATATTATTCTAATAATCATTGGTACGATCTCTAATTTGAACATGGTGATAATTTGTTCCTATGAATTCCCCATGAAAAAAGAAGGGTAAAATAAGACCTAGGTATATCTGCCCCATTGAAATTATTGATCAAAGAAGGACTATAGCTTATGACTTGAAACTACTTCAAATCCTCTCTCATGTTCATGATGTGTTATATGTATCTATCCTATGAATGAACATACAAGATCCATTAAATGAAAAAAACATAGAGTTAGTACAACTATTATGGGATATTTATTATGGGATATAATCGATAGAGATTTTGAATCATAAATATAATATTCTTTGAAACACGACCACTCACCTGGTATTTTTTTTTTGGAAAATGCACCAACCTTTATGACATTATGTGGGAACTTGAGGATGCAATGAAGCATATCTATCCTTAGTTGTTGGTGTTAATGTGATGAATTCTGAGGGAGAAAATCATTTTAAGGGGGGTTTAAAGTAACACACATCTATTATATGACAATTTTTTATTCAAATAATATTTATCTTTTTGATATTTTTCAGTATAGAAAACACTGAGTTTATTTTGTGTCACACATAACATAGAGTTTTGATTAGGTGGGACATATTATTAGAATTTCAATAATTAATATTATATAAATCAACTAGTCATTGGAATGGTGTGTATAAATATAACTAATTAAATTAATAAAATATATCATTTAATAAATTATATAAAATGAATTCTTGGGTGAAAAAATTATTATAAATTAAAATAATAACTATCTGAAAATAACAGTAATTGTTTTCGAACAGACTATTTTATTGGAGACAAATACATTTTACCGCAATATATTCAAAAAATATTTTTTGGTGAATTATTTTGATGAAATCTATAAATTATATACTCATTAAAATTTTAACATTCATTTTCTATGTATTATAGACAATATATAATATTAAATCTAATTTTAGGCTTAAAATACTATTTTTCATAAAGCAGTTTTGTTTCCTTTGGAGAATTTATTTTAAAATTAATTTTTTAATCTTTTAGAATATATATTTTAAAAGAAGAAAATAATTTTGTAAACCATCATGTAAAAATTATATTAGGGTGAATAGTTTATAATTTTCCATGATTATATACCTTTTTATGAATTGGGAACAATACATGTTTTTATTAAGAATGGTTGTTTCCATTAAAGAATTTAAAAGCATCCAAATTTTTATGATAGTTATAAAGGTAAAAAATTTACAATTATTTATATTTTAAAATAATTTAGCTAAATATAATCAATTTCATATTTAATGACTATATATATATTTAATCTTTTGAACATTTTCTCTAAAAAATCATATTCTCGTCCCATTTGTGGGGTCTATTTTAAATTATCATTTTTATTGTATATTAATTGAATTTGTAGAAAAAATTCCATATTTTTAATAATTATAATTTTTATTTTACAATAAGGAAATATTAATTAATTTCCATAATGAATTGTTGAAATTGTAAAAAATAATTACAATAGTGAAGTTAAAAATAGATTTTGTGGTGGTAAATATTAAGTTATAAGGGTTAAAAATATCCCATGAAATGTCCAACTGCAATTTTATATCCACAATTCATTGTTTAATTAGGAATTTTATATAATGGACTATTTTAAATATAATTTTCCTTATGAAAAATCAAGTGTACACATTTTTAATTTCAAAATATACATGTATTCCACTCACCTCGCCTATAAGAGGAAACCCATCTACACTCCTATTCACACATTCAAACCCTTTTAGTTCATTGATTCCCATCCAAACAAATTCTTAATTCCCCATTCTAATCCTATAACCCTTATTTTTGTCTTATCTCTATCATAAGAATCCTTTTTGTAACCCAAAAGTTATTGTCTGCATAAGAGGTAATGTCCCTAACAAATTGATTTGTTTTATTTATACCACAACCCTTTTAAATTAATAGTTAACCTTGATGATATAACAAACATAGTATTTTCCACATAAATATATATTATTATGTTAATATAGTAACCTCAGTCTCTCTCCTATCCCATCAAATGTGTTGCACAATCATCATTCTTATGTATGGTGAAATATCACCTCATCAACCGATGATATTCGTTTTCCATAACCACCTATAATGGATGGATATAATGATGTATTTATTTCATATATATGATATTATTATTGTTATTTAATCAACATATCACATTTTCCTTCTTACCTTCCATTCCATGAAAATTCTATAACGTCGTTCGTTTTTACAGCAGACTATCACCACATGAACCAATGTGATTTTTTCAGGATATACATGGAAGGTAACAGGGTTTTATTTAATAAACATTGGTGATATATATTAAATAAAAACAATAGTTTAATGTAAATATATTATTTTATTTTTTATATTCTTTCAATTGGGAAAGTAGAGATAATATTCATGCATATATATGACACATCGTTTCCATGAATGATGTATTTCATTTTATATCTATATCTTTTAAAGATCACAAAAAGTAAATATATAATGATTATATATGATTATTATATGATTATTAATATTATCTTTATTCTTGATCCATGATTAATGTAATAGGAAGAAAATATAAAATCAAAACATTCATTAGAAAAAGCAGTTATGTTCTGAAATGTAACATTAAAATTGAATTGTTAATAAGCTGGTAATAAATGGGAATTTTTAAACCAAATATGGTATGCAATATATAAATAGGTTTACTTATTAAATTTATAATAATATTACATTTATTATTTATGAGGTTTTTTGTATATGAATCAAATTGTTACTTACGATAAGGTATTGTCGTCTCGAATTAATTTTTTATGATAAGCATTCCATTTTCATCACATTATTCTTTCGTATGGTGTATATGCATCCCACTAATTCGTTTTTTTTTATTCTCTTGAAAATTTTATGGTTTTAAATATCCATTTTTTGATCTCTCTTCCACGGAGATTACTGTTTCAAATTTATAAATGCTGTAGGATATTTTCATATCAATTTGTCTCCGTTGAGGAATACATTATGTTGTGCACCTATATTCTTTTATGAGTTATATTTACTACCCCATTTACATATGGTATGATTAATTAATTTTTGTCATGATATTTCATGGATCATTTAATTTCATTATTTCGTGGCTCTTACAATTCAATGTTACCAATGTGATAATGATTTTATGATACAATCCCATCATTTATTGGGATTGTTTATTAGTTTTCTTCAAATGAAAAAAATATTATGATCAATATTTTAATAAACATGTTAATTTTAATCTACCCTACATAATACAAGAGAGTAAATTTTTTACCATATTTTTTATTACTTTATATTCATAAGAGTTCAACGGTATTTTTATAATAAAAAAATCTTTATTTTTATGATCGATCAAAACCCTTTTTTATAAAAACAATGTTATTTAAAAATTTTGTTAATATTTTTTTATAACACTATTCATGTGATTTATTAATAAATTTTTTAACTATGTTTGAACTTTAAAAAAAACAAATGTCATATTCATTTAATTTTTCCAAAATTCCAATTTCTATTTTTCCACAAATGTGAAAATAGTTATTTTATTTGTGAGGGACTAATGGTATTTTCTAACTACAAGAAAAAATAAATATTCAAAATAATACTATATAATAATAATATTATATTTCAAAAGAAAGTAATTTCAATTTTTTTTAAAGAAATATTTTAAAAAATTATTTTCAAATTGGAAAGGATGTTTTCCTCATATAATGTTTTAAATGACATTAAATATTCCATTATAAGTACTCATGTTCTTTTACTAAACTGGATTTTGAAAATTTTATATTATTTAGTAGAGTTTTTCAATGTTGAAAGTATATATTCCTCCTGAAATGTTCCATATGATATTTTAAAACACAATTTTCATCTGTGTTGATTTCCATTGATTTTACTAATTCATTAATAGTGATAAGAGTTAATTATACGATGCTTAATATTTATCTATTTAGTTAATGTATATATTGATGAATGTTTTGTGAAATACATTAATTTTTCATGGGTTTGGATGTGTTGAATTAATGAAATGGATATAGACCCTGTTTTCTTTAGAGGACTTGTGATTGGATGATATGATAAATAATTTATGATATTATAGCACACATAAGTATGATTTAAATTTGATATGTTCTGGACCAAAATGTACCCATAATTAATTGGGTGAAGCTTTATATCTCAAAATATAACAATGTGAATCATTGTGACTGGGTTGATCCACAATGGGAAGCATGTGCATCCTAATCCACAATGGTATACAGGTGAGTAAAGATCCACAATTAGAGGCCGATGACAAGTCCTGGTCCACAATGTTTATGGTCATGGTAGTAAACCTAGATATATTAAATGTTTTTTATATAACTTTTATAGTTCCAAATGTTTATGAAGTGGGATTGTTCTTATTGATTTCTTCCTAATGATTTCTCACTCTTATGGTTGATATTTTCTAAAATGATAAATTTTTATAACATGACTCATTTTTATGATCAATAATAGGGTTGGTGTGAACATTATACTTTATGTTCATGATCACATACCATTATAATTATATTCTACCTTAACATTATAAAAAATTCATATCTTCTATGTTTATGTTTACTGAGCATCTGATCTAACATGTTCTTATGTTTCGTTCCTTAGGTTATGAAGATGGTGTAGGTAATTTATGCTTAAGAGGTTTACTATTTGAGAAGATAATTTTTTGAGATGTTGAATATATTTCATGATATTGGCATATTTGGTTTGTAGTAACCAATGACCTAAAACTATCATGATCCTTATGCTTTTCTTTATGAAATGCAGTGAATATTAGTATAAAAAGATTTGATATTTATGTATAATTTCCAAGGTCTCTATAGTTTCCATCCCTGTCATAAATGATTAGTAGGATTTTTCCAAGACTTTAAAAAACATAGAAAAATGATTTTGGATATAATATGGAAAATAATTCAATGGATGAAGAGGATCAACCACTAGTTGATGGTAATCAATGTGGTATACATTCATCTTTTAAATTGGTTCATTATGATTCACTACTTGAATAAATATATGACACACATATTATTATAATATATATTGTATTTGTCATCCATAAGATTATGGACTAATTGATGAAACATCATACATAGGTTTTATCATGTATATATGAAATAATTCATGATATGTATAATGAAAAATAATAATTAGAAGATGATATTAACGCTAAGAAAAAAATTTAACATGAAGGTTGAAAAAATAATGTTTTTCATCAAAGAATAGAAACACAATGATAAATCATTACAAATAAAAATAATTTTTTTTAGTATTTAAATTAAATAAATAATTCATAATTATTGATAAATATAATCATATAAAATATTCGGATGAAATATTGATGCATCTAAAGAATCAAAAAATTATTCCATGGAAATAAAGAATCATCAATATGAGATTATGTGTAATATTTTATACAGATTAAAAATTTAAAAGAATAAGTTGGTAATATTACTAAGGGTTAGATGAATGTGATCATTACTTAATGGTACAAATTCTTTAGATATATTTAGAATGATAACAATACAATTAACATGAAGTGTGTTTTACTCAAAGATAAATTGATAACTATATAATCAAAATAATTTTTAGAGATGATAATAATAAGAGAAGAGAAATAATAACTTAATTTTTTTCAAATAAAATATTTCCCCAAGTATTCTTATTTAGTGTTAATAATGGATTTAAATCATCTCATAATTATCCCATAATATGATGTTTGAGAATGAAAACTCATTATTTAGTTAATTATTCTTGTAGTTATGTAGTTTGATCTAACATAACCAGACCATAGATAAAATATGAGGATTTTTTGTTGGATAAAACGAAAATAACCTAGAATATAATTGATGGGATATTTTAGAAAACCTAAGAACAAAATATACCAAAATAGAGGTCAAAATAATGGTGAAACTATCCAAAAATAACAAGCTATTCAATATATATTTATTTCTAATTAAATTAAAATATGATTATTTATTAACCATTTTTTGTGTTTGCTCAGGTTTGTGAAAAACGAAATTGAATATTGGCATAATATTTTAACTTATTCAAATAAAACAATGTCTTTTAACTAGGAAATAATATCCGAATCTAAATTAAATCATTCTGTTTAGAATAAAACTTCATAGAAAGAGATATTTCTATCTATCAAGACTATATTTTAATACCTTGAACACTTCAATGAGTACCTAAATAAATATTTTCACAATGGTTATGAGTTTTGATATATAGCAATCTAGAATAAATCACATTTTTAATAGATGTTATGGACACAAAAAATGGGTCGGGAAAAAAGACATGAATTCCTTTGGTAAGAAATGAAAGGTCCTGTTGAATAATGTGAACCAAAAAATAATATATAGATGGGTTTCAACATAAATAAATGGATATTATAATACTACATCAGAAAAGGGAACATCCTAGAATATTAAAAACTACCAAGGAAAATCATTGCCGAAGAAATCATGCAATTATCTAAATGGTAATCAATCAAAGAGAGGCATAATAGGATTGGTTTAGTGGTCAATGTTATTAATGTAGATCTAAAGAGATTAAAAAATATGTAAAATATAATGTTTTAAAATTTATATGTGGATCGTGGAAAATATTTTTTAATATAGATATCAAGTTACTATCATGGATTTCAAATAAAAATGGTTCATTTAAAAACAAGTGGAACACACGAGTGACTTCAAGGACTATGATTGGTGGTCCACAAGGGAGTTTACACACACAATGTATGATCATGATGTTCCTAATTATTTCTTAACCAAATTTTTATGTCCATTATAGTTGGATTAGAAATGGTAGGATGAATAAAATAGTGAATTTTCTATGATTCCAAAATAAAAAATTATAGTTTTAACTAACAAGAATTCAAATGAGTTAATTGGGACCATTCCTCTCAAAGAATTATATTTTAGAAAATAATTGAAAAATAAATAATGAATATTTTTTGACATTTTGGATAATTATGGAAAAATTACTATGTTTTTTAACTGATGTCTCAAATATATATCCCACATTAAATAATTGGGGGATTCAAACATTATTCCATTAATTATACTTATACTACATGGTACACAAAATTAATGGCGATGTATGAAAAAATGGATGATAAATGATGTGTGGGTAATATAACATAGATGATTAATCTACTGTTGAATAGATCAAATGGTATTATGTAATTTACATCCAACACATGAGTTCAAACAACTCAGTTGATATTAGAATTTATGTATTATAATAAATTTATGTCATTAATTATTGAAGAAAAACTAACCAATATTTAAATTATATAAAATCACTCTAAAGGGGGACATTAAAAAGTTATTTTGGTTGAATTATAAAATTTATTTCATAAATGTAGGATTCTATAGAGATATTAAGAAATTGGTGATTTAATTGTGTAGATAAAAATACCATATTTTTTTACATTATGTAAAAGCTAGTTGTCATGGGGAGTGATTATTTAAACATTAATGTTCTTTAAAAAGGGAAATGAAATTATTATAATTTATTTCTTAATGTGTTTGTTGAAGATGAGTTCATGAATAAGAATATTTTTGAAAATTTGTTTTTATAGACCCAAAAATGTATCTTCAGTGTTGGAATCACCTTGTGGTTAGTATATGTATTACTTTATTGTCTATACAAATCACTCTATTTTTTAAAATAATAATGGATCACATTGACGTGGTATTGATTAAATAAATTAATAATGTGGCTCCAGACATCTATCATATGTAGTTATATGATTATATAAAATAATAGGGGTGAAATTATAAACAAGGGGTGGAAATTTATAATGTTGAAATAGTATACAAAACATGCTATTTTCTGTATTATTATAAATTTTTACTCATTTTCAATATAAGGGATAGGAACTATGAACTACTGAAGTGATATAATTATTATTTTCGTTGAGTTTGTATAATGTATTGACAAAAAAATCGAAGGGGGTATTTATATACCAAAATGATTATGTTCGTTGTACTGTTTATCAATGAGAATATTAATATATATTTCTACGATTATTGGGTGATGGAGGATGAATCTAAACCATTAAGTCAATGGAGAAGTTTCCCATCTATTTTTGTAATTATAAATTATATATATATATATATATTGGAATAATTATCTCAATAGGTTCTAGATAAAAATACTAAATATTATGATTTCTAATATAGTAATCATGGGAATCATTTAAAAGTGATAATTCGTGTGAATAACAATGATTATAATATTATATAGTACACATCAATGATTTTGATAGAATTATTTTTACTGAATAATGTGAGTAACTGCGATTATGTGAGAGGTTGAATTTATTTTTGATTTTCATAAAAATATATCTAATGATTTGAGAGGCTATCCAGGGAGTAGTTATATCAAAAAAATTCAATTATTAGTTTTGAAAATATTTTAGATGATTTTTTTAGTTCTTGAGGTTTCTCGGATATGATACGAAGTGGTTTTATGTTGATGAGATACATTTTTATGGTTCTAAGTCATATATACATAATTATTAATTCATAGATAAAATATTTATCTTTACCTCAAAACATAAAATTCACAATGTGTTGGGAGCACACCCTAAAGATATCATATATGATGGATTATTCAAGTGGTAAGTATTGAGGGTTTCATATATATATATATATATATATATATTATTCAGAAGTGGATATATAAAATATATTTAAAATGAAGTTATGTGTGTGATATTTGAGCTCGTACATATATTACTTCTTAATGTGCTCAATGAAATTTTCAAATTTTGATGATACATGACATATTATTTCTACTGGTTATGGATAACTCACATAGATTTTATTGGGTATGGTGGGAAATAAAATTATTTAAAAGAAAATGATGATACATAATATATTTTTAGAGATATGGAATAATATTTAAAAGGAATGGGTGATATATATAATATTAGTTTTTATATTAAATATTTTTGATGAAATAATATAATGTATAAAATGAATCGAAGATGTGCACGATATATGGTTATCACATATGATATGCAATATAATTATTTATCTTACATTAAAAATTCTATATAGAAAAAAAATGATATTTTATAAGGATTAAATATATATTTATTCTTGAATGAATATTTTGAAGAATGAATGAAATATCATGTGATCATGAAATTATTATTCAAATATAAAGACATCACTACTCTTTGTTAATCAATTATTTAATCACTTTATTTATGGAAATACAATGAGTAAGTCACATTTAAATTAATTTCATGTTTTCATGTATAAGAATATTAAAATCAATATTAGAGATTATAGATGATGAAATTATAGGAAATTAAGTCTATTGATGATAAAATATACTTCAACGGATTAAACATAAAAAAAATTATTGTAATTAAATACATGAATTGATAATTTTGATCTATGATTTTGTCAATTAATTAAATTGAATTTTTCATCACACATTTGAATTTAAAAGATTATCACACCGCAAGAGGAGATTTTCATGTCATAACATAATTTTTATTGTATAATTTTCAAAATACTACATAAATTGATCACCTTTGATAACTTTTTGAATACTTTAATAATGATTCTTCCCAATCCACTATGATTCAATAAAATCTAGAAATAGCTAAATGAGATAAAATTTAATGAAAAGAATAAACTATATTTATGAAAATTAAATGGTGGAAAGTGGTAAATAATTATCTAATATAATAGATCTTGGGAACACATCCACATGATATTGTTGATAAAAATTAGTTTTAGGGTTTGCACAATATGATTCTACATTATCTTTTATATTTTAAAAATGAAAAAATATACTAAGTGACATGAAAAGGTAAAAATTGAGAAGTATATTGGGAATGTGTTACTCTCAAACAAGTGAAACTGATGTATATTTATAGGAATTGAAGATACTCCTATATAGATATTTTAAGGAAGAATCATATATTTTTTTTAAAAGGTGAATTAGTGCAAATAATATTTATCTGGTATATGTAGTTGAATTAAAATGTGTATAAGAAGAAGATTTATGATAATATAAATTTAAAAACATTGAAACAGTGAAGGATAATTATGAAGAATAATTGAGGATGTTTTATAGGATATATTGTCCAATGATTACATTTTTTTTGTAAATATTATTGATGATTGATATTATGGAATCTACTGATAAGATTCTATAAAATAACTTCGAGAAAAATATTTTATAGATATTGAGTTTAATTCTCGATAATTTTTTTACAAAATTCATTTTAAAACTCTATTTAGTAAAAAATAAAATCAACTTTTTGTACTGACATATAAAGAACAATTGTTATCAACTTTCAATCTATATAGGATGTTCCATAATTCTAGTTTGGAAAAATGAAAATTCTGTGATGCATCATAAATCCAATATTATGCTAGAATGCATAATGGTATACTTTTATGTGTTGGATATAGTATAAGTTTAGGAGATTTTTTTATCCATAGCACTTGTAATTGATAATAATACCAATAATGTTGAGTGTAGGACTCAGTGTGAATAACTGATCAAAATAAGGAATTTTTTTCACACGATGGGGACAAACATTGTCAAAACAATTATGTATTCTATTCTCCTTAATTTCCTAAATTTCATGTTTTATACTATTTAATGTAAATAAAAAACATATCTTCATATCTTAACCAGTAATTGAGATTAATATATCAATGAAGATATAATTTTCGAAGAGCAATTGAAATTTGGAAAACAACGAACACAATTATTTTAATCACTTATATAAATACAATATCCATTAGACATATCACAATATATCATCCTTTTGTCCCAAAATTATTAATAATTTACAATATACATTAATTTTGAAAAATAATTATCGTAATGATTGTATAATAAATAAAAAAATTCAATTTCATCATGAGTGTATACTACATCATTAAAAATGAAAACAAAAGATCACCAAAATCATTTTTCAAAATAAAAGGATAAAGTTATTATAACTAAATTTTAAAAACAAGGTGATCTAAACTATTCTAAATATTTTCATTAACATGTTATTATTATTTAAATTCATTATTTATACTTAATTACACTAAAAACATCAATGATTTTTTATAACGATAAATAAGACTAATTGTTCCATAATATCTATAATTTAATATATACTAATATCAACAAGATTTTTTTCATTTATTATATATTGTCTTGACTTCCATTACTATTTTTATCTATCATGGAAAAAATATAAATTGAATATTATATTATCAATGACCATGTTTCATTTATAAAATATTAAAAATAATTCCTAAATTTATTATCTGAGAATATATATATATACAATAATGAACACATTTATCTCATTTTTGAAAACAACTTCCATAGAATGTATAAATATAGGATCAAGTGTGCTTATATAACTCTATATATAGATATTATAGGTGATAAAATATTTAATGATATTTTGTTGATTATATACTAGTGGATTCATCTGAAAATAAATAAAATTTCTAATATTCCATCACTTTAAGAAAATATTGAAAAATTAAAATTAAAATTAAAATTTGTGAGAAAAATCATACTATATTGATTAAATAATGAAAACTGTGAATTAATATATTATAATCAATTAAACATACTAATACCTTCTCCAATGATGGTGATAATTTTTTGGAGTTCAATTTAATATAAATTTTCATCATATCATGTTTATATACTAAATTTAAAATATTATAATGTTAAAGGGTAAAATTTTATGGAATGTTGGTGTATTAAATGAATTCAAAAAAAAATTCTAATGTTTCTACTATAAATTAATATATAATAAAAAAATTATTTGTGGTGATATTTCACTTCAAGGAAAATAGTGTATAAGTTGATTGTATAATATCATATAAAAATAGAATATCATCAATAAGAATAAATATATCGAATAATATTTAGAAAAAATTGAAAAATTGAAAATCTGTTTAGTTTTTGTGTATTATTAGATGTATACATCGAGTGATTCAGTGCATAAAATTATTCATCACTAAATAAAATTATTTTTCTTATGATTATTACATTGAATATAATATTTACTTCTTTGTTGCATCAAAAAACTATTACATGAACTATATTTATATTTTAAAAAGTGAGAGGTTAAATTTTATGATAAAAATAAAAAACATTCCATTTATTAAATAGTAATTCATTTATTCCGTTCAATGAGTTAGTTCATTTAAATATACATTAGTTCATTCTATTTGTTGAAAATATAACTAATGAATTAGTTTTGATGATTTATTTGGTAGGATAATATCTTGTTTAGTTATTTATAAAAAATATTTGAATCACTACTGGAAAATCAGCCTATACCCATGGTTCAAAACCGTGGGTATAGCCCCCAAAACCGTGGGTATAGGCTATACCCACGGTTTTGGGAACGGTGGGCTAGAACATCATCGGTATAGGTCCCCAACCTATACCCACAGTTTTCCAAAACCATGGGTATAAGTGTTCTACCACTGTGTCAACGAAACATACACAATTTTCACGGTGTCAAAGGCTTTTCCCCATGGTTTCAAAACCGTGGGTATAGGTCCTAAAATAATGCGGTCGGTTGGTTTCGAACAATAACCTCTCCGTTGTAGACGAAGTAACTAACCACTACCCCAACATGGCTTTTCTGTATATATATTTATATTTAGTTAAATACAGTTATATAAACTGTGGGTATAGAGGGAAGAACCGTGGGTATAGGACTCCCTCCAAAAAGATTTTCCTTCCCGCGGAATTTTTTTCCCGCACACACACGGGAAACCTATACCCATGGTTTTTCATAACCGTGGGTATAGGTATTTTATCCCAGACCTATCCCAACAGTTTCCCCCAAAACCATGGGGATAGGTACCCCTATACCCACGGTTTTGGAAAACCGTGGGTATAGGTGAATTTTTAGTACCTATCCCCACGGGTTTGGAAAACTGTGGTGATAGACCCCCCTATACCGACGGTTTTTCAAAACCGTGGGTATAGGTCTTGAAACGTTACCTATACCCATGGTTTTCCAAAACCCTTGGTATTGTGGTACCTCTCCCCACAGATTTGGGGAAAACTGTGGGGATAGATCCAATTTCCAGTAGTGAATCAATACTCGGTAATATAATTATCAATTATCCCTGATTTATAATCGGACAATAAAAATCAAATTTCTGATAGATGATATTTAGTGGTTTTTAAGGAAACCTTTAGCTACATATTGTAATCCTCTATATGTATAAAAATATAAATTTTAAAATGAAATAGTATATATATAATGTCACACCCCAATTTTTATTTTACTCTTTTATTTTGTTTTATGTTTCTTCTTTAAGATTATCTCTTAAGTTTGAGGGGTTTCAGATTTATGTTTTGGGTTTCGGGATTTTTTCCCTCAATTTAATGGATTAGGTGAAGGGTTAATGGGTAACCATGAGACCTTGTTAGGATGATATTCGTTCCAGGCCATTTTCAACTCTCATTTTTTAAGTATCATGGGATATGCACGTTTTGACTCAAACTATAGAGCTCCTAGGAAAAAACATGTAGGTTATATGGTGTCGCTGGTTGATGGTGCCTGACATGATCATGGTTAGTTCAAATCATGTGGAAATAATTCACATGATTGTACAATTATTGATAAAACCATGTCACACTGTTGGCCCATTATTTCCAAAACTGTGCTACTAAACTATGCAGATTCCTAGTCTGTCTCGTAATAGTGCACAGTTGGCGCATGATTTTCGAAATCATGTGGCCTCATCGTATATAGTTTCTATCTTAATAAAAAATATATTTTTATCATTTGAACCTTTTCAAATTTTAACCCCAAACACCATATCTTTCTCTCTTTTAGACAATGTGACACTAAGAGAGATTCTCTCATTCTCCCTCTTCATCAACACCTCTTCCATGCTTGGAATCAAGGGTTCTCATTAACTGTTGGGGCTGATTTATTAAGGTATTTTCCCTTATCATCCTCAAATTCCGCCTTCTCTCATTTCTTTGTGAGTTCCTCTTCTCCCATGATCTTTGGTCTAGTGTTATTTTTATTTGGGTCTAATTTTGGGGGTTTTGTATTTTTAAGGATTCTCTTGGGTTTTCATTCTCTTTTGGACCCTCGTGGTGTTGTTTAGAGTTTCTATTATGGAAGCTCGTTTGGTTTAAGGTAGACTTCCCCCCTGTTATTTCCATTTAAATTGATGAAAAATTGATTTCTTGAAATTTAA
Source organism: Viscum album (assembly GCA_963277665.1). Lineage (NCBI taxonomy): Eukaryota > Viridiplantae > Streptophyta > Magnoliopsida > Santalales > Viscaceae > Viscum > Viscum album. The sequence continues at coordinate 915,929,860 of OY728150.1, forward strand.
ACCTCTATTTAATACAAAATCAGTTTTTATGGTTTTTTGAATAATTGATTGACTTTGAAAATAGTGATTTTCTCCCTTTAATATAGGTTTTTTGAAATGGTTCTGTCATACACACAGATAAAGTGTTTGATAAATTAATCAGATTTCCTTTATAATTAGATTATAGTTTCTAATATATGACATTGGTCTATAAATGATTTCTGGTAACATAAATGGACATTGAAAAGATTTTATATTTATAAATTTACTGTTTAACTCTTCTTTTGAAGGTGGGTTTGGTTCTTTCAAAATGGTTGGTTACTCAAAGAGTGTTGCATGCCTATTTGGAACATTCCTAAATTTACTCTATTTTAAAAACCCTACATGAATGATATGATTTCCACTATTGTGTGGAATGATTCAACAGGTCATTGTTTTCAGATTCCCCTTTTGAGAAATGGGTGAAAATGAAGGGATCACTCATTTGAGTGATTCAGGGGTTTGTTCTTCTGTGTGTTCATGTTCTATATATATTTATATGTGGGGTTGGGTACCTGAATGTTTTGTTTGGAACACCGATTCTTTAGTAATGACATGGGAACCTAGAATTGAAAGATTATTTTATAAGAATAGTTGTAGAAGTAGTTTTGGTTATGCACTCACTATTTTACCTTATTATGGAACATTTAATACTTTGGGATTGTGCCCCTCAATTAGACTAGATAGAGTAAGACTGAGAATGTCGGAAGTCAAATGTCATTAGGTGAGGCATACTTATGGGATGATTCGGGTTTTAGTATGACCTATATTATCCACTAAGTTAAAAGGTTTTCCCATGTTCTTATAGATCCCACTCCTATTTATTGGATACTTTGGGTTCCTTTTTTAGTTGGTTATTATCATGCATGCTATTTTCCATTAGCATTGTGTGATAATTTATCATTCTTCCTTATAATATGAAACTCTTTTCTAATAATGATAAAAAAATTCAAATGATTATTGAATTTTTTTAATAATTATTTACATATTATTTCCCCTTTTAAAATAAAAACATCATTCCTTTGTGATTATAATTATTTTAATAAATTCGAATGTTTCCATTTTGTAAATGAAAATAGTTTTAAATGGATTAAAAAATATACCTTGGTTTTTAAGATAAATTTTGTGATGAAAATTAGGTTTATATATTGTCTTAAAAAATTGAAATTGATGGATATTTTATTTAAATATAATTATTTGGGAATATATCATCTAGGCACACCTACTGAGTTTTAATATAGAAGCCTATAAATATTTTATTTTTTAGCATCTAGTGAAGGTTTTATCTTGGTTTATATTAGTGTATGTAATATTTGGTTTTGCAATATAATAGTGTCCCTCCAGGTCACATGATGATCTTGTGATCATCATTTTTAGTTTTAATTTATATGTTTATCTATGTTATATTTCTCTCTTTATGTATATATGTTTTTCACTCGATCTGTTTATTTATTTCCATGTAATCTTTTTATTTATATGAATTTTTTATCATTATAATGTTAAATCATTCCCATTGGTTCTTGATTATTCTCTTAGTAGTTCTCACCAGCCCAAGCTGATTGAGAATTCCTCTAGATCATTTTCATGGGCTAGTTGGGTAACCAATTCGGGGTCGACCTAGGCTGGTTCATGATAAAATGGTACCATTGTCTATGTTCTTTAGAGTAAATAGATTTTTGTGCACCCATTTGCTATTTTTTATATCATAGTATATAGAGTATAAATTTCGGAACATGGGATGTAGGTATGAGGATGTTTATAGAAACAAATTCTATCATGATCCCTGTGTTAACTGGGGAAGTCGAATTTTATGTGGCTTTTTTTGGTTCTTTGGATATTTTTGGAGTTTTACGAAATGAATTGGGATTTAGGCTAATGGTCTTTGTGAGGTTTCATGGCTTGGAAATCAATGTGCAGATACATATATAGTTCAAAAGGAATCTATGTGATTGTGTAATTATTTTTCATTTGGCCTCCAAACATATGGACAAATCACCCATCAAAAATAATTTCCCTCCTCATAAGATTTCTTCCTGTATTCATGATTTTAATATCATTTAAAAAAATAATTTTGAAAATATGAAAACACGGTTTCAAGATGTGTTGTTTTTTCTATGAAAATTATAAAAATAATTATTTATTTACAATAATTGTTTTTGAATTTTTTTTGTCAATGAAATTATTTTTTTTAAATGGGTTTTTAATTATATTATTTTTATTAAATGTGTTTTATTAATGTAATAGTGAAATGATCGGAATAGAAAGAATTTTTTTTGATGGAATTCATTTATTTTTTGTATTGAACAAATTGGATTAGAGTTTGGAGTTTTGAAAATTTATTTTTAAGTGGTGTTTGGAGGGACTATTGAAAAACATTTTGGGATGTTTTTTGGTTTGTTAATTTTATGTGTTTGTGGTTTATTTTTGGTGGGTTTCAGATGGTTAAAATATTTTGATCATTTTCATGGTTTTATTCTTGTTTAGTGTTCTCCACCAATAGAGGTTCAATGGATTTTCATGCTACAACTATGGATAGATCACCATTACCATACCCACTAGATAAAAATCTCATGGAATTCATTCTTGGCTTAAAAATATGAATCCTCCTCTCTTTTATGGTCTTGAAAATCCTCTCGGAGGTGAAGAGTTAATGTAGAGAATAAAAATGAAATTCTATTTCATCGAGTTATGTGAGTTCCTAATGATGAATTTCAATACATTAATGATTGATGACTTGAGTTGGATGTGGTGGAAGTCAGTCAATCTGACCAAGCTTTTGTAAAGACTTTTATAGGAGTTCTTCAAGGATTTTTTCATCAAGAAGTTTTTATCCATGGTTGGGAATGTGAAGATGATGGAGATGTGATTCCTTACACTAGGTTATGGATCCGTTTTTTGAGTTTTTTTCCATGTTTTGGTTCATGTTCATTATCATATATAGTAGGTAGAGGATAATTCCTTGAAGGCATGACATTTGGAAAAAGGTATTCATCCTAATCTGCAGTTGAAGGTGTCATATTCAGGTCTATCCTTCAGTTCTGGTATAGTGGGGAAAGATATGAGGATTGAAGCTATGTTAGGGGGAGTGATTGAGGTAACCAAACTACCACAAATTAGTGGAAGTAGTGAAATGAATCCAATTAAAGAGATTGATAGTGTCATGATGCTGGTGATGATATAAGTAGAATTAAAAGGCCTTATGATCTTTCTCCATCTTATTTAGGGTGAAGGACCCTTGTGTGATATAAATGCGGAATATTGGGTCATACTGAGCTATTTTTCTGAAATTCTATAATTTCATATCATAATTATGGATTCCTAGTTAGTTTCTAGTAGTTCTTTCATGGTGTTTTTGGGATGTGACTTGGATCCAAATCTTCCCCAATGGAAAACACCCCCTCCCTTTACACAAGTAATGTGATGTTCTAGGTATATTTTAAAGTTTATTTTTTTAAGGAATACTTTCATTGTAATGGATTTATTGGAATAATTTCTTTTTTCAATTTTATATTTTTATATCTTGGATGGATGTGTTTCCTATATTGAGTAATGTTTCTGGATCTTCTCATTTATAGTGGTAGAAGATTATATATGTGTATAATTTAAATATTGGTTTTGGTGGAAATTCCTTTTTAGAGTGAAGAGATTCATGTGGCATATCTCCATAATTTTTTTCTCTATAGACTGTTTGTATCTTTCTTTTGGTTTATTATATTGGTGTTTGGAGGGTGATCCTGGTTGGCCAACTGGCTAGAACACTAAAATGGGGGGAGTTCATTCTTGAATCCTTCGTTGGTAGTGTGGATTGGTCTTTAGTGTTGTCTTTGAAATATGTGTATCCCTTTGAATTTTTATAATTCTAGGTCTTTTTCATATGGGTGGATGTTGGGATTTTGTATTATGCCTAATGATTTTGTTAGTGGAAAATTTGTGAAGTTTCAAGTTTGTGATTTCCATCATTTTTATGAAGTGGATTGAAATGATTTATTATTAAGGATAGAAGTGTGTGTTCATATTTATGGTGGCTAAGGTCCTCATAGGTTTGTGTAGTTAGATTAAGTGGGTGATAGAGTATTTTAATTTTATTTTGTCAATTGGAAACATAGTGGATTCCTATGGGTAAAATGCAAAATAGCGGGGAGAATTGTTAGACCTCGGCATTTATTTTATTATTTTATTTTGGTTTTTGATTTTTTATTTAAATTATACCTTTTGTTTCAAGTGTTTTATATTTAAATTTTGAGTTTCATAATATTTTTCCATAGTTTCACAGTTCTGGTTAATGGCTGTGAAGTAACCATTCGACCTTGTGAGTGTAAGATCCATTACAGTTCATCTTGAACTTGCATGGTTTCAGTTGCACATGATTTTCCCTGTTTATCTAAAACTATGGGCCTCCATAGAGAAACCATTGGGGTCTTTGGTTGTCCCTATTCAAAGGTGAACTACCATAGAACAGTTAATTCAAACTGTGTGGAAGTAGTCTGCATGGTTTGGTAAATATTAACAAAATCATGTCGCACTGTAGTCACAAGATTTAATAAATGGTGCAGCCAAACCATGTAGGTTTCCAATGTTTCTAGTAGAGAGTGCATGGATAATGTGTTGTTTGAGAAACCATGAGTAGGGTCCATGTTCATTAAAAATTGACTTTCACAATTTCACCCTCTTCTAATTTTAACCCCAAAGGCCCAATCTTCCCCTGTTTTGGATCTTACTATGCCAAGGGTTCTCATACTATTCTCCCCACAACTCCCATCCACTTATAAGAATTGAATTAATTGTTTTATTCAATTTTTGGGGTGATTTAATGATTAAATTTCTATCCTCTCTTCCTCCTCTTCCATCCACTCAAATTTAATTTTGAGTCCTTCATCTCTCTTACTCTTTTGGGTCAAGGGATATTGTTTTTTGGGATTTAATTTGATATTTTTCTATTGTAAATGTTCCACTTACGTGTTCACTCTATTTTGGACCATCTATGGTGTTTTTTAGAGTATCCTTCATAGAAGTACTTGTGGTCTGAGTAAGGTTCCCCGTTTAATTTTATATTTAAATTTAAGCAACTTTTATTAGTTTCTCTTCAAAACTATCATTAACTATAATTTATGATATATGATTTTTTAGAATAAATTTTTTAATTTATATCAAGTGATTATATCCATTTTATTTATGTTTCATGAAATAGGTTTTTCAATCTCCAAGGGTTTGATAAATGGCCTTGTTTTCATTTGCAATAGGATTTTGTTTTCTAAAGTATAGTTTTTGTTTGTAAATGTCTTATTATTATGTAAATTAGTTTTGAGAGAGTTTTAGATATATAAATGTTGTGATTTATTCTTCTTGAATTGGTGGGTTTGGATCTTTGGAAATGGATGGTTACTCAAAAAGGATATGAGGTCCATTTAGAACATTCATTGGTTGGCCCAATTTTGAAAACTCTATTGGGATAATCCTACTTCCATGGATTCAATGAACGGTATGAGAGGTCCTTGTTATGGGAAGCCCTTATATAAAAATCATTTATAGGTAAGGAATTATTTATTTAGGTGATTCTTGGGTTTTTTATTCTATGTGTTCTTGTTCTATATATAGGTATATGCATGGTTGGTTCCTTGGTTTCATTTATAACACCCCTACTTTAGTTACAATATGGGAACCTAACATAGTTATCAAATTTTCCTAGAACAGTAGATTCACTAGTTTAGGTTATGTGAAGGATAGTGGCCCTTACTATGTACCTTGATATGATTTGGGATTTTCCCCTCGGTTAGACCATGTAGGTTAAGAATGAGCATGTGGGTGGATTGATGTCATCAGGTGAGGCTTTCATACAAGATGAGTCATGTTTTTTTATGTTCTATATTCTCTACTGATCTCCTGGTATCTCCCAGGTTCTCTTGGAATCTACTCATTTGTGGAGGATACTTTTGGTGCCTTTTTGGGTGGTTTCTCCCATGAATTATATTTTTTATTACCCTTGTGGGATCATTGTACTTTCCTCCCTATACGATGTATCTCTTATCAAAAGGGGAAAATGAGTTTCAAATGTTTTTGGAATTTTATTTTAATAATTATTTGCAACTTAATTCACATTTTTATATAAAAACATCATTATATATTCTCTATCCCTCATTCTTTAAACGATAAATCTTTTATTTTGGAAAAAAATTGACTTTTAATTGAAAAGGAAAATAGATTTTCTTTTTTTAAAAAATGGAAAATGTGTGAAAAAAAATATTTTTATAAATTGTATTTAAAAGATTCAATTTATAAAACATTTATTTAACATGAATGAATGGAGAATAGTTTGTTCAGTCACACTGTCTAGGTTTTAATACTCACGCTTATATCACTTTTTTGTATTTAGATTATGGTGGAGTTTCCATCATTACTTCGATCACCATGAGAGATAGATATTTAGTGTTTGTTAGGTTCGTTTTGGGTTTTGATGTTTTTCTTAATTTTATTTTTTAGTGAGGTTTATATATTTTTTAGTAATTTTATATATTTATTTATGAGATACTCTCTTTATTTACACTAATTGGTTTATATTTACTGGTTGAAATCATTCTCATTGATTCTCAAGGATTAACTTGAAGTTTATCATCATTCTAGGGTGATATAGAATGGATCTTGTGACTTTTCATGTGATGGATCAGTTAACTAGTTCAGGATTGACCCATGTTAGTTCTGGACATAATATTATGTAATTTGTTCTATACTATTTATATGAATTTGTATTTATTAGATTGATTTTATTATATTACAAAAAATTTATAATAAATTATATTATAATAAAAAATAATTACAAAATATTTTGGAATACTACATTCATGTATCCACTCATATTGATTTAGAAAAATAGTTTTTTTTGTTAGTTAATGTTATAATAAAAAATCATGAAATCATTTGATGTGAAATTAGGGAAGTGGGTAAAAGAAAATTGGCATTGGCCTTTCAATATTCTAAATCTAAATGGTAAATTACCCTATGATCACAACACATTATCTTGAATTATTCATGATTGAATATTTAAACCTAATATTTTCTAATAGTACCCATAGTTGTATCCCTTTAATATCTCACAGTATTTGCTCATATATATGAAATTTTTGGGAAATGTTATTTTTATTTTCATATCTTCTTAATAAAATATAAAAAATTCTATCAAATATGAAAACCCATAATTAAAACAAACTAAAAAATTGTATTCATTGAGATTTAATGGAAAATTTAAATCCATTTCTAAAAGAATAATTCACATATAATTTTTTAACCATTTTCTTAAAATACATCACTAAATATAACAAAAAACACCAATAGAACATCTACATATAACATTTTTTATTAGTGAAACACTATTAAACATTTTATCAATGTATAAAATTAATTTTTTTATTCCAACACTTTATTCATCATCTACATAAAATTTAATACAAATTAAAAAAAAAATTAACAAAATTTTTCATGAATACCAATAATCAAATGTCAAATACCTAAACCATATCATCTAAAAGAGAGGCAATCATTGTATTGTTTTTAGTATACTCAATATTTCATTAATTGTATTATAATAAATATATCTAGTCCTATACAAGGAATAATATATTAATTAATCTCTATGGACCTCAAAATAAAATAAACATGGATCTTATATGTATCCTAAAAAATGTTGTAGTGTATCAATGTTGACTTGAACTATCCATCGGTATCACATAAATCTCTATATATATGTTCATCAATATTATAGTGGTGAATTATAGATATATGAATGGTCCCACTCATGTAGTTATTATATGTGAATAAAAGGTTTCAATAATAAAATTTGGTTATTTAAAAAATATTGAACAACCTATAACCAAAATAGATATCTTCCATAGCTATGAAGTGTTTCCAATAATGATTCATAAATACTCAAAAATATATCTCTAATTGATACATTATAAAATAAAAAAAATTAATGATATATTTTATTTCATAAATATTTATTTAATTTATAATTAAAAAACATGGAAATTTCATAAATATGAGGATTACAATAAGATAATTTTTTTAATACATGGAAAGATTAATAATTATTAAATTATTATTCATTATTTTGAAGCCATGGAATTTTTGGAATGTTTAGAAAAAAAATATTTGAAAACATATTCCCAATAAAATTTTTATTTGTGGAATTTTCTAATAGATAATATATTTGTTGTATTTACAATATTTATTACAAATTTAAAAGTAATAATAATTAACTAAAAGTATATATGAAAAAAAAATTATAACACATTAAGGAAAATACATGAGATCCATAGTATGAGAATCATGATATTTTTACTTGTAAATTATTATAATGATTTAGGACCTCTGAGAATATATTTCATTAAAAATCAAGAGGTTTAGGTTTTTGCATTGGATAAGGTGAAAATGAAAGAGGAATTGAAATTGATGCCAGAAAGGTAAAACCCCCACTATATAGGCTATATCATGTGAAACTAGGTCCTTATTGATTTAAAGTAGGGACAGTAGTCAATGATATCTCCATTATAAGGAGGGAGTTGATCATGATTCACTATAAAAAATCCATGTTCTTAAATATAAAAATTCAAGTGTAGTTCACTTTTTTATAGACATTGAATCCATGTAGTAATTAATTTATGCATCCATTATTAATTATTTCAAGATTTATTTTCACTATTTTGATTGGGGAATCAAATTAAAGACACAAATATCTATTACTTTTCAACCATTTCTTCTATATTATTGGTTGGAACTTTATTTTTTAGAGAAATTCTACATTGAAATTAATCATTATTGAAAAGTGTAAAAATTATTATATATCAAGATATATTAGTTTGTAAATTTTTTATAATCGGTTGAATGTTACAAATCAAAGGTGATTTATTTAAATGTTATGGGATGTCACTTATTTCCCATACGATAATGGGATTTTAAAAATATGTGTGATATACCGATGAGGATGGTGATGAATCCTATTATGTAATAGTCCATTGGAATTTTTCATTTAAGGGGATATATAGGATGATACTATTTTTTATTATGTATGGGAGTTGATGGGTGAATTCTTAGAAAATTATTCCAAATTACCTATCTTATGGGATATCAAATTACATAATGATATAAATTATAAGATTATGCTAATAAAATTACTGTCATATATGTTAGAGAAAGATTGGTTTATAAAGGTGAGGTTATAGTTTTATGAAGTGTGGTATAAAATACTTTTTTTGATAGAAATTTTTACCCAAGGTTATATAATTATATATTATAATGAATGACATTTGGGGAATATGAGTTTATTATCAATTCCCTATTTATGTAAAAATTAGGAAGTAATATCAACTAAAAACTAAAAAGAATGTTATATTATAAACATTGTGATTTTATTAGTAATGATTGATCAAAAATCAAATTATCCCATTAATTGGGTTATGAATAATCATATTATAAAGCTGAACATTAAATATCAATATTGGATTTATCAGTTCATGTTGTTCCCATTTGTATGATGAATATTCATTTGATCCTAATCCACCTTCGGAACCACATCTTTTAACCATACATGGACTGAATTTTCATAATATTAATTGGTCATGTTTCTATCTCCATTATTAATGATGAATACGAGGAAGAGAATATTCACAATGTTTTTGATAAACTCTAGGATCACTATACTTATGGTGTGATCTTGCCGTATTAGTTTGTTATTTACATGATCTATTTTATTTTTCATGTTAAATTATTTGGGTGAGTTTCAATATTACCTTTTTGTGTTGGTGACCATGATTTCCTGGGGTAAAACATGAAATATTTATAGTTATTATTGTTTTCATAGCTATAAGTTTAGTTTTACAATGAAATTTATAGGATCTAGGATTTTTTTACTACTAGTAATTGAAATTGGAATCAATATATATATTCTTATAGTTGAAAAATCTAATTTTATATATAGAAGGTGAGATTGATTAGTTATCTAATATTGTGACCACCTATAGGGTAGATTATGTAATTGTTTATAATTTATCTAGGATAGTTAATGGATGTAACATAATAATTGTTAGATATATTAATATATATGGATCATATTGGTTAGTCCTCTATAATTAAAATAATATACTGCATGATTTAAATTTGGAAAAAGAAGTCTTCCACATGATAAATTTGATATAGTATATACTTTATGACTATATAAAAAAACTATTAACCAAAATTGTAATAGATACATTCTTCTCTAAATGATATCTATCTAAAGAAGTTGAAATTTGTTGACTTTCTCGATGACAATAGCTTTATGATTTTATAAACCTTCTATAAACAATTTTTTTAGTAAGAGCTTTATATAGTAAGATAAAATCCCAGGTATAAAATGAGGCATTAGGGGGGTGATAAGTGATGCATGATAAGGAATTTATGTTTATGTAGAGATTCCATGTTATAGATATCAAAAACTAGTTTATTAAAAAAGTTTCTCGTATACTACAACTTTGAGTGAATAGGGAACATCTATGTGAATCATACTATGATATAAAGGGAGACATGATGTTCTCTAGTGATTCATTAAATTATTTATTAAAACATGGGAAAAATAGTTTTCTATATCAAGGGAAATCATAAACTTTATATGAGGTCATAAATGTGGTTACTAGAGAGTTTAACACTACCGACCAATCCACATATAATAAAATTATAAGGATATATTAGGAACTCCTATAATTATAATGGTGTATCCAAATGTAAAAATATTATTTTATGTTCTATTGAGATATGTTACATAATAGTTATAATATATTGTATTTTAAGAGTCATTACTTTACCTTTTCCCATATGAAGAGGGTTTGTGAAGTTGTCACCTAAAAAATATGACATTTTTAATGAATTAAATGTTATTAAATATTAAATTTGTTTTTTTAATAATATTTTAAAAGATGTTATACATAAAATTAATACCTTTCATATGAGATCATTATATAACAAGAAAAATTACATTTTAATAAATATAATTGTTTCCCACATGATTTGGGCATAGTGTATATGTAAATAAGAGTTGTGTAGCTAAATGTTATATAAATACATATCATTTTGTCAATACATATATAAAAACAATGACACAAAAATATATATTTATATATATATATATATGATATTATGGGATTAAAATACACATATACATATACATAATCATGTTTTTTAAGGGAAAAAATAAAAAATATAATATAAAAATGTAATGTTTATCTATTTTTATGAGGCCAGGTTATATATATATATGTGGAATTTTTTAAAATCAAATAGAGACTTTTACGTATAAATAAATGTAGTAATGAAATATGTTTTAAAAGAATTATTTTTTGTTAAATCAATTTATGCATAAATGATTACAATAAAACATATAAATGCTTGAAAAATAGATATACATTTGAATGTGAATTTTCTATAATAATAAAATATAAAAAATATAATAAAATTGAAAAGGAGAATTAAAAATGGTGGTTAATAATTTGAAAGAGAAAATAATAGATAATGCATTAAAATAAATTAGGGATTTTAATTGACTAGAGAGATATTTTCTTTTTTTATATGGAATTTAAATTTGGTAAAAATGTGTGAAATTAAATAAATAGTTTCGTAAACTGAATTGGATATTGTAACAAAAATTATAGGGATTAATTATGATTATTCAAGTAAAAATAAGATGAATAAAATAACCAAATATATAAACTTCTTTCTTATGTATCTCCCTCATTACCAATAATATTGACTCGTCATCAGTTTTGTTTTATATTTATCAAAGTGGAAGAAGTATGTTACTAGTATTTTTTAATTATCATGTTATAATTAAAAATTTTAATGAAACCCATTATTTTTCAATGTTAAATATAGGGAATAAAATTATTATATCTTCATTTTAAATCATTTTGTGTTTTATTAATTTATAGTTATGAGTTTGATGTTAGGTAAAATCATTCAGCATCTCACATTGATTTTGGATTGTTACTTTTAATTATTTCTTCATATTAGGAACTATGAGCATCAGTTATAATATCAGTTGGGATCATTAATCCATGTAGGGTATCGTTTGATTCTCACCAAATATATCATGTAAGAGGGGTAATACATTATCTATCCTTTTGAAATAGTTTATCTAGACTAATAAATACAAATAACCTGTGTAATTAAAATAGAATAGGAAAGGTTTTTATATCTTATGTATTTAGAGATTTCATTATATTTATCATATTGAGAGTATAATATCTTGTTGACTCATTGAAAATAGTGGTTTTTGTTAGATTTTTTTGATGATTTGATATGTGTTGTTTAACCCAAATTGATATTATTTTTTTATCACTTATAATGATATTAATTAATCACTTATCTTATGTTAATAAAATGGTTGCCCCAAGGTTTTGGAATTCTGTGAGAATGACCTAAAATAAATAATTGGAATGTGGTGAAAACCTATTTTTCCAAAAAATGAAGAAATATATGTTTTGTGATGTGTTTGTTTGTGAGAATATACTCTAGGGAAGTGATGTGTGGTTTGGATATGGGGTAGATGGGATGGGAATGGATTTTATTATGATAGATGTATGGGATATAATGGAATTAAATATTAATGATAAATATTAATTTAATGGATTGGAGTGGATATTCAATCCAATAAATGAAAATGTAATGTGCGGTTAATGTGGTTTTTTATAAATTTTAAATGAAAGGGTCGAAGTAATCCTGTGGGTTAAAATGTCTAAGGGGATAATTAATTAAATTTGGTTTTGTGTTTTGGAGGGTATGTGTTTTTTTTTGAATTAATGGACTATAAAATATGAATCAATTATATGTTTTAATTAAAATAGGATAGAAATATGGTATTTATAAATTTTATAAATCCGAAAATGAGAGATAAATTCATAAATGGGTCTTGTTGCTTGTTATATTGGGTTGTTCATTTAGAAGTGGGAGAAAAAGTTTTGATCTTTTGTGTTGGTCAATGACTCATTTTGAATCCATAGGTTGGGATTTCATGTGTATTTATATAAATATATTTTTTGTATAATTCATGTGGTTTCCTTATGCACACTTCCCATGTTGAGTATTTGCTCTGATAAAAAAACAATTTGGTGTTGTTTTTCCAACATCTCGATGATGATGGATGGATGGATGAACACCCTCTATTTCATGAACCCTCTTCCAAGAGACAATGACATGAATGTGTTGTGATGCCATATGTCAAATGTGTCGAGGTATAGATTTGATGTAATTTGGTGTGTTTTTACCAGTGTCTTTAGGTGATATGTGATGACATTGCTTATCATGGGTGGTCATGCATGGTAAGATGAGGGAACAAGGTTTACATCCTTTATATTTTTTACACCCTATTACCCTAGTTATGTGATATAGTGTGATGCACCAAGTATCTGTGAGTGGGATTAGATATTATGTGGCGGGCTTTGTTTCTACATATGGGATGTAATGTGATGTGATATTATATGGATGAGGTGGGAGTGCCATGATGTGTTTCATTGGGGTGTGAGAGTTTCTATTCAGTGGAAAAGTGTCTTGTTGTAGTCTTTATCAAGATGCATCTTATTATCTTCTTATACTTGGATGTGCTATTTGGTGATAAATCACTAGTAGTATGAGATTAGTTAGTTGACCTGTTTTGGTGTAGTTTTATTTTGTCGTTTTCTTATGTGTTCATTACTTTGCTCATTTCAAATCGAAATGAGAGACTTCGGTTTTCCTATTTAGTAGTCTTATATGCTCATTATACATATATAAAAGTATTTTGGGGGTTCTAGTAAGACTTTATAAACCGCTATAGGAATTACTATGTCAGACTATTAGATTTTTTGACGTGTCACAATAATAGGTTTTATTTTTGGGTTGTCATTTTGAGACATTAATATGAATATATTTTAAATATAATAAAATTTTCTGATAGTTTTTGTTTCCTTTTTATATTATGTTATGGTGTTTATTGATTGATGGTATAGTATCTCATGATCTGGTTTTATTATAAAGGATAAAGTCTCCTATTTATGACATTTTCATAACCTCGATGTTAGACTCCAATTGGTGGCCTTCTGTAGTCAAGACTCTTGGGTCATTATATATCTTCTTTTGTTGTGGTTTCTTTCTGGGGTGGGTGAGAACAAAATATTTAAAAGCAGAAGACTTGGAACTTAGAGTTATTTGTAGTCATTGGTTTTATGGTAGTAAATATTTGGAAATATTTCATTTTATTTCAACATTTTAATAACATAATAATTTAAGGGTCACAATACAATATTTTTATTATTAATGGATTGATAAGGTATACCCCTTTATTACCTATCACACATAAGAGTTATGTTCAGACACTGAGTTTTTGTTTCATATATTAGATTATATGATTTAAAGATTTACTATGAGGATCATTTCCAAAAAAATAAGTTTCCCTTTAAAGATTGTTTTGTGGATGTTCGATGGAGTCCTCTGAGAAACCACTTATTATGATTTTGGTGTTTCTATGAGATTGAGGAGTATATATAGGATGATATCCTAAAAATTGAATAAATATTTTCAGCTTGGGTCCCATAATTAAAAATAGTTTAGAGATTATTTTGATTTTATAATAATATTTCCTAAAAAATATTTATTTTCAATAATGAACTAACATGTGTTCCCACCTAAACAAACACTCGACCTATCTGATAATATACCCAAAGGGTATTTTCAATCCCCGAGGGCTGTAGACTAGCACTCTGACAACACAAACAAATAATGGGAATGATTTTTTCCAAATAGAAGTAGGAAAGCTGAGACACACACACACAAACACACACATAAACACAACAAGATGAAATAATTTATGAAAAAAATAAGAAATATAAGCAAATAATGGAACCACAAGAAGCGATACAACCCAAATTTTGATAAACAATGTCTAATGAATGAGTCCAAAAACAAATTAAAGAATGAAAGAATGTAAATATATACTCCATGTGATAAGAGAATGACATTCAATTATATCACCCCCATCTAACAACTCCATCTAAGAGAAACCTCATCGTCTCACTGAGGCACCCTTCCATGTTGTACATCAAAAGATATGACAATATCTACACACTACACAAGGTATGTATAAGTTGTAAGCTAACAACCTCAATAGGATCCCTACCATGTGTAATGTAAAATGTATTTTTTTTAATCTGAAAATTTCCAACATTAAAGAATCTAAGACATGATAATTAGTTAAAAAAAATTATATCAAAACTATCATAAAACATTCCCGTTTTTTCCTAGTTTCAATTCCAAGACAAAAAAATTAAATCTATATAAAATTGATTCAAATTCAAGTAAATTTGGTTCAAATAATATCACATATATAAAATAAATAAATTAATCCCATGTATTATAACTCAAAAGAAAAGTATACATCATTCCATGGATTAATATAGGTCATGGTAGCTACAAAACTCAAATATAGACATATATAATCATTAATATCATGTCTCTAAACATATTCATTGAATCTATAGAGTATTGGTACACCTAATAAATTGACCTCCAGTGTCTTAAATGTTGACAGATTTATGGAATTATGTAGTATAGAAACACCCCATTTGTGAATCTCCCAATGATATCAATGGATGAGGCCTATTACTACACATTCCATAAAATTACCCAATGCTTCCCATGTGATACATTTTAAAAACAAATTTATCAAATACCTACATTAAATATAATTAATAAACCCATTTTACAATACTTCTAAAACAAAATTTTAATATTACTTAATCATGGGGAAAATATCTTTTCATAGAATTTTTTTTACACTCACAAATACATAAATCAATTATGTCATTCTATTTATAATAAAATTTATATGACCAATTAAATTAAGGTTAACCAAGAACTGGATAGAAATGGAACCACCAACAACAAACTCATATCACACATAATTATAACTTGATCACAACCACTATAATGAATTTATAACAACAAATAAATTCCCTACATATGATTTCAAATCATTAGATTCATATTCCATAAAAAATATGGTTTGTGGAGATATTAGGTCAAACATAACTTAGAAAAAATTCCCCATTCACAATTTAACTAAAAAATAAATGTCCCATAGAAGAAGATAAAATAGAGGATATAGAAAGGATCAATAAGAACATCACCAAATAAAACTAGAAATTTAAAATGTTATGCAATAAAACTACAGTGATTAGTGGTAATGGAGAAATATAAAGATCACTAACTCAATGATATGAAATTCATCCACCATAAAGACCAATCACCGAAGAAAATGATCCAAAATTGTAAGAGGTCCCCAAAATCTCTTAGGATACTAACTGGTGTTTGAGATATAATCCTTTATGTAAAATGAAAAGAACATCATACATGAATCATGGTTCAAATGGATCAACATGAACCACTCATGACATGATGCACTTTTTTTACATGAATTTCAAAATTTAAAAGATATATTGAAAATGGCTTAGGGTCAGTTTAGAAGTAACTTGGAAGGACCTTTTCATTATGTGAAATAGTTTCACCACTTGTAAACTTTTACTACTATAAACAAGTTGAAATAACTTTTCTGACAATAGATTCACATCATGTAAAAAATTCACGACATTAAATTGTCCAGCGAACATATCAAAGTCTAGATTATATAGGAAAAACAAGAACCACCACCAAAGAAATAAAAACAATGAATAACCCTTAAAATATTTTGTCACATTTATACCTTGACTCTGTTAATTCAATCAATTATACATCCCTAAATATTAGGTCATTTTCCCAGACACATGTTCTTCGTCCTCTAAATGCCCCAAATAAACCCAAAAAGAGAAATTAAAATATGGATGATTAATACTTAACAGATTGTAAAAAAAACGATAAAAACATCCCAAAATAATACTATTTTATCCTCTTGAAGTCATTTTCTTGAATGGAACACTGCGAATAGATGAGGTCACATCTACCTTAGTGATGTTCCATTCTCCCATTCTCGTTAGAATCTGGTAAGTTTCACTATAATACTATGACTAGTAGAATAAACTTACCAAAAAATACTTTTACCTGATAGTAAATTATCTCAATTGGGTGCTCCTAAATTTAAATATATAGATATAACATAATATCCTCCAAACTCAGAAGATGAGAGGGATCATGATGGTATATTCTGAGATGATATTAATGGAAAAAATCATAAATAATATCAATTGAGTAGATAATGCTAACTGGTAAGCAACATTCACAAGTTTTTCAGTGACCCCAAAGTATCCAACATATCCCAGAGTCAACATACCACATTTTTAAGATGACAGTGACCCAAACAATTAGATATATTCATGAAAACCCAATAAGTAATGGTAAACCATATAGGAATATATCAACAATCCAAATAATATTTTTTCCAACTCTGAGCTATAATAAGATGATGATGTATATCCAAAATCCTTATTGATGAATTTGTAATGAGAATAAACCCTATAAAAGAGTCCTCACCTACCTCTTCCAAACAAAGAGGTGACCAGTACATGTGATCATAAAAATATTGTAGTGATACATTCTAATCAATGACCTATAACGCATTTTTAAAAAAAATCAACCTCTATTTGATGTCCATAACATGATACAGGAAAATCCAAGGCCTAGGAATACATATTATCTCCATTATATAAATAAAATTCTCCATCTTACCAGCTATATGTGGATGGAATGACATACTCAAACTAACCATGGTCCCCATCTCCTCTTGGATACTTTTTTAGAAACATGATGTAATCCCAGGAACCCTATCCAAAACAATAGAATATGGAAATACATGAAACCTCACAATATGGAACATATATAGCTTACCGTGGTATCCAACTTTGTTGGTGTACATCATTAGAATGAAATGAGAGAACTTTTTATGTTGATGAATATCCTTTGAGATAGCATTGTTCTCTCAGGGAATCCATGTTAATCCAATAACAAAGTCCATGGACACCACTGCCTATTTCAAAACTGAAACCAGAAGTGGTTAGAGAAAACATACTAGTTTTTATACTCTTCATTTATCAGATGGGAGGTGTTACAATGTGACACATAATGTAACACCCTAGGGTTTTAAAAGTAAAATGAAATTAATAAAACATTGAATCGTTACATAATGAATTTTGTTAAAGAGATTGTTATAAACTATTTATTAAGCATAATTTCTCCACTTCTATGATTTTAATTTTGAAAAAGGGATATCTACAGTTGTGATCAGTAAGTTATTTAATGTATGATATAACTAATTTTTTTTTGTAAAAAGTAACATACCCATAAGAATAATAACATGAATGGTAATGTGAACCTTATGAATAGTAATTATTATTATTATTATTTTCCATAAGGTATTAATATAATGAGATCCGGATTAATTTTTTTCAGGTGATATAAAAGTAGATATAGTTTTAAATTTCTTGTTTGTTGTATAAATTATGACTTTATTTGAAAATTAACATAATCTTATTTTGAATATTACAATCAAAAAATTGAATTCATTTTTTAATTCTACACATCGAAAAATGGTTAGGGTAAATATTTTGTATTTTACTAAAATACAAGAATACTTGGTGAAGAGTGGAATATTCTAATTAACAAAATTATCTAAATAAATGAATCTATACATCATTCTTGAGTAATAGCTGATGTAAATGGCCTTTGGATGGAACTCACATGTACTTATTAATATTTGGGGTCCCAAGAATCAATATTATTCAAATTCATTAGAAAAAATATTAAACTAATGATTAAAATAATGTAAAACCCATTCTCTCCTTCAATACGAATACGACACTCAACCCCCTCTTCCTCTCAAACCACTCAAGGCGTGAGCCCTATCTATGTTATACCAAAAAATATTCCCAATCCAATCCCACAGGGCCAAGTCCTTTTGGTCTCACCAAAAGGGAAAAACCAGGGTCCTTAAGGAAGATATCAATGAGAAGAGAACAAGAGGTAAAGATCCATTTTTTTGACATGAATTATATAAGACGAACCAGCATAAAGTGAATTATTTACCCAATTAACATTATTTGGGTTAAACGTATACTTCATTAATTATGTGGTATTAAATTTTTTTGTGTGATAATTGTTTTTATAGTAATTTTATTTATTTTTAGTAATATTCTATATACATATTCCAACAACTCAATTAATACTCACATAAATTATATGATATTTTTCAGGGGCTTTTCTTTTAAAATTATCTTCTAGAATTTTGTTTTGCAAAATTCAATAGAAAAGTCTTTTATGCAATTATTAATGTTTTATGATTATATAATAGTATATGGGAATTGTTTGTGATGAAGGATGAGACATTTATATTTTTATAATGAATTGGTTATGTTTAAGTTGGATGTATCTTGTATGGTTACACCAAGTGTATCTGCGATTGTTTCACAATATGGTATCCATGGGGGATACATTGTAAGGTAGCCATGAGGGTTACAAATCATAAGGCAGCTAAAAGGGTTACAAGATTATGTAAGTATTTCCCAATGATACCATTATGGTTCTATTTATGTTCTTTATGTTTTATTAAATCTTCTGTTTCACACACACACACACACACACACACATATATATATATATATGGGAAACAATTATGTCTTTTTTAAAATGATTTCAGATGTTCACGAGTATTCATGAACAAATGATTCCATTCCTTATATGTATATCCCTTACTGAGCTTTTTTGCTCATCTCTAGTTTTTAACTGATTTTCATAGTTTATAACTATGTGTAAGACAATGGATGAATCCAGGTTACATGTTTAGAAGAGTTTTCAAGTAAACCATGTTTTATTTGAAAATTATTCAATTTTGGAAGAAATGGATATAGTTTTGGTGGTATAAACTCTGTATTAATGCGGAATGTTTTGTATGTATGTCCCAAATCTATAAAAAACTTAACCAGAAAAAATTCTCAATGTTAAATTAAGTGAGTTCTTGATTAAAATTCATTATTATGTAATGTAAGAAGGTCAGATCCTTATAGTTGGTATTAGAGGATGGTCTATATAACATTAGGGGTAAAGATGATGTAAAAGGTATACAATAAATAATTATTACTCTATAGATAAATTGAAATTTTATAGAATTTAATTATTACTGTATTACTTCAACTATGAAATGTTAGTTAAAAATGGGGGTTTAAATAATATATAAAGAAATTGAAGTTGAAAGGAACCAAAAGAATGAAATTTGTCCAAATCTACTTCCTAGAATGTTATGTATTGTAACTGATCGTATTGTGATTATAATGGATTAGATGACATGGGTAATAAATGGTGGTGGCATTCAATTAAAAGAAAAACTAGAGCTACCACAACAGAACATGATAGTAGTGGGACATTTTTATGTAACACACTTCTACTTTTAGTGGATCTTCTGACCCAATAGCACATGAATAATGGATTAAATCCATTGAAAAGATATTTGATGTTATGGGATATTTATAATATCAAATGGTATTTATTTAGATTTATCATTCTGATGGTGAAGTTGAAAAGTGGTGGTAAATGGTAAATAATATTATGTATATAGAATAGATTGAATCCTTAGATTGTGATGAAATTTAATGTATTTTCCTTGAAAAATATTTTCCTATGGTGGTTCACCTTGGGATGTAGGGGAAATTAATGAATTTAGTCAAAAGGAGGATTATTCAGTGGAATTTGATGAAGAAAACAACACCTAACATGCAAGGTATGATCCAAATCTTATTCTTGATCTTGATAGAAAAATAAACCATTTTTTACTCAGCATTGAAGCCCAGATATAGAAGTTCACTAGCTTCCCATGAGTTTAAAAGTTATGAGAAACTTGAATGATGTGCAGGGATGGTAGAAATGGATTTTTTTGATACTCACATGAACTTTGACAATAAATACAAGAAGGGTTTTAGATGGAAAGCGATGGGTAAAAACTAATTAAAGAAATCTGATGGTATGAATGTCCAATTTTGAGTTTGTAAAAAATATAGTAAAAACACCCTAGGGAATGCCTTAAAAACGGGAAAGGGGTTTCTATTTGGTATTTATGGACATATGGCCTGATATTTAATGAAAATGTTCCTAATAATAATCCTAATAAGAAAAATGTAATGTGTTCCAAATGTGGTGAGATGGATCATCATGAAAATTATTACCCAAAGAGAGATCTGATTAACAAAAATAAGCCATACTATAGTCAAATAGGTATTGAGAGATCTTTTGTGACTATGTCAGTAGATGTAGGGCCATCCAATGAAGATATATCAGGTACCACGTTTTTTTACTCAATTTTTTATATTTGTTTCTAATATATTCTCTAAAAATTCCATTATTTCTAC
The DNA here is from genome assembly GCA_963277665.1 of Viscum album. NCBI lineage: Eukaryota > Viridiplantae > Streptophyta > Magnoliopsida > Santalales > Viscaceae > Viscum > Viscum album. Next base: position 915,951,252 of record OY728150.1, read on the forward strand.
CAAATTTTCTATTTAATGGAAGATATCACCTCGACAAATGAGACAAGAATTTATTGCATAAACAATAAGGGAAATATTAAAAAAAGGGGGTATTATAATAATATTTATATTACTGTTTATGGAATTTTTTTCCCTTAAAACCTTGTTGTTTTTCCTATAGTATAGTTTTATTTCATTCTAGGTATGAATTAGAATTCTATTTATAATTTTAATATTGATTTTATAGCTAAATATATTTTTCATATAAAATATTTTATGTTTGTATACATGAATGAACCAATACAATTGATAATATATCAGGAATCTAATAAAATATTGAAAGGTAGAAATGGAATTTATCCTTGTCATATTGTTGAAAACAATGGAACTATTCAGATTAATGATGTTGCAATGGTAAATGAATATCTTGTTTTTTTTCTGATGAGTTACCCTGTGTTATACCAAGTTGAGAAGTTGAATTTAAAATTGACTTCGTTCCAATTTCTACACCAATTTAAAAACCCCCTTATCAAATGGCTCAAATGGAACATATTAAATTGAAAAAAAATTGGGTGTTTTTTATAAATGCTTCATTTTTCTTAGAACTTTTGTATGGGTTTTTTTGTTCATTAAAAGGAATAATTATTTGCTATCAAATTGCATGGATTATGGAGACATGAATAAAATAACTATTAAAAACAAGTATCATTTTTCTCATATCAATGGCTTATTTTATTTATGCTAGGGAGAACATCTTTTTTTATGGTTGGCCTAAAGATAGGGTACCATCAGTTGAATGTAATGGAATCAGACTCCTAAAGACTGTGCTCTATACATGATACGGACATTATGAATTTGTTGTTCTGCCATTTGGGATAACTAATGGAGGTTCCGTATTCATGGATCTTATGAATAGAATATTTCATGAGTTCTTGTATAAGTTTGTATTTGGGTTTATTGATTACATTCTGGTATTTTCTAAAATTAAAAATAAGAATGAAAAACATCTAAATCTTTCTTTTCAAACCATAATGGAAAAGAAACTAAATAGAAAATTTATAAAGTGTGATTTTTGGTTGCAAATAATTTCTTTTGTTGGGAACATTGTAATTAAGGATGGAATAAAAGTTTATCTTCCCAAAAATAAAAGTGGTTGATGAATGTCCATGACCTAGAAATGTTTTATAAATTCATAGTTTTCTTGTTTTAGTAGGTTATTATTGATGGTTTGTTAAAAAAATTGCATAGTTATCTATCCAAAAAACTATTTTAACAAGAAAATGGGTAAAATTTTTTTGGGAAGAAGAATGTGATTCTTTTTTTGGAAATGAAGAATATATTGGTAAATTCACCAGTTTTGGCTCCACCTACTAAAAATGGTTATTTTTTTCATCTATCGTGATGCTTAATTGAAGGGGAATGGTTTTTTTCTGATGAAAAATGATCAGGTATTTGGTTATGCTTCAAGAAAACTAAAACCACATGAGGTAAATTATCCCAAAAATGATTTTGAATTAGTATATATGGTTTTTATTTTAAAATTTTGAGGCATCATTTATACAGTGCCAAATAAAAAATATATAATCACCGTAAAAGTCAGAAGTATATATATTCACTCCAAAAGAATTAACTATGAGATAGAGATGATGGCTTGAACTGATGAAGGATTATGATTCTATGATCAATTACCATCCTTGAAAATAAAACTAAGTAGTGTAATCATTGATTCAAGAACATCATGCATTATTAATCATGTTACATTTAGAATATTTTCCCTTAATTAATGATTTGATGAATTTTATCTTAGAAGTAGTTAGTGCAAGAAATATCTTTATCTTGTTTAAGTGTTTAGTGCAGTCATCATTATCAGGCATTATTATGAAAGAATATAAGGAAGACCATGATCTATAAAAAATGTTGAATTTGTAAAAATGGGTTAGTTCCTAGAATTTAACATTGATAAAGATTTTATTTTAAGATTTGAAAAAATATTTTCTGTGCCTTATGATTCCCTGTTGAAGAAATATTTATTGTATAAAGCTCATAGTTCTTCATTTTCAGTTTTTATTTGATGTAATGAGATATATATAGACTTTTGGGAGTATTATAGGTGGGATGAAATGAAAGAAGTTATTTCAGATTTTTCCATGAAATGTTTGACATGTAAACCGATTAAAGTAGAGTGACAGTTACCCAAGGGGGTGCTTTATCCCTTAACAGGGCCAATGTGGAAATAGATAAATGTATCCATTTACTTCATGATTGGAATACCAACGAAATCTAGAGGTATCAATGTGATTTTGGCGATTTTTGGCCGATTGACTATATATGCACATTTCCTTCCCATTAGAGATACAATGCCTTGGAATCAGATTTCTTGATTGTACCTCAAAGTGATTGTCAAGTTACATGGACATCCTATTCCAATTGTATCTGATAGGGATCCTATGTTCACTTATAATTTTTGGAAGGTCCTTCATAAGTTGATGGGAATAGAATTAATTTTCAGTACAGCTTTCCATCCTTGATGAGATTGGTAGTCAGAATGAACAATTCAGGCATTAGAGGATAGGTAACGTCCCAATGTTAAATCAATGAGAATTATATTCTTATAAATATGTCATATAATCACATGAAATCACCAAAAAATAAACCACTAATCACCATGTGACCCTTAAACATAATTTTTCCACTTTTTTGGCTTGAATTTTGAAAATCTAACATACACGGTAGCATTCAAGGTGATTTTTGGGGTCTGATGGAAAAAAATTAATTTTTTTGAGTAGTAAAATACCATTATGAATATTAAACTAAAATTATGAATAGTAATATGACCTTTATGAATAGTAAATTGACAAAAGAATAGTAACCTCACCATTGAATTTATAAATAATATTTATTCATCTTATAAGTGATAATCTGACTGTAGTAAAAGTATTAGTATTTTTTTGAGTGATAAAAAATAAATTGGATTTAATTAATTAATTTAATAGAAAATTTATATTCTTCAATGGAGTTCATAAATTAAATTTTTTTGTCTTATGGTTTTATTATAATTTTATAATACCTTATGTAATTTCTAAAATCATTATAAAATGAGTTATAGTTTAAAAACCCATATTTTTCACGTAAATTTTAATGTTAATTGTATATTTTGTATATTATATTTAGATATTTTTTGTAAAAATTGATTTCCTTTTTTTATTTAACACATCTAAAAATGGTTAGGGTAATTTTTTGGGAAATTTATAAAATACATGAATTTTTAGGAATAGTGAAATGCGATAATTTAAAAAATAAGATAAATACATTAATCACTGAGTCATGGGTGATGTTATGCTAATGTAAGCCCCATTGATTAGAAATCACATACCAATATTTCTATTTTTGGTCATGGATTCATCAATATTTCTTATCCTATGGATGAATAATAAACAAATGTTTTAAATGTTAAGATAACCCTCCCCCTCCACTATAAAAACCACCAACACTCCCCTCTTCTCTTCACTCCTCTCAAGCATTGTTTCTTCCCTAAATTCTAATAAACAATCTCCCCAGGATCCTCCCCACATCTAGTAGGCCCTGTCCTCCTCAAATTTCCAAATACCATACATTTAGGAGTATACCAAGGAAGATTAATTCAAGATATAAATTTATCTTATTTATTTTACTTTCCTATTAAGTTCCACTGTTTTCTTTTCTATACGTACCTCTCCAATTACAAATGTTATGACAACTCCAATATCCTATATGTACTGTAATGTTATTATGATAATGGAATACTTTTTTATCTTCTCTTCTTTATACTTTTTTTATAATAGTAGTAGAAACACCATCTGAGATGTTTTATTTTACCACATTCAAGGATGATACGTTTTCAATTTCCATTACCATATTAAATCCAGGTCATGAAACCATTATTACGGTTGAAAAAGACTATAATATATGTATTATACCTCATATATGGTTCTGGAATTCTTTTATAGGAATGTTTTTTATTTATAAAACAAAATATATTCAATCTGATAAAAAACCACCAATAAACCCACAAGGTTATCACTAATATTTTATATAATGAATCATATTAACTCCAAGTAAACAAATTAAATTTAAAAACATGTAGCCTTTTGTATGTTCTATAATATAACCCCTATTCTGGACAACCTTCTTCATTTTACATGATTATCCATTCATGAATATAGGTAAACTGATCATGAAACAAACATAGACAAACAATGAAATTGAACATCATAACCAACCAAAAAGATTATAAATGAAGTCAAAAGGGTTATAATAAAACAATTTCTTGTAAACTAGGTTTATTAAATTTTACATAATGATCCTAATTTAATTATTCCGGTCATTAATATCAAATGAAAAACAGAATCAGACTTAAGGTAAGCGATTCTACCTGAACCACCATTATTCAGTTGGGTTGTTCTTACTCTCTTTTTACCCAAATAAAACCCTCTATTATGTTTATGTAAAAATTATAATTGATATTTATATATTAAAACACATGCATCCTGATCCATTAATCAATATAATTCAGGGATATACATTCCTTTTATGTGATTCCCTACTCAATACTTCAGGATAAGCCAACCCATTTTAAGGGAACTTCCCGAATGTTTACCAAATTTCAAGTGCACTATACAATATATTTTATTCCACCTTTGTTATTATAATTTATGACTTTATATTACTAAACCATTCTTGTTTCACTACTGGTTTTATGAAAAATATTATTCCCTTTTCTATTTTAAATGTTCTTTTGTATTTTACATAAACCGCACTAAAATGTTTTAATTCTAAAATTTCCTAAATACTCATTACATGTAATCACTTCTGTTTGACATCACATACCATGATATATGGCTATTTATGTTCTAATTCCATTCATTTGGGGATACTTTTATGATACTCCCATTAAATTATTCTTTATGACATGATTTTGAGACACATTTCTTTACATGGGTTCCCTAATGTTTAAATATGATTTATTATGTATGATTCGTAATGTGGAAAGCATATTCATAAACCAATTAAGATAAATGTTCCAAGATATCAGTCAAACACATTGGATAATGTGGAGTCTCATGAAAAGTTATGTACAATATTCCTGGTGGTTATCCTTGACTTGTACTACCATGTGCAATGGTCTTGGCGTTTAGCCTTGACTAGTTCTACCATCTGCAGTGGTCTTGGTGGTTGACAATGTATTGTGCTCCACTAAGTGAAATGTGACTTGAACCGTGCTAAATTCATGTTTTATATTGCATCTAAATTACTATGATTCCATGTTTATATGATCCCAAGTTATACATGTTAGGTTTCTATGTATTAAATTACGTTATGAGCCTTTTTATATCATTACTCCATGCTTCCTAACCAATGTGCTAAAGCTGTATTCTTATGATTATTACATTACTATGATTTTTATCTCTCCCCTTTGTTCTTGTTCTTTCTCGGTTATCATATATCTATGTATGAACAAAATGTAATTTTTGAGCTCAATATAATTCTTAAATAAAGATATGTTTTATTTTTTCTATTTTATGTACATAATCATCAAATACACTAGACTTCATGATACATTTCTTGTATTCGGATTTACAATTTTCTATAAAATTATTTACTGTTATGTGCAAAAGGTTGAGTTCTCTATAGTTTGTATCAGTTGATGGTTAAGATATTATTGGATATTATGAATAGATAACTTTATTAATAACCATAAGGATGAGGATAAGTAATAGAAAACATCCCTAGAGTATGGTAATTGTTGAGTATGTAACACTCCGAGATTCCACTGTATGCTTCTCTTTGAATTATACAGTAGTGTGTGTTGTGCGCAACTTCGAGTTCTAACACACACCACGACCAATCAAAGTAGCCGTTATGAATAGTAACACCTACTTTTTAAAATTTTATAAATTTTATCTCTCAAAATGGACTTCATTTTTGGATTCGGAGTATCTAATTTAGCCTAAGGTGAAATTTTAGTACATTTCGGATAACTTTAATATTTTGATGAATAGTGAAAATTACTTAATTTTAATTAAAAAAAACTTTTTTAATCAAAATAATTAATAGTGATAAATTATGAATTTGAGTGGTTTTAAAGTATAATTAGAATATATTTTTACCATTTTATCCAATGGTGTTCATTAGAATTAATTTCACGTTGAAATTGGACATAAACAATTGTCAATCTTTTGATATATATTGTTTCTTAAAAACATGCTATTTGTTGTGACAGCGGGAATTAATTATAAAATTAATTAATGAAACTTATATGTTTGGAATTTTGTAAAAGAGACCAAATTTTTGAATTTGGAATATCAATTATAGATTAGGGTGAAATTTTGGCACTGTTCTGAAAAACTTCAATTTTTGTTGAATAGTGAAACTACTAAGTGGTAGTTAAAAAATTGAATTTTTCATAAAACTTAATTTTACCACTTCTGTGATTGGAATTTCAAAAATCTGAGAAACACAGTTAATATCAAGGAGTAAAATGTGGTTCAATGAGATGAAAATAATTTTTGGTGAATAGTAACTTTTAACTTTTATTTACCACGGTTAAAAGTAAATATGGTAATTAAGGGTAAAAATGATATTAATATTACCCTAACACATGTCCTAATTCTATTGGAAAAGTTAATCTCAACCAGAAACAACCTTAGGAATAAAATATTATAATTTAGGTCCACTTGTATTAGATTAGGACATTTATTATTATTTAATTCAAAGATGAGTTAAAAGAGTTAAATCAAAGTTTATTTACTAAAACATTTTTAATATAGGGTAATACATAAGATAAATTCGATTGTAAATATTCATTACAAATCTAAAAATACTTACTACATAATTATATTTTATTTCTAATTTTTAGACATTAAAAAAATTTAATTTATTTATGACACAATGACGATGGAGTAATTACCTAATTAATGAAAAAATGGAATAATTGATATTATAAATACCCAAATAAATGTAATTTGAGACTTTTTATAAATAACAATAATTTTCTAGGATAATATGACATGTTAGGATTCATTTAATTAACTTTTTTGGAAGTAATCATTCTGTTATGATTTTTACAAAAATCAATTCTTGAATAGTGTCACAATTGACATAAAAGAGTTTTTAAAACAAATATTATATTATTAATTTATATTAAATTACTAAAAATCTATGGTTCGGACAAAAGACTTATATCATGATAGGTGTATCATTAATGGACCACTTGGGGGTCTATTGGATGTATATAGTAAGTTTATTAATAATATAATATAAAAATAAAAAGAGACATTATAAAACGGAAACTAATTAACTAAGAGTTAATACTAAAATATAAGGTTAATATAATGACCCAAACCTGTCTAAATTCTATTGGATGAGTGGTATTCGACCCAACCCCACCTTAAACTTTAAATAATCCAATTTTGAGCCATTATAAGCCGAATATAAATTTATTATAAGATAATATTTCTATCTTTTCCAAAGGTACCCCTCACCCCTCTTATAAAAGGGAACTCTCCATTATCCTTAACTCGCACTTTCAAAGCCTTTTGGTTCGCCCAACCTCTACTGAAATATTCTCTCAAATTACCTCACTTCATCCTAGAGGCCTTCCATTATTCAGAAAGCCATCCTAAGGAGCCCTTTTGATCAAATCAATAGGAATAACCTGAAGAAGAGGTAATGATTTCACCACCCTTTTTCAAGTTCCATTCTTCTTCCACTTCTTCTTTTTCTGTTATTACCTTTCTAAAATAATGAATTCAGTATCTCATATATACTGTTATATTATTATAAATATGGTACAACCATATTCAGTATTCTACCCATCCTTTGAATGACATGTCACCATAAATGCGTACGTACGGCTTACCGTCTCCAAGTCGTGGTGTAATTGTTATTCAATATATTATTATTTGGATGGGTATAATAATGATTTGTAATTAATTTAAATAATAAATATAACATGACAAATATTATTTATATATGATATACCACCCAATTAGATATTATTTTAAAATTAAAAGAATTATATTTTCCATCGTGCATACGTACAGATTACCGTCTCCACGACGCGATGACATTCATTTCCAAGTTCACCATTCATCGACGATTATAAAAATATATATTACTAATAAATATTTAATATATGAAATAATAATACTACTGGATATATATATAGATATATATATATATATATAAGGATTTATGTACTTACATATATCTTATTCATTTACTTCTGTTCAATACTATATGAAAACAGAAACAACGTTTATACGTACGTACGGACTACCGTCTCCAAAAATGGTGTTTTTCATTTCACATATATGTCCATTATAAATATTTATATTCTAAATATATATGATATATTTATCATGTTTTATATTCTGGAAGTATTTAAATCATGATCTAAGTGATACAACCAAGAGTGACAAGTTAAAACACGTACGATAAAGAATGTGATTATTACCCAAAATGATAACTTAACATGGAAATTATTATTAAATGGGTAATATAAGGTCATAAATGAATCAGTTATGATATCATAAATATTAATATGGTTCTGGTATAATTTAATAACATACTACGATCTTCGTACAACAGGTTAAACGTACCCTCGACTAAAGGAAAGTGCAAGGTAAGGGGTTTTCATCTCACTCCTTATTCTAGTGAGATTCATTCCATATTGCCACTATTACCTTTTGTGTGGTGTATATACCATCCATAATTATATTCTTTGTGTAATACACTTTAATTTATGTGTATTTACATATTCATTGTACGATACCTCTTTCATGGGTTGTTTGTTTCGTATGTTACCAAACTGGTAAGTGTTAATTTCACAATCTCTTTATTATCCGAGGTTGTTTTTACATAAGTATCTACTGGGACATATTTATTATCCATGTACATGTTTTATGAAAGAGTTTTCAAAGGGATTAATTTAATGGAATTTTTACTAAAACATCATTTCCAATTTTTTAAATATTTATTCTTCTAAATCATACTCATTAATGTCCATGTCTTCAAAATGGTTTTTAAGGATTTATTTATATGGACATGAATGTTTTTAAAATTTTAATTCCATTAAAAAGTTTCAAAGTGGTATGGGACACTTTGATTCAAAAATATCATTAAATGAATTATTTTTTAAATTGTGTGACTTTTAAAAGATTTCATGAAAAGGGGTATTTCTCTCAAAGAGTTTTACAAATCAATCTCATCTATGTCAAAATTCTTTAATGGATTTTAAACTTGTTTTGAAGATGATTTATCATGATAAAAATCTTCCATATTGTGTTGAAGGTTTTGTGATATCATTGACTGTGGATGTGTTATTTTCATACCATTCATGGTTTATGGGTAAAGTATTGACATTTCACATGCTAGTTTTAATAAAAAAAATTATGTTATATTTTATCCTCTTTTTATGATGAATGTATTGGACTAGAATGTTCCGGGTTGGGGACCAGTAAAAGTAAGCCCTCCGGGTTGGTGTCAGGTTATTAGAGGCAATCAGGGTTGGTGTCTGGTTATTAGAGGGACTCCGGGTTGGTGTCCGGTTATTAGATGCACCCCGGGTTGGTTTCCGGTTATTAGAGACACTCCGGGTTGGTGTCCGGTTATTAGAGGAACTCGGGGTTGGGTTCCGGTTATAGTTATCCCCTAGGCCTTGGCACGAGGCCTTGATAAAAAAATTAAAGTTCAGCATTTTGCATTCCATCATTATGAAAGTGGTTAGTGATATTTCATGTGATTATTCGATTATTAGAATATCCATGTGAATAAGTAAATGGAATTATTTTATTTTATTTCTGCCATATTATGCTGAAGTTCATGTTTAAAAGGTTTTTGTTTTAGTTTTATACATTGCCTTAAATGTTTATGCATATTTTTGAAAGATTCCACTGTATTGCTTACCCTTACTGAGCATTTGAGCTCAACCATTTCTATGTTTTATTTTTCCCAGGATTCCAAGAAGTGTAATGTGATTGATATGAAGGGTTAAGACAAGGGAATAATGGCATTCATAAATGATTATTTATGTTGTTTTGTATGTTATGAAGTGTAATGTAACATTCATGTATGTAATCTATTATCCAAGACTGCTAAACTGATTGGTTATTCGGGACATTGTTCCTTGTAATCATTCCAATGTATTAAAATAATGCACCGACTCTGCGTCACTGGGGTCGGGGCATTACAGTAGGTATTAGAGGAAGTTTAGCAATAACTTGGAAACTAGATTTAGATAAACTATGATTAGAGCACATAGCCCAAAGATATACTTTAAGGATTAGTATAGAAGAACTTCCTAGAATTTTGGTATTATAGAGATTTTGTGAGTTTTCCGAGCAATACATCCCTGTCTGGATACGAGCAGGTAGAGGCGGCTCTGGCATAGATGTACCTAGGGGTAAAACCCGAAATCACCGCTTTGATCTAGACTCGAACGGGAACTAGTGCACGACAACGGGCCATGCTGCACTCTTGGTTACGACACTCCCAGGGGATATGCTTAGGATAATTCTCATTTTATTTACAAACCATTATGAAGGGATTATGAGTATTTACTTAGTCAAAGAAAACATTTTTGTGATTATGGATTATATCCATAAACTGTACAATTTTGTGTTAGGTATTTTACATGTTTGTTAATTATTCATTGCAATTCATAAATTGAACTAGTTTATGTTATTGTATAGAAATGGTGCCCAATAGAAGGAATGTGAACTCCCATAATAAGTATGATCCAAAGAGTAAGAAGGATCATATCGTTCGTGGTCCTAAGCCAGAATTTAGTAGGGAAATAGTTTCCCACGTATTATCATCATATGAAGAAATAGTATCATGTGTTGATAAGATGAGAAAAGAATTATCAGAGTCCTATGGTTTTGAAGGGAAGTAAGAGAAGAAAAGTATGGAAGAGAGAAAGATGGATAAAGGGAAGAGAGAAAAGTTGAATTTCCCCATATGTGATAATTGTTGGAAGAAACACCCTGAAACTTGCCTGAAAGGAATGGGAGTTTGTTATAAGAATATAGGAAAAGGGCACTAAGTACATGACTGCAAGGGTAAGAAAATGGTTTCCAATGTACAATGCTTCATTTTCAAGGAGTTTGGACACTACGTGAACCAATGTCCCAGTCATCAGACTATACCGCAAATGATGCTATTGGATAATAATCAAGTTATGATACTACCACAGATAAAGGGGAATGACTAGTGTTCCTTTGTTGTTATTTTAGAATTATTTCATTTAAGTGTTGTATCAATGATGTTCTGGAAATAAATAAGGATTCTACTGTAGTACTATTTAATTAAGGATTTGAGCTTTTATGGTACTAATAAAAGTGACACTACAGCGAGTTAATTTTTTTTTGAAATTACATAGTTGAAGGAAAGATAAAACTTAATATAATTCTAATATTGAGGTAGTGATTTTGCAATTAGAGTTGGTTGATTTTGGTAATTCAGGATGTTGTGGTGTTGTAAAAGAATATATGAGGAAGGCATTCACATGTTATTACCTGGGAAAAAGGATCCTCATTATGTTTAACTTGCTTGTAAATTTAGGACTGTGAGTTTGGATAATAGTATTTTGGATAAGTCTAATGGTTGGAATGGATTAAGTTTGAAAGGTTATTTTTTTTGGATTTTTATAAAAGGACAACACGCAGACTGTGTGACGACCCGTCATGTCGGAAAAAGCTGTGGGAATCGAACCCACAACCATAATGCAATTGGGATTTATCACCTACCATTGTGCTACATGAAGTTCCTGGATGGTATAATGTAGTTTCTTTACATAAAGGGTCTAATATGTGAATTATAATTTCATTATATTTAGAACCTTATACGATTAGGATAAATAGAGTATTGTTTAGTTATATTATGTTTTGGGGTGAAAGATGAGTTTGTGGTAGAAATTTATTAATGGATAGAACTCTAATTATAAAGTATGTATATCTCCCTATGATCTTAGCTGATCTCATAAATAAATTCCTCAACATTAAGAAAAGGAACTTAGAACAAAAATGTTGTCCTAGATGGTACCTTAGATCATCACTAATTTATGAATTTGGGATTGTTGGCCTTTTCATAGCCATGTTCTCTACCACTCTCCATCAGATAATTGATGGTTAGATTTCTCTTCCATATCCATATTTTCCTACATGTAACCTTAATATGTTCTATTTTGGGTAATCTTCATACTTTCCACACTTTATTTTAAATAGAGGCCTCATTAATTCATTTTTTGATGTGAGATTTCAACTAATATATTTTGAAACGTCAAAAATGTGTTATCTTAATACCTAATGTTTTGTTGAACCGATGGTATTTTAAATCATCATATTCTGATGAATTTAAGGTCCTCAATTTTAAACTTGTCTATGTTTGATGACCTCAATCACTACCTGTAAATATTTATGTTATTCTTCCAATTATATGTCTATAATTTCCACAAATGTCCTCTTAATTGTGATCATAATTTTTTGGTGACCCTATCATTTCTCTTTTCATCTTATTAAGACTAAATTTTATTAACCAAATTTCCGATGTGAGTTTTTCCACGAAGATATTTTCTATTTTCAACCTTTATTTTCAAAGAACAATATAAAATTGCAAGGACGCAATTTATTTGAGGGGAGAATGTAACACTACGAGCTTCCACGGTACGCCTCTCTTTTAATAATATAGTAGTGTGTGTTGTACACAACTTCGAGTTCTAACACACACCACGACCAATCAAAGTAGCCGTTATGAATAGTTACACCTAATTTTTAAAATTTTAGAAATTTTAACTCTCAAAATGGAATTCATTTTTTGGATTCAGAGTATCAACTTTAGCCTAAGGTGAAATTTTGGTACTTTTCAGATAACTTTAATATTTTGATGAATAGTGAAAATTACTAAATTATAATTAAAAACAACTTTTTTAATCAAAATAATTATTAGTGATAAATTATGAATTTGAGTGGTTTTAAAGTATAATTAGAATATATTTTTACCCTTTTATCCAATGGTGTTCATTATAATTAATTTCACTTTGAAATTGGACATAAACAATTGTCAATCTTTTGATATATATTGTTTCTTAAAAACACGCTATTTGTTGTGACAGCGGGAATTAATTATAAAATTAATTAATGCAAATTATATTTTTGGAATTTTGTAAAATAGGCATCATTTCTGAATTTGGAATATCAATAATAGTTTAGGGTGAAATTTTGGCATTGTTCTGAAAAACTTCAATTTTTGATGAATAGTGAAACTACTAAGTGGTAGTTAAAAAATTGATTTTTTCATAAAACTTAATTTTACCACTTCTGTGATTGGAATTTCGAAAATACAAGAGACACGGTTAATATCAATGAGTAAAATGTGGTTCAATTAGATAAAAATAATTTTTGGTGAATAGTATCTTTTTACTTTTATTTACCACGGTTAAAAGTAAATAGGGTAATTAAGGGTAAAAATGATATTAATATTACCCTAATACATGTCCTAATTATATTGGACAAGTTTATCTCGACCCAAAACAACCTTAGGAATAAAATATTATCATTTAGGTCCACTTGGATTAGATTAGGACATTTATTATTATTTAATTCAAAGAAGAGTTAAAAGAGTTAAAATCAAAGTTTATTTAATAAAACATTTATAATATAGGGTTATATATAAGATAAATTCGATTTTAAATATTCATTAGAAAGATAAAAATATTTCCTACATAAGGATATTTTATTTATAATTTTTAGACATTAATAAAATTTATTTTATTTATGACAAAATGATGATGTAGTAATTACTTAATTAATGAAAAATTGGAATAATTGATATTATAAATACCCAAATAAATGAAATTTGAGGCTTTTTATAAATAGAAATAATTTGATAGGATAATATGACAATTTAGGATTCATTTAATTAAATTTGTTAGAAGTAATCATTCTGTTATGATTTTTACAAAAATCTGTTATTGAATAGTGTCAACATTGACATAAAATAGTTTTTTAAAAAAATATTATATTATTAATTGATATTAAATTTCTAAAAATCTATGTTTCGGCCAAGAGACTTATATAATAATATTTTTATCATTAATGGACCACTTGGGGGTTTCTTGGATGTATATAGTATGTTTATTAACCATATAATATAAAAATAGAAAGAGACATTGTAAAAGTGAAACTAATTAACTAAGAGTTGATACTTAATGATAAGGTTAATATAATGACCCAAACCTATCTAAATTCTATTGGCTAGGTGGTTTTAGACCCATCCCCACCTTATCCTTTAAATAATACACTTTGGAGCCATTAGAAACCGAATATCAATTTATTATAAAATAATATTTCTAGCTTTTCCAAAGGTGCCCCTCACCCCTCTTATAAAAGGGCACTCTCCCTTCTCATTAACTCACACCTTCAAAGCCTTTTGGTTCGGCCAAACTCTGCCCAAATACTCTCTCAACTTACCTCAATTTATCCTAGAGTCCTTCCTTTAGTCAGAAATCTATCCTAAGTATCCCTTTTGATCAAATCAAAATGAAGAACCCGAAGAAGAGGTAATGATTTCACCACCCTTTTCAAGTTCCTTTCTTCTTCCACTTATTCTTTCTTTTTTATTACCATTCTAAAATAATGAATCCAATATCTCCTATATAATATAATATTATTATAAATATGGTACAACCATATTCAGTATTCCATCCGTCCTTTGAATGACATGTCACCATACGTGCGTACGTACGGCTTACCATCTCCACGTCGTGGTGTAATTGTTATTAAATATAATATTATTTGGATGGGTATAATAATGATTTGTAATTAATTTAAATAATAAATATAACATGATAATGATTCTGTATATATGATATACCATCCAATTATATATTATTTTAAAATCAAAAGAATGATATTTTCGTTCATGCATACGTACGGATTACCGTCTCCACGACGCGATGATATTCATTTCCATGTTCACCATTCATCGACGATTATAAAAATATATATTACTAATAAGTATATAATATATGACATAATAATTCTACTAGTGATATATATATATATAATGAATTATGTACTTACATATATCTTATTCATTTACTTCCGTTCAATACTATATGAAAACAGAAACAGTGTTTATGCGTACATACGAACTACCATCTCCATAAACGGTGTTTTCCATTTCATATATATGTCTATTATAAATATTTATAGTCTAAATATATATGATATATTTATCATGTTTTATATTCTAGAAGTATTTAAAACACGATATAAGTGATACAACCAAGAGTGACAAGTTAAAACACGTACGATAAAGAAAGTGATTATTACCCAAAATCTTAACTTAACATGGAAATTATTATTAAATGGGTAATATAAAGTCATAAGTGAATCAGGTATGATATCATAAATATTAATATGGTTTTGGTTTAATTTAATATCATACTATGATCTTCGTACAGGAGGTTAAATGTACCCTCGTCTAAAGGAAAGTGCAAGGTAAGGGGTTTTCATCTCACTCCTTATTCCAATGAGATTCATGCCATATTGCCAATGTTATCTTTTGTGTGGTCTATGTACTGCCAATAATTATATTCTTTGGGTAATAGACTTTAATTTATGTGCATTTACATATTCATTGTAAGATACCTCTTTCATGGGTTGTTTGTTTCATAAGTTACCAAACTGGACAGGGTTAATTTCACAATCTCTTTATTATCCGAGGTTGTTTTTACATAAGTATCTACTAGGACATATTTACTATCCATTTACATTTTCTATGAAAGAGATTTCAGAGGGATTCATTTAAGGTACTTTTTACTAAAACATCATTTCAAATGTTTTAAATATTTATTCTTCTAAATCCTTCTCATTAATGTCTATGTCTTCAAAATGGTTTTTAAGGATTTATTTATAAGGAAATGAATGTTTTTAAAATGTTAATTCCTTTAAAAAGTTTCAAAATGGTGTGGGACACTATGGTTCAAAAATGTCTTTAAATGACTTCTTTTCTGAATTGTGTGAATTTTAAATATTTTCATGAAAAAGGGGTATTTCTATCAAAGAGTTTTACAAATCAATCTCATCAATGTAAAAATTCATTAATGGATTTTAAACTTGTTTTGAAGTTGATTTATCATGATACAAATCTTCCATATTGTGTTGAAGGTTTTGTTATATATTTGACTGTGTATGTGTTATTTTTATACCATTCATGGTTTATCGTTAAAGTATTGACATTTATCATGCTAGTTTTAATAAAAAAAATTCTGTTATATTTCATCCTCTTCTTAAGATGAATGTGTTGGAATAGTATGTTCTAGTTTGGGAACTGGTAAAAGTAAGCCATTTGGGTTGGTTTCCAATTATTAGAGGCACTCCGGGTTGGTGTCTGGTTATTAGAGGAACTCCGGGTTGGTGTTCTGTTATTAGAGGCACTCTGGGTTGGTGTCCGGTTATTAGAGGCACTCCGAGTTGGTGTCCGGTTATTAGAGGCACTCCGGGTTGGGTTCCAGTTATATTTATCCCCTAGGCCTTGGCACGAGGCCTTGATAAAGAAGTTAAAGTTCAGAATTATGCATTCCATCACTATGAATGTGGTTAGTGATATTGCATGTGATTATTTTATTAGTAGAATACCCATGTGAATAAGTAAATGGCATTATATTATTTTTTTCATCCATATTATGCTGAAGTTCAAGTTTAAAAGGCTTTTGTTTTAGTTTTATACATTGCCTTAAATGTTTATGCTTATTTTTGAAAGTTTCCGCTATATTGCTTCCCCTTACTGAGCATTTGAGATCACCCCTTTCTATGTTTTATTTTTCCCAGGATTCCAAGAAGTGTAATGTGATTGATATGCAGGGTTAAGACAAGGGAATAATGGCATTCATAAAGGATTATTTTTGTTTTTTTGTATGTTATGAAGTGTAATGTAACATTCATGTATGTAATCTATTTTCCAAGACTGTTAAACTGATCGGTTCTTCGGGACAGTGTTCCTTGTAATCATGCCAATGTATTAAAACAATGCACAGAATCTGGGTCACTGGGGTCGGGGCGTTACAGAGTAAGTGGTTTTTCAAGAAAATACATCCATGTCTTGATACAAATAGGTAGAGTTTGCTCTTTTATATATGTATCGTGGAGTACAACCTAAAAACATTATTTTATCTAAACTCGAATGAGAACTGTTGCATGAAAATTGGCCTTGTTTCACTCTTGGTTGAACACTCCCAAGGGATATGATTTAGTAACTTCATGAGCTTAGTAAGAACCATTACTAATGGAACAACAAAAGCCCCTAAGAATATATGTTAGGAAACAAATCATGGATAACCAAGATTGAAACATAGGGGATCACAAGTTAGGATATAATTTTCCATTAATATTTTATCATTTTATGTATAATGTTTATTTTTTTACGATTATTAATTATGTGTTAAGGCCCCTAATTTTGTGTTCTTTTTCATAGCTAATGGAGAGAAATATAATATCACGTTCTGAAAATAAATGTGATAGGAAAAGTAATGATATGCCTAATATGTTGGGAATGAGTGATCCAAACTTCATGACATTACTTACTCAGCTAGCTCGAGTTAAGAATAATAACATGATTCACGTATAATTCCCTCCACCTTGAAGGAAAAAAGAAATTTTTCATTGAATCCTTCATGCAGAAAAGGCCTCCCATGTTTGTTGGATCATTAGATACCCTCATCATGGAATATTGAATTAACTACATTGAAAAGATATTCTTCATCCTCCAGTACTCAGAAGAAGAGAAAGTTGTATTATTAGTCTATCATTTTTATTGTCTAGATGGTCAGTGGTGGAAACTAATAAAAAGTAAGATGTGCGAGGAAGAAATTTATTCCATGGATTGGGAGTAATTCAAATTAATATTTTTCAATAAATAATTTCCCCGAACCCTCCCTCTCAAGATAGAACGGGAGTTCCTCAGACTCAAGAAGAAGGGAAATGAGCCCATTAGGGTTTATGAAGAAAAATTTAAAAGAAATTCAAGGTATACCTCTGGATTCTTCATGAACACTAAAATAATGGTGTACAACATCTTTAGTAGACTAAATCCTTGTTTATAAAAAGAATTGGTGATTTTAGATTTTGAAAGTTATGATGAGATTTTCTATTGTGCCCTCAAATATGTAATTGATACTGGAGACTCGCAATGGTCTCACAGGCCCAGTGAAAAACGAATTAAATAATGTTTAATATGGATGGTTCTAAAATTGAATCCCAGGATTGAATAAATATCAAACATCTAACATGTCAAAATTGGGTGAAGAAGCATCATGGGAACTATCTAAAGGGAACCCTAAATTGCTTCAAAGGTGGATGAATGGGACATCTTGAAATAAAATGTTGAAGGGATATAAAGAATAAATATAATTTGTATTAATAAAGGGATGTTAAGATAAATACTCAACTATTAGTATAGTGTTACAATTACTATTTACATGGGAATTATATAAACAATTTCCCTAAGATGAGGGTTGTCAGAGGAAATCAACAACAATCTCTAGGTAAACAAAGAAGGGATTATGCTATCACTACTGTAGAGGTGGAACCAGTCAATGATGTGGTGAAAAGTAAAATAATTATTCATTATATAATGGAAAAAAATTATTTGATTTTTGTTCTACACATCTTTCATATCTTCCATATTTAGTAAAACTATTTAAACACCACTTCAAAATTTAGAGGATAAGTTTTATGTGTGAATAGATAATGAGGAACTAATTAGTTCCAAGGTTTATAAATCCTTTTTAGTTAATATATGTGGACTGTACCTCCTAGAAAAATATCATCATACTTTATTTAGTAGAGTTCAATGTTATCTTGGTGATGCATTTTCTATCATTATTCAAATCCAACATCAACTGTCAAAAAAAGTAGATAAAAAATTCATATCCCAATGAATCATATAGTTATTTAAAAGTTAAAGGTGGAAGATGAATACACTTTAGAATAATTGTCTCCTCTGTTGTTATTATTTCCATTTTAGAAGGCAACTCTAGCTCAAATGATTGAGACGATATAGATGATACTTCTTGAAGATATGCCCATCTTGAGGGATTACACTAATAAACTCCTTGAATAGTTCCTTGATCGTCCTCTTGTATGAGAGGTTTTTTGATCAATTGAACATATTATTGGATCTATGACTATATTAAAGACACCTTATAGAATGAACACCGTAGATCAGGAAGTGCTAAAGAAGTAGGTATAGAAGAATCTGGAGAGGGGGTTTAGATTCCTGAGTGCTTTACCATGGGGTTACAGTCCTCTTAATCAATAAGAAGGATAGGTCAATGAAACTCTGAATTTACTATTTTGAACTAAAAAAAATCAGGATAAAGAATAAGTATCCCTTTCCATGGATATATGACTTGTTTGATCAGATTCGTGGGGCCAATTATTTCTCCAAGGTGTACCTTTGGTTGTGATATCACCAATTAACGATGGGGAAGGAAGATATTTCATAGAATACCTTTCGAACGAGGTATGGAAACTACATGTTCATATTGATGCCCTTTGGACTCTCTATTTCTTTGCAAGTTTTCATGGATATAAGTAATATAGTCTTAATAGATTACCATGAAAAATTTGTGGTAGTCCTGATTGATGATATTCTGATATACTCCCAGAGGAAAGTGGAACATGAAGAGCATTTGAATAATGTGCTCATGAAGTTATGAATGGGGAAGATATATGAAATTTATAGTAAATGTGAGTTCACAATGGAATATATATCATTATTGATGAATGTTATCGCCCAAAAATAGATATATGTAGATCCTTCTATGGAAAAGGCATATGGAGTATGGACCAGGTCATCAACTGTAATGGAGATCAATAGAATCCTTAGTGTATAAGGGTATAATAGATGATTTATGGTGAACTATTCATGATTTTCAAACCCAATGAAAATGATTCCATGGAAGGGGGTGATGTTTTTATGGAATCGAGAATGTGATTAAACCATTATGGATCTCACAACGAGGCTTATCACTACACCAACACTCACACTCCCAATGAGTAGGGAACTATTTTTGGCGTAAAATGATGCTTCAAAGAATGTATTAGGCTTTGTGTTGATGAAAAATGATATATTGATAGCATATGAATCATGGTAGATGAAAATACACAAGTAAAACTATCCTAATAATTATCTTAAGTTGGCGGCTATGATCATTGTATTGAAAATCGGGTGGCATTATCATGGGGTGAAGTGTGAGATATATACTGATCAAAAGGGTCTCAAATATATATTATCACAAAAAGAGATTAAAATGTACCATCAAATAGGGTTAAATCTCATCATGTATTATGATTGATCAATCCACTACCATCCCAGTAATGAAATTATGTGGTGGATTCTCTATGTAGAAAGGATCAATCATCTTTATCAATGATGAGAATTGAAAAGAATATAATCTTCATAGATTTTCATAGGATGGATATTGGATTCCAAAAGGTAAGAACAACATCAATATGTTCTCAAATTATTTCAAATCCAACCCTCATAGAGAAAAGAAAGGATTCTCAATGAAAAGATGTGGAAAATCTGAAAATTTTGAAAGCTATCAGAAATGGGAAATCCTCATAGTTCAAGATTGATGAGAAAGGAGTTGTAATATTTGGGTCACAATTATTATTACCATTTGATCCATATATAAAGAAAGATATTTTAAATGATTCACATTTCTCAACCTTCTCTATTAACTAAGTAATAAACAAGATGTATTCAGATCTCTGACAGAACTTTTGGTGGGACAATATAAAAAAAGGAGATTGTTGAGTATCCATCAAAGTTCTTGGTATGTCATCTAGTGAAAGATAAATGGAAAAATGTATAATGTGATTATGGAACCAATACCCATACCAACATGGAAATGGGAGAATATCACCGAGTAATTTGTCACTAGAATTCCAAGAACATCTAGTGGAAACAGTTCTATATGGGTCATTGTGGATCATCTTACTAAGAAAACTCACATTATCGAAATTCAGGAGGAATTCTAATTAGATATACATGCAATGATATATATTAAATAGGTTTTAAGGGTTTAGGGTGTACCAATATCTATTATATCTGAAAGAGATCTGTGATTCACCTCGATTTTCTAGAAAAGGCTTCAATATGATCTAATCACTGAACTGAACATTAGTACAACCTGTCAATATCAAAATGATGGAAAATATGAGATAGCTCTTTAGACATTAGAATAAATGTTGAGATCATGTTCCATGCACTTAAAAAGAGGATGTGACCATCAAATTTCTATTGGATTAATTCTCCTACCACAACAATTTTCACTCTAACATCGGAATGACACCATATGAATCCCTTTATGGAAAGAGGTATATAACTCTAGAGTGTTGGGATAAAATCAGTGAGTGTAAGCTGCAAGGGCCTAAAATAGTCAAAGAAATGGTGTAGAAGGTTGAAACCATTATGTAGAACTTCTAGGAAACCCAAAGTCGATATAATTGTTATAATGACAAACATTCAAGGGACCTTGAGTTCAAAGTTGGAGACATGGTATTTCTCTACATATCCCCATAGAATAATGTAATGATTTTTGGGAAGAAATGAAAGATAATTCCTTGATACATCGATGCCTTTGAGATTCTTTATTGTGATGGATTTTTGGCCTATTCACTGGAACTTATACCTAACATGTATAAAGTACATGATGTGTTCTATATAACCCAGTTAAGAACTTACATACCAGATCCTTCACATATACTTTTTTTAGAGGTGGTATAGTTAGAGAATGATTGTTCTTATGAGGAGCATCCAGTGAAGATCATGTATCATAGAGATAAAGTCATAAATAATAAGGCAACTCACCTGGTCAAAGTACTGTGGTGGAACCATATGTATGAAGAGGCAAAAAGGAAACTATAGGAGGCAATAAAGGAAAATTTCATGCACCTATTTACAATGTAAAATGTAAAAATCATTAAGGGTGAAATTTCATAGGGGCAGAGGAATGTAACATCCTGATGACTAATAAATGGAAATTACCTTTATATAATTATTTCATATAATCACATGAAATCAAAACATAATAAAATAATAGGCACTATGTGACCATTAAACATAATTTGTCAACTTATGTGTCTTGAATTTCAAAATTTTAATATACACGGTTGCATTCTGGGTGACTTTTGTGGTCTGGTGGAACAAACATAATTTTTGGTGAAAAGAATCCTACCCTTAGGAATAGTAACCAACCCTTATGAATAGTAATATGACTGATTTGAATATTAAATCATCTAAAAGAATATTAACCTCACTCTTGAATAAATAAATAAAATGTAGTCATTTTACAAGTGATCATATGACCATAGTATATGTATTTTTATTTTAGTATGGAATAAATAATTAATTATAATTAATTAATTAATTTAAAATAAAAATTATTTTCTTAAATGGGGTTCATAAATTATTTATTTTATATATTTTGGTTTTAATACAATTTTATAAAACCATATGTGATTTTTTAAAGAATTATAAAATTAGTTATTATTTTAAAATCTATATTTTCATGTAAATGGTGATTTTAAATAAAAATTAATTTATTCATATATAGAGTTGTTTTTTTTGAAAAATACAATGTAGTTTTGCATTCTACACATTGGAAAATTGTTAGGGTGAATTTTTGTGATCTTCCTGAAATACATGAATTTTTGATGAAAAATGAAATGCGATAATTTACAAAATTAGATGAATACATTAATTATTTAGCCATGGGAGATGTTATAATGATGTAAGAACCATTTAATCAAACAAACAAGAACATATTACTATTTTTGGTCAAGTATTAATCACTCTTTCATATCTCATAAAAAATAATAAACTAATGTTTTAAATATTAAGAAAATCCTCTTTCCCTCTACTATAAAAACCACCCACACTCTCCTCTTCTCATCACTGCTCTCAAGTAATTTTCCTTGCTTAAATTCTGAAAAATATTACCCCATTCTCCTCCACCATGTCCAAAAGGACATGGTATCCTCTAAAGTTGAAATTATCTTCCATTAAGAGGCTCTCGAGGAAGATTAATTCAAGAGGTAAATTACACTTTTCAATTCTTTTACTTTCCTTTCAAAATCCTTTCTTTGGATTTCTATCCTTACCACTCCTCATCCAAATTTTATGAAACCTACGATAACTTATTTTTACATAAATTTTGTTATGTTTAGTAAATATGTTATTATTATCTCTCCTTTACCCTTATTCTATACGAATAGTAAAAATATCATCTGAGATGTAATTATTTACAGCATTCAATGATGATCAGTGTTCAATTTCCATTACCATATTCCATTCTGGTCTTGAAATCATTCATATGGTTAAAACAGATTATAATATATTTATTATTTATCATCTATGGTTCTATAATATTTTTTACTCATGTTTTTTATTTATAAAACAAAATGTGTTTGTTGTGATTAAAACCCACCAATTAACCCAAAAGGTTATCACTATCGTTTTTTATAATGAACCATATTCACTCCAGGTAACCAAATTATAGTTACAAACTTGTAATCTTCTATATGGTAAATAATATAACCCAAATTCTATTTAACCATATTCATTTTATGTTATTATCCATTCATTTATATATGTAAATCGACTAGGAACCAAATGGACCCGAACAATGAAATTGAACCTCAGAACCAATCAAAAAGGATATTAATGAACTAAAAAAGGTTGAAATAATAAATTAATTATAAAATAGGTTATGTAATTATTAATTAATAAACCTAATTTATTTATTTGGGTCTTTAATATCCAGTGGATAACACCATTGGACTTAAGGTAATGGATTTTACCTGGACTTCCATTATTCCTTTGGGTTGTTCTTACTCTCTTTTCACTCAAAAGAAATCCGATATTGAATTTATTTAAATTAGGTAATTTGTATTTATATATCACAAAACATGAATCAAAATAAATTAGTCATTCTATTTCAAGGAATTCATGCTTTTATGTGATTCCCTCTTCAATACTTCACGATATGAAAACCTGTTTTGAGGGAACTTCCCGATATTTTTCCCAATTTCAAAAGCACTGCACTATTAGTTTCAAGAATTTTTTTTATAAAATTAGTTATAATATTTTTAAAACCTTCTTGTTTCAATTATATATTTATATAAAATATTATTCTCTTTTCTATTTTTAATTCTATTTAGTATTTTCCATAAAACCTCACTAAAAGGTTTTAATGCTAAAATTTTATAAATACTCTTTTACATGGTATCACTTCTATTTGAAATAAAAAACCATGATATATAACTATGATTTTTCTCATTCCATTCCTTCATGGATACATTTATGACACGCCCATTAAATTATTCTTTATGACATGATTATGATACCCATTTGGTTTCATGGGTTCCCTAAATATTGTATATGATTTATTATGTTTGATTCATTATGTGAAAATCATATTCATGAACAACTAAAGATGAGTGCACCATGATTTTACTCCAATGAATTGGGTAAATTTGATTCACAAGAGATGTTTTTTGCAATATTGTTGGTAGTTAGCCTTGACATGTTCTGTAATATGAAACGGTCTTGGTGGTTAGTCATGACCTCTGATACTGTGTACAATGGTCTGTGTGGTTAACCTTGACTTGTACTCCTCTAAGTGAAATGAGCCTTCACTCATGCTAAATTCATGTTTTATTTTTCTCCCACATTACGATGAGTCCATGATTATAAGAAACCAATTTATGGTTCCATATGTTCTCTTATGTTTTGAGCCTTTTTATATCAGTATGTACTGATTCCGGGACAATGTGATAATGATTTATTCTTATTCTTATTCCTTTATTGGGATTTTTAGATCACCCCTTTTTCATATTATACATAGAGAATTCTATGATTATTTATGATCACAATGGAGGTTAGGATATTAATATAAATATTAAATAAATAAATGTATTATTTTATCACTTCTATGTAAATAGTCTTCAAAGAAACTACACATAACAATCCTTAGATGGTATTAAAATGTATAATTATTGGTAAAAATGTAATGTCATGTAAAAAATTATCAGTTCTCTATTTGATATGATTAGATCTAGTTCAATGGACTACCTGGGATATTGGGATCATAAAATTTCTTTAGTTGAGTTTTCATATAATAAATGCTTCCATTCCAGTAGAGAACCTGGATTAGAAAGTGAAGATAATCTAGAAACACATGAGGACAGCTTAGAGCATGTAAAAAATTTAAGTAGACAATAGGATGAATGATTTTTCTTTTGAAGTAAGAGATCATGTTTTCCAAATAATTTCACAATGGAAAAGTGTTATGCATTTTTGTATGAATGGAAATATAATTCAATGGTTCATTGGATGCAATAAAATCCTAGATAAAGTTATACCAGATTCAAAGTGAGTATCCTTTCCTCCATGTTTATCTCATGTAAAAAATGTTCTTCATGTTTTGATGTTGAGAAAGTTTATAACAGATTCATGTCTTTTCTTGACCCAAGAAGCAGTCCAGGTGGAGGAGAAACTTTCTTATAAAGATAAACCTATTCAGATTCTTGATTGTAGAGAGAAAGTATTACAGAATAAGGTTATCCACCAGGTAAGGGTTTTTCAGAGAAACTACATGTTTTAATAAAAACATTGGAATCTAAAAATTATACGAGAGAAAGGTACCCCCACTTGTTTAATAAGTAAATAAAATTTTTTGTACACAATTTGAAGACTGTGGGGAGAATATGTCCCCCAATGTTATAAAAATAAATTGAAATGAATAAAACATAGAATCTCTACATTATCAATCTTTTTTTATGGACATAGTTATAAACTAGCCATTAAACATAATTTTTTTACTTCTATGATTAGAATTTCAAAAAGCGAACATCCATGGTTGTGATCAGTATATTATTTAGAGTCTAATAGAACTAACTTGTTTTTTTGGTGAATAGTAACATGCCGTTATAAATATTAATATGAATTTTAATATGACCCTTATGAATAGTAAATAATAATATTATTATTATTTTTTATAAGGTTATTAGATAAGGAGATCATGATTAATTTTTCATTATGATATAAAATCAATTATAGTTTTGAAATTTTTTTATTTAATATAATTATAATCTTATTTAAAAACATTAATCAAATTTAGAAATTTATTTTCAAAAAAGGGATTATATTTCTGAATTATACCCATTATAAAATTGTTAGGGTGAATTTTTGGATTTTTCTAAAATACCTAAATATTTTTGAATAGTGAAATACATTAATTAACGAAATAGGCTAAATAAATGAATTTCTCAATCATGATTGAGTCATGGAACATGTAAATAGAATTTGGTTCAAACTCACATTCACTTATTACTATTTTCTGTAACATGAATATATATTATTCATATAATTTAGAAAAATATTAATCTAATGATTAAATAATATAAATCCCCTCCTCTCCTCCACTATAAATACCACCTTCACCCCCTCTTCCTCTCACGACACTAAATAATTGAGCCTTTTCTGCATTCTACAAAATACTATTCTTAATCCCCATACCCACATTCAAGACCTACCTATCTCACAAAAAGTCCAAATCCAAGGCCTTAAGGAGGATCTCAATGAGAAGATATCAAGAGGTGTAAATCCTCTTTCATTTTCTTATGTTTTCATTTCAATTACAAAGATTTTATTATAATCTATTCTCCTCCCATTATCAAAGAGGAATGAAAGCAACAAAATCATATATATTATTATGTTATATTGTTTATGGAAAAATTCATCAATTCACTTCTTTTTCAATTACTCTTATTCTAAAAGTAGAAAACAATGTATGTGATGTGTCGATTTACCAACATTATTGACGATGTGTTTTCAATTTCTATTAATTTATACAAAACTATTTATAAACCTAGATTACTGTTTGAAAATATATTTTTAATGGTATGATATATCCTATTTTATCTTCATAATTTTACATGCATACATCATATAATGTGATATAACAAAACTAGTTTTTGTTTATCAAAGATACACCAAAATAATATAAAAGGGTATCACTTGGGATTTATCTAATGATTCATCCTCAAACCATATAACCAAAATGATTTATGGAATAATATAATATTTTTGAAACATATGAATACTGTTTCATTCAACTTTTGGAATTTCATTTCCATATGTCTGGAAAAATAAATACAAATTGACCACAAAAATCATGTAAACAACTCACCCGAAACATTATAAGGAATAAAAAACTAATAATTAGAGGGTGAAATAGTGGTATGAAATGATCACATAAATTGTTATAAACATAAATATGTTTGTAACAACCCGAAATTTTGAATAAATCTTGTTTCCTAATTTTATGTGTTATTTTTTTTTATACTCAACAAAAATATTTCATTTGATAACATGAGTATAATTAAAATGATACTGTTGGTTTTTGACTTTTATATGACCATTGTTCAATATGACCACTGGAAACTAAACATTTTGATTATTGTCTCTATATACAAGTAATCTTGGTTAATTAATATAGAAAGAAGATTCGATGGCCTCACCCAGTAGTCTTGGACCAATCGAAGCCCATCTAACAGAACTTGGGAAGGAGGTAGCACCACTGGGCTATGCTCTGGACCAAACCCAAGATGAAATTCACCGTATAAAGCTAGAACGGGATCTCATTCATGAGAAGTTCAAAATGATAGAAATTACTACTCGTGCGATGTTGGCCGAGCCTCCCTCGGATTCTCTCACCTTAGCACACCTTACACTTAGGTCCTATGCTAGTGTGATAAGGGGCTATGTAAGGAGACCGTAACTGCCTTGTGTAATCCTTTGTTTTAAATAAAAATTGGGATTTTTACTTATGATGACCGGATAAATATATTATGCCTATTTTTGATGAATTTTAGAAAAAGGATATTTTAAAAATGGTTGTGTAAACCTTAAATAATTTAAAATGTGTAATGATTTTCGAAAAATTGTATTCTATAATTATGTTCAGTATGAAATTTAGAGTCTAATAAGATCAACATAATTTTTGATGAATAGTAAATTATGAATAGTTATTTTATGATTAGGATTAGTAATGTGTCCAAATGGATTAGTAATCTCACTTAAAGAAAGTATTAATATAATATAGGCACCTTGATTAAGTAATGTGATTCAATAAAATGGTTAAATAACGGTTTCATAAATTATTATTCAAGTATTAGTTTTTTCGGGTGAATAGTGTTTTTAATTAAAAATTGAATTAAAAATATTTAGATAATAATTTTTATAAAATGGATTTCATTTTTGAACTCAGAGCACTGATATTATGCTATAGTAATTTTTGGGGATTTTTCTGAAAAAAATGAATTTTCGGTGAATTGTGTTTTTATTTAAAAAATAAATTAAAAATATTTAGAAAATTATTTTTATAAAATGGAGTTCATATTTTTAATCAGAGCATTGATATTTTGTTAAGGTAAAATTTTGGGATTATTCTGAGAAAGTTGAATTTTCGATGAATAGTGAAAATACAGTTTTTAAGTTACGGGTGTTTAATGACATCATTAACTGATGTATTAAGTTTGTAATCAATATGTTCGAATTATTAATAGTGATATAAGGTATGAGGTGTCCCAAGTGGCCAATACCATGGCCAAATATCAGGGGAAAGCCCATGGTTTTTCCAAAACCACTAATGAGGTGTCCCTTTGCCATTAATGCCTTGTCCCCTCACTTTCCCTATAAATACCAAGACATCCTGTCATCCATTCGACTCCCCAGTCTCCCCCAACGATGTTCTGGTCTCATTACCTCCCAAGGAGTCCTACCATGGTGCCCCCAAGCCCTCAAGGTCCCAACCTTTGAGTTTTATGAGTTATGTTTTAAGGTAAGAGATCTGATCTCTCTCATTATTTTCAAGAAATCTCTTTTTTGTAATTTCTTTTATGCTCCATGTTCTTATGTTAAAGGGCGATATTTTAAATTCCTCTTACTTCCCTGTTCATGTTCACATAATGAGATATCCCCTATGAATATCATTATTTCTTTTTATGAAGTTTTAAGTGGAGCCGTTAGGCTGCCGAAATATTTGTAACAGATTCTTTCCCCCTTCTCATTTTTCAAGATCTATTATCATGTAAAGTATTTCAAGATACTTTTTATTATGTTGGGGTATGATCTCTAAATTTATCATACTGATATTTTATGATCATATGATGAGAGACCCCATTTGATCTCTTCAATTCAGTATTTTGAAGTTTTAAGTGGCGCTGTTAGGCGGCCGAACTTTTAAGTGGTTCTTCACCCTTCTCGTTTTGAAGTTCTCCTTTCATGTAAATTATTTCATGTTCCTTTATGTTATGTTGGGGTATGATATCTATATCTATCATACTGGAATATTATGTTCATATGATTAGAGACCCTATTTTATCTCATCAATTCATTTTTTGTTGATGTTTAAGTGACGCTGTTAGGCCGCCGAATTTTTAAGGGATTCTTTCACCCTTCTCCTTTTCAAAGTTCTAATTCCATGTCAAGTCTTCCAAGTTCCTTTTTATTATGTTGGGGTATGATATCTATATCTATCATAATTATCTTTTATTTTCATATGATGAGAGACCATATTTGACATCATCAATTCATTTTCTGTTGATGTTTATGTAACGCTGTTAGGCTGCCGAAATTTCATAAGAGAAATCTTATTTTTGTCTTCTTTTCATGTTCTTCATTTCATATGGTATATTTTCAAATTTCATTACCATGTTATTAAATCCCTTATATTCTGTCCCTCTCCCATTTTATGGGGAATTTATGATTTTTTGACCCATTTCCCCTCTCTTTTCAATGTTTTCTAAAACCCTGTAACGTAGCCGTTGTGCTGCAGAATTTTCATCTCAAAATGCCTCTCTATTTTTATCAAAATCACTTCATGTTATTAAGTGAATACTCAAATATCTTATTTATACAGGTTTATTCACATATATACAAAAAAAATTTATTTTAAATTCTTGGATTTACATACATGAAACCTGCTCTCCCCTTCCATGGGTTTAAAGTGACATAAATATCATGTCTTTAAAGCAGTTTTTAAAACGTTATTATTATGAAATGAAACCCATTTATTTTATGCTATATGGGTTATTTATGAAATTTTTGATGATGATATATGTGGATAACATTATAATAAAGGCAAATTTAAGGGTGCGCACTGATAGCGCTCCAATGCAATGGGTAATGATGTAACCACTAGAGATTACAATTTTCACGATACCTTGGTGAATAACCTTGGTAATTTTAAAATGACACCTTGGGGATGGGCCTTGGTGATATGTTCATGATTTTCTATGTTAAATGATGTAGCCACATTTTCAAGTTATGAAAAATGTTTTTATTATTATGATATGCCTCCTTATTTCATTCTCATGCCTTAAATTTCTTTTTCATGACCTTATTGAAGTATCTCAAGTTCACATGTAAAATGTTTCTATTGTTTTCCTTACTGAGAGTTTTGCTCACCCTTTCTTTTGATGTATGCTCCCAGTTTATGTGATGCAGTAATGAACCTATGATGAACATGAGGAGAAGCCTTTCAAGTGTTTTAGAAGAATGTTTTATGTTTTCATGTTTAATGTTCCTGGTTTCCAAGACACTAAACCTTAAAGATCCTCAGTTTTGTATAATGTAATGAAAGTTTATGTGATAAATAGGCGGGATGCTATAGTTGGTATCAAAGGATGGTTTAGTTATTGGTGGAAATTAGGATATGAAAAATCTAGGAAGAACCCTATAGAAAAGTTTAAATATTGGAAATCTTCATGGTATTTTGGTGAGTATTGAGTAAGGGGTTTCCAAGAAAATACATCCTTGTCTGGATACGAGCAGGTAGAGGTGGCTTTGGCATATATGTACATAGGGGTAAAACTTGAAAACACCGCTTTGCGCTAGACTTGAACGGGAACTGGTACACGACAATGGGCCTTGCAGCACTCTTGGTTACGACACTCCCGGGGATATGCTTTGGTAAATTCATAAGCTTAGTATGAACCATTATTAAAGGAACAAGGATAAAACAAAATAAAGATTCACATAAGAATATATGATCATGGATAACCTAGATTGGAACCTATGGTATCACAAGTTAGGATATACTTTTATTCTACATGTTTATCCTTTTATGCTTAATGTTTCCTTTTCATGCTTATTAGCTAAGTAGATAAGCCCCTAATTATAGTTTCTTTTCTTAGTTAATGGCGGGAAATGGAAGAACATGTCCCAAAAACCAATGTGATAGGAAATGCGACGATTGTCGTATTAATATGACAAAGGTGATTAGGGGATTAAAAGATGATTATTATTTTGGAATACGTTCACTATTTTATGGACCCTATATAATCGAGGTAAATAGATTGCTAAGGTATTTTAATTGAGTAAGGTTGACTTATATTTTGAAGAATCGATGAATTTATGGTGGACTTATAGTAATTTAGGTTACTTATGGGAATGATTAACCTATCTTGGGTAAAATATATTTAGTTTAGATAATTTTGTTATAAGATGTTAGGAGTGGTTGATGTTGTTTGGAGATGAACAATGAAATTTATTTTGGAAGACTATGTTATCAAATCCTTCTTGTATTTGGGTTTCAATCTTAGTTTGGTTTATTTTGAAGAATTTTAAGGACCGTTATTTATGGGATGGTCTATGATGAAATTTGGGTATTACCATGGAACATTGAAGATTTAAAATTAGTTTCCATTCCTATGGGATTCATCCTTTTTGAAGAGTTGTTTAACCTTACCCTTTCTGTTTTTGGGATAATGTTTAAAGATATAAGAACTAGATAGTTAATCTTTTGTGGATTATGAGATTCTCTAGAAGATGATTCTTGTGTTTTGATGAGACCAAGTAGTTTTGAATGCTCATCGTTTGGGTGAAAAGATTAGTTTTGGTAGAATCTTATTAAATGGTGAAACTCTACATGAAGGTAGATATATTTCCTTATGTTTTTGTTCTATGTTGTAAATTAATTCCTCAAAATTATGAAAAGGAACGTAAAAAAACGTTGTTGGTTTACGTTTCCTACTAGGTAATCAAAAATCATTTACACACATTATATGTTTGGGATTTTATTATGGTTAACATTCTACTAATCATGTTCTCGGTCACTCTCCCTCAAAACTTGACCCTTTGTTTTCCCATCCATGTCCATGTTTTCCTACAAGTAATCTTAGCATGGGCTAACTCGGGTGACCTTCATACTTCCCTTTCATTCTTTTAAAGTAATAGTTTTACTGACTCCTTTTCCGATGTGGTATTTTCAATGAAATTTCAAAACCTAATTTTAAAAAATTGCGAGGACGCAATTTCTTAAGGGGGGAAGATTGTAACAACCTGAAATTTTGAATAAACCTTGTTTCCTAATTTTATGTGTTATTTTATTTTTATACTCAACAAAAATGTTTCATTTGATAACATTAGTATAATTAAAATGATACTGTTGGTTTTTGACTGTTATATGACCATTGGTCAATATGACCACTGGAAACTAAACGTTTTGATTATTGTCTCTAAATACAAGTAATCTTGGTTAATTAATATAGAAAGAAGATTCGATGGCCTCACCCAGTAGTCTTGGACCAATCGAAGCCCATCTAACAGAACTTGGGAAGGAGGTAGCACCATTGGGCTTTGCTTTGGACCAAACCCAAGATGAACTTCATCGTATAAAGCTAGAACAAGATCGCCTTCGCGAGAAGTTCAAACTGATAGAAATTACTACTCGTGCGATGTTGGCCGAGCCTCCCTCGGATTCTCTCACCTTAGCACACCTTACACTTAGGTCCTTTGCTGGTGTGATAAGGGGCTATGTAAAGAGACTGTAACTGCATTGTGTAATCCATTGTTTTAAATAAAAATTGGGATTTATTCTTATGATGTCCGGATAAATATATTATGCATATTTTTTATGAATTTTAGAAAAAGGATATTTTAAAAATGGTTGTGTAAACCTTAAATAATTTATAATGTGTAATGATTTTCGAAAAATTGTCTTCTACAATTATGTTCAGTATGAAATTTAGAGTCTAATAAGATCAACGTAATTTTTGATGAATAGTAAATTATGAATAGTGATTTTATGATTAGGATTAGTAATGTGTCCAAATGGATTATTAATCTCACTTAAAGAATGTATTAATATAATATAGGCACCTTGATTAAGTAATGTGATTCAATAAAATGGTTAAATAACGGTTTCATAAATTATTATTCAAGTATTAGTTTTTTCTGGTGAATAGTGTTTTTAATTAAAAATTTAATTAAAAATATTTAGATAATTACTTTTATAAAACGGATTTCATTTTTGAACAAAGAGCACCGATATTATGCTATGGTAATTTTTGGGGTTTTTTCTAAAAAAATGAATTTTCGGTGAATAGTGTTTTTATTTAAAAATTAAATTAAAAATATATAGAAAATTATTTTTATAAAATGGAGTTCATATTTTTAATCAGAGCGTTGATATTTGGTTAAGGTGAAATTTTGGGATTATTCTGAGAATGTTGAATTTTTGATAAATAGTGAAAATACAGTTTTTAAGTTACGGGTGTTTAATGACATCATTAAATGATGTATTAAGTTTGTAATCAATATGTTCGAATTATGAATAGTGAGATAAGGTATGAGGTGTCCCAAGTTGCCAATACCATGGGAAAATACCATGGTCAAGCCCATGGTTTTTCCAAAACAACTAATGAGGTGTCCCTTTGCCATTAATGCCTTGTCCCCTCACTTTCCCTATAAATACCAAGCCATCCTCTCATCCATTCGACTCCCCACTCTCCCCCAACGATGTTCTGGTCTCATTACCTCCCAAGGAGTCCTCCCATGGTTCCCCCAAGCCCTCAAGGTCCGAACCATTGAGTTTTAAGAGTTATGTTTTAAGGTAAGAGATCTGATCTCTCTCTTTCTTTTCAAGAAATCTCTTTTATGTAATTTCTTTTATGCTCCATGTTCTTATGTTAAAGGGTGTTCTTTTATACTCCTCTTACATTCCTTTTCATGTTCACATAATTAGAGATCCCTTCTTACTCTCATTATTTATTTTTAGGATGTTTTAAGTGGTGCCGTTAGGCTGCTGAAATTTTTGTAACGGATTCTTTCTCCCTTCTCATTTTTCAAGATATATTATCATGTAAAGTATTTCAAGTTCCTTTTTATTATGTTGGGGTATGATCCCTAAATTTAACATACTTATCTTTTATGATCATATGATGAGAGACCCCATTTTATCTCTTCAATTCAGTATTTTGATGTTTTAAGTGGCGCCGTTAGGCTGCCGAACTTTTAAGTGGTTCTTCACCCTTCTCGTTTTGAAGTTCTACTTTCATGTCAATTATTTCATGTTCCTTTTTGTTATGTTGGGGTATGATATATATATCTATCATATAGGACTCTTATGTTTATGTGATGAGAGACCCTATTTTATCTCATCAATTCATTTTTTGTTTAAGTTTAAGTGACGCCGTTAGGCTGCCGAATTTTTAAGGGATTCTTTCACCCTTCTCCTTTTCAAAATTCTAATTCCATGTCAAGTCTTGCAAGTTCCTTTTTATTATGTTGGGGTATGATCTCTATATCTATAATACTGATCTGTTATGTTCATATTATTAGGGACCCTATTTGACATCATCTATTCATTTTTGGTTGAAGTTTATGTAACGTTGTTAGGCTGCCAAAATTTCATAAGAGAAATCTTATTTTTGTCTTCCTTTCATGTTCTTCATTTCATATGGTATATTTTCAAATTTCATTACCATGTTCTTAAATCCCTTATATTCTGTCCCTCTCCTGTTTATGGGTCATTTATGATTGTTTGACCCATTTCTCCTCTCTTTTCAATGTTTTCTAAAACCCTTTAACGTAGCCGTTGTGCTGTAGAATTTTCGTCTCAAAATGCCTCTCTCTTTTTCTCAAAATTACTTCATGTTATTAAGTGAATACTCAAAGCTCTTATTTATATAGGTTTATTCACATATATACAAAAAATTTCTATTTTAAATTCTGGGATTTACATACATGAAATCCGCTCTCCCCTTCCGTGGGTTTAAAGTGACGTAAAGATCATGTCTTTAAAGCAGTTTTTAAAACGTTATGATTATGAAATGAAACCCATTTATTTTATGCTATATGGGTTATTTATGAAATGTTTGATGATGATATGTGTGGATCACATTATAATAAAGGAAAATTTAAGGGTGTGCCTTGATAGCGCTCCAATGCATTGGGTAATGATGTAACCACTAGAGACTACAATTTTCAAGATACCTTGGTGAATAACCTTGGTAATTTGCAAATGACACCTTGGGGATGGACCTTGGTGATATGTTCATGATTGTCTATGTTAAATGATGTTGCAACATTTTCAAGTTATGAAAAATGTTATTTTTATTATGATATGCCTCCTTATTTCATTCTCATGCCTTAAAGTTCTTTTTCATGACCTTATTGAAGTTTCTCAAGTTCAAATATAAAATGTTTCTCTTGTTTTCCTTACTGGTCTTTTTTCTCACCCTTTCTTTTGATGTATTCTCCCAGGTTATGTGATGCAGTAATGAACCTAGGATGAACATGAGGAGAATCCTTTCAAGTGTTTTAGAAGAATTTTTTATGTTTTCATGTTTAAAGTTCCTGGTTTCCAAGACACTAAATCTTAAAGATCATCGGTTTTGTAAAATGTAATGAAAGTTTATGTGATAAAGAGGTGGGATACTATAATGTTTCTTTAATATTTTAATAAAACTATATTAACCATTATAATGGAGTTTTAGAAATGTTGGATGTAAGACAAATCTGAGGTAAGAGAACTCTTAACCCATTTTCCATTCCTTGGGCTAGCCTTATACTTCATTAATTATGTGAAATTCAAAAATTTTGTGTGATGAATTTTGTTTAAATTATATTTAATAGTGTTTATTTATAGTTCATATACATATTATATACACTCAATTAAGTCTCAATTTAATTAAATGATATTTTTATGGAGATTTTATTTTAAAATCCTATTTTAAAATTCCATTTTAGAAAATTAAAAAGAAATGTTTTTATGCAATTATTCATGTTGTATGATTACATTTTGATTCTTGGTAATTGATTATTATGAAGGGTGTGACCTACATATCCCTCAAATTCATTAGTTATATATATTTTGTGGTTCGACATTGTGGTTACTCCAAGTGTAACTATGATGGTTACACAAGAAGGTAGCTGTGAGGGATACATTCTAAAGTAACTGTGACGGTTAAAAATAATAAGGTTGTCGAGATGGTCACAATATTATGTATATATAGAATCAAGATACATTTATTTTTATAATTATGTTCTTATTTTTTCATAAATATCCCTAAAATCTTGATTTTCACAAAGTATATATGGGTTACAACTATGTCTTTTTGAAAATGATTTCATAAGTTGACAAGTATTCCAGGACTAATGTTTTATGTCCACATTTGTATATCGATTAACGATATTTTCTTTATCATCCTATGTTTTTAAATGATTTTCATAGATTATAATGATGTGAAAGACAAATAAAAATTCCATGTCAAATATTAAGATTATTTTTCTACGAAGTCATGTTTTACTTGAAATGTTTTATGTTTTTGAAGAAATGGATACTGTTTTTTGTGGTATCCACTATGTATTAATGTGTAATTTTATCTTTTTATTTTGTCCTAAATATATAAAACACTAACATTTAAAATAATTCATTGTGAATTTAAGTATGTTCTTGACTAAAATTCAAGATTGTGTAATGTAATTTGGTCATGTCCTTATAGATAATCTACAATACCAGACTTCATTCTTTCCCCCAATAATAACTGTCTCATGTCATGATACATCTTTATTGTATCCATATGAATGAACCACAAATAACTATGCATATTATTTCAAAATTATCTCTTCATAGATACTGAAATTAAAAAATTATCCCCACAACATAGAATTCCATATGAAGGAATAAACCAACCAGAAACTTTCTCACCATCATAAGGGGTTTTCCAATGTTATCTAAACTCGCAATCTTGAAACTAAACCTAAATAATAGACCCAATGATAGAAAATAACAACTAATAATTGTTCAAAACCATGAATGAAATATCTTCTGATGCTTCTAGACGTATCTAAGCAGAGAGTACTATATAGTTGAAATCCTCCTTTGATTCCAAAATATTCTTTGATTGTACATTCTTTCTGGGATAATTTCCAGCAACATTCTTATTCCTAGGGGTGTAGGCGAAGTCAATGTAAAATGTATAAATACATTCCACCCACATTATATGTCAAATATTAAAGTATTTATGTGATAATATATATCCCAAACTCTTATGATATGACACAAATATCAAACTCTCTCCGAATAGAAGGTTCCACCAACCCTTATGTGAATGAATAACAACAACAAGTTCTAAATCATGAGTGGGACAATTCTTTTCATGTGGAAATTTCTGATGTGATATATAATCCACAACATGATTTTCCAACATAATCATATTGCCTAGAATATCCCAAAAAAGAATCAAAGTAGATGATTTACCATATACCAGGATTAGATATGATCAGAATGGGAGCCAACATTAGAAGTCATTTCAAATCATCAAAGGAAGACATTTATTTTCCATCACACACGTGTTTTACCCCCTTTATTGAAGAGAGTAATAATATTTGAATCCATATTTGAGAAATTAATGAATAAAACTTGATGGTATCTAGAAAGGCTTGGGAAGCACTAAATCTTAGAGACATTTCATAGTTCCTATCATGGAAAGTCAACCTTCACATTCTCAGGGTAAAGAAATAATAAATTATCAAAAGTCACATTCCTTAATAATTTCACATATTAGTTTCAGAAACTAAATTTATAAATTTTTTAATACAAATGTTGACACCTCATGATTTCCAAAAATACTGAAATGTTTCTTGTTCTCACACATGGATCTTGAATAAACCAAAATATCATAAAAAACTAGTCAAAAGATTTCATAATACTCATGAAATATTTGGTTCATCAAATTCATAGATTCTACGTGGGAGTTAGTCAAACCAAAAGGAATCGCAAATATTAGTAATGACCATACAATCTCATGAAATCCAAATTCATTATATAAAACATTAAAACATAGTTTTGATGGTATCTAAACTGAAGATCAATCTTCAAAAACAACCATTCTGCCTTCAACTGGACAACTAAGACATCTACATGGGGAAATTGATACATATTTATATTCATCACCTAATTCAACTAATTATATTCTCTACACAATCATATTGAACCGACTACATTCATGGTAATGGTAATAGAAAATCCCTAATTCAAAATTGTAGGGTAATGGAAAATTTTACCATCAGATCATCTAGATAAATCTTCTGCTTTTTTAACTGTACTAGTTCAATATTATATGAGGGTATTGAAATTGGTTTCATACCTATAACCATGTCAATTAAGAACTATAACCCCATAAACGTAGGAATACCTAATAATATTTGTATAAAAACATTTAAAATATCCTGAAAAACATCTTCATTATCAATAAAATAAGATATTTCATCATGATGTACTAGTAAAAGAGATAATAAACACTTGAGCTCTATAATGGAAGGTTATGCATGGAATAACCTTGGTTTCCACTCTCCTAGAAACACCTGAGGTCCCCCATCTATAGAAAAGTATAATACACACCGACTAAAATAATCAATATTAGAAAAAATGAGGAATAATCTAATACACCACAATGATGATATCAAATAGATCCCGCATGATAATTAGGAAAACCTAGAAAAATTCTACATCTTCTATTAATAGTGAATAACAGAGACATTAAAAAACATTAAATTTCCTCTTCCCAAGTGGTAACACTATCTTCATAATAATGGAAATGTGCTTTGTCAAATGTTTGAGAATATAAATAAATAGAGAACAAATATATTAATGGTATCAATTAATATGACACAATTAATTCACTAAATGAGATGCAATAAGGATTGTATCTAGTACTATTGTGGGTCCCGTATCATCAACCATAAAAAACTCATCTATTGCATGATGTTCTTCACTCATGAGGCCTATGGATAGATCCTTATAGTAAATAAGGTATTTGACTACACCACAGAATCATTTGGATATGAGGATCCTTGAAAATAATGTTATGTGGTCATAGCCAAATAGAATCACTATTGATGGTTGTATCTTCTTCTACCATTACTCACGTTTGAATGAGTCAAACAATAATGATGTGTGTGTCCCTATTTGAAATATTGATAGGATGTTAGAGGGAACATTGTTATCTATAACTGATGTTGTGGAGGATTTTTTGGTGGTAGAGAACTACCTTCAATACCCCTTTAATACTCATGTCACTTCCAATTATGTCCTTATATTACACTTAGGCTTCCACTAGGTTGAAGAGATGTGGTAGAATTCCCACCCATTAATTATATATCTATCTCTTCCACCATTGCTCTACTATTTTTAAAGGTTGCCGACAAAGCATCATTTATTATTAAAGTAAATCAAAGACCACTTTTACTATGTAGAGGGAGACCCATTACATAGCCACAAGGCCTAATGGGCATTTAGCCAGTTACAAGGACCATATGAAAAAATTTGTGGCACAAGGACCATTCAATGAATAGTCCTACTACAGTACCATCCAGCTACAGTACCACATAGTACCCATTGCTGCTACAGTACCCTACCACCGCTATAGTGACCTGTCGCTGCTACAGTGCCCGCTGTTGCTACAGTACCACCACTGCTACAGTATGCTACAGTACATGTTCCCAAGGGGTTTTCATTCCCCATTTTTCATGTAGGATTAATGGGTGCTTACAACTAAGCCAAACCCCCACTACCATCATTTCTCTACATAACATCACTATATAGGTTTATAACATTTGTATAAATTCTATTCACTCTAATATCCAACTTAAAACCCCACTACTACTACTAATACACAATCTTATCATTCATTACTACATTCATAGAAAACTAAATCATATGTACAAATTGATCTATGTACACTAACATTGAACACGATCCCTACTATAAAAAGATAATCTCGAGAGACTTTTCCATCATAAGATAATTAAAATAAACGGTTGGAATGAGATAGTCTAAAAGCCTTTTTATCCAATCCCACATGTTTATCTAACTATATCATGGAATCCAACCATCTTGTGTATAAACACTTCCTACATTACCATGATATCCTAATGTGTATCCAAGAAATCGAATATCGGGTAAATTGTTTCTTGATGGTACACCACCACTTATAGTACATACATTACTCTATAGGTTGGTGGATCCCCATTTAGTAACTACCATGATCAAACATCTTCTTCTACATCCCTAGGAAATACCCCAACAATTACATTCTGGATTTGTGGTACAGTCTGTCTATAGTGTGAGGTGCTCGGTTTATAGTCTTTATAAAATTCTGATCCAAAGGAAAATTCCCTTGAAGATTGTCCACTACACCCTCCAATAGAGACTATGTAATATGCCTCAAAGGAAATTAAAATCAAAATGAAAATATAAGAAGTGATAAAAGAATTGAAAAATATCCATTCTATCAATAAAACCATAAAAAATTTAATATTAGGATAAAAAACTCAAAATAGGATACCCACATACCAATATCCCTTAGTAGCATGAGTCTTTTCAAGAAAAGAGCTAGCCATACACTCACCATAACCTACCCCTGAAGTATCAAATTCCATTCTCTAGTATAATATATTCCCAAAACTGAGCACCAATCCTACCAATCTGATACTAAACTACAACAAACTGATCATGTAACCCACCAAAATTGGCATTCGACCCTACCCATCATATATTCCATGGGAATTATCAATCACCATGGGCTAGTGATGATCTACCAAGATTTAAAAACAAATAGAAGGAATATTTTTCCTCATCCTGAAGCAGAAAAAATGACATATATACACCCAAATTAGGAAGAAACAACAAAACAGAAAAATAGAAAATATGTTCCACATGAAAATAAATCAATAGAAGTGATACAACCAAAAATGTAGCTAATAAAACACCGATGAATTA
This sequence comes from Viscum album, assembly GCA_963277665.1. NCBI lineage: Eukaryota > Viridiplantae > Streptophyta > Magnoliopsida > Santalales > Viscaceae > Viscum > Viscum album. The sequence continues at coordinate 915,992,413 of OY728150.1, forward strand.
TTCCAATCACAACGAAAAAAGTAAAGGAAGATAAATAGATACTCCATGAGAAAATCAAACAATAAACCATTATCTCCACACTAGCAACCCAACATATTACATAGAGACATTTCCACCTCATAGTGGTACCTTTCCATTCTCTACATCGAATGACATATCAATGTCTGTACACCACTAAATGGGTCTGTAGGGTTTGAACTAACTGGAATAGTATAATCCCACCTAGTTGTGCCAAAAAACTTCTATTTAATAATACCATCATGATAAGATCTAAATAAAACATGACTATATAATGAGTTAAGTAGATTTTTTACCAAAACCATGTTAAAACATTCCCATTTTTACATTGTTTCAAATCCTTCTAAAATACGTTCAATTCCATGTAAAAAAGGTTTCAAGAACATGTAATAATATTCAAGGATTATCACATATATCAAATTAGGTAATCAAATACAAGAAGTATAACTAAAAAACACAAGTAACATGATGCCAAGGATAACTATTGGCCATTCTATATAGAACACTCATTCCCAGACAATATCATTCACCCACAAAAAATCTCTATAAATATAAAAAACTATATATTTGAGGAACACCCTAGAAATTTAGCACCCTAATAGTGTATAATGACTACAAAAAAATGGACCTAGAAATAAAAATAACAACACATGAGTGAACACCCAATGTTATTAATTTAATGTTTATATTACTACAATTTCCAGCTAAGTAGCCATGGCTTCTGATGTGCTACATTTTCAAAACAATTTAGTCAAAACCCTATACGAAATCCATTTGAAAAACTCATTTCACCATTATTTAGAATCATATTCCAAAACATTAGGGTATCCTGAGAGATTAGGTCACAGATTTATTATAGAAAACACACCCACTGCACCACAACTAACAAAGATCCATCCCCCAAAGGAGGATCACATAACACATCTACAAATGATCCAGAATAAAATCACCCCAAGATCATCATATATATAAATTTTAGGAAATTGAACTACTTTTCCCAATGGAAATGACAAAAAAAATATCACAAAATGAGGGATCATAAACACATCCAACATGAAAATAAATTTCTAAATGAAATTATTTGAAAGGATTGAAGGCCGACAAAATCTTCAGGAGAGATAAAAAGTTTTTTAGGAGAATATTTTTCCAAAAATGAAAATAAAATATTATTTTCATTATGGTTAAAACTTATAGACCTTTATCATTCATGATACGAAAACCTTTCACAATATAAATTTATGGATATACATGATACTATGGAAAAGGCATCACCCCAGATTAAAATTTACTTTTCTAGAACTTTTCACAATGTGAACCAGTTACATAGATTATGAAATTTTCACACACTAAATGAGATCATGGAATCTTACCCATTGAAATATTCACCTCACAAGACATGTTCATAATATGAAATTTTCTATTAGACAGATCACCATCAATATTCTGTAGAAAAAAAACATGAACTACCACCGATTCATTAAAATCTTGGTGAAAAAATTCAAAATTCTATTGATACATTTATAAGTGGAATCAACTAACTCATTAAAACATCCATCCATTACCATTAGGTAATTTCCACCAAATAACATTTTCTATCCTTAAATGTACTAAAGCGCACCTAAAGAACAAGTGAAATGAAAATATAGATGATAAATTAATGAATGAATGTAATGGTGGGTTACTTGTCTTATAATGTATTTGTACAAGAATACCTATCTATATCAGTTATTTCATTCAGTTCAGGATAAACATGTTTTTTTTATAAAATAATACATTTAGTAGTAAACAAATATCCATTTGAAATTTAACTACTTAATTTTTATTAAAAATATTTTCAATACTCTCCCTTTTAGGAGATGGAGCATTTTTGACTACCAATAGTGGTCTCAAAATCCTTTTTCTGTGACATGAGAAACCTCCTTGGGGTTTATTTTTGGTTGTCCAAACATGTAATGTTACTATGGAATTTTATTGACTACCAATTGTAGTATCTATATTTTATGGACTTATTTTAGTGATCACCGTGACATATAAATTTCATCCCATGATTATTATGAGACACCATAATTGGTTATCAGTAAAACATATTAGGGACTTCTAAAGGTGAACATGAATATTTAGTAAATGAAAACAAAAAATTGTTAATAAATATTTGTGACCTCTAATTGTGGTCACTAATACCACTATTTATGAAAATAAATTATATTTTAAATTTTATAAAAAACCTTCGATATAATACATTAAAAAAATATTATATTATAATTTAACACAAAAACCATATATAAATTTAATCCCAACAATTCGAGTCAAACTGAACACTTGAAACATAACACTACTAAATAAAACATAGGATCTTATATGTAAATCATCCACCTAAGTCATAAAACACAAGAATATAGAATACAAAAGAAGGAATGATCCAATCAAAAAATGTCCTAAAAATGTTTTTTCTTGATAAAACATGCTAAGATAAGTATCACCATCCCAGAACAAAATACTCACCTATATTAAAGATTACATACAATAAAATTCAATCACATAATATAAATTTGAAAAATTAAATGTGTATAATTAATATTGATAAATAATTTTGTAACACTACATATAAATTAATTTAATATATATTAAATATATTTCATAATAAATATTTCATAGAACACTAAAATATTAATTTTATTTCAATAGTTGTGATCTATAATATTATTATATCAATAATTAATTGTAATGAATTATCATAATGATAACAAATATCTAATTGAAATAACAATCGATCATATAAACTAATTGATTAAAACATAACTTATAATACCTATTTAAATCATTTTTAGAAATAAATGTACAAAAATGTGGAATTATTATGTTGAAATAATGTAGAAAATCAAAATAGATGTCATAAATATTGTAGATCCAAATTAGATAATGTTAAAATAGATATAAAAACATATCAAAAGAACATAAATGTTTTCAGTAAATAAATTAAATAGTAGATGCAATGTACAAATAATATAAAAGTACCATGAAACTCAATTATGAAGAAGGATAAGTAGTCATTCTTATAAAATAAAAATTACAAAGGGATATATTCTATATTTTTTCTTAACAAATTAAAAAAATTTATGGTAAGGTAGATAAATTTAAAAATAAATCCATCATTATACTTTCCAAAAAAATTAATTATCAATTTATTCATGTTTGGATCTAAAAAATATAGTAATTTTTCATTTTATAAAATATAATTTCAAAATAAAATTAATTATGTAAATGAGAGGCATTTTATCAATATATGAACATCAAAAAATAGTTGGAAAATATGTTTTTTTGCATTTCTAGAAAATTAAAATTCAATAGTACTGACTTCATAAAATTTAATAATTTTTCTTAATATCTAAAATAATTTATATGATACTTGTAATATGTGTTTTGTAATTACTCCAAATTGAAAAAAAACATAACCTCCCTCAAAGTAAAAAAATTTGATATAATAGTAAATTTCAAATAATTCACGTTATTTCATAAAATTTTATAATGGAATTCCAATGATCAGTGTTCTATATTTTGAATAACTCCCAATATATCTAGATAAAATATAATCATACCCACCATGCAATATATGAAATTACAATATGTCCAACATCTAGTCTATTATGATGTTGGATTTAAATAAAATGCAAGAAAACAACATCAATCTAAAAAATGCATCATTGTATAGACTGTTAAAAACCCTTAAAATAAATGAACTCCCAAAAGGAAGGAAATTGAATGAACTAATGGTTGGTTTTCCAAATTTAATTGTCCATGTTTCCAGGATAAAAATTCATGGACCATAATATGCATGTGTTTCTTGATTTTTTTTGAAGAATCCATAATTTAATAATCTACGAACTCCTTAAAGTGTGATAAAACTACATAATATTCAAGAAGCATTCCTATTATACAATCTAATATGTAAGAAAATATAAAATTAAAATATTGGTTAATTTTATTCACGATGTTCTTTGTGACAATACTTCATGTTGTCCTTTATTTACCAATAGAAAAAGGGAATATGTATTTAAGAAATTTACAGTACACATCACATTTAAAAAATGAACTGTTCAATAATAATTATTGAATGGGAATTTTTGGTCACTTAATTTTGTGATTATATTCCAAAATTATATTTATATATGTTTCTGAATCCAAACAAAAGAAAAATTATTTTAAAAATATAATTATCATAATGTGTCATCAAAATTTAAAAAAATATGTTGTCAAATTGTAGATTATAGTTAATTCTAGATCATCATTTTATATAGAATCTAGAATCAAGTACTATTAATATAGATTGACTATTAACTAAATTTTATTTGGATACCCAACAAAAATATTTAAATATTTGTTGAAAATATACTAATAATGAAAAAATGAAAGGTTTCTGTGATTTTTTATACAATAAAAACATTAGTGGTGATGATTAAATTAACCAACCAAAAATAAATATTGAATTTTCAAATTCTACAAACCACACATTTGAATTGAATTTTACCTATATGTATTTGTAGGAATCAATTTCATAGTTCAAACATGAACACTAGACCAAAATCACCAAAAAATACCCCCAATATTTAAAAATTAAACCCCTTTATAAAATATTTTAAACAAAACCTAAAAAAATAATTTAATATTTTTAATTATTCAAATAAAAATCATCAGAAGAGATTTATTTTTTTCATAACATACTAAATCTTGCTCAAAATAAAATGAAATTGAAAATTTACCTTTACTTTAAATCTCAATTTAAAAAATAATATCCAATTAGAGTATTTAATATAAATTCCAATTATATATAAGCAATAGAGATTATTCTGTTATATAGAAGATATGAAAAAAACATTCAAGTTACATATTAGATTACCATGAATTCATAATAAACCATATCAATGAAATTAATGATGTAGATTTAAATCTAATACTTTTTTATATCAAATAATGTAACAAACTTAATCAAATGAAATAATTATTATAATTCTTAGTATCTCACTACATATAAAATAATGTTTAAATATTATTATGGAATAATTATGTACATTATATAATTAAATAATTTTTAAGAATTATTTTTAAATATTAATATAATTAATATAAAAAATGCTTCGTTATATAGTAAGAAATTAAAAATAGTTCCCCAGATTTGATAGCTTCTGGTTAAAAATATTTTGAAACATCTTAAGAAATTAAAAACCTTATTACTGAGCACATCATCAACAGAACTAATTATAAAATAAAGATTAAAATATACAACCTAACTAAAAAAAATTATTCAAACTTATTTGAGGTTTTAAAGGAATTTGAAACATTTATATGATTTTTCTGTCTTTATATTAAAAATATTTCAAATCCTATGATTTATAGATAGTACCTAAGTAATTTCATAAAATAAGAAATATTCCATAAGGAACAAACCATGAAATAAATCTACATTAATTGGGAAAAAATGAATTAAAGAAGTATAATATATGTCTAAATAGAATGAACATACTTTTAAAATACCGAACATTAATTATTTTATTTAGAATATAAATTCCACATAAATAGAACATGAATTAAAAAATAGAGAAAAAGTTACATTATATATATGAGTCAATTAAATTAAATAATAATTATAGGTATAGAACAAGAACTCAAAAACTTTTTCCAATAATAAAAATAATTTCTAAAAGTATATTGTTACACAAAAAAATTATTATTTGTTAATTATTAAAAAAATATAATTCTTAAAGAAGATTTGAGATAGAAAAATGAAATTTTAGACACAGAACATTAATAATATGATTTTATTTATAATGAATATTATATTAAAAAAATTTATTATAGGCACCTAAAAATATTAATAGTCATCACTTTACTAAATACACATAACATTATGAATAAGAAACATATACCATGCTCTAAATAAAAAAATGAATTATAATAAAATAGAGTACAATTAAATTTACAATAATATCTTTTTAACACCTTGAGAACCAAAATTTAATTTCTCTTTAAATAAATTTTATTTCATTGATAGCTTTCATTACACACAACACCAAGTTTAAACCAACTGAAATATACTATTAAGATATTATTATTCAAACATGATAGTTATAACCGTTCTGTTTAAATTAGTTGTATGAATAGAGAAAATAACATTAAAAATGTATAAGTTTTTTATAAATCATTTATATTTATAATTATGTCCAAAATTTTCGGAAAACTATTTCTGTTTATTAAAATACAATTTTTTTCAAAAGTTGCTTTTGATGCTTTTTGAGTTAAAATATTATATAGAATTTTATCCAAATGATTTAAATTTATTGTTATAAAATGGATTTCATTTTTTAGTTTATAATATCGAAATTTATTTAAGAAAAAATATTAGTATTTTCAAAAATGATTTATTTTACATTTAATAGTGAAAAATAACCATTTTTAAAATACTATAATATCTTTTGTAAAATTAATTAATTTAAAATTATAATTATATTTTTATTGTTTTTATTTTAACATAAGAACCATTATAATTAAAATAATATAAATTATTCCATTGGAGTCATCATTATATTTTATTTTGGGATAAGATTACTCTTATGCTTAAAAACATATTTTTCATAAAGCTGTTTTATGTGCATAATATTTTTTCATTTTAATTAATTAAGATAAAAAATAACATGGAATGTTTTAAATTAAATATAGAGATTATATATATATTTATTAATTAAATATCATTTTATTTTTGTTATTATTTATAGATTTAGTTTTAAATAATCAATTTCTTAAAAAATGCATTTTTCTGAAATATCTCTTCTCTCACGCTTTGTCAGTTTCATTTTTATTTAAATTAATTATATTATATAAATTTAATTTAACAAAATATATTTCATATTTATAATTTATGAAAAATAATATAATTTAATATAGAAACAAAAAATCATCATGAATAGTAACCATAGTAAATATTTCTCACATTAGTAAAATATGTAAATTTGGGTTAAAGCTATGGGGTAAAACATGAAAAATAACCCAAACTAGTGGATTTATCTTATTATATTAGTTTTTTTAAAAAAATATATCACAAATGAGTTAAATAAAGTATTTTAAATAATTAATTTCAATTTTGAAACCCAATATTGTTTTTTTAAAATAATTTATATTATATTCAGAATAAAAATTATTTTTCAGTCTTTGTATTTAATGAAATATATGAAATATTATATTTGTTTTTTTAATCCAATATGTGACACCATAAACCCATAAGGTGTCTTTGTAATAAATGACATTTTTTAGTATGAATTATTATTTTTTGTGCATGTAATGAAATTCTAATCGAATGAATTAAAAATATAAACAATGAAAAGATAAACTTATATTCATTAAATAACAGAAACATTAAATTAAAATAAGGCCAAGAGAACATAAATATCATAAAATTACAATTACAAGGCCTTATAAGATCACGGGAAGACCACCAATCTTAACAACTAGACCATATATGTAGTGAATATCCATCAAGTCTTCCATAATAAAAAACATTTTACCAAGTACTATGGTAAATATATAAGGGTCAAGGGAATATAGGCAACCATACTTATAATCCAAAATGTTTTCAGGTTTTGAAACACCCTAAAATTTTATTTATGAGGCCTTTGTAATCGGTGAAGATAAAAATGATAGTTATTTTCTCCAAATAGTCATTAGAGTTTAGAAACATGTGACTATTTGTATTTAATAAAAAACTTTTATATAGTCATTAAGTATTTCTAATGATTTAAAAATTTCAATGTTATATATTTGGTTAAATTATGACATGATTTTAATTAAAGTTATATTTTATAGATTGATTTTAAAATTATATTTTTTAAAACGCAAAATGAATACAAACATATAAAAATAACGAAATATAGAGTTTTATTGAATATGAAAAAGAATGATTTTATATTTAGGAGAATTAATATATGTGTTCTGTATTTATTGTAACTATTTAGGTTTAGTAATATTTTGATAAAATCATTGCTGAGTACCCCATCTGACTGAGGGCAGCCATGGAAGCCATGCCTTCAAGGTTAGTGGGCATCTCTCAAAGGAAAATAAAGTCATGCCAAGTTAGGTTGAGCGCATGTGAGATGTATGTATAGTCACAAATAAGATGTGCATATTGGATGCAATCCGTGTGCATGGCCCATGTATAGGGCCAAAACCAGGATGATTAGAGGGTGATCCATATTGCGCACCGATGTGGGAGAGTGTGGGATGAGTGCCCATTAGTGGAGTCTCATATATAAGGTCTATGGTGTTTATGCTTGTGTTATTGGAGAATGGAACAACACACCGAGATTTATTATGTGGTCCTAAAACCCTCCCCGTTTCAATGTGGGATGTGGATTTTTCTACCAAATGTGATATTGAAAGTACGATATCACTGTGTAAGATCCTGACTTTCCGCACTAGTTCATCCTTTAAACCCCCATCGATGTGGATTGAGGGTCGTGATTTTAAGAGCCATTAGATCTGGACATGCTGGATCTGGACAACACAACCTATTTAAAAATCATGGATCCACCCCTACCATCCAATAAAATACACGATCTAATCTCATCCACTCATTTATTTTTAAAATGAGTGAAGTCAATATATCCATCTGATCAGACTCAGTCGATAGTAGTCATTCATCCCATTTTTTCTTCGTACTCGATGAACCCTCGAACTAGTGGCCTCTACCCATAGACCCCACCTCCTCAACTATTAATCCTCATCCCATCACCCCCCCATCACTCTCCTCGTACCCATCCCCTTCATTCATTTCAAGTTTCTACCATTGAAAACAATATTTTATTACTAACCCCATTAGATCTCTATGTAATGTTCCCATAAAATATATATATATATATAATATAAAAAACAATTCATTTAATATTTACATTTTTAAGGGTTTTTTTGGTCAAAAATAGTTAGAATCAAGTATCATAAATTAGATTTTATATTTTGGGAATGGAATATAAAATATGCATATATTCAGTTTATATAGACCCATCTTGCATGCACAACCCTATGATTTTTCCTCTTTATTATATTTTATCATCCTTTTCATGGCATAACCTCACCCTTATTGTCAATTAAGGGATTGTTTTACTTAATTTTTATTATGTAATAGCCTTATATAATTTATTTGGATATACGGTTATATATATATAGATGTTTCCCTAATATAATTTGGGTTTCCAAATGATGGATATAAATGATTAACTAATGTTTTTTAAGTATATAAAACATGTAATGATTTATCAAACTTCTTTTTAGTTATGTAAATCCCATATATACACTTTTTGTATATATGGTTTTATATAAATTTCAATATTAAATTATTTTAGGTTTTCTAAATGTTGATTACCAGTATTTAGTTGATGTTTATGATGCTTATATCTCTTCAAAAGGTTTCTTAAGTGAGGCTTTTACTATTTTATAAACTCGTATATTTATATATTTCATACGGTTTTGTATAAATTCCATACTCAACCTACTTTGAGTTTATCCTTAAAGGATGAACAATTAGTCTAAAAAGGGTGTTTCCCTACCCGCATATTTTATAAAACAATTATTTTGATTCATTATTTATTTATGTAAAACCATTATATATATATATATGAATGTAAAATTTTATAAATATATGTCAATATTTTTTTTTCATTTAACGATGTTTTTAATTTTGTTATCATTTCTATGATTTTAGGTTTTTAAAGTTATAAAACTTATTAGAAAAAAAATAAAATTTATGTTTAGGATTAAATATGTATATGTATAAACATATTTATACCCACCTTTTTATATTTTTTACACTTACAAGTCAATAAATGAATTTAATGTTTTTGATTTCATAGAGTAATTGTTTCTATGATAACAACTGCTATTTTATAATGTCAAACATTAAAAAAATGTTTTCTTATTGTGTGACCAAAATTATAAAAGGGATCACTACCTTGTTATCATTACATTCATACATCCCAATTTTTGATTTTAGGATAAAAGGTTAGAATTATCATTTGTTTACCACACACATTTTTATATACATTAATAAACAAATATAGTGAAGTGTGTTTAATTACATTATTATTCATCAGTATCGAACATGAAATGATTTTTTTACATTTATAAATATTATATTTTAATTCATGATGAATTTGTCTCAATTAATACTACTTATTGTTAAAGTTCATGATGTAAATTGATTGAATCTCCCTTTTATCATTGTATGGTTTAACCATGAAGGAATGATATCTTAAATTAAAAAACATTTATTTTTTTATATAAAATATTTACTATCATAAAACAAGGGTATTGAATTTAAGAATTTTTATTTTATGTGATAAACCTAAAAAATATATTTTTTATGTGCACCAGATATCATCATAGGTGAAAAAGTGTGTCAACTCGTTCGTGAATGTCATTGATAAATCTGACATTGCCGGAGTCTAAATTATATATACCTATTCATGAAATCATATATTAAATGTGTATTTATTTCATGATCCACATTATTTACGAATGTAGATAGTTATTAAAAGTTGGGATATACCTTTATGATAATATATGGACTAAGAACTGAACCATTCATAGTAGAATGGGACACATTAGATCATTTAATGAATTTTTTTCATCTATGAATAGTATTTAATTGAGTCAATGTGGTGTAGGACACTTTGGTTTGATTAATGAATATATTTCACCTATGATAAAGATTAAAATAAATCACTGTGGTATGAGACACATTGATTTTAGAAAATATTTAGACATATGAAAAAATAATATGACTTATTTTGTGACGGGTGAGGCATATTATATCCTATCGATGCATCAGCATGTCTCCTGAGAAAAACGAAGTCTTGGAATAAGGCATTTACATAATGATTATGTATGGTCTTCGAAAAAGTCCATTACAGAATGTATGATATTGTCCTACATTATACACCCCAAATTATGTGATTAGTATTTAAAAAACAATTCCGTTATTAAATAAGTAGAATATCCTTTGTTAATAATACTTTAATGGTGATTATGGTGAAAAATTCACATGGAACAAAGATGTGGGTACTTAGCGAATCATTTATAAATAAATTTTAGCATCTAATTTCAGAAAATTAATAACAAAGTTAGAAATTAACCAGTCATTTCAATAATTTCATTTTATTTGATAAGTGTCTAATGATATTATTTCTTGTGAAATTGTAAAAATTTATTATTTCATGTGCTAATTTATATCAGTACCCTTTCAAGTCACCCTTAATTTAAATTGATCAACTCGTGGCTTATATGCATCATTCCATGAATTTTTGTTCAGGTATTCATTTTTTGAAATGTGTTTTATTTGTAGCCTTTAACTAAATATATAAATTCATGTGTATGAGATTTCTATAAAATTTATTAAAGTATCCTTTGAAAATTTATGATGACGTACTATAGTTAATTTTTTTTTCAATTATTTATATACAATTATTTTTAGGGGTTGTTTTAAAAATAGGAATTTTAAAATATTTTTCAAAACCCCTTACGAAAATATTTATACTATTACCCTACATTTAAATTTTTTTTATAGGATTAGTAGATTTTTCATATTTGAGTTATTATATGTTGTAGCAGAACAATAGAGTTTATCTGATATTGTTTTGATGAAATATATCAGTTGTATATGGTTTGCTAGATCCTAGACCAGGAAGATCATCTGTGATGAGATGTGATGTGTAATTTTATCAGCATCTTTAATTAAAAAAATAACACACCTTGTTTTAGGAACCCAATCTAGGATTTTTGGGTTAGGGAATTATATTTTGTATCATAGGAATGGTCTAGAAAATTATGGAATACTACAATAAAACTAAAAATTTATCTATGCTTTACTGAGTTGAATTTTTTCATTAAATTTTCATATTGATGATGAGAGAACCCCACCAAATATTTTGTATCCTCCTACTGAGGCACCAGAAACCATAATTATCAATCCATGTTTAGATGAATTTGATCCATTTGTATACCATCGTTTAATTTGAAAACATCTTTACCACATATCTAATACACCTAGTATACTTCACCTCCATTGAGGATCATGATTTGTTTATTTTTTCTTGGTGTCTGCTCAACTCTCATTCTATGCACTTTGAGGAAATTAATTTGAGGGCCTCTTTAATTGTTTCGCCATGGATGATAGTTTTCTATCCCTAGGGTATTTCCTTGATGTTATAAGAGATGGTCACCCCTGAACTTCATATCTAGGAAGAATCTTTTACTACGGTCTTTGTGGTCTACTTAGAGACATTAAATTTCTAGAGTTAAATCCTTATTTTGTATAGACATCAATTCTAAGATGATTTATCATAGATTTATAACCATCATGACACTCTCTCAATACTATATAGTAGTTTACAAGAGTTTGACCCAAGTTGATCCTACTACATCTGGACCAAAGAAATCGAGGAATTCTAAACTTTACTAACGATTCGTTTAACATGAAGGAACTGAGAAAATCACCGACACTGGTGGAACTTGTGAAGGGACATCGAGGTGGATGTCAGAGGGTCAATTCCATTAGACTAAGAGAGTATAATCGAACTGCAAGAAAGTTATTCTTTTGATGGGGGAATAATGTGATGCTTCAAACCCATATTGTATCTTTGGAATAATTTAAATTTTTTTTTATTATGAATAATAATTTTGACGAGAGTAATGAAATTCAAATCAAATTAATTAAAAACAAAACGAATGAAAAGATAAAATTGTATTAATTAAATCACATAAATGTTAAATTACAATAAGGCCAAAAAAACATAAGTATCCTAAAATACATATTCCAAGGCCTATCAGGATCAGCAAAAGACTATCAAGAATTAAAAATTGACTGAGTAGTGAACATACATAGAGTCTATCTTAATGATAAACATTATGGAATGTACGAAAGAAATGAACTAATTTTCAAGGGAATACAGAGCACTATCCTTATAAGTGGAAATGGTTTGAAGTTGTCAAATAAACTAACCCTTTATTTATAAGGCATTTATAACCATTAAATATAAATATGACAGTTATTTTATATTAATATTCATCAGAGTTAAAAACATGTGATCACTGGTTTTTTTAATAAAAACACTAAATTATCATTAAGTATTTCAAATGTTTTAAAATTCTTTAAATATTTTAAGGTTATATCTTTTGTTAAATGATGAAATAGTTTTAATTTAGATTTTATTTTATACTTATATATTGAAATTATAATGGTTTTAAACTCAAAATGAATACAAAATTATGAAAATAATGAAATTAATAATTTTATTTAACTATGAGAGAGAATTTTTTTATCTATAGGAAAATTAATATATATATATATATATATATATATATATTCTTCATAACAATATGCGTTTAATAAATTTTTTATAAAATATTTGGTGAATACCCTATCAGTCTGAGAAAATCCTTAAAGGAAAAGCCCTTAAGGTTAGTGGGCATCTCACAAAGGCAACTGAAGTCAGACCTAGTTAGGTCGATCACATGCATGGTGCATGCTGTGTCATGCATGAGCCATGCATAGTGGATGCAAGAAGCATGCAAGGACCACGAATATGTCATGAACTGACATGAGCATAGGGTGAGCCAATTCGTGCGCCAAAACATGAGAGGGTGGGCGGAGCACCCACAGGTATAATCCCATGTATAAGGACTCTTGTGTGTGTGAATGTGTTATCAGAGAATAGCACAACACACCACGCCTTATAAGGAGGTCTGAAAACCCTACTTATTTCGACGTGGGATGCAGTTTTTTCAATAGAACGTGATCTGGACCATCTAATCTTGTCGTGCTAGATCCTGGGCGTCTACACCATTTCATCCATAGAACCCCCATCCCTGAGGTTTCACCACTGTGATTTTCTGAACCGTTAGATCTAGATGCGTTGGATGTTGACCGCACAACCTATTTAAAACTCATAGAAATACCATGGACATCCAATCAATGCCCCAATATAATATTATATGTTTATCTCTTTTTAAAATGAGTGGAGTCGTCGTAGCTATCCGATCATACTCAGTCGATCCTAGCCATACATCATTTTTCTTCTTCTTCTTCAATAAACACACTAACTAGTAGCCTCAACCTATGGACCCCTCATCCTCCACTGTTCTTACTCATCCCATGACCCTCCCATCACTCTCCTTGGACCCTACCGATTAATTTTTTCCATGATTCTACCATTGAACATACTATTTTATTTAGAAACCCCTTGGATTCCATTGTATTTTTTTCAATTTATATATATACAATATATGATGACTAATTCATTTAATATTTAAATTGATTAGGCTTTTTTCGTATCTGAAATAGTTAGTCTCAAGTTTCTTAAATTAGATTTTATATCTCGGCCATAGGATATAATATATATATATATATATATATTTGGTTTATATTAACCCATCATTCACACACAAACCAATGGTTTTTCTTCTCTCCAACCATCCATCATCCTCTACTTGGCTCAACCTCACCCATGATGTCAAGTAAGTTTATTCTTCTTCTTTTTTCACTATGAAAAACCCTTATAAACATTTTTTTATATATAATTATATAAATATATATATACACATTAATCCTAATCTAATTTGAGTTTTAATATGATTGATATTAATGATTAAAAAATTCTTTTGATGTATATAATTATTGTAAGGATTTATTAAACATCATGTTAGTTATGAAAATACCATATATAAACTTTCTGTTTATATAGTTTTACACAACATTCAATCCCAAACTATTTTAGGTTATCTAAACGTTGATTACCATTATTTAATTGATGTTTATGATGCGTATAACTATTTCAAATATTCTCTAAGTGACGTTTTTAGTGTTTTATAAACTGATATATTTATTTTTTTAAATACTATTTTGTATAAATGGTATTATTAACCTATTTTATGTTTCTGTTTAAAGGATGGACAATTATTGTAAAAATGGTGTTTCCCTTCCCCTCATATTTTACCAAAGGATTCTTTAGATTCTTTATTCATTTATGAAAACACAATATATATATATATATATATTAGTATGCATAATGTCCTAAATGTATTTTAATCTTTTTTTCATTTAATGATGTTTAAAATGGTTTTATCTTTGCTATGATTTTATTTTTTGAATGTTGTACAATGAATTAAATCTGAAAGAAAATTTATGTTTAGGCATAAATATATGAGCATAAATATATTTATATTCAACATTTTTACATGTTTTACATTTGTAACTCAATCCTTTAATTTAATTTTTTTTGTTTACATAGCCTAATTTTTACTGTGATCGTGGATAATAATTTATAATGGACAAAAAATTAAAAAAATGTTGTTTTTTTTTGTGTGACAAAATTTTAAAATGTATCATTATGTTGTTATCATTACATGTATACATCCCAATTTATGATTTTTGGATAAAATCTTGGAATTATCTTTTGTTTAACACACACATATATATGCATTCATGAATAAATATATTGAAGTGTGATTAATTATTTTCATATTCAATAATATTTCACTTGAAATGAAATTTTTACAATTATAAATAATATATTTTAATTCATGTTAAATATGCCAAAATGAATACTATTAATTATTAAAGTTCTTGTTTTAAATTTATAAACACTCCCATTTATTTGTGTATGGTTTAAAAAAGAATGATAGGTATCTTAAATTAAAAAACATGTATTTTTTATGTAAAATGGTTAATTTCATGAAACAATGGTTTTGAATTTATGAGGTTTTAATTTTTTTTGACAAACTGAAACAATCTATTATTTTATGTGCTATAGTTATCATCACATGTGAAAAAGTCTGTCATATTGTCCATAAATTTCATTGATATATTTTATATAGCGACAGTCTAAATTATATCTATCAATCCATGAAATCATAGATTAATTGTTAATTTATTTCATGATGTACTTTATTCATAAATGTAGATAGTTATTGAAAGGTGGGAAATTCCTTTTATCATAATATATGGATTAAGAACTAAACTTTAAAAGGTTGTATGGGACACTTTAGATCATTTAATAAATTTATTTAATCTATAAATAATATTTAAATGAATAAAAGATGAATGTGACACTTTTATTTTTTAATGAATTCATTTAATCTATGATAAAGATTAAAATAAATTGAAGAGGTATGGGACACTTGGATTTAATGAAATATTTAAACATATGGGGAATGAATAATACATATTATAAGAATAGTGTGGACCACTATTGATTCTCGATGCATTGGTAGGTATCATGAGACAAAATAGGTCTTGGAACAAGGCCATGATAGAATGATTGTGCAGGGTCATGGTATGGGGCCTTGAAAGAATGTATATGATCGTCTTAGATTATACATTCCCTCATTATGTGATTAGTATTTAACCAACCATGTGTTTATTAAACTAGTAGAATATCCTTGGTTATGCATCATTATGATATTATTATATTGATAAATTCACATAGATAAATGATAAATGTACATATAAAATCCTTTATAAAGAAATATTAACATCTATTTTCTAAACATTAATACAAATGTTATAAATTCACATATAATTTTATGAATGGAATTTTATGTGATTATTGAGTGATGATATTGTTTCTTTTGAAATACTAATCATGTATTTTTTTCATGTTCTAATTTTTACCTTCAACCTTGCATGTCACCCTAATTTTCTTTTGATCAACTCCTTACATATAAACAACATTTCATGCATTTTTGTTCAAGTATGATTATTTTGAAATGTGTTTTAATTTTATCCCTAACATAAATATAAAAATTCTTATGTATGATATATCTCTAAATATTATTTATAATAACCATTGAAAAATTAGGATGGCATACAACAAGAAATGTTCTTTTCTGTTAAGAAAATGTTATATGTATGTATAATTATTTATAAGGTATGTTTAAAAACAATTTTATTAATTATTTTCCAAACCCCTTACTGAGAGATTTAAATTATCACCATATGTTTTAAATTTATGTTTATAGGATAATAATATTTTTCATTATTTAGTTATTTTATTAGGTGGTACCACTGTAAAGTTAATCTCATATCGTTTTGAAGAAATGTATATGTTGTATCTAGTTTTATATAACCTTGACTGGGAAGATCCTCTATGATGAGAAGTGATGTGTAATTTTATCATTATCATCGCATAAAAAATATTACAAACCATGTTTTAGGCATCAGCTACGGGCTTATCGGGTCGGGGTGTTACACCATAAAAGTCCAAAAATATATCTTTTGTTTAACCATAAAAATCAAGAAAAAAAATATTACTTAATTTCAAAGATAAATTATTTTTATTAATAAATCATGTATTTTCCTATAAACCTTTTTTCATATGTGTTGTGTTCTTATAATAAAATTAATTTATTTAAACAAAATCAATTAAATTTGTAATATGGATTCCAAATCTTTAATCACCATTACTAAATTTATTTATAATTATTCTTTTATTTTTGGGTGAATAATAATGGTATCAGGGTAAAATATTATGATATCATGTTTAATGATAAAATGGTTTTAAAGAGGATTAAATAAAAGGCATGGATTAATGTATATACAAAACATGACCAAAATTGGTTGGTTTAGTTCATTTTTACCATATCCCTTCTTATCTTTGGTTCATTGGTTCCACATGACATGATTATGATATATATATATATTACATAATATTTCCAATTATACTATGTGTTTCCATTCCATCCCCTTTAATGGATATATCCTTTTCCCTCTTCCTTCCATATTTTGGTCCATCTAGATCATCCAATCCTAACAATATTAAATTCCTGGATTCTAACCCCATACAAAATAAAATGTATTATTTAAATATAACATACTTGAAATTCATCCATAATAATTTTCTCAACAATGAAGAGGTTTGTTCATGTATAAATAAATATATGATATTTTATAATGAGATTTCTTGTCTCACATTTAGTTATATACTGAATATTCCTTATTCATAACTTGTTTATTTTTTTATAGTTTATATACTTCCTAAAAATGTGTTTAATAATTCTTTTTATCAAAATTATGGATATCTATAACTCCATCAAGGGTTCTACCTTTTGAAAAAAATTGAGTCAAAATTTACCTAAATGTTAAGGGATTTATGTCAAAATCCCATTTTAATCAGGGTTATTGATACTTCAATTTACACCGAGGAAAATATATGATACATATTTTATAAATATCATCAATTTTATTTTAAATTAATTATTAATTAAATTTTCTTATTATAGTACCATTGTCCTCTCTCTAAAACAATTTTTTTTCTTAAATGTTGTTATGAAAAACATATTTTAGGTGGAGTAGTAGTAACCCATATAGTGCCCGTCCAACATCAAACCATAATCAAGACATCACTTTGGCTTGTAAATAAATTGTCGATGATATACAATTTTACATTTCTTATGGGGATCACCATTGTAATACACTATACACTGCATGCCATAATATATTCAACCCACTAGCACACTAAGTGCACACCATGAACCCATCCACTCCTCTTGTGGGATAACACACATATAAGAATTCCTTATACGTGGGTGTGCACCAATGGGATTATACATGGCCTATGCCTCCTCTATTATTTTCTGAGTTAGATAATTGCAACTACCTCTGTTGTTGCTAAATATGGGTCTCTTGGGCTAGATTAAAAACATGGATTGTAATTTTTTGCAAACTCTACATAAATAGTTAGGGAAATGTATACATGGAAGGAAAAATACTCTTTTATTGTACTCTTTTTAATACATTTATTTGTTTTTTTCATTTTAACATAAATTATTCTTCTAAACATAATAATAATTACATCCATGGTATTCTACTTATTGAAGTATGGTAGAATTTATTTAGTGCATGAAATTGAAAATATATATCAATGCAAATAGTCGTCACTTTATAAATAGGATGAATTATACAAGTGTGGAATATAAGGGAAAATAAAGACTAATTGTCCAATAATGACGTCGAATTTTATAATATGGTTCCATAAAAAATCATTATGAATCACTACATATATTTCTATTCTACAGGCATCACCACGTCATCCAAACTCACAAAACACATATTGAGACACGATAACTTTAAATTTATTACTTATGTTTATAATAATACTAATTTATATTTTATTAACTTGATACCATCACATATATCCCATATCATTAAATCCAATATGTTGGTACCATATTTACTCACCCATAATTAAAAAGAAATTCAAAAAGTTAGTGGGGACTTCATATCTCATTTTTCTTTTGAATAACCCCTTCTCCTACTTTCAAAAAAGAAGGAATGAAATTACATGATACACTGAGATGAGAATTTATATAATCACCACTACGTCTATGTCGGTGTAAAAAATATAGAAAATAATAAGGATATATTCAATGTTATATGTGATGTATTTTAAAAATCAAATAATGTGAAATCAAACAGAAAAATGAACTAAAATAAAATACAAGATCATGTAAACACTATAGTAAACACACCAAAAAGTATGGTTGCATAAGAATAATTTCTCATTTTATTATAATTTCATCAATAAATAACTCTAATTTAATAAATATATTTTATAAATATATCTTAGAGTTTCAATGGAGTACTCAAACCTCATGGAGGCTACCCCTCAAGAGTGGCAGTCACTTTCATTATCATGGTATTAAAAGAAATTCTTATTGAAAAACTCTTATTCATTAAATTTATTTTTTTGGCACAATAAACATAAAATAATAGAGATTTTAGAGGTATCACTTGATATAATTTATGTGAGAGGAGAATAATGGACATGATGTTTCAGACTTAACTCGACAAACCTCTCTTTTGGATATACATTGGTGAAAATATTTATAACATAAACATTAGTATAATAGAAAACTATCTTAATATATCCACCTTCCACCTTTTAGTTGATTAAATGATATGTAATATCAATATTCTATGATATTTAATGTCATACAAGTTTTTTAGATAATCCATTATAACTTTGATAAAAACAATAAATTTTCAGTGGTCTATATATCTCATTTTTCAAATCTACCAACTTCAATTGCATCAAATCATGTATGTACATGAATGAGCCGCTAAAAAATATTTAACCATATCTATAACCAGTGTTACTGAATTATATTTTTATCTATAAATACATACATATCCTTCTCCTAAAAAGAAGTTCGCACCCAGTATTGAATATTTTCTATAAAATAACATACCATGTTGGCATATGTAATGCCCCATAGTTTTAAATCATCATTATGCCAGTATAGAAGCTCATAATTCATAGTTCCCTTTACATATCATAAAATAATCTTTGTGTAAAACATATGAGACTCTTTAGGATTACCTTTATGTCTGGATTTTTGAGATTGAATAGTAGTTATATTTGGACTTGTGGTTATTATATAAAGAAAACATATAATAACTCTTCTAAATTCATTTTGATTAAAATGATTTCCACCTATATCCCTGAAATTTTTTGTTTCAACCGAAATTGGTAATGAAAAATATTTTTTATTTTACATTAAAAACTATTTCAACAATTCCCAATCATACACTTACCATAAGATGAATATAGATATTTTTTTATAATCAATCTAACATCCCATAAAATATGTCACTAGACTATGCATGGATATCAAAAAAATTATTTTCATTTTCTAGTCCAACAACTCACATAAACCATCCTCTTCACAAGAAAATATGATGAAATTGAAATATACAGTGAATATGAGATTATATTTGGACATTTCAATTACATAAATGATACTATAAAATTTACATTTTACAAACATTTTTTTCTTTTAAATAATCATCCAATTTAGAATACCAAGCTCAAGGGGGTTATTTCAAACTTTAAAAATATTTTATAAATATTTATTCCATTCTTATCTTATTCTTTATGAAAAATATGGTTGTTTAATATATATTTATTCTTCATGATCACCATTTATAAAGGAATATTTCTAATCTATTTCACAATCTTTATAATGTTTTGGTGTTTCTACTTCTAAACACATTAAATGAGTTTTATGATTTGATACTGGTAAACAGGATTCTTCAAACTCCTTTCCTTATATTTTAGAATATCCTTCATATACCAACATATCATTGTTTCATGATACTCCACCATTTTTGTTAAACTTATTTCTGAAAACCAACTTATTGCAAAAAAATTATCTTTCAATCGTTATATCGGATCCCAAATGGGATTATTCTAAATATGCTCTGGTTTATCATCAGTAGTTTGAGTTGATTCATCATGATGAATAAGTTCTTCCTTTTTAACAAGTTTAATTTGGGAAATTAGTTTAGTATTCTATTAAATTCAAAATATAATTCAACTTTGAAGTGGTTATTATTTATTTCCAATGAACATGTTTGTTTAATTTTTTACCATCTTCTATTAGTTTTATTAGCTTAGTATTCAACACTGGTATGTTCAATTTCAATATCAGCAATGATAGGATCATTCACTTTAATTTTTTTTCATTCTTTTCTTCAAGTTTTGTACCATTTTCTATGAATCATATATGTATCTACCAACTAAGATAAAAATTTAGTTCTTTTTTACAAAAACATTGACATCACTATTTTGAACTAACATTTTAATCCATTTGTTACAACATCTATAGCCAATATCATTAGAATTTCATCCCATGAAAATTATATCCTCAGATGTGTATCCAAATTTTTTAGACTGATTTTAATTATCTATATAATGTAAGGGATTCCAATAACTCTAAATAATTTAATTATTTCATTTGATATATGAAATTTTATAAGTATTATTTTTTGTTTTTGTTCTTAATAGGTATCTATTTGTATATTTATGTAATTACATAATGTTTCTGTCTATAAATACATTCTGAGTTTGTGATTAATGAACATAGTCCTATACATCTCAAATATTCTTATGTTATTTAATTTAGATAGCCATTTTTTGTGGAGTGTATATTATAATTTAAGGATTCTGAATTTATTTTTTGTAAAAGAAACTTTTACAAGTATCATGAGAAAAATCCTAACCACTATCTGATCATAGTTTTATTAAAGATAAAATCCTCTCTTATTCAGATAAAGTTTTAACATTTTAATTTCATATAACTTTGGTTTCATAAAAATGACATTAGTCATCCAATTATAATCATAAATTAATTTAGTGAAATAAAAATTACATTTGGTATCATTTTATCTCATTATTCTAAATAAATAATTATGAATATGTTCAATTGGTCTATAAGATAAAATATCCCCCATTTTTGTGAAATTTGGGCCAAAACCTCCTTTTGATAGCACAAAAAAATTTCATCCCATTATCCCTTAATCTTGGGAAAACCTCTCAAGATGTAATGCTTCAGGATTTTCTTAATAATCCTTTAAGAAAGATGACCAAGACAACCATTCCAAATGTTTTTTTTCATCTTTGGAACTCATGTAATAGTAATTAATGGAGTCACCAATTTGAAATAGTTAACCATTGGTTCATTTTCAATGAGTCATAATTCGTACATAAGTTTTCCTTTTGAAAATATATAATAATATTTTAATAATTACACATGTATTTCATCACATATTAGTAAAACACTATACAAATTATTCTTATACTTTAAAACAAATAGCACATTGTTATAATTCCGATTTTTTTCTTCAATATAAACCTTTATAACTCCCTTTATTTTCAGGGAACAATAATTTATATTGGATATTGATCCTGATTTGTGGTTATCAACCATGAAAAAAAAAATCACCATTCATGGGAATTGAATGCCAACTATGTTGAATCCATGACATGGTTATTCTACAAGATTTCATGGATACATTAGCAAAACATTAATTTTCATCATTCATGTTTTTTAATCCTTATACTTTATTAATATTTGGTGATATTTACTGGATAATACACATTCAATTTTTAAAAATATGTCCTTGTTGATATCCACTTACAAAAATCACTTCTAAATAGAAAAATTTGTTTTGTATGTTGGAAGATATGATGATTTCATGATAATTGAAATATTACTTTGAAAATATTATCACGTATTCTTCTAATATCCCCCCCCTTGGTTCATGTCTCAACACTTGTTAAAAAATTTATAAAAAAATAAATATATTTTATACCCAAACACTCCACAAATCTAATAGTTTCCACTGATCCTCAATCTTCCAAACTAATAATATCATTATCATGAAGATTGTTTAAATTGTATTCCTATATACTAAAATCATCTCATCTATGATGGAAAATTATTAATAGAGAATTTATTTCTTCATTTAAATTATATAATGATTTATCAATTAATTTAATGCTTCGTACTTGTGAAGAATTTATTTTTAGAATGTCATTTCTAGATATAAAAAATTTATATTGAAATCCATAGTGTCTTGAAATAACTGGTTTCTTTAACTCCCTCTTTTCAGCATTTTGTGATGATTATACCATGAAATCAATTGCCTTGATGGAATATTATTTAAAAAATTTCATGTTATTATATTCATGAATAAATTTACGTTGAGTATTCAATTGTTCTGATTCTTTGAGAGAATTTATTTCTTCAATGCCATGTACCATCTTTTCCATTTTATACTCTTTAATTTTTTTAATATTTTTTATTCACTAAAAATAGTCTATTTCTTTTGGAATCCACACATTTACTCTATTATATTTTATTTTTCATTAAATAATAGTTTATTTTCCTTATTTATCATTTTTTCTCTATACATGCATCTGATTCCTTCTTCAACATGTTGTCGAGCTCTATGTGTTGATAATCAACCCCTTCTCTTCCAGATGTGTTAGAACAGTTTTCCACATATGCCATGAAGGTTGGTTCATCTTCTATTTTTGGATTATTTAGTTGTTGTTATCTTAATCATAATTTCTAACTAATAATCTCACATTACATTTAAATAATTTCATCTCACTTCAATCAAAAAAATTTATTCCTATTGAGAACTTCTTACATTACATTTTATGTAGTTTTCATCATCTATATATAGTTCTACAGACTTCTTTTTAATGAAATTTACAACATAATTTCAAATATAATTCTAATTATAGAACCATTGTGTTAATTTAATTTTACCCCTATACTCTACCTTATTCAATAATTTATATAGAAAAAAATGTTTTTGTTAAAATATTCAACATAATTTTCATCATTAGATTAATTTGATTCTGAAATTTCAATATATCTTATTTTAAAATACTCATGGCCTCTAAATAAACCACATATTACTTCTTCTTCATTAATACCCTGATATTTAAAATTTTATACTCAATTAATGTGTTATGTAATTCTTTGAGAGTATGGTCCTATCCATCATCTAATTTTGATACATTAAGATCAAACCTATGAGGAAAATTTTTCATTATTTTTTTATAATTGTTGAATCATAAATATTTTCACCAAAAACCAGAATTTTATTGAATATTTCATTTAATCTTTTAAGGTAGTCATCAACATTTTATTCTTCACTAATATTTATATTATTAATTTTTCCCTTCCAATTTTTCAATATTTCCTCTTTGACTTTCTTGTTTCCTTCATAACATCTTTCCAATTGATTCCAAATTTGTTTTTTATTTTTGAGTCCCATTACCTTTTTGTAAACGTTTTTTAAAAGATACATTAACATTTAATTTTTGTGGTTTTCCATAATCATACACATTTCTTTTATTGCTAAAACTTATAAGAGAGTCTCCAAAAATTGGTGAAAATTCAATAGAAACTGCATCATTGACTTTGATTCAAAGATATAGAAGATAGAAAAACATTGTGTTATTCTAATGGTCCTATTTCAGGAAATTAAAATCATGAAAACCCCTTCTATTGATAGAATTAAAAATATCCATATTCCGTACTTAGTGGGCCTTGATAGAGGGAACTTAAACCTCTGATACCGATTAAAGATCCTTGTTATGAGTTTTACAACTAAGAGGGGTGGGGGTTGAGTTAGTGTGTTTTTGTATAAGTTTTCATCATTTTAAAAATAACCTCTATTGACCTCATAGGGTATGATTCAGTAATATTATAACAAAACCATATCCAAACATAGAAAAAAATATCAATGGAACATAATATCTCTACAAAGTTCAATATCAATATGATTCCACTACATGTTGTGATTGTTTAGACTCTCATATCATAGAATCTTACTATAATCCAAATTGGATACATTACCAAAGAGCATGTACCCTAGAGGTACAGTCTCCTGCATGGAATCCAAAAGACCTAGGATCAATTTTGGGGAGAGAATAATTTTAGGGTACTATAGAGGGGCACTGTAAGAGCACTGTAGTAGTGGCTGACTATAGCAGTGGTGACACTATAGCAGCGGTTGAACTGTACAGGTATTGTAGCGGGGCTATAGCACCATGGGTACTATAGCAGTACTATTCACCAAGTGGCCCTTTGGGCTAAAAAAGGCTTTCAAGACTTGTATTCAAGCCACTTGGCCTTTGGCCTTCGGGCTATGTAATGGGTGTCCCTCTACCAAGTCTAAAGAGGTATCTTCTTTAAATAATAAATTGAGGCTTCAGCCCCAACCTTTTAAAAAAATTGGTTGTTACAACATATATACATTGAATAACATAAATTCCCACTCTACATTATAGAGACCCACATGAACAGTTGTCTAAAAATATATGCTATAGTATATTTTACAAAAAAGGCACAATAATTATCAATTCTCAATGTAAGATAATTTTACAAAAAATTTTAAATATCTTTATTTTGAACCTTCATGATAAATAATATAACATATACTCATATTCTTAAGAACATATTTAAAATATATCTTATTCAATATACGAATTCTATACACTAAAACATATAGTTCCCATATAGTGTCAGAATTGATTATAATGTGCATAAAACAATTACATCATAGTATAGTTTGGTTCCAATATATTTTTTACACATTACATTATTACTTAGAGAACTAATATATGCAATTTGAGTGATACAGACTTTTCTCAAAAAAAATGTTAAATATACATCAACATAATGACCATATCCTTATATATTCATAATTACTATCTCAAAAATTTATCTTGGAAACAAGTAGGTATTTATATGAAATTATTCACTAGTTATTTTAGAACTTATCACATGTTAATTCTAAAAATGTTTTTATAAAATTAAAACATCTCAAATTTCTATGCAATTATTTTTAAATGATCACTTCAAATGATCTACATTTATTCACCATAAATCACAAGGATCAAAGACAGTATTAACCACATATCACGCATGTTCATAGAACACCTTATTTTAAAAACCTTGGTTTCATATATGACCTTCGCCAGTATAGTAGAAACACCAGGAATAGTCATCATTTATGGTTTATCACGTGCCCTTTTATGTTACTACAGATAATTTGATAACTATTCCACATAGAATTTTTAAAATCCAATCTCATTTAAATAATTCATGCTTTGAAAATAACTTAGGAATATAAAATTCATTAGAATATAATGGTTTACAAAAACTAAAATTATCTTCAAAGAATATTTTGTGAACTCATTTCTTTATCTCACTTCATGTAGAACTCTTCATCCACATCGGAACATCATCATGTAGTACACTGCAGTCTGCATACCATCTCTGTAAACTCAAATAGTTTATCTAGAGATCATTTTTTATCTTAAAAAATGTATATAATTCAACATTTCAAATAATTTATGTACTTTTATGAAATTCATAGTTACCTTCATTTCTGTCTCCCACCATACTGGTTTGATATATCATGGATATTGAATGCATTTTCTATTGCATGATCTTAAAAAATTAAGTTTTTAATGGAATCATGTGTGATAGTTATAATATGATCTCCCAAATTTATTGGATGACTCAACTTCAAAAAGGAAATCATATTATATGGTGTTAATTCGTTAAGTATATTGTTTAGCAATGTAATAGTACCACTCATAGCTCACATGCCACAACAAACCTTCAACCAAAATTTTGGTTTGTTTTTTCCAAACACTTTGTGCTGCTATAAAATTGATCTAGCTTTTGAGGATGAGAATATTACATCATATCCCACCACACAATTATTGGGATTTGGCCCACTAGAAAATAAGATGAAAATAATGTTCCCATCGTATCCTTTTTTGGGGCCTACACCTAGCCCAAAAATTCCTTATACAAGTGAATGCACCATGGGGATTATACAGCGCCCCAACATCATCTTGGGAGCTTTGAGGTAAATACTTATTCCCAAATTAGTAGTGGTTGTACTTAGGTCCCATAAGTTGTATTAAAGGGTTGGATTAAATTTTTTTAGAAAGTTATATATAAATGGTTGTCCAAATAAATACATGTTAATCAAAATCTTAATTTATTATTTTATTACTCATTAATTTTAAATTTTATTTTTCATGGTTTTATCTATTTTATTATAATTCAGTAAATAAATAATTTCATGGTATTCTTCTTATTGAATCAATGTGAAAAATCGTTAGAACATGATATCAAAATTAAGACCAACACATGAAATCGTCCCTTTTTTACCAGGAGTAAATATCCAAGAATTACATCGAATTATATATGTAGAACATTTTTCCAAGTGTGACATCCATGACCGTCTGATGGATCCATGATAATTCTCTAGGCATCACCACTTCATCCAAAACAATTTTCAAGGAATCATTACTTCATCCAAAGTCCCCGAAGACACATTGAAATGATTTAACATAAAATGAAACACTCATGTTAAACATTTGTTTTAATTTTTTTACCCTTTGTTTGATTTTGATAAAATGGATTAAAAAAATAATCTTGTTAAATTATGAATGAGTTAGTTTTGAATTTGTTCTAGATATGTGTATGGAATCATTTTTTAATGTAAAAAATATTAATGAAATTTCCTTCCCTCATGACCAATCAATGCTTTGAATATTTTTTTAAAATTTTCCCAATGAAGTTTTCAGCGAATAAATTTTTTATAATATTTCATAAATATTTAGATAATAAAAAAGTAAATTCAATTTGAATAGGTTATTTTTTGAAAGAAATTATATGATGACCTTTTATAAAAAATACTCTATGATAACAACCTTTAATTTCTCTTATGATATACCAATGATATTATACAATTATAACATCTTCTTTTTTATATTATTTATAATTATAAATGAATCATGATTATAAAAAAAAATTTCCCTATGATTTATGATATGATGAAATGTGGAATTGATTATGAAATCGTTACCTTTTTCATGGGTTATGATTTGGTGAATATTTTATAATCTTATGGAACCCATATGTATGGTTTTCATTATGTTGTTGATTAGTTCAGAATTAAATAACCCTCCAATGTATTCAGTAATGATAGATATCAAATGATATAATAAGAAATAAAAAGTTGAATGAACCCACTTCAATATATGATTAATTCCAATATGAAAGCATTAAGAGTGACCATCGAATATAGAATGGGAATTGAACCCAATATGCTATGATGGTCATCGGAGACAACCATGTATACAAAATGAGGAGTTAACCCAATCCACTTTGATATTTTTCTATGTGAACCTGGACTATAGAATGATGATGGGACCCAATCCACTATGATAGTATTTGTAATAAACCTTTACTACTAAGAAAATGATTTTTTATATATTTTTATATATAAAAAACCAATTTCTTATTCCCATGTAATAAAATCATGGATCATTTTATTTGATTCATTTTTGCTTAAATTATTTTAAAAATACATTGTTTATTAAATGACTAATGATTATGATATATTA
The DNA here is from genome assembly GCA_963277665.1 of Viscum album. Taxonomy (NCBI): domain Eukaryota; kingdom Viridiplantae; phylum Streptophyta; class Magnoliopsida; order Santalales; family Viscaceae; genus Viscum; species Viscum album. Next base: position 916,021,254 of record OY728150.1, read on the forward strand.
TATACTAGGGATGGTTTTCAAATGCTATTATTATCTTTTTGTACCATTATGATACTATTATTCTTATGTGATCCTTAGAATCTCACTTTTTTACCGTTATTTATCATATATGTGTTGAGTAAGTGTGGTCTTCAAAAACACTCTATTTTATTAAGTGAGAGATTATTGGTAAAAACACTATATCTCTTTGTGATGATTTTGATGTTCAAAAATACCTTTTTTTTGTTATTATACGGATCTTAATTTGAGTATATTTCTTGAAATTATTATTATTTATTTCATTATTTTTGAAATTATATTTATGCATCTTAATCCACATGGAATATTTGAAAAATTGTTTAGAAATAAGATTAGCATGTTCTAGAAACACTTTTCAAACTCTACGTGTCCAGAAATCACATTAGTGTGTTCTAGGAACACATTTCATACTCTACATGTTTAGAAATCACTTTAGCGTGTTATGGAAACCCTATTAATATCGTACATTGAGGAGTGTAGCATAAGGATGAAAACTATCACTTACAAGTTATTAAAAAATTATAGCTACGAAACCAAACGTTATCAGAAAAGTTTGAAGATGAACCCTACGTTTTGAAGGAACCTTACATTTGGGATATCAAAAAATTATTGAATGTTATGTATGTTTCTCAAAATTAGGGTCCATCAACTTTACTTTTGTGAACAACATTATGTTTAATCAAAAAGTATAGATATTGTACCTTACGTTTAGAAACTAATAAAATTATGGATTATATACCATAAATTTAATAGATTAAGAGAAAAGTATGGTTTATCAAACTTAAATTATGAACCATTCATTGTGAACCTTATGTTGTGAAAATTACATTCAAGAATTGTATGTTATGTAGTTCAACCCTATGTTTGGATTCGGAGATTCAAAAACATCTTTATCGAGTAATGGTCTTTATGCAGATTATTAGGATGATTTCAAGCCATATTGAAAAACCGAATCTAAAGCATGTATTTGACAAATTGAAATTCATTTATTTATAATTAAAAAGATCGATTTAAGAGGAGATTTTCATGGAATATTTTAAGGGGAGTTATGACTGCTCTGTTATTCAAATAATTTGAATATCATGATTCTATAGGCGACTTTTGTTGATCAAAATTTGAAAATATAACGATAGTCTTTATTATATATATCTGTGTAATTTTAAATTAAATTGGATACAATATATATCTTTGTGAAAGAGACGAGAAGAAAAAATTCTTGAGTTTTTCAGTGCTACAGTTTATAGAGACATTCGAGATTTAAAGATCTGCTGCAACCGTGATCTATCAAACTCGGTTTTCAGATGAAGAAGAAACACAATTATTGATTTTCTAATTCTACATCAAATATATTTTGTGATTTGATAGTTGTTAATGTTGAAAATTATATTTCAAGATCTACTATAGCCGGATCGACTTAGGATTCTTCTATAAGAATACCATTCATTCTGAAGACATTGATCCATCAAATATCAATTTCATGCTGTTGTAATTGTGAAGAACAACTGGAAATTATTTCAAAGAACAAATACTATTTTACTCTGAGTAACCAGCTTCTCGTTCTAAGCTGTGTGTTCAGTTTTATGTATGACCCAGAAGGCTCTGTTCATCCTTAAATTTATGATGGTGTCAACTGCCTGCACTCAGTTGTCTAATGGTATTTTGATAAGAGGACCAGATAGTGAAAATTACCATGCTCGTAGAGTAGAACATTGGTGTAGTGGACTAGAGGCCTTCTCTTCCCCAAACCACTATACACCGTGCGTTCTTTTCTACTTATTTTCTTTTTTTTAATCATTCTGATAATGTTTAAAGGACATATCATGATGTCGTGAGTAAATTGTAATACACAAAATTCACCAACTCTTGTGTATAGTTGGTATAATGCGATCCAACATTTGGTATCAGAGGTAGTTCATTGGATAAATATATAACAAGCTGAATGTTTTTGGATTATACAATGCACCATGGTTGATACACGAGGGGGTATGTCAATGGTTCGTGCTCTTTAATTCAACATTTAAAATTATGGATATTGGAAATCTAGGATTATCATCTACTTAAATAACCATGAATACATAGTCTACTCAAAAATTATAAATCCTTATGTGATTCTAGGGAATCCTGAAACATTGTGTACTGATACAGAAGCATAGTAAGACATAAAATCAAAATCTATGAATGTTATCATCAGTGGTCATAGCCTCGATTAATTCAACATAGTATCTTAGTACCCAACAACTTATGAAATGTGGTAGAAGATTATAGTTTCTTATAAAAGAACTATCAATGTCAAATAGATGAGGTATGCAACTGAAAAATTGAAATTCGACACATTCAGAATGTTTGAAGGAGAAAGTATCACCCAGATGAATGTATGTCTTATAGAAATTGTTAATAACATCACCTCATTAGTTGAGCCTGTCAAACAAGCATATCAGTCCCTAAAATTCTTAATAGTACTACCGCCAAGATTGAATGAAATTTTCTATTCCATTAGTCAATCACCACCAATCAAAATTCATACAATGAGATTTCCTATTCCATTAGTCAATCACCACCAGTCAAGAAATTGTGCATAAAGTATTGATCCAGATAGAATATACTACCTTGAAAGTAACATCCCAATGAAATAAAAAAATTGAATAATGAAATCAGATTGAAATCATAAAATTACGATTCATCAAATTCAGATGTAGAACTGGCATAGCAAGCCATAAAGATCAGAAAATTATACAGAAAGTAGAAGGGATTCTGAAAATCATTCAAAAAGGATGAAAAATAACCAAGGTAAGTTAGATGATGTGAAAGGAATAAATATGGGTCACATCATACCTGATTTTCTTCAATTAAAATCATAAAATATGATGAAAATTTTAAAATAACAATTATTATGAACAGAAAGATAGAGAGAAATAAAATCCCCTGAGAGTGTTTTTGAAGTCTCTAACATCTCATCAATGTCTTACTAAAAAATAGAATAATCAAATACGAAATCAATAATGTTATTTATTGAAGAATTTGATGTGGTACAATCATACTACTCATCTTATTCTGATTCTAGTTTTAGTTGTTAAAAAGTAAACTCACAGCCTTCTGTAATATGCTGTAATAGAAATATTCTTCTTTATTTAAGAGAAACAAATCAATGAAAAATATTCTTACATTTATTTTAGGAGAAAGTGACACTCTACTAAAAAAACAACAAGAGTTAATTGAAAAATATAACTCATCAAACACAAACTATAGATATAATGAAACTAAAATAAAAAAAACTCCAAACAGATGTAGAAACATAAAAAAGTTCAGCTCTTATTTTTACAAAATAAAAAATATACGAAATGAAATACATGGAAAGAATGTGATTTAAAAGAACATATATGGAATATGTAGAAAAAAGTGAGAAACCTAAACTGTATAAGAACTATTTATTCCTAAGTGAAAAAGGTAAAATTTGTAACTATTGTGGAACAAAAAACCACAAATCTTAAAACTGTTATTTAAGGAAACTGAAAATAAGTGGGATTAAGAAATACTTTTTTGAAAGTAGTCTATGTGATTCTATTGATTCTAAAAAAACAAAGAATGTATGGATTCCTAGGTCTTTGCTAGCTAACACTACTGGACCCAATAGTATAAGGGTACCAAAATAATCCTTTGTTTAAATTCCATTGCAAGAAATAGGTCACAGAATCAGAAAAACTAAAAATATGGTATGTAGATAATGGATTCTCTAGGAATGTGAGTGGAAACACATCAAATTTCAGAACACTAACTCAAAAGGATGGTGGTCTAGTCATATTGGATGATAATTCCAAATATAATATTATTCGCATTAGAAAAATTAGAGATTCAAAAGTACTCTCAATCAATAATGTAATCTATGAATAAGAATTGAAACACAACCTGATAAGTATCCCTCAACTATATAATTATGGTTATTTTGTTGATTTTTCTAATAACGGTTGTTCTATTTTTAATGATAAATTTCCTAAATTTAGAGCACTCAGAACTGATAATGTTTACACCCTAGACATAAATTCCATGTGTAATCAAAAATATATTGAATAACTGCTAAGATAAATTAATATTTGATATGTCTTAGAATAATTTGAAATTTCAATATATATTCTTTACAAAAGTTATATAAGAAACAATTTGTTTTGGATTTTCCTCATCTCAAATTTGAAAGTGACAGATTCTATTATGCATGTCAACTTGGAAAGCAGCACAAATCATCCTTCAATTATGTTTAAAAAATTGATACATCTAATCCTCTAGAACTTATCCATATTTATTTGTTTGTACTATCAAGAATATAAAGTTTGGCTGGTAAATTATATGTATATGTTTTAGTTGATGGATATTCTTGATTTACGTTGATTTATTTTCTAAAATATAAAAACAATTATTTTAATATATTTGAATGTTTTTGAAAAGATGTTCATAATGAAAAAGACTCTAAAATAATTTCATAAATAAGTGATCATGGTGGAGAATTTGAGAATCTATAATTTAATTAATTCTTCTCAAATATGGTTATTAAACACACTTTCTCTGCTACAAGAACATCTCAAAAAAATGGAATTGTTGAAAATGAAATAGGACTATCAAAGAAATGGTTAAAACTATGCTAAATGAATACAGTCTTCCTACCTATTTCTTGGAAGAAGCTATAAGCACAGCCTATTATATAATGAATAGAGTTTTAATCAGACTAATTTTTAAAAAGACTCCTAGTGAACTCTGTAACAACAGAAAACCTAAAGTAAATTACTTTCATGTTTTTGGATTCTAGGTTTACACCTTAAAATCCAAGGAAAATCATGGTATGTTTTATTCAAAATATGATGAAGAAAATTTATTAGGATATTATGTTATTTCCAAAGTGTATAGAGTTTTTTTATAAAATGTTAAGGATTGATGAAGACTCAGTTCCTGTAAAATTTAATGATTCTAATCCCTTTGTGAAATGGAAAGACCAAATTGATGAGTCCGAATCTAATAATAACATGATACTTGTGAACATAAAAGATGATTTTGAAAAAGATATAAATGAAATTCATTCCAGTTCAGAAGAACATGACATTGAAGGGCCTAATAGTGTACTTCCTAGACAATCTATAACCTTAAAAATCACTCTTTAGAAACTATTATATGAGACATAGACAGAATAATAAAAAATAGGTGAAATGTAGAAAATCGTGTTGAATTCTCTTCCTTTCTATCCCAATTAAATCCTAAAACATTAGAAGAATCCTTATTTAATGAATATTGGATGATAGAAATGAATGAAGAAAAAATCCAATTCAAGAGAAATGATGTTTAGAATTTAGTTGAAATACCTCATCACAATCCAGTTATAAAAACCAAATGGGTCTTTAGAAATAAACTAGATAATCGAAGAATAATAACTAGAAATAAATAATTACTAGTAGCTAAAGGTTATAATTATAAAGTAGGTATATATTATTATGAGACCTTTTCACCTGTAGACAGATTAGAATCCATTAGGTTCCTTTTAGCCTGTGCATCTCATATGAACATTAAATTAATTTACATTGGTGTTAAGTCTACCTTTTTAAATGGTTACTTGTTGGAGGAAGTTTATGTTGAGTAACCTCCTAGTTTGGAAAATTCACAAAAACTAGATTCTGTTTTTAAACATACTAAATCTCATTATGGTATTAAACAAGCACCTAGAGCTAGGTATAAAAGATTAAGTTCATTACTTTTATAAAATGATTCTACTGTTGGTATGGCAGACCCTACATAGTTTAAGAAAAATATCAACTCTAATATTTTATTGGTTAATATTTATCGGGATAATGTAATTTTTGGTTTAACAAATAATAATAATTGTCATGATTTTCAAATTTAATGCAAATAGAATTTGAAATGAGTATTATGGGAGAATTAAATTTCTTTTTCGAACATAAAATTTATCAAATAGATTTTGTATATATTTTAAATAAAAGAAAATACATTATTGATTTACTAAAGTAACATGGACTTGAAAATAGCAAGACATATTCAACCCCTATGTGTACTAATACAAAACATGATTTAGATGAAATTGTGAAATTAGTTGACAACAAGTTATATAGAGGTATGATTGGTATTTTATTATATCTTACTAATAATAGGATAGATATAATGTTTTTAGTATAACTTTGTGCTGGATTTGAATCTGATTCAAAATAATCTCACTTAAGTGTTGTTAAATGAATTTTTAGATATTTTAATGGAACTGTTTTTCAATCTCTTCACTATCCAAAAAAACTATTTTAATTTAATTTCTTATTCAGATACAGACATTGGATGTTGTAGGTTCGATAGATAAATCACCTTATGTACTTGTAACTTTTTAGGGAAATCCTTAGTTTTAGGGTCTTGTATGAAACAACACACAATTACCATGTCAATAGCCAAAGAATAATATGAATTTACTGGCAGTTGATGTGAAGATGTTTTGTTGATGAAAAGCACTCTTATGATTTTTAGACTAAATTTTAATTATATGCCTATTTTATGTGATCATGCTAGTGCTATAAATATTTTAAAAAACCCTATTAACCATTCTAGAACTAATAATATTGATATCAAACATCACTATTTAAGATATCATATTATTAAAAAAGATATATTCTTATAATTTGTAAACACTAAAATTCAATTATCTGATATATTTACTAAACCACTTCCCACTGCATGGTTTGATTTTATTAAGGGGGGGGGGCTAGGTTTATTTATTTTTAAATGAATTTTTAATATTATATTATTTATTTTAATTCTTATTTTATCTGTTTTTAATATTACTTGTCTTTATTAGTTTAAAAATTTCATTGGTTCTACAATAAAATTTTTCCGCGTATGTTTTTAATTTTAAATAATGTAATAATTATTATGTGTATAATGACATGGGAATCACGGATGTCAGAAACTCTTTCCAATTCCAAAACCGTTTATTTTCTCAAAACGCTTTAAATCCCCAAGAACTTCTACCGCTATTCTATACCTTCACCTAAACTATAGAAAACCTCAATTTTGGAACCCTTATAAATCAATGATAGTAATGGAAAAAACCAAAAGGATAGATGATTCAGAAACCAGCAATTCTAACCAATAGTGCATGAAAGGATGAATGATTTTGCATGGAAAAGTGATCGATATTGAATGGTTGAACCAAATGGATCTAATGCTGAGGAAAGCCCTAGAATTTTTGAAACTCAAGAAAACCTTCAATGGAGACTATACTGAGTTTCTATATGAGGTAAAACATTGTCATTTTTTAAATCAGTTTATTTCAATCAAGGAGAATATTAATATTCAATAATAGTTAAGATCGAGGACAAAGATTTTTCAATTTTTTCTGTGGAGATAGAAAATATTATTATCTTCCCTCATGTGGGAGTTTTTCATTTTTAGTTACAGAATATTTTTTATAATATCCATAAGCCTGAGGAAATTATTTGTTTTCTATTTGGCTCTACAAACATAAGGAAAATATCAGTGAATGATCTAGAGCCTAACTATATTATTTTAGTTTAACTTTGTAAAATAGTAATTGCACCATGAATGTCAGAGATGGATAAAATATTTGATCCTGATATGTACATAATGTTTTATTTATGAGTGATATTAAGTTTAATTTTCCGTGATATGTGGTGGGATATCTCAATTACTGCTACCAACCAAAAGCTAGTATGAACTTCAATTCCTTTGGGAGGTTCATTTCAATGATTTTATTGATGACATATATGATAAGACTCGTGGATTCTCGAGTGAGATACCACTATAAAAACATCTTTAAAGATGGAACACTAAGGAAGATAGGTTTATTTTGAAGAAAAATAAAAGGAAACCACCTGCATGTTGGAGCATATAAAGTATATGACAGTGCTCAAGAGATAACTGCAAAATTAAAGGGAGGTGTAGCTGAATCTATAACTAGTGGACTATCAAGGTGGATGCAGTTTGATAAAGTTGATACACCTAATAATGAGAAATGTAAATAAATTATTCATACAAGACGACAAACATTAGCTCAAGATGATGAGGAACCTGTTCAAGAACATGTTGGAACAACTGAACCTCTTCTAATCTACAGATTAATTAGAGAATTTATAGTACAAAAATTTGACCAACAAAAAATTTCTCATAATGAGCTGACTTCTCAATTTGAAAAAGAAATTTGGCATCCAATTGTTGAAAATCTTGGAGATGTTTAAGTAGCTTGATCTGAAAAAGTACAACCTATGGAAATTGTTCCAGAGGAATTAGCCCAAGAGGAACCTATTTTAGTGGATCCTTCTTTGGAAAAACTCAATGAATTGAATGCTTAGGAAGAGAAAGAACCTGTGAATATGAATCAAGTAGAGAAAATTTGTGAAATTGAAACTGAAATTATTGTTGATGATTTTTCTGTTGTTGATTCAGGAATGGACTTCATGGAAAAAATCAGTGGAGAAGCCAGTACAGAGGAATTATGAAGGGAAGTCAGACGCTGAATCCCTACCACTAGCACTAATAAATCCAGTGGATGCTCAGATTGAGAATCAAGCACAATGTGCCACTGATTCTGATAACAATTATGTGTAAGAGTTTATATTAAAATTTAATAATGTTCAAGTCGGAAATTCTTCTATAAGAATTGAATTAGAAAAGGAACATCTGAAATTTCAAATAATGAATGCTAGTTCTATTTCTACGAAAGAAGTCAGAAATTTCAAGAAGGAAATGTTGGTTGAAGATGAAAATTTCAAATCTGAAATGGTGAGGAAGTCTGATTTATTATAGTTTAAATCCTTCATGGATAAACAATTTTCATCATTCAGATATAGTAATGTGTGTACATCAGGTACATTACTTGATCTAATCAGAATATTTCAGGCCATTACAGCAGCTATGAGCAATATTAATGACAGACTACAGGGCCATTAATGATATAGTTCTCCATTATCTGTTTAGTTGGACTACTATAAGATTCTTATTGAGTATTAGACTTCGAATTAACATAGAATTTGAGTTTTTCAGAATCATTTCACTGATCAGTTAACTCTTTTATGGAAATGTAAGAGAGGTTACATGAGTTTCTAATAGTCAATTTTATTGAATACATCCATATGACTTAGGAAGGAAGAGATGTTATAGTCCAGTTAGGTGATGGGCTGATGAAAAGTTTGATACTACATATATCAGAACTCAAGGAAATAATTCAGCGGAACTGATACCCGTTCCTCAAAACATTTTATCCCAACCATGATTCTCATTGTAATTACTGTACTTGTAATTATATATTCAATAACATATATTTGAAACACATGTTTATGTGTTATAAATTTATTTTATTGTACTGTCTATGATAGAATTCCAGTAATACAAATTCAAATATTGATAACTATTTTATCATTGAATTTACTTAAGTTGATTTCTACATTAAACTGTGTTCTATTCCTTCTCCTGTCATTCGTTTTAATATCAAAAATGGGGAGAAATATGGATAAACACTACATATTTTGGGAAAATGTTTTTTGGATAAACTTAAAATTCATTATTTATAATGGAGGAGATATTATTATACTTTATAAAGGGAGAGAAAATGTAAAAATTAGGAAATAATTTCTTTAAAATAAAATATTGTTTTTATCTTTGCAAAATTCAAAATTATATTTAATTAATTTTTTAAGATAATTTTATTTGTTTTTTCATAGGTTTTGTGATCATCAAAAGGGGGTTATTTTTTAAAAAGTGTGGTCTTTAACAACACACTATTTTATTAAGGGGGATATTGTTGAGAACAACACTCCATATCTTTGTGAATATTTTGATGTTCAAAAATACCATTATTTTTTATTCAAATGATTTTACCTTAAGTATATTTCATGTAATTAATATTCTTTATTTTTATATTTTTTATATAATTTTTAAGCATTTTATGCCACATATAATATTTGAAAAAGTGTTCGGAAATCACCTTAGCGTGTTCTGGAAACATTGTTCGTACTCTACGTGTTCGAAAATCACTTAAGCATGTTTTGAAAACACTGTTCATACTCTCCATGTTTGGAAAACACTTTTGCATGTTATGGACACACTATTCAAACCCTATGTTGAAGTGTGAAGTGTAAGAATGAAAACGGTCTCTTATGAGTTATCATAAAAGTACGGTTAAGCAACCATACATTATCAGAAATGTTTGGAAGAAGAACCAAACGTTTGGAAGGATCCTTACATTTGGGATATCATAAAAGTGAGGAATATTATGTTTGTTTCTCCAATGTATGGTTCATCAACATTACTTTTGTTAACAACCATAGGTTTTATCAAAATGTATGGATCATGTACGTTATATTTAGAAGTAGATAAATTTATGGATTATATACCATACATATGAATGTTTAAGAGAAAAGTATGGTTTATAAAACGTACGTTGTGAACCTTACATTGTGAACCATACACTATGAACCATACGTTCAGGGAGTGTATGCTATGTAGTTCAACCATACTTTGGGCGTCAGATATTCAAACACAAATTTATTGAGTAACGGTCCTTATGCAGATTATCAGGATGATTTCAAGATAGATTGAAAGCCCAAATATAAATCACATATTTGAATTTTTCAAAGCTGTTTATTTTTTATTAAATGGATTGATTTATGAGGATCTTTTAATGGAAATGTTTAAGGGGAGTTATGACTCCTATGTTATTCAAATATTTGAATATCAAGATACTATACGAAACTTTTGTGGATCAAAATTTGAAAGGAAAATGATTTTATTTATTATATATATATATATGTTATTTTGAATTATAGTGGAAACACTACAGATCACTGTGAAATAGATGAGAAGAATAGATTCTTGAGTTTTTCACTGCTATAGTTTACAGAGACATTCAAGATTAACAGATCTGCTCCTACCAAGCTCTATCGAACTCTGTTTTCTAATGAAGATGAAACAACATTGAATATTTACTGATTTGGCATTGAATATCTTTTGTGAATCAACTGTTGTTAATATTGAGAATTATATTTCAAGATCTTCTAGAACCAGATCAACTCAGAACTCTTATACCTGAAGAACATTGTTTCTGAAGATGACGATCCATCAACTATCAATTGCATGTTATGGAAAATTGTGGAGAGAAATAGGAAATATTTGAACGAACAAATACTCTTTTACTTTGAGTGACTAGATTCTCATACTAAGTTGTGTGTTATGGTCCATGTATGTACTAAAAATCATTGTTTAGACTTAATGATGTAAAGGTATAAACTGCTTGCACTCAGTTGTTGAATGGCCTATTGATAAGAGGACCATATAGTGAAAATCACCAAGATAATGGTGTAAAGAGTTGGTGGAGTGGACTAGGGGCCTTCTATTCCCTGGAACTCTATACATCGTTCTTCCTTTGCTATTTATTCTGTACTGCTTAATCGTTCTGATAAAGTTAAATGGACAGATCATGATCTCGCGAAGAAATTTTATTACAGGCAGTTCACCCTCCCTCTTCTGTATATTTGGTATCACTCAAACCAACAATATGCTAACCCTTTATTATATTTCCATTCCCTATGTTATAAAGATTGTATTTTAGTAGGGTTTGTCAAATAATTAAACTTTCTAATAAATTTATTATCGGAGATATTGAAGATCATTCATGAAATTAAAAAATTGTGCATCTAGTCTACAATGAAAATAAATCATTATGATCTTTAGGAATATATTTGAAAAATAGATTGTATACTCATATATATTATATGAAATATCTATGTATGAATAGTAATGGTCAATAAACATGGTATCAGATGACTTGTTTTTCCATAATTAATGATTAGGATTAGGGAATGCTACTGAAAACTATATGGATAAGTATAAGAATATGATCGCATCATATTTTCCTATTGAGGAAGATATTTTTTGGTTTCCTAGAAATACATCACTATCATGATACTATAAGAACATGTGGTTTTAGAATAGATAAATTTAGCAATAATATCATTGAAAATAGTTTTTCATCTATAACTCAACCATCATCCTATTTCACGATGATTGTTTCTTTACTACACATATGGGTTGACAATCATGGGATATATTTATTTATTTATTTTCATTTCTATTTTGACCAATTATATTTAATATGAATAGATGTTCAACATGAATGAACTTTGTAAAACCAATATTTTCAAATATTGAAATGAATGTTTCGGGGTTTAGATATCTGATAAATAATTTTTCATGATTGTGTGGTTTCCATATATGATTATTTTCCCCACTCTATAATTTTTGGTTTCATTAAATATAAAAAAACAAGATTAATTTATGTTAATACCAAATTTGGTGAACAATGGAATAATTTTCCTAATGAGAATCCATTATAATGGTATTTAGAATATGAAAGCCTGTGATCTATCCATATCATCTATCACATTATAATTTTAAAAACATAAACATGGGTGTGTTTGAACATCACCTAATAATATAAGTGTTTATTTTTATGAAGACTATGGTGGGAAGAAAAATTAGTTTTATTCAAATCATGTTTGTGGGAAAAATCACGTTGAGAAATTTTTATGAGGAATAAGAAGATGTTTTATATGTGTAAAATAAGAGTATAGAAAAAGTGATTTCTAAGGAGAATAGAATTTTTTGATTGTGGGGTATGATATTCAACCATATGAAACATATATTGTACATTGTATTATGATTGGGGAACATGGTAATTATATAAATCAATTATATAACCCACGAGTTAACTCTTATACCATTGAAGTATTTATTCCCTGTCAATTAGTGAATTGGAATGATTGAAGTGTTTATGAATTTGAATTTAATAGTTATGTTCTATAATTATATTTATATAGTGTATTCTAGTAATAAAAATTGTGAAACATCTAATGATATTTATGAAGTATTTTTTCTTTAAAAAATTACCATGTTTTATTTAATGTTATTGAAATCCATAAAATTGATTTAATGGTAATGTGATGATATGCTATATTATAACCCAGATTTTAAGATATTAATGTATTTTTCAAATAAATGATAAATTATTATTAAAAACTTAAATGGGATAGTATTAATGACCTTGTAATTTATTAGTTACATATTGAAATTTTGATTTATGTTATCTTTTTTGAAGTTCAAAAACATTTTGGATTTATGAAATAAATTTGAGGAACCATAATTTTATTATAAGTACAAGGGGATAGTTAATTTTTGGAATTCTGTATGTTTTCTATGTGGTGTTATGGTATTAAATTTTTTTAACCTATTTCATGATAATATACAATTAATGTATTCACATATTTGGAATGTGTCATTAAGATCTACATTATGTTACTTGGGGGAGTAATAATATGTTTATTCTATAAATTTAGGGACATTATTTTCAAATTTTGGGATTTTAAAATTCAGTAGGAAAAGTTTTGATGGGATTGAAGGTTAATAATATTTTGTATTGTTTAATTTGAATTTTGGCTATTATTGTTAATGATTTTATTATTACTGTAAGATTTAATAAAATTGGATAACATGATATATTCATTTTGGATATGGAAAATATTTTGATATAAAAGGAATGAATTGTTATTATTTCATGGATCTTATGATCCACTAAATCAAAATCTTATTGATTTATGAATGAAAAATTCATCCAAAAATTTCATTTATTGGAGTAAAAGATCACATGGAAATTTATTAAACAACAACAAAACGTGGAAATTATTCATATGAAATAGAAATAAACCAATTGAGTATATTTTCACATGATATTTTTAATGATAGATAATCAATCCATCATATTTAGGAAAAATATCACGAAATTAAAAATTTATTCTTTTATATTCATTTAGGATGAATTAATGATAATTTGACCTCAAACATGTGTATGGTAATGTGGTAATTTTCATTTTAATAACAATTTTTTCTGCCACTCTCAATTATTACATGGATAGTATCTTTCTCATCTATGCTCATATTTTAACTTACCACTAATGTTACCCTTATTTTGGAACATGATTATTTTATATTTAAGATTACATTTATGATTTACTCATTCCTTTTAAAGGATGTTTTATTATTCCTTTATATGATAGGGGTTTTCAATAAAAGTATTTTCAACTACTGATCCTTGGATGACTGGGATAAAATTATGAGGGAATATTTTATTTATTTTTGGTAGAATGTTCAACATCCTTATTTTTCAATATATTTCTCTATAAAAAATTATTTCTATGATATGTTATGTTACATAAAACATCTACTATAAAAAACCACAATATACTATAAAAATATTATTACTTAAACATGAATATTATGAAAAACCCAATAAACATTGTGGTATTTAATTGAATAATCACATTAAAAATATATATATTGTTTAAGATGAATTAATCCTATTTATAATCAAGGTCTCAGTTTTCAGTAATATATTTAGATGTTTCAAAATAAAAATTTTCTAAAAAAAATTCTCACCATTTCTGATTATTTTTTATAATTATTTTATAACAATTCTTTAGATTTTATTTATTGAAAATGATAAAATTTTTAAATTCATAATTTCAATATTATCTAAGGATAAAATATTGTGATCTTTTTTATTGGAAATAATTTTGAGTGATATGTGAAAAATTTCTATTTATCAAAAACTATAATATATTTTTTTAAAATAATGTAATTTTAAATTTAAATTATATTTTCAATATAGTTCTAAATTAAAATAATATCTATCTGAATAAAAATCTACATAATTTCATATGACTAAAAATTATATTTTACTTTGATATAAGTTTACTTTTAATCTTAAAAACTTATTCATTAAGCTGTTTTAAGTTCATAATGTTTTTTATCCATTAATTATAATATACAATAAAGTAAAATTATTTAAATTATATATATATATATATATATATTATATAAATTTAAAATAGTATATTTATGATTAATGGTGATAGAGAAAATTTAAGATATATGTTTCTTTAAAAAATACATTTTCTTGGAAAAAACTATTTTCATAACTCTTTACAGGTTAAATTTTAAATTATATTATACAATTTATGTAAATTAATTTTGATAAAACAGATTCCATATCTAAAGTAAAAATAATTTGTATAATTTAATTGGGAAACATAATTATTTCATTATAAATATTGACCTTAGTAAATAGTTTTCACCCCAGGAAAATATTTAAATTTGGGTTAAACCCATGAGTAAAAATTTAAAGGAACCATAAAACAATACAATATCATATTGGATGATTGATTTTATTACAATTATATATTTAATTAGACAAATAAATTACTTTAGAAAATTATTTTGAATTTGGGAATCCATGAATGGATTTTTTTTTTAAAATAAGTTATCATTTATTCAATTTTAAATCTATCTTTGGGACTTTTTATTTAATTAAAATTTTAAAAGATTCCCATAATTTGGTTACTTAATCAGAAGCCTATAGACATGTATTATTTTTTAGTAGATAAAATAATTCATTGTATTTAATTTCATACATTATTTTATAACAAAAATATATTTACTCTATAATCCGTTTTCTTCTAAAAATAAAATTTTCATGATTTTTTTTCATATATTAAAAGTGATTTCTAACAAAAATAAAAATTAAATCTAAAAAATAGATTCAAATATATGAATTAGGATTTCTAAATTTGGTATTAAAGTCCAATTATTTTTTCATATAATTACGTTATCATGATAAAAAAAAATAACTCATCATGATTAAGGTTAAAATTGGTTTAAAGTTTATTAACTAATATTTAATGCCTAAAATTTATCTAAAACACTCCGAAATTTGATTGGTTATGTTTATATATTCCCTATAACATATTATATTTGAGTTTGGAGTTCCATTTGGAGACATTAAAATTTAATGATATATGTATTGTTATTATTATTTAATTATTAATATATTTCCAATTCTTCTCTTTATATCACCTATAAGTATATACCTTCTCTCATCTCTTCCTCTCACATTTTAGAATTCTAGATCATCCTTTACTAGAGATAATACATTCAAAAAACCCCCCCCAAACATTATTCATCTCTTGTTCATTCCTAAAAACCATTCTTTCATGGCTTAATGTGTAAGGAAAATGATGTTTCTACATAGAGAGGAAGTTTTAACACATACAAGGAAATATAAGAAAAGATTTTACAAGATTTACCATTTCAATTTTATTTATTTGAGACACATAATATATTCAAAACTTGATTCTATACTGATTCATATATATTTCCTATGATTTTTTTATTATGATTCTTCTCAAAAAAATTATGGTGATTTAGATAGCCATCTATGTTTAACCCTTTCATTGGGATTTGATTCAAGATTTACCTAAGTGTTAATGGATCAATGTTTGAATCCAATTTTAATCTAGGTTTTTTATTCTTAAAGTTTCATTGATCAAATTATATAACAATTATCTAAATAATAAACTCTATTGTATTTTCCTTTTTTTACTCATTTAATTTTCATGTAATTATTCCATTAACCACCAATTAGTACTAAAAAAGATTTTAAAATTTTTTTAATGAAAAAAATATTCTATTTCTTCATTAGTTTGGAATTAATTTATTCCATTCCAATGTTTTAATTGAAATGTATTGAATAATTCTTTTAATATTTGTATATAATTATTTAAAATTCATTTTTATCTTTTTTGGAATTTTTGCATAATTTTTTAAAAGGGATCTTCTTTTCATTTTCTAAGTGAGGTACTTATGACTTTTTATCAAAAAAGTGAAAAGAATCTGTATTTTTTACATTCTTTACATGAACAGAGTTTATCGGTATCCTGACTATTCATTTCATAGAAGTAGTATTTACATGTTTCCAATGTTATTTTGAAATGAAATGTCATGATTAATATTTTAAATAATTTTTATAAAGATAACATTGTACTTTTCCTCATGAAATGCTCAAAATACCTTTTATCAAAAAAAATTATCTATGATAATATCATTAAATTTCACTTATAATTTATTAGGGATATGATCCAGGGATACCTCCCTTATTCCTTCTCTATATTTTTTACTATTATTATGAATTTATTTTAATAAAAAACAAGTTTATTTTCCATGAGTTATTCTATGATGTAATATCAGAATTATTATGAATCTAATACTCTTTTAATAGGATATGATGTAGTGAATATTGATTCATTATGTGAATCAAATATGTATAGTTTTAATTTTTTTAGGAGGTACAATACTTATCTTTCAATCCATATCATTTGGAAAAAATGTTTATCTCTTGAGATAATAATTACTATAATGGGGATTCCTAGATCGCTAATGGACTCTGTCCACTGTGATAGTCTTGGGAGTGAACCATTACTATAGAATGTTGGGTGAACCAGATCCACTAACATAGTATTGAGAGTGAACATTGGCTATTGAACGGGGAGTGAACCCACTTTACTATGATATTATTAGTAGTGAGCCATGACTACTTCGGAAATGATTTTTTATGATTATGTTTATTCCATAAACATATGTCTTATTCCAATTTTATTCTCTCATTGGATTTTTCCTGTGATAAATTTTTGTTTCATGTCTTATCAACATCCATCATTTATTCCCTAACTTGTGATTATGATCAATTATATACCATCCTTGGTTTTCCAATGATAGCATCATATTTGAAAACCCTTAATATCATGTTATTCTTAAGTGACCTTTATTTATCTCCCTTGTTTACTCTTATAATGAAATTTATCTCATGGTTTATTATGTATTCTTCCCCTGGGTGATAAGAAAAGGTTATATGTTGGGTACGATTATGAATATTTTTTGGTGGGTAGATATTTTATTAGAGATATTGAATATATTTTTTGAAATAAGTAGATTGTTCATCTACAGTCCACATATACTAAAATTTTACTATCCTTGGGAATGTATTTGTAAAATATGTTGGATCATCATATATTATAATGTAATATATTTTGATGAAAGTTTTGGTCACTATAAATTTTCACTATTTTAATATGGAAATCCTCATGAATAGAGATAATACACTCTAAAAAAGAATATGAATTGTAAATCATTAGTAAAAAAATTTAATACCAAAATTCATATATAAAATGAATTCAATTATGGTTCAAAATTAATTGTAAAAACACTTTGGATGGATAAATTAATCATGGTTTTAATATGAAAAAGTGTATAACCTATTTTGTAAGATCTCTAATTCATTAAATACGTAAAAAATATTTTATTGATGGAATGTTTATCCTGATTCTAGGATTTTGAATGATTCCTAGATGATTAAAATTTTCATAAAATTTTTTATTTATTAAATCAATATTAGCAATTACCATTTATAAAAATGTTGATTTCGTATAAATAGAGTTTTTTATTGCAATTAATACTCTGTGGTTTAGTCTAATGTAGTTTCTATTATATATATGTGTCATATTCTCTTAAAGGGTTTTAGGTCATAGTATAACTCAATACTAGGATTCTATTTTTACTCCCCATCCCTCTATAATTCACCTCATTCACATAATAATGCGGTGACATCCCTCAATAATGATGGGGATTATAATGAAGAGGGGATGATAAAAAATTAATCAAGAAGAAGTGGTGATTGTTGTGTCTTAAAAAAATTTAAGGGTAAATAAAATACTCCAAAACATTTGAAAAAAGATTTTAATGATTATTTAAGGATTTATATTGTAGGAATCAATTTTGGTAATGAAAAATTAGGTACTAAAAACCATAAAACACTTCACAGTTCACCGCTTCTCATGGAGGTCTGTAGTGTAATGACCCAAATTTTTTAATTATTTTTGTTTCCTAATTTTGTGTTTTATTTTATTTTATGCTAAACAAAATTATATCCTTTAATTAATGAATTGGGTATCATTAAAATGAGGCCATTGGGTTTTGACTATTATATTACTGTTGGTCAATATGACAATTATAAAATATAATCTTAATTTTGTGTTTTTTATAAATATGGTTATTTGGTTAATTAATACAGAAAGAAGATTTAATTGCCTCATCTAGTAGACTCGAGCCATATGAATCCCATCTTTTAGAACTTCAGAAGGAGGTAGCATCAATTGGCTTTACTCTGGACCAATATCAAGCCGAACATCAACATATGAATCTTGAAAGAAATCACCTAAGAGAGGAGCTCAAGATGATAAAAATCACCCCTCCTGTAATGTTGTCCAAGCCACCCCGTGATTCTATCACCATAGCACAACTTACACATAGGTCATATGCTAGTGTTATATGGGCTATGTAACTAGACCATAGCTACTTTGTCTAATCCTTTCATATAAATAATATTGTTATTTCATATTATGGAAAAGTTTATGAAATTCAAATATCTTGTATAGGATGTGTATTATTGATGAATTTAGGAAAAAATGGGTATTTTAAAATATTTTTTTATTCTTTAAATAATTAATAATATGAAATTATTTTCAAAAAATGGTCTTCAACAGTTGTGATCAGTGAGAAATTTAGAGTCTAAAAAGATCAACTTGGTTTTTAGTAAATAGTAATGTATGAATTGTAACATACCAATATGAATTGTAATGAATAGTAAATTTATAAAAAAATAGAAACTTCACCCATGAATGTATAAATACATTTTGGACATCTTAAAAGTGAAAAAATGATTATAGTTTAAGTTTTGGTATTTTTTTATGTCATAAATATTTGATTTACAATTTCATAATTAATTTAATAATTTTAATGGAAATGTATTTTAGTAAAATTTGATCATAAATTGTTACTTTATTGACTTGTAGTTATACTATAATTTTATGGGACCCTAATTATTTTTTTATGGTGTTACAAAATGAGTTTTAGTTTCAAAGTTTTATTTTTGGAATAAATAATGATTTTAGGTTAGTGTGAATTTTGGTAATTTTTCTGAAATAGTTGATTTTTAGTTGAATAGGTAAAATGTAGATTGGAGATTTGGGTGTTTAATGACATCATTAATGATGTAATAATGTTTTATGTTTTCTGGTCGACTTAATAATAGTGTTATATGCTATGAGGTGTTCCATGTGGACAATACCATGGGAAAATGACATGGTCAGCCCATGGTTTTTCAAATACCACCGATGTGGTGTCCCTTGAAAATTTATAATTTCTTCACTCACTTTTTCTATAAATACCAAGCCATTTCCCTTATTTATTTCATTCCAAAATCATACTCAATGAAGTTTTGGTCTCCTTACCTCACAAGGAGCCCTACCAAGGTGCCCTTAAGCCTATCAAGGTCCCAACCATCATGATTTAATGGTTACTCTTTAAGGTAAGTGATCCTTTCTCCCACTTCTTTTATGTCATGACTTCCTTTATTTTATGTCTTCTAATTTCCATCAATTTATGTAGAGGGTAAGTTCATATATGTTATCATTACTATCTGTTTTATTTATAATTGTTGAGATACCCTTTCCACTATGATGAAGCTCACATTTTCATATATTTTATACTTTAAATCATTTTTTATAATCACACCATCATTTTATTGGATGCGAAATTGTCACCTTTTTATGTTTTAGTGTTATTTTTTGCCTAAATGTAAAAAATTTCCTAATTCTGGATTTTAGATTGATTTTTACATCAAGGGTATTTTAGTCATTTCATGGAAAATATATGTCCATGTTGTGTGTTTAAATTGTTTTTCAAATCCAGATTTTATTTCCTTTAACTTTGTCTTCTGGACTAGGAGCTTATTTGGCCATCTAAAGGGCCTAACAATTCATTGAAGATAGATATTTTTCAGGGTGGACCATGTGGACCCCAGCACTATAATGGAACTCAAAATCGGCCTACACATATCAAAATGAGGTTTTTCCACCTGGGATAGCATGAGTACAGATATGGATGGATCTACAATAAATTTGGTTGAGGTTT
The DNA here is from genome assembly GCA_963277665.1 of Viscum album. NCBI lineage: Eukaryota > Viridiplantae > Streptophyta > Magnoliopsida > Santalales > Viscaceae > Viscum > Viscum album. The sequence goes on from OY728150.1 coordinate 916,042,173, forward strand.
GAAGTCATTAAGGCAGCCATTAAACGACATTCTTTTGGAGGAACCTTCCTGGATGATTCATCTAGAAACAAAAACCTCCAATGAAAATATCATAACTCCTCCATCCTGTGTCAAATGGAGCTGAAATGTTTTGGGTGAACAGACCACACATTATTTTACTACATTTATGAAGGGTTCCATGTGTGAAGCATCCAATTAATGGGTCAAAAATGCAATAACATGAGGAGGACATAAATATGCCTATAAAAAGAGGGGAGCTCCCTCCCTCCGAAATTCATTCCAATCCATCCAAAAAACCATTTGGGGCACTATGGAGAGGAGGCCAAGGGACATTTAGATTTTTCTTATTTCTTTATTTTCTTTTTATTTTAGTTTTCATTTATATTGTAATACATTTATCTTTTTTATATTAAAGTGTGTCCCTTTCTTCTTCCACCCATTTTCTCTTCCCATATCAATCTCATTTTCCCTCCTCTATCTTTCCATAATGATCTCTATTCACTTCACCATGGAATGTGACTAACTCGAGGCTTGGGACCGGGGGAGGTTTCACATTTTTCTTTATTATTCAACTTCAATTTTATATGTTTTAAATTTATTTGTGGTGGATATAGGAATATTGCACGGGTGCGGTGATCGTCCACCACGACACTATTTCCAAATCCATTTCATTTCATTGATTAATCATTTTTCCTCTCTTCCATTAGGCAAAGCCTTCATACAGTGGAGTTTTTGGATGTTATAAGAGATGAAATTGTATATGGTGCAGCTGGGTCTTGTAGGAATAACATTCTCGATTGAGGTGTTACCCTACTTGATTACTAGAGGAGGTTTGGTTTGGTGTGTCGGTCGCATGATAAAATCACACACTTAATAAATAATCGGAACGTAATTCATTAATGAGGTTTCATTAAATTAATTATCTAATTGAATTTAAAAAATAAATAAATAATGAATGAACTTGTGTTATCCAACCTTAAGACCAAGACCTTTCATCCCTAATTTCATTCTGTCAGCATTTGCATCTACATTTAGAAATAATGTTTGCATTACATTGTTTTAATTAAATGATTTCCAAAACACTCAAAAAACATTGTTTTCATTAATTATTAAAAAAGCAAAAAGAATATTATTAGGTGGAAAAGAATAATTGATTGAACTGAATTCAATACTCCTCAAATGAGACAACCCTGGTCAGCCACTATGCTGCATAGGAAAAGAAATATGCTTTTGCCACTCCCTACGATAGGCGTGTGTCAAAACCGGTGACATTTCTAGGGAGATAAGTAGTTATTTCGATCACTTTTTTAAAATTCACTTTTTTTAAATATTATTTTTTCATTAAGAAAAATCTTTTAAAAAAATCTTTTTCCCATGATGTATTAAAATTAAAAATTTTATTTATGGGAAGATCAATCACAGATGCAATATCAAGAACCAGAAATTGATTATCGTGATCTAAATTACCTTGTAGAAACGATTAGTAATAATCCAGATGATTTGGGAAGGAAAATACAATGGGAATTTGACTATGTTCGTGCAATGATGGAGCAACCCGACCCTGAGCCGGAGAAAAAAAAGAGATAGTGGTGGAAGAAATTTCACCACTCATCATTGAAGAACCAGAGGAGGTAAATGTCGGCATACCTGAAGACTCATTCACCCTCACTCATCCAATTCTACCCGAGATTGATGAAAATGAGGATGAAATTCCTGTTGATCCAAATGTGGGATATCAGTAAGAATTGGGTAAATTCTGGAATAAATGTGAGGATCTTCTTGATCTCCCTAAGCCTTGAAAAGAAGAATATCCAGCACCACTTAACTAAGTCCCCACCCAATTTTTGGAATTTGAAGTAAAGTTGGAGGATACTAACTACCTACCTCCATCCAGTGATAATAAACTCCAATAAGCACTTTCAACTGAAGAAGTGATTGAACCAGAACCATCTCAGGGAGATGATCCTTCTATAAACTCAACCTTTTCTGATTTCTTGGAATCCGATATGAGCATCATACATTATAATTTTGAATTCACAAATTTGTTCAATCCTTACATTGCCTTAAAAGAATATGAAAATTAATATACCCCTATTGAGGAACACTTTATGCTCCAAACAGACTATGACAATTTATTAGAGGGAGTACAAGAAGAGAAGAAGAAGGTTGCACAAGTAGCAAACAATGAAGAGGATTCTCCAAACATCATCATACCCCCTCCATGCAAGTTGTACTAAATTGTGAAGTGGGTGGATTTGGTATACACATTCCATCGATTCCTCATTAATAAAGACAAGGAACAGCAAGCTGGGAAGAGACACATGTGGTAGTTTTAATAAAATAAGCTTCATCCACCAACAGATTATAGATAAAAGCTGGTACTACCCTCTATAGGTAGTAAAAGATGACAGGGCCCACATGGGGGATCATACCAAGATTTATCCTTTACTTTATTTATAGTAGCTTAATTTTCAATATTAGGAATTTAGATTTCTAATTTAGTGTTAATAATTAGTCTAGCTTGTGGCCCCATCCATCTTTTCAATTGAGCTTAAATTAAACGATCCTTATGATTAATTGAGTAATTTTTCTTTTGTATGATCATGAAGGCAGAGGGATCCATAAGAATTAAAAGAAGAAAAAAAATATTTATTTAAAAATGGAGTTCACTTTTTATGATTATCATTTAAAATCCTTTTATTTTTCGGTCCAAAACATATTTTGAGATTTAATGAAAATTTGTATCACTTTTCACACATCAATTTATTTTGAAAGTGTTGAAATGATTTTTAAAATAATTGATTTTAAATGAATGTTGATATGAATTATTTTTCCTTGAAATGGATTTTCAAGAATTTTTGAGTTTGACTAATTTTTGAACTCCATTCCAATGAAACACTGAATCAATATATTTTCCAATCCATTGAGGTATTCTAAGTCACTTGTACATATTATTCCTAATACCAACACTTTCTTGAGGGAAAACCGAATTTTCTATGAGAACCATATTTTGTGAATAATTCCCTTTTGAATCTTTGGATTTCATGGAATATATTTGAAATGATTGAGGAATATCTTTGGCTTTCCACATTTTATCTTGAGACCCACATTTACATTTATCATTCGTAAGCCCTTAGATTCTGAGCATTTCCTTATAAGTTTAAGCCACATTACAAACCATTTTTTCCTTACCTACCCTCACTTTTAGTATTTTTCATGGTTATTTAAAGTTTAAGTGTGGGGGAAGGACCATTCGTGTGTGTTCATTGAGATGTGTATCATTTTTGTGTGGTTCTAGGTGTGTCTAAATAATTTGGTCAGTGGAAAATAAGATAATTGTGCATGTTCCATCATTTCATAGCGCATTATTTGTTTCATCCATTTCTCCTTTAAAAAAAGTTAAAAATGGACATGATCTTGAATTCTTCATTGTAAATTCTTTTATGACTCATGTACCTCTCAAAAATCAAGGGCATGATTTTTCATTCATTCATTTTATTCAATTTTCATCTCATCCACGATGAAAAAAAAGAAAAAAAAAAGAAAAAAAAGTTATTCCTTTCTGTATCGTTGAAAAAAAGGGAGAACTAGAATGATATCATGCATTATAATCACTACATGTCTCATGTACCATGTCATAAGAGGGTTGGGGCTATTTTTCATGTTTTCAAGCACGATTGAGAGAGAAATTTTCTATGTTTTCCCTTGATTTAATCATGCATTTTACGTACAAGTCCAACCTCCTCTTTCTAGCCTGAATCTTTTTTCAATAATTTTCCCACCAACCCTAATCCTTAGAATCATTTGAACCATTAATTAAATCCATCATGATTGAATTCATTTTCATTTTCATGCTACGGAGAAATATAAATTTTCACAGGACTACGGTGATACATACGATTTAAAAGTATGAGCATAACTCTAGAATCAATTTCTCTTGAGTGAAGAATGACAAAAAATTCAATGTGAGGTAGGTTGTGATTGAGCCATGGATTGAATTATGAGTTTGAACAAATTTTAATGATTGAAATGAAAATGAGAGAAATTTTTTTTTATTTGATACATGATGGACCTATATTTTGGATAAGATCGTTGATATTTTCAAATTTTTTATTGTTGTTTGGATTTTTTTTGAATATATGATGATTTCCAAGGAGTGAAATGTTTAAGTGTGGGGGATTGATGAAGCTCAGATTTTCATAATTTTAATACTTTAAATCATTGTTTATAATCACAACATTGTGTTATTGGATGGGTAATTGTCACGTTTTTAGTTTTTAGAGTTATTTTGATCCTAAATGAGAAAATCTCCGAATTATAGATTTTAGATAGATTTTTAAATCAAGGGTAATTTAGTCATTTAATGTAAAATATATATCCACATTTGGTGATTAATTTTTTTTTGAATCCAAATTTTATTTCCTTCAACTTTGCCTTCTAGACCATGAGATTATTCGGCAATCTAAAGGGCATTAAAATTAATTAAAGCTGGAAAAATTTCCAGGTGGGCAGAGTAGACCCCCACCACTGTTACAGAACACAAAATCCGCTTACACATATCAAAATGAGGTGTTTCTACCTGGGATTGTATGAGGCCATATATGGCCAGATCTAAAATAAATTTGGGGGAGGTTTGAAGTCATTAAGGCAGCCATGGAACGACATGTTTTTGGAGGAACCTTCTGGGATGCTTCATCTATAAATAGAAACCTCAAATGAAAAATTCATACCTCCTTCATCTGATGTCCAATGGTGATGAAATTTTTAGGGTTAACTACTAACGCATTATTGTAAAACCTTAATGAAGTGATCCTTGCGTGAAGCGCCAATTAATGGTTCACAAATGCAACAACATTCGGTGGACATAAATCTGCCTATAAAAAGAGGGGAGCTCCCTACCTTGGAAAATCATTCCAATCCATCCAAAAACCATTCGGGGCACCAAGGAGATGAAGCCAAGGGCCATTTATATTTTTCATATTTCTTTATTTTATTTTTATTTTAGTTTTCATTTCCATTGTAATACATTTATTTTTTTTATATTAATGTGTTTTCCTTTCTTCTTCCACCCATTTTCTCTTCCAATATCAATTTCATTTTCTCTCTTCCATAATTCCATTGTGATATCTACGCACTTTGCCATGGGAAGTGAGTAACTCGAGGCATGGGCCCGGTGGAGGTTTCACGGTGTTCTTTGTTATTGCACTTCAATTTTAAATGTTTTAAATTTATTTGTGGTGAAGACGGGAATATTGCAAGGGTGCGGCTGTCATCCACCATGAAAATATTTCCAAATCCATTTATTTTCATTGATTAATCATGTTACCTCTATTTAATTAGGCAAACCCTTCATACGGTGGAGTTGGGGTTGTTATAAGGGATGAAATAGAATACGGTGGAGTCGGGTCTTATAGGAATAACATTCTTGGTTGAGGTGTTACCCTACCTGGTTACTGGAGGAGGTTTAGTATGGTGTGCCAGATGCATGCTAAAATCACACACTAAATAAATCAAAGGAAATTAATTCATTAATGAGGGTTTTAAAATTAATTATCAAATTGAATTTAAACAATAAATAAATAATGAATGAACTCATGTTATCAACCCCTAGGACAAAGACATTTCTTCCATAGTTCATTCTGTATGCATTTTCATCTACATTTAGAATTAATTTTTTCATTACATTATTTTAATTTCATGTTTTCCAAAACACTAAAAAAACATTATTTTCATTAATTATTAAAAAACCAAAAATAATTAGATTCAGTGAACAAGAATAAGTGATTGAACTGACATCAATTCTCCTTATGTTAGATAACCCTAGTCATCCACTGTTCTATATTAGAAAAATAAATTTTCTTTTTCCATTCCCTACGATAGGCGTGCATCACGCTCTCATCAATTTGTTTTCTGGATTTTTAATCTATACTGTTAGGATACAAAATTTCTTCTAAAAGAAATCACATCTTCTCTTTTTTCATTTTTCTTTTTCATGTGGTATGTCCTTAAAATATCAATACCATGATCTTATTCAATACCCATACTATATTATGAATTATTTTTGAGTGATTGTCCCTTGTACTCTTTATTTTTATTGTTTTCTAAAACCAAGTTATATAGCTGCTATGTTGTAGAAATTTCATCTCAAAATTTCTATCTCTTTCTCTTATGAAATTCTATTGTTTATTTATTTGAATACCCAGACCTATTTCATTTCAATGGGTGTTTATAAATATATAAAAATTATTTATTTTATTTGATAAATTACATACATATAACCCTTACTCCCTTTCCATGGGTTAAAAATGACTTAGTGATCTTATTTTTAAGAGCTTTTAAAATGTCATGATTTTGAGATGATTCCCATTTATTTCATTCTCTATGGGTTATTTATGAAATGTTTCATTATGATATATGTGAATCACATGAAAATAAAGAAATATTAATAGTGCACCCTGATATTGATCCAATGAATTGGGTAAAGAATTAATCTCTAGAGATGAAAAGTTTTATGATACCTTGGTAAATAACATTGGTAATTTTTATGACACCATGGAGATGGACCTTTGTGATGTGTTCATGAAGGTCTAAAAGAAATGTTATAGCCACATATTCATGTTATGATTAACGTTTTTATAATTATTATATTACCTATTCTACCATTGCTCATGCCTTTATGACTTTTATCATGTTCTTATTAATATTTCTCAAGATCACATGTCAACTGTTTCACTTGTTTTCCTTACTAAGCCTTCTTCTCACCCTTTCCATTAATTTATGTCTCCAAGATATGAGATGTTGTAGTTGTATATAGGATGAACCTATGATGAATCCTTATGAGTGGTTTAGGAGAATTTTTTATTTTATTTTCATGTATTATGTTCCAGATTTCCAAGACACTAGACTTTAAAGATCCTCTGTTTGTAGAATGTAATGAAAAGTTATGTAAAAAAAGGGAGGGATTCCATAGCTGGTATCAAAGGAATGTTTAGTTATTTATGGAAATTAGTATTTTAATACTTTAGGAAGAATCCTATAGAAATGTTTAAATATAGGAAAACTTCCTGGTATTTTGGTGAGTATTGAGTATGGGGTTTATCTTTAAAATACATCCTTGTCTAAATACGAGCAGGTGGATGCGGCTCTATCAAAGATGTACCTAGAAGTGAAAAATCTAACAAGGAGTTTTGGGCTTGACTCGGGGTATCCTGGTACCTGACAATGGGCCTTGTTGCACTGTTGGTTATGACACTCTGAGGGGATATGTTTGGTTAATCATTTTCTTTTTATGAATCATAATGAAGGATTTATAGAGAAATGTAATTGTTTAATGAAGTTTTAATACATAAATTCATTATAGTTAAAAGATTTGTAAATGAAATAATTTTCTCATTAAGGTTTTATTCTTTTACAAATGGTGGGAAATAGGAGGAACCATGAAAATGGTGACCTCAATGGGTCATTCGCTGACGGCCCTCCGATAGAAGCCGGAATGGAAGCATTAATTAAAATGAAGAACCATGTGACTCTAGTTATGATAAATAACTTGAATAAGATGAGAGACAGATCTCACCGGGAAGGGAAAAGTATTTTGTTGAGTCCTTTATGCGTCAATGACTACCAACCTTTAGTGGATCGACTGACCCATTTATTGCTGAGCGGTGGATTAGCTCTGTCAAAAAGATCTTTTCTATGCTCAACTGTTCAAAGCAAGAGAAGGTCACCCTGGAAGTCTATCACTTATAATGATAAGATAATCGGTGGAGGGATATGATTAAAAACATGAGGCAATGTGTGGAGGTTGAAGCTATGAAGTTGGAAGAGTTCAGATAGATCTTCTTCAGTAATTATTTCCCTTGTTCCATGAGAATAAGAATGGAGAAGGAGTTTCTCGAGCTGAAGCAGAAGAAGAATGAATCTGTGGGAATATATGAGATAAACATCACAAGGCTTTCATCTTACACCTTTAGCTTTGTCGTGGATTCAAATGGCAATGTAGATAGATTATTCGGTGGACTGAGACCTCATATGGGGAAAATCTTGCAAACTGATATTATGACAGCTATGAGGATATTGTGTTAAGTGAAATGAAAGTTAAACTGGTGTATAGTGAGACATAGTGGTCTCATAAATCCAATGAAAAAAATAGATCAATAGAGACAATATTATGGAGGATATTTGATCAAGGAAGAGTAGGAAAGAATGTGCAACATCCCACGTGTAAAAAATGTGGGAAGAAGCATTTGGGGAACTGCCTGCTTGGGAGCAGGAAGTGCTATAGGTGTGGCAGAGATGGCCATATTTTGAGTAATTGTCATAGTGAGGAGAAACCTGAACTTCCAAACACTAATGACAAGGAGAAGATGGTGAAGGCCCTACCTGATTCCATGTGCTTTATGTGTGGACAACTTTGGTACTTTACCAATCATTGTCCAAATCAGTGGGAAGTAGAGGGGAACCACCATCAGCCTCAGTAAAGGCCAAGGGAGAAATGTCATTAGTTTGATATCACAACAGCTGAAGTTGAAGCTCCAAATTATGTGTTTGTAGGTACTCGTATTGTTCTCTCAAGGCTATCATGTGCATTGTTTGATTCTTGTTCTAAGAATTCCTTTATTTCCTCCAAGTTTGCAATGAATTTAGAATCAACCCTCAACTTTCTAAAAGTAGAATTATCAGTCAAGACTCCTGGTGGGATTATTCAATAATCGGCAGTGTTTAGAAACTCTAGTATTTAATTTTTTGAGCACAATATTATCACAAATATAGTAGTCATTCCCATGCTGGAATTCAGCATTATACTAGGGATGGACTAACTCTCAAAGAATAATGCTAAGATTCAATACAAAAGTAAGGTATTCTTAGTAGTATTGAGTAGAAAACCTACAGTTATCATCAATGGAGAGATATATCAACATGATATTTATCTAGAAGAACCTCCTATATCCATATTTATGGAATTGATTAGTGAATATGAAGAAAGAAACAAGAGTTTGAAGATAGAAAATGTCCCCAACATAAAATAATACGTAGATTTATTTCCTGAGGAGTTTCCTGGAGCTCCCCCAGAAAGATAGGTATAGTTCTTTTTTGAACTCATACTTGGATCTCATCCAATATCAAAGACCCCATATAGGATGGAAAATGTGGAGCTATAATAATTAAAGAAACAACTCCAAGATCCTTTGGGGGAAGGGGTTTATCCGACCGATTATATCTCCTTGGGGAGAACCTGTTCTCTTTGTGAAGAAGAAGGATAGATCGATTTTGTTATGAATTGATTAAAGAGAACTTAATGGGATCATAGTAAAGAACAAATACCCTCTTCCATGAATTGATGACTTATCTAACCAACTTTTTGGGGATCAATTCTTCTCTAATATTGATCATCGATCTAGTTGTTGTCAACTGAGGGTGAAGAAAGAAGATATTCAAAAAACTGCCTTCTGATCAAGATATGATCATTATGAGTTTTTTGTTATGCCTTTTGGACTAACTAAATCACCTATTATATTTAGGGATTTGATGAATAGAGTCTTTAAACACTACCTTGATAAATTTGTGGTAGTTTTATTGATGATATTCTGAGATATTCCAAAAGTCGTGAGGAGCATGATGATCATCAAAGGGTTATTTTGAAAACACTATGGAAGGAAAGGCTTTTTGGAATGTTTAGTAAATGTGAATTCTGGTTACAACAAGATTCTTTCTAGGGGAACATTTTTATCAAAGAAAGAATCACAGTTGACCCAGCAAAGACAAAAGTTGTAGAGGAGTGGCCTCATCCTACAACAATAACTGAGATTCAGAGTTTCCTTGGATTAGTGGGATATTATAGAGGGTTTGTGAAACACAGTTCATGAATTTATAATCCATTAACCAAGTTAACTCTAAAATGGGCCATGTTCATTTGGGAAAAGGAGTGTGAGGAAATTTTCCTAGAGCTGAACAAGATATTTGTTACTACACCTATGTTAACTCTGCTCTCAAGTAGAGAAGGATTTTTTATTTTTAGCGATGCATCTCTGAAAGGGATTGGGTGCATCCTCAAGAAAAATGAAAATGTCATTGCTTATGCATCTTGATATTTGAAGACTCATGAGAAGAAATATCTCACGCATGATCTGGAGTTGGTTTCAGTCGTTTTTGCTCAGATGATATGGAGGAACAATATTTAGGGAGAGAAATGTGATATATACACACACCATCATGTTTTAAGTATATTTTCACACAAAAGGAATTGAACTTGAGATAAAGGAGATGGTTGGAACTTCTTAAAGACTATGATTGTTCGATTCCTTATCATCCAGGAAGAGTAAACAAAGTCACTTATGCATTAAGTAGGAAAGACCAGGTTGTTCTTTCCATTATGAGGATTAAAAGAGATCCTTCAATCAATGACCTAGTAAAACTAGATATGGGAATTTTAAAGGAAGGGACATCATAAACCCTAACCCAAATGATTTCTCAACCATCACAACTAGAGTAGATCAATAAATCTCTAAAAGAATATACTTTGTTATAGAAGATGTTTGAATCTGTGAAGGATGGGAAGTTTCCTGAGTTCAATAATGATCAAGAAGGTGTATTGAAATTTTGTACAAGAATATGTGTTCCATCTATTCTAGAAATAAAGAAGGAGCTTATGGATGAAGCTCATAGCTCGAATTTATATATACGTCCTAGTAGCATAAAAATCAATAGGGACATTCATGATCATTATTGGTGGGATAATATGAAAGGGAAGACTGTTGTCTACACTTTAAGGTGCATAGTATGTCAGAAAGTGAAGGAAGAGTGACAACTTCCTAAAGGGGTATTACAACCACTACTCATACCAGTATGTAAGTGGGAAAATATCACTATGGAATTTGTCACTGGTCTCCCAAGAACATCTAATGAAAAAATGTGATAGGGGTTATGGCGAACCATCTCACCAAGACTGCCCATTTAATCTCTATTCGGTAAGATTTCTCTCTTGATCAACTTTCTAGGATTAATGTGAAGAAAGTGGTAAGGCTGCATGGAGTTCCACTTTCTATCGTATCTGTTCGTGATCCAAAGATCACATCCAAATTCTAGAGAAGTATTTAACAATATCTGAGCATTGAATTGAATTTCAGTACGGCCTATCACCCCCAAACTGATGTCCAATGTGAAAGGACTATTCAAACACTTGAGGACATGCTGGGAACGTTCTCAATGGAATTTAAGGGTGGATGGGATCATCATCTCTCATTAGTTGAGTTCTCTTACAATAACAGATTCTACTCGATCATTCAAATAGAACCCTATGAAGCTTTATATGAGAAGGTATGTAGAACTCATACTTGTTTCGATGAAGATGGTTATAGAAAGCTTCTTGCGCCTGATGTTGTGCAAGAGATAACAGAAAAGGTCCATGCCATCCAATAACACATTAAGGCTGGTCAGAGTCGGTAAAAGAGCTATGTCGACAACCGTTGAAGTTATATGGTGTTTGATGTCAATGAAAAAGTCTTTCTGAATATTTCACCGTGGAAGAGAGTCATGAGGTTTGGGAAGAAAAGGAAGCTTAGCCCTAGGTACATCATCCCCTATGAAATCTTTGATCGTGTGGGAGCAGTGTCCTATCGGCATGCACTTCCTCCAAATCTAGCACAATTTCATGAAGTATGCATTATATCCCACTTGAGGAAGTACAAACCAGACCCTTCACATGTACTAAACCCATAGGTGGTACAAATGGAACGTTACCTCTATTATGAGGTGCATCTGGTGGAGATCATGTATCATAGAGACAAGGTTATATGAAAAATGACTACCCACCTTGTGAAGGTGTTGTGGAGGAACTGAAAATGTGAAGAACCCATTTGGGAACCGGAGGAGTCCAAGAGACAGAAGTACCCACACCTTTTCCCCTTACAGGGTACGAGATAAAATTTCGGGGATGAAATTTCTTAAGTGGGGAAGAATGTAATGACCTGAACTTTTTAATTATTTATTTTCCTAATTTTTTGTGTTATTTTATTTTATACTCAACAAAATTATATTCTTTAATTAATGAAGTGGGTATAATTATCATAAAACCCTTGGGTTTCGACTATTATATGACCGTTGGTCAATATGACCATTGGAAACTATGATCCTAACATTTTTTTAAATACAGTTATCTAGGTTAATTAATATTGAAATAATATTTGATGGACTTGATCCATATGAAGCCCATCTGTTGTAGCTTGTGAAGGAGGTAGTATCGCTGGGCTTTTCATTAGACCAAGCCCAATCCGAACATCAACGTATGAAGCTTGAATGGAATCGCCTAGGAGAGAAGTTCAAGCTGATAGAAATCACCACTCGGGCAATGTTGTCTGAGCCACCCCAAGATTTTATCACCATAGAACACATTACACTTACGTCATATGCTAGTGTTATAAGGGGCAATATAAAGTGAGCTTAGCTACTTTGTGTAATCCTTTTATATAAATAAAATTGTTATTTCTTCTTATGGAATAGTTTGATAATTTCAATTATATGGATAAATAAGGGATGTTTATTAATGATTAATTTAGTTAAAAAATGGTATATTAATATATTTTTCAATTCTTTAAATAATTAATAATGTGAAATTATTTTCAAAAAATGGTCTTTTATAGTTGTGATGAGTGAGAAATTTAGAGTCTAATAAGATCAACTTGGTTTTTAGTAAATAGTAAAGTAGGAATATTAACATACCCATATGAATAGTAATGAATAGTAAATTGACAAAAAAACTTCACCGATGAATGTATAAATACATTTTAGACATCTTAAAAGTGAAAAAACAATCATAGTTTAAGATTTGGTAATTTTTATGTCATTAATATTTTATTTCCAATTTTATAATTGATTTAATAATTTCTAATGGAAATGAATTTTCATAAAATATAGTAATAAATTGTCACTTTATTGTCTTATAGCTATACAATAATTTAATGGGACCTTGATTACTTTATTAAGGTGTTACAACATGGGTTATAGTTTTAAAGTTGTATTTTTGGAATAAGTAATTATTTTATTTAAAAATTTAATTATAAATATTTAGAAAATTATTTTCATAAAATTTAGTTCATTTTTAAATTTAGAGCATCTATAATAGGTTAGGGTGAATTTTTGGTATTTTTCTAAAACAGTTGAATATTCAGTAAATAGTTAAAATACAGTTTTGAGTTTCAGCTGTTTAATGACATAATTAAGGATGTAATAATGATGTCAAAATTATGTTCTACTTATGAATTGTGGGATATTATATGAGGTGTCCCATGTGGCCAATACCATGGTCAAATACCATGGTCATGCCCATGGTTTTGTAAATACAACTGATGAGGTGTCCCTTGGAAATTAATAATTTATTCCCTCACTTTTCCTATAAATACCATTCCATTTCCCTCATTAATTTCATTCAAAAATCATCCTCAATAAAGATATTTTCTTATTATCTCCCAATGAGTCATCCAAAGGATCCCTCATTCCTCTCAAGATCCTGACCATAATGATTTAAAAGTTACTCTTCATGGTAAGGGATCCTTTCACCCTCCACTTTTAAGTCATGACTTCCATTATTTTGTGTCTTCAAATTTCCATATCTATATATTGAGGGTATGTTATTATATGTCATCATTACTTTCTATTTCAGGTCTAATTTTTTATAGACCATTTCCACTCTCATCAATTTGTTATCTGTATTTTTAAGCGACGCTATTAGGCTACCGAATTTCTCTTAAAAGAAATCACGTCTTCTCTATTCTTTCATGTTTCCTTTTCATCTGGTATGTCATTAAAATATCCATACCAAGATCTTATTCAGTACCCATACTGTATTATGAATTATTTATTAGTTGGAGACCCTTGTCCCCTCTCATTTTAATGTTTTCTAAAACCATGATATATAGCTATTATGCTGTCGAAATTTCGTCTCAAAATTTCTATATCTTTCTCTCAAGAAATTCTATTGTTTATTTATGTGAATACCCAGTCCTATTTAGTTTCTATGTGTGTTCATAAATATATAAAAATTATATATTTTATTCTTTAATTTACAAACATATAACACTCACTCCCTTTCCATTGGTTATAAATTACATAATGATCTTATTTTTAAGTACTTTTAAAATGTCACGTTTTTGAGATGAAACCCATTTATTTCATTCTCTATGGGTTATTTATGAAATTTTTTATTATGATATATGTGGATTACATGAAAATTAAGACATATTAACAGTGTTCCCTAATATCTCTCCAATGCATTGGGTAAATAATTAATCTCTAGAGATGACATCTTTCACGATACCTTGGTGAATAACCTTGGTAATTTTAATGACGCCTTGGGGATGGACCTTGGTGATATGTTCATGAATGTCTAAATGAAATTTTTTATCCTCATATTCAAGTTATGATTAATGTTCTTTTTATTATGACATTTCTTATTCTTCCATTTCTCATCCCTTTATGACTTTTATCATGTTCTTATTAATATTGCTCAAGATCACATGTCAACTGTTTAACTTGTTTTCCTTACTAATCCTTCTGCACACCCTTTAATTTTATGTATGTCTCCAACAATTGATATGCATTAATTTTAAATAGGATGAACCTATGATGAATCCTTATGAGTGGATTATAAGAATTTTTTATGTTGTTTTCATGTATTATGTTCCACATTTCCAAGAAACAAGATTTTAAATATACTCTTTTGCTAGAATGCAATGCAAAGTTATATAATAAAAAGGCGGGATTCCATATACAGAATTACAAATCCAACATGATCCCAATGGTTCATCGGATATAGGCATCAATACAATCCCTACAAACCACATCATTGGAGGAATATAGGCGGAGAATTACACCCCCTTATTTTGTCCCCATAAACTAAATGGACCATGAGGGGGTGAAGGTGGAGGTGTCCCATGAGAGAGATGTGGTCATTTGTGGGATTGAGATTTTGATTTTCACAACCGAAAAACACATTCCATTGTTTAACGATTCATCTCCGAGTAGTGTGATTTCCCATGGGCTTCTAAAAATGGTTTGGTGTGATCCATTGATCCATATTACTCAATAATTAGCAAAAGTACCATAATGGGAGCTGAGAATATGATTATATTTGAGAGGATGAGACTAATTTTTGAGATTGATTTCAAAATAGATTGATTGATGATACACAAACATATTCTGATGGATTAATATAGGTATAAATTCACCTCATAGAGGAAAAATAAAGGAGGAATCATAATGATTGATATACAATGAACCATATCTAATTCAAATATGAAATTATAAATAGGTGTGGAACCAATTCCCATTCTTCACTCCGGCACCCCATGTAGCACAATGTAATGGGGGTGGAACCCTACACTGCATAACACCATGCTACACAAACATAACTCTCATCGCATAGCATCATGTTTTGCAGTCCGAACATGATCTCACATAAAAAACACAATGTTGACAACATATAAGACTTTTTACCATCATGGTTTGTTAACAGTCCCTCCACTCACATAGAAACATTCTATACAGGGAGGCCCCCATCCTACAAGAATAAATGGTGCATGGAAGTGGGTATTCTAGGAGATTCCACTCTCCGGCTTCGAACATATCCTTAAATTTCTATTATACCATCCATTTACCCTACACAAACTAGTCAAACGACATTTGGAAGAAACCACTTCCAAATCCATTAGACCGGTATGATAAAACCCTCAAGCACATCCGCACACCCATTTGAGTTTACATACTAAAGGAAAGTGGGGACATGTGGGTAATCCCTACAATGGATAAAACCCTCAGAATTTCCCTAATATTAACAACCATGGGATACTCACATATACCTACCTGTTTTAGGAAAAAAATTTAATCAACGGATTTTCACTTCCATGAGAGCGAGTGATAAAAAAGATGTCATGCTCATGTTTCCTCTTGACAAGGAACGATGTTTATCCACTTTCATATAAAAACAAAATGGAACTCATCCTAACATAATCCCATGGCCTTTATTGCAATATGTGGTCTTATTAATCCCATTCACCTCGACCTAGGACAAATCTAGATAAACCACTGGACATGACTATCCAAAATATCAAAATAAGGGAGAAAATTGGCAACCTCAATGCCCTTCTATAACTTCCTTTGGGCTCTCACCTTGTCCTATTCTACTAACATCCTATTCCATTCTATCAATGAAGAATAAAAGACATGTGGCTTGTTAAATCATTCACATACACTTATTTTTCACACCAGGCATGACTCATGTGGTTTTGGAGGTTTGTAATGATAAAAAAATCAACAAAATTCAATCAAAATGAACGATGAGAATGCTGATTCTTGACTTGATTTGGATACATACGATGCCTACCTAAAGCCTGAGCTCGGGGGACTTTATCCTTGAAAGTCAGTCCTGGTAAATATTTCCCCCCCCCCTCAATAGGGAATCCTCTTTAGGAATAAACCATAATTTAATTCTCTCAAATAGGGACTCATCTAAAGTAGAATATCCAACAAAAATAAAACAATGAGGGATTTGATTCCCAACTAACTAGGATACAGAGGAAGCCTCCCTGTGGTCCAAACTCAACACAAAAATCAGCATTTTGATCTCTAAATAGTTTCCTTGGTAGGGTCATATACACCCAAGAGACCATGTATCTTCTGAGAATCATGGTCTATATTGGTGTAAGCCTAATAGAAATTCCTTAATAAGAATATCCCGCCAATACATCTTTTCTGCATGATGTTAAATTGGATGGATGTGTCCCTGTCACATCATCGTAAAGGTGATGTGTCTAGAAAAGAGATGCTAAACTAAATGGAATCTAATTCATCTCGTGTGGATACATGAGAATCCCATATTATGGGTTTGACCATGACATCAAATTAATCTATTCCCCCATGATGATGATAAAATCCAGAGAACCACATCATGTGGATTAAATCGTCGTTTTCATGACGAAACACCGAAGAATCCATAATGTGTCCATAAAAGGGTAACATCCATGAAGAGCATTAGATACATACTGATGTCTTCATCAAGGGAGAACCTATGACACATAATGATGATTCTAAACCCATGAAAACCTCTGAATAATTTTTCTACCCTATGGGTACAACACAACCACCTGCTTGGGAATAAACCAATGAATAATTAACATATAAACTTTTAATAAATCAATATGGGAGTCTTGGAATAAGAAAATAATTCCCCTAAAAATTGTGTGATGTCCTCGACCTCTCATCCTCTCAACCAATGGATTCCTTAAGTTTTGTTGGCCAAATCCTTAATTGTGTACCTACCTTTGGAAATCTGGTCCATGAATCATGTGTAAAAGGGTCATAGGGAATTTCTAGCTCTAGGAATGAACCCACTATATAAAATTCAAAGACATCATACCCAATGTGGGATGATTCCCAAAACCCTAAACCCCCATAAATCACCCACTAGGACCACTCAATTATCGAATCATCTTCATAAAAGAAGAAGTATATAATTCCCAGTCCTGGTGCGGCCATCTCACCCACTAAAAGGTTTACAAAATGAATTAGATCGAAAAAAAAACAATGAAACTGATGTGAATCCATAACCAAGGTGGTGTGTAATCCCACCTTATACCCCTTTCGCATCCAAAAGGATGTGGCCCAAGAAATGTCATCAACTAAACCTATGATCACTAGATGATACTTTGATAGGGTTTTTTGTTTGTACATTTCATATATGTTTTGTGTGATTCACATATCAACCTTAAATCCAATGGCATCTCGACAAATGTTTCACACATGCACATTAGACACAAAATAGGTGGTCAGGTCCCCAATGAAGAATGTGAATTTTTCACCTACAAAAAATATCAAACGTTGGGTTTCTAACACACTAATCAAGGTGTAACACCAAAAGGGAACACTCTCCATGATAGAGGTTGCAAGACATGCCCTCTAGTTAGTTAAAGATTTCCAGCCTCATCTTCCATCGCGGTCGATGTCCTTGCTATAGGCAGCCACAGTATCCATCTCCAATCACTTTAGGTGCTTCTCCACAGAGTTAAATAATGAGTTCGTCCCTTACAGTGGGGAGTTGGATGTGAACATTTCCAACAACTTTTTCCTGGCTGTATAGGAGCCCCACACGAGGTCCCATGCCTGAGAACATCATTCCAAGCAATTAATGACACAATAAATTCTCTCTAAATAGGATGTCACAGCAAGGGATCCTAATAAAGTCCAACATGCATCGTGCCCTTAGATAGATCAATGAGTGGGATGAACTTATCACAATGAACTGGTCATCATCCTTGTTCCTGAGGAGGAGATATACCAAACAAACATGGAGGTAAAGTATGGGAAAAAATATATCCATGTACCCTCTTATGAATACCTACATGGATATATGGAGGAACATTATGAGGAAATTCATATTTCTATTAATACTCATCATTCTATCTCTGGAATTAAGGTGGAATATTTTTGAGAGATGAGAATCTCTATCATAACACAAGAATAAATCCATCCAAATATGGAGGAAACCAGCTTCAAGGGGGTGAAAATTTCTACTCATGCATACCAAGACCTCCATCAAAATATGTTGGAAAACTATTGGTATTCACACAACACGTACAATGAATTTTAAGCATACCAGTAAAATACGATGGCAATCAAAAGGTAGACTTAATTTACTAACTACCAATATCATGGCCACCATTCTAATATAGTGGCGAAAAAATATAAGATGTATCAATTTCCTATTAATACACATCAATACCATGAAAATAATCCAATATCAAACAATTACACACAAATTCATGCTCTCAAATATAATACTCAGTAGTCAAATACAATGTCAACTGGAGAATGTAGCTGGCGTATCCTGGCTACAAGTTATGGATATTCTCATTCCTCATCCTCGGCATAAGATAACATCTATTACCCACTGGCCACACATGGAGGTCTAAAGAGAGGCTAAAATATTCCAATGTAATCGGAATTATAATTTATACCCATTCTTTCCAACAATGTATCTCAACACATATTGGTAATAACAAAGGATCAAATTATGATTCTAGGCCATCTCCTCTAAACCTGTGACGACGTCATCATGTCTATGGGAAAAGTGATGAGTTGGGACCATGATCTTCTCTCCAAGGCCAATGTGATTCATCTACAAAATAATATTATCACTTTGGATCATACATGCATTCCTACTCTAGTGGATGAGGTTATATTTTTCAATACAAGGACAATCGGACCAGGAAAAATCACATGTTCTTATTGGGGAACACTAATCCATTGTTGTGGCCACTCCAGGGTTGGAATATATCCCTACCAGAAATAAATATATTTTTCTGCATATCCTAGTGACATTTCAAGAACAAACTAAATAAGTATTTTTATATGAAGGTCATTTCCAAAAGCATTTATCCCCAGTTGTATGCAAGAGAACACCAAAAAATGAAAGGTGCTGAAGGTAGATGGAAAATGAAGAGTATATTCAAGATCCAACACTGCTAGAAATGGGTGTTCTTAATTACATAAGATATATATCAATAGAGAATCAATATCTTGTTGATCTATTACATAATTATGGAAGTGGCAGTAGCAGTTGCAAAGGTCCCCCCAAAAGATTCTACCAGCAGCTCTGAAGGTCCTCCTCAGAGAACCTGTGAGGGAATACAAAGTGGGATAAAAATGATCAATTCAAAGATCAAATCTCCTAATGCACACCATGGTAGCCTTAAACATGACCATATGATAAAACTTTATGAAGGTTCTTCCCTTGATGTCATCAACCTAGATGGTCTTCCCCAGGGTACAAGCTATAGATATTATTCACTCTATAGTCAGATGTTGATCTATGATGGTATTCCATTCCATGATGGCAGTCACTATGAAGGATCACCCCACAGTGAAATCAAGCAATGAGAAGGCCCTCCTCCCATTACAATAAATCCTAAAGTCCCTCCACATTATGTAAACTGCAGATATTCTCCCTATATCAAGACATGAAGGCATAATGGTAGCACTCTTCATGATGCCAGTCATTTCAAAGGTCCTCCCTACAATGAAATAAATTAAAATAATGTCCAACCCTTTCTTCATTACACCCTAAAGGACCTCCCATGGGTACACATCTTGGAAAATATCCATGTGGTCTGATACTAAGCTACTAATGTCCTCCCTATAGCCCAATTTCACACAAGTAAGAAGGTCCTCCCATTACCAGTAAAAATACTAGAATTCCATAACATTCTTATGCACTTTGAAGAATCGGTTTGGATATACTAGAAACTATGTAAATAAAAAGTTACATCCTTTATCAACAAAGAGATGTCCCAGGACCATGCTCGTCTTTTGAACCACCCTCACACCATTTAGTCATCAATGAAATACCAACAATCCATACTACCAAGAATGAAATAATCACTAAGAATCCATGTTAGGAACAAAAAGTAGAAGAATTTATTGAAGAAGAAAAAAATAATATATCTCTTGTGAGAATACTGCATGCCAGGGATGACATACCAGTTATTTTCTGGCCCACAACAACTACTTTTTTAGCATTCCAAGAGATATGTTAGAAGAATGTATGCACAAAATTCGTCTACGTATCTGAAAAAAATATCCACTAGTTGAAAATAAAATTAATTCAATATGATGGGTATGTAAATAATATCAGTATATTGGGGTATCATCATTAGAAAATTGACTTAGAATACATTATGTCTTCACGGAAGTTTCAATAATAATGGAAGAAATAAAAACCTTGAATTGGTTTTCCTCCACGTGCTACAAAAATTGGGTTTCCTCATCGATGATACCCCATCTGGTGTTCCCATCTAAGGGTGGGAGAACATGGAGGAATACACATCACCCCATGTCCAATCTATCAGAACACACTAGTAATGGAATCTATTAATGTCATCATCCTAGGATGGAATCCAAATGATGTATTTATTTTGGAAATGTGTCTTGCTCAAAAAGAATAGGTCATGGGGGGTAAGTCTCAATGGCATCAGGCTCGACAAGAGAAATCCATAGAAGAACTCCAGAACCAGGCTACTGAGAACATTCCACAGCATTCTCACAAAACAGATGTTATCCCATGAGTTCTGATCAGTTTATCAGAAGAAAAAAATTAAAGTAAAGATATGATGCCATATCTAGCTCATGACCACTTTGGAATGCATGAGATCAAGAAGGCGGTGATTGACATAGAAACCACCATAGTTTTAATGTCCCGATTCCGGAAGCCACCCAGAGGCACCCCATACCCGGTTAGTCACAGGGCCTCTGGATAATTTACCCTAACACCGGAGGTAGCTGGCTAGTAGTGAGGTCCTTGGGTGTGATTGTGGGGAAAATATGCCCTCATTGGCAGAGTAACACAGTGGAAGAAAAATAGATAACTATAGAAAAAGAAATAAGAATATCAAACAACATGAAACATTAGAAGTCTGAAAATAAATAAATAACTAGATCACATATATATAAATGATATATGATACATACATCTAGAAAAGTATCCAAAAATCACAATGCAGGAATAAAACACAAAAACCAAGTAAATGAAAATAGTAAATACCTCCACAGCATCGCAAGCCAAAGCTTGGTCCCATGATCTCCAGCTCCAAGAAGTCAAGTACCAAAAGAATAAGGGTGCTTTCCCATATCTATAACTGCAACTATATAATCTGTTTGGGCCCAAAATCATGTACCAAATAGGGTGTGACACTAATCCCTGTAGCCAATAACCAAGAGACATGCGCCTAACAGTCACTGAATATATATGGTAGGAAATAAGAAAAATAAGAACAAAAAAAGGAAGTACTCAACAGTAACAATTCCATAGTTTCAAAGCATTCAGTTCCACATAACAACTAAATAGATAATCACAAACAGGTAACCCTCTAGGATGTACTCACAGCCTAACCCTCTCTGGTCTTACCTAGAAAACTCAAGAAACACTCCAGTATGTACACATAGTATAACCCCTCTGGTTTAGTTTTAGTAAAGGCTCTCTTAGGAAGCACTCAATGTCAATTCCCCTTATATCCAAGTATGATTAAAAAATCTATGAGGAAGCACTTGATTTCAATTCCCCCTATAGTCTTTTAGTGGAAACTACATGCACTCTATGTAAGTGCTCAACAACAATTCCCCTTGTGTCCTCGTAACATATCTATAGACCCTATGAGGGAGAACTCAATGACAATCCCCCCTATGGTCTTGCAGCGTGAGAAAATGACAGACACTCTGGATAATACCTTACATCTATTCTTCATATTTTCCACTATACCAGGTTCTCATGGCCTTGTGTATGCCAAACATGCATTGCAATGTGTTTTGTCCAAAGTAAACCTCAAGAACTACTTGACTAATATTTTATAGCAAAACAACATGGAAGATAAACAAAATCACTCAATCCTACAACACTAGGAATGGGATACCAACAATACAGTCTAACATGCTATGCAAGGACAAACAACATGCATGGGAAAACACCTCCACAGAATATCAATTAACCCTATTCTCATTCAATTAACCTCAATTCAAGCATACATGCATAGAAGGAAAATAATAGGGCTAAAATAGTAAACATGCAAGACCTCGTTCAAGGTTATTGGGCACATTTTCCCATATAACACAAATAATTTCAATGGAAATGCACAAACCACATACCTTGGTGTTGTTGGATTGATATAAGTGAACCTAAAGACATGAATCTCCCAAGAACAATGTAGATATACAAAAATATTAAAACCCTCAACCGAAAATAACATGAGAAAGAGGAGGAATTAGAAAAAGGTGCTCAAGAAGAAGAGAGAACTCACTGATGTGATTCCAATGCAACTTAAAATGTTCGATTCGGAGAACAGACACTCGATCGGGGGATCAGGGAATGATTAGGGTTGTACTGGTTCTCTCGGATGAACATGGTCAAGAAGTAGATGGTTCTGTCTATCAGACGCGACCTCATGTGTTTAATGGAAAAAAATTTCAAGAAATGTACATTATAATTACATGGCCTGTACTTTCCTCCATTTTCCCCCACATTAAGTGGTCTCAAGGTCACCACATATGGCCATGTTCAAGGCTGCTACCCACCCAACACCTGGTTACCTATGGAAACCCAGTACATGGAGTGTACTTATAATGTACATGGCATGTACATCAAAAATTTCTAGAAATTCACCTTTTATTCAAAAACTTCAAAAAAATAATAGCATACCTGAAAAGAAGATTTAGGTTCTTACAGACTTCCCCCATTAAAGAAATTCCTCCCCGAATTTCACAAGAAATGCGGTGTAGAAGAAGAATCATCAAATAGCTCTGGCCACTGTGATAGTAAATTGGTCCCCCTCTCCAATGTCTCGTCCTGTACCTGCTTGTGTTTACAAGACACTCCTACCAGAGGAACATACCGGCCATGGAGAACCTTCTTACTGTGATAAACAATCCAGATAGGATGCTCCTAGAATGAGGCATCCACCTCTATCTCAACCTCCTCTGGTTGAAAAACAGGAGACAGTTCTAGGAATTATCGTTGGTGGTTATAAATGTGGAAAACATCCTGCATAGCCTAGTACCTCCGAGGTAACTACAACCAATAGGCAACCCTCCCAACTCTCTCCAAAACATCAAACGGCCTGACATACCTTGGAAAATGATTACCCGGTCTTCTAATCCTATTATTCCCCAACCATAGCGTGACACGCATGAAAACATGACCCCTAACCTCGAACTCTAGAGGTCGTCTCCACTGATTCGTATAAGGCTTCTGATGAGACTGCACAATATCCATACTTTTCCAAATCAACTCTATCTGTTATGTGGTCTCCTGGACATGTCGATGTCCCAACATACCTGCCTCTCCTACCTCCAGCCAACATAAGGGTGATCAGCATGGCCTATCGTACATAGAATTATATGGTTCTATCTGAATATTTTCTTGAAAACTATTATTGTAGGAAATCTCCACAAAAGGTATGTGCTTCTTCCAAGAACCTCCAAAATCCAAGATACTTTCTCAAGGGATGTCCTCAAGCACCAAAATCATATGCTTAGACTGGATATCTATCTGGGGGTGGTAAGTTTTAATCAGAAGTACCTATATACACATAGACTTCTACAACCCCTTGTAGACCTGAGAAGTAAAACGTGCATCGTTTTCTAAAACATGGAGTGTGGAACCTCATGTAAATGTACAATCTCTCTAATGTACAACCGTTCAAGGTCATCAACACCAATGGTCTAACTAAGTGGAAAGAAGTGAGAAACCTTTGTGAGTCTGTCAATGACCCCCCAAACACCATCATTCCCTCAAGGGGACCTCGTAAAACCTGTAAATCTATCGTAACATCATTCCACTTCCACTCGGGAATGGGTAACTGCGTAAAAATTCCTACTGGTCACTGAAGCACCACCTTCACCTGCTGGTAGGTGGAACACCTCATAATGAAACCAGAAACATTTCTCTTCATACCTGGCCACCAATACTAATGGTGTAGATCACTATACATCTTGGCGACACCAGAATGAACTACCCAAACGGAGGAGATAAAGACCCACATCAGCTCCCCGAATATGTCTTCTGACACCCATACCTGCCCATGAAAATGAATGATCTCATCCTCACCTAAGTTCCATCTAGGAATAGGGTCCTCTATTTGACCACGTTGTCAAGCGCGTCGAATTAGTTGTTTAATATTTTCTAGAATTTTTGCAGTATAGCAGCAAGCCTAGGTCATATCTCGATGGATCATTAGATCATTAATTTAAAAAGTTGATTTTTAATATGAAATTATTTGTGGAATTAGGTTTTTTAAAACTTTTGGGATTGATGATTAAAGATGAAAATAGAAAATAAAAGCGATAAAACAAAGTAAAAATGAACATGATTAATTAAGTGTGATCAACCCAGGGTAGTCTCATAATGTTCATCCTTCATCGCTTCATGATATAGGGTTATGATCTTTTGATACCTGGTTTTTAACACCTAGAACTAGAATGTTATTGAGTTTATACTATAATACCTCCTAGGGTTCAGTTGAAAACACACAATGATTCATCGGATACCACCGATGATTGGGTGATTTGTGTTCGACATCATAACCGAAACTTGCCAAGGCAACACACAAAGAACTCGATGTGCTGTCAATGTTTTTATGTTACTCCATTATGATACCATGAAATTAATGTACATGAACTTGATAGTACTTATGTGAGTTCAATTAACCAACACAAACCACATAAACCCGCAATTGGAATGGGGAAAGGAAAGCGGTGAACAATGAGTGAAACATCACATGAATGGGTACCCCCAAACATGATCATATGAGTTAAGGATGAAATACCAGTACATAAATAAATAAAATAGGAATATAGGATGATTAAAAACAACAAAAAAACATGGAATTAAAACTATCATTCAAATATTACAAACATGATGCTTGGGATTTACATCACGTTCCTCCTCGGGTGATCAGAAGGGGTTTAGGAATCCATGGGAGGGGAGGAAGAAGAAATTGTTGAAGTAGAACATCACATATACTAAAAAACGTCTAGGGATGATTAAAGTACCACTTTGGGACTCCCAAATGGCAACACCTTGCCTTTGGATCGTACTCCAAAATGGGGTTCCAAAGGTGCTAATTTACAGGCAATGTGAGAAGTGGATTTGGGAACCCTGATTTCATGAATCCTCTTGGTCCATGGTTTTGTCCATTCAGAAAGCCTTGACTCACTTGGTAAAAAACTAAAGAGTTATTTTCTAACAATGTTTCTACCTCCATGTCAAATTTGGAAGCCAGATATGGAAGATAATGAGAGATATTTCCAAAAAAACAGAGGCAATGTTTGGACCCTGTGTAGATCCACTTTATTAAAAAGATCAGCTTGTATGGGCCTTTTAGTAGACCAATATGGCTTCGGTTCCTTAATATTAAATAGAAATCATTATGTTTTGGACCATACCACAACGTTTCATCCCATTTGGATGAAATTATTAGTAGAATAAGGCGTTTTACTCTACTGGTGTTCTTGGATCAGGTGAAGAATGGCCCATTTGTCATGGACTTCATCATAGGTCCTCCAAATCACATCCACCTACAATATAATTATCAAAACAAGTAATATTTTCCTTTTTAAAAGTTTTAAAAACAAAATAATTGAATCCAAAAATGGAGTAAAATTTATTATTTTAAATGTAATTTTCAATACAAAATCAGTTTAATTCATTGGTATAAGGGTGAAATAAAACAGTGATTCGTGGTACAATCACACCCCCACACCTAAACATTTGCACTCCTGGGAGAATTATAATACCCTAATCACCTCCCATTCCTAAATAAAAGGTTTGAAAATATCCATGAATCTTTTGAAATGAAATTCACCATGTCACTTCTATGGAATCAATATTCCTATCATTTTTCTTTTCTCACATTCCAATTTTTTGAATATCATTTGTTCACCCATGAAACATGTCACAACATCCATCACCTTAATATTTTATCTCTTCACTCAAGAAACATATGAAAGTGGATTTAATCCATTTTCCAAGATTTCACGTGATCTTACCATATTCATGCAAATATTCTCATTCCACTACTGACAGAAACTATTGTGCTACTCAAGAGGACTTCTAACAGGTTGTTCTGAGGTTCAAGGGTTGGTAGGATTTAATGTTTAAAAATATGAAGCAGAAGATGAGTGTTTAATCTCTTATGTATAAAACATGTCAAAATTCAGCAAGTTTTCACAACAAATGTACACACTCAACCACTCACAAACTGTATCACCTCTAACTCACTCTCCCCATTGTCCATTTTTGTGGGTCACAACCAAGAAAAGAATAATAATGATTAAACATCCTATTTTCTCCATTTTCTTTTGTTCTATTTTTTTCAATGTACAAAACTATTTTTTTGTATTTTTTTTAAGATAAAGTGGGAAACATGTGTAAAACAATGATTTAATATGGAATGTGATCCCATTACCCCAGGATAATTTAGGCACCCTTTATATCAACCCATAACAATGATTATCTCCCTAGAATTCCCATGGAAACACACTATCTCCGAAAATTTCTAAAAATAAAACAAGAATATATGTAAGGGATGGGTAGTTAGAGATAAATTAGATTGTAATGTGGCTACCAAACGATAATTTCATGGTCTCTAAGGCTTAATAAGGATAAAATGTAAAGGTGGATGAAAATAGAGGATAATTGTAAAAAGGTCTTTTCAATGAATGATTGGCTATATCATTAACGTAGTATACTTAAATCTTATGGCATCAAATATAATCAAGGCTAGTTCTATTTTCTCTACATTAACTGAGACTCACCAAAAAGTGATTAAAAGGAAGAATATACAATAAATGGCGTAGAATATCTCTCAATTAAGGGATTAAAATATTGGTCTGTACTGATGATGCTTGGGTTTCAAAAAACCATTAAACACCTTATAATGAATTGAAAATACAAATTCTATAAAAAGATTCCATATCAACAATCATTTGAAAATCATTTTTCCAAAATCAGTGGAATTTTCCTCATACACTACTAAAGCATGAAAAATGATTTTGGATATTCTTATTAAGATCAATTTTTATCTAAAAAAACATAATAAAGAAAAATAAATCAAAAATTAATACACATTTTCATTTAATTTTTTTTGTTTTTTTTTTGTTTCGTTTAATCCTAACTATGAAATTTCACTCTCCCCCACACCTAAAAGTTACATTGTCCTCAATGAATGTTTTTTAAATAAATAGGCGAGTAAATAAAGGTAGGGAATAGGGACAACCTGCTAAATGCTGTCATGTGTGGCATCTATCTGTTGGATTTCCTCTATGAGATGCTTTTGACAATAATCATAGAAGTTTTTGAGCCTCTTACCATTGACAGTAATCCTTTGTCCACTCTTCTCATGAAAAACCTGTATAGAACTAAAAGGGTAATCATCAGTAACAGTATAAGGGCCGATCCATCGGGAACACATCTTTCTTGGGTGAAGCTTCAGCCTGAAATTATACATGAGAACCTTCTCAAAAATATGAAACTTCTACAGATGAATCATGAAATCAAGGATATCATATGTATTCTCTTTATATATTTTGTAATTTTGATATATATCATGTAATATTTCTTCCAACTCTTGAATCTGAAGCTTCTTATGCGCACCTACATCTAAAAGATTCATATTACATTTTTTACACCCAGTATTCACGGTGTTCTACCTCCATTGGGAAATGAAAATCCTTTACAAACCCAAATCTATATTGTGACATTCCTATTGCGGTTTTAAAAGCTATACGGTACACCCAAAGTGCATCATCCAAGCTCAAACTCCAATCATTTTTATTGGATTGTACCGTTTTTCCAAGATTTTATTTACATCCCGATTTGAGATTTCTGATTGTCTGTTAGTTTGGGGGTGATATGTAGTGGAGACTTTATGATCACCCCTATACTTACGAAGCAAAATTTTCATGTTTCATTTCCAAAAATGTGAATTCTGATCACTAATGATGAATCTCGGAAAACCAAACCTATAAAAAATCTGAGACCTCACAAAATAAACAACCACATGAGAGTCATCAGTCCTAGTGGAATTTTCTTACACCCAAATAGATACATAGTCAAAAACCAGTAAAATTTATAAAAATCCAATGAATTTAGAAAAGTCCCCATTAAGTCCATGCCCCATGCATCAAAAATTTCACAGAATAGCATGGGTTATTGGGGGCATTTCATTCCTCTTGGAGATATTCCCTGTGAATTTACAATGACTACATGACTTTAAAAATCTATGGTCATCCCTATAAAATGTTTTCCAATAACGTCCCATGTCAAGAAACATTCAAGATGTTCGTTGAGAGCCAATGTGGCCCCGACAGGCCATGGTGTGGAAGAAGGTCAAAACAGAGGTGATCTCATGGTCAGGGACACACCGACGAACTACTTGGTCACCAAAAATTCTCCACAAGTATGGGTAATCCCAAATGTACCCCTAAGAATCATTTTAAGTCTCTGTAATTTTGAAGTGCTAAAATCATTGGGGATCCTGGATGTTACGATAAAATTCACAATGTCCTCATACCGGGGGGTAAGGTCCACAACATCACAAAGGGTCTCATGAGAGATGAATTCTCCATTGGGGAGGGGTGAGTCAAAATGATTGTCCAATGGTGGGGAATTACTAATAATGTGGTCAGATACCACAATTTCTACTCCTCTATTATCTCTAATATGAAGGTAAAACTTTTGGTGGAGGAGGATCCAACGAATCAGGCGGGGCCAAGCTTCATGTTTCTTTAAGAGGAAATGAAGGGATGTGTGATCCAAAAAGGAAATGATTTCGGACTAGATAAGATATGAACAGAATTTTTCCACGGAAAAAAATACAAAGAAGTTATTTTTCAGTGTTTGTGTTGTTTTCCTGCGCAGGGTAAAGTGTATGTGAGGCATATGCAATGACATGATGAGCCTTCTCAAACCTTTGTGATAAAACTGCCCCAACTGCAAAGTTAGAGGCATCACTCATAAGTTCAATGGGGATATACCACCATGGAAGTTGGATAATGGGAGGTTATGTGAGACTCCTTTTTAGTGATTTTAATGTATCCTCACAATTTTTATCAATGAAAAACTCACAATCCTTTTGTAATAACTGGGACAAGGGAAATGCATTCTTACGGAAGTCTTTAATGAATCGGTGGTAAAAACCGGCATGACCCAAGAAATAGCTCACCTTATGAACACATTTTGGATATGGAAGGGTTGAAATTAATTAAATATTTTATTTATCCACTTTAATTACCTCTTTTTAAATAACATGCCCAAGAACTATCCCCCTGTTAAACCATGAAATCAAATTTCTCATAATTTAATACAAGATCTTTTTCTATGAAACAATTTAGGATAGAACCTAGATGAGCAATACAATAATCAAATGAAGTTCCATAAACTATGAAATCATCCATAAAATCTTCCATGAAATTTTCTAGGTACTCTGATAATATACTAGACATACAATTCTGAAAAGTACATGGAGCATTACAAATACCAAAAAGCATCATTTTGTATGAAAATGTGCCAAATGGAAAGATAAATGATGTATTTTCTTGATCCTTATAGGCTATATAGATTTGGAAATTACCCAAATTTCCATCAAAGAAACAATAATGGGACTTACCAGCCAATCGTTCTAACATTTGTTCAATTAAAGGTAGAAGAAAGTGGTCCTTCTCCATGGCCTGATTCAGTTGATGGTAGTCAATACAGACTTGCCAACTATTTTTCACATGTGTTGGAACAAATTCATTCCTTTAATTTGACATAACTATTATTATTTTTTTAGGCACAATTTGTATACTGATAACCCATTTACTATCAGATATACGATAAATTTTCCCCGCAACAAGTAATTTACTGACATCCAATTTTACCACTTCAAGGAGAGTGGAATTCAACCAACATTGAGATTCTCCAATAGACTTAACCTCATCATCCAAATGAATATGGTTCATACAAATAAATGGGCTAATCTTGAAAGTATTAGTAAATGTCCATCATATTTTCTTTTTAAACTCTCTCAAAAGATCAAGCAGTATTTATTCTTGCTGTTGAGAGAGGTTATTGGAAATAATGACAGGTAACTGGTCAATTCCCTCAAGATAAGCATATTTTAAATTAGATGGAAGTGGTTCTAATTCCAACACCGATGTCATTTTAACTGAGGGAGGGGGGAGTGAGGTCAATCAAATTGTCTATCTACTCATGTTTATTCTCTAACTGTAGAGATTCTATTGAAATGATATTTGCAGAATCATCGACGGTCATGGGTTCCTCAGATTAAATACACTAATCAATTAAAGTACAAAATTTACACTTCTCAAAACCCACACAACACTCAAATGATGAATTAAAACTCAAATCATCCATGGGTGAAGAAAAGGAAAATGAATCAGAATTTTAGTTGAGGAAAGAAGTGTGTGTGTGCGTCATTTGAGAGCACTTCTATTGAATAGACAGGAAGAGTGGAGTGCTCTTCAACATGGTGTTTCATAGCCTCCAGGATGTTAAAAATGACCTTTTATCCTATAAATTCCATGTACATCATACCATTGTGAACATTGATGATTGTATTTTCTGTTTTTAGGAATAGCCTCCCATGTATGTGTGAAGCATGCCCTTGGGTTTGGGTATCTTCCATCTCAATAATGTTAAAATCAGCAGGGAAGATGAGATTATTCACCCTTACAACAACATCCTCAATCACTCCTGTTAGATGTGTATTATATCGTTTGGTATATTGTATGAAAATTACCATTGGTTGATGCTCTCCAACCTACAAGGAAGTGTGCACGGAGTGAGGCATTACATTAATAGAAGCACCTAAATCTGGCATAGCATCAGAAAAGAAAGACTCACCTATGGTACATGGTATTGTGAATGTGCCTGAATCCTTGCATTTGGTTGGAATTGCTGGTTGAATCGAGGTCGAGATATTCCTACCCAAGTTTAATCACTCATTCCCCTTTGTCCATCATCTATGGGTGAAAGGTTATTTTTGAAATTTGGCATAACTGAGAATTTTATTGACTGCATCCATCAATGGAATATTAACTTGAACTTTTTTAAATGTATCCATTTTTTCATTATTAATATCATTATCCAAGTTTTTCTTAGATTTATAGAGTATTTAGGGGAAATTAAGAGGAATGGATTGTTCATGGGAATCCTTAATGATAATTTGATTTCCTTTTTGATTTTTTATCTTCATTGGAATATTTTATGGCTGGAGAAAGAGTTTATTCAATAGGGGGTTATAACTGCTGTGTAGAATCGGTAAAAGTAGAAACTTATTTACCACTAAGAATTGTAATTTTACATAAAATTCCTTTTTCTTTTGGATTGGAAATGGGTTGGGATGGTAGTGGTCCATAACCTAGCATTTTAAGCTCATCGATGGTGTTTGCCAATTGTCCGACTTGAGTTTGTAGGTCTTGAATTGCCGATTGTGTGGTATTTTAGAACTGAAGGATCTGGGAAACCATTTGTTTCACCATATTCTCAAGGATTAGTTCAGATTTTGGAGGAGGATGATGATTGTTTTGAGAATTTGAAGGATAATAAGGTTTCATACCTTGGCCTTGTGGATACCAAATCAACTTGGGGTGGCATGAGTTTCCTCCATGTTAGTACTAGGGTTATGTTTTCCACCCATGGTTTGGATTTGGCATGAATTTTTTCTACATGAACTGAGGTGTTTATTGGAATGGATTCCCTAGGAACACGGCTACACAAGACTCATGTTAATATTGAAGTTATGGGCACTAGTTAGAAAAATGAGTATTGTCAGAAAAAATACCATAATGTAATGGAACAGGAAGAGATTGTGAGTTACCGTGTGCTTGAGATAATTACCTTATAAGGGTATTCATCTCATCTAGTTTATTATCTACAATTTTTTTATATGGTGGAATGAATTACCTCATGGACTCCTCAGGATTGTGCAATTTCTCATTTACCATATTGTTGTGCATTTTGAGCCATGTTCGCTATTATGTCACGAGGGGCAGAAGGCGTTTTATCAACTAGGGCACCCCCAGCAGTAGTATCTATCACTCCATGATCCATGGGGATAAGTCCCTCATATAAGTATTGGATTAATAGTTTTTCACTAATTTGGTGGTGTGGGAAGTTTGAGGAAAGTCTCTTAAATCTCTCCCATTATTCATAAAGGGTCTCTCCTTGCTATTGCCTAATTACACAGATTTATTTCCTAATTGATTCAGTTTGGGAGTTAGGGAATTAACTCTCTAGAAAGAGTCATGTTAGGTCATTACATCCTCCCATTATGGTAGGTAGATAGTATAGCCAGTATTTGGCTACACCATCATGGGAGAAAGGGAAGGCCCTAAACATAATTATGTCCCTAGTAAAATTTTGGGGTTTCATGGTGTAATAGACTATGTGAAACTCTTTAAGGAGTTTATGAGGGTCCTCATTGGGATGACCACGAAATTTAGGAAGAAGGTGGATGAGACCTGATCTCAGCTCAATGTTGGATGCCTCCCTAGGATATGGGATATACGCAGGTTGGTACTCCACATCAGGGGTGGGCAGTTCTTTTAATGTTCGATTATTTGCAGCCATGTTTTATAGGCTTTTATTGAGTTAAATTTTTGATTGTAGTAGGACCACTTGTTTTTCCAAAATTGGTTCCACAATGATACATGATTGACCTTCTCTTGATTCCTTGATTTGTTTGTGAAGTGACTTTTCAATTTGAGGGTAAAATTCAAGTAGTGTTTCATTACCAGAACGGGTCATGAAAATAACTTGTGAAGTTTGTCTTTTTAATATGAATAAAACAACTTATGAAGGGTGAAAATAGAATATAATGTTATAATATAGAATTATAGATAGAGTTAGGGAAGAAGACGATAGAGAGAACACACTAAAAACAGCCAAAAATAAAGACAAAACCCCAAAACAAAAACAATCAAATGAGTGTGGGTTATTGAAAGAAGTATTAATTAATAAGTAAAATAAATAATGAAATAAAAGGAAATAATGAAAATAAATGATCTTGGATCCCTAGAAACGGTTCCAAAATTTGATCGCGTTGTCGAGCGCGTCAAATTAGTTGTTTAATTTTGACTAGAATTTCTGCAGTATAGCTGCAATCCTAGGTCGTCTCTCAACAGAGACATAGAACAATAATTTAAAAAGAGATTTTTGATTATGAAATTATAGTTTGAATGAGGTTTTGTAAAACTTGGGGGTTTGATGAATAAATATGAAAATATAAAATGAAAGCGATAAAACAATGTATAAATGAACAAGATTAATTAAGTCTCATCAACCCGGGGTACTCTCAGGATGTTCATCCTTCATCGCTTCATGATATAGGGTTATGATCTTTTAATCCCTGGTTTCTAATAGCTAGAACTATAATTTTACAATGTTTATACTAGGATACATCCTATGGTACAGTTGAAAAAAAACAATGATTCACCAGACACCGCCGATGATTGGGTGATTTGTGTTCGAAATCATAACTGAAACTCACCAAGGCAACACCCAAAGAACTCGATGTGATGTCCAGTTTTGTATGTTATTTCATTGTGATACTAGGACATAAATTTACATGACCTTAAATGTTCATATGTTTGTTAAATTGACCAATATGAACCATAGAAAAACCGCAATTGGAATGGGGAAAAGAAAGTGGTGAACGGTGAGTGAAACATCACATGAATGGGAAACCCCAAACATGATCATATGAGTTTAGCATGACATACTAGTACATAAATCAATATAATAACAATAGAGGATGATGAAAAACAACACAACAACTTGGAATTAAAAATATAATTCAAATATTACAAACATGTATCTTGGGATTTACATCACGTTCCTCCCTGGGTGATCTTAAGGGGTTTAGAAATCCATTGGAATAGAGGAAGAATAAGTTGTTGAAGTAGAAATTACCATAGCCTCCAGAACATATAGTGATGATAAAAATACCTCATTGGGACTCTATAATGGCAGAACCTT
Organism: Viscum album; assembly: GCA_963277665.1. Taxonomy (NCBI): domain Eukaryota; kingdom Viridiplantae; phylum Streptophyta; class Magnoliopsida; order Santalales; family Viscaceae; genus Viscum; species Viscum album. The sequence continues at coordinate 916,076,743 of OY728150.1, forward strand.
GCCTCTGGTTTGAACACAAAAATGGGGTTCCCAAGGTGCCAATTTATAGGTGGAGTGGGGAGTGGATTTGGGAACCCTAATTTCAAGAATCCTCTTGGTCAATAGTTTTGGCCAGTCCAAAATCCTTAACTCACTTTAGAAAAAACAAAAGTGTTGTTGGCCAAAACCTTTTCTACCTCCATGAAAAATGTGGCAGCCATATAGAGAATATAATAAGAGATATTTCCAATGTATAGAGGAAATGTTTTGACCCCATGAAGATCCACTTTATTTGACATATCAGCTTGTATGGGACTCTTAATTGAGTAATTAGGCTTCAGTTCCTTCATATGAAATGGAGGTCTTTAAATTTTGTTCCAGCCCACAAAGGTTCAGATTCTGGATTCACGGATTAGTAGAAGAATTCATTTTAGTCTACCGATGGTCTTGGATCATGTACAGAATGGACCATTTTTCATGTACTTCATCATAGGTCCTCCAAGTGACCTCCACCTACAATATAATTATCAAAAAATGTAACATTTACCTTTTTAACAGTGTTAAACACCATATAATAGAATCAAACCTAGAGTGAAATTTGTTATTATACATGTAATTTTCAATATGAAATCAGTTTAATACATTGGTATAAGTGTGAAATAAAATAGTGAATCGCGGTACGATCACTCCTGACACGCATTCCCATAAGACTAGGCATTTAGAATCTGATAGCTACCTCATTCGTACTCAATCAAGAAGTGTTGAGGTAGTAGCTTCATAAGAAAGAAAATTTTCTCCCTCTCTATCTTGCACCTCTAGATGCATATATGAGAACATAGACATAAGCTGACACTCACTACTAGCCTCCTAAGATTCCTGTATCAGAGTCCTCCTAATCAACACATCAGTTACTACGTTTACTTTCCCCATCATATATGAAATATCAATGTCAAAGAACTAAATGTACTCAACCCACCTTCGTAGTCTCAGATTCAATTCACATTGAGTGAAGATATACATGAGTATTTTGTGGTCTGTGAAAACAGCAAAATACTCTCTTAGAAGATAATATCTCAAAAAATGCAAGGCCTGAACAACATCAGCCATCTCGATATCGTGCATCTGGTAATTCCTCTCATGTGGCCACAATTGCAGAGACTCGTATGAAATGAATTTTTCTTCTAGTATAAGCACATCCCCCAACCTAATACCTGAAGCATCATAGTAAACATTGTTTCTCTTGACGGTGTCTGAAAAAACTAGTTATGGTGGTGAAGTCAACCTCCCTTTCATCTCCTAAAAGGCTGACTCACATGAATCTAACCAAAAGAACATTACACCCTTCTTCATCAGGCTCGTCAGTAGCACTGCTAAACATTAAAAGTCCTGTATGAAACAGTTGTAGTATCCAAAAATCCCTAGAAAACTCCATACCTAAAATATGTTCTTTGGTTGCTTCCATGAATTTACTTCTCTCACTTTCTCTTGGTCTTCTGATACTCTTGTCTCTGAGTTTACATGACCCAATAAGTGAATCTAATCCATCCAAAAGTGGAATTTTGAGAGATTATAATATAAATGATACTCTCTTAGTGTATCAAAAAGATCTCAAGATGGGTATCATGGTCGTGTAGAGTGTTAGAGTACACCAAGATATCAACCACAAAAACCTCCATAAAAGAATCCATAAACGGATGGAACAATCGGTTCATCAGTTCTATGAAGACGGCAGGTGTGTTCGTGAGACCGAACGGCATAGCCACATACTCGTACAGACTATACTTTCTCCGCAATGTTGTAAGAGGTATATCATATTGTCTAAAATGCCATTGATGGTAACCAGACCACAAGTCAATCTTCGATTACACCTGTGATCCCTGAAGTTGATCATAGAGATCGTTAATCCTCAGTAAGGGATATTGTTTTTTTACAATCAACTAGTTCATCTACTAATAATCAACAAAAAGTCTGAGGGTACCGTTCGCCTTCTTCGCAAACAGGATAGGGGAACCCCAAGGAGATGTATTGGGTCAGATAAAACCCTTTTCTTGTAACTCCTCCAACTACTTCTTGAGCTCCTTCAAATCTAGTATACCCATCCTATAATTAGGAATGGATTCTGGTGGTGCTCTGGGATCGATCTCAATAGAAAAGTATACCGCTCGCTCTGGAGGAAAACCTGAAAATTCCTCTGTAAAGACGTCGCTAAAACGATCCACCACTGGTGGAAAGTCCATATGAGAAGTCCCCTAATCATCCTAATAAATACTAGCAGTCTAGGATATAACTCCTCTCAACCCATTATGCTCTGGTCTTGCTCTACTCGCCTAGAAATCCCACTCACCATTATGAAGAAATGATATGCTCTCTAGTGCTGTGAAACTCACCCTACAGAGATAGAAATCAACAAATTCCTGGAAGGGAACTAACCACTCCATTTCAAGATTGTCATCATAGTCCATCATCTAAAATATAATAAGGCACCATAAGAAGTGACACACACTAACCTCAAGAGGGAACTCCATTCCCTAATGTACATTAGTCATTCTAGTCCCCCATGGTGTGTCCAATGTAAATACATTAGCAGAAATAAAGATACAAAGCCCAAGGCTCTCCACAACAGTAAAAGATATAAAGCTATGGGAAGCCTCTATGTCAAAAATATTAGAAGCTAAAATTGAGTCATGTAATATCGTACGTTGAACTATAGAGGGTCTGGGATTATGCTCCTGCTGGTTCTGCTCCACTGAAAAAGTCTGACCTGCCCCGCGACCCTATGCCCCTACCTGACCACTCTGAGTTGATCTACACTATTATCACTGAATTCTTGGTGATAGACTTCCACGGCCCTAACCTCCACCTCAGCCTGAAGTACTGAAAAACTCCATTTCCCATACTGATGAGAAACTGGTCATTCTTCCCGTGAATGAGGAGTCATAGAAGACCCCCTATCACAAATTTATGGTGACACGATTTGATAGAAATTCTGAATATGACCCATATTTCCACAATATCAGCACTCCACTAGGTCTCTCGGGAAAAGTGGCCTCATATGCCCAACCTTCCCACACTACTAGCATACCACCTGGCTACTTGAAGGTGCATCTCATCTACTCGGATCTCCATGAGTAGTCTCCGTACGGTGCATCCAACTATCAGTAAAAGGGACACTAACTCTAGATGTCGAACTACCCTGGCTCACAACTCTAGAATATCTCAGGTTATGCTCTGTGATCAGTTTCTGGTTTACTACAAAAGATATCATAGTCAACCATAAGATGTTCAGATGAGCTAGGATTTCCGGTCTGAGACCATCCACAAACATCATTGCCAGAAACGACCTATATCCTCCTAGAAATTTTTTAAATCACTGCATCTCGATGAAGTGAGAAGAGTACTCGATAACAGAAATATTACCCTACTCCAAACTCATGAACTCTCATGATCGATCGGCCCTCAATGTCTCCATGTAGAAGTAATCGTAGAAGGTACACAAAAAATCCTTAAAATCCATATCATGTAGGCATCCCTCCTGTGAGATCAAATCCCAACATCTCTTGGCGGAATCCCAATACATATACATAGTGAGCTTGACCCTCCTCTCCATAGGTGTCTCCAGATTCTCAAACATCATCAGTATGGATTCTATCCATGACTCTGCAACCTGAGGTCCTCCTTCCCAAATGAAAGTGAGAGGATGCTACTATTGGAAAACCCATTTCAACTCTGCCATAGAAGGGGTTGGATGTGGTACTCCTCGGATGGTCTGTATGATCTACATGATTCCCTCTCAGAACTTTGCATCAACACCTATGTCCGGAATGAAAGATGGTTCCACGACTGGCACGACAAAAGTATCTGATCGAACTTCTTGATCAGTCATGTCTGGTTTCTGATCATTTCACTATAAGTGGTGTAAAACCAGAAGACGCCTTGGTGGGATGACTCTACAAGGTCAAATGTACACCTTGGATCAAAATTATCAAGGACTAAAAAAATATAAGTATAATATGGGAACAGGGGAAAGAAATCATCAATGTTTATCAAAAAAAAAGGTTACACGACGTGTATAATCACTACATGGAGTGTTCCCTTAAGCCATTCACATAGGCATGTACTTCTTCCAAAACGGGTCGTGTAACACCCTGTAAACACAACGTCTTGTCCTTACACATGACATGCACTTGAATTTTCATTCCCTACCCTAGTTCCGTTAAACAGATAGGCCACTCAGTTCTCTTAGAACAAGACTACATGGCGTGTTAGTTCCAGATACAATGTGTACTAGACGAGCTTCACTGACCCATTTTTTTAGTGACATGGCCGGATACATGGCTCCCACTACATGGAGGGTTCCAGATGCACATGATGTGTAATAGGAAGAATTATCTGACCCGTGTTGTTAGTGACACTGCCAGATTCTTGTGTAACACTACATGGCGTGTTCCAGAAAGACACAACGTGTATTAGAAAAGCCTTAGCTAACATGTGATGTTAGTTAAACGGTTAGTTAAATGGTTCTACAACACGAAATGTAAATCCGGTTCACGGTGTGTCATACCAATGATTTTCAAACCCCGGGTCTCTGCCCAAACAGTCTAAGACATGGTTAGAGACTACACAATGTGTATATATGGGGAGTGTCGTGTACTTAATAAAAACAATTCTCTCTGAACAGAAGTACACATCACATGTCTTCCACATTACACAGTGTGTATTCTAGGGTTTTCCAGACATTAATCCTCGAAAACTATTCTGGAGCCCAGAAAAACATTGAAACAAAACATAAGGTGCCAAATTTTGATCCGTGAGGCCCCATAATACCCGTGAATCAAAGCTTGGAAACATATACATGTCATAAACTAGAATAATAGATCAATGATCCACCAAATTCTGATCCATGAGGCCCCATTACCCCTCAAGAACCAAAGTTTGGCATTCATTCAAACAAAACCTTACAAAAAATATACCCTATCAAACTAAAATTATTTTTATCAAGGCCTCTATCACAACAACATGTATATCTAGAACAACATTTATCACCACAACATTAAATAGCTAATTAAACCTAAATGGCATGGCAAGAATGCATGACATGTGATTTCTAGAATGTGGTTATATGATGCATGAGATAGAATAACCTCATCTCATCCGGTTGCAACAAAAATATAACCTCAATAACATCAATAGTAACAACACAAAACATGTGAATCACTCAAGGTGAAATCAAATAAACTGTAATAATTTCAAAACTAGAAAAAAAATCAATAAACGAGGTAGATTGGGTTTTCCCTATACACAGGTTAGCTACTCCCGAGCACAACTTATTACCAAGTACCAATTCTTTTGTATCCATGTCTATAGGCTCCAAACAGTAAGTCAAGAGGAAATACTTTCTCTGATACCACTTTGTAACATCCCAGTTCTGGAAGCCACTAAGAGGTGTCCCATACGCGGTTGGTCACATGGCATCAAGAACATTTCCCCTAACTCCAGAGGATGTCGACTAGCAGTGAGGGCCTTGGGTGTGATAGTGGGGAAACTATGACCTCATTGGGAGAGTAACACAACGGAATAGAAATAGATAACAATAGAGAAAGTAGTAATAATATCAAACAACAAGAAAAAATGAAAGTCGGAATAAATAAACAACTGAAGAATAGATATATAATGATGCATGATACATACGTCTAGGAAAGTATCCAAACAAATCAAAATGTAGGAATAGAGTAGAAAACCCAAGTACAAAGAAAATATTGAACAGCTCCACAACATCGCTAGCCAAAGCCTGGTCCCATTATCTCTATCTCCAAGAAGTCAAGTACCTGATTGAGAAGGGGGATTTCCCATATCTATACATACAACAATATAATCTGTTTTGGAACAAAATCATGCCCCAAATAGGGTGTGAGAATAATCCCAATAGGAAACCACCAAGAGATATGTTCCTAACAGTCAGTGAATATAAATGGCAGGCAATAAGAAAAAGAAGCATTAAACAAGGAAGTTATCATTAGTAATAGTTCCATAGTTTCAAAGCATTTAGTTCCACATAGAAATTAAATAGATAATCACAAACTGGTAACCCTCTAGGATGTACTCACAGCCTAATCCCCTCTGGTCCTACCTGTAAAACACAAGCAACCCTCTAGTAAGTATGCACAGTCTAACCCCTCTGGTTCAGCTTTAGTAAAGGTTATCTGAGGAAGCACTCCACATCAGTTCCCCTAATATCCAAGTATGATTAATGAATCAAATAGGAAAAACTCGCCATAAATTCCCCCTATAGTATTTAATTGGAAAATAATGTCACTCTATAGAATAAATCAATGTCAATTCCACATGTGACCATGTAATATAACAATAAAACCTTTGAGGGAGTGCTCAACGTCAATCCCCTCTATGATCTCACAGCGTGATAAAATAACAGACACTCTGGAGATTCCCTTGCATCTATTCTCTCTATGGTTTACTACTCCAAGTTCACACAGCCCTGTGTAAGTCAAAAATCATAGAAATACATATCGACCAAAGTAAAACTCAAGAACTACTTGGCTTATAGTCTACAACATAGCAACATGGAAGATAAAAAAAATCACTCCATCCTATGATAATTAGTATGGGAAAAAACAAAGCTGCCTAACATGCTAAGAAAGGCCAAACGAAATGCAAGAAAAAACACCTCCAAATCATATAAAATAACCCTTTTATAATTGAATTAATCTCTATTCAAGTATACAAGAAAAGAAGGAAAATAACAGGACTAAAATATTAAACATCCAATACCCCATTCAGGTGTATTGGGAACTTTTTCATGTATAACTCGAAGACATTCAACAGAAAGACACAAACCACCTACCTCGGTGTTGTAGGATCGATATATGTGAACCCAAATCCTTGAATCTCCCAATAACACCATAGATCTACAAAAACATTAAAATTATCAACCGAGGATAACTTGAGAATGAGGAGGAATCATAAAAAGGTGCTCAATAAGAAGATATAAATCACCAATGTGATTCCAACACAACCGACAAAGTTCAATTCGGAGAACGGATGCTCGATCAGGGGGACGGGGAAGGATTCTGACTATACAGGTTCTCTCAGATGTACTAGGTCGAGAAGTAGATGGTCTTATCCATCAGACATGACCCCGGTGAGTTTAACGAAAAAAAGAAAGTACATTTCATGTACAATATATGTACACAGTCTGTACTTGCATTCACCGGACCCCGCATTAGGTAGTCTCTAGGTCACCACACATGGCCATGTGCATGGCTGCTACAAGGCCAGCACCCGAGTACCTGTGGTAACAGAGTACACGATATGTACTTATAAAGTACACGACGTGTACCTCAAAAAATTCTAGAAACTCCTCTATTTTCACAAAAACTCAATTATAAGAAAAACATACCTGAAAAGAAGATTTGGGTTCTTACCATAGTAAAGGAGAAGACGCAACCCATAGGCCTTGGGGAAGATTTTTAATATAGAATCCCCACTTAAGACCAAAAAATCTTGACTAAAACATATTAAAATGGGAATGTGAGAAACCCCAGCCTATAGGATTGGAGGGAATTTTTACCTCAACCACCCACCCAGTGGAATTAATTCTTTTCTTGTATGGGGAGGAAAATAAATAGATATCTGACTTTCTCCATCCAATCTCGTGACTCATGAACCCTAGAATAGAGGAATATGGCTATGTAACATAATGGCTCCCTTCAAGTCACTCTTCGACAAGAAACTCAAAGAGGATCCCAAAATGAAAGGAGATGATCCAATAAGGGATTCAAGAAGCCCTCCTACTATTCAGCACCAGGTACACCAATCACAACTTAGTATTTATTAGTGAACATTGTAGAAGTCATCCCCATAGATATAACTAAAAAATAAAAATAGTGTTGATCCATAATAAGCCAAACTGCATGGATTCCCACGAACACATGTACACTATTTTGAGTCTTCCAAGAAATATGTGATACATGTGGGTTAAAATATTATGAGGCGCTCCATTGCTCCATGTTCTATAACAGTCAGGAGGGAATGAAAGAGCAATTCTTAAAATAAGAGCCACATCCAAACTATTATATCCAATAAAATGAATATATAGGGGGTCAAAAAATTACCTCTATATTTGGGAATATCTATTTTATAAAGAATATATGGCTATCATATTTATAATGTAGATAGAAAAGGAGTATCCCAACAATTGTTTAGTTTTGAAAAATGTGATTTCATATTTTTGACCACCCAAAACTGTGGACCAACAGGATTATTGGAAGTTGGGTGCCCAAAACTACTTCCCACATAGCCTATAAATTGCCACCTTGGGCAACCCATTTAACAGTTCCACTAGGAGAAAAGGTGATTCCATTTTAGAGTCTAAAAAGAGTCTTCTAATCATCTCTATTTGATCTACAGGCTATGAGAGGTGCTACTTTAGCATCTTATTTTTCCTCCTCTCCCATGGATTTCTTAGCCCCTTGTGATCACCATGGGTGGAATGTGATGTAATTTTAAGCTTCATATTTTTATTATTTTGAATAATCTTTTTAATACGTAGCTGTATATTGTTTTTCATCATCATAAATTCATATTTAATTCTGTTATATATTGGTATGTTATACCCAAACTCAAATGATCATGTGGGTACCCATTCATGCGAGGTTTCCCACACCATTAATACTTTTCTTCATCCCTCATTCAACTGTGATGTTTGTGTGGTTCATATTGTTCAATTAAACTATCATAAAAACTATCAAGGCCAAGTAAATTTATTTCATGGAATAATAATGAAATAACCTAAAATCATTCAAAACACATCGAGTTCTTTGTGTGTTTCCGTGGTGAGTTTCAGTTATGAGGTTGAATACAAATCAAATAACCATCGGTGGTATCAGGTGAATCTTTGTTGGTTTTTTGACTAATCACTAGAAGGTATTCATGAATAAAATCAATAAAACTAGGTTTCTAGGTGTTAAAAACTTGGAATTAAATGATACATACCCTTTCTATTGAAGTAATGAAGTATGAGTATCATGAGAATTCCTTGGGTTGATTACACTTAATTAATTTTGTTAATTTATACTTTGTTTTACCACATTATTTTTTTCCTTTGGCATATTAAATTATCAGAAATCATGATTTTCAAAATATAACTCCACTTATATTTATATAATCAAAATCTTATTTTAGTATTAATTATCTATGGATTTATCAATATATGACCAAGGGTTACTTCTACATCGTAGAAATTTTTTTACACCAAACATCTAATTTGATGCGCTCGACAACACGATCAAATTTTGGCATTGTTTCCGAAGAGCCAGGAACATTTTTTCCTATTAATATTTTATTTAAATATTACTACTTTCAATATCCCCCACCCACCCCACCATTTTATTGTTTTTGTATTGGTTTTGGTTATGGTTTTTGTATGGTTTTTGTTTTTTTGTGCGTTCATTCTCTCACTCTCTCTCTTCTTCTACATATCTCTCTCTCATTCTATATTATAATATTATATTTTATTCTATATTTACACTTCTTATTATCATCTATTTTATCCATATTCAACCATAAAATGAAAACCATACAAAAAATTCACAACTAATTTGGATGACCAGATCAGAAAAACTAAATCCTGTTGAATTTTACCCCGAAATTGAAAATAAGCGTCACTCACAAATCAAAACATGTAGAGCAGTCCAATAAAGAAACTCTAAGGAACCCCTTGTGTAACCTCAAGTGGTCATAATACAATGGAAAATTTCACCCATTCAAATCCATTAATAACTGGATTCTAATAATCAAGCCTTAAAAGAACTGACCACCGTGGATGTGGAGAACCAACTTGCGCACATCCAATACCAGAGGAAGCATCCAAATTTGAGCTGAGATCGGGCCTCACCAAACATCATATCTAATTACATGGTCTTTCTAGTGAGTACCCTCACAAAAATCTCAATGATTTTCACATAGTGTTCTCCTCAGAGAAACCCCAAAATGTATATGGGGATCTCATTATGTTTAGGGACATTCCTTTCTCACTTGATGGTGTAGCCAAAGACTGGATATAAAATCAGCCTACCCCAATTGGTGGCATGAATGAACATAAATGAATATTTCTAGAGAATATATTCCATACCTACCAAACTACATAAATTAGAAAATAAATCTGTTGAATTAGGCAATCCTAAGGAGAGTCCCATCATGAAAATTGAGAGATATTCACAAGAATTTCCCCCGCCACAAAATTATTGATTTTTTTTAATTAAATACATCTCTGAGGGAATTGTCCCCATGGAACATGGAGTTATAGTTGCTATAATGGGTGGCTATCAAGTTGATAAAACTCCTTATGCCGCTCATGATGTAATAACAAACATTTCTCAAAATGAACAACAATTTGGTACATGATAAATTTCACCAACCTGACGAGTCCATGAGGCATTCCATTCATCCATATAAAAAAGGTGGATAAAAAATTTGATGAGATATATACCTTCTTAAGGAAATTATCTCACGCACAAGGTAATTCACACCCTTCTTCTATTCCATTAAATTGTGGTATTTGTTCTGATAACACTCATTTTTCTAACCAGGTCCCACAACATCGGGATTCATCTATGTATTTTGCGATAGTATTCCTAGTTCATCCTTTTCAGAATGAACCACCCTTCAAGAAAGAACCATTTTGGTCAAATCCAAACCCTCCGTGGAATGCACAACCATAACACACATAAAGATGTAACTTGAGCTACCCCATGAAAAATTGGTATAAAAAGGCCCAGGTATGCTATCTTCTAATCTGTCAACTTCATGGAAAAATCTTCCTCCTCCTCCCAAATTTGAAGCATGCCTTGAGGACAAGGTCAAGAAATTAGAATCCCAAAACCTCCAGTTCTAATTTTCCACAAAATCAACATTTCAAGACCTATAAACTCAAGTAGGACAATTATCAAACACCATCGGTGAGGAAATGATATAAGGTTATGGAAAACAACCATCCCAACATATTTATAATTCCTATGAAAAAGCTAATTTTGGTGAAATAACACTTCGTATTTGTAAATACGTTTCTTCATCCAATTATTCTACCAAAAATTAATGTCCCCATCTTGAAAATTCTATTTCCCTATCCTTAAAAGAATTTAATGTTGGAAAACAAAACCAAAATTTAAAACAAATATTCCTTGAAAATTCAACTGAAAAAAAACATTCATCTTTATTTTCTACCCAAAACTATAAATATAAAAGATTGTTTATAATGAGTTTGATAAATAGATATTGGATACATTAAAAACGATACAAGTTAATATTATTTTATTAGAGGCAGTTAAATATATTCTTCATTACGCCAAATTTCATAAAAAAACTCTCCACCATTAGGTGAAGAATGAAGGGGGATGAGAGAATCAACATGGTAAGTAATGTCTCAACCTTGGTTCAACAACTAATGCCAACAATGTTCAGGAATCTGGGACCATTCACGATACCTTTTACCATAGGAGAGATATTCTTTTCAGATACTATGCTAGATTTAGGTGATTCAGTTAATGTAATGCCTAACTCTATGTACTCCTCTCTACATGTTGGAGAGGTTCAACTAACCAGAATCATAGTAAAAATTTCCAACCAAATAATAACAAAGTCATCAGTGGTTGTCGCGAATGTCCTTGTCAATGTGAAGAATCTCATCTTCTATATTGATTTCTATATTTTAGTGATGGAGGATACCAAAACCCAAGGAAAATTTCCTATCATACATTAGATGCCATTCCTTAAAATAGAAAAGAAGATCATAAATGTTCACAATGGTACATTTTCCATGGTGTTTGGTGGAGAAAAGGTAAGTTTTATCATTTTGGATTCCATGAAACACCCCATTTAATAGCACTCCACTATTCCTATTTATTCGATGGAAGTTCTCAATAATGAAACACACATACAAAATTCTCTCCCCGACCCATAATCTGATTTATTTTTCTCTCAGTCATCCTTAGATGATTTGAGTGTTGACTCATGTTTTGAATGTTTTGTGGGTTCTGAAAAGTGTAAATTTTGTGCATTAATTGATGAGTGTGTTCATCATGAGGTACCCAAGACATTCGATGATTCTATAAATTTGATTTTAATAGATTCTATATCCTTAGATAATAATAATGAGTAGATATATAGTTTATTAGACCACACTCCCCCTAAATCCCATCCCTTAATCTAACCCCACTAGTATTGAAATTAAAACCACATCCATCTAATTTAAAATAACCCTATCTTGTGGGAATTGAACAATCACTTGTAATTATTTCCAATAACCTCTCTCTATAGTACAAATCAAAACCGCTTGACCTTTTAAGAGAGTGAAAAATGGTGAAAGGATGTAATTTGGAATATATTATTCAGATTATCCCATATATTTGTATTCGCCAAATATTTTTGGATGATGAGGCTAAGCTCGTAAGGCAGGACCTATACCAAAGAATACCACTCTCCTTGACGTGGTAATGTTGTATTTTTTAAAATTACTTACTACTAGGATCATTTATCCTATAGTGACTATAAATGGATTATCCCAGTTCAAATTGTTCCTAAAAACTGGAATAAAAGTAATTTCTAATGAAAGGAATAAATTGCTGCCAACACATGTGAAAAATAGATGGTGAAACTGTATTGACAACCATCAATTGAATAAAGCAATGAGAAAGGACCAAATTTCTCTATATTTAATTAACCAAATATTAGAATGATTCATTGGTATGTCTCAATATTGATTCATTGATGCCTATTCCAGTTATTTTTAAATCCATATATTCCCCAAGGATCAGCAAAAGACAACATTTACCTGTCCATTTGTCACATTTTCATACAGAAGGTTTCCTTTTAATCTATGTAATTCTCCTGGTACTTTTCAGTGATGTATGTTAAGTATTTTTTATAATTACCTAGATAATTTCATGGATGTTTTTATTGATGAATTCATGATTTATAGAACATTCTATGATGAATGTTTGGCTAAACTAGGTTCTATCTTACGACATTACATTGAAAAACATCTTATATAAAATTTCATGAAATCTCATTTCATTTTTTAATGAGGGATAGTAAATGGGAATGTTATTTCATTAGATGGAATTAAATTGTATAAATATAAAATTGAATTAATTTCAACCCTTCTATATCTATTTTGTTTTCGTTAGGTGTGGTCTTTCATGTGAAATTTATGTTTTATTGTCTATTCATTAAATACATTAGTATGATCACACTACCCCTATATCAACTTTCGATAAAGTATTATTAATAGTTTTTTAAAAAAAATTGTGTGCATGATTTTAATTCACTAAAAAAGAGTCTCACATCACCTCCCATTGTACATCCACCAAGGTGGGATCTCCCTTTGAAGATATGTGTGATGCCTCTAACAATTGCATTTAGGGCAGTTTTATCACAATGGGTTAAGAAGGATCCTCCGGTAATTACGTATGCCTCACATTCCCTTGACCCTACCCCAGAAAACTACACAACCATTGAAAAAGAACTTCTTTATAGTGCGTTTTCATTGAAAAAATTCCCTTCGTATCTTATCGAGTCAAAATTTATTGTCTTTTATGATCATGATGCCCTTCATTTTCTCTAAAAAACTAGATGGTAAGCCCCACCTTATTTGGTGGTTGCTCATCTTCCAAGAGTTTTACCTTGAGATTAGATATAAGAGTGGAGTGGAAAATTTGGCGGCTGCCCACATCAATAAGATTTCCCCACCCCTAGAACATCATGTTGACCCACGCATCCCCATTGGATAATTCTTCCCTCATAATAACCTCAGTGATATTATGGACCATACTCTCTAATATGTGGACATTGTAAATTTTCTAGCAAAATTTTGGGTCCCCACTAATTTCATCACATCACAGTCCCAGGAACATAAGCATGATTCTCGATGGTGCATTTGGGATGGCCCATATTTGTGGAGAAATTTAGTTACTATGTTGTTCGTTTGTGTGTTCCTGACCATGAGTTCACCTCTATTTTGACCATCTTCTAAACATTATCATGTGGGGGTAAATTTGGATCTCAACATATAGCTCCAAATTTCATTGACATAGGATTTTATTTCCGAAAAATGTATAGAGATTCCCATCAGTTTTGTAAGTCGTGTACTTGATGTCAGTTCATAGGGAATGTCTTCAAGATGAATGAAATTACCCAAAACCCATGTTATTTTGTGATATCATTGATGTATGGGCCATTGACTTTATGGGGAATTTTAAAAATTCATTTGTCATTGTGTACATATTATTGGTTGTTGAATATGTATCTAAATGGGTAGATGCAAAGGCCACTAGGACTGATGACTCTTGAGTGGTTGTGGATTTTGTGAGGTCCTGGATTTTCAGTTTTTATGGTTTGCCGAGAATTTTCATTTGATAGAAAGGTTTACATTTGTTTAATCGTAACATGAATAATTTTCTTCATATGTATGTGTTTTTTCATAATATCTCCACAAAAAATAAACACCAAACTAATGAACAATAATAAATCTCAAATCTGAATGTTAAGCGAATCATAGAAAAATGGTAAAATCCGATAGGAAATATTGGAGTTTGTTCTTGGATGATGAAATTTATTCATACCATATATATTTTAAAATCCCAATCAAAATTTCACCTTATAGGATTGTGTTTGGAATGGATTTTCACCTCCTGTTATAGTTAGAACAAAATCCATATTAGCCTATTAAACAATTTAATATGAATCTCTCAGATGCAGGTGACCATAAGAAGTTTCAAAATCATGAGTTCGATGAAATTCAACGTAATGAATATGTGAACTATTGAATCAATAAATAGAAGACAAAGGATATCCAAGATGGTATTATTCATTAGCAAAAGTTTCATATCACTGAGAAGGTTATCATGTATAATTCGAGGTTGAAGGTCCACCCATGTATGATTTGTTCCCAATGGCTTGGTCCTCACACTATTCCTGATATTTACCCTTTTGGTGTTATACATGGTTTTCATGAGAAGAGTAGATAGATTTTTATTGTTAATGGGATGAGGATTAAACACTTCAATTATTATTTTCCAAATCATCTCATAGAGAAAATACAACCGATAGATGCCACTTATGACACAACATAGCAGGTTGTCCCTTATTTATACATTTATTTAATTTTCTATTTATTTAAAATATTTTCATTGAGGGAAATGTTATTTTTAGGTGTGGGGTGGGTGAAATGTCATCACTATGATTAAAAAAACAAAATAAATATGTTTTTTAATTTAATTTCCATTTATTTATTTTTTGTTTTGAGATAATCATTAACCATAAAAGAATATCCAAAATTATTATACAAGATTCCATTGATTGGGAGGAAAATAACATTGTTTTTGGAAAAAAAATTAAAATGAATATTGATATATAATATTTTTCTATAATTTATTTTTTTTAAATCATTTATATTTGTTTAATAGATTTTTGAATCTGATACCTCATTACTATTAACCAACATTTTGATCCCTTGCTAGATACATTCTAAACCATTTAATGTATATTCGTCCTTTTAATCACATTCTTGAGAGTCTAGGGTCATGTAAAGAAACTAGAATTTTCTTTAATTTTGTTTGAATCAAAAATATTATAGTATTCTACATTCATGATAGAGGTAAT
Source organism: Viscum album (assembly GCA_963277665.1). Classification (NCBI taxonomy): domain Eukaryota; kingdom Viridiplantae; phylum Streptophyta; class Magnoliopsida; order Santalales; family Viscaceae; genus Viscum; species Viscum album. The sequence continues at coordinate 916,092,394 of OY728150.1, forward strand.
AATTCATTGAAAATACCTTTGAACAATTAACCTCTATTTTCGGCCATCTTGAAATTCTATCCTTCATGTGCCTTATACACCAAAACAACCTTGTTAGGTTTCCACATTAGAAGCTAATTTATCTCAGACTACCCATCTCTTGTGTATATTCTTCTTTTATTTTCCTAATTTGTGGGTGATAGGTGGTTTCCATTGAAATTATATGGAGAGAAGCATTGTTATGGGGTGATATAAATGGTGCCTACATTTTTCTTGGGTAGTTGGTTTACAAGCCTATTTTGTCATTTTTTGACACATGTTTCCCTCTTCATCTCCTAAAATACTATAAATTTAAAATAGTAGTTATTTATTTCAAAAAAATAGAACAAAATACTAAAATGATGAAAATATTATGTTTACTCATTAGTATTCACTTTTTGGTATGACCCACACAAATGGAAAATGCAGATAGTGAGTTTGAGGTGATATACATTGTAAGGGGTTGAGTGTGTACATTCATTGTGAGAACATTCTGAATTTGGAAGTTTTTTATACGCATTATTTTAAACACACCTCTTCTACCTCAAATTTTTATACATTATATCCTACAAACCCAAGAACCTCAGAACAACCTGCTAGAAGTCCTCTTGAGCATCACACTAGTTTTTTCTGGTAGAGAACTGAGAATCTTAATGAGAATATGGTAAAATCACATGAACTCAAGGAAAATTGAATAAATAAACTATAATATGTTTCTTTTTTGAATATAGAAAATTTCTAGGTGATTTAGGTTGTGACATATTGCATGAGTGAGCAAATGAAGATTTACAAATACAATTGTGAGAGAAGCAAAATCATAGGAAAAATGATTCCATAAATGATACATGATGAATTTAATTTTAAAATAATCATGGATGTTTTCAAAACATTAATTTAGGAATGGGATATGATTAGGATATTACAATTTTACTAGCTATGAAAATTATTAGGTGTGTCGCTGTGATCGTACCATGATTCAAAGTTTTATTTCACCCATATACCTAGGTATTAAGCTAGTTTTGTATTAAAATTTATAATTATAATTTAAAATTGAACCACATTATTGATTAAATAATTTTTCCCTTCTCACTTTTAAAAATTTAAATTTCACTTGTTTTGATGATTTCATTGAAGGTGAAGGTGATTCAGAGAGCCCATGATGATGCGGATGGAAAATGGGCTAAACTGCATGGAAGCCCATGAACACATATCCACATTTTTTACATGATCCGAGCAATATGTGAATCTTAATGGGATGAAATTTTGTGAGGAAATACATAGCTAAATAAGATAAAACATTCATCAAGTAACTAAATCACAATTAATTTACTAAGAGGCCCATCCAAACTAATTTTCTGTATAAAAAAAATCTTCACGGTGTCAAAACTTTTCAACTGTATTTTGAAAATGATTCTTATTATAAAAAATATCTGGCCTCTATAATTGAAAAGGAGATTGAAAAGGTTTATACCAAAAAATTTATAGGTTTCCAAAAAGTGATTTAATACTTTCGAACTGCACAAAACCTTGCACCAATAAGATTCTCTAAATCAGGGTTTGAAAAACTACTACCCATATTGCATATAAATTGGTACATTGGGGAAAATATTTTGGAGTTCAACCAGGATGAATGGTGATACCATTTTTGAAGTCTCAAATAAGTCTTATAATAATACCTATACATTCCAATGGCTATGGAAAGTTATATTTCAACATCTTCTTCTTTGTCCCTTACAAAGGATTTCTAAACCCCTTGTGATCACCCAGGGACGAACATGATGTAATCCTGAGAATCGTGTATTTTTTATTTTGAATGGCCTTTTTATTTCTCGGTTTTATGTTTTTTTATCATCTTAAATTATTATTTAATTTAGTTATATATTGGTACATTATACTCAAAATTAAATTATCGTGGTTGTGGGTAAACATTCATGTGTGGTTTCAGACATCGTTCATCCCTTTTTCTTCCCTCATTCAATTTCAGTGTTTGTGTGGTTCATATTGGTCTATTGAACTCACATAATCACTATAAAGGACATTTAAATTAATTTCATGGTATTATATATAATTAACATACATACCTGGATAGTACATCGATCTCTTAATGTGTTGCCTTGGAGAGTTTCAGTTATGATGACGAACATATTTCTCCATGTCATCAGTGGTATCTGGTGAATCATATTGTGTTTTTGACTAAACCCTGAGAGATATCCAATCATAATATTTGTAAAATTATGTCACTAGGTTTTAGAAACTTGGGATTTAAAATTTCTATTCCCTTTATCATGAAGCGATGATGGATGATCAATATGATAATTCCCTAGGTTGATCACTCTAAATTAATTTTGTTAATTTACACTTTGTTTTAACACATTATTTTATTCCATTGGAATATTAAATTATCAAAACCAATGTTTTAAAAATTCTCATTACCCTTCAAATTTTTATAATCCAAACCAATTTTTTTAATAAATGATCTATGTCTCCGTCGAGAGATGACCTTGGGTTACAGTTATACTTTAGAAATTTTAGTACACTAAACATCTCATTTGACGAGATTGACAATGTGGTCAGCCACCCCTACCTCATCAAGATGAACAACGTGGAGCCATGTATAATCAATTCATGTAACAAAATAATAATATCTACTCATTTTGGGATGACCATGTTTGTGGCTACACCATAGCCACTAGTAATTCCAACATTCTCCCACTTCTAAAACAGAAGAGGGGTAATGATGCAGGTCTTGATGATAGGACATATTAATATTCATTCCGCAAAATATTGGGTAACAACATCCTGGAGTTATTTCTCTTTCAGTACCTCTTATAATGAATATTATATTCTGGTTAGTTCAGGATGGGACCACCACCTAAACATGTTTCATACATTTCCACCACTGATCCCGATGAATGAGGGGAGTGGAAAATTTTATTAACATAAAGAAGAAAATGTATTATTGTTATGTGAATTAAAAAACAAAAAACTGAGCCCACAGTATACTAACAAATCAGTTAATGAAACTGGTTTTTCCAATAATATCTCTTGATTCAACACAACTCACATCCATAGCCGTAAAAGCCTCTGATTGTCAGCTACCCAAAAAGCAGGCCAATCAGAAGGGTGGAATGAAAGTACAAGAAGATGAACATTCACCAAAGACAATGTTGTCTCTAACAGTGTCAAATTTCATGCCATCAGATCTAGGAGTATGGTAACCACCCCCAAAAAATGGAACCACTACAGGCAGATGCTGAGACATAGTCCCATAAGAAGAGGAGTAGATTTTTGGATCTGTCAATGTCATCCACTTAATGGATCCCTTCGACGACAATGAATAAAATTATTAACTTGAATTCCACAAACCAATTTGGGGGTCATAGAAAGAAGCCCCAGAAGCCAAGAATATTATGGTAAATGTAATGATGGAAGAAATCAAGATTATGGTCACACCCCTACTTAAACCATTAATGTTACAGAAACCCACGAAAGTACCCTCCAACAGATCCAATAGGGGAATGAAATTTCTTGTACCCCCACAAGAGGCAACCACGAACTAATATTTCTCGAATATCCATTAGAGGAAAAACATGTGAATAATATCCCTCAGCATGTGAGAAGATATGCCCAACCCAATAAAAAAAAGAATGGAATCTCATTTATCTTTGTTCTCAAGGGATAAGCCATTATCATAAAATACAAAATCCCCTAAAGTGCCTATGGAAGAGCATCTTTGATCAAGGATGTACTGGCCTTTAGATAAAAAATGATATTCTAATGCATTTGTCTTCAATACTAGCTTATCTATCAATATGGGATTAACTGAATCTATCAGTAGATCTCTGTTAAGCAATAATTGATGCTTTTCTATGTCCTATGGTGTTTGAAGATGAGATAGAAGTTATAAAAGGGTACTAGATAAAGACCTACCCTACTAAATTAAATGTAGTTATTTCCTTCACAGATAAAGATAATTATTCCATCATTCAAGGAAACAACCAACCCTTATATGTGTATGGAAGGATAAATGGTGTTTATATCCAAAAATTCTTTATTTCAAATCGATCTGTGGTTATTATCCTCCCACTATGGATACTTTGTCAGATGGGCTGCAATGAGGGTGATATACTGCCTTGTTCCAAGGATTTATTGGCTATGAAAAAATTGATCATGATCTGTTAAGATATATTTAGCCCAAAACTCAATTTGGTGACCTCTTAGTTCACCTAGAATTTATAATGGCCTTAAATAATATGGCCTTCCACTCTCTTCTAGGGATTCCTTGGATGCATCCACATGCATCAATCCCCTCCTCTTACAATCAGTGCCTTAAATAGAGAATTAATGAATAGATTGGGAAACTTCATGTAGATAATTCCACATTTGACCTCTGTGAATCACACTATATTGATGCAGTGTTCTACTTCTAGAAGGTTAAGTGACTTCTAGTCGATGTTGATGATTGTATTGACACCACAACCTATTTAGAAATGGTTTCCACTGATTCCCTCATGTAGATCATGGAATAATATGCGCTACCGATAATCCAATTGAGTGAAAAAATCTAAATTTAGACACATATTCAATAGACATCATAATTTTTTTCAATCTCACCGAGCCTGATAATGTTGCAAAGCTCACTGAATGTTAAGATAATGGTGGTAGTTCAGATAAAAATGCCCCAAAACCATCATTAAAACCCCATAAAATCCATAATTCACACATTGAGGTATGGTGAAGTGCCACATCACTCAAATATGATTTGGAAACTCTTTCAACTATCATTGCATATTCTCTGGAGAAGCCCCCACTGACATCCATGTTTGACGAGCCAGCTTCACCTCCCAGTGATAAAAATTGAAACTCATACCTCAACTATGGAATTATCATATCACGATTTTTTTCCTCGTTAGAAGACAAAGAGGTAGATGGTTAGGAAGAAGTTGAGGATGAAGGAGTCTGAAGGGATCCCCCTCTATCTTTTGAAGAAGGTGTTTCTACCACCATTGATTAACTCAAAGAAGTCAGCTTTGGTATGAATGATGACTTATGATCCACTCTGATTAGTATGGACAAGCCTTCCAAAAAGTAAGAGGTATAAACCACTTTCATGAAGAAGAATCAATATTTCTTTTCTATGAATTATAACAAAATGCTAGGCATAGATCTAGGGATGGCTACTCACCAAACGGTCCTTTCATAATACCACCATGGTTAAAAGAAGGCCGCCAAAAGTACGCACATCACACATTATTTCAAAAGAGATTCCGAAGTTGACATTCTCATCAGATCCAATATCGTTCAGTAATTCCAATACTGCATCATGATAACAAAATTTTTCTCCATAAAAATGAAAAATTGTGTTGATCAGAGTCTGCGTCGATTTCATGGATCCCAATCAACATTGCTTAAAAGAATATTACTTAGTCCAGATCAGAGAACTGTTGATTGTTGAAACTACCAGATATGAGTATATATCATTCAAAAATATCAATTTAGTTTATAATCGAATTAAAATTTCACATAAATATGAAGAATGAATAACTTTCAGGGTTCCCTAGCGAGTTTTTTTTCTATAAATTAGTTCCTTTCTATTTGAAGAATGATAGCGACATATATCAACGCGCCATGCATCAAATTTTCAAACCTTCCGTGGAAAGTTTGTCAATTGGTTTTTTGATGATATGGTGGTTAAATAATGAAAATACATCGACCAACTAGATGATCTTGAAACCACCTTCAATAACATATGATAAAACACTCTGAAAATGAACCCCCTAAAGTTTGATATTAGTGTTACCTAAAAAAATTTATCATCTTAGTCGTAAGCCACCATGGAATTGATGTTAACCCTAAAAATAGAAATTCCAAATATGACATGTCACCTCCTTGCAACCTTAAAAAATGGACAGGTCTTGATGTATATTTGTCCTACATTTAGTGCATTACAGCCAACCTTGAAAGAAAATATTTTCCTTTCACTAGGTTGATGAAAAAGGTGCCATGTATAAATGGATGGATGATTTTCAGGAATCATTCCACAACATCCAGAAATATCATTTCATCTAACTAGTTCTAATGCCACAAGTAGATGGAAGAGCACTTATTCTGTTTGTGGCATCCTTGGATTGATCATTAGGCGAAGACCTTGCAAATAAGAATGATGTCAGAAGTGAGAATATCCTCTATTATCTTATCAAAACCATGATTTACACTGAGGATCATTATTAAAATATCATGAAGAGGTTATTGGACTAAATATTTTCTTTCCAAAAGATTAAATGCTATCAGCAACACCATGATGTCCATTTTATCTCCTTCAGAATCCCACTAAAGTATATTCTTAGCCTTCGGATGCTTAGTGGATTCTTTGAATGCTGGTTGGTCATTCTGTAGTAGTTTGACATTTGGTTTGTGCCTCAAAAATCCATAAAAGGTAAGACATTTATATACATTTTAGCAGACAGCCCCTTTGAAAACATGACATTGTAGGATGTCGAACTACCCAATGAATTGATATTATATGTTTAATAGGGTTCCCAGGCATGGGATAATTATTTCAATATTGCATCTAGAAGTCCAAATAATAAAAGGATGGAAGACCACAAATTCAACAAAGTGGGGGCTTGGAGTTATACTTATATCTCTGAAAAAGGAAATCATTCCTTACTCTTTCCTACTTTTATATGGGTTCACAAACAATGCAGCAGAGTACCAGGCCCTCATTGGAGGCCTAGAGTTGGCAACAAAACCCCTAGAAGAGCATTATAAGATAAAAGGTGAGTCATAAGTACTCATCAAGCTAGTCAATTGTGACTATGTTATCAAAAAAAAAAGTTTGTTGATCCATTTAATGGACCATGGATATCAATTGATGGAAGAATTAGCATCAAATATGACTTTAATTCATATTCCCTAATCACAAAATACATAAGATCATGTGGTAGAAAATGAAACCATAGCATTGTACCACCTATATTAGGATGAGTTAATTATCAACATTTCTCACCGTCAGATGGCCCTACCAATTTTTTAGTCCAAGATGGAGGAAATCAATGAGATAAGTCTCATAACTTAACCTTATGATCATACCTTCAGCTATATGAATCCGATTGAAATATAACTTCAATGGGGAGAAATCCCACCTGATAGGGATTGAAGGGAGAAAATACACAGATGAGAAACCAACTTTGTAATGTACAATAACATGAACATGAAAAAGTATTTTATAAGTGAGGCCTCGATGGGATCCTCCTTAGGTGCATCGATAGTGAAGAGACTACTCCCATCTTGAAAGAATTAAGTGTGCGAAATTCCAGAGCACATCAGTTAGCAACCATTGTCTATCATAAAATTCAATTTCACAGACACTATTGCCCAAATATGACCCATGATTTCACTAAATTCACAAATAAGCACCAATACTATCAATTTCCTGGAAATTTCATCCACCAACCCCCGAAGTTATTTCACTCAACCATGAACTCCTATAAATATTCCCTATGGGGAATGGACATCATGAGACTATATCCTATGACTATGTCCCAAAAATTCATGTATATTCTCACAGTTATATACTTATTTTCTGAATTGGTAGAATATGAACCCTTCAAAGAGAATGGAGGAAGAAGTATGGCCAACTCTATGAAATCTTACATTATCACCATATTTGGTTTCCCTCATACAATATGGATGGAAAATGGAACCAATTTATGATATGTTGAATTGGATAGTCTATATCAGGAATATGATAGAAAATCCAACCATTCATCCCCCAATCATGTAGCGGCCAATGGTTAGATAAAGCCCTTTCAAAAGACTTTATCCAAAATTCTCTAGAAGATGGTAAAAAATACAATAAATCATGGTCATACAGTTTCATCCATGCTCATTGGGAATAGAAGACCATGACATGACCCACCACACAATAAACATTGTATTCATTAGTATATGGGACATAAGTATTCTTTCTCATTGAAGTTCAACTTCTATCACTCTCCATGGACATCTATGATCAACTATCTGTAGATGAGCAGTTCAAAAAATGATTTGATGAGATGAAGAGGTAGGATGAGAAAATATTGGACACTCTGCATCATTTTGATGTTTACAAGAATCAGATTCCATGATCCCTCAGTAAAAAGGTTCGACTTTGTTATTTCCATGAAGTATAAATTCTGATACTCCTCAGAGCACTGATGATACTCAAAAACAGACCTCCAAATTTGGAGGAAAAATTATAATGACCATATGTTATACACAAGGTATAATTCAATGAATAATATGTATTAATTTCAATGGATGTATATCTCACCAAATCTCCTAGCAAAGAGAGGTTCTTGAATAAGTAATTTTTGTAATCATATAAATTATGTCTTAGCCACAAGACATCAAAATTCATATATCTCTATAGATCTATGTTGTATAAAATTAATTTTCTTATCATATTCAACCATATTATATGGTGTTAAACTTCATTGTGATCATTATGTCCTAAGAAATGATTTTTTTTCATGTGAGTTTGGTCTATGTGAGAGAGACAACATGCCCTTGTTCCAATGTGAGATACATATCCACATGGGAACTCTTGTTTTAAAGAACTATACGTGGCATGATTCCTTTCCTAGTAGGATATTTTGTAACACCAAGATCATTAATCCTAGTATAGGAATCATTCAAAAACAAATGTGTGTTCCCCCTATGTATGGGTGGGACTGATGCATGGGTAATTCAAGAACTATGTATAGCTTGATTCCTTCCCTCATATGATACATAAAGACACCTTGACCATATGTATTAGTCAAGACACAAAATGGCAATAATCCCCCCTTGATAAGTGCATAGGTCAGACTAGCATGAAGAGTGATCAAGAGCTTTGTGTGGCTTGATTACTTCCCTCATATGATATGTAGTGACACTCAGATCCATTATCCTTGTCCATCCATTATTCAAAAAACTTCTCATTCCATATTTGTGGGTTAGACCATAACAAGAAACATATTTTCAAGAACTATGTATGGGTTGATACCTTACCTCATAGTATATATAGTGACACCGATATCCTTAATCCTTGTTCGGTAACCATTTAAAAAAATGCCCCCTCCCTATAGATGGGTGAGACCGGTATAGAGAACATATTGTCAGAACTACGTGGACTTTGATTCCCAACTAACTCAAATAAGTAGGAACCCTCCCTAAGGTTCAAACCTGACAATTAACACACCTCTTCCTTTTCATTTCGGTTCACAATTTTCCTTACCGTATGATTTTAAATTTCATGGGACACCAAAACTATTGTGTATTCATTGCTATCATCAAAGGATATGTAGTGACACATGAATTAAATATATGTTAGCCCAGCCAATATTCAAAAATAAAATGTCCCCCCCTATACATGGGTCATACCTGTATAGAGAACATGTTTTTAGATCTTTGTGTGGTTTGATTCCCACATTTTTAGGATATATAGTGACACCCACATCCCATATCATGGTCTATCCATCATGAAAAAATACCTCCCCTGTGTATATGTATTACTTGAGTACATAATTTCATGATTCCTAACCGCACGACGTTAAACTATATAGCCAAATAAATCATAACCAAACAAAATTATACTATAAGTTATCTCATGAACTATGTGTGTCTTGATTATCGGGATGAAGATATATGTTGCGACACTAGGGCCTTCTCGGGTCTAGCCATGTGGAAGAAAATGCCTCCATTTCATACATGAGAATGTAAATATGTGCGGAAAATTACAAACATTGGTTCTTGTAATAAATATTAGTGAAAAGATATTTCCCCCTACATATGAATATAATCTATGTAGAGAATCTCTTACCTCATAATGAATCATGGTTTGGATGTTTCTCACTTTCCCGGATTTCCCCATTTCATCCGTCAAAATCCATGCCCCAAGAAATATCAAATCCCAATATCACCCACGATAGTTAAAAATATATGGTTAGTGTCCTACGAACACCATTGTTTGACTATGCACATAATGCCCCAGTGGCTTTGCATACCTTACCCCCAAAAATGGTCCTTCAACCAAAGGAAAAAATAGTCCTTAGGATATTCTATTCATAAATATATATAAACAATGGCTTCTAATCCTTACATCATCCCAATGGGTTCGAGGGCTCCTAGAATTGTGGTTTACACTCTCTTTCACCTCTCAGGTCTAGGGCATAGCAAGTATATCCCATATAGATTATCCAATATTTAAGAATTATTCCATGGATATTTTGTCCCAACAACATGACATTAAACTGGGCTCTCAGAAACCATTCTATAATACTTAAAACAACATGGACCCCCAATAGATATCTCATTCACATTGAGTCACGCACATCCTCACCGCATGACGTTAAAATGTGTGGCCAAACAATTCTACCTTCTCTGATCCTACAATCCCTAGTTGGTGGAGTGAAACCCTCATTTCATCTTGATTCTAACACTGCTCATAGATCATGTGTGCTTAGGAATTTCGAAATGAGATTCCCTGTAGTTCTAGGTAAAATCATTCCATAATGTCTGTTCTTGCTGCCATGATAGTAAAAAAGAAAATTAGAGTTATCCCATCCATATTGGAAAAACTAAAGTCTTAAAGACAGGACATTAATCATCATGTTACCCCAAATAAGCTAAAAACCCTACTCCCTACACATGGGCCACACCTATGAAGGGAGCTTAATTTTGGGACACCTGAATATTTATTGTCTGCCCTGCTCCAATAAGGAAATCAAAATGCCTCTCCCTACATGCAAGATATATCTATGTTGGAGATTCCCCAACCATATGGTTTATTATGTCCTGAATGTTTCAAACAAGTAAATGATTTTTTAAATCTATCAATCATTTTTCTTTTATAGATTTTGAAACATCATATACCTCATTGTCCATCGAAAATTGGCGTATAGTGTCCTTCAGAAACCTCTGTTTTACAATGTTCACAATTCCCCAGTGTCTCTATATATGTTTGACTGAAAAATAACCTTTCATCAAAGGGAAAAATTTTCCTCGGGAGATGATTTTCTTTTTTCCAAATGCTTAATGGCTTTTAATCCCCATATCATCTCTTCTAATCCAAGTTACCTTGAAACCACGATATACTGATTACTCCCTATCCATGTATTGAGCATTTGGAACACCATGTCCAGAATATCTTTCGTCAATAAAGGATTATACATTAATTTCTTAATGTCATGATATTAAAACTGTATGATGGTCGAAAATAATTGTTACTTCTTAGGCCTTGGAATACGAAATAATTCCCTTCCCCATGTTCCTAGGCATGAAAATAATATTTATAGGAATGTAAAATCCGGGTCTTGCTTCATTGGTAACCCCATCTGTAAATACATAAAAATAGTTCCCCAATAATATTTTGTAGCTATATATAAATGTGGATAATCCTTTAAAGAACTACCTCAATGTCCATTCCTTTCATCATTGGATACATAGTGACACCAGAGTCTCATGTTTCAAGTCTGACTAGGAAACAACATTGTCTCATTCTTTCCCGCGCAAGGGTTAGAACATCTTGGGTAACCTACTCACACCTATATGGTAATCAAGTATTCTCATATTCCTAGAATATATTGGCAGACAATTCTCCCTTTTCATATTCATGACCCGATATTCACACACCATATTCTATGTCCAGAAAGGTCCTAATACAGATAACCATCCATGGAAATAAAACATGGATGACATCTGTCTTGCGAACACCATTTTTTGACCCTAAAATCAATTCCCTAGTAGATCTTTATATGTTTCCCACAAATATCATCTCAACAAAATCCAAAAAATTCTTAAGGAGAGGATTTTTCGACCTTAATATGCCCCATATGATGTTTATTTCAAACCACATTCCTTGATTTTAGAGACCCCCCAATATTATAGTTTACATTCTCTCTCCCCTCTCATTTTAAAGGTGATATAACATTTTTTATGAGGGTGCAATTTCTACAACAAAATCAATATAAATTCCGCCAACACACCACCCACCATGGTATTAAAAACATAAAACAAGTATAAATTTATATAAATCTTATTGTCCATATGATATGTAAGGCTAGTGTCTTTAAGAATCCTTTGTTTCACTATGTTCAAAATTCCCCAATGGATCTGCAAAAGTGGTCCCATATGAATGGTTTTCTAGACAAGGGAAAATTATTCCTTAAGATAGGTTTTTCCTATCACCATATGCCGCATGGATACCATGTCTTGTGTCATATCCCATTCTCTAGAAATAGAAATAAGTGTAATGAAAAATCCTATATCCATGTCTCAATGTTTTCAGGAAATTATTTGTTAACAAGACCTAAATTGGGGCCCTCACCCAGCAAGTCATGGTCAATGGTGTTTTAATTTAAGTATTACAAATTATTGTTCATTTAAGAAGACATTAAACTACCCAAGAAAGGGATAATAGTCACCCGTATGAAAACCCACAATGGACATAATATAAAAAAGTTGAGTACTAGCTCACCAAACCAACACACCATATAGTTTAGAAAAAATATTGATAAAAAAATTGAAAAATCAAGAGACAAAAAGCATTTTAGTTTCAAAACCCACAAAGGGTGTCCTGATAAAAAGTCATGTTATACCTACTAACCCCTCACCATATAGGGTTAGAAAAATATTGGGGTTATAATGAATAATAAATAATAATGGTGGGGGTTTCCCATGAAACCCTATCAATGGTTGAACTACACTCGCTAAGCCCCTTGGTTCAGGAAAAAATTAGACCATGATATAACTATTTCCTTTATCCAGGATTGTGACTAAAATTGATATCTAGATGATATTATGGATTAAAATATTGTTGATCATGATTGATTGATATTGTAGGGATAAAATAAATGTGAATCATTGGAGAGGAAAACATCTAAATACCATTATATAATGATAAGGTGGACATCCCAAACTTGTAGTCTCTCTCTAATGTCAAAGAAAAGAAAAAAACACAAAATAACTCAATGAATTACATCAGATTCCAAGTATCCCTTTCTAAAAAATAAATAATTATATGCTAGGGGCCATCAAGAACTTGTTCAAAACTAGTCCTTTGGGAAACATCATCTTCAACTATGGGACATACCTATTTCACAATGGCTCTACGATCACACCCCTTAATCTTATTAGATGAAAAAATTGTAGTTATTGATGCTATTTGGGCCTTCATCTTGGCTACCTGACCTTGTCACTCCAACAGATCTTTTTTTGGTTAATCACATGGTCATGAACATTTGTCTCCTATAAAATTAGGTGGTACAACTCTTCAGTAATATCATGAATGGTATTTTTTTTGGTAAAAATCATTTAATTGAGAAATTATTTCTTTACGAGTAGATATATCATCTTGATACATGACAATCTAGTACGTGAGCTTGTGCATATGCTAATAGTCGAACCTGTTAGAACCCAAATCTGTAAATAGCCATAGAAGGGTATCATCATTATCAAAAAAACATTGGAATATGTGTTTCTAAAACAATATTACATTTTATAATCCATTTCCATCTCTTCATGGTTTGGTGTCTCATGATTGTATAAGATCCATGAATTTTTTCATTTGATGCAATAGGTATATAGTCAGGAAATGGAACCATGAAAAGTGGGTCCACCCAATGTTGGTTTACCCAAAAAGGGATCCTACCCTCTCTATAGGAAGATTGATATTTGGAACCATGTTCAAAGGGTTAACCAAGACATTAGTGGTACTCAATGAAGTTCCCCTTGGTCTGAATTTGGTATGACCACAGACCATATCACGTAGAGAGAGATTGTCTTAGTTGCTCTCCAAAGATATTGGTTCTGTAGAGTAAGTCCCCTCTGAATGCTTGCGACAATGGATAAGAACCTTCAGGCAATAAGATGGAGGGAGACAGAATATATTGTAGAGGTAAAACATGAATGGTTGTACACAATGGTCTTTTCACATGTATGAATATTGTGGCCAATATTTCATCAAAATATCATTTTACCCATAGTTGAGTATATTATAATGATAAGTAATTAGAGGCTTCTATGGGAGGAATAAATACATGAATTATAGTGTTCTCCTTCATCATCTTAAACCATAGTTGACAAAGGATTTTCGGTTGAGGTTCCCTCTTATCCAGGGTAACTAGGAATAATGTGACTCACTATACACATCTAAACTTTCTAGAGACCCGTATGGTGCATAGGGTTCATAGATGGTAATACTATATATATGATAAGATAAGATTCCACCCTAGTGTGTGATAAGGTATGAACGTGTTTCCATTTATCCCCAAACATCATCTAGTTTTATTATATATGGTACGGGGTAAGGTAAAAAATCAAAATATGAAGGATCACACAGCAAGTCAATGATTTTTTCAACACTCAAGTAATCTGGGAAAATATCGGCATTTTTAATTACTGTCGGGTGGAAGTTAGAATGCGGGACTATCATGGGGTTTTGTTATGTGTATAATGGTAAATACTATGTTAAAAAACCATACAAAAGATGAAATGGCCTATTGAGATGATGTGGAAGATACCATTCTTATATTGTCCCCAATAACTAAAAAGTTTGGGAAAGGGTGGGGATGACTAAATTGATGGGTTTCCCTCATCTACAGTGGCTTACATAAATTGGGTGCAAACCGAGATTCCAGTATAAAAGTCACGAGAAGTAAAGATCCACCCACTTATGAAAATGGAAAATAATTCATCTAGTCTCATCTAGGGAGATACATCTATTAGGACCTCAAAACCTTAGGAAGTATAGTGACACACCTTGAGGGTAGCATAGTAAGATCTAGAAATGAGTTATGACTACTGGATCAGATGAGTTCGGCCATGAAGAACTCTCAAACTATGCCCGTTCACCTACATGAATATCCAATTAAAATCCTAAAATGAAATGAATACAGTATAATGAAGAGGCTTACCACGTAGCCTCTTTGTTATAGTTATTAATTCCCCCTCTAATGGGGACACTTTCTCAATGTTCCACCAAGAACTACCCATTGGTAAAAATTCATCATTCAGGTCACTAAGGATTTATCTGGTAGACATCCCATAAACTGATCCCCACCTCATTGTGGAAAAATTGAAAGGTGTTGGTGCGCAAACACTACTGGATGATTAGCTCAAGCAGTATCTTGATAATGAATAGATAGAGAATTGTTAGACATAGGCCACATAGTATATGTTGATATCTTATAGTGGCATAGAGGCATCTAAGAAGTTTTGATGAGACAATAATTCCTAGGTCCACTCATCAGAAATGAACCATGTAGATTGAAGATCCCATTTTTATCTCTAACCTCCTTTTGGATTGATTCATAACATGTTAACCACAATCGAGTAGTCCAGAATGACTGATTCATAAGAGGTAGTATGATGTAATTGATTTCCCTACATCTAAATGGATCTATTTCGATCAAATATTTAGTATTGGATCAAGGAAGTTGTGATCTCCAAAATGGAGTGAATATTCATGAAATCGTAGTCTTAAGATATCTCATGAAGAATACCGAAGCCGCACTAGTCAACTGGTGGCAAAGGGGTGTCATCTGGGAGACCAATGTTATACATTGGTAATTGATTGGATAAGGGTTAATCCATGATATATAGTGAGAGAATGTACTTTAGAGTACCCTCATGAATAATGACATATGACCGGAGTTTTTCTACCACATTTTAATCTATTTCCTCCCTTCGTTTCATCACATCAACTGGATCTAGGGTAAGAGAGATTATCATCCTCTACACTGATGGCATATGTAAGAAAAATATTTAGCCTATGAAAAATTGTAAAGAATAAAAAAATTGGACAAGGACTAGGAGAAGTACTCATATTGAAATGATTTTCATTCTAAACATCCATTAACAATATAAGAATGACACAAACCACAAACTGATTGTTCCAGACAACTCATGAGGCATTGGTGCATGGGTCATTGTCTAGTTAACCAAATAGTTCATAGAATAAGAAAGCTGCAAACCAACCCTCCCTACATAAAAATAAAAACTCATAGTTTTGAAATTTGAGGTTTAGTTCTCAAATAAAAAATTATGTTCAGGGAAAGACATGAAACACATAAGGAACTCGCTACACTGAAGCTCAAACTCGCCATTCAAAGGTGAAATGCTCGGTTTGTAGAATTTAATGTGTAGTTTTCTGGTGAAGATGATCACATATAATATGGTTTTTGTATGTAATCGAGAAATATAAAATTTAGAGCACTATGTTTATTGGGAAAAGGGGTAAAAAATTTCCTAGGCCCCCCTATATATTGGTTTCTTCCCCCATATGGTTCCACCTTTAAACCAAAAAAGGTACATGTTTAGACCACTTTTTTACAATGGAATAGCCTCCCCTTTTTCCAGATCGAAACCCATTCTAATGGGTTCCATTTGTTGGGTCCTAAAAACATTGTGATGGGAAATAAAATACTCCCACATCATTGAAAAATGATTCTATTAATTATTTTAGGACTTTTGTGGAAGAAATAAATTTTCGAAAAGGAAAACTAGGTACCACAAACCATAAATCCATTCGTGGATTGCCACTTCGCATAGTGGTCTGCGGCATCGCAAAACATCCAAATGAAAAATGGTTTAAGAGACATAGGCAATGTTATTATCCCCAAAAATTTAATCATTAGAATAATAGGTGAGGAGAATTCCTCCCCCAAATACCATCTTTTTGAACTGAATGTTTCACAGTCACAGTGAAGTTTCTGGTGTCCCGTGAGCAATATGAGAACTTTTGTGGGACTGAGGTGGTGATTTCCGCCACCATAAAACATTGGACATTATTGACCAAGCCATTTTTGGGTTAGTTTATTTCCCATGGGCTCTTGAAAAATGTTCTATGAATTCCTTATATCTAGCTTCCCCATCACTCTATAAAAGGAACCCTATGTGAGATGATAATAAGCCTGAACTTGAGAGTATTGAATGGACTTTTGAGATAAAGTTTTGAAGAGATTGATCATTGAAGTGAATACCTCTTCAAATGAATTCCTATAGGTATTAACACTCTGCATTGAGGAAAAATAAATAAGGTAACATAATAATTGGAAGTCCTCAGACCATAACTACTTCAAAGATGAAATTGTCACATGATGCTAAACCAATTCCCCTTCTTTACTTAAGTGCACCGCATAACACTAAGCTACACGGGTGGAACCCTAAATCACATAGCACCACAGATTGTAGATGGAATTTTTCACTGCATAGAATCATGCTATGAATCAAAAACCTAGGAATGTGTAAGAAAAACATAGTATACCACAAATAGGTTTTCATACCATCATGTTATGGGAACAATTCGTCCACCCACCTAACAACATGCTATGTCGGGTGGCCACAAATCCGCATGAAGAAACAGTACGTAGAAGGGGTACCCTGGGATGTTCCACTCTCAGGATTCAATCACCTCCTTCAATTTTAGTCATACCCTCCATAGCCACTTTGTGAACCAGTCCTATGGAATTATCCCACATTCTCTTCCAAAACTACCAAACACATATGATAAAACCATCTGGTGCATCAGTTCTCCCTTTTGAGTTTAAATACCAATGGTAAGAGGGGTGTCAGGGAAATACATGCAAGATCTCGGAACACCAGATTTTCCCAAAGATTATATTCCCATTGTAACATGGGGACAACCCCTGGGATAATCACATTAACATCCATTTTCTAGGGACTAAGGGTAATCACTAGAATTTCCCTTCCATGAGAGCTGGTGATAAAAAAATTTGATCACACTCACATTTCCTCTTGATGAGGTATATCGCTTCTCTCCATTATCATAAAAAATTATTGAAACTCCTCCATAGGTAAGCCCTATCCTTTCATGTAGTAGGCGACACACTTCCCCCTACTCACCTCATCCTGGGACACATCAAGATAAACCAATGGACCTAACTATCATGGATATCATAATAAATGAGGAAATTGGCACAGTTAAAGCCCCTCTCTCTCCCTCTGGGTTCTAACCACAGCCTCTTCCACCGTCATCCATATCCTTTTCCAAAAATGATGAAGGAAATACATTTTTCTTGTTTATTTCTTAACATCATCATGTTTCCCACACTGAGAAGGACTCACGTGAGCATAGAGGCATGTGATGACCCAAAATTCCACACAATTAACTCTAAATGAACTATGAGAACTATAATTCCTACTATTATTATGATTAATAGGATGACTTGGTATTTTTTGAGATCAAGGGATATTCTCTTTTAATGTTAGTCCCAAAAAAAATTCCCCCACAACATACTAAGGATTCCTCTTCATGAATATCACCTGATTTAATTATCTCAAATAGGGCATACACTATGTTCTAATCCCCAACATAACCTAAACAATGAGATATTTTATTCCCAACCAACTAAGGCATGTAGGATTCCTCCCTGAGGTCCAAACCCAACACCCAAATCACTATTGTGATCCCTTGGCCATATCAAAGGAAGGGTCATATCCACCCAGGAGAACATGTCTCTTCATGGTATCTTATACTGTCTCACATACATCCCACACAAAATCATGTCTATGCATCTACCTCCTAAATTTCCTCACCACATGATGTTAAACTATTTGGATGGGTCCATATCACACAACCTTAAAAGGTGAGGTGTCTTGTAATGAAAAAATGAACTATGTTAAATCTGATTCCTCTGACAAGGATACATAGGAATCCCATCATATTTGTTTGATCCTAACATCAAATTAATCTTTGTACCCCAAGATTATAATAATATCTAGATCACCTCATAATATGTCTTAAATAATCAGTGCCTTGATGAAAGATCAATGAATCCCTATTGTTTCCATAAAAGGGTAACATCGATGAAGAACCTCAGATACATATAGATTTCATCGTCAAAAGAGAACCAAAGATACATACATATGATTCTCAATCTATTCATACTCATGACTCATTTTTACACCCTATAGGTAAACCATAGAATCATTATTTGGAATGAAGCAAGGATTCATGAACATATGAACATTTCTTAAATCTATAATAGTTTCCCAGAAAAGGAATTAGATCCCCTCAAAATGGTGTGATGAGATAGACCACCCATCCTCTTGACCAATTGAGTCTTTAATTTCATTGTCCAAATCATCCAACGAGTGTCTGAATTTGGACTGTAGGTCCATTAATCTTGGATAAAAGGGAAATTGGGTGTTTCTCTATATGTGAATGAACTAACTGGACACCATAGAAGGACATCGTACCCAACGTCATGTGATTTCACAAACCCTGAACCCCACGCAATCCCCCACTAGGAGCACTCAACTGGGGAACCTACTTCATAATACAATAAGGATATACTTCCCAGTCCCAATGCGACCATCTCACTACCCAAAAGGGGCATCATGTAAATCAGGTCAAAATAGTGATAAATCATGAAAATAAACAATGAAGATTAAAATATTCATAATGTGAAAAGAATTATTATTTAACTCTATACAAATTTTGGTTGTATATTTGTTTATTGGGATATCATGTGTTTTGTAAGGGATTATAGTAAGTACATAATGATTTTAAGTGAATCATATGAATCGAGATGGTTCGTATAACTTATGCATAAGTAATTTCAGATCACATGGTGTGTTGTGATGGAAAACATGATGTCTAGTTCACCATAATTTCTATGGTATAAGATGGAGTTTACACAACCAATTGGGAAAATAAACAAGATGTGTAACAATATTGGTAACACCACTCAGGTTGTGAATAAGTATTTGGCCAAGCACCAAGTGTAAGGTACATGAAATGTAGCAATAAATTCCATGTCATTCTACATGAAATGGTTTCAGGTAGATTACATGCAATTAATACTTAGATCCCACATACCATATTTCTTAGAGTACATAGATCCTAGTCATAAATATTCATAGCTAATGTGCAGACAATATACCTCTTGTAAGTATTCAAATACTAATGTGGAATTACCTTTTTGTTGTTCTGAATTTCAATACTATATGGAAGATCATGGGATATTATAAGTCATTTAATAATGGATCCTAAAATTTGAATTTGGGGGTTCTTTAAAAACCTTGGTATTTCCCTCTTTTGAACATGAATATTTTGACTGACTTTATATTGATGTGGTACATAAAGTGACTCCCAAAATCTCATCCACCCTTGATTTATTGTCGTGCATCTAGTATTGATTGGAGGAAGGGTTGTTTATTTTTCACTCCCAATATTTTATAGACATCATGGATTGATTACAATGTAAATGATAAATATCATCCCTCCCATTCAATTCACAATGAGCTTTTATAGTTTATGGAGTGTAAAAATTTAATATAATTCTAGGAGGACCATTTCCATATAAATTAAAAAATGATAACTATGAGGTAAGATCAAAGTATACACATGATTTAGTACTCCATTAGGTTTGGAACATTTTGGCGGAAGTCAACCTTTACATTATTAGAGTCAAACCATATATAGAGATGTTGGTTACGGGACACCCATGATGAGAATGTTTCTTAATGTGCATTTCATGGTGTGCTCTATCTATTTTGTAGAATTTTAATTAGTTTGTAATTACCAAGAGTTATGAGATTTGGGTTATCTAATATATGATATAGGTCCTCATAACCAAATCTGAGGGAAGAATTATCCATAATATATAAATAATCATTTCCCACCTTGTTCAATATTGGCCTTCATCTAGGTGTGAGGTTAACCCTATGAATAGATAACTCCCACATCATGTTTTTACACTCCATTGATGCATTGGATCCCCATTGTAAATATAGATTCGTTTCATATTGTTAATGGTATTTTAATATCATGTATACTTTTGGATACATGTGGATTAGCGGTGAATAGATTACTATAGGTCCCCCAATGGTATATGTCTCTTATGAAACATTATGTGGTAGATATAAATATTTCTAGTAGTTAAACCCACCACCAATTTGGAATATATGGGATATATGAAAATATATTTTTATTATAATAGTTAGAGAGGTTTTTTGACTTCTTGTAGGATGGGGAAAGTAACTCAACTATTAAACATGGCATGAGTCACTCATCTAGGATAGTGGTAACTCTCTCGGCTAGTATGAATCTTTTTGTTGTGATAAGTATCCCCCACCCATTTTTATCAGACTATTTATTAATGAAATATTTTTGAGGGATGTTTATATAGTACCTAATTGGAATGAGGTGTTTTTCTAAAAACAATGATGTTCATGTGATTCTTGCAATTCACTCAACACATCAAGAGAGTAGTGAGGTCTTCATGTATAGTGTGGAACATGATTTTGAAAGCCACTCCTTATTTTTGGATATTCTATTTTATATATGGGGGGTATGATGTGGAGATTGGGGTTATGAAATCCTCTTGTGGACCAACTGAAATAAACCGCCTAGGTAGTATATAATGTGGGAGGTGGATTTCACATTATGGTGAGTGGTTTCACTATGATTCCCCCATTCCATTAGAGGATAAGATTATTAGGAATTATTTTGGTTTCTCCCATTGGAATGATAGATTTTTTGGGATTTGAACCCATAACTTCTTCCCTTTATTTTTTAAACCTATATTTTATATAATCATTTTGGTTTTTCAATTTTTCTATTAGTTATGAATTGACCTAAATTCAGTTTCCCTTATTGTTTTTGAGGTATCTTAATGGATATTTTTATCCATACCCTTTAATGGAATTTGGGACTAAACATGTTATTTTTTTATATGTATCCTAGGATGGTGTTTTTTTAGAGTATATGGTGCAATTGGAGATAGAGAATTTTGGAGCTTAGTGGACTTCACTACAAGAGTTTCTTAGGTCAAACTTGAAATGACATGGTAACCTACCTTCAAAATATTTAATGTTTTGATTAGTTTTTGAGTATTGGGAAATATATTTTTTTCAATTATATATATTTTATTTTAGATAGTATCCTTGTTGGATGTTTGTAATTTAATATATGAATTTTTTATTGTATAGTTTTTTGAATTTCTTGTAGGGTTATAGATATTTCAAATGGTGATGTATATCTGTGTTATGTTGTATAGGGTAAATCCTCGCCTGTATGTATTCTCCCATCATAGCACTAGATGTACCAACCTTGACCCCAGTAGCATAGAGTCGGCGGTTATTTTATTACATTGGTATAGATATAATAGATAACATTACCAAGGATCAATCAGTTTAGTATTATAGAAGAACTATATACATACATGGTTTCATTATTACAATGTTAATGAAACATAGAACATGAACAAGTAAAACCAAACTGCTTCCTTGATATATATTCCAATATTTCATTTTCCTAACATAATAAAGGAACAAAAAATAAAATGGTGAGATGAAATGCTCAGTCTGGTTTTTGTACAATATAAACACTAATCAATAAAAATTTATGCATAAAAATATGGAATAACGGAAAAACACATGCTATTAATTCAATGTACTGGGAATGAAAATGAATCCATTTATTTTGTCATAGTGAAAATATCATGAATAGTAATAACTAAAATCAGAATAAAGAGAATAACTAATTATTTTCATGAAATATATCTGGAACATCAACCACTACAATTAAAAACTTTTACAAGAAGGTTTATTTATGATGGTAGAATCTCATTAAAATTCTTCTTGGAAACAAACATGAATGGGTTGTGCAAACTATCTTGTCTCATGAAACATGTCTATGCATAGAGGGGATCTCTATAGTAGGTCCACACCCATGTAAAAATTTCCAACACTTACAAAAAATATCCAAATGGGATATTTAATTCATGAAAACAATTTTACTTTTTAACAAATATCAGTATTCAAAAAAAGATATGAATTTAACATTATTTCCTAATTAATCATAAACCATTCAAGAACTGTATATAATAAAATGGTATAACAATTAGATAATAATCATATCCCACATTAAATATATATAGATATTCAATAGACATAAAATGTAAAATGATAAATTATTTTAAAGGGGTAGTAGATACACCACAAAAAAATGATTAGGTTCACAATTTCGAATAAGTCTAAATGAAATGGGGATTGATGGAAAATCACATACCTTAGGTATTAACGAATTATGTACTTGTACATCATGTCATGGATAATAAAATTAGATTAAAAAATCAATTAATTTAAAACCAATAAAACATATATTTGATTTATTATAATTTCAATAGGTTTATTTATATCCATTCTGATGAGTTATAATTATTAATTTTATAGTTTTGGGAGCGTTCGAGTCATGGTTTAATGGTCGATCCCTTGTGTATATTTTTTGGGGTTGTTGGACTCCTCATGTGTTAATCATGTTTTAATGATCACAAATATCTTTACTATTAATTAATCTCAATCTTCATTGCACATCTTTCTAATGCTCTTCAATCTCAATAATAGATACACATCATGTTTTTATAATAACAAATCATATGGATCTTAATTACTCTCTTTATTATTTACAAGTCTTATGCATAATCACAATTCTCACATATATTATCACACCATTATATTTATGATTCACATTCTCTTACTCTCTAATGATTAACCTTAATCCATATTCTGCATATCACTGTCTTAGTCCAAATACAGATATTTGTCTAAGTGTGAAGGACTCACCGTGACCCATACACCGTGACCAGACACCGTGACCACTCACCGTGAAGGACACACTGTGAAGCTCAAACCGTGAACCATACACCATGAAGAATACAATGATTCCATAATCACTGTGACACTGTTTCTTAAGTTTTTGTCAATATTATCTAAATAATGCTAACAATCAGATTTTTTTGTTTTTAATTCAATTAATGCTATTTAATGATATTTGTTGGCATGTCAGGGAACCGTATCTCGTACCTATTAAAAGGGAGTTATTCCTACTACCAGAACTCATGTGGAATGTAACAAGAAACGAACAAGAAGGAAGAAGCAACAAGAAACAACAAAACAAGATATAAAACAGGAAGAACATACGTACACCCGAGTGCACTGTGCTGAACAAGAAGAACAATCCTAAAAAATAAGGAGATTGAAAGACCTTAAGAGAACCTTCATGAGTGCAATCCAATACTGCTGAAGAACACATGATGAATCAAGAGATCTTTCTCACTCTTGAAGAAGACAAGCTGAACTATGACACTCTGTTTTTCAACAGAATAACCAGAGAAGGACTCAGAAGCATTCCTACTAAATCCAACGAGTCCAGAGCTACATTGATAATCACTAGATCTTTCTAAACTCTCATATATCTTCTCTACATGATTTATTTATTAATTTTCGAGCAGTTTGGTGTAATCTGTATATCTTTACACACACTGTATCCTACACTGAACTGGAGGATATCAAAATCCTCACTCAGATTCTCTTAACTTCTCTTTACCCATGTAAACTGTGGAAGAGGTCCTTGTGTGTCCGGGTCTTTGTTTTTGTTTCCCATGAAGAACAGTGGTAGAGGTCCCTGCGTGGCCTGGACAGTTTTTTAAAACTGTTGTTAACCCCGATCCATGGTGTGGATCAAAGTTATATATATTTAAGAGGACTAAGTCTCGACTTAAGACTGAACCTCTTGTTATATCTGTTGTGCGTCTTTTATTTAAGTTTAAAGTATACTACATATATCTTATTTATTCCGCTACTATTAATTTTATATACAAAACTATTTTGAAGCTACTTTGATAGTTAAATTATCAAGAGTTTACACTTATTTTAAATCAATAGGTTAGCTTCAAAAGATAGTGTGACCTTGTGGTTAAATTAAATGAGACCTAATAAATCTTTAAGAAGCTAAGTGAACATTTACAATCTGTATAAATTCACTACAGTTTAACTTGTTTTATAAATCAGGGGATTTTAACTAGACAATATTTTAACATAAATTTTAATTAGAACTCAATTCACCCCCCTCTTGAGTGTCCACTCTGACCAACATTTGGTATCAAAGGATTAGTTTTTGTTCAAAGATTTTTGAAATAATCTGTTTTCCACCTTTGATTTTAGTTTCATCTTTAAAGATCGTAATTTTATGTTAGTTATAAATTTTTATCTCATTAAATTATCTTTCTAAAATCTAGTTATGGATAATAGACAAGAGGGTGCTGCAACTTACAGGACACCTTTTTTCAATGGTTCAAACTATGATCAGTGGAAACTGAAACTGAAAATCCATTTTTAAATCATAGGTTTTGATATTTGGACTGCCATAGAATCAAAATATAAACTTCCCACTACTGCAAGATCCACATGGGATAAACCTACAAAGACTTCTGACAATAATAATTGTAATTCCATGAATGCCTTGTACTGTGCTTTAGGAGATGAAGAGTTTAACAGAATTTCGGCTTGTAAAACTCCTTTTGAAAATTGGGATACTTTGGGTGTTTCTCATGAAGGTACAACCAATGATAAAGAAATGAGATTAAATACTTATACTATTAAATATGATAATTCTAAAATAAAGACTGATGAACCCATTTCTGATATGTATCTCAGGTTTAATGAGATGGTCAATACAATGAATTCACTTCGAAAGGCAGTTCCAGCAAATGAACATATTATTGGGATTCTGATATGTTTACCAGACTAATGGAGATGCACATCTGTTTCAATCAGAGAGTCATGTGACATTGCTACTCTACCTTTCAAAGAACTCATTGGTAATCTTATGATGTATGTGGAAGAACTCAAGGTGAATAAAGAGGAAGATGATGAACCTAAGAGAAAATTAGTGGCTTTCAAGACTACTGCTTCAAAGAGCAAGGCCAAAGATAATGCTCAACTACCTACTGACAGTTCAACCAGTGAGAATTCAGACTCTAATAGTGATGCTGATATGGCTCAGATAGCCAGAAGGTATAAGCAATTTTATAGGAAGAAGAAATTCTTCAGAAAATCAAATTAAAAAGGAATGTATGACAATAAGGGACATTGGAAGAAGGACTGGAAAAGGACAGATAAAAGTGATGAAGTTTTCTGTTATGAGTGCAAAAGAAAATGAAATATTAAAGCAGACTGCCCAAAACTCAAATTCGATAAGAAATATGATTACAAGGACAGTAAGTACAAAAAGGCTATGAAGGCTACTTGGAGTGCTTCTGAGGATAGCTCCAGTGAATCTGAAGCTTCTGAAACTGAAACCAGAAATAAGGCAAACATGTGTTTTATGACAAACACATCTGAGGTAATCTTTGATACTCCTGGTTTAAATTCTTATTATTCTGAACATAGTGCAGAATCTGATTCTGATTCTGAAAACATGACTAGCGAGGAATTGGTTGAATATTGTAATATGCTGGAAGATATATGCAATGAACTTAAGTATAAATACAAATAATTAATGAAACAACATGCTCTCACTACTACTTTTAAAACTGAACTTACTATTGAAAAAAAAGAAAAATGCTCAACTGTTAAAGGAGAACACCGAATTGAAAATGTCTAATGAGAAACTCATAAAGGATTTAGAGAAATTCACAAATGGAAAGGATACACTAACTCAAATCCTAGGAAAGCAAGTTGCCCCAAAATAAATGACTAGAATAGGCTACAAACCTGGACAAGGATAGTTTATTAAGAATAGATTTATTACTAAATTTGGACAGAATACTGCTAGTTCTAGTTCTGGACATTTATATGATTCATCTAGTTATATTCATAGTTAAGGATATAATATGGTTTATCTTTCAAAATCTATTGATTCTATAAATTTTATGAGACCCATAAGAAAAATTTGGTTACCGAAAGCTTTGATTGCTAACCTGTCTGGACCCAAGAAGATCTGGGTACCAAAATCATTTCCTATCTAAATCTCTTCTGTAGGAAAGCTTCTTAAAGAGCTCCTGTAGGAAGACTTGGTATTTGGACAGTGAATTTTCAAGACATATGTCTGGAGACATCTCATTCTTTAAAAGCTTAGTCAGAATTGATGGAGGCTTTGTCAACTTTGGAGATAATTCTAAAGGGAAAATCATCGGCTTAGGCCAGATTGGTAACACTGGCTCAGTATTAATTTCTAAAGTTTTATTCATTGATGGACTTAGATATAATCTGTTAAGTATTTCTCAGTTTTGTGATGATGGTATTAATGTTAAATTTGAAAATCATTCTTGAAATGTTTTTAATTCTATAAATGATTTAGTATTTTCTACCTTGCGAAATGAAAATGTTTATGCTGTTGATTTAAATTCTTTAGCCATGCAAAATATTACTTCTTTAAATGCTTTTCATAATGAGTCTTGGCTTTGGCACAGAAGATTAGGACACTACAATATACACTCACTTAGAAAACTTACTAGGAAGAACATAGTCAGATAACTACCCAAACCTGAGTTTCCAAATGGCAAAGTTTGTAATCCCTGTCAAAAGGGAAATCAACACAAAATCTCTTTCAATCCAAAGAAAGAAGTTTTAACTTCTCAACATCTCGAGTTGCTTAACATGGATTTGTTTGGACCATTTAGAGTTTCTAGATTAAATGGGAAGCACTATGTCTATGTCTTAGTAGATGACTTTTCTTTATATAATTGGGTATACTTCTTAGCTCACAAAATTGGATCTTGTTCTAAAATTGCTAAATACTACAAATCTGTAGAGAAACTTAGTGGACATAAGATTAAAACTCTAACAAGTGATCATGGTCGTGAGTTTGAGAATCATGAATTTGAATCCTATTGCTCACACAATGGCTATAGTAATAACTTTTCTACCACTAGGACACCTCAACAAAATGTTGTAGTAGAAAGGAGGAATAGAACCCAACAAGAAATTTCCAAAACCATGCTTAATGAATATGACCTGCCTATTTTTTTTGGGCTGAAGCTGTAAATACAGCTTGTTATATTATCAATAGAGTCTTGATCAGACCTGTTCTTAAAAGGACCCCTTATGAGTCGTGGAACCATAGGAAACCGAAGGTTAAATACTTTAGAGTATTTGGCTGTAAAGTCTTTATTTTTAATAACAAATATAATCTTGAAATGTTTTCATCCAAGAGTGATGAAGGAATTTTCATAGGTTACTCTATTCCTAGTAAACCCTATAGTGTTTTCAATAAAAGAACCAAGTGTGTGGAAGAATATTTTCACATCAACTTTGATGAAACTGATCCACATGAGCCTAAAACCTCTCTTGAAAATATTGAAGAAGATTTATCTGTTCTAGACCTTAATGAAAAATCAAATGAACCTGCTATAATGAAAACCAGTTCTGGAAATTTTCCAGAACCTTCTTCTGTTGATTCCCAACCTGTTGGTGAACCTGATGTTTCTAGTCCTACCTTTAATAGATCAACTATAATTATAAATAATCATCCTTTAGATGTTGTTGTAGGAAATCTTGATAGAGGGACACATACTAGAGCTCCTCTTAGAAATCAGGTTGAATGTCAAGCCTTATTGTCACATCTTGAACCTCAAAACATTGATGATGCTATTAATGATGAATTTTGGGTAATTTCTATGCAAGAAGAACTCAATCAGTTTGAATGAAATAATGTTTGGAATCTTGTTGAAAAACCTAAGGACACTTTCACAATAGGCACAAAATGGGTGTTTAGAACTAAAGTAGATGAATACGGAAACATAGTTTGAAATAAAGCTAGACTAGTTTCACAAGTCTATTGTCAAGAAGAAGGTATTGAATATGAGGAGACTTTTGCTCTAGTATCCAAATTAGAAGCTATTAGGATTTTACTTGATTATACTACACATCTAAATTTCAAACTATATCAAATGGATGTCAAGAGTGCATTCTTAAATGGATATATTGCTGAGGATGTTTTTGTTGAACAACCACCTGGATTTTCAAACCCTCATTTTCTAAATCATATTTTCATACTATCAAAAGCTTTATATGGTTTAAAGCAATCTCCAAGAGCTTGGAATGATAGATTAAGTACTTTTATAATTTCTAAAGGTTTTAAAAAAGGAATAGGTGATCTTAATCTGTTTATAATACGAATTTATAAAGTTGTTTTAGTTGTACAAATTTATGTAGATGATATTATTTATGGATCATCAAAAACTACATTATGTACTGATTTTTCTAAAATGATGCAAAATGAATTTGAAATGAGTTTAATGGTTGAACTTAAATTCTTTCTTGTTTTTCAAATCTTTCAAAATGATGATGGAATTTTTTAACTCAATGTAAATATACAAGAGATCTTTTAAAACGTTTTGGATTGGAGATCTCCAAAAGTAGTGACACTCCCATGAGTACCACCTGTAAGATGGATCTTGTTGAAAATGGTAAATCTGTTGATCAAACCACTTATTGAGGTATAATTGGAAGTTTACTCTACCTGACTACTAGTCGTCCTGATATTATGTTTAGTCTTTGTATGTGTGATCATTTTGAAGCAAACCCTAAAGAGTCACATTTAAATGATGTAATGATAATTTTCAAATACCTCAAGAATACTCCCAATTTAGGACTGTTCTATCCCAATGGAAAATCATTTGAATTAGTTAGTTTTTCTGATGCTGACTTTGCAGGATGTAAGCTAGATAGAAAAATCACCTCTTGGACATTTCACCTTTTAGGAAAGTCACTAGGATCATGGTGTAGTAAGAAACAAATTTTTTTTTCATTATCAACTGTAGAAGCTGAATACATAGCTGCTGGAAGTTGTTGTGCACAAAGTTTGTGGATGAAACAAACATTACTAGACTTTGGATATCAATTCAGACATGTCTCAATAAATTGTGACAACAAAAGTGCTATTAATATTTCTAAGAATCCTGTTTCTCATTCTAGGACAAAACATATTGATGTAAGACATCACTTTTTGGGGGATCATTATCAAAAAGGTTATATCACTTTGGAATTCATTGGTACTGAATATCAACTTGCTGATATATTCACTAGACCATTAAATTATAAAAGATTCGACTACATCATACATGATCTTGGTATGATTAATCATAAATGAAAATATTACTGATTTTAATGTCTAAAAATTTATTGTACTTTACTTTATGGTTTCATAATTACTATTTCTAAGTTACTGTTTTATGCTCATGGTCTGACAACTCACTGTCTCACTATGACTATATAAAATGCTCACTCTCTCACCGTGATGACTACAAACTATTTCACAGGGATAAGTAGTTTTCTATCTCACCAATATGCCTACTCATGGTCTCACCGTGAGAATTATGTTTATTTCTATTTTAACCCGTATCACGGTAATTTTTATTTCACTGCTATTTGATTTCCCACGTTTTTGTTGTTATGACGTTTGACATTCCCAAATGATAAAAATTAAGGGTTTCATTCGATTCCTTACCCGAACTCTCTCCTGAACCTTCTCTTCCCTCTCGCCTGAACCTTTAGTGAATGCCAAGGATAAATCGTCCATCCTCACCCTCGTCTGATAAGCGCCGCTCTAAGAAACAAAAGAGGATACTGAGGATAGCTCCTAAAGGACCTCTGAACCCAAACCTTGTATGCCGTACAGTTGTACATGAAAAAGAGGTTTTCCCTGAATGGCTACTGTCTAGTAGAACCATAGTTTTGGATGTTTTAAGAGAACGAGGATGGCTTGAATGGTTCACTGGACATAATAGACCAACTAACCCAAGGCTTGTATCTCAATTCTATCAGTATGTGAAGTTTTCTTATTAGTTTGGAGAAAACTTTATGGTGACCAGCTGGATCGATGGTCAGAAGTGCTCTTTCTCTTCAAGGATGTGGGATGCATGACTAAGAATTCCACATGAAGGAATTTGTGAATATTACCAGAGAGACCCTCCTCCAACAACCGACATCTTGGACCTGGAAACTTCTTTGGAAAGTCTAACTGGAAATGGAACCAAGCGAAGGGCCATAGCTGCTGAATTAGATGGGGAGACAAGACTTCAGTTCATGTTTGTTTAGAATTTGGTTAGTCTAGGAAAATGGGATTTTGCTATGATGAAGTATCAGGATGTGTTCCTGATTCACCTGTTGAAGAATGGACATAAGATCAATCTATGCATGTATGTTATCAACTATATCTGTGAGCTGAACAATGTAACATCCAAATCCACCTCCCTATTTTACTAAAAGATGATTTCAGCTATGTATGTTGCAAAAGGGATGGTTGGACCAAATGAAGAATAGTTAGAGGACCTTGATTTCTGCCTATCCATGCCTATCATCAAAAGGATGAGATTAAGATGGAATCCCTGGAAGAAGCAATGGGTTGAGGATAGTGATAAACTGTATAAAAAGTTTAATCCTTTTGGTTATCCAAGATGACCGATGAACCTCGATGATCCTGGTTTGGAACCAGATAAAGTGGCTGAGTATTCAGAAGAAGAAGAACAAGAAGAAGTAATAGCTGAAGTACCACCTAGAGAAGATCCTCTAATACCTCCAATGGAAACAATTCCTATTGAAGAGGAAATGGCTGTTGTCCCTGCTGTTATCCCTGCTGAAATACCTCAAGTAGAGGAAGTTGTTGTTGAAATGGAAAGGATTATGGATCCTTCAGTTGTTCTTCATGAGGAAGAATCTCATCCCAATGCTGCAAGGAAATTGGTTTTTCTTATTTTAGAACATCAAGCAACCATAAAGGTAGATCTTGTTGAAGAGACTCCTTCTGTTGAGAAAGAAGCAAGTCTGGAAGCTTATACAGTGGAACAATAGGTTCCTGATATTATTCCATCTCCTGAAGAAATAATGGAAATTTCCATACAGGTGGCAAGGAAAGAGTTTGCTGAAGAGATTAGGGATGATCCTGTGGATCTTGTCCATGTTCCTGAACCTCAATAATCTGGAAGGGAAGCACAAGTTGAG
This sequence comes from Viscum album, assembly GCA_963277665.1. Taxonomy (NCBI): domain Eukaryota; kingdom Viridiplantae; phylum Streptophyta; class Magnoliopsida; order Santalales; family Viscaceae; genus Viscum; species Viscum album. Next base: position 916,124,185 of record OY728150.1, read on the forward strand.
GGGGAGGAATCTCAAAATCTTGATATTGTGGAAGCTGGATCTTCTAAAGCTTCTCAACATTCTATCACTTTTTCTGTGCACTCTTGGTATGAGTTCCCAAGCTTTTATGATGTGAATGAGTCACAACAAGTGAATGCAACTGGAATGGATCTTTCATCTCTATTTCAACTGAAGTTCTTAGCTCATTCAGAACCAGTACCAGAACCAGATCCCGAACCTCAATCTGAATTAGAATCTGAGTCTAAAGATGACTCTGAACCTCAACCAGAATCTGATCCTTTACCATTACCTGTATCCTTACCTGAGCTTCACTCTTTTGTGACCAAATATGATCTGAATGTTTTTGGAGAGACTTTGTTAGCTGGTGTTGAGAAAATTTTCTCCACACAACCTCACCCAGTGACTCATTTAAGTCAATAAGATGCATCAATTCATTTGGAAAATATTATCTTGCATATTCAACAAAGGATGATCTGAGAAATTCAAGAAGTCAGAGTAGAGAATAAGCTGCTGAGTGCTGATGTTGCAAATCTGAAAAGTATGGTAGTAAGTCTGTGGAATGAGTTATCTTTGAGATCAGAGCCTGCTTCTGTTTTTTCCCCTGCACATGTTGTTGTTTCTCCTGAGTCTTCTGATTCCCTCCTTACTTGGGAGATTGTGTCTCAAGTTCATCCATACCTACTATTTTTTGATGAAAATATTGGAAAAAGGCACACCGAGATGCTGGAACGCATGAGAGAGCTTGTGGAAAATCTGAATAAGCTTATAGATGAATACATTGGATGTCTGCAAAAAGTTCTGAAACAGATCAATGTTTTAACCGAAGCTGTCAAGGCTTCACCTGTTTTTGGTCAGACCTTCACACCTTCTTTGGATGATTCTATGATGAGATCTAAAATAAAGAAATAATTTCATAATGCCTTTAGTGGCTTGGATCGATCTTCATTGTCAGAAGTGATTAAGAACAGTGATAGTGGATTGGACTTGGTTAGGATTCATTCCAAGATAGCCAATGATGATCAACAAGAGATCTCCAAGAAAATAGATTTGTATCTTTCCCTGATTTTCTCTAAAAGTGATTTGACAGATTACATTAGATATCTTGTGAAAAATTTGAGAATCCCTCTGGTGAATCAGGCTTTTAAAGCTCAAGTTCAGAACTTTTAGAGTTCACTAGATTGTTGGACAGATTTCTGGATAATAAGGATGATTTTGAAAAGGCTATGTAGTATGGTGGTGAAATCATTACTGATTTCATTAATCTTTTGAAGCTGTATCTTCAAGTGGAGAGTACTGCTATAGTTTCTCTAGCTGCTGCACCCCTTAGTCCTTGACTACCTACCTTAGCCTCAATTTCCATTAGTTAGTCATGTTATTTCTTAGATCCGCCCAGTCATTCTTGAATGACCATAGCCTAGATATTCTACTGATCCTACTTTGGTTCCATCTGTTTTTGATGGTCTACCCTTACCCTCATTGTCTACCACATCTATGACGTCTTCTACTTCAGCACCAGCTCCTGCTGCTGATAATGGAAAAGACAATATGGATCCCTGAAGAGTTCGAGGACTTTTTTTATGGGATTTCTTTTGTTGTTTCATGTTTTATTGAATTCTGAACCCTTTTTTTAATACCAAATGTAGTGTTTCATTTCATTTTCTCTCTTTTTGATAATCCCAAAAGGGGGAGAACAAATACAAGTGTCAGTTCGATAATAGTATAAATGGGGGAGAACAACTACAAGTATCAGTTCAATAATGTTTTTTCTATGCTAGTTACTATAATTTTACATGTCATTTATATTCTGCCTATATATGATTTGTGATCATAAAAAGGGGGAGATTGTTGAACTCCTCATGTGTTAATCATGTTTTAATGATCACAAATCTCTTTACGATTAATTAATCTCGATCTTCATAGCACATCTTTCTAATGATCTTCAATCTCAATAATAGCTACACATCATGTTTTTATAATAATAAATTTTATGGATGTTAATTACTCTCATTATTATTTACAAGTCTTATGCATAATCACAATTCTCACATATATTATCACACCTTTATATTTATGATTCACATTGTCTTACTCTCTATTGATTAACCTTATTCCATATTCTGCATATCACTATCTTTGTCCAAATACATATATTTGTCTTAGTGTGAAGGACTCACCGTGAAGGACTCACCGTGACCCAGACACTTTGACCCAGACACCGTGACCAGACACCGTGACCACTCCCCATGATGGACTCACCGTGAAGACTAATCGTGACCTAGACACTGTGACCAGACACCGTGACTACTCAACGTGAAGGAAACACCATGATGCTCAAACCGTGGACCACATAACGTGAAGAAGAAACCGTTTCCATAATCATTGTGACACCATTTATTAAGTTTTTGTCAATATTATGTAAATAATTCTAACGGTCATATTTGTTGTTTTTAATGCAATTAATGTTATTTAATGATAGATGTCGGAATGTCAGGAAACTGTATCTTGTACCTATTAAAAAGGAGTCATTCCTACTGCTAGAACTCATGTGGAATGTAACAAGGAACGGACAAGAAGGAAGAAGCAACAAGCAACAACAAAACAAGATATACAACACGAAGAACAAACGTACACCCAAGGGCCCTGTGCCGAACAAGAAGAACAATCCTGAACAAGAAGGATATTACAAGACCTTAAGAGAACTCTCATGAGTGCAATCCAATACTACTAAAGAACACACGATGAATCAAGAGATCTTTCTCACTCCTGATGAAGACAAGCTGAACTACGACACTATGTTTTTCAATAGAAAAACTAGAGAAGGACTCAGAAGCATTCATGATGAATCCAACGAGTCCAGAGATACATTGATAATCACTAGATCATTCTAAACTCTCATCTATCTTCCCTACGTGATTTATTAATTAACATTCGAGCAGTGTGGTGCACTCTGTATATCTTTACACACACTGTCTCCTGCATTGAACTGGAGGATATCAAAATCCTCACTCAAATTATCTTAACTTCTGTTTACCCACGTCAACTGTGGAAGAGGTCCTTGTGTGACCTGGTCATTGTTTTTGTTTCCCATGGAAAACAGTGGTAGAGGTTTCTACGTGGCCTGGACAGTTTTGTAAAACTTTTGTTAACCCCGATCCAGGGTGTGGATCAAATTTATATATATTTAAGAGGACTAAATCTCGGCTTGAGACGGAACCTCTTGTTATATCTGTTGTGCGTCTTTTATTTAAGTTTAGAGTATACTACATATATCTTATTTATTCTGCTACTATTACTTTGAAATACAAAACTATTTTGATGCTACTTTGATAGTTAAATTAGCATGTTTTTACACTTATTGTAAATCAATAGGTTTGCTTCAAAAGTTAGTCTGACCTTGTTGTTAAATTAACTGAGACATAATAAATCTTTGAGAAGCTAAGTGAACATTTACAATCTGAATAAATTCACTACAGTTTAACTTGTTTTATTAATCGAGATAATTTAACTAGACAATATTTTAGTAGAAATTTTAATTGGAACTCAATTCACCCCCCTCTTGAGTGTCCACTCCAACCAACAGGGGTTCTTATCAAATGAATGAAAAAACATAAGTGGAATATAATAACATTAATATACTTATTGGATTTAAAATGTTCCTCATATGTCATTTTTTTATATGGTATTTAGATGATTAACAATAGAAAGTGTTAATGAAAAATGCTAATTTTATTTTTGGTGCTTTTTACGACCATCAGAAACTAAAACTATTTTATATTATTATATATTTATATAGTAATTAAATAATATTAAATAATTTATAATATAAATATTACAATATTTTTATACCATACTAATTGATTTATTACCGTATATTAAGGTGGTAATAAAAAATGAAAACTAGTCTTCCACGGAGGAGGTTAATTGACACTTCACATAAGATGTGTTCATTTTTAGAATTAAAAGGATAGAAGAATAGATTTTATTATGGTAATTATATAAAAAAAATTATTGTAAATATATTATACATGAGTTACCATTCTAATTTCCATAGGATATTTTAGAAGAGGATTAGAAAAGAAATGAAATTAAAATAGAAAGAATTATTATTTTACCAATCAGATATAGTCTCTTTGGGAACCTCTTTAAGCCACTTGGATTTGGTCCCTTGGTAAGACTTTTTGTCCTTTAATGTGGGGGAAGATCATTAGGAAATTAATTTTGCAAAATTTTAGCAATATTAAAGGCTTAGATGATTTGAGGAGAAGGGGTGGTATTTATAGTGGATGAGATGAGTGTTTTTCTTACTATTTGATTCATTACATTAATATTTTGGCTCAAGATTATCAATAGTGAAGATTATTATGAATTAGAATAGTAAATAGTGCTTGTGAGTTAGAACTAATGGTTTCTTATGTCATGAATGACTCAAAAGTTCTTGTATTTGAAAAAAATGTTATGTAATGTGTATTACCAAAATTCACTATTCACACAAAATTTGATTATTCCAAAAAAATAAAAAAAAATTCAACGTAAACATTTTTATATGTGAAGACTGAAAAATGGGCTCCATTTTATTAAAATAATTTTATAAATATGTAAAATATAATATTCATTTAAAAACACCATTTATTTGAAAAATATCGATACTAATATTTTAACATATTTTATAACACTTTGAAAAATAAATTATTGTCTCATAAAATTATATTATAATGATAATACAATAGAGTATTAATTAAATAATATACTTAATGAAAATAAATTTTATTTTAAATTATTATATTAATTATAAATTTATAAATAAAAATTTACTTTTAAAAAAAACCAAAAATCAATTTATCAGTTTTTTTAAAAACATATTTACTTATTATATGTAATCAATATATCATCTTTTCATTTAGGATAAACCTAAAATATATTTATAATTTCATAGGTGAGACAATTATTCTAATTATAAAATTACTATTCTAATTGGTCACATTATTATTCCAACCATCATTTAAAATTTAATAGTAAATAATGGTTCGTTTAAGCTTGGTGTTGAATGCCATATAGGATATCGAATAAAATGAATTTATTTTAGAAGATATGTACCATAAAATATTATTGTGTTATAATAGTAACAAAAACATGGACTGTTGGAATTATCCTTTGGGTTTCACAGTCGTCTTACAACCATACGAGGGGTTATTTTAGCTGTTCAGTTCATGTTTTGTTGGTATTATAGTGAGTTGGTTCTAGGGATCGTGTTTGGAGGTAGGATACTTGTGAGTTATTATTCAAGAAATTTTGGTATAGAATTATTGAGATGTTTTGGAATATTCAATATGATATGGATCCCACATATTTTGTGTAATATGGAACATTCCAATGTAAGGATCTTGATAATCTATGAACTAACAGATGTTTTAGGGTGTTATTTTTAGGTTAATGTTATATATTCTATTAAATCTTATAGTGGTATGTGAATTTTTGGATTCATGAAAATTAATCCTTATTTATGATATGTCACTATGATGTGAATACAATGATGCCATAATGAAAATGTTTTTTCTAAATGTGTATTATGGATCTTCAATAGATGATGAAATTTATGGGACAACTCATAGTAATGTGACATGTTGGGGGATTCTCTCCAATTAATCTTGAATGTTGGTTCCTATAGAATTTTATGCATATATTCCTAATACTGGTATAAAGACTCTGGTTTCCATGGATATTTAATATGGATGGGTTCGATAAATTCCACATTAATGTAATGATGTTGATACTAGGGAAAGGGTCACCTAAATTCCCATTATTCTATCCATGGGATTTGGGTTCTCCCCTTATATATGAGGCATGGTTTCTCAATTAATTTGGATGGTAAATCCCATGGTGATATTTCTATAATATTTTTGGGGTCACCAATATGATATTGTGGAGTTTTGTAGTCCCTTATGGACATAATGTCACATACTACAATCCATGAGAGAATGAGTCCTCCCTTTAGGCCATTGTTCATTACTCCCTTGATCCAAACAAGGTTCATCTCCCCCATGCTAATGTGGAATTATTATTCTCTTATAAGACAACAATTATATCCTATATATATATTTATATATTTCTTGTTAGATGGTATGTAGTTGGTTTATCCATGTGAGTTTGTACTCCCACATAAGGTGATTTTACCATATTAACTTATCAATTTTATAGTGGTTTGACCCCTTTCTCCCCATTTTTCCTTGTGTTTAGATATATGTAAATCTCTAGATCGTTCTTCATTCTTCTCCTTCTACACTGTTCACCTTTGGATCATTCTCCAATAATAATAAGTTGGTTTTCATGGTTTGTTCTTTCCTTTTATCTCATATCCCCTTACCATCTCCTTCCCCTTAGTTTATCTATGTCTTAAAAACCTTTGTCCCAAAACCAAACTATTTTAGGTGCCAGGTAGGCTCTAATGATGATGTTTTATTTTTTAATCTATTATGGAGGGTATCTTATAGATTTTTTGGGAATTATACATTGAAAGAAATGTGTTTCTTATCATATATATTGAGATTAGAGAAGATTTTTTATATCATTACCTTATTAAATATTTCATGTGAATCATGGTTATTTCAAATGCTTCTCTTTACAAGATATACCTATTTATGTTACCCATGAGAAGTTGAAAATGGATATCCAATTATTTCTAGATGTGGAGTAGATTTTCACATGAAAAGTGTTTGTGGAAATTTCTAAGTGGTCATTTTTAAATATTTCATCTATTTTTTGGGGTTTTGGACATTAGTTTTATTTTTAAACAAATTATTTTATTATTAAAGGGAAATATATTTTGAAAAATGTGGATTTAACAACTTTTAATTTTTTTTTCAATGATTTTTTAATTAAGGATATTTCATGTTATTCTATTTTTTTCATTGTTGATATATCATTTTAAATTTGTTTGTTTTAGAAGATTTATAAAATGAGACTTATAAGGTGCTGGAATAGATTTTCATTCCGATAATGTTTTCAAAGGCCACTTTGGCACATTTTTATTAAAATTTAATGAAATTTTTTGATTTACCTCAATTGAGATCATTTAATAGATTGTGTTTATCCTGGATTTTGGAACCATGGTTTCTTTTTATCATTTATTCTTATGCATGAATGTGAGAAGGGTTGTTTCATGCAAGAGTGTTAGAGTTATGGTATATAACAACCCACATCATTTATACATTTTATTTTATGATTTATTACATAAAGATACACATAATGTACTGACAGAAGATCATTAAGCCTAGTTTATTTGGGGGGAAATTACACAAAAAACAACTTGAAACATGGTTATAACCACATTATTTCCAAACTCCATAACATTACCTTAAAATCCATTGATATTCTTATACTAAACAAGAAATATTGGGGGCATACATAAAAAATGGGTGATTTAGAATGCCATAAAAGGGAATAATAAAATATGAAAATAAGAAAAGTTAGTACATATGATTCTAAATGTATAACATATTGACATTGAAGGGTGAAAATTATAATCCTGAACATCAAAACATTTTATGAGATGATAACATAAATGAATAATAAGAATTGTGGAATCAACAAAAACATGACTTTATAAACATTAATGAAGACTAAATGTTGATTCATTAACACATAATGTTATTAAGATAACCTCTTACAAAACATATATAGTATATCATGATATTAAAACATCCCTCAATTAATTGCAGGGAAAAATAATTTCCATCCCAACCATAACATTAATATCATGTACATATATTTGTGTTCCTCCTAGATAATACAATAAAAAAATAATAATTAGTCACATTTGAACCCAATATTAGTGGGTGTGAATTAAATTCATAAATATCCAAAATAAATGATTTGCAGGAACAACTATGTGAACACCCTTGAGTGGAAATGGGGATGGGTATTCATCACACAAAAAAATTGGAAAAATAATAATAGAATAATTTCATAAGAATAACAACTGCACATTAAGATTAATGGAAGGTTTTAATGAGAGTGAATGGGGGGTTATAATTTCTCAAAAATCATATATATAGTAAACAGTGATGTTTACAAACATAATCCCAAATAAAAAATTAGAACTAAAATTGTCTTAATACAAATAATTTTCTAGAATAAATAAGAGGTTATGATTCCTTACATTGAGAGAGACTTTCTGAAATATTGGGAGGATATTTTTATTAACATTGGAACACCTTGGGAGTTATTTTGATAGGTTGATGTAGTGGATCTTATTTATCAATTTTCTAAGGGTGAATAGGATTTAGAGGTTAGGTGGGTATTTATAGTAAATTATAGGGGAGTTCTTTATTAATTTCAAAACATATGTTTTGGGATCTATACGATAAAATAAGGAAAACCACAAACCATAAAATGTTTTCTCCCAATAGTTTTATCCAAATAGTATTGGGATAAAATATTTTATATTTATAATAACTGAACTATCTAAAATAATACCCTTGGAGATGTGGGAGTGGGTCATGTTAATAAATAATTGATTTTAAAACCATAAAATATAATATATGTTTTGTAGGATTCATAAAATAATTATAAACTTATTTCTATAAAATAAGAAAAATAAAATATTTTAGGTTGGAAATATAATTTTGGTCATGTATTCTCTTTATTTCATTTATTAAATCACTTCAGGATTTTATAATTTCATTACACATAATGTATATTTATATATTTTTAAATTTTACCTCAAAAAATTGACTCTCTAGGAAAATTATTAAAAATTAACCATATGATAATTCTGAAATTATGATTTCATAAAATAATATGGGCTTTATCAGAATAATTCTATTAATATGATAATTGAATATATTAAATACAAAATTTCTATTTTTTTAATTACTATGGTTTTTTATAATAAAATTTTCCAACACATATAAAGATTCTATTAGACATGGATAAATTTTATTATCATTTATATATTAATAAACATTAATTAATAAGTATAATTCTGGAAAATATCATTTATTCTTATATTTAAAAATATTGTTGTTTTAGTTAAAAATATATATTTTCTAAAGTACATTTCTTTTAATTGAATCAAAATATATTTTTTAACAAACTCATTATATAATAATATTTAAAGAAATTATAACGTAGAATAAATATAATAATTATTTCATTTAAAGAGAAATATAAATATTTATATGTATGGGGAATATATACAAAACCCCTTATTATACCAACGTATTACCAAAGGATAATGTTTCTGACGATAAAACATTCTTGGGGTAGTTCGAGAAACAAGGTTTGGGTCATGGTCTCGATAAGATTAAAATTTTCTCATAAATTGTTTTATACATTCTTCAGTTGTTGAATATCATATTGAAATTGGTTAAAAGAAAGGCCCAGTGATTTCATCTACCGTGTATGCTTCATTATATGTGCTTTATAGTGTAAATTCCCACTAGCTGAGGCCATCAATCATTCTGTATCTACCAATTAGACTTTATCAAAAATCATAATATATACTATTTTTAATAGTCACTATATAGTGGATATATTTTCTGTGGTTATGATGCTAAATGTTATTTTAAATATGACAGTATATATCGGTCCATAACCCAAATTATATCATCTTTTTTTGTAACAATATTATTTATTATGTAATTCATTCATTCAAAGAAAAATGTATAATTTTTGAAGGATTTGGTCATTAAATTATCCCCCCTTAAAATGTTTTTACATAAAAATTTCATTTCATTATCTAAAACACATGTGCATACTTATGTTTCATTACCTCATCCAATTCCCATGTCTTTTCCTAAAACATTTGGTTACGCTGCATCACTTTGTCCAAGCTATTTTTATTCTTTCGTTGATCATTGTTTATATGGTCTATTATCTTTAAGGACTAATCTTGGTATGAATGATCATTCTCCATGTGCACAGGTTTTGGATTTATAACTTGGGAGGCATCAGGTATGTGATTCCCAAATAGGGATACATTGAAAAATCATGTACTTCATATATGTTACATTGAATTTCATGAAAATAATTCACATCCTTGATGTGATCAAGGATATCAAATGTGTCAATATATCTAGGAATAATATATTCATTAATCACAATCCTCATAAATCTCTTTAATGGTGATATATGAAGGAAAACATTATCTCTAACCACAAACTTTGGATCACTTCAATGATTGTATTGATATATATTTTGTTGAATTTTTATAGATTTCATATAATGTTGAATGATATAACCATTCTTGGTATTCTCTTGAATATGAAAAGGTCTTTTAATTATATTATCTCTAATATTGTCCCATAAAGTAAGATTCTCACACCTATTCCCATAGTGAGAATCATAAGGTTCCATTTTAATTCTATAATGGAAAGGATTGTTATATAAGAATTCTTCTAAGGGAATATGAGGATTCCAAGAAACTTTTAACATGATTTCAACATATCCTCTAGAGTTTTTATTGTTCTTTAGGAATATAAATCTGTATGAGAGTGTTAATTTGTACTAAAGCACCAATATATATCCATCTCTTTCTAAATTATTCAATAAAACTATAGGTTAAACCTCGTATTTAAATCAAATACAATGTATAGTGTAACAACATGAAGTATTACCACTTATATTTTATATACCATGGTGAGTTGGTCATGAAAGAAATATTCCTCCAAAGTAATGAAATACACTGACTTTGTAAATTTTTCAATTACCACCCAGATCGTGTTATTTACATTTTATTTCATGTGGATTCACATGATTATTTTTAGGGTTATGTATTCAAATTTCTATATTTATATGAGAATGTTTTTCATCATACCCTTATAATTTTATCTTCCAGCCCTAACATATCGGCATACCAAGAATAGGGATACAAATATTTCAATATACCACTTCATGTAATCCCATTAGATGTTTTCATCCATATATCTATTCATATTTTCTCTTCCAGGATGAATATAGAAGGAAAGGATATTCCTATCATCTGAAAATTCCTATTCATATCTTGTTCTAATGGGAATAATAACCAATTTCAAACCCTTATAATATTATATTCAATAATTTTAAAATCTATAATATAATCTAACAATTTCTATAGTACCTCGTTATCCTTTTGGGCCTCCTCAATTCTCTCAATAATGGATGGTTGAGTAGTTATTTTAAAAATGTTGGATTAAGATAATTTTTTATTCCAATTTCTATCCTTTTCATGTCCCATATGATGGTATGACTTTCTGTACATTTCATCTAAAGGGTTTTATTATTCTTTTTACATTGAGCATATGTCACTTTGTTTGAATTATGATGATGGTAATGTAATAAAAAATCATAAACCCTAATATCTCTAACCACATATGTTGGTTCATATTTATCTATGTTTTGAGAATATATACATAAGAATTTTATAATATATATATATATATATATATATATATCCAACATCACCCCATATAGATAAAGTTTAAAATATTTAGTGTGAAGACTTCTGGAGATATTTCTTGATCATTGTTAGGTAGTTCTACTAAAGGATGTTTAACTAGTGTGTAGAAAAAGATATCAAATTTTATCTTTCATGAGTACACAAACCAATACCTTTTTGTACATATCTCTATATATCAAAAATCCATCCGCACTGGTGGGTAATTTGAGTACATGTGTCATGATTTGAGACTTCTTTAATATTTTAAATATATCCTCACATTAATCATTATAAAAATATTCAACTCCCTTCCATGTTATCATTCTATTTGGGATTGAAATTCAGGATACTTTTCTCATAAATAGATTCTATAACTTTTCTAATTCAAGGAGCCTGTGGATTTTATTCATTGATATATGTCTGGGACATCCATTAATAACCTTTATTTTTGATGGATCCATATGAATCACTATTCTGGTGAAAAAAAACACTATTATTTTTTCACGATCCATCAAAAATTCTCATTCATTATAATTAAGATATAAATTTTCCTTTTTCCGGGTTTTCGTTAACAAATTAAAACTCTCTTCATTTTCCTCCTTTATTTTTGAGTAGATTTAAATATCATCTGTATAGACTACCACAAATAATTCAAGGTAATACATAAATATTATATTCATTATGTCTGTGAAGATAGTTGGAGAATTAGTGATTAAAAATATGATCACTATGAAATCATAGAGTCCATACATTGTACAAAACATAATATTGGGATATCCTCATACTTTATCTTTACAAGATAATATCCATAACAAATATAAACCTTATATTAGTTCTAGGATCATTGTAGATGATCATATAAGTCCCCAATATTTAGGATGTGATAAGTTTTCCTTATCACGATCTTGTTGAACTCAATATAATCAATATTGAAGCTTACTAAACCATCAATATTCATCATTAAAATGATCAGTGACCACCATATAGGAGTACTTGTGCATATAAACATGTCATCTAGATTTTACCATAGTTGGTTCTTTATCTCTTCATGTTTAATAGTGGATATTCTCTTTGGATTCGTGGGTATTTGAAATGATTCTGGAATGGTTTCAATTATGTACTCAACCCCTCTCATTGGTAGAATATAACAATATTTTTTATGAAATATATATGTGTTTTCTCTCAAAATGAGCATATCTTCAAGGATTATCTTATTCATATTATCAATATTTTAATCTAGAAAATATTGGACATAAAGAAATTATTTCTATACCTGAGATGATTATTCAAATGTGGATCCATCCCCCTCCTTTCATATTTATTGAATCAGTGTGTTATTTGAAAATATGGAGACTGATTTCCATCTCATGGTAGTTCTTATTGTACATTTATAGGAAAATATATTCTAGACCTTAAAATAAAAGAAATTATACAAATTAGAGTTTCAAATGGTTTTCTGGGAAGAATATCCCATAAATTTTGATAGAGGATTAGTTATATTATTGTGATGTAATAATTAAACAATTTTACATCGTCACTGATAACTTAGCTTCTTAATTTTTAGGTTTTGTTTCAATAATTTTAATAAAAATGTTTGATATGTGACATGAATATAACGAGAATAAACTTTTATTCTCAATATTATGGAATTAATAATGAGTATTCATATCACCATATTGTTATTATGATCTACCTTATTAATTGTTTTAGCGTAATATTTCCTTTTCTCTCCTAGACATTGATTTTATTTTCATTAGTTATCATCAAAAACCCTTGGGTTAGTTTTTTGATATGTATAGTTTCTATGTTTCTATCAATTGAATCATTGGATAGAAGTATGATGGTTGATTAAGAGTTCATTCATTCAATCACATTTGTGGTTTTCTCTAATAAAAAATCCATTACTAGGTACCCTTTATACAAATAACTAAAAACTTTTTATTACACATTTAATAAATTCCATGGATTATTCTTCCCACAATTTTGATATATGAGATGTTGGAATATCATTACCCCATGATATTTTCCCCCTTTCAACCAGAAGTAGAATCCATTTTTCACATCATATACTTAAACTTGTGAGACCATTGTGATTCACTAATCATTATTTTAACAATGAAAGAACATCATAATAAATGTTTACAATATTAAAAGTCAAAAATTTCCAAATATTATCATATACTTTTCTTTAGACCACAAAATAAATGTGTAGCTTTAATTTCAACATCATTAACAATGTTATAGGCATGTCGAGAAACTCTTGGGAATTTTACCTAATACACCCTGATCGATTGGTTTTCCATTTTCTCTAATACAAGGAAATACCTCTTAATTTTATGTTAGAGAGAGTAAGGAAAATATTTATTCCAAAAAATTGGGATTTAATTCAACTCCATAACTTCAATGATCTTAATAATCTTTATCATCATTGAACATTGATATATTTATACCTCTAAATGATAAATAGTTAGAATTACATTTTCATTCATTGATATTTTATGGACTGAGAATATATTTTCAACGGAATTTATACATTGATATTTAATTAAGGGATTAGAATCTCCAAATAATTTCCAAGGTCTTTGTATAATAAAGGTCTCAATTGCATCATTATATTACTTAAGTAGATTTTTTATTCACATAAATTCATGTTTCTATTAAAATCATGAGTTAATTGATAAATTATTTCCATGATAATCCTAATTACTACTCCCATCATATGTGGAAACTCATTTGCGTATTCATCACATTTCCCCTCAGATTGGTTGTCGAATCAATTCCTACTAATTTCATCCATTAACTAAAATTATGGAAATGGTAGGGATGGGAATTATTTCATACAATTAAAAAATAAAAAAATAAACTACCAACATTTAATGGATAATATATAAATGAATTATATTCTTATCCTATGAATTTATAGACATAAATAATTTTTTAATCATGGTCTATTTCTTAAAATAAAATGTTGTGGGAATTTTTTCCCATCACAGTTGTTCGTAATGATCATATAAATTTAGCAAACCATTTCCCAAAGGGTACTATACTAGGATTAAATAAAGGTATTATTTTTATGCACTCAGTTACGGTTGATTCTGTGAAAAATATACTTTTAAGGGGTTATTAACCCTTGGTACAACTGTGTTAGTACCACATCAATGTCTAGTATCATAACATGAATTTTGTTTTTTAGAACTTGATAATCTATACTTCAAGATTGTTTTATGGATTTTTCCTATGATTATTCCTATCCTAAAGGGTTCTATAACGATTCTATAATATAAATCCTAAAAAATAACTAGATTTTTCTCTAATACAAACTATGAAAACACATGTCTTTTATACAAATTATTTTTTGATTTATTAAATAATGATATATAGATATAATCCCAAAATATAGTGAGGCCTAGTGTCTTTGGAAAATATGGTACATATTAAAAAATATGAAACAAGGGTAAAAAACTATTAAAAAACTCCCAATAATAACTTAAATATATTAAACTAGAATGATTCACGAGATACCTTAGGGACGTACAAAATAAACAAGTGAGACATAAAGGCCAATAATTGAATAATCAAAGCATATAAAAAGGCAATGAAATTCATGGGAGTCAAACTATAGAAAATGATGTCATATAATGTTGATAACCATAATGATGTACATAGAAACATGGTATCCGATGATAAAATCGTGGAAACAAGAAGAATATGTAAACAACAACAAAAATGAATAAAAATATAAGTCAAGGATAACAACAAAGAAATCATAACATAGAGTCCTTATGATATCCTCCCATACACCATACATGTTTTCTAATGAGATAAAAACATTACCCAATTCATTGTTGGGATATATAATTTTTGGCCCACCCATCACATTCATATCACGTACATGAATTTCTGTGCCATATATAAAACACAAGGAAATAATTCAATTATTTTTACACCATGATTATGTAGTGTGGGAAACATAAATATATTTCCCCCATTAATGATATATAGGTACATCTATGTTAACACCCTTGAGAGTAAATTGTGATGGGTATTCACTTTACAAATTTATGGAATTGAAAATAACTAGAAAATATTTAGATCATAACGTGTGTACATAATTAATGAATTAATTGTTTAATGATAGTTATAAGGTGTATATCTTTACATATAAATCATACTTATAGTAAAAGGGTTGTTTAAAAAAATATTGAAACATGGAAAATTGTAAATAAAAATTCATAATACAATGAATGTGCTTGAATAAGTATGAGATTATCCCTAACCTTTAATGGAATCTTTTAAAAGCATAAGTGGGGCTTATTAAAATTTTAGGAACACCATGGGAGGAATTTACATAGGTATTAGGAGAGTAAGTTCATGATAAATAGGTTTTAAGAGGATATTATTGGGAGGATGATTGTGTATTTATTGAAAAATTATTGGGGAATTCTTTATTAATTTATAAACATATGTTTTGGAAACTATGAGGAAAAATAATAAGAATACCACACATACTGCAATTGTTTTTTCTAGAGATTCTATATTAAAGGAGAGGTCTTAAATATTTTTTAAGGCTAACAAACTAATTCTAATAAATAATACCATTGGCGATGTGAATGTGAGTCATGTTCATAATGAATTTATTTTGATACCACAAACTATAATATTGGTTTTTTGGGATTTGTTAAAGGATTGTAAAATTTATATAATAACTTAAAAAAATTAATTTTAATGTTGAAACATACTTTGTTCAATGGATTCTCTTTATAGTATTTATTACACCACTTTTCTACTATTATGTTTTAATATACATTATGTATATTTATACCATAAATAACTTAGCCCTAAAAATTATATTGTCTCAAAAAATTACGAAAAAATATGCATTCCCTAATTACACACTTACAATTTATTAAATAATTTTTATTTTATCTAAATAATTATATAATTATGAAAATTTACTCCATTATATAAAAAAGATTCATTTGATGGATAAATATTAGTTTTTACCATAATAGTAGTTTTCTGACACATATTAATAGTACATTGGATTCACTAAATTATATATTCATGTATATTTAAATAAATATTATTTCATAAGAATAATTCATTAGAATTTCATTTATTCTTGAATTTATCAAAATAAATAAATTAAATTCATATATTTTCCAATGATAACATGTTTTCTTGATGTCAAATCAACTTTTAATCAGAAAGATTAAAAATTATTTACTAATTAATCATTATGAGGATTAAATATAATCATCATTTAATTAAAATAATAATATATATATATTCATACTTCTATGTTAAAGATATATAACCCCTTATTACACCAATATATTCCTTAAGTATAAGGTGTGTGATGGTGACACTCTCTTGGGGTGGTTTGGAAAACATGGTTTGGAATATGGTCTTGAAAATATTAATCTTCTTCCATAAATAGTTTTGACCATGCTTCAGTTGTTGAATCTTCACTTGGTATTGGTCATGGTAAATTCCTAGTGGTTCCATATTCCATGAAATCACCAATAAATTGAATTCATATTGTATGATACTACTAGTAGAGGTTATTACATCTCTTCTCAAAATATTTTTTCTTTATTTTCATATAATACATTTTTGAAGGGATAAATGGGAACTCAAAAATATGTCCATTTATGAATATAAAACTTCAAGATGAGAAAAATGCAAAAAAACCCAACATTTCAAGTTCCAATTTAAAATCGTAGTGTAAAATATCCAGCATCAATCTTATCACCCATCAACACCTCATTGGGTTATATGAAACATCAGGTCAACCAACCAATTATCTTAGCACTATCATGACATCATCATTGCCTCGATCACAACCCCCAAAAAGTATATCATAATCGAAAGAAACCATAGGCCTCATTGCAGGTGAAACTTCCTGAAGTGACATCACTTCTTCATTTCATCAAACATATATTGTAGAACCAAAATAGAACACAACCACTAGGAGATTCATATTTATGTGATAACCGCCCATCGGAATCCATCATTTCCTCCATTGATACATCATTTCCAACACCATTATGGAACCACCACCCAAAAAATAGGCACCAAACCACCACCCCTACCATGAATGTAAATGGCACACACAAAAATGGCCATAACCAAGAAATAGGGAAAACAAATCATGAGGGAAAAAGGATATGTCTGAGTAAACCAGAGACGAATCACATTCATCCTCACTACCATCACTGTCCCTAACAACCTGAAAAATCAATCATCCATGACCAAAAATGGGATCTTACATGTTGGGTAAGGAAATAAGGGAATAAGAGGAGTGATAATAAGCAATACTAGATCTAGAGAACCAAGATCAATCCAAAAGGAACCAAAAAAACATAAATCTTGGAAACAATGTGAAGAGGATAGTCACAAAATTACTACAGAATGGGAATTCAGATTAAAACCATTCGGGATGCCACCAATATCCCAAATTGTTGGAGTTACATCAAGTTAAATAAATATGAGGTTCATTCATAATGGATTTAACAAAATGAGAAATGGACACAGAGATCTAGGCAAAGTTAGCAGCCACAATACTCAACATCTCCAAACAACAAGAGTGAGGAATGAATGAGACGAACCAAATGAAGAGGGAAACAAGAGGATGAGAGAGAGAAAGTATTATCATTCTTGAGAGAGAACCAATGTACTTCATGTCTATTCTATAACTAAATTACATAAAAAGTAATTTATTCCTTCAAAAAATGATGTTTCATTTTTGAATTTTCATGTCATTACTTGGTATGGTTTATATAATATTGATATATGTGATAATATTATGATTAAAAATTTTTACCTCCTCTAATTATTGATTTCAAGGTCATATGATTGGACTAGGTAAGATATCTAGATGAGTGAAACCCCATGTGAATATTGTCTTATTTCTAGGGATACATGGGCCTTAGTAAGTGAGAGCTCTAAGGATATATTTGGTGGCTCCTAATATCTTGAAATATATTAGGATAGATTATAATGCATTGTTATTTGTGAAGAAATAATGTTACATTTTTATGTTTGTTTAGTTTCATCCTAGGTTTTTGTGTCCCTTGTTCATTTATATTACATGATATCATCATGGGTTCGTATGAATGTTATATCCTTCTACAACGATATTGGGAATTTTGATAGGTATTCTTTATAACCCAAATCTTGATTTAATGGAATGGAACCTTATCACGGGTTTGGATGTTTTTTCTCCCTAGATATCTAGATATCTATTATTTTATTTTATGTATTTGGTTTTGGTTACAGTTAAAATTTAAACTAGTTTCAAAATGATTCTAATAGTGTGGTTTCTTTTAAAGGGATGTAATGTGGACGATGAAAATGGAATTTGTGAAATTAATTAAGAGAAGAATAATAAATGATTTATTTTTTAACAAATTCAAAATTACCCTTTCTGTTGAAAGTTATTTTAAATAAAAACAATATTTTAATTTTTAGTTTTAAAATAATGGTTTTTAGAAGATTCAACCTTATTTGTTTTAAAAATATTATTTAACCTAGTTTTACAAAGAATGAAATAGAATATGATATTTTTTTTATTCTTATTTAGGTAAAATATTATTTTATAAATTTTATTCAAACTATATTTTATGATGTTTTTTATGAAGGTATGTCCATATATTCCTTGGTGAAATACTAATTGGAATGTTTTTCTTATACCTTGTATTTACATTGATGTCTGCATATATATGAAACACTTATTTTTTACATTAGGTTAATAGTATTTTATACCATTATTTCTACTCTCGTTGGGTCCTTTGTTTGATGTTGTTTGATGGGGTGAGTGACTATGTGTGGTGTTGAGGATTGGTGGGAACCATTTGGGATTAATTTTATTTTTGGGATGTTTTACAAGGTAATTCAGCCTAGTGTGTATATTTTTAACCTACTATAGCTTCTCTCACTATATTATTATCTAATGATATATATGTATGAATTTGAGGAATATTCATTTTATTATTCAGTGTTTGGATGGAATATTTATATGTATATCCTTACATGGTTTACATGGATGTCCATCAAATGGGTAGGTTATGTCAGATTCTTAGTGGCTTCCTTTTATTTTTCATATTTATATTTTATTAAACCATTACCATCGATTCTACAAAATACCCTTTGTTGTTTTCATTAAATCATGGGGATTTAGAATCACCATAAGGTCTTGTGTAGAGCCTGATCATGTACTATCAGAGTGCTATACTGGGATGGTTTGTTACAACATACAACATATTCAATATTAGCCTCTATAAATTCATGATTCTCAATATATTTAACCAACATACACTATTTTAAATGTTCTAAATAACTATATAGTGACACCAATATTCCCTAAAAACCCATCGTCTCAATTATGCAATCAAAGGATAATTCCTAAGATTTTTATCCACTAATACTGATAATTTTTACTTGTAAAAAATTGTAATTATTATAAAGAACGAATTTTTAATATATAAATCTTAATTATCCTGAATAATTTCACTAATGGAACGACCAAATTTAATAATTTGATTAAAAGTGAATCTTTATTTTAATTAGACCTCATATTTATAACATCAAATATACTCTATAAATCCTCTAAAATAACCTCCTTCTCTTTGGGGACACCATCAATTATGTTATATGGTTTACCCAAAATATCAATAGAAATTAAAATTCCATCACCATATTTTATATCATATAAAAGAATTATCAAAATATGTCCTTCTAATCCATATATCATCATTCTGAATCTTCTTATCTTCTTTCATTATAGATCAACTTGTGGGATCATACATTTGAATACCCAAAAAAATCTGAGTGCACATAATGTCCATGAGATCCAAAAATTATATCATTTCCTTTATTAAAATATGATTTTTTAACAAATGAATGAATTGAAATATTTTTTCTCATACAATTTTTCCATGACAAATTTTCCCTTATAAAAATTTCAATTGATTTATTTTTTTGTACCATGTGGTTTAACTATAACCCCTATAAGTGGGGGTAAATTAGGTTGAATTTATACATTATTAATTTTTATATTAATTATATCATATCTTCACAATGGAAAAGACACCTTGATTTTTTCATATACATTCAGTTGAATGAAAAAAAGGAAAAATAATTAGACATATTATTTTTTAATTTGTTCACCAATAAAAATATATATTTAAGGAGAAGATGTCAATAATGTATTAATATTAAAAGTACCCACTTATTCAATTTTATGTTACTAAAATATTTAGGAAGATCTGACTACTCCATTAATATACACAACCTCTTCTTATCTAACACTCACTAGTTTGAAAAGGATTAAAAATATGTAACCGATACAATAGTTGAAATCAGAACATTTCAATTAAATAACAAAACACAAATTAGAAATTTTGTTATACCTGACTTTCCATTGTTCAGTTATATATTTTTTAAATATAAGAATAGAAAAATATTATTTCAATCTAAATATTAAATACAATTTTTTATAATCACACTTGAATAAGAAAAATCATATATTTAGTAATTTAATTATTGTAGATTCAATAATACTAAATTTCAATTACTCTCTTTAAACACAAATATATATCAAATTTTTACTATATAGAAAATGATTCTATGCCCTCCTTTTTTTATTTTGAATTAAAAATAATAATATGAATAATGTAAAATTTATTCAAATTTATAACATGCATTTACATTGTATTCCATCAGATCATTACCCTTGAGGTAGAATTAGTAGTTACAATTGTTCCAAATTACTAAAAAACTAACATATGATTATCAAATGATCATTTCAATTTTATCTCTATATAAAACCAAAAACCATAGATAACATACCCATTTATGTTATAAGGATTTTTTATCAATAAATTATTTCAATGGATTTATCTATTTCTTTTTTGAATAGTATTTAATAGTGGAAATATATGTAGTCACGTTAAAATCTCAAAAAAATGATTTGAAAAAACCATTCATCCAAGCAGTAGTTAGTATATTATATATTGATTCATTAATTTATCATGTAAAACTCCTTTTATTTTTAATAAGGTGTATTGTGGTCTAATACTCCATATTTGGATTAAAATATACTCAAAATAAATAAAAAAATCCTTAGTTCTAAAAATCAATCCTCTATGGTGAAAATTTATTATGTGGAATAGAATTATATAGCTATAACATTTCAACAGTGTGGTATATCCTCCAGGGGAAACTACCACCAAATAATTAGTTCCATGAAATATTTCCCATCCAAATTTAAGAATTTGTTATATAATGGCTCCAAAATAACATAAATATAAATTACATCATTTTTTATGAATAATAAAAATATTTTACCAACAAACATCCAAATATCTTATTAATTTAGTAACATTAGAAACATGGAAATGTAAAATATGTTACATGTGTGATTTACATTTTATTCTACATGGTTCTCTAAGACAATAACACCCCTTAGACATATCATACATGAAATATATCTTCATAATATGGGGAAGGAGACAATAAAAGTGTTGATCTTAGATAAACAGTAAGGGTAAGAAAGGAGATATGTATTCATAAACAAGAGAATATGGGTATGATTACATGATCATAACATTAGAATATAATACAATACATATAAAATAAAATAAACATGAATAATGTCATAAATATTAGTAGTTAATAATACATGAATCATAAGGACAATAAGGGAATAAACTATTAAATCATAACATAGGAATAAGATATGGAAGTGTGGCATACAAATAAACATATAATATCATTACATACAAGTCAAGATGAATTACTAGAACAAATCTGTAAATTTTATGGTGAATAAAACTACTATAAAAGAAAATACACAATCCTCAATCACAGTCTTTTCCTAATAAAGGATTGGATTTCCCAATCTTCACATAGTGGGTCATTTTTTCCTATCTTCCATTAGTGGATCAATTTTACCTAACATACCATAGTGGATTATGTTTCTTTATTTTTCCATAGTGTATTAGGTTTCCCTTCTTCTGATAATACATCAGGTTTCCCCATCTTCCATAGGGGATCAAGCATTTCGACTTGATTCCCATCATTATCTCATGAAATATAAATCATTACCCAATGCATTGGATTGCTATTTATGTTCCCCCATATTATAATTAAATAATAAATAAAAATTCCACAAGATCATATAAAATCATATCATAGCCTATGAAATAATATGGGTATCATAAACATGTTTTCATATTCTAACTTATGGAAAATATACAAGTTTCAAAATAATTTCATTACTTTATAACCCATGAAAATAATCTATTTTAATAGGCATATAACCCATGAAATATAAATGGGTTGCATAAACATATAACCTATCAATGAGAAACTGCTTTCATAAGCATCATTCCATAAAAACATAAACCATTTAGAGAAAGAGTGTGAATTGATGCTTTGGATCATTTCTCTAAAAGGAAATAGTAACACTAATGGATGTCAAATTAGATGGGACATAATTTGGAAATATCATTTTAAAAAATTATATTCAGGAATATATACATTATTCATTGAAAATATATTTTTAAAACACAAAACCTTTTGAAAACATCTTATTTTTAAACATAAAATGTAATTTTGAAAACATTTGAAATCCATTATCGAATAAAACCTATAAATATAATGAAACATTTTGAAAACCATTAATTTGAAAATGAATCTAGAAAAAAATTTGAAAACCATTTCATGGAAAACACATTGAATTGTTATAAAGAAATACAAAAAAAATGTCAAAACTATTTTTTCAAAAACACAATTATAAAATTAAAATATGCCTTGAAAACATTTTAAAACACTCTTTTAAACATAAAAAATGGACATCATTTTTATAATGCACAGTTTTGAATGAAATGAAATTTTTTATTAAGACTGTTGTAAAGTCATACATTCTTAAAAGAATAGTCATAGTTATATTACTTAAAAATAGTTGAAATAGTACCAATATAGGTAGATGTAATGAATACCCAGAGGGTAAAAAAATTCATGATGGTTAATTAGATTTAGATCATAATATTTTTTTAATGGAATCACAATCATAAACATTCACGATAAATGTTGAGATCGTTTCAATGAACACTTACCACATGGTAACACTAAATTATACTCCCCGTGTATAGAAATGAAAATTCATAAAGAATAAGATATAATGCAGAGATATTGGTTCATGTTATAACTTTTTAAATTGTATTATATACACCTTTTATAAGAATATAGTTTCATAACACGGGATGTTCCCCAAAGAATGAAAATTGTGAAAAAATATATTACCGATTTGGTAACATTTAAAACACAAACCACATGAAATAAATATCATCGAACTGATATGATATTACCAATATATTTATGATTATTAATCCTATAATATATACATGGGAATTTACCATACTATATATAATTTATAGGTTGTGAAAATTTCTTGTGACTCATGTAAAATAAAAGTGAGATGAGAAAACCCTTACATTATGTCTGGATTTTCATGTGTGTCTTTACCATCATGAATAATAAAAAAAGGTTAATTACTTACTTAAACTGTAAAAATTTCAGGTTTAATATAAATTTTACTTAAATTAGTAAAATTTTTATATATATAATAAACAATTAATATTACTTTGGGTGTTTTGACAAAAATTTGGTTCATGTGATAAAGTGATTTTGGTAGGTAAACTACGTCCAAAAGGATCATTATATAAAAATTTATAGAATTATAATAATTAAATAGATATAAAACGTTAAAATCAATCATACTTTTAAAACAAATCATGCTTTATGGTTATTAAAAAAGAACTGACGTTACAATCATTGAGATGGTAGACCGTACGTATGTATGGATAACAATCACATTTTCCAATGATCATTATAAAAATATGGTAAGAAACATTATATTTTTATAGAATAATAATTATATCAAAAAAATTTATTTAAAACTATATATTTATATATCTATTTCTAGTGATGTAAAAGGAATCATATTGTATTGAGGAGATGGTACTCCACATGTCCACAAACAATGTTATCACATTTTTAGTTTGTGAATAGGGTTATAAGAACGATATATTATATTTCTAAAAAGGAAATTAAATCATAAATATTATATAGATTTAATTTATCTCAAATTTTTTTTTAAAACCATCCTTTATATTTTCCATATATAGTGTAAATGAATCACATTCTACTGAGGTGGAAGTAGATCAGACATCCCCAGCTGATGTTATAATTTTTACAAAAAATAGAAATCATGAAGGATTGTTCAATATAAAATTAAATAGGTATTAAAAAACATAAATATCATTTATATCATATTAAAACATCTTTTACATCATAATTCCCAACCATTATATGTGGTAAAGGAAAAAACCAAAAACATCATTTCACGAGACAAAAGTTATTTTTAGAAAAGAATGGTAACTTCAATACCCATTAGATTGATCTGTGTGTAAGTATAGGTTGAACACTTTGAAAAAAATACCTAAGTATATTTCGGATACTAATGTTAATATTTAACACTGTAATAATAAAATTTTATGTGGATAATGAAAATAAAATAAATGATAATGAGAAAGGATGTTACCCCTTCTGTGGGTAACTCTATTTGGTTTCCACCAAAGGGAATCCATGGATGTTGTTATATCCAAATGATTCTTCTACTATGAATGGAGGGTGTTTGGGAATTTAATTATATTGATCATGGCCAAACCTAAGTGGATTGAGAATTGAGAAGACGAGGGAGTGGTGGTGGCCATTTATAAGTGAGGGAGGGGACACACATCACATTTTTTAAAACAAGTAATGTATACCATTTATTTTCTTTATAAAATACATATAAAATCAATAACAATAAATTATATAAGGTTTATGGTCTAACTATATCCATAAAATTGGTGTTGGAAAACTGGATATCTCACAAACCGCCCCAGTGGTGCCTATGTCGTAACACCACAAGACCACCTCTAATAGGCCTGGTATAGTGACTAGATCTAAGTAAGAATATCATTGACATGGGAGTAATTTCTTAAGTACCAACACACACAAAAATTTAAAATCCCACAAATAATGAAATGAAAAATCTAATAAGAATAAAAGTTCATGCATACAACTAAACCCAACCAATAGATTACAACTATAATGGCTCAAAACTTCATGATCCATTACTTTGTCAAAATACAGTGTTTGTGGTGTTCAGGGTTGTAGAGGTAGGTCATTTTCAAATTTTTCCATTTATTTTCCTATTTTTCCATGGGTTTTGGTGACTTAGGGCATCGTTGTTAGTGACTTAGGGTGTCGATGACTGAGGAAATCAGTGATAGTGAGTTAGGGCGTCGGTGTTAGTGAGTCAGGGCATTGGGGTGGGTGGGTCAAGGTGTTGGTGTTGGTTAGTTAGGGCATCGATTTCGGTGACTCATGGTGTCAGTGATATTGAGTTAGGGTGTTAGTGAGCCAGGCATCAGTTGGTCGCTTTAGTGACTCACCCAGTAGTGTACTGATGTCATTGTCGGTGACTTGCTGTCGGTGTCAGTGACTCACACATTTGTGCCTCATTTCCTATTTTCCAGTTTCACTCCTCTTACATATTATTTGACATCAATCAATTTCAATGCCATGATTAAGCGTTTCTAAAAGAGTTTCATTGGATATTGATTATATATTTAATATCTTAATTCTTTGTGGACATTGAGATATTCAAACGGTGTAATCTTGTACATGGTCCCAAGATAATGACTTTTGGAACTGTTTCAAATTCCATTGATTTAGGATATGGCTTTCTTTTCGAAATACGAGGCCCAATTCTCTCTTTTCCCTTGGTGCACCTAGATCCTTCCCTTCCCGTGGTGATCATGTTTTACATATATATTTTCATTGGAGTTTTTTTATACACATGCAAGGAGGGGTTTTGGTCACCTATTGTTCCAGGTAGGTATTTCCTTTTTCTCTATTATAATTATGTATCAAGCAGGGTGGGTTAAGTAATTTTCTTTTCTAGAAATTTTTGAAACCAATCTTTTTAATGAAGATAATTTCTAATACAAATGTGATAACGATTTGGAGTGGATTGATGTTGATTGGGTATTTTAGTTGTTATCTTTGTTGATGATGTGATCTATTGTGGTCGTGTGGCTTTTGAATATCATGGTATTTGGTGGTCTTCACCTATTCTTGGGTGATGTATTATAACTATTGTTGTTTCCTTGTGAATAATTTCTATAAACATCAATCTGATCAATCATGCAAACTTGGTTAAATAAAATGGATGCATTAGGATGAAATCTCTTATGTGATCACCCATTCATATCAAAGATGAATTTAAAAGAATAGTTGGTCAAATATTAAATCACGTTATTTGATTGGGGAGACTGTGTGTGGGGAGAAGTACTGGTAGTGTTATGGTATCTCAGTTTGTGATGTTTATTAATTGTGTAGTTGATGGACGTGTTGTGCAATGGTATTGATTCTGGTTAGTGGTTGGGCATCATGGCTATTGGTTTTGGATGTGTCCTGATTTCTTATTTATGGGTGTGGTAGGAGTGGTGTTATTGTGCAGTAGGGATGCCGATATTGGTTGTGAGAGGATGAATTAGGTTGGATAACCTTGAATAATTTTTTTTTGTTGTGTCTAAATATGAATCGGTGTAAAATGGTGATTAAGAACTAAGTGGGTTGTTTGTTTTGTGTTTTTTTAGGGGGATTGTTTAGTGGATTTTATCCTTCTAAGAACAGCAAAAAATGTTGTTCTTATTATTTTCCTAGGTACGTATGGAATAAATAAATAAATAAATAGCTTAATGTAGAATGAAAATGGGTTAACTTAATTGATTGTGGGTATACTTTGACTTATAGAAGTGATCTTCGTTCATGGTGATACGTCATTTAGAGGTGGCGGCCAGGAATGTTTTGTGTGGGATAATAGTTTTCTTGAAAACCCATTGGTTGGGAAAAGTGTCTGGTACCTATATACTTATTTTAGTTCCTTGTGATTTCTATATGCACCCCACCCATGTTGAGAACTATGTGACGAACACCCCCATTTCTATGGGGAGGGTGTCTTTCCCAATATCCTAGTGGGAGGATGGATGGATAGTTATTGGAACTTCATTGCTCTCCCATATAATCATTTACCACCCAAGACTATTTGGGAAGGCAGTAATGGCATGAGTATTGTTACCAGATCTACTCTAATGGTTGTGTGATATGTAGTTTGTTTCCCATTTGTCTTCGGGGTGAGGGCCATGTGTTTTCAGGCAGGGTGTGGAAGTGTGAGATCCAGGTTTTTACGGGAAGGATTGTGTTGTGGTAGTGGTCCATTTGTTTTTTGGCAGGATGTTTGTTTCCTGTGTACTAGGTGTGTGTGGGTGATTTGTGTCAATGGGGCTTGATGAAGAGGTAGATACATAAGGGTGTTCAAGTTAACTAGTGGGAAGTGGTGTGGGTACCCAAATATTGATTCAATTATTATATTACATTACTTGACTTGTGTTATTTGGTGAGTGTGCCTTGTTGATGTTGGGGTGGATAATATACCTTGATTGGTGATTTTGAGTTTTTTCTATTTTCTAATAGTGGAATTAGTATGCTTCTCCTACTTTTTCATGGGTGAATTTAGTTTTTCCCTATTAAGTATACTTGCATGCTCACCATACATACGAAAACATGTTTTCGGGTTTCTCTGGAGATAGCATATATCATGATGGACCCTAATATCTCAGACGTTGGTGGTGGTTGTTGTGTCACAACTTTGTTTTAATTTGATGCTAATCATGGAGTTTTCTTTTTTATTTTTAGGAGTTTTAATTTACCAATTCTTGTGGGATGGATTTTTTTGATTGTATATATAACATTCTTGGAGTTGTTTGAGGTTGGTACATTTTACCTCCCAACTATGTTTACTATAAAAAGGGTAATTCCTCCCAATTTGTGAGACGTATATACCCTTGATACTGGTATCCACCACAGGGACTATTGGGCTCGGGACTCATGGGGTCATTATCTCTCCTTCAACTTGATTAAGGAAGGTCTTGGCATCTTTTTATCCATTACCTACTCTTGAAAAGATGGGTCTGGACAGAATGGAATCAGAGTGAGGTTTTGACTAATGGGATGCAGTATGAATTTGGCACAATGGGGATTTCATGGGTTGGTAGGGAAATAGTGTTAGATGATATTGGTGCATGACATAGGATATGGAAGACTGGAAAGGACATGTGAATTTTTTCACCCCTACCCCTCGGTGATCCAATGCAAGGACTCTAAGCTTAAGAATAACAAAGTGAGGGTACACCATTTTATGGGTAGAGACACTATGAAAAGTACATGCATCATGATGATTTGTGTTCTTGATTGTTTAGGGAATTTTTGAGAAATTAAATTAAATATTGAGTTAAAATGTATCTTAAGAGAAAAATTCCATACTTCCCAGGTATAAGAGTTTTGTGTTTTTCTTTCAGCTAGGCCTCCTAGACAACGCCCATGTGGGGTATGAGAAATGCGGTGTCAGCAGGATGACATAGTTGACCAGTGGATGATCAATCTAGTAGAGGTGGATGATCAATGGTATATGACTCGTAATTATTTGAAGCATCAAAATCTAGGAATGTATATGGGTTGTGTCTCAGATATGGAGATATGGAGTTGTCTTGATAGTCATTTGATCACATTCTACTTGATCCAGTCTTTGAAAGAGTATTGTATTCCCTTGAAATTGAGCCAAATGAGGGGAGAATAGCATCAAGTGTGGATGGTTTACCTCAAGGATAGAAATAAGAATGATGTTCTTTGGGTCGACTTTGAGAAGGACTTCCAGGAAGAATTCATTTCTCCCGTGATAAAATCCAAGAAGAGTAAAGGGATACGCTCCCTCAATCATGGTAGTATGTTGGAAGGGGTGTTGGGGATCAACTAAAAGGATCTCCGTCCTTTTTCTTCTAGATCGCATTCCTGATAAGGATTCATGGGTGGGGAACATAGAGAAGGAACTCCATCCTTCTCTTTAATATGGAATTACTCCCTTCACCCTACTGACATAATTTGTGTTTTAGAAAGTGGATGAGGTGGTGAAAATTATACTCTCACGAGGAGCTCAACCATGTTATCGAAGTAAACTGAGCTATTCAAAGTGGAAGTCCATCATTTACAATTCATTGATGTCATGTCCTTCCAAGTTTTTGCCAGTCGGGAGATGAACCCAGCTGTTTCAGATCCAACCCTCTGGTCCTCGCCCTTTTCCAACGGGCCTAGGGCCGATGGGTTTTTCATGTGGGGGTCACGGTAACATACATGGATATTGCTCGATTCGAGATTAGTATGGAAGAGGTTCTTAGGTTCTTTTCCCACCTTAGCAGCAATTATGAGCTAGGACTTTCCAGCAGCACAGACAGCTGGCCCATGTTCCACCAAGGGAGGACAGTGTTGGAGGAGGTTGATCTCATGATGTTCCTTGGGGACCACAACTATGGAATGTTTGGGTAGGTAACTAACAACTTAGGGGGTAGAGGATCTGGGCATGGGATGTTTTACGCAATACCAGAAGTAGTTCCAGCAAGGTTATAGATGTTTCGAGGTACGATCATCTTGTTTAGTATGTTTTCCTATGCCTTGTTTTATTCAAGATCTTCACACTCCTTTGTTTCAACATGTCTCACCCATGACTTGGTACAAGTCATAGAGAGGCTATCCATACCAACAGTGTTGATTGCACGAGTAGGAGGTCAAACCATCTTATTTGTTGTTTTTTGGGGATGTAGGCTAAGTTTGGGGCTGCATCAGTCTAGTAGGGATCTCTTTTTTACATTAGATGCATCCTTATGATGTAATCATTGGGATATATTGGTTGTACTATGTGCATGATATTATTGACTTCTTTCAAAGAAGAGTCATGATTTCAGATGTGGTTGGATAATTTCTGGCATTCATTGGTGATCTGAGTATTTATATGGCCGGCCAATACATGGACTCTCTTCTTTCCTTGTTTGATGATCTCTTAGTGGGATCGATGGATGGTGAGATGGTGGAGGTGATGGGAGTTGTCAGAGAGTTTTTTTTATGTTCTTCTTGATGATTTTATGACTCTACCCCCTCAATGTGATGTTAATTTTGTGATATATTTACATCCCTATTCCCATCATATTTTGATGTCTCCTTATCGTATGGAGCCTTCTAAGTTGAGGGAGTTGCAGATTCATATTGATCGCAGGATGAAGAAGGGATTCATCTGACCTCGAGTGTAACTGTGGAGAGCTCTAGTATTGTTTGAGAATGAGGAATATGGTGGTATCAGGATCCTCCTATACCACAATATTCTGAATTTGGTAATGATCCATAACCTTTACACTCTCCTATGAATAGACAATATTTTCAAACAGGTATGGGTATTTGGTTGGTTCTCTAAGATGGATCTATGTTCTGGGCATCCCCAGTTAATGTTGAAGGAGGGTGAAATCCCAAAGACTGCTTTTTTGATTCATGTATGGGCACATTGTGTTCATGGTTATTTTGTTCAGGGATAAAAATGCATTAACCATGCTCATGGTGCTTATGAACTCCATTTTTCATTAGTTCTTGGACCATTTGATGATCATATTCATTGAT
Organism: Viscum album; assembly: GCA_963277665.1. Lineage (NCBI taxonomy): Eukaryota > Viridiplantae > Streptophyta > Magnoliopsida > Santalales > Viscaceae > Viscum > Viscum album. The sequence goes on from OY728150.1 coordinate 916,155,215, forward strand.
GACATACTAATCTAATTGATGTCATAGGATGAGCATATCGAGCATCTCAAAATTGTCTGAGAGAGCCTCTCGCAACACTAAGTCTACAGAAAGCTGTCCAACTGAAATATTTGTACAAAGGAGGTCCACTTACTTAGCCATGTGGTGTCACAATAGAGTGTAGCAGTTGACATGTCGAAGGCCAAGGATGATTTTTTAGGGGTAGAACCTAAGAATGTGGAAGTGGTTCACAGTTTTCGTAGCCTCAAAGGCTACTACCAGAGACATGTGATATATTTTTCCTTAGTAGACTCTCTATTAACATCTCTAAATATAAATGGAAAATCCTTTGGGTGGAGTGAGTAGTGTCAGGAAGATTCTATCTATCTTAAGAGGGGGCTGTTTAGGGCACCAATTGCTCATGTAGCAAGAAGAAGGGGGATTGTTGAGGTGTTTTTCAATTCATCTAATTTGGGCTTGGGTTTTGGGTTGATGAAGAAAAAGAGATTCATCTAATATATGTATAAGATGTTATTCCCCCATGAACATAACTATGACAACTGTGATCTCGAGCTAGCAGTAGTCATGTTCTCACTAAAGCTGTGGTGATATTACCTCATTGGGGAGTGCATTGTGGTCTTCATAGATCATAAGAGAATGTGGTACATATTTTCCCTATGAGATATGATCTTTTTTGCAGCATATATTGATTTATTTTCTCTAGGATTATGTTTCTGAAATCTTTTACACTTTAGGAAATCTAAAGGTTCTGGTCGATACTTTGACCCGAAAGTTGTAGAAGGTGGTAGTTCTAGACATTGCAGATTCTTAGAGAGAAATGAATGATTTTTATGCCTGTACATAGATGCAAGAATGGATGGAAGTAAAGAATTCCTATTTTAGATAACATTACAATAATCTTTCAGGTATAAGTTGGAAGAGTCTCAGTGGGGAGACTCATACGTGGAGGTGATGTGTGATAGCTTCCACTAGGGTAATGCTCTGGAGGGATGGTCGGAGGATGGTCAGAATTGAATGTTGTTCCATGGGTACATTTTTGTTCCAATGTAATTAAGTGTCTGATTTATTCATGAGTTTCATATCTCACCCCAAGAAGTACACCCAAGAGTTTCCAAGTTGCACTAGGGTTTGAGGGATCAGTTCTAGTGGCCCGGTATGAAGTGGGAAGTGGGAGAGATTGTGTAAATGTGCATGGTGTGCCATCAAGTGAAGGCTGAGAACCATGTTCTTAGTTTTTTGTTGCAGCCCCTAGATTCCCCCAAGTAGAAGTGGGATGTAATCATTATGGATTTACTCATAGGATTACTTAGGTTGGATGTGATGCTATTTGGGTAGTAATTGATCAGTAGATGAAATCAGCTCACTTATTAACGATCAAGGAGTCAAGTGGAGGGGATACCTCAGCACATAGATATGTATATGTGGTGGTGCAGCTAAATGGGGTACTGAAATCCATCATCTCGGGTTGGGATACATGTTTTACATCACAAGTCTGGAGGGGATTGCAGCATTCCTTTGGCATCTGGTCACGCTTTAAGACTTCCATTCACCCTTAGACTGATGGAAAAACTATGAGGACCATCCAGATATTGAGGACATGTTACAAGAATGTGTTTTGGACTTTAGTGGGTCTTGGGTGTGACATTTTTTGTTTTTATTGTTCCTTTAATATAATAGTTATCACTCTTCCAATGACATGGCTAAGTTTGATGCCTTGTGCAGAAGGCTGTTTTGTTCACCCTTATGCTGGATGAATGTTGGGGATGCAACTGTTCTTGGAACAAATGCAGTGTAAATAATTGGAGAGAAGGTGTATCATATCCATGATAGGATGAAGGAAATAATAGACTATAATAATTCATATTCTGATCACAGGAGAAGGCCTTTGGATTTTGATGTTACAGACCACATGTTCTTAAAGGTTTCACCTTGAGGTGAGAAACAATGGTTCGATAGAGGGAGTAAGATTTATCCTAGGTTCATCAGACCCTTCAATGTGTTGGTATGATTTATAAATGTGGAATATCAACTCATATGTCCACCGCATTAGGGGGGAACCCATGGAATCTTTCATTTCTCCCAAATGCTTTGGTATCTTCATGATGAATCCCATGTCATTGATTGGGGAGTGTTAGATATCATGGAGGACGTAATGTTTGTGTAATGACCATTGGATATCTAGGATCATCAGGAGAATCTATTTCATGGAAGGACCTTTCCATTTCTTCATGTTTTGTAGAGGCATGGTGGTCTGGAGGAGAGTTATTGGGAGTGAGAGTCCCATATGCATTCCCAGTACATAATGTTTTTTGATTTTTTTCTCATGTGTTCTACATTGTGATGTAATGATTGAACCTTTTTTCTTATGAGATGAGTTTCCTCATTTTCACATGATGCATAATAAATTCCAAACATATGATGAGTGGAGGACTTGATCCATAATAAATATTCATTAATGTGGATACAATTATACCCGTGTGGGTGACTCAGTGCAGCCAAAAGTTGATAGTATTTTGAGATGGGGGAAGGTGTTCCCTGATTCATATGATCATGTGGTGTGATATCGGTGGTTGTGTGGTATGTCTTGCAGTTTTTTAGGTTTACATATGTAGGGTGTGTGTTCTTGTATGTTGAGGTTTCACTCCAGCAACACAAGTTGGTTCTTCCTTTAGAGGTATCTTACGTGGTGGTAATAATGACCCCTCTTTCTCCTAGGTTAGTTTTCAGTTCTCAAGGGTGATAATAGTTTGAGATTTATCTAATTTAACATCCCAGACCACTATTCTCCATTACATTGTAAACATTTAGTGTTTGAGGTGTTATAGAAATCAATGGTATCTCATTTTATGATTTTTCTATTTTTTCTTGTTTTTCCATCAGGATTGGTGACTTAGGGAGTATGTGTCAGTGAGTCAAAGAATTAGTCTCGGTGAGTTAGGGAATCAGTGTCAGTGAGTCACATCATTGATGAGTTAAGAATCGGTAGGTCCCATCAGTGACTCACCCATCATTGAATCATTGTTTGTGTCAGTGACTCATTGTCTATATCAGTGACTTGTTGTTGGTGTCCACTAGTAACCCATCATTATATCAATTGTAGTTTTTCTAGTTTCACCCCTCTTACAATTTATTTGAAATAAATTGAGATTCTAGCCTTGTTGAAAAAATTTTAAAAGAGTTTCAATGGATATTAATTATATCTTCAATATCTTAAGTCTCTTGGGACTTTGATATATTCAAGCTGTATAATATTGAACACGATCCCCCACTAATGACTTTTGAAACGATTTTTCATTCTGTTGATATAGATTTTGGATTTAGATTCTAAATCTGAGGTACTCCCCTCTCTTTTATAATGATGCACCTAGAGCCTTCCGTTCCTGTGGTGTTTGAGTTTTCCTTAGAGTGTTTCCTTGTAATTTTTATAATACTCATGCAAGGTGGACTTTTGGTTGCATGTTGTTCTAGGTAGGGATTTACTTCATCTATATTATAATTATATATCCTGTACGGTGGGCGTAGTAAAGTTATTTTGGGTAAAACAATCAAATCCATTATTTTAAATATAAATTATAATATAATGTTGATAATGGTTTAGGGTGAATTGATGTTGATCACCTATTTTATTTGTTATATTTGTTGATGATGTGATTTGTTCTGGTCATGTGGCTTCTAAAAATCATTGTCATTTTTTGTATTTTCCTGCGCCTGGGTGATGATTTATAACTTTTGTTGTTTCCTTCAGAATAATTTCTATAAGTATCAATCTGATTAATCACATATACCAAGGTAAATGGAATGGATTCCCCAAGATGAAACCCCTTATATGATTAACCCTCATTATCAAAGTTGAATTTAAATAATCGTTGGCCAAATATGAATTCACCATTTTTGATAGGTGTAACTATGTGTATGGGTCTATACTAGTGGTGTGATGGTATTTCATTTTGAGATATTTTTTGATTGTTTAATAGATGGACTTGTTTTGTAGTCACATGGCTTCTGGGTAGTGGATAGGCATCATGGCTGCAGGTCTGGGCTATGTTATGATTTTGTGTTTATGGGTGTTCTATGTGTGGTGTTGTTGTGAAATGGTGCTGCTAGTTTTGGTTATGAGAGTAAGAATAATGAGGGATAAATTTTATGAATGATGTTTTTAGTGTCAAAATAATAATGGGTGTTAAATGGAGAGGAATAATGAAGTGGGGTTTTCTCTATGTGTTTTATTAAATGGAGTGTTTATTAGCTTTTAACTTTATAAGAATGGTTTCCAATGTTGTTATTGTTAGTTTTCTGGGTAGGGATGGAATATGTTAATGAATTAATTGTTAAATTCATAATGTGAATATGTTAAATTAATTAGCTAGGAGTATAGGTGGACTTTTAGAAGTGACCGTTGTTCATGGTTATATGTGTATTTAGAGTTGGATGTAAGGGAAATTTTTGTGTGGGATGGTAGGTTTTTCTAAAAGCCAAAGCTTCAACAATGTGTTTTCTACCAATATAAATATTTTTTATTCCTTGATATTTCTACACGCAACCCACCCATGTTGAGAACTATATGCTAAAAACCCTCATTTCTATGGGGGAGGGTGTCTCTGCCCACATCTCAATGGGAGGATGGATGGATGTTTATTGGATCTTAACTGCTCTTTCTTCCAGGAATTTACCACCCAAGACTCTTCAGGCATGTTTTTATGTCTTGAGGTTTGTTTCTAGATCTACTGTACCAGTTGTGTGAGAGGTGGTTTGATTCCAAAGTGTCTTCAGGATATGGCCCATCTGTTTTTTGATAGGATGTGGTATGTGTGAGGCCGAGGAGTCTGCGGGTAAGATTACAGTGTGGTATTTGTCTAGGTGTCTACAGGTAGGATGTGGGTTTCCTGTGGCCAAATTATGGGTAAGCGGGATGTGATAATGGGTCATGTAGAAGAGGTAGATGCGTTAGGATGATATAGTTATCTAGTTGTAAAAGGGTGCGGCGTGCCAAAATATCTATGTGCTTATTATATTACATTAATCTACATTATTTATTTTGTGAGTGTTTCTTGGGGAGGATAGGGTGGATAGTATACGGGGTTAGGTTCTATTGAATTTATTCTCTTTTCTCATAGGGGTATTAGTATGATTTTCCCACTTCTTCATTAAGGAAGTTTTTTTCCCTAATTAGCATACTTCTATTTTCAACATACGTACATAAAAATATTTTCAGGTTTCTAGAAATATTACACAGACCGTGATAGACCTTATGAGCTTAGATGTTGGGGATAGTTTTTTGTGTCACTACATAGTATTATTTTAGTCCTTACCTTGGAGTTTTCTTTGAATTTTTAGCAGTTTTACATTAAGTATGAATGTGGGATAGATTTGGGTTTCTTTATATATATTTCTATGTTGGAGTTGTTTTAGGTTTTTATATCTTATAACCCGATCTTAATGAATATAAAAAGAGTTAATGTCTCCAATTTTTGTGATATTTCTATAACCTTGGTGCTGGACTCTACCCCGAGGCCTGTTGGAGGGGGTACTGGGGGGGTCATTATCTCTCCTTCATCTTGAAGAAGGAATATCTAAACATATTATTTTCCCTTCCCTCATCTTGTATAAGGAACGTAGTGAAAAAAGGGGAATGTAAAGTGTAGTTAAATAAAATAGACCAGAATACAAGCCCACCAAAAGAAAGAGAATGTAAACTAAAAATTCAAACCTTTAAAAAAGGTATTGAGACTGCTTTTGAAGAAATAAGAGCCCCTAAACCTATCTCAACTCACAAAGAACCACCGGGTCTTGGTACGAGTCATGTTCCTCCTAGGACTCGGTCAAATGGTTTCCTAACTACACATGATACGACACATGTGAGCAATTCCCGTACGGGGGTGAGTATAACAATACTCAATAGGACACCCCGAAACCACGAAGAAATTCACTAAGTAAAGTTATTTTCATCTCTACACCAATATGTGTATAAATTAAATACAAAAATATATCCATATATACTCATACCTATACCCTTAGTCTATAGGTATTTTGCAACTACCATATATCCACACTAGACATTAAGTATGAAGATTCCACAAAGAAATCATATGATTGCACATCGTCCTGAGTTTGATAGCACTGAGGAAATCCTTCTAATAGGATAATATCATCAAAAACCATCTTGAGAGAGATAATTTGATAGATCTAAAGAGAGAAGATGATACACTAGCTCTAGGAGAACCAATTCCATGAGTGGGGAAGATCACAATACACATATGAGGATCACTACTAGGGCCATGGCCAATACTATGACTCGTCCATATTCACATTCTATCTTTTGGACCAACATTCAGTATTATTTGTCATTTTGATAACATGAATCTTACTAGGTCACAAGAATTCATAGATGATCCTTCTCTGGGCCTCTTACATGGGACTCCCAACTTTATACAGAAATTCCTTCTGAAGTGGGTCATACTCCAATGGATAGAAATGATACCAACTGACAATCAGGGGAATGAACAAGGAGTAACAACCCAAATGAATCTTTTCCCTGATATAATGTAAACAAGAGATGAATCCATTTAGAGAATAGAACATAGTGTGTAGAAGGGTCACAAATCATGTCTTCTAACCCTCAGTACTACGAGTGTTTAATTGGACATGTTATCAAAACATGTCATGTAGAAAAGGTATACATAACATGTAGAAAATCTCAAATGTTGTGTCCTACTATCTGGGTTCCACCAGGGTAATCTGGCTATGCGCTAGTACATGGTGTTAAACCCTGTACTAGTACATGGGGTAGCCCATGTATATGTTCTGTGTCTGGCTTTGTTGTTGGGTATGCATCATATAGTTCAATTGTGTACTCCAACCCATGTATGTGTTACTCCTATGATATAGACTAAGGCTCAAGGAAGCTCCCAAACACCGTGTGATAAATGTCACATGTTGTGTGACACTTTACTACCTTTTTGTACCCTAGCATCCACTAAGGGTCCCCACACAACGTGTAATCACATATTACACGATGTGTAATGCGGAATTTTCTAGAATCCATGGTTCGTGTTCTGGTCACCTATAATACTTGTTCGGCCTTCATTTCAGTCATTCCTTTCCTAGAAAATGATGTTCTAGAAATGTTTGGTCACAATTTTACCCTAATAGTTCATCTTTTCTTCATATCTGGTCGCAAAATGAATTAAAATGGGGTCATTTCTCATTCCCCTAAAGAACATCAAAGAACGCAAATTCGGGGATCCACTATTGTCTGAAACACTTCATGTGTATCTTAACACCTTATTCGTGTGATTGTAAAACCAGAACAATGATATCAGATCATTTCACCATGAATTGGGTTCCTAAAGATTGATTGATCTGTATGCATCGAGTCATGGGACAAGAGAATAATTCCTTTCCCGAATGATGAACGATGGGAGAAAAGAATAAATATAACAAGAGGAACAGACATTTATCAATGTTCTTTTGGATCATGATTTTTCCATTAGAACAAATATTCATCAAATAATTACAAGATCAACTCCAAATAATATCACACATAAGTAAAACTATCTCAAAATAATGATCTAACCACAGATCAAACTATTCGTTGGGTGGTTCACGTTCATCATCAAATTCAATAATGGGGAAGCAAATCCAAAATAATTCAACCAACCTTTAATTTGGATCACTTTCTAATGATTTGCATTCATTTTTTCACCATCAATGGTGAGATCCATCATGAATTATTTTTTTATATCATCAATTTTTGATTTCTCCTCTGTTTTCTTGAGATCTTTCTCTAAATCACTCCCTATCAATTCTTTGTTGTTTAGAGGGTTATGAGTATAACACTGATATTTCTACATAAGGATATTTTTAATTGTAATTGTTTCTAGTTCAATAAGATAAATTATCATTAAATAATTTAATGATGATTATGCCCTTTTGGGTTTCTCAATAAAAGACCGACCATAAATAATATTAATTTACACCTAGTTACAACACCCAATTACAAACTCAGTGGTCTCAAATTTCGATTCCATTTTACCATTAATGATTTATTATAATTTGAGAAATAAAATAATTTTATTTTATTATTTTATTTATGTTAACATCCAAAAACAATCTTTCAGAGCTAACATGCACTGACCAATGTTGGGCATATACAATGGTAAAGTTGCTGGTATGAACACAAAAGTACACTTGTGTTTCTGATCTGGGCACTTTTTTATAAGATATTCCCCTTTTTTAGGAAAATTTCACATGCACATTATATACAACTGAACATTTTCCAGTGAATCATTCTAAGTAAAACAGGTTCCAAAATCACACGCTATCGTTGAACCTGGTCTGGAAATTTTTCCAAATAATTTCGAAAAATATAATCCGGAAAATATGATTAATTATATACCCCAACCAAAGTGATTTATGTCCGCAAAAATCCAAAAACAATACTTATCAAAAAGACATGGGAACTAGGCACAAATATGAGCCTCCCAATCCCACCTGATCTCTTGGAGATTCACGTGATGCCACAAGACACGTACTAATGGAATTGACCACTGGAAAAGGATCCTTTCATGCAGATCCTCAATCTCTATTGTGTACACAAAAAATGTCACTCCATCATCAATGTACAATGCACCCTAATTGATGATGTGTAATGTGTCATGCCCATACCTCCTCTGCTACGACACATGGAAGACAACGTGTTCCCGGTGCAACATTAGGGGTAGAGCTAAAAGAAATTCCATATTTATGACTCTATGAAGTATCATTAAAGGTCTAATATACCTCAGAGATAACTTGTCACCCCGACCAAATCTCGACAACCCTTATAGAGGTGAGACCCGAAGGAACACATGGTCTCCTTCCTTTAAATCCAACGGTATCCACTACCTATCAGCACAAGATTTTTGATAGCTTTTTGTAGTCTTCATCTGCTCCATAATGATCATCACCTTCTTTAATGTAGCTCGCTCCATCTCTGGGCCCATAAGTGCTGACTCTCCGGGGTTAGTCAAACAAATTAGTGATTGATAGGGTTAGCTGTAAAAAGCCTCAAACAGAATCATACCAATGGTAGTAGATGTATCTGTATGTGAACTCCAAAAGAGGTAGCTGATCCTCCCAACAATGCTCAATTCTAACATGCAGGCCTACAACATGTCCTCCCAGGACCTTAATGGTCTACTCTGTCTGGTGGTCTATTTGTGGATAATAAGTCATGATCAAGTTCAATTGGGTCCCCAATACTTAATATAATCCATTGCACAATAGGAATGTGAAACGAGCATCATGATATGAAACTATTTTCAATGGAACTCCAATGATATGGACTATCTTCTAAATTTAGTGTTTTCCCAAGCTCTCTACTAAACACTCATCTTTGGTACCTAGGAAGTGGGCCAACAAGGTGAGTTGGTAAATGATCACCCATATGGAATCATTTCCCCTCGAAGTACATGATAAAATATTCATTAGGTCCATCAATATTTCATCCCACTTCTATTCCAGAATGTCATGTGGTTGAGCTAAACCCGTTGGAACCTAGTGCACATCCTTCACATACAGGCATGTAATGCATCATGAAACAAAATCCACCACTGCCTTCTTCATCCTTATCCACAAAAACTGAAATCGGAGGTCTTGGTAAATCCTTTTCATAGTAGGGTGTACTACCACAAGGGATGGATGAAACTGCCATAGGAAATACTCACGTAATGTCACTTGTTTTATCATGCATCCTCTAAAGAGAACAATGTTTTACCCACTGTGTGAATATCCATCAAGAAGATTCCCTATGCACATATGAGCATGTAGGGAGTTGTAGTTGGTATCCCCAAGATGGGCCTCTCAGAAACGTTGTAAGGGTTGAGTGAGACAACCATAAAATAGAGGTAATTTTCATCCATCTTCGCCCACAAAGGATTACCATAATGATGATAACTTCTCTAAAGAATCATTCCACAACTTTGAACTTTATCTCCTTATGAGAGATCCTTCCACTACGTTCCCCTTAACGGGATTATAAAATATCATAATGTAATAGTCATAGAGGAACTATAACCATCATCTTTGTCTCATGTTTAGATCCTTATGAGAGAATATATAGTTGACACTCTTGTGATCAGAGTAGATGATAAACAGCTCTCCTATCAGGTAGTGTCACCATATCTTCAATGTGAAAACTATCACTTCCAACTCAGGATCATGGGTCATGTAGTTATTCTCATTTTTCCTCAAATGGCGTGAGAAATTTGAAATCACCACATTCCTCTAGACTAGAACACAACTAGGTCTGGTCCCTGATGAATCACAGAACACTACATCATAGACACCCTTTTCCAGCAATCTCAAGATTGGGGTACTCGTCTAAATCTTACTCAACTACTGAAATCATTGACATAAGGTCAAATTTTGAGAACCATTGTGACCCTCTAAATAACACAGTGTGCTCATTGGTAGTGTATACTCATTCCCCATGGTCACTTGGTTTATGTGACGAAAACCCACACACAACCTTAATCTCTTGTCTTCCTTTTTTGAAAAAAAACTAGGGTCACCTAGGGTGAAACACTGCCTCTTATTAAAACCTTCCTCTACTAGTCCACCAATTACATCCTCCTCCCTCAAAGAACTACATGAGTCATCTGATATGATGGTTCTGATATCAGTGTTTTCATGGGGTGTAAAACAATCAAAATGTTTATCTCTTAATGGGGAGGTAATCCTAGACATCTTTAGGAATGATGTCCTCATACTCTTCTAATACTACTGGGAACAGATTGATCATAGGATCTACATATCTATGGGTAAGGCTAGCCAACTCTTGAGTTTTCAGTTGCACCCTCCTATGCATGAGTCCATTCTGCACTGCTTTGGATTCCTTTTCTCTAACAAAGGAAAACATCATTCCATCGCTGCAGATATATCGTACCCTTAAACAAAGATAGTCAGTATGGGAATAGACCAAAGATAACCAATTGATTAAAATAATGATCTCATAAGGCCTCGATGCTGCCAACAAGAGCTTCCAACTGAATATCTCTCCTTCAAAGATTAAGTCACACTATTAGAATATGTTTTTCCTTTGAGTCTCATCTAGTAGGTTTCTCCATGTGTATGGATTTAGTCAATGGTCTAATTGAAATCTCAAGGTCTAGTATAGGATTTATGACAAGAAAATTATTACAACTATCTGTGTCAATCAATACAGAAGCTAATGTATAGAAGACAAATATTGTACCAAGAATCATTCATGGATCCTCTAGGTCGTATGCCTTGTTTGCATGCAGATATCCCCAACCATGTCCTATAGCTCTCTGATCCTTGTGCGGACTACCAGGGGTGGTGTAGGTAACATTTTGAAATGTCTTCCACTTCCAATTTTTCTCCCAACTCCTTTTCCACGTCTTCTACCATGTGGATCTTCTTGTCCCCATTTTCCACCTAACTCGGATGCCCATCCACTATCATCCTCTCATCATCTCAATGGGTTGGATAATCCCTAGACATATGTCCCATACTACAACAAGAATAACATCTACTTACTCTAAGATAACTGGACCAACCATGTGATTCATGAATTATAGAATCACTCTTTTGTGTCTTCCTCTAATTAAGTATCCCACTTCTCTGGTTCTGAGGAAAATTTCAGCTTCTCATTGCCGAGGTATGTACTTCTGTTTTCCAGGTACGGACTAACACTGACTGTATCAACCCATCCCTGGAACTCTAAACCACTAAAGGCTACTCTATCACCCCCGTATAGATAGGAATTCACATTAGGGATAAACTGAATCATATGTCAATGGACATACCTTCCTCGAAGGTCTGAGTCCTATAGAGTTGATCACGTGTCATATCAATTGAGTTCCTGTAGAGGAAAGTATGCCTTGATGAATACTCAGACACTTAAATTTCATCCTTTCAGACTGTAGATGCTCATGGATATATATAACCCAAAACTTATAGGGTGATAACTCCTCTATAAAATGCCCCCACAAACTTTTCCTACGAAAGGTTTCCCTCATTATATGATCGAGTAACTAAACCCCACTATTACCCTATTGATCCAAAGAGAAGGCTCACCACCAGAACCACCATATGATCTACTGGTGTCTTGACCAGATAAAAAAACATGGTTCACCACCTCAAACCAGTCTTCTACAGCCTATGTGTCAGGCCCACCTCAAAACCTGAGGTGTCTCTACTTTTGAAACTCATGATGCATGCTATGCATGTGCTCTTCATCCAATTGTATGTTCTACTCTATAGGTGGGTGTATGGATAGTGCACCACATAGAGTTAAACTCTAGGGAACTAATCCATTTATTGAATCCTTTTCACTAAGGGGGTTATCCTCATGCTCATGATGTTGAATCCATGCTGGTATGTGTTGCGGAGACATCCTAAAAGGGAACAAGATGTACCCCAGCCATTGAGTTTATCTAGAGATATGAATCGAGAAGGAAATGAAAACCACAACCCATTACTATAAGATTCATATACCATTATTGTTTATATGAAAAATGTGTTCTCATGTACAGAGTCTAAAAGCATGTTATCAATGTCCAGGAGTATGGATACATCAGCTACCACACCAAAAATGGATTCCCTAGCTTGAAATCCAAACACGAAACACATAACATTATTTCCTAATACCAATATGCCAGACTCTCAGTCCTAATGTAGAACTGATCACCTTTGATACCACTCTTTCAGGACCCGTCTGAGTGGGACCCATTCTCCGACTCCCCAAGCTCGCCACTTACAGACAAGGGGCTAGTGAGTAGCACCAAGAATGGATATCACTAACATCAGATGCATTTACATATTACATGTACACACACACATCTCCAAGCCCAAAAATACTGAAACATAAAAACCACTAAGAAAAAATTCATTCATACCACTAAACCCAAACAACAAAGTACAATAGGGAATGTAATGTGTAGTAATGTAAATGAGGCCAGGATATCTTCCCACCAAAAAAAGATTATGTAAACTATAAATTCTAACCTGTTAAACAAAAAGGTACATGGATAGCTTCTTGATGGAATTGGAACACCTAAGCCTATCTAAACTCACAAAGCACCACATGGTCCTAGTCCAAGTCTACACCTATCACAGACTCTATCAAAAGTTCACAACTCTTCAAATGTCATGACACATGAATTAAAACTACCATGCGGGGGTGAATATAAAAATACTCAATAGGATACCCCTAAACAACAATGAAATAAACAAAGTAATTGTACAATCATATATACACAAGTATGTGTCCATAGTTGATATAACAAAGATATCCAGATATACTCTTAACCAAAACTATAGTCTTGAGGTAAGTCCCATCTATTTAATACTAACATAGGAGATTCAGTCTAATGATCCACAAAGCACTTATCTGTGAGCACATACTCATGAGCCAGATAACACTGGCGGAATCTTCCTAAGAGGGTCTTCTCATCATAACCTATCATGAGAGAGATACATTGATATATATAATGAGAGAATATGATACATTGACTCTAAGAGAACCTAATCTATGAGTGGTGTAGATCACGATTCATTGATGAGGATCACTATCTGGGAAATGGTGTATACCATGACTCATCCTAATACACCTTATACGTAGAGAACAGACATATTTTATGATTGTTCACATTGATAAACTAACTCTACCTAGGGAACAAGAATGGATTGGGGATCATACTCTGAGCCTCTCAGAGGGGACTCTCGACTCTATCTAGATAGTCTTGGTGAACGGGGCCATACTCATGGAGATAATAAATGATGCAAACCAACCTTTAAGGGAATGATCAAGACGCACCATCCCAAATGAAACTTATCCATGATATGTTGGAAATTGATATCAAGACATTTAGAAAATATTACATGGCGTGTAGAAGGTCACACACAGTGCCTCTTGGCCATGGCTACTACCTGTGTTCAATGACAATTGTCAATAGAACATGCCATGTATAAGTGGTATATACGGTTTGTAGAAAGTCTCTCAGGATGTTTCCTACTATCCAGGGTCTACCCATGTACATTGGTTGTGTTCTAGTACATGGTGTCAACCCTTGTTACCCTGCATGTGTACGAGTATAAGAGGTAGCCCAGGTATATGGCCTTTGTCTAGTCGTGTGGTGAGGTGCACACTATATAGGCATGTCATGCACTCCACCCTTTGTATGTGTAAATCCCAAGAAATACGTCGAGTCTCAGGGTATATCCCACACCCTGTGTAATAGGTGTCACATGTTGTGTGATACTTTACTACCTTTTAAAACTCTAGCTTACACTGAGGGGCCCTACATATCATGTAATCTTAGATTACACACCGATTAGTACAAGATTTTGTAGAATACCTGGTTCACACTTCGATTGTCTTCTCCACTTCTCTAGTCACCTTTCCAAATAGACCATTCCATGAAACTCATTATCCAGCCACATTTGTTCATGCCATTATCTAGAAAATGTGTTTTTCTCTTCTGATACGGCCACATAACAAATTAAAAAGGGTTTGTTCTTTGTTCCACAGAATAACATCAATGAATATGGATTTGGGGATCCGTTATCCTCTAAATCTCTCTATGTCTGACTTCGCACCTCCTTCATGCCACGCTAATCCCAGATCTATGAGATCAGACTATTTCACTAAGAATCATGTTCGTAATGAATGATTGATCAAGATATGTCGATTCCTGGGACTAGAAAAGAATGCTCATGATGAATGATGAATGGGGGGTCAAAAAATAAATCAATCAAGAGGAACATACATCTATCATTTTATATGTTGGTCACAATTAAATTGTATTATATGGACAGTCCAATTATTCAACAAATATTCACAAGATAAAATCCCCAAAAAACACTTATATAAATAAAACCCATCACGCAAGAATGATCAAACCACAGATCAACAGGTTCTTTTGTTGGTCTAAAATCATAATTGAATTCATGAACCAGGAATGAATTCCAAAATAATGAATGCTATCTTTAGTTTTTATTTATCACTGACGAATGTCGGTCAGTGCATCACTTTCATTCGTATGATCTGCAAAAAATGGAGTTCTTCGATCGTCAAACTGTGATTCCATCAACATTTACATAAGATATTTCTCCAAATCTATACATATAAATTATTTTGAATTCTCAGTGTTATGTGGATAAACCTGAAATTTTTGAATAGTTATATTTTTTTAGGGAATCGTCGCAGCATCAATAAAATAATTTATCCTTAATTTATTTAATGTCAATTATGTACTTTTCATGTTTTCTATAGAAGTCCTGCACCATCTAATGTTTAGTCACACCTAGGTAGAATACACCATTAAAAAGTCAAAAGTGGTATTTTATGTCCAATTTGTTTTACCATTCATGGGTTATTAGAATTTTAAAATAAAATTATTTTAATTCGGTTTACGTTTGAAATCTATCATCTTCAATCGACCCATGCAGGTCTATATTAAAACTCAAATAAGGTAAATATTCTACTAATCCTAACTAATTAGTGCCCTTAGATTTCTATTCCAGGATCCTGTTTAGGAGCTACAAAACCTTTTTAGAAAAACTCCTTGAATGCTTTGTTAAAAATAGAAATTTTTGAATGAATCATTCTGTGCATACTAGGCCTCTGAATTTTCAGTCATCTCAGCACCTTATTTTAGTGTTTTCCCAAATAATTGTAAAAAAAATATCAGAAAAATCTGATTCATTACAAGATAAGTCATTTGGGACTTGCGTTTAAGTATTATTCCCATTTTAACCATAATGATAGATTAAAATTTTACTAAATTTTAATCACATTCATTAAATAATTTTGGGTAAAAATATATTTTTATATTACTAGACTATAAATATTATACATATTACAAAATATTATGTATGTTTTTTTAAATTCAACTAAAATAGGAAGAATTTTTTTGTTTAAATCTAATCTTGTTCTGAGAAAATGAGTTTTGAAAGTGAATTTTTTTAAAATTACATTCTTGTTTTATATATAAATTCGAAAATTCCCAACACACCTTTTCATAGTTGATAGACATAGGAACATCTATTATAGTTCTTAATCCAATTATAGTGTCTATAAAAGGTTGTAATTATAGGAAACCAATCACTCATTCCTTTACCAAAACGTTTATGCCCTTTTCCTATACATTTCCCCATCCTTAATATTATCCTTTGAGACAGAACACGACATATTCTTAGAAATATTCATTGATATCTCACTAATTTATTTCTTATCCTACCATCCAATGGATGAATAAACCTACACTTTGATACCAAATTAAATTTACCATGATTAACGTACATAAAAATTACATAGTTTTTGAATAATACATAATACATTACACCAAAATATGGCCAAATAATATATTAGTTTAGTGACTTCGGAAACATATAAATGTAAATGACATTACAGAAGTGAGATAAATTACCTTTTAGTAGGATCTCCAGGACTAGAAACCCTCTATTAAAATTATTAATTAATTATATATTGATAACATGGGGAAAGAAACTATAAAAGGGTTGATCTTAGATGCTCATTAAGGGGGGAAATGGAGATATTTAAGATTTTACATGAGCATAATTGTATTAAAACATTATAATAACATTATAAGATCATACACTACATATCGAAGAACATAAACATGAATCATGGCATAAATATCATCAGTTCATAAGACATAAATCATAAGGGAAATGAGATCTTAATCAATGAAATAAAAATATAAGAATAAGAATTGAATTGTGGAATACAAATAAACATATAATATCATTCTCTATTATTCAAGAAACATTTGTAGACCTTATTAGTGAAATTTATAGTGACTGAATTAACTAGGAAAAACACACAACTATCCCTAGTAATATTATATTTATTTTAAGGGACCATTTTTACCGATTATTCCATAGTGGATTGAGTTTCACCATCTTCCCATAGTGGATTGGGTTTCCCAATCAACACATAGTTGATCGGGTTTCCCCATATTCCTATAGTGGTTTAGGATTCCTACTATACTTATAGTGGATAAGTTTTTCCCAAATTCTCATACTAGATTTGGTTTCCCCATCATCCCATAAGGGATTTGGTTTCCATATCTTCTCATTGTGTATCAGTTTTCCCCTCATCAACAATGGATTAAGCCCTTAAACTTGATTTCAATCAAAATATAATGAGATAAAAATAATTTCCTAATGTATTATATGTATATTTAAGTGCCACCCATCTCAAAGTAAAATCATAAATACATGTGGAAGATGATCATAAAAAATCATATCAAACCCCATAAAATGTAATAGGTATCATAAACATTTAATCACGTCATAACCTTTGGAAAATATTGACAGGTTTCCAAATAATTTTATCACATTATAACCTATTAAAAGAATAAATTTTATTATGAATATATCCCATGAAAGATAAATGTTTTTCAGAAACATATTACCCATGAAAGTGAAATGGGTTTCATCAAAATTAATCCATCAAAACATAAACCATTCATAAAAATAATACGGATTTAACCATTGGATAATTTCATAGAAAGGAATGAAAAACGAAAAAATAAGTCATATTATATGTATTTTTTATTGTAAATATCCATTTAAAAACATTTCATGATGAAAATATCATTTCTTCATTATGAAGAAATGCTTTTAAAATAGAAATCGTTTTGAAAGGATTTTTCATTGAATAGAAAAACTGGAATCTAGAAAACATTAGAGAACCATTATAGTTGAAAAAATATAAAAGAAGCTTGAAAACATTTATAAAACTATTTATTTGAAAATGAATCTTAGAAACATGTTTGAAAACCATTTATTGTAAAAAAAATTAAAACATATAATTTAATATTAAATATGTCTTCAAAATCATTTCATTAAAAACACTTTGAAATGATAATAAAATCATGAAATATTTTTGAAAACCATTTCCCTATAAAAACATTTAATACATATAAAAAAATTATTTAATCTTTTTAAACAAGTTTTAAATCTTAATAAAATTTTCAAAACCTTTTTTATAAAAAACAGTTTTGAATGAATATAGATTTTCATATGAAGAGAGAGGTAAATTTAGACTTTCTTAAAAAAAATATCTTAATTTAATTATGTACCAAATTATGGAATATTTGTAACAATATGTGATAATATCATGAATAAACATAAAAAAAATTTATGCGGTTTATTCAGATATGTATTATATGATTTCATCAATGGAAGCATGATCCTAAATAATCGTGATAAATGATGTAAATATTTCAATAAAAACATACCATTTGATAACATCTAATTATGGTACCAATGTTAGAAAATTAAGTTAAATTAATATTAATGTATCATTTTATGAATTTGGTTTTATATATAACATTTCAAAGGGATGTATATACATCTTGTAAAATAATGTAGGAGCGTAACCTGGAATGTGCCTCAAAAAACGAAAATTGGGACAAAACTACTTTACCAAATTGTTATTTTTTAAAATTGAAACCCCTTGAAATAAATATAAACAAATGGATTAGTAAAAAACATAAATATATATACATATATATATATATAAGTATAATATAATATATTAATGGTTCTTAAATAGACTACATATAAGAAAAATGTGGTGAATATAGGTTGTGTTTAACAGAAAATAAATGAGACTAGAAAACCCATACCTTGTGTCTAACTTGTCACATGTGTCTTTATCTTCAAGAGTAATAAAATATTTTTATTTAGTTACTTTATTCAGAACATTTTTTTTCTATTAATTTTACACATCTATTACAATGTCATAATGTACTACTTAAATAATTGTGTATAAAATGGCAACTTTGACTAATTTCGGTTCATGTGTTAAAATGAATTTGGTTGGTCGACTATGGTTAAAGGAGTAATTATGTATAAAAATTAAATAATAATAATAATTCAAAAACTATCATATTTATACATAAATTATATGTCTAAAACCAATCATTAAATATGGTTATGAAAACAGAACCAATGTTACAATTAGGGAGATGGTAGGTCGTACATACGCATGAATAACATTCCCATTTTAAATAAAAATTAGAGAGTGAATGTAAAAAAATTTTATAAATCTATAATGATAAATATATAATAAATAACATGTTAATTAACAATATATACTTATATATTTAATTATTTTCATGTAAAATAAATGACATCGCGTCGAGGCAGCAGTAGTCTACACTTCCATAACTGATGTTATCACCTTTTTAGTGTGTGAAATGGTTAATGATGAATATGATATATTGTGTTTAGAAAATCTAATTATTTCATGAATATCATAGATATATAATTTATTTAAATTATGTTTTTTTTTCAAACCATCATTTGTATTTTCTATGTATAGTGTGAACGAATCCCAAAACATTGAGGAGGTGGTGGTCAAATCTTCCACAAACAAAAAATGGAAAGAATGAAGGTATGTGTTATATTAAAATTAAAAAAATAATATAAATTAAATATAATATATATTAAGTAAAAATACTGTGAACATAATAATTCGAAAACATGATAGGTGGTAATGGAAAACGAACAACATTAATTCGTGAGATAATAGTTCACTATACACAAGAACAGTATGTTTGTTACCCATTTGAAGGAATTGTGAGTAAGTTTAGGGAAAAATCTTATAATTACACATCTAAGTGTATTTATGATACAAATGATATTATTTAATAATATAATAATAATATTTTAGTGGGTGGATAAAGAAAGAAGGATTATAGGATGAATGTAGGAATTTTTAGAAGTGAGTTGCAATGATATTGGCCGAACATAATTGGGTTGGTAGGTGTCGGGAAAGGGGAGTGTTAGTTGCCTTTTCTAATGGAGGGTGGAGACACACTTGGATTTTTTGAAAAAAAGTTTTGTGCACCCTCGTTTTTAACATAACCAATGTCATCAAAAACCAATATAAATCAATAATTTGAGGTTTAGAGCAGAAATATGGACATTTTATTTTTTTGGACATTTTTTTATGTCACTTTAACCTTTACATTTAATGTTTATTCCCTTGTAAAACTTAGTAATACCTTAATCGCTATAATTAATTTTATAACATTCACTAAAACTACTTGTCAAAACATAAGTTGGTCTTATTATAATAAAAATTATAAAAATATTTAAATAATTTGTTTCCATTTTTTCAAAATTCAATACTCATAAGAGTGAAATTTATGTTTAATGCTAATCCCATAGACATGGTGAAAAAGTAGGGTTTTAAACAAATAAAGATCAAATGTTCCTTAAGTCATTATTTCTAAATTCAATATAAAAATTATTCTAATGAACTAACATGGATTCATATATTAATAATTTATATATTTTTACATTAGAACAAAATTAAAATATAATTTAACTATATAAATAAATTAGGCTAAAAAGTATTTTTGTATTAAAATTCAGTGATTATCAGTGTACATCAAAAAAATGACACTCCTCGAAAAAATACCAAAAAATTCACATGAAGTAAATTATGAAATTTTAATTTCAAAAATAAAGATTATTTGATAAATAAAAATGTAAATTTTTCACAAATTAGATTTAAAATGTGTTCGCCATTAGAAGGTTGTAAAATTATATTGATGTAAAAGAAATCTTTTTTTAATAATATTTGATTTATTCATATTTTATACTTATAAAATAAATTTTATGAGTATAAAAAATAATTATTTAATATATAATATAAAATATTTATTGAAAATAATAGCTAAAATTGGTTTTTATAATTTACTAAGATAGAAATTTGTTTTTATATAAAATTATTTTCTAATAAAAGTGATTTCTTTATTTTCAAATTGTTTTTTCATTCACTTATAAAAATTGATAACAAAAGGCCCCATTTTATATATATACGTAAATAATATTTTTACAATTTAATTAAATTTATTTGTAACTTTTATTTCAGTGGTATGGTGGTAGCTATATTAAAATTTTTAAAATCATATTAATAGTATATTGTAGTTTGGTAAAAAAATCGAACTTGCTTGTAAAACAAGATATCATGAGGAATTATTATTTTTTGTAATAAAATACAAAAATTGGGTTACATATACCACACGATAATATAATTGTTTTTATAGTGGATGACTATCTTTGTGTTGTGTATAATGTAGGCCAAACGTAGTTCATTAATACAAAAAACTATATTCAGTGTTGTGTGAAATGAAAATGTTCAAAAATATTAAATGAATTTAAAATAAATTTCAAAAAATATTAGTGTGTTACCATCTATGAGCATTATGTTTGGATTTATAATATGAATACTAATCTAAATTTTTTTAATCGCACATTGAAATTTCATGCTTAAATCACTCCATTTATAATAAAAAACATCATTATTGAGCAATGAACTACATTTGTTTCAACCTATACCACATCCACTATCTATGGAGTAACTTATATCATGAATCGTCATTATAATGTAGTTGAAGCTGATGTCGGGCCCTCTATTCACCCCACACTTACTAGCATTGTTTGTAATGTGTTATTTATGGCTCGAAAATGTTTTTTACAATATATTACCCATATAATAACATAGAGGTTGAAAAATTTATTTTCATCGATATTTTTATCTATTAATAACTAGGGATAAGAATTTTTTTATTATTATAATATTCACCTATAAATTGTTTCCATTTCTATTCACAATATCCTTCTGCACCTATATCATTAAAGTGAATATTTTCTAATAAATTTAATATTATTATATATATTAGGGGATGTGAGGACTACTTATCTTGGAACTCATTATAATTTATTTTCTCTTATCCATGTGGAATATAGTTTAATTTCATTATCTTTATTACTATGGTATGTCTTAACATTATTTTTACGATAAACCAAAAAAATAGAGTGCAATAGAGGATTTTAATTTTTTCTAAGGCTTAATCTTATTAAATATTCCAACCTATTGTTTAAATATCCAATCCATTATTTTTAAATTTTCATTTATTAATATTAAATACATTTATTTTTTCATTTACTAATAATGTAATACTTATTAATTTCTATATTAATATTTTGTATTAAATTCTTTTTATAGTAAATAATTATTTAATTTCAATAGTTAGTTTGTAGTAAATATTTTTTTATTTAAATGAAACATTTAATATTTTGTAATTTATATGGTAAATAAATTTAATTTTTAATATTTGTTTAATTTATACACTTAACATTATATATTTTTCCTATTTAATATATCATGTAAACCAGGTGTTTATTAGTACCAAAAAATATTACATTTTCAGTACATAAATTTTTAACATTGTTTACGGTTCCTTTATCAATCTTTTATTAGTTTCGATCAAACCACAGATTTATCAGAGACAATGATATATTATATATAGTTTCTATTTGTGAGTTATTCTTAATTAAACCTGAAAAAATGGTTACTTTTATTGGATTATTTAGTAATCATGAAAAATTGTTTTTCCAAATTTTAAAATAACCCAAAAAGGTTATGTCTCTCCTAACCAAATTGTGTAAACTCCTGGGGAACCTATTAATGGTTTTGGTGAGTCGTTTCACCAAAGATATATTATCGGTGTCCGAACTTATTTATACCCTGACATGTATAGTACCAGTAAGGGGTCGATCCACATGAAAAATGAGTTATTTTCACCAAAGATATATTATTAGTGAGTCGATTTTTGTTGATTATTTTAGATAAATAAACAATAAATTGGTTTAAGTTTATTTTAAAAAATTTCTTAACAGAATAAAAGTAAAATATAGGAAAATTGCTTATGATGTAAATGAAGATAAAAATGCGTTGGGGTTATGGATTTATGAGAAGTTTGATTTTTAAATCAAATTTATTATCAGGTTGGGTTGTTCATGATAACCCAACACTCTGGGATAAATATGTAAGAAAGTTTCCTTGGTCTGCTAAACATTATATTTTGTGCTAAAGAAACTAACTCCTTGGTCTAGTAGTTTCTGTTTAACAGATATTTATATGGATTAGTCCATTTTGAGTCGACGAATATTTTCAATGGTCATGAAATTGCCCATCGGTATTCTTCTTTTGAATACCTGAAAATTATTCCCCTTGTCCGATATAGAATTTCCAGTGATAATATGAACTGATTTAAGAAGAATAAGAAGATTTTAATAAAACAAACACATTCATAGAAACTTAATTATTATTTTAACTGAACATCTCACACAACCCCAACACACTCGGTGTTTAGTTACAAAAATAGGTAAAGGTAAACACAAGACTCTTGATACCTTATGTGATCATGCTTGGAACATCGAGGTCTAAATGACTCTTCGGTTGATGGTGGAATGAAGGTAGTACGAGAGAAGAGCATCTCTCCTAAGAAACTTCAACCCTTTTCTCAACACAATACTACCACACACTCTCCTTTGGTCTGGAGGCCTAGGCCTCCTTTTATTAAAAAAATATGTACACGGCGTGTGGACAAAGTACACACCGTGTACTTTTGTCCATGTGATTTTGCCTTTGTTTTCTATGCTTGTAGGTGGCCTAACACACCATCCTTCACTTGGAACATGGCACTGCCAGGTAGGTGAATGTACACGACGTGTAGCACTGACATACACAACATGTAGTGTAATTTTTTGGCCACCAAACCCTTTTAGGATGTTATACATTGCATTTATCAGTGGTACACGACATGCCCCCTTCTGCCAGCCACATGGGCGTGTAGACACATCTCGCCCACCAACAGCTTCTAGAATGGTATACATGACATGAATAGTTTTAACATGACATATACCAATTTCTGGTTACTTGGGTATGTACCTATCCTAGTAAATACATGTCTGGTCTTGAATGTACAAAACATGTATATAAGTACATGTCATGTAGTTGTAAATTTTTTCTCAGTTCTTCCCCGTTTTGTGTATTTTTCCATAAACCTCCTAGAAATGAACATGATCACCAAAATCAGTGTATTTTGTTCCCTTGTAGTAGTTAATTTCTGAAAATTTGGTCTTATTTTTTAATATAGTACATGAAAATGTATACAAAAATTGGGCACCTCAAACTCCCCCTTACATAGTCATTTTCCAGCCCTCATGTAAATCTCAACATCTAATTAAAATATTCTATATTTTAAAAGGATGGAATTCAGATAATCATAAATGTAAATAATATCTTAGAGGAGAAATTTTTAAAAAAATATACAAAATAATTTCAATCCAAGAGATATTCAAATCATGCCTCGTATATAATTCAGTTAACTACTTTTATCCTCTTTTAACAAATGTTTCAATATTTCAAAAATAATCAATACACTTGATGATTTACCTCACCAAAAATATGCTCAACACTCAAGATGATTTTAATCAGAGTTTTTCTTAGTCAAAGATACATAAATCCTATCCATTGGTTTGTAAGAAATCTAGTTCTCCACTTCAGAAAATTTGAATAACAAAAATCATGAGGGATTTTCAATAAAGATTATATGTTTATGTGGTAAAAGGATGGTATGTAAAGATGTGAAAATAATTCTGAGTCTTGAAAGAGGATAATAAATTCATTAAATAAAATTTCATGATATTCAATGTTAAACTCAATGTCAAAATTTCCCCAAGAAGCTTTATTAAATAATCTCATCATCACCATCTCCTTTAGTTGGGTAGGAGTCACAAACCAACAAGTAGATATAAGGCCCCTTTGTTTGCACCATTATTTTAATAAAAACACAACGGGAACCTTTCATAATTTCTAAAAATAGATTTTTAGAACCATTTTCACCCAAAATGATCGAGAGGCTCTCCCCTATAATTAATTTCATTACAATTCATGAATTTATACCATGTGTTTTCAATCCTTTATTTTGAGCTCAAATGAGTAATCATGAAAAATCATAAAAGAACTAGGGTAGGAAGGGAAATCGGTCTATAATATGGCTTCATATAAAGGATATTCATGGTATCTAGGGGCCTTATTAAGATAATAAGTAGGGTAGTTCTCATGATAAAGGGGTTTAAAAAATCTAATGCCTCTATCATTTTAATGTAATTCAAAAAAAATTAGGTTTCGAAAAAAAACATGCAAATTCTGGTATTTATGTATATTCGAAGAATATCCCAAGAAATTGGGTATTAGAAATAATATGAAAAAGGGTTTAGAATACCTCTCAATAGTGGGAAAAATAAATAAAGATACAATCAGGTCATGACATGCAGATAATTGTTTGGTGTGATCAATGTAATTATCCAAGGATTATAAGTTTCAATTAAAACTATATCAGAAATCATTTTAAAATACATAATAATAAAAATAATTAAAAAATTTTGTTTTAAAAATTTCCCATTTAATATTATTATTGAAAAATATGATTAATAAAAAAACATCCCCACATATTAAAATATATCTTCTAAAAAATGATGCCACTTAGAATGGTGAAAAGGGCAAAGAATAAAGTTGTCAAAAGATGCCCGCACATAATTAAAACAGCACGTGGTCCACCAAGTGCCCAAAAAGAGGAACAACATAAGGTGGGGACACAATAGTGGACTAGACTAAGGGGAAGTAAGGAAAGAAGGAAACTAAAAAAACAAATTAATCAAGGGAAAAATAATACTCCCCACTTGTCTAGGCGTAGAAAAACAGAATGTGATCTAATAGTGCATCCCAAAATGTGCCAGAGTACCTGAGAGGGTGGAAGAAAGATAACACTACAAGCCTACATAATAGAAAAAAGAAGAGGATATCACAAAAATATATATACAAATAAAAAAATGTGTCCAAAAACTAGTCAGGGGGTCGCCTAAGAAGAGGCATCATCTAGTATAGAACCATCCAGTAGAGAATGCTCAGGAGCTGTGGAAACTGGAGGCTCAGAATCTAGACCTGGATGGGAAGCTGGATAAGTAGGAGTCGCAGGTGCTTGACCTAGTATATGAATCTCGGCAGCCCCCTAGAATGGTAGTAGCGGTAGCTTCAGTAGTAGTAGCAGTTGGGCCCACATTATATTTGAGAAAGGAATCGGTGGCCACCATAGGAAAGGACGGTGGAGCAGCAACAGAAGGGCCATGAACATAGGCAGAGGAAGACGGTGGGGGAAAAGTGATACCATGATACTGAAGAAGAACCCCCAACATCTGCTTCAGGCAGTCTTGGCGGCTGTCGATATGAACCATGTAACACCCCGAGATTTTATGAAAAATATTCTTTTTAATTTCACTAATGTCTTGTGTTGTACGCTACACCAAAAGGAGCTTGCAAAACACACATCCTTGATTTTCCTTGCATTACACGCAATCACGACCTTCCTCGATAGTGTGTGTAGTACGCCATAACGAGTTTCACTAAACAACAATATGCTATTAAAATATTATTAAAACTAGCCGTTATGAATAGTAATAACCACTTTTTGAAATTTTGTAATTTTATTTTTCAAAATGGAATTCATTTTTGGATTCTTAATATCGAAATTAGCTTAGGGTGAAATTTTGGTGATTTTCGGATAACTTTCATATTTTGATGAATAGTGAAAATTACTAAATTTTAATTAAAAACAACTTTTTTCAATCGAAATAATTAATATTGATAAATTATTAATTTGAGTGGTTTTAAAGTATATTTAGAATATATTTTTACAATTTAATACAGTGTTGGTCATTGGATGTAATTTCACATTTACACCAGACATAAACAATTGTTAATCTTTTGATTGTTATTATCTCTTAAAAACACGCTATTTGTTGTGACAGCGGAAATTAATTATAAAATTAATTAATGAAACTTATATGTTGGGAATTTTGTAAAATAGAATTCATTTTTTAATTTGGAATATCAATTATAGCTTACGGTGAAATTTTGGCATTTTTCTGAAAAACTTCAATTTTTGATGAATAGTGAAACTACTAAGTGGTAGTTAAAAAAATTATATTTTTTTCATAAATATTAATTTTACCGCTTATGTGAATGGAATTTCAAAAATCCAAGAGACACGGTTGATGTCAGTAAGTAAAATTTGGTTCAATGAGATGAAAATATTTTTTGGTGAATAGTAACTTTTTATTTTTATTTACCACGGTTAAAAGTAAATATGGTAATTAAGGGTAAAAATGATATTAATATTACCCTAAAACATGTCCTAATCCTATTGGACAAGTTTATCTCGACCACAAACAACCTTAAGTGTAAAATATTATCATTTAGGCCCACTTGGATTAGATTAGGACATTTATTATTATTTAATTCAAAGAAGAGTTAAAAAAGTTAAAATCAATGTTTATTTACTAAAACATTTTTAATATAGGGTTATACATAATATAATTTCGACTATAAATATTAATTAGAAATCTAAAAAGATTTCCTACATAATGGTATTTTATTTGTAATTTTTATACTTTAAATAATTTATTTTATTTATGACACAACGATGATGCAGTAATTACCATTTTAAGAAAATATTAACATAATTGATGTTATAAATACCCAAATAAATGTAATTTGAGACTTTTTATGACTTACACTAATTTTATAGGTTAATATGACATGTTATTTTTGATTTAAGTAAATTGTTTCGAACTTATCATTCTGTTAGTAATTTCATAAAAATCATGTACCAAATAGTGTCAAAATTGACATAAATTAGTTTTTAAAACAAATATTATATTATTAATTGTTATTTAATTCCTAAAAATCTAAGGATCATCCAAATGACTTAGATAAGGATATATATATTAATAATAAACAACTTGGGGTTCGTTTGGGTTCATATAGTAAGTTTATTAACCATATAGTGTAAGAAAACAAAAAGACATGTTAAAAGTTAAATTATCTAACTTAGAGTTAAATCTAATTGATAAGGTTAACATAATAACCTAAACATGTCTAAATCCAATTGTATAAGAGGATGGCGACCCATACTCACTTTAGCTTCGAAATAAGACCATTTGGAACCATTATAAACCGAATTTGACCTTAATATAAAATAATATTTTGAGATTTTCCTAAGATGCCCCTCTCCTCCCTTATAAAAGGGCACCTACTCCCTCTCCTACTCACACCAATTTTAGCATTCAAGCTCGTCCAAACTCTGACCAAATCTCTTCTCCACTTCCCTAGAATCATCCGAGAGGTCCTGGTCTTCTTCAAAGACCATCCATAGTTCTTTAAGTGGAAGTTATGTGAAGGCGCGTCAAAAAGAGGTAATATCCATTACCGATCTTTTTCAATTTCTTTCTTCTTCAACTTCTTATTATTTAGTTGTTTCATGATAAAGAAATAACATCAGTATTTCTTATATACTTATATGTTATGATAAATATGAAACAACTATAATTAACCTTTTATCCATCCTACGGAAAAAGGAAATCACCGCGCGTGCGTACGTACGGAATACTGTCTCCACGCCGTGGTGTAATCTATTTTCCGCCACCACCTTAATTGGATGGGTATAATGGTGTAATGAGTAACTATATATGATTATTATAAAGTGATATTTATACTGAAATAGTATACATAAACTTCAACACAATTCCACGACCATGGGAATGATATCATCGCTCGTGCGTACGTACGGACTACCGTCTCCATGACGCGATGAGATTCATTCCCAATGATTAACCATTCATGAATGATTATAAAGTATATATAATAAGTACTAATGAAATATATTACATAATAATGATACTGCATTTATGTATATTTATATATATGTCATCTACTTAATTGCATTCAATTCAATAAGGAAACGAAAACAGCGTTCATGCGTACGTACGAACTACCGTCTCCATGAATGGTGTATTTCATTCCATTTATCAATATATTATATATATATATTATGAATATATATTATATATAAATAATGTTTTACATTCTGGATATAATTAATCATGATCCAAGTAATCATATTAATAATTACAAGTTAAAAACATGAAGGACAAATGAGACGATTTTACCCAAAACGCTACTTTAACATGAATTTACAAAACAACGGGTAATATAAAGTCATAAGTGGACAATATATGATATCATAACAATGAATATGATTCTGTAATAAGTCAGTGACATTATTTAAATCATTATACAGGAGGTTCGGAAACATACGAAGCAAATCGGACCTAAGGTAAGGGAAATATCACAATCTCATTTTTATCCGAGATTGTTTATACTTTAGTATTTACTGGGGTTTATTTTATCATCCACATCCATGTTTCCTGAATATGTAATATTATTTCCATCCACCTACAATTTTTTAAATCCAATTTTACCCTTAGGTGAGTTTTTAGTAAAGAATATGAAAGGAATCTTTTGTCGTTTTTCGTATGAGGTACTTTTTGACTTTTCCGACAAAAGTACAAAGAATGTTTTTTTAACTTATACGACATGAATGGATTTTTAAAAAATTATTTCCAAGAAGCTTCCTTTACAAGTTTTCAAGTTTATTTTTAATCAACTTCTTTTAGTTTAAAATTGTATTACATGTTAAGAAAGTAGAAGTGTTTTTGAAGTAGAAAGGATATTTTCCTCAAGAATGGAGTTCGAGTGTTTTATCAAAATTATTTTCCATATAAGATAATAAAGGGTTCTGTTTTTATCCCTATTATTACATTGATTTGATTATGTTGTGATGGAATTATTTTTATGAATTCCTTTATCTTATATGAATTGTTTTAGGATGTCATGTTGTTTAAGAATCCCATTTTTATTACATGGGTTATGCAATGATGTATTATTTATGAATTTGTGGAACACATAAGAATGGTATCATTATGAGATGGGTGGGACCTATATCTCCCTCTAATGCATTGGGTAAAGATTTTATATCTCATGAGATAGACAAGGCTGGAATGGTAGGTTATATCGATTCAGTGAAACAGGACTGAAACGAGGGTGACTCGGTTCAGAAAGGGACTTTGTCCACTAAGATAGTCTTGGCAATGAGTCTTGACTAACAAGAAATGATTATCTAAGATTATGTGTGTATGCCAAAAAGATTCATGTTTTAAGTTATGATTATTGTGATTACATTTCACTGCCATGATTTCTTCCATGTTATGAAATTATGATCTCTTTTGCAGGATAAGATTTCCAAAATGTTATGTTCTTATGAATATGATGTGATTGATATTTCTTTTTTTACACTTACTGAGCATTTTAGCTCACCCTTTTATGTTTTCTTTTCCCCAGGATATAAAGAAAGGTTTTAGGTAAACAAAGGAAGATCTTTATGGGAGATATTGAATATCGTTCACCACGATTAGAAGATTATATTCCTATTTTCCGAAGACACTAAACTATTATGGTCCTTGTGTGTGTGTTTTTGTTATGTACTACGTATTCCACAAATGTAATTTAATGTCAATGTACGTCAAGATATGGGTCTCTACAGTTGGTATCAGAGGAAAGGTTTAGTCAACCATTGGAAACTAGGATGTGAGAACGTTAGTGAGATCCCTAGAGATATTTATAAGGTATGTCTAGGGATGTCCCTAAGGATAAGTATACGTATAGTATATAGTCCTAGAATTACGCTAACGATCATAGATTTAAACCTAAGATATTGAAGGTACTCCCTCTTTATTATGTTGTTTTCCCTAGCATGATTTTTTTCCTCTCACACTATTCTTTTTGGGTTTTAGACGATGGTTGGAACCCGAAGGAACCGTGTTGATCAATGCAATGGACAATGCAATGATTGTCCTCCTGAACAAACAAATGTTATGGGAGATGGAGTGCAAGATCTTATTTCTATACTTACACAAGATATGAATCATTCCGGACTTCCAAATGAGCAGAGAAAGGGAACAATATTCTATTGAGTCCTTCATGAGGCAACGTCCACCTTCTTTCAGTGGGTCTTCCGATCCACTTGTTGCTGAACAATGGATCAGTACCACTGAAAAGATATTTTCAGTTCTTCAATTTTCTGAACATGATAAAGTCATCTTAGCAGTATATCATTTGGAAGGTGAAGCAGATCAATGGTGGAATCTTATCAAGAATACGAGGCCAAGAGATGAAATTGAGTCCATGGAATGGGACGAGTTCAAGAACTTGTTTTTCAGTATGTACTTCCCTCGTATTCTTCGAACGAAGATGGAAAAGGAGTTTCTTGAGCTGAAGCAGAAGGATGATGAATCTGTTGGTATATACGAAGAAAATTTTACAAGACTTGCAAGGTATGCATCTGGCATTATCATCCAACCTGACAGTAATGTTGATCGATTTTTCAGTGGCTTAAAACCAAGTCTTCGAAGGCATTAGCTATAAGAGACTTCAGTAGCTATGATGAAATTGTGCGTTGTGCTATGAAGGTAGAAATGGAAGTTGGTGTTATATATCCATCTCATGGTTTTGAAAAGAAACGAAAGATGGAGTTCAAGGAGAAATATCAGAAT
Source organism: Viscum album (assembly GCA_963277665.1). Lineage (NCBI taxonomy): Eukaryota > Viridiplantae > Streptophyta > Magnoliopsida > Santalales > Viscaceae > Viscum > Viscum album. The sequence continues at coordinate 916,186,562 of OY728150.1, forward strand.
AATGGTGAAAAGAAAATGAACGTTTCCTTATGCTCAAAGTGTGGAAAGATGCATGGTGGAGATTGTCTTAAAGGGACTAGAAAATGTTTTAAGTGTGGAAAATAAGGTCATCGAGTAGCTGAGTGTCGAAGTAATGGAAAAAGGGTTTCTAATGATGTGAACAAAGCAAACACTACAGAGAACGCACCACCAACACTTCAATGCTTCAAGTGCAACGAAATGGGGCATTATGCTAATAAATGCCCTAATCCAAGGGTTACTGATGATCGACATGAGAAACCACTTAAGGAAAAGGACAAAGGGAAGTCACATGCGATCACTATTGGAGATTTTGAATATGACAACGATGTGGGGGAATGATTAAGTGTTTATTCCAAAATAATGTTGTATATAGTATCCTGGAATATTGGAATATTTATGTTTTGGTCTATTGTGGTTTTCAATAATTTTATAGTACCAGTAACCATGGAAAGTGATTGAGATATTTTTGGAAAAATAATGATATGCGCATAATGAAGGGAAATGAGAAAATGTAATAATTGACTGTATTCATGAGCTCAGGATTGATATAAGGACTAAGTGATATCATGGTTTGAGTATATAGAATTTTGAGGATTTTGGTATGTGGAAAGTGTTAACTTTTAACTACATTCATGTTTTCACTAAGGCTCAATGGGTATTCAAGAGAATACATGATTAATGACTTTGAATGTTTGGAATGTGACCAACAAAACATATCTTATGATATATGGGGATCAACGATGGTATTATATCTCTGGTAATTGTTTTCACTATGTTATGAGAGTGGACTGCAGTATTATGGATAAGCCTAAAGATTGGAATGGATTATGTTGGACATAAGTTAGTATTGTTTAAGGATAGAAGTTTTTTCAATATTATTGATGTGATGTTATAGTTTTAGAAAAAGGACAACCTGCAGGACGGGCGACAGCCCATCGCGTTGGACAAGGCTGTGGGAATCGAACCCACAACCGAAGTGCGACTGGCCTTTATCGCCTACCACTGACCTACAGGAAGTCCCTGTTTAGTAGAAACTAGTTTTATTATATTAAGAAATATGATATATGAAGTATAAGTCCATTTTAGGAACCATATATGATTAATCTCACTATAGATTGACTTATGTATATGTAATAACTTTTGCTAACCTTTTGTTTGAGACAGATGGAATGACCCATCATTCTATCACATGATCTGCTAACACTTCACGAATAACAAATTCAACTTAATTTATTTAAGAGATGAAGTGGAAATTGTTCATGGCACGAACAACAGTGAGATTCTACCAAAATAAAGTAAGTATTTATTCTAATTCGAATTCTTCAACTTTAGGGAAACGATCTTGAAAACCAAAAATATTTTCCTAGTGCTCTTATATCTAATTAATCAGATGGTACCTTAGATCGTCACAAATTTATGGATTTGTGATTGTTGGCTTTTTCATAGACATGTTCTCTACCACTCTCCATTAGAACATAATGGTTAGATTTTTCTTCCATATCCATATTTTCACCTATGTGGAAACCCAGTGATTAGTTTATTTGGGTAACCGTTACGTTTCATACTTTCGTTTTTAAATATTGGTTTTGGTATTCCTTTTTACGATGTGGGTTTCTATTAAGGAATCTTTCGAATAGTAAACCATTTATTACCCCGACGAATTTCGAGGGCGAAATTCATTTTAAGGGGGGTAGAATGTAACACCCCGAGATTTTATGAAAAATATTCTTTTTAATTTCACTAATGTCTTGTGTTGTACGCTACACCAAAAGGATCTTTCACAACACGCATCCTTGATTTTCCTTGCATTACACGCAATCACGACCTTCCTCGATAGCGTGTGTAGTACGCAATAACGAGTTTCACTAAACAACAATATGCTATTAAAATATTATTAAAACTAGCCGTTATGAATAGTAATAACCACTTTTTGAAATTTTGTAATTTTATTTTTCAAAATGGAATTCATTTTTGGATTCGTAGTATCAAAATTATCTAAGGGTGAAATTTTGGTGATTTTCGGATAACTTTCATATTTTGATGAATAGTGAAAATTACTAAATTTTAATTAAAAACAACTTTTTTCAATCGAAATAATTAATAGTGATAAATTATTAATTTTAGTGGTTTTAAAGTATATTTAGAATATATTTTTACAATTCAATACAATGTTGGTCATTGGATGTAATTTCACATTTACGCCAGACATAAACAAGTGTTAATCTTTTGATAGTTATTTTAAAAACACGCTATTTGTTGTGACAGCGGAAATTAATTATAAAATTAAGTAATGCAACTTATATTTTGGGAATTTTGTAAAATAGAAATCATTTTTTAATTCGGAATATTAATTATAGCTTAGGGTGAAATTTTGGCATTTTTCTGAAAAACTTCAATTTTTGAGGAATAGTGAAACTACTAAGTGGTAGTTAAAAAAATTATTTTTTTTTCATAAATCTTAATTATACCGCTTCTGTGAATGGAATTTCAAAAATACGAGAGACACGATTGATGTCAGTAAGTAAAATTTGGTTCAATGAGATGAAAATAATTTTTGGTGAATAGTAACTATTTACTTTTATTTACCACGGTTAAAAGTAAATAGGGTAATTAAGGGTAAAAATGATATTAATATTACCATAACACATGTCCTAATCCAATTGGACAAGTGTATCTCGACCAAAAACAACCATAAGTGTAAAATATTATCATTTAGGCCCACTTGGATTAGATTAGGACATTTATTATTATTTAATTCAAATAAGAGTTAAAAGAGTTAAAATCAATGTTTATTTACTAAAACATTTTTTATATAGGGTTATACATTATATAATTTCGACTATAAATATTCATTAGAAAGCTAAAACGATTTCCTACATAATGGTATTTTATTTGTAATTTTTATAATTTAAATATTTTAATTTATTTTTGACACAACAATGATGCAGTAATTACATTTTTAAGAAAATATTAACATAATTGATGTTATAAATGCCCAAATAAATGTAATTTGAGACTTTATATGACTTAAACTAATTTTCTTGGTTAATATGACATGTTATTGTTTATTTAAGTAACTTTTTTCGAACTTATCATTCTGTTAAAAATTTCATAAAAATCATGTACCAAATAGTGTCAAAATTGACATAAATTTGTTTTTAAAAAAAATATTATATTATTAATTGTTATTTAATTCCTAAAAATATATTGTACCTCCAAATGACTTATATAAGGATAGATATATTAATAATAAACAACTTGGGGTTCGTTTGGCTTCATATAGTATGTTTATTAACCATATAGTGTAAGAAAACAAAAAGACACGGTAAAAGTTAAATTTTTTAACTTAGAGTTAAATCTAATTGATAAGGTTAAAATAATAAACTAAACATGTCTAAATCCTATTGGATGAGATTATTGCGACCCATCCCCAATTTAGATTCGAAATAAGACCATTTGGAACCATTATAAACCGAATTTGACCTTAATATAAAATAATATTTTGAGATTTTCCTAAGATGCCCCTCTCCTCCCTTATAAAAGGGCACCTCCTCCCTCTCCTCCACACACCAATTTGAGCATTCATGCTCGTCCAAACCCTGCCAAAATCTCTTCTCCACTTCCCTAGTATCATCCTAGAGGTTCTGGTCTTCTTCAAAGACCATCCATAGTTATTTAAGTGGAGGTTAAGTGAAGGTGCGTCAAAAAGAGGTAATATCCATTACCGATCTTTTTCAATTTTTTTCTTCTTCAACTTCTTCTTCTTTAGTTTTTTCATGATAAAGTATTAACATCAGTATTTATTATATACTAATATGTTATTATAAATATGAAACAACTCTAATTAACCTTCTATCCATCCTACGAAAAAAGGAAATCACCTCGCGTGCGTACGTACGGAATACCGTCTCCACGTCGTGGTGTAATCTATTTTCCGCCACCACATTAATTGGATGGGTATAATGGTGTAATGAGTAACTATATATGATTATTATAAAGTGATATTAATACTGAAATAGTATACACACACTTCAACACAATTCCATGACCATGGGAACGATATCATCGCTCGTGCGTACGTATGGACTACCGTCTCCATGACGCGATGAGATTCATTCTCAATGATTAACCATTCATGAATGATTATAAATTATATATAATAAATACTAATGAAATATATGAAATAATAATGATACTGGATTTATGTATATTTATATGTATGTCATCTACTTAATTCCATTCAATTGAATAAGGAAACGAAAACATCGTTCATGCGTACGTACGGACTACCGTCTCCGTGAACGGTGTATTTCACTCCATTTATCGATATATTATATATATATATATATTATGAATATATATTATATATAAATAATGTTTTACATTCTGGATATAATTAATCATGATCCAAGTAATCATATTAATAATAACAAGTTAAAAACATGAATGACAAATGAGACGATTTTACCCAAAACGCTACATTAGCATGAATTTACAAAAGAACGAGTAATATAATGTCATAAGTGGACCATATATGATATCATAACAATGAATATGATACTGTAATAAGTCAATGACATTATTTAAATCATTATAAAGGAGGTTCGGACACATACGAAGCAAATCAGACCTAAGGTAAGGGAAATATCACAATCTCATTTTTATCCGAGATTGTTTATACTTTAGTATTTACTGGGGTTTATTTTATCATCCACATCCATGTTTCCTGAATATGTAATATTATTTCCATCCACCTACAATTGTTTAAATCCAATTTTACCCTTCGGTGAGTTTTTAGTAATGAATATGAAAATAATCTTTTGTCATCTTTCGTACGAGGTACTTTTTGACTTTTCCGAAAAAATTACAATGAATGTTTTTTTAACTTATACGGCATGAATGGATTTTTAAAACATTATTTCCAAGAATCTTCCTTTACATGTTTTCAAGTTTATTTTTAATCATCTTCTTTTAGTTTAAAATTGTATTACATGTTAAGAAAGAAAAATTGTTTTTGAAGTAGAAAGGATATTTTCCTCAAGAATGGAGTTCAAGTGTTTTATCAAAATTATTTTCCATCTAAGATAATAAAGGGTTCTGTTTTTATCCCTATTATTACATTGATTTGATTATGTTGTGAAGGAATTATTTTTATGAATTCCTTTATCTTATATGAATTGTTTTATGATGTCATGTTGTTTAAGAATCCCATTTTTATTACATGGGTTATGCAATGATGTATGATTTATGATTTTGTGGCACACATAAGAATGGTATCATTATGAGATGGGTGGGACCTATATCTCCCACTAATTCATTGGGTAAAGATTTTATATCTCATGAGATAGACATGGCTGGAACGGTAGGTTATACTGGTTCAGTGAAATAGGATTGAAACAAGGGTGACTCGGTTCAGAAAGGGACTTTGTCCACTAAGATAGTCTTGGAAATGAGTCTTGATTAACTAGAAATGATTCTCTATGATTATGTGTGTATGCCACAAAGTTTAATGTTTTAAGTTATGATTATTGTGATTACATTTCACTGCTATGATTTCTTCCATGTTATGAAATTATGATCTCTTTTGCAGGTTAAGATTTCCAAAATGTTATGTTCTTAGGAATATGATGTGATTGATATTTCTTTTGTTTACCCTTACTGAGCATTTAAGCTCACCCTTTTATGTTTTCTTTTCCCCAGGATATAAAGAAATGTTTTAGGTAAAAAGAAGGAAGATCTTTATGGGAGATATTGAATATCTTTCACCACGATTAGAAGATTATATTTCGAGTTTCCAAAGACACTAAACTATTACGGTCCATGTGTGTGTGTGTTTTTGTTATGTACTAAGTATTCCGCAAATGTAATGTAATGTCAATGTACGTCAAGATACGGGTCTCTACAAACCATGTGCTGCTCCATCGTATCATGGTGGAGGGGAAAGGGGAGATCTACCGAGGGTGTGGGGGTAGGGGTAGATGGTGGTATAGAAGAAGGAAGTCTAGAAGAAGCGGGGTTAATAGGAGGGGGTGGGGTGGGAAAATTGGAGGGGGTGGGAAGTAGGAGGGGTGCATTAGTGGGTGCAGGAGGGTCAGCAGGTGGACGGGGTGGAGCCTACGCAAGGACGTAGGCTCCCCTTATTTCGGTCCAATTCCATGTGAATAAGAATGAGATAGTCCTTCCGCTAGGATGAACCTAATAGGTCATGCGGTAGAGAAGGCTCAAAGACCTGAGGTAGAGGGAAAGGAGGCTGGCATAAAACCCACCATTCAAGTTTCCCTGGCGGTTGGTGAACATGACATGGAAGTAGGAGGTGGTGAGGTAAGGGAGGTCAAGGTAGTCCTGCTAGATGACACAAGTAAGGAGATCCATTTCATGACCGTTCACAACCCCCATATCCTCATGACAGTGGAAAATAATGGCACTAAAGCACCGGTGGGTAAGAAAAGGATGGGGTTAGTGATAAGGGTACTCTTCTATGAGGTAGGGGTGTAGTGGTGGTCAGGACCAGTTATCTCCCACCACATAGAAATGAGATCAGAGCACTAGGGCCTAATCAGGGTAAAAACATGGGGTGTGGTGATGGTATGGGGGTTGAAACCATACCCTCATCCGAACTCGATCAAGTTATGGGAAAATCATCGACTACCGAGCCGGAACCAAACCACGGGGACCTCATCACCAGGTGTCTCCTGGTGATCAGCTCTATAAAACTCTAAAGAGGCAGAAAAATCCCAAAATAAATCATGAAAAAGTGGAGTGTTGTCCTAGATGATTGAAAGTAAGGGAGTATGGCTGAGAAGATCCTCCAACTCGCTCCAGATACCGAGCTATTGTGGGATGTTTCTGTTGACGTAGCGACCACTCAACAGAATTGGGTGGTGAGAGAAGTGACGGATCATGTCTTGTGCCAATTTGGTGACCTGGAACGCCATGCACGGGTAGGGAACACCTGCAAGTCCCGGTCCAGGTAGAGGTGCAACAGCATAATCTAGCTCTAGTGGTTGATATGATGAAGTAGACAGAGGGTTGTTGGATGAATCAGTCGAGGTGGGGCCAACAACTACTGATAGGGGCACAAGAAGTGCTGCAACCGGTGGAGAAGAAACAATGGTGCTCAAAGGCTTTGGATGAGGTGGTGAAGAAGTGTATTTGATAGGTGCAGCCTCTGCTGAGGTAGTGGGTGGTGGAAGGATGTCCAATAGAGGTAGCTCGTATACCAGAGCAAATGGGTCTTGTTGCATCGGAGGCCAGATTCGTATCAGATGATAAATGGGCCTTTATCCTTCAGTGGCAGAGGCGGGCTACTTCCCATGAGAAGGATGTCGGTCTGCCATAACCAGAAAGAGAAATAGGAACCAAACAAAAGAACAAGAAAAGAAAAGAAAATAAAGAAAATGAGAGAAAATGGAAAAATAAATGTACACAATTAGTGCATCTGGAGTACACGACGTGTAGGGATAACTAGGTATCATCCCTTGTTCTCTGTATAAACATGCTGAGGGAGAATAAGGTAGACCAGGATGGGGAACACGGCGTGTACTGAACAAACAAACAGTGTTCATTCAAAGTGGAAATGCTCGTGTATATATAAAGACACGACCATGATTTTAGTAGTTCTAATAATAAAGGACATGCCGTGTATAGATAAGACACATCGTGTGCGTTAACAGAGGAACATTGACATGTGGAGGGCTATAAATGGGATGGATGAAAGATATTTCATACATGTCATGTTCCGGGAACACATGCCCTGTATATGAACATGGTATGTGAAGCCGTGTGAAGTGCTTACACACTAATAGGCCAAAAGGAATGGCATACATGGCATGGACTGAGCACACACTCCGTGTATAATAAAATTGTGTATAAGGTCGTGTGTAAAGGATACTCAAGAACGATGGGGGAATGTACATGGTTTGTACTGAACACACACACTATGTAGTATCAAATTACGAAGCATCTAGTATGTGGTCGTGTACAAAAGTACACGGCGTGTGTTCTTCATTTCATGGCCATGTACCATAGAATCCGAACGGTCTTCTAATAATGAAATCACCCTAAACACTTCTAATAACTTGAAAGAGAGGGTGTAGAAGGGCGTACCTGGACTGAGGATCAAAATGTAGCACAAATCAGAAGGTAAAACACTTGAAATCAATGGATTTGGATGTGGGGAGTTCGGGTGATGTATGGGGGAAGAATATAGGAAGAGGGGGAGGTGCCGCATGACACGGCCTGAAGCCGGGTGGTTCGTGGCTTTTATAGTTGAGGTACATGGAATGTACACACAGACTACACATCGTGTATCTCAATTTGTTTTATTAATAATAATATAGATATATATATAATTAATATATTAACCTATAAAATAATTAATATTAATAATTATAATAGTAAATGTAAATATATATATATATATATAATTTAAAAAAAATAAATCTATTCACGTAATGTATTAGGAAATACACTATGTGTGTTTAAAATTTGAAAAAAGAGAAGTACAACCTTTGGTCTGGTGCTTGGGGCGAGGTTCGAACCGGCGATCAGCCATTCCGAACGGAAACCCTGAACCACTGGAGTGAAGGTTGTACTACTTCTCTAATTTATCATGTATATATATTTATTGTATATGGATTATATTACACGGGAAGAATAAGATGCACGATGTGTGGTTTTTAATTATGCATGAAGAGGATGAGGCAGGGAGATTAACCGAGGTCTAACACGGGTCTTTTGGAACCAGGGCTGAGCCTTTTCCAATCTGGAACCTTCATCCACATGAATTACTTTATATATAAATTTCTTTAATTTATTTTGGACAAATATGGCACACACGATGTATATCTAAAGACACACCATGTTGTTTTATTAAAAGGTCAAATGATGAAAATGTGGTGGTTGTTAGGATTCGAACCCGGGTCTTTTAGAGCAGGTTTACGATCTTGGCCAACCGATCCATCCCCACCATGGGTTTTCTTATAAGCTTATATATATATATATATATATATATATGAAATTTACTACACACGCCGTGTAAGAGAATATAAAAAGGAGGAACCCTGTGCCAACTGTAGGTTAGAAGGATTCAGACCGGTGACGGCTAGGATAAACTCCATCGACCTTTCTATCGGCACCGACATCATCCATGTTTATTTATTAGTTCAAATACATATTTATATTAGCTAGAAAAATGAAAAGGAAAAAGTACATGTCGTGTATATATGTGGTACATGACATGTATCCCATGGTTTGCCTCCCAGAAAGATCCTTTGTTTTAGGTCCTTGGATCGACCTACTTACATCATTTACCTGAGCTCTATGGTAGATAGTGGTACCAATAGTAGCTTCCCTGGCCATCTATGAATTGTTGGATCTCTGGATCATCTTTAACTGGAATTTCTGGAATGATAAAGTTATCAGAAATAAATGAACATAACAGATCATCCACTAAGAGATCATCCACGGTAGTTATCGCATAACATCCCTCATGATCGGTTGAGGATTCATGCATGACAGCCTTGAGGAGATTGTAGGAGACTCTCGCGTCTCCTAACCAGAATATTAGCTCCCCCTCATGCACGTCGATGAGTGCCTTCCATGTCGCAAAGAACGGAATTCCCAAAATAATAGGTTCCTCCTATTCATCTTCCATGTCAAGGATGAGGAAATATGTTGGAAGGATCATCCTATATACCTTGACTAGCACGTCCTCCTGTAGTAAGTTCAGATGTTTGATGGATCGATCTGCAAGTTGATTGGATACCTGGGAAGGATTCAAATCATGGAGCCCTAGATTCTTGAAAACTCCAAGGGGCATGTGGTTCACACTGTATCATAAGTCACAGAGGGCCTTTCTAGACTCACATGGTCCAATGGTACAGGGAATGGAAAATCTACCTAGATCCTAGAGTTTGGGAGGGACTGAACAATGGATGACTGCAGAACACTCCATGTTTAGGGGAATGGGGCCCATATCCTATATCTTTCTCTTTTTGAAGAGTATATCCTTCATGGATTTGGTGTCTGTGGGCATCTGTGTCAGTTCCACTTCAAATGGAATAATTATGTGCAGCTTTTTAAATACGTCCATTAATTTTCTGAACTGGTGGTCCTACTTTCTCTTCCACAATCTCTCTGGGAAGGGTAAGGTAGGCATAAAGGGTTTGAAAACCTCCTTCCATTAATTCAAAAAATCCTTCTTTTGTGGGATTTTAGAGGAGGAGGGCCGGGATTGGTACCTTTATCATCAATGGTGGGTGTGGTATCACATGGCTGTGCTGGTTGGTTCTGTTGAATCTCTTTTTTTCTCTGGAGTATGACAGCATGGTCCTCCTCCGTCAAGTTCTTCCCTTTGTTGCTCGGTAGAGTAACAGGTTGCCTTCCCAAGAGTTGGTTTTCCAATTGGCCAATCTGGTTCTCTAGGCCTCGAATTGAAGCCTCCTGATTTTTGAACCTTGTCTCTACAGTAGATATGAATATGGTCATAGTATCCCTTAACCTTGAGGTGTTCTCCTACTGAGGTGGTTGTTGAGCTGGTGGAATTGGTGGCTGTCGTGGCTGTTGTGGGTGAGGGTTCTGATATCCTTGCTACTAATAGTGGCCCGGATGGGGCTATTTATACCTCTGTTAATGGTTCTGATAAAGAGGATGGTTGTAGCCGGGTGGTCACTAGGGAGGAGGATTCTACAGTTGTTGTCCCCAGCTTGTATTCTGTTGATCACGCCACATGGGGTTCTGGTATTTCTAGTACTGGTTTGGCCCTCGATTTTGTGCAACCTAACATACTTCTCTTGTTCATGGGCCTCCATCAGATCCTGGGAATTCTCCCAATATGTGGTTATCACCACATTTGCTACAGGTCGGATGGTTTTCCATATGTACTTGGGACGTGCTCTTCAGATTGAGCGTGTCGATCTTCATGGACACAATGTCCAACTGGGCAGCAAGCATAGTAGTGGAATCAATGTTATGCATATATCATTTTTGTGTGCCCAACTCAGAATTCCACTGGAATCTATTAGTAGACATGTCTTCCTGGAGTTCGAAGAGTTCTTCAGGATACTTCCTCATTACCGTACATCCAGTTGTAGCATCCACCACCGACTTGGTATTAGTTTTCGATCCTCCATAAAAGGTTTGGACATGTATCAAATTTTGAATTCCATGGTGTGGGAATTTTTGAATCATCTGGTTGAAGTGCTCCCATGATTCGTAAAGTGATTCCGCGTCATGCTACTAGAAGTTGTGGATCTCATTCTGCAATGTCACCGTCTTTGAGGGTGGGAAGTATTTTGGCTGGAATTCCAAGGCTAGCTCCTCCCAAGTGAGGATGGATCGTTTTGGATATCCTTTAATCCAGTCTTTCGCCTTGTCCCTTAGAGAAAAGGTGGAAAGGAAAAGATAAATGGCATATGTGGACACTCTTTGGTAGTGGAACGTGTCGCAGACCTCCAGAAAATTAAAGAGATGGGCCCTGGGATCCTCGCTGGGAAGGCCGCCAAATTGAACAGTGTTTTGGATCAACTTCAAGACAGAATACATGATCTCAAAGTGTTGGACCTACACCATTGTATGGAAGATCCTCGTATCATCTCCGTGGACTGATGGAAGGCTGTTCTCAATGAGAGTACGACATGGAGGTGGCTACTGAGGAAGGGGAACCAGCATGAATTGTTGGTCCTGAGGGGCGTTGGACAACCCCTGACCTTTTATGAAGTATGGAATCCTATCTGGTTGGATTTATTGGAGCTATTGAGGGTTCTAGTTGTCATCCAGTCTTAACTATTGTCTAGCTCCTTGGACAATAGCTGGATTTCCTTGCTCGTTTTGTGCCAGTGGAGTGGTTTAGTTGTGTTCAGTCATTAGTCCACATTGGCTCCTCAAAAATCTCTGTTCAATCATGAGGTCAGTTGAGAAATACCCTAATGACTTAGTGTTCTTGGAACTCATGATATGACTGCTTATTCACCAAAAGTAAAACAAAAAACAAAACCAAACACCAAGAGTAAATGAGAAAGAAGAAAGATAAACAGATATGAGAATAGAAAAGAATTTTTTTTGAATTTACAATTTTTATTTTCACTAAAATTTCATACAAATTTAATTAAAACAAGAATAAAATTAACTATACGTTCCCCAGCAAAGAAACTAAAATTTGATGAGTTGTTTCACCGAAGGAATATTATCGGTGTCCCAAATTATTTTTACCCTAACAAGTATAACACTGGTAAGGGGTACATCCACCAGGAAAAAGGAGTTATTTTTATATTGTCTAACTTAGTTTTTATTTTTATTTTAGTGAAGGCTTATAAATTTAGAGTCTTTTTTTTGTTAAATTTTTTAGATACAAAAAGAATAATTGGTTTTCAGTTTATTTTAATAAATTACTTAATATAATAAAGTTAAAATATGGGAAAATTATTTCTGATGTAAATGATGATAAAAATGCATTGGGGTTATAGATTTATGAGAAGATTAATTATTAAATAAAATTTCTTATGAGGTTCTGTTGTTCATGTTATCCCAACACTCTGAGATCAATTTGTAATAATGTTTCCATGGTCCTGTAAACTTCATATTTAGAGCTGATGAAACTAACACCTCAGTCCGGCAGTTATTGTTTAACATATCTTTATTTGGATTTTTCCATTTTGAGAAGAATAATACTTTCAATGATCATGAAATTATTCGTCAGTATTCTTCTTTTAAATCCATGAAAATTCTGCCCTTGGTATGGTACAGAATTTCCAGTGATAATGTGAAGTGATTTAAGAATAATAAGAATATTTTAACAAAAAAACACATTCATTAACAACTTAATGAAGATTACAACTCAACATATCCCACAACGACAACACCCATGGTGTTTAGTCACACATGGGGGTAAAGATAAACAAAAGTCTCTTGAAACCTGATGTGATCATGCTTGGATCATCAAGGTCGAAATGATTCTTCATTAGACGGTGGAATGATGGTAGTACAATGACAAAGTGTCTCTCCTTCAGAACATTAACCATTTTCTCCACACAACACTACCACAGACTTTCCATTGGTTAAGAGTCCAAGGCCTCCTTTTATAGAAAAAATAATCACAAGGCCTGTGTACAAAGTACGCACCGTGTACTTTTGTCCATGAATTTTTTCCTTTGTTTTCTCCAATGGTAGGAAGCCTAACACACCATCTTTGACTCCGAACATGGTGTCTCTTGGTAGGTGAATGTACGCGGCATGTAGCGCTGACATACATGGTGTGTAGTCTCATTTTTCAGCCACCAACCTCTTCTAGAAAATTATACACGACGTGTATTAGTTGTACACGTCATGTCCCCTTCAGTCGGCCACATGGGTGTGTAGACTCTTCTCACCCACTAACATATTCTAGAATGGTATGCACGACATGTATATTTTGAAAATGCTATGTACCAGCTTCTTGTTACTTGGGCATGTACTTGTCCCGATAAACCTATGTCTGAGAATTCATGTACACGCCATGTATTTATGTACATTCCGTGTTGTTGTAAATTTTATCTCAGTTCTTCCCCATTCTGTGTATTTTTCCAAAATCTTCCTGGAGATGAACAAGATCACCAAAATCAAAGTATTTCTTCCATAAGCAGTAGGTAATTTCTGAAAACATGTTCGTGTTTTTCAATAGAGTATTTGAAAATGTATACAGAAATTGGGTGCATCATGTTGCCACCACTATCAAATATTTTGGTTGCATAAAACGTCAAAAAAATATTTACTATTCATAACATGTTTTTAATGATTCATCGTATGTTTCCTAATTTCAGTATGTTTTCTTGTTATTCCAAATAAAAAATATTGTGTGTTTTTCACAAGGTATGTTTTACAAAATATTACATAAATTATCACCATGAGGAGGAGGAATAAACCATTTATCAATATTTTAATCTTTAAATAGGTAGGTAATTTTTTTATAAAATGTTTTGTGTACTTATTAATAGAGCCTTCCAAATCTACTAAAAAAATCCTTCTATACATTTGGATTAATAGTGAAGAATTTTTTTTGAACACAAACTATTAATATATTTATATCTATTTATATATTCTGAGATGTAGGACTATTTATCCTTGACCTAATTGAAATTTTTCCCCTATCCAAATTTACAATGTTTTAATTTGATTATCATTATTACTTTGGTATGTCTTAATATGATTCTCATGTTAACCTAAAAATAGAGTGGGATAAAGGTATTTAATTTTATTCTAAAATTTAATCACATTAAATTTCTTTATTGATTATTTACGTTTAAATATAATATATAAAACATATCTAATACCTAAAAACTAAAATTAATTAATAAACTATGTAATACAATTAGACATATTTATTCCTTCCACATCAATATCAAATTTACCAAAACAATTTATTTATTATAATTTTATATTTAACAAATAATAACATGTATATATTAATAATTCATAAGATATGAATCCTAACTATTACCATGTTCTATACAATACCATCTCTCAACTATATTTCATATTTTTTATTTCCCTATATCATGATCCAAAAAAATGAACATTTCTATATTAATAAAATTCAATAATTCGATAATTGGGAACTATTAAACTTTATAACCACAAATAAGTAGGAATGATTTGTAAAATATACCAAAAGGACTCTACTACTACATTATAAACTGAAAATCAGATAAAAAAGGAAAATCATACATTGACCTAGACATAGGTTATAATCATCGTAGATGAGGAAGAATAGAGAGAAAAATTTTCATCATAATAAAATAAATTATTTACATGATCATACTTATAAGTTGAATTTTCTTTAGAATTTGAGTTACCTTGGTGAATGATCCTGCATAGCTCAGAGTGATCCCCCACTATCTCTGAGTAATTTAAATTTTGAATCATTCATAGTGAACTTCATATTCACATTCCTGGAATACTAGAGTATTCTTCCTATGTATCCCATTTTGTGGTACTAAAGTGAATCCATCACATAAAACCCCATTTTTTCTACCCTTTTTCTATAGAATCCAAAAAAATATTTTTTCCACCACTACGATTGGAATTGGGACCTAAATTTTATTTTTTCCCATACATCCCTTATTCAATTATCCATAATTGCTTAATCAAGAGCACCCAAATGACCATGTTTACAAATATTACATCCCACTGTGGAACCTTCAAAGTAATCAAGAATAATTTTGTTTAGCCTCAAGGGAATACCACTCCATTAGAGGCATTGTATGGGAACCTTGCGTTCCATTCCATAAAAATGTATAAAAAAAATCTATAGTATTTTGAACTACACCCCCTGAAAAACAATTTATTATTATGAGAACCCCAATATCTATCAAAAAATGTGTCTTTTACATTTCGTAATTATAAATTCAGTTTGTTGTAAGTAAACATTGATTATTGATGAAATCATGAAACTATTCATGATACTATTATATAGATAAATAATTGAATAAACTATTACCTTCATATATTAATGTATTTGACGTATGTTAAAGCTCTTAATGAACTGATTTTTAATCAGAATTTTTAACACATTTAATTTTCACAATTTATCATTCCCCTACAACAATGTTAACTAATACTCATAAATCAACATATATTAGGTTTAATCATACTCAATATAGTTATTATTTACCATGTAACAAATATGTGTTATACATTATAATTTATAATCAATTTAAAGGAATAATTATTCAAAATATAATAGTTAGTATCACAAGATACATGAATAAAAAGGTATCCTTATTTTTATTTTTCAAAAAATAAAATTTATAAAAACATATCAAATAATTTATTGTTTTAATATTCATTAAATACATTAATAAAATAAAATTCATGTTTATTGTGATATTAAAATATAATTATTTTTATTTTTTTCATTATATCCCATGATGATTTTCCTTTTTTGGAGTGGGTAAGGGATGATTTTGAATGGGCAGGATACCTATAATGGTGAAGTCAAAGGATTGTTGGACTCTCACCATTAACCAATATTTCCTCCATACATCTAGGGAATTACACATTGTGTAATAGTATTACATGTTGTGTAATGATTTAGCATTAAAGTCATGAACTTCTTCACACCATGATGGGTACACATGGTGAGTTGTCAGTACACACAATGATGGAATTATGATCAGTTTTTACCTAGATCAATAGTTTTTAATGCAATATGGTACACATTTAAATAGTTACAAAACATAAGTATCACATGTCATGTATTGGTATTGAATATTGTGTAATACCCCAACATTATTTTTAACAAAGGTAGTGCAGATTTTAATTCCTTTTTTATATCCTGTTCAGTTCATTCTCCCTTAACCAAAGACTTTTCTAGGTGATCTTGAACCTATCCAGCCCTTCCAAATGCTTTTGTTTGGTTTTGGATCATCATTAATCTTGCGGTGTGATTCTCATGTAAGTGTTATCCATTGTTCATTAGGTTTCTCTATTTATCCAATATTGGGTTTTCAATGGATCATATTTTTATTGATGGATCTATGCATTTTGGTGTTGGATATTGCTTGTAGGTTGAGTTTTGAGGTTTTCTTCACCTTTATTCTCATTGACGGGTGTTGTTGTGAGTTTTGAGTTTTGGTAAGAGTTTGTTAGTTCCGTCCCAATTATTCAAATTGAATATCTTTTATAAGAATCTGGATAATCATTTTAGGTATGTTTTCCTTTTCAGGTCTCTTTTGATAAAAGAGGAAAATCTAGAAATTTTCAATGTACACATCGTGTTCTTTATAAGTACACTCTATGTACTTCAATGCCACTAGAGCCCATGTGATGGCTATGTCATGACCACACACACGGCCATGTAGGGGTGACATGGGGGCCGCGTAAATCACAGGGTGGAAATATCATCTACATGTTGTGTACTATAAAATTACACGCTGTGTAATTTGTTTTTTTCACTAATTGTACTAAGGTCATGTCTAACTCCCAAAAGAATTTTCTTCTACGTTCCATTAGGCATAGAGAAACTGTATGGTGCAGAAACTTCTCTTAGCCCCCGAGCCTCTGTATGTTCTCTGAATCGACCATCGTCGATAGAGTCAGAACCGTAGCGGTAAGTTTTTCCTTCTTCTTGAGTTTCATTCCATGATTTCTTATCTTTATAAAGTTATTGGGGTTGAATTTTTTATGCATTTTCATAGAACTATGAATTTATATGGCAATTAAAGCCTATTGGTTAAAGTATAAAAATATCCTAACATCAAGGTAGGTGGTTTGTGCCTTTCTGTTGAAAGTACATGAATATTATGTGCAAATTAAACAAATACCCTTGAACGGGGTATTGTGTGTTTACCGTTTTATCCTGTTGTATGCCTTTCATTCTAGTTTTCCTGTGTAGAGGATGTTTGAATACAAATATGGTGGAACTACGATTCTTTGGAACTTCTTCCCACACACGTTCTGTTTATGACAATTTGGTCCGTTTTTTCTTTGGCTGCTTGGTCGGTTTCCATGCCTATTGTGGTAGGATGGAAAAATGTTCTCTGACATGATTGATATGCTGTAGAACTGTTTATCCAAGTAGTTCTTTTGTCTACTTTGGCCATATTGAATTTCTATGTTGTTATCATACACATGGTCATGAGAACCGGGTCTAGAAGACTATAAGGGGATAAACCAAGTGAGCTTCCTCATAGAGTATTTGAGGTTTAGGCTATATGGGGATTTACCAAGTGATAATCCTCAGAGAGCATAGGATTAATTGGGATATAAAGGGATAGACCATGAGAGCTTCCTTATTGAGTCCTTGACTTCTTTAGACAATACGGGGATAGTCCGTGTGAGCTTCCTCAGAGAGTGTCTGTTTTGTTTGTTTGAATCACATGTATACCATAGGTTATAGGAGGGATTAACTATGTGAGCTTCTTTAGAGAGTCTATGAAGTACCTAGGATATAATGGGAATTGACCGATTGTGCTTCCTCAGAGAGTCGTTGACCATGGGGTTATAATTTAATTGACTGTGCGAGCTTCCACAAAGTGTTCCTGACTACCCTAGACTATAAGGGGATTTGATTGTGTGTGCTACCAAAGAGAGATTTTATAATTTTTTATAACAAAACCAGAGGGGTTAGGCTGAGTGAACTGCTTATAGGGTTTTTGGTACTTATAGATAGGACCATAGGGGATAGTTTTGAGTACTTTCCTGAGGGTTACCTATTATTCTTTGATGCTTGTTATCTGTTGCTTAACTTTGGAACTCTATATTGTTTATTATTCAGCATATTCCTATTTACTATTTTTTGTAACTTTACCTACCATATAATAAGTGACTATTAGTCACAGATCTTCGGGTGGGGGCTACTGGGATTTAGTCTCACACCCTCTTTGGGACATTATTTTGGGCCCAAATAGACTATTTGGTTGCAGGTATAGACAAGTAAAATTTCCCTTCTACTATAGGTACTTGACTTGCTTTGGAGCTGGAGAGCATGGGACCAAGCTTAAGCTTTCGATGCTAGGGAGTTGTTTTTCTAACCTTTCAAATTGTTTTTACTACTGTTGGTATTTACAGCAGTATGATTTGTTTGGATGTTTTCCTAATCATATGTATCATGCATCATATATATATATATATATATATATATATATTCCCCTAATGTTTATCAAATTTAGTCTTTTTTTGTTCACTTGTGCATGGATTGTTTACTGTTTCTGCTATTGTTTGTTGTTTTTCTCTTCCACTGTGTACTCTGTCAATGAGGTCATAGTTTCCCCACTATCACACCCAAGGCCCTCGCTGCTAGTCAAAAGCCTCTAGCGTTTAGGGAAATGTGCTTGAGGCCATGTGACCAACCGGGTATGGGGTGCCTTTGGGTGGCTTCTAGAACCCTGATGTTACAATGTGGTATAAGAGCGATTCTTTTCTCCTGAATTACTGTTTGGAGCCAATATCCAAGGGTAAGACAGAATAGGTACTTGTTAATAAGCTCTTACTAGGAGTAGCTAACCTGTGTATAGGGAAAATCCATACTACCTCATTTATTTCAATTTTACTAGATTGCAATTTTGTAGTTGATTTGATTTTACCGTTGGTTGATTCAGATGCATTGTACTATTACCATTGTTGTTATTGTGGTTCTAATTCTATCATAACCCAATTAGATGATGGTATTACATCTCATGCATCATATAAGAACTTTTTAGAAATCACATTCCATGCATTCTTGAAATTCCATCTAGGATTCATTAGAGATTTCATGTTATTGTGATAGACATTGTGTGGATTATGTATGCTTCTATAATAGATTTTTTGGTAGAATCCCTACTATTTGATAAGGAATTTTTTTGTATAGTTATTTGCTTAGGGGATGCCAAAATTTGGTTCTTGAGGTGTTTTTAGCCCACATGGGAAGGAATTTGGTAGATCATTGCTTGTTTTCCTTGTTATAACTTGTATAAGATGCCAAAATTTGATTTTTGGGGAGTATGGGCCCTCACGGAGAAGAATTTTTCACCTTCTTCATTCGTTTCAGAATTTTTCAAAGCACCGGAGTAGTTTTTGAGGCTTAATGTCCGGAAAAACCCAGAATACATGCCGTGTAGTTTTGTCTACACACCATGTGTTCTTCTATTCGAGAAAGAATATTTGTTCGAAAGAACATGTGGTGTACTTAAGTACATGCCATGTAGTCTATAAACCATGTCATAGACCATATAGGTAGAGGCATGAGATAGGGAAATTCTTGTTGGAACACACCATGTACTAGTCTAGCACATCGTGTAGTTTGAAATAGGTACCCCGGTCGTGTCATTAGCAACATGGGTCGTGTTATCTTTTCACATACAAACTGCATTCTAATTTTTTACACGCCGTGTAGTATGACCTGGGTTCCTAGACATGTAACTAACAATAGTGGTTGGTGTTACCTCTTCTCATACATGTTGTTTCCTCCTAGAACACACCGTGTAGTGTCGATTGTGTAGATTACCATGTAACTAATAACGTGGGTCATTGAAACTAGTCTAGTACTTGCTATTTATTTCATAAATGTGTCGTGTAGTCTTGGATTAATAGGATCGTGTGGGTTAGCCATGTAAGGAGACTCAAGAAGGGGAATATAGATCAAGTACACGCTGTGTGTGGGGACAACATGCCATGTGGTTGGGGTGTTACACAACCAGTCGTGGTAGAAGTACACGCCCATGTGAATGGATTAAAAGAACACGTCAGGTAGTCATGTTTTATAAAACATGAATGTTTCCTTATAAAGATCCATTATTTAACTCTTATGTTTTCAGTTTTTGATAACCTTGAATCTAAGGTGTGCATTTGGCCTTGCAGATTCATGCCACCGAGATGTCCTCCAGTTGACCTCCAGTTGCAGGGTAGTGATCAGACGCCCAATATGGCCAATCAGAGACTTCCTATGGATCTTCCTGTCATGCTAGCCTTGGAAATAGTGGTTATACCAGTTGCAGGTGCTGATGTGAAATTTAGGGAGGGTTTCATGAGAGTGATGAAGACCTTCCAGGAAACGCAACCTCCCGCCCCACTGATGTCTGATTTGATGTGGGTTTTTCAACAGCAGAATCCTACCACCTTTTTAAGGGAAGAAGGACCTCAGGATGTAGTGTCATGGATCAAAGCCATGTTAATGATATTCGAGCATATCAAGGTTCCACCAGAGAGGGGGGTGAATCTCGTGACCTATAATGTCCGAGACTCTACCAAGAGGTGGTGGGATTTCATCTCTCAGGCTAGACTCCACCTAAATATGGCTTTGGATGATTTTCAGCGTATCTTCAACAATTACTTCTACACCAAGACCTTGAGGGGGGACTAAGTGTAGAGACCCGTATCTTGACGTACATGGACATTACATTACTTTTGCGGAATACTTAGTACATAACAAAAACACACACACAAGGATCGTAATAGTTTAGTGTCTTTGGAAACTCGGAATAAAATCTTCTAATCGTGGTGAACGATCTTCAACATCTCCCCTTAAGATCTTCATTTTTTTTATACCTAAAACCTTTCTTTATATCCTGGGGAAAAGAAAACATAAAAGGGTGAGCTCAAATGCTCAGTAAGGGTAAACAAAAGAAATATCAATCACATCATATTCATAAGAACATAACATTTTGGAAATCATAACCTGCAAAAGAGGGCATAATTTCATAACATGGGATAAATCATGGTAGTGAAATGTAATCACAATAATCATATCTTAAAACATGAAACTTTGTGGCATTCAGACATAATCATAGAGAATCATTTCTTGTTAGTCAAGACTCATTTCCAAGACTATCTTAGTGGACAAAGTCCCTTTCTGAATCGAGTAACCCTTGTTTCAGTCCTGTTTCACTGAACCGGTATAACCTACCATTC
This sequence comes from Viscum album, assembly GCA_963277665.1. Taxonomy (NCBI): domain Eukaryota; kingdom Viridiplantae; phylum Streptophyta; class Magnoliopsida; order Santalales; family Viscaceae; genus Viscum; species Viscum album. Next base: position 916,207,946 of record OY728150.1, read on the forward strand.
CAGCCATGTCTATCCCATGAGATATAAAACCTTTACCCAATGCATTGGAGGGATATATAGGTCCCACCCATCTTATAATGAATCCTTTCTTATGTGTGCCACATAATCATAAATCATACATCATCGCATAACCCATGTAATAAAAATGGGATTCTTAAACAACATGACATCATAAAACAATTCATATAAGAAAAAGGAATTCATAAAAATAATTCCATCACAACATGATCAAATAATTGTAATAATAGGGATAAAAACATAACCCTTTATTATCTTAGATGGAAAATAATTTTGATAAAACACTTGAACTCCATTCTTGAGGAAAATATCCTTTCTTCTTCAAAAATATTTTTCCTTTCATAACATGTCATACGACTTTAAAATAAAAGAAGTTGATTAAAAATAAACTTGAAAACTTGTAAAGGAAGCTTCTTGGAAATAATGTTTTAAAAATCCATTCATGCTGTATAAGCTAAAAAAACAGTCTTCGTACTTTTTTCGGAAAATTCAAAAAGCACCTCGTATGAAAAACGTCAAAAGATTCCTTTCATATTTTTTACTAAAAACTCACCGAAGGGTAAAAATTGATTTAAACAATTGTAGGTGGATGGAAATTATATTACATATTGATGAAACATGGATGTGGATGATAAAATACACCCCAGTAAATACTTACGAATATACAATCTCGGATAAAAATGAGATTGTGATATTTCCCTTACCTTAGGTCCGACTTGCTTTGTAAGTGTCCGAACCTCCTGTATAATGATTTAAATCATGTTATTGACTTATTACAGAATCATATTCATTGTTATTATATCATATATGGTCCACTTATGACTTTATATTACCCGTTCTTTTGTAAATTCATGTTAAAGTAGCGTTTTGGGTAAAATCGTCTCATTTGTCATTCGTGTTTTTAACTTGTAATTATTCATATGATTACTTAGATCATGATAACTTAATTCTAGAATATAAAACATGATTTATATATATATATTCAGAATATAAATAAATAATAAATCAGTAAATGGAAAGAAATACACCGTTCATGGAGACGGTAGTCCGTACGTACGCATGAATGCTGTTTTCGTTTCCTTATTGAATTGAATGGAATTAAGTAGATGACATACATATAAATAATTCCAGTATCATTATAAGGTCATATATTTAATTAGTACTTATTATATATACTTTATAATCATTCATGAATGGTTAATCATTGAGAATGAATCTCATCGCGTCGTGGAGACGGTAGTCCGTATGTACGCACGAGCGATGATATCGTTCTCATGGTCGTGGAATTGTGATGAAGTGTATACTATTTCAGTATCAATATCACTTTATAATAATCATATATAATTACTCATTACACCTTTATACTCATCTGATTAAGGTGGTGGCGGAAAATAGATTACACCACAGCGTGGAGACGGTATTCATTACGTACGCACGCACGGTGATTTCCTTTTTCCGTAGGATGGATAGAAGGTTAATTAGAGTTGTTTCATATTTATAATAACATATCAGTATGTAAGTAATAATGATGTTATTACTTTATCATGAAACAACTAAAGAAGAAGAAGTTGAAGAAGAAAAAAATTTAAAAGATCGGTAATGGATATTACCTCTTCTTTGAAACGCCTCTTTGAATCCTCCACTTAGGGAACTAAGATTGGTCTTTGAAGAAGACCAGGACCTCTAGGATTATTCTAGGGAAGTGGAGAAGGGATTTTGGCAGAGGTTGGCCAAGCTTGAGTGCTCAAATTGGTGTGAGGAGATGGGGGAGGAGGTACCCTTTTATAAGGGAGGAGAGGGGCACCTTAGGAATATCTCAAAATATTATTTTATATTAAAGTCAAAATTGGTTTATAATGGTTTCAAAGGGTCTTATTTCGAAGCTAAAGTGGGGATGGGTCGAAATCCTATCAACCAATAAGATTTAGACAAGTTTAGGTTATTATTTTTACCTTATCAATTAGATTTAACTCTAAGTTAAATAATTTAACTTTTACCGTGTCTTTTTGTTTTCTTTCACTATATGGTTAATACACTTACTATAACATGCCAAACGAACCCCTAATTGTTTATTATTAATATATATATCCCTATCTAAATCATTTGGCAAAACCTTAGATTTTTAGGAATAAAATAACAATTAATAATATAATATTTGATTTAAAAACTATTTTGTGTCAATTTTGACAATATTTGATATATGATTTTTGTGAAAGTCATAACAGAATTATATGTTCGAAATAAGTTGATTAAATCAACAATAATATATCATAGTAACCTATAAAATTAGTTTAATTCATAAAAAGTCTCAAATTACATTCATTTGAGCATTTATAACATCAATTATGTTAATATTTCCTTAAAAGGGTAATTACTGCATCATCGTTGTGTCATAAATAAATTAATTTATTTAAAGTCTAAAAATTATAAATAAAATATCATTATGTAGGAAATCGTTTTATCTTTCTAATGAATATTTATAGTAGAATTTATCTTATGTATAAAACCATATTAAAAATGTTTTAGTTATTAAACTTTGATTTTAACTATTTTAACTATTCATTAAATAAAATAATAATAAATGTCCTAATCTAATCCAAGTGGGCCTAAATGATAATATTTTACACTTAAGGTTGTTTTTGGTCGAGATAAACTTGTCCAATAGAATTAGGAAATGTGTTAGGGTAATATTAATATCAATCTTACCCTTAATTACCCTATTTACTTTTAACCGTGGTAAATAAAAGTAAAAAGTTACTATTCACCAAAAATTATTTTCATCTCATTGAACCACATTTTACTTACTGACATCAACCGTGTCTCTTGGATTTTTGAAATTTCATTCACAGAAGCGGTAAAATTATGTTTTATGAAAAATTCAGTTTTTTAACTACCACTTAGTAGTTTCACTATTCATCAAAAATTGATGTTTTTCAGAACAATGGCAAAATTTCATCCTAAGCTATATTTCATATTCCAAATTCAAAAATGAAGTCTATTTTACCAAATTTATAACATAGAAGTTGCATTAATTAATTTTATAATTAAATCCCACTGTTAAAACAAATAGGGTGTTTTTAAGAAACAATATCTATCAAAAGATTGACACTTGATTATGTCTGGTTTAAATGTGAAATTACATTCAATGACCAAAATTGTATTAAATTGTAAAAATATATTCTAAATATATTTTAAAACCACTCAAATTAATAATTTATCACTATTAATTATTTCGATTAAAAAAGTTGTTTTTAATTATAATTTAGTAATTTTCACTATTCATCAGAATATGATAGTTATCCGAAAAGTACCAAAATTTCACCTTAGGCTAAACTCGATACTCCGAATCCAAAAATGAATTCCATTTTGAGAGATGAAATTTCTAAAATTTAAAAAGTGGTTATTACTATTCATAACTGCTAGTTTTAATAATATTTTAATAGCATATCGTTGTTTAGTGAAACTCGGTATTGCGTACTACACACGCTATCGAGGAAGGTCGCGATTGCGTGTAATGCAAGGCAAGTCAAGGATGCATGTTGTGCAAGCTCATTTTGGTGTAGCGTACAACACAAGACATTAATTAAAAAGAATATTTTTCATAAAATCTCGGGCTGTTATATTCTACCCCCCTTAAAATGAATTTCGCCCTTGAAATTCGTCGGGGTTATAAATGGTTTACTAATTGAAAGTTTCATTGATAGAAACCCACATCGTAAAAAGGAATACCAAAACCAATCTTTAAAAACAATTGTATGAAACGTAACGGTTACTAAAATAAACTAATCACTGGGTTTCTACATAGGTGAAAATATGGATATGGAAGAGAAATCTAACCATCATGTTCTGATGGAGAGTGGTAGAGAACATGGCTATGGAAAAGCCAGCAATCACAAAGCCATAAATTTGTGACGATCTAAGGTACAATCTGATTCATCAGATATAAGATCACTAGGACAACATTTTTGGTTTTCAAGATCATTTCCCTAAAGGTAAAGAATTTGAATTAGAATAAATACATACTTTATTTTCGTACAATCTCACTGTTGTTCGTGCCTTTAACAATTCCCACTTCATCTATTAAATAAATGAAGTTTAATTTGTTATTCGTGAAGTGTTAGCAGATCATGTGATAGAATGACGGGTCATTCCATCTGTCTCAAACAAAAGGTTAGCGAAAAATTATATACATAAGTCGATCTATAGTGAGATTAATCATATATTGTTCCTAAAATGGACTTATACTTCATATATCATACTTTGTAATATAATAAAACTAGTTTCTACTAAACAGGGACTTCCTGTAGGCCAGTGGTAGGCGATAAAGGCCAGTCGCACTTTGGTTGTGGGTTCGATTCCTACAGCCTTGTCCGACGCGATGGGATGTCGCCCGTCCTGCAGGTTGTCGTTTTTCTAAAACTACATTACTATAACATCCCACCAATAATATCTAATAAAAAAAACTTCTATCCTTAAACAATACTCACTTATGTCCAACATAATCTATTTCAATCTTTAGGCTTATCCATAATACTGCAGTCCACTCTCATAACATAGTGAAAACGATTAACAGAGATTTAATACCATCGTTGATCCCCATATATCATAAGATATGTTTTGTTGGTCACATTCCAAACATTCAAAGTCCTTAATCATGTATTCTCTTGAATACCTTAGTGAAAACATGAATGCAGTTTAAAGTTAACACTTTCCACATACCAAAATCCTCAAAATTCTATATACTCAAACCATGATATCACTTAGTCCTTATATCAATCATGAGCTCATGAATACTATCAAACATTTAATTTTCTTTTTATCCCTTCATTATGCGCATATCATCTACATTCCAAAAATATCTCAATCACTTTGAATACCACATCAATAAATATTGCAATACTCAATGATACAACATTATTTTGGAATCCCATTACATAAACACTTAATCATTCCACCACATCGTTGTCATATTCAACATCACCAATAGTGATTGCATGTGACTTCCCTTTATCCTTTGCCTTAAGTGGTTGCTCATGTCGATCATCACTAACCCTTGGATTAGGGAATTTATTAGCATAATGCCCCATTTCCTTGCACTTGAAGCATTGAAGTGTTGGTGGTGCGTTCTCTGCAGTGTTTGCTTTATTCACATCATTAGAAACCCTTTTTACATTACATCGACACTCAGCTGCTCGATGACCTTCTTTTCCACACTTAAAACATTGTCTAGTCCTTATAAGACAATCTCCACCATGTTTCTTTCCACACTTTGTGCATAAGGAAACATTCATCTTCTTTTAACCATTATTCTGAGATTTATCCTTGAACTCCATCTTTCGTTTCTTGTCAAAACCATGAGGTGGATATGTAACACCAACTTCCATTTCTAACTTGATAGCACAACGCACAATTTCTTCATAGCTACTGAAGTCTCTTATAGCTAATTCCCTTCGAAGACTTGGTTTTAAGCCACTGAAAAATCGATCAACTTTACTTTCAGGTTGGATGATAATGCCAGATGCATACCTTGCAAGGCTTGTAAAATTCGCTTCGTATATACCAACAGATTCATCATCCTTTTGCTTTAGTTTAAGAAACTCCTTCTCCAACTTTGTTCGAAGAATACGGGGGAAGTACTTACTGAAAAATAAGTTCTTGAACTCGTCCCGTTCCATGGACTCAATTTCATCCCTTTGCCTCGTATTCTAAATAATATTCCACCATTGATCAGCATCACCTTCCAAACGATACACTGCTAAGATGACTTTGTCATGTTCAGAACATTGAAGAACTGAAAATATCTTTTCAGTGGTACTGATCCATTGTTCAGCAACAAGTGGATCAGAAGACCCACTGAAAGAAGGTGGACGTTGCCTCATGAAGGACTCAATAGAATATTTTTCCCTTCTATGCTCATTTGGATGTCCAGAATGATTCATAGCTTGTGTAAGTATAGAAATAAGATTTTGCACTCCATCTCCCATTACATTTGTTTGTTCAGGAGGACAATCATTGCATTGTCCATTGCATTGATCAACACGGTTCCTTCGGGTTCCAGCCATCGTCTAGAACCCAAAAAGAATAGTGTGAGAGGCAAAAATCATGCTAGGGAAAACAACATAATAAAGGGGGAGTACCTTCAATATCTAACATCTTAGGTTGAATTCTATGATCGTTAGCGTAGTTCTAGTACTATAACCTATACGTATACTTAACCTTAAGGACATCCCTAGACATACCTTAGAAATATCTCTAGGGATCTCACTAACGTTTTCGCATCCTAGTTTCAAAAGGTTGACTAAACCTTTCCTCTAATACCAACTGTAGAGACCCGTATCTTGAAGTATATGGATATTACATTACTTTTGCGGAATACTTAGTACATAAAAAAAACACACACACAAGGATCGTAATAGTTTAGTGTCTTTGGAAACTCAGAATAAAATCTTCTAATCGTGGTGAAAGATCTTCAACATCTCCCATAAAGATCTTCCTTTTTTTACCTAAAACCATTATTTATATCCTGGGGAAAAGAAAACATAAAAGGGTGAGCCCAAATGCTCAGTAAGGGTAAACAAAAGAAATATCAATCACATCGTATTCATAAGAACATAACATTTTGGAAATCATAACCTGCAAAAGAGAGCATAATTTCATAACATGGGATAAATCATGGTAGTGAAATGTAATCACAATAATCATAACTTAAAATATGAAACTTTGTGGCATTCACACATAATCATAGAGAATCATTTCTTGTTAGTTAAGACTCATTGCCAAGACTATCATAGTGGACAAAGTCCCTTTCTGAATCGAGTAACCCTCGTTTCAGTCATGTTTCACTGAACCGGTATAACCTACCATTCCAGCCATGTCTATCTCATGAGATATAAAACCTTTACCCAATGCATTGGAGGGAGATATAGGTCCCACCCATCTTATAATCAATACTTTCTTATGTGTGCCACATAATCATAAATCATACATCATCGCATAACCCATGTAATAAAAATGGGATTCTTAAACAACATGACATCATAAAACAATTCATATAAGATAAAGGAATTCATAAAAATAATTCCACCACAACATGATCAAATAAATGTAATAATAGGGATAAAAACAGAACCCTTTATTATCTTAGATGGAAAATAATTTTGATAAAACACTTGAACTCCATTCTTGAGGAAAATATCCTTTCTTCTTCAAAAACATTTTTCCTTTCATAACATTTCATACGACTTTAGAATAAAAGAAGTTGATTAAAAATAAACTTGAAAACTTGTAATGGAAGCTTCTTGGAAATAATTTTTTAAAAATCCATTCATGCTGTATAAGCTAAAAAAAACATTCTTCGTACTTTTGTCGGAAAAGTCAAAAAGCACCTCGTATGAAAAACGTCAAAAGATTCCTTTCATATTTTTTACTAAAAACTCACCGAAGGGTAAAAATGGATTTAAACAATTGTAGGTGGATGGAAATAATATTACATATTGATGAAACATGGATGTGGATGATAAAATACACCCCAGTAAATACTTACGAATATACAATCTCGGATAAAAATGAGATTGTGATATTTCCCTTACCTTAGGTCCGACTTGCTTTGTAAGTGTCCGAACCTCCTGTATAATGATTTAAATCATGTTATTGACTTATTAAAGAATCATATTCATTGTTATTATATCATATATGGTCCACTTATGACTTTATATAACCCGTTCTTTTGTTAATTCATGTTAAAGTAGCGTTTTGGGTAAAATCGTCTCATTTGTCGTTCGTGTTTTTAACTTGTAATTATTCATATGATTACTTATATCATGATTACTTAATTCCAGAATATAAAACATGATTTATATATATATATTCAGAATATACATAAATAATAAATCAGTAAATGGAAAGAAATACACCGTTCATGGAGACGGTAGTCCGTACGTACGCATGAATGCTGTTTTCGTTTCCTTATTGAATTGAATGGAATTAAGTAGATGACATACATATAAATAATTCCAGTATCATTATAAGGTAATATATTTCATTAGTACTTATTATATTTACTTTATAATCATTCATGAATGGTTAATCATTGAGAATGAATCTCATCGCGTCGTGGAGACGGTAGTCCGTACGTACGCACGAGCGATGATATCGTTCTCATGGTCGTGGAATTGTGTTTAAGTGTATACTATTTCAGTATCAATATCACTTTATAATAATCATATATAATTACTCATTACACCTTTATACTCATCCAATTAAGGTGGTGGCGGAAAATATATTACACCACGGCGTGGAGACGGTATTCCGTACGTACGCACGCGCGGGGATTTCCTTTTTCCGTAGGATGGATAGAAGGTTAATTAGAGTTGTTTCATATTTATAATAACATATCAGTATGTAAGTAATACTGATGTTATTACTTTATCATGAAACAACTAAAGAAGAAGAAGTTGAAGAAGAAAAAAATTGAAAAGATCGGTAATGGATATTACCTCTTCTTTGAAACGCCTCTTTGAATCCTCCACTTAGGGAACTAAGATTGGTCTTTGAAGAAGACCAGGACCTCTAGGATTATTCTAGGGAAGTGGAGAAGGGATTTTGGCAGAGTTTGGCCGAGCTTGCGTGCTCAAATTGGTGTGAGGAGAAGGGGGAGGAGGGACCCTTTTATAAGGGAGGAGAGGGGCACCTTAGCAATATCTGAAAATATTATTTTATATTAAAGTCAAAATCGGTTTATAATGGTTCCAAAGGGTCTTATTTCGAAGCTAAAGTGGGGATGGGTCGCAATCCTATCAACCAATAAGATTTAGACAAGTTTTGGTTATTATCTTAAACTTATCAATTAGATTTAACTCTAAGTTAAATAATTTAACTTTTACCGTGTCTTCTTGTTTTCTTTCACTATATGGTTAATACACTTACTATAACATGCCAAAAGAACCCCAAATTGTTTATTATTAATATATATATCCTTATCTAAGTCATTTGGAATAACATTAGATTTTTAGGAATAAAATACAATTAATAATATAATATTTGATTTAAAAACTATTTTGTGTCAATTTTGACACTATTTGATATATGATTTTTGTGAAAGTCATAACAGAATTATATGTTCGATCCAAGTTGATTAAATCAACACTAATATATCATCGTAACCTAAAAAATTAGTGTAATTCATAAAAAGTCTCAAATTACATTCATTTGAGAATTTATAACATCAATTATGTTAATATTTCCTTAAAAGGGTAATTACTGCATCATCGTTGTGTCATAAATAAATTAATTTATTTAAAGTCTAAATATTATAAATAAAATATCATTATGTATTCAATCTTTTTAGCATTCTAATGAATATTTATAGTCTAATTTATCTTATGTATAACCCCATATTAAAAATGTTTTAGTTATTAAACTTTGATTTTAACTATTTTAACTATTCATTAAATAAAATAATAATAAATGTCCTAATCTAATCCAAGTGGGCCTAAATGATAATATTTTACACTTAAGGTTGTATTTGGTCGATATACACTTGTCCAATAGAATTAGGAAATGTGTTAGGGTAATATTAATATCAATCTTACCCTTAATTACCCTATTTACTTTTAACTGTGGTAAATAAAAGTAAAAAGTTATTATTCACCAAAAATTATTTTCATCTCATTGAACCACATTTTACTTACTGACATCAACCGTGTCTCTCGGATTTTTGAAATTTCATTCACAGAAGCGGTAAAATTATGTTTTATGAAAAATTCAGTTTTTTTAACTACCACTTAGTAGTTTCACTATTCATCAAAAATTGATGTTTTTCAGAACAATGCCAAAATTTCATCCTAAGCTATATTTCATATTCCGAATTCAAAAATGAAGTCTATTTTACCAAATTCATAACATAGAAGTTGAATTAATTAATTTTATAATTAAATCCCGCTGTTAAAACAAATAGCGTGTTTTTAAGAAACAATATCTATCAAAAGATTGACACTTGATTATGTCTGGTTTAAATGTGAAATTAAATTCAATGACCAAAATTGTATTAAATTGTAAAAATATATTCTAAATATATTTTAAAACCACACAAATTAATAATTTATCACTGTTAATTATTTCGATTAAAAAAGTTGTTTTTAATTATAATTTAGTAATTTTCACTATTCATCAGAATATGAAAGTTATCCAAAAAGTACCAAAATTTCACCTTAGGCTAAACTCGATACCCCGAATCCAAAAATGAAGTCCATTTTGAGAGATAAAATTTCTAAAATTTAAAAAGTGGTTATTACTATTCATAACAGCTAGTTTTAATAATATTTTAATAGCATATCGTTGTTTAGTGAAACTCGGTATTGCGTACTACACACGCTATAGAGGAAGGTCGCGATTGCGTGTAATGCAAGGCAAGTCAAGGATGCGTGTTGTGCAAGCTCATTTTGGTGTAGCGTACAACACAAGAAATTAATTAAAAAGAATATTTTTCATAAAATCTCGGGCTGTTACACTAAGCCCAGGAGTTCATGGGCTTACAGCAGGGTACTATTTCTGTGATAGATTATTCCACTCATTTCATGGAGCTGCAATGTTTTACGCCTATCCCAGTAGGTGATGAGTTGTTCCTGGCTCAGAAGTTTGAGGATGGTCTCAGGTATGAGATCTATTTCCAGTTGAACATCTTTAGGTTGACTTCTATATCCTCTATCATTAACCAGGAAGTGATCATAGAGTGAAATCTAAGGTATTCTGGAGAAGTGATCCAGGGAGGTTCGACATCCATAGTTAGTATCCGTCTTGCTGATAGTAGGAATTGCCGCTGGGAGCATTATCTAGACGATAATAGTAGGCGGGACGCACCTTCTGGTAGCCACGTGGTGCGCTACTAGTGTGGGGAAAGCGGTCATACGAGGCCACGTTGCACGAGAGACCCGATGGAGTGCCAATATTGCGGCAGGATGGGCCATCTGCAGCGTTTCTATCAGTTTTCCCACCAGCAGCCAGAGATAGGGGATCTTTTATGACACCGTGTTCAGGAGCATCACCACCAGTTTCTCACCAGTCTGGGAACTGGAGTTCTTCCGGCCATTCAGGACGAGGTGGAGGTCGTGGTCATGGTGGTCAGTCACCAGTCTTTCAGTGACAGCAGGGTGGATCAGCTTAGAGTGGTCATACAGGGTCATAGGGTCATGGTATAGGTCAGGATTTTGTAGTGGAGCAGACCAAGTTAGAGCAGGATCCCAGACCCTCTATAGTTCAATGTACGATCTTAGTAGCCTCAGTTTTGTCTTATTCTCTTTTCGGAATAGGGGATTCCCATAGCTTTATCTATGTTGTTGTTGTGGAAAGCCTTGGTCTCTGTATCTTTTCTTCCAGTGATATTTTTACACTAAACACACCGTTAGGTACTAGAGAGGTTAGTGAACATCAGTGTAGATAATTCTTTCATGAGGTTATGGGTGTCACTTCTTATGGGACCTCTATGTCCAAGAGATGACAAGATATTTTGTCATTCTCTGAATGAACTGGTTAGTTCCCTTCCAGGAAGTCATTGATTTCTATCTCGACAGGGTGAGTTTCATATCACTAGAGGGTGGATGTTTTCTTAATCGGGGAGAGTGGGATGTCCAGGAGAGTCGAGTAGGACCCAAGCATCATTGGATAGGAGGAGTTACAACCCAGATTTCCAGTCTATATTTGGATGACCAAGAGATTTCACAGTTATACTTTCCTCCAGTGGTGGATCATTTCAGGGACATCTTTCCAAAGGAATTTTCAGGTTTGCCTCTAGAGCATGGGGTAGACTTTTCTATTGAGATCACGCTAGGAGTGGCACCAGTGTCCATTCCTCCGTATAGGATGGATACACCTACGTTTTAAGAGCTCAAGAAGTAGTTGGAAGATTTGAAGGCAAAGGGTTTCATCTAACTCAGAACTTGCCCTTGGGGTTCCCCCGTCTTGTTTGTGATGAAGGTAGACAAAACCGTTAGGCTTTGTGTGGATTATCGGATGTTGAACCTGTTAATGGTCAAGAACCGATATCCTTTTCTGAGGATTGATGATCTATTTGATCAGCTTCAAGGATCCTGGGTGTTCTCACAAATTTATTTGACATCCAGTTATCATCAGTTACGTGTTAGACCATCTAATATACCTCTCAAAACATTCCAAAGTAGTTATGGTCTATATGTGTAAATGGTTATACCGTTCAGTCTTATGAGCATGCCTACAGTTTTCATGGAACTGATGAACTGAGTGTTTTATCCATACTTGGATTCCTTCATGGTGGTTTTATTGGAAGACATATTGGTGTACTCTCACACTCGACATGACCATGATACCCATCTTGTGATCGTCTTGAGTACACTGAAGGAGAATCAGTTATATTCTATGCTCTCCAAGTGCCACTTTTGGAAGGATCAGATTCACTACATAGGTCATGTTATCTCAGAGACGGGAGTATCAGTAGGCCCAGAGAAAGTGATGGGGGTAGTTTCTTAAGAGGAACTGAAGAACATATTTGAGGTACAGAGTTTCTTAGGGATGGATGTATAGTACAGACACTTCATATAGGACTTTTCACGCTTATCAGCACCGTTGACAGGCCTGACTAAGAAGGGTGAAAAGTTCATGTGGTCAGATTCTTGTGAGTTGGCCTTTCAAGAGCTGAAGTGGAGGTTGATGTCAGCACCGATACTAGTCTTTACAGAACTAGGAAGGAGCAATATTGTTTTTATGATGCCTCAAGTATCGATCTAGGAGCTATGCTGATGCAGGGAGACAGAGTCACTGCGTACGGGTCTCGGCAGTTAAGGCCACATGATAGGAATTACCCGACACATGATCTGGAGTTGGCAGCTGTTGTTCATGCCTTACGATGTTGGAGAAATTATCTTCTAGGAGAGAATTATATGGTTTTCACTGACCAAAAAAGTCTTAAGTACATCTTCGCTCAGCATAATCTGAATCTGAGATAGCACAGGTGGGTCGAGTATCTTCAGTTTTTTGACTTTGTGCTTGCCTATACAGTTGGGAAAGACAACGCAGTGGCTGACGCATTGAACTGGAGAACTCATATAAAGTCAGTTTAAAAGGAAAGTTGTGAGTGGCTGCTTATGTATTTGTTCTCTGAGATGAATTTGGTGGTGCATGACATACAATGGAAAAATTTCTATCTTCTATATATATTACCTCTATTCTTCTTGATCAGGTATGGATGAAGCATCCATCAGACTCAGAAGCCCCAGTCCTATGGGAGAGTGTGCCAGGATAGGACCCTCTTCCTGGATGGATAGTATTTGAGGATGATATCCTGTGTTTCTAGGGATGTGTATGGGTGAAAACAAATATACGAGAGGAGTTTATGCGGGATTTTCATTCCTAGGTTTGGGTAGTTCATCATGGTGTCACAAAGATTTATTGTGATCTACATAGATTTTACTTGTGGCCAAGTATTAAGAGATATGTTGTTGGTTTTGTCATGAGGTGTTCCACTTGTTAGAATGTGAATGTGAAGCATCGGCAACCACCAGGTCTTTTGCAGTAGTTACCCATTCTAGAGTGGAAGTGGAATGATTTCGCGATGGACTTCGTGGCTGGTTTACAGTGGTCTCCTTGAGGGAATGATATTGTTTGTTTTTTCATCGACAGACATACGAAGGTTTCTCACTTCATGCCAATAAAGGAGACCTTCAGTGTTGATGAGTTGAGACGATTGTACATCTGAGAGATTATACGTCTACATGGAGTTCCAAACTTCATTGTTTCAGAAAAAGATGCACGTTTTACATCACAGGTCCGGGAGGGGATTTATAAGGCTTCGGGTACATAGGTACTTTTGAGTACAACATACCATCCCCAGACAGATGGCCAGTCCGAGCGTATGATTTAGGTTCTTGAGGATGTGCTCGGAGCTTTCATTCTGGACATTGGAAGTTCTTATGAGAAGCTTATACCTCTTGTAGAGTTTTCCTACAATAATAGTTTTCATGCAACCATTTAGATGGAAACTTATGAGGATTTGTACGGTAGGCCATGACGATCACCCTTATGTTGGCTGGAGGTAGGGGAGGCAGCTTTACTGGGTCTTCATCTTGTCCAGGAGGTCATAGAGTAGATAGAGTTTATTCTAAAGAGGATGGCTACTGCACAGTCTCTACAGAAGTCTTATGCTGATCAACGGAGACGACCTCTAGAGTTCGTCGTCAGGGATCAGGTTTTCCTGTGTGTCACACAGAGGTTGGGGAAAATGAGGACTAGGAGATAGGGTAAGAATTCACTGAGGTATGTTGGGCCGTTTGAGGTGTTAGAGAGAGTTCGGCCGGTTTCCAATCGGTTTCAGTTACCTCAGAGGTACCGGGCTATGCATGAAATTTTCCACATTTCATAGCTCCGACGTTACTTTTCAGACCCATCTCATGTCTTTCAACCTGAGGAGGTTGAGCTTGAAGAGGATGCATCATTTTAAGAGCATCCTATCTAGATTTTCGATTGCAGTACAAAGGTTTTCCATGGCCAGTCTGTTCCTCTAATACGGGTGATATTGTAGCACAGACGGGTACATGACGAAACATGGGATAGGGAGTCCTATGTAGGACCACAGTGGTCGGAGTTGATCGAGGTTTCTTCTTCTACACCGTGCTAGGGAAAATTTGGGGATAAATTTAATTAAGGGGGGAAGTTTGTAAGAACCCGTATCTTCTTTTTAAGCATGTCTTCCTTTTCTAGTAATTTTTGAGAAAAAGTGGAAAATCTAGATATTTTAAAAGTAAATGTTGTGTGATTTATAAGGACACGCCATGTACTTCGATACCTCTGGAGCCCATGTGTTGGTCGTGTCATGACCGTACACACGGAAATTTAGGGGTGACATGGGGGCCGCGTAAAGTGGAGTATATAAATATCAAGTACACACCATGTACTCTAATAGTACAAGTCGTGTACTCTAATAAGACACATTGTGTACTATGTTCTTTTCATTAAACACACCGGGGTCACATCTAACCCCAAGAAGCTTCTTCTTCTTAGTTCCGTTTGGCCGAGAGAAACCATATGGCTCTAAAACTTCTCTGAGCCCTGGAGCCTTAATCTATTCTCTGAATTTACTGCCGTCAATTGCATCAGAACTACAAGGGTAAGATCTTCTTTCTTCTTGAGTTTTATTCCATGATTTCCCCTCTGTCTCATGTTATCATGGGTTGATCGTTTAATGTGTTTTCATATATCAACGACATTTTAAGGTGATTCAAGACCTTGTGGTTCAAGTATACAAATCTCCTAATGTCAAGGTAGGTGGTTTGTGCCTATCTATTGAATGTCCTTGAAGATTATGTGCAAATTCCACCAATACCTTTGAACGAGGTATTGTGTGTTTACAGTTTTACACTGTTGTATATATGACATGATAGTATGGAAATGTAGAGGATTTTTGAATATGAATATGGTGGAACTGTTATGCTTTGGAGGTTTTTCCCACGCATATTATGTTTATGACTATTTGGTCATAGGTTTCCTTAGTTGCTTGGTCTATTTCCATGTGTGTTGTAGTAGTATGGAGAAATTTTTTCTAACATGCTTGATATTTTGTAGAACTGTTTAGAATAGTAATACTATAAGTCTACTTTGGCCAAATTTTATTGTTATACTCTTATCCTATACCGGTCCATGAGGACCAGCTGAAGAAGACTATAAGGGGATAGACTGAGTGAGCTTCCTTAGAGAGTCTTTGAGATTTAGGATATATAGGGATTGACCAAGTGAGCATCCTCAGAGAGATTAGAATTAAATGGGGCTATAAGGGGATAGACCATGATAGAATCCTCAGAGAGTCCTTGACTGATTTAGACTATACGGGGATAGACTATGTGAGATTCCTCAGAGAGTCTCTGTTTTTTTGTTTGAATCACCTGTTTACCATAGGCTATAGGAGGGATTGACTGTGTGAGCTTCCATAGAGAATCTATGAATGACCTAGGTTGTAAGGGGAATTTACTGGGTGTTCTTCCTCAGAGAGTATTTTACCTTGGCACTATAAGGGAAATTGACTGTGAGAGATTCCTCAAAGAGTTCTTGACTACCCTTGACTATAAGGGGTGTTGACTGTGTATGCTTCCTTAAGATTCTTTATAATTCCATATGAAAAAACTAGAGGGGTTAGGTTGAGTTCATTGCCCAGAGGGTTGTTGGTACTTGTAGGTAAGACCATAGGGGATAGTTGTGAGTTCTTTCAAGAGGGTGATGTGTTTTTCTTTGCTGCTTGTTATTTGTTTCTTAACATTGGAACTATGGATTGTTTATTATCCAACATATTCATGTTTACTATTTCCTGAACTTTTACCTGTTATATATTCACTGAAAATTAGGCATAGATCGTTGGGTGGTTTCCTACTGGGATTTAGTCTCACACTCTGTTTGGGTCATGCTCTTAGGCCCAAATAGACTATGTGGTTGCTGGTATAGAAAAGGGAAAGAGACCTTCGACTTCAGGTACTTAACTTGCTGTGGAGCTAGAGAGCATGGGACCAAGCTTAAGCTTGCGATGCGAGGGATCTTTTTATATTTCCTTTGTACTTGTTTTTAGTACTGTTTGTATTTCTAGCATTGTGACTTGTTTGGATGTTTTCCAAAACATATATATCATGCATCATATATATATATATATATATATCCTCCTACTATTTATTATATTTAGTCATTCATTGTTCACTTGTGTATGGATTGTTTACTGCCTCCACTATTGTTTATTGTTTTTCTCTTACATTGTGTACTCTGTTAATTAGGTCATTGTTTCTTCACAATCACACCCAAGGCCCTCACTGCTAGTCGGCAGCCTCCGTCATTTGTCAAAATGTGCTTGAGGCCATATGAACAACTGGGTATGGGGCGTCTATGGGTGGCTTTCGGAACTAGGATTTTACATCCTTGTACTGATTGATTTATTTAAATTTATTATTTAAATTCTATTTCTTAAACATTCCTTCAAATAAATTCATAAGAAAAAATTATTATATTTAGTTGGGATATTTGAAATTTTTTTGGCATGTAAATTTGGAAAAAACTCCAATTCCCTTGAATTGGGGTGTGTTTTTGGAAATTGTCTAACATTATTAGTTGAATTTATATTAATGATTTGATAAAAATGTATTCAATTTAATTGTGGAATTTAATTATGGAAATGAATTGTGAAAATGATGAAAAGTATTTTTACTAGATTTTAATCATGTGAAAATGTATTTAATTTTTTTATAGAAACTAATACGTTTTATCTTGTAAATTGGAATTTTTTTTATTAAAACATTTTTATAGTTTTTAAATGGAAAGAAATTGGAATTTTTGAATTATAATAAATATATTTTTTGTATTTTAAGATATCTAAAAAAATTTCCAACCATGTAAGAGGACATGCAAGTATTTGGTTATTAGTGAGTTATTTGGAAACACTCTATGTTATTACAATGTTCTAAAACATACCTATGGGGGTCACATCCCTGATGTATGGGTGATGAGATGCCTTTAGCCTGTGTTAGGGGGACATGAATATGTTCATTTTTCATAGATCTCATATAGGGTATTTTATCCTATAATTGTTAATACTATTGTACCTTTTGGAAGATGACCGTAGTTCTTGATTGTTTATTTATATATGAGATATAAATGTATTCCAATGTTTTAAAACTATTTTCCTACATTTTTTTGGATTTTCATAAAATGTTTTATGTAATTATTTTATATAATCCATTGTTTTTGATATATTCCATATCTTTTAATGTACTCATTTCCTTTAAATGTATTTTTTATCATTTAAAATTTGTATAACATGTTTTTTTAGATAGGTTTTTAAAATGTCAAAAATATTTTAGTCTAAAAATTTAATGGTTTTATTTTGATAATTTATATTTTTAATCTTTTACTGATTCTTTGGTGGTATCCTACTGGTCTTAGGATCACACCCTACTTTCCGTTTGGGTGTTTTTAGTCTTTCTTATTCATGGTTCGAGCTAGGGGAAAGGATATCTTGGAGGAGGATCTTGCTATTGATCCATCATCATGGTGAGTTGTGTCCTTAGGGACCATAGGGTGATCTTTACCTTTAGGTACATTGGTTGTAGTACGTTGGGATTTCATTTCATGTTGTATTATATGAAATTATTCCAAGTTGAGTTTCTTTTACATACTTATTGAATTTCTTGTCTTATTTTCATTATGTATTATGGAAATATTTATTCCCACTTTCACGCTGAATGATGTAATGATCCAGTCAAAGACCAATGGGGATCTAGAATGCCATTTGGTATATGTTAGGACAAGCTCGGTTATCTGGTTCACAGGGTACCTAGTCTAGTTTGTGATAAAGTGGTATTAAATTAATGTTCAGCCTTTGTTGTAATGTCAGTATACAATTTTGAAATCTTTTCAGGACATAGGAGGTAGTTGTGAATGAATACCTGGCCAGCTCTCACCGAAATCAAACTTAAGTCACCATGCATGGTTAGGGAATGACATATTTTGGATTATTTCTAGTCTTTTCCCTATTTTTATTTGGATAGGAAAAAAATCTAAATCTTGTTTGTCCTTTCAGTTGGGAATAATTTTTAACGTTACTCATTTTGAGTGTTAATCTAATGAATTAATTTTATCTGTTGATGTTGTGTAGCATCATTTCTCAGAGAAGATATGTTAATAATTTCCAAGAAGAGGCTTGTACTAGACCATATCATGATAATCCTATAGTGTAACCAAATCTAGTAGAGGTGATCATGCGCATTGTCCATGATCTGGGATAAGAACTACCTCTAGTCCCCATTCAACCACATTCTATATATCCACAAGGGATTTTACTTTGGAATCATTCTCAAGATTTTCATTACCATAAACCTTCAATTTTCAAAGGATCCACTGATCCTCAATATGTTGAGGAAAGGTTTGGCATGATAGAATGACTATTTGAGTTCTTGGACACACTATACTTGATCAAGGTGAACTGTGCTACCTTTATGTAAGAAGGACTAAGAGGGATATGGTGGGACATGATGGTGATGACAAGGAATTAATATGGAAAATAGTGGAAGGACATAAAGGTACTTTTCATTGATCAGTTCTATCTAGAGTCTATGTTGTTAGCCTATGTTGTGGAGTTTACCAAGATTGATCTGGCCAAACGAACCGTGATTAAGTAATCAAGTCACTTTGTAGAGCTAGTGCAGTTTTCTATTGAAGTTGTATCTAATGAGATGATGATGTCTTGGTGGTTCGAGTTGGGGCATGGATAAAATATCCATTCCTAGGTTATCATTCTAAAGCTTCCCACTAATGATGATGTGTTGGATAGGGAGATGATGGTTGAGATGGACCTGGCAAGAAAGCCAGGTTTATCAATCGTTTCTTCTTCTCCTAGTGGTAGTTTTGGATACTTCAAAGGAAAATGTAATATTGATGATTCTCAAGGAATTTCTCGATATCATTTTCATTCCAGACCTCCTACAGTGTTAGGAGGAAGTTCTTTTGGCTTTTTATCTATGTAGAAATATAGGACAATATAATACAGTTTTCACTAAGGCACCCCATAACTAAGGCTCACATGGATGTTTAGGGTAGTTACAAAGATTCTTCCATCAATTCTCAACTCATGTAGTGGAACCGTATCATCAACACCTCCTAAAAAATTTTGGTAATCAAATGTTATACATATAAAATTATTCCAACCAATGCCTTTCCAAAACAATCATTTTCATATAGTGACAGAATCTCCAGTGGAAGCAGACATGGGTCTAGTGACTCTGAGAGGTACCGTTACTATAACATCATCATTAGTGAGTACTCTATTTGGTACTGGTACATCTCAATCATTTATTTCAACCTATATTATTAATATGTCTAATCATCTTATAGTGGTTTTATATTTTAAAATGGATATACTACACAACTTGGTAAAGAGAGAGAGACATAGAGAGAGAGAGAGAGTAGGTTCTTTATAGTCCCACCTATGTCTTTTATCTTTCAAATGTTGTTCTTGATTGTAGGTTTCTGGTTCTCAATGTAAAATACATTGACTCCATAATTAGGATGGTTTGGATTTTCCAAAAAAGAAAGTATTGATTGTTATCTTCTACAGGTCTACTTTACCACACATAGTGGAGCTTCTTTTATCATTCAAGGAGATTGGGACCTACGATAAATCATAGCCAGACCTTCTTATTCAGAGTTGGGCAAAGTGATATAATTTTTTTCTTTTGATATGTAGTGGGAATCATTGATTAGTGATCTCCCTCCAGTTGGTGTTGAGTTTCCAATTGTTTTTTTCTTTAAATTTCCCTATTATACCACTAGTAAGGGATGTTGAGTTCCCCATTGATTTAATTACAAACACTCAACCAATTTCAATTCCATCTTACAAAATGGCACCAGTATAGCTGAAAGTTGTGATTTCCCATTTGGATGATCATCCCAAGAAAAAGCTTTATATTATCGATTGTGTCACCTTGGGTTGTTCTTATTCTATTAACTAAGAATGATGATGGATCTCTTCACCTATGTTTTGATTATCAGAAACACAATGAAGTAATGATAAAGAAAAATTATTTTTTTCCATGGATTGATGATTTGTTTGATTAGTTAAAGGGTGTTAAGTGCTTTTCAAAGATTGATCTTAGGTCTGGTTACCATTAGTTGAGGATAAAATAATCTAACATTAAAAAAACAATCCTTTTAGAGTTGGTACGACCATTATGGGTTCCTTGTTATTCCATTTGGCCATGAAAATTCTCTTAAAGTTTTCATGACATTGATGAATAAGATTTTCGGTTAATATATCGATATCATTATTGTAGTATTTTTGGATGAAAATATTGTCTACTTCATGTCTGAGGAGGAACATGTGCATAATATAAAAACATATTTGAGTCTTTTGGGTAGTCACTCACTCTATTAAAAGCTCTCAAAATGTTATTTTTGTGTCCACGAAGTGAAATTCATGGGACACATGATGTCTGTACATGGTATATTAGTTGATCCTAATAAGGTGAAGGCTGTTATTACATGGGATAAACAACATAATGTCTTCCTAATATGTTGATTCTTGGGAAAATCCTGATATTACTATAGGATTGTGAAGGACTTATCAATGTTGCCTTCTCCTATGAATGATCTAACTCAGAAGGGGGTAACATTTTATTGGGATGATAAATGTACGACTTTTTTTGTTGATATGAAACATCTTCTGACTATTACACTGGTGTTGACTATTACAAAGGCCAAACAGGGCTTTCTGGTATTTTTTTATGCATCCAGTTCAGGTTTCACTGTTTTCTTATGAAGGGAGACTAGGTAGTTGCTTATAGATCTCGTCGGATTATGCAAAATGAGAAGAATTATCCTAATCATGGTCTAAAACATGCCATTTTGATGCATTATCTTAAGAGTTGAAAGAGATACCATTATAGAGAAAGGTTTTCTAGGTTTAACACCACAAAATCCTGAGTTATATCTTCTCTCAAAATGATTTGAACCTTCTCAAGAGATGTAGGATAGAGTACCTGTAGTCATTAAACTTTGACAACATCTATACCCAGGGGAAGTGAATGTCAATGTATATGCATTATGTAGGAAACATATAACCCATGTAGAGAAATAATCTTCAAAAGAGTGAAATTTTATGGAATTCTTTGGACAATTGCATATTGGAGGTAGGGGAAAGGGGATGATGTGTCTTTAGCAAGAATTCAGTTGAAATTTTCTCTTATCATGTTTATTCTTCTAGAACAAGAGCTTGATGATAAATTCTGTAGTAATATCGACTCTCTTTATGATGGGGAGATAGTGTCCCAATGGTTATTCTCCAATTAATATGTTCTATGCTATCAAAATAGCTTCATTGTACCTTTAGCATTAAATAATGATGTTATGGGTGATTGTCGTAATTCATAGTTGAAAATGCACCTAAGATCTAAAAAAGGTTCTATGATATGCGTATGTAGTTCACATTTCCATGGATGAGTTGAGACATTGCGGATTTTTTTCCCATTTCTATACATGCCAACAAGTAAAATCCTAGAACCAAAAGATTTCTGGTTTTTCTTAAAAACATCATGTCCCTACATTGATGAGGGATGAGATATTTTTGGACTTTTTGGTTGGGTGGAATCATACCCAGATAAAGAATAACATGATATGGGTTGTGATTGACAGATTGACCAAGTTGTCTCACTTTATACCCATTCATGATACATCCAAATTTGAGGAATTGTGAGGTATCTATGTGAGAGATATTTTTTTTGCAAGAGTTCCATCTACTATAGTATATGATAGATATACCTTTTTACTTATTGATTTTGGAGATCACATAAGGGGGAACTAAAATATTAGGTTTGTTTGAGCATGGCATACCATCCATAGTCCAATGTCCAAATAGAGAGAGTTATATAGATTCTTGAGGATAAGCTTCTTTCTTGGGTTCTCAACTTTGGTGGAGCTTGGGATGATCAAATGGGACTAGTTTTGTACTATTATAACAATAGTAACTAGTCTGCAATCACAATTGATCCTTTTACCGCCATGTAAGGTCACCCTTGTAAATCTATATTCTTTTGGTCAGAGAATGGTAAATTTTTATTGTTTAAAAAAAGTTTGGTGCAAGAGACGAAAAAAATGATTCATCTGATTTTTCAAAGGATGTTGACAACACAAATCTGAAAGAATTTTTATGGTGATCGGTGGCACAAAACTTTATAGATTTTAGTTGGTGATCAGGTTTTCTTGAACGTTTCACCCCATTTAGATCATCGATGACTTCAGAGGCAAAGAAAGCTTGATCCTCATTTTAATGAACAATTTGGAGTTGTTGAGCAGGTTAAAAAAGTTTCTTACCATTAACTACATGTACCATAGCTGGCATCGATACATATTGTATTCCATGTATCATAACTGAGAAGGTATCTCTCTAATCCATCTCACATTTTGAGATGTTTTAATCATGATATTGATCATAATTTATCTTTGAATGACTAGCCAGTCAGGGTATCTGATTCTGATACAAATGTTCTTTGTGGTGGTATGATACCTTTGGTTCATGTGTTACGGTATCATGGTTTGGATAATCATGAGATGTGGGAACACAAGACACTGATTAGTGAGTAGTGGCCACATCTCTTTGGCATGGATGATTTTCATTGGATTTTTGGTGGATAATATTTTATAGCAGGGAGGTTGTAACATCATGTTACTATTCTAAAAGATACTCCTTAGACCTTTTCAAGGTTTTTCTTTTCATTGAGTGGGTAAGGGTTGAGTTTTAATTGGAATGATACCTATAATGGTGATGTCCGACGATTTTTGGACACTCACCATTATCTAAGATTTTCTACAAACTATTACGGAATTGCACATCGTGTAAGAGTAGTACATGTCATGTAATGAATATCCACGCATTTCATGGTATATTTCATGCCATGATGGGTTCACGTCATGAGTTTTTAGTACACACATTAATGTAGTTAATGATCAATTTTTAACTTGATTTTTCTCTTTTTAATAAAAAATGGTACATGTTTTGAATGATACAAAAATTAGGTATTAAAAACCTTGTATTTGTATTACATATCATGTAATACCTCGATAACATTTTTAAAACATACATTCCAAATGAGTACTTTTTTTTCACTCCAATCTAGTTTCCTCTCCATCATCCAAAGACTTTACCAAGGAACCTTGAACATTTCTATCCCATCTGAATCTTGTCGTTTATCTGTAGATCATCATTGTGCTTGCAGTGCGTTTTTCAAGTAAGTGTTCTCCTTTTTCATTGTGTTTCTCACTTTATCCTATATTGGGTTTTCAATGTATCATCTTGGAATTGATGGATTTATTTCTTCTGGTGCTAGATCTGCCTTCTAGGTTGAGTTTTGAGATCTTCTTCACCTTTTGTTTTCTCATTGATGGGTGTCGTTGCATGTTTTGAGTTTCTGGATTAGGTAAGCGGTTCCTTCCTGATTAGCCAAATTTATTATCTTTATATTGATGGATTTATTTAAATTTTTTATTTAAATTAAGTATCTCATATTTCCTTCCAATTAAATCTGTAATAAAATGATTCTAGTGAATTTGGATATTTTAAATTGTTTTGAAATGAAAATTTGGAAAAACCACAACTCCATTGAATTACGGTGTGTTTATAAAAAATTATTGATTTAAATTGTTCAATTTAAATTAGGGATTTGATGTAATTTTTTTCAATTAAATTATTGAATATAGTTGTTGAATTAAATTTATAAATGGATGCAACTAGTTTTTAATGGATTTAAAACCTATGAAAATGGATTTAAAATGTTTTGATAGAAACCCAGTGGTTTTATCTTGTGAAAAATGAAATGTTTTTTTATTAAAACCCATTTTTGGTTTTAAATGGAAATAAATTGGAATTTTTGAAACGAAAGAATTGCATTTATTATATTTTATTGTTCTTAAAATAAATTTCCCTTCATGTAAAAGCACTTTTAATCCTTAGGTAGTTTTAATTTTAATTGGATACACACTACACTATTACTAGGTTCAAAAACATACCTACGATGGGATACATCCCCAAAGGGAGGGTAGAGAATCACCTCTAACTAGTGTCCAGGGGATGTTAGTACACTCATTTTTCTATTAACTCTTAGTGGGTGAAGAATCCTATATTTGGTTAACACTATCTTACCTTTTGGAAAATGACCATATTGGTTTCCTGATTATTTATATAGGAGATATAAATTTATTCTAATGTTTTAAAACTACCTTTAATTACTTTTTTTATTTACATAAACTATTATATGTAACTGTTTTTAAGCCACCATTTTAGAAATATTTAATCTCTTGTAATGTGTAGCCTATTCCTTAAATATGTTTTCCATCATTTTGAAATTGTTTAGCATGTTTTTTAAAATATGGTTTTTAAATTTATAAACTATTTTATTTCCAAAATAAAAATATTTTATTTGGATAATATGTATATGGAATTTATTATTTCATCACCCTTGGTGTCTTACTAAGAATATTCTTAGACCCAACATTTTTCTTCAGGTGTTTGTAGATTTTTGTCTCCTTGGTTCGAGCATATGGAAATGACCTCTTAGAGGGGGTCCATATGGTGAACCTTGTTCATGGTGAGTTCTCCCCTTGGGGATCTTGGGTTGTTTTACACTATTTGGTACTATGGTTGTTGTACTTTGGTCATTTATACAAAGTTGTATTCTAGAACATTACTCCCAATGGTGTATCTTCTACATTCATATTTATTTTCTTGACTTATTTCTACTTTATATTAGGGAAACAATTGTCCCCACATGCACGTTTTATGATTCCATTTGCTAGTCACTAACCCGTGCAGATAGGGAATTCCCTTTGGGCTATGTCAGGTCTGACTCGGATATCAGGTTACAAGGTTACACAGGATGGTTTTTGAAAATATTTGTCCACATGCAATAAAAAATAACATTTATTATAATTTTTATTCATATTATTATTCATAATCATATGGTGAATAATGTTATTAATAGTATAACAGTATATTTTTAATTTTAGGTGTATCATATTGGTAATGTGATTTTTTATGAAAAGGTAGTAGAGTGTTGTTGTAACTTGATAATACCATTTATATTAATCTAAATAATTATTAATAATTTTATTAAATATATGTCTTTGTAATTATTTTTATATGAATAAAAATATTTTTTAACATAATAGAATGAATATGGATAAAAATGTATTTATTTTGAATGAGTGAAAAAAATTAAGAGGATATGGATAAACAGTTCATCACATTTTCAATATAACTAGAAAATAAACGTTGTGAAATTATTTTCCCTTATTTAAATTTTTCTACTTCATGATGAATTTTAGAAATAGAGTCAGAATAACACTTGGTCAATAATGAAATATATCAATGTTATAAATATTGGACTATACAGCGGTAAAAATGAATATATATACAGAATTAGAAAATACTACTATTTGTGGATCATATGATATGAGTATAACTGTTAACATGGATGTAGATCATAATTTATGAGGTGTATATACATTCCCTTTTACATGTAATATAAGGTAATTATTTAGTCACATGATAATTTTAGTTTAATTTAATGTCATTATTTCAAGGTTATTATGATTCAATTTTATCAAAGGGTTAATGGTTTTATGATACAATTTCATTATTTATTAGGATTATTTATGATTTTTCTTCCATTGTTGGAATCTTATGATCAATCCATAACTTAAATAATTACTTTTCTTCTCTTATTTTAATTTAGTGAGCTTAAATATATTATCCTCAATTTTCTTTCACTATGTACTAAACATTTCAAAAGATTGTTTTCATGAAAAATTATCTTCATTTTCTCTTCAGATGACAACATTTTTTCTTCCAAAACTATTTTTTCGAATTAAAATTAAAAAAATGTTTCGATAATTTCCCAAATGATATATTAATGAAACTGTTTCCCATGTTTTAAATTCAAATACATATTTTAAAGGAATAATTATTTCATTTTTGTAACAATACCCATTTTTATTTAAATTAAAATATTAATGTAATTTTTTTAACATGGAGAACATGAATTGTATTTACACTATTATGACAAAAAAATTATTTTAAATCATACGTTATTTGTTAAAAGTTTTATTTTAATGAAATTTATTTAAATAATTTTTTATCAATTTTAGTTAAAGAAATTATTTTTCAAAATTGAAAAGAATATTTTCCTCAAGAAATTTTTTTAATGAATTTTTAAAGATCCTTTATAATTATCCGATGCTATTTTTAATGAAAAGAAAATTGAAATAATATAAATTAAAAACTATTTTCAATAGTGTAAAGGGTATATTATTCTTGGAATTCTCCATGTGATTTGTTTAAAATCATTCTCCATCTATGATGGCATCAATTGAATTTACTTTTTCTTTACTAGGGATAATATTGAATGATCCTATATATTTTTTATATAGATTGTTAATGTTTATTTCTATGGATTTTTTATGAAACCCATTTATATTTAATGTTTTTTTCTATGTAGAATTTATGAAATTTTTATGAATCCGTTTTTCATGACATGAGTTATTGTATTATGATATGATGAATTATTTATGATATTTTGGAACAAAATATTAAGGTTTATATAATAATATATTTAGTAACATTATCTCTATCCAATGCTTTGGGTAATGATTTATATATTCTAAGATAATAATGGGAAACAAGATGATATACTTTATCTACTATGGGAAATAGGGGCACCAAAATCCTTTATGGTAAATATGTGTGTAATTATATACAATATGAAAATTTTGATTTGTAATAATATACTATATTGAAGGTATAATTAGTTAAACATCACATATTTAGTGTGTAATCTTTATTTATGATTGTTCCATAATTTAATGAAATTACTTTATGGTTAATGATATATTTAGGATGATTTCCTATACTTCTGGTCCATGTTTTCTAAAATGATATAGGATTTACCAATATACCATTTTTGTGATATATAATTGGTTGGGTATGATATTATTAGTTTATGTTCATGATAAAATACATTTATTATTATTTTATGGTATTATATCATCATATATTGATATCTCTGATGTTTACCCATAATTAGAATATGTGTTCACCCTTTCTAATGTTTCCTCCTCTAGGTTATGAATAATGGTTTAGGTACGGTGATTCATAATAGAAGTTCTATATAAGAATATCACTAAGGGATATATTGAATATATTTAATGAAATTAGAAGACTATTTTTCTAGTCTTCAAAGACACTATTTTATTATGATCATTATGAATGTGTTTTTTGAAATATATTTAATATTCTTATAAAAATATCTGACATTTATGTATAAAATCTCTAAACCTGTAGCAATTATTATATGTATGGTTTAGTTAATAATAATATTCTAGGATTGTAAAATATTTACTATGATCACTAGGGATATGATTAACTATATTATGAGGGAGATATCTAAGGATAATTATATGGATAATGTTTAGAAAAATATCCTTGAAATTTGGGAAGGATATATCATTTTTTTCCAAATAAATTAATTCCCTTTATGGAAACAATTAGTGGATGTTTCCAAGGCACAATGGTACCTAGAAATAATAACTCTAAAAAGGGTGTATTAAGTTGGACTCAATCATCACATAGAGTAAGAAAATGGGAATTGATATATATTTTGATTGACCCTCCTAAGGGATATGCTTTGTAAATTCAAAAAAATTATTATGAACCACCATATAGAATTTAAATAATTACCTTGATTAACATAGGACAAACCATGTTGTCATAGATTGAAAATAAGGTGTCATGATTTTAATATCCTATAAATGTGTTTTTAGGGTTGTGGGGTTTTCCACATTGTTTAGTGTTTCTCATTCTATGTGTTTTGTTTTTAGTAATTCACCAGAACACAAAGGAACCATGTTAAATTCCTGAAAAATGGTCAATGTAACAATTTTCCTCCATAAAACCCAAATGTTATGTGAGTGGGGATAGAAAATATTGATTTTATACTCACACAAAATTATCAAGCTATGAATAATTCTAAACATATAAATAATCAGATAAGGGGATAATGTTATTTTGAGTCCAACATTATGAAATGTACTCTTTTATATAGTGGTTCATCTATTATTCATGTTATTTAGAAATGAATCAATAATAACAAAAATATATATTTTTTTCTTTATTGTTTCGATCATGAAAAATTCTTATTAGTTTTTTGTCATATGGAAGGCGAAGACTATCATTGGTTGGGTCTTACAATGAATGTTATGGAACATTAAGAAATCAAAACTATGGAATTAAAAGATATTAAAAGGGTATTTTTTAGTAAGTACATCCCATTTATTCTACAAAAAATATAGATAAGGAATTCCATCAGAGTATGAGAATAGAAAATGAATGTATTTGAACCTATAAAGCTATTTTTGTAACTCACAAAAGGTAAAAATTTGGTATAATCATCCTGCATAAATGTTAAATATTTAGATTCATTGGATTGAAAAAACAAATTCATTGAAATTTCAGAGTTATTAGAGTCTTTAGTAGCTACGGATAATTCATTCAACATACACTGAAGGTTTAAATAAAAATTAGATATTCTCAACATTAAAATGGTTTTGATAAGAAAAGTTATATCAATTCTCATTAAAACTCAAATGGTGGAATGTAATTCCAGCCACTTTCATTCCAGAAATGTGTGAGAAATATTTATGGAAATTGATTGAATGGAACTGAGAGGTGTTTAAATATTTAATGGTAGTTCATAACTCATTTGAATTTCGAAATGAAATTAACATGACATTTTATTAAATGGAGAAGAATAGGAATCCAACTAATGAACTACCAATAATTGAGTGTTTCATGTTTAATGAGATTAAAATTATTTTATCTGATGCCCCAATCCAACGTATAATGTGGATAATTTTCCAAAAATATCTCAGAATAAAAATGAAAAAGGGAAATATAATGTAATCAAAATCGATTAAGTGAATCTTGAAAATTAATGAACACATATCCTCCCCTAATTAGTTAGTAAATTCATGATTTATTTTGACAGAATGTGCTCAATAAAAATCTTGTTGTTCATGCTCTAGTAAAATTTAGTGGGCCTATCTCCCTATATATTGATTCTGGAATAATGAATCACATTTGATATTGTTTTAGTACAATGATGATCCCAAGATTCCTATGAAAATGTTTTTGTATAATATAGCATCTTATATAAGTAATAAAGGGTGAATTAACCTTTGCAAGTGTATATGTACTAATTTAATATTAACATAAGAGTGATAGATACCAGTATGCTTTTTTGTATTTATGGTTTATCATAAGTTCAAATCCATTGAAAATCCATATGAGGTTTTACATTTTTTGAGTTTATTGTAATTATGAGTATTTTAAGAAACATTTTTGTTAAAAAAACATTTGGTTTGGTATATGTTTTAGTGAGAAATTTATTTTAGTGGGGATTTATTTACACATAGTAGAAATATGTTTAATGGAACTGGAAAACATTAGTGTTTATCTTAACATTGATATTAATGAATTTATGGGTTTTAGAAGATCACCTTATATAGTCACCAATCGTCATAGAAATCATATAAAATTTATATCTATATAATCTTTCTATAATATATTTTAATGAAGTTGTATGGTTGAATGTAGTAAGAAATTCAATTGTATTGGATGAAGATATAATGTTTACCTTAATGTTTTAATGAAGTTTTCAGCAAGCTATTTATACAGAGTTATTTGTTCAGCACTGTATATTATTATTATTAGACAGATGGTTAGTATAAGATAATAATTAAAACTCTAAAGTATATTCATTGATCATGGTCTATGGATTAATAATTTTTTTGATATCAAATTATTCTTCAAGTTGATTTTTTCACAACAATATATTTCACTTAGGAATTTTCATGGCTCATTATGAAGAACTTTATGAAAACAAGCATAGAACTCGAACATAATGAAATGATTTTGAAAAAAAGGTTATTGTGACCTAATAAAGACAATGAAATTGTATATAATTTTATAGAAATTCAGAAATAGGTAAGGGAAGTAAAAAATTTGATAAAAATATTATTCTAATAATCATTGGTACGATCTCTAATTTGAACATGGTGATAATTTGTTCCTATGAATTCCCCATGAAAAAAGAAGGGTAAACTAAGACCTAGGTATATCTCCCCCATTGAAATTATTGATCAAAGAAGGACTATAGCTTATGACTTGAAACTACTTCAAATCCTCTCTCATGTTCATGATGTGTTATATGTATCTATCATATGAATGAACATACAAGATCCATTAAATGAAAAAAACATAGAGTTAGTACAGCTATTATGTGATATTTATTATGGGATATAATCGATAGAGATTTTGAATCATAAATATAATATTCTTTGAAACACGACCACTCACCTGGTATTTTTTTTGTGGAAAATGCACCAACCTTTATGACATTATGTGGGAACTTGAGGATGCAATGAAGCATATCTATCCTTAGTTGTTGGTATTAATGTGATGAATTCTGAGGGAGAAAATCATTTTAAGGGGGGTTTAAAGTAACACACATATATTATATGACATTTTTTATTCAAATAATATTTATCTTTTTGATATTTTTCAGTATAGAAAACACTGAGTTTATTTTGTGTCACACATAACATAGAGTTTTGATTAGGTGGGACATATTATTAAAATTTCAATAATTAATATTATATAAATCAATTAGTCATTGGAATGGTGTGTATAAATATCATTAATTAAATTAATAAAATATATCATTTAATAAATTATATAAAATGAATTCTTGGGTGAAAAAATTATTATAAATTAAAATAATAACTATCCGAAAATAACAGTAATTGTTTTCGGATAGAATATTTTATTGGAGACAAATACATTTTACATCAATATATTCAAAAAATATTTTTTGGTGAATTATTTTGACGAAATCTATAAATTATATACTCATTAAAATTTTAACATTCATTTTCTATGTATTATAGACAAAATATAATATTAAATCTAAATTTAGGCTTAAAATAGTATTTTTCATAAAGCAGTTTTGTTTCCTTTGGAGAATTTATTTTAAAATTAATTTTTTAATCTTTTAGAATATATATTTTAAAAGAAGAAAATAATTTTGTAAACCATGATGTAAAAATTATATTAGGGTGAATAGTTTATAATTTTCCATGATTATATACCTTTTTATGAATTGGGAACAATACATGTTTTTATTAAGAATGGTTGTTTCCATTAAAGAATTTAAAAGCATCCAAATTTTTATGATAGTTAGAAAGGTAAAAAATTTCCAATTATTTATATTTTAAAATAATTTAGCTAAATATAATCAATTTCATATTTAATGACTATATATATATTTAATCTTTTGAACATTTTCTCTAAAAAAATCATATTCTCGTCCCATTTGTGGGGTCTATTTTAAATTATCATTTTTATTGTATATTAATTGAATTTTTAGAAAAAATTCCATATTTTTAATAATTATAATTTTTATTTTACAAAAAGGTAATATTAATTAATTTCCATAATGAATTGTTGAAATTGTAAAAAATAATTACAATAGTGAAGTTAAAAATAGATTTTGTGGTGGTAAATATTAAGTTATAAGGGTTAAAAATATCCCATGAAATGTCCAACTACAATTTTCTATCCACAATTCATTGTTTAATTAGGAATTTTATATAATGGACTATTTTAAATATAATTTTCCTTATGAACAATCAAGTGTACACATTTTTAATTTCAAAATATACATGTATTCCACTCACCTCGCCTATAAGAGGAAACCCATATACACTCCTATTCACACATTCAAACCCTTTTAGTTCATTGATTCCCATCCAAAAAAATTCTTAATTCCCTATTCTAATCCTATAACCCTTATTTTTGTCTTATCTCTATCATAAGAATCCTTTTTGTAACCCAAAAGTTATTGTCTGCATAAGAGGTAATGTCCCTAACAAAGTGATTTGTTTTATTTATACTACAACCCTTTTAAATTAATAGTTAACCTTGATGATATAACAAACATAGTATTTTCCACATAAATGTATATTATTATGTTAATATAGTAACCTAAATCACTCTCCTCTCCCATCAAATGTGTTGCACAATCATCATTCTTATGTATGGTGAAATATCACCTCATCAACCGATGATATTCGTTTTCCATAACCACCTATAATGGATGGATATAATGATGTATTTATTTCATATATATGATATTATTATTGTTATTTAATCAACATATCACATTTTCCTTCTTACCTTCCATTCCTTGAAAATTCTATAACGTCGTTCGTTTTTACAGCATACTATCACCACATGAACCAATGTGATTTTTTCAGGATATACATGGAAGGTAACAGGGTTTTATTTAATAAACATTAGTGATATATATTAAATAAAAACAATAGTTTAATGTAAATATATTATTTTATTTTTTATATTCTTTCAATTGGGAATGTAGAGATAATATTCATGCATATATATGACACATCGTTTCCATGAATGATGTATTTCATTTTATATCTATATCTTTTAAAGATCACAAAAAATAAATATATAATGATTATATATGATTATTATATGATTATTAATATTATCTTTATTCTTGATCCATGATTAATGTAATAGGAAGAAAACATAAAATCAAAACATTCATTAGAAAAAGCATTTATGTTCTGAAATGTAACATTAAAATTGAATTGTTAATAAGCTGGTAATAAATGGGAATTTGTAAACCAAATATGGTATGTAATATATAAATAGGTTTACTTATTAAATTTATAATAATATTACATTTATTATATATGAAGTTTTTTGTATATGAATGAAATTGTTACTTACGATAAGGTATTGTCGTCTCGAATTAATTTTTTATGATAAGCATTCCATTTTCATCACATTATTCTTTCTTATGGTGTATATGCATCCCACTAATTCGTGTTTTTTTATTCTCTTGAAAATTTTATGGTTTTAAATATCCATTTTTTGATCTCTCTTCCACGGAGATTATTGTTTCAAATTTATAAATGCTGTAGGATATTTTCATATCAATTTGTCTCCGTTGAGGAATACATTATGTTGTGCACCTATATTCTTTTATGAGTTATATTTACTACCCCATTTACATATGGTATGATGAATTAATTTTTGTCATGATATTTTATGGATCATTTAATTTCATTATTTCGTGGCTCTTACAATTCAATGTTACCAATGTGATAATGATTTTATGATACAATCCCATCATTTATTGGGATTGTTTATTAGTTTTCTTCAAATGAAAAAATATTATGATCAATATTTCAATAAACATGTTAATTTTAATCTACCCTACATAATACAAGAGAGTAAATTTTTTACCATATTTTTTATTACTTTATATTCATAAGAGTTCAACGGTTTTTTTATAATAAAAAAATATTTATTTTTATCATCGATCAAAACCCTTTTTTATCAAAACAATGTTATTTAAAAATGTTGTTAATATTTTTTTATAACACTATTCAAGTGATTTATTAATAAATTTTTTAACTATGTTTGAAATTTTAAAAAAACAAATGTCATATTCATTTAATTTTTCCAAAATTCCTATTTCTATTTTTCCACAAATGTGAAAATAATTATTTTATTTGTGAGGGACTAATGGTATTTTCTAACTACAAGAAAAAATAAATATTCAAAATAATACTATATAATACTAATATTATATTTCAAAAGAAAGTAATTTCAATTTTTTTTATAAAAATTATTTTAAAAAATTATTTTCAAATTGGAAAGGATGTTTTCTTCATATAATGTTTTAAATGACATTAAATATTCCATTATAAGTACGCATGTTCTTTCACTAAAATGGATTTTGAAATTTTTATATTATTTAGTAGAGTTTTTCAATGTTGAAAGTATATATTCCTCCTGAAATGTTCCATATGATATTTTAAAACACAATTTCCATCTGTGTTGATTTCCATTGATTTTACTAATTCATTAATAGTGATAAGAGTGAATTATACGATGCTTAATATTTATCTATTTAGTTAATGTATATATTGATGAATGTTTTGTGAAATACATTAATTTCTCATGGGTTTGGATGTGTTGAATTAATGAAATGGATATAGACCCTGTTTTCTTTAGAGGACTTGTGATTGGATGATATGATAAATAATTTATGATATTATAGCACACATAAGTATGGTTTAAATTTGATATGTTCTGGACCAAAATGTACCCATAATTAATTGGGTGAAGCTTTATATCTCAAAATATAACAATGTGAATCATTGTGACTGGGTTGATCCACAATGGGAAGCATGTGCATCCTAATCCACAATGGTATACAGGTGAGTCAAGATCCACAATTAGAGGCCGATGACAAGTCCTGGTCCACAATGTTTATTGTCATGGTAGTTAACCTAGATATATTAAATGGTTTTTATATAACTTTTATAGTTCCAAATGTTTATGAAGTGGGATTGTTCTTATTGATTTCTTCCTAATGATTTCTCACTCTTATGGTTGATATTTTCTAAAATGATAAATTTTTATAACATGACTCATTTTTATGATCAATAATAGGTTTGGTGTGAACATTATACTTTATGTTCATGATCACATACCATTATAATTATATTCTACCTTAATATTATAAAAAATTCATATCTTCTATGTTTATGTTTACTGAGCATCTGATCTAACATGTTCTTATGTTTCGTTCCTTAGGTTATGAAGATGGTGTAGGTAATTTATGCCTAAGAGGTTTACTATTTGAGAAGATAATTTTTTGAGATGTTGAATATATTTCATGATATTGGCATATTTGGTTTGTAGTAACCAATGACCTAAAACTACCATGATCCTTATGCTTTTCTTTATGAAATATAGTGAATATTAATATAAAAAGATTTGATATTTATGTATAATTTCCTAGGTCGCTATAGTTTCCATCCCTGTCATAAATGATTAGTAGGATTTTTCCAAGACTTTAAAAAACATAGAAAAATGATTTTGGATATAATATGGAAAATAATTCAATGGATGAAGAGGATCAACCACTAGTTGATGGTAATCAATGTGGTATACATTCATCTTTTAAATTGGTTCATTATGATTCACTACTTGAATAAATCTATGATACACATATTATTATAATATATATTGTATTTGTCATCCATAAGATTATGGACTAATTGATGAAACATCATACATAGGTTTTATCATGTATATATGAAATAATTCATGATATATATAATGAAAAATAATAATTAGAAGATGATATTAACGCTAAGAAAAAAATTTAACATGAAGGTTGAAAAAATAATGTTTTTCATCAAAGAATAGAAACACAATGATAAATCATTACAAATAAAAGTAATTTTTTTTAATATTTAAATTAAATTAATAATTCATAATTATTGATAAATATAATCATATAAAATATTCGGATGAAATATTGATGCATCTAAAGAATCAAAAAATTATTCCATGGAAATAAAGAATCATCAATATGAGATTATGTGTAATATTTTATTCAGATTAAAAATTTAAAAGAATAAGTTGGTAATATTACTAAGGGTTAGATGAATGTGATCATTACTTAATGGTACAAATTCTTTAGATATATTTAGAATGATAACAATACAATTAACATGAAGTGTGTTGTACTCAAAGATAAATTGATAACTATATAATCAAAATAATTTTTAGAGATGATAATAATAAGAGAAGAGAAATAATAACTTAATTTTTTTCAAATAAAATACTTCCCCAAGTATTCTTATTTAGTGTTAATAATGGATTTAAATCATCTCATAATTATCCCATAATATGATGTTTGAGAATGAAAACTCATTATTTAGTTAATTATTCTTGTAGTTATGTAGTTTGATCTAACATAACCCGACCATAGATAAAATATGAGGATTTTTTGGTGGATAAAACGAAAATAACCTAGAATATCATTGATGGAATATTTTAGAAAACCTAAGAACAAAATATACCAAAATAGAGGTCAAAATAATGGCGAAACTATCCAAAAATAACAAGCTATTCAATATATATTTATTTTTAATTAAATTAAAATATGATTATTTATTAACCATTTTTTGTGTTTGCTCAGGTTTGTGAAAAACGAAATTGAATATTGGCATAATATTTCAACTTATTCAAATAAAACAATGTCTTTTAACTAGGAAATAATATCCGAATCTAAATTAAATCATTCTGTTTAGAATAAAACTTCATAGAAAGAGATATTTCTATCTATCAAGACTATATTTTAATACCTTGAACACTTCAATGAGTACCTAAATAAATATTTTCACAATGATTATGAGTTTTGATATATAGCAATCTAGAATAAATCACATTTTTAATAGATGTTATGGACACAAAAAATGGGTCGGGAAAAAAGACATGAATTCCTTTGGTAAGAAATGAAAGGTCCTGTTGAATAATGTGAACAAAAAAATAATATATAGATGGTTTTCAACATAAATAAATGGATATTATAATAATACATCAGAAAAGGGAACATCCTAGAATATTAAAAAATACCCAGGAAAATCATTGCCGAAGAAATCATGCAATTATCTAAATGGTAATCAATCAAAGAGAGGCATAATAGGATTGGTTTAGTGGTCAATGTTATTAATGTAGATCTAAAGAGATTAAAAAATATGTGAAATATAATGTTTTATAATTTATATGTGGATCGTGGAAAATATTTTTTAATATAGATATCAAGTTACTATCATGGATTTCAAATAAAAATGGTTCATTTAAAAACAAGTGGAACAGACGAGTGACTTCAAGGACTATGATTGGTGGTCCACAAGGGAGTTTACACACACAATGTATGATCATGATGTTACTAATTATTTCTTAACCAAATTTTTAAGTCCATTATAGTTGGATTAGAAATAGTAGGATGAATAAAACAGTGAATTTTCTATGATTCCAAAATAAAAAATTGTAGTTTTAACTAACAAGAATTCAAATGAGTTAATTGGGACCATTCCTCTCAAAGAATTATATTTTAGAAAATAATTGAAAAATAAATAATGAATATTTTTTGACATTTTGGATAATTATGGAAAAATTACTATGTTTTTTAACTGATGTCTCAAATATATATCCCACATTAAATAATTGGAGGATTCAAACATTATTCCATTAATTATACTTATACTACATGGTACACAAAATTAATGGTGATGTATGAAAAAATGGATGATAAATGATTTGTGGGTAATATAACATAGATGATTAATCTACCGTTGAATAGATCAAATGGTATTATGTAATTTACTTCCAACACATGAGTTCAAACAACTCAGTTGATATTAGAATTTATGTATTATAATAAATTTATGTCATTAATTATTGAAGAAAAACTAACCAATATTTAAATTATATAAAATCACTCTAAAGGGGGACATTAAAAAGTTATTTTGGTTGAATTATAAAATTTATTTCATAAATGTAGGATTCTATAGAGATATTAAGAAATTGGTGATTTAATTGTGTAGATAAAAATACTATATTTTTTTACTTTATGTAAAAGCTAGTTGTCATGGGGAGTGATTATTTAAAAATTAATGTTCTTTAAAAAGGGAAATGAAATTATTATAATTTATTTCTTAATGTGTTTTTTGAAGATGAGTTCATGAATAAGAATATTTTTGAAAATTTGTTTTTATAGACCCAAAAATGTATCTTCAGTGTTGGAATCACCTTGTGGTTAGTATATGGATGACTTTATTGTCTATACAAATCACTCTATTTTTTAAAATAATAATGGATCACATTGAAGTGGTATTGATTAAATAAATTAATAATGTGGCTCCAGACAACTATCATATGTATTTATATGATTCTATAAAATAATAGGGGTGAAATTATAAACAAGGGGTGGAAATTTATAATGTTGAAATAGTATACAAAACATGCTATTTTCTGTATTATTATAAATTTTTACTCATTTTCAATATAAGGGATAGGAACTATGAACTACTGAAGTGATATAATTATTATTTTCGTTGAGTTTGTATAATGTATTGACAAAAAAATCGAAGGGGGTATTTATATACCAAAATGATTATGTTCGTTGTACTGTTTACCAATGAGAATATTAATATATATTTCTAGGATTATTGGGTGATGGAGGATGAATCTAAACCATTAAGTCAATGGAGAAGTTTCCCATCTATTTATGTAATTATAAATTATATATATATATATATTGGAATAATTATCTCAATAGGTTCTAGATAAAAATACTAAATATTATGATTTCTAATATAGTAATCATGGGAATCATTTAAAAGTGATAATTCGTGTGAATAACAATGATTATAATATTATATAGTACACATCAAAGATTTTGATAGAATTATTTTTACTGAATAATGTGAGTAACTGCGATTATGTGAGAGGTTGAATTTATTTTTGATTTTCATAAAAATATATCTAATGATTTGAGAGGCTATCCAGGGAGTAGTTATATCAAAAAAATTCAATTATTAGTTTTGAAAATATTTCAGATGATTTTTTTAGTTCTTGAGGTTTATCGGATATGATACGAAGTGGTTTTATGTTGATGAGATACATTTTTATGGTTCTAAGTCATATATACATAATTATTAATTCATAGATAAAATATTTATCTTTACCTCAAAACATAAAATTCACAATGTGTTGGGAGCACAACCTAAAGATATCATATATGATGGATTATTCAAGTGGTAAGTATTGAGGGTTTCATATATATATATATATGATATTCAGAAGTGGATATATAAAATATATTTAAAATGAAGTTATGTGTGTGATATTTGAGCTCGTACATATATTACTTCTTAATGTGCTCAATGAAATTTTCAAATTTTGATGATACATGACATATTATTTCTACTGGTTATGGATAACTCACATAGATTTTATTGGGTATGGTGGGAAATAAAATTATTTAAAAGAAAATGATGATACATAATATATTTTTAGAGATATGGAATAATATTTAAAAGGAATGTGTGATATATATAATATTAGTTTTTATATTAAATATTTTTTGATGAAATAATATAATATATAAAATGAATCGAAGATGTCCATGATATATGGTTATCACATATGATATGCAATATAATTATTTATCTTACATTAAAAATTCTATATAGAAAAAAATGATATTTTATAAGGATGAAATATATATTTATTCTTGAATGAATATTTTGAAGAATGAATGAAATATCACGTGATCATGAAATTATTATTCAAATATAAAGACGTCACTACTCTTTATTAATCAATTATTTAATCACTTTATTTATGGAAATACAATGAGTAAGTCACATTTAAATTAATTTCATGTTTTCATGTATAAGAATATTAAAATCAATATTGGAGATTATAGATGATGAAATTATAGGAAATTAAGTCTATTGATGATAAAATATACTTCAATGGATTAAACATAAAAAAAATTATTGTAATTAAATACATGAATTGATAATTTTGATCTGTGAGTTTGTCAATTAATTAAATTGAATTTTTCATCACACATTTGAATTTAAAATATTATCACACTGCAAGAGGAGATTTTCATGTCATAACATAATTTTTATTGTATAATTTTCAAAATACCACATAAATTGATCACCTTTGATAACTATTTGAATACTTTAATAATGATTCTTCCCAATCCACTATGATTCATTAAAATCTAGAATTAGCTAAATGAGATAAAATTTAAAGAAAAGAATAAATTATATTTATTAAAATTAAATGGTGGAAAGTGGTAAAGAATTATCTAATATAATAGATCTTGGGAACACACCCACATGATATTGTTGATAAAAATTAGTTTTAGGGTTTGCACAATATGATTCTACATTATCTTTTATATTTTAAAAATGAAAAAATATACTAAGTGACATGAAAAGGTAAAAATTGAGAAGTATATTGGGAATGTGTTACTCTCAAACAAGTGAAACTGATATATATTTATAGGAATTGAAGATACTCCTATATAGATATTTTAAGGAAGAATCATATATTTTTTTTAAAAGGTGAATTAGTGCAAATAATATTTATCTGGTATATGTAGTTGAATTAAAATGTGTATAAGAAGAAGATTTATGATAATATAAATTTAAAAACATTGAAACAGTGAAGGATAATTATGAAGAATAATTGAGGATGTTTGATAGGATATATTGTCCAATGATTACATTTTTTTGTAAATATTATTGATGATTGATATTATGGAATCTACTGATAAGATTCTATACAATAACTTCGAGAAAAATATTTTATAGATATTGAGTTTAATTCTCGATATTTTTTTTACAAAATTCATTTTAAAACTCTATTTAGTAAAAAATAAAATCAACTATTTGTACTGACATATAAAGAACAATTTTTATCAACTTTAAATCTATATAGTATGTTCCATAATTCTAGTTTGGAAAAATGAAAATTCTGTGAGGCATCATAAATCCAATATTATGCTAGAATGCATAATGGTATACTTTTATGTGTTGGATATAGTATAAGTTTAGGAGATTTTTTTATCCCTAGCACTTTTAATTGATAATAATACCAATAATGTTGAGTGTAGGACTCAGTGTGAATAACTGATCAAAATCAGGAATTTTTTTCACACGATGGGGACAAACATTGTCAAAACAATTATGTATTCTATTCTCCTTAATTTCCTAAATTTCATGTTTTATACTATTTAATGTAAATAAAAAACATATCTTCATATCTTAACCAGTAATTGAGATTAATATATCAATGAAGATATAATTTACGAAGAGCAATTGAAATTTGGAAAACAACGAACACAATTATTTTAATCACTTATATAAATACAATATCCATTAGACATCTCACAATATATCATCCTTTTGTCCCAACATTATTAATAATTTACAATATACATTAATTTTGAAAAATAATTATCGTAATGATTGAATAATAAATAAAAAAATTCAATTTCATCATGAATGTATACTACATCATTAAAAATGAAAACAAAAGATCACCAAAATCATTTTTCAAAATAAAAGGATAAAGTTATTATAACTAAATTTTAAAAAAAAGGTGATCTAAACTATTCTAAATATTTTCATTAACATGTTATTATTATTTAAATTCATTATTTATACTTAATTACACTAAAAACATCAATGATTTTTTATAAAGATAAATAAGACTAATTGATCCATAATATCTATAATTTAATATATACTAATATCAACAAGATTTTTTTCATTTATTATATATTGTCTTGATTTGCATTACTATATTTATCTATCATGGAAAAAATATAAATTGAATATTATATTATCAATGACCATGTTTCATTTATAAAATATTAAAAATAATTCCTAAATTTATTATCTAAGAATATATATATACAATAATGAACACATTTATCTCATTTTTTAAAACAACTTCCACAGAATGTATAAATATAGGATCAAGTGTGCTTATATAACTCTATATATAGATATTATAGGTGATAAAATATTTAATGATATTTTGTTGATTATATATTAGTGGATTCAGCTGAAAATAAATAAAATTTCTAATATTCCATCACTTTAAGAAAATATTGAAAAATTAAAATTAAAATTAAAATTTGTGAGAAAAATCATACTATATTGATTAAATAATGAAAACTGTGAATTAATATATTATAATCAATTAAACATACTAATACCTTCTCCAATGATGGTGATAATTTTTTGGAGTTCAATTTAATATAAATTTTCATCATATCATGTTTATATACTAAATTTAAAATATTATAATGTTAAAGGGTAAAATTTTATGGAATGTTGGTGTATTAAATGAATTCAAAAAAAATTCTAATGTTTCTACTATAAATTAATATATAATAAAAAAATTATTTGTGGTGATATTTCACTTCAAGGAAAATAGTGTATAAGTTGATTGTATAATATCATATAAAAATAGAATATCATCAATAAGAATAAATATATCGAATAATATTTAGAAAAAATTGAAATTTTGAAAATCTGTTTAGTTTTTGTGTATTATTAGATGTATACATCGAGTGATTCAGTGCATAAAATTATTCATCACTAAATAAAATTATTTTTCTTATGATTATTACATTGAATATAATATTTACTTCTTTGTGGCATCAAAAAACTATTACATGAACTATATTTATATTTTAAAAAGTGAGAGGTTAAATTTTATGATAAAAATAAAAAACATTCCATTTATTAAATAGTAATTCATTTATTCCGTTCAATGAGTTAGTTCATTTAAATATACATTAGTTCATTCTATTTGTTGAAAATATAACTAATGAATTAGTTTTGATGATTTATTTGGTAGGATAATATCTTGTTTAGTTATTTATAAAAAATATTTGAATCACTACTGGAAAATCAGCCTATACCCATGGTTCAAAACCGTGGGTATAGCCCCCAAAACCGTGGGTATAGGCTATACCCACGGTTTTGGGAATGGTGGGCTAGAACATCGTCGGTATAGGTCCCCAACCTATACCCACGGTTTTCCAAAACCATGGGTATAAGTGTTCTACCACTGTGTCAACGAAACATACACA
Organism: Viscum album; assembly: GCA_963277665.1. NCBI lineage: Eukaryota > Viridiplantae > Streptophyta > Magnoliopsida > Santalales > Viscaceae > Viscum > Viscum album. The sequence continues at coordinate 916,251,142 of OY728150.1, forward strand.
ATTGTCACGGTGTCAAAGGCTTTTCCCCATGGTTTCAAAACTGTGGGTATAGGTCCTAAAATAATGCGGTCGGTTGGTTTCGAACAATAACCTCTCCGCTGTAGACGAAGTAACTAACCACTACCCCAACATGGCTTTTCTGTATATATATTAATATTTAGTTAAATATAGTTATATAAACTGTGGGTATAGAGGGAGGAACCGTGGGTATAGGACTCCCTCCAAAAAGATTTTCCGTCCCGCGGAATTTTTTTTCCCGCACACACACGGGAAACCTATACCCACGGTTTTTCATAACCGTGGGTATAGTTATTTTATCCCAGACCTATCCCAACAGTTTCCCCCAAAACAGTGGGGATAGGTACCCCTATACCCATGGTTTTGGGAAACCGTGGGTATAGGTGAATTTTCAGTACCTATCCCCACGGTTTTGGAAAACTGTGTTGATAGACCCCCCCTATACCGACGGTTTTTCAAAACCGTGGGTATAGGTCTTGAAACGTTACCTATACCCATGGTTTTCCAAAACCCTTGGTATTGTGGTACCTCTCCCCACAGATTTGGGGAAAACTGTGGGGATAGATCCAATTTCCAGTAGTGAATCAATACTCGGTAATATAATTATCAATTATCCCTGATTTATAATCGGACAATAAAAATCAAATTTCTGATAAATGATATTTAGTGGTTCTTAAGGAAACCTTTAGCAACATATTGTAATCCTCTGTACGGATAAAAATATAAATTTTAAAATGAAATAGTATATATATAATGTCACACCCCAATTTTTATTTTACTCTTTTATTTTGTTTTATGTTTCTTCTTTAGATTATCTCTTAAGTTTGAGGGGTTTCAGATTTATGTTTTGGGTTTCAGGATTTTTTCCCTCAATTTAATGGATTAGGTGAAGGGTTAATGGGTAACCATGAGACCTTGTTTGGATGATATTCGTTCCAGGCCATTTTCAACTCTCATTTTTTAAGTTTCATGGGATATGCACGTTTTGACTCAAACTATAGAGCTCCTAGGAAAAAACATGTGGGTTATATGGTGTCGCTGGTTGATGGTGCCTGACATGATCATGGTTAGTTCAAATCATGTGGAAATAATTCACATGATTATACAATTATTGATAAAACCATGTCACACTGTTGGCCCATTATTTCCAAAACTGTGCTACTAAACTATGCAGATTCCTAGTGTGTCTCGTAATAGTGCACAGTTGGCGCATGATTTTCAAAATCATGTGGCCTCATCGTATATAGTTTCTATCTTAATAAAAAATATATTTTTATCATTTTAACCTTTTCAAATTTTAACCCCAAACACCATATCTTTCTCTCTTTTAGACAATGTGACACTAAGAGAGATTCTCTCATTCTCCCTCTTCATCAACACCTCTTCCATGCTTGGAATCAAGGGTTCTCATTAATTGTTGGGGCTGATTTATTAAGGTATTTTCAATTATCATCCTCAAAATCCGCCTTCTCTCATTTCTTTGTGAGTTCCTCTTCTCCCATGATCTTTGGTCTAGTGTTATTTTTTATTTGGGTCTAATTTTGGGGGTTTTGTATTTTTAAGGATTCTCTTGGGTTTTCATTCTCTTTTGGACCCTCATGGTGTTGTTTAGAGTTTCTATTATGGAAGCTCGTTTGGTTTAAGGTAGACTTCCCCCTGTTATTTCCATTTAAATTGATGAAAAATTGATTTCTTGAAATTTAAACCTCTATTTAATACAAAATCAGTTTTTATGCTTATTTGAATAATTGATTGAATTTGAAAATACTTATTTTATCCCTTTAATATATGTTTTTTGAAATGGTTCTGTCATACACACAGATAAAGTGTTTGATAAATTAATCGGATTTCCTTTATAATTAGATTATAGTTTCTAATATATGACATTGATCTATAAATGATTTCTGGTAACATAAATGGACATTGAAAAGATTTTATATTTATAAATATACTGTTTAACTCTTCTTTTGAAGGTGGGTTTGGTTCTTTCAAAATGGTTGGTTACTCAAAGAGTGTTGGGGGCCTATTTAGAACATTCCTAAATTTACTCTATTTTAAAAACCCTACTTGAATGATATTATTTCCACTATTGTGTGGAATGATTCAACAGGTCCTTGTTTTCAGATTCCCCTTTTGAGAAATGGGTGAAAATGAAGGGATCACTCATTTGAGTGATTCAGGGGTTTGTTCTTCTGTGTGTTCATGTTCTATATATATTTATATGTGGGGTTGGGTACCTGAATGTTTTTTTTTGGAACACCGATGCTTTAGTAATGACATGGGAACCTAGAATTGAAAGATTATTTTATAAGAATAGTTGTAGAAGTAGTTTTGGTTATGCACTCACTATTTTACCTTATTATGGAACATTCAATACTTTGGGATTGTGCCCCTCAATTAGACTAGATAGAGTAAGACTGAGAATGTGGGAAGTCAAATGTCATTAGGTGAGGCATACCTATGGGATGATTCGGGTTTTAGTATGACCTATATTATCCACTATGTTAAAAGGTTTTCCCATGTTCTTATAGATCCCACTCCAATGTATTGGATACTTTGGGTTCCTTTTTTAGTTGGTTATTCTCATGCATGCTATTTTCCATTAGCATTGTGTGATAATTTATCGTTCTTTTTTATAATATGCAACTCTTTTTTAATAATGATAAAAAAATTCAAATGATTATTGAATTTTTTTAATAATTATTTACATATTCTTTCCCCTTTTAAAATAAAAACATCATTCCTTTGTGATTATAATTATTTTAATAAATTCTAATGTTCCCATTTTGTAAATGAAAATAGTTTTAAATGGATTAAAAAATGTACCTTGGTTTTTAAGATAAATTTTGTGATGAAAATTAGGTTTATATATTGTCTTAAAAAATTGAAATTGATGGATATTTTATTTAAATATAATTCTTTGGGAATATATCATCTAGGCACACCTACTGAGTTTTAATATAGAAGCCTATAAATATTTTATTTTTTAGCATCTAGTGAAGGTTTTATCTTGGTTTATATTAGTGTACGTAATATTGGGTTTTCCAATATAATAGTGTCCCTCCAGGTCACACGAAGATCTTGTGATCATCATTTTTAGTTTTAATTTATATGTTTATCTATGTTATATTTCTCTCTTTATGTATATATGTTTTTCACTCGATCTGTTTATTTATTTCTATGTAAACTTTTTATTTATATGAATTTTTTATCATTATAATGTGAAATCATTCCCATTGGTTCTTGATTATTCTCTTAGTAGTTGTCACCAGCCCAAGCCGATTGAGAATGCCTCTAGATCATTTTCATGGGCTAGTTGGGTAACCAATTCGGGGTCGACCTAGGCTGGTTCATGATAAAATCGTACCATTGTCTATGTTCTTTAGAGTAAATAGATTTTTGTGCACCCATTTGCTATTTTTTATATCATAGTATATAGAGTATAACTTTCGGAACATGGGATGTAGGTATGAGGATGTTTATAGAAACAAATTCTATCATGATCCCTGTGTTACCTGGGGAAGTCGAATTTTATGTGGCTTTTTTTGGTTCTTTGGATATTTTTGGAGTTTTACGAAATGAATTGGGATTTAGGCTAATGGTCTTAGTGAGGTTGCATGGCTTGGAAATCAATGTGCAGATACATATATAGTTTAAAAGGAATCTATGTGATTGTGTAATTATTTTTCATTTGGCCTCCAAACATATGGACAAATCACCCATCAAAAATAATTTCCCACCTCATAAGATTTCTTCCTGTATTCATGATTTTAATCTCATTTAAAAAAATAATTTTGAAAATATGAAAATACAGTTTCAAGATGTGTTGTTTTTTCTATGAAAATTATAAAAATAATTATTTATTTCCAATAATTGTTTTTGAATTTTTTTTGTCAATGAAATTATTTTTTTTAAATGGGTTTTTAATTATATTATTTTTAATAAATGTGTTTTATTAATGTAATAGTGATATGATCGGAATAGAAAGAATTTTTTTTGATGGAATTCATTTGTTTTTTGTATTGAAAAAATTGGATTAGAGTTTGGAGTTTTGAAAATTTATTTTTAAGTGGTGTTTGGAGGGACTATTGAAAAACATTTTGGGATGTTTTTTAGTTTGTTAATTTTATGTGTTTGTGGTTTATTTGTGGTGGGTTTCAGATGGTTAAAATATTTTGATCATTTTCATGGTTTTATTCTTGTTTAGTGTTCACCACCAATAGAGGTTCAATGGATTTTCATGCTACAACTATGGATAGATCACCATTACCATACCCTCTAGATAAAAATCTCATGGAATTCATTCTTGGCTTAAAAATATGAATCCTCCTCTCTTTTATGGTCTTGAAAATCCTCTCGGAGGTGAAGAGTTAATGTAGAGAATAAAAATGAAATTCTATTTCATCGAGTTATGTGAGTTCTTAATGATGAATTTCACTACATTAATGATTGATGACTTGAGTTGGATGTGATGGAAGTCAGTCAATCTGACCAAGCTTTTGTAAAGACTTTTATAGGAGTTCTTCAAGGATTTTTTCATCAAGAAGTTTTTATCCATGGTTGGGAATGTGAAGATGATGGAGATGTGATTCCTTCCACTAGGTTATGGATCAGATTTTGAGTTTTTTTCCATGTTTTGGTTTATGTTCATTATCATATATAGTATGTAGAGGACAATTCCTTGAAGGCATGACATTTGGAAAAAGGTATTCATCCTAATCTGCAGTTGAAGGTGTCATATTCAGGTCTATCCTTCAGTTCTGGTATAGTGGGGAAAGATATGAGGATTGAAGCTATGTTAGGGGGAATGATTGAGGTAACCAAACTACCAAAAATTAGTGGATGTAGTGAAATGAATCCAATTAATGAGATCGATAGTGTCATGATGCTGGTGATGATATAAGTAGAATTAAGAGGCCTTATGATCTTTCTCCATCTTATTTAGGGTGAAGGAACCTTGTGTGATATAAATGCGGAATGTCGGGTCATACTGAGCTATTTTTCTGAAATTCTTTAATTTCATATCATACCTATGGATTCCTAGTTAATTTCTAGTAGTTCTTTCATGGTGTTTTTGGGATGTGACTTGAATCCAAATCATCCACAATGGAAAACACCCCCTCCCTTTACACAAGTAATGTGATGTTCTAGGTATATTTTAAAGTTTATTTTCTTAAGGAATACTTTCATTGTAATGGATTTATTGGAATAATTTATTTTTTCAATTTTAGATTTTTATATCTTGGATGGATGTGTTTCCTATATTGAGTAATGTTTCTGGATCTTCTCATTTATAGTGGTAGAAGATTATATATGTGTATAATTTAAATATTGGTTTTGGTGGAAATTCCTTTTTAGAGTGAAGAGATTCATGTGGCATATCTCCATAATTTTTTTCTCTATAGACTGTTTGTATCTTTCTTTTGGTTTATTGTATTGGTGTTTGGAGGTTGATCCTGGTTGGCCAACTGGCTAGAACACTAAAATGGGGGGATTTCATTCATGAATCCTTCGTTGGTAGTATGAATTGGTCTTTAGTGTTGTCTTTGAAATATGTGTATCCCTTTGAATTTTTATAATTCTAGGTCTTTTTCATATGGGTGGATGTTGGGATTTTGTATTATGCCTAATGATTTTGTTAGTGGAAAAGTTGTGAAGTTTCAAGTTTGTGATTTCCATCATTTTTATGAAGTGGATTGAAATGATTTATTATTAAGGATAGAAGTGTGTGTTCATATTTATGGTGGCTACGGTCCTCATAGGTTTGTGTAGTTAGATTAAGTGGGTGATAGAGTATTTTAATTTTATTTCTTTAATTGGAAACATAGTGGATTCCTATGGGTAAAATGCAAAATAGCGGGGAGAATTGTTAGACCTCAACATTTATTTTATTAATTTATTTTAGTTTTTGATTTTTTATTTAAATTATACCTTTTGTTTCAAGTGTTTTATATTTAAATTTTGAGTTTCATAATATTTTTCAATAGTTTCACAGTTCTGGTTAATGGCTGTGAAGTAACCATTCGACCTTGTGAGTGTAAGATCCATTACAGTTCATCTTGAACTTGCATGGTTTCAGTTGCACATGATTTTCCCTGTTTATCTAAAACTATGGGCCTCCATAGAGAAACCATTGGGGTCTTTGGTTGTCCCTATTCAAAGGTGAACTACCTTAGAACAGTTAATTCAAACTGTGTGGAAGTAGTCTGCATGGTTTGGTAAATATTAACAAAATCATGTCGCACTGTAGTCACAAGATTTAATAAATGGTGCAGCCAAACCATGTCGGTTTCCAATGTTTCTAGTGGAGAGTGCATGGATAATGTGTTGTTTGAGAAACCATGAGTAGGGTCCATGTTCATTAAAAATTGACTTTCACAATTTCACCCTATTCTAATTTTAACCCCAAAGGCCCAATCTTCCCCTGTTTTGGATCTTACTATGCCAAGGGTTCTCATACTTTTCTCCCCACAACTCCCATCCACTTATAAGCATTGAATTAATTGTTTTATTCAATTTTTGGGGTGATTTAATGAATAAATTTCTAACCTCTCTTCCTCCTCTTCCATCCACTCCAATTTAATTTTGAGTCCTTCATCTCTCTTACTTTTTCGGGTCAAGGGATATTGTTTTTTGGGATTTAATTTGATATTTTTCTATTGTAAATGTTCCACTTACGTGTTCACTCTATTTTGGACCATCTATGGTGTTTTTTAGAGTATCCTTCATAGAAGTACTTGTGGTCTGAGTAAGGTTCCCCGTTTAATTTTATATTTAAATTTAAGCAACTTTGATTAGTTTCTCTTCAAAACTATCTTTAACTATAATTTATGATGTATGATTTTTTAGAATAAATTTTTTAATTTATATCGAGTGATTATATCCATTTTATTTATGTTTCATGAAATAGGTTTTTCAATCTCCAAGGGTTTGATAAATGGCCTTGTTTTCATTTGCAATAGGATTTTGTTTTCTAAAGTATAGTTTTTGTTTGTAAATGTCTTATTATTATGTAAATTAGTTTTGAGAGAGTTTTAGATATATAAATGTTGTGATTTCTTCTTCTTGAATTGGTGGGTTTGGATCTTTGGAAATGGATGGTTACTCAAAAAGGATATGAGGTTCATTTAGAACATTCATTGGTTGGCCCAATTTTGAAAACTCTATTGGGATAATCCTACTTCCATTGATTCAATGAACGGTATGAGAGGTCCTTGTTATGGGAAGCCCTTATATACAAATCGTTTATAGGTAATGAATTATTTATTTAGGTGATTCTTGGGTTTTTTATTCTATGTGTTCTTGTTCTATATATCGGTATATGCATGGTTGGTTCCTTGGTTTCATTTAGAACACCCCTACTTTAGTTACAATATGGGAACCTAACATAGTTATCAAATTTTCCTAGAACAGTAGATTCACTAGTTGAGGTTATGTGAAGGATAGTGGCCCTTACTATGTACCTTGATATGATTTGGGATTTTCCCCTCGGTTAGACCATGTAGGTTAAGAATGAGCATGTGGGTGGATTGATGTCATCAGGTGAGGCATTCATACAAGATGAGTCATGTTTTTTTATGTTCTATATTCTCTACTGATCTCCTGGTATCTCCCAGGTTCTCTTGGAATCTACTCATTTGTGGAGGATACTTTTGGTGCCTTTTTGGTTGGTTTCTCCCATGAATTATATTTTTTATTACCCTTGTGGGATCATTGTACTTTCCTCCCTATACGATGTATCTCTTATCAAAAGGGGAAAATGAGTTTCAAATGATTTTGGAATTTTATTTTTATAATTATTTGCAACTTAATTCACATTTTTATATAAAAACATCATTATATATTCTCTATCCCTCATTCTTTAAATGATAAATCTTTTATTTTGGAAAAAAATTGACTTTTAATTGAAAAGGAAAATCTAATTTCTTTTTTTTAAAAAAGGAAAATGTGTGAAAAAAATATTTTTATAAATTGTATTTAAAAGATTCAATTTTTATAACATTTATTTAACATGAATAAATGGAGAATAGTTTGTTCAGTCACACTGTCTAGGTTTTAATACTCACGCTTATATCACTTTTTTGTATTTAGATTATGGTGGAGTTTCCATCATTGTTTCGATCACCATGAAAGATAGATATTTAGTGTTTGTTAGGTTCGTTTTGGGTTTTGATGTTTTTCTTAATTTTATTTTTTAGTGAGGTTTATATATTTTTTAGTAATTTTATATATTTATTTATGAGATACTCTCTTTATTTACACTAATTGGTTTATATTTACTGGTTGAAATCATTCTCATTGATTCTCAAGGATTAACTTGAAGTTTATCATCATTCTAGGGTGATATAGAATGGATCTTGTGACTTTCCATGTGATGGATCAGTTAACTAGTTCAGGATTGACCCATGTTAGTTTTGGACATAATATTATGTAATTTGTTCTATAATATTTATATGAATTTGTATTTATTAGATTGATTTAATTATATTACAAAAAATTTATAATAAATTATATTATAATAAAAAATAATTACAAAATATTTTGGAATACTACATTCATGTATCCACTCATATTGATTTAGAAAAATAGTTTTTTTGTTAGTTAATGTTATAATAAAAAATTATAAAATCATTTGATGTGAAATTAGGGAAGTGGGGAAAAGAAAATTGGCATTGGCCTTTCAATATTCTAAATCTAAATGGTAAATTACCCTATGATCACAACACATTATCTTGAATTATTCATGATTGAATATTTAAACCTAATATTTTCTAATAGTACCCATAGTTGTATCCCTTTAATATCTCACAGTATTTGCTCATATATATGAAATTTTTGGGAAATGTTATTTTTATTTTCATATCTTCTTAATAAAATATAAAAAATTCTATCAAATATGAAAACCCATAATTAAAACAAACTAAAAAATTGTATTCATTGAGATTTAATGGAAAATTTTAATCCATTTCTAAAAGAATAATTCACATATAATTTTTTAACCATTTTCTTAAAATACATCACTGAATATAACAAAAATCACCAATAGAACATCTACATATAACATTTTTTATTACTGAAACACTATTAAACATTTTATCAATGTATAAAATTAATTTTTTTATTCCAACACTTTATTCATCATCTACATAAAATTTAATACAAATAACAAAAAATTTAACAAAATTTTTCATGAATACCAATAATCAAATGTCAAATACCTAAACCATATCATCTAAAAGAGAGGCAATCATTGTATTTTTTTAGTATATTCAATATTTCATTAATTGTATTATAATAAATATATCTAGTCCTATACAAGGAATAATATATTAATTAATCTCTATGGACCTCAAAATAAAATAAACATGGATCTTATATGTATCCTAAAAAATGTTGTAGTGTATCAATGTTGACTTGAACTATCCATCGGTATCACATAAGTCTCTATATATATGTTCATCAATATTATAGTGGTGAATTATAGATATATGAATGGTCCCACTCATGTAGTTATTAGATGTGAATAAAAGGTTTCAATAATAAAATTTGGTTATTTAAAAAATATTGAACAGCCTCTAACCAAAATAGATATCTTCCATAGCTATGAAGTGTTTCCAATAATGATTCATAAATACTAAAAAATATATCTCTAATTGATACATTATAAAATAAAAAAATTAATGATATATTTTATTTCATAAATATTTATTTAATTTATAATTAAAAAACATGGAAATTTCATAAATATGAGGATTACAATAAGATAATTTTTTTTAATACATGGAAAGATTAATAATTATTAAATTATTATTCATTATTTTGAAGCCATGGAATTTTTGGAATGTTTAGAAAAAAAATATTTGAAAACATATTCCCAATAAAATTTTTATTTGTGGAATTTTCTAATAGATAATATATTTTTTGTATTTACAAAATTTATTAAAAATTTAAAAGTAATAATAATTAACTAAAAGTATATATGAAAAAAAATTATAACACATTAAGGAAAATACATGAGATCCATAGAATGAGAATCATGATATTTTTACTTGTGAATTATTATAATGATTTAGGACCTCTGAGAATATATTTCATTAAAAATCAAGAGGTTTAGGTTTTTGCATTGGATAAGGTGAAAATGACAGAGGAATTAAAATTGATGCCAGAAAGGTAAAACCCCCACTATATAGGCTATATCATGTGAAACTAGGTCCTTATTGATTTAAAGTAGGGACAGTAGTCAATGATATCTCCATTATAAGGAGGGAGTTGATCATGATTCACTATAAAAAATCCATGTTATGAAATATAAAAATTCAAGTGTAGTTCACTTTTTTATAGACATTGAATCCATGTAGTAATTCATTTATGCATCCATTATTAATTATTTCAAGATTTATTTTCACTAATTCGATTGGGGAATCAAATTAAAGACACAAATATCTATTACTTTTCAACCATTTCTTCTATATTATTGTTTGGAACTTTATTTTTTAGAGAAATTCTACATTGAAATTAATCATTATTGAAAAGTGTAAAAATTATTATATATCAAGATATATTAGTTTGTAAATTTTTTATAATCGGTTGAATGTTACAAATCAAAGGTGATTTATTTAAATGTTATGGGATGTCACTTATTTCCCATACGATAATGGGATTTTAAAAATATGTGTGATATACCGATGAGGATGGTGATGAATCCTATTATGTAATAGTCCATTGGAATTTTTCATTTAAGGGGATATATAGGATGATACTATTTTTTATTATGTATGGGAGTTGATGGGTGAATTCTTAGAAAATTATTCCATATTACCTATCTTATGGGATATCAAATTACATAATGATATAAATTATAAGATTATGCTAATAAAATTACTGTCATATATGTTAGAGAAAGATTGGTTTATAAAGGTGAGGTTATAGTTTTATGAAGTGCCGTATAAAATACTTTTTTTGATAGAAATTTTTACCCAAGGTTATATAATTATATATTATAATGAATGACATTTGGGGAATATGAGTTTATTATCAATTCCCTATTTATGTAAAAATTAGGAAGTAATATCAACTAAAAAATAAAAAGAATGTTATACTATAAACATTGTGATTTGATTAGTAATGATTGATCAAAAATCAAATTATCCCATTAATTTGGTTATGGATAATCATATTATAAAGCTGAACTTTAAATATCAATAATGGATTTATCAGTTCATGTTGTTCCCATTTGTATGATGAATATTCATTTGATCATAATCCACCTCCGGAACCACATCTTTTAACCATACATGGACTGAATTTTCATAATATTAATTGGTCATGTTCTTATCTCCATTATTAATGATGAAAACGAGGAAGAGAATATTCACAATGTTTTTGATTAACTCTAGGATCACTATACTTATGGTGTGATCTTGCCGTATTAGTTTGTTATTTACATGATCTATTTTATTTTTCATGTTAAATTATTTGGGTGAGTTTCAATATTACCTTTTTGTGTTGGTGACCATGATTTCCTGGGGTAAAACATGAAATATTTATAGTTATTATTGTTTTCGTAGCTATAAGTTTAGTTTTACAATGAAATTTATAGGATCTAGGATTTTTTTACTACAAGTAATTGAAATTGGAATCAATATATATATTCTTATAGTTGAAAAATCTAATTTTATATATAGAAGGTGAGATTGATTAGTTATCTAATATTGTGACCACCTATGGGGTAGATTATGTAATTGTTTATAATTTATCTAGGATAGTTAATTGATTTAACATAATACTTGTTAGATATATTAATATATATGGATCATATTGGTTAGTCCTCTATAATTAAAATAATATACTGCATGATTTAAATTTGGAAAAAGAAGTCTTCCGCATGATAAATTTGATATAGTATATACTTTATGACTATATAAAAAAACTATTAACCAAAATTGTAATAGATACATTCTTCTCTAAATGATATCTATCTAATGAAGTTGAAATTTGTTGACTTTCCCGATGACAATAGCTTTATGATTTTATAAACCTTCTATAAACAATTTTTTTAGTAAGAGCTTTATATAGTAAGATAAAATCCCAGGTATAAAATGAGGCATTAGGGGGGTGATAAGTGATGCATGATAAGGAATTTATGTTTATGGAGAGATTCCATGTTATAGATATCAAAAACTAGTTTATTACAAAAGTTTCTCGTATACTACCACTTTGAGTGAATAGGGAACATCTATGTGAATCATACTATGATATAAAGGGAGACATGATGTTCTCTAGTGATTCATTAAATTATTTATTAAAACATGGGAAAAATAGTTTTCTATATCAAGGGAAATCATAAACATTATATGAGGTCATAAATGTGGTTACTAGAGAGTTTAACACTACCGACCAATCCACATATAATAAAATTATAAGGATATATTAGGAACTCCTATAATTATAATGGTGTATCCAAATGTAAAAATATTATTCTATGTTCTATTGAGATATGTTACATAATAGTTATAAGATATTGTATTTTAAGAGTCATTACTTTACCTTTTCCCATATGAAGAGGGTTTGTGAAGTTGTCACCTAAAAAATATGACATTTTTAATGAATTAAATGTTATTAAATATTAAATTTGTTTTTTAATAATATTTTAAAAGATGTTATACATAAAATTAATACCTTTCATATGAGATCATTGTATAACAAGAAAAATTACATTTTAATAAATATAATTGTTTCCCACATGATTTGGGCATAGTGTATATGTAAATAAGAGTTGTGTAGTTAAATGTTATATAAATACATATCATTTTGTCAATACATATATAAAAACATTGACACAAAAATATATATTTATATATATATATATGATATTATGGGATTAAAATACACATATACATATACATAATCATGTTTTTTTAAGGGAAAAAATAAAAAATATAATATAAAAATGTAATGTTTATCTATTTGTATGAGGCCAGGTTATATATATATGTGGAATTTTTTAAAATCAAATAGATACTTTTACGTATAAATAAATGTAGTAATGAAATATGTTTTAAAAGAATTATTTTTTGTTAAATCAATTTATGCATAAATGATTACAATAAAACATATAAATGCTTGAGAAATAGATATACATTTGAATGTGAATTTTCTATAATAATAAAATATAAAAAATATAATAAAATTGAAAAGGAGAATTAAAAATGGAGGTTAAGAATTTGAAAGAAAAAAGAATAGATAATGCATTAAAATAAATTAGGGATTTTAATTGACTAGAGAGATATTTTCTTTTTTTATATGGAATTTAAATTTGGTAAAAATGTGTGAAATTAAATAAATAGTTTCGTAAAATGAATTGGATTTTGTAACAAAAATTATAGGGATTAATTATGATTATTCAAGTGAAAATAAGATGAATAAAATAACCAAATATATAAACTTCTTTCTTATGTATCTCCCTCATTACCAATAATATTGACTCGTCATCAGTTTTGTTTTATATTTCTCAAAGTGGAAGAAGTATGTTACTAGTATTTTTTAATTATCATGTTATAATTAAAAATTTTAATGAAACCCATTATTTTTCAATGTTAAATATAGGGAATAAAATTATTATATCTTCATTTTAAATCATTTTGTGTTTTATTAATTTATAGTCATGAGTTTGATGTTAGGTAAAATCATTCAGCATCTCACATTGATTTTGGATTGTTACTTTTAATTATTTCTTCATATTAGGAACTATGAGCATCATTTATAATATCAGTTGGGATCATTAATCCATGTAGGGTATCGTTTGATTCTCACCAAATGTATCATGTAAGAGGGGTAATACATTATCTATCCTTTTGAAATAGTTTATCTAGACTAATAAATACAAATAACCTGTGTAATTAAAATAGAATGGGAAAGGTTTTTATATCTTATGTATTTAGATATTTCATTATATTTATCATATTGAGAGTATAATATCTTGTCGACTCATTGAAAATAGTGGTTTTTATTAGATTTTTTTGATGATTTGATATGTGTTGTTTAACCCAAATTGATATTATTTTTTTATCACTTATAATGATATTAATTAATCACTTATCTTATGTTAATAAAATGGTTGCCCCAAGGTTTTGGAATTCTGTGAGACTGACCTAAAATAAAGAATTGGAATGTGGTGAAAACCTATTTTTCCAAAAAATGAAGAAATATATGTTTTGTGATGTGTTTGTTTGTGAGACTATACTCTAGGGAAGTGATGTGTGGTTTGGATATGGGGTAGATGGGATGGGAATGGATTTTATTATGATAGATGTATGGGATATAATGGAATTAAATATTAATGATAAATATTAATTTAATGGATTGGAGTGGATATTTAATCCAATAAATGAAAATGTAATGTTCGGTTAATGTGGTTTTTTATAAATTTTAAAAGAAAGGGTCGAAGTAATCCTGTGGGTTAAAATGTCTAAGGGGAGAATTAATTAAATTTGGTTTTGTGTTTTGGAGGGTATGTGTTTTTATTTGAATTAATGGACTATAAAATATGAATCAATTATATGTTTTAATTAAAATAGGATAGAAATATGGTATTTATAAATTTTATAAATCCGAAAATGAGAGATAAATTCATAAATGGGTCTTGTTGCTTGTTATATTGGGTTGTTCATTTAGATGTGGGAGAAAAAGTTTTGATCTTTTGTGTTGGTCAATGACTCATTTTGAATCCATAGGTTGGGATTTCATGTGTCTTTATATAAATATATTTTTTGTATAATTCATGTGGTTTCCTTATGCACCCTTCCCATGTTGAGTATTTGCTCTGATAAAAAAACAATTTGGTGTTGTTTTTCCAACATCTCGATGATGATGGATGGATGGATGACCACCCTCTATTTCATGAACCCTCTTCCAAGAGACAATGACATGAATGTGTTGTGATGCCATATGTCAAATGTGTCGAGGTATAGATTTGATGTAATTTGGTGTGTTTTTACCAGTGTCTTTAGGTGATATCTGATGACATTGCTTATCATGGGTGGTCATGCATGGTAAGATGAGGGAACAAGGTTTACATCCTTTATATTTTTTACACCCTATTACCCTAGTTATGTGATATAGTGTGATGCACCATGTATCTGTGAGTGGGATTAGATATTATGTGGCGGGCTTGGTTTCTACATATGGGATGTAATGTGATGTGATATTATATGGATGAGGTGGGAGTGCCATGATGTGTTTCATTTGGGTGTGAGAGTTTCTATTCAGTGGAAAAGTGTCTTGTTGTAGTCTTTATCAAGATGCATCTTATTATCTTCTTATACTTGGATGTGCTATTTGGTGATAAATCACTAGTAGTATGAGATTAGTTAGTTGACCTGTTTTGGTGTAGTTTTATTTTGTCGTTTTCTTATGTGTTCATTACTATGCTCATTTCAAATCGAAATGAGAGACTTCGGTTTTCCTATTTAGTAGTCTTATATGCTCATTATACATATATAAAAGTATTTTGGGGTTTCTAGTAAGACTTTATAAACCGCTATAGGAATTACTATGTCAGACTATTAGATTTTTTGACGTGTCACAATAATAGGTTTTATTTTTGGGTTGTCATTTTGAGACTATAATATGAATATATTTTAAATATAATAAAATTTTCTGATAGTTTTGGTTTCCTTTTTATATTATGTTATGGTGTTTATTGATTGATGGTATAGTATCTCATGATCTGGTTTTATTATAAAGGATAAAGTCTCCTATTTATGACATTTTCATAACCTCGATGTTAGACTCCAATTGGTGGCCTTCTGTAGTCAAGACTCTTGGGTCATTATATATCTTCTTTTGTTGTGGTTTCTTTCTGGGGTGGGTGAGAACAAAATATTTAAAAGCAGAAGACTTGGAACTTATAGTTATTTGTAGTCATTGGTTTTATGGTAGTAAATATTTGGAAATATTTCATTTTATTTCAACATTTTAATAACATAATAATTTAAGGGTCACAATACAATATTTTGATTAGTAATGGATTGATAAGGTATACCCCTTTATTACCTATCACACATAAGAGATATGTTCAGACACTAAGTTTTTGTTTTATATATTAGATTATATGATTTAAAGATTTACTATGAGGATCATTTCCAAAAAAATAAGTTTCCCTTGAAACATTGTTTTGTGGATGTTCGATGGAGTCCTCTGAGAAACCACTTATTATGATTTTGGTGTTTCTATGAGATTGAGGAGTATATATAGGATGATATCCTAAAAATAGAATAAATATTTTCAGCTTGGGTCCCATAATTAAAAATAGTTTAGAGATTATTTTGATTTTATAATAATATTTCCTAAAAAATATTTATTTTCAATAATGAACTAACATGTGTTCCCACCTAAACAAACACTCGACCTATCTGATAACATACCCAAAGGGTATTTTCAATCCCCGAGGGCTGTAGACTAGCACTCAGACATCACAAACAAATAATGGGAATGATTTTTTCCAAATAGAAGTAGGAAAGATGAGACACACACACACAAACACACACATAAACACAACAAGATGAAATAATTTATGAAAAAATAAGAAATATAAGCAAATAATGGAAACACAAGAAGCGATACAACCCAAATTTTGATAAACAATGTCTAATGAATGAGTTCAAAAACAAATTAAAGAATGAAAGAATGTAAATATATACTCCATGTGATAAGAGAATGACATTCAATTATATCACCCCCATATAACAACTTCATCTAAGAGAAACCTCATCGTCTCACTGAGGCACCCTTCCATGTTGTACATCAAAAGATATGACAATATCTACACACTACACAAGGTATGTATAAGTTGTAAGCTAACAACCTCAATAGGATCCCTACCATGTGTAATGTAAAATGTATTTTTTTTAATCTGAAAATTTCGAACATTAAAGAATCTAAGACATGATAATTAGTTAAAAAAAATTATATCAAAACTATCATAAAACATTCCCGTTTTTTCCTAGTTTCAATTCCACGAGAAAAAAAATTAAATCTATATAAAATTGATTCAAATTCAAGTAAATTTGGTTCAAATAATATCACATATATAAAATAAAAAAATTAATCCCAAGTACTATAACTCAAAAGAAAAGTATACATCATTCCGTGGATTAATATAGATCATGGTAGCTACAAAACTCAAATATAGACATATATAATCATTAATATCATGTCTCTAAACATATTCATTGAATCTATAGAGTATTGGTACACCTAATAAATTGACCTCCAGTGTCGTAAATGTTGACAGATTTATGGAATTATGTAGTATAGAAACACCCCATTTGTGAATCGCCCAATGATATCAATGGATGAGGCCTATTACTACACATTCCATAAAATTACCCAATGCTTCCCATGTGCTACATTTTAAAAACAATTTTATCAAATACCTACATTAAATATAATTAATAAACCCATTTTACAATACTTCTAAAACAAAATTTTAATATTACTTAATCATGGGGAAAATATCTTTTTATAGAATTTTTTTTACACTCACAAATACATAAATCAATTATGTCATTCTATTTATAATAAAATTTATATGACCAATTAAATTAAGGTTAACCTAGAACTGGATAGAAATGGAACCACCAACAACAAAATCATATCACACATAATTATAACTTGATCACAACCACTATAATGAATTTATAACAACAAATAAATTCCCTACATATGATTTCAAATCATTATATTCATATTCCATAAAAAATATGGTTTGTGGAGATATTAGGTCAAACATACCTTAGAAAAAATTCCCCATTCACAATGTAACTAAAAAATAAATGTCCCATAGAAGAAGATCAAATAGAGGATATAGAAAGGATCAATAAGAACATCACCAAATCAAACTAGAAATTTTAAATGTTATGCAATAAAACTACAGTGATTAGTGGTAATGGAGAAATATAAAGATCACTAACTCAATGATATGAAATTCATCCACCATAAAGACCAATCACCGAAGAAAATGATCCAAAATTGTAAGAGGTCCCCAAAATCTCTTAGGATACTAACTGGTGTTTGAGATATAATCCTTTATGTAAAATGAAAAGAACATAATACATGAATCATGGTTCAAATGGATCAACATGAACCACTCATGACATGATGCACTTTTTTTACATGAATTTCAAAATTTAAAAGATATATTGAAAATGGCTTCGGGTCAGTTTAGAAGTAACTTGGAAGGACCTTTTCATTATGTGAAATAGTTTCACCACTTGTAATCTTTCACTATTATAAACAAGTTGAAATAACTTTTCTGACAATAGATTCACATCATGTAACATATTCACGACATTAAATTGTCCAGCGAACATATCAAAGTCTAGATTATATAGGAAAAACAAGAACCACCACCAAAGAAATAAAAACAATGAATAACCCTAAAAATATTTTGTCACATTTATACCTCGACTCTATTAATTCAATCAATTATACATCCCTAAATATTAGGTCATTTTCCCAGACACATGTTCTTCATCCTCTAAATGCCCCAAATAAACCCAAAAAGAGAAATTAAAATATGGATGATGAATACTTAACAGATTGTAAAAAAAATGATAAAAACATCCAAAAATAATACTATTTTATCCCCTTGAAGTCATTTTCTTGAATGGAACACTGCGAATAGATGAGGTCACATCTACCTTAGTGATGTTCCATTCTCCCATTCTCGTTAGAATCTGGTAAGTTTCACTATAATACTATGACTAGTAGAATAGACTTACCAAAAAATAATTTTACCTGATAGTAAATTATCTCAATTGGGTGCTCCTAAATTTAAATATATAGATATAACATAATATCTTCCAAACTCAGAAGATGAGAGGGATCATGATGGTATATTCTGAGATGATATTAATGGAAAAAATCATAAATAATATCAATTGAGTAGATAATGCTAACTGGTAAGCAACATTCCCAAGTTTTTCAGTGACCCCAAAGTATCCAACATATCCCAGAGTCAACATACCACATTTTTAAGATGATAGTGACCCAAAAAATTAGATATATTCATGAAAAGCCAATAAGTAATGGTAAACCATATAGGAATATATCAACAATCCAAATAATATTTTTTCCAACTCTGAGGTATAATAAGATGATGATGTATATCCTAAATCCTTATTGATGAATTTGTAATGAGAATAAACCCTATAAAAGTGTCCTCACCTACCTCTTCCAAACAAAGAGGTGACCAGTACATGTGATCATAAAAATATTGTAGTGATACATTCTAATCAATGACCTATAACGCGTTTTTAAAAAAAATCAACCTCTATTTGATGTCCATAACATGATACAGGAAAATCCAAGGCCTAGGAATACATATTATCTCCATTATATAAATAAAATGCTCCATCTTACCAGCTATATGTGGATGGAATGACATACTCAAACTAACCATGGTCCCCATCTCCTCTTGGATACTTTTTTAGAAACATGATGTAATCCCAGGAACCCTATCCAAAACAATAGAATATGGAAATACATGAAACCTCACAATCTCGAACATATATAGCTTACCGTGGTATCCAACTTTGTTGGTGTACATCATTAGAATGAAATGAGAGAACTTTTTATATTGATGAATATCCTTTGAGATAGCATTGTTCTCTCAGGGAATCCATGTTAATCCAATAACAAAGTCCATGGACACCACTGCCTATTTCAAAACTGAAACCAGAAGTGGTTAGAGAAAACATACTAGTTTTTATACTCTTCATTTATCAGATGGGAGGTGTTACAATGTGACACATAATGTAACACCCTAGGGTTTTAAAAGTAAAATGAAATTAATAAAACATTGAATCGTTACATAATGAATTTTGTTAAAGAGATTGTTATAAACTATTTATTAAGCATAATTTCTCCACATCTATGATTTTAATTTTGAAAAAGGGATATCTACAGTTGTGATCAGTATGTTATTTAATGTATGATATAACTAATTTTTTTTTTGTAAAAAGTAACATACCCATAAGAATAATAACATTAATGGTAATGTGAACCTTATGAATAGTAATTATTATTATTATTATTTTCCATAAGGTATTAATATAATGAGATCCTGATTAATGTTTTTCAGGTGATATAAAAGTAGATATAGTTTTAAATTTCTTGTTTGTTGTATAAATTATGACTTTATTTGAAAATTAAAATAATCTTATTTTGAATATTACAATCAAAAAATTGAATTCATTTTTTAATTCTACACATCGAAAAATGCTTAGAGTAAATATTTTGTATTTTACTAAAATACAAGAATACTTGGTGAAGAGTGGAATATGCTAATTAACAAAATTATCTAAATAAATGAATCTATACATCATTCTTGAGTAATAGCTGATGTAAATGGCCTTTGGATGGAACTCACATGTACTTATTAATATTTGGGGTCCCAAGAATCAATATTATTCAAATTCATTAGAAAAAATATTAAACTAATGATTAAAATAATGTAAAACCCATTCTCTCCTTCAATACGAATACGACACTCAACCCCCTCTTCCTCTCAAACCACTCAAGGCGTGAGCCCTATCTATGTTATACCAAATAATATTCCCAATCCAATCCCACAGGTCCAAGTCCTTTTGGTCTCACCAAAAGGGAAAAACCAGGGTCCTTAAGGAAGATATCAATGAGAAGAGAACAAGAGGTAAAGATCCATTTTTTGACATGATTGATATAAGACGAACCTGCAGAAAGTGAATTATTTACCCAATTAACATTCTTTGGGTTAAACTTCTACTTCATTAATTATGTGGTATTAATTTTTTTTGTGTGATAATTGTTTTTATAGTAATTTTAATTATTTTTAGTAATACTTTATATACATATTCCAACAACTCAATTAATACTCACATAAATTATATGATATTTTTAAGGGGCTTTTCTTTTAAAATTATCTTCTATAATTTTGTTTTAAAAAATTCAATAGAAATGTCTTTTATGCAATTATTAATGTTTTATGATTATATAATAGTTTATGGGAATTGTTTGTGATGAAGGATGAGACATTTATATATTTATAATGAATTGGTTATGTTTAAGTTGGATGTATCTTGTATGGTTACACCAAGTGTATCTGCGATTGTTTCACAATATGGTATCCATGGGGGATACATTGTAAGGTAGCCATGAGGGTTACAAATCATAAGGCAGCTAAAAGGGTTACAAGATTATGTAAGTATTTCCCAATGATACCATTATGGTTCTATTTATGTTCTTTATGTTTTATTAAATCTTCTGTTTCACACACACACACACACACACACACACACACATATATATATATATATGGGAATCAATTATGTCTTTTTTAAAATGATTTCTGAGGTTCAAAAGTATTCATGAACAAATGATTCCATTCCTTATTTGTATATCTCTTACGGAGCTTTTTTGCTCATCTCTAGTTTTTAACTGATTTTCATAGTTTATAACTATGTGTAAGACAATGGATGAATCCAGGTTACATGTTTAGAATAGTTTTCAAGTAAACCATGTTTTATTTGAAAATTATTCAATTTTGGAAGAAATGGATATAGTTTTGGTGGTATAAACTTTGTATTAATGCGGAATATTTTGTATGTATGTCCCAAATCTATAAAAAACATAACCAGAAAAAATTATCAATGTTAAATTAAGTGAGTTCTTGATTAAAATTCATTATTATGTAATGTAAGAAGGTCAGATCCTTATAGTTGGTATTAGAGGATGGTCTATATAACATCAGGGGTAAAGATGATGTAAAAGGTATACAATAAATAATTATTACTCTATAGATAAATTGAAATTTTATAGAATTTAATTATTACTGTATTACTTCAACTATGAAATGTTAGTTAAAAATGGGGGTTTAAATAATATATAAGGAAATTGAAGTTGAAAGGAACCAAAAGAATGACATTTGTCCAAATCTACTTCCTAGAATGTTATGGATTGTAACTGATCGTATTGTGATTATAATGGATTAGATGACATGGGTAATAAATGGTGGGGGCATTCAATTAAAAGAAAAACTAGAGCTACCACAACAGAACATGATAGTAGTGGGACATTTTTATGTAACACACTTCTACTATTAGTGGATCTTCTGTCCCAATAGCACATGAATAATGGATTAAATCCATTGAAAAGATATTTGATGTTATGGGATATTTATAATATCAAATGGTATTTATTTAGATTTATCATTCTGATGGTGAAGTTGAAAAGTGGTGGTAAATGGTAAATAATATTATGTATATAGAATAGATTGAATCCTTAGATTGTGATGAAATTTAATGTATTTTCCTTGAAAAATATTTTCCTATGGTGGTTCACCTTGGGATGTAGGGGAAATTAATGAATTTAGTCAAAAGGAGGATTATTCAGTGGAATTTGATGAAGAAAACAACACCTAACATGCAAGGTATGATCCAAATCTTATTCTTGATCTTGATAGAAAAATAAACCATTTTTTACTCAGCATTTAAGCCCAGATATAGAAGTTCACTGGCTTCCCATGAGTTTAAAAGTTATGAGAAACTTGAATGATGTGCGGGGATGGTAGAAATGGATTTTTTTGATACTCACATGAACTTTGACAATAAATAAAAGAAGGGTTTTAGATGGAAAGCGATGGGTAAAAACTAATTAAATAAATCTGATGGTATGAATGTCCAATTTTGAGTTTGTAAAAAATATAGAAAAAACACCCTAGGGAATGCCTTAAAAACGGGAAAGGGGTTTCTATTTGGTATTTTTGGACATATGGCCTGATATTTAATGAATATGTTCCTAATAATAATCCTAATAAGAAAAATGTAATGTGTTCCAAATGTGGTGAGATGGATCATCATGAAAATTATTACCCAAAGAGAGATCTGATTAACAAAAATAAGCCATACTATAGACAAATAGGTATTGTGAGATCTTTTGTGACTATGTCAGTAGATGTAGGGCCATCCAATGAAGATATATCAGGTACCATGTTTGTTTACTCAATTTTTTATATTTTTTCTAATATATTCTCTAAAAATTCCATTATTTCTACCAAATTTTCTATTTAATGGAAGATATCACCTCGACAAATGAGACAAGAATTTATTGCATAAACAATAAGGGAAATATTACAAAAAGGGGGTATTATAATAATATTTATGTTACTGTTTATGGAATTTTTTTACCTTAAAACCTTGTTGTTTTTCCTATAGTATAGTTTTATTTCATTCTAGGTATGAATTAGAATTCTATTTATAATTTTAATATTGATTTTATAGCTAAATATATTTTTCATATAAAATATTTTATGTTTGTATACATGAATGAACCAATACAATTGATAATATATCAGGAATCTAATAAAATATTGAAAGGTAGAAATGGAATTTATCGTTGTCATATTATTGAAAACAATGGAACTATTCAGATTAATGATGTTGCAATGGTAAATGAATATCTTGTTTTTTTTATGATGAGTTACCCTGTGTTATACCAAGTTGAGAAGTTGAATTTAAAATTGACTTCGTTCCAATTTCTACACCAATTTAAAAACCCCCTTATCAAATGGCTCAAATGGAACATATTAAATTGAAAAAAATTGGGTGTTTTTTTATAAATGCTTCATTTTTCTTAGAACTTCCGTATGGGTTTTTTTGTTCATTAAAAGGAATAATTATTTGCTATCAAATTGCATGGATTATGGAGACATGAATAAAATAACTATTAAAAACAAGTATCATTTTTCACATATCAATGGCTTATTTTATTTATTCTAGGGAGAACATCTTTTTTTATGGTTGGCCTAAAGATAGGGTACCATCAGTTGAATGTAATGGAATCAGACTCCTAGAGACTGTGCTCTATACATGATACGGACATTATGAATTTTTTGTTCTGCCATTTGGGATAACTAATGGAGGTTCCGTATTCATGGATCTTATGAATAGAATATTTCATGAGTTCTTGTATAAGTTTGTATTTGGGTTTATTGATTACATTCTGGTATTTTCTAAAATTAAAAATAAGAATGAAAAACATCTAAATCTTTCTTTTCAAACCATAATGGAAAAGAAACTAAATAGAAAATTTATAAAGTGTGATTTTTGGTTGCAAATAATTTCTTTTGTTGGGAACATTGTAATTAAGGATGGAATAAAAGTTTATCTTCCCAAAAATAAAAGTGGTTGATGAATGTCCATGACCTAGAAATGTTTTATAAATTCATAGTTTTCTTGTTTTAGTAGGTTATTATTGATGGTTTGTTAAAAAAATTGCATAGTTATCTATCCAAAAAAACTATTTTAACAAGAAAATGGGTAAAATTTGTTTGGGAAGAAGAATGTGATTCTTTTTTTGGAAATGAAGAATATATTGGTAAATTCACCAGTTTTGGCTCCACCTACTAAAAATGGTTATTTTTTTCATCTATCGTGATGCTTAACTGAAGGGGCATGGTTTTTTCTGATGAAAAATGATCAGGTATTTGGTTATGCTTCAAGAAAACTAAAACCACATGAGGTAAATTATCCCAAAAATGATTTTGAATTAGTATATATGGTTTTTATTTTAAAATTTTGAGGCATCATTTATATAGTGCCAAATAAAAAATATATAATCACCGTAAAAGTCAGAAGTATATATATTCACTCCAAAAGAATTAACTATGAGATAGAGATGATGGCTTGAACTGATGAAGGATTATGATTCTATGATCAATTACCATCCTTGAAAATAAAACTAAGTAGTGTAATCATTGATTCAAAAACATCATGCATCAGTAATCATGTTACATTTAGAATATTTTCCCTTAATTAATGATTTGATGAATTTTATCTTAGAAGTAGTTAGTGCAAGAAATATCTTTATCTGGTTTAAGTGTTTAGTACAGTCATCATTATCAGGCATTATTATGCAAGAATAGAAGGAAGACCATGATCTATAAAAAATGTTGAATTTGTAAAAATGGGTTAGTTCCTAGAATTTAACATTGATAAAGATTTTATTTTAAGATTTGAAAAAATATTTTCTGTGCCTTATGATTCCCTGTTGAAGAAATATTTATTGTATGAAGCTCATAGTTCTTCATTTTCAGTTTTTATTGGATGTAATGATATGTATAGAGACTTTTGGGAGTATTATAGGTGGGATGAAATGAAAGAAGTTATTTCAGATTTTTCCATGAAATGTTTGACATGTAAACCGATTAAAGTAGAGTGACAGTTACCCAAGGGGGTGCTTTATCCCTTAACAGGGCCAAAGTGGAAATAGATAAATGTATCCATTTACTTCATGATTGGAATACCAACGAAATATAGAGGTATCAATGTGATTTTGGCGATTGTTGGCCGATTGACTATATATGCACATTTCCTTCCCATTGGAGATACAATGCCTTGGAATCAGATTTCTTGATTGTACCTCAAAGTGATTGTCAAGTTACATGGACATCCTATTCCAATTGTATCTGATAGGGATCCTATGTTCACTTATAATTTTTGGAAGGTCCTTCATAAGTTGATGGGAATAGAATTAATTTCAGTACAGCTTTCCATCCTTGATGAGATTGGTAGTCAGAATGAACAATTCAGGCATTAGAGGATAGGTAACGTCCCAATGTTAAATCAATGAGAATTATATTGTTGTAAATATGTCATATAATCACATGAAATCACCAACAAATAAACCACTAAGCACCATGTGACCCTTAAACATAATTTTTCCACTTTTTTGGCTTGAATTTTGAAAATCTAACATACACGGTAGCATTCAAGGTGATTTTTGGGGTCTGATGGAAAAAAATTAATTTTTTTGAGTAGTAAAATACCATTATGAATATTATACTAAAATTATGAATAGTAATATGACCTTTATGAATAGTAAATTGACAAAAGAATAGTAACCTCACCATTGAATGTATAAATAATATTTATTCATCTTATAAGTGATAATCTGACTGTAGTAAAAGTATTAGTATTTTTTTGAGTGATAAAAAATAAATTGGATTTAATTAATTAATTTAATAGAAAATTTATATTCTTCAATGGAGTTCATAAATTAAATTTTTTTGTCTTATGGTTTTATTATAATTTTATAATACCTTATGTAATTTCTAAAATCATTATAAAATGAGTTATAGTTTAAAACCCCATATTTTTCACGTAAATTTTAATGTTAATTGTATATTTTGTATATTATATTTAGATATTTTTTGTAAAAATTGATTTCATTTTTTGATTTAACACATCTAAAAATGGTTAGGGTAATTTTTTGGGAAATTTATAAAATACTTGAATTTTTAGGAATAGTGAAATGCGATAATTTAAAAAATAAGATAAATACATTAATCACTGAGTCATGGGTGATGTTATGCTAATGTAAGCCCCATTGATTAGAAATCAAATACCAATATTTCTATTTTTGGTCATGGATTCATCAATATTTCTTATCCTATGGATGAATAATAAACAAATGTTTTAAATGTTAAGATAACCCTCCCCCTCCACTATAAAAACCACCAACACTCCCCTCTACTCTTCACTCCTCTCAAGCATTGTTTCTTCCCTAAATTCTAATAAACAATCTCCCCAGGATCCTCCCCACATCTAGTAGGCCCTGTCCTCCTCAAATTTCCAAATACCATACCTTTAGGAGTATACCAAGGAAGATTTATTCAAGATATAAATTTATCTTATTTCTTTTACTTTCCTATCAAGTTCCACTGTTTTCTTTTCTATACGTACCTCTCCAATTACAAATGTTATGACAACTCCAATATCCTATATGTACTGTAATGTTATTATGATAATGGAATACGTTTTTATCTTCTCTTCTTTATACTTTTTTTATAATAGTAGTAGAAACACCATCTGAGATGTTTTATTTTACCACATTCAAGGATGATACGTTTTCCATTTCCATTACCATATTAAATCCAGGTCATGAAACCATTATTACGGTTGAAACAGACTATAATATATGTATTATACCTCATATATGGTTCTGGAATTCTTTTATAGGCATGTTTTTTATTTATAAAACAAAATATATTCAATCTGATAAAAAACCACCAATAAACCCACAAGGTTATCACTAATATTTTATATAATGAATCATATTAACTCCAAGTAAACATATTAAATTTAAAAACATGTAGCCTTTTGTATGTTCTATAATATAACCCCTATTCTGGACAACCTTCTTCATTTTACGTGATTATCCATTCACGAATATAGGTAAACTGATCATGAAACAAACATAGACAAACAATGAAATTGAACATCATAACCAACCAAAATGATTATAAATGAAGTCAAAAGGGTTATAATAAAACAATTTATTGTAAAATAGGTTTATTAAATATTACATAATGATCCTAATTTAATTATTCCGGTCATTAATATCAAATGAAAAACAGAATCAGACTTAAGGTAAGCGATTCTACCTGAACCACCATTATTCAGTTGGGTTGTTCTTACTCTCTTTTTACCCAAATAAAACCCTCTATTATGTTTATGTAAAAATTATAATTGATATTTATATATTAAAAAACATGCATCATGATCCATTAATCAATATAATTCAGGGATATACATTCCTTTTATGTGATTCCCTACTCAATACTTCAGGATAAGCCAACCCATTTTGAGGGAACTTCTCGAATTTTTACCCAATTTCAAGTGCACTATACCATATATTTTATTCCACCTTTGTTATTATAATTTATGACTTTATATTACTAAACCATTCTTGTTTCACTACTGGTTTTATGAAAAATATTATTCCCTTTTCTATTTTAAATGTTCTTTTGTATTTTACATAAACCGCACTAAAATGTTTTAATTCTAAAATTTCCTAAATACTCATTACATGTAATCACTTCTGTTTGACATCACATACCATGATATATGGCTATTTATGTTCTAATTCCATTCCTTTGGGGATACTTTTATGATACTCCCATTAAATTATTCTTTATGACATGATTTTGAGACACATTTCTTTACATGGGTTCCCTAATGTTTAAATATGATTTATTATGTATGATTCGTAATGTGGAAAGCATATTCATAATCCAGTTAAGATAAATGTGCCAAGATATCAGTCAAACACATTGGATAATGTGGAGCCTCATGGAAAGTTATGTACAATATTCCTGGTGGTTATCCTTGACTTGTACTACCATGTGCAATGGTCTTGGCGTTTAGCCTTGACTAGTTCTACAATATGCAGTGGTCTTGGTGGTTGACAATGTATTGTGCTCCACTAAGTGAAATGTGACTTGAACCATGCTAAATTCATGTTTTATATTGCATCTAAATTACTATGATTCCATGTTTATATGATCCCAAGTTATACATGTTAGGTTTCTATGTATTAAATTACGTTATGAGCCTTTTTATATCATTACTCCATGCTTCCTAACCAATGTGCTAAAGCTGTATTCTTATGATTATTACATTACTATGATTTTTATCTCTCCCCTTTGTTCTTGTTCTTTCTCGGTTATCATATATCTATGTATGAACAAAATGTAATTTTTGAGATCAATATAATTCTTAAATAAAGATATGTTTTATTTTTTCTATTTTATATACATAATAATCAAAGACACTAGACTTCATGATACATTTCTTGTATTTGGATTTACAATTTTCTATAAAATTATTTACTGTTATGTGCAAAAGGTCGAGTTCTCTATAGTTTGTATCAGTTGATGGTTAAGATATTATTGGATATTATGAATAGATAACTTTATTAATAACCATAAGGATGAGGATAAGTATTAGAAAACATCCCTAGAGTATGGTAATTGTTTAGTATGTAACACTCCGAGATTCCACGGTATGCTTCTCTTTGAATTATACAGTAGTGTGTGTTGTGCGCAACTTCGAGTTCTAACACACACCACGACCAATCAAAGTAGCTGTTATGAATAGTAACACCTACTTTTTAAAATTTTATAAATTTTATCTCTCAAAATGGACTTCATTTTTGGATTCAGATTATCGAATTTAGCCTAAGGTGAAATTTTAGTACATTTCGGATAAATTTAATATTTTGATGAATAGTGAAAATTACTTAATTTTAATTAAAAAAAACTTTTTTAATCAAAATAATTAATAGTGATAAATTATGAATTTGAGTGGTTTTAAAGTATAATTAGAATATATTTTTACCATTTTATCCAATGGTGTTCATTATAATTAATTTCACTTTGAAATTGGACATAAACAATTGTCAATCTTTTGATATATATTGTTTCTTAAAAACATGCTATTTGTTGTGACATCGGGAATTAATTATAAAATTAATTAATGAAACTTATATGTTTGGAATTTTGTAAAAGAGACCAAATTTTTTAATTTGGAATATCAACTATAGTTTAGGGTGAAATTTTGGCACTGTTCTGAAAAACTTCAATTTTTGATGAATAGTGAAACTACTAATTGGTAGTTAAAAAATTGAATTTTTCATAAAACATAATTTTACCACTTCTGTGATTGGAATTTCAAAAATCTAAGAAACACAGTTAATATCAAGGAGTAAAATATGGTTCAATGAGATGAAAATAATTTTTGGTGAATAGTAACTTTTAACTTTTATTTACCACGGTTAAAAGTAAATATGGTAATTAAGGGTAAAAATAATATTAATATTACCCTAACACATGTCCTAATTCTATTGGACAAGTTTATCTCGACCAGAAACAACCTTAGGAATAAAATATTATCATTTAGGTCCACTTGTATTAGATTAGGACATTTATTATTATTTAATTCAAAGAAGAGTTAAAAGAGTTAAATCAAAGTTTATTTACTAAAACATTTTTAATATAGGGTTATACATAAGATAAATTCGATTTTAAATATTCATTACAAATCTAAAAATACTTACTACATAATTATATTTTATTTCTAATTTTTAGACATTAAAAAAAGTTAATTTATTTATGACATAATGACGATGGAGTAATTACCTAATTAATGAAAAAATGGAATAATTGATATTATAAATACCCAAATAAATGTAATTTGAGACTTTTTATAAATAACAATAATTTTCTAGGATAATATGACATGTTAGGATTCATTTAATTAACTTTTTTCGAAGTAATCATTCTGTTATGATTTTTACAAAAATCAATTCTTGAATAGTGTCACAATTGACATAAAAGAGTTTTTAAAACAAATATTATATTATTAATTTATATTAAATTACTAAAAATCTATGGTTCGGAAAAAAGACTTATATCATGATAGGTGTATCATTAATGGACCACTTGGGGGTCTATTGGATGTATATAGTAAGTTTATTAATAATATAATATAAAAATAAAAAGAGACATTATAAAACTGAAACTAATTAACTAATAGTTAATACTAAAATATAAGGTTAATATAATGACCCAAACCTGTCTAAATTCTATTGGCTGAGTGTTTTTCGACCCAACCCCACCTTAAACTTTAAATAATCCAATTTGGATCCATTATAAACCGAATATAAATTTATTATAAGATAATATTTCTATCTTTTCCAAAGGTACCCCTCACCCCTCTTATAAAAGGGAACTCTCCATTATCCTTAGCTCGCACTTTCAAAGCCTTTTGGTTCGCCCAACCTCTACTGAAATATTCTCTCAAATTACCTCACTTCATCCTAGAGGCCTTCCATTATTCAGAAAGCCATCCTATGGAGCCCTTTTGATCAAATCAATAGGATGAACCTGAAGAAGAGGTAATGATTTCACCACCCTTTTTCAAGTTCCATTCTTCTTCCACTTCTTCTTTTTTTGTTATTACCTTTCTAAAATAATGAATTCAGTATCTCATATACACTGTTATATTATTATAAATATGGTACAACCATATTCAGTATTCTACCCATCCTTTGAATGACATGTCACCATAAATGCGTACGTACGGCTTACCGTCTCCAAGTCGTGGTGTAATTGTTATTCAATATATTATTATTTGGATGGGTATAATAATGATTTGTAATTAATGTAAATAATAAATATAACATGACAAAGATTCTTTATATATGATATACCATCCAATTAGATATTATTTTAAAATTAAAAGAATGATATTTTCCATCGTGCATACGTACGGATTACCGTCTCCACGACGCGATGACATTCATTTCCAAGTTCACCATTCATCGACGATTATAAAAATATATATTACTAATAAATATGTAATATATGAAATAATAATACTAATGGATATATATATATATATAGATATATATATATATATATATAAGGATTTATGTACTTACATATATCTTATTCATTTACTTCTGTTCAATACTATATGAAAACAGAAACAACGTTTATATGTACGTACGGACTACCGTCTCCAAAAACGGTGTTTTTAATTTCATATATATGTCTATTATAAATATTTATATTCTAAATATTTATGATATATTTATCATGTTTTATATTCTGGAAGTATTTAAATCATGATCTATGTGATACAACCAAGAGTGACAAGTTAAAACATGTACGATAAAGAATGTGATTATTACCCAAAATGATAACTTAACATGGAAATTATTATTAAATGGGTAATATAAGGTCATAAATGAATCAGTTATGATATCATAAATATTAATATGGTTCTGGTATAATTTAATAACATACTACGATCTTCTTACAACAGGTTAAACGTACCCTCGACTAAAGGAAAATGCAAGGTAAGGGGTTTTCATCTCACTCTTTATTCCAGTGAGATTCATTCCATATTGCCACTATTACCTTTTGTGTGGTGTATATACCATCCATAATTATATTCTTTGTGTAATACACTTTAATTTATGTGTATTTACATATTCATTGTATGATACCTCTTTCATGGGTTGTTTGTTTCTTAAGTTACCAAACTGGTAAGTGTTAATTTCACAATCTCTTTATTATCCGAGGTTGTTTTTACATAAGTATCTACTGGGAAATATTTATTATCCATGTACATGTTTTATGAAAGAGTTTTAAAAGGGATTAATTTAATGGAATTTTTACTAAAACATCATTTCCAATTTTTTAAATATTTATTCTTCTAAATCTTACTCATTAATGACCATGTCTTCAAAATGGTTTTTAAGGATTTATTTATATGGACATGAATGTTTTTAAAATTTTAATTCCATTAAAAAGTTTCAAAGTGGTATGGGACACTTTGATTCAAAAATATCTTTAAATGAATTATGTTTTAAATTGTGTGACTTTTAAAAGATTTCATGAAAAGGGGTATTTCTCTCAAAGAGTTTTACAAATCAATCTCATCTATGTCAAAATTCTTTAATGGATTTTAAACTTGTTTTGAAGATGATTTATCATGATAAAAATCTTCCATATTGTGTTGAAGGTTTTGTGATATCTTTGACTGTGGATGTGTTATTTTCATACCATTCATGGTTTATGGGTACAGTGTTGACATTTCACATGCTAGTTTTAATAAAAAAAATTATGTTATATTTCATCCTCTTTTTATGATGAATGTATTGGACTAGAATGTTCCGGGTTGGGGACCAGTAAAAGTAAGCCCTCCGGGTTGGTGTCAGGTAATTAGAGGCAATCGGGGTTGGTGTCTGGTTATTAGAGGGACTCCGGGTTGGTGTCCGGTTATTAGATGCACCCCGGGTTGGTTTCCGGTTATTAGAGACACTCCGGGTTGGTGTCCGTTTATTAGAGGCACTCGGGGTTGGGTTCCGGTTATAGTTATCCCCTAGGCCTTGGCACGAGGCCTTGATAAAAAAATTAAAGTTCAGCATTATGCATTCCATCATTATGAAAGTGGTTAGTGATATTTCATGTGATTATTCGATTATTAGAATATCTATGTGAATAAGTAAATGGAATTATTTTATTTTATTTCTGCCATATTATGCTGAAGTTCATGTTTAAAAGGTTTTTGTTTTAGTTTTATACATTGCCTTAAATGTTTATGCTTATTTTTGAAAGATTCCACTGTATTGCTTACCCTTACTGAGCATTTGAGCTCACCCATTTCTATGTTTTATTTTTCCCAGGATTCCAAGAAGTGTAATGTGATTGATATGCAGGGTTAAGACAAGGGAATAATTGCATTCATAAATGATTATTTATGTTGTTTTGTATGTTATGAAGTGTAATGTAACATTCATGTATGTAATCTATTATCCAAGACTGCTAAAATGATTGGTTATTCGGGACATTGTTCCTTGTAATCATTCCATTGTATTAAAATAATGCACCGACTCTGCGTCTCTTGGGTCGGGGCATTACAGTAGGTATCAGAGGAAGTTTAGCAATAACCTTGGAAACTAGATTTAGATAAACTCTGATTAGAGAACATAGCCCAAAGATAGACTTTAAGGATTAGTATAGAAGAACTTCCTAGAATTTTGGTATTATAGAGATTTTTTGAGTTTTCCGAGCAATACATCCCTGTCTGGATACGAGCAGGTAGAGGCGGCTCTGGCATAGATGTACCTAGGGGTAAAACCCGAAATCACCGCTTTGATCTAGACTCGAACGGGAACTAGTGCACGACAACGGGCCATGCTGCACTCTTGGTTACGACACTCCCAGGGGATATGCTTAGGATAATTCTCATTTTCTTTACAAACCATTATGAAGGGCTTATGAGTATTTACCTATTCAAAGAAAACATTTTTATGATTATGGATTATATCCATAAACTGTACAATTTTGTGTTAGGTGTTTTACAAGTTTGGTAATTATTAATTTCAATTCATAAACTGAACTAGTTTATGTTATTGTATAGAAATGGTGACCAATAGAAGGAATGTGAACTCCCGTAATAAGTATGATCCAAAGAGTAAGAAGGATCATATCGTTCGTGGTCCTAAGCCAGAATTTAGTAGGGAAATAGTTTCCCACGTATTATCATCATATGAAGAAATAGTATCATGTGTTGATAAGATGATAAAAGAATTATCAGAGTCCTATGGTTTTGAAGGGAAGTAAGAGAAGAAAAGTATGGAAGAGAGAAAGATGGATAAAGGGAAGAGAGAAAAGTAGAATTTCCCCATATGTGATAACTGTTGGAAGAAACACCCTAGAACTTGCCTGAAAGGAATGGGAGTTTGTTATAAGAATATAGGAAAAGGGCACTAAGTGCATGACTGCAAGGGTAAGAAAATGGTTTCCAATGTACAATGCTTCATTTTCAAGGAGTTTGGACATTACGCGAACCAATGTCCCAATCATCAGACTATACCGCAAATGATGCTATTGGATAATAATCAAGTTATGATACTACCACAGATAAAGGGGAATGACTAGTGTTCCTTTGTTGTTATTTTAGAATTATTTCATTTAAGTGTTGTATCAATGATGTTCTGGAAATAAATAAGGATTCTACTGTAGTACTATTTAATTAAGGATTTGAGCTTTTATGGTACTAATAAAAGTGACACTACAGCGAGTTAATTTTTTTTTGAAATTACATAGTTGAAGGAAAGATAAACCTTAATATAGTCCTAATATTGAGGTAGTGATTTTGCAATTAGAGTTGGTTGATTGTGGTAATTCAGGATGTTGTGGTGTTGTAAAAGAATATATGAGGAAGGCATTCACATGTTATTACCTGGGAAAAAGGATCCTCATTATGTTTAACTTGCTTGTAAATTTCGGACTGTGAGTTTGGATAATATTATTTTGGATAAGTTTAATGGTTGGAATGGATTAAGTTTGAAAGGTTATTTTTTTTGGATTTTTATAAAAGGACAACACGCAGACCGTGTGACGACCCGTCATGTCGGAAAAAGCTGCGGGAATCGAACCCACAACCATAGTGCAATTGAGATTTATCACCTACCATTGTGCTACATGAAGTTCCTGGATGGTATAATGTAGTTTCTTTACATAAAGGGTCTTATATGTGAATTATAATATCATTATATTTAGAACCTTATACGATTAGGATAAATAGAGTATTGTTTAGTTATATTATGTTTTGGGGTGAAAGATGAGTTTGTGGTAGAAATTTATTAATGGATAGAACTCTAATTATAAAGTATGTATATCTCCCTATGATCTTAGCCGATCTCATAAATAAATTTCTCAACATTAAGAAAAGGAACTTAGAACAAAAATGTTGTCCTAGATGGTACCTTATATCATCACTAATTTATGAATTTGGGATTGTTGGCCTTTTCATAGCCATGTTCTCTACCACTCTCCATCAGATAATTGATGGTTATATTTCTCTTCCATATCCATATTTTCCTACATGGAACCTTAATATGTTCTATTTTCGGTAATCTTCATACTTTCCACACTTTATTTTAAATAGAGGCCTCATTAATTCATTTTTTGTTGTGAGATTTCAACTAATATATTTTGAAACGTCAAAAATTTGTTATCTTAATACCTTATGTTTTGTTGAAACGATGGTATTTTAAATCATCATATTCTGATGAATTTAAGGTCCTCAATTTTAAACTTGTCTATGTTTGATGACCTCAATCACTACCTGTAAATATTTATGTTATTTTTCCAATTATATGTCTATAATTTCCACAAATGTCCTCTTAATTGAGATCATAATTTTTTGGTGACCCTATCATTTCTCTTTTCATCTTGTTAAGACTAAATTTTATTAACCAAATTTCCGATGTGAGTTTTTCCACGAAGATATTTTATATTTTCAACCTTTATTTTCAAAGAACAATATAAAATTGCAAGGACGCAATTTATTTAAGGTGGGGAGAATGTAACACTACGAGCTTCCACGGTATTCCTCTCTTTTAATAATATAGTAGTGTGTGTTGTACACAACTTCGAGTTCTAACACACACCACGACCAATCAAAGTAGCTGTTATGAATAGTTACACCTAATTTTTAAAATTTTAGAAATTTTATCTCTCAAAATGGAATTCATTTTTTGGATTCAGAGTATCAAATTTAGCCTAAGGTGAAATTTTGGTACTTTTCAGATAACTTTAATATTTTGATGAATAGTGAAAATTACTAAATTTTAATTAAAAACAACTTTTTTAATCAAAATAATTATTAGTGATAAGTTATGAATTTGAGTGGTTTTAAAGTATAATTAGAATATATTTTTACCCTTTTATCCAATGGTGTTCATTATAATTAATTTCACTTTGAAATTGGACATAAACAATTGTCAATCTTTTGATATATATTGTTTTTTTAAAAACACGCTATTTGTTGTGACAGCGGGAATTAATTATAAAATTAATTAATGCAACTTATATGTTTGGAATTGTGTAAAATAGGCATCATTTCTGAATTTGGAATATCAATTATAGTTTAGGGTGAAATTTTGGCATTGTTCTGAAAAACATCAATTTTTGATGAATAGTGAAACTACTAAGTGGTAGTTAAAAAATTGATTTTTTCATAAAACTTATTTTTACCACTTCTGTGATTGGAATTTCGAAAATCCAAGAGACACGGTTAATATCAATGAGTAAAATGTGGTTCAATTAGATAAAAATAATTTTTGGTGAATAGTATCTTTTTACTTTTATTTACCACGGTTAAAAGTAAATAGGGTAATTAAGGGTAAAAATGATATTAATATTACCCTAACACATGTCCTAATTATATTGGACAAGTTTATCTCGACCAAAAACAACCTTAGGAATAAAATATTATCATTTAGGTCCACTTGGATTAGATTAGGACATTTATTATTATTTAATTCAAAGAAGAGTTAAAAGAGTTAAAATCAAAGTTTATTTAATAAAACATTTATAATATAGGGTTATATATAAGATAAATTCGATTTTAAATATTCATTAGAAAGATAAAAATATTTCCTACATAATTATATTTTATTTATAATTTTTAGACATTAACAAAATTTATTTTATTTATGACAAAATGATGATGTAGTAATTACTTAATTAATGAAAAATTGGATTAATTGATATTATAAATACCCAAATAAATGTAATTTGAGGCTTTTAATAAATAAAAATAATTTGATAGGATAATATGACAATTTAGGATTCATTTAATTAAATTTTTTAGAAGTAATCATTCTGTTATGATTTTTACAAAAATCTGTTATTGAATAGTGTCAACATTGACATAAAATAGTTTTTTAAAGAAATATTATAATATTAATTGATATTAAATTTCTAAAAATCTATATTTCGGACAAGAGACTTATATAATAATATTTTTATCATTAATGGACCACTTGGGGGTTTCTTGGATGTATATAGTATGTTTATTAACCATATAATATAAAAATACAAAGAGACATTGTAAAAGTGAAACTAATTAACTAAGAGTTAATACTTAAAGATAAGTTTAATATAATGACCCAAACCTATCTAAATTCTATTGGATGAGTGGTTTTAGACCAATCCCCACCTTATCCTCTAAATAATACACTTTGTAGCCATTAGAAACCGAATATCAATTTATTATAAAATAATATTTCTAGCTTTTCCAAAGGTGCCCCTCACCCCTCTTATAAAAGGGCACTCTCCCTTCACATTAACTCACACCTTCAAAGCCTTTTGGTTCGGCCAAACTCTGCCCAAATACTCTCTCAACTTACCTCAATTTATCCTAGAGTCCTTCCTTTAGTCAGAAAGCTATCCTAAGTATCCCTTTTGATCAAATCAAAAGGAAGAACCCGAAGAAGAGGTAATGATTTCACCACCCTTTTCAAGTTCCTTTCTTCTTCCACTTATTCTTTCTTTGTTATTACCATTCTAAAATAATGAATCCAGTATCTCCTATATACTGTAATATTATTATAAATATGGTACAACCATATTCAGTATTCCATCCGTCCTTTGAATGACATGTCACCATACGTGCGTACGTACGGCTTACCATCTCCACGTCGTGGTGTAATTGTTATTAAATATAATATTATTTGGATGGGTATAATAATGATTTGTAATTAATTTAAATAATAATTATAACATGATAATGATTCTGTATATATGATATACCATCCAATTATATATTATTTTAAAATCAAAAGAATGATATTTTCGTTCGTGCATACGTACGGATTACCGTCTCCACGACGCGATGATATTCATTTCCATGTTCACCATTCATCGACGATTATAAAAATATATATTACTAATAAGTATATAATATATGACATAATAATTCTACTAGTGATATATATATATATATATATATATATAATGATTTATGTACTTACATATATCTTATTCATTTACTTCCGTTCAATACTATATGAAAACAGAAACAACGTTTATGCGTACATACGAACTACCATCTCCATAAACGGTGTTTTCCATTTCATATATATGTCTATTATAAATATTTATATTCTAAATATATATGATATATTTATCATGTTTTATATTCTATAAGTATTTAAAACATGATATAAGTGATACAACCAAGAGTGACAAGTTAAAACACGTACGATAAAGAAAGTGATTATTACCCAAAATCTTAACTTAACATTGAAATTATTATTAAATGGGTAATATAAAGTCATAAGTGAATCAGGTATGATATCATAAATATTAATATGTTTCTGGTTTAATTTAATATCATACTATGATCTTCGTACAGGAGGATAAATGTACCCTCTTCTAAAGGAAAGTGCAAGGTAAGGGGTTTTCATCTCACTCCTTATTCCAGTGAGATTCATGCCATATTGCCACTGTTACCTTTTGTGTGGTCTATGTACTGCCAATAATTATATTCTTTGGGTAATAGACTTTAATTTATGTGTATTTACATATTCATTGTAAGATACCTCTTTCATGGGTTGTTTGTTTCATAAGTTACCAAACTGGTCAGGGTTAATTTCACAATCTCTTTATTATCCGAGGTTGTTTTTACATAAGTATCTACTAGGACATATTTATTATCCATTTACATTTTCTATGAAAGAGATTTCAGAGGGATTCATTTAAGTTACTTTTTACTAAAACATCATTTCAAATGTTTTAAATATTTATTCTTCTAAATCCTTCACATTAATGTTTATGTCTTCAAAATGGTTTTTAAGGATTTATTTATAAGGACATGCATGTTTTTAAAATGTTAATTCCTTTCAAAAGTTTCAAAATGGTGTGGGACACTATGGTTAAAAAATGTCATTAAATGACTTCTTTTCTAAATTGTGTGACTTTTAAATGTTTTCATGAAAAAGGGGTATTTCTATCAAAGAGTTTTACAAATCAATCTCATCAATGTCAAAATTAATTAATGGATTATAAACTTGTTTTGAAGTTGATTTATCATGATACAAATCTTCCATATTGTGTTGAAGGTTTTTTTATATATTTGACAGTGTATGTGTTATTTTTATACCATTCATGGTTTATCGGTAAAGTATTGACATTTATCATGCTAGTTTTAATAAAAAAAATTCTGTTATATTTCATCCTCTTCTTAAGATGAATGTGTTGGAATAGTATGTTATAGGTTGGGAACCGGTAAAAGTAAGCCATTTGGGTTGGTTTCCAATTATTAGAGGCACTCCGGGTTGGTGTCTGGTTATTAGAGGCACTCCGGGTTGGTGTTCTGTTATTAGAGGCACTCTGGGTTGGTGTCCGGTTATTAGAGGCACTCCGGGTTGGTGTCCGGTTATTAGAGGCACTCCGGGTTGGGTTCCAGTTATATTTATCCCCTAGGCCTTGGCACGAGGCCTTGATAAAGAAGTTAAAGTTCAGAATTATGCATTCCATCACTATGAATGTGGTTAGTGATATTGCATGTGATTATTTTATTAGTAGAATACCCATGTGAATAAGTAAATGGCATTATATTATTTTTTTCTGCCATATTATGCTGAAGTTCAAGTTTAAAAGGCTTTTGTTTTAGTTTTATACATTGCCTTAAATGTTTATGCTTATTTTTGAAAGTTTCCTCTATATTGCTTCCCCTTACTGAGCATTTGAGATCACCCCTTTTTATGTTTTATTTTTCCCAGGATTCCAAGATGTGTAATGTGATTGATATGCAGGGTTAAGACAAGGGAATAATGGCATTCATAAAGGATTATTTGTGTTTTTTTGTATGTTATGAAGTGTAATGTAACATTCATGTATGTAATCTATTTTCCAAGACTGTTAAACTGATCAGTTCTTCGGGACAGGGTTCCTTGTAATCATGCCAATGTATTAAAACAATGCACAGAATCTGGGTCACTGGGGTTGTGGCGTTACAGAGTAAGTGGTTTTTCAAGAAAATACATCCATGTCTGGATACAAATAGGTAGAGGTTGCTCTTTTATATATGTATCTTGGAGTACAACCTAAAAACATTATTTTATCTAAACTCGAATGAGAACTGGTGCATGAAAATTGGCCTTGTTTCACTCTTGGTTGAACACTCCCAAGGGATATGCTTTAGTAACTTCATGAGCTTAGTAAGAACCATTACTAATGGAACAACAAAAGCCCCTAAGAATATATGTTAGGAAACAAATCATGGATAACCAAGATTGAAACCTAGGGGATCACAAGTTAGGATATAATTTTCCATTAATATTTTATCATTTTATGTATAATGTTTATTTTTTTACGATTATTAATTATGTATTAAGGCCCCCAATTTTGTGTTCTTTTTCATAGCTAATGGAGGGAAATATAATATCACGTTCTGAAAATAAATGTGATAGGAAAAGTAATGATATGCCTAATATGTTGGGAATGAGTGATCCAAACTTCATGACATTACTTACTCAGCTAGCTCGAGTTAAGAATAATAACATGATTCACATATAATTCCCTCCACCTTGAAGGATAAAAGAAATTTTTCATTGAATCCTTCATGCAGCAAAGGTCTCCCATGTTTGTTGGATCATCAGATACCCTCATCATGGAATATTGAATTAACTACATTGAAAAGATATTCTTCATCCTCCAGTACTCAGAAGAAGAGAAAGTTGTATTATTAGTCTATCATTTTTATTGTCTAGATGTCCAGTGGTGGAAACTAATAAAAAGTAAGATGTGCGAGGAAGAAATTTATTCCATGGATTGGGAGTAATTCAAATTAATATTTTTCAATAAATAATTTCCCCAAACCCTCTCTCTCAAGATAGAATGGGAGTTCCTCAGACTCAAGAAGAAGGGAAATGAGCCCATTAGGGTTTATGAAGAAAAATTTAAAAGAAATTCAAGGTATACCTCTAGCTTCTTCATGAAGACTAAAATAATGGTGTATCACATCTTTAGTAGACTAAATCCTTGTTTATAAAAAGAATTGGTGATTTTAGATTTTGAAAGTTATAATGAGATTTTCTATTGTGCCCTCAAATATGTAATTGATACTGGAGACTCGCAATGGTCTCATAGGCCCAGTGAAAAAAGAATTAAATAATGTTTAATATGGATGGTTCTGAAATTGAATCCCAGGATTGAATAAATATGAAACATCTAACATGTCAAAATTGGGTGAAGAAGCATCATGGGAACTATCTAAAGGGAACCCTAAATTGCTTCAAAGGTGGATGAATGGGACATCTTGAAATAACATGTTGAAGGCATATAAAGAATAAATATAATGTTTATTAATAAAGGGATGTTAAGATAAATACTCAACTATTAGTATAGTGTTACAATTACTATTTACATGGGAATTATATAAACAATTTCCCTAAGATGAGGGTTGTCAGAGGAAATCAACAACAATCTATAGGTAAACAAAGAAGGGATTATGCTATCACTACTGTAGAGGTGGAACCAGTCAATGATGTGGTGAAAAGTAAAATAGTTATTCATTATATAATGGAAAAAAATTATTTGATTTTTGTTCTACACATCTTTCATATCTTCCATATTTAGTAAAACTATTTAAACACCACTTCAAAATTTAGAGGATAAGTTTTATGTGTGAATAGATAATGGGGAACTAATTAGTTCAAAGGTTTATAAATCCTTTTTAGTTAATATATGTGGACTGTACCTCCTAGAAAAATATCATCATACTTTATTTAGTAGAGTTCAATGTTATCTTGGTGATGCATTTTCTATCATTATTCAAATCCAACATCAACTGTCAAAAAAAGTAGATAAAAAATTCATATCCCAATGAATCATATAGTTATTTAAAAGTTGAAGGTGGAAGATGAATACACATTAGAATAATTGTCTCCTCTGTTGTTATTATTTCCATTTTAGAAGGCAACTCTAGCTCAAATGATTGAGACGATATAGATGATACTTCTTGAAGATATGCCCATCTTGAGGGATTACACTAATAAACTCCTTGAATAGTTCGTTGATCGTCCTCTTGTATGAGAGGTTTTTTGATCAATTGAACATATTATTGGATCTATGACTATATTAAAGACACCTTATAGAATGAACATCGTAGATCAGGAAGTGCTAAAGAAGTAGGTATAGAAGAATCTGGAGAGGGGGTTTAGATTCCTCAGTGCTTTACCATAGGGTGACAGTCCTCTTAATCAATAAGAAGGATAGGTCAATGAAACTCTGAATTTACTATTGTGAACTAAAAAAAATCATGATAAAGAATAAGTATCCCTTTCCATGGATATATGACTTGTTTGATCAGATTCGTGGGGCCAGTTATTTCTCCAAGGTGTACCTTTGGTTGTGATATCACCAATTAACGATGGGGAAGGAAGATATTTCATAGAATACCTTTCGAACGAGGTATGGAAACTACATGTTCATATTGATGCCCTTTGGACTCTCTAATTCTTTGCAAGTTTTCATGGATATAAGTAATATAGTCTTAATAGATTACCATGAAAAATTTGTGGTAGTCCTGATTGATGATATTCTGATATACTCCCAGAGGAAAGTGGAACAGGAAGAGCATTTGAATAATGTGCTCATGAAGTTATGAATGGGGAAGCTATATGAAATTTATAGTAAATGTGAGTTCACAATGGAATATATATCATTATTGATGAATGTTATCGCCCAAAAATAGATATCTGTAGATCCTTCTATGGAAAAGGCATATGAAGTATGGACCAGGTCATCAACTGTAATGGAGATCCATAGAATCCTTAGTGTATAAGGGTATAATAGATGATTTATGGTGAACTATTCATGATTTTCAAACCCAATGAAAATGATTCCATGGAAGGGGGTGATGTTTTTATGGAATCGAGAATGCGATTAAACCATTATGGATCTCACAACGAGGCTTATCACTACACCAACACTCACACTCCCAATGAGTAGGGAACTCTTTTTGGCGTAAAATGATGCTTCAAAGAATGTATTAGGCATTGTTTTGATGAAAAATGATATATTGATAGCATATGACTCATGGTAGATGAATATACACAAGTAAAACTATCCTAAGAATTATCTTGAGTTGGCGGCTGTGATCATTGTATTGAAAATCCGGTGGCATTATCATGGGGTGAAGTGTGAGATATATACTGATCAAAAGGGTCTCAGATATATATTATCACAAAAAGAGATTAAAATGTACCATCAAATAGGGTTAAATCTCATCATGTATTATGATTGATCAATCCACTACCA
Organism: Viscum album; assembly: GCA_963277665.1. Lineage (NCBI taxonomy): Eukaryota > Viridiplantae > Streptophyta > Magnoliopsida > Santalales > Viscaceae > Viscum > Viscum album. The sequence continues at coordinate 916,294,667 of OY728150.1, forward strand.
TCCCAGTAATGAAATTAGGTGGTGGATTCTCTATGTAGAAAGGTTCAATCATCTTTATCAATGATGAGAATTGAAAAGAATATAATCTTCATAGATTTTCATAGGATGGATATTGGATTCAAAAAGGTAGGAACAACATCAATATGTTCTCAAATTATTTCAAATCCAACCCTTATAGAGAAAAGAAAGGATTCTCAATGAAAAGATGTGGAAAATCTGAAAATTTTGAAAGCTATCAGAAATGGGAAATCCTCAGAGTTCAAGATTGATGAGAAAGGAGTTGTAATATTTGGGTCACAATTATTATTACCATCTGATCCATCTATAAAAAAGGACATTTTAAATGATTCACATATCTCAACCTTCTCTATTAACTAAGGAATAAACAAGATGTATTCAGATCTCTGACAGAACTTTTGGTGGGACAATATAAAAAAAGGAGATTGTTGAGTATCCATCAAAGTTCTTGGTATGTCATCTAGTGAAAGATAAATGGAAAAATGTATAATGTGATTATGGAACCAATACCCATACCAACATGGAAATGGGAGAACATCACCGAGTAATTTGTCACTAGAATTCCAAGAACATCTAGTGGAAACAGTTCTATATGGGTCATTGTGGATCATCTTACTAAGACAACTCACATTATCGAAATTCAGGAGGAATTATAATTGGATATACATGCAATGATATATATTAAATAGGTTGTAAGGGTTTAGGGTGTACCAATATCTATTATATCTGATAGAGATCTGTGATTCACCTCGATTTTCAAGAAAAGTCTTCAATATGATCTAATCACTGAACTGAATATTAGTACAACCTGTCAATATCAAAATGATGGAAAATATGAGATTGCTCTTTAGACATTAGAAGAAATGTTGAGATCATGTTCCATGCACTTAAAAAGAGGATGTGACCATAAAATTTCTATTGGATTAATTCTCCTACCACAACAATTTCCACTCCAACATCGGAATGACACCATATGAAGCCCTTTATGGAAAGGGGTATATAACTCTAGAGTGTTGGGATAAAATCAGTGAGTGTAAGCTGCAAGGGCCTAAAATAGTCAAAGAAATGGTGTAGAAGGTTGAAACCATTATCTAGAACTTCAAGGAAACCCAAAGTCGATATAATTGTTATAAAGGAAAACATTCAAGGGACCTTGAGTTCAAAGTTGGAGACATGGTATTTCTCTACATATCCCCATAGAATAATGTAATGATTTATGGGAAGAAATGAAAGATAATTCCTTGATACATCGATGCCTTTCAGATTCTTTATTGTGATGGAGTTGTGGCCTATTCACTGGAACATATACCTAACATGTATAAAGTACATGATGTGTTCTATATAACCCAGTTAAGAACTTGCATACCAGATCCTTCACATATACTTTTTTTAGAGGTGGTATAGTTAGAGAATGATTGTTCTTATGAGGAGCATCCAGTGAAGATCATGTATCATAGAGATAAAGTCATAAATAATAAGGCAACTCACCTGGTCAAAGTACTGTGGTGGAACCATATGTATGAAGAGGCAAAAAGGAAACTATAGGAGGCAATAAAGGAAAATTTCATGCACCTATTTACAATGTAAAATGTAAAAATCATTAAGGGTGAAATTTCATAGGGGCAGAGGAATGTAACTTCCTGATGACTAATCAATGGAAATTACCTTTATATAATTATTTCATATAATCACATGAAATCAAAACACAATAAAATAATAGGTACTATGTGACCATTAAACATAATTTTTCAACTTATGTGTCTTGAATTTCAAAATTTTAATATACACGGTTGCATTCTGGGTGACTTTTGTGGTCTGGTGGAACAAACATAATTTTTGGTGAAAAGAATCCTACCCTTAGGAATAGTAACCAACCCTTATGAATAGTAATAGGACTGATTTGAATATTAAATCATCTAAAAGAATATTAACCTCACTCTTGAATAAATAAATAAAATGTAGTCATTTTACAAGTGATCATATGACCATAGTATATGTATTTTTATTTTAGTATGGAATAAATAATTAATTATAATTAATTAATTAATTTAAAATAAAAATTATTTTCTTAAATGGGGTTCATAAATTATTTATTTTATATATTTTGGTTTTAATACAATTTTATAAAACCATATTTGATTTTTTAAAGAATTATAAAATTAGTTATTGTTTTAAAATCTATATTTTCATGTAAATGGTGATTTTAAAAAAAAATTAATTTATTCATATATAGAATTGTTTTTTTGAAAAATAGAATGTAGTTTTTCATTCTACACATTGGAAAATTGTTAGGGTGAATTTTTGTGATCTTCCTGAAATACATGAATTTTTGATGAAAAATGAAATGCGATAATTTACAAAATTAGATGAATACATTAATTATTTAGCCATGGGAGATGTTATAATGATGTAAGAACCATTTAATCAAACAAACAAGAACATATTACTATTTTTGGTCAAGTATTAATCACTCTTTCATATCTCATAAAAAATAATAAACTAATGTTTTAAATATTAAGAAAATCCTCTTTCCCTCTACTATAAAAACCACCCACACTCTCCTCTTCCCATCACTGCTCTCAAGTAATTTTCCTTGCTTAAATTCTGAAAAATATTACACCATTCTCCTCCACCATGTCCAAAAGGACATGGTATCCTCTAAAGTTGAAATTATCTTCCATTAAGAGGCTCTCAAGGAAGATTAATTCAAGAGGTAAATTACACTTTTCAATTCTTTTACTTTCCTTTCAAAATCCTTTCTTTGGATTTCTATCCTTACCACTCCTCATCCAATTTTTATGAAACCTACAATAACTTATTTTTACATAAATTTTGTTATGTTTAGGAAATATGTTATTATTATCTCTCCTTTACCCTTATTCTATTCTAATAGTAAAAATATCATCTGAGATGTAATTATTTACAGCATTCAATGATGATCAGTGTTCAATTTCCATTACCATATTCCATTCTGGTCATGAAATCATTCATATGGTTAAAACAGATTATAATATATTTATTATTTATCATCTATGGTTCTGTAATATTTTTTACTCATGTTTTTTATTTATAAAACAAAATGTGTTTGTTGTGATTAAAACCCACCAATTAACCCAAAAGGTTATCACTATCGTTTTTTATAATGAACCATATTCACTCCAGGTAACCAAATTATAGTTACAAACTTGTAAACTTCTATATGGTAAATAATATAACCCAAATTCTATGCAACCATATTCATTTTATGTTATTATCCATTCATTTATATAAGTAAATCGACTAGGAACCAAATGGACCCGAACAATGAAATTGTACCTCAGAACCAATCAAAAAGGATATTAATGAACTAAAAAAGGTTGAAATAATAAATTAATTATAAAATAGGTTATTTAATTATTAATTAATAAACATAATTTATTTATTTGGGTCTTTAATATCCAGTGGATAACACCATTGGACTTAAGGTAATGGATTTTACCTGGACTTCCATTATTCCTTTGGGTTGTTCTTACTGTCTTTTCACTCAAATGAAATCTGATATTGAATTTATGTAAATTATGTAATTTGTATTTATATATCAAAAAACATGAATCAAAATAAATTAGTCATTATATTTCAAGGAATTCATGCTTTTATGTGATTCCCTCTTCAATACTTCACGATATGAAAACCTGTTTTGAGGGAACTTCCCGATATTTTTCCCAATTTCAAAAGCACTGCACTATTAGTTTCAAGAATTTTTTTTTATTAAATTAGTTATAATATTTTTAAAACCTTCTTGTTTCAATTATATATTTATATAAAATATTATTCTCTTTTCTATTTTTAATTCTATTTAGTATTTTCCATAAAACCTCACTAAAAGGTTTTAATGATAAAATTTTATAAATACTCTTTTACATGGTATCACTTCTATTTGAAATAAAAAACCATGATATATAACTATGATTTTTCTCATTCCATTCCTTCATGGATACATTTATGACACTCCCATTAAATTATTCTTTATGACATGATTATGATACCCATTTGGTTTCATGGGTTCCCTAAATATTGTATATGATTTATTATGTTTGATTCATTATGTGAAAATCATATTCCTGAACAAGTAAAGATGAGTGCACCATGATTTTACTCCAATTAATTGGGTAAATTTGATTCACAAGAGATGCTTTTTGCAATATTGTTGGTAGTTAGCCTTGACATGTTCTGTAATATGCAACGGTCTTGGTGGTTAGTCATGACCTCTGATACTGTGTACAATGGTATGTGTGGTTAACCTTGACTTGTACACCTCTAAGTGCAATGAGCCTTCACTCACGATAAATTCATGTTTTATTTTTCTCCCACATTACGATGAGTCCATGATTATAAGAAACCAATTTATACATGTTATGGTTCCATATGTTCTCTTATGTTTTGAGCCTTTTTATATCAGTATGTACTGATTCCGGGACAATGTGATAATGATTTATTCTTATGCTTATTCCTTTATTGGAATTTTTAGATCACCCCTTTTTCATATTATACATAGAGAATTCTATGATTATTTATGAGCACAATGGAGGTTAGGATATTAATATAAATATTAAATAAATAAATGTATTATTTTATCACTTCTATGTAAATAGTCTTCAAAGAAACTACACATAACAATCCTTAGATGGTATTAAAATGTATAATTATTGGTAAAAATGTAATGTCATGTAAAAAATTATCAGTTCTCTATAGGATATGATTAGATCTAGTTCAATGGACTACCTGGGATATTGGGATCATAAAATTTCTTTAGTTGAGTTTTCATATAATAAATGCTTCCATTCCAGTAGAGAACCTAGATTAGAAAGTGAAGATAATCTAGCAACACATGAGGACAGCTTAGAGCATGTAGAAAATTTATGTAGACAATAGGATGGATGATTTTTCTTTTGAAGTAAGTGATCATGTTTTCCAAAAAATTTCACAATGGAAAAGTGTTATGCATTTTTGTATGAATGTAAATCTAGTTCAATGGTTCATTGGATGCAATAAAATCCTAGAGAAATTTATACCAGATTCCAAGTGAGTATCCTTTCCTCCAAGTTTATCTCATGTAAAAAATGTTCTTCATGTTTTGATGTTGAGAAAGTTTAAAACAGATTCATGTCTTTTCTTGACCCAAGAAGCAGTCCAGGTGGAAGAGAAACTTTCTTATAAAGATAAACCTATTCAGATTCTTGATCGTAGAGAGAAAGTATTACAGAATAAGGTTATCCACCAGGTAAGGGGTTTTCAGAGAAACTACATGTTTTAATAAAAACATTGGAATATAAAAATTATATGAGAGAAAGGTACCCCCACTTGTTTAATAAGTAAATAAAATTTTTTGTACACAATTTGAAGACTGTGGGGAGAATATGTCCCCCAATGTTATAAAAATAAATTGAAATGAATAAAACATAGAATCTCTACATTATCAATCTTTTTTATGGACATAGTTATAAACTAGCCATTAAACATAATTTTTTTACTTCTATGATTTGAATTTCAAAAAACGAACATCCATGGTTGTGATCAGTATAATATTTAGAGTCTAATAGAACTAACTTGTTTTTTTGGTGAATAGTAACATTCCGTTTTAAATATTAATATGAATTTTAATATGACCCTTATGAATAGTAAATAATAATATTATTATTATTTTTTATAAGGTTATTAGATAAGGAGATCATGATTAATTTTTCATTATGATATAAAATCAATTATAGTTTTGAAAATTTTATATTTAATATAATTATAATGTTATTTAAAAACATTAATCAAATTTAGAAATTTATTTTCAAAAAAGGGAGTATATTTCTGAATTATACCCATTAAAAAATGGTTAGGGTGAATTTTTGGATTTTTCTAAAATACCTAAATATTTTTGAATAGTGAAATACATTAATTAACGAAATATGCTAAATAAATGAATTTCTCAATCATGATTGAGTCATGGAACATGTAAATAGAATTTGGTTCAAACTCACATTCACTTATTACTATTTTCTGTAACATGAATATATATTATTCATATAATTTAGAAAAATATTAATCTAATGATTAAATAATATAAATCCCCTCCTCTCCTCCACTATAAATACCACCTTCACCCCCTCTTCCTCTCACGACACTAAATAATTGAGCCTTTTCTGCATTCTACAAAATACTATTCTTAATCCCCATACCCACATTCAAGACCTACCTATCTCAAAAAAAGTCCAAATCCAAGGCCTTAAGGAGGATCTCAATGAGAAGATATCAAGAGGTGTAAATCCTCTTTCATTTTCTTATGTTTTCATTTCAATTACAAAGCTTTTATTATAATCTATTCTCCTCCCATTATCAAAGAGTAATGAAAGCAACAAAATCATATATATTATTATGTTATATTGTTTATGAAAAAATTCATCAATTCACTTCTTTTTCAATTACTCTTATTCTAAAAGTAGAAAACAATGTATGTGATGTGTCGATTTACCAACATTATTGACGATGTGTTTTCAATTTCTATTAATTAATACAAAACTATTTATAAACCTAGATTACTGTTTGAAAATATATTTTTAATGGTATGATATATCCTATTTTATCTTCATAATTTTACATGCATACATCATATAATGTGATATAACAAAACTAGTTTATGTTTATCAATGAAACACCAAAATAATATAAAAGGGTATCACTTGGGATTTATCTAATGATTCATCCTCAAACCATATAACCAAGATGATTTATGGAATAATATAATATTTTTGAAACATATGAATACTGTTTCATTCAACTTTTGGAATTTCATTTCCATATGTCTGGAAAAATAAATACAAATTGACCACAAAAATCATGTAAACAACTCACCCGAAACATTAGAAGGAATAAAAAACTAATAATTAGAGGGTGAAATAGTGGTATGAAATGATCACATAAATTGTTATAAACATAAATATGTTTGTAACAACCCGAAATTTTGAATAAATCTTGTTTCCTAATTTTATGTGTTATTTTATTTTTATACTCAACAAAAATATTTCATTTGATAACATGAGTATAATTAAAATGATACTATTGGTTTTTGACTATTATATGACAATTGTTCAATATGACCACTGGAAACTAAACATTTCGATTATTGTCTCTATATACAAGTAATCTTGGTTAATTAATATAGAAAGAAGATTTGATGGCCTCACCCAGTAGTCTTGGACCAATCGAAGCCCATCTAACAGAACTTGGGAAGGAGGTAGCACCACTGGGCTATGCTCTGGACCAAACCCAAGATGAAATTCACCGTATAAATCTAGAACGGGATCGCCTTCACGAGAAGTTCAAACTGATAGAAATTACTACTCGTGCGATGTTGGCCGAGCCTCCCTCAGATTCTCTCACCTTAGCACACCTTACACTTAGGTCCTATGCTAGTGTGATAAGGGGCTATGTAAGGATACCGTAACTACCTTGTGTAATCCTTTGTTTTAAATAAAAATTGGGATTTTTACTTATGATGACCGGATAAATATATTATGCCTATTTTTGATGAATTTTAGAAAAAGGATATTTTAAAAATGGTTGTGCAAACCTTAAATAATTTAAAATGTGTAATGATTTTCGAAAAATTGTCTTCTATAATTATGTTCAGTATCAAATTTAGAGTCTAATAAGATCAACATAATTTTTGATGAATAGTAAATTATGAATATTTATTTTATGATTAGGATTAGTAATGTGTCTAAATGGATTAGTAATCTCACTTAAAGAAAGTATTAATATAATCTAGGCACCTTGATTAAGTAATGTGATTCAATAAAATGGTTAAATAACGGTTTCATAAATTATTATTCAAATATTAGTTTTTTCGGGTGAATAGTGTTTTTAATTAAAAATTTAATTAAAAAAATTTAGATAATTATTTTTATAAAATGGATTTCATTTTTGAACTCAGAGCACCGATATTATGCTATAGTAATTTTTGGGGATTTTTCTGAAAAAAATGAATATTCGGTGAATTGTGTTTTTATTTATAAATTAAATTAAAAATATTTAGAAAATTATTTTTATAAAATGGAGTTCATATTTTTAATCAGAGCATTGATATTTGGTTAAGGTAAAATTTTGGTATTATTCTGAGAAAGTTGAATTTTCAATGAATAGTGAAAATACAGTTTTTAAGTTACGGTTGTTTAATGACATCATTAAATGATGTATTAAGTTTGTAATCAATATGTTCGAATTGTTAATAGTGAGATAAGGTATGGGGTGTCCCAAGTGGCCAATACCATGGACAAATATCAGGGGAAAGACCATGGTTTTTCCAAAACCACTAATGAGGTGTCCCTTTGCCATTAATGCCTTGTCCCCTCACTTTCCCTATAAATACCAAGCCATCCAGTCATCCATTCGACTCCCCAGTCTCCCCCAACGATGTTCTGGTCTCATTACCTCCAAAGGAGTCCTCCCATGGTGCCGCCAAGCCCTCAAGGTCCCAACCTTTGAGTTTTAAGAGTTATGTTTTAAGGTAAGAGATCTGATCTCTCTCATTATTTTCAAGAAATCTCTTTTATGTAATTTCTTTTATGCTCCATGTTCTTATGTTAAAGGGTGATCTTTTAAATTCCTCTTACTTCCCTGTTCATCTTCACATAATGAGATATCCCCCATGACTCTCATTATTTCTTTTTATGAAGTTTTAAGTGGAGCCGTTAGGCTGCCGAAATATTTGTAACAGATTCTTTCTCCCTTCTCATTTTTCAAGATCTATTATCATGTAAAGTATTTCAAGTTACTTTTTATTATGTTGGGGTATGATCTCTAAATTTATCATACTGATATTTTAAGATCATATGATGAGAGACCCCATTTGATCTCTTCAATTCAGTATTTTGATGTTTTAAGTGGCGCTGTTAGGCTGCCGAACTTTTAAGTGGTTCTTCACCCTTCTCGTTTTGAAGTTCTCCTTTCAGGTCAATTATTTCATGTTCCTTTTTGTTATGTTGGGGTATGATATCTATATCTATAATACTGGAATCTTATGTTCATATGATTAGAGACCCTATTTTATCTCATCAATTCATTTTTTGTTGATGTTTAAGTGATGCAGTTAGGCCGCCGAATTTTTAAGGGATTCTTTCACCCTTCTCCTTTTCAAAGATCTAATTCCATGTCAAGTCTTCCAAGTTCTTTTTTATTATGTTGGGGTATGATATATATATCTATCATAATGATCTTTTATGTTCATATTATGAGAGACCATATTTGACATCATCAATTCATTTTCTGTTGATGTTTATGTAACGCTGTTAGGCTGCCGAAATTTCATAAGAGAAATCTTATTTTTGTCTTCTTTTCATGTTCTTCATTTCATATGGTATATTTTCAAATTTCATTACCATGTTATTAAATCCCTTATATTCTGTCCCTCTCCCATTTTATGGGGAATTTATGATTTTTTGACCCATTTCCCCTCTCTTTTCAATGTTTTCTAAAACCCTGTAACGTAGCCGTTGTGCTGCAAAATTTTCATCTCAAAATGCCTCTCTATTTTTCTCAAAATCACTTCATGTTATTAAGTGAATACTCAAATATCTTATTTATACAGGTTTATTCACATATATACAAAAATTTTCTATTTTAAATTCTGGGATTTACATACATGAAACCTGCTCTCCCCTTCCGTGGGTTTAAAGTGACGTAAATATCATGTCTTTAAAGCAGTTTTTAAAACGTTATGATTATAAAATGAAACCCATTTATTTTATGCTATATGGGTTATTTATGAAATTTTTGATGATGATATATGTGGATAACATTATAATAAAGGCAAATTTAAGGGTGCGCCCTGATAGCGCTCCAATGCATTGGGTAATGATGTAACCACTAGAGATTACAATTTTCACGATACCTTGGTGAATAACCTTGGTAATTTTAAAATGACACCTTGGGGATGGGCCTTGGTGATATGTTCATGATTTTCTATGTTAAATGATGTAGCCACATTTTCAAGTTATGAAAAATGTTTTTTTTATTATGATATGCCTCCTTATTTCATTCTCATGCCTTAAATTTCTTTTTCATGACCTTATTGAAGTATCTCAAGTTCACATGTAAAATGTTTCTCTTGTTTTCCTTACTGGGCTTTTTGCTCACCCTTTCTTTTGATGTATGCTCCCAGGTTATGTGATGCAGTAATGAACCTAGGATGAACATGAGGAGAAGCCTTTCAAGTGTTTTAGAAGAATGTTTTATGTTTTCATGTTTAATGTTCCTGGTTTCCAAGACACTAAACCTTAAAGATCCTCATTTTTGTATAATGTAATGAAAGTTTTTGTGATAAAGAGGCGGGATTCTATAGTTGGTATCAAAGGATGGTTTAGTTATTGGTGGAAATTAGGATATGAAAAATCTAGGAAGAACCCTATAGAAAAGTTTAAATATTGGAAATCTTCATGGTATTTTGGTGAGTATTGAGTAAGGGGTTTCCAAGAAAATACATCCTTGTCTGGATACGAGAAGGTAGAGGTGGCTTTGGCATAGATTTACATAGGGGTAAAACTTGAAAACACCGCTTTGCGCTAGACTCGAACGGGAACTGGTACACGTCAATGGGCCTTGCAGCACTCTTGGTTACGACACTCCTGGGGATATTCTTTGGTAAATTCATAAGCTTAGTATGAACCATTATTAAAGGAACAAGGATAAAACAAAATAAAGATTTACATAAGAATATATGATCATGGATAACCTAGATTGGAACCTATGGTATCACAAGTTAGGATATACTTTTATTCTACATGTTTATCCTTTTATGCTTAATGTTTCCTTTTCATGCTTATTAGCTAAGTTGATAAGCCCCTAATTATAGTTTCTTTTCTTAGTTAATGGAGGGAAATGGAAGAACATGTCCCAAAAACCAATGTGATAGGAAATGTGACGATTGTCGTATTAATATGACAGAGGTGATTAGGGGATTAAAAGATGATTATTATTTTGGAATACGTTCACTATTTCAGGGACCCTATATGATCGAGGTAAATAGATTGCTAAGGTATTTTCATTGAGTAAGGTTGACTTATATTTTGAAGAATCGATGAATTTATGGTGGACTTATAGTAATTTAGGTTACTTATGGGAATGATTAACCTATCTTGGGTAAAATATATTTAGTTTAGATAATTTTGTTATAAGATGTTAGGAGTGGTTGATGTTGTTTGGAGATGAACAATGAAATTTATTTTGGAAGACTATGTTATCAAATCCTTCTTGTATTTGGGTTTCAATCTTAGTTTGGTTTATTTTGAAGCATTTTAAGGACCGTTATTTATGTGATGGTCTATGATGAAATTTGGGTATTACCATGGAACATTGAAGATTTAAAATTAGTTTCCATTCCTATGGGATTCTTCCTTTTTGAAGAGTTGTTTAACCTTACCCTTTCTGTTTTTGGGATAATGTTTAAAGATATAAGAAATAGATAGTTAATCTTTTGTGGATTATGAGATTCTCTAGAAGATGATTCTTGTGTTTTGATGAGACCAAGTAGTTTTGAATGCTCATCGTTTGGGTGAAAAGATTAGTTTTGGTAGAATCTTATTAAATGGTGAAACTCTACATGAAGGTAGATATATTTCCTTATGTTTTTGTTCTATGTTGTAAATTAATTCCTCAAAATTATGAAAAGGAACGTAAAAAAACATTGTTGGTTTAAGTTTCCTACTAGGTAATCAAAAATCGTTTACACACATTATATGTTTGGGATTTTATTATGGTTAACTTTCTACTAATCATGTTCTCGGTCACTCTCCCTCAGAACTTGACCCTTTGTTTTCCCATCCATGTCCATGTTTTCCTACATGTAATCTTAGCATGGGCTAACTCGGATGACCTTCATACTTCCCTTTATTTCTTTTAAAGTAATAGTTTTACTGAATCCTTTTCCGATGTGGGATTTTCAATGAAATTTCAAAACCTAATTTTAAAAAATTGCGAGGACGCAATTTCTTAAGGGGGGAAGATTGTAACAACCTGAAATTTTGAATAAACCTTGTTTCCTAATTTTATGTGTTATTTTATTTTTATACTCAACAAAAATGTTTCATTTGATAACATGAGTATAATTAAAATGATACTGTTGGGTTTTGACTATTATATAACCATTGGTCAATATGACCACTAGAAACTAAACGTTTTGATAATTGTCTCTAAATACAAGTAATCTTGGTTAATTAATATAGAAAGAAGATTCGATGGCCTCACCCAGTAGTCTTGGACCAATCGAAGCCCATCTAACAGAACTTGGGAAGGAGGTAGCACCATTGGGCTTTGCTTTGGACCAAACCCAAGCTGAACATCATCGTATAAAGCTAGAACAAGATCGCCTTCACGAGAAGTTCAAACTGATAGAAATTACTACTCGTGCGATGTTGGCCGAGCCTCCCTCGGATTCTCTCACCTTAGCACACCTTACACTTAGGTCCTTTGCTGGTGTGATAAGGGGCTATGTAAAGAGACCGTAACTGGCTTGTGTAATCCATTGTTTTAAATAAAAATTGGGATTTATTCTTATGATGTCCGGATAAATATATTATTCATGTTTTTGATGAATTTTAGAAAAAGGATATTTTAAAAATGGTTGTGTAAACCTTAAATAATTTATAATGTGTAATGCTTTTCGAAAAATTGTCTTCTACAATTATGTTCAGTATGAAATTTAGAGTCTAATAAGATCAACTTAATTTTTGATGAATAGTAAATTATGAATAGTGATTTTATGATTAGGATTAGTAATGTGTCCAAATGGATTAGTAATCTCACTTAAAGAATGTATTAATATAATCTAGGTACCTTGATTAAGTAATGTGATTCAATAAAATGGTTAAATAACGGTTTCATAAATTATTATTCAAGTATTAGTTTTTTCTGGTGAATAGTGTTTTTAATTAAAAATTTAATTAAAAATATTTAGATAATTACTTTTATAAAACAGATTTCATTTTTGAACTCAGAGCACCGATATTATGCTATGGTAATTTTTGGGGTTTTTTCTGAAAAAATGAATTTTCGGTGAATAGTGTTTTTATTTAAAAATTAAATTAAAAATATATAGAAAATTATTTTTATAAAATGGAGTTCATATTTTTAATCAGAGCGTTGATATTTGGTTAAGGTGAAATTTTGGGATTATTCTGAGAATGTTGAATTTTTGATAAATAGTGAAAATACAGTTTTTAAGTTACGAGTGTTTAATGACATCATTAAATGATGTATTAAGTTTGTAATCAATGTGTTCGAATTATGAATAGTGAGATAAGGTATGAGGTGTCCCAAGTTGCCAATACCATGGGAAAATACCATGCTCAAGCCCATGGTTTTTCCAAAACCACTAATGAGGTGTCCCTTTGCCATTAATGCCTTGTCCCCTCACTTTCCCTATAAATACCAAGCCATCCTCTCATCCATTCGACTCCCCACTCTCACCCAACGAAGTTATGGTCTCATTACCTCCCAAGGAGTCCTCCCATGGTTCCCCCAAGCCCTCAAGGTCCCAACCATTGAGTTTTAAGAGTTATGTTTTAAGGTAAGAGATCTGATCTCTCTCTTTCTTTTCATGAAATCTCTTTTATGTAATTTCTTTTATGCTCCATGTTCTTATGTTAAAGGGTGTTCTTTTATACTCCTATTACATTCCTTTTCATGTTCACATAATTAGAGATCCCTTCTTACTCTCCTTATTTATTTTTAGGATGTTTTAAGTGGTGCCGTTAGGCTGCTGAAATTTTTGTAACGGATTCTTTCTCCCTTCTCATTTTTCAAGATATATTATCATGTAAAGTATTTCAAGTTCCTTTTCATTATGTTGGGGTATGATCCCTAAATTTATCATACTTATCTTTTATGATCATATGATGTGTGACCCCATTTTATCTCTTCAATTCAGTATTTTGATGTTTTAAGTGGCGTCGTTAGGCTGCCGAACTTTTAAGTGGTTCTTCACCCTTCTCGTTTTGAAGTTCTACTTTCATGTCAATTATTTCATGTTCCTTTTTGTTATGTTGGGGTATGATATATATATCTATCATACAGGACTCTTATGTTTATATGATGAGAGACCCTATTTGATCTCATCAATTCATTTTTTGTTTAAGTTTAAGTGACGCCGTTAGGCTGCCGAAATTTTAAGGGATTCTTTCACCCTTCTCCTTTTCAAAATTCTAATTCCATGTCAAGTCTTGCAAGTTACTTTTTATTATGTTGGGGTATGATCTCTATATCTATCATACTGATATGTTATGTTCATATTATTAGGGACCCTATTTGACATCATCTATTCATTTTTGGTTGAAGTTTATGTAACGCTGTTAGGCTGCCAAAATTTCATAAGAGAAATCTTATTTTTGTCTTCCTTTCATGTTCTTCATTTCATATGGTATATTATCAAATATCATTACCATGTTCTTAAATCCATTATATTCTGTCCCTCTCCCGTTTTATGGGTAATTTATGATTGTTTGACCCATTTCTCCTCTCTTTTCAATGTTTTCTAAAACCCTGTAACGTAGCTGTTGTGCTGTAGAATTTTCGTCTCAAAATGCCTCTCTCTTTTTCTCAAAATTACTTCATGTTATTAAGTGAATACTCAAAGCTCTTATTTCTATAGGTTTATTCACATATATACAAAAATTTTCTATTTTAAATTCTGGGATTTACATACATGAAATCCGCTCTCCCCTTCCGTGGGTTTAAAGTGACGTAAAGATCATGTCTTTAAAACAGTTTTTAAAACGTTATGATTATGAAATGAAACCCATTTATTTTATGCTATATGGGTTATTTATGAAATGTTTGATGATGATATGTGTGGATCACATTATAATAAAGGCAAATTTAAGGGTGCGCCTTGATAGCGCTCCAATGCATTGGGTAATGATGTAACCACTAGAGATTACAATTTTCAAGATACCTTGGTGAATAACCTTGGTAATTTTCAAATGACACCTTGGGGATGGACCTTGGTGATATGTTCATGATCGTATATGTTAAATGATGTAGCAACATTTTCAAGTTATGAAAAATGTTATTTTTATTATGATATGCCTCCTTATTTCATTCTCATGCCTTAAAGTTCTTTTTCATGACCTTATTGAAGTTTCTCAAGTTCAAATATAAAATGTTTCTCTTGTTTTCCTTACTGGGCTTTTTTCTCACCCTTTCTTTTGATGTATTCTCCCAGGTTATGTGATGCAGTAATGAACCTAGGATGAACATGAGGAGAAGCCTTTCAAGTGTTTTAGAAGAATGTTTTATGTTTTCATGTTTAAAGTTCCTGGTTTCCAAGACACTAAATCTTAAAGATCATCAGTTTTGTAAAATGTAATGAAAGTTTATGTGATAAAGAGGTGGGATACTATAATGTTTCTTTAATATTTTAATAAAACTATATTAACCATTATAATGGAGTTTTAGAAATGTTGGATGTAAGACAAATCTGAGGTAAGAGAACTCTTAACCCATTTTCCATTCCTTGGGCTAGCCTTATACTTCATTAATTATGTGAAATTAAAAAATTTTGTGTGATGAATTTTGTTTAAATTATATTTAATAGTGTTTATTTATAGTTCATATACATATTATATACACTCAATTAAGTCTCAATTTAATTAAATGATATTTTTATGTAGATTTTATTTTAAAATCCTATTTTAAAATTCCATTTTAGAAAATTAAAAAGTAATGTTTTTATGCAATTATTCATGTTGTATGATTACATTTTGATTCTTGGTAATTGATTATTATGAAGGGTGTGACCTACATATCCCTCAAATTCATTAGTTATATATATTTTGTGGTTCGACATTGTGGTTACTCCAAGTGTAACTATGATGGTTACACAAGAAGGTAGCTGTGAGGGATACATTCTAAAGTAATTGTGACGGTTACAAATAATAAGGTTGTCGAGATGGTCACAATATTATGTATATATAGAATCAAGATACATTTATTTTTATAATTATGTTCTTATTTTTTCATAAATATCCCTAAAATCTTGATTTTCATAAAGTATATATGGGTTGCAACTATGTCTTTTTGAAAATGATTTCATAAGTTGACAAGTATTCCAGGACTAATGTTTTATGTCCACATTTGTATATCGATTAACGATATTTTCATTATCATCCTATGTTTTTAAATGATTTTCATAGATTATAATGATGTGAAAGACAAATAAAAATTCCATGTCAAATATTAAGATGATTTTTCTACGAAGTCATGTTTTATTTGAAATGTTTTATGTTTTTGAAGAAATGGATACTGTTTTTTGTGGTATCCACTATGTATTAATGTGTAATTTTATCTTTTTATTTTGTCCAAAATATATAAAACACTAACATTTAAAATAATTCAATGTGAATGGAAGTATGTTCTTGACTAAAATTCAAGATTGTGTAATGTAATTTCGTCATGTCCTTATAGATAATCTACAATACCAGACTTCATTCTTTCCCCCAATAATAATTGTCTCATGTCATGATACATCTTTATTGTATCCATATGAATGAACCACAAATAACTATGAATATTATTTCAAAATTATCTCTTCATAGATACTGAAATTAAAAAATTATCCCCACAATATAGAATTCCATATGAAGGAATAAACCAACCAGAAACTTTCTCACCATCATAAGGGGTTTTCCAATGTTATCTAAACTCGCAATCTTGAAACTAAACCTAAATAATAGACCCAATGATAGAAAATAACAACTAATAATTGTTCAAAACCATGAATGAAATATCTTCTGATGCTTCTAGACGTATCTAAGCAGAGAGTACTATATGGTTGAAATCCCCCTTTGATTCCAAAATATTCTTTGATTGTACATTCTTTCTGGGATAATTTCCAGCAACATTCGTATTCCTAGGGGTATAGGCGAAGTCAATGTAAAATGTATAAATACATTCCACCCACATTATATGTCAAATATTCAAGTATTTATGTGATAATATATATCCCAAACTCTTATGATATGACACAAATATCAAACTCTCTCCGAATAGAAGGTTCCACCAACCCTTATGTGAATGAATAACAACAACAAGTTCTAAATCATGAATGGGACAATTCTTTTCATGTGTAAATTTCTGATGTGATATATAATCCACAACATGATTTTCCAACATAATCATATTGCCTAGAATATCCCAAAAAAGAATCAAAGTAGATGATTTACCATATACCAGGATTAGATACGATCAGAATGGGAGCCAACATTAGAAGTCATTTCAAATCATCAAAGGAAGACATCTATTTTCCATCACACATGTGTTTTACCCCCTTTATTGAAGAGAGTAATAATATTTGATTCCATATTTGAGAAATTAATGAATAAACCTTGATGGTATCTAGAAAGGCTCGAGAAGCACTAAATCTTAGAGACATTTCATAGTTCCTATCATGGAAAGTCAACCTTCACATTCTCAGGGTAAAGAAATAATAAATTCTCAAAAGTCACATTCCTTAATAATTTCACATATTAGTTTCAGAAACTAAATTTATAAATTTTTTAATACAAATGTTGACACCTCATGATTTCCAAAAATACTGAAATGTTGCTTGTTCTCACACTTGGATCTTGAATAAACCAAAATATCATAAAAAACTAGTCAAAAGATTTCATAATAATCATGAAATATTTGGTTCATCAAATTCATAGATTCTACGTGGGAGTCAGTCAAACCAAAAGGAATCGCAAATATTAGTAATGACCATACAATCTCATGAAATCCAAATTCATTATATCAAACTTTAAAACATAGTTTTGATGATATCTAAACTGAAGATCAATCTTCAAAAACAACCATTCTGCCATCAACTGGAAAACTAAGACATCTACATGGGGAAAATGATACATATTTATATTCATCACCTAATTCAACTAATTATATTCTCTACACAATCATATTGAACCGACTACATTCATGGTAATGGTAATAGAAAATCCCTAATTCAAAATTGTAGGGTAATGGAAAATTTTACCATCAGATCATCTAGATAAATCTTGTGCTTTTTTAACAGTACTAGTTCAATATTATATGAGGGTATTGAAATTGGTTTCATACCTATAACCATGTCAATTAAGAACTATAAACCCATAAACGTAGGAATACCTAATAATATTTGTATAAAAACATTTAAATTATCCTGAAAAACATCTTCATTATCAATAAAATAAGATATTTCATCATGATGTACTAGTAAAAGAGATAATAAACACTTGAGCTCTATAATGGAAGGTTATGCATGGAATAACCTTGGTTTCCACTCTCCTAGAAACACCTGAGGTCCCCCATCTATAGAAAAGTATAATACACACCGACTAAAATAATCAATATTATAAAAAATGAGGAATAATCTAATACACCACAATGATGATATCAAATAGATCCCGCATGATAATTAGGAAAACCTAGAAAAAATCTACATCTTCTATTAATAGTGAATAACAGAGACATTAAAAAACATTAAATTTCCTCTTCCCAAGTGGTAACACTATCTTCATAATAATGGAAATGTGCTTTGTCAAATTTTTGAGAATATAAATAAATAGAGAACAAATATATTAATGGTATCAATTAATATGACACAATTAATTCACTAAATGAGATGCAATAAGGATTGTATCTACTACTATTGTGGGGCCCGTATCATCAACCATAAAAAACTCATCTATTGCAAGATGTTCTTCACTCATGAGGCCTATGGATAGATCCTTATAGTAAATAAGGTATTTGACTACACCACAGAATCATTTGGATATGAGGATCCTTGAAAATAATGTTATGTGGTCATAGCCAAATAGAATCACTATAGATGGTCGTATCTTCTTCTACCATTACTCACGTTTGAATGAGTCAAACAATAATGATGTGTGTGTCCCTATTTGAAATATTGATAGGATGTTAGAGGGAACATTGTTATCTATAACTGATGTTGTGGAGGATTTTTTTGTGGTAGAGAACTACCTTCAATACCCCTTTAATACTCATGTCACTTCCAATTATGTCCTTATATTACACTTAGGCTTCCACTAGGTTGAAGAGATGTGGTAGAATTCCCACCCATTAATTATATATCTATCTCTTCCACCATTGCTCTACTTTTTTTAAAGGTTGGAGACAAAGCATCATTTATTATTAAAGTAAATCAAAGACCACTTTTACTATGTAGAGGGAGACCCATTACATAGCCACAAGGCCTAATGGGCATTTAGCCAGTTACAAGGACCATAGGAAAAAATTTGTGGCGCAAGGACTATTCAATGAATAGTCCTACTACAGTACCATCCAGCTACAGTACCACATAGTACCCATTGCTGCTACAGTACCCTACCACCGCTATAGTGACCTGTCGCTGCTACAGTGCCCGCTGTTGCTACAGTACCACCACTGCTACAGTATGCTACAGTACATGTTCCCAAGGGGTTTCATTCCCCATTTTTCATGTAGGATTAATGGGTGCTTACAACTAAGCCAAACCCCCACTACCATCATTTCTCTACATAACATCACTATATAGGTTTATAACATTTGTATAAATTCTATTCACTCTAATATCCAACTTACAACCCCACTACTACTACTAAGACACAATCTTATCATTCATTACTACATTCATAGAAAACTAAATCATATGTACAAATTGATCTATGTACACTAACATTGAACACGATCCCTACTATAAAAAGATAATCTCGAGAGACTTTTCCATCATAAGATAATTAAAATAAACTGTTGGAATGAGATAGTCTAAAAGCCTTTTTGTCCAATCCCACATGTTTATCTAACTATATCATGGAATCCAACCATCTTTTGTATAAACACTTCCTACATTACCATGATATCTTAATGTGTATCCAAGAAATCGAATATCGGGTAAATTTTTTCTTGATGGTACACCACCACTTATAGTACATACATTACTCTATAGGTTGGTGGATCCCCATATAGTAACTACCATGATCATACATCTTCTTCTACATCCCTAGGAAATACCCCAACAATTACATTCTGGATTTGTGGTACAGTCTGTCTATAGTGTGAGGTGCTCGGTTAATAGTCTTTATAAAATTCTGATCCAAAGGAAAATTCCCTTGAAGATTGTCCACTACACCCTCCAATGGAGACTATGTAATATGCCTCAAAGGAAATTAAAATCAAAATGAAAATATAAGAAGTGATAAAAGAATTGAAAAATATCCATTCTATCAATAAAACCATAAAAAATGTAATATTAGGATAAAAAACTCAAAATAGGATACCCACAAACCAATATCCCTTAGTAGCATGAGTCTTTTCAAGAAAAGAGCTAGCCATACACTCACCATAACCTACCCCTGAAGTATCAAATTCCATTCTCTAGTATAATATATTCCCAAAACTGAGCACCAATCCTACAAATCTGATACTAAACTAGAACAAACTGATCATGTAACCCACCAAAATTGGCATTCGACCCTACCCATCATATATTCCAAGGGAATTATCAATCACCATGGGCTAGTGATGATCTACCATGATTTAAAAACAAATAGAAGGAATATTTTTCCTCATCCTGAAGCAGAAAACATGACATATATACACCCAAATTAGGAAGAAACAACAAAACAGAAAAATAGAAAATATGTTCCACATGAAAATAAATCAATAGAAGTGATACAACCAAAAATGTAGCTAATAAAACACCGATGAATTATTCCAATCACAACGAAAAAAGTAAAGGAAGATAAATAGATACTCCATGAGAAAATCAAACAATAAACCATTATCTCCACACTAGAAACCCAACATATTACATAGAGACATTTCCACCTCATAGTGGTACCTTTCCATTCTCTACATCGAATGACATATCAATGTCTGTACACCACTAAATGGGTCTGTAGGGTTTGAACTAACTGGAATAGTATAATCCCACCTAGTTGTTCCAAAAAACATCTATTCAATAATACCATCATGATATGATCTAAATAAAACATGACTATATAATGAGTTAAGTAGATTTTTTTACCAAAACCATGTTAAAAAATTCCCATTTTTACATTGTTTCAAATCCTTCTAAAATACGTTCAATTCCATGTAAAAAAGGTTTCAAGAACATGAAATAATATTCAAGGATTATCACATATATCAAATTAGGTAATCAAATACAATAAGTATAACTCAAAAACACAAGTAACATGATGCCAAGGATAACTATTGGCCATCCTATATAGAACACTCATTCCCAGACAATATCATTCACCCACAAAAAATCTCTATAAATATAAAAAACTATATATTTGAGGAACACCCTAGAAATTTAACACCCTAATAGTGTATAATGAGTACAAAAAAATGGACCTATAAATAAAAATAACAACACATGAGTGAACACCCAATGTTATTAATTTAATGTTTATATTACTACAATTTCTAGCTAAGTAGCCATGGCTTCCGATGTGCTACATTTTCAAAACAATTTAGTCAAAACCCTATATGAAATCCATTTGAAAAACTCATTTCACCATTATTTAGAATCATATTCCAAAACATTAGGGTATCCTGAGAGATTAGGTCACAGATTTATTATAGAAAACACACCCACTGCACCACAACTAAGAAAGATCCACCCCCCAAAGGAGGATCTCATAACACATCTACAAATGATCCAGAATAAAATCACCCCAAGATCATCATATATATAAATTCTAGGAAATTGAACTACTTTTCCCAATGGAAATGACAAAAAAAAATATCACAAAATGAGGGATCATAAACACATCCAACATGAAAATAAATTTCTAAATGAAATTATTTGAAAGGATTGGAGGCCGACAAAATCTTCAGGAGAGATAAAAAGATTTTTAGGAGAATATTTTGCCTAAAATGAAAATAAAATATTATTTTCATTATGGTTAAAACGTATAGACCTTTATCATTCATGATACGAAAACATTTCACAATATAAATTTATGGATATACATGATACTATGGAAAAGGCATCACCCCAGATTAAAATTTACTTTTCTAGAACTTTTCACAATGTGAACCAGTTACATAGATTATGAAATTTTCACACACTAAATGAGATCATGGAATCTTACCCATTGAAATATTCACCTCACAATACATGTTCATAATATGAAATTTTCTATTAGACAGATCACCATCAATATTCTGTAGAAAAAAAAAATGAACTACCAACGATTCTTTAAAATCTTGGTGAAAAAATTCAAAATCCATTGATACATTTATTACTGGAATCAACTAACTCATTAAAACATCCATCCATTACCATTAGGTAATTTCCACGAAAAAACATTTTCTATCCTTAAATGTACTAAAGCGCACCTAATGAACAAGTGAAATGAAAATATGGATGATAAATTAATGAATGAATGTAATGGTGGGTTACTTGTCTTATAATGTATTTGTACAAGAATACCTATCTATATCAGTTATTTCATTCAGTTCAGGATAAACATGTTTTTTATATAAAATAATACATTTAGTAGTAAACAAATATCCATTTGAAATTTAACTACTTAATTTTTATTAAAAATATTTTCAATACTATCCCTTTTAGGCGATGGAGCATTTTTGACTACCAATAGTGGTCTCAAAATCCTTTTTCTGTGACATGAGAAACCTCCTTGGGGTTTATTTTTGGTTGTCCAAACATGTAATGTTACTATGGAATTTTATTGACTACCAATTGTAGTTTCTATATTTTAAGGACTTATTTTAGTGATCACCGTGACATATAAATTTCATCCCATGATTATTATGAGACACCATAATTGGTTATCAGTAAAACATATTAGGGACTTCTAAAGGTGAACATGAATATTTAGTAAATGAAAACATAAAATTGTTAATAAAAATTTGTGACCTCTAATTGTGGTCACTAATACCACTATTTATGAAAATAAATTATATTTTAAAATTTATAAAAAACCTTCGATATAATACATTAAAAAAATATTATATTATAATTTAACACAAAAACCATATATAAATTTAATCCCTACAATTCGAGTCAAACTGAACACTTGAAACATAACACTACTAAATAAAACATAGGATATTATATGTAAATCATCCACTTAAGTCATAAAACACAAGCATAAAGAATACAAAAGAAGGAATGATCCAATCATAAAATGTCCTAAAAATGTTTTTTCTTGATAAAACATGCTAAGATTAGTATCACCCTCCCAGAACAAAATACTCACCTATATTAAATATTACATACAATAAAATTCAATCACAAAATATAAATTTGAAAAATTAAATGTGTATAATTAATATTGATAAATAATTTTGTAACACTACATATAAATTAATTTAATATATATTAAATATATTTCATAATAAATATTTCATAGAACACTAAAATATTAATTTTATTTCAATAGTTGTGATCTATAATATTATTATATCAATAATTAATTGTAATGAATTATCATAATGATAACAAATATCTAATTGAAATAACAATCGATCATATAAACTAATTGATTAACACATAACTTATAATACCTATTTAAATCATTTTTAGAAATAAATGTACAAAAATGTGGAATTATTATGTTGAAATAATTTAGAAAATCAAAATAGATTTCATAAATATTGTAGATCCAAATTAGATAATGTTAAAATAGATATAAAAACATATCAAAAGAACATAAATGTTTTCAGTAAATAAATTAAATAGTAGATGCAATGTACAAATAATATAAAAGTACCATGAAACTCAATTATGAAGAAGGATAAGTAGTCATTCTTATAAAATAAAAATTACAAAGGGATATATTCTATATTTTTTCTTAACAAATTAAAAAAATTTATGGTAAGGTAGATAAATTTAAAAATAAATCCATCATTATACTTTCAAAAAAAATTAATTATCAATTTATTCATGATTGGATCTAAAAAATATTGTAATTTTTCATTTTATAAAATATAATTTCAAAATAAAATTAATTATGTAAATGAGAGGCATTTTATCAATATATGAACATCAAAAATAGTTGGAAAATAGGTTTTTTTGCATTTCTAGAAAATTAAAATTCAATAGTACTGACTTCATAAAATTTAATTATTTTTCTTAATGTCTAAAATAATTTATATGATACTTGTAATATGTGTTTTGTAATTACTCCAAATTGAAAAAAAAATATAACCTCCCTCAAAGTAAAAAAATTTGATATAACAGTAAATTTCAAATAATTCACTTTATTTCATACAATTTTATAAGGGAATTCCAATGATCAGTGTTTTATATTTTGAATAACTCCCAATATATCTAGTTAAAATATAATCATACCCACCATGCAATATATGAAATTACAATATGTCCAACATCTAGTCTATTATGATGTTGGATTTAAATAAAATGCAAGAAAACAACATCAATCTAAAAAATGCATCATTGTATAGACTATTAAAAACCCTTAAAATAAATGAACTCCCAAAAGGAAGGAAATTGAATGAACTAATGGTTGGTTTTCCAAATTTAATTGTTCATGTTTCCA
This sequence comes from Viscum album, assembly GCA_963277665.1. Taxonomy (NCBI): domain Eukaryota; kingdom Viridiplantae; phylum Streptophyta; class Magnoliopsida; order Santalales; family Viscaceae; genus Viscum; species Viscum album. The sequence goes on from OY728150.1 coordinate 916,319,269, forward strand.
GGATAAAAATTCATGGACCATAACAGGCATGTGTTTCTTGATTTTTTTTGAAGAATCCATAATTTAATAATCTAAGAACTCCTTAAAGTGTGATAAAACTACATAATATTCAAGAAGCATTCCTATTATACAATCTAATATGTAAGAAAATATAAAATTAAAATATTGGTTAATTTTATTCACGATGTTCTTTGTGAAAATACTTCATGTTGTCCTTTATTTACCAATAGAAATAGGGAATATGTATTTAAGAAATTTACAGTACACATCACATTTAAAAAATGAACTGTTCAATAATAATTATTGAATGGGAATTTTTGGTCACTTAATTTTGTGATTATATTCCAAAATTATATTTATGTTTGTTTCTGAATCCAATAAAATGAAAAATTATTTTAATAATATAATTATCATAATGTGTCATCAAAATTTAAAAAAATATGTTGTCAAATTGTAGATTATAGTTAATTCTAGATCATCATTTTATATAGAATCTAGAATCAAGTACTATTAATATATATTGACTATTAACTAAATTTAATTTGGATACCCAATAAAATTTTTTAAATATTTGTTGAAAATATACTAATAATGAAAAAATGAAAGGTTTTTGTGATTTTTTATACAATAAAAACATTAGTGGTGATGATTAAATTAACCAACCAAAAAGAAATATTGAATTTTCAAATTCTACAAACCACACATTTGAATTGAATTTTACCTATATGTATTTGTAGGAATCAATTTCATAGTTCAAACATGAACACTGGACCAAAATCACCAAAAAATACCCCCAATATTTAAAAATTAAACCCCTTTATAAAATATTTTAAAAAAACCTAAAAAAATAATTTAATATTTTTAATTATTCAAATAAAAATCATCAGAAGAGATTTATTTTTTTCAAAACATACTAAATCTTGCTCAAAATAAAATGAAATTGAAAATATACCTTTACTTTAAATCTCAATTTACAAAATAATATCCAATTAGAGTATTTAATATAAATTCCAATTATATATAAGCATTACAGATTATTCTGTTATATAGAAGATATGAAAAAAAACATTCAAGTTAAATATTAGATTACCATGAATTCATAATAAACCATATCAATGAAATTAATGATGTAGATTTAAATCTAATACTTTTTTATAACAAATAATGTAACAAACTTAATCAAATGAAATAATTATTATAATTCTTAGTATCTCACTACATATAAAATAATGTTTAAATATTATTATGGAATAATTATGTACATTATATAATTAAATAATTTTTAAGAATAATTTTTAAATATTAATATAATTAAAATAAAAAATGATTCGTTATATAGTAAGAAATTAAAAATAGTTCCCCAGATTTGATAGCTTCTGGTTAAAAATATTTTGAAACATCTTAAGAAATTAAAAACCTTATTACTGAGCACATCATCAACTGAACTAATTATAAAATAAAGATTAAAATATACAACCTAACTAAAAAAAATTATTCAAACTTATTTGAGGTTTTAAAGGAATTTGAAACATTTATATGCTTTTTCTGTCTTTATATTAAAAATATTTCAAATCCTATGATTTATAGATAGTACCTAAGTAATTTCATAAAATAAGAAATATTCCATAAGGAACAAACCATGAAATAAATCTACATTAATTGGGAAAAAATGAATTAAAGAAGTATAATATATGTCAAAATAAAATGAACATACTTTTAAAATACCGAACATTAATTATTTTATTTAGAATATAAATTCCACATAAATAGAACATAAATTAAAAAATAGAGAAAAAGTTACATTATATATATGAGTCAATTAAATTAAATAATAATTATAGGTATAGAACAAGAACTCAAAAACTTTTTCCAATAATAAAAATAATTTCTAAATGTATATTGTTACACAAAAAAATTATTATTTGTTAATTATTAAATAAATATAATTCTTAAAGAAAATTTGAGATAGAAAAATGAAATTTTAGACACAGAACATTAATAATTTGATTTTATTTATAATGGATATTATATTAAAAAAATTTATTATAGGCACCTAAAAATATTAATAGTCATCACTTTACTAAATACACATAACATTATGAATAAGAAACATATACCATGCTCTAAATAAAAAAATGAATTATAATAAAATAGAGTACAATTAAATTTACAATAATATCTTTTTAACACCTTGAGAACCAAAATTTAATTTCTCTTTAAATAAATTTTATTTCATTGATAGCTTTCATTACACACAACACTAAGTTTAAACCAACTGAAATATACTATTAAGATATTATTATTCAAACATGATAGTTATAACCGTTCTGTTTAAATTAGTTGTATGAATAGAGAAAATAACATTAAAAATGTATAAGTTTTTTATAAATCATTTATATTTATAATTATGTCCAAAATTTTCGGAAAACTATTTCTGTTTATTAAAATACAATTTTTTTCAAAAGTTTTTTTTGATGCTTTTTGAGTTAAAATATTATATAGAATTTTATCCAAATGATTTAAATTTATTGTTATAAAATCGATTTCATTTTTTAGTTTATAATATCGAAATTTATTTAAGAAAAAATATTAGTATTTTCAAAAATGATTTATTTTACATTTAATAGTGAAAAATAACCATTTTTAAAATACTATAATATCTTTTGTAAAATTAATTAATTTAAAATTATAATTATATTTTTATTTTTTTTATTTTAACATAAGAAACATTATAATTAAAATAATATAAATTATTCCATTGGAGTCATCATTATATTTTATTTTGGGATAAGATTACTCTTATGCTTAAAAACATATTTTTCATAAATCTGTTTTATGTGCATAATATTTTTTCATTTTAATTAATTAAGATAAAAAATAACATGGAATGTTTTAAATTAAATATAGAGAATATATATATATTTATTAATTAAATATCATTTTATTTTTGTTTTTATTTATAGATTTAGTTTTAAATAATCAATTTCTTAAAAAATGCATTTTTCTGAAATATCTCTTCTCTCACGCTTTGTCAGTTTCATTTTTATTTAAATTAATTCTATTATATAAATTTAATTTAACAAAATTTATTTCATATTTATAATTTATTAAAAATAATATAATTAAATATAGAAACAAAAATTCATATTGAATAGTAACCATAGTAAATATTTCTCACATTAGTAAAATATGTAAATTGGGGTTAAAGCTATGGGGTAAAACATGAAATATAACCCAAACTAGTGGATTTATCTTATTATATTAGTTGTTTTAAAAAAAGATATCACAAATGAGTTAAATAAAGTATTTTAAATAATTAATTTCAATTTTGAAACCCAATATTGTTTTTTTAAAATAATTTATATTATATTCAGAATAAAAATTATTTTTCAGTCTTTGTATTTAATGAAATAGATGAAAGATTATATTTGGTTTTTTAATCCAATATGTGACACCATAAACCCATAAGGTGTCTTTGGAATAAATGACATTTTTTAGTATGAATTATACTTTTTTGTGAATGTAATGAAATTCTAATCGAATGAATTAAAAATATAAACAATGAAAAGATAAACTTATATTCATTAAATAACTGAAACATTAAATTAAAATAAGGCCAAAAGAACATAAATATCATAAAATAACAATTACAAGGCCTTACAAGATCACGGGAAGACCACCAATCTTAACAACTAGACCATATATGTAGTGAATATCCATCAAGTCTTCCATAATAAAAAACATTTTACCAAGTACTATGGTAAATATATTAAGGGTCAAGGGAATATAGGCAACCATACTTATAATCCGAAATGTTTTCAGGTTTTGAAACACCCTAAAATTTTATTTATGAGGCCTTTGTAATCGGTGAAGATAAAAATGATAGTTATTTTCTCCAAATAGTCATTAGAGTTTAGAAACATGTGACTATTTGTGTTTAATAAAAAACTTTTATACAATCATTAAGTATTTCTAATGATTTAAAAATTTCAATGTTATATATTTGGTTAAATTATGACATGATTTTAATTAAAGTTATATTTTATAGATTGATTTTAAAATTATGTTGTTTAAAACGCAAAATGAATACAAACATATAAAAATAACAAAATATAGAATTTTATTGACTATGAAAAAGAATGATTTTATATTTAGGAGAATTAATATATGTGTTCTGTATTTATTGTAACTATTTAGGTTTAGTAATATTTTAATAAAATCATTGCTGAGTACCCCATCTGACTGAGGGCAGCCATGGAAGCCATGCCTTCAAGGTTAGTGGGCATCTCTCAAAGGAAAATAAAGTCATGCCAAGTTAGGTTGAGCTCATGTGAGATGTATGTATAGTCACAAATAAGATGTGCATATTGGATGCAATCCGTGTGCATGGCCCATGTATAGGGCCAAAACCAGGATGATTATAGGGTGATCCATATTGCGCACCGATGTGGGAGAGTGTGGGATGAGTGCCCATTAGTGGAGTCTCATATATAAGGTCTATGGTGTTTATGCTTGTGTAATTGGAGAATGGAACAACACACCGAGATTTATTATGTGGTCCTAAAACCCTCCCCGTTTCAATGTGGGATGTGGATTTTTCTACCAAATGTGATATTTAAAGTACGATATCACTGTGTAAGATCCTGACTTTCCGCACTAGTTCTTCCTTTAAACCCCCATCGATGTGGATTGAGGGTTGTGATTTTAAGAGCCATTAGATCTGGACATGCTGGATCTTGATAACACAACCTATTTAAAAATCATGGATCCACCCCTACCATCCAATAAAATACACGATCTAATCTCATCCACTCATTTATTTTTAAAATGAGTGAAGTCAATATATCCATTTGATCAGACTCAGTCGATAGTAGTCATTCATCCCATTTTTTCTTCGTACTCGATGAACCCTCAAACTAGTGGCCTCTACCCATAGACCTCACCTCCTCAACTATTAATCCTCATCCCATCACCCTCCCATCACTCTCCTCGTACCCATCCCCTTCATTCATTTCAAGTTTCTACCATTGAAAACAATATTTTATTACTAACCCCATTAGATCTCTATGTAATGTTTCCATAATATATATATATATATAATATAAAAAAACAATTCATTTAATATTTACATTTTTAAGGGTTTTTTTGGTCAAAAATAGTTAGAATCAAGATTCATAAATTAGATTTTATATTCGGGGAATGGGATATAAAATATGCATATATTCAGTTTATATAAACCCATCTCGCATGCACAACCCTATGGTTTTTCCTCTTTATTATATTTTATCATCCTTTTCATGGCATAACCTCACCCTTATTTTCAATTAAGGGATTGTTTTACTTAATTTTTATTATGTAATAGCCTTATATAATTTATTTGGATATACGGTTATATATATATATAGATGTTTCCCTAATATAATTTGGGTTTCCAAATGATGGATATAAATGATTAACTAATGTTTTTTAAGTATATAAAACATGTAATGATTTATCAAACTTCTTTTTAGTTATGTAAATCCCATATATACACTTTTTGTATATATGGTTTTATATAAATTTCAATATTAAATTATTTTAGGTTTTCTAAATGTTGATTACCAGTATTTAGTTGATGTTTATGATGCTTATATCTCTTCAAAATGTTTCTTAAGTGAGGTTTTTACTATTTTATAAACTCGTATATTTATATATTTCATACGGTTTTGTATAAATTCCATACTCAACCTACTTTTAGTTTATCCTTAAAGGATGAACAATTAGTCTAAAAAGGGTGTTTCCCTACCCGCATATTTTATAAAACAATTATTTTGATTCATTATTTATTTATGTAAAACCATTATATATATATATATATGAATGTAAAATTTTATAAATATATGTCAATATTTTTTTTTCATTTAACGATTTTTTTAATTTTATTATCATTTCTATGATTTTATGTTTTTAAAGTTATAAAACTTATTAGATAAAAAATAAAATTTATGTTTAGGATTAAATATGTATATGTATAAACATATTTATACCCACCTTTTTATATTTTTTACACTTACAAGTCAATAAATGAATTTAATGTTTTTAATTTCATAGAGTAATTGTTTCTATGATAACAATTGCTATTTTATAATGTCAAACATTAAAAAAATGTTTTCTTATTGTGTGACCAAAATTATAAAAGGGATCACTACCTTGTTATCATTACATTCATACATCCCAATTTTTGATTTTAGGATAAAAGGTTAGAATTATCATTTGTTTACCACACACATTTTTATATACATTAATAAACAAATATAGTGAAGTGTGTTTAATTACATTATTATTCATCAGTATCAAACATGAAATGATTTTTTTACATTTATGAATATTATATTTTAATTCATGATGAATTTGTCTCAATTAATAATACTTATTGTTAAAGTTCATGATGTAAATTGATTGAATCTCCCTTTTATCATTGTATGGTTTAACCATGAAGGAATGATACCTTAAATTAAAAAAAATTTATTTTTTTATATAAAATATTTACTATCATAAAACAAGGGTATTGAATTTACGAATTTTTATTTTATGTGATAAACCTAAACAATATATTTTTTATGTGCACTAGATATCATCATAGGTGAAAAAGTGTGTCAACTCGTTCGTGAATGTCATTGATAAATCTGACATTGCCAGAGTCTAAATTATAACTACCTATTCATGAAATCATATATTAAATGTGTATTTATTTCATGATCCACATTATTTACGAATGTAGATAGTTATTAAAAGTTGGGATATACCTTTATGATAATATATGGACTAAGAACTAAACCATTCAAAGTAGAATGGGACACATTAGATCATTTAACGAATTTTTTTCATCTATGAATAGTATTTAATTGAGTCAATGTGGTGTATGACACTTTGGTTTGATTAATGAATATATTTCACCTATGATAAAGATTAAAATAAATCACTGTGGTATGAGACACATTGATTTTAGAAAATATTTAGACATATGAAAAAATAATATGACTTATTTTGTGACGGGTGAGGCCTATTATATCCTATCGATGCATCAGCATGTCTCCTGAGAAAAATGAAGTCTTGGAATAAGTCATTTACATAATGATTATGTATGGTCTTGGCACAAGTCCATTACAGAATGTATGATATTGTCCTACATTATACACCCCAAATTATGGGATTAGTATTTAAAAAACAATTCCGTTATTAAATAAGTAGAATATCCTTTGTTAATAATACTTTAATGGTGATTATGGTGAAAAATTCACATGGAACAAAGATGTGGGTACTTAGCGAATCATTTATAAATAAATTTTAGCATCTAATTTCAGAAAATTAATAATAAAGTTAGAAATTAACCAGTCATTTCAATAATTTCATTTTATTTGATAAGTGTCTAATGATATTATTTCTTGTGAAATTGTAACAATTTATTATTTCATGTGCTAATTTATATCAGTACCCTTTCAAGTCACCCTTAATTTAAATTGATCAACTCGTGGCTTATATGCATCATTCCATGAATTTTTCTTCAGGTATTCATTTTTTGAAATGTGTTTTATTTGTAGCCTTTAACTAAATATATAAATTCATGTGTATGAGATTTCTATAAAAGTTATTAAAGTATCCTTTGAAAATTTATGATGACGTACTATAGTAAATTTTGTTTTTTTTCAATTATTTATATACAATTATTTTAAGGGGTTGTTTTAAAAATAGGAATTTTAAAATATTTTTCAAAACCCCTTACGAAAATATTTATACTATTACCCTACATTTAAAATTTATTTATAGGATTAGTAGATTTTTCATATTTGAGTTATTATATGTTGTAGCAGAACAATGGAGTTTATCTGATATAGTTTTGATGTAATATATCAGTTGTATATGGTTTGCTAGATCCTAGACCAGGAAGATCATCTGTGATGAGATGTGATGTGTAATTTTATCAGCATCTTTAATTAAAAAAATAACACACCTTGTTTTAGGAACCCAATCTAGGATTTTTGGGTTAGGGAATTATAGTTTGTATCAGAGGAATGGTCTAGAAAATTATGGAATACTACAATAAAACTAAAAATTTATCTGTGCTTTACTGAGTTGAATTTTTTCATTAAATTTTCATATTGATGATTATAGAACCCCACCAAATATTTTGTATCCTCCTACCGAGGCACTAGAAACCATAATTATCAATCCATGTTTAGATGAATTTGATCCATTTGTATACCATCGTTTAATTTGAAAACATCTTTACAACATATCTAATACACCTAGTATACTTCACCTCCATTGAGGATCATGATTTGTTTATTTTTTCTTGGTGTCTGCTCAACTCTCATTCTATGCACTTTGAGGAAAGTAATTTGAGGGCCTCTTTAATTGTTTCGCCATAGATGATAGTTTTCTATCCCTAGGGAATTTCCTTGATGTTATAAGAGATGGTCACCCCTGAACATCATATCTAGGAAGAATCTTGTCCTACGGTCTTTGTGGTCTACTTAGAGACATTAAATTTCTAGAGTTAAATCCTTATTTTTTATAGACATCAATTCTAAGATGATTTATCCCAGATTTATAACCATCATGACACTCTCTCAATACTATATAGTAGTTTACAAGAGTTTGACCCAAGTTGATCCTACTACATCTGGACCAAAGAAATCGGGGAATTCTAAACTGTACTAACGATTCGTTTAACATGAAGGAACTGAGAAAATCACCGACACTAGTGGAACTTGTGAAGGGACATTGAGGTGGATGTCAGAGGGTCAATTCCATTAGACTAAGACAGTATAATCTAACTGCAAGAAAGTTATTCTTTTGATGGGGGAATAATGTGATGCTTCAAACCCATAATGTATCTTTGGAATAATTTAAATTTTTTTTTATTATGAATAATAATTTTGACCAGATTAATGAAATTCAAATCAAATTAATTAAAAACAAAACGAATGAAAAGATAAAATTGTATTAATTAAATCACATAAATGTTAAATTACAATAAGGCCAAAAAAAACATAAGTATCCTAAAATACATATTCCAAGGCCTATCAGGATCAGCAAAAGACTATCAAGAATTAAAAATTGACTGAGTAGTGAACATCCATAGAGTCTATCTTAATGATAAACATTATGGAATGTACGATAGAAATGAACTAATTTTCAAGGGAATACAGAGCACTATCCTTATAAGTGGAAATGGTTTGAAGTTGTCAAATAAACTAACCCTTTATTTATAAGGCATTTATAACCATTAAATATAAATATGACAGTTATTTTATATTAATATTCATCAGAGTTAAAAACATGTGATCACTGGTTTTTTTAATAAAAACATTAAATTATCATTAAGTATTTCAAATTTTTTAAAATTCTTTAAATATTTTAAGGTTATATCTTTTGTTAAATGATGAAATAGTATTAATTTAGATTTTATTTTATACTTATATATTGAAATTATAATGGTTTTAAACTCAAAATGAATACAAAATTATGAAAATAATGAAATTAATAATTTTATTTAACTATGAGAGAGAACTTTTTTATCTATAGGAAAATTAATATATATATATATATATATATTCTTCATAAAAATATGCGTTTAATAATTTTTTTATAAAATATTTGGTGAATACCCTATCAGTCTGAGAAAATCCTTAATGGAAAAGCCCTTAAGGTCAGTGGGCATCTCACAAAGCCAACTGAAGTCAGACCTAGTTAGGTCGATCACATGCATGGTGCATGCTGTGTCATTCATGAGCCATGCATAGTGGATGCAAGAAGCATGCAAGGACCACGCATATGTCATGAACTGACATGAGCATAGGGTGAGCCAATTCGTGCGCCAAAACATGAGAGGGTGGGCGGAGCACCCACAGGTATAGTCCCATGTATAAGGACTCTTGTGTGTGTGAATGTGTTATCAGAGAATAGCACAACACACCACGCCTTATAAGGAGGTCTGAAAACCCTACTTATTTCGATGTGGGATGCAGTTTTTTCAATAGAACGTGATCTGGACCATCTAATCTTGTCGTGCCAGATCCTGGGCGTCTACACCATTTCATCCATAGAACCCCCATCCCCGAGGTTTCACCACTGTGATTTTCTGAACCGTTAGATCTAGATGCGTTGGATGTTGACCGCACAACCTATTTAAAACTCATAGAAATACCATGGACATCCAATCAATGCCCCAATATAATATTATATGTTTATCTATTTTTAAAATTTGTGGAGTCGTCGTAGCTATCCGATCATACTCAGTTGATCCTAGCCATACATCATTTTTCCTCTTCTTCTTCAATAAACCCAAGAACTAGTAGCCTCAACCTATGGACCCCTCATCCTCCACTGTTCTTACTCATCCCATGACCCTCCCATCACTCTCCTTGGACCCTACCGATTAATTTTTTCCATGATTCTACCATTGAACATACTATTTTATTTAGAAACCCATTGGATTCCATTGTATTTTTTTCAATTTATATATATACAATATATGATGACTAATTCATTTAATATTTAAATTGATTAGGCTTTTTTCGTATCTGAAATAGTTAGTCTCAAGTTTCTTAAATAAGATTTTATATCTCGGCCATAGGATATAATATATATATATATATATTTGGTTTATATTAACCCATCATTCACACACAAACCAATGGTTTTTTATCTCTCCAACCATCCATCATCCTCTACTTGGCTCAACCTCACCCATGATATCAAGTAAGTTTATTCTTCTTCTTTTTTCACTATGAAAAACCCTTATAAACATTTTTTTATATATAATTATATAAATATATATATACACATTAATCCTAATCTAATTTGAGTTTTCATATGATTGATATTAATGATTAAAAAATTCTTTTGATGTATATAATTATTGAAAGGATTTATTAAACATCATGTTAGTTATGAAAATACCATATATAAACTTTCTGTTTATATAGTTTTACACAACATTCAATCCCAAACTATTTTAGGTTATCTAAACGTTGATTACCATTATTTAATTGATGTTTATGATGCGTATAACTATTTCAAATATTCTCTAAGTGACGTTTTTAGTGTTTTATAAACTGATATATTTATTTTTTTAAATACAATTTTGTATAAATGGTATTATTAACCTATTTTATGTTTCTGTTTAAAGGATGGACAATTATTGTAAAAATGGTGTTTCCCTTCCCCTCATATTTTACCAAAGGATTCTTTAGATTCTTTATTCATTTATGAAAACACAATATATATATATATATTAGTATGCATAATGTCCTAAATGTATTTTAATATTTTTTTCATTTATTGATGTTTAAAATGGTTTTATCTTTGCTATGATTTTATTTTTTGAATGTTGTACAATGAATTAAATCTGAAAGAAAATTTATGTTTTGGCATAAATATATGAGCATAAATATATTTATATTCAACATTTTTACATGTTTTACATTTGTAACTCAATCCTTTAATTTAATTTTTTTTGTTTACATAGCCTAATTTTTACTGTGATCGTGGATAATATTTTATAATGGACAAAAAATTAAAAAAAATGTTGTTTTTTTATTGTGTGACAAAATTTTAAAATGTATCATTATGTTGTTATCATTACATGTATACATCCCAATTTATGATTTTTGGATAAAATCGTGGAATTATCTTTTGTTTAACACACACATATATATGCATTCATGAATAAATATATTGATGTGTGATTAATTATTTTCATATTCAATAATATTTCACTTGAAATGAAATTTTTACAATTATAAATAATATATTTTAATTCATGTTAAATATGCCAAAATGAATACTATTAATTATTAAAGTTCTTGTTTTAAATGTATAAACACTCCCATTTATTTGTGTATGGTTTAGAAAATAATGATAGGTATCTTAAATTAAAAAACATGTATTTTTTATGTAAAATGGTTAATTTCATGAAACAATGGTTTTGAATTTATGAGGTTTTAATTTTTTTTTACAAACTGAAACAATCTATTATTTTATGTGCTATATTTATCATCACATGTGAAAAAGTGTGTCTTATTGTCCATAAATTTCATTGATATATTTTATATAGCCACAATCTAAATTATATATATCAATCCATGAAATCATAGATTAATTGTTAATTTATTTCATGATGTACTTTATTCATAAATGTAGATATTTATTGAAAGGTGGGATATTCCTTTTATCATAATATATGGATTAAGAACTAAACTTTAAAAGGTTGTATGGGACACTTTGGATCATATAATAAATTTATTTAATCTATAAATAAGATTTAAATGAATAAAAGATGAATGTGACACTTTTATTTTTTAATGAATTCATTTAATCTATGATAAAGATTAAAATAAATTGAAGAGGTATGGGACACTTGGATTTAATGAAGTATTTAAACATATGGGGAATGAATAATACATATTATAAGAATAGTGTGGACCACTACTGAATCTCGATGCATTGGTAGGTATCATGAGACAAAATAGGTCTTGGAACAAGGCCATGATAGAATGATTGTGCAGGGTCACGGTATGGGGCCTTGAAAGAATGTATATGATCATCTTAGATTATACATTCCCTCATTATGTGATTATTATTTAACCAACCATGTGTTTATTAAACTAGTAGAATATCCTTGGTTATGAATCATTATGATATTATTATATTGATAAATTCACATAGATAAATGATAAATGTACATATAAAATCATTTATAAAGAAAGATTAACATCTATTTTCTAAACATTAATACAAATGTTATAAATTCACCTATAATTTAACCAACCATGTGTTTTTTGTTCAAGTATGATTATTTTGAAATGTGTTTTAATTTTATCCCTAACATAAATATAAAAATTCTTATGTATGATATATCTCTAAATATTATTTATAATAACCATTGAAAAATTAGGATGGCATACAACAAGAAATGTTCTTTTCTGTTAAGAAAATGATATATGTATGTATAATTATTTATAAGGTATGTTTAAAAACAATTTTATTAATTATTTTCCAAACCCCTTACTGAGAGATTTAAATTATCACCATATGTTTTAAATTTATGTTTATAGGATAATAATATTTTTCATTATTTAGTTATTTTATTAGGTGGTACCACTATAAAGTTTATCTCATATCGTTTTGAAGAAATGTATATGTTGTATCTAGTTTTATATAACCTTGACTGGGAAGATCCTCTATGATGAGAAGTGATGTGTAATTTTATCATTATCATTGCATAAAAAATATTACAAACCATGTTTTAGGCATCAGCTACGGGCTTATCGGGTCGGGGTGTTACACCATAAAAGTCCAAAAATATATTTTTTGTTTAACCATAAAAATCAAGAAAAAAATATTACTTAATTTCAAAGATAAATTATTTTTATTCATAAATCATGTATTTTCCTATAAACCTTTTTTCATATGTGTTGTGTTCTTATAATAAAATTAATTTATTTAAACAAAATCAATTAAATTTGTAATATGGATTCCAAATCTTTAATCACCATTACTAAATTTATTTATAATTATTCGTTTATTTTTTGCTGAATAATAATGGTATCAGGGTAAAATATTATGATATCATGTTTAATGATAAAATGGGTTTAAAGAGGATTAAATAAAAGGCATGGATTAATGTATATACAAAACAGAAACAAAATTGGTTGGTTTAGTTCATTTTTACCATATCCCTTCTTATCTTTGGTTCATTGGTTCCACATGACATGATTATGATATATATATATATATTACATAATATTTACAATTATACTATGTGTTTCCATTCCATCCCCTTTAATGGATATATCCTTTTCCCTCTTCCTTCCATATTTTGGTCCATCTAGATCATAAAATCCTAACAATATTAAATTCCTGGATTCTAACCCCATACAAAATAAAATGTATTATTTAAATATACCATAATTGAAATTCATCCATAATAATTTTCTCAACAATGAAGAGGTCTGTACATGTATAAATAAATATATGATATTTTATAATGAGATTTCTTGTCTCACATTTATTTATATACTGAATATTCCTTATTCATAACTTGTTTATTTTTTTGTAGTTTATATACTTCCTAAAAATGTGTTTAACAATTCTTTTTATCAAAATTATGGATATCTATAACTCCATCAAGGGTTCTACCTTTTGAAAAAAATTGAGTCAAAATTTACCTAAATGTTAAGGGATTTATGTCAAAATCCCATTTTAATCAGGGTTATTGATACTTCAATTTACACCGAGGAAAATATATGATACATATTTTATAAATATCATCAATTTTATTTTAAATTAATTATTAATTAAATTTTCTTATTATAGTACCATTCTCCTCTCTCTAAAACAATTTTTTTTCTTAAATGTTGTTATGAAAATCATATTTTAGGCGGAGTAGTAGTAACCCATATAGTGCCCGTCCAACATCAAACCATAATCAAGACATCACTTTGGCTTGTAAATAAATTGTCGATGATATACAATTTTACATTTCTTATGGGGATCACCATTGTAATACACTATACACTGCATGCCATAATATATTCAACCCACTAGCACACTGAGTGCACACCATGAACCCATCCACTCCTCTTGTGGGATAACACACATCTAAGAATTCCTTATACGTGGGTGTGCACCAATGGGATTATACATGGCCTATGCCTCCTCTATTATTTTCTGAGTTAGATAATTGCAAATACCTCTGTTGTTGCTAAATATGGGTCTCTTGGGCTAGATTAAAAACATGGATTGTAATTTTTTGCAAACTCTGCATAAATAGTTAGGGAAATGTATACATGGAAGGACAAATACTCATTTATTGTACTCTTTTTAATGAATTTATTTTTTTTCCATGTTAACATAAATTATTCTTCTAAACATAATAATAATTACTTCCATGGTATTCTACTTATTGAAGTATGGTAGAAATTATTTAGTGCATGAAATTGAAAATAAATATCAATGAAAATATTCGTCACTTTATAAATAGGATGAATTATACAAGTGTGGAATATAAGGGAAAATAAAGACTAATTGTCCAATAATGACATCGAATTTTATAATATGGTTCCATAAAAAATCATTATGAATCACTACATATATTTCTATTCTACAGGCATCACCACGTCATCCAAACTCACAAAACACATATTGAGACACGATAACTTTAAATTTATTACTTATGTTTATAATAATACTAATTTATATTTTATTAACTTGATACCATCACATATATCCCATATCATTAAATCCAATATGTTGGTACCATATTTACTCACCCATAATTAAAAAGAAATTCAAAAAGTTAGTGGGGACTTCATATCTCATTTTTCTTTTGAATAACCCCTTCTCCTACTTTCAAAAAAGAAGGAATGAAATTACATGATACACTGAGATGAGAATTTATATAATCACCACTACGTCTATGTCGGTGTAAAAAATATAGAAAATAATAAGGATATATTCAATGTTATATGTGATGTATTTTAAAAATCAAATAATGTGAAATCAAACAGAAAAATGAACTAAAATAAAATACAAGATCATGTACACACTATAGTAAACACACCAAAAAGTATGGTTGCATAAGAATAATTTCTCATTTTCTTATAATTTCATCAATAAATAACTCTAATTTAATAAATATATTTTATAAATATATCTTAGAGTTTCAATGGAGTACTCAAACCTCATGGAGGCTACCCCTCAAGAGTGGCAGTCACTTTCATTATCATGGTATTAAAAGAAATTCTTATTGAAAAACTCTTATTCATTAAATTTCTTTTTTTGGCACAATAAACATAAAATAATAGAGATTTTAGAGGTATCACTTGATATAATTTATGTGAGAGGAGAATAATGGACATGATGTTTCAGACTTAACTCGACAAACCTCTCTTTTGGATATACATTGGTGAAAATATTTATAACATAAACATTAGTATAATAGAAAACTATCTTAATATATCCACCTTCCACCTTTTAGTTGATTAAATGATACGTAATATCAATATTCTATGATATTTAATGTCATACTAGTTTTTTAGATAATCCATTATAACTTTGATAAAAACAATAAATTTTCAGTGGTCTATATATCTCATTTTTCAAATCTACCAACTTCAATTGCATCAAATCATGTATGTACATGAATGAGTAGCTAAAAAATATTTAACCATTTCTATAACCAGGGTTACTGAATTATATTTTTATCTATAAATACATACATATCCTTCTCCTAAAAAGATGTTTGCACCCAGTATTGAACTTTTTCTATAAAATCACATACCATGTTGGCATATGTAATGCCCCATAGTTTTAAATCATCATTATGCCAGTATAGAATCTCATAATTCATAGTTCCCTTTACATATCATAAAATAATCTTTGTGTAAAACATATGAGACTCTTTAGGATTACATTTATGTCTAGATTTTTGAGATTGAATAGTAGTTATATCTGGACTTGTGGTTATTATATAAAGAAAACATATAATAACTCTTCTAAATTCATTTTGATTAAAATGATTTCCACCTCCATCCCTGAAATTTTTTGTTTCAACCGAAATTGGTAATGAAACATATTTTTTATTTTACATTAAAAACTATTTCAACAATTCCCAATCATACACTTACCATAATATGAATATAGATATTTGTTTATAATCAATCTAACATCCCATAAAATATGTCACTAGACTATGCGTGGACATCAAAAAAATTATTTTCATTTTCTAGTCCAAGAACTCACATAAACCATCCTCTTCACAAGAAAATATGATGAAATTGAAATATACAGCAAATATGAGATTATCTTTGGACATTTCAATTACAAAAATGATACTATAAAATTTACATTTTACAAACATTATTTCCATTAAATAATCATCCAATTTAGAATACCAAGCTCAAGGGGGTTATTTCAAACTTTAAAAATATTTTATCAATATTTATTCCATTCTTATCTTATTCTTTATGAAAAATATGGTTGTTTAATATATATTTATTCTTCATGATCACCATTTATAAAGGAATATTTCTAATCTATTTCACAATCTTTATAATGTTTTGGTGTTTCTACTTCTAAACACATTAAATGAGTTTTATGATTTGATACTGGTAAACAGGAATCTTCAAACTCCTTTCCTTATATTTTAGAATATCCTTCATACACCAACATATCATTGTTTCATGATACTCCACCATTTTTGTTAAACTTATTTCTGAAAACCAACTTATTGCAAAAAAATTATCTTTCAATCGTTATATCAGATCCCAAATGGGATTATTCTAAATATGCTCTGGTTTATCATCAGTAGTTTGAGTTGATTCATCATGATGAATAAGTTCTTCCTTTTTAACAAGTTTAATTTGGGAAATTAGTTTAGTATTTTATTAAATTCAAAATATTATTCTACTTTGAAGTGGTTATTATTGATTTCCAATGATATTTTCTATCTGAACATGTTTCTTTAATTTTTTACCATCTTCTATTAGTTTTATTAGCTTAGTATTCAACACTGGTATGTTCAATGTCAATATCAGCAATGATAGGATCATTCACTTTAATTTTTTTCATTCTTTTCTTCAAGTTTTGTACCATTTTCTATGAATCATATATGTATCTACCAACTAAGATAAAAATTTAGTTCTTTTTTTAAAAAAACATTGACATCACTATTTTGAACTAACATTTTAATCCATTTGTTACAACATCTATAGCCAATATCATTAGAATTTCATCCCATGAAAATTATATCCTCAGATGTGTATCCAAATTTTTTAGACTGATTTTAATTATCTATATAATGTAAGGGATTCCAATAACTCTAAATAATTTAATTATTTCATTTGATATATGAAATTATATAAGTATTATTATTTTTTTGTTCTTAATAGGTATCTATTTGTATATTTATGTAATTACATAATGTTTCTATCTATAAATACATTCTGAGTTTGTGATTAATGAACATAGTCCTATACATCTCAAATATTCTTATGTTATTTAATTTAGATATCCATTTTTTGTGGAGTGTATATTATAATTTAAGGACTCTGAATTTATTTTTTGTAAAAGAAACTTTTACAAGTATCATGAGAAAAATCCTAACCACTATCTGATCATAGTTTTATTAAAGATAAAATCCTCTCTTATTCAGATAATGTTTTAACATTTTAATTTCATATAACTTTGGTTTCATAAAAATGAAATTAGTCATCCAATTATAATCATAAATTAATTTAGTGAAATAAAAATCACATTTGGTATCATTTTATCTCATTATTCTAAATAAATAAGTATGAATATGTTCAATTGGTCTATAAGATAAAATATCCCCCATTTTTGTGAAATTTGGGCCAAAACTTCCTTTTGATAGCATACAAAAATTACATCCCATTATCCCTTAATCTTGGGAAAACCTCTCAAGATGTAATGCTTCAGGATTTTCTTAATAATCCTTTAAGAAAGATGACCAAGACAACCATTCCAAAGGTTTTTTTCATCTTTGGAACTCATGTAATAGTAATTAATGGAGTCACCAATTTGAAATAGTTAACCATTGGTTCATTTTAAATGAGTCATGATTCGTACATAAGTTTTCCTTTTGAAAATATATAATAATTTTTTAATAATTACTCATGTATTTCATCACATATTAGTAAAACACTATACAAATTATTCTTATACTTTAAAAAAAATAGCACATTGTTATAATTCAGATTTTTTTCTTCAATATCAACCTTTATAACTCCCTTTATTTTCAGGGAACATTAATTTATATAGGATATTGATCCTGATTTGTGGTTATCAACCATGAAAAAAAAAATTCACCATTCATGGGAATTGAATGCCAGCTATGTGGAATCCATGACATGGTTATTCTACAAGATTTCATGGATACATTAGCAAAACATTAATTTTCATCATCCATGTTTTTTAATCCTTATACTTTATTAATATTTGGTGATATTTACTGGATAATACACATTCACTTTTTAAAAATATGTCCTTGTTGATATCCACTTACAAAAATCACTTCTAAATAGAAAAATTTGTTTTGTATGTTGGAAGATATGATGATTTCATGATAATTGAAATCTTAATTTGAAAATATTATCACGTATTCTTCTAATATCCCCCCCCTTGGTTCATGTCTCAACACTTTTTAGAAAATTTAAAAACAAATAAATATCTTTTATACCCAAACACTCCACAAATCTAATAGTTTCCACTGATCCTCAATCTTCCAAACTAATAATATCCTTATCATGAAGATTGTTTAAATTGTATTCCTATATACTAAGATCATCTCATCTATGAGGGAAAATTATTAATAGAGAATTTATTTCTTCATTTAAATTATATAATGATTTATCAATTAATTTAATGCTTCATACTTGTGAAGAATTTATTTTTAGAATGTCATTTCTAGATATAAAAAATTTATATTGAAATCCATAGAGTCTTGAAATAACTGGTTTCTTTAACTCCCTCTTTTCAGCATTTTTTGATGATTATACCATGAAATCAATTGCCTTGATGGAATATTATTTAAAAAATTTCATGTTATTATATTCATGAATAAATTTACGTTGAGTATTCAATTGTTCTGATTCTTTGAGAGAATTTATTTCTTCAATGCCATGTACCATCTTTTCCATTTCATACTCTTTAATTTTTTTAATATTTTTTATTCACTAAAAATAGTCTATTTCTTTTCGAATCCACACATTTACTCTATTAAATTTTATTTTTCATTAAATAATAGTTTATTTTCCTTATTTATCATTTTTTCTCTATACATGCATCTGATTCCTTCTTCAACATGTTGTCGAGCTCTATGTGTTGATAATCAACCCCTTCTCTTCCAGATGTGTTAGAACAGTTTTCCACATAGGCCATGAAGGTTGGTTCATCTTCTATTTTTGGATTATTTAGTTGTTGTTATATTAATCATAATTTCTAACTAAAAATCTCACATTACATTTAAATAATTTCATCTCACTTCAATCAAAAAAATTTATTCCTATTGAGAACTTCTTACATTACATTTTATGTAGTTTTCATCATCTATATATAGTTCTACAGACTTCTTTTTAATGAAATTTACAACATAATTTCAAATATAATTCTAATTATAGAACCATTGTGGTAATTTAATTTTACCCCTATACTCTACCTTATTCAATAATTTATATAGAAAAAAATGTTTTTGTTAAAATATTCAACATAATTTTCATCATTAGATTAATTTGATTCTGAAATTTCAATATATCTTATTTTAAACTACTCATGGCCTTTAAATAAACCACATATTACTTCTTCTTCATTAATACCCTGATATTTAAAATTTTATACTCAATTAATGTGTTATGTAATTCTTTGAGAGTATGGTCCTATCCATCATCTAATTTTGATACATTAAGATCAAACCTATGAGGAAAATTTTTCATTATTTTTTTATAATTGTTGAATCATAAATATTTTCACCAAAAACCAGAATTTTATTGAATATTTAATTTAATCTTTTATGGTAGTCATCAACATTTTATTCTTCACTAATATTTATATTATTAATTTTTCCCTTCCAATTTTTCAATATTTCCTCTTTGACTTTCTTGTTTCCTTCATAACATCTTTCCAATTGATTCCAATTTTATTTTTTATTTTTGAGTCCCATTACCTTTTTGTAAACGTTTTGTAAATTATACATTAACATTTAATTTTTGTGGTTTTGCATAATCATACACATTTCTTTTATTGCTAAAACTTATAAGAGAGTCTCCAAAAATTGGTGAAAATTCAATAGAAACTGCATCATTGACTTTGATTCAAAGATATAGAAGACAGAAAAACATTGTGTTATTCTAATGGTCCTATTTCAGGAAATTAAAATCATGAAAACCCCTTCTATTAATAGAATTAAAAATATCCATATTCAGTACTTAGTGGGCCTTGATAGAGGGAACTTAAACCTCTGCTACCGATTAAAGATCCTTGTTATGAGTTTTACAACTAAGAGGGGTGGGGGTTGAGTTAGTGTGTTTTTTTATAAGTTTTCATCATTTTAAAAATAACCTCTATTGACCTCATAGGGTATGATTCAGTAATATTATAACAAAACCATATCCAAACATAGAAAAAAATATCAATGGAACATAATATCTCTACAAAGTTCAATGTCAATATGATTCCACTACATGTTGTGATTGTTTAGACTCTCATATCATAGAATCTTACTATAATCCAAATTGGATACATTACCAAAGAGCATGTACCCTAGAGGTAAAGTCTCCTGCATGGAATCCAAAAGACCTAGGATCAATTTTGGGGAGAGAATAATTTTAGGGTACTGTAGAGGGGCACTGTAAGAGCACTGTAGTAGTGGCGGACTATAGCAGTGGTGACACTATAGCAGTGGTTGAACTGTACAGGTACTGTAGCGGGGCTATAGCACCATGGGTACTATAGCAGTAATATTCACCAAGTGGCCCTTTGGGCTAAAAAAGGCTTTCAAGACTTGTATTCAAGCCACTTGGCCTTTGGCCTTCGGGCTATGTAATGGGTGTCCCTCTACCAAGTCTAAAGAGGTATCTTCTTTAAATAATAAATTGAGGCTTCAGCCTAATCCTTTTAAAAAAATTGGTTATTACAACATATATACATTGAATAACATAAATTCCCACTCTACATTATAGAGACCCACATGAACAGTTGTCTAAAAATATATGCTATAGTATATTTTACAAAAAAGGCACAATAATTATCAATTCTCAATGTAAGATAATTTTACAAAAAATTTTAAATATCTTTATTTTGAACCTTCATGATATATAATATAACATATACTCATATTCTTAAGAACATATTTAAAATATATCTTATTCAATATACGAATTCTATACACTAAAATATATAGTTCCCATATAGTGTCAGAATTGATTATAATGTGCATAAAACAATTACATCATAGTATAGTTTGGTTCCAATATATTTTTTACACATTACATTATTACTTAGAGAACTAATATATGCAATTTGAGTGATACAGACTTTTCTCAAAAAAATGTTAAATATACATCAACATAATGACCATATCCTTATATATTCATAATTACTATCTCAAAAATTCATCTTGGAAACAACTAGGTATTTATATGAAATTATTCACTAGTTATTTTAGAACTTATCACATGTTAATTCTAAAAATGTTTTTATAAAATTAAAACATCTCAAATTTCTATGCAATTATTTTTAAATGATCACTTCAAATGATCTACATTTATTCACCATAAATCACAAGGTTCAAATACAGTATTTACCACATATCACGCATGTTCATAGAACACCTTATTTTAAAAACCTTGGTTTCATATATGACCTTCGCCAGTATAGTAGAAACACCATGAATAGTCATCATTTATGGTTTATCACGTGCCCTTTTATGTTACTACAGATAATTTGATAACTATTCCACATAGAATTTTTAAAATCCAATCTCATTTAAATAATTCATGCTTTGAAAATAACTTAGGAATATAAAATTCATTAGAATATAATGTTTTACAAAAACTAAAATTATCTTCAAAGAATATTTTGTGAACTCATTTCTTTATCTCACTTCATGTAGAACTCTTCATCCACATCGGAACATCATCATGTAGTACACTTCAGTCTGCATACCATCTCTGTAAACTCAAATAGTTTATCTAGAGAGCATGTTTTATCTTAAAAAATGTATATAATTCAACATTTAAAATAATTTATGTACTTTTATGAAATTCATAGTTACCTTCATTTCTGTCTCCCACCATACTGGTTTGATATATCATGGATATTGAATGCATTTTCTATTGCTTGATCTTAAAAAATTATGTTTTTAATGGAATCATGTCTGATAGTTATAATATGATCTCCCAAATTTATTGGATGACTCAACTTCAAAAAGGAAATCATATTATATGGTGTTAATCCATTAAGTATATTGTTTAGCAATGTAATAATACTACTCATAGCTCACATGCCACAACAAACCTTCAACCAAAATTTTGGTTTGTTTTTTCCAAACACTTTGTGCTGCTATAAAATTGATCTAGCTTTTGAGGATGAGAATATTACATCATATCCCACCACACAATTATTGGGATTTGGCCCACTAGAAAATAGGATGAAAATAATGTTCCCATCTTATCCTCTTTTGGGGCCTACACCTAGCCCAAAAATTCCTTATACAAGTGAATGCACCATGGGGATTATACAGCGCCCCAATATCATCTTGGGAGCTTTGAGGTAAATACTTATTCCCAAATTAGTAGTGGTTGTACTTCGGTCCCATAAGTTGTATTAAAGGGTTGGATTAAATTTTTTTAGAAAGTTATATATAAATGGTTGTCCAAATAAATACATGTTAATCAAAATCTTAATTTCTTATTTTATTACTCATTAATTTTAAATTTTATTTTTCATGGTTTTATCTATTTTTTTATAATTCAGTAATTAAATAATTTCATGGTATTCTTCTTATTGAATCAATGTGAAAAATCGTTAGAACATGATATCAAAATTAAGACCAACACATGAAATCGTCACTTTTTTACCAGGAGTAATTATCCAAGAATTACATCGAATTATATATGTAGAACATTTTTCCAAGTGTGACATCCATGACCGTCTGATGGATCCATGATAATTCTCTAGGCATCACCACTTCATCCAAAACAATTTTCAAGGAATCACTACTTCATCCAAAGTCCCCGAAGACACATTGAAATGATTTAACATAAAATAAAACACTCATGTTAAACATTTGTTTTATTTTTTTTACCCTTTGTTTGATTTTGATAAAATGGATTAAAAAAATAATCTTGTTAAATTGTGAATGAGTTAGTTTTGAATTTTTTCTAGATATGTGTATGGAATCATTTTTTAATGTAAAAAATATTAATGAAATTTCCTTCCCACATGACCAATCAATGCTTTGAATATTTTTTTAAAATTTTCCCAATGATGTTTTCAGCGAATAAATTTTTCATAATATTTCATAAATATTTAGATAATAAAAAAGTAAATTTAATTTGAATAGGTTATTTTTTGAAAGAAATTATATGATGGCCTTTTATAAAAAATACTCTATGATAACAACCTTTAATTTCTCTTATGATATACCAATGATATTATCCAATTATAACATCTTATTTTTGATATTATTTATAATTATAAATGAAGCATGATTATAAAACAAAAATTTCCCTATGATTTATGATATGATGAAATGTGGAATTGATTATGAAATCGTTACCTTTTTCATGGGTTATGATTTTGTGAATATTTTATAATCTTATGGAACCCATATGTATGGTTTTCATTATGTTGTTGATTAGTTCATAATTAAATAACCCTCCAATGTATTCAGTAATGATAGATATCAAATGATATAATAAGAAATAAAAAGTTGAATGAACCCACTTCAATATATGATTAATTCCAATATGAAAGCATTAAGAGTGACCATCGAATCTAGAATGGGAATTGAAACCAATATGTTATGATAGTCATCAGAGACAACCATGTATACAAAATGAGGAGTTAACCCAATCCACTTTGATATTTTTCTATGTGAACCTGGACTATAGAATGATGATGGGACCCAATCCACTATGATAGTATAAGTAATAAACCTTTACTACTAAGAAAATGATTTTTTATATATTTTTATATATAAAAAACCAATTTCTTATTCCCATGTAATAAAATCATGGATCATTTTATTTGATTCATTTTTGCTTAAATTATTTTAAAAATACATTGTTTATTCAATGACTAATGATTATGATATATTATATACTAGGGATGGTTTTCAAATGCTATTATTATCTTCTTGTACCATTATGATACTATTATTCTTATGTGATCTTTAGAATCTCACTTTTTTACCGTTATTTATCATATATGTGTTGAGTAAGTGTGGTCTTCAAAAACACTCTATTTTATTAAGTGAGAGATTATTGGTAAAAACACTATATCTCTTTGTGATGATTTTGATGTTCAAAAATACCTTTTTTTGTTATTATACTGATCTTAATTTGAGTATATTTCTTGTAATTATTATTATTTATTTCATTATTTTTGAAATTATATTTATGCATCTTAATCCTCATGGAATATTTGAAAAATTGTTCAGAAATAAGATTATCATGTTCTAGAAACACTTTTCAAACTCTACGTGTCCAGAAATCACATTAGTGTGTTCTAGGAACACATTTCATACTCTACATGTTCAGAAATCACTTTAGCGTGTTATGGAAACACTATTAATATCGTACATTGAAGAGTGTAGCATAAGGATGAAAACTATCAATTACAAGTTATTAAAAAATTATAGCTACGAAACCAAACATTATCAGAAAAGTTTGGAGATGAACCCTACGTTTTGAAGGAACCTTACATTTGGGATATCAAAAAATTATTGAATGTTATGTATGTTTCTCAAAAGTAGGGTCCATCAACTTTACTTTTGTGAACAACCTTATGTTTAATCAAAAAGTATAGATATTGTACCTTACGTTTAGAAACTAATAAAATTATGGATTATATACCATAAATTTAATAGATTAAGAGAAAAGTATGGTTTATCAAACTTAAATTATGAACCATTCATTGTGAACCTTATGTTGTGAAAATTACATTCAAGGAGTGTATGTTATGCAGTTCAACCCTATGTTTGGATTCGGAGATTCAAAAACATCTTTATCGAGTAATGGTCTTTATGCAGATTATTAGGATGATTTCAAGCCATATTGAAAAACCGAATCTAAAGCATGTATTTGACAAATTGAAATTAATTTATTTATAATTAAAAATATCGATTTAAGAGGAGATTTTCATGGAATATTTTAAGGGGAGTTATGACTGCTCTGTTATTCAAATAGTTTGAATATCATGATTCTATAGGCGACATTTGTTGATCAAAATTTGAAAATAAAATGATAGTCTTTATTATATATATCTGTGATATTTTAAATTAAATTGGATACAATATATATCTTTGTGAAAGAGACGAGAAGAAAAAATTCTTGAGTTTTTCAGTGCTACAGTTTATAGAGACATTCGAGATTTAAAGATCTGCTGCAACCGTGATCTATCAAACTCGGTTTTCAGATGAAGAAGAAACACAATTATTGATTTTCTAATTCTACATCAAATATATTTTGTGATTTGATAGTTGTTAATTTTGAAAATTATATTTCAAGATCTACTATAGCCGGATCGACTTAGGACTCTTCTATAAGAATACCATTCATTCTGAAGACATTGATCCATCAAATATCAATTTCATACTGTTGTAATTGTGAAGAACAACTGGAAATTATTTCAAAGAACAAATACTATTTTACTCTGAGTAACCAGCTTCTCGTTCTAAGCTGTGTGTTCAGTTTTATGTATGACCCAGAAGGCTCTGTTCAGCCTTAAATTTATGATGGTGTCAACTGCCTGCACTCAGTTGTCTAATGGTATTTTGATAAGAGGACCAGATAGTGAAAATTACCATGCTCGTAGAGTAGAACATTGGTGTAGTGGACTAGAGGCATTCTCTTCCCCAAACCACTATACACCGTGCGTTCTTTTCTACTTATTTTCTTCTTCTTAATCATTCTGATAAAGTTTAAAGGACATATCATGATGTCGTGAGTAAATTGTAATACACAAAATTCACAAACCCTTGTGTATAGTTGGTATAATGCGATCCAACATTTGGTATCAGAGGTAGTTCTTTGGATAAATATATAACAAGATGAATGTTTTTGGATTATACAATGCACCATGGTTGATACACGAGGGGGTATGTCAATGGTTCGTGCTCTCTAATTCAACATTGAAAATTATGGATATTAGAAATCTAGGATTATCAACTACTTAAATAACCATGAATACATAGTCTACTCAAAAATTATAAATCCTTATGTGATTCTAGGGAATCCTGAAACATTGTGTACTAATACAGAAGCATAGTAAGACATAAACTCAAAATCTATGAATGTTATCATCTGTGGTCATAGCCCCGATTAATTCAACATAGTATCTTAGTACCCAACAACTTATGAAATGTGGTAGAAGATTATAGTTTCCTATAAAAGAACTATCAATGTCAAATAGATGAGGTATGCAACTAAAAAATTGAAATTCGACACATTCAAGATGTTTGAAGGAGAAAGTATCACCCAGATGAATGTATGTCTTATAGAAATTGTTAATAACATCACCTCATTAGTTGATCCTGTCAAACAAGCATATCAGTCCCTAAAAGTCTTAATAGTACTACCGCCATGATTGAATGAAATTTCCTATTCCATTAGTCAATCACCACCAGTCAAAATTCATACAATGAGAGAGTTAATTGGAACTCTTATTATGTTTAAATCTGAGAAGGAATATGAAGAAATTGTGCATAAAGTATTGATCCAGATAGAATATACTACCATGAAAGTAACATCCCAATGAAATAAAAAAAATTGAATAATGAAATCAGATTGAAATCATAAAATTACGATTCATCAAATTCAGATGTAGAACTGGCATAGCAAGCCATAAAGATCAGAAAATTATACAGAAAGTAGAAGGGATTCTGAAAATCTTTCAAAAAGGATGAAAAATAACCAAGGTAAGTTAGATGATGTGAAAGGAATAAATATGGGTCACATCATACCTGATTTTCTTCAATTAAAATCATAAAATATGATGAAAATTTTAAAATAACAATTATTATGAACAGAAAGATAAAGAGAAATAAAATCCCCTGATAGTGTTTTTGAAGTCTCCAACATCTCATCAATGTCTTACTAGAAAATAGAAGAATCAAATACGAAATCAATAATGTGATTTATTGAAGAATTTGATGTGGTAAAATCATACTACTCATATTTTTCTGATTCTAGTTTTAGTTGTTAAAAAATAAACTCACAGCCTTCTGTAATATACTGTAATAGAAATATTCTTCTTTATTTAAGAGAAAAAAATCAATGAAAAATATTCTTACATTTATTTTAGGAGAAAGTGACACTCTACTAAAAAAACAACAAGAGTTAATTGAAAAATATAACTCATCAAACACAAACTATAGATATAATGAATCTAAAATAAAAAAACTCCAAACAGATGTAGAAACATAAAAAAGTTCAGCTCTTATTTTTACAAAATAAAAAATATACGAAATGAAATACATGGAAAGAATGTGATTTAAAAGAACAGATATGGAATATGCAGAAAAAAGTGAGAAACCTAAACTGTATAAGAACTATTTATTCCTAAGTGAAAAAGGTAAAATTTGTAACTATTGTGGATCAAAAAACCACAAATCTTAAAACTGTTATTTAAGGAAACTGCAAATAAGTGGGATTAAGAAATACTTTTTTGAAAGTAGTCTATATGATTCTATTGATTCTAAAAAAACAAAGAATGTATGGATTCCTAGGTCTTTGCTAGCTAACACTACTGGACCCAATAGTATAAGGGTACCAAAATAATCCTTTGTTTAAATTCCATTGCAAGAAATAGGTCACAGAATCAGAAAAACTAAAAATATGGTATGTAGATTGTGGATTCTCTAGGAATGTGAGTGGAAACACATCAAATTTCAGAACACTAACTCAAAAGGATGGTGGTCTAGTCATATTGGATGATAATTCCAAATATAATATTATTCTCATTAGAACAATTAGAGATTAAAAAGTACTCTCAATCAATAATGTAATCTATGAATAATAATTGAAACACAACCTGATAAGTATCCCTCAACTATATAATTATGGTTATTTTGTTGATTTTTCTAATAACTGTTGTTCTGTTTTTAATGATAAATTTCCTAAATTTAGAGCACTCAGAACTGATAATGTTTACACCCTAGACATAAATTCCATGTGCAATCAAAAATAAATTGAATAACTGCTAAGATAAATTAATATTTGATCTGTCTTAGAATAATTTGAAATTTCAATATATATTCTTTACAAAAGTTATATAAGAAACAATTTGTTTTGGATTTTCCTCGTCTCAAATTTGAAAGTGACAGATTCTATTATGCATGTCAACATGGAAATCAGCACAAATCATCCTTCAATTATGTTTACAAAATTGATACATCTAATCCTCTAGAACTTATCCATATTTATTTGTTTGTACTATCATGAATATAAAGTTTGGCTGGTAAATTATATGTATATGTTTTAAATGATGGCTATTCTTGATTTACGTTGATTTATTTTCTAAAATATAAAAACAATTATTTTAATATATTTGAATGTTTTTGAAAAGATGTTCATAATGAAAAAGACTCTAAAATAATTTCATAAATAAGTGATCATGGTGGAGAATTTGAGAATCTATAATTTAATTAATTCTTCTCCAATATGGTTATTAAACACACTTTCTCTGCTACAAGAACATCTCAACAAAATGGAATTGTTGAAAATGAAATAAGACTATCAAAGAAATGGTTAAAACTATGCTAAATGAATACAGTCTTCCTACCTATTTCTTAGAAGGAGCTATAAGCACAGCCTATTATATAATGAATAGAGTTTTAATCAGACTAATTTTTAAAAAGACTCCTAGTGAACTCTGTAACAACAGAAAACCTAAAGTAAATTACTTTCATGTTTTTGGATTCTAGGTTTACACCTTAAAATCCAAGGAAAATCATGGTATGTTTTATTCAAAATATGATGAAGAAAATTTCTTAGGATATTATGTTATTTCCAAAGCGTATAGAGTTTTTTTATAAAATGTTAAGGATTGATGAAGACTCAGTTCCTGTAAAATTTAATGATTCTAATCCCTTTGTGAAATGGAAAGACCAAATTGATGAGTCCGAATCTAATAATAACATGATACTTGTGAACATAAAAGATGATTTTGAAAAAGATACAAATGAAATTCATTCCAGTTCAGAAGAACATGACATTGAAGGGCCTAATAGTGTACTTCCTAGACAATCTATAACCTTAAAAATCACTATTTAGAAACTATTATATGAGACACAGACAGAATAATAAAAAATAGGTGAAATGTAGAAAATCTTGTTGAATTCTCTTCCTTTCTATCCCAATTAAAACCTAAAACATTAGAAGAATCCTTATTTGATGAATATTGGATGATAGCAATGAATGAAGAAAAAATCTAATTCAAGAGAAATGATGTTTAGAATTTAGTTGAAATACCTCATCACAATCCAGTTATAAAACCCAAATGGGTCTTTAGAAATAAACTAGATAATCGAAGAATAATAACTAGAAATAAATAATTTCTAGTAGCTAAAGGTTATAATTATAAAGTAGGTATATATTATTATGAGACCTTTTCACCTGTAGACAGATTAGAATCCATTAGGATATTTTTAGCCTGTGCATCTCATATGAACATTAAATTAATTTACATTGGTGTTAAGTCTACCTTTTTAAATGGTTACTTGTTGGAGGAAGTTTATGTTGAGTAACCTCCTAGTTTGGAAAATTCAAAAAAACTAGATTCTGTTTTTAAACATACTAAATCTCATTATGGTATTAAACAAGCACCTAGAGCTAGGTATAAAAGATTAAGTTCATTACTTTTAAAAAATGATTCTACTGTTGGTATGGTAGACCCTACATAGTTTAAGAAAAATATCAACTCTAATATTTTATTGGTTAATATTTATGTGGATAATGTAATTTTTGGTTTAACAAATAATAATAACTGTCATGATTTTCAAATTTAATGCAAATAGAATTTGAAATGAGTATTATGGGAGAATTAAATTTATTTTTCGAACATAAAATTTATCAAATAGATTTTGTATATATTTTAAATAAAAGAAAATACATTATTGATTTACTAAAGTAACTTGGACTTGAAAATAGCAAGACATATTCAACCCCTATGTGTACTAATACAAAACATGATTTAGATGAAATTTGGAAATTAGTTGACAACAAGTTATATAGAGGTATGATTGGTATTTTATTATATCTTACTAATAATAGGATAGATATAATGTTTTTAGTATAACTTTGAGCTGGATTTGAATCTGATTCAAAATAATCTCACTTAAGTGTTGTTAAATGAATTTTTAGATATTTTAATGGAACTGTTTTTCAATCTCTTCACTATCCAAAAAAACTATTTTAATTTAATTTCTTATTCAGATACAGACATTGGATGTTGTAGGTTCGATAGATAAATCACCTTAGGTAATTGTAACTTTTTAGGGAAATCCTTAGTTTTAGGGTCTTGTATGAAACAACACACAATTACCATGTCAATAGCCAAAGAATAATATGAATTTACTGGCAGTTGATGTGAAGATGTTTTGTTGATGAAAAGCACTCTTATGAGTTTTAGACTAAATTTTAATTATACGCCTATTTTATGTGATCATGCTAGTGCTATAAATATTTTAAAAAACCCTATTAACCATTCTAGATCTAATAATATTGATATCAAACATCACTATTTAAGATATCATATTATTAAAAAATATATATTCTTATAATTTGTAAACACTAAAATTCAATTATCTGATATATTTACTAAACCACTTCCCACTGCATGGTTTGATTTTATTAAGGGGGGGGGCAAGGTTTATTTATTTTTAAATGAATTTTTAATATTATATTATTTATTTTAATTCTTATATTATCTGTTTTTAATATTACTTGTCTTTATTAGTTTAAAAATTTCATTGGTTCTACGATAAAATTTTTCCGCGTATGTTTTCAATTTTAAATAATGTAATAATTATTATGTGTATAATGACATGGGAATCAAGGATGTCAGAAACTCTTTCCAATTCCAAAACCGTTTATTTTCTCAAAACGCTTTAAATCCCCAAGAACTTCTACCGATATTCTATACCTTCACCTAAACTATAGAAAACATCAATTTTGGAACCCTCATAAATCATTGATAGTAATAGAAAAAACCAAAAGGATAGATGATTCAGAAACGAGCAATTCTAAGCAATAGTGCATGACATGATGAATGATTTTGCATGGAAAAGTGATCGATATTGAATGGTTGAACCAAATGGATCTAATGCTGAGGAAAGCCCTAGAATTTTTGAAACTCAAGAAAACCTTCAATGGAGACTATACTGAGTTTCTATATGAGGTAAAACATTGTCATTTTTTAAATCAGTTTATTTCAATCAAGGAGAATATTAATATTCAATAATAGTTAAGATCGAGGACAATGATTTTTCAATTTTTTCTGTGGAGATAGAAAATATTATTATCTTCCCTCATGTGGGAGTTTTCCATTTTTAGTTACAGAATATTTTTTATAATATCCATAAGCCTGAGGAAATTATTTGTTTTCTATTTGGCTCTACAAACATAAGGAAAATATCAGTGAAAGATCTAGAGCCTAACTATAATATTTTAGTTTAACTTTAGAAAATAGTAATTGCACCATGAATTTCAGAGATTGATAAAATATTTGATCCTGATATGTACATAATGTTTTATTTATGAGTGAAATTAAGTTTAATTTTCCGTGATATGTGGTGGGATATCTCAATTACTGCTACCAACCAAAAGCTAGTATGAACTTCAATTCCTTTGGGAGGTTCATTTCAATGATTTTATTGATGACATATATGATAAGACTCGTGGATTCTCGAGTAAGATACCACTATAAAAACATCTTTAAAGATTGAACACTAAGGAAGATAGGTTTATTTTGAAGAAAAATAAAAGGAAACCACATGCATGTTGGAGCATATAAAGTATATGATAGTGCTCAAGAGATAACTGAAAAATTAAAGGGAGGTGTAGCTGAATCTATAACTAGTGGACTATCAAGGTGGATGCAGTTTGATAAAGTTGATACACCTACTAATGAGAAATGTAAATAAATTATTCATACAAGACGACAAACATTAGCTCATGATGATGATGAACCTGTTCAAGAACATGTTGGAACAACTGAACCTCTTCTAATGTACAGATTAATTAGAGAATCTATAGTACAAAAATTTGACCAACAAAATATTTCTCATAATGAGCTGACTTCTCAATTTGAAAAAGAAATTTGGCATCCAATTGTTGAAAATCTTGGAGATGTTTAAGTAGCTTGATCTGAAAAAGTACAACCTATGGAAATTGTTCCAGAGGAATTAGCCCAAGAGGAACCTATTTTAGTGGATCCTTCTTTGGAAAAACTCAATGAATTGAATGCTTAGGAAGAGAAATAACCTATGAATATGAATCAAGTAGAGAAAATTTATGAAATTGAAACTGAAATTATTGTTGATGATTTTTCTGTTGTTGATTCAGGAATGGACTTCATGGAAAAAATCGGTGGAGAAGCCAGTACAGAGGAATAAGAAGGGAAGTCAGACGCTGAATCCCTACCACTAGCACTAATAAATCCAGTGGATGCTCAGATTGAGAATCAAGCACAATGTGCCACTGATTCTGATAACAATTATGTGTAAGAGTTTATATTAAAATTTAATAATGTTCAAGTCGGAAATTCTTCTGTAAGAATTGAATTAGAAAAGGAACATCTGAAATTTCAAATAATGAATGCTAGTTCTATTTCTAAGATAGAAGTCAGAAATTTCAAGAAGGAAATGTTGGTTGAAGATGAAAATTTCAAATCTGAAATGGTGAGGAAGTCTGATTTATTATAGTTTAAATCCTTCATGGATAAACAATTTTCATCATTCAGATATAGTAAAGTGTGTACATCAGGTACATTACCTGATCTAATCAGAATATTTCAGGCCATTACAGCAGCTATGAGCAATATTAATGACAGACTACAGGGCCATTAATGATATAGTACTCCATTATCTGTTTAGTTGGACTACTATAAGATTCTTATTGAGTATTAGACTTCGAATTAACCTAGAATTTGAGTTTTTCAGAATCATTTCACTGATCAGTTAACTCTTTTATGGAAATGTAAGAGAGGTTACATGAGTTTCTCATAGTCAATTTTATTGAATACATCCATATGACTTAGGAAGGAAGAGATGTTATAGTCCAGTTAGGTGATGGGCTGATGAAAAGTTTGATACTACATATATCAGAACTCAAGGAAATAATTCAGCGGCACTGATACCCATTCCTCAAAACATTTTATCCCAACCATGATTCTCATTGTAATTACTGTACTTGTAATTATATTTTCAATAACATATATTTGAAACACATGTTTATGTGTTATTAATTTATTTTATTGTACTGTCTATGATAGAATTCCAGTAATACAAATTCAAATATTGATAACTATTTTATCATTGAATTTACTTAAGTTGATTTCTACATTAAACTGTGTTCTATTCCTTCTTCTGTCATTCGTTTTAATATCAAAAAATGGGGAGAAATATGGATAAACACTACATATTATGGGAAAATGTTTTTTGGATAAACATAAAATTCATTATTTATAATGGAGGAGATATTATTATACTTTATAAAGTGAGAGAAAATGTAAAAATTAGGAAATAATTTCTTTAAAATAAAATATTGTTTTTATCTTTGCAAAATTCAAAATTATATTTAATTAATTTTTTAAGATAATTTTTTTTGTTTTTTCATAGGTTTTGTGATCATCAAAAGGGGGTTATTTTTTAAAAAGTGTGGTCTTTAACATCACACTATTTTATTAAGGGGGATATTGTTGAGAACAACACTCCATATCTTTGTGAATATTTTGATGTTCAAAAATACCATTATTTTTTATTCAAATGATTTTACCTTAAGTATATTTCAAGTAATTAATATTATTTATTTTTCTATTTTTTATATAATTTTTAAGCATTTTATGCCACATATAATATTTGAAAAAGTGTTCGGAAATCACCTTAGCGTGTTCTGGAAACATTGTTCATACTCTACGTGTTCGAAAATCACTTAAGCATGTTTTGAAAACACTGTTCATACTCTCCATGTTTGGAAAACACTTTAGCATGTTATGGACACACTATTCAAACCCTATGTTGAAGAGTGAAGTGTAAGAATGAAAACGGTCTCTTATGAGTTATCATAAAAGTACGGTTAAGCAACCATACATTATCAGAAATGTTTGGAAGAAGAACCAAACGTTTGGAAGGAACCTTACATTTGGGATATCATAAAAGTGAGGAATATTATGTTTGTTTCTCCAATGTATGGTTCATCAACATTACTTTTGTTAACAACCATAGGTTTTATCAAAATGTATGGATCATGTACGTTATATTTAGAAGTAGATAAATTTATGGATTATATACCATACATATTAATGTTTAAGAGAAAAGTATGGTTTATAAAACGTACGTTGTGAACCTTACATTGTGAACCATACACTGTGAACCATACGTTCAGGGAGTGTATGCTATGTAGTTCAACCATACTTTGGGCGTCAGATATTCAAACACAAATTTATTGAGTAACGGTCCTTATTCAGATTATCAGGATGATTTCAAGATAGATTGAAAGCCCAAATATAAATCACATATTTGAATTTTTCAAAGCTGTTTATTTTTTATTCAATGGATTGATTTATGAGGATCTTTTAATGGAAATGTTTAAGGGGAGTTATGACTCCTATGTTATTCAAATATTTGAATATCAAGATACTATACGAAACTTTTGTGGATCAAAATTTGAAAGGAAAATGATTTTATTTATTATATATATATATATATGTTATTTTGAATTACAGTGGAAACACTACAGATCACTGTGAAATAGATGAGAAGAATAGATTCTTGAGTTTTTCACTGCTATAGTTTACAGAGATATTCAAGATTAACAGATCTGCTCCTACCAAGCTCTATCAAACTCTGTTTTCTAATGAAGAAGAAACAACATTGAATATTTACTGATTTGGCATTGAATATCTTTTGTGAATCAACTGTTGTTAATATTGAGAATTATATTTCAAGATCTTCTAGAACCAGATCAACTCAGAACTCTTATACCTGAAGAACATTGTTTCTGAAGATGACGATCCATCAACTATCAATTGCATGTTATGGAAAATTGTGGAGAAAAATAGGAAATATTTGAACGAACAAATACTCTTTTACTTTGAGTGACTGGATTATCATACTAAGTTGTGTGTTAGGGTCCATGTATGTACTAAAATTCATTGTTTAGACTTAATGATGTAAAGGTATAAACTTCTTGCACTCAGTTGTTGAATGGCCTATTGATAAGAGGACCATATAGTGAAAATCACCAAGATAATGGTGTAAAGAGTTGGTGGAGTGGACTAGGGGCCTTCTATTCCCTGGAACTCTATACATCGTTCTTCCTTTTCTATTTATTCTGTACTGCTTAATCGTTCTGATAAAGTTAAATGGACAGATCATGATCTCGCGAAGAAATTTTATTACAGGCAGTTCACCCTCCCTCCTCTGTATATTTGGTATCACTCAAACCAACAATATGCTAACCCTTTATTATATTTCCATTGCCTATGTTATAAAGATAGTATTTTAGTAGGGTTTGTCAAATAATTGAACTTTCTAATAAATTTATTGTCGGAGATATTGAAGATCATTCATGAAATTAAAAAATTGTGCATCTAGTATACAATGAAAATAAATCATTATGATCTTTAGGAATATATTTGAAAAATAGATTGTATACTCATATATATTATATGCAATATCTATGTATGAATAGTAATGGTCGATAAACATGGTATCAGATGACTTGTTTTTCCATAATTAATGATTAGGATTAGGGAATGCTACTGAAAACTATATGGATAAGTATAAGAATATGATCGCATCATATTTTCCTATTGAGGAAGATATTTTTTGGTTTCCTAGAAATACATCACTATCATGATACTATAAGAACATGTGGTTTTAGAATAGATAAATTTAGCAATAATATCATTGAAAATAGTTTTTCATCTATAACTCAACCATCATCCTATTTCACGATGATTGTTTCTTTACTACACATATGGGTTGACAATCATGGGATATATTTATTTATTTATTTTCATTTCTATTTTGAATAATTATATTTAATATGAATAGATGTTCAACATGAATGAACTTTCTAAAACCAATATTCTCATATATTGAAACGAATGTTTCGGGGTTTAGATATCTGATAAATAATTTTTCATGATTGTGTGGTTTCCATATATGATTATTTTCCCCACTCTATAATTTTTGGTTTCATTAAATATAAAAAAACAAGATTAATTTATGTTAATACCAAATTTGGTGAACAATGGAATAATTTTCCTAATGAGAATCCATCATAATGGTATTTAGAATATGAATGTCTGTGATCTATCCATATCATCTATCACATTATAATTTTAAAAACATAAACATGGGTGTGTTTGAACATCACCTAATAATATAAGTGTTTATTTTTATGAAGACTATGGTGGGAAGAAAAATTAGTTTTATTCAAATCATGTTTGTGGGAAAAATCACGTTGAGAAATTTTTATGAGGAATAAGAAGATGTTTTATATGTGGAAAATAAGAGTATAGAAAAAGTGATTTCTAAGGAGAATAGAATTTTTTGATTGTGGGGTATGATATTCAACCATATGAAACATATATTGTACATTGTATTATGATTGGGGAACATGGTAATTATATAAATCAATTATATAATCCACGAGTTAACTCTTATACCATTGAAGTATTTATTCCCTGTCAATTAGTGAATTGGAATGATTGAAGTGTTTATGAATTTGAATTTAATAGTTATGTTCTATAATTATATTTATAAAGGGTATTCTAGTAATAAAAATTGTGAAACATCTAATGATATTTATGAAGTATTTTTTCTTTAAAAAATTACCATGTTTTATTTAATGTTATTGAAATCCATAAAATTGATTTAATGGTAATGTGATGATATGCTATATTATAAGCCGGATTTTAAGATATTAATGTATTTTTCAAATAAATGAGAAATTATTATTAAAAAATTAAATGGGATAGTATTAATGACCTTGTAATTTATTAGTTACATATTGAAATTTTAATTTATGTTATCTTTTTTGAAGTTCAAAAACATTTTGGATTTATGAAATTTATTTGAGGAACCATAATTTTATTATAAGAACAAGGGGATAGTTAATTTTTGGAATTCTGTATGATTTCTATGTGGTGTTATGGTATTAAATTTTTTTAACCTATTTCATGATAATATACAATTAATGTATTCACATATTTGGAATGTGTCATTAAGATCTACTTTATGTTACTTGGGAGAGTAATAATATGTTTATTCTATAAATTTAGGGACATTATTTTCAAATTTTGGGATCTTAAAATTCAGTAGGAAAATTTTTGATGGGTTTGAAGGTTAATAATTTTTTCTATTGTTTAATTTGAATTTTGGCTGTTATTGTTAATGATTTTATTATTACTGTAAGATTTAATAAAATTGGATAACATGATATATTCATTTTGGATATGGAAAATATTTTGATATAAAAGGAATGAATTGTTATTATTTCATGGATCTTATGATCCACTAAATCAAAATCTTATTGAATTATGAATGAAAAATTCATCCAAAAATTTTATTTATTGGAGTAAAAGATCACATGGAAATTTATTAAACAACAACAAAACGTGGAAATTATTCATATGAAATAGAAATAAACCAATTGAGTATATTTTCACATGATATTTTTAATGATAGATAATTAATCCATCATATTTAGGGAAAATATCACGAAATTAAAAATTTATTCTTTTATATTCATTTAGGATGAATTAATGATAATTTGACCTCAAACATGTGTATGGTAATGTGGAAATTTTCATTTTAATAACAATTTTTTCTGCCACTCTCAATTAATACATGGATAGTATCTTTCTCATCTATGCTCATATTTTAACTTACCACTAATGTTACCCTTATTTTGGAACATGATTATTTTATATTTAAGATTACATTTATGATTTAATCATTCCTTTTAAAAGGATGTTTTATTATTCCTTTATATGATAGGGGTTTTCAATAAAAGTATTTTCAACTACTGATCCTTGGATGACTGGGATAAAATTATGAGGGAATATTTTATTTTTTTTGGTAGAATGTTCAACATCCTTATTTTTCAATATATTTCTCTATAAAAAATTATTTCTATGATATTTTATGTTACATAAAACATCTACTATAAAAAACCACAATATACTATAAAAATATTATTACATAAACATGAATATTATGAAAAACCCAATAAAAATTGTGGTATTTAATTGAATAATCACATTAAAAATATATATATTGTTTAAGATGAATTAATCCTATTTATAATCAAGGTCTCAATTTTCAGTAATGTATTTAGATGTTTCAAAATAAAAATTTTCTAAAAAAAATTATCACCATTTCTGATTATTTTTTATAATTATTTTATAACAATTCTTTAGATTTTATTTATTGAAAATGATAAAATTTTTAAATTCATAATTTCAATATTATCTAAGGATAAAATATTGTGATCTTTTTTATTGGAATTATTTTTGAGTGATATGTGAAAAATTTCTATTTATTAAAAACTATAATATATTTTCTTAAAATAATGTAATTTTAAATTTAAATTATATTTTGAATATAGTTCTAAATTAAAATAATATCTATCTGAATAAAAATCTACATTATTTCATATGACTAAAAATTATATTTTACTTTGATATAAGTTTACTTTTAATCTTAAAAACTTATTCATTAAGCTGTTTTAAGTTCATAATGTTTTTTATCCATTAATTATAATATACAATAAAGTAAAATTATTTAAATTATATATATATATATATTATATATAAATTTAAAATAGTATATTTATGATTAATGTTGATAGAGAAAATTTAAGATATATGTTTCTTTAAAAAATACATTTTCTTGGAAAAAACTATTTTTATAACTCTTTACAGGTTAAATTTCAAATTATATTATACAATTTATGTAAATTAATTTTGATAAAACAGATTCCATATCTAAAGTAAAAAAAATTTGTATAATTTAATTGGGAAACATAATTATTTCATTATAAATATTGACCTTAGTAAATAGTTTTCACCCCAGGAAAATATTTAAATTTGGGTTAAACCCATGAGTAAAAATTTAAAGGAACCATAAAACAATACAATATCATATTGGATGATTGATTTTATTACAATTATATATTTAATTAGACAAATAAATTACTCTAGATAATTATTTTGAATTTGGGAATCCATGAATGGATTTTTTTTTAAATAAGTTATCATTTATTCAATTTTAAATCTATCTTTGGGACTTTTTATTTAATTAAAATTTTAAAAGATTCCCATAATTTGGTTACTTAATCAGAAGCCTATAAACATGTATTATTTTTTAGTAGATAAAATAATTCATTGTATTTAATTTCATACATTATTTCATAATAAAAATATATTTACTCTATAATCCGTTTTCTTCTAAAAATAAAATTTTCATGATTTTTTTCATATATTAAAAGTGATTTATAACAAAAATAAAAATTAAATCTAAAAATTAGATTCAAATATATGAATTAGGATTTCTAAATTTGGTATTAAAGTCCAATTATTTTTTCATATAATTACGTAGTCATGATAAAAAAAGATAACTCATCATGATTAAGGTTAAAATTGGTTTAAAGTTTATTAACTAAAATTAGATGCCTAAAATTTATCAAAAACACTCCGAAATTTGATTGGTTATGTTTATATATTCCCTATAACATATTATATTTGAGTTTGGAGTTCCATTTGGAGACATTAAAATTTTATGATATATGTATTGTTATTATTATTTAATTATTAATATATTTCCAATTCTTCTCTTTATATCACCTATAAGTATATACCTTCTCTCATCTCTTCCTCTCACATTTGAGAATTCTAGCTCATCCTTTACTAGAGATAATACATTCAAAAAACCCCCCCAAACATTATTCATCTCTTGTTCATTCCTAAAAACCATTCTTTCATGGCTTAATGTGTAAGGAAAATGATGTTTCTACATAGAGAGGATGTTTTATCACATACAAGGAAATATCAGAAAAGTTTTTACAAGATTTACCATTTCAATTTTATTTATTTGAGACACATAATATATTCAAAACTTGATTCTATACTGATTCATATATATTTCCTATGATTTTTTTTATTATTATTCTTCTCAAAAAAATTATGGTGA
This sequence comes from Viscum album, assembly GCA_963277665.1. NCBI lineage: Eukaryota > Viridiplantae > Streptophyta > Magnoliopsida > Santalales > Viscaceae > Viscum > Viscum album. The sequence continues at coordinate 916,360,472 of OY728150.1, forward strand.
TTTAGATAGCCATCTAAGTTTAACCCTTTCATTGGGATTTGATTCAAGATTTACCTAAGTGTTAATGGATCAATGTTTGAATCCAATTTTAATCTAGGTTTTTTATTCTTAAAGTTTCATTGATCAAATTATATAACAATTATCTAAATAATAAACTCTATTGTATTTTCCTTTTTTTACTCATTGAATTTTCATGTAATTATTCCATTAACCACCAATTAGTACTAAAAAAGATTTTAAAATTTTTTTAATGAAAACATTATTCTATTTCTTCATTAGTTTGGAATTAATTTATTCCATTCCAATGTTTTAATTGAAATGTATTGAATAATTCTTTTAATATTTGTATATAATTATTTAAAATTCATTTTTATCTTTTTTGGAATTTTTGCATAATTTTTTAAAAGGGATCTTCTTTTCATTTTCTAAGTGAGGTACTTATGACTTTTTTATCAAAAAAGTGAAAAGAATCTGTATTTTTTACATTCTTTACATGAACAGAGTTTATCGGCTTCCTGACTAATCATTTCATAGAAGTAGTCTTTACATGTTTCCAATGTTATTTTGAAATGAAATGTCATGATTAATATTTTAGAAATTATAATATTTTAAATAATTTTTATAAAGATAAAATTGTACTTTTCCTCATGAAATGATCAAAATACCTTTTATCAAAAAAAATTATCTATGATAATATCATTAAATTTCACTTATAATTTATTAGGGATATGACCCAGGGATACCTCCCTTATTCATTCTCTTTATTTTTTACTATTATAATGAATTTATTTTAATAAAAAACAAGTTTATTTTCCATGAGTTATTCTATGATGTAATATCAGAATTAATATGAATCTAATACTCTTTTAATAAGATATGATGTAGTGAATATTGATTCATTATGTGAATCAAATATGTATAGTTTTAATTTTTTTAGGAGGGACAATAATTATCTTTCAATCCACATCATTTGGAAAAAATGTTTATCTCTTGAGATAATAATTACTATAATGGGGATTCCTAGATCGCTAATGGACTCTGTCCACTGTGATAGTCTTGGGAGTGAACCATTACTATAGAATGTTGGGTGAACCAGATCCACTAACATAGTATTGAGAGTGAACATTGGCTATTGAACGGGGAGTGAACCCACTTTACTATGATATTATTAGTAGTGAGCCATGACTACTTCAGAAATGATTTTTTATGATTATGTTTATTCCATAAACATATGTCTTATTCCAATTTTATTCTCTCATTGGATTGTTCCTGTGATAAATTTTTGTTTCATGTCTTATCAACATCCATCATTTATTCCCTAACTTGTGATTATGATCAATTATATACCATCCTTGGTTTTCCAATGATAGAATCATATTTGAAAACCCTTAATATCATGTTATTCTTAACTGACCTTTATTTATCTCCCTTGTTTACCATTATAATGAAATTTATCTCATGGTTTCTTATGTATTCTTCCCCTGGGTGATAAGAAAAGGTTATATATTGGGTACGATTATGAATATTTTTTGGTGGGTAGATATTTTATTAGAGATATTGAATATATTTTTTGAAATAAGTAGATTGTTCATCTACAGTCCACATATACTAAAATTTTACTATCCTTGGGAATGTATTTGTAAAATATGTTGGATCATCATATATTATAATGTAATATATTTTGATGATAGTTTTGGTCACTATAAATTTTCACTATTTTAATATGGAAATCCTCATGAATAGAGATAATACACTCTAAAAAAAGAATATGAATTGTAAATGAATAGTAAAACAATTTAATACCAAAATTCATATATAAAATGAATTCAATTATGGTACAAAATTAATTGTAAAAACACTTTGGATGGATAAATTAATCATGGTTTTAATATGAAAAAGTGTACAACCTATTTTGTAAGATCTCTAATTCATTAAATACGTAAAAAATATTTTATTGATGGAATGTTTATCCTGATTCTAGGATTTTGAATGATTCCTAGATGATTAAAATTTTCATAAAATTTTTTATTTATTAAATCAATATTATCAATTACCATTTATAAAAATGTTGATTTCGTATAAATAGAGTTTTTTATTGCAATTAATACTCTGTGGTTTAGTCTAATGTAGTTTCTATTATATATATGTGTCATATTCTCTTAAAGGGTTTTAGGTCATAGTCTAACTCAATACTAGGATTCTATTTTTACTCCCCATCCCTCTATAATTCACCTCATTCACATAATAATGGGGTGACATCCCTCAATAATGATGGGGATTATAATGAAGAGGGGATGATAAAAAATAAATCAAGAAGAAGTGGTGATTGTTGTGTCTTAAAAAAATTTAAGGGTAAATAAAATACTCCTAAACATTTGAAAAAAGATTTTAATGATTATTTAAGGATTTATATTGTAGGAATCAATTTTGGTAATGAAAAATTAGGTACTAAAAACCATAAAACACTTCACAGTTCACCGCTTCTCATGGAGGTCTGTAGTGTAATGACCCATATTTTTTAATTATTTTTGTATCCTAATTTTGTGTTTTTTTTTATTTTATGCTAAACAAAATTATATCCCTTAATTAATGAATTGGGTATCATTAAAATGAGGCCATTGGGTTTTGACTATTATATTACTGTTGGTCAATATGACAATTATAAAATATAATCTTAATTTTGTGTTTTTTATAAATATGGTTATTTGGTTAATTAATACAGAAAGAAGATTTAATGGCCTCATCCAGTAGACTCGAGCCATATGAATCCCATCTTTTAGAACTTCAGAAGGAGGTAGCATCATGTGGCTTTACTCTGGACCAATATCAAGCCGAACTTCAACATATGAATCTTGAACGAAATCACCTAAGAGAGGAGCTCAAGATGATAAAAATCACCCCTCCTGTAATGTTGTCCAAGCCACCCCGTGATTCTATCACCGTAGCACAACTTACACATAGGTCATATGCTGGTGTTATATGGGCTATGTAACTAGACCATAGCTACTTTGTCTAATCCTTTCATATAAATAATATTGTTATTTCATATTATGGAAAAGTATATGAAATTCAAATATCTTGTATAGGATGTGTATTATTGATGAATTTAGGAAAAAATGGGTATTTTAAAATATTTTTTTATTCTTTAAATAATTAATAATATGAAATGATTTTCAAAAAATGGTCTTCTACAGTTGTGATCAGTGAGAAATTTAGAGTCTAAAAAGATCAACTTGGTTTTTAGTAAATAGTAATGTATGAATTGTAACATACCAATATGAATTGTAAGGAATAGTAAATTTATAAAAAAAAAATAGAAACTTCACCCATGAATGTATAAATACATTTTGGACATCTTAAAAGTGAAAAAATGATTATAGTTTAAGTTTTGGTATTTTTTTATGTCATAAATATTTTATTTACAATTTCATAATTAATTTAATAATTTAAATGGAAATGTATTTTAGTAAAATTTGATCATAAATTGTTACTTTATTGACTTGTAGTTATACTATAATTTTATGGGACCCTAATTATTTTTTTTATGGTGTTACAAAATGAGTTTTAGTTTCAAAGTTTTATTTTTGGAATAAATAATGATTTTAGGTTAGTGTGAATTTTGGTAATTTTTCTGAAATAGTTGATTTTTAGTTGAATAGGTAAAATGTAGATTGGAGATTTGGGTGTTTAATGACATCATTAATGATGTAATAATGTTTTATGTTTTCTGGTCGACTTAATAATAGTGTTATATGCTATGAGGTGTTCCATGTGGACAATACCATGGGAAATTGACATGGTCAGCCCATGGTTTTTCAAATACCACCGATGTGGTGTCCCTTGAAAATTAATAATTTCTTCACTCACTTTTTCTATAAATACCAAGCCATTTCCCTTATTCATTTCATTCCAAAATCATACTCAATGAAGTTTTGGTCTCCTTACCTCACAAGGAGCCCTACCAAGGTGCCCTTAAGCCTATCAAGGTCCCAACCATCATGATTTCATGGTTACTCTTTAAGGTAAGTGATCCTTTCTCCCACTTCTTTTATGTCATGACTTCCTTTATTTTATGTCTTCTAATTTCCATCAATTTATGTAGAGGGTAAGTTCATATATGTTATCATTACTGTCTGTTTTATTTCTAATTGTTGAGATACCCTTTCCACTATGATGAAGCTCACATTTTTATATATTTTATACTTTAAATCATTTTTTATAATCACACCATCATTTTATTGGATGCGAAATTGTCACCTTTTTATGTTTTAGTGTTATTTTTTTCCTAAATGTAAAAAATTTCCTAATTCTGGATTTTAGATAGATTTTTACATCAAGGGTATTTTAGTCATTTCATGGAAAATATATGTCCATGTTGTGTGTTTAAATTGTTTTTCAAATCCAGATTTTATTTCCTTTAACTTTGTCTTCTGGACTAGGAGCTTATTTGGCCATCTAAAGGGCCTAACAATTCATTGAAGATAGATATTTTTCAGGGTGGACCATGTGGACCCCAGCACTATAATGGAACTCAAAATCGGCCTACACATATCAAAATGAGGTTTTTCCACCTGGGATAGCATGAGTACAAATATGTATGGATCTACAATAAATTTGGTTGAGGTTTGAAGTCATTAAGGCAGCCATTAAACGACATACTTTTGGAGGAACCTTCCGGGACGATTCATCTAGAAACAAAAACCTCCAAAGAAAATATCATAACTCCTCCATCCTGTGTCAAATGGAGCTGAAATGTTTTGGGTGAATGGACCACACATTATTTTACTACATTTATGAAGGGTTCCATGTGTGAAGCATCCAATTAATGGGTCAAAAATGCAATAACATGAGGAGGACATAAATATGCCTATAAAAAGAGGGGAGCTCCCTCCATCCGAAAATCATTCCAATCCATCCAAAAAACCATTTGGGGCACTATGGAGAGGATTCCAAGGGACATTTAGATTTTTCTTATTTCTTTATTTTCTTTTTATTTTAGTTTTCATTTATATTGTAATACATTTATCTTTTTTATATTAAAGTGTGTCCCTTTCTTCTTCCACCCATTTTCTCTTCCCATATCAATCTCATTTTCCCTCCTCTATCTTTCCATAATGATCTCTATTCACTTCACCATGGAATGTGACTAACTCGAGGCTTGGGACCGGGGGAGGTTTAACATTTTATTTTATTATTGAAATTCAATTTTATATGATTTAAATTTATTTGTGGTGGAGATAGGAATATTGCACGGGTGCGGTGATCGTCCACCACGACACTATTTCCAAATCCATTTCATTTCATTGATTAAACATTTTTCCTCTCTTCCATTAGGCAAAGCCTTCATACAGTGGAGTTTTGGATGTTATAAGAGATGAAATTGTATATGGTGCAGCTGGGTCTTGTAGGAATAACATTCTCGATTGAGGTGTTACCCTACTTGATTACTAGAGGAGGGTTGGTTTGGTGTGTCGGTCGCATGATAAAATCACACACTTAATAAATAATCGGAACGTAATTCATTAATGAGGTTTCATTAAATTAATTATCTAATTGAATTTAAAAAATAAATAAATAATGAATGAACTTGTGTTATCCAACCTTAAGACCAAGACCTTTCTTCCCTAATTTCATTCTGTCAGCATTTGCATCTACATTTAGAAATAATGTTTGCATTACATTGTTTTAATTAAATGATTTCCAAAACACTCAAAAAAAATTATTTTCATTAATTATTAAAAAAGCAAAAAGAATATTATTAGGTGGAAAAGAATAATTGATTGAACTGAATTCAATACTCCTCAAATGAGACAACCCTGGTCAGCCACTATGCTGCATAGGAAAAGAAATATGCTTTTGCCACTCCCTACGATAGGCGTGTGTCAAAACTTGTGACATTTCTAGGGAGCTAAGTAGTTATTTCGATCACTTTTTTAAAATTCACTTTTTTTAAATATTATTTTTTCATTAAGAAAAATATTTTAAAAAAATCATTTTCCCATGATGTATTAATATTAAAAATTTTATTTATGGGAAGTTCAATCACAGATGCAATATCAAGAACCAGAAATTGATTATCGTGATCTAAATTACCTGGTATAAACGATTAGTAATAATCTAGATGATTTGGGAAGGAAAATACAATGGGAATTTGACTATGTTCGTGCAATGATGGAGCAACCCGACCCTGAGCCGGAGAAAAAAAAGAGATAGTGGTGGAAGAAATTTCACCACTCATCATTGAAGAACCAGAGGAGGTAAATGTCGGCATACCTGAAGACTCATTCATCCTCACTCATCCAATTCTACCCGAGATTGATGAAAATGAGGATGAAATTCCTGTTGATCCAAATGTGGGAGATCAGTAAGAATTGGGTAAATTCTGGAATAAATGTGAGGATCTTCTTGATCTCCCTAAGCCTTGAAAAGAAGAATATCCATCACCACTTAAATAAGTCCCCACCCAATTTTTGGAATTTGAAGTAAAGTTGGAGGATACTAACTACCTACCTCTATCTAGTGATAATAAACTCCAATAAGCACTTTCAACTGAATAAGTGATTGAACCAGAACCATCTCAGGGAGATGATCCTTCTATAAACTCTACCTTTTCTGATTTCTTGGAATCCGATATGAGAATCATACATTATAATTTTGAATTCACAAATTTGTTCAATCCTTACATTGCCTTAAAAGAATATGAAAATTAATATACCCCTATTGAGGAACACTTTATGCTCCAAACAGACTATGACGATTTATTAGAGGGAGTACAAGAAGAGAAGAAGAAGGTTGCACAAGTAGCAAACAATGAAGAGGATTCTCCAAACATCATCATACCCCCTCCATGCAAGCTGTACTAAATTGTGAAGGGGGTGGATTTGGTATACACATTCCATCGATTCCTCATCAATAAAGACAAGGAACAGCAAGCTGGGAAGAGACACATGTGGTGGTTTTAATAAAAGAAGCTTCATCCAACAACAGATTATAGATAAAAGCTGGTACTACCCTCTAGAGGTAGTAAAAGATGTCAGGGCCAGCATGGGGGATCATACCAAGATTTATCCTTTACTTTATTTATAGTAGCTTAATTTTCAATATTAGGAATTTAGATTTCTAATTTAGTGTTAATAATTAGTCTAGCTTGTGGCCCCATCCATCTTTTCAATTGAGCTTAAATTAAACGATCCTTATAATTAATTGAGTAATTTTTCTTTTGAATGATCATGAAGGCAGAGGGATCCATGAGAATTAAAAGAAGAAAAAAAATATTTATTTAAAAATGGAGTTCACTTTTTATGATTATCATTTAAGATCCTTTTATTTTTCGGTCCAAAACATATATTGAGATTTAATGAAAATTTGTATCACTTTTCACACATCAATTTATTTTGAAAGTGTTGAAATGATTTTTAAAATAATTGATTTTAAATGAATGTTGATATGAATTATTTTTCCTTGAAATGGATTTTCAAGAATTTTTTAGTTTGACTAATTTTTGAACTCCATTCCAATGAAACACTGAATCAATATATTTTCCAATCCATTGAGGTATTCTAAGTCACTTGTACATATTATTCCTAATACCCACACTTTCTTGAGGGAAAACCGAATTTTCTATGAGAACCATATTTTGTGAATAATTCCCTTTTGAATATTTGGATTTCATGGAATATATTTGAAATGATTGAGGAATATCTTTGGATTGCCACATTTTATCTTGAGACCCACATTTACATTTATCATTCGTATGCCCTTAGATTCTGAGAATTTCCTTATATGTTTAAGCCACATTACAAACCATTTTTTCCTTACCTACCCTCACTTTTAGTATTTTTCATGGTTATTTAAAGTTTAAGTGTGGGGGGAAGGACCATTCGTGTGTGTTCATTGAGATGTGTATCATATTTGCGTGGTTCTAGGTGTGTCTAAATAATTTGGGCAGTGGAAAATAAGATAATTGTGCATGTTCCATCATTTCATAGCGCATTATTTGTTTCATCCATTTCTCCTTTAAAAAAAGATAAAAATGGACATGATCTTGAATTCTTCATTGTAAATTCTTTTATGACTCATGTACCTCTCAAAAATCAAGGGCATGATTTTTCATTCATTCAATTTATTCAATTTTCATCTCATCCACGATGAAAAAAAAGAAAAAAAAGAAAAAAAAGTTATTCCTTTCTGTATCTTTGAAAAAAAGGGAGAACTAGAATGATATCATTCATTATAATCACTCCATGTCTCATGTACCATGTCATAAGAGGGTTGGGGCTGTTTTTCATGTTTTCAAGCACGATTGAGAGAGAAATTTTCTGTGTTTTCCCTTGATTTAATCATGCATTTTACGTACAAGTCCAACCTCCTCTTTCTAGCCTGAATCTTTTTTTCAATAATTTTCCCACCAACCCTAATCCTTAGAATCATTTGAACCATTAATTAAATACATCATGAATGAATTCATTTTCACTTTCATGCTACGGAGAAATATAAATTTTGACAGGACTACGGTGATACATACAATTTAAAAGTATGAGCATAACTCTAGAATCAATTTCTCTTGAGTGAAGAATGACAAAAAATTCAATGTGAGGTAGGTTGTGATTGAGCCATGGATTGAATTATGAGTTTGAACAAATTTTAATGATTGAAATGAAAATGAGAGAAATTTTTTTATATTTGATACATGATGGACCTATATTTTGGATAAGATCGTTGATTTTTTCAAATTTTTTATTGTTGTTTGGATGTTTATTTGAATATATGATGATTTCCAAGGAGTGAAATGTTTAAGTGTGGGGTATTGATGAAGCTCATATTTTCATAAATTTAATACTTTAAATCATTGTTTATAATCAAAACATTGTGTTATTGGATGGGTAATTGTCACGTTTTTAGTTTTTAGAGTCATTTTGATCCTAAATGAGAAAATCTCCTAATTCTAGATTTTAGATAGATTTTTAAATCAAGGGAAATTTAGTCATTTAATGTAAAATATATATCCACATTTGGTGATTAATTTTTTTTTGAATCCAAATTTTATTTCCTTCAACTTTGTCTTCTAGACCATGAGATTATTCGGCAATCTAAAGGGAATTAAAATTAATTAAAGCTGGAAAAATTTCCAGGTGGGCAGAGTAGACCCCACCACTGTTACAGAACACAAAATCCGCCTACACATATCAAAATGAGGTGTTTCTACCTGGGATTTTATGAGGCCAGATATGGCCAGATCTAAAATAAATTTGGGGGAGGTTTGAAGTCATTAAAGCAGCCATGGAACGACATGTTTTTGGAGGAACCTTCTGGGATACTTCATATATAAATAGAAACCTCAAATGAAAAATTCATACCTCCTTCATCTGATGTCCAATGGTGATGAAATTTTTAGGGTGAACTACTAACGCATTATTGTAAAACCTTAATGAAGTGATCCTTGCGTGAAGCGCCAATTAATGGTTCACAAATGCAACAACATTCAGTGGACATAAATCTGCCTATAAAAAGAGGGGAGCTCCCTACCTTAGAAAATCATTCCAATCCATCCAAAAACCATTCAGGGCACCAAGGAGATGAAGCCAAGGGCCATTTATATTTTTCATATTTCTTTATTTTATTTTTATTTTAGTTTTCATTTCCATTGTAATAAATTTATTTTTTTTATATTAATGTGTTTTCCTTTCTTCTTCCACCCATTTTCTCTTCCAATATCAATTTCATTTTCTCTCTTCCATCATTCCATTGTGATATCTACGCACTTTGCCATGGGAAGTGAGTAACTCGAGGCATGGGCCCGGGGGAGGTTTCACGGTGTTCTTTGTTATTGCACTTCAATTTTAAATGTTTTAAATTTATTTGTGGTTAAGACGGGAATATTGCAAGGGTGCGGCTGTCATCCACCATGAAAATATTTCCAAATCCATTTATTTTCATTGATTAATCATGTTACCTCTATTTAATTAGGAAAACCCTTCATACGGTGGAGTTGGGGTTGTTATAAGGGATGAAATAGAATACGGTGGAGTCGGGTCTTATAGGAATAACATTCTTGGTTGAGGTGTTACCCTACATGGTTACTGGAGGAGGTTTGGTATGGTGTTCCAGATGCGTGCTAAAATCACACACTAAATAAATCAAAGGAAATTAATTCATTAATGAGGGTTTTAAAAATAATTATCAAATTGAATTTAAACAATAAATAAATAATGAATGAACTCATGTTATCAACCCCTAGGACAAAGACATTTCTTCCATAGTTCATTCTGTATGAATTTTCATCTACATTTAGAATTAATTTTTTCATTACATTATTTTAATTTCATGTTTTCCAAAACACTAAAAAAACATTATTTTCATTAATTATTAAAAAACCAAAAATAATTAGATTCAGTGAACAAGAATAAGTGATTGAACTGACATCAATGCTCCTTATGTTAGATAAACCTAGTCATCCACTGTTCTATATTAGAAAAATAAATTTTCTTTTTCCATTTCCTACGATAGGCGTGCATCACGCTCTCATCAATTTGTTTTCTGGATTTTTAATCTATACTGTTAGGATACCAAATTTCTTCTAAAAGAAATCACATCTTCTCTTTTTTCATGTTTCTTTTTCATGTGGTATGTCATTAAAATATCAATACCATGATCTTATTCAATACCCATACTATATTATGAATTATTTTTGAGTGACTGTCCCTTGTACTCTTTATTTTTATTGTTTTCTAAAACCAAGTTATATAGCTGCTATGTTGTAGAAATTTCATCTCAAAATTTCTATCTCTTTCTCTTATGAAATTCTATTGTTTATTTATGTGAATACCCAAACCTATTTCATTTCAATGGGTGTTTATAAATATATAAAAATTATTTATTTTATTCGATAAATTACATACATATAACCCTTACTCACTTTCCATGGGTTAAAAATGACATAGTGATCTTATTTTTAAGAACTTTTAAAATGTCATGATTTTGAGATGATGCCCATTTATTTCATTCTCTATGGGTTATTTATGAAATGTTTCATTATGATATATGTGAATCACATGAAAATAAAGAAATATTAATAGTGCACCCTGATATTGATCCATTGAAATGGGTAAAGAATTAATCTCTATAGATGAAAAGTTTTATGATACCTTGGTAAATAACATTGGTAATTTTTATGACACCATGGAGATGGACCTTTGTGATGTGTTCATGAAGGTCTAAAAGAAATGTTATAGCCACATATTCATGTTATGATTAACGTTTTTATAATTATTATATTACCAATTCTACCATTGCTCATGCCTTTATGACTTTTATCATGTTCTTATTAATATTTCTCAAGATCACATGTCAACTGTTTCACTTGTTTTCCTTACTAAGCCTTCTTCTCACCCTTTCCATTAATTTATGTCTCCAAGATATGAGATGTTGTAGTTGTATATAGGATGAACCTATGATGAATCCTTATGAGTGGTTTAGGAGAATTTTTTATTTTATTTTCATGTATTATGTTCCAGATTTCCAAGACACTAGACTTTAAAGATCCTCTGTTTGTAGAATGTAATGAAAAGTTATGTAATAAAAGGGAGGGATTCCATAGCTGGTATCAAAGGAATGTTTAGTTATTTATGGAAATTAGGATTTTAATACATTAGGAAGAATCCTATAGAAATGTTTAAATATAGGAAAACTTCCTGGTATTTTGGTGAGTATTGAGTATGGGGTTTATCTTTAAAATACATCCTTGTCTAAATACGAGCAGGTGGATGCGGCTCTATCAAAGATGTACCTAGAAGTGAAAAATCTAACAAGGAGTTTTGGGCATGACTTGGGGTATCCTGGTACCTGACAATGGGCCTTGTTGCACTCTTGGTTATGACACTCTGAGGGGATATGTTTGGTTAATCATTTGCTTTTTATGAATCATAATGAAGGATTTATAGAGAAATGTAATTGTTTAATAAAGTTTTAATACATAAATTCATTATAGTTAAAAGATTTGTAAATGAAATAATTTTCTCATTAAGGTTTTATTCTTTTACAAATGGTGGGAAATAGGAGGAACCATGAAAATGGTGACCTCAATGGGTCATGCGCTGACGGCCCTCCGATGGAAGCCGGAATAGAAGCATTAATTAAAATGATGAACCATGTGACTCTCGTTATGACAAATAACTTGAATAAGATGAGAGACTGATCTCACCGGGAAGGGAAAAGTATTTTGTTGATTCCTTTATGCGTCAATGACTACCAACCTTTAGTGGATCGACTGACCCATTTATTGCTGAGCGGTGGATTAGCTCTGTCAAAAAGATCTTTTCTATGCTCTACTGTTCAAAGCAAGAGAAGGTCACCCTGGAAGTCTATCACTTATAATGATAAGATAATCGGTGGAGGGATATGATTAAAAACATGAGGCAATGTTTGGAGGTTGAATCTATGAAGTTGGAAGAGTTCAGATAGATCTTCTTCAGTAAGTATTTCCCTTGTTCCATGAGAATAAGAATGGAGAAGGAGTTTCTCGAGCTGAAGCAGAAGAAGAATGAATCTGTGGGAATATATGAGATAAACATAACAAGGATTTCATGTTACACCTTTAGCTTTTTCGTGGATTCAAATGGCAATGTAGATAGATTATTCGGTGGACTGAGACCTCATATGGGGAAAATCTGGCAAACTGATATTATGACAGTTATGAGGAGATTGTGTTAAGTGAAATGAAAGTTAAACTGGTGTATAGTGAGACATAGTGGTCTCATAAATCCAATGAAAAAAATAGATCAATAGAGCCAATATTATGGAGGATATTTGATCAAGGAAGAGTAGGAAATAATGTGCAACATCCCACGTGTAAAAAATGTGGGAAGAAGCATTTGGGGAACTGCCTGCTCGGGAGCAGGAAGTGCTATAGGTGTGGCAGAGATGGCCATATTTTGAGTAATTGTCATAGTGAGGAGAAACCTGAACTTCCAAACACTAATGACAAGGAGAAGATGGTGAAGGCCCTACCTGATGCCTTGTGCTTTATGTGTGGACAACTTTGGCACTTTACCAATCATTGTCCAAATCAGTGGGAAGTAGAGGGGAACCACCATCAGCCTCAGTAAAGGCCAAGGGAGAAATGTCATTATTTTGATATCACAACAGCTGAAGTTGAAGCTCCAAATTATGTGTTTGTAGGTACTCGTATTGTTCTCTCAAGGCTATCAAGTGCATTGTTTGATTCTTGTTCTAAGAATTCCTTTATTTCCTCCAAGTTCGCAATGAATTTAGAATCAACCCTCAACTTGCTAAAAGTAGAATTATCAGTCAAGACTCCTGGAGGGATTATTCAATAATCGGCAGTGTTTAGAAACTCTAGTATTTAATTTTTTGAGCACAATATTATCACAAATATAGTAGTCATTCCCATGCTGGAATTCAGCATTATACTAGGGATGGACTAACTCTCAAAGAATAATGCTAAGATTCAATACAAAAGTAAGGTATTCTTAGTAGTATTGAATAGAAAACCTACAGTTATCATCAATGGAGATATATATCAACATGATATTTATCTAGAAGAACCTCATATATCCATATTTATGGAATTGATTAGTGAAGAGGAAGAAAGAAACAAGAGTTTGAAGATAGAAAATGTCCCCAACTTAAAAGAATACGTAGATGTATTTCCTGAGGAGTTCCCTGGACCTCCCCCAGAAAGATAGGTATAGTTCTTTTTTGAACTCATACTTGGATCTCATCCAATATCAAAGACCCCATATAGGATGGAAAATGTGGAGCTAGAATAATTAAAGAAACAACTCCAAGATCCTTTGGGGGAAGGGGTTTATCCGACCGATTATATCTCCTTGGGGAGCACCTGTTCTCTTTGTGAAGAAGAAGGACAGATCGATTCTGTTATGAATTGATTAAAGAGAACTGAATGGGATCATAGTAAAGAACAAATACCCTCTTCCAAGAATTGATGACTTATCTAACCAACTTTTTGGGGCTCAATTCTTCTCTAATATTGATCATCGATCTAGTTGTTGTCAACTGAGGGTGAAGAAAGAAGATATTCAAAAAACTGCCTTCTGATCAAGATATGATCATGATGAGTTTTTTTTTATGCCTTTTGGACTAACTAAATCACCTATTATATTTAGGGATTTGACGAATAGAGTCTTTAAACACTACCTTGATAAATTTGTGGTAGTTTTTATTGATGATATTCTGAGATATTCCAAAAGTCGTGAGGAGCATGATGATCATCAAAGGGTTATTTTGAAAACACTATGGAAGGAAAGGCTTTTTGGAAAGTTTAGTAAATTTGAATTCTGGTTACAACCGGATTCTTTCTAGGGGAACATTTTTATCAAAGAAGGAATCACAGTTGACCCCGCAAAGACAAAAGTTGTAGAGGAGTGGCCTCATCCTACAAAAATAACTGAGATTCAGAGTTTCCTTGGATTAGTGGGATATTATAGAGGGTTTGTGAAACACAGTTCATGAATTTCTAATCCATTAACCAAGTTAACTCTAAAATGGGCCATGTTCATTTGGGAAAAGGAGTGTGAGGAAATTTTCCTAGAGCTGAACAAGATATTTGTTACTACACCTATGTTAACTCTGCTGTCAAGTAGAGAAGGATTTTTTATTTTTAGTGATGCATCTCTGAACGGGATTGGGTGCATCCTCAAGAAAAACGAAAAGGTCATTGCTTATGTATCTTTATAGTTGAAGACTCAAGAGAAGAAATATCTCACGCATGATCTGGAGTTGGTTGCAGTCGTTTTTGCTCAGATGATATGGAGGAACAATATTTAGGGAGAGAAATGTGATATATACACACACCATCATGTTTGAAGTATATTTTCACACAAAAGGAATTGAACTTGAGATAAAGGAGATGGTTGGAACTTCTTAAAGACTATGATTGTTCGATTCCTTATCATCCAGGAAGAGTAAACAAAGTCACTTATGCATTAAGTAGGAAAGACCAGGTTGTTGTTTCCATTATGAGGATTAAAAGAGATCCTTCAATCAATGACCTAGTAAAACTAGATATGGGAATTTTAAAGGAAGGGACATCATAAACCCTAACCCAAATGATTTCTCAACCATCACAACTAGAGTAGATCAATAAATCTCTAAAATAATATACTTTGTTACAGAAGACGTTTGAATCTGTGAAGGATGGGAAGTTTCCTGAGTTCAATAATGATCAAGAAGGTGTATTGAAATTTTGTACAAGAATATGTGTTCCATCTATTCTAGAAATAAAGAAGGAGCTTATGGATGAAGCTCATAGCTCGAATTTATATATACGTCCTAGTAGCATAAAAATCAATAGGGACATTCATGATCATTATTGGTGGGATAATATGAAAGGGAAGACTGTTGTCTACACTTTAAGGTGCATAGTATGTCATAAAGTGAAGGCAGAGTGACAACTTCCTAAAGGGGTATTACAACCACTACTCATACCAGTATGTAAGTGGGAAAATATCACTATGGAATTTGTCACTGGTCTCCCAAGAACATCTAATGAAAAAATGTAATAGGGGTTATGGCGAACCATCTCACCAAGACTGCCCATTTAATCTCTATTCGGTAAGATTTCTCTCTTGATCAACTTGCTAGGATTAATGTGAAGAAAGTGGTAAGGCTGCATGGAGTTCAACTTTCTATCGTATCTGTTCGTGATCCAAAGTTCACATCAAAATTCTAGAGAAGTATTTAACAAGATCTGAGCATTGAATTGAATTTCAGTAAGGACTATCACCCCCAAACTGATGGCCAATGTGAAAGGACTATTCAAACACTTGAGGACATGCTGGGAACGTTCTCAATGGAATTTAAGGGTGGATGGGATCATCATCTCTCATTAGTTGAGTTCTCTTACAATAACAGCTTCTACTCGATCATTCAAATAGAACCCTATGAAGCTCTATATGAGAAGGTATGTAGAACTCATACTTGTTTCGATGAAGATGGTGATAGAAAGCTTCTTGCGCCTGATGTTGTGCAAGAGATAACAGAAAAGGTCCATGCCATCCAACAACACATTAAGGCTGGTCAGAGTCGGTAAAAGAGATATGTCGACAACCGTTGAAGTTATATGGTGTTTGATGTCAATGAAAAAGTCTTTCTGAATATTTCACCTTGGAAGAGAGTCATGAGGTTTGGGAAGAAAAGGAAGCTTAGCCCTAGGTACATCATCCCTTATGAAATCTTTGATCGTGTGGGAGCAGTGTCCTATCGGCATGCACTTCCTCCAAATCTAGCACAATTTCATGAAGTATTCATTATATCCCACTTGAGGAAGTACAAACCAGACCCTTCACATGTACTAAACCCATAGGTGGTACAAATGGAACGTTACCTCTATTATGAGGTGCATCTGGTGGAGATCATGTATCATAGAGACAAGGTTATATGAAAAATGACTACCCACCTTGTGAAGGTGTTGTGGAGGAACTGAAAATGTGAAGAACCCATGTGGGAACCGGAGGAGTCCAAGAGACAGAAGTACCCACACCTTTTCCCCTTAGAGGGTACGAGATAAAATTTTGGGGATGAAATTTCTTAAGTGGGGAAGAATGTAATGACCTGAACTTTTTAATTATTTATTTTCCTAATTTTTTGTGTTATTTTATTTTATACTCAACAAAATTATATTCTTTAATTAATTAAGTGGGTATAATTATCATAAAACCCTTGGGTTTTGACTGTTATATGACCGTTGGTCAATATGACCATTGGAAACTATGATCCTAACATTTTTTTAAATACAGTTATCTAGGTTAATTAATATAGAAAGAATATTTAATGGACTTGATCCATATGAAGCCCATCTGTTGTAGCTTGGGAAGGAGGTAGCATCGCTGGGCTTTTCATTAGACCAAGCCCAATCCGAACATCAACGTATGAAGCTTGAATGGAATCGCCTAGGAGAGAAGTTCAAGCTGATAGAAATCACCACTCGGGAAATGTTGTCTGAGCCACCCCAAGATTTTATCACCATAGAACACATTACACTTAGGTCATATGCTAGTGTTATAAGGGGATATATAAAGTGAGCTTAGCTACTTTGTGTAATCCTTTTATATAAATAAAATTGTTACTTCTTCTTATGGAATAGTTTGATAATTTCAATTATACGGATAAATAAGGGATGTTTATTAATGATTAATTTAGTTAAAAAATGGTATTTTAATATATTTTTGAATTCTTTAAATAATTAATAATGTGAAATTATTTTCAAAAAATGGTCTTTTATAGTTGTGATGAGTGAGAAATTTAGAGTCTAATAAGATCAACTTGGTTTTTAGTAAATAGTAAAGTAGGAATATTAACATACCCATATGAATAGTAATGAATAGTAAATTGACAAAAAAACTTCACCGATGAATGTATAAATACATTTTAGACATCTTAAAAGTGGAAAAACAATCATAGTTTAAGATTTGGTAATTTTTATGTCATTAATATTTTATTTCCAATTTTATAATTAATTTAATAATTTCTAATGGACATGAATTTTCATAAAATATAGTAATAAATTGTCACTTTATTGTCTTATAGTTATACAATAATTTTATGGGACCTTGATTACTTTATTAAGGTGTTACAACATGGGTTATAGTTTTAAAGTTGTATTTTTGGAATAAGTAATGATTTTATTTAAAAATTTAATTATAAATATTTAGAAAATTATTTTCATAAAATTTAGTTCATTTTTAAATTTAGAGCATCTATAATAGGTTAGGGTGAATTTTTGGTATTTTTCTGAAACAGGTGAATATTCAGTAAATAGTTAAAATACAGTTTTGAGTTTCAGCTGTTTAATGACATAATTAAGGATGTAATAATGATGTCAACATTATGGCCTACTTATGAATTGTGGGATATTATATGAGGTGTCCCATGTGGCCAATACCATGGTCAAATACCATGGTCATGCCCCTGGTTTTGTAAATACAACTGATGAGGTGTCCCTTGGAAATTAATAATTTATTCCCTCACTTTTCCTATAAATACCATTCCATTTCCCTCATTAATTTCATTCAAAAATCATCCTCAATAAAGATATTTTCTTATTATCTCCCAAGGAGTGCTCCAAAGGATCCCTCATTCCTCTCAAGATCCTGACCATAATGATTTAAAAGTTACTCTTCATGGTAAGGGATCCTTTCACCCTCCACTTTTAAGTCATGACTTCCATTATTTTGCGTCTTCAAATTTCCATCTCTATATATTGAGGGTATTTTATTATATGTCATCATTACTTTCTATTTCAGGTCTAATTTTTTAGAGACCATTTCCACTCTCATCAATTTGTTTTCTGAATTTTTAAGCGACGCTATTAGGCTACCGAATTTCTCTTAAAAGAAATCACGTCTTCTCTATTCTTTCATGTTTCCTTTTCATCTGGTATGTCATTAAAATATCCATACCAAGATCTTATTCATTACCCATACTGTATTATGAATTATTTATTAGTTGGAGACCCTTGTCCCCTCTCATTTCAATGTTCTCTAAAACCATGATATATAGCTATTATGCTGTCGAAATTTCGTCTCAAAATTTCTATCTCTTTCTCTCAAGAAATTTTATTGTTTATTTATGTGAGACCCAGTCCTATTTAGTTTCTATGTGTGTTCATAAATATATAAAAATTATATATTTTATTCTTTAATTTACAAACATATAACACTCACTCCCTTTCCATTGGTTATAAATTACATAATGATCTTATTTTTAAGTACTTTTAAAATGTCACGTTTTTGAGATGAAACCCATTTATTTCATTCTCTATGGGTTATTTATGAAATTTTTTATTATGATATATGTGGATTACATGAAAATAAAGACATATTAACATTGTTCCCTAATACCTCTCCAATGCATTGGGTAAATAATTAATCTCTAGAGATGACATGTTTCACGATACCTTGGTGAATAACCTTGGTAATTTTAATGACACCTTGGGGATGGACCTTGGTGATATGTTAATGAATGTCTAAATGAAATTTTTTATCCTTATATTCAAGTTATGATTAAAGTTCTTTTTATTATGACATTGCTTTTTCTTCCATTTCTCATCCCTTTATGACTTTTATCATGTTCTTATTAATATTGCTCAAGATCACATGTCAACTGTTTAACTTGTTTTCCTTACTAATCCTTCTGCACACCCTTTAATTTTATGTATGTCTCCAACAATTGATATGCATTAATTTTAAATAGGATGAACCTATGATGAATCCTTATGAGTGGATTATAAGAATTTTTTATGTTGTTTTCATGAATTATGTTCCACATTTCCAGGAAACAAGATTTTAAATATACTCTTTTGCTAGAATGCAATGCAAAGTTATATAATAAAAAGGCGGGATTCCATAAACAGAATTACAAATCCAACATGATCCCAATGGTTCATGGGATATAGGCATCAATACAATCCCTACAAACCACATCATTGGAGGAATATAGGCGGAGAATTACACCCCCTCATTTTGTCCCCATAAACTAAATGGACCATGAGGGGGTGAAGGTGGAGGTGTCCCATGAGAGAGATGTGGTCATTTGTGGGATTGAGATTTTTATTTTCACAACAGAAAAACACATTCCATTGTTTAACGATTCATCTCCGAGTAGTGTGATTTCCCTTGGGCTTCTAAAAATGGTTTGGTGTGATCCATTGATCCATATTACTCAATAATTAGCAAAAGTACCATAATGGGAGCTGAGAATATGATTATATTTGAGAGGATGAGACTAATTTTTGAGATTGATTTCAAAATAGATTGATTGATGATACACAAACATATTCTGATGGATTAATATAGGTATAAATTCACCTCATAGAGGAAAAATAAAGGAGGAATCATAATGATTGATATACCATGAACCATATCTAATTCAAATATGAAATTATAAATAGGTGTGGAACCAATTCCCATTCATCACTCCGGCACCCCATGTAGCACAATGTAATGGGGGTGGAACCCTACACTGCATAACACCATGCTACACAAACATAACTCTCATCGCATAGCATCACGTTTTGCAGTCCGAACATGATCTCACATAAAAAACACAATGTTGACAACATATAAGACTTTGTACCATCATGGTTTGTTAACAGTCCCTCCACTCACATAGAAACATTCTATACAGGGAGGCCCCCATCCTACAAGAATAAATGGTGCATAGAAGTGGGTATTCTGGGAGATTCCACTCTCCGGCTTCGAACATATCCTTACATTTCTATTATACCATCCATTTAGCCTACACAAACTAGTCAAATGACATTTGGAAGAAACCACTTCCAAATCCATTAGACCGGTATGATAAAACCCTCAAGCACATCAGCACACCCATTTGAGTTTACATACTAAAGGAAAGTGGGGACATGTGGGTAATCCCTACAATGGATAAAACCCTCAGAATTTCCCTAATATTAACAACCTTGGGATACTCACATATACCTACCTATTTTAGGAAAAAAATTTAATCAATGGATTTTCACTTCCATGAGAGCGAGTGATAAAAAAGATGTCATGCTCATGTTTCCTATTGACAAGGAACGATGTTTATCCACATTCATATAAAAACAAAATGGAACTCATCCTAACATAATCCCATGGCCTTTATTGCAATATGTGGTCTTATTAATCTCATTCACCTCGACCTAGGACAAATCTAGATAAACCACTGGACATGACTATCCAAAATATCAAAATAAGAGAGAAAATTGGCAACCTCAATGCCCTTCTATAACTTCCTTTGGGCTCTCACCTTGTCCTCTTCTACTAACATCCTATTCCATTCTATCAATGAAGAATAAAAGACATGTGGCTTGTTAAATCATTCACGTACACTTATTTTTCACACCAGGCACGACTCATGTGGTTTTGGAGGATTGTAATGATAAAAAAATCAACAAAATTCAATCAAAATGAACGATGAGAATGCTGATTCTTGACTTGATTTGGATACATACGATGCCTACCTAAAGCCTGAGCTCGAGGGACTTTATCCTTGAATGTCAGTCCTAATAAATATCCCCCCCCCCCTCAATAGGGAATCCTCTTTAGGAATAAACCATAATTTAATTCTATCAAATAGGGACTCATCTAATGTAGAATATCCAACAAAAATAAAACAATGAGGGATTTGATTCCCAACTAACTAGGATACATAGGAAGCCTCCCTGTGGTCCAAACTCAACACAAAAATCAGCATTTTGATCTCTAAACAGTTTCCTTGGTAGGGTCATATACACCCAAGAGACCATGTATCTTCTGAGAATCATGGTCTATATTGGTGTAAGCCTAATAGAAATTCCTTAATAAGAATCTCCCGCCAATACATCTTTTCTGCATGATGTTAAATTGGATGGATGTGTCCCTGTCACATCATCGTAAAGGTGATGTGTCTAGAAAGGAGATGCTAAACTAAATGGAATCTAATTCATCTCGTGTGGATACGTGAGAATCCCATAGTATGGGTTTGACCTTGACATCAAATTAATCTATTCCCCCATGATGATGATAAAATCCAGAGAACCACATCATGTGGATTAAATCATCGTTTTCATGACGAAACACCGAAGAATCCATAATGTGTCCATAAAAGGGCAACATCCATGAAGAGCATTAGATACATACTGATGTCTTCATCAAGGGAGAACCTATGACACATAATGATGATTCTAAACCCATGAAAACCTCTGAATAATTTTTCTACCCTATGGGTACAACACAACCACCTGCTTGGGAATAAACCAATGAATAATTAACATATAAACATTTAATAAATTAATATGGGAGTCTTGGAATAAGAAAATAATTCCCCTAAAAATTGTGTGATGTCCTCGACCTCTCATCCTCTCAACCAATGGATTCCTTAAGTGTTGTTGGCCAAATCCTTAATTGTGTACCTACCTTTGGAAATCTGGTCCATGAATCATGCGTAAAAGGGTCATAGGGAACTTCTAGCTCTAGGAATGAACCCACTATATAAAATTCAAAGACATCATACCCAATGTGGGATGATTCCCAAAACCCTAAAACCCCATAAATCACCCACTAGGACCACTCAATTATCGAACCATCTTCATAAAAGAAGAATTATATAATTCCCAGTCCTGGTGCGGCCATCTCACCCACTAAAAGGTTTACAAAATGAATTAGATCGAAAAAAAAACAATGAAACTGATGTGAATCCATAACCAAGGTGGTGTGTAATCCCACCTTATACCCCTTTCACATCCAAAAGGATGTGGCCCAAGAAATGTCATCAACTAGACCTACGATCACGAGATGATACTTTGATAGGGTTTTTTGTTTGTACATTTCATATATATTTTGTGTGATTCACATATCAACCTTAAATCCAATGGCACCTCGACAAATTTTTCACACATGCACATTAGACACAAAATAGGTGGTCAGGTCCCCAATGAAGAATGTGAATTTTTCAAATACAAAAAATATCAAACGTTGGGTTTCTAACACGCTAATCAAGGTGTAACACCAAAAGGGAACACTCTCCATGATAGAGGTTGCAATACATGCCCTCTAGTTAGTTAAAGATTTCCAGCCTCATCTTCCATCGCGGTCGATGTCCTTGCTATAGGCAGCCACAGTATCCATCTCCAATCACTTTAGGTGCTTCTCCACAGAGTAAAATAATGAGTTCCTCCCTTACAGTGGGGAGTTGGATGTGAACATTTCCAAAAACTTTTTCCTAGCTGTATAGGATCCCCACACGAGGTCCCATGCCTGAGAACATCATTCCAAGCAATTCATGACACAATAAATTCTCTCTAAATAGGATGTCACAGCAAGGGATCCTAATAAAGTCCAACATGCATCGTGCCCTTAGATAGATCAATGAGTGGGATGAACTTATCACAATGAACTGGTCATCATCCTTGTTCCTGAGGAGGAGATATACCAAACAAACATGGAGGTAAAGTATGGGAAAAAATATATCCATGTACCCTCTTATGAATACCTCCATGGAAATATGGAGGAACATTATGAGGAAAATCATATTTCTATTAATACTCATCATTCTATCTCTGGAATTAAGGTGGAATATTTTTGAGAGATGAGAATCTCTATCATAACACAAGAATAACTCCATCCAAATATGGAGGAAACCAGCTTCAAGGGGGTGAAAATATCTACTCATGCATACCAAGACCTCCATCAAAATATTTTGGAAAACTATTGGTATTCACACAACACGTACAATGAATTTTAAGCATACCAGTAAAATACGATGGCAATCAAAAGGTAGACTTAATTTACATCCTACCAATATCATGGCCACCATTCTAATATAGTGGCGAAAAAATATAAGATGTATCAATTTCCTATAAATACACATCAATACCATGAAAAAAATCCAATATCAAACAATTAGACACAAATTCATGCTCTCAAATATAATACTCAGTAGTCAAATACAGTGTCAACTGGAGAATGTAGCTGGCATATCCTAGCTACAAGTTATGGATATTCTCATTCCTCAGCCTCGGCATAAGATAACATCTATTACCCACTGGCCACACATGGAGGTCTAAAGAGAGGCTAAAATATTTCAATGTAATCGGAATTATAATTTATACCCATTCCTTCCAACAACGTATCTCAACACATATTGGTAATAACAAAGGATCAAATTATGATTCTAGACCATCTCCTCTAAACCTGTGACGACGTCATCATGTCTATGGGAAAAGTGATGAGTTGGGACCATGATCTTATCTCCAAGGCCAATGTTATTCATCTACAAAATAATATTATCACTTTGGATCATACATGCATTCCTACTCTAGTGGATGAGGTTATGTTTTTCAATACAAGGACAATCGGACCAGGAAAAAGCACATGTTCTTATTGGGGAACACTAATCCATTGTTGTGGCCACTCCTAGGTTGGCATATATCCCTACCAGAAATAAATATATTTTTCTGCATATCCTAGTGACATTTCAAGAACAAACTAAATAAGTATTTTTATATGAAGGTCATTTCCAAAAGCATTTATCCCCAGTTGTATGCAAGAGAACACCAAAAAATGAAAGGTGCTGAAGGTAGATGGAAAATGAAGAGTATATTCAAGATCCAACACTGCTAGAAATGGGTGTTCTTAATTACATAAGATATATATCAATAGAGAATCAATATCTTGTAGATCTATTACATAATTATGGAAGTGGCAGTAGCAGTTGCAAAGGTCCCCCCAAAAGATTCTACCAGCAGCTCTGAAGGTCCTCCTCAGAGAACCTGTGAGGGAATACAAAGTGGGATAAAAATGATCAATTCCAAGATCAAATCTCATAATGCACACCATGGTAGCCTTAAACATGACCATATGATAAAACTTTATGAAGGTTCTTCCCTTGATGTCATCAACCTAGATGGTCTTCCCCAGGGTACAAGCTATAGATATTATTCACTCTATAGTCAGATGTTGATCTATGATGGTATTCCATTCCATGATGGCAGTCACTATGAAGGATCACCCCACAGTGAAATCAAGCAATGAGAAGGCCCTCCTCCCATTACAATAAATCCTAAAGTCCCTCCACATTATGTAAACTGCAGATATTCTCCCTATATCAAGACATGAAGGCATAATGGTAGCACTCTTCATGATGCGAGTCCTTTCAAAGGTCCTACCTACAATGAAATAAATTAAAATAAGGTCCAACCCTTGCTTCATTACACCCTAAAGGACCTCCCATGGGTACACATCTTGGAAAATATCCATGTGGTCTGATACTAAGCTACTAATGTCCTCCCTATAGCCCAATTTCACACAAGTAAGAAGGTCCTCCCCTTACCAGTAAAAATACTAGAATTCCATAACATTCTTATGCACATTGAAGAATCGGTTTGGATATACTAGAAACTATGTAAATAAAAAGTTACATCCTTTATCAACAAAGAGATGGCCCAGGACCATGCTCGTCTGTTGAACCACCCTCACACCATTCAGTCATCAATGAAATACCAACAATCCATACTACCAAGAATGAAATCATCACTAAGAATCCATGTTAGGAACAAAAAGTAGAAGAATTTTTTGAAGAAGAAAAAAATAATATATCTCTTGTGAGAATACTGCTTGCCAGGGATGACATACCAGTTATTTTCTGGCCCACAACAACTACTTTTTTAGCATTCCAAGAGATATGTTAGAAGAATGTATGCACAAAATTCGTCTACATATCTGAAAAAAATATCCACTAGTTGAAAATAAAATTAATTCAATATGATGGGTATGAAAATAATATCAGTATATTGGGGTATCATCATTAGAAAATTGACTTAGAATACATTATGTCTTCACGGAAGTTTCAATAATAATGGAAGAAATAAAAACCTTGAATTGGTTTTCCTCCACGTGCTACAAAAATTGGGTTTCCTCATCGATGACACCCCATCTGGTGTTCCCATCTAAGGGTGGGAGAACATGGAGGAATACACATCACCCCATGTCCAATCTATCAGAACACACTAGTAATGGAATCTATTAATGTCATCATCCTAGGATGGAATCCAAATGATGTATTTATTTTGGAAATGTGTCTTGCTCAAAAAGAATAGGTCATGGGGGGTAAGTCTCAATGGCATCAGGCTCGACAAGAGAAATCCATAGAAGAACTCCAGAACCAGGCTACTGAGAACATTCCATAGCATTCTCACAAAACAGATGTTATCCCATGAGTTCTGATCAGTTTATCAGAAGAAAAAAATTAAAGTGAAGATATGATGCCATATCTAGCTCATGACCACTTTGGAATGCATGAGATCAAGAAGGCGGTGATTGACATAGAAACCACCATAGTTGTAATGTCCCGATTCCGGAAGCCACCCAGAGGCACCCCATACCCGGTTAGTCACAGGGCCTCTGGATAATTTACCCTAACACTGGAGGTAGCTGGCTAGTAGTGAGGTCCTTGGGTGTGATTGTGGGGAAAATATGCCCTCATTGTCAGAGTAACACAATGGAAGAAAAATAGATAACTATAGAAAAAGAAATAATAATATCAAACAACATGAAACATTAGAAGTCTGAAAATAAATAAATAACTAGATCACATATATATAAATAATATATGATACATACATCTAGAAAAGTATCCAAAAATCACAATGCAGGAATAAAACACAAAAACCAAGTACAATGAAAATAGTAAATACCTCCACAGCATCGCAATCCAAAGCTTGGTCCCATGATCTCCAGCTCTAAGAAGTCAAGTACCAAAAGAATAAGGGTGCTTTCCCATATCTATAACTGCAACTATATAATCTTTTTGGGCCCAAAATCATGTACCAAATAGGGTGTGATACTAATCCCTGTAGCCAATAACCAAGAGACATGCGCCTAACAGTCACTGAATATATATCGTAGGAAATAAGAAAAATAAGAACAAAAAAAGGAAGTACTCAACAGTAACAATTCCATAGTTTCAAAGCATTCAGTTCCACATAACAACGAAATAGATAATCACAAACAGGTAACCCTCTAGGATGTACTCACAGCCTAACCCTCTCTGGTCTTACCTAGCAAACTCAAGAAACACTCCAGTATGTACACATAGTATAACCCCTCTGGTTTAGTTTTAGTAAAGGCTCTCTTAGGAAGCACTCAATGTCAATTCCCCTTATATCCAAGTATGATTAAAAAATCTATGAGGAAGCACTTGATTTCAATTCCCCCTATAGTCTTTTAGTGGAAACTACATGCACTCTAAGTAAGTGCTCAACATCAATTCCCCATGTGTCCTCGTAACATATCTATAGACCCTATGAGGGAGCACTCAATGACAATCCCCCCTATGGTCTTGCAGCGTGAGAAAATGACAGACACTCTGGAGAATCCCTTACATCTATTCTTCTTATTTTCCACTATACCAGGTTCTCATGGCCTTGTGTATGCCAAACATGCATAGCAATGTGTTTTGTCCAAAGTAAACCTCAAGAACTACTTGACTAATATTTTATAGCAAAACAACATGGAAGATAAACAAAATCACTCAATCCTACAATACTAGGAATGGGATACCAACAATACAGCCTAACATGCTATGCAAGGACAAACAACATGCATGGGAAAACACCTCCACAGAATACCAATTAACCCTATTCTCATTCAATTAACCTCAATTCAAGCATACATGCATAGAAGGAAAATAATAGGGCTAAAATAGTAAACACGCAAGACCTCGTTCAAGGTTATTGGGCACATTTTCCCATATAACACAAATAATTTCAATGGAAATGCACAAACCACATACCGTGGTGTTGTTGGATTGATATAAGTGAACCTAAAGACATGAATCTTCCAAGAACAATGTAGATCTACAAAAATATTAAAACCCTCAACCGACAATAACATGAGAAAGAGGAGGAATTAGAAAAAGGTGCTCAAGAAGAAGAGAGAACTCACTGATGTGATTCCAATGCAACTGAAAATGTTCGATTCGGAGAACAGACACTCGATCGGGGGATCAGGGAATGATCAGGGTTGTACGGGTTCTCTCGGATGAACATGGTCAAGAAGTAGATGGTTCTGTCTATCAGACGCGACCTCATGTGTTTAATGGAAAAAAAGTTCAAGAAATGTACATTATAATTACATGGCCTGTACTTTCCTCCATTTTCCCCCACACTATGTGGTCTCAAGGTCACCACATATGGCCATGTTCAAGGCTGCTACCCACCCAACACCTGGTTACCTATGGAAACCCAGTACATGGAGTGTACTTATAATGTACATGGCGTGTACATCAAAAATTTCTAGAAATTCACCTTTTATTCAAAAACTCCAAAAAAATAATAGCATACCTGAAAAAATGATTTAGGTTCTTACAGACTTCCCCCATTAAAGAAATTCCTCCCCGAATTTCACAAGAAATGCGGTGTAGAAGAAGAATCATTAAATAGCTCTGGCCACTGTGATAGTAAATTGGTCCCCCTCTCCAATGTCTCGTCCTGTACCTGCTTGTGTTTACAAGACACTCCTACCAGAGGAACATACCGGCCATGGAGAACCTTCTTACTGTGATAAACAATCCAGATAGGATGTTCCTAGAATGAGGCATCCACCTCTATCTCAACCTCCTCTGGTTGAAAAACAGGAGACAGTTCTAGGAATTATCGTTGGTGGTTAGAAATGTGGAAAACATCCTGCATAGCCTAGTACCTCTGAGGTAACTACAACCAATAGGCAACCCGTACAACTCTCTCCAAAACTTCAAACGGCCTGACATACCTTGGAAAATGATTACCCGGTCTTCTAATCCTATTATTCCCCAACCATAGTGTGACATGCATGAAAACATGACCCCTAACCTCGAACTCTAGAGGCCGTCTCCACTGATTCGTATAAGGCTTCTGATGAGACTGCACAATATCCATCCTTTTCCAAATCAACTCTATCTGTTATGTGGTCTCCTGGACATGTCGATGTCCCAGCATAGCTGCCTCTCCTACCTCCAGCCAACATAAGGGTGAGCAGCATGGCCTATCGTACAAAGAATTATATGGTTCTATCTGAATATTTTCTTGAAAACTATTATTGTAGGAAATCTCCACAAAAGGTATGTGCTTCTTCCAAGAACCTCCAAAATCCAAGATACTTTCTCAAGGGATGTCCTCAAGCACCAAAATCATATTCTTAGACTGGATATCTATCTGGGGGTGGTAAGTTTTAATCAGAAGTACCTATATACACATAGACTTCTACAACCCCTTCCAAACCTGAGAAGTAAAACGTGCATCGTTTTCTAAAACATGGAGTGTGGAACCTCATGTAAATGTACAATCTCTCTGATGTACAACCGTTCAAGGTCATCAACACCAATGGTCTAACTAAGTGGAAAGAAGTGAGAAACCTTTGTGAGTCTGTCAATGACCCCCCCAAACACCATCATTCCCTCAAGGGGACCTCGTAAAACCTGTTAGGAAATCTATCGTAACATCATTCCACTTCCACTCGGGAATGGGTAACTGCGCAAAAATTCCTACTGGTCACTGAAGCACCACCTTCACCTACTGGTAGGTGGAACACCTCATAATGAAACCAGAAACATTTCTCTTCATACCTGGCCACCAATACTAATGGTGTAGATCACTATACATCTTGGCGACACCAGAATGAACTACCCAAATGGAGGAGATAAAGACCCACATCAGCTCCCCGAATATGTCTTCTAACACCCATACCTGCCCATGAAAATGAATGATCTCATCCTCACCTAAGTTCCATCTAGGAATAGGGTCCTCTATTTGACCACGTTGTCAAGCGCGTCGAATTAGTTGTTTAATATTTTCTAGAATTTTTGCAGTATAGCAGCAAGCCTAGGTCATATCTCGATGGATCATTAGATCATTAATTTAAAAAGTTGATTTTTAATATGAAATTATTTTTGGAATTAGGTTTTTTAAATCTTTTGGGATTGATGATTAAAGATGAAAATAGAAAATAAAAGCGATAAAACAAAGTAAAAATGAACATGATTAATTAAGTGTGATCAACCCAGGGTAGTCTCATAATGTTCATCCTTCATCGCTTCATGATATAGGGTTATGATCTTTTGATACCAAGTTTTTAACACCTAGAACTAGAATTTTATTGAGTTTATACTATAATACCTCCTAGGGTTCAGTTGAAAACACACAATGATTCATCGGATACCACCGATGATTGGGTGATTTGTGTTCGACATCATAACCGAAACTTGCCAAGGAAACACACAAAGAACTCGATGTGCTGTCAATGTTTTTATGTTACTCCATTATGATACCATGAAATAAATGTACATGAACTTGATAGTACTTATGTGAGTTCAATTAACCAACACAAACCACATAAACCAGCAATTGGAAGGGGGAAAGGAAAGAGGTGAACAATGAGTGAAACATCACATGAATGGGTACCCCCAAACATGATCATATGAGTTAAGGATGAAATACCAGTACATAAATAAATAAAATAAGAATATAGGATGATTAAAAACAACACAAAAACATGGAATTAAAACTCTCATTCAAATATTACAAACATGATGCTTGGGATTTACATCACGTTCCTCCTCGGGTGATCAGAAGGGGTTTAGGAATCCATGGGAGGGGAGGAAGAAGAAATTGTTGAAGTAGAACATCACATATACTCAAAAACATCTAGGGATATTAAAATACCACTTTGGGACTCCCAAATGTCAAAACCTTGCCTTTGGATCGTACTCCAAAATGGGGTTCCAAAGGTGCTAATTTACAGGCAATGTGAGAAGTGGATTTGGGAACCCTGATTTCAGGAATCCTCTTGGTCCATGGTTTTGGCCATTCAGAAAGCCTTGACTCACTTGGTAAAAAACTAAAGAGTTCTTTTCTAACAATGTTTCTACCTCCATGTCAAATTTGGAAGCCAGATATGGAATATAATGAGAGATATTTCCAAAAAAATCAAAGGCAATGTTTGGACCCTGTGCAGATCCACTTTATTAAAAAGATCAGCTTGTATGGGCCTTTTAGTAGACCAATATGGCTTCGGTTCCGTAATATTAAATAGAAATCATTATGTTTTTGACCATCCCACAACGTTTCATCACATTTGGATGAAATTATTAGTAGAATAAGGCGTTTTACTCTACTGGTGTTCTTGGATCAGGTGAAGAATGGCCCATTTGTCATGGACTTCATCATAGGTCCTCCAAATCACATCCACCTACAATATAATTATCAAAACAAGTAATATTTTCCTTTTTAAAAGTTTTAAAAACAAAATAATTGAATCCAAAAATGGAGTAAAATTTATTATTTTAAATGTAATTTTAAATACAAAATCAGTTTAATACATTGGTATAAGGGTGAAATAAAACAGTGATTCGTAGTACAATCACACCCCCACACCTAAACATTTGCACTCCTGGGAGAATTATAATACCCTAGTCACCTCCCATTCCTAAATAAAAGGTTTGAAAATATCCATGAATCTTTTGAAATGAAATTCACCATGTCACTTCTATGGAATCAATATTCCTATCATTTTTCTTTTCTCACATTCCAATTTTTTGAATATCATTTGTTCACCCATGAAACATGTCGCAACATCCATCACCTTAATATTTTATCTCTTCACTCAAGAAACATATGAAAGTGGATTTAATCCCTTTTCCAAGATTTCACGTGATCTTACCATATTCCTGCAAATATTCTCATTTCACTACTGACAGAAACTATTGTGCTACTCAAGAGGACTTCTAACAGGTTGTTCTGAGGTTCAAGGGTTGGTAGAATTTAATGTTTAAAAATATGAAGC
Organism: Viscum album; assembly: GCA_963277665.1. Classification (NCBI taxonomy): domain Eukaryota; kingdom Viridiplantae; phylum Streptophyta; class Magnoliopsida; order Santalales; family Viscaceae; genus Viscum; species Viscum album. The sequence goes on from OY728150.1 coordinate 916,391,803, forward strand.
AGAAGATGAGTTTTTAATCTCTTATGTATAAAACATGTCAAAATTCAGCATTTTTTCACAACAAATGTACACACTCAACCACTCACAAACTGTATCACCTCTAACTCACTCTCCCCATTGTCCATTTTTGTGGGTCACAACCAAGAAAAGAATAATAATGATTAAACATCTTATTTTCTCCATTTTCTTTTGTTCTATTTTTTTCAATGTACAAAACTATTTTTTTGTATTTTTTTTAAGATAAAGTGGGAAACATGTGTAAAAAAATGATTTAATATGGAATGTGATCCCATTACCCAAGGATAATTTAGGCACCCTTTATATCAACCCATAACAATGATTATCCCCCTAGAATTCCCATGGAAACACACTATCTCTGAAAATTTCTAAAAATAAAACAAGAATATACGCAAGGGATGGGTAGTTAGAGATAAATTAGATTGTAATGTGTCTACCAAACAATAATTTCATGGTCTCTAAGGCTTAATAAGGATAAAATGTAAAGGTGGATGAAAATAGAGGATAATTGTAAAAAGGTCTTTTCAATGAATGATTGGCTATATCATTAACGTAGTATACTTAAATCTTATGGCATCAAATATAATCAAGGCTAGTTCTAGTTTCTCTACATTAACTGAGACTCACCAAAAAGTGATTAAAAGGAAGAATATACAATAAAGGGCGTAGAATATCTCTCAATTAAGGGATTAAAATATTGGTCTGTACTGATGATGCTTGGGTTTCAAAAAACCATTAAACACCTTAGAATGAATTGAAAATACAAATTCTATAAAAAGATTCCATATCAACATTCATTTGAAAATCATTTTTCCAAAATCAGTGGAATTTTCCTCATACACTACTGAAGCATGAAAAATGATTTTGGATATTCTTATTAAGATCAATTTTTATCTAAAAACACATAATAAAGAAAAATAAATCAAAAATGAATACACATATTCTTTTAATTTTTTTTTGTTTCCTTTAATCCTAACTATGAAATTTCACCCTCCCCCACACCTAAAAGTTACATTGTCCTCAATGAATGTATTTTAAATAAATAGGTGAGTAAATAAAGGTAGGGAATAGGGACAACCTGCTAAATGGTGTCATGTGTGGCATCTATCTGTTGGATTTCCTCTATGAGATTCTTTTGACAATAATCATAGAAGTTTTTGAGCCTCTTACCATTGACAGTAATCCTTTGTCCACTCTTCACATGCAAAACCTGTATAAGTACTAAAAGGGTAATCATCAGTAACAGTATAAGGGCCGATCCATTGGGAACACATCTTTCTTGGGTGAAGCTTCAGCCTGAAATTATACATGAGAACCTTCTCAAAAATATGAAACTTCTAGAGATGAATCATGAAATCAAGGATATCATAGGTATTCTCTTTATATATTTTGTAATTTTCATATATATCATGTAAAATTTCTTCCAACTCTTGAATCTGCAGCTTCTTATGCGCACCTACATCTAAAAGATTTATATTACATTTTTTACACCCCAGTATTCACGGTGTTCTACCTCCATTGGGAAATGAAAATCCTTTACAAACCCAATTCTATATTGTGACATTCCTATTGCGGTTTTAAAATCTATACGGTACACCCAAAGTGCATCATCCAAGCTCAAACTCCAATCATTCCTATTGGATTGTACCGTTTTTCCAAGATTTTATTTACATCCCGATTTGAGATTTCTGATTGTCTGTTAGTTTGGGGGTGATATGTAGTGGAGACTTTATGATCACCCCTATACTTACGAAGAAAAATTATCATGTTTCATTTCAAAAAATGTGAATTCTGATCACTAATGATGAATCTCAGAAAACCAAACCTATAAAAAATCTGAGACCTCACAAAATAAACAACCACGTGAGATTCATCAGTCCTAGTGGAATTTTCTTACACCCAAATAGATACATAGTCAAAAACAAATAAAATTTATAAAAATCCAATGAATTTAGAAAAGTACCCATTAAGTCCATGCCCCATGCATCAAACATTTCACAGAATAGCATGGGTTATTGGGGGCATTTCATTCCTCTTGGAGATATTCCCTGTGAATTGACAATGACTACATGACTTTAAAAATCTATGGTCATCCCTATACAATGTTTTCCAATAACGTCCCATGTCAAGAAACATTCAAGATGATCGTTGAGAGCCAATGTGGCCCTGATAGGCCATGGTGTGGAAGAAGGTCAAAACAGAGGTGATCTCATGGTCAGGGACACACCGACGAACTACATGGTCACCAAAAATTCTCCACAAGTATGGGTAATCCCAAATGTACCCCTAAGAATCATTTTTAAGTCTCTGTAATTTTGAAGTGCTAAAATCATTGGGGATCCTGGATGTTACGATAAAATTCACAATGTCCTCATACCGGGGGGTAAGGTCCACAACATCACAAAGGGTCTCATGAGAGATGAATTCTCCATTGGTGAGGGGTGAGTCAAAATGATTGTCCAATGGTGGAGAATTACTAATAATGTGGTCAGATACCACAATTTCTACTCTTCTATTATCTCTAATATCAAGGTCAAACTTTTGGTGGAGGAGGATCCAACGAATCAGGCGGGGCCAAGCTTCATGTTTCTTTAAGAGGAAATGAAGGGATGTGTGATCCAAAAAGGAAATTATTTCGGACTAGATAAGATATGAACAGAATTTTTCCACGGAAAAAAATATAAATAAGTTATTTTTCAGTGTTTGTGTTGTTTTCCTGCGCAGGGTAAAGTGTATGTGAGGCATATGCAATGACATGATGAGCCTTCTCAAACCTTTGTGATAAAACTGCCCCAACTGCAAAGTTAGAGGCATCACTCATAAGTTCAATGGGGATATCCCCCCATGGAAGTTGGATAATGGGAGGTTATGTGAGACTCCTTTTTAGTGATTTTAATGTATCCTCACAATTTTTATCAAAGAAAAACTCACAATCCTTTTGTAATAACTGGGACAAGGGAAATGCATTCTTACTGAAGTCTTTAATGAATCGGTGGTAAAAACCGGCATGACCCAAGAAATAGCTCACCTTATGAACACATTTTGGATATGGAAGGGTTGAAATTAATTAAATATTTTATTTATCCACTTTAATTCCCTCTTTTTAAATTACATGCCCAAGAACTGTCCCCCCTGTAAAACCATGAAATAAAATTTCTCATAATTTAATACAAGATCTTTTTCTATGAAACAATTTAGGATAGAACCTAGATGAGCAAAACAATAATCAAATGAAGTTCCATAAACTATGAAATCATCCATAAAATCTTCCATGAAATTTTCTAGGTACTCTGATAATATACTAGACATACAATTCTGAAAAGTACATGGAGCATTACAAATACCAAAAAGCATCATTTTGTATGAAAATGTGCCAAATGGATAGGTAAATGATGTATTTTCTTGATCCTTATAGGCTATATAGATTTGGAAATTACCCAAATTTCCATCAAAGAAACAATAATGGGACTTACCAGCCAATCGTTCTAACATTTGTTCAATTAAAGGTAGAAGAAAGTGGTCCTTCTCCATGGCCTGATTCAGTTGATGGTAGTCAATACAGACTTGACAACTATTTTTCACATGTGTTGGAACAAATTCATTCCTTTAATTTGACATAACTATTATTCTTATTTTAGGCACAATTTGTATACTGATAACCCATTTACTATCAGATATACGATAAATTTTCCCCGCAACAAGTAATTTACTGACATCCAATTTTACCACTTCAAGGAGAGTGGAATTCAACCAACGTTGAGATTGTACTATAGACCTAACCTCATCATCCAAATGAATATGGTTCATACAAATAAATGGGCTAATCTTGAAAGTATTAGAAAATGTCCATCATATTTCCTTTTTAAACTCTCTCAAAAGATCAAGCAGTATTTATTCTTGCTGTTGAGAGAGGTTATTGGAAATAATGACAGGTAACTGGTCAATTCCCTCAAGATAAGATTATTTTAAATTAGATGGAAGTGGTTCTAATTCCAACACCGATGTCATTTTAACTGAGGGAGGGGGGAGTGAGGTCAATCAAATTGTCTATCTACTGATGTTTATTCTCTAACTGTAGAGATTCTATTGAAATGATATTTCCAGAATCATCGACGGTCATGGTTTCCTCAGATTAAATACACTAATCAATTAAAGTAAAAAATTTACACTTTTCAAAACCCACACAACACTCAGATGATGAATTAAAACTCAAATCATCCATGGGTGAAGAAAAGGAAAATGAATCAGAATTTTAGTTGAGGAAAGAAGTGTGTGTGTGTGCGTCATTTGAGAGCACTTCTATTGAATAGACATGAAGAGTGGAGTGCTCTTCAACATGGTGTTTCATATCCTCCAGGATGTTAAAAATGACCTTTTATCCTATAAATTCCATGTACATCATACCATTGTGAACATTGATGATTGTATTTTCTGTTTTTAGGAATAGCCTCCCATGTCTGTGTGAAGCATGCCCTTGGGTTTGGGTATCTTCCATCTCAATAATGTTAAAATCAGCAGGGAAGATGAGATTATTCACCCTTACAACAACATCCTCAATCACTCCTGTTAGATGTGTATTATATCTTTTGGTATATTGTATGAAAATTACCATTGGTTGATGCTCTCCAACCTACAAGGAAGTGTGCACGGAGTGAGGCATTACATTAATAGAAGCACCTAAATCTGGCATAGCATCAGAAAAGAAAGACTCCCCTATGGTACATGGTATTGTGAATGTGCCTGAATCCTTGCATTTGGTTGGAATTGCTGGTTGAATCGAGGTCGAGATATTCCTACCCATGTTTACTCACTCATTCCCCTTTGTCCTTCATCTATGGGTGAAAGGTTATTTATGAAATTTCGCATAACTGAGAATTTTATTGACTGCATCCATCAATGGAATATTAACTTGAACTTTTTTAAATGTATCCATTTTTTCATTATTAATATCATTATCCAAGTTTTTCATAGATTTATAGAGTATTTAGGGGAAATTAAGAGGAATGGATTGTTCATTGGAATCCTTAATGATAATTTGATTTCCTTTTTGATTTTTTTTCTTCATTGGAATATTTTATGGGTGGAGAAAGAGTTTATTCAATAGGGGGTTATAACTGCTGTGTAGAATCGGTAAAAGTAGAAACTTATTTACCACTAAGAATTGTAATTTTACATAAAATGACTTTTTCTTTTGGATTGGAAATGGGTTGGGATGGTAGTGGTCCATAACCTAGCATTTTAAGCTCATCGATGGTGTTTTCCAATTGTCCCACTTGAGTTTGTAGGTCTTGAATTGCCGATTGTGTGGTCTTTTAGAACTGAAGGATCTGGGAAACCATTTGTTTCACCATATTCTCAAGGATTAGTTCAGATTTGGGAGGAGGATGATGATTGTTTTGAGAATTTGAAGGATAATAAGGTTTCATACCTTGGCCTTGTGGATACCAAATCAACTTGGGGTAGCATGAGTTTCCTCCATGTTAGTACTAGGGTTATGTTTTCCACCCATGGTTTGGATTTGGCTTGAATATTTCCTACATGAAGTGAGGTGTTTATTGGAATGGATTCCCTAGGAACACGGCTACACAAGACTCATGTTAATATTGAAGTTATGGGCACTAGTTAGAAAAATGAGTATTGTCAGAAAAAATACCATAATGTAATGGAACAGGAAGAGATTGTGAGTTACCGTGTGCTTGAGATAATTACCTTATAAGGGTATTCATCTCATCTAGTTTATTATCTACAATTTTTTTATATGGTGGAATGAATTACCTCATGGACTCCTCAGGATTGTGCAATTTCTCATTTACCATATTGTTGTGCATTTTGAGCCATGTTCGCTATTATGTCACGAGGGGCGGAAGGCGTTTTATCAACTAGGGAACCCCCAACAGTAGTATCTATCACTCCATGATCCATGGGGATAAGTACCTCATATAAGTATTGGATTAATAGTTTTTCACTAATTTGTTGGTGTGGGAAGTTTGAGGAAAGTCTCTTAAATCTCTCCCATTATTCATGAAGGGTCTCTCCTTGTTATTGCCTAATTACACAGATTTATTTCCTAATTGATTCAGTTTGGGAGTTAGGGAATTAACTCTCTAGAAAGAGTCATGTTAGGTCATTACATCCTCCCATTATGGTAGGTAGATAGTATAGCCAGTATTTGGCTACACCATCATGGGAGAAAGGCAAGGCCCTAAACATAATTATGTCCCTAGTAAAATTTTGGGGTTTCATGGTGGAATAGACTATGTGAAACTCTTTAAGGAGTTTATGAGGGTCCTCATTGGGAAGACCACGAAATTTAGGAAGAAGGTGGATGAGACCTGATCTCATCTCAATGTTGGATGCCTCCCTAGGATATGGGATATACGCAGGTTGGTACTCCACATCAGGGGTGGTCAGTTCTTTTAATGTTCGATTATTTGCAGCCATGTTTTATAGTCTTTTATTGAGTTAAATTTTTGATTGTAGTAGGACCACTTGTTTTTCCAAAATTGGTTCCACAATGATACATGATTGACCTTCTCTTGATTCCTTGATTTGTTTGTGAAGTGACTTTTCAATTTGAGGGTAAAATTCAAGTAGTGTTTCATTACCAGAACGGTTCATGAAAATAACTTGTGATGTTTGTCTTTTTAATATGAATAAAACGACTTATGAAAGGTGAAAATAGAATATAATGTTATAATATAGAATTGTAGATAGAGTTAGGGAAGAAGACGATAGAGAGAACACACTAAAAACAACCAAAAATAAAGACAAAACCCCAAAACAAAAACAATCAAATGAGTGTGGGTTATTTAAAGAAGTATTAATTAATAAGTAAAATAAATAATTAAATAAAAGGAAATAATGAAAATAAATGATCTTGGATCCCTAGAAACGGTTCCAAAATTTGATCGCGTTGTCGAGCGCGTCAAATTAGTTGTTTAATTTTGACTAGAATTTCTGCAGTATAGCTGCAATCCTAGGTCGTCTCTCAACAGAGACATAGAACAATAATTTAAAAAGAGATTTTTGATTATGAAATTATAGTTTGAATGAGGTTTTGTAAAACATGGGGGTTTGATGAATAAATATGAAAATAGAAAATGAAAGCGATAAAACAAAGTATAAATGAACAAGATTAATTAAGTCTCATCAACCCGAGGTACTCTCAGGATGTTCATCCTTCATCGCTTCATGATATAGGGTTATGATCTTTTAATACCTGGTTTCTAACAGCTAGAAATATAATTTTACAATGTTTATACTAGGATACATCCTATGGTACAGTTGAAAAAAAAAACAATGATTCACTAGACACCGCCGATGATTGGGTGATTTGTGTTCGAAATCATAACTGAAACTCACCAACGCAACACCCAAAGAACTCGATGTGATGTCCAGTTTTGTATGTTATTTCATTGTGATACCAGGACATAAATTTACATGACCTTAAATGTTCATATGTGTGTTCAATTGACCAATATGAACCATAGAAAAACCGCAATTGGAATGGGGAAAAGAAAGTGGTGAATGGTGAGTGAAACATCACATGAATGGGAAACCCCAAACATGATCATATGAGTTTAGCTTGACATACTAGTACATCAATCAATATAATAACAATAGAGGATGATGAAAAACCACACAACAACTTGGAATTAAAAATATAATTCAAATATTACAAACATGTAGCTTGGGATTTATATCACGTTCCTCCCTGGGTGATCTTAAGGGGTTTATAAATCCATTGGAATAGAGGAAGAATAAGTTGCTGAAGTAGAAATTACCATAGCCTCCAGAACATATAGTGATGATAAAAATACCTCATTGGGACTCTATAATGGCAGAACATTGCCTCTGGTTTAAACACAAAAATGGGGTTCCCAAGGTGCCAATTTATAGGTGGAGTGGGGAGTGGATTTGGGAACCCTAATTTCAAGAATCCTCTTGGTCAATAGTTTTGGCCAGTCCAAAATCCTTAACTCACTTTAGAAAAAACAAAAGTGTTGTTGGCCAAAACCTTTTCTACCTCCATGAAAAATGTGGCAGCCATATAGAGAATATAATAAGAGATATTTCCAAAGTACAGAGGAAATGTTTTGACCCCATGAAGATCCACTTTATTTGACATATCAGCTTGTATGGGACTCTTAATTGAGTAATTAGGCTTCAGTTCCTTCATATGAAATGGAGGTCTTTAAATTTTGTTCCAGTCCACAAAGGTTCAGATTCTGGATTCACGGATTAGTAGAAGAATTCATTTTAGTCTACCGATGGTCTTGGATCATGTACAGAATGGACCATTTTTCATGTACTTCATCATAGGTCCTCCAAGTGACCTCCACCTACAATATAATTATCAAAAAATGTAACATTTACCTTTTTTACAGTGTTAAACACCATATAATAGAATCAAACCTAGAGTGAAATTTGTTATTATACATGTAATTTTCAATATGAAATCAGTTTAATACATTGGTATAAGTGTGAAATAAAATAGTGAATCGCGGTACGATCACTCCTGACACACATTCCCATAAGACTAGGCATTTAGAATCTGATAGCTACCTCATTCGTACTCAATCAAGAAGTGTTGAGGTAGTAGCTTCATAAGAAAGAAAATTTTCTCCCTCTCTATCTTTCACCTCTAGATGCATATCTGAGAACATAGACAGAAGCTGACACTCACTACTAGCCTCCTGAGATTCCTGTATCAGAGTCCTCCTAATCAACACATCAGTTACTACGTTTACTTTCCCCATCATATATGAAATATCAATGTCAAAGAACTGAAGGTACTCAACCCACCTTCGTAGGTTCAGATTCAATTCACATTGAGTGAAGATATACATGAGTATTTTGTGGTCTGTGAAAACAGAAAAATACTCTCTTAGAAGATAATATCTTAAAAAATGCAAGGCCTGAACAACATCAGCCATCTCGATATCGTGCATCTGGTAATTCCTCTCATGTGGCCACAATTGCAGAGACTCGTATGAAATGAATTTTTCTTCTAGTATAAGAACATCCCCCAACCTAATACCTGAAGCATCATAGTAAACATTGTTTCTCTTGACGGGGTCTGAAAAAACTAGTAATGGTGGTGAAGTCAACCTCCCTTTCATCTCCTAAAAGGCTGAATCACATGAATCTAACCACAAGAACATTACACCCTTCTTCATCAGGCTCGTCAGTAGCACTGCTAAGCATTAAAAGTCCTGTATGAAACAGTTGTAGTATCCAAAAATCCCTAGAAAACTCCATACCTAAAATATGTTCTTTGGTTTCTTCCAAGAATTTACTTCTCTCACTTTCTCTTGGTCTTCTGATACTCTTGTCTCTGAGTTAACATGACCCAATAAGTGAATCTAATCCTTCCAAAAGTGGAATTTTGAGAGATTATAATATAAATGATACTCTCTTAGTGTATCAAAAAAGATCTCAAGATGGGTATCATGGTCGTGTAGATTGTTAGAGTACACCAAGATATCATCCACAAAAACCTCTATAAAAGAATCCATAAACGGATGGAACAATCGGTTCATCAGTTCTATGAAGACGGCAGGTGTGTTCGTGAGACCGAACGGCATAGCCACAAACTCGTATAGACTATACTTTCTCCGCAATGTTGTAAGAGGTATATCATATTGTCTAAAATGCCATTGATGGAAACCAGACCACAAGTAAATCTTTGATAACACCTGTGATCCCTGAAGTTGATCATAGAGATCGTTAATCCTCAGTAAGGGATATTGGTTTTTTACAATCAACTAGTTCATCTACTGATAATCAACAAAAAGTCTGAGGGTACCGTTCGCCTTCTTCGCAAACAGGATAGGGGAACCCCAAGGAGAAGTATTGGGTCAGATAAAACCCTTTTCTTGTAACTCCTCCAACTACTTCTTGAGCTCCTTCAACTCTAGTATACCCATCCTATAATTAGGAATGGATTCTGGTGGTGCTCTGGGATCGATCTCAATAGAAAAGTATACCGCTCGCTCTGGAGGAAAACCTGAAAATTCCTCTGTAAAGACGTCGCTAAAACGATCCACCACTAGTGGAAAGTCTATATGAGAAGTCCCCTAATCATCCTAATAAATACTAGCAGTCTAGGATATAACTCCTCTCAACCCATTATGCTCTGGTCTTGCACTACTCGCCTAGAAATCCCACTCACCATTATGAAGAAATGATATGCTCTCTAGTGCTGTGAAACTCACCCTACAGAGATAGAAATCAACAAATTCTTGGAAGGGAACTAACCACTCCATTTCAAGATTGTCATCATAGTCCATCATCTAAAATATAATAAGGCACCATAAGAAGTGACACACACTAACCTCAAGAGGGAACTCCATTCCCTAATGTACATTAGACATTCTAGTCCCCCATGGTGTGTCCAATGTAAAGACATTAGCAGAAATAAAGATACAAAGCCCAAGGCTCTCCACAACAGTAAAAGATATAAAGCTATGGGAAGCCTCTATGTCAAAAATATTAGAAGCTAAAATTGAGTCAAGTAATATCATACGTTGAACTATAGAGGGTCTGGGATTATGCTCCTGCTGGTTCTGCTCCACTGAAAAAGTCTGACCTTCCCCGCGACCCTATGACCCTACTTGACCACTCTGAGTTGATCTACACTATTATCACTGAATTCTTGGTGATAGACTTCCACGGCCCTAACCTCCACCTCATCCTGAAGTACTGAAAAACTCCATTTCCCATACTGATGAGAAACTGGTCATGCTTCCCGTGAATGAGGAGTCATAGAAGACCCCCTATCACAAATTTATGGTGACACGATTTGATATAAATTATGAATATAACCCATCTTTCCACAAGATCAGCACTCCACTAGGTCTCTCGGGAAAAGTGGCCTCATATGCCCAACCTTCCCACACTAGTAGCATACCACCTGACAACTTGAAGGTGCATCTCATCTACTCGGATCTCCATGAGTAGTCTCCGTACGGTGCATCCAACTATCAGTAAAAGGGACAGTAACTCTAGATGTCGAACTACCCTGGCTCACAACTCTAGAATATCTCAGGTTATGCTCTGTGATCAGTTCCTGGTTTACTACAAAAGATATCATAGTCAACCATAAGATGTTCAGATGAGCTAGGATTTCCGGTCTGAGACCATCCACAAACATCATTGCCAGAAACGACCTATATCCTCCTAGAAATTTTTTAAATCACTGCATCTCGATGAAGTGAGAAGAGTACTCGATAACAGAAATATTACCCTACTCCAAACTCATGAACTCTCATGATCGATCGGCCCTCAATGTCTCCATGTAGAAGTAATCGTAGAAGGTACACAAAAAATCCTTAAAATCCATATCATGTAGGCATCCCTCCTGTGAGATCAAATCCCAACATCTCTTGGCGGAATCCCAATACATATACATAGTGAGCTTGACCCTCCTCTCCATAGGTGTCTCCAGATTCTCAAACATCATCAGTATGGCTTCTATCCATGACTCTGCAACCTGAGGTCCTCCTTCCCAAATGAAAGTGAGAGGATGTTACTATTGGAAAACCCATTTCAACTCTGCCATAGAAGGGGTTGGATGTGGTACTCCTCGGATGGTCTGTATGATCTACATGATGCCCTCTCAGAACTTTGCATCAACACCTATGTCCGGAATGACAGATGGTGCCACGACTGGCACGAAAAAAGTATCTGATCGAACTTCTTGATCAGTCATGTCTAGTTTCTGATCATTTCACTATAAGTGGTGTAAAACAAGAAGACGCCTTGGTGGGATGACTCTACAAGGTCAAATGTACACCTTGGATCAAAATTATCAAGGACTAAAAAAAATATAAGTATAATATGGGAACAGGGGAAAGAAATCATCAATGTTTATCAAAAAACAAAGGTTACACGACGTGTATATTCACTACATGGAGTGTTCCCTTAAGCCATTCACATAGGCATGTACTTCTTCCAAAACGGGTCGTGTAACACCCTGTAAACACAGCGTGTTGTCCTTACACATGACATGCACTTGAATTTTCATTCCCTTCCCTAGTTCCGTTAAACAGATAGGCCACTCTGTTCTCTTAGAACAATACTACATGGCGTGTTAGTTCCAGATACAACGTGTACTAGACGAGCTTCACTGACCCATTTTTTTAGTGACATGGCCGGATACATGTCTCCCACTACATGGAGGGTTCCAGATGCACATGATGTGTAATAGGAAGAATTATCTGACCTGTGTTGTTAGTGACAATAGCAGATTCTTGGGTAACACTACATGGCGTGTTCCAGAAAGACACAACGTGTATTAGAAAAGCCTTAGCTAACATGTGATGTTAGTTAAACGGTTAGTTACATGGTTCTACAACACGAAATGTATATCTGGTTCACGGTGTGTCATACCAATGATTTTCAATCCCCGGGTCTCTGCCCAAACAGTCTAAGACATGGTTAGAGACTACACAATGTGTATATATGGGGAGTGTCGTGTACTTAATAAAAACAATTCTCTCTGAATAGAAGTACACATCACATGTCTTCCACATTACACAGTGTGTATTCTAGGGTTTTCCAGACAATAAGCCTCGAAAACTATTCTGGAGCCCAGAAAAACATTGAAACAAAACATAAGGTGCCAAATTTTGATCCGTGAAGCCCCATAATACCCGTGATTCAAAGCTTGGAAATATATACATGTCATAAACTAGAATAATAGATCAATGATCCACCAAATTCTGATCCATGAGGCCCCATTACCCCTCAAGAACCAAAGTTTGTCATTCATTCAAACAAAACCTTACACAAAATATACCCTATCAAACTAAAATTATTTTTATCAAGGCCTCTATCACAACAACATGTATATCTAGAACAACATTTATCACCACAACATTAAATCGCTAATTAAACCTAAATGGCATGGCAAGAATGCATGACATGTGATTTCTAGAATGTGGTTATATGATGCATGAGATAGAATAACCTCATCTCATCCGGTTGCAACAAAAATATAACCTCAATAACATCAATAGTAACAACACAAAACATGTGAATCACTCAAGGTGAAATCAAATAAACTGTAATAATTTCAAAACTAGAAAAAAAATCATTAAACGAGGTAGATTGGATTTTCCCTATACACAGGTCAGCTACTCCCGAGCACAACTTATTACCAAGTACCAATTCTTTTGTATCCATGTCTATAGGCTCCAAACAGTAAGTCAAGAGGAAATACTTTCTCTGATACCACTTTGTAACATCCCAGTTCTGGAAGCCACTAAGAGGTGTCCCATACGCGGTTGGTCACATGGCATCAAGAACATTTCCCCTAACTCCAGAGGATGTCGACTAGCAGTGAGGGCCTTGGGTGTGATATTGGGGAAACTATGACCTCATTGGGAGAGTAACACAATGGAATAGAAATAGATAACAATAGAGAAAGTAGTAATAATATCAAACAACAAGAAAAAATGAAAGTCGGAATAAATAAACAACTGAAGAACAGATATATAATGATGCATGATACATATGTCTAGGAAAGTATCCAAACAAATCAAAATGTAGGAATACAGTAGAAAAACCAAGTACAAAGAAAATATTGAACAGCTCCACAACATCGCTAGCCAAAGCCTGGTCCCATTATCTCTATCTCCAAGAAGTCAAGTACCTGATTGAGAAGGGGGATTTCCCATATCTATACATACAACAATATAATCTGTTTTGGAACAAAATCATGCCCCAAATAGGGTGTGAGACTAATCCCAAAAGGAAACCACCAAGAGATATGTTCCTAACAGTCAGTGAATATAAATGGCAGGCAATAAGAAAAAGAAGCATTAAACAATGAAGTTATCATTAGTAATAGTTCCATAGTTTCAAAGCATTTAGTTCCACATAGAAATTAAATAGATAATCACAAACTGGTAACCCTATAGGATGTACTCACAGCCTAATCCCCTCTGGTCCTACCTGTAAAATACAAGCAACCCTCTAGTAAGTACGCACAGTCTAACCCCTCTGGTTCAGCTTTAGTAAAGGTTATCTGAGGAAGCACTCCACATCAGTTCCCCTAATATCCAAGTATGATTAATGAATCAAATAGGAAACACTCGCCATAAATTCCCCCTATAGTATTTAATTGGAAAATAATGTCACTCTATGGAATAAATCAATGTCAATTCCACATGTGACCATGTAATATAACTATAAAACCTTTGAGGGAGTGCTCAACGTCAATCCCCTCTATGATCTCACAGCGTGATAAAATAACAGACACTCTGGAGATGCCCTTGCATCTATTCTCTCTATGGTTTACTACTCCAAGTTCACACAGCCCTGTGTAAGTCAAAAATCATAGCAATGCATATCGACCAAAGTAAAACTCAAGAACTACTTGGCTTACAGTCTACAACATAACAACATGGAAGATAAAAAAAATCACTCCATCCTATGATAATTAGTATGGGAAAAAACAAAGCTGCCTAACATGCTAAGAAAGGCCAAACGAAATGCAAGAAAAAACACCTCCAAATCATATAAATTAACCCTTTTATAATTGAATTAATATCTATTCAAGTAAACAAGAAAAGTAGGAAAATAACAGGACTAAAATATTAAACATCCAATACCCCATTCAGGTGTATTGGGAACTTTTTCATGTATAACTCGAAGACATTCAACAGAAAGACACAAACCACCTACCTTGGTGTTGTAGGATCGATATATGTGAACCCAAATCCTTGAATCTCCCAATAACACCATAGATCTACAAAAACATTACAATTATCAACCGAGGATAACTTGAGAATGAGGAGGAATCATAAAAAGGTGCTCAATAAGAAGATATAAATCACCAATGTGATTCCAACACAACCGACAAAGTTCAATTCGGAGAACGGATGCTCGATCAGGGGGACGGGGAAGGATTCTGACTATACGGGTTCTCTCAGATGTACTAGGTCGAGAAGTAGATGGTCTTATCCATCAGACATGACCCCGGTGAGTTTAAAGAAAAAAAGAAAGTACATTTCATGTACAATATATGTACACAGCCTGTACTTGCATTCACTAGAACCCGCATTAGGTAGTCTCTAGGTCACCACACACAGCCATGTGCATGGCTGCTATAAGGACAGCACCCGAGTACCTGTGGTAACAGAGTACACGATATGTACTTATAAAGTACACGACGTGTACCTCAAAAAATTCTAGAAACTCCTCTATTTTCACAAAAACTCAATTATAAGAAAAACATACCTGAAAAGAAGATTTGGGTTCTTACCATAGTAAAGGAGAAAAAGCAACCCATAGGCCTTGGGGAAGATTTTTAATATAGAATCCCCACTTAAGACCAAAAAATCTGGACTAAAACATATTAAAATGGGAATGTGAGTAACCCCAGCCTATAGGATTGGAGGGAATTTTTACCTCAACCACCCACCCAGTGGAATTAATTCTTTTCCTATATGGGGAGGAAAATAAATAGATATCTGACTTTCTCCATCCCATATCGTGACTCATGAACCCTAGAATAGAGGAATATGGCTATGTAACATAATGGCTCCCTTCAAGTCACTCTTCGACAAGAAACTCAAAGAGGATCCCAAAATGAAAGGAGATGATCCAATAAGGGATTTAAGAAGCCCTCCTACTATTCAGCACCAGGTACACCAATCACAACTTAGTATTTACTAGTGAACATTGTAGAAGTCATCCCCATAGATATAACTAAAAAATAAAAATAGTGGTGATCCATAATAAGCCAAACTGCATGGAATCCCACGAACACATGTACACTATTTTGAATCTTCCAAGAAATCTGTGATACATGTGGGTTAAAATATTATGAGGCGCTCCATTGATCCATGTTCTACAATAGTCATGAAGGAATGAAAGAGAAATTCTTAAAATAAGAGCCACATCCAAACTATTATATCCAATAAAATGAATATATAGGGGGTCAAAAAATTACCTCTATATTTGGGAATATCTATTTTATAAAGAATATATGGCCATAATATTTATAATGTAGATAGAAAAGGAGTATCCCAACAATTTTTTAGTTTTTAAAAATGTGATTTCATATTTTTGACCACCCAAAACTATGGACCAACAGGATTATCGGAAGTTGGGTGCCCAAAACTACTTCCCACATAGCCTATAAATTGCCACCTTAGGCAACCCATTTAACAGTTCCACTAGGAGGAAAGGTGATTCCATTTTAGAGTCTAAAAAGAGTCTTCTAATCATCTCTATATGATCTACAGGCTATGAGAGGTGCTACTTTAGCATCTTATTTTTCCTCCTCTCCCATGGATTTCTTAGCCCCTTGTGATCACCATGGGTGGAATGTGATGTAATTTTAAGCTTCATATTTTTATTATTTTGAATAATTTTTTAATACGTAGCTGTATATTGTTTTTCATCATCATAAATTCATATTTAATTCTGTTATATATTGGTATGTTATACCCAAACTCAAATGATCATGTGGGTACCCATTCATGCGAGTTTTCCCACACCATTAATCCTTTTCTTCTTCCCTCATTCAACTGTGATGTTTGTGTGGTTCATATTGTTCAATTAAACTATCATAAAAACTATAAAGGCCAAGTAAATTTATTTCATGGAATAATAATGAAATAACCTAAAATCATTCAAAACACATCGAGTTCTTTGTTGTTTCCATGGTGAGTTTCAGTTATGAGGTTGAATACAAATCAAATAACCATCGGTGGTATCAGGTGAATCTTTGTGGGTTTTTTGACTAATCACTAGAAGGTATTCATGAATAAAATCAATAAAACTAGGTTTCTAGGTGTTAAAAACTTGGAATTAAATGATACATACCCTTTCTATTGAAGTAATGAAGTATGAGTATCATGAGAATTCCTTGGGCTGATTACACTTAATTAATTTTGTTAATTTATACTTTGTTTTATCACATTATTTTTTTCCTTTGGCATATTAAATTATCAGAAATCATGATTTTCAAAATATAACTCCACTTATATTTATATAATCAAAATCTTATTTTAGAATTAATTATCTATGGATTTATCAATATATGACCAAGGGTTACTTCTACATCGTAGAAATTTTTTGACACCAAACATCTAATTTGATGCGCTCGACAACACGATCAAATTTTGGAATTGTTTCCGAAGAGCCAAGAACATTTTTTCCTATTAATATTTTATTTAAATATTACTACTTTCAATATCCCCCACCCACCCCACCATTTTATTGTTTTTGTATTGGTTTTGGTTATGGTTTTTGTATGGTTTTTGTTTTTTTGTGCGTTCATTCTCTCACTCTCTCTCTTTTTCTACATATCTCTCTCTCATTCTATATTATAATATTATATTTTATTCTATATTTACACTTCTTATTATCATCTATTTTATCCATATTCAACCATAAAATGAAAACCATACAAAAAATTCACAACTAATTTGGATGACCAGATCAGAAAAATTAAATCCTGTTGAATTTTACCCCGAAATTGAAAATAAGCGTCACTCACAAATCAAAACATGTAGAGCAGTCCAATAAAGAAACACTAAGGAACCCCTTGTGTAACCTCATGTGGTCATAATACAATGGAAAATTTCACCCATTCAAATCCAATTATAACTGGATTCTAATAATCAAGCCTTAAAAGAACTGACCACCGTGGATGTGGAGAACCAACTTGCGCACATCCAATACCAGAGGAAGCATCCAAATTTGAGCTGAGATCAGGCCTCACCAAACATCATACCTAATTACATGGTCTTTCTAGTGAGTACCCTCACAAACATCACAATGATTTTCACATAGTGTTCTCCTCAGAGAAACCCCAAAATGTATATGGGGATCTCATTATGTTTAGGGACATTCCTTTCTCACTTAATGGTGTAGCCAAAGACTGGATATAAAATCAGCCTACCCCAATTGGTGGCATGAATGAACATAAATGAATATTTCTAGAGAATATATTCCATACCTACCAAATTACATAAATTAGAAAATAAATCCGTTGAATTAGGCAATCCTAAGGAGAGTCCCATCATGAAAATTGAGAGATATTCACAAGAATTTCCCCCGCCACAAAATTATTGATTTTTTTAATTAAATACATCTCTGAGGGAATTGTCCCCATGGAACATGGAGTTATAGTTGATATAATGGGTGGCTATCAAGTTGATAAAACTCCTTCTGCCGCTCATGATGTAATAACAAACATGTCTCAAAATGAACAACAATTTGGTACATGATAAATTTCACCAACCTGACGAGTCCATGAGGCATTCCATTCATCCATATAAAAAAGGTAGATAAAAAATTTGATGAGATATATACCTTCTTAAGGAAATTATCTCACACACAAGGTAATTCACACCCTTCTTCTATTCCATTAAATTATGGTATTTGTTCTGATAACACTCATTTTTCTGACCAGGTCCCACAACATCGGGATTCATCTATGTATTTTGCGATAGTATTCCTAGTTCATCCTTTTCAGAATGAACCACCCTTCATGAAAGAACCATTTTGGTCAAATCCAAACCCTCCGTGGAATGCACAACAATAACACACATAAAGATGTAACTTGAGCTACCCCATGAAAAATTGGTATAAAAAGGCCCAGGTATGCTATCTTATAATCTTTCAACTTCATGGAAAAATCCTCCTCCTCCTCCCAAATGTGAAGCATGCCTTGAGGACAAGGTCAAGAAATTAGAATCCCAAAACCTCCAGTTCTAATTTTCCACAAAATCAACATTTCAAGACCTATAAACTCAAGTAGGACAATTATCAAACACCATCGGTGAGGAAATGATATAAGGTTATGGAAAACAACCATCCCAACATATTTATAATTCCTATGAAAAAGTTAATTTTGGTGAAATAACACTTCGTATTTGTAAATTCGTTTCTTCATCCAATTATTCTACCAAAAAGTAATGTCCCCATCTTGAAAATTCTATTTCCCTATCCTTAAAAGAATTTAATGTTGGAAAACAAAACCAAAATTTAAAACAAATATTCCTTGAAAATTCAACTGAAAAAAAACATTCATCTTTATTTTCTACCCAAAACTATAAATATAAAAGATTGTTTATAATGAGTTTGATAAATAGATATTGGATACATTAAAAACGATACAAGTTAATATTATTTTATTAGAGGCAGTTAAATATATTCTTCATTACGCCAAATTTCATAAAAAAACTCACCACCATTAGGTGAAGAATGAAGGGGGATGAGAGAATCAACATGGTAAGTAATGTCTCAACCATGGTTCAACAACTAATGCCAACAAAGTTCCGGAATCTGGGACCATTCACGATACCTTTTACCATAGGAGAGATATTCTTTTCAGATACTATGCTAGATTTAGGTGATTCAGTTAATGTAATGCCTAACTCTATGTACTCCTCTCTACATGTTGGAGAGGTTCAACTGACCAGAATCATAGTAAAAATTTCCAACCAAATAATAACAAAGTCATCAGTAGTTGTCACGAATGTCCTTGTCAATGTGAAGAATCTCATATTCTATATTGATTTCTATATTTTAGTGATGGAGGATACCAAAACCCAAGGAAAATTTCCTATCATACATTAGATGTCATTCCTTAAAATAGAAAAGAAGATCATCAATGTTCACAATGGTACATTTTCCATGGCGTTTGGTGGAGAAAAGGTAAGTTTTATCATTTTGGATTCCATGAAACACCCCATTTAATAGCACTCCACTATTCCTATTTATTCGATGGAAGTTCTCAATAATGAAACACACATACAAAATTCTCTCCCCGACCCATAATCTGATTTATTTTTCTCTCAGTCATCCTTAGATGATTTGAGTGTTGACTCATGTTTTGAATGTTTTGTGGGTTCTGAAAATTGTAAATTTTGTGCATTAATTGATGAGTGTGTTCATCATGAGGTACCCAAGACATTTGATGATTCTACAAATTTGATTTTAATAGATTCTATATCCTTAGATAATAAGAATGAGTAGATATATAGTTTATTAGACCACACTCCCCCTAAATCCCATCCCTTAATCTAACCCCACTAGTGTTGAAATTAAAACCACTTCCATCTAATTTAAAATAACCCTATCTTGTGGGAATTGAACAATCACTTGTAATTATTTCCAATAACCTCTCTCTATAGTACAAATCAAAACCGCTTGACCTTTTAAGAGAGTGAAAAATGGTGAAAGGATGAAATTTGGAATATATTATTGGGATTATCCCATATATTTGTATTCACCAAATATTTTTGGATAATGAGGCTAAGCTCGTAAGGCAGGACCTATACCAATGAATACCACTCTCCTTGAAGTGGTAATGTTGTATTTTTGAAAACTACTTACTACTAGGATCATTTATCCTATAGTGACTATAAATGGATTATCCCAGTTCAAATTGTTCCTAAAAACTGGAATAAAAGTAATGTCTAATGAAAGGAATAAATTGCTGCCAACACATGTGAAAAATAGATGGTGAATCTGTATTGACAACCATCAATTGAATAAAGCAATGAGAAAGGACCAAATTTCTCTATATTTAATTAACCAAATATTAGAATGATTCATTTGTATGTCTCACTATTGATTCATTGATGCCTATTCCAGTTATTTTTAAATCCATATATTCCCCAAGGATCAGCAAAAGACAACATTTACCTGTCCATTTGTCACATTTTCATACAGAAGGTTTCCTTTTAATCTATGTAATTCTCCTGGTACTTTTCAGTGATGTATGTTAAGTATTTTTTCTAATTACCTAGATAATTTTATGGATGTTTTTATTGATGAATTCATGATTTATAGAACATTCTATGATGAATTTTTGGCTAAACTAGGTTATATCTTACGACATTACATTGAAAAACATCTTATATAAAATTTCATGAAATCTCATTTCATTTTTTAATGAGGGATAGTAAATGGGAATGTTATTTCAATAGATGGAATTAAATTGTATAAATATAAAATTGAATTAATTTCAACCCTTCTATATCTATTTTTTTCGTTAGGTGTGGTCTTTCATGTGAAATTTATGTTTTATTGTCTATTCATTAAATACATTAGTATGATCACACTACCCCTATATAAACTTTCGATAAAGTATTATTAATATTTTTTTTTAAAAAAATTGTGTGCATGATTTTAATTCACTAAAAAAGAGTCTCACATCACCTCCCATCGTACATCCACCAAGGTGGGATCTCCCTTTGAAGATATGTGTGATGCCTCTAACAATTGCATTTAGGGCAGTTTTATCACAATGGGTTAAGAAGGATCCTCCGGTAATTACGTATGCCTCACATTCCCTTGACCCTACCCCAGAAAACTACACAACCATTGAAAAAGAACTTCTTTATAGTGCGTTTTCATTGAAAAAATTCCCTTCGTATCTTATCGAGTCAAAATTTATTGTCTTTTATGATCATGATGCCCATCATTTTCTCTAAAAAAACTGGATGGTAAGCCCCACCTTATTTGGTGGTTGCTCATCTTCCAAGAGTTTTACCTTGAGATTAGATATAAGATTGGAGTGGAAAATTTGGCGGCTGCCCACATCAATAAGATTTCCCCACCCCTAGAACATCATGTTGACCCACGCATCCCCATTGGATAATTCTTCCCTCATAATAACCTCAGTGATATTATGGACCATACTCTCTAATATGTGGACATTGTAAATTTTCTAGCAAAATCTTGGGTCCCCAGTATTTTCATCACATCACAGTCCCAGGAACATAAGCATGATTCTCGATGGTACATTTGGGATGGCCCATATTTGTGGAGAAATTTAGTTACTATGTTGTTCGTTTGTGTGTTCATGACCATGAGTTCACCTCTATTTTGACCATCTTCTAAACATTATCATGTGGGGGTAAATTTGGATCTCAACATATAGCTCCAAATTTCATTGACATAGGATTTTATTTCCCAAAAATGTATAGAGATTCCCATCAGTTTTGTAAGTCATGTACTTGATGTCAGTTCATAGGGAATGTCTTCAAGATGAATGACATTACCCAAAAACCCATGTTATTTTGTGATATCATTGATGTATGGGCCATTGACATTATGGGGCATTTTAAAAATTCAGTTGTCATTGTGTACATATTATTGGTTGTTGAATATGTATCTAAATGGGTGGATGCAAAGGCCACTAGGACTGATGACTCTTGAGTGGTTGTGGATTTTGTGAGGTCCTGGATTTTCAGTTTTTATGGTTTGCCGAGAATTTTCATTTGATAGAAAGGTTTACATTTGTTTAATAGTATCATGAATAATTTTCTTCATAAGTATGTGGTTGTTCATAATATCTCCACAAAAAATAAACGCCAAACTAATGAACAATAATAAATCTCAAATCTGAATGTTAAGCGAATCATAGAAAATGGTAAAATCCGATAGGAAATATTGGAGTTTGTGCTTGGATGATGAACTTTATTCATACCATATAGATTTTAAAATCCCAATCAAAATTTCACCTTATAGGATTGTGCTTGGAATGGATTTTCACCTCCTGTTATAGTTAGAACACAATCCATATTAGCCTATTAAACAATTTAATATGAATCTCTCAGATGCAGGTGACCATAAGAAGTTTCAAAATCATGAGTTCGATGAAATTCAACGTAATGAATATGTGAACTATTGAATCAATAAATAGAAGACAAAGGATATCCAAGATGGTATTATTCATTAGAAAAAGATTCATATCACTGAGAAGGTTATCATGTATAATTCGAGGTTGAAGGTCCACCCATGTATGATTTGTTCCCAATGGCTTGGTCCTCACACTATTCCTGATATTTACCCTTTTGGTGTTATACATGGTTTTCATGAGAAGAGTATATAGATTTTTATTGTTAATGGGATGAGGATTAAACACTTCAATTATTATTTTCCAAATCATCTCATAGAGAAAATACAACCGATAGATGCCACTTATGACACAACATAGCAGGTTGTCCCTTATTTATACAGTTATTTAATTTTCTATTTATTTAAAATATTTCCATTGAGGGAAATGTTATTTTTAGGTTTGGGGTGGGTGAAATGTCATCAGTATGATTAAAAAAACAAAATAAATGTGTTTTTTAATTTAAATTCCATTTATTTATTTTTTGTTTTGAGATAATCATTAACCATAAAAGAATATCCAAAATTATTATACAAGATTCCATTGATTGGGAGGAAAATAACATTGTTTTTGGAAAAAAAATTAAAATAAATATTGATATATAATATTTTTCTATAATTTATTTTTTTTAAATCATTTATATTTGTTTAATAGATTTTTGAATCTGATACCTCATTACTATTAACCAACATTTTGATCCCTTGCTAGATACATTCTAAACCATTTAATGTATATTCGTCCTTTTAATCACATTCTTGAGAGTCTAGGGTCATGTAAAGAAACTAGAATTTTCTTTAATTTTGTTTGAATCAAAAAGATTATAGTATTCTACATTCATGATAGAGGTAATAATTCATTGAAAATACCTTTGAACAATTAACCTCTATTTTCGGCCATCTTGAAATTCTATCCTTCATGTGCCTTATACACCAAAAAATCCTTGTTAGGTTTCCACATTAGAAGCTAATTTATCTCAAACTACCCATCTCTTGTGTATATTCTTCTTTTATTTTCCTAATTTGTGGGTGATAGGTGGTTTCCATTGAAATTATAAGGAGAGAATCATTGTTATGGGGTCATATAAATGGTGCCTACATTTTTCTTGGGTAGTTGGTTTACAAGCCTATTTTGTCATTTTTTGACACATGTTTCCCTCTTCATCTCCTAAAATACTATAAATTTAAAATAATAGTTATTTATTTCAAAAAAATAGAACAAAATACTAAAATGATGAAAATATTATGTTTACTCATTAGTATTCACTTTTTGGTATGACCCACACAAATGGAAAATGCAGATAGTGAGTTTGAGGTGATATACATTGTAAGGGGTTGAGTGTGTACATTCATTGTGAGAACATTTTGAATTTGGAAGTTTTTTATACGCATTATTTTAAACACACCTCTTCTACCTCAAATTTTTATACATTAAATCCTACAAACCCATGATCCTCAGAACAACCTGCTAGAAGTCCTCTTGAGCATCACACTAGTTTTTTCTGGTAGAGAACTGAGAATCTTAATGATAATATGGTAAAATAACATGAACTCAATGAAAATTGAATAACTAAACTATAATATGTTTCTTTTTTGAATATAGAAAATTTCAAGGTGATTTAGGTTGTGACATATTGCATGAGTGAGCAAATGAAGATTTACAAATACAATTTTGAGAGAAGAAAAATCATAGGAAAAATGATTCCATAAATGATACATGATGAATTTAATTTTAAAATAATCATGGATGTTTTCAAAACATTAATTTAGGAATGGGATATGATTAGGATATTACAATTTTACTAGCTATGCAAATTATTAGGTGTGTCGCTGTGATCGTACCATGATTCAAAGTTTTATTTCACCCATATACCTAGGTATTAAGCTAGTTTTGTATTAAAATTTATAATTATAATTTAAAATTGAACCACATTGTTGATTAAATAATTTTTCCCTTCTCACTTTTAAAAATTTAAATTTCACTTGTTTTGATGATTTCATTGAAGGTGAAGGTGATTCGGAGAGCCCATGATGATGCGGATGGAAAATGGGCTAAACTGCATGGAAGCCCATGAACACATATCCACATTTTTTACATGATCCGGGCAATATGTGAATCTTAATGGGATGAAATTTTCTGAGGAAATACATAGCTAAATAAGATAAAACATTCATCAAGGAACTAAATCACAATTAATTTACTAAGAGGCCCATCCAAACTAATTTTCTGTATAAAAAAAATCTTCACGGTGTCAAAACTTTTCAACTGTATTTTGAAAATGATTCTTATTAGAAAAAATATCTGGCCTCTATATTTGAAAAGGAGATTGAAGAGGTTTATACCAAAAAATTTATAGGTTTCCAAAAAGTGATTTCATACTTTCGAACTGCACAAAACCTTGCACCAATAAGATTCTCTAAATCAGGGTTTGAAAAACTACTACCCATATTGCATATAAATTGGTACATTGGGGAAAATATTTTGGAGTTCAACCAGGATGAATGGTGATACCATTTTTGAAGTCTCAAATAAGTCTTCTAATAATACCTATACATTCCAATGGCTATGGAAAGTTATATTTCAACATCTTCTTCTTTGTCCCTTACAAAGGATTTCTAAACCCCTTGTGATCACCCAGGGACGAACATGATGTAATCCTGAGAATCGTGTATTTTTTATTTTGAATGGCCTTTTTATTTCTCGGTTTTATGTTTTTTTATCATCTTAAATTATTATTTAATTTAGTTATATATTGGTACATTATACTCAAAATTAAATTATCGTGGTTGTGGGTAAACATTCATGTGTGGTTTCAGACATCGTTCATCCCTTTTTCTTCCCTCATTCAATTTCAGTGTTTGTGTGGTTCATATTGGTCTATTGAACTCACATAATCACTATAAAGGACATTTAAATTAATTTCATGGTATTATATATAATTAACATACAATCCTGGATAGTACATCGATCTCTTCATGTGTTGCCTTGGAGAGTTTCAGTTATGATGACGAACATATTTCACCATGTCATCAGTGGTATCTGGTGAATCATATTGTGTTTTTGACTAAACCCTGAGAGATATCCTATCATAAAATTTGTAAAATTATGTCACTAGGTTTTAGAAACTTGGGATTAAAATTTCTATTCCCTTTACCATGAAGCGATGATGGATGATCAATATGATAATTCCCTAGGTTGATCACTCTAAATTAATTTTGTTAATTTACACTTTGTTTTAACACATTATTTTATTCCATTAGAATATTAAATTATCAAAACCAATGTTTTAAAAATTCTCATTACCCTTCAAATTTTTATAATCCAAATCAATTTTTTTAATAAATGATCTATGTCTCCGTCGAGAGATGACCTTGGGTTGCAGTTATACTTTAGAAATTTTAGTACACTAAACATCTCATTTGATGAGATTGACAATGTGGTCAGCCACCCCTACCTCATCAAGATGAACAACGAGGAGCCATGTATAATCAATTCATGTAACAAAATAATAATATCTACTCATTTTGGGATGACCATGTTTGTGGCTACACCATAGCCACTAGTAATTCCAACATTCTCCCACTTCTAAAACAGAAGAGGGGTAATGATGCAGGTCTTGATGATAGGACATATTAATATTCATTCCGCAAAATATTGGGTAACAACATCCTGGAGTTATTTCTCTTTCAGTACCTCTTATAATGAATACTATATTCTGGTTAGTTTAGGATGGGACCACCACCTAAACATGTTTCATACATTTCCACCACTGATCCCGATGAATGAGGGGAGTGGAAAATTTTATTAACATAACGAAGAAAATGTATTATTGTTATGTGAATTAAAAAACAAAAAACTGAGCCCACGGTATACTAACAAATCAGTTAATGAAACTGGTTTTGCCAATAATATCTCTTGATTCAACACAACTCACATCCATAGCCGTAAAAGCCTCTGATGGTCAGCTACCCAAAAAGCAGGCCAATCAGAAGGGTGGAATGAAAGTACAAGAAGATGAACATTCACCAAAGACAATGTTGTCTCTAACAGTGTCAAATTTCATGCCATCAGATCTAGGAGTATGGTAACCACCCCCACAAAATGGCACCACTACAGGCAGATGCTGAGACATAGTCCCATAAGAAGAGGAGTAGATTTTTGGATCTGTCAATGTCATCCACTTAATGGATCCCTTCGACGACAATGAATACAATTATCAACTTGAATTCCACAAACCAATTTGGGGGTCATAGAAAGAAGCCCCAGAAGCCAAGAATATTATGTTAGATGTAATGATGAAATAAATCAAGCTTATGGTCACACCCCTACTTAAACCATTAATGTTGCAGAAACCCACAAAAGTACCCTCCAACAGATCCAATAGGGGAATGAAATTTCTTGTACCCCCACAAGAGGCAACCACGAACTAATATTTCTCGAATATCCATTAGAGGAAAAACATGTGAATAATATCCCTCAGCATGTGAGAAGATATGCCCAACCCAATCAAAAAAAGAATGGAATCTCATTTAACTTTGTTCTCAAGGGATAAGCCATTATCATAAAATACAAAATCCCCTAAAGTGCCTATGGAAGAGCATCTTTGATCAATGATGTACTGGCCTTTAGAAAAAAAAATGATATTCTAATGCATTTATCTTCAATACTAGCTTATCTATCAATATGGGATTAGTTGAATCTATCAGTAGATCTCTGTTAAGCAATAATTGATGCTTTTCTATGTCCTCTGGTGTTTGAAGATGAGATAGAAGTTATTAAAGGGTACTAGATAAAGACCTACCCTACTAAATTAAATGTAGTTATTTCCTTCACGGATAAAGATAATTATGCCATCATTCAAGGAAACAACCAACCCTTATATGTGTATGGAAGGATAAATGGTGTTTATATCCAAAAATTCTTTATTTACAATCGATCTGTTGTTATTATCCTCCCACTATGGATACTTTGTCAGATGGGCTGCAATGAGGGTGATATACTGCCTTGTACCAAGGATTTATTGGCTATGAAAAAATTGATCATGATCTGTTAAGATATATTTAGCCCAAAACTCAATTTGGTGACCTCTTAGTTCACCTAGAATTTATAATGGCCTTAAATAATATGGCCTTCCACTCTCTTCTAGGGATTCCTTGGATGCATCCACATGCATCAATCCCCTCCTCTTACAATCAGTGCCTTAAATAGAGAATTAATGAATAGATTGGGAAACATCATGTAGATAATTCAACATTTGACCTCTGTGAATCACACTATATTGATGCAGTGTTCTACTTCTAGAAGGTTAAGTGACTTCCAGTCGATGTTGATGATTGTATTGACACCACAACCTATTTAGAAATGGTTTCCACTGATTCCCTCATGTAGATCATGGAATAATATGCGCTACCGATAATCCAATTGAGTGAAAAAATCTAAATTTAGACACATATTCAATAGACATCATAATTTTTTTCAATCTCACCGAGCCTGATAATGTTGCAAAGCTCACTGAATCTTAAGATAATGGTGGTAGTTCAGATAAAAATGCCCCAAAACCATCATTAAAACCCCATAAAATCCATAATTCACACATTGAGGTATGATGAAGTGCCACATCACTCAAATATGATTCGGAAACTCTTTCAACTATCATTGTATATTCTCTGGAGAAGCCCCCACTGACATCCATGTTTGACGATCCAGCTTCACCTCCCAGTGATAAAAATTGAAACTCATACCTCAACTATAGAATTATCATATCACGATTTTTTTCCTCGTTAGAAGACAAAGAGGTAGATGGTTAGGATGAAGTTGAGGATGAAGGAGTCTGAAGGGATCCCCCTCTATCTTTTGAAGAAGGTGTTTCTACCACCATTGATTAACTCAAAGAAGTCAGCTTTGGTATGAATGATGACTTATGATCCACTCTGATTAGTATGGACAAGCCTTCCAAAAAGTAAAGGGTATAAACCACTTTCATGAAGAAGAATCAATATTTTTTTCTATGAATTATAACAAAATGCTAGACCTAGATCTAGGGATGGCTACTCACCACACGGTCCTTTCATAATACCACCATGGTTACAAGAAGGCCGCCAAAAGTACGCACATGACACATTATTTCAAAAGAGATTCTGAAGTCGACATTCTCATCAGATCCAATATCGTTCAGTAATTCCAATACCACATCATGATAACAAAATTTTTCTCCATAAAAATGAAAAATTGTGTTGATCAGAGTCTGCGTCGATTTCATGGATCCCAATCAACATTGCTTAAAATAATATTACTTAGTCCAGATCAGAGAACTGTTGATTGTTGAAACTACCAGATATGAGTATATATCATTCAAAAATATCAATTTAGGTTATAATCGAAATAAAATTTCACATAAATATGAAGAATGAATAACTTTCAGGGATCCCTAGGGAGTTTTTTTTCTATAAATTAGTTCCTTTCTATTTGAAGAATGATAGAGACATATATCAACGCGCCATGCAACAAATTTTCAAAACCTTCCGTAGAAAGTTTGTCAATTGGTTTTTTGATGATATGGTGGTTAAATAATGAAAATACATCGACCAACTAGATGATCTTGAAACCACCTTCAATAACATATGATAAAACACTCTGAAAATGAACCCCCTAAAGTTTTATATTAGTGTTACCTAAAAAAATTTATCATCTTAGTCGTAAGCCACCATGGAATTGATGTTAACCCTAAAAATAGAAATTCCAAATATGTCATGTCACCTCCTTGCAACCTTATGAAATGGACAGGTCTTGATGTATATTTGTCCTACATTTAGTGCATTACATCCAACCTTGAAAGAAAATATTTTCCTTTCACTAGGTTGATGAAAAAGGTGCCATGTATAAATGGATGGATGATTTTCAGGAATCATTCCACAACATCCAGAAATATCATTTCATCCAACTAGTTCTAATGCCACAAGTAGATGGAAGAGCACTTATTCTGTTTGTGGCATCCTTGGATTGATCATTAGGCGAAGACCTTGCAAATACGAATGATGTCATAAGTGAGAATATCCTCTATTATCTTATCAAAACCATGATTTACACTGAGGCTCATTATTAAAATATCATGAAGAGGTTATTGGACTAAATATTTTCTTTCCAAAAGATTAGATGCTATCAGCAACACCATGATGTCCATTTTATCTCCTTCAGAATCCCACTAAAGTATATTCTTATCCTTCGAATGCTTAGTGGATTCTTTGAATGATGGTTGGTCATTCTGTAGTAGTTTGACATTTGGTTTGTGCCTCAAAAATTCATAAAAGGTAAGACATTTGTATACATTTTAGCAGACAACCCCTTTGAAAACATGACATTGTAGGATGTCGAACTACCCAGTGAAGTGATATTATATGTTTAATAGGGTTCCCAGGCATGGGATAATTATTTCAATATTGCATCTAGAAGTCCAAATAATAAAAGGATGGAAGACCACAAATTCAACAAAGTGGGGGCTTGGAGTCATACTTATATCTCTGAAAAAGGAAATCTTTCCTTACCCTTTCCTACTTTTATATGGGTTCACAAACAATGCAGCAGAGTACCAGGCCCTCATTGGAGGCCTAGAGTTGGCAACAAAACCCCTAGAAGAGCATTAAAAGATAAAAGGTGAGTCGTAACTACTCATCAAGCTAGTCAATTGTGACTATGTTATCAAAAAAAGTTTGTTGATCCATTTAATGGACCATGGATATCAATTGATGGAAGAATTAGCATCAAATATGACTTTAATTCATATTCCCTAATCACAAAATACATAAGATCATGTGGTAAAAAATGAAACCATAGAATTGTACCACCTATATTAGGATGAGTTAATTATCAACATTTCTCACCGTCAGATGGCCCTACCAATTTTTTAGTCCAAGATGGAGGAAATCAATGAGATAAGTCTCATAACTTAACCTTAAGATCATACCTTCAGCTATATGAATCCGATTGAAAAATACCTTCAATGGGGAGAAATCCCACCTGATAGGGATTGAAGGGAGAAAATACACAGATGAGAAACCAACTTTATAATGTACAATAACATGAACATGAAAAGTATTTTATAAGTGAGGACTCGATGGGATCATCCTTAGGTGCATCGATAGTGAAGAGACTACTCCCATCTTGAAAGAATTAAGTGTGCGAAATTCCAGAGCACATCAGTTAGCAACCATTCTCTATCATAAAATTCAATTTCACAGACACTTTTGGCCAACTATGACCCATGATTTCACTAAATTCACAAATAAGAACCAATACTATCAATTTCCTGGAAATTTCATCCACCAACCCCCGAAGTTATTTCACTCAACCATGAACTCCTAGAAATATTCCCTATGGGGAATGGACATCATAAGACCATATCCTATGAATATGTCCCAAAAATTCATTTATATTCTCACAGTTATATACTTATTTTCTGAATTGGTAGAATATAAACCCTTCAAAGAGAATGGAGGAAGAAGTATGGCCAACTCTATGAAATCTTACATTATCACCATATTTGGTTTCCCTCATACAATATGGATGGAAAATGGAACCAATTTATGATATGTTGAATTGGATAGTCTATATCAGGAATATGATAGAAAATCCAACCATTCATCCCCCAATCATGTAGAGGCCAATGGTTAGATAAAGCCCTTTCAAAAGACTTTATCCAAAATTCTCTAGAAGATGGTAAAAAATACAATAAATCATGGTCATACAGTTTCATCCATGCTCATTGGGAATAGAATACCATGACATGACCCACCACACAAAAAACATTGTATTCATTAGTATATGGGACATAAGTATTCTTTCTCATTGAAGTTCAACTTCTATCACTCTCCATGGCCATCTATGATCAACTATCCGCAGATGAGCAGTCAAAAAAATGATTTGATGAGCTGAAGAGGTAGGATGAGAAAATATTGGACACTCTGCTTCATTTTGAAGTTTACAAGAATCAGATTCCATGATCCCTCAGTAAAAAGGTTCGACTTTGTTATTTCCATGAAGTATAAATTCTGATACTCCTCAGAGCACTGATGATACTCAAAAACAGACCTCCAAATTTTGAGGAAAAATTATAATGACCATATGTTATACACAAGGTATAATTCAATGAATAATATGTATTAATTTCAATGGATGTATAGCTCACCAAATCTCCTAGCAAAGAGAGGTTCTTGAATAAGTAATTTTTGTAATCATATAAATTATGTCTTAGCTACAAGACATCAAAATGCATATATCTCTATAGATCTATGTTGTATAAAATTAATTTTCTTATCATATTCAACCATATTACATGGTGTTAAACTTCATTGTGATCATTATGTCCTAAGAAATGATTTTTTTTCATGTGAGTTTGGTCTATGTGATAGAGACAACATGCCCTTGTTCCTATGTGAGATACATATCCACATGGGAACTCTTGTTTTAAAGAACTATACATGGCATGATTCCTTCCCTAGTAGGATATTTTGTAACACCAAGATCATTAATCCTAGTATAGGAATCATTAAAAAACAAATGTGTGTTCCCCCTATGTATGGGTTGGACTGATGCATGGGTAATTCAAGAACAATGTATAGCTTGATTCCTTCCCTCATATGATACATAAAGACACCTTGACCATATGTATTAGTCAAGACACAAAAAGGCAATAATCCCCCCTTGATAAGTGCATAGGTCAGACTAGCATGAAGAGTGATCAAGAACTTTGTGTGGCTTGATTACTTCCCTCATATGATATGTAGTGACACTCAGATCCATCATCCTTTTCCATCCATTATTCAAAAAACTTCTCATTCTATATTTGTGGGATAGACCATAACAAGAAACATATTTTCAAGAACTATGTATGGGTTGATACCTTACCTCATAGTATATATAGTGACACCGATATCCTTAATCCTTGTTCGGTAACCATTTAAAAAAATGCCCCCTCCCTATAGATGGGTGAGACCGGTATAGAGAACATATTATCAGAACTACGTTGACTTTGATTCCCAACTAACTCAAATAAGTAGGAACCCTCCCTAAGGTTCAAACCTGACAATTAACACACCTCTTCCTTTTCATTTCGGTTCACAATTTTCCTTACCGTATGATTTTAAATTTCATGGGACACCAAAACTATTGTGGATTCATTGCTATCATCAAAGGATATGTAGTGACACATGAATTAAATATATGTTAGCCCAGCCAATATTCAAAAATAAAATGTCCCCCCTTATACATGGGTCATACCTGTATAGAGAACATGTTTTTAGATCTTTGTGTGGTTTGATTCCCACATTTTTAGGATATGTAGTGACACCCACATCCCATATCATGGTATATCCATCCTGAAAAAATACCTCCCCTGCGTATATGTATTACTTGAGTACATAATTTCATGATTCCAAACCGCACGACATTAAACTATATAGCCAAATAAATCATAACCAAACAACATTATACTATAAGTTATCTCATGAACTATGTGTGTCTTGATTATCGGGATGAAGATATATGTTGCGACACTAGGGCCTTCTCGGGTCTAGCCGTGTGGAAGAAAATGCCTCCATTTCATACATGAGAATGTAAATATGTGCGGAAAATTACAAACATTGGTTCTTGTAATAAATATTAGTGAAAAGATATTTCCCCCTACATATGAATCTAATCTATGTAGAGAATCACATACCTCATAAAGAATCATGGTTTGGATGTTTCTCACTTTCCCGGATTTCCCCATTTCATCCGTCAAAATCCATGCCCCAAGAAATATCAAATCCCAATATCCCCCACGATAGTTAAAAATATATGGTTAGTGTCCTACGAACACCATTGTTTGACTATGCACATAATGCCCCAGTGGCTTTGCATACCTTACCCCCAAAAATGGTCCTTCAACCAAAGGAAAAAATAGTCCTTAGGATATTTTATTCATAAATCTATATAAACAATGGCTTCTAATCCTTACATCATCCCTATGGGTTCGAGGGCTCCTAGAATTATGGTTTACACTCTCTTTCACCTCTCAGGTCTAGGGCATAGCAATTATATCCCATATAGATTATCCAATATTTAAGAATTATTCCATGGATATTTTGTCCCAACAACATGACATTAAACTGGGCTCTCAGCAACCATTCTATAATACTTAAAACAACATGGACCCCCAATAGATATCTCATTCACATTGAGTCACGCACATCCTCACCGCATGACGTTAAAATGTGTGGCCAAACAATTCGACCTTCTCTGATCCTACAATCCCTAGTTGGTGGAGTGAAACCCTCATTTCATCTTGATTCTAACACTGCTCATAGATCATGTGTGCTTAGGAATTTCGAAATGAGATTCCCTGTAGTTCTAGGTAAAATCATTCCATAATGTCTGTTCTTGCTGCCATGATAGTAAATGGAAAATTAGAGTTATCACATCCATATTGGTAAAACTAAAGTCTTAAAGACAGGACATTAATCATCATGTTACCCCAAATAAGCTAAAAACCCTACTCCCTACACATGGGCCACACCTATGAAGGGAGCTTAATTTTGGGACACCTGAATATTTATTGTCTGCCCTGCTCCAATAAGGCAATCAAAATGCCTCTCCCTACATGCGAGCTATATCTATGTTGGAGATTCCCCAACCATATGGTTTATTATGTCCTGAATGTTTCAAACAAATAAATGATTTTTTTAAATCTATCAATCATTGTTCTTTTATAGATTTTGAAACCTCATATACCTCATTGTCCATCGAAAATTGGCATATAGTGTCCTTCAGACACCTCTGTTTTACAATGTTCACAATTCCCCAGTGTCTCTATATATGTTTGACTGAAAAATAACCTTTCATCAAAGGGAAAAATTTTCCTCGGGAGATGATTTTCTTTTTTCCAAATGCTTAATGGATTTTAATCCCCATATCATCTCTTCTAATCCAAGTTACCTTGAAACCACGATATACTGATTACTCCCTATCCATGTATTGAGCATTTAGAACATCATGTCCAGAATATCTTTCGTCAATAAAGGATTATACATTAATTTCGTAATGTCATGATATTAAAACTGTATGATGGTCGAAAATAATTGTTACTTCTTAGGCCTTGGAATACGAAATAATTCCCTTCCCCATGTTCCTAGGCATGAAAATAATATTTATAGGAATGTAAAATCTGGGTCCTGCTTCATTGGTAACCCCATCTGTAAATACATAAAAATAGTTCCCCAATAATATTTTATAGCTATATATAAATGTGGATAATCCTTTAAAGAACTACATAAATGTCCATTACTTTCATCATTGGATACATAGTGACACCAGAGTCTCATGTTTCAAGTCTGACTAGGAAACAACATTGTCTCATTCTTTCCCGCGCAAGGGTTAGAACATCTTGGGTAACCTACTCACACCTATATGGGAATCATGTATTCTCATATTCCTAGAATATATTGGCAGACAATTCTCCCTTTTCATATTCATGACCCGATATTCACACACCATATTCTGTGTCCAGAAAGGTCCTAATACAGATAACCATCCATGGAAATAAAACATGGATGACATCTGTCTTGCGAACACCATTTTTTGACCCTAAAATCAATGCCCAAGTAGATCTTTATATGTTTCCCACAAATATCATCTCAACAAAATCCAAAAAATTCTTAAGGAGAGGATTTTTCTACCTTAATATGCCCCATATGATGTTTATTTCAAACCTCATTCCTTGATTTTAGAGACCCCCCAATATTATAGTTTACATTCTCTCTCCCCTCTCATTTTAAAGGTGATATAACATTTTTTATGAGGGAGCAGTTTCTACAACAACATCAATATAAATTCCGCCAACACACCACCCACCATGGTATTAAAAACATAAAACAAGTATAAATTTATATTAATCTTATTTTCCATATGATATGTAAGGATAGTGTCATTAAGAATCCTTTGTTTCACTATGTTCACAATTCCCCAATGGATCTGCAAAAGTGGTCCCATATGAACGGTTTTCTAGACAAGGGAAAATTATTCCTTAAGATAGGTTTTTCCTATCACCATATGCCGCATGGATACCATGTCTTGTGTCATATCCCATTCTCTAGAAATAGAAATAAGTGTAATGAAAAATCCTATATCCATGTCTCAATGTTTTCAGGAAATTATTTGTTAACAAGACCTAAATTAGGGCCCTCACCCAGCAAGTCATGGTCAATGGTGTTTTAATTTAAGTATTACAAATTATTGTTCATTTAAGAAGACATTAAACTACCCAAGAAAGGGATAATAGTCACCCGTATGAAAACCCACAATGGACATAATATAAAAAAGTTGAGTACTAGCTCACCAAACCAACACACCATATAGTTTATGAAAAATATTGATAAAAATATTGAAAAATCAAGAGACAAAAAGAATTTTAGTTTCAAAACCCTCAAAGGGTGTCCTGATAAAAAGTCATGTTATACCTACTAAGCCCTCACCATATAGGGTTATAAAAATATTGGGGTTATAATGAATAATAAATAATAATGGTGGGGGTTTCCCATGAAACCCTATCAATGGTCGAACTACACTCGCTAAGCCCCTTGGTTCAGGAAAAAATTAGACCATGATATAAATATTTCCTTTATCCATGATTGTGACTAAAATTGATATCTAGATGATATTATGGATTAAAATATTGTTGATCATGATTGATTGATATTGTTGGGATAAAATAAATGTGAAGCATTGGAGAGGAAACATCTAAATACCATTATATAATGATAAGGTGGACATCCCAAACCTGTAGTCTCTCTATAATGTCAAGGAAAAGAAAAAAACACAAAATAACTCAATGAATTACATCAGATTCCAAGTATCCCTTTCTAAAAAATAAATAATTATATGCTAGGGGCCATCAAGAACTTGTTCAAAACTAGTCCTTTGGGAAACATCATCTTCAACTATGGGACATACCTATTTCACAATGGCTCTACGATCACACCCCTTAATCTTATTAGATGAAAAAATTGTAGTTATTGATGCTATTTGGGCCTTCATCTTGGCTACCTGATCTTGTCACTCCAACAGATCTTTTTTTGGTTAATCACATGGTCATGAACATTTGTCTCCTATAAAATTAGGTGGTACAACTCTTCAGTAATATCATGAATGGTATTTTTTTTGGTAAAAATCATTTAATTGAGAAATTATTTCTTTACGAGTAGATATATCATCTTGATACATGACAATCTAGTACGTGAGCTTGTGCATATGCTAATAGTTGAACCCGTTAGAACCCAAATCTGTAAATAGCCATAGAAGGGTATCATCATTATCAAAAAACATTGGAATATGTGTTTCTAAAACAATATTACATATTATAATCCATTTCCATCTCTTCATGGTTTGGTGTCTCATGATTGTATAAGATCCATGAATTTTTTCTTTTGATGCAATAGGTATATAGTCAGGAAATGGAACCATGAAAAGTGGGTCCACCCAATATTGGTTTACCCAAAAAGGGATCCTACCCTCTCTATAGGAAGATTGATATTTGGAACCATGTTCAAAGGGTTAACCAAGACATTAGTGGTACTCAATGAAGTTCCCCTTGGTCTGAATTTGGTATGACCACAGACCATATCACGTAGACAGAGATTGTCTTAGTTGCTCTCCAAAGATATTGGTTCTGTAGAGTAAGTCCCCTCTGAATGCTTGCGACAATGGATAAGAACCTTCAGGCAATAAGATGGAGGGAGATAGAATATATTGTAGAGGTAAAACATGAATGGTTGTACACAATGGTCTTTTCACATGTATGAATATTGTGGCCAATATTTCATCAAAATATCATTTTACCCATAGTTGAGTATATTATAATGATAAGTAATTAGAGGCTTCTATGGGAGGAATAAATACATGAATTATAGTGTTCCCCTTCATCATCTTAAACCATAGTTGACAAAGGATTTTCGGTTTAGGTTCCCTCTTATCCAGGGTAACTAGGAATAATGTGACTCACTATACACATCTAAACTTTCTAGAGACCCGTATGGTGCATAGGGTTCATAGATGGTAATCCTATATATATGAGAAGATAAGATTCCACCCTAGTGTGTGATAAGGTATGAACGTGTTTCCATTTATCCCCAAACATCATCTAGTTTTATTATATATGGTACGGGGTAAGGTAAAAAATCAAAATATGAAGGATCACACAGCAAGTCAATGATTTTTTCAACACTCAAGTAATCTGGGAAAATATCGGCATTTTTAATTACTGTCGGGTGGAAGTTAGAATGCGGGACTATCATGGGGTGTTGTTATGTGTATAATGGTAAATACTATGTTAAAAAACCATAAAAATATGAAATGGCCTGTTGAGATGATGTGGAAGCTTCCATTCTTATATTGTCCCCAATAACTAAAAAGTTTGGGAAAGGGTGGGGATGACTAAATTGATTGGTTTCCCTCATCTACAGTGGCTTACATAAATTGGGTGAAAACCGAGATTCCAGTATAAAAGTCACGAGAAGTAAAGATCCACCCACTTATGAAAATGGAAAAGAATTCATCTAGTCTCGTCTAGGGAGATACATCTATTAGGACCTCAAAACCTTAGGAAGTATAGTGACACACCTTGAGGGTAGCGTAGTAAGATCTAGAAATGAGTTGTGACTACTGGATCAGATGAGTTCGGCCATGAAGAACTCTCAAACTATGCCCGTTCACCTACATAAATATCAAATTAAAATCCTAAAATGAAATGAATACAGTATAATGAAGAGGCTTACCACGTAGCCTCTTGGTTATAGTTATTAATTCCCCCTCTAATGGGGACACTTGCTCAATGTTCCACCAAGAACTACCCATTGGTAAAAATTCATCATTCAGGTCACTAAGGATAAAAATACCTTTTATCTGGTAGACATCCCATAAACTGATCCCCACCTCATTGTGGAAAAATTGAAAGGTGTTGGTGCGCAAACACTAGTGGATGATTAGCTCAAGCAGTATCTTGATAATGAATAGATAGAGAATTGTTAGACATAGGCCACATGGTATATGTTGATATCTTATAGTGGCATAGAGGCATCTAAGAAGTTTTGATGAGACAATAATTCCTAGGTCCACTCATCAGAAATGAACCATGTAGATTGAAGATCCCATTTTTATCTCTAACCTCCTTTTGGATTGATTCATAACATGTTAACCACAATCGAGTAGTCCAGAATGACTGATTCATAAGAGGTAGAATGATGTAATTGATTTCTCTACATCTAAATGGATCTATTTAGATCAAATATTTAGTATTGGATCAAGGAAGTTGTGATCTCCAAAATGGAGTGAATATTCCTGAAATCGTAGTCTTAAGATATCTCATGAAGAATACCGAAGCCGCACTAGTCAACTGGTGGCAAAGGGGTGTCATCTGGGAGACCAATGTTATACATTGGTAATTGATTGGATAAGGGTTAATCCATGATATATAGTGAGAGAATGTACTTTAGAGTATCCTCATGATTAATGACGTATGACCGGAGTTTTTCTACCACATTTTAATCTATTTCCTCCCTTCGTTTCATCACATCAACTGGAGCTAGGGTAAGAGAGATTATCATCCTCTACACTGATGGCATATGTAAGAAAAATATTTAGCCTATAAAAAATTGTAAAGAATAAAAAAATTGGACAAGGACTAGGAGAAGTACTCATATTGAAATGATTTTCATTCTAAACATCCATTAACAATATAAGAATAACACAAACCACAAACGGATAGTTCCAGACAACTCATGAGGCATTGGTGCATGGGTCATTGTCCAGTTAACCAAATAGTCCATAGAATAAGAAAGCTGCAAACCAACCCTCCCTACATAAAAATAAAAACTCATAGTTTTGAAATTTGAGGTTTAGTTCTCAAATAAAAAATTACGTTCAGGGAAAGACGTGAAACACATAAGGAACTCGCTACACTGAAGCTCAAACTCTCCATTCAAAGGTCAAATGCTCGGTTTGTAGAATTGAATGTGTAGTTTGCTGGTGAAGATGATCACATATAATATGGTTTTTGTATGTAATAGAGAAAGATAAAATTTAGAGCACTATGTTTATTGGGAAAAGGGGTAAAAAATGTCCTAGGCCCCCCTATATATTGGTTTCATCCCCCATATGGTTCCACCATTAAACCAAAAAAGGTACATGTTTAGACCACTTTTTTACAATGGAATAGCCTCCCCTTTTTCCAGATCGAAACCCATTCTAATGGGTTCCATTTGTTGGGTCCTACAAACATTGTGATGGGAAATAAAATACTACCACATCTTTGAAAAATGATTCTATTAATTATTTTAGGACTGTTGTGGAAGAAATAAATTTTCTAAAAGGAAAACTAGGTACCACAAACCATAAATCCATTCGTGGACTGCC
Source organism: Viscum album (assembly GCA_963277665.1). Taxonomy (NCBI): domain Eukaryota; kingdom Viridiplantae; phylum Streptophyta; class Magnoliopsida; order Santalales; family Viscaceae; genus Viscum; species Viscum album. Next base: position 916,431,905 of record OY728150.1, read on the forward strand.
ACTTCGCAAAGTGGTCTGCGGCATCCCAAAACATCCAAAAGAAAAATGGTTTAAGAGACATAGGCAATGTTATTATCCCCAAAAATTTAATCATTAGAATAATAGGTGAGGAGAATTCCTCCCCCAAATACCATCTTTTTGAACTGAATGTTTCACAGTCACAGTGAAGTTTCTGGTGTCCCGTGAGCAATATGAGAACTTTTGTGGGACTGAGGTGGTGATTTCCGCCACCATAAAACATTGGACTTTATTGACCAAGCCATTTTTGGGTTAGTTTATTTCCCATGGGCTCCTAAAAAATGTTCTATGAATTCCTTATATCTAGCTTCCACATCACTCTATAAAAGGAACCCTATGTGAGATGATAATAAGCCTGAACTTGAGAGTATTGAATGGACTTTTGAGATAAAGTTTTGAAGAGATTGATCATTGAAGTGAATACCTCTTCAAATGAATTCCTATAGGTATTAACACTCTGCATTGAGGAAAAATAAATAAGGTAACATAATAATTGGAAGTCCTCAGACCATAACTACTTCAAAGATGAAATTGTCACATGATGCTAAACCAATTCCCCTTCTTTACTTAAGTGCACCGCATAACACTAAGCTACACGGGTGGAACCCTAAATCACATAGCACCACAGATTGTAGATGGAATTTTTCACTGCATAGAATCATGCTATGAATCAAAAACCTAGGAATGTGTAAGAAAAACTTAGTATACCACAAATAGGTTTTCATACCATCATGTTATGGGAACAATTCGTCCACCCACCTAACAACATGCTATGTCGGGTGGCCACAAATCCGCATGAAGAAACAGTACGTAGAAGGGGTACCCTGGGATGTTCCACTCTCAGGATTCAATCACCTCCTTCAATTTTAGTCATACCCTCCATAGACACTTTGTGAACCAGTCCTATGGAATTATCCCACATTCTCTTCCAAAACTACCAGACACATATGATAAAACCATCTGGTGCATCAGTTCTCCCTTTTGAGTTTAAATACCAATGGTAAGAGGGGTGTCAGGGAAATACATGCAAGATCTCGGAACACCAGATTTTCCCAAAGATTATATTCCCATTGTAACATGGGGACAACCCCTGGGATAATCACATAAACATCCATGTTCTAGGGACTAAGGGTAATCACTAGAATTTCCCTTCCATGAGAGCTGGTGATAAAAAAATTTGATCACACTCACATTTCCTCTTGATGAGGTATATCGCTTATCTCCATTATCATAAATAATTATTGGAACTCCTCCATAGGTAAGCCCTATCCTTTCTTGTAGTAGGCGACACACTTCCCCCTACTCACCTCATCCTGGGACACATCAAGATAAACCAATGGACCTAACTATCATGGATATCATAATAAATGAGGAAATTGGCACAGTTAAAGCCCCTCTCTCTCCCTCTGGGTTCTAACCATACCCTCTTCCACCGTCATCCATATCCTTTTCCAAAAATGATGAAGGAAATACATTTTTTTTGTTTATTTCTTAACATCATCATGTTTCCCACACTGATAAGGACTCACGTGAGCATAGAGGCATGTGATGACCCAAAATGCCACACAATTAACTCTAAATGAACTATGTGAACTATAATTCCTACTATTATTATTATTAATAGGATGACTATGTATTTTTTGAGATCAAGGGATATTATCTTTTAATGTTAGTCCCAAAAAAAATTCCCCCACAACATACTAAGGATTCCTCTTCATGAATATCACCTGATTTAATTATCTCAAATAGGGCATACACTATGTTATAATCCCCAATATAACCTAAACAATGAGATATTTTATTCCCAACCAACTAAGGCATGTATGATTCCTCCCTGAGGTCCAAACCCAACACCCAAATCACTATTGTGATCCCTTGGCCATATCCAAGGAAGGGTCATATCCACCCAGGAGAACATGTCTCTTCATGGTATCTTATACTGTCTCACATACATCCCACACAAAATCATGTCTACGCATCTATCTCCTAAATTTCCTCACCACATGATGTTAAACTATTTGGATGGGTCCATATCACACAACCTTAAAAGGTGAGGTGTCTTGTAATGAAAAAATGAACTAGGTTAAATCTGATTCCTCTGACAAGGATACATAGGAATCCCATCATATTTGTTTGATCCTAACATCAAATTAATCTTTGTACCCCAATATTATAATAATATCTAGATCACCTCATAATATGTCTTAAATAATCAGTGTCTTGATGAAAGATCAATGAATCCCTATTGTTTCCATAAAAGGGTAACATCGATGAAGAACCTCAGATACATATAGATTTCATCGTCAAAAGAGAACCAAGGATACATACATATGATTCTAAATCTATTCATACTCATGAATCATTTTTACACCCTATAGGTAAACCATAGAAACATTATTTGGAATGAACCAAGGATTCATGAACATATGAACATTTCTTAAATCTATAATAGTTTCCCAGAAAAGGAATTAGATCCCCTCAAAATGGTGTGATGAGATAGACCACCCATCCTCTTGACCAATTGAGTCTTTAATTTCATTGTCCAAATCATCCAACGAGTGTCTGAATTTGGACTGTAGGTCCATTAATCTTGGATAAAAGGGAAATTGGGTGTTTCTCTATATGTGAATGAACTAACTGGACACCATATAAGGACATCGTACCCAACGTCATGTGATTTCACAAACCCTGAACCCCACGCAATCCCCCACTAGGAGCACTCAACTGGGGAACCTACTTCATAATACAATAAGGATATACTTCCCAGTCCCAATGCGACCATCTCACTAACCAAAACGGGCATCATGTAAATCAGGTCAAAATAGTGATAAATCATGAAAATAAACAATGAAGATTAAAATATTCATAATGTGAAAAGAATTATTATTTAACTCTATACAAATTTTGGTTGTATATTTGTTTATTGGGATATCATGTGTTTTGTAAGGGATTATAGTAAGTACATAATGATTTTAAGTGAATCATATGAATCGAGATGGTTCGTATAACTTATGCATAAGTAATTTCAGATCACATGGTGTGTTGTGATGGAAAACATGATGTCTAGTTCACCATAATTTCTATGGTATAAGATGGAGTTTACACAACCAATTGGGAAAATAAAGAAGATGTGTAACAATATTGGTAACACCACTCAGGTTGTGAATAAGTATTTGGCCAAGCACCAAGTGTAAGGTACATGAAATGTAGCAATAAATTCCATGTCATTCTACATGAAATGGTTTCAGGTAGATTACATGCAATTAATACTCAGATCCCACATACCATATTTCTTAGAGTACATAGATCCTAGTCATAAATATTCATAGCTAATGTGCAGACAATATACCTCTTGTAAGTATTCAAATACTAATGTGGAATTACCTTTTTGGTGTTCTGAATTTCAATACTATATGGAAGATCATGGGATATTATAAGTCAGTTAATAATGGATCCTAAAATTTGAATTTGGGGGTTCATTAAAAACCTTGGTATTTCCCTCTTTTGGACATGAATATTTTGACTGACTTTATATTGATGTGGTACATAAAGTGACTCCCAAAATCTCATGCACCCTTGATTTATTGTCGGTGCATCTAGTATTGATTGGAGGAAGGGGTGTTTATTTTTCACTCCCAATATTTTATAGACTTCATGGATTGATTACAATGTAAATGATAAATATCATCCCTCCCATTCAAGTCACAATGAGTTTTTATAGTTTATGGAGTGTAAAAATTTAATATAATTCTAGGAGGACAATTTCCATATAAATTAAAAAATGATAACTATGAGGTAAGATCAGAGTATACACATGATTTAGTACTCCATTAGGTTTGGAACATTTTGGCGGAAGTCAACCTTTACATTATTAGAGTCAAACCATATATAGAGATGTTGGTTATGGGACACCCATGATGAGAATGTTTCTTAATGTGCATTTCATGGTGTGCTCTATCTATTTTGTAGAATTTTAATTAGTTTGTAATTACCAAGAGTTATGAGATTTGGGTTATCTAATATATGATATAGGTCCTCATAACCAAATATGAGGGAAGAATTATCCATAATATATAAATAATCATTTCCCACCTTGTTCAATATTGGCCTTCATCTAGGTGTGAGGTTAACCCTATTAATCGATAACTCCCACATCATGTTTTTACACTCCATTGATGCATTGGATCCCCATTGTAAATATAGATTCGTTTCATATTGTTTATGGTATTTTAATATCATGTATACTTTTGGATACATGTGGATTAGCGGTGAATAGATTAGTATAGGTCCCCCAATGGTATATGTCTCTTATGAAACATTATGTGGTTGATATAAATATTTCTAGTAGTTAACCCCACCACCAATTTGGAATATATGGGATATATGAAAATATATTTTTATTATAATAGTTAGAGAGGTTTTTTGACTTCTTGTAGGATGGGGAAAGTAACTCAACTATTAAACATGGCATGAGTCACTCATCTAGGATAGTGGTAACTCTCTCGGCTAGTATGAATCTTTTTGTAGTGATACGTATCCCCCACCCATTTTTATCAGACTATTTTTTAATGAAATATTTGTGAGGGATGTTTATATAGTACCTAATTGGAATGAGGTGTTTTTCTAAAAACAATGATGTTCATGTGATTCTTGCAATTCACTCAACACATCAAGAGAGTAGTGAGGTCTTCATGTATAGTGTGGAACATGATTTTGAAAGCCACTCCTTATTTTTGGATATTCTATTTTATATATGGGGGGTATGATGTGGAGATTGGGGTTATGAAATCCCCTTGTGGACCAACTGAAATAAACCGCCTAGGTAGTATATAAAGTGGGAGGTGGATTTCACATTATGGTGAGTTGTCTCACTATGATGCCCCCATTCCATTAGAGGATAAGATTATTAGGAATTATTTTGGTTTCTCCCATTGGAATGATAGATTTTTTGGGATTTGAACCCATAACTTCTTCCCTTTATTTTTTAAACCTATATTTTATATAATCATTTTGGTTTTTCAATTTTTCTATTAGTTATGAATTGACCTAAATTCAGTTTCCCTTATTGTTTTTGAGGTATCTTAATGGATATTTTTATCCTTACCCTTTAATGGAATTTGGGACTAAACATGTTATTTTTTTATATGTATCCTAGGATGGTGTTTTTTGTAGAGTATATGGTGCAATTGGAGATAGTGAATTTTGGAGCTTAGTGGACTTCACTACAAGAGTTTCTTAGGTCAAACTTGAAATGACATGGTAACCTACCTTCAAAATATTTAATGTTTTGATTAGTTTTTGAGTATTGGGAAATATATTTTTTTCAATTATATATATTTTATTTTAGATAGTATCCTTGTTGGATGTTTGTAATTTAATATATGAATTTTTTATTGTATAGTTTTTTGAATTTCTTGTTGGGTTATAGATATTTCAAATGGTGATGTATATCTGTGTTATGTTGTATAGGGTAAATCCTCGCCTGTATGTATTCTCCCATCATAGCACTAGATGTACCAACCTTGACCCCAGTAGCATAGAGTCGGTGGTTATTTTATTACATTGGTATAGATATAATAGATAACATTACCAAGGATAAATCAGTTTAGTATTATAGAAGAACTATATACATACATGGTTTCATTATTACAATGTTAATGAAACATAGAACATGAACAAGGAAAACCAAACTGCTTCCTTGATAGATATTCCAATATTTCATTTTCCTAACATAATAAAGGAACAAAAAATAAAATGGTGAGATGAAATGCTCAGTCTGGTTTATGTACAATATAAACACTAATCAATAAAAATTTATGCATAAAAATATGGAATAACGGAAAAACACATGCAATTAATTCAATGTACTGGGAATAAAAATGAATCCATTTATTTTGTCATAGTGAAAATATCATGAATAGTAATAACTAAAATCAGAATAAAGAGAATAACTAATTATTTTCATGAAATATATCTGGAACATCAACCACTACAATTAAAAACTTTTACAAGAAGGTTTATTTATGATGGTAGAATCTCATTAAAATTCTTCTTGGAAACAAACATGAATGGGTTGTGCAAACTATCTTGTCTCATGAAACATGTCTATGCATAGAGGGGGTCTCTATAGTAGGTCCACACCCATGTAAAAATTTCCAACACTTACCAAAAATATCCAAATGGGATATTTAATTCATGAAAACAATTTTACTTTTTAATGAATATCAGTATTCAAAAAAAGATATGAATTTAACATTATTTCCTAATTAATCATAAACCATTCAATGAACTGTATATAATAAAATGGTATAACAATTAGATAATAATCATATCCCACATTAAATATATATAGATATTCAATAGACATATAATGTAAAATGATAAATTATTTTAAAGGGGTAGTAGATACACCACAAAAAAATGATTAGGTTCACAATTTCGAATAAGTCTAAATGAAATGGGGATTGAGGGAAAATCACATACCTTAGGTATTAACGAATTATGTACTTGTACATCATGTCATGGATAATAAAATTAGTTTAAACAATCAATTAATTTAAAACCAATAAAACATATATTTGATTTATTATAATTTCAATAGGTTTATTTATATCCATTCTGATGAGTTATAATTATTAATTTCATTGTTTTGGGAGCGTTCGAGTCATGGTTTAATGGTCGATCCCTTGTGTATATTTTTTGGGGTTGTTGGACTCCTCATGTGTTAATCATGTTTTAATGATCACAAATATCTTTACTATTAATTAATCTCGATCTTCATTGCACATCTTGCTAATGCTCTTCAATCTCAATAATAGATACACATCATGTTTTTATAATAACAAATCATATGGATGTTAATTACTCTCTTTATTATTTACAAGTCTTATCCATAATCACAATTCTCACATATATTATCACACCATTATATTTATGATTCACATTCTCTTACTCTCTAATGATTAACCTTAATCCATATTCTGCATATCACTGTCTTAGTCCAAATACAGATATTTGTCTAAGTGTGAAGGACTCACCGTGACCCATACACCGTGACCAGACACCGTGACCACTCACCGTGAAGGACACACCGTGAAGCTCAAACCGTGAACCATATACCATGAAGAATACAATGATTCCATAATCACTGTGACACCGTTTCTTAAGTTTTTGTCAATATTATTTAAATAATGCTAACAATCATATTTTTTGTTTTTAATTCAATTAATGTTATTTAATGATATTTGTTGGCATGTCAGGGAACCGTATCTCGTACCTATTAAAAGGGAATCATTCCTACTACCAGAACTCATGTGGAATGTAACAAGAAACGAACACGAAGGAAGAAGCAACAAGAAACAACAAAACAAGATATAAAACAGGAAGAACATACGTACACCCGAGTGCACTGTGCTGAACAAGAAGAATAATCCTGAAAAAGAAGGAGATTGAAAGACCTTAAGAGTACTCTCATGAGTGAAATCCAATACTGCTAAAGAACACATGATGAATCAAGAGATCTTTCTCACTCTTGAAGAAGACAAGCTGAACAATGACACTCTGTTTTTCAACAGAATAACCAGAGAAGGACTCAGAATCATTCCTGCTAAATCCAACGAGTCCAGAGCTACATCGATAATCACTAGAGCTTTATAAACTCTCATATATCTTCTCTACGTGATTTATTTATTAACTTTCGAGCAGTGTGGTGTACTCTGTATATCTTTACACACACTGTATCCTACACTGAACTGGAGGATATCAAAATCCTCACTCAGATTCTCTTAACTTCTCTTTACCCATGTAAACTGTGGAAGAGGTCCTTGTGTGTCCTGGTCTTTGTTTTTTTCCCACGAAGAATAGTGGTAGAGGTCCCTGCCTGGCCAGGACAGTTTTTTAAAACTGTTGTTAACCCCGATCCATGGTGTGGATCAAATTTATATATATTTAAGAGGACTAAGTCTCGGCTTATGACTGAACCTCTTGTTATATATGTTGTGTGTCTTTTACTTAAGTTTAAAGTATACTACATATATCTTATTTATTCCGCTGCTATTAATTTAAATACAAAACTATTTTGAAGCTACTTTGATAGTTAAATTATCAAGAGTTTACACTTATTGTAAATCAATAGGTTAGCTTCAAAAGATAGTGTGACCTTGTGGTTAAATTAAATGAGACCTAATAAATCTTTGAGAAGCTAAGTGAACATTTACAATCTGTATAAATTCACTACAGTTTAACTTGTTTTATAAATCGGGGGATTTTAACTAGAAAATATTTTAACATAAATTTTAATTGGAACTCAATTCACCCCCCTCTTGAGTGTCCACTCCGACCAACATTTGTTATCAAAGGATTAGTTTTTGTTCAAAGATTTTTGAAATAATCTGTTTTTCACCTTTGATTTTAGTTGCATCTTTAAAGATCGTAATTTTATGTTAGTTCTAAATTTTTATCTCTTTAAATTATCTTTCTAAAATCTAATTATGGATAATAGACAAGAGGGTGCTGCAACTTACAGGACACCTTTTTTCAATGGTTCAAACTATGATCAGTGGAAACTGAAAATGAAAATCCATTTTTAAATCATAGGTTTTGATATTTGGACTGCCATAGAATCAAAATATAAACTTCCCACTACTGCAAGATCCACATGGGATAAACCTACAAAGACTTCTGACAATAATAATTGTAATTCCATGAATTCCTTGTACTGTGCTTTAGGAGATGAAGAGTTTAACAGAATTTCGGCTTGTAAAACTCCTTTTGAAAATTGGGATACTTTGGGTGTTTCTCATGAAGGAACAACCAATGATAAAGTAATGAGATTAAATACTTATACTATTAAATATGATAATTCTAAAATAAAGACTGATGAACCCATTTCTGATATGTATCTCAGGTTTAATGAGATAGTCAATACAATGAATTCACTTCGAAAGGCTGTTCCAGCAAATGAACATATTATTGGGATTCTGAGATGTTTACCAGACTAATGGAGATGCACATCTGTTTCAATCAGAGAGTCATGTGACATTGCTGCTCTACCTTTCAAAGAACTCATTGGTAAGCTTATGATGTATGAGGAAGAACTCAAGGTTAATAAAGAGGAAGATGATGAACCTAAGAGAAAATTAGTGGCTTTCAAGACTACTGCTTCAAAGAGCAAGGACAAAGATAATGCTCAACTACCTACTGACAGTTCAACCAGTGAGAATTCAGACTCTAATAGTGATGCTGATATGGCTCAGATAGCCAGAAGGTATAAGCAATTTTATAGGAAGAAGAAATTCTTCAGAAAATCAAATTACAAAGGAAAGTATGACAATAAGGGACATTGGAAGAAGGACTGGAAAAGGACAGATAAAAGTGATGAAGTTTTCTGTTATGAGTGCAAAAGAAAATGACATATTTAAGAAGACTGCCCAAAACTCAAATTTGATAAGAAATATGATTACAAGGATAGTAAGTACAAAAAGGCTATGAAGGCTACTTGGAGTGCTTCTGAGGATAGCTCCAGTGAATCTGAAGCTTCTGAAACTGAAACCATTAATAAGGAAAACATGTGTTTTATGACAAACACATCTGAGGTAATCTTTGATACTCCTGCTTTAAATTCTTATTATTCTAAACATAGTGAAGAATCTGATTCTGATTCTGAAAACATGACTAGCGAGGAATTGGTTGAATATTGTAATATGCTGGAAGATAAATGCAATGAACTTAAGTATAAATACAAATCATTAATGAAACAACATGCTCTCACTACTACTTTTAAAACTGAACTTACTATTGAAAAAAAAAGAAAAATGCTCAACTGTTAAAGGAGAACACCGAATTGAAAATGTCTAATGAGAAACTCAGAAAGGATTTAGAGAATTTCACAAATGGAAAGGATACACTAACTCAAATCCTAGGAAACCAAGTTGCACCAAAATAAATAAATAGAATAGGCTACAAACCTGGACAAGGATAGTTTATTAAGAATAGATTTATTACTAAATTTTGTACAGAATACTGCTAGTTCTAGTTCTGGACATTTATATGATTCATCTAGTTATATTCATAGTTAAGGATCTAATATGGTTTATCTTTCAAAATCTATTGATTCTATAAATTTTATGAGACCCATAAGAAAAATTTGGTTACCGAAAGCTTTGATTGCTAACCTGTCTGGACCCAAGAAGATATGGGTACCAAAATCATTTCCTATCTAAATCTCTTATGTAGGAAAGCTTCTTAAAGAGCTCCTGTAGGAAGACTTGGTATTTGGGCAGTGGATTTTCAAGACATATGTCTGGATACATCTCATTATTTAAAAGCTTAGTCAGAATTGATGGAGTCTTTGTCAACTTTGGAGATAATTCTAATGGGAAAATCATCAGCTTAGGCCAGATTGGTAACACTGGCTCAGTATTAATTTCTAAAGTTTTATTCATTGATGGACTTAGATATAATCTATTAAGTATTTCTCAGTTTTGTGATGATGGTATTAATGTTAAATTTGAAAATCATTCTTGCAATGTTTTTAATTCTATAAATTATTTAGTATTTTCTACCTTTCGAAATGAAAATGTTTACGCTGTTGATTTAAATTCTTTAGCCATGCAAAATACTACTTGTTTAAATGCTTTTCATAATGAGTCTTGGCTTTGGCACAGAAGATTAGGACACTACAATATACACTCACTTAGAAAACATACTAGGAAGAACATAGTCAGATAACTACCCAAACTTTAATTTCCAAATTTCAAAGTTTGTAATCCCTGTCAAAAGGGAAATCAACACAAAATCTCTTTCAAACCAAAGAAAGAAGTTTTAACTTCTCAACATCTCGAGTTGGTTAACATGGATTTGTTTTGACCATTTAGAGTTTCTAGATTAAATGGGAAGCACTATGTCTATGTCTTAGTAGATGACTTTTCTTTATATAATTGGGTACACTTCTTAGCTCACAAAATTGGATCTTGTTCTTAAATTGCTAAATACTCCAAATCTGTAGAGAAACTTAGTGGACTTAAGATTTAAACTCTAACAAGTGATCATGGTCGTGAGTTTGAGAATCATGAATTTGAATCCTATTGCTCACACAATGGCTATAGTAATAACTTTTCTACCCCTAGGACACCTCAACAAAATGTTGTAGTAGAAAGGAGGAATAGAACCCAGCACGAAATTGCCAAAACCATGCTTAATGAATATGACCTGCCTATTTATTTTTGGGCTGAAGCTGTAAATACAGCTTGTTATATTATCAATAGAGTCTTGATCAGACCTGTTCTTAAAAGGACCCCTTATGAGTTGTGGAACCACAGGAAACCGAAGGTTAAATACTTTAGAGTATTTGGCTGTAAAGTCTTTATTTTTAATAACAAATATAATCTTGAAATGTTTTCATCCAAGAGTGATGAAGGAATTTTCATAGGTTACTCTATTCCTAGTAAACCCTATAGAGTTTTCAATAAAAGAACCAAGTGTGTGGAAGAATATTTTCACATCAACTTTGATGAAACTGATCCACATGAGCCTAAAACCTCTCTTGAAAATATTGAAGAAGATTTATCTTCTCTAGACCTTAATGAAAAATCAAATGAACCTGCTATAATGAAAACCAGTTCTGGAAATATTCCAGAACCTTCTTCTGTTGATTCCCAACCTGTTGGTGAACCTGATGTTTCTAGTCCTACCTTTAATATATCAACTATAATTATAAATAATCATCCTTTAGATGCTGTTGTAGGAAATCTTGATAGAGGGACACATACTAGAGCTCCTCTTAGAAATCAGGTTGAACGTCAAGCCTTATTGTCACATCTTGAACCTCAAAACATTGATGATGCTATTAATGATGAATTTTGGGTAATTTCTATGCAAGAATAACTCAATCAGTTTGAATGAAATAATGTTTGGAATCTTGTTGAAAAACCTAAGGACACTTTCACAATAGGCACAAAATGGGTGTTTAGAACTAAAGTAGATGAATACGGAAACATAGTTTGAAATAAAGCTAGACTAGTTTCACAAGGCTATTGTTAAGAAGAATGTATTGACTATGAGGAGACTTTTGCTCTAGTAGCCAAATTAGAAGCTATTAGGATTTTACTTGATTATACTACACATCTAAATTTCAAACTATATCAAATGGATGTCAAGAGTGCATTCTTAAATGGATATATTGCTGAGGATGTTTTTGTTGAACAACCACCTGGATTTTCAAACCCTCATTTTCTAAATCATATTTTCAAACTATCAAAAGCTTTATATGGTTTAAAGCAATCTCCAAGAGCTTGGAATGCTAGATTAAGTACTTTTATAATTTCTAAAGGTTTTAAAAAAGGAATAGGTGATCCTAATCTGTTTATAATACGAATTTCTAAAGATGTTTTATTTGTACAAATTTATGTAGATGATATTATTTTTGGATCATCAAAAACTACATTATGTACTGATTTTTCTAAAATGATGCAAAATGAATTTGAAATGAGTTTAATGGGTGAACTTAAATTCTTTCTTGGTTTTCAAATCTTTCAAAATGATGATGGAATTTTTTAACTCAATGTAAATATACAAGAGATCTTTTAAAACGCTTTGGATTGGAGATCACAAAAAGTAGTGACACTCCCATGAGTACCACCTGTAAGATGGATCTTGATGAAAATGGTAAATCTTTTGATCAAACCACTTATTGAGGTATGATTGGAAGTTTACTCTACCTGACTACAAGTCGTCCTGATATTATGTTTAGTCTTTGTATGTGTGATCATTTTCAAGAAAACCCTAAAGAGTCACATTTAAATGATGTAATGATAATTTTCAAATACCTCAAGCATACTCCCAATTTAGGACTGTTCTATCCCAATGGAAAATCATTTGAATTAGTTAGTTTTTCTGATGCTGACTTTACAGGATGTAAGCTAGATAGAAAAATCACCTCTTGGACATTTCACCTTTTAGGAAAGTCACTATTATCATGGTGTAGTAAGAAACAAATTTTTTTTCATTATCAACTGCAGAAGCTGAATACATAGCTGCTGGAAGTTGTTGTGCACAAATTTTGTGGATGAAACAAACATTACTAGACTTTGGATATTAATTCAGACATGTCTCAATAAATTGTGACAACAGAAGTGCTATTAATATTTCTAAGAATCATGTTTCTCATTCTAGGACAAAACATATTGATGTAAGACATCACTTTTTGGGGGATCATTATCAAAAAGGTTATATCACTTTGGAATTCATTGGTACTGAATATCAACTTGCTGATATATTCACTAGACCATTAAATTATAAATGATTCGACTACATCATACATGATCTTGGTATGATTAATCATAAATGAAAATATTACTGATTTTAATGTCTAAAAATTTACTGTACTTTTCTTTATGGTTTCATACTTACTATTTCTAAGTTACTGTTTTATGCTTATGGTCTGACAACTCACTGTCTCACTATGACTATATAAAATGCTCACTCTCTCACCATGATGACTACAAACTATTTCACAGTGATAAGTAGTTTTCTATCTCACCAATATGCCTACTCATGGTCTCACCGTGAGAATTATGTTTATTTCTATTTTAACCCGTATCACGGTAATTTTTCTTTCACCGCTATTTGATTTCCCACGTTTTTGTTGTTATGACGTTTGACATTCCCAAATGATAAAAATTAAGGGTTTCATTCGATTCCTTACCCGAACTCTCTCCTGAACCTTCTCTTCCCTCTCTCCTGAACCTTTAGTGAATGCCAAGGATAAATCGTCCATCCTCACCCTCGTCTGATAAGCGCCGCTCTAAGAAACAAAAGAGGATACTGAGGATAGCTCCTAAAGGACCTCTGAACCCAAACCTTGTATGCCGTACAGTTGTACATGAAAAAGAGGTTTGCCCTGAATGGCTAATGTTTAGTAGAACCATAGTTTTGGAAGTTTTAAGAGAACGAGGATGGCTTGAATGGTTCACTGGACATAATAGACCGACTAACCCAAGGCTTGTATCTCAATTCTATCAGTATGTGAAGTTTTCTTATTAGTTTGGAGAAAACTTTATGGTGACCAGCTGGATCGATGGTCAGAAGTGCTCTTTCTCTTCAAGGATGTGGGATGCATGACTAAGAATTCCACATGAAGGAATTTGTGAAGATTACCAGAGAGACCCTCCTCCAACAACCGACATCTTGGACCTGGAAACTTCTTTCGAAAGTCTAACTGGAAATGGAACCAAGCGAAGGGCCATAGCTGCTGAATTAGATGGGGAGACAAGACTTCTGTTCATGTTTGTTTAGAATTTGGTTAGTCTAAGAAAATGGGATTTTTCTATGATGAAGTATCAGGATGTGTTCCTGATTCACCTGTTGAAGAATGGACATAAGATCAATCTATGAATGTATGTTATCAACTATATCTGTGAGCTGAACAATGTAACATCCAAATCCACCTCCCTATTTTACTAAAGGATGATTTCAGCTATGTATGTTGCAAAAGGGATGGTTGGACCAAATGAAGAAAAGTTAGAGGACCTTGATTTCTGCCTATCCATGCCTATCATCAAAAGGATGAGATTAAGATGGAATCCCTGGAAGAAGCAATGGGTTGAGGATAGTGATAAACTGTATAAAAAGTTTAATCCTTTTAGTTATCCAAGATGGCTGATGAACCTCGATGATCCTGGTTTGGAACCAGATAAAGTGGCTGAGTATTCAGAAGAAGAAGAACATGAAGAAGTAATAGCTGAAGTACCACCTAGAGAAGATCCTCTAATACCTCCAATGGAAACAATTCCTATTGAAGAGGAAATGGCTGTTGTCCCTGCTGTTATCCCTGCTGAAATACCTCAAGTAGAGGAAGTTGTTGTTGAAATGGAAAGGATTATGGATCCTTCAGTTGTTCTTCATGAGGAAGAAGCTCATCCCAATGCTGCAAGGAAATTGGTTTTTCTTGTTTTAGAACATCATGCAACCATAAAGGTAGATCTTGTTGAAGAGACTCCTTCTGTTGAGAAAGAAGAAAGTCTGGAAGCTTATACAGTGGAACAATAGGTTCCTGATATTATTCCATCTCCTGAAGAAATAATGGAAATTTCCATACAGGTGGCAAGGAAAGAGTTTGCTGAAGAGATTAGGGATGATCCTGTGGATCTTGTCCATGTTCCTCAACCTCAATAATCTGGAAGGGAAGCACAAGTTGAGGGGGAGGAACCTCAAAATCTTGATATTGTGGAAGCTGGATCTGCTAAAGCTTCTCAACATTCTATCACTTTTTCTGTGCACTCTTGGTATGAGTTCCCAAGATTTTATGATGTGAATGAGTCACAGCAAGTGAATGCAACTGGAATGGATCTTTCATCTCTATTTCAACTGATGTTCTTAGCTCATTCAGAACCAGTACCAGAACCAGATCCCGAACCTCAATCTGAATTAGAATCTGAGTCTAAAGATGACTCTGAACCTCAACCAGAATCTGATCCTTTACCATTAGCTGTATCCTTACCTGAGCTTCACTCCTTTGTGACCAAAGATGATCTGAATGTTTTTGGAGAGACTTTGTTAGCTGGAGTTGAGAAAATTTTCTCCACACAATCTCACCCAGTGACTCATTTAAGTCAATAAGATGCATCAATTCTTTTGGAAAATATTATCTTGCATATTCAACAAAGGATGATCCGAGAAATTCAAGAAGTCAGAGTAGAGAATAAGCTGCTGAGTGCTGATGTTGCAAATCTGAAAAGTATGATAGTAAGTCTGTGGAATGAGTTATCATTGAGATCAGAGTCTGCTTCTGTTTTTTCCCCTGCACATGTTGTTGTTTCTCCTGAGTCTTCTGATTCCCTCCTTACTTGGGAGATTGTGTCTCAAGTTCATCCATACCTACTATTTTTTGATGAAAATATTGGAAAAAGGCACACCGAGATGCTGGAACGCACGAGAGAGCTTGTGGAAAATCTGAATAATCTTATAGATGAATACATTGGATGTCTGCAAAAAGTTCTGAAACAGATCAAAGTTTTAACCGAAGCTGTCAAGGCTTCACCTGTTTCTGGTCAGACCTTCACACCTTCTTTGGATGATTCTATGCTGAGATCTAAAATAAAGAAAGAATTTCATAATACCTTTAGTGGCTTGGATCGATCTTCATTGTCAGAAGTGATTAAGAACAGTGATAGTGGATTGGACTTGGTTAGGATTCCTTCCAAGATAGCCAATGATGATCAACAAGAGATCTCCAAGAAAATAGATTTGTATCTTTCCCTGATTTTCTCTAAAAGTGATTTGACAGATCACATTAGATATCTTGTGGAAAATTTGAGAATCCCTCTGGTGAATCAGGCTTTTAAAGCTCAAGTTCAGAACTTTTAGAGTTCACTAGATTGTTGGACAGATTTCTGAAGAATAAGGATGATTTTGAAAAGGCTATGTAGTATGGTGGTGAAATCATTACTGATTTCCTTAATAATTTGAAGCTATATCTTCAAGTGCAGAGTACTGCTATAGTTTCTCTAGCTGCTGCACCCCTTAGTCCTTGACTACCTACCTTAGCCTCAATTTCCATTAGTTAGTCATGTTCTTTCTTAGATCCGCCCAGTCATTCTTGAATGACCATAGCCTAGATATTCTACTGATCCTACTTTGGTTACATCTGTTTTTGATGGTCTACCCTTACCCTCATTGGCTACCACATATATGACGTCTTCTACTTCAGCACCAGCTCCTGCTGCTGATAATGGAAAAGACAAGATGGATCCCTGAAGAGTTCGAGGACTTTTTTTATGGGATTTCTTTTGTTGTTTCATGTTTTATTGAATTCTGAACCCTTTTTTTAATACCAAATTTAGTGTTTCATTTCATTTTCTCTCTTTTTGATAATCCCAAAAGGGGGAGAACAAATACAAGTGTCAGTTCGATAATAGTATAAATGGGGGAGAACAACTACAAGTATCAGTTCAATACTGTTTTTTCTATGCTAGTTACTATAATTTTACATGTCATTTATATTCTGCCTATATATGATTTGTGATCATAAAAAAGGGGGAGATTGTTGAACTCCTCATGTGTTAATCATGTTTTAATGATCACAAATCTCTTTACGATTAATTAATCTCGATCTTCATAGCACATCTTTCTAATGATCTTCAATCTCAATAATAGCTACACATCATGTTTTTATAATAACAAATTTTATGGATGTTAATTACTCTCATTATTATTTACAAGTCTTATGCATAATCACAATTCTCACATATATTATCACACCTTTATATTTATGATTCACATTGTCTTACTCTCTATTGATTAACCTTATTCCATATTCTGCATATCACTGTCTTTGTCCAAATACATATATTTGTCTTAGTGTGAAGGACTCACCGTGAAGGACTCACCGTGACCCAGACACTTTGACCCAGACACCGTGACCAGACACCGTGACCACTCACCATGAAGGACTCACCGTGAAGACTCACCGTGACCTAGACACTGTGACCAGACACCGTGACTACTCAACGTGAAGGAAACACCATGATGCTCAAACCGTGGACCACATACCGTGAAGAAGACATCGTTTCCATAATCATTGTGACACCATTTATTATGTTTTTGTCAATATTATATAAATAATTCTAACTGTCATATTTGTTGTTTTTAATGCAATTAATGTTATTTAATGATAGATGTCGGAATGTCAGGAAACTGTATCTTGTACCTATTAAAAAGGAGTCATTCCTACTGCTAGAACTCATGTGGAATGTAACAAGGAACGGACAAGAAGGAAGAAGAAACAAGCAACAACAAAACAATATATACAACACGAAGAACAAACGTACACCCAAGGGCCCTGTGCTGAACAAGAAGAACAATCCTGAACAAGAAGGATATTACAATACCTTAAGAGAACTCTCATGAGTGCAATCCAATACTACTAAAGAACACACGATGAATCAAGAGAACTTTTTCACTCCTGATGAAGACAAGCTGAACTACGACACTCTGTTTTTCAATAGAAAAACTAGAGAAGGACTCAGAAGCATTCATGATGAATCCAACGAGTCCAGAGCTACATTGATAATCACTATATCTTTCTAAACTCTCATCTATATTCCCTACGTGATTTATTAATTAACATTCGAGCAGTGTGGTGCACTCTGTATATCTTTACACACACTGTCTCCTGCACAGAACTGGAGGATATCAAAATCCTCACTCAAATTATCTTAACTTCTGTTTACCCACGTCAACTGTGGAAGAGGTCCTTGTGTGACCTGGTCATTGTTTTTGTTTCCCATGAAAAACAGTGGTAGAGGTTTCTACGTGGCCTGGACAGTTTTGTAAAACTTTTGTTAACCCCGATCCAGGGTGTGGATCAAATTTATATATATTTAAGAGGACTAAATCTCGGCTTGAGACATAACCTCTTGTTATATCTGTTGTGCGTCTTTTATTTATGTTTAGAGTATACTACATATATCTTATTTATTCCGCTAATATTACTTTGAAATTCAAAACTATTTTGATGCTACTTTGATAGTTAAATTAGCAAGTGTTTACACTTATTGTAAATCAATAGGTTTGCTTCAAAAGTTAGTCTGACCTTGTTGTTAAATTAACTGAGACATAATAAATCTTTGAGAAGCTAAGTGAACATTTACAATCTGAATAAATTCACTACAGTTTAACTTGTTTTATTAATCGAGATAATTTAACTAGACAATATTTTAGTAGAAATTTTAATTGGAACTCAATTCACCCCCCTCTTGAGTGTCCACTCCGACCAACAGGGGTTCTTATCAAATGAATGAAAAAACATAAGTAGAATATTATAACATTAATATACTTATTGGATTTCAAATGTTCCTCATATGTCATTTTGTTATATGGTATTTATATGATTAACAATAGAAAGTGTTAATGGAAAATGCTAATTTTATTTTTGGTGCTTTTTACGACCATCAGAAACTAAAACTGTTTTATATTATTATATATTTATATAGTAATTAAATAATATTAAATAATTTATAATATAAATATTACAATATTTTTATACCATACTAATTGATTTATTACCGTATATTAAGGTGGTAATAAAAAATGAAAACTAGTCTTCCACGGAGGAGGTTAATTGACACTTCACATAAGATGTGTTCATTTTTAGAATTAAAAGGATAGAAGAATAGATTTTATTATGGTAATTATATAAAAATATTATTGTAAATATATAATACATGAGTTACCATTCTAATTTCCATAGGATATTTTAGAAGAGGATTAGAAAAGAAATGAAATTAAAATAGAAAGAATTATTATTTTACCAATCAGATATAGTCTCTTTGGGAACCTCTTTAAGACACTTGGATTTGGTCCCTTGGTAAGACTTTTTGTCCTTTAATGTGGGGGAAGATCATTAGGAAATTAATTTTGCAAAATGTTAGCAATATTAAAGGCTTAGATGATTTGAGGAGAATGGGTGGTATTTATAGTGGATGAGATGAGTGTTTTTCTTACTATTTGATTCATTACATTAATATTTTGGCTCAAGATTATCAATAGTGAAGATTATTATGAATTAGAATAGTAAATAGTGCTTGTGAGTTAGAACTAATGGTTTCTTATGTCATGAATGACTCAAAAGTTCTTGTATTTGAAAAAAATGTTATGTAATGTGTATTACCAAAATTCACTATTCACACAAAATTTGATTATTCCAAAAAAATAAAAAAAATTCAACCTAAACATTTTTCTATGTGAAGACTGAAAAATGGGCTCCATTTTATGAAAATAATTTTATAAATATGTAAAATATAATATTCATTTAAAAACACCATTTATTTGAAAAATATCGATACTAATATCTTCACATATTTTATAACACTTTGAAAAATAAATTATTGTCTCATAAAATTATATTATAATGATAATACAATAGAGTATTAATTAAATAATATACTTAATGAAAATAAATTTTATTTTAAATCATTATATTAATTATAAATTTATAAGTAAAAATTTACTTTTCAAAAAAAAACCAAAAATCAATTTATCAGTTTTTTTAAAAACATATTTACTTATTATATGTAATCAATATATCATCTTTTAATTTAGGATAAACCTAAAATATATTTATAATTTCATAGGTGAGACAATTATTCTAATTATAAAATTACTATTCTAATTGGTCACATTATTATTCCAACCATCATTTAAAATTTAATAGTAAATAATGGTTCGTTTAAGCTTGGTGTTGAATGCCATATAGGATATCGAATAAAATGAATTTATTTTAGAAGATATGTACCATAAAACATTATTGTGTTATAATAGTAACAAAAACATGGACTGTTGGAATTATCCTTTGGGTTTCACAGTCGTCTTACAACCATACGAGGGGTTATTTTAGCTGTTCAGTTCATGTTTTGTTGGTATTATAGTGAGTTGGTTCTAGGGATCGTGTTTGGAGGTAGGATACTTGTGAGTTATTATTCAAGAAATTGTGGTATAGAATTATTGAGATGTTTTGGAATATTCAATATGATATGGATCCCACATATTTTGTGTAATATGGAACATTCCAATGTAAGAATCTTGATAATCTATCAACTAACAGATGTTTTAGGGTGTTATTTTTATGTTAATGTTATATATTCTAATAAATCACATAGTGGTATGTGAATTTTTGGATTCATGAAAATTAATCCTTATTTATGATATGTCACTATGATGTGAATACAATGATGCCATAATGAAAATGTTTTTTCTAAATGTCTATTATGGATCTTCAATAGATGATGAAATTTATGGGACAACTCATAGTAATGTGACATGCTGGGGGATTCTCTCCAATTAATCTTGAATGTTGGTTCCTATAGAATTTTATGCATATATTTCTAATATTGGTATAAAGACTCTGGTTTCCATGGATATTTAATATGGATGGGTTCGATAAATTCCACATTAATGTAATGATGTTGATACTAGGGAAAGGATCACCTAAATTCCCATTATTCTATCCATGGGATTTGGGTTCTCCCCTTATATATGAGGCATGGTTTCTCAATTAATTTGGATGGTAAATCCCATGGTGATATTCTTATAATATTTTTGGGGTCACCAATATGATATTGTGGAGTTTTATAGTCCCTTATGGACATAATGTCACATACTACAATCCATGAGAGAATGAGTCCTCCTTTTAGGCCATTGTTCATTACTCCCTTGATCCAAACAAGGTTCATCTCCCCCATGCTAATGTGGAATTATTATTCTCTTATAAGACAACAATTATATCGTATATATATATTTATATATTTCTTGTTAGATGGTATGTAGTTGGTTTATCCATGTGAGTTTGTACTCCCACATAAGGTGCTTTTACCATATTAACTTATCAATTTTATAGTGGTTTGACCCCTTTCTCCCCATTTTTCCTTGTGTTTAGATATATGTAAATCTCTAGATCGTTCTTCATTCTTCTCCTTCTACACTGTTCACCTTTGGATCATTCTCTAATAATAATAAGTTGGTTTTCATGGTTTGTTCTTTCCTTTAACCTCATATCCCCTTACCATCTCCTTCCCCTTAGTTTATCTATGTCTTAAAAACCTTTGTCCCTAAACCAAACTATTTTAGGTGCCAGGTAGGATCTAATGATGATGTTTTATTTTTTAATCTATTATGGAGGGTATCTTATAGCTTTTTTGGGAATTATACATTGAAAGAAATGTGTTTCTTATCATATATATTGAGATTAGAGAAGATTTTTTATATCATTACCTTATTAAATATTTCATGTGAATCATGGTTATTTCAAATGCTTCTCTTTACAAGTTATACCTATTTATGTTACCCATGAGAAGTTGAAAATGGATATCCAATTATTTCTAGATGTGGAGTAGATTTTCACATGAAAAGTGTTTGTGGAAATTTCTAAGTGGTCATTTTTAAATATTTCATCTATTTTTTTGGGGTTTTGGACATTAGTTTTATTTTTAAACAAATTATTTTATTATTAAAGGGAAATATATTTTGAAAAATGTGGATTTAACCACTTTTAATTTTTTTTCAATGATTTTTTAATTAAGGATATTTCATGTTATTCTATTTTTTTCATTGTTGATATATCATTTTAAAATTGTTTGATTTAGAAGATTTATAAAATGAGACTTATAAGGTGCTGGAATAGATTTTCATTCTGATAATGTTTTCAAAGGCCACTTTGGCACATTTTTATTAAAATTTAATGAATTTTTTTTATTTACCTCAACTGAGATCATTTAATAGATTGTGTTTATCCTGGATTTTGGAACCATGGTTTCTTTTTATCATTTATTCTTATGCATGAATGTAGAAGGGTTGTTTCATGCAAGACTGTTAGAGTTAGGGTATATAACAACCCTCATCTTTTATACATTTTATTTTATGATTTATTACATAATGATACACATAATGTACTGACAGAAGATCATTAAGCCTAGTTTATTTGGGGGAAAATTACACAAAAAACAACTTGAAACATGGTTATAACCACATTATTTCCAAACTCCATAACATTCCCTTAAAATACATTGATATTCTTATACTAAACAAGAAATATTGAGGTCTTACATAAAAAATGGGTGATTTAGAATGCCATAAAAGGGAATAATAAAATATGAAAATAAGAAAAGTTAGTACATATGATTCTAAATGTATAACATATTGACATTGAAGGGTGAAAATTATAATCCTGAACATCAAAACATTTTATGAGATGATAACATAAATGAATAATAAGAATTGTGGAATCAACAAAAACATGACTTTATAAACATTAATGAAGACTAAATGTTGATTCATTAACACATAATGTTATTAAGATAACCTCTTACAAAACATATATAGTATATCATGATATTAAAACATCCCTCAATTAATTGCAGGGAAAAATAATTTCCATCCCAACCATAACATTAATATCATGTACATATATTTGTGTTCCTCCTAGATAATACAATATAAAAAAAATAATTAGTCACATTTGAACCCAATATTAGTGGGTGTGAATTAAATTCATAAATATCCAAAATAAATGATTTGTAGGAAAAACTATGTGAACACCCTTGAGTGGAAATGGGGATGGGTATTCATCACACAAAAAAATTGGAAAAAAATAATAGAATAATTTCATAAGAATAACAACTGCACATTAAGATTAATGGAAGGTTTTAATGAGAGTGAATGGGGGGTTATAATTTCTCAAAAATCATATATATAGTAAACAGTGATGTTTACAAACATAATCCCAAATAAAAAATTAGAACTAAAATTGTCTTAATACAAATAATTTTCTAGAATAAATAAGTGGTTATGATTCCTTACATTGAGAGAGACTTTCTGAAATATTGGGAGGATATTTTTATTAACATTGGAACACCTTGGGAGTTATTTTGATAGGTTGATGTAGTGGATCTTATTTATCAATTTTCTATGGGTGAATAGGATTTAGAGGTTAGGTGGGTATTTATAGTAAATTATAGGGGAGTTCTTTATTAATTTCAAAACATATGTTTTGGGATCTATACGATAAAATAAGGAAAACCACAAACCATAAAATGTTTTCTCCCAACAGTTTTATCCAAATAGTATTGGGATTAAATATTTTATATTTATAATAAATGAACTATCTATAATAATACCCTTGGATATGTGGGAGTGGGTCATGTTAATAAATAATTGATTTTAAAACCATAAAATATAATATATGTTTTGTAGGATTCATAAAATAATTATAAACTTATTTCTATAAAATAAGAAAAATAAAATATTTTAGGTTGGAAATATAATTTTCGTCATGTATTCTCTTTATTTCATTTATTAAATCACTTCAGGATTTTATAATTTCATTACACATAATGTATATTTATATATTTTTTAATTTTACCTCAAAAAATTGACTCTCTAGGAAAATTATTAAAAATTAACCATATGATAATTCTGAAATTATGATTTCATAAAATAATATGGGCTTTATCAGAATAATTCTATTAATATTATAATTGAATAAATTAAATACAAAATTTCTATTTTTTAAATTACTCTGGTTTTTTTATAATAAAATTTTCCAACACATATAAAGATTCTATTAGACATGGATAAATTTTATTATCATTAATATATTAATAAACATTCATTAATAAGGATAATTCTGGAAAATATCATTTATTCTTATATTTAAAAATATTATTGTTTTAGTTAAAAATATATATTTTCTAAAGTACATTTCTTTTAATTGAATCAAAATACATTTTTTAACAAACTCATTATATAATAATATTTAAAGAAATTATAACGTAGAATAAATATAATAATTATTTCATTTAAAGAGAAATATAAATATTTATATGTCTGGGGAATATATACAAAACCCCTTATTATACCAACATGTTACCAAAGGATAATGTTTCTGACGATAAAACATTCTTGGGGTAGTTCGAGAAACAAGGTTTGGGTCTTGGTCTCGATAAGATTAAAATTTTCTCATAAATGGTTTTATACATTCTTCAGTTGTTGAATATCATATTGAAATTGGTTAAAAGAAAGGCCCAGTTATTTCATCTACCATGTATGCTTCATTATATGTGCTTTATAGTGTATATTCCCACTAGCTGAGGCCATCAATCATTCTGTATCTACCAATTAGACTTTATCAAAAATCATAATATATACTATTTTTAATATTCACTATATAGTGGATATATTTTCTGTGGTTATGATGCTAAATGTTATTTTAAATATGACAGTATATATCGGTCCATAACCCAAATTATATCATATTTTTTTGTAACAATATTATTTATTATGTAATTCATTCATTCAAAGAAAAATGTATAATTTTTGAATGATTTGGTCATTAAATTATCCCCCCTTAAAATGTTTTTACATAAAAATTTCATTTCATTATCTAAAACACATGTGCATACTTATGTTTCATTACCTCATCCAATTCCCATGTCTTTTCCTAAAACATTTGGTTACGCTGCAACACTTTGTCCAAGCTATTTTTATTCTTTCGTTGATCATTGTTTATATGGTCTATTATCTTTAAGGACTAATCTTGGTATGAATGATCATTCTCCATGTGCACAGGTTTTGGATTTATAACTTGGGAGGCATCAGGTATGTGATTCCCAAATAGGGATACATTGAAAAATCATGTACTTCATATATGTTACATTGAATTTCATGAATATAATTCACATCCTTGATGTGATCAAGGATATCAAATGTGTCAATATATCTAGGAATAATATATTCATTAATCACAATCCTCATAAATCTCTTTAATGGTGATATATGAAGGAAAACATTATCTCTAACCACAAACTTTGGATCACTTCAATGATTGTATTGATATATATTTTGTTGAATTTTTATAGATTTCATATAATGTTGAATGATATAACCATTCTTGGTATTCTCTTGAATATGAAAAGGTCTTTTAATTATATTATCACTAATATTGTCCCATAAAGTAAGATTCTCACACCTATTCCCATAGTGAGAATCATAAGGTTCCATTTTAATTCTATAATGGAAAGGATTGTTATATAAGAATTCTTCTAAGGGAATATGAGGATTCCAAGAAAATTTTAACATGATTTAAACATATCCTCTAGAGTTTTTATTGTTCTTTAGGAATATAAATCTATATGAGAGTGTTAATTTGTACTAAAACGCCAATATATATCCATCTCTTTCTAAATTATTCAATAAAACTATAGGTTAAACCTCGTATTTAAATCAAATACAATGTATAGTGTAACAACATGAAGTATTACCACTTATATTTTATATACCATGGTGAGTTGGTCATGAAAGAAATATTCCTCCAAAGTAATGAAATACACTGACTTTGTAAATTTTTCCATTACCACCCAGATCGTGTTATTTACATTTTATTTCATGTGGATTCACATGATTATATTTAGGGTTATTTATTCAAATTTATATATTTATATGAGAATGTTTTTCATCATACCCTTATAATTTTATCTTCCAGCCCTAACATATTGGCATACCAAGAATAGGGATACAAATATTTCAATATACCACTTCATGTAATCCCATTAGATGTTTTCATCCATATATCAATTCATATTTTCTCTTCCAGGATGAATATAGAAGGAAAGGATATTCCTATCATCTGAAAATTCCTATTCATATCTTGTTCTAATGGGAATAATAACCAATTTCAAACCCTTATAATATTATATTCAATAATTTTAAAATCTATAATATTATCTAACAATTTCTATAGTACCTCGTTATCCTTTTGGGCCTCCTCAATTCTCTCAATAATGGATGGTTGAGTAGTTATTTTAAAAATGTTGGATTAAGATCATTTTTTATTCCAATTTCTATCCTTTTCATGTCCCATATGATGGTATGACTTTCTGTACATTTCATGTAAAGGGTTTTATTATTCTTTTTACATTGAGCATATGTCACTTTGTTTGAATTATGATGATGGCAATGTAATAAAAAATCATAAACCCTAATATCTCTAACCACATATGTTGGTTCATATTTATCTATGTTTTGAGAATATATACATAAGAATTTTATAATATATATATATATATATATCCAACATCACCCCATATAGATAAAGTTTAAAATATTTAGTGTGAAGACTTCTGGAGATATTTCTTGATCATTGTTAGGTAGTTCTACTGAAGGATGTTTAATTAGTGTGTTGAAAAAGATATCAAATTGTATCTTTCATGAGTACACAAACCAATACCTTTTTGTACATATCTCTATATATCAAAAATCCATCTGCACTGGTGGGTAATTTGAGTACATGTGTCATGATTTGAGACTTCTTTAATATTTTAAATATATCCTCACATTAATCATTATAAAAATATTCATCTCCCTTCCATGTTCTCATTCTATTTGGGATTGAAATTCAGGATACTTTTCTCATAAATCGATTCTATAACTTTTCTAATTCAAGGAGCCTGTGGATTTTATTCATTGATATATGTCTGGGACATCCATTAATAACCTTTATTTTTGATGGATCCATATGAATCACTATTCTGGTGAAAAAAACACTATTATTTTTTCACGATCCATCAAAAATTCTCATTCATTATAATTAAGATATAAATTTTCCTTTTTCCGGGTTTTCGTTAACAAATTAAAACTCTCTTCATTTTCCTCCTTTATTTTTGAGAAGATTTAAATATCATCTCTATAGACTACCACAAATAATTCAAGGTAATACATAAATATTATATTCATTATGTCTATGAAGATAGTTGGAGAATTAGTGATTAAAAATATGATCACTATGAAATCATAGAGTCCATACATTGTACAAAACATAGTATTGGGATATCCTCATACTTTATCTTTACAAGATAATATCCATAACAGATATAAACCTTATATTAGTTCTAGGATCATTGTATATGATCATATAAGTCCCCAATATTTATGATGTGATACGTTTTCCTTATCATGATCTTGTTGAACTCAATATAATCAATATTTAAGCTTACTAAACCATCAATATTCATCATTAAAATGATCAGTGAACACCATATAGGAGTACTTGTGCATATAAACATGTCATCTAGATTTTACAATAGTTGGTTCTTTATCTCTTCATGTTTAATAGTGGATATTCTCTTTGGATTCGTGGGTATTTGAAATGATTCTGGAATGGTTTCAATTCTGTACTCAACCCCTCTCATTGGTAGAATATAACAATATTTTTTATGAAATATATATGTGTTTTCTCTCAGAATGAGCATATCTTCAAGGATTACCTTCTTCATATTATCAATATTTTAATCTAGAAAATATTGGACATAAAGAAATTATTTCTATACCTGAGATGATTATTCAAATGTGGAGCCATCCCCC
Organism: Viscum album; assembly: GCA_963277665.1. Taxonomy (NCBI): domain Eukaryota; kingdom Viridiplantae; phylum Streptophyta; class Magnoliopsida; order Santalales; family Viscaceae; genus Viscum; species Viscum album. Next base: position 916,459,829 of record OY728150.1, read on the forward strand.
TCCTTTCATATTTATTGAATCGGTGTGTTATTTGAAAATATGGAGACTGATTTCTATCTCATGGTAGTTCTTATTGTACATTTATAGGAAAATATATTCTAGACCTTAAAATAAAAGAAATTATACAAATTAGAGTTTCAAATGGTTTTCTAGGAAGAATATCCCATAAATTTTGATAGAGGATTATTTATATTATTGTGATGTAATAATTAAACCATTTTACATCGTCAGTGATAACTTAGCTTCCTAATTTTTAGGTTTTGTTTCAATAATTTTAATAAAAATGTTTGATATGTGACATGCATATAATGAGAATAAACATGTATTCTCAATATTATGGAATTATTAATGAGTATTCATATCACCATATTGTTATTATGATCTACCTTATTAATTGTTTTAGCGTAATATTTCCTTTTCTCTCCTAGCCATTGATTTTATTGTCTTTAGTTATCATAAAAAACCATTGGGTTAGTTTATTGATATGTATAGTTTCTATGTTTCTATCAATTGAATCATTGGATAGAAGTATGATGGTTGATTAAGAGTTCATTCATTCAATCACATTGGTGGTTTTCTCTAATAAAAAATCCATTACTAGGTACCCTTTATACAAATAACTAAAAACTTTCTATTACACATTTAAGAAATTCCATGGATTATTCTTCCCACAATTTTGATATATGAGATGTTGGAATATCATTACCCCATGATATTTTCCCCCTTTCAACCAGAAGTAGAATCCATTTTTCACATCATATATCTAAACTCTTGAGACCATTGTGATTCACTAATCATTATTTTAACAATGACAGAACATCATAATAAATGTTTACAATATTAAAAGTCAAAAATTTCCAAATATTATCATATACTTTTCTTTAGACCACAAAATAAATGTGTAGCTTTAATTTCAACATCATTAACAATGTTATAGGCATGTCGAGAAACTCTTGGGAATTTTACCTAATACACCCTGATCGATTGGTTTTCCATTTTCTCTAATACAAGGAAATACCTCTTAATTTTATGTTAGAGAGAGTAAGGAAAATATTTATTCCAAAAAATTGGGATTTAATTCAACTCCATAACTTCAATGATCTTAATAATCTTTATCATCATTGAACATTGATCTATTTATACCTCTAAATGATAAATAGTTAGAATTACATTTTCATTCATTGATATTTTATGGACTGAGAATATCTTTTCAACAGAATTTATACATTGATATTTAATTAAGGGATTAGAATCTCCAAATAATTTCCAAGGTCTTTTTATAATAAAGGTCTCAATTGCATCATTATATTACTTAAGTAGATTTTTTATTCACATAAATTCATGTTTCTATTAAAATCATGAGTTAATTGATAAATTATTTCCATGATAATCCTAATTACTACTCCCATCATATGTGGAAACTCATTTGCATATTCATCACATTTCCCCTCAGATTGGTTGTCGAATCAATTCCTACTAATTTCATCCATTAACTAAAATTATGGAAATGGTAGGGATGGGAATTATTTCATACAATAAAAAAATAAAAAAATAAACTACCAACATTTAATGGATAATATATAAATGAATTATATTCTTATCCTATGAATTTATAGACATAAATATTTTTTTAATCATGGTCTATTTCTTAAAATAAAATGTTGTGGGAATTTTTTCCCATCACAATTGTTCATAATGATCATATAAATTTACCAAACCATTTCCCAAAGGGTTCTATACTAGGATTAAATAAAGGTATTATTTTTATGCACTCAGTTATGGTTGATTATGTGAAAAATATACTTTTAAGGGGTTATTAACCCTTGGTACAACTGTGTTAGTACCACATCAATATCTATTATCATAACATGAATTTTGTTTTTTAGAACTTGATAATCTATACTTCAAGATTGTTTTATGGATTTTTCCTATGATTATTCCTATCCTAAAGGGTTCTATAACGATTCTATAATATAAATCCTAAAAAATAACTAGATTTTTCTCTAATACAAACTATGAAAACACATGTCTTTTATACACATTATTTTATGATTTATTAAATAATGATATATAGATATAATCCCAAAATATCGTGAGGCCTAGTGTCTTTGGAAAATATGGTACATATTAAAAAATATGAAACAAGGGTAAAAAAATATTAAAAAACTCCCAATAATAGCTTAAATATATTAGACTAGAATGATTCACGAGATACCTTAGGGACGTACAAAATAAACATATGAGACATAAAGGCCAATAATTGAATAATCAAAGCATATAAAAAGGCAATGAAATTCATGGGAGTCAAACTATAGAAAATGATGTCATATAATGTTGATAACCATAATGATGTACATAGAAACATGGTATCCGATGATAAAATCGTGGAAACAAGAAGAATATGTAAACAACAACAAAAATGAATAAAAATATAAGTCAAGGATAACAACAAAGAAATCATAACATAGAGTCCTTATGATATCCTCCCATACACCATACATGTTTTCTAATGAGATAAAAACATTACCCAATTCATTGTTGGGATATATAATTTTTGGCCCACCCATCACATTCATATCACGTACATGCATTTGTGTGCCAAATATACAACACAAGGAAATAATTCAATTATTTTTACACCATGATTATGTAGTGTGGGAAACATAAATATATTTCCCCCATTAATGATATATTTGTACATCTATGTTAACACCCTTGAGAGTAAATTGTGATGGGTATTCACTTTACAAATTTTTGGAATTGAAAATAACTAGAAAATATTTAGATCATAACGTGTGTACATAATTAATGAAATAATGGTTTAATGATAGTGAAAAGGTGTATATCTTTACATATAAATCATACTTATAGTAAAAGGGTTGTTTAAAAAAATATTGAAACATGGAAAATTGTAAATAAAAATTCATAATACAATGAATGTGCTTGAATAAGAATGAGATTATCCCTAACCTTTAATGGAATCTTTTAAAAGCATAAGTGGGGCTTATTAAAATTTTAGGAACACCATGGGAGGAATTTACATAGGTATTAGGAGAGTAAGTTCATGATAAATAGGTTTTAAGAGGATATTATTGGGAGGATGATTCTGTATTTATTGAAAAATTATTGGGGAATTCTTTATTAATTTATAAACATATGTTTTGGAAACTATGAGGAAAAATAATAAGAATACCACACATACTGCAATTGTTTTTTCTAGAGATTCTATATTAAAGGAGAGGTCATAAATATTTTTTAAGGCTAAGAAACTAATTCTAATAAATAATACCATTGGCGATGTGAATGTGAGTCATGTTCATAATGAATTTAGTTTGATACCACAAACTATAATATTGGTTTTTTGGGATTTGTTAAAGGATTGTAAAATTTATATAATAACATAAAAAAATTAATTTTAATGTTGAAACATACTTTGTTCAATGGATTCTCTTTATAGTATTTATTACACCACTTTTCTACTATTATGTTTTAATATACATTATGTATATTTATACCATAAATAACTTAACCCTAAAAATTAGATTGTCTCAAAAAATTATGAAAAAATATCCATTCGCTAATTACACACTTACAATTTATTAAATAATTTTTATTTTATCTAAATAATTATATAATTATGAAAATTTACTCCATTATATAAATAAGATTCATTTGATGGATAAATATTAGTTTTTACCATAATAGTAGTTTTCTGAGACATATTAATAGTACATTGGATTCACTAAATTATATATTCATGTATATTTAAATAAATATTATTTCATAAAAATAATTCATTAGAATTTCATTTATTCTTGAATTTATCAAAATAAATAAATTAAATTCATATATTTTCCAATGATAACATGTTTTCTTGATGTCAAATAAACTTTTAATCAGAAAGATTAAAAATTATTTACTAATTAATCATTATGAGGATTAAATATAATCATCATTTAATTAAAATAATAATATATATATATTCATACTTCTATGTTAAAGATATATAACCCCTTATTACACCAATATATTCCTTAAGTATAAGGTGTGTGATGGTGACACTCTCTTGGGTGGTTTGGAAAACATGGTTTGGAATATGGTCTTGAAAATATTGATCTTCTTCCATAAATAGTTTTGACCATGCTTCAGTTGTTGAATCTTCACTTGGTATTGGTCATGGTAAATTCCTAGTGGTTCCATATTCCATGAAATCACCAATAAATTGAATTCATATTGTATGATACTACTAGTAGAGGTTATTACTTCTCTTCTCAAAATATTTTTTCTTTATTTTCATATAATACATTTTTACGGGATAAATGGGAACTCAAAAATATGTCCATTTATGAATATAAAACTTCAAGATGAGAAAAATGCAAAAAAACCCAACATTTCAAGTTCCAATTTAAAATCGTAGTGTAAAATATCCAGCATCAATCCTATCACCCATCAACACCTCATTGGGTTATATGAAACATCAGGTCAACCAACCAATTATCTTAGCACTATCATGACATCATCATTGCCTCGATCACAACCCCCAAAAAGTATATCATAATCGAAAGAAACCTTAGCCCTCATTGCAGGTGAAACTTCCTGAAGTGACATCACTTCTTCATTGCATCAAACATATATTGTAGAACCAAAATAGAACACAACCACTAGGAGATTCATATTTATGTGAGAACCGCCCATCGGAATCCATCATTTCCTCCATTGATACATCATTTCCACCACCATTATGGAACCACCACCCAAATAATAGGCACCAAACCACCACCCCTACCATGAATGTAAATGGAACACACAAAAATGGCCATAACCAAGAAATAGGGAAAACAAATCATGAGGTAAAAAGGATATGTCTGAGTAAACCAGAGACAAATCACATTCATCCTTACTACCATCACTATCCCTAACAACCTGAAAAATCAATCATCCATGACCAAAAATGGGATCTTACATGTTGGGTAAGGAAATAAGGGAATAAAAGGAGTGATAATAAGCAATACTAGATCTAGAGAACCAAGATCAAATCAAAAGGAACCAAAAAAACATAAATCTTGGAAACAAAGTGAAGAGGATAGTCACAAAATTACTACAGAATGGGAATTCAGATTAAAACCATTCGGGATGCCACCAATATCCCAAATTGTTGGAGTTACATCAAGTTAAATAAATATGAGGTTCATTCATAATGGATTTAACAAAATGAGAAATGGACTCAGAGATCTAGGCAAAGTTAGCAGCCACAATACTCAACATCTCCAAACAACAAGAGTGAGGAATGAATGAGACGAACCAAATGAAGAGGGAAAAAAGAGGATGAGAGAGAGAAAGTATTATCATTCTTGAGAGAGAACCAATGTACTGCATGTCTATTCTATAACTAAATTACATAAAAAGTAATTTATTCCTTCAAAAAATGATGTTTCATTTTTGAATTTTCATGTCATTACTTGGTATGGTTTATATAATATTGATATATGTGATAATATTATGATTAAAATTTTTTACCTCCTCTAATTATTTATTTCAAGGTCATATGATTGGACTAGGTAAGAGATCTAGATGAGTGAAACCCCATGTGAATATTGTCTTATTTCTAGGGATACATGGGCCTTAGTAAGTGAGAGCTCCAAGGATATATTTGGTGGCTCCTAATATCTTGAAATATATTTGGATAGATTATAATGCATTGTTATTTGTGAAGAAATAATGTTACATTTTTATGTTTGTTTAGTTTCATCCTAGGTTTTTGTGTCCCTTGTTCATTTATATTACATGATATCATCATGGGTTTGTATGAATGTTATATCCTTCTACGACGATATTGGGAATTTTGATAGGTATTCTTTATAACCCAAATCTGGATTTAATGGAATGGAACCTTATCACGGGTTTGGATGTTTTTTCTCCCTAGATATCTAGATATCTATTATTTTATTTTATGTATTTGGTTTTGGTTACAGTTAAAATTTAATCTAGTTTCAAAATGATTCTAATAGTGTGGTTTCTTTTAAAGGGATGTAATGTGGACGATGAAAATGGAATTTGTGAAATTAATTAAGAGAAGATTAATAAATGATTTATTTTTTAACAAATTCAAAATTAACCTTTCTGTTGAAAGTTATTTTAAATAAAAACAATATTTTAATTTTTAGTTTTAAAATAATGGTTTTTAGAAGATTCAACCTTATTTGTTTTAAAAATATGATTTAACCTAGTTTTACAAAGAATGAAATAGAATATGATATTTTTTTTATTCTTATTTAGGTAAAATCTTATTTTATAAATTATATTCAAACTATATTTTATGATGTTTATTATGAAGGTATGTCCATATATTCCTTGGTGAAATACTAATTGGAATGTTTTTCTTATACCGTGTATTTACATTGATGTGTGCATATATATGAAACACTTATTTATTACATTAGGTTAATAGTATTTTATACCATTATTTCTACTCTCGTTGGGTCCTTTGTTTGATGTTGTTTGATGGGGTGAGTGACTATGTGTGGTGATTGGTGGGAACCATTTGGGATTAATTTTATTTTTGGGATGTTTTACAAGGTAATTCAGCCTAGTGTGTATATTTTTTACCTACTATAGCTTCTCTCACTATATTATTATCTAATGATATATATGTATGAATTTGAAGAATATTCATTTTATTATTCAGTGTTTGGATGGAATATTTATATGTATATCCTTACATGGTTTACATGGATGTCCATCAAATGGGTAGGTTATGTCAGATTCTTAGTGGTTTCCTTTTATTTTTCATATTTATATTTTATTAAATCATTACCATCGATTCTACAAAATACCCTTTGTTGATTTCATTAAATCATGGGGATTTAGAATCACCATAAGGTCTTGTGTAGAGCCTGATCATGTACTATTAGAGTGCTATACTGGGATGGTTTGTTACAACATACAACATATTCAATATTAGCCTCTATAAATTCATGATTATCAATATATTTAACCAACATACACTATGTTAAATGTTCTAAATAACAATATAGTGACACCAATATTCCCTAAAAACCCATCGTCTCAATTATGCAATCAAAGGATAATTCATAATATTTTTATCCACTAATACTGATAATTTTTATTTGTAAAAAATTGTAACTATTATAAAGAACTAATTTTTAATATATAAATCTTAATTATCCTGAATAATTTCACTAATGGAACGACCAAATTTAATAATTTGATTAAAAGTGAATCTTTATTTAAATTAGACCTCATATTTATAACATCAAATATACTCTATAAATCCTCTAAAATAACCTCCTTCTCTTTGGGGACACCATCAATTATGTTATATGGTTTACCCAAAATATCAATAGAAATTAAAAATTCCATCACCATATTTTATATCATATAAAAGAATTATCAAAATATGTCCTTCTAATCCATATATCATCATTCTGAATCTTCTTATCTTCTTTCATTATAGATCAACTTGTGGGATCATACATTTGAATACCCAAAAAAATCTGAGTGCACATAATGTCCATGAGATCCAAAAATTATATCATTTCCTTTATTAAAATATGATTTTTTTAACAAATGAATGAATTGAAATATTTTTTCTCATACAATTTTTCCATGAAAAATTTTCCCTTATAAAATTTTCAATTGATTTATTTTTTTGTACCATGTGGTTTAACTATAACCCCTATAAGTGGGGGTAAAATAGGTTGAATTTATACATTATTAATTTTTATATTAATTATATCATATCTTCACAATGGAAAAGACACCTTGATTTTTTCATATACATTCAGTTGAATGAAAAAAAGGAAAAATAATTAGACATATTATTTTTTAATTTGTTCACCAATAAAAATATATATTTAAGGAGAAGATGTCAATAATGTATTAATATTAAAAGTACCCACTTATTAAATTTTATGTTACTAAAATATTTAGGAAGATCTGACTACTCCATTAATATACGCAACCTCTTCTTATCTAACACTCACTAGTTTGAAAAGGATTAAAAATATGTAACCGATACAATAGTTGAAATCAGAACATTTCAATTAAATAACAAAACACAAATTAGAAATTTTGTTATACCTGACTTTCCATTGTTCAGTTATATATTTTTCAAATATAAGAATAGAAAAATATTATTTCAATCTAAATATTAAATACAATTTTTTATAATCACACTTGAATAAGAAAAATCATATATTTTGTAATTTAATTATTGTAGATTCAATAATACTAAATTTCAATTACTCTCTTTAAACACAAATATATATCAAATTTTTACTATATAGAAAATGATTCTATGCCCTCCTTTTTTTATTTTGAATTAAAAATAATAATATGAATAATGTAAAATTTATTCAAATTTATAACATGCATTTACATTGTATTCCATCAGATCATTGCCCTTGAGGTTGAATTGGTAGTTACAATTGTTCCAAATAACTAAAAAACTAACATATGATTATCAAATGATCATTTCAATTTTATCTCTATATAAAACCAAAAACCATAGATAACATACCCATTTATGTTATAAGGATTTTTTTATCAATAAATTATTTCAATGGATTTATCTATTTCTTTTTTGAATAGTATTTAATAGTGGAAATATATGTAGTCACGTTAAAATCTCAAAAAAATGATTTGAAAAAACCATTCATCCAAGCAGTAGTTAGTATATTATATATTGATTCATTAATTTATCATGTAAAACTCCTTTTATTTTTAATAAGGTGTATTGTGGTCTAATACTCTATATTTGGATTATAATATACTCAAAATAAATAAATAAATCCTTAGTTCTAAAAATGAAACCTCTATGGTGAAAATTTATTATGTGGAATAGAATTATATAGCTATAACCTTTCAACAGTGTGGTATATCCTCCAGGGGAAACTACAACCAAATAATTAGTTCCATGAAATATTTCCCATCCAAATTTAAGAATTTTTTATATAATGACTCCAAAATAACATAAATATAAATTACATCATTTTTTATGAATAACAAAAATATTTTACCAACAAACATCCAAATATCTTATTAATTTAGTTACATTGGAAACATGGAAATGTAAAATATGTTACATGTGTGATTTATATTTTATTCTACATGGTTCTCTAAGACAATAAAACCCCTTAGACATATCATACATGAAATATATCTTCATAATATGGGGAAGGAGACAATAAAAGTGTTGATCTTAGATAAACAGTAAGGGTAAGAAAGGAGATATGTATTCATAAACAAGAGAATATGGGTATGATTACATGATCATAACATTAGAATATAATACACTACATATAAAATAAAATAAACATGAATAATGTCATAAATATTAGTAGTTAATAATACATGAATCATAAGGACAATAAGGGAATAAACTATTAAATCATAACATAGGAATAAGATATGGAAGTGTGGCATACAAATAAACATATAATATCATTACATACAAGTCAAGATGAATTACTAGAACAAATCAGTAAATTTTATGGTGAATAAAACTACTATAAAAGAAAATACACCATCCTCAATCACAGTCTTTTCCTAATAAAGGATTGGATTTCCCAATCTTCACATAGTGGGTCATTTTTTCATATATTCCATTAGTGGATAAATTTTACCTAACATACCATAGTGGATTATGTTTCTTTATTTTTCCATAGTGTATTAGGTTTCCCTTCTTCTGATAATACATCAGGTTTCCCCATCTTCCATCGGGGATCAAGCATTTCGACTTGATTCCCATCATTATCTCATGAAATATAAATCATTACCCAATGCATTGGATTGCTATTTATGTTCCACCCATATTATAATTAAATAATAAATAAAAATTCAACAAGATCATATAAAATCATATCATAGCCTATGAAATAATATGGGTATCATAAACATGTTTTCATATTCTAACTTATGGAAAATATACAAGTTTCAAAATAATTTCATTACTTTATAACCCATGAAAATAATCTATTTTAATAGGCATATAACCCATGAAATATAAATGGGTTGCATAAACATATAACCTATCAATGAGAAACTGCTTTCATAAGCATCATTCCATAAAAACATAAACCATTTAGAGAAAGAGTGTGAATTGATGCTTTGGATAATTTATTTAAAAGGAAATAGTAACACTAATGGATGTCAAATTAGATGGGACATAATTTGGAAATATCATTTTAAAAAATTATATTGAGGAATATATACATTATTCATTGAAAATATGTTTTTAAAACACAAAACCTTTTGAAAACATCTTATTTTTAAACATAAAATGTAATTTTGAAAACATTTGAAATCCATTATCGAATAAAACCTATAAATATAATGAAACATTTTGAAAACCATTAATTTGAAAATGAATCTAGAAAAATATTTGAAAACCATTTCATGGAAAACACATTGAATTGTAATAAAGAAATACAAAAAAAATGTCAAAACGATTTTTTCAAAAACACAATTATAAAATTAAAATATGCCTTGAAAACATTTTAAAACACTCTTTTAAACATAAAAAATGGACATCATTTTTATAATTCACAGTTTTGAATGAAATGAAATTTTTTATTAAGACTGTTGTAAAGTCATACATTCTTAAAAGAATAGTCATAGTTATATTACTTAAAAATAGTTGAAATAGTACCAATATAGGTAGATGTAATGAATACCCAGAGGGTAAAAAAATTCATGATGGTTCATTAGATTTAGATCATAATATTTTTTTAATGGAATCACAATCATAAACATTCACGATAAATGTTGAGATCGTTTCAATGAACACTTACCACATGGTAACACTAAATTATACTCCCCGTGTATAGAAATGAAAATTCATAAAGAATAAGATATAATGCAGAGATATTGGTTCATGTTATAAATTTTTAAATTTTATTATATACACCTTTTATAAGAATATAGTTTCATAACACGGGATGTTCCCCAAAGAATGAAAATTGTGAAAAAATATATTACCGATTTGGTAACATTTAAAACACAAACCACATGAAATAAATATCTTCGAACTGATATGATATTACCAATATATTTATGATTATTAATCCTATAATATATACATGGGAATTGACCATACTATATATAATTTATAGGTTGTGAAAATTTCTTGTGACTCATGTAAAATAAAAGTGAGATGAGAAAACCCTTACATTATGTCTGGATTTTCATGTGTGTCTTTACCATCATGAATAATAAAAAAAGGTTAATTATTTACTTAAACTGTAAAAATTTCAGGTTTAATATAAATTTTACTTAAATTAGTAAAATTTTTATATATATAATAAACAATTAATATTACGTTGGGTGTTTTGAAAAAAAATTGGTTCATGTGATAAAGTGATTTTGGTAGGTAAACTACGTCCAAAAGGATCATTATATAAAAATTTCTAGGATTATAATAATTAAATATATATAAAACGTTAAAATCAATCATACTTTTAAAACAAATCATGTATTATGGTTATTAAAAAAGAACTGACGTTACAATCATTGAGATGGTAGACCGTACGTATGTATGGATAACATTCACATTTTCCAATGATCATTATAAAAATATGGTAAGAAACATTATATTTTTATAGAATAATAATTATATCAAAAAAATTTATTTAAAACTATATATTTATATATCTATTTCTAGTGATGTAAAAGGAATCATATTGTATTGAGGAGATGGTACTCCACATGTCCACAAACAATGTTATCACATTTTTAGTTTGTGAATAGGGTTATAAGAACGATATATTATATTTCTAAAAAGGAAATTAAATCATAAATATTATCTAGATTTAATTTATCTCAAATATTTTTTTAAAACCATCCTTTATATTTTCCATATATAGTGTAAATGAATCACATTCTACTGAGGTGGAAGTAGATCAGACTTCCCCAGCTGATGTTATAATTTTTACAAAAAATATAAATCATGAAGGATTGTTCAATATAAAATTAAATAGGTATTAAAAAACATAAATATCATTTATATCATATTAAAACATCTTTTACATCATAATTCCCAACCATTATATGTGGTAAAGGAAAAAACCAAAAACATCATTTCACGAGACAAAAGTTATTTTTAGAAAAGAATGGTAACTTCAATACCCATTAGATTTATCTGTGTGTAAGTATAGGTTGAACACTTTGAAAAAAATACCTAAGTATATTTCGGATACTAATGTTAATATTTAACACTGTAATAATAAAATTTTATGTGGATAATGAAAATAAAATAAATGATAATGAGAAAGGATGTTACCCCTTCTATGGGTAACTCTATTTGGTTTCCACCAAAGGGAATCCATGGATGTTGTTATATCCAAATGATTCTTCTACTATGAATGGAGGGTGTTTGGGAATTTAATTATATTGATCATGGCCAAACCTAAGTGGATTGAGAGTTGAGAAGATGAGGGAGTGGTGGTGGCCATTTATAAGTGAGGGAGGGGACACACATCACATTTTTTAAAACAAGTAATGTATACCATTTATTTTCTTTATAAAATACATATAAAATCAATAACAATAAATTATATAAGGTTTATGGTCTAACTATATCCATAAAATGGGTGTTGGAAAACTGGATATCTCACAAACCGCCCCGGTGGTGCCTATGTCGTAACACCACAAGACCACCTCTAATAGGCCTGGTATAGTGACTAGATCTAAGTAAGAATATCATTGACATGGGATTAATTTCTTAAGTACCAACACACACAAAAATTAAAAATCCCACAAATAATGAAATGAAAAATCTAATAAGAATAAAAGTTCATGCATACAACTAAACCCAACCAATAGATTACAACTATAATGGATCAAACCTCCATGATCCATTACTTTGTCAAAATACAATGTTTGTGGTGTTCAGGGTTGTAGAGGTAGGTCATTTTAAAATTTTTCCATTTATTTTCCTATTTTTTCATGGGTTTTGGTGACTTAGGGCATCGTTGTTAGTGACTTAGGGTGTCGATGAATGAGGAAATCAGTGATAGTGAGTTAGGGCGTCGGTGTTAGTGAGTCAGGGCATTGGGGTGGGTGGGTCAAGGTTTTGGTGTCGGTTAGTTAGGGCATCGATTTCGGTGACTCATGGTGTCAGTGATAGTGAGTTAGGGTGTTAGTGAGCCAGGCATCAGTTGGTCGCTTTTGTGACTCACCCAGTAGTGTACCGATTTCATTGTCGGTGACTTGTTGTCGGTGTCAGTGACTCACAAATTTGTGCCTCATTTCCTATTTTCCAGTTTCACTCCTCTTACATATTATTTGACATCAATCAATTTCAATACCATGATTAAGCATTTCTAAAAGTGTTTCATTGGATATTGATTATATATTTAATATCTTAATTCTTTGTGGACATTGAGATATTCAAACGGTGTAATCTTGTACATGGTCCCAAGATAATGACTTTTGGAACTGTTTCAAATTCCATTGATTTAGGATCTAGCTTTCTTTTCGAAATACGAGGCCCAATTCTCTCTTTTCCCTTGGTGCACCTAGATCCTTCCCTTCCCGTGGTGATCAAGTTTTACATATATATTTTCATTGGAGTTTTTTTATACACATGCAAGGAGGGGTTTTGGTCACCTATTGTTCCAGGTAGGTATTTCCTTTTTCTCTATTATAATTATGTATCAAGCAGGGCGGGTTAAGTAATTTTCTTTTCTAGAAACTGTTGAAACCAATCTTTTTAATGAAGATAATTTCTAATACAAATGTGATAACGATTTGGAGTGGATTGATGTTGATTGGGTATTTTAGTTGTTATCTTTGTTGATGATGTGATCTATTGTGGTCAGGTGGATTTTGAATATCATGGTATTTGGTGGTCTTCACCTATTCTTGGGTGATGTATTATAACTATTGTTGTTTCCTTGTGAATAATTTCTATAAACATCAATCTGATCAATCATGCAAACTTGGTTAAATAAAATGGATGCATTAGGATGAAATCTCTTATGTGATCACCCATTCATATCAAAGATGAATTTAAAAGAATAGTTGGTCAAATATTAAATCACCTTATTTGATTGGGGAGACTGTGTGTGGGGAGAAGTACTGGTAGTGTTATGGTATCTCAGTTTGTGATGTTTATTAATTGTGTAGTTTATGGATGTGTTGTGCAATGGTATTGATTCTGGTTAGTGGTTGGGCAGCATGGCTATTGGTTTTGGATGTGTCATGATTTCTTATTTATGGGTGTGGTAGGAGGGGTGTTATTGTGCAGTAAGGATGCCTGTATTGGTTGTGAGAGGATGAATTAGGTTGGATAACCTTGAATAATTTTTTGTTGTGTCTAAATATGAATCGGTGTAAAATGGTGATGAAGAACTAAGTGGGTTGTTTGTTTTGTGTTTTTTTAGGGGGAGTGTTTAGTGGATTTTATCCTTCTAGGAACAGAAAAAAATGTTGTTCTTATTATTTTCCTAGGTACGTATGGAATAAATAAATAAATAAATAGCTTAATATAGAATGAAAATGGGTTAAATGAATTGATTGTGGGTATACTTTGACTTATAGAAGTGATCGTCGTTCATGGTGATACGTCATTTAGAGGTGGTGGCCAGGAATGTTTTGTGTGGGATAATAGTTTTCTTGAAAACCCATTGGTTGGGAAAAGTGTCTGGTACCTATATACTTATTTTAGTTCCTTGTGATTTCTATATGCACCACACCCATGTTGAGAACTATGTGACGAACACCCCCATTTCTATGGGGAGGGTGTCTTTCCCAATATCCTAGTGGGAGGATGGATGGATAGTTATTGGAACTTCATTGCTCTCCCATATAATCATTTACCACCCAAGACTATTTGGGAAGGCAGTAATGGCATGAGTATTGTTACCAGATCTACTCTAATGGTTGTGTGATATGTAGTTTGTTTCCCATTTGTCTTCGGGGTGAGGGCCATGTGTTTTCAGGCAGGGTGTGGTAAGTGTGAGATCCAGGTTTCTACGGGAAAGATTGTGTTGTGGTAGTGGTCCATTTGTTTTTTGGCAGGATATTTGTTTCCTGTGTACTAGGTGTGTGTGGGTGATTTGTGTCAATGGGGCTTGATGAAGAGGTAGATACATTAGGGTGTTCAAGTTAACTAGTGGGAAGTGGTGTGGGTACCCAAATATTGATTCAATTATTATATTACATTACTTGACTTGTGTTATTTGGTGAGTGTGCCTTGTTGATGTTGGGGTGGATAATATACCTTGATTGGTGATTTTGAGTTTTTTCTATTTTCTAATAGTGGAATTAGTATGCTTCTCCTACTTTTTCATGGGTGAATTTAGTTTTTCCCTATTAAGTATACTTGCATGCTCACCATACATACGAAAAAATGTTTTCGGGTTTCTCTGGAGATAGCATATATCATGATGGACCCTAATAGCTCAGACGTTGGTGGTGGTTGTTGTGTCACAACTTTGTTTTAATTTGATGCTAATCATGGAGTTTTCTTTTTTATTTTTAGGAGTTTTAATTTACCCATTCTTGTGGGATGGATTTTTTTGATTGTATATATAACATTCTTGGAGTTGTTTGAGGTTGGTACATTTTACCTCCCAACTATGTTTACTATAAAAAGGGTAATTCCTCCCAATTTGTGAGACGTATATACCCTTGATGCTGGTATCCACCACAGGGACTATTGGGCTCAGGACTCATGGGGTCATTATCTCTCCTTCAACTTGATTAAAGAAGGTCTTGGCATCTTTTTATCCATTACCTACTCTTGAAAAGATGGGTCTGGATAGAATGGAATCAGAGTGAGGTTTTTGACTAATGGGATGCAGTATGAATTTGGAACAATGGGGATTTCATGGGTTGGTAGGGAAATAGTGTTAGATGATCTTGGTGCATGACATAGGATATGGAAGACTGGAAAGGACATGTGAATTTTTTCACCCCTCCCCCTCGGTGATCCAATGCAAGGACTCTAAGCTTAAGAATAACAAAGTGAGGGTACACCATTTTATGGGTAGAGGCACTATGAAAAGTACATGCATCATGATGATTTGTGTTCTTGATTTTTTAGGGAATTTTTGAGAAATTAAATTAAATATAGAGTTAAAATGTATCTTAAGAGAAAAATTCCATACTTCCCAGGTATAAGAGTTTTGTGTTTTTCTTTCAGCTAGGCCTCCTAGACAACGCCCATGTGGGGTATGAGAAATGCGGTGTCAGCAGGATGACATAGTTGACCAGTGGATGATCAATCCAGTAGAGGTGGATGATCAATGGTATATGACTCGTAATTATTTGAAGCATCAAAATCTAGGAATGTATATGGGTTGTGTCTCAGATATGGAGATATGGAGTTGTCTTGATAGTCATTTGATCACATTCTACTTGATCCAGTCTTTGAAAGAGTATTGTATTCCCTTGAAATTGATCCAAATGAGGGGAGAATAGCATCAAGTGTGGATGGTTTACCTCAAGGATAGAAATATGACTGATGTTCTTTGGGTCGACTTTGAGAAGGACTTCCAGGAAGAATTCATTTCTCCCGTGATAAAATCCAAGAAGAGGAAAGGGATACGCTCCCTCAATCATGGGAGTATGTTGGAAGGGGTGTTGGGGATCAACTAAAAGGATCTCCGTCCTTTTTCTTCTATATCGCATTCCTGATAAGGATTCATGGGTGGGGAACATAGAGAAGGAACTCCATCCTTCTCTTTAATATGAAATTACTCCCTTCACCCTAATGACATAATTTGTGGTTTAGAAAGTGGATGAGGTGGTGAAAATTATACTCTCACGAGGATCTCAACCATGTTATCGAAGTAAACTGAGCTATTCAAAGGGGAAGTCCATCATTTACAATTCATTGATGTCATGTCCTTCCTAGTTTTGGCCAGTCGGGAGATGAACCCAGCAGTTTCAGATCCAACCCTCTGGTCCTCGCCCTTTTCCAACGGGCCTGGGGCCGAGGGGTTTTTCATGTGGGGGTCACGGTAACATACATGGATATTGCTCAATTCGAGATTAGTATGGAAGAGGTTCTTAGGTTCTTTTCCCACCTTAGCAGCAATTATGAGCTAGGCCTTTCCAGCAGCACAGACAGCTGGCCCATGCTCCACCAAGGGAGGACAGTGTTGGAGGAGGTTGATCTCATGATGTTCCTTGGGTACCACAACTATGGAATGTTTGGGTAGGTAACTAACAACTTAGGGGGTAGAGGTTCTGGGCATGGGATGTTTTACGTAATACCAGAAGTAGTTTCAGCAAGGTTATAGATGTTTCGAGGTACGATCATCTTGTTTAGTATGTTTTCCTATGCCTTGTTTTATTCAAGATCTTCACACTCCTTTGTTTCAACTTGTCTCACCCATGACTTGGTACAAGTCATAGAGAGGCTTTCCATACCACTAGTGTTGAGTGCACCAGTAGGAGGTCAAACCATCTTATTTATTGTTTTTTGGGGATGTAGGCTAAGTTTGGGGCTGCATCAGTCTAGTAGGGATCTCTTTTTTACATTAGATGCATCCTTATGATGTAATCATTGGGATCTATTGGTTGTACTATGTGCATGATATTATTGACTTCTTTTAAATAAGAGTCATGATTTCAGATGTGGTTGGATAATTTCTGGCATTCATTGGTGATCTGAGTATTTATATGGCCGGCCAATACGTGGACACTTTTCTTTCCTTGTTTGATGATCTCTTAGTGGGATCGATGGATGGTGAGATGGTGGAGTTGATGGGAGTTGTCAGAGAGTTTTTTTTATGTTCTTCTTGATGATTTTATGACTCTACCCCCTCAATGTGATGTTAATTTTGTGATATATTTACATCCCTATTCCCATCATATTTTGATGTCTCCTTATCGTATGGAGCCTTCTAAGTTGAGGGAGTTGCAGATTCATATTGATCGCAGGATGAAGAAGGGATTCATCTGACCTCGAGTGTAACTGTGGGGAGCTCTAGTATTATTTGAGAATGAGGAATATGGTGGTATCAGGATCCTCCTATACCACAATATTCTGAATCTGGTAATGATCCAGAACCTTTACACTCTCCTATGAATAGACAATATTTTCAAACAGGTAAGGGTATTTGGTTGGTTCTCTAATATGGATCTATGTTCTGGGCATCCCCAGTTAATGTTGAAGGAGGGTGAAATCCCAAAGACTGCTTTTTTGATTCATGTATGGGCACATTGTGTTCATGGTTATTTTGTTCAGGGATAAAAATGCATTAACCATGCTCATGGTGCTTATGAACTCCATTTTTCATGAGTTCTTGGACCAGTTGATGATCATATTCATTGATGAAATACTAATCTAATTGATGTCATAGGATGAGCATATCGAGCATCTCAAAATTGTCTTAGAGAGCCTTTGGCAACACTAAGTCTACAGAAAGCTGTCCAACTGAAATATTTGTACGAAGGATGTCCACTTATTTAGCCATGTGGTGTCACAATAGGGTGTAGCAGTTGACATGTCGAAGGCCAAGGATGATTTTTTAGGGGTAGAACCTAAGAATGTGGAAGTGGTTCACAGTTTTCGTAGCCTCAAAGGCTACTACCAGAGACATGTGATATATTTTTCCTTAGTAGACTCTCTATTAACATCTCTAAATAGAAATGGAAAATCCTTTGGGTGGAGTGAGTAGTGTCAGGAAGATTCTATCTATCTTAAGAGGGGGCTGTTTAGGGCACCAATTGCTCATGTAGCAAGAAGAAGGGGGATTTTTGAGGTGTTTTTCAATTCATCTAATTTGGGCTTGGGTTTTGGGTTTATGAAGAAAAAGATATTCATCTAATATATGTATAAGATGTTATTCCCCCATGAACATAACTATGCCAACCATGATCTCGAGCTAGCAGCAGTCATGTTCTCACTAAAGCTGTGGTGATATTACCTCATTGGGGAGTGCATTGTGGTCTTCATAGATCATAAGAGAATGTGGTACATATTTTCCCTATGAGATATGATCTTTTTGCAGCATATATTGATTTATTTTCTCTAGGATTATGTTTTTGAAATCTTTTACACTTTAGGAAATCTAAAGGTTCTGGTCGATACTTTGACCCGAAAGTTGTAGAAGGTGGTAGTTCTAGACATTGCAGATTCTTAGAGAGAAATGAATGATTTTTATGCCTGCACATAGATGAAAGAATGGATGGAAGTAAAGAATTCCTATTTTAGATAACATTACAATAATCTTTCAGGTATAAGTTGGAAGAGTCTCAGTGGGGAGACTCATACGTGGAGGTGATGTGTGATAGCTTCCACTAGGGTAATGCTCTGGAGGGATGGTCGGAGGATGGTCAGAATTGAATGTTGTTCCATGGGTAGATTTTTGTTCCAATGTAATTAAGTGTCTGATTTATTCCTGAGTTTCATATCTCACCCCAATAAGTACACCCAAGAGTTTCCAAGTTGTACTAGGGTTTGAGGGATCAGTTCTAGTGGCCCGGTATGAAGTGGGAAGTGGGAGAGATTGTGTAAATGTGCATGGTGTGCCATCAAGTGAAGGCTGAGAACCATGTTCTTAGTTTTTTGTTGCAGCCCCTAGATTCCCCCAAGTATAAGTGGGATGTAATCATTATGGATTTACTCATAGGATTACTTAGGTTGGATGTGATGCTATTTGGGTAGTAATTGATCAGTTGATGAAATCAGCTCACTTATTAACGATCAAGGAGTCAAGTGGAGGGGATACCTCAGCACATAGATATGTATTTGTGGTGGTGCAGCTAAATGGGGTACTGAAATCCATCATCTCGGGTTGGGATACATGTTTTACATCACAAGCCTGGAGGGGATTACAGCATTCCTTTGGCATCTGGTTACGCTTTAAGACTTCCATTCACCCTTAGACTGATGGAAAAACTATGAGGACCATCCAGATATTGAGGACATGTTACAAGAATGTGTTTTGGACTTTAGTGGGTCTTGGGTGTGACATTTTTCGTTTTTATTGTTCCTTTAATATAATAGTTATCACTCTTCCATTGACATGGCTAAGTTTGAGGCCTTGTGCAGAAGGCTGTTTTGTTCACCCTTATGCTGGATGAATGTTGGGGATGCAACTGTTCTTGGACCAAACGCAGTGTAAATAATTGGAGAGAAGGTGTATCATATCCATGATAGGATGAAGGAAATAAAAGACTATAATAATTCATATTCTGATCACAGGAGAAGGCCTTTGGATTTTGATGTTATAGACCACATGTTCTTAAAGGTTTCACCATGAGGTGAGAAACAATGGTTCGATAGAGGGAGTAAGATTTATCCTAGGTTCATCAGACCCTTCAATGTGTTGGTATGATTTATAAATGTGGAATATCAACTCATATGTCCACCGCATTAGGGGAGAACCCATGGAATATTTCATTTCTCCCAAATGCTTTGGTATCTTCACGATGAATCCCATGTCATTGATTGGGGAGTGTTGGATATCATGGAGGACGTAATGTTTGTGGAATGACCATTGGATATCTAGGATCATCAGGAGAATCTATTTCATGGAAGGACCTTTCCATTTCTTCATGTTTTGTAGAGGCATGGTGGTCTGGAGGAGAGTTATTGGGAGTGAGAGTCCCATATGCATTCCCAGTACATAATGTTTTTTGATTTTTTTCTCATGTGTTCTACATTGTGATGTAATGATTGAACCTTTTGTCTTATGAGATGAGTTTCCTCATTTTCACATGATGCATAATAAATTCCAAACATATGATGAGTGGAGGACTTGATCCATAATAAATATTCATTAATGTGGATACAATTATACCCGCGTGGGTGACTCAGTGCAGCCAAAAGTTGATAGTATTTTGAGATGGGGGAAGGTGTTCCCTGATTCATATGATCAGGTGGTGTGATATTGGTGGTTGTGTGGTATGTCTTGCAGTTTTTTAGGTTTACATATGTAGGGTGTGTGTTCTTGTATGTTGAGGTTCCACTCCAGCAACACAAGTTGGTTCTTCCTTTAGAGGTATCTTATGTGGTGGTAATAATGACCCCTCTTTCTCCTAGGTTAGTTTTCAGTTCTCAAGGGTGATAATAGTTTGATATTTATCTAATTTAACATCCCAGACCACTATTCTCTATTACATTGTAAACATTTAGTGTTTGAGGTGTTATAGAAATCAATGGTATCTCATTTTATGATTTTTCTATTTTTTCTTGTTTTTCCATCAGGATTGGTGACTCAGGGAGTATGTGTCAATGAGTCAAAGAATTAGTCTCGGTGAGTTAGGGAATTAGTGTCAGTGAGTCACATCATTGATGAGTTAAGAATCGGTAGGTCCCATCAGTGACTCACCCATCATTGAATCATTGTTGGTGTCAGTGACTCATTGTCTATATCGGTGACTTGTTTTTGGTGTCCACTAGTAACCCATCATTATATCAATTGTAGTTTTTCTAGTTTCACCCCTCTTACAATTTATTTGAAATAAATTGAGATTCAAGCCTTGTTGAAAAAATTTTAAAGGAGTTTCAATGGATATTAATTATATCTTCAATATCTTAAGTCTCTTGGGACTTTGATATATTCAAGCTGCATAATATTGAACACGATCCCCCGCTAATTACTTTTGAAACGATTTTTCATTCTGTTGATATAGATTTTGGATTTAGATTCTAAATCTTAGGTACTCCCCTCTCTTTTATAATGATGCACCTAGAGCCTTCCGTTCCTGTGGTGTTTGAGTTTTCCTTAGAGTGTTTCCTTGTAATTTTTATAATACTCATGCAAGGAGGACTTTTGGTTGCCTGTTGTTCTAGGTAGGGATTTACTTCATCTATATTATAATTATATATCCTGTACGGTGGGCGTAGTAATGTTATTTTGGGAAAAACAATCAAATCCATTATTTTAAATATAAATTATAATATAATGTTGATAATGGTTTAGGGTGAATTAATGTTGATCACCTATTTTATTTTTTATCTTTGTTGATGATGTGATTTGTTCTGGTCATGTGGCTTCTAAAAATCATTGTCATTTTTTGTATTTTCCTGCGCCTGGGTGATGATTTATAACTTTTGTTGTTTCCTTCAGAATAATTTCTATAAGTATCAATCTGATTAATCACATATACCAAGGTAAATGGAATGGATTCCCCAAGATGAAACCCCTTATATGATTACCCCTCATTATCAAAGTTGAATTTAAATAATCGTTGGCCAAATATGAATTCACCATTTTTTATAGGTGTAACTATGTGTATGGGTCTATACTAGTGGTGTGATGGTATTTCATTTTGAGATATTTTTTGATTGTTTAATAGATGGACTTGTTTTGTAGTCACATGGCTTCTGGGTAGTGGATAGGCATCGTGGCTGCAGGTCTGGGCTATGTTATGATTTTGTGTTTATGGGTGTTCTATGTGTGGTGTTGTTGTGAAATGGTGCTGCTAGTTTTGGTTATGAGAGGATGAATAACGAGGGATAAATTTGATGAATGATGTTTTTAGTGTCAAAATAATAATGGGTGTTAAATGGAGAGGAATAATGAAGTGGGGTTTTCTCTATGTGTTTTATTAAATGGAGTGTTTATTAGCTTTTAACTTTCTAAGAATGGTTTCCAATGTTGTTATTGTTAGTTTTCTGGGTAGGGATGGAATATGTAAATGAATTAATTGTTAAATGAATAATGTGAATATGTTAAATTAATTAGCTAGGAGTATAGGTGGACTTTTAGAAGTGACCGTTGTTCATGGTTATATGTGTATTTAGAGTTGGATGTAAGGGAGATTTTTGTGTGGGATGGTAGGTTTTTCTAAAAGCCAAAGCTTCAACAAAGTGTTTTCTACCAATATAAATATTTTTTATTCCTTGGTATTTCTACACGCAACCCACCCGTGTTGAGAACTATATGCTAAAACCCTCATTTCTATGGGGGAGGGTGTCTCTGCCCACATCTCAATGGGAGGATGGATGGATGTTTATTGGATCTTAACTGCTCTTTCTTCCAGGAACTTACCACCCAAGACTCTTCAGGCATGTTTTTATGTCTTGAGGTTTGTTTCTAGATCTACTGTACCAGTTGTGTGAGAGGTGGTTTGATTCCAAAGTGTCTTCAGGATATGGCCCATCTGTTTTTGGATAGGATGTGGTATGTGTGAGGCCGAGGAGTCTGCGGGTAAGATTACAGTGTGGTATTTGTCTAGGTGTCTATAGGTAGGATGTGGGTGTCCTATGGCCAAATTATGGGTAAGCGGGATGTGATAATGGGTGATGTAGAAGAGGTAGATGTGTTAGGATGATCTAGTTATCTAGTTGTAAAAGGGTGTGGCGTGCCAAAATATCTATGTTCTTATTATATTACATTAATCTACATTATTTATTTTGTGAGTGTTTCTTGGGGAGGATAGGGTGGATAGTATACGGGGTTAGGTTCTATTGAATTTATTCTCTTCTCTCATAGGGGTATTAGTATGATTTTCCCACTTGTGCATTAAGGAAATTTTTTTCCCTAATTAGTATACTTCTATTTTCAACATACGTACATAAAAATATTTTCAGGTTTCAAGAAATATTACACAGATCGTGATAGACCTTATGAGCTTAGATGTTGGGGATAGTTTTTTGTGTCACTACATAGTATTATTTTAGTCCTTACCTTGGAGTTTTCTTTGAATTTTTAGCAGTTTTACATTAAGTATGAATGTGGGATAGATTTGGGTTTCTTTATATATATTTCTATGTTGGAGTTGTTTTAGGTTTTTATATCTTATAACCCGATCTTAATGAATATAAAAAGAGTTAATGTCTCCCATTTTTGTGATATTTCTATAACCTTGGTGCTGGACTCTACCCCGGGGCCTGTTGGAGGGGGTACTAGGGGGTCATTATCTCTCCTTAATCTTGAAGAAGGAATATCTAAACATATTATTTTCCCTTCCCTCATCTTGTATAAATAACGTAGTGAAAAAAGGGGAATGTAAAGTGTAGTAAAATAAACTAGACCAGAATACAAGCCCACCAAAAGAAAGAGAATGTAAACTAAAAATTCAAACCTTTAAAAAAGGTATTGAGACTGATTTTGAAGACATAAGATCCCCTAAACCTATCTCAACTCACAAAGAACCACCGGGTCTTGGTACGAGTCATGTTCCTCCTAGGACTCGGTCAAATGGTTTCCTAACTACACATGATACGACACATGTGAGCAATTCCCGTGCGGGGGTGAGTATAACAATACTCAATAGGACACCCCGAAACCACGAAGAAATTCACTAAGTAAAGTTATTTTCATCTCTACACCAATATGTGTATAAATTAAATACAAAAATATATCCATATATACTCATACCTATACCCTTAGTCTATAGGTATTTTGCAACTACCATATATCCACACTAGACATTAAGTATGAAGATTCCACAAAGCAATCATATGATTGCACATAGTCCTGAGTTTGATAGCACTGAGGAAATCCTTCTAATAGGATAATATCATCAAAAACCATCTTGAGAGAGATAATTTGATAGATCTAAAGAGAGAAGATGATACACTAGCTCTAGGAGAACCAATTCCATGAGTGGGGAAGATCACAATACACATATGAGGATCACTACTAGGGCCATGGCCAATACTATGACTCGTCCATATTCACATTCTATATTTTGGACCAACATTCAGTATTATTTGTCATGTTGATAACATGAATCTTACTAGGTCACAAGAATTCATAGGTGATCCTTCTCTGGGCCTCTTACATGGGACTCCCAACTTTATACAGAAATTCCTTCTGAAGTGGGTCATACTCCAATGGATAGAAATGATACCAACTGACAATCAGGGGAATGAACAAGGAGTACCAACCCAAATGAATCTTTTCCATGATATAATGTAAACAAGAGATGAATCCATTTAGATAATAGAACATAGTGTGTAGAAGGGTCACAAATCATGTCTGCTAACACTCAGTACTACGAGTGTTTAATTGGACATGTTATCAAAACATGTCATGTAGAAAAGGTATACATAGCATGTAGAAAATCTCAAATGTTGTGTCCTACTATCTGGGTTCCACCAGGGTAATCTGGCTATGCGCTAGTACATGGTGTTAAACCGTGTACTAGTACATGGGGTAGCCCATGTATATGTTCTGTGTCTGGCTTTGTTGTTGGGTATGCATCATATAGTTCAATTGTGTACTCCAACCCATGTATGTGTTACTCCTATGATATAGACTAAGGCTCAAGGAAGCTCCCAAACACCGTGTGATAAATGTCACATGTTGTGTGACACTTTACTACCTCTTTGTACCCTAGCATCCACTAAGGGTCCCCACACAACGTGTAATCACATATTACACGATGTGCAATGCGGAATTTTCTAGAATCCATGGTTCGTGTTCTGGTCACCTATAATACTTGTTCGGCCTTCAATTCAGTCATTCCTTTCCTAGAAAATGATGGTCTAGAAATGTTTGGTCACAATTTCACCCAAATAGTTCATCTTTTCTTCATATCTGGTCGCAAAATGAATTAAAATGGGGTCATTTCTCATTCCCCTAAAGAACATCAAAGAACGAAAATTCGGGGATCCACTATTGTCTGAAACACTTCATGTCTATCTTAACACCTTATTCGTGTGACTGTAAAACCAGAACAATGATATCAGATCATTTCACCATGAATTGGGTTCCTAAAGATCGATTGATCTGTATGCATCGAGTCATGGGACAAGAGAATAATTCATGTCCCGAATGATGAACGATGGGAGAAAAGAATAAATAAAACAAGAGGAACAGAAATTTATCAATGTTCTTTTCGATCATGATTTTTTCCATTAGAACAAATATTCATCAAATAATTACAAGATCAACTCCAAATAATATCACACATAAGTAAAACTATCTCAAAATAATGATCTAACCGCAGATCAAACTATTCGTTGGGTGGTTCACGTTCATCATCAAATTCAATAATGGGGAAGAAAATCCAAAATAATTCAACCAAAATTTGATTTGGATCACATTCTAATGATTTTCATTCATTTTTTCACCATCAATGGTGAGATCCATCATGAATGATTTTTTTATATCGTCAATTTGTGATTTCTCCTCTGTTTTCTTGAGATCTTTCTCTAAATCACTTCCTATCAATTCTTTTTTGTTCAGAGGGTTATGAGTATAACACTGATATTTCTACATAAGGATATTTTTAATTGTAATTGTTTCTAGTTCAATAAGATAAATTATCATTAAATAATTTAATGATGATTATGCCCTTTTGGGTTTCTCAAAAAAAGACCGACCATAAATAATATTAATTTACACCTAGTTACAACACCCAATTACAAACTCAGTGGTCTCATAGTTCGATTCCATTTTACCATTAATGATTTATTATAATTTGAGAAATAAAATAATTTTATTTTATTATTTTATTTATGTTAACATCCAAAAACAATCTTTCAGAGCTAACTTGCACTGACCAATGTTGGGCATATACAATGGTAAAGCTGCTGGTATGAACACAAAAGAACACTTGTGTTTCTGATCTGGGCACTTTTTTATAAGATATTCCACTTTTTTAGGAAAATTTCACATGCACATTATATACAACTGAACATTTTCCGGTGAATCATTCTGAGTAAAACAGGTTCAAAAATCACACGCTATCGTTGAACCTGGTCTGGAAACTTTTCCAAATAATTTCGAAAAATATAATCCGGAAAATATGATTAATTATATACCCCAACCAAAGTGATTTATGTCCGCAAAAATCCAAAAACAATACTTATCAAAAAGACATGGGAACTAGGCACAAATATGAGCCTCCCACTCCCACCTGATCTCTTGGAGATTCACGTGATGCCACAAGACACGTACTAATGGAATTGACCACTGGAAAAGGATCCTTTCATGCAGATCCTCAATCTCTATTGTGTACACAAAAAATGTCACTCCATCATCAATGTACAATGCACCCTAATTGATGATGTGTAATGGGTCATGCCCATACCTCCTCAGCTACGACACATGGAAGACAACGTGTTCCCGGTGCAACATTGGGGGTAGAGCTAAAAGACATTCCATATTTATGACTCTATGAAGTATCTTTAAAGGTATAATATACCTCAGAGATTACTTGTCACCCCGAACAAATCTCGACAACCCTTATAGAGGTGAGACCCGAAGGAACACATGGTCTCCTTCCTTTAAATCCAACGGTATCCACTACCTATCAGCACAAGATTTTTGATAGCTTTTTGTAGTCTTCATCTGCTCCATAATGATCATCACCTTCTTTAATGTAGCTCGCTCCATATCTGGGCCCATAAGTGCTGACTCTCTGGGGTTAGTCAAACAAATTGGTGATTGATAGGGTTAGCTGTAAAAAGCCTCAAACAGAATCATACCAACGGTAGTAGATGTATCTATATGTGAACTCCAAAAGAGGTAGCTGATCCTCCCAACAATGCTCAATTCTAACATGCAGGCCTACAACATGTCCTCCCAGGACCTTAATGGTCTACTCTGTCTAGTGGTCTATTTGTGGATAAAAAGTCATGATCAAGTTCAATTGGGTCCCCAATACTTAATATAATCCATTTCACAATAGGAATGTGAAACGAGCATCATGATATGAAACTATTTTCAATGGAACTCCAATGATATGGACTATCTTCTAAATTTAGTGTTTTCCCAAGCTCTCTACTAAACACTCATCTTTGGTACCTAGGAAGTGGGCCAACAAGGTGAGTTGGTAAATGATCACCCATATGGAATCATTTCCCCTCGAAGTACATGATAAAATATTCATTAGGTCCATCAATATTTCATCCCACTTCTATTCCAGAATGTCATGTGGTTGAGCTAAACCCGTTGGAACCTAGTGCACATCCTTCACATACAGACATGTAATGCATCATGAAACAAAATCCACCACTGCCTTCTTCATCCTTATCCACCAAAACTGAAATCGGAGGTCTTGGTAAATCCTTTTCATAGTAGGGTGTACTACCACAAGTGATGCATGAAACTGCCATAGGAAATACTCACGTAATGTCACTTGTTTTATCGTGCATCCTCTAAAGAGAACAATGTTTTACCCACTGTGTGAATATCCATCAAGAAGATTCCCTATGCACATATGAGCATGTAGGGAGTTGTAGTTGGTATCCCCATGATGGGCCTCTCAGAAACGTTGTAAGGGTTGAGTGAGACAACCATAAAATAGAGGTAATTTTCATCCATCTTCGCCCACAAAGGATTACCATAATGATGATAACTTCTCTAAATAATCATTCCACAACTTTGAACTTTATCTCCTTATGAGAGATCCTTCCACTACGTTCCCCTTAACGGGATTATAAAATATCATAATGTAATAGTCATAGAGGAACTATAACCATCATCTTTGTCTCATGTTTAGATCCTTATGAGAGAATATATAGTTGACACTCTTGTGATCAGAGTAGATGATAAACAGCTCTCCTATCAGGTAGTGTCACCATATCTTCAATGTGAAAACTATCACTTCCAACTCAGGATCATGGGTCATGTAGTTCTTCTCATTTTTCCTCAAATGGCATGAGAAATTGGAAATCACCACATTCCTCTAGATTAGAACACAACTAGGTCTGGTCCCTGATGAATCACAGAACACTACATCATAGACACCCTTTTCCAGCAATCTCAAGATTGGGGTACTCGTCTAAATCTTACTCAACTACTGAAGTCATTGACATAGGGTCAAATTTTGAGAACCATTGTGACCCTCTAAATAACACAGTGTGGTCATTGGTAGTGTATACTCATTCCCCATGGTCACTTGGTTTATGTGACGAAAACCCACACACAACCTTAAGCTCTTGTCTTCCTTTTTTGAAAAAAAACTAGGGTCACCTAGGGTGAAACACTGCCTCTTATTAAAACCTTCCTCTGCTAGTCCACCAATTACATCCTCATCCCTCAAAGAACTACATGAGTCATCTGATATGATGGTTCTGATATCAGTGTTTTCATGGGGTGTAAAACAATCAAAATGTTTATCTCTTAATGTGGAGGTAATCCTAGACATCTTTAGGAATGATGTCCTCATACTCTTCTAATACTACTAGGAACAGATTGATCATAGAATCTACATCTCTATAGGTAAGGCTAGCCAACTCTTGAGTTTTCAGTTGCACCCTCCTATGCATGAGTCCATTCTGCACTGCTTTGGATTCCTTTTCTCTAACAAAGGAAAACATCATTCCATCGCTGAAGATATATCGTACCCTTAAACTAAGATAGTCAGTATGGGAATAGACCAAAGATAACCAATTGATAAAAATAATGATCTCATAAGGCCTCGATGCTGCCAACAAGAGCTTCCAACTGAATATCTCTCCTTCAAAGATTAAGTCACACTATTAGAATATGTTTTTCTTTTGAGTCTCCTCTAGTAGGTTTCTCCATGTGTATGGATTTAGTCAATGGTCTAATTGAAATCTCAAGGTCTAGTATAGGATTTATGACAAGAAAATTATTACTACTATCTGTGTCAATCAATACAGAAGCTAATGTATAGAAGACAAATATTGTACCAAGAATCATTCATGGATCCTCTAGGTCGTATGCCTTGTTTGCATGCAGATATCCCCACCCATGTCCTCTAGCTCTCCGATCCTTGTGCGGACTACCAGGGGTGGTGTAGGTAACATTTTGAAATGTCTTCCACTTCCAAATTTTCTCCCAACTCCTTTTCCACGTCTTCTACCATGTGGATCTTCTTTTCCCCATTTTCCACCTAACTCGGATGCCCATCCACTATCATCCTCTCATCATCTCAATGGGTTGGATAATCCCTAGACATATGTTCCATACTACAACAAGAATAACATCTCCTTAATCTAAGAT
Organism: Viscum album; assembly: GCA_963277665.1. NCBI lineage: Eukaryota > Viridiplantae > Streptophyta > Magnoliopsida > Santalales > Viscaceae > Viscum > Viscum album. The sequence continues at coordinate 916,489,678 of OY728150.1, forward strand.
AACTGGACCAACCATGTGATTCATGAATTATAGAATCACTCTTTTGTGTCTTCCTCTAATTAAGTATCCCACTTCTCTGGTTCTGAGGAAAATTTCATCTTCTCATTGCCGAGGTATGTACTTCTGTTTTCCTGGTACGGACTAACACTGACTGTATCAACCCATCCATGGAACTCTAAACCACTAAAGGCTACTCTATCACCCCCGTATAGATAGGAATTCACATTAGGGATAAACTGAATCATATGTCAATGGACATACCTTCCTCGAAGGTCTGAGTCCTATAGAGTTGATCACGTGTCAAATCAATCGAGTTCCTGTAGAGGAAAGTATGCCTTGATGAATACTCAGACACTTAAATTTCATCCTTTCAGACTGTAGATTCTCATGGATATATATAACCCAAAACTTATAGGGTGATAACTCCTCTATATAATGCCCCACAAACTTTTCCTACGAAAGGTTTCCCTCATTATATGATCGAGTAACTAAACCCCACTATTACCCTATTGATCCAAAGAGAAGGCTCACCACCAGAACCACCATATGATCTACTGGTGTCTTGACCAGATAAAAAAACACGGTTCACCACCTCAAACCAGTCTTCTACAGCCTATGTGTCAGGCCCACCTCAAAACCTGAGGTGTCTCTACTTTTGAAACTCATGATGCATGCTATGCATGTGCTCTTCATCCAATTGTATGTTCTACTCTATAGGTGGGTGTATGGATAGTGCACCACATAGAGTTAAACTCTAGGGAACTAATACATTTATTGAATCCTTTTCACTAAGGGGGTTATACTCATGCTCATGATGTTGAATCCATGCTGGTATGTGTTGCGGAGACATCCTAAAAGGGAACAAGATGTACCCCAGTCATTGAGTTAATATAGAGATATGAATCGAGAAGGAAATGAAAACCAAAACCCATTACTATAAGATTCATATACCATTATTGTTTATATGAAAAATGTGTTCTCATGTATAGAGTCTAAAAGCATGTTATCAGTGTCCAGGAGTATGGATACATCAGCTACCACACCAAAAATGGATTCCCTAGCTTGAAATCCAAACACGAAACACATAACATTATTTCCTAATACCAATATGCCAGACTCTCAGTCCTAATGTAGAACTGATCACCTTTGATACCACTCTTTCAGGACCCGTCTGAGTGGGACCCATTCTCCGACTCCCCAAGCTCGCCACTTACAGACAAGGGGCTAGTGAGTAGCACCAAGAATGGATATCACTAAAATCATAGGCATTTACAAATTACATGTACACACACACATCTCCAAGCCCAAAAATACTGAAACATAAAAACCACTAAGAAAAAATTCATTCATACCACTAAACCCAAACAACAAAGTACAATAGGGAATGTAATGTGTAGTAATGTAAATGAGGCCATGATATCTTCCCACCAAAAAAAGATTATGTAAACTATAAATTCTAACCTGTTAAACAAAAAGGTACATGGATAGCTTCTTGATGAAATTGGAACACCTAAGACTATCTAAACTCTCAAAGCACCACATGGTCCTAGTCCAAGTCTACGCCTATCACAGACTCTATCAAAAGTTCACAACTCTTCAAATGTCATGACACATGAATTAAAACTACCATGCGGGGGTGAGTATAAAAATACTCAATAGGATACCCCTAAACAACAATGAAATAAACAAAGTAATTGTACAATCATATATACACAAGTATGTGTCCATAGTTGATATAACAAAGATATCCAGATATACTCTTAACCAAAACTATAGTCTTGAGGTAAGTCCCATCTATTTAATACTAACATAGGAGATTCAGTCTAATGATCCACAAAGCACTTATCTGTGAGCACATACTCATGAGCCCGATAACACTGGGGGAATCTTCCTAAGAGGTTCTTCTCATCATAACCTATCATGAGAGAGATACAATGATATATATAATGAGAGAATATGATACATTGACTCTAAGAGAACCAAATCTATGAGTGGTGGAGATCACGATTCATTGATGAGGATCACTATCTGGGAAATGGCGTATACCATGACTCATCTTAATACACCTTATATGTAGAGAACTGACATATTTTATGATTATTCACATTGATAAACTAACTCTACCTAGGGAACAAGAATGGATTGGGGATCATACTCTGAGCCACTCAGAGGGGACTCTCGACTCTATCTAGATAGTCCTGGTGAAGGGGGCCATACTCATGGAGATAATAAATGATGCAAACCAACCTTTAAGGTAATGATCAAGACGCACCATCCCAAATGAAACTTATCCATGATATGTTGGAAATGGATATCAAGACATTTAGAAAAGATTACATGGCGTGTAGAAGGTCACACACAGTGCCTCTTGGCCATGGCTACTACCTGTGTTCAATGACAATTGTCAATAGAACATGCCATGTATAAGTGGTATATACGGTTTGTAGAAAGTCTCTCAGGATGTTTCCTACTATCCAGGGTCTACCCATGTACATTGGTTGTGTTCTAGTACATGGTGTCATCCCTTGTTACCCTGCATGTGTACGAGTATAAGAGGTAGCCCAGGTATATGGCCTTTGTCTTGTCGTGTGGTGAGGTGCACACTATATAGGCATGTCATGAACTCCACCCTGTGTATGTGTAAATCCCAAGAAATACGTCGAGTCTCAGGGCATATCCCACACCCTGTGTAATAGGTGTCACATGTTGTGTGATACTTTACTACCTTTTAAAACCCTAGCTTACACTGAGGGGCCCTACACATCATGTAATCTTAGATTTCACACCGATTAGTACAAGATTTTGTAGAATACCTGGTTCACACTTCGATTGTCTTCTCCACTTCTCTAGTCACCTTTCCAAATAGACCATTCCATGAAACTCATTATCCAGCCACATTTGTTCATGCCATTATCTAGAAAATGTGTTTTTCTCTTCTGATACGGCCACATAAAAAATTAAAAAGGGTTTGTTCTTTGTTCCACAGAATAACATCAATGAATATGGATTTGGGGATCCGTTATCCTCTAAATCTCTCTATGTCTGACTTCGCACCTCCTTCATGCCACGCTAATCCCAGATCTATGAGATCAGACTATTTCACCAAGAATCAGGTTCGTAATGAATGATTGATCAAGATATGTCGATTCCTGGGACTTGAAAAGAATGCTCATGATGAATGATGAATGGGGGGTTAAAAAATAAATCAATCAAGAGGAACATACATCTATCATTTTATATGTTGGTCACAATTAAATTGTATTATATGGACAGTCCAATTATTCAACAAATATTCACAAGATAAAATCCCCAAAAAACACTTATATAAATAAAACCCATCATGCAAGAATGATCAAACCACAGATCAACAGGTTCTTTGGTTGGTCTAAAATCATAATTGAATTCAAGAACCAGGAATGAATTCAAAAATAATGAATGCTATCTTTAGTTTTTATTTATCACTGACGAAAGTCGGTCACTGCATCACTTTCATTCGTATGATCTGCAAACAATGGAGTTCTTTGATCGTCAAACTGTGATTCCCTCAACATTTACATAAGATATTTCTCCAAATCTATACATATCAATTATTTTGAATTCTCAGTGTTATGTGGATAAACCTGAAATTTTTGAATAGTTATATTTTTTTAGGGAATCGTCACAGCATCAATAAAATAATTTATCCTTAATTTATTTAATGTCAATTATGTACTTTTTGTGTTTTCTATAGAAGTCCTGCACCATCTAATGTTTAGTCACACCTAGGTAGAATACACCATTAAAAAGTCAAAAGTGGTATTTTATGTCCAATTTGTTTTACCATTCATGGGTTATTAGAATTTTAAAATAAAATTATTTTAATTCGGTTTACGTTTGAAATCTATCATCTTCAATCGACCCATGCAGGTCTATATTAAAACTCAAATAAGGTAAATATTCTACTAATCCTAACTAAATAGTGCCCTTAGATTTCTTTTCCAGGATCCCGTTTAGGAGCTACAAAACCTTTTTAGAAAAACTGCTTGAATGCTTTGTTAAAAATAGAAATTTTTGAATGAATCATTCTGTGCATACTAGGCCTCTGAATTTTCAGTCATCTCAGCACCTTATTTTAGTGTTTTCCCAAATAATTGTAAAAAAAATATCAGACAAATCTGATTCATTACAAGATAAGTCATTTGGGACTTGCGTTTAAGTATTATTCCCATTTTAACCATAATGATAGATTAAAATTTTACTAAATTTTAATCACATTCATTAAATAATTTTGGGTAAAAATATATTTTTATATTACTAGACTATAAATATTATACATATTACAAAATATTATTTATGTTTTTTTAAATTCAACTAAAATAGGAAGAATTTTTTTGTTTAAATCTAATCTTGTTGTGAGAAAGTGAGTTTTGAAAGTGAAATTTTTTTAAATTACATTCTTGTTTTATATATAAATTCGAAAATTCCCAACACACCTTTTCATAGTTGATAGATAAAGGAACATCTATTATAGTTCTTAATCCAATTATAGTGTCTATAAAAGGTTGTAATTACAGGAAACCAATCACTCATTCCTTTACCAAAACGTTTATGCCCTTTTCCTATACATTTCCCCATCCTTAATATTATCCTTTGAGACAGAACATGACATATTCTTAGAAATATTAATTGATATCTCACTAATTTATTTCTTATCCTACCATCCAATGGATGAATAAACCTACACTTTGATACCAAATAAAATTTACCATGATTAACGTACATAAAAATTACTATGTTTTTGAATAATACATAATACATTACACCAAAATATGGCCAAATAATATATTAGTTTAGTGACTTCGGAAACATATAAATGTAAATGACATTACAGAAGTGAGATAAATTACCTTTTAGTAGGATATCCAAGACTAGAAACCCTCTATTAAAATTATTAATTAATTATATATTGATAACATGGGGAAAGAAACAATAAAAGGGTTGATCTTAGATGCTCATTAAGGGGGGAAATGGAGATATTTAAGATTTTACATGAGCATAATTATATTAAAACATTATAATAACATTATAAGATCATACCCTACATATCGAAGAACATAAACATGAATAATGGCATAAATATCATCAGTTCATAAGACATAAATCATAAGGGAAATGAGATCTTAATCAATGAAATAAAAATATAAGAATATGAATTGAATTGTGGAATACAAATAAACATATAATATCATTCTCTATTATTCAAGAAACATTTGTAGACCTTATTAGTGAAATTTATAGTGACTGAATTAACTAGGAAAAACACACAACTATCCCTAGTAATATTCTATTTATTTTAAGGGATCATTTTTACCGATTATTCCATAGTGGATTGAGTTTCACCATCTTCCCATAGTGGATTGGGTTTCCCAATCAACACATAGTTGATCGGGTTTCCCCATATTCCTATAGTGGTTTAGGATTCCTACTATACTTATAGTGGATAAGTTTTTCCCAAATTCTCATACTAGAATAGGTTTCCCCATCATCCCATAATGGATTTGGTTTCCATATCTTCTCATTGTGTATCAGTTTTCCCCTCATCAACAATGGATTAAGCCCTTAAACTTGATTTCAATCAAAATATAATGAGATAAAAATAATTTCTTAATGTATTATATGTATATTTAAGTGCCACCCATCTCAAAGTAAAATCATAAAGACATGTGGAAGATGATCATAAAAAATCATATCAAACCCCATAAAATGTAATAGGTATCATAAACATTTAATCACGTCATATCCTTTGGAAAATATTGACAGGTTTCCAAATAATTTTATCACATTATAACCTATTAAAAGAATAAATTTTATTATGAATATATCCCATGAAAGATAAATGTTTTTCAGAAACATATTACCCATGAAAGTGAAATGGGTTTCATCAAAATTAATCCATCAAAACATAAACCATTCATAAAAATAATATGGATTTAACCATTGGATAATTTCATAGAAAGGAATGAAAAACGAAAAAATAAGTCATATTATATATATTTTTTATTGTAAATATCCATTTAAAAACATTTCATGATGAAAATATCATTTCTTCATTATGAAAAAATGCTTTTAAAACAGAAATCATTTTGAAAGGATTTTTCATTGAATAGAAAAACTAGAATCTAGAAAACATTAGAGAACCATTATACTTGAAAACATATAAAAGAAGCTTGAAAACATTTATAAAACTATTTATTGGAAAATGAATCTTAGAAACATGTTTGAAAACCATTTATTGTAAAAAAAATTAAAACATATAATTTAATATTAAATATGTCTTCAAAATCATTTCATTAAAAACACTTTGAAATGATAATAAAATCATGAAATATTTTTGAAAACCATTTCCCTATAAAAACATTTAATACATATAAAAAATTATTTAATCTTTTTAAACAAGTTTTAAATCTGAATAAAATTTTCAAAACCTTTTTTATAAAAAACAGTTTTGAATGAATATAGATTTTCATATGAAGAGAGAGGTAAATTTAGACTTTCATAAAAACAATATCTTAATTTATTTATGTACCAAATTATGGAATATTTGTAACAATATGTGATAATATCATGAATAAACATAAAAAAAATTTATGCGGTTTATTCGGATATGTATTATATGATTTCATCAATGGAAGCATGATCCTAAATAATCGTGATAAATGATGTAAATGTTTCAATAAAAACATACCATTTGATAACATTTAATTATGGTACCAATGTTAGAAAATTAAGTTAAATTAATATTAATGTATCATTTTATGAATTTGGTTTTATATATAACATTTCAAATGGATTTATATACATCTTGTAAAATAATGTAGAAGCGTAACCTGGAATGTGCCTCAAAAAACGAAAATTGGGACAAAACTACTTTACCAAATTGTTATTTTTTAAAATTGAAACCCCTTGAAATAAATATAAACAAATGGATTAGTAAAAAACATAAATATATATACATATATATATATATAAGTATAATATAATATATTAATGGTTCTTAAATAGACTACATATAAGAAAAATGTGGTGAATATAGGTTGTGTTTAACAGAAAATAAATGAGACTAGAAAACCCATACCTTGTGTCTAACTTGTCACATGTGTCCTTATCTTCAAGAGTAATAAAATATTTTTAATTAGTTACTTTATTCAGAACATTTTTTTTCTATTAATTTTACACATCTATTACAATGTCATAAAGTACTACTTAAATAATTGAGTATAAAATGGCAACTTTGACTAATTTCGGTTCATGTGTTAAAATGAATTTGGTTGGTCGACTATGGTTAAAGGAGTAATTATGTATAAAAATTAAATAATAATAATAATTCAAAAACTATCATATTTATACATAAATTATATGTCTAAAACCAATCATTAAAGATGGTTATGAAAACAGAACCAATGTTACAATTAGGGAGATGGTAGGTCGTACATACGCATGAATAACATTCCCATTTTAAATAAAAATTAGAGAGTGAATGTAAAAAAAATTTATAAATCTATAATGATAAATATATAATAAATAACATGTTAATTAACAATATATACTTATATATGTAATTATTTTCATGTAAAATAAATGACATCGCGTCGAGGCAGCAGTAGTCTACACTTCCATAACTGATGTTATCACCTTTTTAGTGTGTGAAATGGTTAATGATGAATATGATATATTGTGTTTAGAAAATCTAATTATTTCATGAATATCATAGATATATAATTTATTTAAATTATCTTTTTTTTCAATTCATCATTTGTATTTTCTATGTATAGTGTGAACGAATCCCAAAACTTTGAGGAGGTGGTGGTCAAATCTTCCACAAACAAAAAATGGAAAGAATGAAGGTATGTGTTATATTAAAATTAAAAAAATAATATAAATTAAATATAATATATATTAAGTAAAAATACTGTGAACATAATAATTCGAAAACATGATAGGTGGTAATGGAAAATGAACAACATTAATTCGTGAGACAATAGTTCACTATACACAAGAACAGTATGTTTGTTACCCATTTGAAGGAATTGTGAGTAAGTTTAGGGAAAAATCTTATAATTACACATCTAAGTGTATTTATGACACAAATGATATTATTTAATAATATAATAATAATATTTTAGTGGGTGGATAAAGAAAATAATATAAAAGATCTTGATAGATGTTTCTACTACTTTGGGAAACACCATTTGATTTTCATCAAAGGGATTCTTTGGCTGGATTTATGCTCGAAAGAAGGATTATAGGATGAATGTAGGGATTTTTAGAAGTGAGATGCAATGATATTGGCCGAACATAATTGGGTGGGTAGGTTTCGGGAAAGGGGAGTGTTAGTTTCCTTTTCTAATGGAGGGTGGAGACACACTTGGATTTTTTGATAAAAAGTTTGGTGCACCCTCGTTTTTTACATAACCAATGTCATCAAAAACCAATATAAATCAATAATTTGAGGTTTAGAGCAGAAATATGGACATTTTATTTTTTTGGACATTTTTTTATATCACTTTAACCTTTACATTTAATGTTTATCCCCTTGTAAAACTTATTAATACCTTAATCGCTATAATTAATTTTATAACATTCACTAAAACTACTTGTCAAAACATAAGTTGGTCTTATTATAATAAAAATAATAAAAATATTTAAATAATTTGTTTCCATTTTTTCAAAATTCAATACTCATAAGAGTCAAATTTATGTTTAATGCTAATCCCATAGACATGGTGAAAAAGTAGGGTTTTAAACAAATAAAGATCAAATGTTCCTTAAGTCATTATTTCTAAATTCAATATAAAAATTATTCTAATGAACTAACATGGATTCATATATTAATAATTTATATATTTTTACATTAGAAAAAAATTAAAATATAATTTAACTATATAAATAAATTAGGCTAAAAAGTAGTTTTGTATTAAAATTCAGTGATTATCAGTGTACATCAAAAAAATGACACTCCTCGAAAAAATACCAAAAAATTCACATGAAGTAAATTATGAAATTTTAATTTCAAAAATAAAGATTATTTTATAAATAAAAATGTAAATTTTTCAAAAATTAGATTTAAAATGTGTTCACCATTAGAAGGTGGTAAAATTATATTGATGTAAAATATATCTTTTTTTAATAATATTTGATTTATTCATATTTTATACTTATAAAATAAATTTGATGAGTATAAAAAATAATTATTTAATATATAATATAAAATATTTATTGAAAATAATAGCTAAAATTGGTTTTTATAATTTACTAAGATAGAAATTTGTTTGTATATAAAATTATTTTCTAATAAAAGTGATTTCTTTATTTTCAAATTGTTTTTTCATTCACTTATAAAAATTGATAACAAAAGGCCCCATTTTATATATATACGTAAATAATATTTTTTCAATTTAATTAAATTTATTTGTAACTTTTATTTCAGTGGTATGGTGGTAGCTATATTAAAATTTTTAAAATCCTATTAATAGTATATTGTAGTTTGGTAAAAAAATCGAACTTGCTTGTAAAACAAGATATCATGACGAATTATTATTTTTTGTAATAAAATACAAAAATTGGGTTACATATACCACAAGATAATATAATTGTTTTTATAGTGGATGACTATCTTTGTGTTGTGTATAATGTAGGCCAAACGTAGTTCATTAATACAAAAAACTATATTCAGTGTTGTGTGAAATGAAAATGTTCAAAAATATTAAATGAATTTAAAATAAATTTCAAAAAATATTAGTGTGTTACCATCTATGAGCATGATGTTTGGATTTATAATATGAATACTAATCTAAATTTTTTTAATCGCACATTGAAATTTCATGCTTAAATCACTCCATTTATAATAAAAAACATCATTATTGAGCAATGAACTACATTTGTTTCAACCTATACCACATCCACTATCTATGGAGTAACTTATATCATGAATCGTCATTATAATGTAGTTGAAGCTGATGTCGGGCCCTCTATTCACCCCACACTTACTAGCATTGTTTGTAATGTGTTATTTATGGCTCGAAAATGTTTTTTACAATATATTACCCATATAATAACATAGAGGTTGAAAAATTTATTTTCATCAATATTTTTATCTATTAATAACTAGGGATAAGAATTTTTTTATTATTATCATATTCACCTATAAATTGTTTCCATTTCTATTCACAATATCCTTCTGTACCTATATCATTAAAGTGAATATTTTCTAATAAATTTAATATTATTATATATATTAGGGGATGTGAGGACTACTTATCTTGGAACTCGTTATAATTTATTTTCTCTTATCCATGTGGAATATAGTTTAATTTCATTATCTTTATTACTATGGTATGTCTTAACATTATTTTTACGACAAACCAAAAAAATAGAGTGCAATAGAGGATTATAATTTTTTCTAAGGCTTAATCTTATTAAATATCCCAACCTATTGTTAAAATATCCAATCCATTATTTTTAAAATTTCATTTATTAATATTAAATACATATATTTTTTCATTTACTAATAATGTAATACTTATTAGTTTCTATATTAATATTTTGTATTAAATTCTTTTTATAGTAAATAATTATTTAATTTCAATAGTTAGTTTGTAGTAAATATTTTTTTATCTAAATGAAACATTTAATATTTTGTAATTTATATGGTAAATAAATTAAATTTTTAATATTTTTTTAATTTATACACTTAACATTATATATTTTTCCTATTTAATATATCATGTAAACCAGGTGTTTATTAGTACCAAAAAATATTACATTTTCAGTACATAAATTTTTAACATTGTTTATGGTTCCTTTATCAATCTTTTATTAGTTTCGATCAAACCACAGATTTATCAGAGACAATGATATAATATATATAGTTTCTATTTGTGAGTTATTCTTATTTAAACCTGAAAAAATGGTTACTTTTATTGGATTATTTAGTAATCATGAACAATTGTTTTTCCAAATTTTAAAATAACCCAAAGAGGTTATGTCTCTCCTCACCAAATTGTTCAAACTCCTGGGGAACCTATTAATGGTTTTGGTGAGTCGTTTCACCAAAGATATATTATCGGTGTCCGAACTTATTTATACCCTGACATGTATAGTACCAGTAAGGGGTCTATCCACATGAAAAAGGAGTTATTTTCACCAAAGATATATTATTAGTGAGTCGATTTTTGTTGATTATTTTAGATACAAAAACAATAAATGGGTTTAAGTTTATTTTAAAAATTTTCTTAACAGAATAAAAGTAAAATATAGGAAAATTTCTTATGATGTAAATGAAGATAAAAATGCGTTGGGGTTATGGATTTATGAGAAGTTTGATTTTTAAATCAAATTTATTATCAGGTTGGGTTGTTCATGATAACCCAACACTCTGGGATAAATATGTAAGAAAGTTTCCTTGGTCCGCTAAACATTATATTTTGTGCTAAAGAAACTAACTCCTTGGTCCAGTAGTTTGTGTTTAACAGATAATTATATGGATTATTCCATTTTGAGTCGACGAATATTTTCAATGGTCATGAAATTGCTCATCGGTATTCTTCTTTTGAATACCTGAAAATTATTCCCCTAGTCCGATATAGAATTTCCAGTGATAATATGAAATGATTTAAGAAGAATAAGAAGATTTTAATAAAACAAACACATTCATAGAAACTTAATTCTTATTTTAACTGAACATCTCACACAACCCCAACACACTCGGTGTTTAGTTACAAAAATAGGTAAAGGTAAACACAAGACTCTTGATACCTTATGTGATCATGCTTGGAACTTCGAGGTCTAAATGACTCTTCGGTAGATGGTGGAATGAAGGTAGTACGAGAGAAGAGCATCTCTCCTAAGAAACTTCAACCCTTTTCTCAACACAATACTACCACACACTGTCCTTTGGTCTGGAGGCCTAGGCCTCCTTTTATTAAAAAAATATGTACACGGCGTGTGGACAAAGTAAACACCGTGTACTTTTGTCCACGTGATTTTGCCTTTGTTTTATATGCTTGTAGGCGGCCTAACACACCATCCTTCACTTGAAACATGGAACTGCCTGGTAGGTGAATGTACACGACGTGTAGCACTGACATACACAACATGTAGTGTAATTTTTTGGCCACCAAACCCATTTAGGATTTTGTACATTGCATTTATCAGTGTTACACGACATTCCCCCTTCTGCCAGCCACATGGGCGTGTAGACACTTCTCGCCCACCAACAGCTTCTAGAATGGTATACATGACATGAATAGTTTTAACATGACATATACCAATTTCTGGTTACTTGGGTATGTACCTATCCTAGTAAATACAAGTCTGATCTTGAATGTACAAAACATGTATATAAGTACATGTCATGTAGTTGTAAATTTTTTCTCAGTTCTTCCCCGTTTTGTGTATTTTTCCATAAACCTCCAAGAAATGAACACGATCACCAAAATCAGTGTATTTCGTTCCCTTGTAGTAGTTAATTTCTGAAAATTTGGTCTTATTTTTTAATATAGTACATGAAAATGTATAAAAAAATTTGGCACCTCAAACTCCCCCTTACATAGTAATTTTCCAGCCCTCATGTAAATCTCAACATCTAATTAAAATATTCTATATTTTAAAAGGATGGAATTCAGATAATCATAAATGTAAATAATATCTTAGAGGAGATATTTTTAAAAAAATATACAAAATAATTTCAATCCAAGAGATATTCAAATCATGCCTCGTATATAATTCAGTTAACTACTTTTATCCTCTTTTAACAAATGTTTCAATATTTCAAAAATAATCAATCCACTTGATGATTTACCTCACCAAAAATATGCTCAACACTCAAGATGATTTTAATCAGAGTTTTTCTTAGTCAAAGATACATAAATCCTATCCATTGGTTTGTAAGAAATCTAGTTCTCCACTTTAGAAAATTTGAATAACAAAAATCATGAGGGATTTTCAATAAAGATTATATGTTTATGTGGTAAAAGGATGGTATGTAAAGATGTGAAAATAATTCTGAGTCTTGAAAGAGGATAATAAATTCATTAAATAAAATTTCATGATATTCAAAGTTAAACTCAATGTCAAAATTTCCCCAAGAAGCTTTATTAAATAATCTCATCATCACCATCTCCTTTAGTTGGGTAGGAGTCACAAACCAACAAGTAGATATAAGGCCCCTTTGTTTGCACCATTATTTTAATAAAAACACAACGGGACCCTTTCATAATTTCTAAAAATAGATTTTTAGAACCATTTTCACCCCAAATGATCAAGAGGCTCTCCCCTATTATTAATTTCATTACAATTCATGAATTTATACCATGTGTTTTCAATCCTTTATTTTGAGCTCAAATGAGTAATCATGAAAAATCATAAAAGAACTAGGGTAGGAAGGGAAATCGGTCTATAATATGGATTCATATAAAGGATATTCATGGTATCTAGGGGCCTTATTAAGATAATAAGTAGGGTAGTTCTCATGATAAAGGGGTTTAAAAAATCTAATGCCTCTATCATTTTAATGTAATTCAAAAAAAATTAGGTTTCGAAAAAAAACATGAAAATTCTGGTATTTATGTATATTCGAAGAATATCCCAAGAAATTGGGTATTAGAAATAATATGAAAAAGGGTTTAGAATACCTCTCAATAGTGGGAAAAATAAATAAAGATACAATCAGGTCATGACATGCAGATAATTGTTTGGTGTGATCAATGTAATTATCCAAGGATTATAAGTTTCAATTAAAACTATATCAGAAATCATTTTAAAATACCTAATAATAAAAATAATTACAAAATTTCGTTTTAGAAATTTCCCATTTAATATTATTATTGAAAAATATGATTAATAAAAAAACATCCCCACATATTAAAATATATCATCTAAAAAATGATGCCACTTAGAATGGTGAAAAGGGCAAAGAATAAAGTTGTCAAAAGATGCCCGCACATAATTAAAAAAGCACGTGGTCCACCAAGTGCCCAAAAAGAGGAACAACATAAGGTGGGTACACAATAGTGGACTAGACTGAGGGGAAGTAAGGAAAGAAGGAAACTAAAAAAACAAATTAATCAAGGGAAAAATAATACTCCCCTCTTGTCTAGGCGTAGAAAAACAGAATGTGATCTAATAGTGCATCCCAAAATGTGCCAGAGTACCTGTGAGGGTGGAAGAAAGATAACACTACAAGCCTACATAATAGAAAAAAGAAGAGGATATCACAAAAATATATATAGAAATAAAAAAATGTGTCCAAAAACTAGTCAGGGGGTCGCCTAAGAAGAGGCATCATCTAGTATAGAACCATCCAGTAGAGAATGCTCAGGAGCTATGGAAACTGGAGGCTCAGAATCTAGACCTGGAGGGAAGCTGGATAAGTAGGAGTCGCAGGTGCTTGACCTAGTATATGAATCTCGGCAGCCCCCTAGAATGGTAGTAGCGGTAGCTTCAGTAGTAGTAGCAGTTGTGCCCACATTATATTTGAGAAAGGAATCGGTGGCCACCATAGGAAAGGACGGTGGAGCAGAAACAGAAGGGCCATGAACATAGGCAGAGGAAGACGGTGGGGGAAAAGTGATACCATGATACTGAAGAAGAACCCCCAACATCTGCTTCAGGAAGTCTTGGCGGCTATCGATATGAACCATGTAACACCCCGGGATTTTATGAAAAATATTCTTTTTAATTTCACTAATGTCTTGTGTTGTACGCTACACCAAAAGGAGCTTTCACAACACACATCCTTGATTTTCCTTGCATTACACGCAATCGCGACCTTCCTCGATAGTGTAGCGCCCCGACCCCAGGTGCCCAGAGTCGGTGCATTACTTCGTAACATTGGCATGATCACAAGAAAGATCAAATCTCGAAAGACCGATTGGTTTAGTAGCCTTGGAAACACTAGATATAATCATAAAGTTTTACATTACATTTCAAAGTGAAAAACTACTACAACAACAAAGTCTTCATATCCACACTATTAACCCCTCATAATATCCCTGCAAGTCATTCATAATTTACTTCTTCACTACCTGGGAAAAATAAAACATTGAAAAGGGGTGAGCTCAAATGCCCAGTAAGGATAATAATATAGCGGAACATTCAAAATAAGCATAAACATTTAAGGCAATGAATTACTAAAACAAAAGCCTTTTAAAATTGAACTTCAACATAGTATGGCAAAAATAAAAATTAAATAATGCCATTTACTTATTCACATGGATATTCTACTAATCGAATAATCACATGCAATATCAATAACCACTTTCATAATGTTGGAATGCATAATTCTAAACGTTAATTTCTTTGTCTAGGCCTCATCCCAAGACCTAGGGGTTACTTCTAACCGGAACCCAACCCGGAGTGCCTCTAATAACCGAACACCAACCCGGAGTGCCTCTAATAACCGGACACCAACCCGGAGTGCCTCTAATAACCGGACACCAACCCGGAGGGCATAATTTTACCAGTCCCTAACCTGGAGGGCTTAATTTAACCAGTCCCCAACCTGGAGGGCTTACTTTTACCAGTCCCCAACCTGGAGGGCTTACTTTTACCGGTCCCCAACCCGGAACATACTTGTTTAGCACATTCATCTGAAGAAAAGTTTGAAATATAACATAAACATTCGGATTAAAACTAGCATACGAAATGTCAATAGTTTCACCATAAACTATGAATGGTATAAAATAGCACATCCACAGTCAAACATATCACAAAACCTTCAATACAATATAGAAGTTTTGTATTATAATAAATCAACTTCAAATAAGCGTAAAATCCATTAAAGGATGTTGACATAGATGAAATCAAAACACTTTTTAGAGAAATATCTCTTTCTATTTTTGAAATCATTTAAGAGCCATATAAAATAAAACATTTTATTGAAAATATTCTTGTAAGCTTGTAAGGAAAGCTTTGATGATTTTATAACGGCGGAAAATAACCGCACCCACCGTATAAGTAAAAAAAACATTCTTATCTTAATTCTGTCAAAAAGGTCAAAAAGGACCTTGTTTTGAAAACGACGGAAAGATTCCTTTATAAACCTCTTACAAAAAGTCAAACAAGGGTATAAATGAATTTAACCCATATTCTTGTAAATAATAAATATGTTTTGAAATACATTTCGAAGAAACGTGGATGTGGATGATAAAGAAATCCCAGTAGATTATTACGTATAAACAACCTCGGATAATGAAGAGATTGTGAAATAACCCTTACCAATTTGGTAACTTATGAAACATAAAACCCATGAAAGAGGTATCATACAATGAATATGTAAATACACATAAATTAGAGTGTATTACACAAAGAATATAATTATGGGCAGTATATACACCACACAAAAGGTGATGGTGGAAATATGGCATGAATCTCACGGGAATAAGGAGTGAGATGAAAACCCCTTACCTTGTACTTTTCCTTGGTTGGGGTAGGTTAACCTCATGTATAATGGTGAAATAATCGTTATTAAATTATACAAGAATCATATACATTAATATGATATCAAATATGATCTTTAAATATTGATTTGATAATAATATCTTAGTATTATCGTCGTTTCGGGTGATAATCGATTCGTTCTTCTTAAATGTTTGGTTACGTAAGACATGTTTGTAATGGATAGATTATATCTTATTCATAATCAGAATGATATTAACATTATTTTTAACCCTAAAATGAGAATAATACTTGAATGGATATGATGGAGAACGAATCTTATCGCGTTCGTGGAGACGGTAGTCCGTACGTATGTACGAACGCTACTTCCATTTAATTTTTATTTTAAAAGATTCAAATCCAAATGATACATAGGTATATTACTATTCCAGTATAATATAATATTTTATATATGTTACTTAAGTTCATTAACACCATCCTTTATACGTTCCATGTGTGGTATGAACGAGTCATATCATTCTAAGGGGGCGGTAGTCCGCACTTCCTCAAATGAAATTATCGTATGTATATACAACATGAAATGAATAATGGTATGAAATAAAATGGAATTACAGAAGGTTATATATAAAATATATATCATTAATATCATATTTAATTACAGTGCCATCATAATGGCCACCATGAGAGGCGGTAAGATGTATTTGAACAATCATCGTTTCGTGAGGCGTTAGTTTGCCATCCACAGAAACATTATGTTCATCATCCATTAGATGGAGTTGTGTGTATGTGTAGTTTGAATACTTCTTATAACAACATCCTAGTATATTGAGGATACTGGTGTTGTTACAAAAGAAAGGAAATAAAAAGAGTTTGGGGGTTGAAGAAGCAAAATAAATGAAAATAATTTAAGAGAAATCGTTACCTTTAATTTAGGTAACTCACTTTGGTTGGAACCAAAGGACTTCTTGAAATGCTTTCTGCCTAAGGGGAAACTTCAAGGAAGAGGAGAGTGATTTGGGGAGCTTAGTTGGGCAGAGTTTGGACGAGCCAAGTGGCTTGAGAGGTGTGAGGAAAAGAGAAGGAGGAGTGCCCTTTTATAAGAGGGGTGAGGGGCACTTTTGGAAAAGCTAGAAATATTAATTTATAATAAATTCATATTCGGTTTCCAAAGGCTCCAAAGTTGACTATTCAAAGGATGAGGTGGGGATAGGTCGAAAACAACTCACCCAATAGAATTTAGACAGGTTTGGGTACTTATATTAACCTTATCTTTAAGTATTAACTCTAAGTTAATTAGTTTCACTTTTACAATGTCTCTTTGTATTTTTATATAATATGGTTAATAAACTTACTATATACATCCAAAAGACCCCCAAGTGGTCCATTAATGATTAAACTATCATAATATAAGTCTCTTGGCCGAACCTTAGATTTTTAGGAATTTAATATCAATTAATAATATAATATTTGTTTTAAGAACTCTTTTATGTCAATTTTGACACTATTCAATAGTTGATTTTTGTGAAACTCATAACAGATTGATTACTTCGAACAAAGTCAATTAAATCAATCCTAATATATCATATTATCCTATAAAATTAGTGTAATTCATTAAAAGTTTCATATTATATTTATTTGGGTATTTATAATATCAATTATGTTAATTTTTTACTATTTTAGTAATTACTGCATCATCATTGTGTCATAAATAAAATAAATTATTTAATGTCTAAAAATTATAAATAAAACATCATTATGTAGGAAATCTTTTTAGCTTTCTAATGAATATTTATAATCGAAATGCCAACATGTATAACCCTATGTAAAAATTGTTCTTCTAAAAGATGTAAGCTTATGCCATTTTTATTTTTATTTTAACATTATTAATATAATGTGTCCCTACCACATACAAGTGGCTCCAAGGGGTCCCCAAATTGACCCAAGGATGCCCATGGTCGGGTATGTGTCCACCAATAAGGTTAGGACACGTTTTAGGGTAATTTTGTATTATTATAATATTATTTTTTAACCCTTATTTACCGGATTTACCCTTTAACCATGGTAAATAAAATATTTACCGCAGTAATTATTCAAAATGTCTAAAAATAAAAGTTACCTATTTACACAATTTAAACATCCTGATTCAAAATATGGAATCCATTTTTCTAAATTCAAAACACAGAAGTGGCAGAAATTAATTTAAAATTAATTCCCGCTGTCAAAACAAAAAGCGTGTTTTTAAGAGATAATAACTATCAAAAGATTGACACTTGTTTATGTTTGGTTTAATTGTAAAATTATGTCCAATGACCAACATTATATTAAATGGTAAAAATATATTCTAAATATACTTTAAAACCACTCAAATTCATAATTTATCACTATTAATTATTTTGATTAAAAAAGTTGTTTTTAATTAAAATTTAGTAATTTTCACTATTCATCAAAATATGAAAGTTATCCGAAAAGTACCAAAATTTCACCCTAGACTAATTTCGATATTCTGAATCCAAAAATGAAGTCCATTTTGAAATATAAAATATATATGATTTCAAAAAGTAGTTATTACTATTCATAAGGGCTAGTTTGATTGGTTACGGTGTGTTAGGACTCGGTGTTGCGTACAACACACGCTAGCGTACCGTGGAAGCTTGGGATGTTTCATTTTAAATTTTTGATGTACCCATTTAGTCAAAAAGTTTAAAATATAGTATCGAAAAAGGGTTCACTATTAAAATTTGGTAAAAGTGCAATACTGAAAATGAATTTGTTCTTACATTATGTCTAAGAAACTCATAATATGGATTCTAAAATTATAAGGATTATATAAAGTTTAAAATTTAGTTAACACTATTCATAACCTCTTTTGAACAGCTTGTTTGGTAAGTCATGGTGCGATTGAACTTGGTGTTGCGTGTAGTGAAAGTTATTGAATTATTTTGAAGAAATAACACACTATAAAATCTTGGGGTGTTACATTCTCCCCTCCTTCAATAAATTGCGTCCTCGCAATTTGAAATTGTTCTTCGAAAATTAAAGGTTGAAAATAGAAAATATCTTTGTGGGAAAACCCACATCGAAAATTGGGTTACTAAAATTTAATCTTAATATGAGGAAAAGAGAAATGAAAGGATCACCACCAAATTATGATCTCTATTAAGAGAATATTGGTGGCAATTAGAGACATATAATTGGAGGAAAAACGTAAATATTTATAGGTAGTGATTGAGGTCATCAATCACAAACAAGTATAAAATTGAGGTTCTTAAACTCATCAATCTATGATGATTTGAAGTACCATCGGTTCAACAAAATATAGGGTATTGGGATAACACATTTTTGACGTTTCAAAATATCTTAGTTGAAATCCCACATCGAAGAATGAATTAATGAGGCCTCTATTTAAAATAAAGAATGGAAAGTATGAAGATTACCGAAAATAACACATACTAGGGTTCCATGTAGGAAAATATGGATATGGAAGAGAAATCTAACCATCAATTATCTGATGGAGAGTGGTAGAGAACATGGCTATGAAAAGGCCAACAATCCCAAAGCCATAAATTAGTGATGATTTAAGGTACCATCTAGGACAACATTTTTGTTCTAAGTTCCTTTTATTAATGATGAGGAATTTATTTATGAGATTGGCTAAGATCATAAGGAGATATACTTAGTTTATAATTAGAGTTTTATCCATTAATAAATTTCTACCAAAACTCATCATTCACTCGTAAAAAAAATTCTATTTATACTATTCATAGAGGGTTCCAAAATAAACGAATTTATAATTCATCTACCAGATCTTTTAAAAAACTACTTTATTTAATCCAGGACATCTCGTGGGATAGTGGTAGGTGATACACCCTTGTCGCCCTTTGGTTGCGGGTTCAAGTCTCGCAGCCTTGCCGGACGCGACGGGTTGCTGCCCGACCTCCGGGTTGTCCTTTTATGGCAATCCAAAATAATCCAAACTAGAACTATCCAAAATACTTCTGTCCAAACTCACAGTCCAACATTTATAAGGAAGGTAAACATAATATAAATCCTTTTTACCCCGTAATAGCATATGAATACCTTCGTCATGTATTACCATATTCCTTATTGATTACATTAATGCTCCCTTATTCCATATATAATGCTGGATATACTTCATTAATCCAAAAATGTTTTAAACCCCAACAATGATGGAATATACAAATCATTAATCAGTTCCAAGGTAGTCAAGAATATCCAATATAATTTTTCCAAAATAATCATGTATTATTCGAAAATCACTACCTCGGTATCAGAACTATATTATGGTTTATCATTCTCTCAACCATATATTTTCCAAAAATTTATCCTGCTATTGAGTCACTTTTCTTTGTTCCACACAATCTCAAGTCCTTAATGAAATAGTATTGCAGTACAATCCTTATATACTCCATAATTATTATAACAAGTACATTGTTGATACAACATTCAATTGACATAATCAACATAAGAACTCTAATCATTCCTCTTCATCTGTGGTAGTATCATAACTTGATTATTATCCAATAGCATCATTTGCGTCATAGTCTGATGACTGGGACATAGGTTCGCGTAGTGTCCAAACTCCTTGCAAATGAAGCATTGTACATTTGAAACCATTTTCTTACCCTTGCAGTCATGTACTTTGTGCCCTTTTCCTCCACACTTATAACAAACTCCCATTCCTTTCAGGCAAGTTCCAGGGTGTTTCTTTCCACAGTTACCACATATGGGAAAATTCTTCTTTTCCCTTTTCCCTTTATCCATCTTTCTCTCTTCCATCCTTTTCTTCTCTTGATTTCCTTCAAAGCCATAGGACTCGGTAAACTCTTTACTTATCTTATCAACACATGATATTATTTCTTCATATGATGATAATACATGGGAGACTATTTCTCTTATAAATTCTAGCTTAAGACCATGAAAGATATGATCCTTCCTTCTCTTCGGATCATGTGCATTTCTGGAGTTCTCTTTCCTTCTACTGGGCGCCATTTCTAAACAATGGCATAAACTAGATCAGTTTATGAATCAAAATACATAATCCCATACTTATAAAACACTTAACATAAATTGAACTATTTATGGATATAATCCATAATCATAAAAATGTTTTCTTTGAGGAAGTATATACTCATAAACCCTTCATAATGATTTGTAAAGATAGTGAGAGTTATCCTAAGCATATCCCCCGGGAGTGTCGTAACCAAGAGTGCAGCAAGGCCCGTTGTCGTGCACCATTTCCCGTTCGAGTCTAGCTCAAAGCGGTGTTTTCGGGTTTTACCCCTAGGTACATCTGTGCCAGAGCCGCCTCTACCTGCTCGTATCCAGACAGGGATGTATTGCTCGGAAAACTCACAAAATCTCTACAATACCAAAATTCTAGGAAGTTCTTCTATACTAATCCTCAAAGTTCATCTTAGGTCTATGTGCTCTAATCAGAGTTTATCTAAATCTAGCTTCCAAGGTTTGTACTAAACTTCCTCTGATACCAACTGTAGCGCCCCGACCCCAGCTGCCCAGAGTCGGTGCATTACTTCGTAACGTTGGAATGATCACAAGAAAGATCAAATCTCGAAAGACCGATTGGTTTAGTAGCCTTGGAAACACTAGATATAATCATAAAGTTTTACATTACATTTCAAAGTGAAAAACTACTACAACAACAAAGTCTTCATATCCACACTATTAACCCCTCATAATATCCCTGCAAGTCATTCATAATTTACTTCTTCACTACCTGGGAAAAATAAAACATAGAAAAGGGGTGAGCTCAAATGCCCAGTAAGGATAACAATATAGCGGAACATTCAAAATAAGCATAAACATTTAAGGCAATGAATTACTAAAACAAAAGCCTTTTAAAATTGAACTTCAACATAGTATGGCAAAAATAAAAATTAAATAATGCCATTTACTTATTCACATGGATATTCTACTAATCGAATAATCACATGCAATATCAATAACCACTGTCATAATGTTGGAATGCATAATTCTAAACGTTAATTTCTTTGTCTAGGCCTCATCCCAAGACCTAGGGGTTACATCTAACCGGAACCCAACCCGGAGTGCCTCTAATAACCGGACACCAACCCGGAGTGCCTCTAATAACCGGACACCAACCCGGAGTGCCTCTAATAACCGGACACCAACCCGGAGGGCATACTTTTACCAGTCCCTAACCTAGAGGGCTTAATTTAACCAGTCCCCAACCTGGAGGGCTTACTTTTACCAGTCCCCAACCTGGAGGGCTTACTTTTACCGGTCCCCAACCCGGAACATACTTGTTTAGCACATTCATCTGAAGAAAAGTTTGAAATATAACATAAACATTCGGATTAAAACTAGCATACGAAATGTCAATAGTTTCACCATAAACTATGAATGGTATAAAATAGCACATCCACAGTCAAACATATCACAAAACCTTCAATACAATATAGAAGTTTTGTATTATAATAAATCAACTTCAAATAAGCGTAAAATCCATTAAAGGATGTTGACATAGATGAA
Source organism: Viscum album (assembly GCA_963277665.1). NCBI lineage: Eukaryota > Viridiplantae > Streptophyta > Magnoliopsida > Santalales > Viscaceae > Viscum > Viscum album. The sequence goes on from OY728150.1 coordinate 916,512,643, forward strand.
ATCAAAACACTTTTTAGAGAAATATCTCTTTCTATTTTTGAAATCATTTAAGAGCCATATAAAATAAAACATTTTCTTGAAAATATTCTTGTAAGCTTGTAAGGAAGGCTTTGATGATTTTATAACGGCGGAAAATAACCGCACCCGCCGTATAAGTAAAAAAAACATTCTTATCTTAATTCTGTCGAAAAGGTCAAAAAGGACCTTGTTTTGAAAACGACGGAAAGATTCCTTTATAAACCTCTTACAAAAAGTCAAACAAGGGTATAAATGAATTTAACCCATATTCTTGTAAATAATAAATATGTTTTGAAATACATTTCGAAGAAACATGGATGTGGATGATAAAGAAATCCCAGTAGATTATTACGTATAAACAACCTCGGATAATGAAGAGATTGTGAAATAACCCTTACCAATTTGGTAACTTATGAAACATACAACCCATGAAAGAGGTATCATACAATGAATATGTAAATACACATAAATTAGAGTGTATTACACAAACAATATAATTATGGGCAGTATATACACCACACAAAAGGTGATGGTGGCAATATGGCATGAATCTCACGGGAATAAGGAGTGAGATGAAAACCCCTTACCTTGTACTTTTCCATGGTTGGGGTAGGTTAACCTCCTGTATAATGGTGAAATAATCGTTATTAAATTATACAAGAATCATATACATTAATATGATATCATATATGATCTTTTAATATTGATTTGATAATAATATCTTAGTATTATCGTCGTTTCGGGTGATAATCGATTCGTTCTTCTTAAATGTTTGGTTACGTAAGACATGTTTGTAATGGATAGATTATATCTTATTCATAATCAGAATGATATTAACATTATTTTTAACCCTAAAATGAGAATAATACTTGAATGGATATGATGGAGAACGAATCTTATCGCGTTCGTGGAGACGGTAGTCCGTACGTATGTACGGACGCTACTTCCATTTAATTTTTATTTTAAAAGATTCAAATCCAAATGATACATAGGTATATTACTATTCCAGTATAATATAATATTTTATATATGTTACTTAAGTTCATTAACACCATCCTTTATACGTTCCATGTGTGGTATGAACGAGTCATATCATTCTAAGGGGGCGGTAGTCCGCACTTCCTCAAATGAAATTATCGTATGTATATACAACATGAAACGAATAATGGTATGAAATAAAATGGAATTACAGAAGCTTATATATAAAATATATATCATTAATATCATATTTAATTACAGTGCCATCATAATGGCCACCATGAGAGGCGGTAAGATGTATTTGAACAATCATCGTTTCGTGAGGCGTTAGTTTGCCATCCACAGAAACATTATGTTCATCATCCATTAGATGGAGTTGTGTGTATGTGTAGTTTGAATGCTTCTTATAACAACATCCTAGTATATTGAGGATACTGGTGTTGTTACAAAAGAAAGGAAATAAAAAGAGTTTGGGGGTTGAAGAAGCAAAATAAATGAAAATAATTTAAGAGAAATCATTACCTTTAATTTAGGTAACTCACTTTGGTTGGAACCAAAGGACTTCTTGAAATGCTTTCTACCTAAGGGGAAACTTCAAGGAGGAGGAGAGTGATTTGGGGAGCTTAGTTGGGCAGAGTTTGGACGAGCCAAGTGGCTTGAGAGGTGTGAGGAAAAGAGAAGGAGGAGTGTCCTTTTATAAGAGGGGTGAGGGGCACTTTTGGAAAAGCTATAAATATTAATTTATAATAAATTCATATTCGGTTTCCAAAGGCTCCAAAGTTGACTATTCAAAGGATGAGGTGGGGATAGGTCGAAACAAAACTCACCCAATAGAATTTAGACAGGTTTGGGTACTTATATTAACCTTATCTTTAAGTATTAACTCTAAGTTAATTAGTTTCACTTTTACAATGTCTCTTTGTATTTTTATATAATATGGTTAATAAACTTACTATATACATCCAAGAGACCCCCAAGTGGTCCATTAATGATTAACCTATCATAATATAAGTCTCTTGGCCGAACCTTAGATTTTTAGGAATTTAATATCAATTAATAATATAATATTTGTTTTAAGAACTCTTTTATGTCAATTTTGACACTATTCAATAGTTGATTTTTGGGAAACTCATAACAGATTGATTACTTCGAAAAAAGTCAATTAAATCAATCCTAATATATCATATTATCCTATAAAATTAGTGTAATTCATTAAAAGTTTCATATTATATTTATTTGGGTATTTATAATATCAATTATGTTAATTTTTTACTATTTTAGTAATTACTGCATCATCATTGTGTCATAAATAAAATAAATTATATAATGTCTAAAAATTATAAATAAAACATCATTATGTAGGAAATCTTTTTAGATTTCTAATGAATATTTATAATCGAAAATCCAACATGTATAACCCTATGTAAAAATTGTTCTTCTAAAAGATGTAAGCTTATGCCATTTTTATTTTTATTTTAACTTTATTAATATAATGTGTCCCTACCACATACAAGTGGCTCCAAGGGGTCCCCAAATTGACCCAAGGATGCCCATGGTCGGGTATGTGTCCATCAATAAGGTTAGGACACGTTTTAGGGTAATTTTGTATTATTATAATATTATTTTTTAACCCTTATTTACCGGATTTACCCTTTAACCATGGTAAATAAAATATTTACCGCAGTAATTATTCAAAATGTCTAAAAATAAAAGTTACCTATTTACACAATTTGAACATCCTGATTCCAAATATGGAATCCATTTTTCTAAATTCAAAACACAGAAGTGGCAGAAATTAATTTAAAATTAATTCCCGCTGTCAAAACAAAAAGCGTGTTTTTAAGAGATAATAACTATCAAAAGATTGACACTTGTTTATGTTTGGTTTAATTGTAAAATTATGTCCAATGACCAACATTATATTAAATGGTAAAAATATATTCTAAATATACTTTAAAACCACTCAAATTCATAATTTATCACTATTAATTATTTTGATTAAAAAAGTTGTTTTTAATTAAAATTTAGTAATTTTCACTATTCATCAAAATATGAAAGTTATCCGAAAAGTACCAAAATTTCACCCTAGACTAATTTCGATATTCCGAATCCAAAAATGAAGTCCATTTTGAAATATAAAATATATATGATTTAAAAAAGTAGTTATTACTATTCATAACGGCTTGTTTGATTGGTTACGGTGTGTTAGGACTCGGTGTTGCGTACAACACACGCTAGCGTACCGTGGAAGCTTGGGATGTTTCATTTTAAATTTTTGATGTACCCATTTAGTCAAAAAGTTTAAAATATAGTATCTAAAAAGGGTTCACTATTAAAATTTGGTAAAAGTGCAATACTGAAAATGAATTTGTTCTTACATTATGTCTAAGAAACTCATAATATGGATTCTAAAATTATAAGGATTATATAAAGTTTAAAATTTAGTTAACACTATTCATAACCTCTTTTGAACAGCTTGTTTGGTAAGTCATGGTGCGATTGAACTTGGTGTTGCGTGTAGTGAAAGTTATTGAATTATTTTGAAGAAATAACACACTATAAAATCTTGGGGTGTTACAGATAGCGTGTGTAGTACGCCATAACGAGTTTCACTAAACAACAATATGCTATTAAAATATTATTAAAACTAACCGTTATGAATAGTAATAACCACTTTTTGAAATTTTGTAATTTTATTTTTCAAAATGGAATTCATTTTTGGATTTGTAATATCGAAATTAGCTTAGGGTGAAATTTTGGTGATTTTCGGATAACTTTCATATTTTGATGAATAGTGAAAATTACTAAATTTTAATTAAAAACAACTTTTTTCAATCGAAATAATTAATATTGATAATTTATTAATTTTAGTGGTTTTAAAGTATATTTAGAATATATTTTTACAATTCAATACAATTTTGGTCATTGGATGTAATTTCACATTTACACCAGACATAAACAATTGTTAATCTTTTGATTGTTATTATCTCTTAAAAACACGCTATTTGTTGTGACAGCGGAAATTAATTATAAAATTAATTAATGCAACTTATATGTTGGGAATTTTGTAAAATAGAATTCATTTTTTATTTCGGAATATCAATTATAGGTTACGGTGAAATTTTGGCATTTTTCTGAAAAACATCAATTTTTGATGAATAGTGAAACTACTAAGTGGTAGTTAAAAAAATTATTTTTTTTCATAAATCTTAATTTTACCGCTTCTGTGAATGGAATTTCAAAAATCCAAGAGACACGGTTGATGTCAGTAAGTAAAATGTGGTTCAATGAGTTGAAAATATTTTTTGGTGAATAGTAACTTTTTACTTTTATTTACCACGGTTAAAAGTAAATATGGTAATTAAGGGTAAAAATGATATTAATATTACCCTAAAACATGTCCTAATCCTATTGGACAAGTTTATCTCGACCAAAAACAACCTTAAGTGTAAAATATTATCATTTAGGCCCACTTGGATTAGATTAGGACATTTATTATTATTTAATTCAAAGAAGAGTTAAAAAAGTTAAAATCAATGTTTATTTACTAAAACATTTTTAATATAGGGTTATACATAATATAATTTCTACTATAAATATTCATTAAAAATCTAAAAATATTTCCTACATAATGGTATTTTATTTGTAATTTTTATACTTTAAATAATTTATTTTATTTATGACACAACGATGATGCAGTAATTACCTTTTTAAGAAAATATTAACATAATTGATGTTATAAATACCCAAATAAATGTAATTTGAGACTTTTTATGACTTACACTAATTTTATAGGTTAATAGGACATGTTATTGTTGATTTAAGTAAATTTTTTCGAACTTATCATTCTGTTAGTAATTTCATAAAAATCATGTACCAAATAGTGTCAAAATTGACATAAATTAGTTTTTAAAACAAATATTATATTATTAATTGTTATTTAATTCCTAAAAATCTAAGGTTCATCCAAATGACTTATATAAGGATATATATATTAATAATAAACAACTTGGGGTTCGTTTGGGTTCATATAGTAAGTTTATTAACCATATAGTGTAAGAAAACAAAAAGACATGTTAAAAGTTAAATTATCTAACTTAGAGTTAAATCTAATTGATAAGGTTAACATAATAACCTAAACATGTCTAAATCCTATTGTATGAGTGGATGGCGACCCATCCCCACTTTAGCTTCGAAATAAGACCATTTGGAACCATTATAAACCGAATATGACCTTAATATAAAATAATATTTTGAGATTTTCCTAAGATGCCCCTCTCCTCCCTTATAAAAGGGCAGCTACTCCCTCTCCTCCTCACACCAATTTTAGCATTAAAGCTCGTCCAAACTCTGCCCAAATCTCTTCTCCACTTCCCTAGAATCATCCGAGAGGTCCTGGTCTTCTTCAAAGACCATCCATAGTTCTTTAAGTGGAGGTTATGTGAAGGCGCGTTAAAAAGAGGTAATATCCATTACCGATCTTTTTCAATTTCTTTCTTCTTCAACTTCTTATTATTTAGTTGTTTCATGATAAAGTAATAACATAAGTATTTATTATATACTGATATGTTATGATAAATATGAAACAACTATAATTAACCTTTTATCCATCCTACGGAAAAAGGAAATCACCGCGCGTGCGTACGTACGGAATACTGTCTCCACACCGTGGTGTAATCTATTTTCCGCCACCACCTTAATTGGATGGGTATAATGGTGTAATTAGTAACTATATATTATTATTATAAAATGATATTTATACTGAAATAGTATACAAAAACTTCAACACAATTCCACGACCATGGGAATGATATCATCGCTCGTGCGTACGTACGGACTACCATCTCCATGATGCGATGAGATTCATTCTCAATGATTAACCATTCATGAATGATTATAAAGTATATATAATAAGTACTAATGAAATATATGACATAATAATGATACTTCATTTATGTATATTTATATATATGTCATCTACTTAACTGCATTCAATTCAATAAGGAAACGAAAACAGCGTTCATGCGTACGTACGGACTACCGTCTCCATGAACGGTGTATTTCATTCCATTTATCGATATATTATATATATATATATATTATGAATATATATTATATATAAATAATGTTTTACATTCTGGATATAATTAATCATGATCCAAGTAATCATATTAATAATTACAAGTTAAAAACATGAACGACAAATGAGACGATTTTACCCAAAACGCTACTTTAACATGAATTTACAAAAGAACGGGTAATATAAAGTCATAAGTGGACAATATATGATATCATAACATATGATTCTGTAATAAGTCAATGACATTATTTAAATCATTATACAGGAGGTTCGGAAACATACGAAGCAAATCAGACCTAAGGTAAGGGAAATATCACAATCTCATTTTTATCCGAGATTGTTTATACTTTAGTATTTACTGGGGTTTATTTTATCATCCACATCATTGTTTCCTGAATATGTAATATTATTTCCATCCACCTACAATTTTTTAAATCCAATTTTACCCTTAGGTGAGTTTTTAGTAAAGAATATGAAAGGAATCTTTTGTCGTTTTTCGTATGAGGTACTTTTTGACTTTTCCGACAAAAGTACAAAGAATGTTTTTTTAACTTATACGGCATGAATGGATTTTTAAAAAATTATTTCCAAGAAGCTTCCTTTACATGTTTTCAAGTTTATTTTTAATCAACTTCTTTTAGTCTAAAATTGTATTACATGTTAAGAAAGTAAAAGTGTTTTTGAAGTAGAAAGGATATTTTCCTCAAGAATGGAGTTCGAGTGTTTTATCAAAATTATTTTCCATCTAAGATAATAAAGGGTTCTGTTTTTATCCCTATTATTACATTGATTTGATTATGTTGTGATGGAATTATTTTTATGAATTCCTTTATCTTATATGAATTGTTTTAGGATGTCATGTTGTTTAAGAATCCCATTTTTATTACATGGGTTATGCAATGATGTATGATTTATGAATTTGTGGAACACATAAGAATGGTATCATTATGAGATGGGTGGGACCTATATCTCCCTCCAATGCATTGGGTAAAGATTTTATATCTCATGAGATAGACATGGCTGGAATGGTAGGTTATATCGATTCAGTGAAACAGGACTGAAACGAGGGTGACTCGGTTCAGAAAGGGACATTGTCCACTAAGATAGTCTTGGAAATGAGTCTTGACTAACAAGAAATGATTATCTAAGATTATGTGTGTATGCCAAAAAGTTTCATGTTTTAAGTTATGATTATTGTGATTACATTTCACTGCCATGATTTCTTCCATGTTATGAAATTATGATCTCTTTTGCAGGTTAAGATTTCCGAAATGATATGTTCTTATGAATATGATGTGATTGATATTTCTTTTTTTACACTTACTGAGCATTGTAGCTCACCCTTTTATGTTTTCTTTTCCCCAGGATATAAAGAAAGGTTTTAGAAAAAAAAGGAAGATCTTTATGGGAGATATTGAATATCTTTCTCCACGATTAGAAGATTATATTCCTATTTTCCGAAGACACTAAACTATTATGGTCCTTGTGTGTGTGTTTTTGTTATGTACTACGTATTCCGCAAATGTAATGTAATGTCAATGTACGTCAAGATATGGGTCTCTACAGTTGGTATCAGAGGAAAGGTTTAGTCAACCATTGGAAACTAGTATGTGAGAACGTTAGTGAGATCCCTAGAGATATTTATAAGGTATGTCTAGGGATGTCCCTAAGGATAAGTATACGTATAGTATATAGTCCTAGAATTACGCTAACGATCATAGATTTAAACCTAAGATATTGAAGGTACTCCCCCTTTATTATGTTGTTTTCCCTTGCATGATTTTTTTCCTCTCACACTATTCTTTTTGGGTTTTAGACGATGGTTGGAACCCAAGGAACCGTGTTGATCAATGCAATGGACAATGCAATGATTGTCCTCCTGAACAAACAAATGTTATGGGAGATGGAGTGCAAGATCTTATTGCTATACTTACACAAGATATGAATCATTCCGGACTTCCAAATGAGCAGAGAAGGGAACAATATTCTATTGAGTCCTTCATGAGGCAACGTCCACCTTCTTTCAGTGGGTCTTCCGATCCACTTGTTGCTGAAAAATGGATCAGTACCACTGAAAAGATATTTTCAGTTCTTCAATTTTCTGAACATGATAAAGTCATCTTAGCAGTATATCGTTTGGAAGGTGAAGCTGATCAATGGTGTAATCTTATCAAGAATACGAGGCCAAGAGATGAAATTGAGTACATGGAATGGGACGAGTTCAAGAACTTGTTTTTCAGTAAGTACTTCCCTCGTATTCTTCGAACGAAGACGGAAAAGGAGTTTCTTGAGCTGAAGCAGAAGGATGATGAATCTGTTGGTATATACGAAGAAAATTTTACAAGACTTGCAAGGTATGCATCTGGCATTATCATCCAACCTGACAGTAATGTTGATCGATTTTTCAGTGGCTTAAAACCAAGTCTTCGAAGGGCATTAGCTATAAGAGACTTCAGTAGCTATGATGAAATTGTGCGTTGTGCTATGAAGGTAGAAATGGAAGTTGGTGTTATATATCCATCTCATGGTTTTGAAAAGAAACGAAAGATGGAGTTCAAGGAGAAATCTCAGAAAAATGGTGAAAAGAAAATGAATGTTTCCTTATGCTCAAAGTGTGGAAAGATTCATGGTGGAGATTGTCTTAAAGGGACTAGAAAATGTTTTAAGTGTGGAAAAGAAGGTCATCGAGTAGCTGAGTGTCGAAGTAATGGAAAAAGGGTTTCTAATGATGTGAACAAAGCAAACACTGCAGAGAACGCACCACCAACACTTCAATGCTTCAAGTGCAACGAAATGGGGCATTATGCTAATAAATGCCCTAATCCAAGGGTTACTGATGATCGACATGAGAAACCCTTTAAGGAAAAGGACAAAGGGAAGTCACATGCGATCAATATTGGCGATTTTGAATATGAAAACGATGTGGGGGAATGATTAAGTGTTTATTCCAAAATAATGTTGTATATAGTATCCTGGAATATTGGAATATTTATGTTTTGGTCTATTGTGGTTTTCAATAATTTTATAGTACCAGTAACCATGGAAAGTGATTGAGATATTTTTGGAAAAAGAATGATATGCGCATAATCAAGGGAAATGAGAAAATGTAATAATTGACTGTATTCATGAGCTCATGATTGATATAAGGACTATGTGATATCATGGTTTGAGTATATAGAATTTTGAGGATTTTGGTATGTGGAAAGTGTTAACTTTTATCTACATTCATGTTTTCACTAAGGCTCAATGGGTATTCAAGAGAATACATGATTAATGACTTTGAATGTTTGGAATGTGACCAACAAAACATATCTTATGATATATGGGGATCAACGATGGTATTATATCTCTGGTAATAGTTTTCACTATGTTATGAGAGTGGACTGCAGTATTATGGATAAGCCTAAAGATTGGAATGGATTATGTTGGACATAAGTTAGTATTGTTTAAGGATAGAAGTTTTTTCGATATTATTGATGTGATGTTATAGTTTTAGAAAAAGGACAACCTGCAGGACGGGCGACAGCCCATCGCGTTGGACAAGGCTATGGGAATCGAACCCACAACCGAAGTGCGACTGGCCTTTATCGCCTACCACTGACCTACAGGAAGTCCCTGTTTAGTAGAAACTAGTTTTATTATATTAAGAAATATGATATATGAAGTATAAGTCCATTTTAGGAACCATATATGATTAATCTCACTATAGAATGACTTATGTATATGTAATAACTTTTTCTAACCTTTTGTTTGAGACAGATGGAATGACCCATCATTCTATCACATGATCTGCTAACACTTCACGAATAACAAATTCAACTTCATTTATTTAAGAGATGAAGTGGAAATTGTTCATGGCACGAACAACAGTGAGATTCTACCAAAATAAAGTAAGTATTTATTCTAATTCAAATTCTTCAACTTTAGGGAAACGATCCTGAAAACCAAAAATGTTGTCCTAGTGCTCTTATATCTAATTAATCAGATGGTACCTTAGATTGTCACAAATTTATGGATTTGTGATTGTTGGATTTTCCATAGCCATGTTCTCTACCACTCTCCATTAGAACATAATGGTTAGATTTTTCTTCCATATCCATATTTTCACCTATGTGGAAACCCAGTGATTAGTTTATTTGGGTAACCGTTACGTTTCTTACTTTCGTTTTTAAATATTGGTTTTGGTATTCCTTTTTACGATGTGGGTTTCTATTAAAGAAACTTTCGAATAGTAAACCATTTATTACCCCGACGAATTTCGAGGGCGAAATTCATTTTAAGGGGGGTAGAATGTAACACCCCGAGATTTTATGAAAAATATTCTTTTTAATTTCACTAATGTCTTGTGTTGTACGCTACACCAAAATGAGCTTTCACAACACGCATCCTTGATTTGCCTTGCATTACACGAAATCACGACCTTCCTCGATAGCGTGTGTAGTACGCAATAACGAGTTTCACTAAACAACAATATGCTATTAAAATATTATTAAAACTAGCCGTTATGAATAGTAATAACCACTTTTTGAAATTTTGTAATTTTATTTTTCAAAATGGAATTCATTTTTGGATTCGTAGTATCGAAATTATCTAAGGGTGAAATTTTGGTGATTTTCGGATAACTTTCATATTTTGATGAATAGTGAAAATTAATAAATTTTAATTAAAAACAACTTTTTTCAATCGAAATAATTAATAGTGATAAATTATTAATTTTAGTGGTTTTAAAGTATATTTAGAATATATTTTTACAATTCAATACAATGTTGGTCATTGGATGTAATTTCACATTTACGCCAAACATAAACAAGTGTTAATCTTTTGATAGTTATTTTAAAAACATGCTATTTGTTGTGACAGCGGAAATTAATTATAAAATTAATTAATGCAACTTATATGTTGGGAATTTTTTAAAATAGAAATCATTTTTTAATTCGGAATATTAATTATAGCTTAGGGTGAAATTTTGGCATTTTTCTGAAAAACTTCAATTTTTGATGAATAGTGAAACTACTAAGTGGTAGTTAAAAAAATTATTTTTTTCATAAATCTTAATTATACCACTTCTGTGAATGGAATTTCAAAAATCCGAGAGACACGGTTGATGTCAGTAAGTAAAATTTGGTTCAATGAGATGAAAATAATTTTTGGTGAATAGTAACTATTTACTTTTATTTACCACGGTTAAAAGTAAATAGGGTAATTAAGGGTAAAAATGATATTAATATTACCATAACACATGTCCTAATCCTATTGGACAAGTGTATCTCGACCAAAAACAACCTTTAGTGTAAAATATTATCATTTAGGCCCACTTGGATTAGATTAGGACATTTATTATTATTTAATTCAAAGAAGAGTTAAAAGAGTTAAAATCAATGTTTATTTACTAAAACATTTTTTATATAGGGTTATACATAATATAATTTCTACTATAAATATTCATTAGAAAGATAAAAGGATTTACTACATAATGGTATTTTATTTGTAATTTTTATACTTTAAATAATTTAATTTATTTATGACACAACAATGATGCAGTAATTACCTTTTTAAGAAAATATTAACATAATTGATGTTATAAATGCCCAAATAAATGTAATTTGAGACTTTATATGACTTAAACTAATTTTCTTGGTTAATATTACATGTTATTGTTTATTTAAGTAACTTGTTTCGAACTTATCATTCTGTTAGAAATTTCATAAAAATCATGTACCAAATAGTGTCAAAATTGACATAAATTTGTTTTTAAAACAAATATTATATTATTAATTGTTATTTAATTCCTAAAAATATATGGTTCCTCAAAATGACTTAGATAAGGATATATATATTAATAATAAACAACTTGGGGTTAGTTTGGCTTCATATAGTAAGTTTATTAACCATATAGTGTAAGAAAACAAAAAGACACGGTAAAAGTTAAATTATTTAACTTAGAGTTAAATCTAATTGATAAGGTTAAAATAATAAACTAAACATGTATAAAGCCTATTGGATGAGATTATTTCGACCCATCCCCACTTTATATTCGAAATAAGACCATTTGGAACCATTATAAACCTAATTTGACCTTAATATAAATTAATATTTTGAGATTTTCCTAAGATGCCCATCTCCTCCCTTATAAAAGGGCACCTCCTCCCTCTCCTCCTCACACCAATTTGAGCATTCATGCTCGTCCAAACCCTGCCTAAATCTCTTCTCCACTTCCCTAGTATCATCCTAGAGGTTCTGGTCTTCTTCAAAGACCATCCATAGTTATTTAAGTGGAGGTTAAGTGAAGGCGCGTCAAAAAGAGGTAATATCCATTACCGATCTTTTTCAATTTTTTCTTCTTCAACTTCATCTTCTTTAGTTTTTTCATGATAAAGTATTAACATAAGTATTTATTATATACTGATATGTTATTATAAATATGAAAAAACTCTAATTAACCTTCTATCCATCCTACGAAAAAAGGAAATCACCGCGCGTGCGTACGTACGGAATACCGTCTCCACGCCGTGGTGTAATCTATTTTCCGCTACCACTTTAATTGGATGGGTATAATGGTGTAATGAGTAAATATATATGATTATTATAAAGTGATATTGATACTGAAATAGTATACATACACTTCAACACAATTCCATGACCATGGGAACGATATCATCGCTCGTGCGTACGTACGGACTACCGTCTCCATGACGCGATGAGATTCATTCTCAATGATTAACCATTCATGAATGATTATAAAGTATATATAATAAATACTAATGAAATATATGAAATAATAATGATACTGGATTTATGTATATTTATATGTATGTCATCTACTTAATTCCATTCAATTGAATAAGGAAACGAAAACATCGTTCATGCGTACGTACGGACTACCGTCTCCATGAACGGTGTATTTCACTCAATTTATCGATATATTATATATATATATATATTATGAATATATATTATATATTAATAATGTTTTACATTCTGGATATAATTAATCATGATCCAAGTAATCATATTAATAATAACAAGTTAAAAACATGAATGACAAATGAGACGATTTTACCGAAAATGCTACATTAGCATGAATTTACAAAAGAACGGGTAATATAATGTCATAAGTGAACCATATATGATATCATAACAATTAATATTATACCGTAATAAGTCAATGACATTATTTAAATCATTATACAGGAGGTTCGGACACATACGAAGCAAATCGGACCTAAGGTAAGGGAAATATCACAATCTCATTTTTATCCGAGATTGTTTATACTTTAGTATTTACTGGGGTTTATTTTATCATCCACATCCATGTTTCCTGAATATGTAATATTATTTCCATCCACCTACAATTGTTTAAATCCAATTTTACCCTTCGGTGAGTTTTAAGTAATGAATATGAAAATAATCTTTTGTCATCTTTCGTATGAGGTACTTTTTGACTTTTCCGAAAAAAGTACAATGAATGTTTTTTTAACTTATACGGCATGAATGGATTTTTAAAACATTATTTCCAAGAATATTCCTTTACATGTTTTCAAGTTTATTTTTAATCAACTTCTTTTAGTTTAAAATTTTATTACATGTTAAGAAAGAAAAAGTGTATTTGAAGTAGAAAGGATATTTTCCTCAAGAATGGAGTTCAAGTGTTTTATCAAAATTATTTTCCATCTAAGATAATAAAGGGTTCTGTTTTTATCCCTATTATTACATTGATTTGATTATTTTGTGAAGGAATTATTTTTATGAATTCCTTTATCTTATATGAATTGTTTTATGATGTCATGTTGTTTAAGAATCCCATTTTTATTACATGGGTTATGCAATGATGTATGATTTATGATTTTGTGGAACACATAAGAATGGTATCATTATGAGATGGGTGGGACCTATATCTCCCTCTAATGCATTGGGTAAAGATTTTATATCTCATGAGATAGACATGGCTGGAACGGTAGGTTATACCGGTTCAGTGAAATAGGACTGAAACGAGGGTGACTCGGTTCAGAAAGGGACTTTGTCCACTAAGATATTCTTGGAAATGAGTCTTTATTAACTAGAAATGATTCTCTATGATTATGTGTGTATGCCACAAAGTTTAATGTTTTATGTTATGATTATTGTGATTACATTTCACTGCCATGATTTCTTCCATGTTATGAAATTATGATCTCTTTTGCAGGTTAAGATTTCCAAAATGTTATGTTCTTAGGAATATGATGTGATTGATATTTCTTTTGTTTACCCTTACTGAGCATTTAAGCTCACCCTTTTATGTTTTCTTTTCCCCAGGATATAAAGAAATGTTTTAGGTAAAAAAAGGAAGATCATTATGGGAGATATTGAATATCTTTCACCACGATTAGAAGATTATATTTCGAGTTTCCAAAGACACTAAACTATTACGGTCCTTGTGTGTGTTTTTGTTATGTACTAAGTATTCCGCAAATGTAATGTAATGTCAATGTACGTCAAGATACGGGTCTCTACAAACCATGTGCTGCTCCATCGTATCAAGGTGGAGGGGAAAGGGGAGATCTACCGAGGGTGTGGGGGTAGGGGTAGATGGTGGTATAGAAGAAGGAAGTCTAGAAGAAGCGGGGTTAATAGGAGGGGGTGGGGTGGGAAAATTGGAGGGGGTGGGAAGGAGGAGGGGTGCATTAGTGGGTGCAGGAGGGTCAGCAGGTGGACGGGGTGGAGCCTACGCAAGGACGTAGGCTCCCCTTATTTCGGTCCAATTCCATGTGAATAAGAATGAGATAGTCCTTCCTCTAGGATGAACCTAATAGGTCATGCGGTAGAGAAGGCTCAAAGACCTGAGGTAGAGGGAAAGGAGGCTGGCATAAAACCCACCATTCAAGTTTCCCTGGCGGTTGGTGAACATGACATGGAAGTAGGAGGTGGTGAGGTAAGGGAGGTCAAGGTTGTCCTGCTAGATGACACAAGTAAGGAGATCCATTTCATGACCGTTCACAACCCCCATATCCTCATGACAGTGGAAAATAATGGAACTAAAGCACCGGTGGGTAAGAAAAGGATGGGGTTAGTGATAAGGGTACTCTTCTATGAGGTAGGGGTGTAGTGGTGGTCAGGACCAGTTATCTCCCACCACATAGAAATGAGATCAGAGCACTAGGGCCTAATCAGGGTAAAAACATGGGGTGTGGTGATGGTATGGGGGTTGAAACCATACCCTCATCCGAACTCGTTCAAGTTATGGGAAAATCGTCGACTACCGAGCCGGAACCAAACCACGGGGACCTCATCACTAGGTGTCTCCAGGTAATCAGCTCTATAAAACTCTAAAGAGGCAGAAAAATCCCAAAATAAATCACGAAAAAGTGGAGTGTTGTCCTAGATGATTGAAAGTAAGGGAGTATGGCTGAGAAGATCCTCCAACTCGCTCCAGATACCGAGATACTATGGGATGTTTCTGTTGACGTAGCGACCACTCAACAGAATTGGGTGGTGAGAGAAGCGACGGATCATGTCTTGTGCCAATGTGGTGACCTGGAACGCCATGCACGGGTAGGGAACACCTGCAAGTCCTGGTCCTGGTAGAGGTGCAACAGCATAATCTAGCTCTACTGGTTGATATGATGAAGTAGACAGAGGGTTGTTGGATGAATCAGTCGAGGTGGGGCCAACAACTACTGATAGGGGCACAAGAAGTGCTGCAACCGGTGGAGAAGAAACAATGGTGCTCAAAGGCTTTGGATGAGGTGGTGAAGAAGTGTATGTGCTTGGTGCAGCCTCTGCTAAGGTAGTGGGTGGTGGAAGGATGACCAATAGAGGCAGCTCGTATACCAGAGAAAATGGGTCTTGTTGCATCGGAGGCCAGATTCGTATCAGATGATAAATGGGCCTTTATCCTTCAGTGGAAGAGGCGGGCTACTTCCCATGAGAAGGATGTCGGTCTGCCATAACCAGAAAGAGAAAGAGGAACCAAACAAAAGAACAAGAAAAGAAAAGAAAATAAAGAAAATGAGAGAAAATGGAAAAATAAATGTACATAATTAGTGCATCTGGAGTACACGACGTGTAGGGATAACTAGGTATCATCCCTTGTTCTCTGTATAAACATGCTGAGGGAGAATAAGGTAGACCAGGATGGGGAACACGGCGTGTACTGAACAAACAAACAATGTTCATTCAAAGAGGAAATGCTCGGGTATATATAAATACACGACCATGATTTTAGTAGTTCTAATAATAAAGGACATGATGTGTATAGATAAGACACATCGTGTGCGTTAACAGAGGAACATTGACATGTGGAGGGCTATAAATGGGCTGGATGAAAGATATTTCATACATGTCATGTTCCGGGACACATGCCCTGTATATGAACATGGTATGTGAAGCCGTGTGAAGTGCTTACACACTAATAGGCCAAAAGGAATGGCATACATGGCATGGATTGAGCACAGACTCCGTGTATAATAAAATTGTGTATAAGGTCATGTGTAAAGGATACTCAAGAAAGATGGGGGAATGTACATGGTTTGTACTGAACACACACACTATGTAGTATCAAATTATGAAGCATCTAGTATGTGGTCGTGTACAAAAGTACACGGCGTGTGTTCTTCATTTCATGGCCATGTACCATAGAATCCGAACGGTCTTCTAATAATGAAATCACCCTAAACACTTCTAATAACTTGAAAGAGAGGGTGTAGAAGGGCGTACCTGGACTGAGGATCAAAATGTAGCACAAATCAGAAGGTAAAACACTTGAATCAATGGATTTGGATGTGGGGAGTTCGGGTTATGTATGGGGGAAGAATATAGGAAGAGGGGGAGGTGCCGCATGACACGGCCTGAAGCCGGGTGGTCAGTGGCTTTTATAGTTGAGGTACATGGAATGTACACACAGAATACACATTGTGTATCTCAATTTGTTTTATTAATAATAATATAGATATATATATATATATATAATTAATATATTAACCTATAAAATAATTAATATTAATAATTATAATAGTAAATGTAAACATATATATATATATATAATTTAAAAAAAATAAATCTATACACGTAATGTATCAGGAAATACACTATGTGTGTTTAAAATTTGAAAAAAGAGAAGTACAACCTTTGGTCTGGTGCTTGGGGCGAGGTTCGAACCGGCGATCGGCCATTCCGAACGGAAACCCTGAACCACTGGAGTGAAGGTTGTACTACTTCTCTAATTTATCATGTATATAAATTTATTGTATATGGATTATATTACATGGGAAGAATAAGATGCAAGATGTGTGGTTTTTAATTATGCATGATGAGGATGAGGCAGGGAGATTAATCGAGGTCTAACCCGGGTCTTTTGGAACCAGGGCTGAGCCTTTTCCAATCTGGAACCTTCATCCACATGAATTACTTTATATATAAATTTCTTTAATTTATTTTGGACAAATATGGCACACACGATGTATATCTAAAGACACACCATTTTGTTTTATTAAAAGGTCAAATGATGAAAATGTGGTGGTTGTTAGGATTCGAACCCGGGTCTTTTAGAGCAGGTTTACGATCTTGGCCAACCGATCCATCCCCACCATGGGTTTTCTTATAAGCTTATATATATATATATATATGAAATTTACTACACACGCCGTGTAAGAGAATATAAACAGGAGGAACCCTGTGCCAACTGTAGGTTAGAAGGATTCAGACTGGTGACGGCTAGGATAAACTCCATCGACCTTTCTATCGGCACCGACATCATCCATGTTTATTTATTAGTTCAAATACATATTTATATTAGCTAGAAAAATGAAAAGGAAAAAGTACATGTCGTGTATATATGTGGTACATGACATGTATCCCATGGTTTGCCTCCCACAAAGATCCTTTGTTTTAGGTCCTTGGATCGACCTACTTACATCATTTACCTGAGCTCTATGGTAGATAGTGGTCCCAATAGTAGCTTCCCTGGCCTTCTATGAATTTTTGGTTCTCTGGATCATCTTTAACTGGAATTTCTGGAATGATAATGTTATCATAAATAAATGAACATAACAGATCATCCACTAAGAGATCATCCACGGTAGTTATCGCATAACATCCCTCATGATCGGTTGATGATTCATGCTTGACATCCTTGAGGAGATTGTAGGAGACTCTCGCGTCTCCTAACCAGAATATTAGCTCCCCCTCATACACGTCGATGAGTGCCTTCCATGTCGCAAAGAACGTCATTCCCAAAATGATAGGTTCCTCCAATTCATCTTCCATGTCAAGGATGAGGAAATATGTTGGAAGGATCAACCTACCTACCTTGACTAGCACGTCCTCCTGTAGTAAGTTCAGATGTTTGATGGATCGATCTGCAAGTTGATTGGATACCTGGGAAGGATTCAAATCATGGAGCCCTAGATTCTTGAAAACTCCAAGGGGCATGTGGTTCACACTGGATCATAAGTCACAGAGGGCCTTTCTAGACTCACATGGTCCAATGGTACAGGGAATGGAAAATCTACCTAGATCTTAGAGTTTGGGAGGGATTGAACAATGGATGACTGCAGAACACTCCATGTTTAGGGGAATGGGGCCCATATCCTATATCTTTCTCTTTTTGGAGAGTATATCCTTCATGAATTTGGTGTCTGTGGGCATCTGTGTCAGTTCCACTTCAAATGGAATAATTATGTGCAGCTTTTTAAATACGTCCATTAATTTTCTGAACTGGTGGTCCTACTTTCTCTTCCACAATCTCTCTGGGAAGGGTAAGGTAGGCATAAATGGTTTGAAAACCTCCTTCCATTAATTCAAAAAATCCTTCTTTTGTGGGATTTTAGAGGAGGAGGGCCGGGATTGGTACCTTCATCATCAATGGTGGGTGTGGTATCACATGGCTGTGCTGGTTGGTTCTGTTGAATCTCTTTTTTTCTCGGGAGTATGACAGCATGGTCCTCCTCCGTCAAGTTCTTCCCTTTGTTGCCCGGTAGAGTAACAGGTTGCCTTCCCAAGAGTTGGTTTTCCAATTGGCCAATCTGGTTCTCTAGGACTCGAATTGAAGCCTCCTGATTTTTGAACCTTGTCTCTACAGTAGATATGAATATGGTCATAGGATCCCTTAACCTTGAGGTGTTCTCCTACTGAGGTGGTTGTTGAGCTGGTGGAGGTGGTGGCTGTCGTGGCGGTTGTGGGTGAGGGTTCTGATATCCTTGCTACTAATAGTGGCCCGGATGGGGCTATTTATACCTCTGTTATGGTTCTGATAAAGAGGATGGTTGTAGCCGGGTGGTCACTAGGGAGGAGGATTCTACAGTTGTTGTCCCCAGCTTGTATTCTGTTGATCACGCCACATGGGGTTCTGGTATTGCTAGTACTGGTTTGGCCCTCGATTTTGTGCAACCTAACATACCTCGCTTGTTCATCGGCCTCCATCAGAACCTGGGCATTCTCCCAATATGTGGTTATCACCACATTTTCTACAGGTCTGATGGTTTTCCATATGTACTTGGGACGTGCTCTTCAGATTGAGCGCGTTGATCTTCATGGACACAATGTCCAACTGGGCAGCAAGCATAGTAGTGGAATCAATGTTATGCATATATCATTTTTGTGTGCCCCACTCAGAATTCCACTGGAATCTATTAGTAGACATGTCTTCCTGGAGTTCGAAGAGTTCTTCAGGATACTTCCTCATTACCGTACATCCAGTTGTAGCATCCACCACCGACTTGGTATTAGTTTTCGATCCTCTGTAAAAGGTTTGGACATGTATCAAATTTTGAATTCCATGGTCTGGGAATTTTTGAATCATCTGGTTGAAGTGCTCCCATGATTCGTAAAGTGATTCCGCGTCATGCTACTAGAAGTTGTGGATCTCATTCTGCAATGTCACCGTCTTTGAGGGTGGGAAGTATTTGGGCTGGAATGCCTAGGCTAGCTCCTCCCAAGTGAGGATGGATCGTTTTGGATATCCTTTAATCCAGTCTTTCGCCTTGTCCCTTAGAGAAAAGGGGGAAAGGCAAAGATAAATGGAATATGTGGACACTCTTTGGAAGTGGAACGTGTCACAGACCTCCAGAAAATTAAAGAGATGGTCCCTGGGATCCTCGCTGGGAAGGCCGCCAAATTGAACAGTGTTTTGAATCAACTTCAAGACAGAATACATGATCTCAAAGTGTTGGACCTACACCATTGTATGGAAGATCCCCATATCATCTCCGTGGACTGATGGAAGGCTGTTCTCAATGAGAGTACGACATGGAGGTGGCTACTGAGGAAGGGGAACCAGCATGAATTGTTGGTCCTGAGGGGCGTTGGACAACCCCTGACCTTTTATGAAATATGGAATCCTATCTGGTTGGATTTATTGGAGCTATTGAGGGTTCTAGTTGTCATCCAGTCTTAACTATTGTCTAGCTCCTTGGACAATAGCTGGATTGCCTTGCTCGTTTTGTGCCAGTGGAGTGGTTTGGTTGTGTTCAGTCATTAGTCCACATTGGCTCCTCAAAAATCTCTGTTGAATCATGAGGTCAGTTGAGAAATACCCTAATGACTTAGTGTTCTTGGAACTCATGATATGACTGCTTATTCACCTAAATTACAACACAAAACAAAACCAAACACCAAGAGTAAATGAGAAAGAAGAAAGATAAACAAATATGAGAATAGAAAAGAATTTTTTTTGAATTTACAATTTTTATTTTCACTAAAATTTCATACAAATTTAATTAAAACAAGAATAAAATTAACTATACGTTCCCCAACAAAGAAACTAAAATTTGATGAGTTGTTTCACCGAAGGAATATTATCGGTGTCCCAAATTATTTTTACCCTAACAAGTATAGCACCGGTAAGGGGTCCATCCACCGGGAAAAAGGAGTTATTTTTATATTGTCTAACTTAGTTTTTATTTTTATTTTAGTGAAGGCTTCTAAATTTAGAGTCTTTTTTTGTTAAATTTTTTAGATACAAAAAGAATAATTGGTTTTCAGTTTATTTTAATAAATTACTTAATATAATAAAGTTAAAATATGGGAAAATTATTTCTGATGTAAATGATGATAAAAATGCATTGGGGTTATAGATTTATGAGAAGATTAATTATTAAATAAAATTTCTTATGAGGATCTGTTGTTCATGTTATCCCAACACTCAGAGATCAATTTGTAATAATGTTTCCATGGTCCTGTAAACTTCATATTTAGAGCTGATGAAACTAACACCTCAGTCCGGCAGTTAGTGTTTAACATATATTTATTTGGATTTTTCCATTTTGAGAAGAATAATACTTTCAATGATCATGAAATTATTCGTCAGTATTCTTCTTTTAAATCCATGAAAATTCTGCCCCTGGTATGGTACAGAATTTCCAGTGATAATGTGAAGTGATTTAAGAATAATAAGAAGATTTTAACAAAAAAACACATTCATTAACAACTTAATTAAGATTACAACTCAACATATCCCACAACGACAACACACATGGTGTTTAGTCACACATGGGGGTAAAGATAAACAAAAGTCTCTTGAAACCTGATGTGATCATGCTTGGATCATCAAGGTCGAAATGATTCTTCATTAGATGGTGGAATGATGGTAGTACAATGACAAAGTGTCTCTCCTTCAGAACATTAACCATTTTCTCCGCACAACACTACCACACACTTTCCATTGGTTAAGATTCCAAGGCCTCCTTTTACAGAAAAAATAATCACAAGGCCTGTGTACAAAGTACGCACCGTGTACTTTTGTCCATGAATTTTTTCCTTTGTTTTCTCCAATGGTAGGAAGCCTAACACGCCATCTTTGACTTCGAACATGGTGTCTCTTGGTAGGTGAATGTACGCGGCATGTAGCGCTGACATACATGGTGTGTAGTCTCATTTTTCAGACACCAACCTCTTCTAGAAAATTATACACGATGTGTATTAGTTGTACATGGCATGTCCCCTTCAGTCGGCCACATGGGTGTGTAGACTCTTCTCACCCACTAACATATTCTATAATGGTATGCACGACATGTATATTTTGAAAATGCTATGTACCAGCTTCTTGTTACTTGGGCATGTACTTGTCCCGATAAACCTGTGTCTGAGAATTCATGTACACGCCGTGTATTTATGTACATGTCGTGTTGTTGTAAATTTTTTCTCAGTTCTTCCCCATTCGGTGTATTTTTCCAACATCTTCCTAGAGATGAACAAGATCACCAAAATCAAAGTATTTTTTCCATAAGCAGTAGGTAATTTCTGAAAACATGTTCGTGTTTTTCAATAGAGTATTTGAAAATGTATACAGAAATTGGGTGCATCATGTTGCCACCACTATCAAATATTTTGGTTGCATAAAACCTCAAAGAAATATTTACTATTCATAACATGTTTTTAATGATTCATCGTATGTTTCTTGATTTCAGTATGTTTTCTTGTTCTTCCAAATAAAAAATATTGTGTGTTTTTCACAAGGTATGTTTTACAAAATATTACATAAATTATCACCATGAGGAGGAGGAATAAATCATTTATCAATATTTTAATCTTTAAATAGGTAGGTAATTTTTTTTATAAAAAGTTTTGTGTACTTATTAATAGAGCCTTCCAAATCTACTAAAAAAATCCTTCTGTACATTTGGATTAATAGTGAAGAATTTTTTTTGAACACAAACTATTAATATATTTATATCTATTTATATATTCTGAGATGTAGGACTATTTATCCTTGACCTAATTGAAATTTTTCACCTATCCAAATTTACAATGTTTTAATTTGATTATCATTATTACTTTGGTATGTCTTCATATGATTCTCATGTTAACCCAAAAATAGAGTGGGATAAAGGTATTTAATTTTATTCTAAAATTTAATCACATTAAATTTCTTTATTGATTATTTAAGTTTAAATATAATATATGAAACATATCTAATACCTAAAAACTAAAATTAATTAATAAACTATGTAATACAATTAGACATATTTATTCCTTCCACATCAATATCAAATTTACCAAAATAATTTATTTATTATAATTTTATATGTAACAAATAATAACATGTATATATTAATAATTCTTAAGATATGAATCCTAACTATTACCATGTTCTATACAATACCATCTCTCAACTATATTTCATATTTTTTATTTCCCTATATCATGATCCAAAAAAATGAACATTTCTATATTAATAAAATTCAATAATTCGATAATTGGGAACTATTAAACTGTATAACCACAAATAAGTAGGAATGATTTGTAAAATATACCAAAAGGACTCTACTACTACATTATAAAATGAAAATCAGATAAAAAAGGAAAATCATACATTGACCTAGACATAGGTTATAATCATCGTAGCTGAGGAAGAATAGAGAGAAAAATTTTCATCATAATAAAATAAATTATTTACATGATCATACTTATAAGTTGAATTTTCTTTAGAATTTGAGTTACCTTGGTGAATGATCCTGCATAGCTCAGTGTGATCCCCCACTATCTCTGAGTAATTTAAATTTTGAATCATTCACAGTGAACCTCATATTCACATTCCTAGAATATTAGAGTATTCTTCCTATGTATCCCATTTTGTGGTACTAAAGTGAATACATCACATAAAACCACATTTTTTCTACCCTTTTTCTATAGAATCCTAAAAAATATTTTGTCCACCACTACGATTGGAATTGGGACCTAAATTTTATTTTTTCCCATACATCCCTTATTTAATTATCCATAATTTCTTAATCAACATCACCCAAATGACCATGTTTACAAATATTACATCCCACTGTGGAACCTTCAAAGTAATCAAGAATAATTTGGTTTAGCCTCAAGGGAATACCACTCCATTAGAGGCATTGTATGGGAACCTTGCGTTCCATTCCATAAAAATGTATAAAAAAAATCTATAGTATTTTGAACTACACCCCCTGAAAAACAATTTATTATTATGAGAACCCCGATATCTATCTAAAAATGTGTCTTTTACATTTCGTAATTATAAATTCTGTTTGTTGTAAGTAAACATTGATTATTGATGAAATCATGAAACTATTCATGATACTATTATATAGATAAATAATTGAATAAACTATTACCTTCATATATTAATGTATTTGACGTATGTTAAAGCTCTTAATGAACTGATTTTTAATCAGAATTTTTAACACATTTAATTTTCACAATTTATCTATCCCCTACAACAATGTTAATTAATACTCATAAATCAATATATATTAGGTTTAATCATACTCAATATAGTTATTATTTACCATGTAACAAATATGTGTTATACATTATAATTTATAATCAATTTAAAGGAATAATTATTCAAAATATAATAGTTAGTATCACAAGATACATGAATAAAAAGGTATCCTTATTTTTATTTTTCAAAAAATAAAATTTATAAAAACATATCAAAAAATTTATGGTTTTAATATTCATTAAATACATTAATAAAATAAAATTCATGTTTATTGTGATATTAAAATATAATTTTTTTTATTTTTTTCATTATATCCCATGATGATTTTCCTTTTTTGGAGTGGGTAAGGGATGATTTTGAATGGGGAGGATACCTATAATGGTGAAGTCAAAGGATTGTTGGACTCTCACCATTAACCAATATTTCCTCCATACTTCTAGGGAATTACACATTGTGTAATAGTAGTACATGTTGTGTAATGATTTAGCATTAATGTCATGAACTTCTTCACACCATGATGGGTACACATGGTGAGTTGTCAGTACACACAATGATGGAATTATGATCAGTTTTTAACCTAGATCAATAGTTTTTAATGCAATATGGTACACATTTATATAGTTACAATACATAAGTATCACATGTCATGTATTGGTATTGAATATTGTGTAATACCCCAACATTATTTTTAACAAAGGTAGTGCAGATTTTAATTCCTTTTTTAGATCCTGTTCAGTTCATTCTCCCTTAACCAAAGACTTTTCTAGGTGATCTTGAACCTATCCAGCCCTTCCAAATGCTTTTGTTTGGTTTTGGATCATCATTAATCTTGCGGTGTGATTCTCATGTAAGTGTTATCCATTGTTCATTAGGTTTCTCTATTTATCCTATATTGGGTTTTCAATGGATCATATTTTTATTGATGGATCTATGCATTTTGGTGTTGGATATTGCTTGTAGGTTGAGTTTTGAGGTTTTCTTCACCTTTATTCTCATTGACGGGTGTTGTTGTGAGTTTTGAGTTTTGGGAAGAGTTTGTTAGTTCCGTCCCAATTATTCAAATTGAATATCTTTTATAAGAATCTGGATCATCATTTTAGGTATGTTTTCCTTTTCAGGTCATTTTTGATAAAAGAGGAAAATCTAGAAATTTTCAATGTACACATCGTGTGCTTTATAAGTACACTCTATGTACTTCAATTCCACTAGAGCCCATGTGATGGCTATGTCATGACCACACACACGGCCATGTAGGGGTGACATGGGGGCCGCGTAAATCACAGGGTGGAAATATCAACTACATGTTGTGTACTATAAAATTACACGCTGTGTAATTTGTTTTTTTCACTAATTGTACTGAGGTCATGTCTAACTCCCAAAAGAATTTTCTTCTACGTTCCATTAGGCATAGAGAAACTGTATGGTGCAGAAACTTCTCTTAGCCCCCGAGCCTCTGTATGTTCTCTGAATCGACCATCGTCGATAGAGTCAGAACCGTAGCGGTAAGTTTTTCCTTCTTCTTGAGTTTCATTCCATGATTTCTTATCTTTCTAAAGTTATTGGGGTTGAATGTTTTATGCATTTTCATAGAACTATGAATTTATATGGCAATTAAAGCCTATTGGTTAAAGTATAAAAATATCCTAACATCAAGGTAGGTGGTTTGTGCCATTCCGTTGAAAGTACATGAATATTATGTGCAAATTAAACAAATACCCTTGAACGGGGTATTGTGTGTTTACCGTTTTATCCTGTTGTATGCCTTTCATTATAGTTTTCCTGTGTAGAGGATTTTTGAATACAAATATGGTGGAACTACGATTCTTTGGAACTTCTTCCCACACACGTTCTGTTTATGACAATTTGGTCCTTTTTTTCTTTGGCTGCTTGGTCGGTTTCCATGCCTATTGTGGTAGGATGGAAAAATGTTCTCTAACATGATTGATATGCTGTAGAACTGTTTATCCAAGTAGTTCTTTTGTCTACTTTGGCCATATTGTATTTCTATGTTGTTATCCTACACATGGTCATGAGAACCGGGTCTAGAAGACTATAAGGGGATAAACCAAGTGAGCTTCCTCATGGAGTATTTGAGGTTTAGGCTATATGGGGATTTACCAAGTGACAATCCTCAGAGAGCTTAGGATTAATTGGGGATATAAAGGGATAGACCATGAGAGCTTCCTCATTGAGTCCTTGAATTCTTTAGACTATACGGGGATAGTCCGTGTGAGCTTCCTCAGAGAGTCTCTGTTTTGTTTGTTTGAATCACATGTATACCACAGGTTATAGGAGGGATTAACTATGTGAGATTCTTTAGAAAGTCTATGAACTACCTAGGATATAATGGGAATTGACCGAGTGTGCTTCCTCAGAGAGTCGTTGACCATGGGGTTATAATTTAATTGACTGTGCGAGCTTCCACAAAGTGTTCCTGACTACCCTAGACTATAAGGGGAGTTGATTGTGTGTGCTACCAAAGAGAGATTTTATAATTTTTTATAACAAAACCAGAGGGGTTAGGCTGAGTGAACTGCTTATAGGGTTTTTGGTACTTATAGATAGGACCATAGGGGATATTTTTGAGTACTTTCCTGAGGGTTACCTATTTTTCTTTGATGCTTGTTATATGTTGCTTAACTTTGGAACTCTATATTGTTTATTATTCAGCATGTTCCTATTTACTATTTTTTGTAACTTTACCTACCATATAATAAGTGACTATTAGTCACAGATCTTCGGGTGGGGGCTACTGGGATTTAGTCTCACACCCTCTTTGGGACATTATTTTGGGCCCAAATAGACTATTTGGTTGCAGGTATAGAAAAGTAAAATTTCCCTTCTACTATAGGTACTTGACTTGCTTTGGAGCTGGAGAGCATGGGACCAAGCTTAAGCTTGCGATGCTAGGGAGTTGTTTTTCTAACCTTTCAAATTGTTTTTACTACTGTTGGTATTTACAGCAGTATGATTTGTTTGGATGTTTTCCTAATCATATGTATCATGCATCATATATATATATATATATTCCCCTAATGTTTATCAAATTTAGTCTTTTGTTGTTCACTTGTGCATGGATTGTTTACTGTTTCTGCTATTGTTTGTTGTTTTTCTCTTCCACTGTGTACTCTGTCAATGAGGTCATAGTTTCCCCACTATCACACCCAAGGCCCTCGCTGCTAGTCAAAAGCCTCTAGAATTTAGGGAAATGTGCTTGAGGCCATGTGACCAACCGGGTATGGGGTGCCTTTGGGTGGCTTCTAGAACCCAGATGTTACAAAGTGGTATAAGAGCGATTCGTTTCTCCTGAATTACTGTTTGGAGCCAATATCCAAGGGTAAGACATAATAGGTACTTGTTAATAATCTCTTACTAGGAGTAGCTAACCTGTATATAGGGAAAATCCATACTACCTCATTTATTTCAATTTTACTAGATTGCAATTTTGTAGTTGATTTGATTTTACCGTTGGTTGATTCAGATGCATTGTACTATTACCATTGTTGTTATTGTGGTTCTAATTCTATCATAACCCAATGAGATGATGGTATTACATCTCATGCATCATATAAGAACTTTTTAGAAATCACATTCCATGCATTCTTGAAATTCCATCTAGGATTCATTAGAGATTTCATGTTATTGTGATAGACATTGTGTGGATTATGCATGCTGCTATAATAGATTTTTTGGTAGAATCCCTACTATTTGATAAGGAATTTTTTTGTATAGTTATTTGCTTAGGGGATGCCAAAATTTGGTTCTTGAGGTGTTTTTATCCCACATGGGAAGGAATTTGGTAGATCATTGCTTGTTTTCCTTGTTATAACTTGTATAAGATGCCAAAATTTGATTTTTGGGGAGTATGGGCCCTCACGGAGAAGAATTTTTCACCTTATTCATTCGTTTCAGAATTTTTCAAAGCACCGGAGTAGTTTTTGAGGCTTAATGTCCGGAAAAACCCAGAATACATGCCGTGTAGTTTTGTCTACACACCATGTGTTCTTCTATTCGAGAAAGAATATTTGTTCGAAAGAACATGTGGTGTACTTAAGTACATTCCATGTAGTCTATAAACCATGTCATAGACCATATAGGTAGAGGCATGAGATAGGGAAATTCTTGTTGGAACACACCATGTACTAGTCTAGCACATCGTGTAGTTTGAAATAGGTACCCCGGTCGTGTCATTAACAACATGGGTCGTGTTATCTTTTCACATACAAACTGCATTCTAATTATTTACACGCCGTGTAGTATGACCTGGGTTCCTAGACATGTAACTAACAATAGTGGTTGGTGTTACCTCTTCTCATACATGTTGTGTCCTCCTAGAACACACCGTGTAGTGTCAATTGTGTAGATGACCATGTAACTAATAACATGGGTCATTGAAACTAGTCTAGTACTTGCTGTTTATTTCATAAATGTGTCGTGTAGTCTAGGATTAATAGGATCGTGTGGGTTAGCCATGTAAGGAGACTCAGGAAGGGGAATATAGATCAAGTACACACTGTGTGTGGGGACAACATGCCATGTGGTTGGGGTGTTACACAACCAGTCGTGGTAGAAGTACACGCCCATGTGAATGGATTAAAAGAACACGTCAGGTAGTCATGTTTTATAAAACATGAATGTTTCCTTATCAAGATCCATTATTTAACTCTTATGTTTTCAGTTTTTGATAACCTTGAATCTAAGGTGTGCATTTGGCCTTGCAGATTCATGCCACTGAGACGTCCTCCAGTTGACCTCCAGTTGCAGGGTAGTGATCAGACGCCCGATATGGCCAATCAGAGACTTCCTATGGATCTTCCTGTTGTGCTAGCCTTGGAACTAGTGGTTATACTAGTTGCAGGTGCTGATGTTCAATTTAGGGAGGGTTTCATGACAGTGATGAAGACCTTCCAGGAAGCGCAGCCTCTCGCCCCACTGATGTCTGATTTGATGTGGGTTTTTCAACAGCAGAATCCTACCACCTTTTTAGGGGAAGAAGGACCTCAGGATGTAGTGTCATGGATCAAAGCCATGTTAATGATATTCGAGCATATCAAGGATCCACCAGAGAGGGGGGTGAATCTCATGACCTATAATGTCCGAGACTCTACCAAGAGGTGGTGGGATTTCATCTCTCAGGCTAGACTCCACCTAAATATGGCTTTGGATGATTTTCAGCGTATCTTCAACAATTACTTCTACACAAAGACCTTGAGGGGGGACTAAGTGTAGAGACCCGTATCTTGACGTACATGGACATTACATTACTTTTGCAGAATACTTAGTACATAACAAAAACACACACACAAGGATCGTAATAGTTTAGTGTCTTTGGAAACTCGGAATAAAATCTTCTAATCATGGTGAACGATCTTCAACATCTCCCATTAAGATCTTCCTTTTTATACCTAAAACCTTTCTTTATATCATGGGGAAAAGAAAACATAAAAGGGTGAGCTCAAATGCTCAGCAAGGGTAAACAAAAGAAATATCAATCACATCATATTCATAAGAACATAACATTTTGGAAATCATAACCTGCAAAAGAGGGCATAATTTCATAACATGGGATAAATCATGGTAGTGAAATGTAATCACAATAATCATATCTTAAAACATGAAACTTTGTGGCATTCACACATAATCATTGAGAATCATTTCTTGTTAGTCAAGACTCATTGCCAAGACTATCTTAGTGGACAAAGTCCCTTTCTGAATCGAGTAACCCTTGTTTCAGTCCTGTTTCACTGAACCGGTATAACCTACCATTCCAGCCATGTCTATCTCATGAGATATAAAACCTTTACCCAATGCATTGGAGGGATATATAGGTCCCACCCATCTTATAATGAATCCTTTCTTATGTGTTCCACATAATCATAAATCATACATCATCGCATAACCCATGTAATAAAAATGGGATTCTTAAACAACATGGCATCATAAAACAATTCATATAAGAAAAAGGAATTCATAAAAATAATTCCATCACAACATGATCAAATAATTGTAATAATAGGGATAAAAACATAACCCATTATTATCTTAGATGGAAAATAATTTTGATAAAACACTTGAACTCCATTCTTGAGGAAAATATCCTTTCTTCTTCAAAAACATTTTTCCTTTCATAACATGTCATACGACTTTAAAATAAAAGAAGTTGATTAAAAATAAACTTGAAAACTTGTAAAGGAAGCTTCTTGGAAATAATGTTTTAAAAATCCATTCATGCTGTATAAGCTAAAAAAACATTCTTCGTACTTTTTTCGGAAAAGTCAAAAAGCACCTCGTATGAAAAACGTCAAAAGATTCCTTTCATATTTTTTACTAAAAACTCACCGAAGGGTAAAAATGGATTTAAACAATTGTAGGTGGATGGAAATAATATTACATATTGATGAAAGATGGATGTGGATGATAAAATACACCCCAGTAAATACTTACGAATATACAATCTCGGATAAAAATGAGATTGTGATATTTCCCTTACCTTAGGTCCGACTTGCTTTGTAAGTGTCCGAACCTCCTGTATAATGATTTAAATCATGTTATTGACTTATTAAAGAATCATATTCATTGTTATTATATCATATATGGTCCACTTATGACTTTATATTACCCGTTCTTTTGTAAATTCATGTTAAAGTAGCGTTTTGGGTAAAATCGTCTCATTTGTCATTCGTGTTTTTAACTTGTAATTATTCATATGATTACATAGATCATGATTACTTAATTCTGGAATATAAAACATGATTTATATATATATATTCAGAATATACATAAATAATAAATCAGTAAATGGAAAGAAATACACCGTTCATGGAGACGGTAGTCCGTACGTACGCATGAATGTTGTTTTCGTTTCCTTATTGAATTGAATGGAATTAAGTAGATGAAATACATATAAATAATTCCAGTATCATTATAAGGTCATATATTTCATTAATACTTATTATATAAACTTTATAATCATTCATGAATGGTTAATCATTGAGAATGAATCTCATCGCGTCGTGGAGACGGTAGTCCGTACGTACGCACGAGCGATGATATCGTTCTCATGGTCGTGGAATTGTGTTGAAGTGTATACTATTTCAGTATCAATATAACTTTATAATAATCATATATAATTACTCATTACACCTTTATACTCATCCATTTAAGGTGGTGGCGGAAAATAGATTACACCACGGCATGGAGACGGTATTCATTACGTACGCACGCGCGGTGATTTCCTTTTTCCGTAGGATGGATATAAGGTTAATTAGAGTTGTTTCATATTTATAATAACATATCAGTATGTAAGTAATACTGATGTTATTACTTTATCATGAAACAACTAAAGAAGAAGAAGTTGAAGAAGAAAAAAATTGAAAAGATCGGTAATGGATATTACCTCTTCTTTGAAACGCCTCTTTGAATCCTCCACTTAAGGAACTAAGATTGGTCTTTGAAGAAGACGAGGACCTCTAGGATTATTCTAGGGAAGTGGAGAAGGGATTTTGGTAGAGGTTGGCCGAGCTTGAGTGCTGAAATTTGTGTGAGGAGATGGGGGAGGAGGTACCCTTTTATAAGGGAGGAGAGGGGCACCTTAGGAATATCTCAAAATATTATTTTATATTAAAGTCAAAATTGGTTTATAATGGTTCCAAAGGGTCTTATTTCGAAGCTAAAGTGGGGATGGGTCAAAACACTATCAACCAATAAGATTTAGACAAGTTTAGGTTATTATTTTAACCTTATCAATTAGATTTAACTCTATGTTAAATAATTTAACTTTTACCGTGTCTTTTTGTTTTCTTTCACTATATGGTTAATACACATACTATAACATGCCAAATGAACCCCAAATTGTTTATTATTAATATATATATCCCTATATAAATCATTTGGAAAAACCTTAGATTTTTAGGAATAAAATAACAATTAATAATATAATATTTGATTTAAAAACTATTTTGTGTCATTTTTGACACTATTTGATATATGATTTTTGTGAAAGTCATAACAGAATTATATGTTCGAAAAAAGTTGATTAAATCAACACTAATATATCATAGTAACCTAGAAAATTAGTTTAATTCATAAAAGTCTCAAATTACATTCATTTGAGCATTTATAACATCAATTATGTTAATATTTCCTTAAAAGGGTAATTACTACATCATCGTTGTGTCATAAATAAATTAATTTATTTAAAGTCTAAAAATTATAAATAAAATATCATTATGTATGAAATCATTTTAGATTTCTAATTAATATTTATAGTTGAATTTATCTTATGTATAAACCCATATTAAAAATGTTTTAGTTATTAAACTTTGATTTTAACTATTTTAACTATTCATTAAATAAAATAATAATAAATGTCCTAATCTAATCCAAGTGGGCCTAAATGATAATATTTTACACTTAAGGTTGTTTTTGGTCCAGATTCACTTGTCCAATAGAATTAGGAAATGTGTTAGGGTAATATTAATATCAATCTTACCCTTAATTACCCTATTTACTTTTAACCGTGGTAAATAAAAGTAAAAAGTTACTATTCACCAAAAATTATTTTCATCTCATTGAACCACATTTTACTTACTGACATCAAACGTGTCTCTCGGATTTTTGAAATTTCATTCACAGAAGCGGTAAAATTATGTTTTATGAAAAATTCAGTTTTTTTAACTACCACTTAGTAGTTTCACTATTCATCAAAAATTGATGTTTTTCAGAACAATGGCAAAATTTCATCCTAAGCTATATTTCATATTCCAAATTCAAAAATGAAGTCTATTTAACCAAATTCATAACATAGAAGTTGCATTAATTAATTTTATAATTAAATCCCGCTGTTAAAACAAATAGGGTGTTTTTAAGAAACAATATCTATCAAAAGATTGACACTTGATTATGTCTGGTTTAAATGTGAAATTACATTCAATGACCAAAATTGTATTAAATTGTAAAAATATATTCTAAATATATTTTAAAACCACTCAAATTAATAATTTATCACTATTAATTATTTCGATTAAAAAAGTTGTTTTTAATTATAATTTAGTAATTTTCACTATTCATCAGAATATGAAAGTTATCCGAAAAGTACCAAAATTTCACCTTATGCTAAACTTGATACTCCGAATCCAAAAATGAAGTCCATTTTGAGAGATGAAATTTCTAAAATTTAAAAATTGTTTATTACTATTCATAACGGCTAGTTTTAATAATATTTTAATAGCATATCGTTGTTTAGTGAAACTCGGTATTGCGTACTACACAC
The DNA here is from genome assembly GCA_963277665.1 of Viscum album. Taxonomy (NCBI): domain Eukaryota; kingdom Viridiplantae; phylum Streptophyta; class Magnoliopsida; order Santalales; family Viscaceae; genus Viscum; species Viscum album. Next base: position 916,546,156 of record OY728150.1, read on the forward strand.
GCTATCGAGGAAGGTGGTGATTGCGTGTAATGCAAGGCAAGTCAAGGATGCGTGTTGTGCAAGATCATTTTGGTGTAGCGTACAACCCAAGACATTAATTAAAAAGAATATTTTTCATAAAATCTAGGGCTGTTACATTCTACCCCCCTTAAAATGAATTTCGCCCTTGAAATTCGTCGGGGTTATAAATGGTTTAATAATTGAAAGTTTCTTTGATATAAACCCACATCGTAAAAAGGAATACCAAAACCAATATTTAAAAAAAATGGTATGAAACGTAACGGTTACCCAAATAAACTAATCACTGGGTTTCTACATAGGTGAAAATATGGATATGGAAGAGAAATCTAACCATCATGTTCTGATGGAGAGTGGTAGAGAACATGGCTATGGAAAATCCAGCAATCACAAAGCCATAAATTTGTGACGATCTAAGGTACCATCTGATTCATCAGATATAAGATCACTAGGAAAACATTTTTGGTTTTCAAGATCATTTCCCTAAAGTTAAAGAATTTGAATTAGAATAAATACTTACTTTATTTTGGTACAATCTCACTGTTGTTCGTGCCTTTCACAATTTCCACTTCATCTATTAAATAAATGAAGTTGAATTTGTTATTCGTGAAGTGTTAGCAGATCATGTGATAGAATGACGGGTCATTCCATCTGTCTCAAACAAAAGGTTAGCAAAAAATTATATACATAAGTCGATCTATAGTGAGATTAATCATATATTGTTCCTAAAATGGACTTATACTTCATATATCATACTTCTTAATATAATAAAACTAGTTTCTACTAAACAGGGACTTCCTGTAGGCCAGTGGTAGGCGATAAAGGCCAGTCGCACTTTGGTTGTGGGTTCGATTCCTACAGCCTTGTCCGACGCGATGGGCTGTCGCCCGTCCTGCAGGTTGTCCTTTTTTTAAAACTACATTACTATAACATCCCATCAATAATATCTAATAAAAAAACTTTTATCCTTAAACAATACTCACTTATGTCCAACATAATCCATTTCAATCTTTAGGCATATCCATAATATTGCAGTCCACTCTCATAACATAGTGAAAACGATTAACAGAGATTTAATACCATCGTTGATCCCCATATATCATAAGATATGTTTTGTTGGTCACATTCCAAACATTCAAAGTCCTTAATCATGTATTCTCTTGAATACCTTAGCGAAAACATGAATGCAGTTTAAAGTTAACACTTTCCACATACCAAAATCCTCAAAATTCTATATACTCAAACCATGATATCACTTAGTCCTTATATCAATCACGAGCTCATGAATACTATCAAAAATTTAATTTTCTCCTTATCCCTTCATTATGCGCATATCATCTACATTCCAAAAATATCTCAATCACTATGAATACCACATCAATAAATATTGCAATACTCAATGATACAACATTATTTTGGAATCCCATTACATAAACACTTAATCATTCCACCACATCGTTGTCATATTCAACATCACCAATAGTGATCGCATGTGACTTCTCTTTATCCTTCGCCTTAAGTGGTTGCTCATGTCGATCATCACTAACCCTTGGATTAGGGAATTTATTAGCATAATGCCCCATTTCCTTGCACTTGAAGCATTGAAGTGTTGGTGGTGCGTTCTCTGCAGTGTTTGATTTATTCACATCATTAGAAACCCTTTTTACATTACTTCGACACTCAGCTGCTCGATGACCTTTTTTTCCACACTTAAAACATTTTCTAGTCCTTTTAAGACAATCTCCACCATGTTTCTTTCCACACTTTGTGCATAAGGAAGCATTCATCTTCTTTTCACCATTATTCTGAGATTTATCCTTGAACTCTATCTTTCGTTTCTTGTCAAAACCATGAGGTGGATATGTAACACCAACTTCCATTTCTACCTTGATAGCACAACGCACAATTTCTTCATAGCTACTGAAGTCTCTTATAGCTAATTCCCTTCGAAGACTTGGTTTTAAGCCACTGAAAAATCGATCAACTTTACTTTCAGGTTGGATGATAATGCCAGATGCATACCTTGCAAGTCTTGTAAAATTCGCTTCGTATATACCAACAGATTCATCATCCTTTTGCTTTAGTTTAAGAAACTCCTTCTCCATCTTTGTTCGAAGAATACGGGGGAAGTACTTACTGAAAAATACGTTCTTGAACTCGTCCCATTCCATGGACTCAATTTCATCACTTTGCCTCGTATTATTAATAATATTCCACCATTGATCAGCATCACCTTCCAAACGATACACTGCTAAGATGACTTTGTCATGTTCAGAACATTGAAGAACTGAAAATATCTTTTCATTGGTACTGATCCATTGTTCAGCAACAAGTGGATCAGAAGACCCACTGAAAGAAGGTGGACGTTGCCTCATGAAGGACTCAATAGAATATTTTTCCCTTCTATGCTCATTTGGAAGTCCAGAATGATTCATATCTTGTGTAAGTATAGAAATAAGATTTTGCAATCCATCTCCCATAACATTTGTTTGTTCAGGAGGACAATCATTGCATTGTCCATTGCATTGATCAACACGGTTCCTTCAGGTTCCAGCCATCGTCTAAAACCCAAAAAGAATAGTGTGAGAGGAAAAAATCATGCTAGGGAAAACAACATAATAAAGGGGGAGTACCTTCAATATCTAACATCTTAGGTTGAATTCTATGATCGTTAGAGTAGTTCTAGTACTATAACCTATACGTATACTTAACCTTAGGGACATCCCTAGACATACCTTAGAAATATCTCTAGGGATCTCACTAACGTTTTCGCATCCTAGTTTCAAAAGGTTGACTAATCCTTTCCTCTGATACCAACTGTAGAGACCCGTATCTTGACGTACATGGACATTACATTACTTTTGCGGAATACTTAGTACATAACAAAAAACACACACACAAGGATCGTAATAGTTTAGTGTCTTTGGAAACTCGGAATAAAATCTTCTAATCGTGGTGAAAGATCTTCAACATCTCCCAAAAAGATCATCCTTTTTTTACCTAAAACCTTTCTTTATATCCTGGGGAAAAGAAAACATAAAAGGGTGAGCCCAAATGCTCAGTAAGGGTAAACAAAAGAAATATCAATCACATCGTATTCATAAGAACATAACATTTTAGAAATCATAACCTGCAAAAGAGAGCATAATTTCATAACATGGGATTAATCATGGTAGTGAAATTTAATCACAATAATCATAACTTAAAACATGAAACTTTGTGGAATTCACACATAATCATAGAGAATCATTTCTTGTTAGTTAAGACTCATTGCCAAGACTATCATAGTGGACAAAGTCCCTTTCTGAATCGAGTAACCCTCGTTTCAGTCCTGTTTCACTGAACCGGTATAACCTACCATTCCATCCATGTCTATCTCATGAGATATAAAACCGTTACCCAATGAATTGGAGGGAGATATAGGTCCCACCCATCTTATAATGAATCCTTTCTTATGTGTGCCACATAATCATAAATCATACATCATCGCATAACCCATGTAATAAAAATGGGATTCTTAAACAACATGACATCATAAAACAATTCATATAAGATAAAGGAATTCATAAAAATAATTCCATCACAACATGATAAAATAAATGTAATAATAGGGATAAAAACAGAACCCTTTATTATCTTAGATGGAAAATAATTTTGATAAAACACTTGAACTCCATTCTTGAGGAAAATATCCTTTCTTCTTCAAAAACATTTTTCCTTTCATAACATGTCATACGACTTTAGAATAAAAGAAGTTGATTAAAAATAAACTTGAAAACTTGTAATGGAAGCTTCTTGGAAATAATGTTTTAAAAATCCATTCATGCTGTATAAGCTAAAAAAAACATTCTTCGTACTTTTGTCGGAAAAGTCAAAAAGCACCTCATATGAAAAACGTCAAAAGATTCCTTTCATATTTTTTACTAAAAACTCACCGAAGGGTAAATATGGATTTAAACAATTGTAGGTGGATGGAAATAATATTACATATTGATGAAACATGGATGTGGATGATAAAATACACCCCAGTAAATACTTACGAATATACAATCTCGGATAAAAATGAGATTGTGATATTTCCCTTACCTTAGGTCCGACTTGCTTTGTAAGTGTCCGAACCTCCTGTATAATGATTTAAATCATGTTATTGACTTATTACAGAATCATATTCATTGTTATTATATCATATATGGTCCACTTATGACTTTATATTACCCGTTCATTTGTAAATTCATGTTAAAGTAGCGTTTTGGGTAAAATCGTCTCATTTGTCGTTCATGTTTTTAACTTGTAATTATTCATATGATTACTCAGATCATGATTACTTAATTCCAAAATATAAAACATGATTTATTTATATATATTCAGAATATACATAAATAATAAATCAGTAAATGGAATGAAATACACCGTTCATGGAGACGGTAGTCCGTACGTACGCATGAATGCTGTTTTCGTTTCCTTATTGAATTGAATGGAATTAAGTAGATGACATACATATAAATAATTCCAGTATCATTATAAGGTCATATATTTCATTAGTACTTATTATATTTACTTTATAATCATTCATGAATGGTTAATCATTGAGAATGAATCTCATCGCATCGTGGAGACGGTAGTCCGTACGTACGCACGAGCGATGATATCGTTCTCATGGTCGTGGAATTGTGTTTAAGTGTATACTATTTCAGTATCAATATCACTTTATAATAATCATATATAATTACTCATTACACCTTTATACTCATCCAATTAAGGTGGTGGCGGAAAATAGATTACACCACGGCGTGGAGACGGTATTCCGTACGTACGCACGCGCGGTGATTTCCTTTTTCCGTAGGATGGATAGAAGGTTAATTAGAGTTGTTTCATATTTATAATAACATATCAGTATGTAAGTAATACTGATGTTATTACTTTATCATGAAACAACTAAAGAAGAAGAAGTTGAAGAAGAAAAAAATTGAAAAGATCGGTAATGGATATTACCTCTTCTTTGAAACGCCTCTTTGAATCCTCCACTTAGGAACTAAGATTGGTCTTTGAAGAAGACCAGGACCTCTAGGATTATTCTAGGGAAGTGGAGAAAGGATTTTGGCAGAGTTTGGCCGAGCTAGAGTGCTCAAATTGGTGTGAGGAGAAGGGGGAGGAGGTACCCTTTTATAAGGGAGGAGAGGGGCACCTTAGCAATATCTCAAAATATTATTTTATATTAAAGTCAACATCGGTTTATAATGGTTCCAAAGGGTCTTATTTCTAAGCTAAAGTGGGGATGGGTCGCAATCCTATCAACCAATAAGATTTAGACAATTTTTGGTTATTATCTTAAACTTATGAATTAGATTTAACTCTAAGTTAAATAATTTAACTTTTACTGTGTCTTTTTGTTTTCTTTCACTATATGGTTAATACACTTACTATAAGATGCCAAAAGAACCCCAAATTGTTTATTATTAATATATATATCCTTATCTAAGTCATTTGGAATAACATTAGATTTTTAGGAATAAAATAAAAATTAATAATATAATATTTGATTTAAAAACTATTTTGTGTCAATTTTGACACGATTTGATATATGATTTTTGTGAAAGTCATAACAGAATTATATGTTCGAACCAAGTTTATTAAAACAACACTAATATATCATAGTAACCTAGAAAATTAGTGTAATTCATAAAAAGTCTCAAATTACATTCATTTGAGAAATTATAACATCAATTATGTTAATATTTCCTTAAAAGGGTAATTACTGCATCATTGTTGTGTCATAAATAAATTAATTTATTTAAAGTCTAAATATTATAAATAAAATATCATTATGTATTCAATCTTTTGAGCTTTCTAATGAATATTTATAGTCGAATTTATCTTATGTATAACCCCATATTAAAAATGTTTTAGTTATTAAACTTTGATTTTAACTATTTTAACTATTCATTAAATAAAATAATAATAAATGTCCTAATCTAATCCATGTGGGCCTAAATGATAATATTTTACACTTAAGGTTGTTTTTGGTCGAGATACACTTGTCCAATAGAATTAGGAAATGTGTTAGGGTAATATTAATATCAATCTTACCCTTAATTACCCTATTTACTTTTAACCGTGGTAAATAAAAGTAAAAAGTTACTATTCACCAAAAATTATTTTCATCTCATTGAACCACATTTTACTTACTGACATCAACCGTGTCTCTCGGATTTTTGAAATTTCATTCACAGAAGCGGTAAAATTATGTTTTATGAAAAATTCAGTTTTTTTAACTAGCACTTAGTAGTTTCACTATTCATCAAAAATTGATGTTTTTCAGAACAATGCCAAAATTTCATCCTAAGCTATATTTCATATTCCGAATTCAAAAATGAAGTCTATTTTACCAAATTCATAACATAGAAGTTTCATTATTTAATTTTATAATTAAATCCCGCTGTTAAAACAAATAGCGTGTTTTTAAGAAACAATATCTATCAAAAGATTGACACTTCATTATGTCTGGTTTAAATGTGAAATTACATTCAATGACCAAAATTGTATTAAATTTTAAAAATATATTCTAAATATATTTTAAAACCACTCAAATTAATAATTTATCACTATTAATTATTTCGATTAAAAAAGTTGTTTTTAATTATAATTTAGTAATTTTCACTATTCATCAGAATATGAAAGTTATCCGAAAAGTACCAAAATTTCACCTTAGGCTAAAATCGATACCCCGAATCCAAAAATGAAGTCCATTTTGAGAGATAAAATTTCTAAAATTTAAAAAGTGGTTATTACTATTAATAACAGCTAGTTTTAATAATATTTTAATAGCATATCGTTGTTTAGTGAAACTCGGTATTGCGTACTACACACGCTATCGAGGAAGGTCGCGATTGCGTGTAATGCAAGGCAAGTCAAGGATGCGTGTTGTTCAAGCTCATTTTGGTGTAGCGTACAACACAAGACATTAATTAAAAAGAATATTTTTCATAAAATCTCGGGCTGTTACACTAAGCCCAAGAGTTCATGGGCTTACAGCAGGGTACTATTTCTGTGATAGATTATTCCACTCATTTCATGGAGCTGCAGTGTTTTACGCCTATCCCAGTAGGTGATGAGTTGTTCCTGGCTCAGAAGTTTAAGGATGGTCTCAGATATGAGATCTATTTCCAGGTGAACATCTTTAGGTTGACTTCTATATCCTCTATCATTAACCAGGAAGTGATCATAGAGTGAAATCTAAGGTATTCTGGAGAAGTGATCCAGGGAGGTTCGACATCCATAGTTAGTATTCGTCTTGCTGATAGCAGGAAGCGCCGCTGGGAGCATTATCTAGACGATAATAGTAGGCGGGACGCACCTTCTGGTAGCCACGTGGTGCGCTACTAGTGTGGGGAAAGCGGTCATACGAGGCCACGTTGCACGAGAGACCCGATGGAGTGCCAATCTTGCGGCAGGATGGGCCATCTGCAGCGTTTCTGTCAGTTTTCCCACCAGCAGCCAGAGATAGGGGATCTTTTATGACTCCGTGTTCAGGAGCATCACCACCAGTTTCTCACCAGTCTGGGAACTGGAGTTCATCCGGCCATTCAGGACGAGGTGGAGGTCGTGGTCATGGTGGTCAGTCACCGGTCTTTCAGTGACAGCAGGGTGGATCAGCTTAGAGTGGTCATACAGGGTCATAGGGTCATGGTATAGGTCAGGATTTTGTAGTAGAGCAGACCAAGTTGGAGCAGGATCCCAGACCCTCTATAGTTCAAGGTATGATCTTAGTAGCCTCAGTTTTGTCTTATTCTCTTTTCGGCACAAGGGATTCCCATAGCTTTATCTATGTTGTTGTTGTGGAAAGCCTTGGTATCTGTATCTTTTCTTCCAGTGATATGTTTACACTAAACACACCGTTAGGTACTAGAGAGGTTAGTGAACATCAGGGTAGAGAATTGTTTCATGAGGTTATGGGTGTCACTTCTTATGGGACCTCTATGTCCAAGAGATGACAACATATTTTGTCATTCTCTGAATGAACTGGTTAGTTCCCTTCCAGGAAGTCATTGATTGCTATCTCGACAGGGTGAGTTTCATATCACTAGAGGGTGGATGTTTTCATAATCGGGGAGAGTGGGATGTCCAGGAGAGTCGAGTAGGACCCAAGCATCATTGGATAGGAGGAGTTACAACCCAGATTTCCAGTCTATATTTGGATGACCAAGAGATTTCACAGTTAGACTTTCCTCCAGTGGTGGATCATTTCAGGGACATCTTTCCAGAGGAATTTTCAGGTTTGCCTCTAGAGCATGGGGTAGAATTTTCTATTGAGATCATGTTAGGAGTGGCACCAGTGTCCATTCCTCCATATAGGATGGATACACCTACATTTTAGGAGCTCAAGAAGTAGTTGGAATATTTGAAGGCAAAGGGTTTCATCTAACTCAGTACTTGTCCTTGGGGTTCCCCCGTCTTGTTTGTGATGAAGGTAGACAAAACCGTTAGGCTTTGTGTGGATTATCGGATGTTGAACCTGTTAATGGTCAAGAACCGATATCCTTTTCTGAGGATTGATGATCTATTTGATCAACTTCAAGGATCCTGGGTGTTCTCACAAATTTATTTGACATCCAGTTATCATCAGTTACGTGTTAGACCATCTAATATACCTCTCAAAACCTTCCAAAGTAGTTATGGTCTATATGTGTAAATGGTTATACCGTTCAGTCTTATGAGCATGCCTACAGTTTTCATGGAACTGATGAACTGAGTGTTTAATCCATACTTGGATTCCTTCATGGTGGTGTTATTGGAAGACATATTGGTGTACTCTCACACTCGACACGACCATGATACCCATCTTGAGATCGTCTTGAGTACACTGAAGGAGAATCAGTTATATTCTATGCTCTCCAAGTGCCACTTTTGGAAGGATCAGATTCACTACATAGGTCATGTTATCTCAGATACAGGAGTATCAGTAGGCCCAGAGAAAGTGATGGGGGTAGTTTCTTAAGAGTAACTGAAGAACATATTTGAGGTACAGAGTTTCTTAGGGATGGATGTATAGTACAGACGCTTCATATAGGACTTTTCACGCTTATCAGCACCGTTGACAGGCCTGACTAAGAAGGGTGAAAAGTTCATGTGGTCAGATTCTTGTGAGTTGGCCTTTCAAGAGCTGAAGTGGAGGTTGATGTCATCACCGATACTAGTATTTACAGAACTAGGAAGGAGCAATATTGTTTTTTTGATGCCTCAAGTATCGATCTAGGAGCTATGCTGATGCCGGGAGACAGAGTCACTGCGTACGGGTCTCGGCAGTTAAGGCCACATGAGAGGAATTACCCGACACATGATCTGGAGTTGGCAGCTGTTGTTCATGCCTTACGATGTTGGAGAAATTATCTTCTGGGAGAGAATTATAATGTTTTCACTGACCAAAAAAGTCTTAAGTACATCTTCGCTCAGCATAATCTGAATCTGAGACAGCACAGGTGGGTCGAGTATCTTCAGTTTTTTGACATTGTGCTTGCCTATACAGTTGGGAAAGACAACGCAGTGGCTGACGCTTTGAACTGGAGAACTCATATACAGTCAGTTTAAAAGGACAGTTGTGAGTGGCTGCTTATGTATTTGTTCTCTGAGATGAATTTGGTGGTGCATGACATACAATGGAAAAATTTCTATCTTCTATATCTATTACCTCTATTCTTCTTGATCAGGTATGGATGAAGCATCCATCAGACTCAGAAGCCCCAGTCCTATGGGAGAGTGTGCCAGGATAGGACCCTCTTCCTGGATGGATAGTATTTGAGGATGAAATCCTGTGTTTCTAGGGATGTGTATGGGTGAAAACAAATATACGAGAGGAGTTTATGCGGGATTTTCATTCCTAGGTTTGGGTAGTTCATCATGGTGTCACAAAGATTTATTGTGATCTACATAGATATTACTTGTGGCCAAGTATTAAGAGATATGTTGCTGGTTTTGTCATGAGGTGTTCCACTTGTTAGAATGTGAATGTGAAGCATCGGCAACCACCAGGTCTTTTGCAATAGTTACCCATTCTAGAGTGGAAGTGGAATGATTTCGCGATGGACTTCGTGGCTGGTTTACAGTGGTCTTCTTGAGGGAATGATATTGTTTGTTTTGTCATCGACAGACATACGAAGGTTTCTCACTTCATGCCAATAAAGGAGACCTTCAGTGTTGATGAGTTGAGACGATTGTACATCCGAGAGATTATACGTCTACATGGAGTTCCAAACTTCATTGTTTCAGAAAAGGATGCACGTTTTACTTCACAGGTCCGGGAGGGGATTTATAAGGCTTCGGGTACATAGGTACTTTTGAGTACAACATACCATCCCCAGACAGATGGCCAGTCCGAGCGTATGATTTAGGTGCTTGAGGATGTGCTCGGAGCTTTCATTCTGGACATTGGATGTTCTTATGAGAAGCTTATACCTCTTGTAGAGTTTTCCTACAATAATAGTTTTCATGCAACCATTTAGATGGAACCTTATGAGGATTTGTACGGTAGGCCATGACGATCACCCTTATGTTGGCTGGAGGTAGGGGAGGCAGCTTTACCGGGTCTTCATCTTGTCCAGGAGGCCATAGAGTAGATATAGTTGATTCTAAAGAGGATGGCTACTGCACAGTCTCTACAGAAGTCTTATGCTGATCAACGGAGATGACCTCTAGGGTTCGTGGTCAGGGATCAGGTTTTCCTGTGTGTCACACAGAGGTTTGGGAAAATGAGGACTAGGAGATAGGGTAAGAATTCACTGAGGTATGTTGGGCCGTTTGAGGTGTTAGAAAGAGTTGGGCCGGTTTCCAATCGGTTTCAGTTACCTCAGAGGTACCGGGCTATGCATGAAATTTTCCACATTTCATAGCTCCGACGTTACTTTTCAGACCCATCTCATGTCTTTCAACCTGAGGAGGTTGAGCTTGAAGAGGATGCATCATTTTAAGAGCATCCTATCTAGATTTTCGATTGCAGTACAAAGGTTTTCCATGGCCAGTCTGTTCCTCTAATACGGGTGATATGGTAGCACAGACGGGTACAGGACGAAACATGGGATAGGGAGACCTATGTAGGACCACAGTGGTCGGAGTTGATCGAGGTTTCTTCTTTTACACCATGCTAGGGAAAATTTGGGGATGAATTTAATTAAGGGGGGAAGTTTGTAAGAACCCGTATCTTCTTTTTAAGCATGTCTTCCTTTTCTAGTAATTTTTGAGAAAAAGAGGAAAATCTAGATATTTTAAAAGTAAACGTTGTGTGATTTATAAGGACACGCCATGCACTTCGATACCTCTGGAGCCCATGTGTTGGTCGTGTCATGACCGTACACACGGAAATTTAGGGGTGACATGGGGGCCGCGTAAAGTGGAGTATATAAATATCAAGTACACGCCATGTACTCTAATAGTACAAGTCGTGTACTCTAATAAGACACACTGTGTACTATGTTCTTTTCATTAAACACACCGGGGTCACATATAACCCCAAGAAGCTTCTTCTTCTTAGTTCCGTTTGGCCGAGAGAAACCATATGGCTCTAAAACTTCTCTGAGCCCTGGAGCCTTCATCTATTCTCTGAATTTACTGCCGTCAATTGCATCAGAACTACAAGGGTAAGATCTTCTTTCTTCTTGAGTTTTATTCCATGATTTCCCCTCTGTGTCATGTTATCATGGGTTGATCGTTTAATGTGTTTTCATATATCAACGACATTTTAAGGTGATTCAAGACCTTGTGGTTCAAGTATACCAATCTCCTAATGTCAAGGTAGGTGGTTTGTGCCTATCTATTGAATGTCCTTGAAGATTATGTGCAAATTCCACCAATACCTTTGAACGAGGTATTGTGTGTTTACAGTTTTACACTGTTGTATATATGACATGATAGTATGGCAATGTAGAGGATTTTTGAATATGAATATGGTGGAACTGTTATGCTTTGGAGGCTTTTCCCACGCATATTATGTTTATGACTGTTTGGTCATATGTTTCCTTAGTTGCTTGGTCTATTTCCATGTGTGTTGTAGTAGGATGGAGAAATTTTTTCTAACATGCTTGATATTTTGTAGAACTGTTTAGAATAGTAATACTATAAGTCTACTTTGGCCAAATTTTATTGCTATACTCTTATCCTATACCGGGCCGTGAGGACCAGCTGAAGAAGACTGTAAGGGGATAGACTGAGTGAGCTTCCTTAGAGAGTCTTTGAGATTTAGGATATATAGGGATTGAACAAGTGAGCATCCTCAGAGAGATTAGAATTAAATGGGGCTATAAGGGGATAGACCATGATAGAATCCTCAGAGAGTCCTTGACTGCTTTAGACTATACGGGGATAGACTATGTGAGATTCCTCAGAGAGTCTCTGTTTTTTTGTTTGAATCACCTGTTTACCATAGCCTATAGGAGGGATTGACTGTGTGAGCTTCCAAAGAGAATCTATGAATGACCTAGGTTGTAAGGGGAATTTACTGGGTGTTCTTCCTCAGAGAGTATTTTACCTTGGGAATATAAGGGAAATTGACTGTGAGAGATTCCTCAAACAGTTCTTGACTACCCTTGACTATAAGGGGTGTTGACTGTGTATGCTTCCTTAAGATTCTTTATAATTCTATATGAAAAAACTAGAGGGGTTAGGTTGAGTTCATTGCCCAGAGGGTTGTTGGTACTTGTAGGTAAGACGATAGGGGATAGTCGTGAGTTCTTTCAAGAGGGTGATGTGTTGTTCTTTGCTTCTTGTTATTTGTTTCTTAACATTGGAACTATGGATTGTTTTTTATCCAACATATTCATGTTTACTATTTTATGAACTTTTACCTGTTATATATTCACTGAAAATTAGGCATAGATCGTTGGGTGGTTTCCTACTGGGATTTAGTCTCACACTCTGTTTGGGTCATGCTCTTAGGCCCAAATAGACTATGTGGTTGCTGGTATAGAAAAGGGAAAGAGACCTTCGACTTCAGGTACTTAACTTGCTGTGGAGCTAGAGATCATGGGACCAAGCTTAAGCTTGCGATGCGAGGGATCTTTTTATATTTCCTTTGTACTTGTTTTTAGTACTGTTTGTATTTCTAGCATTGTGACTTGTTTGGATGTTTTCCAAAACATATATATCATGCATCATATATATATATATATATATATATATATATCCTCCTACTATTTATCATATTTAGTCATTCATTGTTCACTTGTGTATGGATTGTTTACTGCCTCCACTATTGTTTATTGTTTTTCTCTTACATTGTGTACTCTGTTAATTAGGTCATTTTTTCTTCACAATCACACCCAAGTCCCTCACTGCTAGTCGGCAGCCTCCGTCATTTGTCAAAATGTGCTTGAGGCCATATGACCAACTGGGTATGGGGCGTCTATGGGTGGCTTTCGGAACTAGGATTTTACATCCTTGTACTGATTGATTTATTTAAATTTATTATTTAAATTCTATTTCTTAAACATTCTTTCAATTAAATTCATAAGAAAACATTATTATATTTAGTTGGGATATTTGAAATTTTTTTGGCATGTAAATTTGGAAAAAACTCTAATTCCCTTGAATTGGGGTGTGTTTTTGGAAATTGTCTAACATTATTAGTTGAATTTATATTAATGATTTGATAAAAATGTATTCAATTTAATTGTGGAATTTAATTATCGAAATGAATTGTGAAAATGATGAAAAGTATTTTTACTAGATTTTAATCATGTGAAAATGTATTTAATTTTTTTTATAGAAACTAATACGTTTTATCTTGTAAATTGGAATTTTTTTTATTAAAACATTTTTTTAGTTTTTAAATGGAAAGAAATTGGAATTTTTGAATTATAAGAAATATATTTTTTGTATTTTAAGATATCTAAAAAATTTTCCAACCATGTAAGAGGACATGCAAGTATTTGGTTATTAGTGAGTTATTTGGAAACACTCTATGTTATTACAATGTTCTAAAACATACCTATGGGGGTCACATCCCTGATGTAAGGGTGATGAGATGCCTTTGGCCTGTGTTAGGGGGACATGAATATGTTCATTTTTCATAGATCTCATATAGGGTATTTTATCCTATAATTGTTAATACTATTGTACCTTTTGGAAGATGACCGTAGTTCTTGATTGTTTATTTATATATGAGATATAAATGTATTCCAATGTTTTAAAACTATTTTCCTACATTTTTTTGGATTTTCATAAAATGTTTTATGTAATTATTTTATATAATCCACTGTTTTTGAAATATTCCATAGCTTTTAATGTACTCATTTCCTTTAAATGTATTTTTTATCATTTAAAATTTGTATAACATGTTTTTTAGATAGGTTTTTAAAATGTCAAAAATATTTTAGTATAAAAATTTAATGGTTTTATTTTTATAATTTATATTTTTAATCTTTTACTGATTCTTTGGTGGTATCCTACTGGTCTTAGGATCACACCCTACTTTCCGTTTGGGTGTTTTTAGTCTTTCTTATTCGTGGTTCGAGCTAGTGGAAAGGATATCTTGGAGGAGGATCTTGCTATTGATCCATCATCATGGTGAGTTGTGTCCTTAGGGACCATAGGGTGATCTTTACCTTTAGGTACATTGGTTGTAGTACGTTGGGATTTCATTTCATATTGTATTATATGAAATTATTCCAAGTTGAGTTTCTTTTACATACTTATTGAATTTCTTGTCTTATTTTCATTATGTATTATGGAAATATTTATTCCCACTTTCACACTGAATGATGTAATGATCCAGTCAAAGACCAATGGGGATCTGGAATGCCATTTGGTATATGTTAGGACAAGCTCAGTTATCTGGTTCACAGGGTACCTAGTCTAGTTTGTGATAAAGTGGTATTAAATTAATGTTCAGCCTTTGTTGTAATGTCAGTATACAATTTTGAAATCTTTTCAGGACATAGGAGGTAGTTGTGAATGAATACCTGGTCAGCTCTCACCGAAATCAAACTTAAGTCACCATGTATGGTTAGGGAATGACATATTTTGGATTATTTCTAGTCTTTTCCCTATTTTTTTTGGATAGGAAAAAATCTAAATCTTGTTTGTCCTTTCAGTTGGGAATAATTTTTAACGTTACTCATTTTGAGTGTTAATCTAATGAATTAATTTTATCTGTTGATGTTGTGTAGCATCATTTCTCAGAGAAGATATGTTAATCATTTCCAAGAAGAGGCCTGTACTAGACCATATCCTGATAATCCTATAGTGTAACCAAATCTAGTAGAGGTGATCATGCGCATTGTCCATGATCTGGGATAGGAACTACTTCTAGTCCCCATTCAACCACCTTCTATATATCCACAAGGGATTTTACTTTGGAATCATTCTCAAGATTTTCATTACCATAAACCTTCAATTTTCAAAGGATACACTGATCCTCAATATGTTGAAGAAAGGTTTGGCATGATAGAATGACTATTTGAGTTCTTGGACACACTATACTTGATCAAGGTGAACTGTGCTACCTTTATGTAAGAAGGACTAAGAAGGATATGGTGGGACATGATGGTGATGACAAAGAATTAATATGGAAAATAGTGGAAGGACATAAAGGTACTTTTCATTGATCAGTTCTATCTAGAGTCTATGTTGTTAGCCTATGTTGTGGAGTTTACCAAGATTGATCTGGCCAAAAGAACCGTGATTAAGTAATCAAATCACTTTGTAGAGCTAGTGCAGTTTTCTATTGAAGTTGTATCTAATGAGATGATGATATCTTGGTGGTTCAAGTTGGGGCATGGATAAAATATCAATTCCTAGGTTTTCATTCTAAAGCTTCCCACTAATGATGATGTGTTGGATAGGGAGATGATGGTTGAGATAGACCTGGCAAGAAAGCCAGGTTTATCAATCGTTTCTTCTTCTCCTAGTGGTAGTTTTGGATACTTCAAAGGAAAATGTAATATTGATGATTCTCAAGGAATTTCTCGATATCATTTTCATTCCAGACCTCCTATAGTGTTAGGAGGAAGTTCTTTTGGCTTTTTATCTATGTAGAAATATAGGACAATATAATACAGTTTTCACTAAGGCACCCCATAACTAAGGCTCACATGGATGTTTAGGGTAGTTACAAAGATTCTTCCATCAATTCTCAACTCATGTAGTGGAACCGTATCATCAACACCTCCTAAAAAATTTTGGTAATCAAATGTTATACATATAAAATTATTCCAACCAATGCCTTTCCAAAACAATCATTTTCATATAGTGACAGAGTCTCCAGTGGAAGCAGACATGGGTCTAGTGACTCTGAGAGGTACCGTTACTATAACATCATCATTAGTGAGTACTCTATTTGGTACTGGTACATCTCAATCATTTATTTCAACCTATATTATTAATATGTCTAATAATCTTATAGTGGTTTTATATTTTAAAATGGATATACTACACAACTTGGTAAAGAGGGAGAGACATAGAGAGAGAGAGAGAGTAGGTTCTTTATAGTCCCACCTATGTCTTTTGTCTTTCAAATGTTGTTCTTGATTGTAGGTTTCTGGTTCTCAATGTAAAATACATTGACTCCATAATTAGGATGGTTTGGATTTTCCAAAAAAGAAAGTATTGATTGTTATCTTCTACAGGTCTACTTTACCACACATAGTGGAGCTTCTTTTATCATTCAAGGAGATTGGGACCTACGATAAAGCAGAGCCAGACCTTCTTATTCAGAGTTGGGCAAAGTGATATAATTTTTTTCTTTTGATATGTAGTGGGAATCATTGATTAGTGATCTCCCTCCAGTTGGTGTTGAGTTTCCAATTGTTTTTTTCTTTAAATTTCCCTATTATACCACTAGTAAGGGATGTTGAGTTCCCCATTGATTTAATTACAAACACTCAACCAATTTCAATTCCATCTTACAAAATGGCACCAGTATAGCTGAAAGTGGTGATTTCCCATTTGGATGATCGTCCCAAGAAAAAGCTTTATATTCTCGATTGTGTCACCTTGGGTTGTTCTTATTCTATTAACTAAGAATGATGATGGATCTCTTCACCTATGTTTTGATTATCAGAAACACAATGAAGTAATGATAAAGAAAAATTATTTTTTTCCATGGATTGATGATTTGTTTGATTAGTTAAAGGGTGTTAAGTTCTTTTCAAAGATTGATCTTAGGTCTGGTTACCATTAGTTGAGGATAAAATAATCTAACATTAAAAAAACAATCCTTTTAGAGTAGGTACGACCATTATGGGTTCCTTGTTATTCCATTTGGCCATGAAAATGCTCTTAATGTTTTCATGACATTGATGAATAAGATTTTCTGTTAATATATCGATACCATTATTGTAGTCTTTTTGGATGACAATATTGTCTACTTCATGTCTGAGGAGGAACATGTGCATAATATAAAAACATATTTGAGTCTTTTGGGTAGTCACTCACTCTATGAAAAGCTCTCAAAATGTTATTTTTGTGTCCACGAAGTGAAATTCATGGGACACATGATGTCTGTACAGGGTATATTAGTTGATCCTAAGAAGGCGAAGGCAGTTATTACATGGGATAAACCACATAATGTCTTCCTAATATGGTGATTCTTGGGAAAATCCTGATATTACTATAGGATTGTTAATGACTTATCAATGTTGTCTTCTCCTCTGAATGCTCTAACTCAGAAGGGGGTAACATTTGATTGGGATGATAAATGTACGACTTTTTTTGTTGATATGAAACATCTTCTGACTATTACACTGGTGTTGACTATTACTAAGGCCAAACAGGGCTTTTTGGTATTTTTTGATGCATCCAGTTCAGGTTTCACTGTTTTCTTATGAAGGGAGACTAGGTAGTTGCTTATAGATCTCGTCGGATTATGCAAAATGAGAAGAATTATCCTAATCATGGTCTAAAACATGCCATTTTGATGCATTATCTTAAGAGTTGAAAGAGATACCATTATAGAGAAAGGTTTTCTAGGTTTAACACCACAAAATCCTGAGTTATATCTTCTCTCAAAATGATTTGAACCTTCTCAAGAGATGTAGGATAGAGTACCTGTAGTCATTAAACTTTGACAACATCTATACCCAGGGGAAGTGAATGTCAATGTATATGCATTATGTAGGAAACATCTAACCCATGTAGAGAAATAATCTTCAAAAGAGTGAAATTTTATAGAATTCTTTGGACAGTTTCATATTGGAGTTAGGGGAAAGGGGATGATGTGTCTTTAGAAAGAATTCAGTTGAAATTTTCTCTTATCATGTTTATTCTTCTAGAACAAGAGCTTGATGATAAATTCTGTAGTAATAGAGACTCTCTTTATGATGGGGAGATAGTGTCCCAATGGTTATTCTCCAATTAATATGTTCTATGCTATCAAAATAGCTTCATTGTACCTTTAGCATTAAATAATGATGTTATGGGTGATTGTCGTAATTCCTAGTTGAAAATGCACCTAAGATCTAAAAAAGGTTCTATGATATGCGTATGTAGTTCACATTTCCATGGATGAGTTGAGACATTGCGGATTTTTTTTCCCATTTCTATACATGCCAACAAGTAAAATCCTAGAACCAAAAGATTTCTGGTTTTCATTAAAAACATCATGTCCCTACATGGATAAGGGATGAGATATTTTTGTACTTTTTGGTTGGGTGGAATCATACCCAGATAAAGAATAACATGATATGGGTTGTGATTGACAGATTGACCAAGTTGTCTCACTTTATACCCATTCATGATACATCCAAATTTGAGGAGTTTTGAGGTATCTATGTGAGAGATATTTTTTTTGCAAGAGTTCCATCTACTATAGTATATGATAGATATACCTTTTTACTTATTGATTTTGGAGATCACATAAGGTGGAACTAAAATATCAGGTTTGTTTGAGCATGGCATACCATCCATAGTCCAATGTCCAAATAGAGAGAGTTATATAGATTCTTGAGGATAAGATTCTTTCTTGGGTTCTCAACTTTGGTGGAGCTTGGGATGATCAAATGGGACTAGTTTTGTACTATTATAACAATAGTAACTAGTCTGCAATCACAATTGAACCTTTTACCGCCATGTAAGGTCACCCTTGTAAATCTATATTCTTTTGGTCAGAGAATGGTAAATTTTTATTGTTTAAAAAAAGTTTGGTGCAAGAGATGACAAAAATGATTCATCTGATTTGTCAAAGGATGTTGACAACACAAATCTGAAAGAATTTTTATGGTGATCGGTGGCACAAACCTTTATAGATTTTAGTTGGTGATCAGGTTTTCTTGAACGTTTCACCCCATTTAGGTCATCGATGACTTCAGAGGCAAAGAAAGCTTGATCCTCATTTTAATGAACAATTTGGAGTTGTTGAGCAGGTTAAAAAAGTTTATTACCATTAACTACATGTACCATAGCTGGCATAGATACATATTGTATTCCATGTATCATAACTGAGAAGGTATCTCTCTAATCCATCTCACATTTTGAGATGTTTTAATCATGATATTGATCATAATTTATCTTTGAATGACTAGCCAGTCAGGGTATCTGATTCTGATACAAATGTTCTTTGTGGTGGTATGATACCTTTGGTTCATGTGTTACGGTATCATGGTTCTGATAATCATGAGATGTGGGAACACAAGACACTGATGAGTGAGTAGTGGCCACATCTCTTTGGCATGGATGATTTTCATTGGATTTTTGGTGGAAAATATTTTATAGCAGGGAGGTTGTAACATCATGTTACTATTCTAAAAGATACTCCTTATACCTTTTCAAGGATTTTCTTTTCATTGAGTGGGTAAGGGTTGAGTTTTAATTGGAATGATACCTATAATGGTGATGTCCGACGATTTTTGGACACTCACCATTATCTAAGATTTTCTACAAACTATTACGGAATTGCACATCGTGTAAGAGTAGTACATGTCATGTAATGAATATCCACGCATTTCATGGTATATTTCATGCCATGATGGGTTCACATCATGAGTTTTTAGTACACACATTAATGTAGTTAATGATCAATTTTTAACTTGATTTTTCTCTTTTTAATAAAAAATGGTACATGTTTTGAATGATACAAAAATTAGGTATTAAAAACCTTGTATTTGTATTACATATCATGTAATACCTCGATAACATTTTTAAAACATACATTCCAAATGAGTACTTATTTTTCACTCCAATCCAGTTTCCTCTCCATCATCCAAAGACATTACCAAGGAACCTTGAACATTTCTATCCCATCTGAATCCTGTCGTTTATCTATAGATCATCATTGTGATTGCAGTGTGTTTTTCAAGTAAGTGTTCTCCTTTTTCATTGTGTTTCTCACTTTATCCTATATTGGGTTTTCAATGTATCATCTTGGAATTGATGGATTTATTTCTTCTGGTGCTAGATCTGCCTTCTAGGTTGAGTTTTGAGATCTTCTTCACCTTTTGTTTTCTCATTGATGGGTGTCGTTGCATGTTTTGAGTTTCTGGATTAGGTAAGAGGTTCCTTCCTGATTAGCCAAATTTATTATCTTTATATTGATGGATTTATTTAAATTTTTTATTTAAATTAAGTATCTCATATTTCCTTCCAATTAAATCTGTAATAAAATGATTCTAGTGAATTTGGATATTTTAAATTGTTTTGAAATGAAAATTTGGAAAACCCACTACTCCATTGAATTACGGTGTGTTTATAAAAAATTATTGATTTAAATTGTTCAATTTAAATTAGGGATTTGATGTAATTTTTTTCAATTAAATTATTGAATATAGTTGTTGAATTAAATTTATAAATGGATGCAACTAGTTTTTAATGGATTTAAAACCTATGAAAATGTATTTAAAATGTTTTGATAGAAACCCAGTGGTTTTATCTTGTGAAAAATGAAATGTTTTTTTATTAAAACCCATTTTTGGTTTTAAATGGAAATAAATTGGAATTTTTGAAATGAAAGAATTGCATTTATTATATTTTAGTGTTCTTAAAATAAATTTCCCTTCATGTAAAAGCACTTTTAATCCTTAGGTAGTTTGAATGTTAATTGGAAACACACTACACTATTACTAGATTCAAAAACATACCTACGATGGGATACATCCCCAAAGGGAGGGTAGAGAATCACCTCTAACTAGTGTCCAGGGGATGTTAGTACACTCATTTTTCTATTATCTCTTAGTGGGTGCGGAATCCTATATTTGGTTAACACTATCTTACCTTTTGGAAAATGACCATGTTGGTTGCCTGATTATTTATATAGGAGATATAAATTTATTCTAATGTTTTAAATCTACCTTTAATTACTTTTTTTATTTACATAAACTATTATATGTAACTGTTTTTAAGTCACCATTTTAGAAATATTTAATCTCTTGTAATGTGTAGCCTATTCCTTAAATATGTTTTCCATCATTTTGAAATTGTTTAGCATGTTTTTTAAAATATGGTTTTTAAATTTATAAACTATTTTATTTCCAAAATAAAATTATTTTATTTGGATAATATGTATATGGAATTTATTATTTCATCATCCTTGGTGTCTTACTAAGAATATTCTTAGACCCAACATTTTTTTTCAGGTGTTTGTAGATTTTTGTCTCCTTGGTTCGAGCATGTGGAAATGACCTCTTAGAGGGGGTCCATATGGTGAACCTTGTTCATGGTGAGTTCTCCCCTTGGGGATCTTGGGTTTTTTTCACTATTTGGTACTATGGTTGTTGTACTTTGGTCATTTATACAATGTTGTATTCTAGAGCATTACTCCCAATGGTGTATCTTCTACATTCATATTTATTTTCTTGACTTATTTCTACTCTATATTAGGGAAACAATTGTCCCCACATGCACGTTTTATGATTCCATTTGCTAGTCACTAACCCGTGCAGATAGGGAATTCCCTTTGGGCTATGTTAGGTCTGACTCGGATATCAGGTTAAAAGGTTACCCAGGATGGTTTGTGAAAATATTTGTCCACATGCAATAAAAAATAACATTTATTATAATTTTTATTCATATTATTATTCATAATCATATGGTAAATAATTTTATTAATATTATAACAGTATATCTTTAATTTTAGGTGTATCATATTGGTAATGTGATTTTTTATGAAAAGGTAGTAGAGTGTTGTTGTAACTTGATAATACCATTTATATTAATCTAAATAATTAGTAATAATTTTATTAAATATATGTATTTGTAATTATTTTTATATGAATAAAAATATTTTTTAACATAATAGAATGAATATGGATAAAAATGTATGTATTTTGAAAGAGTGAAAAAAATTAAGAGGATATGGATAAATAGTTCATCACATTTTCAATATAACTAGAAAATAAACCTTGTGAAATTATTTTCCCTTATTTACATTTTTCTACCTCATGATGAATTTTAGAAATAGAGTCAGAATAACACTTGGTCAATAATGAAATATATCAATGTTATAAATATTGGACTATACAGCGGTAAAAATGAATATATATACAGAATTAGAAAATACTACTATTTGTGGATCATATGATATGAGTATAACTGTTAACATGGATGTAGATCATATTTGGGAAATGATAATGGTACTTCAAGACAACTATTTAATTTTTCTTATGTTGTTTTCTAAGATAGATTTGTTCCAAGATTCCATTGTATTTTACTTTACTAAATATAAATCATTATAAGTTTTGTTGAATATATATAATTAGATAGTTGGAAATAGATCCCGAAATACTATATTTAACAAATTATAACATTTTTCATGAAGTAAATTATGAGAAGATAATGAGATTAAATTATCACTATATGTTGATAAATGAAAATTATGTTCATAGGATATGTTCTCTTAAAAATTTCATTTATATAAAGACAACTATATATATTTCACATGGATATTGAATTATATTAAATGTTCCAATGTATGATGCACCATAATACACTAAAGGTTAATCATGTCCAATCAATGTTGAATGGTTATTTTCAATAATTGAAATGATTTTTAGATACCCGAAACCTAGAATCCCAATGAAAGATCCAGCTACTATTATATTTTAATAAGATGAATAGAATATAATCCCAAAGGAAAAAATTAGATTAGTAGTCCTAGTATAATAGATATATATATAACTCTTATATTAATTTTTCAAAAAAAATACAATATATTTACTATTAAAATATCATTTCTTCATATAGATTATCTATTCAAATCAGTCATAGTAGACATCATGGAATCTGGGAAAAAGAAACAAAATAAGTGTGATCTCATATTCTTAAAATGTTAAATACAACAGAATAAAAAAAAAGTGAATTAATGAGAATAATCAATATGTCAGGATAAATAAATAAACACCCATTTAATTTAATAAATAAACCTATAATAAATTTGATAAATAATAATGAAAGGTTAATAAATGAAACCACATGCCATTATTATCGTGATAAGATTAGGCATAATCAATATAGAATGTTAAATAACTAACAAATATTCTATGTAATATATTATCTAAGTGGGAAACGAATCCATAAATTTTTTAATAGTGAAAATATAATGAATAATAATAATTAAAATTTTAATATAGAAAATTATTAATTATTTGACACCATGCTTCCCAGGTACATGGTAGAATACCATCCAGACCATTCACAAGGTGGTTTAGAACATACTACGTAAAAACACACATAATTATGTATAACCAAATAATAATCCCCATGAGACTACTTTAGAATAAATTTTTTTATCTATTATTGGTTCCCAACCATTTCATAGTAGTCCAAATAATTTTTCATATATCGAATAATTGTTTTATAAACAATGTACATTATCATTATATATCTGTATTGATTAAAGGATATAGGTTTTTGAAAATATCCCAAAATATCAAAAAAAAACTCAATTTAGTACACTATATATAGAATTGATATTTCATTTATGAAATAAAAAAAATACATGATAAGTATTATGGATATTCAATGGAAATTTTATGTCTAGTGATAATAAGAATGTAAGCATTTAATGATAGTGTTTTATGGTGAAACAATGAATCAATAAAATGTATTTAAATACATTCCTTAGAAAAAATGATCATATATCATTGAGTGTAATGTTAAGGATGAAATCAATACAAAAAATTTCTCATTGTAAAATAAAGGGTTATAGATATTGAATAGAAATATCATATAAATATCATTTAAATTATCCTTTAAGAAAATATCATTTTCATTTTAAAAAATATTTTCAAATGGTTTTCTTTGAAAATAACATTTTGAAAAAATTATTTAAATATATCATTATTAACAATTAATGGAATCAAGAAATAAATTATGTTCATGTTGGCGGGTAGCTCTATAAATGCCTTAATGAACATTCTTTTTCATAATAAAAATAGAGAAAAACGTTCTTGTTTAGAAAGTGAATATAAATATCAATTCAATTTTTTAAAAAAAATAAAAAATGTGTAAAAATATATTTTAATAAATAAATTTTAATTTATTAAATTAATCATTTGGTAAATAATTTTTAGAACAATAGTCTTGTAATAAAATGGATTTCCTACCAAGGATATATTTGGCATAATATTTTATAAACACATTTTCTCAATAATTTAATGTACCAAATAAAATTATTTTTAAAAACCATAGGAGAAGAAAAATTATTTTTTTATTAAACAATGTTAATATAATTTCTTTTAATGGATATTAGAAAATAAACAATATCGATTAGAATGGTACTGTGAAATTAACCCTTAAAATTGCCTTAACGTTGAAGTGATAGTTAATAAATGAATCAATTAGGTGTATAAAATATAAATCCAAATTAAAAAGTGGGAAAAGAAATAAATATATAGTAAATATAAATTATAAAAATGATAATATAATATAAAATAAAATGAGGATATAAAATGACCTAATGAATTGGGATCGATTAATGGAATTCATTACAACTTGGTAGCGTTGTGTTCAATTTCCCTAAGATGAAATAAATAAAATTTAAACATAAAATACATTGAATAATTATATTTCCAAGATATTAAAAGTTTAAGGGGGATGTATGTATAATATATAAAATAAATTAGGTCTATAATTATACACCATAACTCAATGAAATAAAATTTATATGAAAACAGTTACCTCACATTACCTTTTGGGTGAGAGTCCACTAGTCTCTTTATAGTGGTATTAAATATGTAATTAAATAATAATAGAATCATATTAATATTTATAGGATCATATATGATTATTTTAGAATGTATTATCACCCATTTTTTTGTAATATTTTGTTGCATTCATTGTTTCTAATGTAAATTTCCTTGTATTTTTAGTATGTTGTGACTCATTATTTTTTTTTCTTCTTACATAGATCATGATTTTTTCATACCCAAAATTTACATAAAGATGAAAATAAAATATAAATTCACAATATATTTTTTATAGAAATATATAAAAAAAATTATATGAAATGAAATACATCATTCATGGAGACGATAGGTAGTACGTACAAGTGAACATTGTTTCTATTTTCATATCATATTGAATGAATGAAAAGATATATATATATATATATATTATCATAATAGTAGATTTTTTATGTCAAATATGTTAAATATTTTAATTAAACCCATCCTTAACACATTCCATGTAAATAGTGAACAAATCGCATCGCTTCATGAGGTAGTATTCCACTGTACACATGAGCGACATTATCATATTCCCAAAAATAGAAACAAATAATGCATGTGTGATATAATAATTAAAAAAACAAAATATCATCCTAAATATCATATTTATAAATTTTAAATAATAATTAAAATATTATTCTATTCATTTAAAGGTGTTAATGGAAAAGAAAATGACATTAGGTTGCGAGTCGATAGTCTATCGTACACATGAACAAAGATTTAATAATCCATTTTATAGAATTGTGTGATGTTGTAAGATAGAGACTTAATATAAAAAATAACATAATATTTAATATAATATGGTTACTATGTAATAATTTTATAATATTAATTGAACTATGTGGTTGTGAATATAAAAAAAATGGTTTTAGATGAACAGTTCCTCTTCTTTGGGTATCCACAATAAGTTTGAAATAACACCTTCAAATTCCAGTTTTATTGCCAAACTAATTCTTCTAATATTATGTGAGGAATTTTTTTAAATGATTTCATAAAGGTATGGTCACACCTGGGTTATTTAAACAAGTGGAGTAGAGAGGATAGGGGGTGTTCATCTTTATGTGTGGTTAGTGGAAGACATATAATTTTTCAAAAGTGTTAATCTTACCAACGTCTTTATCATGTCACTAGGCCCCAATAATGGTCCATTATCGATAAAATAATGTTTAATGTCAAAATATTTACAAAAAAAGATTTTAATAGATTTTTTGGGTAAATTTGACACAATATATTCGACTTCTTCCAATTATGTAATCTAGTTTTCTCTTTAATTACTGTAATTAATTATAACTGCTTTTAGTATATATTTTGGTAAAAAAATATGTTGTCCTCACTCGACATTATAAATTTTCATGCATCTAAGCATGCAATAAATTTGGTCAAATTTATTACAAATAATTAGAAAAAATAAATTTAAAATTAATCTCACGGAGAGGTTGAGGAAGCTGGTTTTTATGTGAAAATTATAAAAATGTTTACTATGTTTTCAGGTAAAATATAAATAAGAAATTTATATCAATTAAATAAATTGTACTAATATAAATATAATTTAACCATTTTTATTTTTACGCCACTAAAAAATATAATTTTAAATTTTAAATTATAAAAATGAAAAATCCTTTTTGTATTAAAATTACATATTTTTACTCTTCATCAAAAAATGATATTTCTATGAAAAAAACCTAAAATTCACCCAAAGTTTATTTTGATATTCCAATTTCAAAAATTAAGATTATATATATTCTTAATGTTATAAAATATAATTTTAAATTATGTGGTACAAGAGTGAGTAAATTTTTTTTAGAAAAATAATGTTTTCATAAAAACTTATATTTTTATATTAAGTGATTGTTATTATTATTTATAACAAATAGATAAAAAATAAATGTCTATAAATTTTATATTTTATTATGTTAGATAATATTTTTTATACCTGTTATTCCAATTTAATGGTGGTAAATTTCATCTTAAATATTAGTATTAATTTTTTTATTTTTGTTCGGTAAAACTTAGCCTTGCAAGTAACAAATTCTATCAAAGGACCTCATTGTTGCATGAAATGAAATATGAAATCAATGTTCCATGTAATGTAAAAAAACCCCTCATTTAATGATATTCGATATATATAATATATTTCATTTATTTATCATAGTAAATATATTTTATAGACTCTATATGTTATAATACATTATATGCTTTGTGTTGCATGCCATACATGCTCTAGAATATTACAATAACATTTTAAAATTTTGAGGTGTTACATTCTCATGAACATAAATTAATTTCATCCACACAATTTAATAATGATTTTTGTAATAAATGGTTTCTCATTTCAAAATAATATTTTTTGACAATCCCACATCATATACAAGTTAATAAAATATCCTTTTAATATGAGAGAAAGACATATACGAAGGATATATGGAATAAAAAATATCTTGGTTTTTATGTTGGAGAAAATTAGTTGAAAGTGATGATATGGACAAGGAGGTAAATTGTAAATATTAATAAAAAGTGATTGATTTTATTGATCCTACTAAATTTAATAGACACATGAAATTTAATGGTATTAAACAAATAAATCAGTGATGATTTAAAAGGTTGTATTATTCAATAGATATAAATCATATAGGATACAATTTTTGTCTCAAAAAGATTTTCCTAATGTTAATGACTTCTATTACTATCTAAGAATATAAATAAATATACATTCTTGGTGCATTTATATTTTTTATGTCCAACTTCATCATTGTATTATTCTTTGATCAATTTTTTGTTCATCATTTACTCAAAGGAATGAATATTAAAAACATAATTTTGATCTTCCAAAAGAACTAAAATTTCTATTTAGGGGGTCATTATATCCACAAAAGAGACAAAAGTTTTCTCATGTATCACTAACTATTTTCAAATACCAATATGATTAATACATTAATCACTAAAACTAAAATGTAATACTACAAGTTCATCATTAATATTTATTCAAAAAGTTGTTCAACTGAAAACAATGACATATTAACTAGGACATCATACTGGACATCAGTAGTTAAGAAATACTTATCATCTTTCAGTCATGGGTTCATGCCCAACCACCTTTCAGGGTGCAATGCGTTGTCACAATGAAAACATGTTGTCCTTTTTATAAACTATTTTATCAAAACTCATATAATGTTCCCAAAAATATAGTTTTAATCCTTGAAATAAACAAAAACCTTAAATAAATTTTTTTATTATGGTTTTCAATAAAACTTATTGTTATTATTATTATTTTTCGATTAAAAATATCTAAAATATTATTTTTCTATTATTATAATTTCATTAGTGTGCATATAAACCCTAAAGGTTATCAATATATTTATTATTATGTCTTTAAAATGTAAAGGCATTATTCCTCAAATACTTGTTCCTATTAAAACATAGTCTTTCTATAAATTCCTCTCAAATTGTTTTTATATTTTAACATTCCTACAACATAAAACCTAAAAGGTGGATTTATATAATTTTAACTAGTGATCAATCATAAACTCATTTCCCCATTATAATATCCATAACCTTATGTTATTACATCTAAAATTAACTAGAATCCTTATATATTTTATGATTCGAGTAATCCAAATACATTTAGTAAAATGATTCAAAATTTTTTCCATTGAATCACAATACATATATACTTTATCTATTTTATTTTCACTTAGATCCTTTCATCGTTTAGTGATATAACCTATTCCATTCATTTTCATCATCTTTTCAAATCATCCATAATGTTTTGTAAGAAATATGAAATTTATCCTATGAATATTCACTAGAAGTATTAAACCAGGTGCATAGTAATGCTCATTTTATGGGTACCAGGTAATGCTGAAGTCAGGTCTGATGCACCCATTTCGGTGTTATTACCCATAGAAAAATCTGCGTAAGGACCACCTAAACATATTGTATTCAAATTGGGATGTATTTCCTAGAAATTCCTCATGATATCTACCTTTTTAAAACATTAGGATGTTATTCAGTAATTATTATACAATTATTTCATATTGTTATGTTCCCTACTAAATGTTTTCCTAAAACTAGGTCTCATGGTTTCTATTAATCCCCCATTGATACGAAATATATAAACCCTGATCCTAGAAGCCAAGAGTCATGGGCCACTACCATTACTTTGGAATAAGATTCCAGGAATCTCATCTTAAATGACCAATAAGTTTAATAGTATTTTAAACATGATATTTACATGATTCTTACATTACATCTTGAATAAAAAAATTAAAACATAATTTTTATTGTAAATAACTATATTATATCTATTATATCCGATTATATTAGTCATTCTAAACTTTAGGAAATCATGTGGAAAAGAAAAAAAATAAGTCTGTGCTCAAATTATTAGTAAGTGTTAAATACAGTTTAAGAAATAATGAATCATTTATCACAATATATATACAAAGTTAAATAACTTAGCAAACATTCCACATAACTAACAAACTATTAAGGAATTTCAAAAATAATATTGCATAGAAAATTACCAATAATATATTCCATGAATATCATGTTAAGAATGGGATGAAACAATATAGATAGGTAAATAACATTAAACACATAATATTTAAACAATAAGGAAAGAATTAAATTTATCCAAATATTATTTCATAGTGAAAATATCATGGATTAAGATAACTATGATCTAATTGTAGGCAAGAATTAATTATTGGGAGCCATGTGTTCCTAGATTCAAGGTAACCATACTATCAAGACCATCCCAAAGTCAATTAAAAACAAACTAGGTATAATCCCACATAACTAAGGATAACTAAATAATTCATCCCATGATACTACCAATGCATAAATGGATATCCCTAATCGGGGCCAAATTATGTCGTTCTAGTCCAAATAATTTCTCACATATCGAATAATTTAATCATAAAAACATTCCTTATGATAAAGTATCCATATTGAGTAGAGCACACAAATTTATCAATATTTTTAATGATATTAAATAATTTTTCAATCTATTAAACCATATGTATAAATTAAATATAGTTTTATAAAGACAAATTTCCATAATAAGTAATAAGGATATTCAGGGGAAATTTATTGTCCATTTAACCTAAGAAAGTTAAAATTTAAAGGGAATGTTGTTCACTCAAAAAATGAATCGAGGATGTAAATTTTAAAACATTACCTAATTAAAATGATGAAAAGAACACCCAAAAAATGAATAAGGATGGTGTCAATAAAACATATGCCATTTTAAAAATAATTTGTTATTGATATTGATATATAGAAATACTATAAATGGATATATAGAAATATACAAGATGAAAATATGATATTTATTTTGAAAAACTTTTTGAAAATACTTTTCATTTAGAATAATTTTTTTAAAAAAATATATAAAAATATGATTTTAAATATTAAAATGATACTTCAATGAAATGATGGTCATGTTAGCAGGTACATCCATACAGGTTGTAATAAACATTCCTTTTTCATGGTAGAAGGGATATAAAAATAAATTATTCTGAAAGAAACATGAAGATTAATTTCAAAAAATTTAAACCAATAAAATGGGTATTTTATTTTAATAAATTAATTTTTTAATGTCCAAATGAAGAATTTTTTGAAGAATTTTTATAAGAAATGGTTTTTAAAGAAAATGGTTTCTGATCGAAGAGATAAATTATTTCAAATTTTCATAAAATATTTTTTGAATAATTTCAAGAACAATGTAGTAGTAAAATGGTACTATAACTTGAAAAATATCATGAATAACTAGAGGTGATTTTAATTTACGGTTTTATTAAATAAATTTTATATAATTGTTTCTAATGGATATTCGAGAATAAAAAATCTTTATGAGAATGATACAATTATATAAACTCTTAAAATGAACATAATATTGAAGTGTGAATTTATCAATGAATCAATTATGAGTATCAATAATAATTCACCAAAACAATTGGAAACACCAAAATTTATTGTCAAAAGTAATTATATATATAATCAAATAATAATATTGATAATGATAATGTAATATAATCTAATGAATGTGAATTTAGTTATGAAATACTTTAGCACTTACTAACTTTATGTTAAAGTCCTATTAGAAGAAATAAATAAAAACTAAACTTAAAATATCATTAATAATGATTTAAGAATAATATTAATTTTCATATATTCCATATATACACCATAAAAATAAAATTAGGTCAATAATATTACAATATTCCTCAATTAAATTAAATTTATATGAAAACCCTTACCTTATGTCTTCATTGGTGCGATGAAACTTTTACATTTTTTATAGTGATTCTATGTATTAAATTAACTCATTATATAATTATATAAATGTTTATAATATCATATATTATTTTTTATAACATCTTATCAATCATTAATTAATAATAACTGATTACTTTCATTATTTCTATAATTAATTACCTTATTTTCATAGTATGTTTTGACATGTTATTTTTTTTATTACTAATACATAGATAAATATTTCATAATCCCTAGAATATATAAAATTATTTAATTATAATAAAAATTCATTATATATTTATTTAGTGTGACTAATAAAAATTGGGGATAGGAAATGAAATACACCATTGAGATAGATAGTAAGGAATATGTACCTGTGAATGTTATTTCCATTTTACAATCATATTAATAGAATAAAATTTAACTTTTATAAATATATATTATCATTATAGTATATTGTTTTCCATATATTTATCATATTCTTTTTCAACCCATCATTAATAAATTTCATGTATGTCATGAATTAATCCCATCGCTTCGCAAAACAGTAGTCACCTGTAAACATGGGAGATATTATTATATCCCATAAAATGGAGAGATTGAATTTATGTGTGATATAGTAATTGAAAAAACATATTAACATCATAAATATTATATATATATATATATATAATATAAACCATAAATATAATGTTTTTACCAATATTTGAATGTTGTAATGAAAAAATTAATAACATTGGTTCTTGAGGAGGTAGTTCGTCAAACACACAAATAATGATTTTATAACCGATTTTAGAAATGATTGTGAAATTTTAGGTTATTCCCTTAACATAAAATCATCTAATTATATTTAAGATACTTATTATATTATATAAAATTAATTTAATTAAAATTTAATGAGATTTAGAAGGAAATAAATAAAAAATGCCATTAGAATAACTATACCTCTTTATCGGCTACCCTCCTTAAGGTTACACCTAGGAATCCAAATGATGGATTTATTCCAAAAATAATTCATTTATTATTGTTAGATGAATTTTGGTAAGTTATTTGTTTATTTCTTTTCCAAAAAGTGGTTTCATGGTGTGAAGTGGAGAGGATTGGGGTTGGCGGTTTAAATGTTGGGTGAGTGGAAAACTTGTAATTTTACGAAGGATTAAAGTATTACCTCATTTTATTCTATCTATCCATGCACCAATAATGGTCCATACTATATAATATATGGGATAATTTCTAAATATTTCCATACAATGGGTTTTGGAAAATATCTTTGTAACTTTTACACCTTATATTCAAAATCTACCAACTATGAAAACTCATTTTCTCAGTAATCACTATAATTAATTAAACTCTCTTCAGAAATAGTGTTGTTTGTAGTTTAAGTTAAAATAATTTTTATTTATAAATTATTATAAATAAAAATATGGAATCCATTATTTAAAATTTTATACATTTAAGTAGAAAATTTGAACATAAAATTAGTCATGCTCGAGGGATGAGAAAGTGGGGTTTTAAGGTGAAATTTTTTTAAATTTTACATTGTTTTTATATCAAACATAAATATGAAAATGATTAAAATTATAAAAATGGGACTAATAGATTTATAATTTTACTATTTTATATTTAAAACCAATTCTAAACATAATTTATCATTATAAATTATTAAAATTGAAATGGAGTTTTTGATTAAAATTCATTAGTTTTCAATATTCATAAATAAATAAAAAAGCACAGAAAATCCCAACAAATCACACATTGATCCTTTTGATATTAGAAATTAAAAAATTAATTTTATTTTTTCATTTTAATTTTATAAAAGTTATAAAATATGACATTAAATTCTGTGGTCCGAGTGCAGCTATAGTTCCTTTTAGGTAAATACAGTTTTTTGAAAACATGTTTTTTTATTTTAAATTATTCTTATTATTATTTATAATCAATACATATCCAATAAATGTGTGTAAAGTATATATTTTTATAATTTAGTTGATATTATTCATAACAATAATTCCAATTTCTTAGAGATAAATTTCATTTTAAAAAAATTTAATAATTGTAAATGTTTTTTGGATAAAACTCAGTGTTGTGTGTAAAAAAATCTATCAAGGGGACTCATTGTTTATTGTAAGTAGAATAAAATCAATGTTTAATTTAATTCATGATAAAATGAGTATTTCATGTTATTCAACAAAAATAATGTACTAAATTTTTTCAAAATAGTAAATGTGATTTATTCATTTCTACACATGGTGATCTGTGTGATACACTGTATCGAATATGATGTCCATATTTTAAAATTTTTAGGTCTTACATTATTACCACTTTAAATAAATTGAATCCTTATAGAATAAAAAAGATCATCATTATCAAGGGTTTGGAATTTAGAATTACCAATGTTGAGAAACCCATATAGTCAAAGAGTTAATAAAATACTCCCTTAATAAATGGTAAAGGGAAGTAAAAAAGTCATATTGAATAACCTATATCTAAGATTTTAAGTTTGAGAAAATTTGTGTAAATTAACAATATGATCATGGATGAAAATATTAAATATTTATAGAGAGTGGTTTAGTTCATTGGTTATATGAAATTGAATGATAAATATAAAGGCAACGGGTTAAAAACAATAAACATGAGATAATATAAAATAATATATGATTCATCATATATTAATGTTATAGGATAAATTTTTTATATAATGAGTGTCTTCATCAAGATGAGTAATTAATACAATTTCTATAAATAAACATAAATATAATTACATGATACATTTTTATTTTATATATGAAATTTCATCCTTTGGTTGTGATTCATTCAATTTTCAATTCATCCCATGCTCTAGGAAATTATTATTCCAAAACAAATATTTTATGCCAAAAGAAATAAAATTTACTTTTAATTGATCAAAAGATATATAAAATAATGAAACATATTTCTCTCAATATCAATGTATTTTCTACAATCTATACTGTTAATATATTAATCACTAAAACTAAAAACTAATAATATTTTTCCTCCATTAATATAAAGTCTTCTAATTGTTCGAATAAAAAATCAATATTAATGAGGATATCATGTATGGTAGCGGTAGGTGTGAAACCTTTATCATAATTTAGTCATGAATACAATACCCGCAACCTTTTTTGGTGAGATGGGGTTTCAATCTACATGCGGGAATTCCTAATTTATAAAATAAATTAATATAATTTTTATACAGTTCCCTAAAATATGATGGACGTCCGTGATATAAAGTTAATAATTAAAGAAACTTTTTACAATGGCCTATAATATTTTTTTTATTTTCACAAATTCTAATAATATTATTTGACTCTTATTATAATTTCAATAATAATCACATCAACACTAAAGGTTGTTAATACCTCTAAATTTATGCCTATAAAATGTAAAAGTATTATTTGAAAAAAAATCAACCCCAAATATATTTTTCATATAAATTTCACACAAAATATATATAATATTCAAAAATTTCTACCACATAAAACCCAAAATGTGTTGTTAAAGTATTTGAACATATGATCCGTCTTAAACATATTAACCAAAAATGGTATCCCTAAATTTTAAATTAATGTATAAACAATTTCTTATAATGTTTAACATAATATTGATATGTTTCATTATTATTGTAACCAAAATATTTTTGGTATGATTCTTCAAAAATTTATCTCATTAATAAAAATACATAAATACTTTATCCATTTTATTTAAACCTAGAACCATTGATATTTTTTTAGAAAAGAAAGTATCATGGGTTAAAATATTGAAAAGAGTGTTACAAGAGTCCAAATGGAAAAAATTTACATTTATACCTTTGGAGAACATTAATCATCTCAAAAGGGATACTAAAATAGTGGATGCACATGATAATTAGTATCCCCTTGTTTGTAAGGCGGTCAGCAAGTTTATTGGATTTAAGAGAGATTAGTGTGATGATATAGTTCTTTGAGGAAAGTTATTTAAGGAATTTGTTCCATTTAGATGTGATTTTCCATGACAGATAGATCTTCCCCATTCTAACCGCATGCACAATTATCATTGAGTCACTATCAAACCAAACATTGTTCTAATTTCTTTGGCATGAAATCTATACAGATTTGATGAAGACCATAATTTTAGATTCAAGAGCTATGGCATTCTAATAGGGGCCTTGAAAACATTCAATAAAATATCCATTTTATTCTTTGAAGAAGATTCTATATCTCTTTGGTCCTAGGATACCATGTGAAGCACCATATGTATTGCATTTGATCTGTCCCTCAAATGGGATAGTCCAGAAGACTTCAATGTTACCCTGATGTCGAGGAAAATTTCCTTGAACGTGAATATTTCATAAAACAATAAGGTCATTGACTGAGTTGTCATAGCATGCATTTTGCAGGGTGTTTTCATGTTTCACCATAGACAAGATCTCAGAGAGTGTGACAGTAAGGTGGAAGCTATCCCCTACATGAAATCTTTTGTTCCAGCCGCTCCAGATAAGATGAAACACATCTACAAAGGAAAATGAAAAAATGATGCATAGATGTGTTGAAAATTGGATAGCCAGATGGTCCATAATAAATCCCAAAGCTTCAATGCTATACGTAGGATAAATCCCAAACCAGTCAAAAACTGATTTCCCAAGAGAAGTGGTTGTTTTGTAGGATAAAATCAGGTGGTTGACATCATATATATGTTTTTGGCATAAATCAAATCGTGAACATAGGGAAATCCACACCTGCTACAGGTTCACTTCGACAGACATCTTATTTAGAAAGATCCTCCACAACAAAGAGAACCGATATGGAAATAGACACTTTTTATTAAGAGAATCCATCCCTGTACAGGTTCCCTGAATCAGGTGGTTGTTGTATCCTTTGGTGCCTACTATCCTATTCGGATTGGGTTCTCATATAAAAGGACATCATTGTCTAGAAAATCATAATTGGAAATAGTGAGCTCGATTTGAGGTTGAAAAACCTCCCATTAAGCAATCTAGTCATTAATAGAGGAGTTATAGTTATTGTTCTAATCAGTAGAGTAAACACTATAAATAAGGGGAGAACTAGTCCAATTTTCCCTCCAAAATTTTAGATAGGAATAAACATTCACTAACCAATGAGAGTGGTTGCTAATATCTTGAAAAACATTCATTAGACTAGACTAGATAGAGGATTGTATATGATTAATGTTTCTTTTAATCAACATACTAAGGATCTTAATGTGAAGGAATTCCAGGGAGGGGGAATTAACATTAATGAGTCTCCAAATGAAATGGGCCTATTGGGAGCGGATAATGGATTCAATGTTCTTGTGTCCAAGACCCCCCTAATTTGGTGGCATACAACATTTTTTCTATGGTGGGGTGATTACTTTCCTTTTTGAAATATTCCCACTCCACACAAAAATTCTCATTAAGTAAATAATGATTTTTATGATTGAGGTAGTCCAATAATAAACCATTAAATATTATACAATATTTTTCGTGGAAACAAGTTTAATAGGGCACATCCTACCAGCCATTTAAATTTATTTTTCCTTCCAAGATGAATGGGTTCATCGAATTTGACTCACTACCTCCAAAAAATGAGAGGGATGAGGCCTTCCAAGGAACATGGGAACCCAAAGATAATTGAAGTGTAAATAACCTTCTTTAATTCCAAGATAACTCACCATACTGGATTTCAATGAGGGTAAGATCTTTTTTAAAAATATGAAATACTTTATCCAATTAAGGATTATTACCCCATGGTACATATGTACTAGAACCACATCCACTTGTTGTATTCAGATAAGGATTATAACTAGAAAATATTACATAATATTTACCTTACCAAAACATTATGATATTGTAAAATAATTATCCTCAATGTCTATTAGAAGGTTTTATTCAGTAGTCTATGTTGTATTAAATATAGTTCCCAAATATCTAATAAACATCCATTGATACAAACTTTATTAACCCAAAACCTATAACCCCAGAGATTGTTCCTGCTAAAATTTAATTGGAATAATATACAAGGAATAAAATCCCAAAGTACAGGTCATTTTAGTAGTATAGGTAAACTAGAAACATACATTATTCGTACATTACATTTGTAAAAATAATTACAAGACTATTTTTTAAAATAACTTTATTATATCTAGTGTACCCTTGCATATCAGTCCTAGTAAACTTTATAGAATCCTAGGGAGAGGAATAAATATAATGGTGAGATAAACTGCTCATTAAGGGTTAAATAATATAAATGAAATAATTAATCAATGTGAATAACCAATATGGTAAGGTAATTTACTAAATAGACATCTCAAATAATCAATAAACAGAGAAGGATATGCATAAAAACATGGAAAGGTAAATAATTGAAAAGAGATTCCATGACTATCATGATATAATAATGTAGAATAAATATGTCAAGGTAAATAACTAAAATTAAATACCATTTAATCATTAAAATAATAATGGAATGAATCCATATAATTTCACATAGTAAGAATTTTGGGGATAATAATTACTGAATTTTGGATGCATACAATGATTAATTATTCATGTCTATGTTTCTCATGTATATGGTACCTTTATAGTCAAAACATTTAAAAATTTGTTTTAAAACCTATTGGGAAGAACCTCAATCAACCATGGGTGCCCAAATTTTTTGTCTCAGCAGTCTACTGATGCATCTAGGGGCTACCTATAATTGGATACCAACCATGTTGTTCCAGTCCAAAAAATTCTTCATATTTTAAATAATAGATTTCTAAACCGTGGGTTTATCATTAAGTATTTTTATTGAGTAAAGGATATGGGTTTATCAATATTTCCCCATGTATAAAATAACATATAATTATGTACACCTCATGTAGAAAAGATATATTCTTTATAAAGTAAACATATACCTGATATCAAATATAGATATTCAAGGAAATTTTAATGTATAATGATCATACGAAAATGAACATTTCAAGGTAAAGTTATTAACTGAAAAATTAATCAATTAAGTGAATATAAATAAAATACTTATTCAGAATGATTTCTAATCCATCAATAGTAATTATATAGATTTTATCAATACAACATATCCCCTGTTTAAAATAAAGGGTTATTGATGTTGAATAGAAAAGGCATAAAATGATCTTAATAAAATCTTGAGGAAAATATCAATTTTATATTGAAAAATAATTTGAAATTTATTTTCATTGAAAATATCTTTTGGAAACCATTTTTCTTAAAATATCCTACTTAAATTTCAAATGACTATTCATAAAAATGATTGTGACGTTGGTGGGTATTTTTGTACATACTGTAAAGAACATTCCTTATTCATGATAAAACGTTTTGAAAATTTCCTTGTTTGGGATGAAATAAGAATATTAATTTTAAAAAAATTTATTTACAAATGAGTATAAATTTCATTTAAAAAATAATTTTTAAAAGGTTAAAGTTAATTTTTTTAAAAAGTTGTTACAAAACAAGGTTTTGTATGAAAATTGATATTCGACCGAAGAATGAAATAATTTTCAATTTTATTTAAAGAATCTCCACATTTTAAGTTACCAATTGTGGGAAAATGGTAATATCACTTTAAAAATAGCATGAATAAGTAATGGATATTATAATTTTAAGGTTTTATTATGTTATGGTTATATAATTTTCAATAATGGATATTAAATAATCAATAATCTCAATTATCATCAGACAATTAAATAAACTCCTGAAATGACAATAAAGTTGAATTGGGAATTAATCAATGATTCGATTATGTGTGTAAAGTGTAAATCCTCATAAAAAGTGTAAATAAAAAATAGAAAGTCAAAATTCATTATACACATAATAATATAATATTAATGATAACAAGTAAGTAATTTAACACAGTGAGAAATAGTGGAGTTATGAAATTATTTACTACACTGTAACATTTTGTTAAAATCCCAATAGATGAAATAATTCAAATTTATACTTTAAGTACAATGAATAATGAAGTATTAATGATATTAATAAATGAATAAAATCTAATAACCCATTGAAATAAATGATACCTTACTGAAATATAAATAACACACCGAACATTCTTATTTAAATTTAGATTCATTTGATTGGTGTTAGAAATACATTTGGAAATGTTATATTGGTGCCATGGATTCTATACATTGAGATTGATACAATAGTATATAGACCACTATTTGGCTCATTTAATCTTCCTTGGTGTACTTTTCTTGATAGTTTTGAGGTGGCAGTGTTTTCCATTACCTCCATCAATGAGCTCCTTCTATGGTTTTTTACTCCTTTGAGGGAATCAATTCTTCCTTAGATCTAGGAAATCCCAGATCCTATGGTTCTTTAGGACTCATAAGAGGTTTTCTATGTGCATTTTTTAGGATTATTTCTTCTAAGAGGTTGAAGATCTTTATATATGTAACATTGTGGTGCGGTTTGGGGTAGATAGGCCACCTCTATTGGTTTCCCAAGCCTTCATGGGATATTAGGGTCTATGAGATCTTGCTACTATTTTAGTTATCAACCTTTAGTATTTCAACATCGTCCTCACATCCATTGATTATTTAATCAAGGATTGGTCATTTATCCTTAGATATGTCAACCGTTGGGGCATTAATATACTTTGCTAGTCCATGGATGTTCATTATGGGCAGGAGTTCCCTCAGGAGATGGATTGTATTCTTCTCCTAGGTCATTCTCTTTCCTTCATCAATACCACGTTTTTTAAATGATTCAGCACCCATTATGTGAGTTTTCTTTGGGTATGAATGAATTACACATCTCTAGGATTCATCACTAATACTAATTTCTTTCACCATGGACATCACCCAAGAATCACCATCTCATATTCTACTTTATATTAATGGGGCTTCAGAGTGGTGGTAATCCCTTCATTACCTAAATCTTCCACACTTCTAAAAAAACTATTACATACATGGTCTAGATGTTTTGGTGTGAAAACGATAATGGGTGGATCACATAAATGCTGAACACCTAGTTTCATCATCCAATGCCATCCAACTTGTTTTCAACTGCAGATGATGACTCTAATGTTATTGATCAGTATCTACACATCCATTCAATAGTGTTTCTAATTTATATAATTTTTTTGGCCCCTCTCTCAATTAATGATATTAATTCAAATGCATATATGTCATCCTCTATCAAGCCGAACCTATGTTGGTCCATGGTTCCCGTGAATCCAAATTATATTTCATTCCACTTCATGGTGAGGTTTTCCTCAATCTATCTATTAATGATTGTCTCTAGATTTGGGGAATGGAGTCCATTCCATTTGTATCTTCACTTTAGGTTTCCCTCTCCAGCATGCCTAGATGGTTCAATAGGTATTTTGACTCTATATTAGATGATAACGGTATAAGAATTCATGGAAAATAGGACACTTGTTGTGCATATAGATAATGTGATATAGGCACATTGGAAAAATATCCAGTTCACATCTCAAAGGAAGAAATGGCATTATCTTATGTTCCATAGGATGACACTCTCCTTCTGCTCACCCTTGTATCATTATCCATAAGGGTCTTCACTATATCACACACCTAACAAGTCTCATCCTTCCCTTTTATTTAGTATAAAATTGGTGCTTCACTAGGAAACAAATATAGGTGCATCATCATCCAATTATATCATTCATATTAGAGAATTCACGTGGCATGTGATCATGGGTGAATGTTCATTTTTTATGAACTAAATTTTCCAGGAACAAAGGAATTATTATTGGTCTTCTAGAACAAAAAAAATCATACTCCATTATCATTTATTTATCTCATAATATTTCTCAATGTGATTTAATTCAGGTTGAGACCACTAATAATAATGTATGAATTTTTTCAAATAAATTTATTTTATGTCATCTTGTTGTAGTATCATAGAATTATATCACAATTAAGGTTTGCTATGGGAATTAATCATGATTTATTTCTTTAATATATTCTATGTTTGATCCATGAATGAGGGATCAATTGTGGTTGGGCCTAGAGGTCTTTTATCTGAGTAACACGAATTGGATTTTAAGACATGATTTCATGGAAATTTTGAATCCATCATAGAAAAATAAGGGATGAGAGTACTATCTGACATACATTTAAATTTATTCATCATTAATTTCATGTAAAAGCATGTTGTGCTTGGGATTCATAGGGGGAAAATTCACCTGGAGTAAAAACTAGAAGGGAGGCCATCAAATGTGGTGTAGGCTTGATCAATTCTTATCTAACACCCATGGAATTTTTCCCTAGTTCCAGTTTTTTCATCTAGTTCTAGATATTTCAAATCACTCTCCTTTATTGGATCACATGTCCCCTAATGAGGATCTTTGAACTAATTTGTACTTCCCAAAGATATGAAATTTGGATCAAGACAATCATGAAATAGGGAAGGATTAATAGAGTAAACCGTTACATGATTGATCATGTCTTGGATTTAAAAAAATATCATAGGATTGAAAGGGGAATTAATGGCCTAGACATG
Organism: Viscum album; assembly: GCA_963277665.1. Taxonomy (NCBI): domain Eukaryota; kingdom Viridiplantae; phylum Streptophyta; class Magnoliopsida; order Santalales; family Viscaceae; genus Viscum; species Viscum album. Next base: position 916,588,054 of record OY728150.1, read on the forward strand.
GAAATTTTCCAATAATATTTTTTGATTTGGATTTGGAGGAGCCTGAAATTATGTAAGATAAAACCAACCTTGAATTATGCTATAATACTGATTTATTCAATAACCTCATCAACAAAAACAATTTTTTTTCATATAAACTTTTGTAATTGGAACATATTGCTCCGGAAAAATCAATACACAATTCATTGAAGGTTGGTGATAGTAAGACAATTTTATTTCAAGTTTCATCAAAGAAAATAATTGATTTGTTCCTCTTAAATTCCTCATGGGTTCGGTTCATTCTCTATTTACTTGTTATTTATGGGAGATATAGTGGGAATACATTTTGATATCTCTATGTACATATATCAACTCATTCATTAAAGATGGTTATCCAAGGGTTCAATCAATTGTTTCTATTTTGATTCCTAGTGTGGTTTCGAGGGCTTTTAACATGGATCTTAGGAGAGTTATATATGGGAATGATATTTAGGAGGTTGTGACCAATCCTAATCAACAGATCTCACTTGGTCCTAATGGTTTTCTAGGGTATTTTTATGTGGATTACTAGGAGATGATTAATAATGTTATTTTATAAATAATTTATGAATTTTTATTGGAGAATCATTCCACATGTGGATTGGCCGACAATGCTAATCCTTATTCTAATAGTGACAACCCCTTCGTTCTTTTAACATTTTAGGAGTATTTTTATGTGAAATATTCAAAACATGTTTCTTGTTAGTGTGATCGACATGAGGCTCTTGTGTTATCTTCATGAGTGGGTTTTGGAGGAAAAACATGGGTTTGTTAGAGGGAGATTCAACAAGGGATCCATTTCTCCAGAACATGAGATTATTGGATACATAAGTAGGATGAAGTTATGCTACATCATGGTTATTAAAATTGAAATGAAAAATGATTATGAAAGGATTTAATGGGAATTAATTATAAAGGTTGTTTTCCATATGGATTTATCAGGTTATGTATCTAGCATATTCTTCATTTTTTTAGTTCACCTTGGTTTTTGGTAAATTATATTGGTATGAAATGTATTTTTTTCGATACGTTCATGGAATTATAGAAAGATATCCCCCTTCTCCATGTATATGAATTTTAGATCATGATATCATGATAAAATACTTGTCTAATTATATTCATTAAAAAATTATTCTTCAACAGAGATACACAATCCAATTTAATGGAATTTACCACCTTTGTTTGCTGACGACACACCTCCATTCAGTAATGAAATAAAGAGATCCCATTATCCTATTACCATGTTTATTAGGTAATACTATATGTGGTTTATTCAATTCATCAACTATGATAAATGTATATTTTACATTTAAAATTCATTTTTTGATCACTGAGTTAAATATATTAAGAAAATTTTACATATGAGAAAAGCAGTGTTTTATATTTAATTTATGGGATCCCCTATATCCCCTGGAGGTCTTTGAATCTATCATTATATCATTTTTATTTTAAAAATCATAGGAAATTTTATGAATAATAAGAGTTTTGTGTTATCTTCTATGGTAATATTATTTTATTTAATTGTCTTCTTACATTTATTATAATTCACACTTTCGCTATTTTAAAGTTATCATGAAATAACTTTACTAATATCAAAAAAATCATGTCATATTTCATTTTGTATTCTATAAAATATGGTCACTACCATTGGGTATCTTTTACAATGATGGAAAAGCATGTGGAGTCAAGATGTATTTGTCCCTAAAATTTTGTTGATACCATTTATATCCTTTAATCCAAATTGGAATGGGATATTCTGAATTGACATTCACAAAAGAGAATATTTGTTTTGGGAAAACATGGAGAAGACATAAATGACCCTAAAGGGAAGGCCTCTATTCTATGGAAAATGTCACCTAGAAATTTCCTTATGATTCAACATCATTACATGTGGAATTTCGTTTGAAGTGAGATTACTGAATGGAAATAGAAATATGTTATATTACCCCTAATATTTCTGAGATTTCCAATCACTAACAGTTTGATTTCTCAATACTATGAGATTTTGAATTTCATTCTGTCGACTCTTGACTCACACCAATATGAAGTCATTAAGACATTCATCTTTCAACTAGTCTTAATAAATTTGTGATTACTAGTGATTCATCTGGCATTTTTTCAACCAAGGGTTAAAAGTTATCCATCCAGACTAGTTCCAAACTAAGATTGGGTAATCCTGATTATTGTAGGGTATTACAAACCAAGTATAATTTACTTTTGTGGTGTATTAGGAACCATGTTATTCAATCAAATAAATCAATCAAGGGAAAAGGTATTAATGTCATGTATAAGGGTTTATGTTGTTTCAAATCAAAATAAAAATTTGTTGGCCACTTTTTCATTGATGGCGACTAGAAAAGGGATGTTTGGAGTAGCATCACTACCCTTATCATCACTATTCATTCATATGAAAATAATGTATATTTTTTCATTCATAATTTCATGGGATATATGAAACTAGAATGGAAAGAATGAAAATGTCGATGTTTATTTTTGTGGGTTGTTAGAGATTTTGGAATTCCATAAAAAAGGCTAAAGTGGATGGACTGAAAAACTTAATCATAGCTGTACAAACTTGGTCCATGTGTCATTCAGTTGACCTCCATGCTCTTATGAAATACTGGAACAATATATATTCTAGGAGAATGGTTATGAATGGGAGGTGATTGGCACCTAATTCATAGAGAGTGACAACTCAAAAAATTTGGGTATGATGGAATCCAACTTGTATTGGATTCAATAAAAATATTGATTTCTCTTTCACTTTTTCCACCATGAAAGGGGGACATATTGTATATGATTACAAAGTTTTGGTGGTAATTACTTTTAGTAGATTCTACGGGAAGGTGACTCTATTGTTATGGAAGAGGAGAATTTTTTTTATGGGAATGAGATTTTTCGATCCAATAATTTTACCCTAAATGAGATTGAATCAAATTCTTCAGTTATATACAATTATCTCAAGGGAAGGTATTACTCCCCTGGGTTTTTTGTTTATCTCATTCAAAGATGAAAGGATTACATTGGTAAAAAATGTTATTCATGGCATGAATGAAATTATTTTGAATCTTTCAATGATTTAAATTGTATCCAATGTTAACCAGTCACGACCCCCTCCCCACAAGGTGTACCCCTCCATGGTTGGAAATGAGAGAAGAGAGAGAGTGAAATCTAATTCTTTCCTCCTGTTGGCCTTAGGTTGGTGACTAGAATGAAGGGTATAATAAACACATATATTGGTGGAATTTCTATCTAATAGAGTACATATGACGGAGATAGAAGATAGAAACTAACCAAATCATACTCAGACTACTATTTCTGATGCTTTCGTCGGGGCGCACAGATCCATATTGTTGGAGGATGGAGGTTCTGTTTGTTGCCCCATATTCCACTCATACAAAACCAGGTGACATTTGTTCTTTATCCATGGATGTTATCTCCTTGATCAAAATGGGATGATAAGATGTCAGTTCTTACTTCTGGGGATTCCTCCTTAGAACTCGTCACCTAGTACGAGTCTCCATAATAGATTTAAGACATTGTTCGTGAAAATATTCGTAGTGCATTATCTTCATGTACACCAGTTAATTACACTGCTTCTTTCAGGACATTTGAAGGGGTCCAATCTGGGCAGAAACTTTTGGTCCGGGGAGTAGTCATGTTGGACATCACTGGCTTGTCTGAACACTGGGACACTAACACGTCTGGGTTTCATTCCCTTATTATAGGGATTCTCGAGGGCATGGAAGACCAAGGAATCCCACGTAGAATGTGGAGAATTTTATCAAATGGGCATGTATCTGAGGTTTTACTCAGCATCCAATGTTTAACACAAGGTATGATACATGTTTAATGTCTAGAAAAGATGGATCAGACTGATCAGAACACTGACTAGAGTGGATTAGGTGAGTGCAACCCTAGGAGGGAACAATTATTTTGGGGATAACATGTGGTCAGCTACCCGATCATTATTGACGTGAATGGGGAACGAGGTGGCATGATCGCACCGGGATGTGGCTGCCTGGGTAAAAACTAAAATGGATGATGGATAGTTAAGTGAAGTGGGTGGATAATGAGATGGATTCAACTCGAGGACAATGATGATGTTGGGATTGAGTCTCGAAGAGACCTCCTACATATCCCAGAGGTAGGGAATCAAAGTCCTCGTAGTTCACCTGAAAATTTCTTACAATCGAATGGGGTTGACAATGGTTAAAAGCTGGATGGATTCAAAATGGCTTACCGCTATATGGGTCCACAACGGCTTACCGAGGGATGGGGTCACAACAGCTTACCACTGGATGGGGTCCCAATGGCTTATCGCTAGATGGGGTTACAACGACTTACTATTTGATGGGGCCACAGCAGCTTACCAATGGATGGGGTTGAACCTCATGAAGGATTTCTACATACCTTTCCTTGTAAAGGATCAAAGTACATGTAGTTCAGGTTGGAGACGATGAACTACCGTGAAGGGGGTCAGAGCAAACAATAGGTGGTGGGCTTGATCCTCAGGGAGGTTTCCTATGTACCTTACCTTATCAAATACATCATAGTTTAGACAAGGGTGAATTTGCGGCTTACGATCTAAGGCAACCCAAGTTGTTGGTGAACTGATGTGAAAGGATCCAGGACCAATGTGTGTGGGGAATTAACCTTAGCGAGTCTTCCTACGTACGTTTCCGTGGAAAGCATAAAGTACATGTAGTTCAGGTTGGGTTTGGTGGACCGGCGTGAGAAGGTTGGGACAAATGGATGATGGGATTGAACTTCAGGGAGGATTCCTACATACCATACCTAGGAAGGGAACAAATACCATGTAGATTAGGTGGGGTTGGAGAACCAATGTGAAGATGGTGGGAATGACCAATGGGTGGTGGGAATGATCTTCCGGGAGGCTTCTTACGTACCTTGCCTTGGCTAGGATCAAATACCTTGTAGTTCAGGTAGGGTGTGTGGGACATACACTCTAGGATTGATAGAGAAGATTTCAAGGTCTATGATTACTCTAAGCCCAGGTGAGTCATCCTCGGTGTGAGAAACAAGTGGAAATAAAGGCCGGACAATCACATCGCGGAAGGTCTGTCCTTGGGAAGTGGAATAGTGGCTTATGTGTGTTTAGTAGCACAAAGAGGAAATAGGGGATTATGCTTGGTTTGCAACCCGAGGTGAGGGAGATTGGGGCTTACTCTAGGATTGAGGCCCGGATGGTGACAATGCCCAGTGGGATAGGGACTTGGCACCAAGGAAGATAGGAGGAGCATGGGTGCTACCTCATGCAAGAAAAACTAGGGTCTTACAATAGGGTGGTTTCCCTTTCCCCACAGATAGACGCCTCCTCAATAAAGTGGATCTCATTCCATGTGAGGAATGATCTCACTCCCGTGGAGGCCAGTGGGCGTGTAGAATGTCCAAGGTGGTGGAACCCTTCTTTTGACGCATAGGACAGGGTCCTAGTTTAACATCATGTGCTGAGGATGATGGTGCTTGGCAGTGTAACATCCTGCAGCTCGGATGAGGTGGGTTCACTCTTCACCCCTAATACATACATAACTGATACCTACATACCATTGAGGGAAGGAATGCATAAAAAAGACTATAAATGGTGGGTGTTGAGAGGTGATCCCATTGGGATTCCATGTTATCATGGATATGAGAAGAAGAAATAGTATTTAACACGTCTTTGCGAAGGATCATGAGGCTAAACAACACAACAGGAAGTATCGTCCAAGGGATTTTGAAATTGCTCCATGAAATCTTGAGGGCCACACGGAAAAAGAGCATATGATATAGGGGTTTCATACATAAGAGAGGATCAAACAAGGTTCCTCAAGGTGAGGGCAGCACATGGAGCACACATAAGAGAATGGGTTGGGGAAAGATAGGAAGTATGCACACAAGTTCAATGGTTTTCGCACAAGATGTATAGGTTGCATGCAAGAGGTACGGGTGGCATGCTAGACCGAGGGGTTGTGTGCAAGATGGATGGTTGGCATGAAATTTTGGCAGGCGGCGTACAATCCCAGGGGATTGAAAACGATATGGGCGGTTTGTGTGTTGTTTGGATAGGTTGCATGCAAGAACGCCTAATGTAGAGAGAACATGCACGCCAGATCAGACCCCATGTACACAAATAAAATCGGGAGAAATGAAATACCCGAGGATCAGAGGTCGCATCCAAAGTCGCCCCTGGGGAACCTATCATGCAACTACCAATACATGATGGCCCTGGTTTATTCGTGAAATCGTAGAAGACAGTATTTTCGCACAATCACGGAAGCTGGGGTTTTCGTATAGGAGAGCGTTGATTCTTCTTCGGTTACCATCCCCGAAGGGTGGGGATACAATTCGGTTTCTAGCAGGAGTCCTTGGAGTGGCGCGTAAGAGCCTGGCGTGCATACTCCGATCATTCATCGTCTTGTGCGTGTAGTGGGGGTCGGGTGCGCAAACATATTCTCGACATCGCCTTCTGCGCAGAAAAAAGGCTAAGCACACAAATGGCCATTCGACGTCACCTTCGACACAGAAAATTGGTCGGGAATGCAAACATTCCTTTAATGTTGTGTTGTGTAAAAAATGGTGTCATGCACGGAAATGATCATTCGACAACGCCTTGTGTGCTTAAATGGGTTCGGGCACACAAACGGCCGTTCGACGTCAACTTGGGTGTGGAAACAGGGTCGGGCATGAAAATGGTCACTCGACATCGCCTTGTGTGTAGAAACGGGGTTGGGCATGGAAAGGGAAGGTCGGAACACAAAGGTTTTCTTGTCGGATGTCCTCTTGTGTGCACCTTCCCAATCTAGCATGTGCATGCCAATTGGGCCCCATGATCTCCTCCTTTTCATCTTTGATTCATTCTTTGCTCTTTTATTTCCTCGATACGAGCATTATCCAAATTTAGGCGTCAGAATATTCTCCCCATAGAATTAGATCTAAAATTGGAACTGATGGTTAGATTCTGAAGGTACACCGAAAAATAGAAAAGACATCTTTTGGGGTGTTGGAAAAGGCATTTTTTATGTGCAAGAATGTTATGCATGCGTAGAAAACAAGTCAATGCAATATAAATAGGACAAGACCCCAGGACCAAATTTGGATTTTTTCCACGATATAGGCTTTGTTTCTCTCATGCACAAAAACAATACTGATTCGTGCGTCAGATTCTGTAACCGACTCTGGGTTTTCTGAGCCAAATGTTTTTTCCACGCGCATCGACTTTCTTTCAGGCCATGACTGCTTTTGCACCCCTAATCTTCAATCCTTCATGCAAATCCCTTCATAGTTATAAAAATAGACGCTCAATAGTCTAATGCTGAGAGGGAAGTTTCCACTATAGAAAGAAGAACCTAAATGATCATGAAACCTCTGATTCATCACTCGAGGACGGTATTATATAACAACCAAATGCTTTTCGGCATGCTTAAGCAAGCTCAAAAGGATTACATCCTGAGTGGTAGCCTACCGCTATGGAACTATGGTCCTTTGGAAGAGGTGTTGATGCCAGGTTTCAGGAATGACACACTGAAGTCGTGGGTGATGTTCAAGGATATTCTTCCACAATTCCACATTTCAAGAAATGAACATCCTACTGGGGAAACAAAAAAACACATCCATCTATGTCCTCAATCTGAAGACCTAGACGGTTGCGGGAAGTGATCCAGTTCTCAAGGAATCTCCCTCAATTTATGCATATACTTTTAGAGGAAGAAATAATGATGAGACGACGGGCTGGAAGGAGTGGGATTTCAGATCCGAGGGCATATTTACAAATGAATGGGCATGGGAGTACTGGGTACGTCAGACATGCAAGGAATTCGAGCTGGATCTGCAGGCCATTGGGATTTTTAATGCAGTTTGGACGTCTTAATTCCCCTTTTATCGACATTAGGGCTTGGTAGAAAAGTTGTTCAGTCACTGGTCACCTAATACCAACAATTTTCAACTCCATCACGGGGAGGTGTGAATCATTCTGTGGGATGTACATTCTGTTGTGGGAATCCCCTTTGGAGGGGAATCGGTATGATGAGTTCCTCCCAACAGAATATTTTTGGGGGGATAGGACCTGCACCCCAATCCAGTCATGTCACATACTGGAGCCGGTGAAAGAGAAACTCAGAATAAAATATATCCTAAATGACATACCCCATTTCGGGTGGTTTTGTCTCTTCCTGACCCAGGACACGGCTGGGTAGATTCTAGGCCGAGGGAAGAAATGCCCGAACATATCTCAGTGGGAAAAAGCAAGATCATATTAGAATATATTAGTGATTGGACTGTATAAATATTGGTAATTTGACATCAATGAAGGTCGAGACCTGAATGTGCGAAATGTGGGGTTCCTCGTTGCGTTCTTTAGTGGATGGTTGTTACCTATGAGGGACATAAGGATGGGAGTCTGATCTGGGACGCTTGTGATGGCCAGGATTATAGCGGCAAAGAACAAGGTTAACCGAGGGGAGCCAGTTTTGGCAAGGCTATACAGTATTATAGGGTGCATTTCATGGGGAAGTATGCCTAGGAGGATATACGGGAAATTACAGATCCTCCAAGGTTGTGGTGGAACCCACTGTGGTGGGTATGACTTCCCAAATTCCATCCACCCCTAGTAAGAGTACGCATCCATCCCTCTTGAACATCATTGGGATCCACCCATTGAGGCTCAGAGATGAAGGAGTCAAGCTCAAGATCGATAGTCACACTCACTTTGACTTCCACCTATTCCGAACCCTAGTCCCCCAAATGGTAGAAGATGGGCGGGGTCCACTGGATAAGAGGGAGTACCTATAGAGAATCTGGGGCGGTGTGTTGGTGGCCTAAATTGATGGAAAAATCTTTTGCGAACACTATGTGCTGACTAGGTTCACCAGGATGTCCGGGTGCATGCAATGGATTCCCGTGAAAGTATACATAAAGGTTCAGGAATAGCGGCATCCCTGCATTCTCCCCCAGCAGTGGATTTTGTTCACGATGGTAGGCCTGTGAGAAATAATCACTCCTTCCCCCACCGATGTCAAGGCCAAACTATCAATAGAGTATTCCGAACACTGGACGAGAACATAACCCAAGGCGATTCGTTGGAAACACGTTCGATAAATCAAGGAAACTAGTGCAGAGCTCAAAGAATATGAAGGTAGGCGAGGTGCCGTGGGGGAAGTGAGGCAGAGAACAGGTCAGGGAGATAGTGTCGCATGGGCTGGTACTTCATCGGCAGGAGCAGCGCAAACTGAGAATGTGCCTCTGCCCTCGGGGGAAGGGTGGTCTCGTGCATGGCCTCAGGGTCCAACTAGGGACCTCCCATGAATGTAACTCAGGTACCTAATGCTTCCATCCACCAAATATAGCATCCCTTCACTGTGGACTACTTGGAAAACGTTGTGACAGTCCATGTCTGCCGAAATGTTATGGAGGAGGTTGATGTGGATCAAGATCGATCTACCAGACATAGGGTGCATCCGAATATTGGATAGAGTAAACTTTCATCGTTGGTATGCATACCTGACATCCCTGGACATTTACGCATGCTAATATGGGAGATATGAAGAACCGTTCCTCCTGATGATAGTAATACTTAGCCATGAGTGTGACACAGAGAGGATACCATATGAGGATGAATGTTTAGAGGATGAAGAATAATATGAAGAAGAAGCATAATGATTCGAAGAAGTGGATCCAGTTGAGAGTCTTGTTGGTGAGGGGCCTTCAGAAGCTCCCACTCACCAGCAGAGTTCTCAGGAGAGTGGTGAAATCATTGTCTCCGATGCAGAACCGGCACAGCAGCTTGAGGTATGGTTTAAACCTTATACTAAACTTCATATTTTCATCGTCTCTATCCATCAATTGAGCCCAATCCTATTTTGGAACGCATTGGAGAGGTTCCCCATGAAGCCTTCCCCGCCAGGGGTGCGGATATTCCTATTGATACCAGGGAGAAACCAAGGGGTCCAGTCCTCATGACCAAGCATAGTGGGGCACTGATTTCATCTAGACTAGGTGATAATGAGCCAAAAAATGATCCCCCCCCGTGATACCCATTTTCGGATAGGATCCAACATCGGAAATCGAGTTGAAAAGCACCAAAGGCTCTCCCATGGAAAAGGCCCCCGCCATGACACATGCATTAGACACCGCTGCACTTGGCTTCTGTAAGTCCTTTCTCATTGGCTTTCCTTATTTTCTATAGAATTTAGCTAATCAAGTCACTGATTCCTGATGTAGTGATCACAAGGTTAGAGGCACAACAAACCATGAGTCCGGGACATCTGGAAGAGTGGAATGGGTAGCGACCGCGTCAGCCATTACAGAAGCAACCATTCTAGGAAGCCTTACTTCGGTACTCAGCAGGACGAAGATTGCAATGCGGGATAGTAATGCCACTGGGGTAGAACTCCAGCCCGATGATAGTGAAGACGCTGATGAGGTGGAGGTTCTTGAAGAGGACCTTCCTGCTGAACATCTCACTACTTTCCCTGACAATCGGCCTGTAGATCCTGAGGAGATAGATGATTCTGATTCAGAGGTAGCCGATGAGAGCCTTATGATGCAGCACAATGTGTGGAAGTGTATCAAGTTCTTTCTCAGTCAACCTTATATGGAATGGAAAAAATGAAAGGGATCATTCCACACCTAGATGCACTTCCTTTATGATGGAGGGGTTGATTCTCATTTTCACAATTTTACAGTCCGTGACTAGATGTCTGAGAAGCTGCGCAATATCAGCCAATGCTCCGATGATTCCTGATGATAGAAAGAGTCGGGGAGTACACAAGAGTTCTTGAAGGCAGAACAAGAGGTCTGAAACCTTGAAGATGAGATGAATGAATAAGAGGTATTCATTGCAAATGGTTCTGAGCTTGTGGAGAAATTGAGGTCCCATCTAGAGGATGCCCAAGAGAAGATTTTAGAAGTGGGTCACCAAATGATTAAACATCAAACTGAACCAAAAAAAGCATATTCGAGGTTAATTTCATTACGCTTTGTGGTCGTTGATGAATAGAGGGTTCTCAGGGGGCAGAAAGCAATCATGGAGGTCACAATCCAAAAGGTAGAGGTGCTGGAACGATCTATACAAGAAGCTTCCTTTTAAGGGCCTTGTTTTGGTTGAACTCATAAACTCATTTCTTCTAACTACCTATGGTTCTGAACTGCATGTATGGATAGATATATTTACTTTTTGGTTTGGTTTAATGCATTCAACCATAATCCTGAAATAAGTAGCAGTCGATTCCTAAGCTCACGGTGGTCGTACCCGATGTGAGAAATAATGGATGCTCATTCTATTACTTCATTTGAATGTAGGAGTTGTAACCATGATTTGGGCATATGAGAATTGAATACCCAATCCAGATTTTTGAGAATGAAAGGGAGAGCCCCGATTAGAGGACGAGGACCTCAGAACAATCGATGTATTATCTTCCCAATGTTCTCTAGTGTACGAGCGGGGTAACATCAGGGGTGTTTGAAAATAACCAAAACATAAGGGAGTGGAAATTTTGAATCACAATACCCCAGATTCAGAACACTATGGGGATGGAGTGACAACAATGGATAACTGTTGACCATCTTCGAAACACAGTATCCATATTGTATTAGCTTAAAATGGGGATGATGAACGAGGGTCAATTACTGACATGTTCGAAACATGGGGATTGACTCAGAATTTCATCCATTAGTCTTTCAGAATGTTGTCCCGGGATAGTAGGTGTGCCATATGCTAAGAATCTATATTTTTAGGGGGTACTTTTAGTCGTTATAGAGGAGTAGTGTCTGAATAAAAGTCACTCAAAGCATGGAAGGTGGAGTGGTGGTTTCTTTGAATGGAGTCCAGCACTCTTGAAATTATGCCACTGTGATTGAAACATGTTAGTTGGGTTTATTGATCTAATCACGGATCATTCCTAATTCTAAACAGGACCTCTCTGATGTGGAAGTTGACTCATCCCATGATTATCATGGGGCATTCTGAACTTATTCAGGGTAGTACTTCAGTTTAATTTCATGTGTCGAGGACATACGGACCTGTATAGTTTAACATCATATGGTAGGACAGGAAGATAAAGTGGAGATCCCAAAATGGGAGTACAAGATGTAGTATCTATACACACGATGTAAATGGGGACATAAAGATTCTTTAGCATACCACATATCCTTAGAGGAAGTGTGATTAGGTCTTGGGACCAAGGGAAAAAATTGGGCAGGGCCCAAGAAGGAGCACAGACTGGTAAGGAATAAAAGAGGCACATGGTGCGGTAACTGTATGGACTACCATTAATGAGGGTCGGGGGCCTAGGTTACCATGTTTTCCATAAGGTGTTGTTAGATCTAGGGACTGAAAACGAAGGTTAGGATGGAACCGAGGAAAAATGTCGGGGTGTTACTACGTATCTCAAGGTAATTAGAATCATAAAAAACATAGTTATATGGGGTGTCATGGTAATCAACCAATGCCAGGGATAAAATATCCGTGCGGGTCTGGCCTTCACACAAAAAGAAGAGGAATTTGATAGATCTTTTTTGTCCTTTATGGTGAATGGATGTGTTTTTTATGAAGAAATAGTCCTGGAATAGATGATCCAGGCATCGAAAAAATAATCAAGACAAATGAAGTCATTGAACTATGATATGGTGCATGAGTGATACCGAACATGATGCCCCTCGAGTGAGGATATTATGGCATAGTTCCATTTTTCGCCATGCCACCATGACAATAATTTCATAGTTTAGGGTCATGTGATGGGAACCAACATGAATTTTAACATCTGGAGACATAGACTTCGTAGAGACGAGGCAAATGTAGGAATGTTCCTAGTGCGTTAAATTATACTCGACATGAATGAGGATGAGGTGCACATCACATCGGGCTGAGGGGCCAGAAATGGTTTGTGGATATGGGAAAGAAGTGACAAGGTCTTAGTTGAGATGCACCTAAAGACGAGATGTCATGGTGTTCCTACATATCCTATTATGATGGGAATCAAGCCATACATAGTTCATAGAGGTGCCTTTTAACATCATATCGGACAACATATAGCTTAATGTCATGTGGGATAGGAAGTAAGGGGCTAACTCCAAGAAAAGTGGTGTACGTAGTGCGGAAAATGAAAACCTGGTTGAAATGAGGACATAATACCATACCACGCCACGTAGTCTCATATGAGTTAAATCCCTGAAGGTAGAATAGAAGAGATAAATTAGTGGAACTCGAGATGGAACCACACACAAGATGCATAAGAGTTCCTACCTGTCCCATGGTAACAGAAATCGAGCTATAAAGTGTTCTAAAAGAGATCTTAGTTTATGCTCTTAGAGCTCAGACCATAGAGGAGTGGAATCCTTTCAAGTAAATATACTCCCAAACCGATCCATAATACCACATGAGTCTAACTCGGTGTAGGAAATGAGGGAGGAAGTGGTTTTTTGCAATACCTAGAAATCATGCCAATGGAAAATCTGTCTGGAACTCCAAACGATGAATTTAACACATATTGTATCCACCTAACATGCAACTATGCACTAAGGGATAGTGCTAGGAGTGTCAAAATTCCATTTGGACGTGATGGGTTGGAAAATTATGTGAACCATGTATCCGACATTCAAGGCTTAAAGGGAATGGTGTGATGGTGGATGATAACTATTGACCATGTTCAAAACACAACATCCATATCATGTTAGGCTAAAATGGGGACAAATAAATAAGTGTCGACCACTGAATATATTCACAACACGAGACATGTATCAATTTATTTTCTGAAACCCTCAAAGACGTTATCCTGTAATGGTAAGAGATCCCTTAAGCCAAGCATCAATTCCATTTAGGGGTCCTCTCGGGTGTGGAAAATTATGGAATTCCAAATGAAGGGGAAAACTAAGCTTGAAAATTGGGCAAAAGCATGTCCATGTATAATTTGACACTCCGGTCACTAAACCAAAGTACTCTTGGGCACATTGGTGAACCACCGTAGAGGATCGAGGGGCTCAACATGAGAGCAACCAATTTGAAAATATGAGTATGGAACAAAGAGATGGAGAACTTTCAGGAGAAAGAGTTACATTGAGTGGTTGTTACAAACCTGATGTCAATGAGGAGATAATCCCATACGACACCATATATCCCTCTCATGGATGAATATAGGCCAAGGGGCCTAGATAATAGAAAGATATCTAAGAGATGGGGTTGGGCCAATAGATAAAATGTCTTGGAATTTCTACGTATCCCATGAGGGTGGGAATCAATCCACACATAGTTCTGGAGAATGTCGTCCAGTTTAACGTCCTGTGGTTAGGATGAAGACATGTGCAAGGTATCTCAACAATGGATGTGTATGTCATGGCTAGTAACCTGATGTGAATGAGGAAATGATATCACACCACACCGTACTATCCTAAGTGAGTCCATGGTCCAGGGGCCCGGAATGGCTGAGGTGCCTAAGGATGGGTCGTGGACAGAATTTCATGTCCATCTTACAGTTTAACATATTGTAGTGAGGAAGGAAGTACGTAGTGGTAATGAACCTTATCTAGGAATGTGTACGACACATTGAGCAACCCGACGTGAATGGGGACACAATCCCACACAACACCGTACAACCAAAAGTGAGAATTTTGGTGAGGGTCCGAAAATGCCAAGGGGCCTGATGTTGGACCTCATACAGAATGTCCTAGACAATTTTTAGTTTAACATCTTTCAGTGGGGATAAATTTGATATTTTTTTAGGTTCATAGAACTCATAATGTATATTCCTAGTTTAGTGTCATATTTTTGGGACATAGATGGTTAATCATCTTGCCTATGGATGGCCACAAAATGGAAACGAAGATAGAGGACCACTGTTGACTAGGATCGCAATACAGTATCCACCCTTGTGTGACCAGGAGGGGGGAAAACAATTGAGAATCAACTATAGACCATATTATCAACATAGGACTTGTATCAATTTACCACCCACAATCATCAAGGACTTCATCCTATAATGGTAGGAGGGACCTTAGGCCTAGCATCCAAGCCATCCATGGGTCCTTTTGGATATAGAGGGTGATGAAAGCCCAAATGATGGGACTTGCGAAGAATGGTTGGGGTTTTACTTGCAAGAGGGACTATAAATGAAGGGATGGATGCCTCAAGGGGATATGTGTAGCATGGAGAAATATCCAGATGTAAATGAGGATGTGAGTCCATAGCCTACAACACAATCCAAAATAAGAACTCGGGATAGGGGGTCGAAGGGGTCGAAGGACCTGAGGTTGGGCACCCTGACTAAATGTAGCCAAATGGCCTCTCATGCAGACATTGCCTCATCATAGCTCCTAAGACCACATTATCAATGCACGGTGTGGGAAACAAGGAGTAGAATAAGGCTCTCCATATCTCGTAAGGGTCAAACAGATGGAATCACCCGAGGGAGACAATGTCTTGAAGATATATTGGGGAATAACAAGCCACTACATTCAATATTTGGGACCTATGGGAGTGGCAGTAATGACAATGGATAGATGTTGACCATGTTTGAAACATAGCGTCCATATCGTGTGACCTGGAATGGGAACAAAAAATGTGGATCGCCAGCTTCCCATATTCACAACGTAGCGCATATGTCAATTTTTTTCGAAATACTCAACAACGTTGTCCTGTAATGGTAGGAGAGCCATTAGGCTGAGAATCCATGCAATTCATGGGCCCTTTTGGACATGAAAGATGATGTAGTCCCAAACAGGGAGCGTGAGTGAAGCATTAGTGTGCATGTGCATTTCAACGTCAAGAAGGAAGGTTAAAAAGGTGAAAGTCTCTGGGAAGTTGAAAGCATCACGGGGATATGATGAAATTGACATGAATTGAGGAAAAATCATGCACCACACCATATATCTTGACCCGAGGGGAGATTTTGGAGTTTGGAGCTGGTCCGACAGACAAAATATCTGGGCATTCCTACATATCCCATGAGGATGGGAATCAAGCCATAAATAGTTATTGAAGGCTATGTAGTTTAACGTCATGCAGTGATGATGTGGGAGTATTAGAAGAATGGGGATGGGGAACGTGGTGTGACTATTGTAATACCGACATGAGTGTGACTAAAGAAGCCTACACTATACCATGCAAGGACCATGAGAGGGAACTATACCCAGGGGGGATTGTCGAAGAGAAGAGTCTGGGGGCTGGACTCAGGTCTGAGATTCTGAGCATTCCTACAAATCCCATAACTATGGGAATCAAGCCTTAAATAGTTCTAAGGGGTCATACAGTTTAACATCTTTTGGAACGATAACCATTTTAACATAGTGTTGGACGATGAACAGTTTAACGTCGTGCGGGATGAATCAGTTTAGGGTCATGTAGGTCCTGGCAGTTTAGGGTCATGTAGGACCAGCTGGCTTAGAAAAAGTATTTCTTGAGAAATTTGGCATTGGTGGGAGGATTTATATGCTCACCATCCATGGTCACCAGTGAGTATGCACTATTGGGGAAATCCTTGTGAACTATGTAAGGGCCATCCCATATGGGCTACAACATGGGTGGTTTCCTTCCAGGAATCATTGGTGTTCAGAGGGCCAATACCAAGTCACCCTGCAAAAAAGAGTGGAGATGATCTTTCTTTTTGAAATCTCTATCCATCTCATTCTGGTGTCTTTCCAAGTAGTGCAGGGCAGGAACTCTTTTTTCGTCGAGCGCTTCCAGCTCTACCAGGTTGATTTCAGCTGGCTTATATGGCTCTTAGTAGTCATATACCATTGTGTGTAATGAAGGAAACTGAACCATTATGATTATGATGGCTTCTTTTCTATATACCAGTGCATATGGGGTCACCTGGTTGGAATTACGAGTCGTCGTCCGATAAGCCCAGAAGGAGTTGTGGATCTTTTCTTCCCAACTCTTCCTATTCTAACCCACCATTTTTTGCAGAATATTAGATAGGGTTTTGTTTAATGCATCGATTTGTCTATTTTCATGTGCATGATAGTGGGAGGTGTGGTTAGAATGGATGTTGTACTTGGCGTAAAATTTCTTCAGCTTAGATACTCGGAATATGTTTTCGTTATCGGTGTGTACAGCATGATGGACTCAAAATTAGTAGATGATATTGGAGCTCAATAAGTCAATGATGGAATAGGCCTTGACCCCCTTGAGTGGAACAGCCTCTGCCCACTTGGAGAAGAAATCTGTATCCATTAGGATGAACCTGCACTGGCGAGATGTCACCGGTGGATATGGTCCCACGACATCGATTCCCCACACTGCAAATATCCAAGAGTACATGGTGGAGTGGAGAGGATTTGGTGGTCGATGCATGAAATTATCATTAATTTCGAACAAATGGAATCTCATTGGAGAACTCGTGTAGTTGATGTACCTGATTTGTGTATACATTTTCATATACTCTATTGAAAAATAAGAACAAATTTTCAGTAATTACCTACTTCTTAGTGAACAAATACTTTGATTTTGGTGATCATGATCATTTCCAGAAGATTTATGGCCAAATGCACAAAATAGAGGAGAAACGAGCAAAAATTTCCAACTACACAACGTGTACTTATATACATGATGTGTACATTCAAGATCAGACACGGGTTGACTAGAAAAAATACTTTCCCAAGTAACCAGAAGGTGTTACACGTTGTGTTCACAATATACACGCTGTTTAAGAAATTCTATAAGATGAGAAGAGTCTACACACCCATGTGGTCGGTTGAAGGAGATGCACCATGTGCCATTTCTACACACCATGTATGCATTTCTAGAAGTGGTTAGTTGACGAATTATGAGACACATGCTATGTATAGCGGGGCTAAACACTGTGTACATTCACCTACCAGGCGGTGCCATGTTCCATGTCAAAGACTGCATCTTAGGTAGCCTACCAATGGAAAAAATAAAGGCAAAAGAGCATTGAGAAAAGTACATGGAATGTACTTTTTCAACACACTGTGTACTTATTTTTTCTATTAAAGGAGCCCTTGGCATCTTGCCTAAAAGGGTTGTGTGGTGAGAAATTAAAGAGGAAAGGTTGAAGGCTTTAAGGATTAACGATCTATCATCGTACTACAACCGTTATTCCGTCTGCTGAATAATCATTCCTTTCTCAAAGTTCCAAGAATTATTTAATCAGGTATCAATAGTTTTGTGTTTACCATTTTCAATATGTGTTACTAAACACCCAGTGTGTCGGGGTTGTGGAAGCTGATGAGTTGTAATTTGAATTATGTTTCTCTGAATGTGTATTTTAATAATATCTTCTTATTCTTCTAAAATCACTTCATATTGTCACTGGAAATTCTGTACTGGAACAAGGGCATAATTTTCAAGGATTCAAAATAATAACAATAAAAAATAACTCCATGACCATTGGAAGTATTAGTCAGCTCAAAATGGACTATGAAAAATAATGATCTGTTAAAAACTTACTACCAGACCAAGGAGTTAGTTTTTTAACCAATAAATATATATTTTACGAGACCAAGGAAACATTATTACAAATAAAACCCATAGAGTTGGGTTATCATGAACAATAAAACCTCATAAGAAATTTGATTTAATATTCAACTTATTATTAATCCATAACCCCAATGCATTTATATCTTTATTTGCATCAAAATCAGATTTCCCCATATTCAATTTCATTCCAGAAATTAATTTGTTAAATGATGCTTAAAAACCAATGGTTCTTTTTGTACCCAAAAAACCCACAAAAAATGAATCTAAATTCAGAAAACTACACTTAAAACAAAAATAAAAATTGATTTAAGAATGATAAAATAACCTCTTAGTTCCTTATGAATCGACCCCTTACTGGTGACATACATGTTATGGTAAAAATAAATTGGGACACCTAAAACTTACCATCAGTGAAACAACTCGCCAAATTTTTGATCCCTTACCAAGGAACGAATAGAGTTAATTTTATTCTTGTTTTAATTAAATTGTTATTAAATTTGAGTGAAAATAAAAATCTGAAATTCACAAAAATCTATTTTTTAATCATATTTATTTTTAACTTTATTTTTCCTCATTTATGATTGGTGTTTGGTTTTGTTTTGTGCATGTCTTTAAGTGTTTGAGCGGCCACATTATGTGTTTCAAGAACACCGAGTCATCAGGGATTTTCCCAACTGACCCGGAGATCGAACATACATTTTTGAGGTGACAATGAGCCCTCATGGATGAGCACAACCAAACCACTCCATTGGTGCATAATGAGGAGGGAAATATAGTTTTTGTCCAAGTAGTTAGATAGTAGTTAGGACTTGATGACAATACGAACCAGCAAGTTCTACTTGCTCTCGGATATGGCCCACAACATCTCCTACAATTCCAACTATAGTGGATGCCATATTTCAACCAAGGTCAAGGGCCATACTACGCCCCTCAAGACCAACAATTCCTACCAGTTCCCCTTCCTCAACAGCCACCTCCATGTTGTACAATCATGTAGTATAGTAGGCCATCAATCCACGGAGCTGATATGGGAATCATTCGACTGCCAGTTCAAGACCAACATTTCGAGATCAATCATGCTATCATGCAACTGATCCAGAACACTATTCAACTCGGTGGCCAGCCCCGTGACTATCCTAATGTCCATATCTCCAATTTTCTAGAGGTCTGTGACATGTTCTACTACCACGGAGTTTCCACCGACTCCATCTATCTTCGCCTCTTCCCCTTCTCTCTAAGGGATAAGGAGAAATATTTGATTAATGGATTTCCAAAATGATCTATCCTCACATGGGGGGAGCTAGCCTAGGAATTCCAATACAAATAATTACCATCTCCAATGATGGTGACACTGCGGAATGAGATCCACAACTTCCAGCAGCATGATGGGGAATCATTTTACGAATCCTCAGAGCACTTCAAGGATATTTTGCGCATGTTCCCACACCATAGACTTCCACTTTGGATACAAGTCCAAACCTTCTACGGAGGGTTGAAATCTAATACAATGTCTATGGTGGATGTTGTTTCTAGATGTACGGTGATGAGGAAGTCCCTTGAAGAACTATTTGAACTACTGGAAGATATGTCTGCCTACAGCTTCCAATGGCATTCCGAATGGGGAACACAGAAACAAGGTATGACTAATACAAATGCAACTACCATGCTAGCTACCCAGTTGGACACTGTGTCTAAGAAGATCAACACGCTCAATCTAAAGGGCACATCCCATGTACATGCGGAGAACCATCTGGCATGTAGTGAATGTGGTGATAATCACATAATGGGAGAATTCTCGAGTTCTGATGTAGGCCCATCGACAAGAAAGGTATGTTATGTTGAAAAAAACTGAGGGCCCAACCAGTACCAGTATTACCATAACCCGGCATGGCATGATCAGCAAAACACAAGATGGGGCCAACAACAGCAAAATCTTCCACCCCAGCGACCGCTCGACTACAACCAGCCTACCTATCAGAATTAGTACCAGAGGCATCAATAGCCCCAACATGGCTCTTATCAGTAGCAAGGGTATCAGAACCCTCTCCCACAACATCTACGGCAACCACCACCTCCACCAGCTCAACAACCTCCGCAGTAGGAGAAGACCTCATGGTTAGAGGATCTTATGACCAAATTCATATCTACTGCTAAGAACAGGTTACAGATTTAGGAGGCGTCAATTCAAGGCCCGGAGAACCAAATTGGCCAGTTGGAGAACCAACTCTCAGGAAGGCGACTCGGTACTCTACCGAGAAATATAGATAAAAACACGATGGCGGAAGCTCATCCTGTCATACTCTAGAGTGGAAAAGAGCTCCAATAGAACCAACCAGTATAGCCAGGTGCATCCACACCCCCCGAAGAAGGTACCAATATCATCCCCTCATCATCCAAAATTCCATAGAAGGAGGCTTTGAAGAATAAAGGGAAGGAGGTTTTAAAACCTTTTGTACATGCCTTACCCTTCCTAGAGTGATTGAAATAGAGAATGATGGACCACCACTTCGGAAAATTCATGGATATGTTCAAGAAGATGCACATAAATATCCCATTTTCGAAGGCCCTGATGTAGATGCCTACTTATGACAAATTCATGAAGGACAAACTCTCCAATAGAAGAAAGATGGAGGATCTGGGCACCATTTCCATAACCAAGAACTATTCTGCAGTCGTCCAACACCCAATTCCTTCCAAACTCCATGATCGAGGTAGTTTCACGATTCATTATACCATTGGACCATGTGAGTTTGGGATGTCCCTACGTGACTTAGGGGCCAGGGTGAACCTTATTCTTCTTGTAGTTTTCAAGAAACTAGGGAACAATATGTTGAAGCCTACCTAAGCATCCCATCAACTCATTGCTCAATCCATCAAACATCCGAAGAGACTATGGGAAGATGTGATCATCAAGGTATGTAGTCTGATCCTTCCTATAGATTTCATTATCCTTGATATGGAAGACGACCAAGAGGCACCTATAATTTTGGGAATTCTTTTATTGGAAACTAGGAAGGCAGTCATAGATGTACACCAAGGGGATTTGATTTTCTGTGTAGGAGATGAGAGAGTCTCCTACAATGTTTTCAATGTTGTCAAGCATGAATCACTACCCGATCATGAGGGATGTTATGCGATAACTACAGTTGATGATCACTTAGTGGATGACCTGTTATGTTATCTTATTTATGATAACATAATCATTACAAGAATTCATGTTAAAGAAGGGCCAAAGATCCTACTATTTTTAGAAAGCCAGGGTGGCTCCTATTAGGACCATTATCCACCATATATCTCAGGTAAATGAGGTAAGTAGGTCGAGCCAATGACCTAAAACAATGGTTCTACTTGGGAGGCACCCAAGAGGATACACGTCATGTACCACATATATACATGGCCTGTAATTTTCTTTTTCATTTATTTTCTAACTATTATAAATATATCGTTTAACTATAAATATACAGGGATGATACCACTGTCATTGGTAAGGTCACTGGAGTTTATCTGAGCCATCACCAATTCAAATCCTACCAATCTACTTTCGGTACGGGTTCCTCCTTTTTATATTTCCTTACATGGAGTGTGTAGTAAATTTCATATATATATATATATATATATATATATATTAGCTTATAAGAAAACCCATGATGGATATGGATCAGTTTTCCAAGATTGTAACCCAGTTCCAAAAGACCCAAGTTTGAATCCTGACAACCGCCCCATTTCCATCATTTAGCCTTTTAATAAATGAAATGACGTGTCATTTGATATATGTCGTGTGTGCCATGTTTTCATTAATAAATTAAAAACCATTCCAAATAACGTAAGCCATGAGGATGTAGTTGGAAGATTGGAAAAATCTCATCCCTAAATCCAAAAGACACAGGTTCTAACTCGGATAATCTTCCTGCTTCATCCCCTTCATGTACAATTAAAAACCACACACCATGAATTTATTAATTCCCATGTAGTATAGGCCGTATAAATTAACTATATATAAATAATAAATAGGGGAAGCAGTACAACCTTCGCTGCAGTGGTTAAGGGCTTTCATTTGGGATGACAGATTGCCAGTTCGAACCTCACCCCAAGCACCGGACCAAAGGTTGTACTTCTCTTTTTCCAATTTTTAAATACACGTTGTGTATTTTCCCACTACATTACGTGTATAGGTTTATTTTTAAATAATATATATATAAATATCCATTTTTTTATTTTTAAGTTATGAATATTAGTTATTATATAGTTTATTATAATAATTATATATATATATATATTTTTTAAAAAAATAAAAAAAATTGAGATGCACAGTGTGGAGCCCAAATATACACGTCGTGTACCTCGGCTATATAAGTGGCACCCACCTAGCTACACACTATGTTGCACATCACTTCCCCTCTTCCTGTTTCTTCTCCCAAATGCCACCCGACCTCCCGACTTCCAGATCCGTCGATTTTGTTCGTTTTGGGTTCTGATTTCCCTTGCATTGCTATCATTGGTCAAGGTACGTACTTCTACACTCAATATTTCATGTTATTAAAAGTGTTTAGGGTGTTTTAGGATCTGGCGATTGTTCAGCTTTCACAATACACATCCATGAAATGAAGAACACACGACATGTACTTTTATACACAACCACACACAGAATGCTTTGAAATTTGAATATACACGGTGTGTATTTTCAGTACACACTATGTACCAGCTCCCATCGTGCCCGAGTTCTGATGCACACGGCCTCACACACCATTTTCATGTACACTAAATGTGTGTTAGGTACACGACATGTATGTCATTTCTTTTGGCCCCTCTGAGTTTATCACTTAACACGGCCCTACACCCCATGTTCCTATACATGGCATGTGTGTTCGGTACAAATCTTGTACACCATTTCTTTCGATTGTCCTATGTCTATCCCTCCACACGTCCATGTTCCTATTCTCATTTTCACATCGTGTCAGAACCGTACATGGCATGTCCTGTGAGATTAGAATTGTTAACAAGCGTGGTCGTGTCTCCACTCAAAACATGGCCTCGCACCCCATGTTCCTATACATGGCGTGTGTGTTTGGTACACGCCGTGTACACAATTTCTATCAACCAGCCCATGTCTAGTCCTCCACATGGCCATGTTACACTTCTCATTTCAATGCCATGTCGGAACCGTACACGGCGTGTCCTGTGAGATTAGAACTGTTAAAAAACATGGTCATGTCTCCACTCATACATGAAAATGTCTACATTGCATGGACACGACGTGTATACTAGGTGCACGCCGTGTACCATTCACTGGTCTATATTCTGCTCCATCAGCATTTTTATCTAGAGAACACAAGATGCGTTACAAATTTCACTACATGTCGTGTACTTTGGCGGTACACTCCATGCACATTTAATTTTTAGTTTTCTCACATTTTCATTGTTTTTTTTCATTTCGTTTTCTTTTGTCTGATTTTTCATTCTCTTAGAAGTTATGGTAGACCGATATCCTTCCCGTGGGAAGCATCCCGTGTCCGCTAATGAGTGCGAGAGGCCCATTTATCAACAGATTCGACTCTGGCATGCGACAAAGCCCGATCCAGCCGCTACGGCATATGAGTTCCCTCTATTGGTCATCCTTCCACCACCCACTTCCTCAATAGAGGATGGTTTTTGTAGCGCTACGACTCCACCACTCCATACAAATCTTACTATCACTAGCATTTATTCTCCAACAGCTTCCACACTTCATGTTCCTCCTTCGATTGCTTCTTGCCCCACATCGACCGATTTATCCAGCAGGCCTCTGTCTACTTCAGTGGATCCACCCCCAGAGCCAGCTCCTACTACTGCACCTCCACCTGGCCCGGGTTTGCAGGTGTTCCCTACCCCTACATGGTGTTCCCAGTCACTGATCTAGCACAATATAGGGTTCGACACTTCTCTCACCATCTGATTCCATGGAGTGGCCGCTACCTCAACAGCAGTGTTCCTCAACAGCTAGGCATATGGGGAGAGTTAGACTATCTCCTTTGACACACTCCACTACTCGCTATTTTCCAGGTCAACAGTCTTATATTACGAAATTTATTTTTGGAGTTCACTACCTTGTTCAAGTTCGGCGGAGCTGAGTACCGGGAGAGACCTGGTGATCTGGTACCCGTTGTTCGGTTCCAGCTGGGCGTCTGACACTTTTCCCTCACCATGACAGTGTTCGACCAAGGCTGCAGTTTATACCCCCATCCTATCACACCAACCCCAGTTTCTACCCTGACCAGGCCCGAGCACTTTGAGCTCATGGCTATGTGGTGTGAGATTGTTGGTCCTGACCACCACTACACCCCTACCCTACAAAAGAGTACCCTCACACCAACCCCGTCCTTTGTTTCACCCACCGATGGGTTATCACCCTTATTTTCCCCTTCAATGAGGATATGGGGGTCATGACCAGTCATGACATGGATCTCCATACCTGTGTCATCTGGCAGGATTACTCGGACCTCCCTTTCCTAGTCGCCTCCTACTTCCATGATATGTTTACCGGCCGTCAGGGTAACCTGAACGATGGGTTTTATGCAACTCACCTTTCCCACCATCTCAGAGTCTATGAGACCTATCTACATCCTTACTTGTATGGTTCCCCTAGTGGATGGAATATCTCATTCTTATTCACATGGGATTGGTCCGGAAGTAGGGGTACCAACGTCCTAGCCCAGGCTCCAGCCTGCCCACCTGCTGACCCTCCTGCCCTACCCGCCGATGTACCTCCTCCTCCTTCCCCACCCCCACCAGCTTCCCCACCACACCCCCATCTACTGACCCCAACTCTTCTAGAAATCCTTCTTCTATACCACCAACTAACACCCTTCCCCCTCACCCTCAGTCAGTCTCACCATTTCACTCTACCTTGATATGATGGAGAAGCATTTGGTTCGTATAACCAACCACCAGGACCTCTTGGAGTAGTTTTTGGGGATTATTCTTTATAATCATGGTATTAAACTACCCCCAGCATCTGCCTATGCCTTGGTTCTTGGGACTTCTTCTGCGGATCCCCTTCCCTTTATGACGCTGGCCACAGATTCCATTCTACTATCCACTATGGGCCTGGAAGCTGCTTCTATTGATGCCACCACTGCTACCAGTGCAGGGGTAGATGCCTAGCATCCATCACTGGGTCCAGCACATGCGGCTCCTACTTCTTCGGCTTCCCTTCCTAGTGAGTATTCTGAGCCTCCAGTATCCAAGGCTCCGGATCCATCTCCACCAGCTAGTTCTGTACAGGATGTTGCCTCTTCTGATGCAACCCCCTGACTGGTTTTAGGACACAATCATTTCATTATATATATATATATATATATATATTTGTGATATCTTGTGCCTGTGTCTATTATGTATACATGAAGTGTTCTTTTTCTTCCCCCCTCACAGGTACTCTGGCACGTTTTGGGCTGCACTTTTACACCACATTCTGCTTTTCGACACCAACACATGAGGGGAGTATTCTTTCACTTTCCATTATTAGTTTACTTCATTCCTTACCTCCCCTTGGTCTGGTCCACTATTTTTCTCCACCATTCCTTCTACCTATTTTTGGGCACTTTCTAGACCACGTTTGGTTTTAAGTATGGGGGGAATCTCTTGACACCTTTCGTTTTAACCCTTTTCAGATTCTAAAAGACATTATTATTATAAGATATATTTTTATATGTGAGGAAATTTTTTGTTAATCATATTTTAAATAATAATCTAAATGTGGGAAATTTTGAAAAACAATTGCATGCTTGTTTTGGTTCTTAAGTATTTTAAAATGGTTGCTGATATAATATAATTGCAACTTGTAATCCTTGGATAGATACATCAATTAGACTAATCAGTTATTTGGAATTCATGACCTGATTGTCTCTTTATTTGTTTTTCCCACTCCTAAGAGGCATTTTAAACCCTTTGTCATATTTTTTCTAATACCATTTTTCTTGAGATATTCTTAGAATATACATCACTACCATAATTTTCATGTTTTCTTTTCAAAACATGTGGATTTAATTAGTTACATTAAAATTATTTAGGCATTATATTGTTTAAACCTCTTTATCTTGAGACCTACCCTACATTTTAACTTCTTGAAGCCCTTTGAGACCATGAGTATCCTTTATCGGAGGCCATAATACAAGCCTATTTCCTTTCCTACTATAATTCTTTTATGATATTTTATGATTATTCATTTGAGCTCAAAATAAGGCATTGGAGACTCATGGCATAATTTTGTGAATTGTCACAAAATTAAGTATGAGGGAGATCCTTTTGATCATCTTGGGAAAAGGGGTTCCAAACCATTATTCGTGGACATTCGGAGAGGGCCCATTTGGCTGAAAAAAATGTACAGACAAAGGGACCTTATACTCACATGTAAGATTGTGAACCCTACCTACTCAACCAAGGGAATGGTGGTGATGAGATTTTATGATAACGATTATGGAGGACGTTTTTACAATGAGATTATTTTTTGAATATCATGAAATATTATTTAAAGAATTTAGCCTCCTCTTTCAAGCCTCAAGGGTTATTTTCACATCTTTACCTACCAACCTTTAACCACAGAGAATCTGATCCTTATTTAAAAAGCCCTCATGATTTTTGTAAATCCAATTTTTTAAACTGGAGAACTAGATTTCTTGAAAACCTATGGATAGAGTGGAAATACTTTTGAATGAGAATAAATTTAATTAAAATTATCTTGAGTGTTGGGTATTTTATTGGTGAGGTAAATCATCAAGTGGATTTCTTATTTTTGAAAGGTTGACAGATGTGTTAAAAGAGGATGAAAGTAGTTAATTGAATTATATACGAGGCATGATTAGAATATATCTTGAATTGAAACTGTTTTGTATTATTTTCTAAATTTTCTTCTGTAACTTATTATTTACATTCATGATTAACTGAATTCCTTCCATATAATATAGACTCTTTTAATTATATTTTGAGATTTCATTGAGGAAAAACAAAAGACTATTTATGAGGGACTTTGATGAACATGATTTTTGTATACATTTTCATATACTATATTGAAAAATAAGAACATGAATTCAGCAATTACCTACTTCTTAGTGAACAAATACGTTGGTTTTGGTGATATCATTCATTTTTAGAAGATTTATATCCAAATGAAAAAAATGGAAGAGAAATGAGCCAAAATTTCTCAACTACATGGAATGTACTTATATGCACGACGTGTACATTCAAGTTCAGATAGGGGTTTACCTTGAAAAATACATTCCCATGTAACCAGAAGGCGGTACACATTGTGTTCACAATATACATGATGTTTATGACATTCTAGAAGCCGAGAAGATTCTACATGCCCATGTGGCCAGCTGAAGGAGACACGCCATGTGCCATTTCTACACTCCAAGTATGAAATTAGAGAAGTGGTTGGTTGCCGAATTTTGAGACTACACGCCATGTATAGCGGTGCTACACACAGTGTACATTCACCTACCAGGCGGCGCTAGGTTCCAAGTAAAAGACGGAGTGTTAGGCCACCTACCAGTGGAAAAAACCGAGGCTAAAGCACATTGACAAAAGTACAGGGTGTGTAATTTTTCCACATGTCATGTACATATTTTTTCTATAAAAGGAGGTTTTGGACTCTATACTAAAAGGGTGGTGTGGAGAGAAATTATAGACGAAAGATTGAAGGCTCGACGGATTATCGCACTGCTGCTGTACTACCTCCATTCATCCGTATACCAAATAATCTTTCCTTTTTCAATGTTCCAAGAATGATTTCATCAGGTATCCATATTTTAATTTTTATCATTTTCAATATGTGTAACTAAACAAACAGTGTGTTGGGGTTGTGGAAGCAGCTGAGTTCTAATTTTAATTAAGTTGATCGGAATGTGTTTATTTTATTAATATCTTCTTATTATTCTTAAATCACATCATATTATCACTAGAAATTCTATACAGGAACAAGGGAAAAGTTTTAAGGGATTCAAAAGAATAATAATAACAAATAAATCCATGACCATTGGAAGTATCTGTCGGCTCAAAATAGACTAAGACAAATAAAGATCCGTTAAACACTAACTACCGGACCAAGGAGTTAGTTTCTTCAGCTCTAAATATAAAGTTCACTGGACCAAGGAAACATTAGTACAAAATAAACCCAGAGAGGCAGGTTATCATGAACAACACAACCTCATAAGTAGTTTTATTTAATAATCAACTTATCACAAATCCATAACCCCAACCCATTTTTATCTTTATATGCATCAAAATCAGATTTTCCTGTATTCCACTTCAATCAAGAAATTAATTTGTTAAAATATTCTTAAAAACCAATTGGCCTTTTTGTACCCAAACAACCAACAAATATTGACTCTAAATTCAGAAAAATTCACCTAAAACAAAAATACAAAATGAGTTAAGCAAGATAAAATAACCTCTTAGTTCTCGGTGGATGAACCCCTTTCGGGTGCTATACATGTTAGGGTAAATATAATTTGGGACACTGAAAACATACCTTTGGTGAAATGACTTGCCAGTAGTCATGGATTATGGAGGGCTAGATGTACCCCAATCTATGGATCCGGTGAGATAACTTTGGGCCGGTCTGAGGGCCCCACAAGAACCGGCATGAACCTATTGCATGACCTGAAAAATCTTTACACCATGAATGAAATGGAGAACCCAATAAAATCTTCACTTGTAGAGGATCTTCTCATGGACAAGGCCTTCCTGGAGGGTAATCTACAATGTGAGACATCCGATTCACTCGTGGTCAGCCCAATTAGCCGAGAGGTAACCATTTTTGAGATACTCGACAAAGGGGGCTCTCTAGTTGGGATTCACTTCAACCACTTCTTCTGGGGGTCCTGATGTGGAGTCTCCAATAGTGAGATGGCTCACCAACAGGCCATTGTCATCATATGGGTTAATGGGAATAATGAATCTCCAATGCACCATGTGGATAATCAAATCATCCCACTCGGGTTCTACAACTGATGAAGCCAGGTCGGCCAGGGCGTCAGCTCGACATTTCTGAGATCTAGGGACATGAGTGACTTCCGGACGAGATGGGAACTGGGCTATTACCTGGGGAGTGTGCTGCAACAATGGTACAAGGTATGTATTTCTAACGAAGTAGTCACCGTTGATCGTCTTAATGACTATTTCAGAATCCCCTTTCACTTGTAAATGGGGCACATGAATCCTGAGGGCGAGATCATGTCCAGTGATGAGAGCCTGATACTATGCCTCATTATTGGTGAATCCTTCTGAAAATAAGAATTATTAAGGAAGAATGGATTGTACTGGGGTAATAAAGTTGATACCCATGCCCACTCTGTTGAGTATGGGATCATTGAGCCTCTTGTCAGTGTGACTTTGGGAAGAACCATCAAAGTGCATCTTCCATCGTGGCATGGCTTGGTCTACCGAGAGGATCACCTCGTCGGGGAGATCAGGATCCAAGGATAGGCCAGCATGAGTTGGATGTCAAGCAATGAATTATTCCAATGCTGGCCCTATAATAGACTTCAGAGAGACAAAACTGGTATCCAACTACTAGAGAATCACTTCCCACCAAGCTAAAGGGCCTATCAACATGGGCGGTTCATGATATACTTTTCTGGGTCTACTTGAAACACCTGTTGTACCATGTGGTGATGCAAGTAATGTCCCAATTTCTATATTGTGAATTCCAGTGCAAGGAATCTATTTTAGATGGGTGAGTATCATGTCTATGTATCGAGGATCATATGACTGAGGTAGTAGAGGTTTTTCTTCATCCCCTCATTGTTGTGTTGGGAGAGAAGGGAGCCAAGAGATTATCCTAGGGTGGTCACATAATGGATTAATGGATTTCTAGAGATGGGTGGAATTAATAATAGAGGCTGGATTAGTTACTGCTTGATTTCCTCGAACACGGTCTGGTACTCTTCATCCCACTCATAGGTTGTGCCTTTCTTCATGAGCCTAGAAAATGGATAACACTTGTCGGGCTGATTCGAAATGAATCGGAGTATGTAGGTTAAGTGGCCTTGGAATCCCTGAAGATCCTGAATGTTTCCCGGGGGAGACATTTGGTTGATTCCCTTGATCTTATCAAGGTAAATCTCAAAACCCTAGTATCTAACAACAAAGCCGTGAAACTTACCAAAGGTGACCCCAAAGACATATTTCAATGGGTTAATCTTCAGGGGTTGAGAATAAAGGAATCCGAACACTTTCTCAAGGTCCTTGAGATGGTCCTAGCACTGGTGAGATTTGACCAACAGATCCTTCATGTAGCATTCAACCAATGTTCTGAGGATTGGATTTAATATTTGATGCATAGACCGCTGACAGTTGGTACCTAAATTCTTTTGTCCGAAGGGCATGACTTGGTAATAGAAAGTACCATGTGGCACCCTAATGGTTTTGTACTCCATGCACTCAGGGGTCACTAAGTCTTACCGCTGTATGGGGTCATAACGACTTATCACTGGATGGATTTTAACCTCATGGAGGCTTCCTATGTACCTTGCCTTAGAAAGGATCAGTGTATATGATGTTCCGGAAGGCTTTGACGAACCGACGTGAAGGTGGTCGGAGTAAACAATAGGTGGTGGGCTTGAACCTTAAGGAGGATTCCTACATACCTTGCCTTGGAAAGGATCAAAGACCAGATAATTTATACATGGGGCATTTGGTGCTTCTTCTCCGAGGAAACCCAAGGTTTTGGGGAACCGATGTGGATAGAGATGGGACCATTGTGTGTTGGTCTTGATCCTCAGAGAGGCTTCCTATGTACCTTGCCTTGGCAAGGATCATAATCCACGTAGTTCTGGTGGGGTTTGGTGGACCGACATAATGATTTTCGGGACCAATGGATGATATTCTTGACCCTCAGGGAGGATTCTTACATACCTTTCCATCTCAAGGTTCAAAGACCTTGTAGTCCAGGTGGGGTTGGAAAATCGACGTGAAGATGGTCGGAACAACAAATGGGTGGTGGGATTGAACATTATAGAGGAATTCTACATATCATGCCCTCAAAAGGATAAATAAACTCATAGTTCAGGAAGGGTGTGTGGGACTTACACTCTAGGATTCCCAGAGAGGGTAAAATGGTCATTTCTTACTCTAATTCGACATGATTCATGCTCAGTGTGAGAAATAATAAGTAGAAAAGGCCTGACGATCACGTCGCGTATGGTGCGTCTGTGGGAAGTGAAATATGGGCTTATGCATGGTTAGTGGACAAAGGATGAAATAGGGGATTACAACTGGTTAGAATCCCGAGTTTATGGAGATTGGGACTTACTCCAAGATAGAGGACCAGATGGTGACAAAGCCTAGTGGGAGGGGGACTTGGAAACCAGTAAGAGAGGAGGAGTAGGAGTGCTACCTCTTGTAAGAAAAGCTAAGGGCTTACACCAGGGTGGTTTCCCTTTCCCTACAGATAGATTCCACATCGATTAGGAGGATATCATTCTATGTGAGGAATGACCTCACTCTTGTAGAGGCCGTTGGGAGTGCAGAATTTCCAAGGTGGGGGAACCCCGCATTTGACGCATGGGGTGTTGTCAGAATTTAATGTCATGTTCTAAGGATGATGGGGATTTTTAGTTTAACGACCTGCAGCTCGGATGAGGCGGGATTACTCTACACCCCTAGAACTTACATAACCAACACTCACCATACCTTGAGGGAAGGTAAGCATCGACAATGTCGTAAATGGGTTGTATTGATAGGTTATCCCATTGGGGGTCCACGTTAGTGTGGATTTGCAAAGAAGAAATAACCGTTACTGGGCCTATGTGAAGGAGCTTGAGGAAATGAAATTCAATGGTAAGTATCTTCCAAGGGATTTTGAAATTTCTCCATGTAATCCTGAGGTGACACATGGGAAAAGAGCATGTGACGTAGGTGAGTCATGCATAAGAGAGGCTCAAACAAGGTTCCTCAAGGTGAGGGTAGCACGTGGAGCGTGCATAAAATAATGGGATGGGGTAAGATAAGTAGTCTGCATGCAAGATACAAGGTTTGTGCACAAGATGAAGAGGTTGGGTGAAAGAGGTACAGGTGGAAAGAAAGATGGAGGGGTTACAGGAAAGATGGATGGTTTGTGCACAAGTTGATTAGGTGTCGCGGAAGCCCTGGGGGGTTGCATGTGAGACAGGTGGTTTGTTCATAGTTTGGATGCCCTGCGGGCAAGAATGCCTAACGTAGAGGGAACATCCATATAAGATGGGACACCTTTCATGCAAATAACTTCGGGAAGAAAATAAATTCATGAGGATCAGAGGGCCCATCCGAAGCTACGCCTGGGGAACCTATAGCGCAACAACCAATACCTGAAGGCCATGGATTTTTTGCGCAGTCTCAGAAGATGGGGTTTTAATGTAGTCACAGAAGCTGGGGATTTTTCATAGCATAGTGTCACTTTGCCTTCAGTTACCATCCCTAAAGGGAGGGGATACAATTATTTTTATAGACAAAGTCCTCGAAGTGGTGCGAAATAGCATGGAATGCAAACTCCGGTCAATCTTTGGTTTGTGCACAAAGTTGGGGCCATGTGCACAAACATAAACTTGAGGACATCTTGAGCGTAGAAACGAGGTCGGGCATGCAAACAGTCATTCGACGCCGCCTTCAGTGTAGAAATGGGGTCAGGCATGGAAATGTTCGTTCGATGTCTCCTTGTGTTTGGAAACAGGTTCAGGTGTGCAAATCTCTATTTGACATCACATTGTGCGTGGAAATGGGGTCGGGCACACATATGGACATTCGACATCATCTTGGGTGTGGAAATTGGGTCGGGTGTGCAAATGACAATTTGACGTCACCTTGTGCATGGAAATGGGTTCGGGTGTGAAAACGATCATTCGATATCGCCTTGTCTATAGAAATAGTGATGAGGATGTCAAGTTAGAGAGGAATGTGTTTTGGGAGAAGAAGGGAAGGCTGGCACACAATGTTTTGTGCACCTGAAGTCCTCTTGCGGGCACCTTCCCAATCATGCATGTGCATGCCTCCCGGGTCCCGGGATCTCCTCTTTTTGATCCCAGATTCATTTATTGCTCTTTTATCCGCTTAATGCGGGCATTATACAAATTTTGGCATTAACAAAAACATAATAGAAGTAAATAAAATGTGAAAAAATGCAATGTCCAAAAGATCTACTAAATATAAAAGGAAAATGGAAATTATCAAGAGGAAGAAAAGACGACAGCAACCTCAAAGCCCAAACCGATCCTACTAAATCCTGATCTAGTAGTAAGTAGATGTATCTTAATGAATCTCCAACTAAATTAATAAATCATTTATATATATAGGGTGATTATAAAAATATACTTAGTAGGATCCTCCCAAGATACTGTCATGAAAAAAGTAAAGAAACCATGCTAAAGTGTAGTGAAAACCCAATGAAACTAACTCATCACCTAAACATATATACTATGTTCCCACACTTACCCATGGATACTCTCATCTAGTATCACATAAAATAGTATATAACATAAAAAATAATATCAAGGGTACCCCGCTACTTCTTCAACATTATGTTTCCACTTTTTTCCAACGTCACACATCCTCAGCATCTCTATACAAAAATAATCATACTGCAAACCCCAAGGTGAGGCACCAAAACATGCACCTCATGCAAGACACCACCACATCCACAAAACCAAATTAATATGATAGTTTTTAGGAACCACCATATCCTGCATGACATGTATCGTAGATCTTTTATTATATGTCAAGTCATTACAACCCCTACATTGACTAAGGACCCTCAATCCATCACAACCTACACACGATATACCTATAGTAGTCCTTATGAATATATATCCAGAATAAATAGGTGTGAAAATAACCATAATACAATACATCCCTCTACATGCATGTATGGGAAAAATTACCATCATGCATACTATCATAAGTTAATACAAAGAGAAGATAGATATTTGAAGTGGTAGTAATCCATTTATCCTCCCACTAGGATGATTGAGAAAATACCCCCATAGTGATAATAATCTCTAGTGTGTATATTTTCTTATCCAATAGGGTGGATAAAATATAAAAACATAAAATTTACAGGATAAAATATACCTCACACCCACACCGTGGGAATAAACTAGTCTTGAACTCAGCTGAATCTAACATGTCTCAGATTCTTGGTTGCCACTGCTAAGACCAGATATCCAATAAGAACACAAAAATTTAAAGAGATAAATCAAGTTATTTAATTCATTTTTTATGTTTCAATTTTCATTAATTAATTAATCAACCATTCTTTTACCACATTAAATTACATTATCATTACAATAATATTTCATTCCCTCGAGGCTGAGGAAAACTGAATCCATAGATTCTCATAATTATAACCACATCTTTGCATCCCAGC
Organism: Viscum album; assembly: GCA_963277665.1. NCBI lineage: Eukaryota > Viridiplantae > Streptophyta > Magnoliopsida > Santalales > Viscaceae > Viscum > Viscum album. The sequence goes on from OY728150.1 coordinate 916,622,874, forward strand.
AAGCACCAACACCATGGGTTAAAAATGCATTAATTTATTAATAATAAACCTTTCTACATTACTAGATGCTCTAGTAAAAAATCCTATGATACCCAAAAATGTAAAAAACCAAGCATGTCTATCTTCCTCAAGTAGTAGGGATAGAAAAGAAGATAAACAAAAAACCTGGCCATTGACTAAACAACTTGTTCAAACAAGAATCTCGATTTCATATCAATGGGTAATACTAATTTTGACCCAATATATCATCTCATGTTTCATCCCTGAAACCAACATGAATATACTAATGTATCTCACCACTCTAGGATTCCTTTATTGTAATAACAATCGGGCCTCCCCGTCCCTCATACCACAACATCCCTCCAAACCCATCCATCCTATAGACATGTCACATCCTGACCATCTCACCCCTCATACCAAAACAACCATGTAGCTCACATCGTATCACAAAAAGGGGGAAGAAAAAATTGCAATTGGGATCTTAGCCCTAAAACAAGGAATTCATCCTTCACAGACAACAAGCCCTCATAGCTCCAAAGCACATGGCACTTGGCCTTTACAAGAATGTTTGAAACTCATGTCCTTGGAGGAATTATCTTTTATCACACAAACAGTTCATTTTAAATTTTCAATTAACCAAATAATTATCATAAGAACTAAATACTAGAAACCTAAGCAATAAGATATCACAACTACCCCAAATTTATTAAACATTTATTTTAACGTGTATGTAATTATTTTTTCAATAAAAATTTATGTGCTTCTGGTTCATTAAACAATTAAATAAAACATTCATACTTGAATCAATATTATTAACATCAAATTAAAACAATAACCTGATTTATTGTACATTCCTCCTTAACCTTTTTTCTAAATAATTATTAATTAACTATAGATTTAAATTCATTACCTATTTCACATTATAAATGAAGAAAAAAATTATTTCAAAGATATTATGATATACTAAAAATCAAGATGAAGCCTATTATCAAGGTACAAACAATAAGATCTCCATGTGATTGATACCAATTCTTTAATCCTTCTCAATTAAATATTTGGTTAATTTCATTTTGATCAAAGGGGATAAATAATGCTAGCTCCAAAATTTCAAATAAATAAATAGGGAAGTAATTAATCCTTAATATCAAAAGGGTGTCAACATTCGTTCAAAAAATTAACCATAGTTGGGGATCTCGATCTACTCTCCCATAGTAAAAACATCTACCCAAGGACAACGCACAACAACCACGCCAACAAAAAAACCAAATAGACTCTATTAAAACATCAAGATCGAGCATCACTATATAGAAAAGGGGAATTTGAGGAATGAAATCAATGAAACTAAAAGAATGAAGGTAGAATATACAATAAATCAAAGAAGGATGGAATAAGGGAATCCTGGGATTGATCCATGATGAAGGAATACCAAAAATATAAAAAAGGGGTCACCAGGTTTCCCAGAATTAGTGTAGATGCACAACATTTATAGTGATTGACATACCTTACCATATGAAAACATTTAAAAATTATAGTATCAGGGAGTTATATGATGTGTAATCCCCTTTCAGATCATGAAATCCTCATGTTTTAGTTCCACATAAAAACATGTTACATTTTTTATTTATCTTACCCAGAAAACATACACATCATGATCCTACCTTACATGATGTGTATATATTACATGATGTGTAATTATTATCAGTTCCAATAAATTGTTGTAAAACTCCCCAATACATCCCCCAAGCCACCTTCGAGCACCGCAGTCTTCATATACATGAAATGGTATGATCCATATGGATCTAAACCCTTACATTAGATACCTCTCAAAAAATTCTTCTCCTTGAGAATCCAAAACCATCTTATATAGGAAACCGAAGTGGCTCATTCGAACAACCACATCTCGGGATACCACTCAAGGATATCACCCCAAAGGATTTCAACCACCACATTCAAGCATAAGGGGATCGGCACGGTGCATAGATGAACTACTCATCGAGTCCTTAACAGCTATAGAAACAGATTAGACTCATCCAACCACAATAAAATAAACACAGAAATCATGTGGCATACCCTATGTATATTCACCTCCCATAGAAAGGGATTTATCCACAACATGAAACAAGATAAATAGAACTCATAAACTAGAAAAGGTTTACAACCAATAAATGAATATTATTACTAGAGATGATCTAAACATCAAATAGATAAGTGTACTAATCATGTATCTACAACTCTTGTTCCCATGTACTCTCCTCTACTCCATTATTACACAACAAAACATGAACCCATGGGATAACTTACCCACACCACACTATCTCCTGGTGCTCTTGGATCTCTACTAGCCACTCCTCAAAGGTCTCCTCATCATCAACATCGATCTATCCACAATCGATGATGTGAGAGTCACCATGAAGATAACAATGGTGTTGTGACATGTGAACTGAATATTGTATCTAGATCATATTTGGGGAACACTATTTGATATGAAATGTCCCCAACATGTGTTAACACCTCTAAATTCCCAAAAAACCTGGGAGAAATCTTACTCCCATTACCAAAACTTTGATGCCCACAATAGGGAGTCACCATCAGGAACACATGATCCACAACATCAAACTCTATAAATCACATACCCTGATCGGCATTGGATATCTGAGGATCCTTCCATGGTTTAATCCTCTTGAAATTCCCTCTAAATATCTCTTTCATATTCTGTACCAGTTCTGGCATGAGAATTACTTACTCTACGACCCTAGTTTATTGTAATAGAGAATACAAAGGTCAACAATACAAGGCTTAAAATGGTTACATATAAATCATGTAATGAAAAATATTGTTTTAAGAGAAATATACCAAGGAAAGGTTCCTCATGCATGAAACCACAAAATCTTGGACACAAGAATGTAAAATGTCTTTAAGAGTCAAGATTGTTTTCTCTATGTAATCTTCAATCTATGGATGAAAATTCGTGCCAAGGAATAACTAAGAACCATAAGCATGGTAGAGAACTATCTAAAAACTATATGTAAAATGAAGATCTCAATGGAAAATTTTCTTCCTCGAGACTTCATGAAGTCTCACCACATCTTCTAAATACTACCTCCACATAAAATTCACTACGATAGACTCCATGATCACAATAATGTGCGAAGATTTTTTAAAACAATCCTCTACCGCCCATATAGTGTAATAGCCACCCTGAGCTCAAGGTAAACTGATAAAAATGTTCATCATCAGTTACTCCCACTTCCAATAAGGAACACATAATATATGGGGGAAACCCAGAAGAATGTGATGTTTGGACTTCACCTTCTGGTAGACCAAATACATAGACACAAACCTTGAAACTATATGCTTCATCCCAGGCCACCAAAACTAACATCTCAAAGATAAATACATCCATGTCATTCTAGGATGTACATCCAAATTTGAACTATGGATCTCTGTATGAACTATCTCATGCAGCATCCAAGGAATGGAAATCCTTCCATGGAACAACACTCGGTGTTGATCATCCTCAGAACAACCATTAGGGACCTCACAAAAAACTACATACTCTCTCAAGAACTCCACCTCAAGATCCAAAAACTAGGATTCCACCACATACTATGAAATAGACAATTGAATCGTAATCTAAAAAATACAACCTCAACCCCCCTGACATCTAACAAAGCTAGATGAAATGCTAAATGTTCTTCCATCACCCTCTAGTAATCACCTGATTCACGCAGCACATCACTATGTGATATCCTACTCAGCGCATAGGAAACAAAATTTCCCATTACAAATGTATAAAAAATCAATAATTCAGAATATAGTAAGAAATTCACCCTCCGATGTTGGCACAAGTTCATGTCACATGGGGAGAAAACAATCATGAGATCTTATTATCAGTGAAGACCACAAAATTCTCACTAATGAGGTAATGTATCCATAATAGTAGAGAATAAAACACCTCCACCATCTTGATATCAAGGGTGGGATAGTTACAATCATGGGAAATTAATTGTTGAGACCCATAAGAAATAACTAATCCCATCTACAACAGAACATAACACATCCCAATATGTGAGGCATCACAAAACACTTCAAACAGAACTACATATACTGGTAGAACAATAATGGGAGAAATGAAAAATATCTTATTTAAAAAATCATAATTAATTTGACACTAATAAATCCATAGGAACACTCAATCCTTGTTTTTCAACTCTTTTAGATGATATGTAACTGGGGACAAATTGGATATGAACCTCCTATAACAGTTTTTAAGACCAAGGAAACATCACATCTCTTCCAATGTCTTGGGGGATACCCAAGACACAACTTCTTCTAACATCAAAATATCCAAAAATACTCTATATTAGGATACAAAATTTCTTATGAAATGCACTTCTCAAACCCAAAACATGGGCTTCGAAGACATCCCAAATATATTCTTATGAGGTAGTACACACAAAAATTTCACCCTTATGCTTTTCATGACCCTCCTCATGCATGAAGTACATAAGGATGTCATTGATGAAATCTCCATGAACGTATCCAGGATATCATGGAACAAAACATTCATTAATCCCATGATAACATCAAGATAAATCATCACACCGAAAAAACATTACAATAAACATATAATTCCCATGAAAACAATGGAAACCAGTATTTCGGATATCCTCATCCTTCAAATACATTTGACGATATCCTCACATCAAATCGATCATTGAGAACCAACATGAACCCTTAATTTTATCGAATAAATATTCAACCTATGGAAGATGATATTAGTTCTTCTCTTTCATTTGGTTCAAGTAATGATAGTCAATACCCAACCAAAAACTGCTATCATCTTTCTTTACAAACAAAACTACTGCACCCAATAATGATTGACTTAGCCAAAACAACTACACTATAATATACCATCCAGTTGTATACATATATCTCAAATTTTTTAATAATCCATCCTATATGGATACATTGATTTTGGAGACACAACTTGTTGTAGTTCAATCCCAAACATGATCTCTCATCGTGGGGGTAACGTTATAAACTCTTCTGAAAAGACATCATGGTACTATTCCATGACCCTAGGAAATGCCTAATTTTGTACCTCTAATGAACTTAGAATCACCTCATCCATCAAAAATGTCAAGGATGAAAAAATTATTTTGACCAATCTGAGAGTCTCTCTCACCAAAGAACAATGTTGTCTCCCCTTACGCATCAAAGTATACAACTTAGCACCCAAATAAATCAATGATATTATGCACTGAATACATCCAATACATGACTTGGATGATATTATATAGTTCAATCCATACACATAGTAAATCCACATAAGAGTGGTGTTTCCCCATCACTGGATCACAGTTTCTACATTCATCAAATAGATCAGCGCGACTTCTAACTTGTGTTGTCAATGCTTAGGGAACTGGAAGCCTTTCTACCTCAAGCCCCAAAACATGGACATGGTTGTGTTATATGAAGGATTTTGTCACTAATAGGTCAAAAAAGGCATGAAACCATGTATAAAATTGGAAAAGGGTTCCTCGAACGTTATATAGATTGCCTGGAAGTGGCCATGCTAAAGCATGCAGCTAAGAATGACCTACTCCAAAAATCTCTACGACCATCCTGAAAACCACCTCCATTGTTGTTCTCTCTTATCTGAGGGAAATAATAATCCCAAGCTATACTTTTATACCCCATATATATTATAATAATCCAAAACTGGAGAAACCTACTTCTAGTTCCTATGATGGAATTGCCTCAGCGGAGGAGCCTGAGGCAGAACAATTGGGGAAAACTGACTCATCAAAAACGTCAGCCAATCTTTCCACTAATGTCTTGACCTACAAATAAAAAACCAATGCCTCAGATCCCTTTTCATAGTCCCGAGAGCTACTTAGCTTAAAGAAATGAGTAATTGAGGGCTGAGACCAAATCCCGACTGATCAGAAGCACTTCTATTTTGAGAACGTGAATCCCAAAACAAAAACTTTTCTTCATGATGAATCATGATGACTCCCATCTAATGATGATCTAGTTTTGGGTAATGTCCTCTTGATTACCTCTTCTCTTGAAAACTCCTCAAGAAAAAGTTTCCACAAAAATAGGGTGACCTACCATTGGATCTCTATATGAAAATCCTCCTTGAAATTTCTCACCTTGGCGTCATCATCGAGAAATAGTTTTTAATCATATCACATAATTTTTTTTAAATGGATCCCAAACTATCACACAATGGAGAACCCCTTCCAAAGGGTAAGCATCTCTTGGAAACTAGATTTATTCATATTCAAAGAAGGAAAAATGGATCAAAACTAGTCTCATGACTCTACCTATGAGACTATGGAATCCTTATGATCACTTAAGAATGGGAACCACCACTGGCTCACTGCCTCACACAGCATCGTCGCAACCAATGATACCCAGTGCTCCTTCCAAGAATTTATCAAACTGAAGGATATCACAACCACCTCCCACCATTATTCTATGAATTCATATGAAACAGAGCCTTCATACCACTATAAACCCAGGTTCTAAAACACTCATAGTTTACTTCACTATGGGTCTTGATCATCAAGCTCTACTCTTCGTTGATCTGTGGCATGGCCTGATGAACATCTTCTGCTCGAACAGTACGAGGATGTTGAAATGGATCCATTCATGTAAAAGAAAAAACATGTTAGTACTACAAAACCAAGAATATGGAATTCATTAATATTAATTAATTTTTTTCATTTTTTTATTTTGGTTAACCAATCCCATGGTATACCTATTAAACAATAGGATCATAGAATAATGATTCCTGATTATTTCATAGGTCTCCACACTGAAACTAGCATCACCTCATTTAGTAGCTATTATATGTTTAATGTTCAATGAATCAGATCCCATGGGGGCCTAAAAACCCATGTCTATGTCAGTCTCCCAGGTTTATAGAGCATGAAAAACTTAGCTGGTACTGTTTCCATTCAATCATACACAACCTCACCTAAGCCTAACTGAACACTCCATCATATCCCTCAACCATTCATTTAATACCACTTAGTCATAAATCCCACCCCAAAATTTGTACCCCACCAGGGTCAGTAATGGAAGAATGGAGATAGTGACACCTAAGTCCCTCTTATAGTAGGCTCCAGGATAGTGACTAAAAATGAGGGTATAGTAAACACACAGATTTGAGGCATTACTCTCTAATAAAACAAATGAGAAAGGGAGAGACAACAAAAACAACAATCAAATCCTGATCATAATACAATATATAATAAAATACAATGTTCACATATGAAATTTCATGCATGAACTACTTAAACTGAATAGAAAACTCAAGTACAAAATTAATGTAATGGTAATAGGGAGTTCAAAGCCCAAATAGCTCTAGTTATACCCCAATCTAGTAGTAACCTGAATGATCTTTAACATTCTCCAACTAACTTAAAAATAGTTTACATATAAATATGGTGGGTATAATAATATACATTGTAGGATCCTATCAAAAACCTCTCATGAAAAAGGTAATGAAATAATTATAATACACCATGAAAAAAAAGTAAAACTAACTCATCCCTTAAACATGTATAGTAAGTTCCCAACTTCACTATGGATAATGTCATCATGTATGATAAAAAAAATTATATAATATAATAATGAATATAAAGTGTAGTCGCTACCTCTTCCCCACTAGTTTTCCGTGCTTCCCTAACGTCGCACATCATGAGCATATCCATCCAATAGACTATCCCATAAACACTTGAGAATAATACTAAAACACACACCTTATGTAGAAAACCTCCACATTCGTGTAAGAAATTGTAACCAATTAATTTTTGGGAGCCACCATACCTCACATAACTAGTATCATATATAATTTATTATACTTCAAGCCATCACATCCAATACACCGAATAAGGAACCTCATTCCACAAAAGTTTACACACATTACACCTACAGTAGTACTTACGAAACTATATATAAAACACATATTTGGGGAAATAACCACCATAAATTAACCTACCAATGCACAATTATATGTGTAAAACTCACCGTCATGCATACCAGCACAAGTAACTACCAAGAGAGGGGAACATGGCCAAATGGGGTAGTCAGTCATCATCCTCCCGCCGGGACATTGGGGTAAACACACCATGAGATCAGATTCCATGGGGGTTTAGTTTCCCAATCTGATAGGGTGGAGTAGTGTATAAAAAAATAAAATTTACATCATATAATATAGATCGCAACAAAACTATGGGCATAACCAAGCCTCAGACTTAAACATAGCCAATGTATCTCAGACTCCCAGTTTCCACTACTAGGACAAGATATCCTATAAACACATAATAATTTAAAGAGATAAATTAAGTTATTTAAATCATTTTCATCAGGTTAAATTTATTTAAATTATGTCATTAACCATTAACTAACCATTTTCATTTACCATATTACAATACATTATCATTACAACAATGTTTCATGGCCTTCAAGAATAAGAAACCTAATTCCACAGATTCCCAGAATTATAAACTCAGCAATGAATCTTAGAAAGATTCAAATCCATGGGTTATGAATTTATTGATAACATTACATTCATATAACTTGGTACTCTAGGAAGTCATCCAAATATGACAAATCAAGTAAACAACCCCACACGTCCCTCTGCCTCAAGAAATGGGGAATGGAATGTAGATAAGAAAATAACCGGGTTGTCATCCACAAAATTGGATAAACAACGAATCTATATATAATATCAGTGGATAATCCTAGATTCCACCCATTCTGTCATCTCTGGTGTCCTCCCCAACACCCACATGAATATATTGATGCATCTCACCACTCCATGTATCAACTTCTTCCACAAAAACTGCGCCTGTACACCATTTATACGACCACAACACTCCAGGCTCTTCCATCCAAGGCACACGTCACATCCCAAACACCTATCAACTCATCAATTATTATAATCAAGGACCCAGCCCCATGAGTGTTTTCCTTTCTATGGTAAAATTCCTTTGGTCTCCATTACACTAGACCTCCTTGACATTATTGGTTGTTGATTCCTTTATACGCTTAAAAAAATCTTCCAACAATGATGTAGAATTATTCATGATATTAAATGTCAAATGGGGAGTAAATAGCCCTTAAAAAATAAATTTTTTTCATAATAATATAGTACCCCCAATGGAATGAAATTTAGATAAAGACGCTTCACTCACATTTTCATTTGGGTGGCCATCCTTTACCATTAATTACAGTGATTCAAAACATCTGACTAACATATATTATAAACATATTATTATTTATAATATCATATATGAGTCTTTTATAACATCATATCATAGATTATTTAATATTCTCTCATTACTTTCATTATTTCTATTGTTAATTGTCTTTTTTAGTATGTTTTGATTAGTTATTATTTTTCCTTGTAATTTGAATATTATTTATGCATCCCTAGAATTTAAACCATGATTTAAATATAATATACATTTATTTTATATGCATTGCAAGTAATCTAAAAAAATTTCTATTGATGATTAAATACACCATTCATAGAGACGGTAAGTCGTACATATACTTGAACATTTTCCCATTGTCTTATCATTTAAAAAGAACTAAAACCAAATGACATATACTTATATATTATAATTAAATCATAATTTTTATTTTTTATATTTTTTATATTTTTATTAAACTTTTCCGTAATACACTTCATGAATTCTGTGAAGTAATCACATCACTTTGTAAAGGGATAGTCCCCCATACATACAAGGGACATTTTCATATTCCCAGAAAATAGAAATCATGAATATATGTGTGATATTATAATTAAATAAATATATTAATATCCTAAATATAATATATAACATATATGAACTATAAATAAATCATTATTATCTACCTAGAATGTTGGTAATGGGAAAAGGGACGACATCAGTTAACAAGGTGATAGTATCTTGTACACATGAAAAATGTTCTTTAAACCCATTTGATGGAAGATTCTGAATTTATATTTTGTACCCTTAACATAAAAAAACATATGTGTATTTTTTATACTGAGGTTTTTGTATAATCTTGATATATTAGGAATTTTACGAGGTAGAGAATGAAAATAAATAAAAACACATTGAGAATATTATTACTCCTTCTTCAAGTTTCCTCGGTATTTTTACAGTAATGATTTAAATGAATATAGTTATGAAAAAACAAGTCTTTAATGATTTCAGGAGGTATATTGGTAATTAATTAGGGTAGGTCTTGTCCTATCTTACCATTTTTATGGTTTATAGTGGTGAGGAGAGTTGTTGTCCTTTTATTAGTGGGGTGACTGGCACACTTGAAACTTTTTTGAAAGATTAAATTCCGCCAACATTTTTTTGATGTCACCAGGCCCCAATAATGGTAATTTATTGATCCTATAAGATATAATATCTAAATATGGCCAAAAAATGGTTTTTTTAAAACTATTGGTTACCAGTTACACAATATATTCTATGGTTACCCACTATGTAAACTTGTTTTCTCCTTAATTTCTTTAAATAATTCTACTTATTTTCAGTAAAATTTTTGGTAAAAAACATGGTAAAAATAATTATATATTATAAATTATTATTATTAGACCTATGGAATCCAATTTTAAAAATTATATTAATAGAATTAAAAAATAAATTTACACTTAATCTCGTAGATGAGATGAGAATGTGAGTTTTGTAGTGAAAATGTTCAAAATATTATAAGTTTTTTATATAAAAATTCAATATGAAAATGATTTAGATGACCTAAATTTTATTAATATATATGTATATATGATTTTTTTAATTTATATCCAACTCAAAATATAATATATATTTATAAATTATATAAATTAAATGGATGTTTTTATTAAAAATTCAGTACTTTTCACTAATAATCAAAATTTGAAACATCTAGAAAAAATAAAAAAAATAAACCTATGATAATTTAGATATTCCTATTTCACAATAAAGGTTAGTTTTTAATATGTATTTTTAAATTTTTTAAAATGTTCATTTTAAATTATGTTTTTCAAGGGAGACTAAGCCATCTTTGAAGAAAATATAGTTTTTTCAAAAACATTTCTTTTTCCATTCTAATGGTTATTATTATTATTTAAAATAAATAGATGAAAAATAAATATGTGTAAAATATATATTATTAAAAAAAATTATTCATATTCATATATTCCTTTATAAATTAATGGAGATAAATTTCAAATTAAATAATATTATTAATAGAATTGTTTTTAGTAAATTTCGTTCTTCTGTGTAACGCAAGCTATCAAAGAGACTCATTATTGTGGGTATTGTAATATAAAATAAATTTTTCTTGTAAAGAAGATAATATGAAAATTTTGTGTAATTAAATATATATAATATATTTTCTTATTTAAAATTGTAAATATATCATAATGACATGGGATATTATATTTCTTTCGATGCTTAGTGTTGCATTTCATACACAATATCGAATATGAAATTTATATTTCATAATTTTTGGGTGTTAAATGTTTATATGAATGTATTTATTTTAAGATAATGGAAGGGAATTTTCAAGAAACAAATATATAATAATTCATTATTTGAAGCATTATTATCTTACAGACTCTCCTTACTTGAAAAAAATTAACCACATGCATTATAAGTTTGGAAATGAGATGAGAAACTCATGTATTGGTCTATTTATAAATTGTATGAATCATTTTGGAGTAAAAATTAGTTATAAAATTAAATATCTAGTAATGTTGGAAATTTTTTACTTTCATCCATGGTTATGCATGAATCAAAAAAAGCATCATGTTTTCTCAGCTTCTATGAAGACAAAAAAACTAGGTAGTGATATTTTTGTTTATGAAACTTATTTGATCCAATATATTAAATTACTGTGTGATCTAGTGTTGTGTTTTATAATTCATGTATAAATAAATATTTTATATTGAGAGGCGGGTTTCTAATGATGATAAATGACATTCTTTCATATCAAAATTTTCAAGTATATAGCATTAATGGAATGTGATGTTGTTCAATTTTAAATAAAAGAAATATATTAAGATTGGATTAAAAATGTCTTGATATTAGTATTTTTTAATAAATTATAAATTTTGATCCAATTGACATAAAGAATAATATTAGAAAACTTTATTTGATTAAAATTTAGAATAAGGTAAAACACCCTCTCCATTAATAAGTGATTAATAGGTTTAAAAAGTACATTATTTTGGCAATTTTTTTGTTAAAACATTTACAAAAACACTTATAAAATTTTTGGGTAAAAATATAGTTTTTTTTATATTTCATCATTGTAAATTTTTTAAACCCACCATTTTCAAAATATAATGATTGTACAAAGATAAATATATGTGATTGTATCATTAATGCACTGCAAAATTACCTTAGAAAAATAAAAGATAAAATAATGGATTTATTAGACATCCTAGATTAGTGGATAAGTGATGAGTTATTTATAGTAAATGGTGATAAATGGAATTGTCTTCCTCTAATGAATTACACTATTTCCTAGAAAGTGATATTTCAGTTTAACCAAATTCATAATGATGTAAAGGATCTATAACGATATTCCAAAAATATATGGAATATCATGTTAATAACTTAATTGAAGTTAAAGTAATTAAAATAAAATTTTTATCATGTTTTTATTTAATATTATATTCCTATGTTCTTAGATTTTAGAGTTTTTGAAGTTTCATTTATTTTGATTTAAATCCCCAGGAAAATATATCCATTTTTTCCTTCAATTCCTTAGTTGTTTCATTTCTTTTTTTTCTCTTGTTTATTCTCCCATTAGCCATATTTCATATTTTTGTTTTCGGACATTTTATATTGAATCATGGGTTGGTGTTGGACTAGTGATTGTATATGATCCTAATAAAGGTTTTATAAGAGCCTTTCCAATATTATCCTTATAATGCATATGTATTTTTTATTACCAACGGTGTTGACTAGTTGTAAACTTGATTCCCTGATTATAAAAAATTTTTGTGTGTCTTTGAGTGATTTCATAGACCATTAATAGATCCCCTTAGAACCATTTATGAGTATGAGACCAGACCTATAGCCATGTATGTGGTGTTTTAATTACATGGGAGTGTTAATATGGGGTATAAATTGTGAAATATGGGGTTTAATGATTTTATCCTTCTTATAAATGTTCTTGTCTTATTATTATAGAATAAGCGGTTGATTATCTTAATAAGGGAACTAATTTCTTTATACCAACATAAAATGAAGAAATATTAAATGGTTAAAAGTGGGATATTTTTGTAGTTAAATGGTTTTTATGTATATATAATAGTTTTTCAATAAGAATAAATCGGTAAAATGTTTAAATGTGATTTGGGACTAATTATGTAGAATATTATACACCATGGTGAAAAAATGATTATTCATAATGGAACACCATCATTTTCATTGTGTGTTAAATGATCAGTGATGTTGAGACTTATAAATTATAAATGATGGTATGGGTTAGGATTTTAGACTAAGGATCCTCATCTTTGTGCTAATTCCAAAATGAAACTCTTGGGACCACTGATATTTATGCATGGTTGTATTGTGGGACTAATGATTTGAGCACTAAAATAATTTATCATAGTATAGGTACATATATTGATTCTCCTTGATACCTATATTTAAATAATTTATGAGGACCCTTTATTTTGTTAATGTTGTGTATCCCCTACAATATATGGTTAAGAAGACCTTCATGGGCTGAGGTGGGTTGGTTTTCTTGAGAGTTACGTTGGAACCTGAAGGACATGATGGTTAATATGTAACAATTTATTTTTTAAAAATACTTATATTTCATTATCTATTATTACTTTTTTATATCTAAAAATATTATTTTTTAGACTATATATTCCTTTAGAAGCATTTTCTAGCAGCCTATTGTGTTTTACTCACACCTTTCTTGGGACACGTTGGTACCCAAGAATACTTCATTGTTATAGGTTTAGATATGGGAAAATTTCCAGTTCAATATGGACGATTTCATACATATGGGTAATGCATGGATGAGAGTAATAGGATAGATGTTTGGAACCATTATAGGTATTTACAATTTTTTATTTCATTTGGGGTTCCTTTTGATATGTGTGATTATTAGGAAATATCATTTCTGTTGTTTGGGATTGTGCACACTTACCTTATTTCTTGTATTGTTTCATGTGATGTGTTTATTTTGTGTTATTATTTATAATTATTTATGATTTTATATTAATCTAATTATGAGTATTTATTTTACTCATGTTTCTCATTAGACCCTCAATACTAGTTGGATTTCTGCAGGATATGTGTAGGAATTTCTAAGGTCACATAATGAACTAGATTGACAATTATTCGGAGTGATATTGGCAAAGATGTCGTGAAGTGGTGTCATATAGTTATGATTTTTTCTTTTTCATTAATATTTTGGGAAATATATACTCATTTGGTGTTACATAACTATTTCATGTTATTTTTATCATTGTATTTTATGTAATGAGATTTTCTGAGAATGCATCATTTTAGGAACCTAGATGTTCATGTGACGTGAATAATTTTAGGAATATATAAGAAGGCATGGTGTATACTATTTTTAAGAAATAGAAAAATTAGGTTGTGGAAAATAATTTTTTTATGTTACATTTAGGATTATAAGGGAATAGTGGATAATAAAGATGTTTTAACTATTTTAAATTGAAATATGTTCTATTTATTTATTAAAAAGATGTTAAGAATATTGATTGTAACTTAGAAGAATACTTTTACCATGAGTTATCTATTGGCCCAGTATAGGGTCGGTCAGGTATAATGACATTATTGTGGTTATTTATATATAGATAGTATATATTAATTATACTAATTATGTATTTTTGGGACCCACTTTATGCGTGATTTTATATATTATGTGTTATTTAATCTGAGTTATATTTTTGTAAATAAAAAGTGATATCTCCATAATGACATTCTCAAGTTTGAGGGTAGGAGGAAATTTATTGGAATACAACTATATTATAGGGAAAAGATCCCCTATTGGCTCAATTTGGAAGTTAAAAGAGACGTTCACTGAGAATTTTAACAAAAACATGTATTTTATCAATAGATATCCAATGTGGGATGTTCTGAGTAGGTTTATCTAACTATGGTGTTCTAACTATAAAATCCACTCACATTTAATGGATAGGGTGTTATTGAGGCATCTGAGTTCTAGATTATGTCTATATTGAAAAATCATAAATAGTTATAGAATCCATTTGAGTGGATTTTTATGTTGGTGGCATGTATTTAACAAGGTCCAACAAATATCTAGGGGTATATTCATTCCCTAGATGGGAAGATAGAGGTAATATCATAGAAGGAATTCTTGGATAAATTCACGGAGCACTTTTTCCTAATGACTATAACATTGGAAAGTTCAATGGAGTTTACATTTTTATCCCATTAGAAAATTCATGTGATGGATTATACTAGATGCTTCCTCTATATATTATAATTTTCCAATCATGGATTCTAAAAAGGATGTCAGGGAGAAATATTTTGAGGACGGACTCATATATGAGATCCAACCCCATGTAAATATTTTCCACATAAATAAGTTTGTTAAGGTGGTGAATTAGGATATCATATATTGTGAATTAGGACTCCAGGAGTATATTAATTATTTTATTTGGGTTATTCAATAGTAATTCAGTATGTAGTATAGAGATTAATTATAATAACTTTTAACAAGGAGGTGCTAGGATGTGTAGACAAAGGTGATTATCATACATTAAATGTATTGAAAAAGGTTACTAAAATTAATGGGGTAGGCTATGTCATATGTAAGTTTAGTTTACATGATCACTATTGGACTGTATAGCTTGTTGTTAGATGGAAAAAATACATTGGTTTTGAAGGATGCATCATTAGATGGATAGTGATGTAGGATCTTGTCTGACACTAAGCATCGAGTGGGGATTTACTTCTCTACATCAGTCAGATAGTTAGATTTAAACTATCCATACCAGTTAGGATAGGTGATAAGGTACTCTTGGACAAGATGAGTTGTGTCAGCATAGTAGAATAATACTCATGACTCAAATAAGATATCATGGTATAGGGACATATAAAATTCCTATAGCATAGCCTGTTTTTATTAGTAACAAGGTAGGGATATTGACTATTTGAGGTATGATTCTAATTTATTCAAAAAAACACTCTTCATTAAAAACTATAACCTCACAATCATTTATATCGACTCAATTTTTGAATATTTCAGGCCGGGTAGTGTAATTCATGTAGGGGTTATGATAATTCACTCTCTATTTGGTGGTTTTATTAGATGGTATCTATTATTTTTGGGAGTTCAACCTTGACATTAGTGTGTAAATTCTCCTTGGGGACTTGTTTATGCTTGATATTATAGTGTGTTATTTGTAAAGTTAATCAAATTGAGGTTTAAATTATAGGATCACAATGTCTATTACTATAGTAAGGTGACTTTTATGTCTCATATGTGTGACAATTATATCCATCATGGGGAATGGGATATCCAGTTAGACCGTGAAGGGCCAATTTTTCAGTAGTATGTTGATATCATGTCCTTGGTTATTATTCTTATTCTAGAATATTGGATAGTTGAGACGAACTTCTTCCCTCCAAAAGTGGGTTAGTTTTTAGATGTGTTTATTGATGAGTTTTTAGTGTTTCCACTATAGAGAGTGATTGATTTTAATTTTTAGGTAGTGTATGGGGATGAAAAAATTCCCATTACACCTTATAGAATAATCTAATTAGTGATTCAAGAGATTATGTTGAATTTGGACGAAATAGTGGATAATGGTTTCATCACACTTAGTAAATCCCCTTCTGGTTCAGGTGTTCTATTTTTCAATATGGTGAATGAAATGAAAGACATATGTGTTGATTATCCAATGTGGGACCGAATGTGAATTATGATCATGAAGCCTATTTTTCATATTTATGATTTGTTATACAATATTATGGTTTTTATGTATTCTCCATGAATGATTTGATATTATGATACAACCTATTCAAGGTGATACAATTTGATATACCATGGACTACTTTCATAAGTAGGTGTGAAATATATTTGTTTGTTTTGATTTTACATAGGATGTTGAGCACTCATGTAGTGTTCATCCTTTGATTAACCACTTCATCAAATCTTATTTATGTCAATTTTTTTGGGTACTCATTGATAAAATCTTACTTTAATCATAGTATTGAAATGATAATTCCAAACTCATTGAAATCATATCTACATCAAAAAGGTAGATTCATATATACATAGAACTATCTATGTTTCATTTATAGATATAAAAGTTTTATTTATTTTATCAAATTACATATAAATAATGTTTTTCAATTGACCCTGATAATGTATCAGTGGTTTTATCTTGGGAGCATCCCAGTAATGTTTTTTACATATAAATATTTTTGGGTTTTATAACATTTCTACCGAATGTTTAACAATATAATTCCTCACATAGATGTATTTCACTAAATCCACACCCAGAAGGGAATAAATTTTGAGTGGTATTAGGAATTTAAGGATGCTTTCCTAGTGCTTAAGAGTCATTTGACTATATCATTGATTCATATCTTATATTATTTGGGTAAGTAGTATTCAATATATTGTGATACAACTAGTTTTAGGATTTCATCAATTTTTATTCAGTGAGATTAAGTCTTGAATATGGATCATAAGAGATAACCCACATGAATATAAATTTCCTATTCATGATATTGCATTGGTAGCAGTGGTTCTCACCTTAAAAAATTGGTTGTATTCTCACTTAGGTGAAAGGATTATATTTGTACAAATTATGTCAACATTAAATATATATTTTCTTCTAATGTTCAAAATTATTTATAGTGTAGATGAGATAAGTACATGAAATATTTCTATTTTGTTATATCAATACTCATAGTATTTTTAATTCTTTGAGTTAGAAGACATAAAGTCAAGTGGTTTAGGATTCATGTTTTCAATCGAGGATAAAGGTTTTATTTATAGAATATAGGTGTTTATGAGGAGTGGGAACATACAACCCTCACATACATATCCATTTTACCTGCCCTTTTGATTCTGATTTAGAAGAGGTAGTACTAGGTTCCAGAGTGTTCGGAATTTAGGGAAAACATTACTAGGAGGAGTTATCCTTGGAAAATCTCATCGATGGTGATGATATTATCTATGTTACTATCATATTTTACATGATTATCAGTATATGGTTGTAATTGATGTGTGTGTTTAACACTTTAAAGTGGGTTGTGTTCTATGGTTTGACCAAATTGTACTATGATATTTAGAGGAAATATTAGGATCCTTCAATAATGAATAAGATCATAGGTATTTTAATGTGATGCTACACCATTCATAATGTGAAGGTCATGCATTGGGGGACTTCTAGTCTCTTAATATCATTTCTTATTTCAGTGTTGAAGGGGTACAATGTAATCATTGAATTCATTGTTAGTTTACTATTTAATCCTTTGAGTAATGATGTGATATGGGTGATTGTGGAATAATTGATAGTTATTGAACATTTCTTACCAATTCGTGAAATGGTCCCCATCAATGGCTAGAAAAAATCTATGTTCAAGATACAGTAAAATTATTCGGGGTTTATTGCAGTATCATTTTAGATTACAACCTTGGTTTACCCTTTGCTTCTATAAAGGCATGCATAAGGTGATGATACTCAGCTATTTTTTTGTATAGATTACCACCCACAGATAGATGGGAAATTGAAATGGAAAATACATGTGTTATATATAATATGGAGAGAATTTGCCTTATATTTTATAGAACACGGGATAGACACAAATAGGTTGTTTATTTCATGTTTAAAAACTTTTATTAAGTGATTATTCTTATTTACCCATATAAAGAATTATATTTTTGGCCTTAAAGATCCCATTTTTTATGGATTTTTTCACGAGAAACAATTTTATAGAAGGTAAATCATATGCAAGGGATTATGAATACTTTCTATTTGATCTGGAAGTGTATGGATGAAACCCTTTGTAGGAAGAAGTCATATATTGATCAACATTGCAGACCAATTCAGTGTTTAGTGGGTGACCGCGTATTTATTCATATATTATTGGGAATAGGACACTGTTAGATTAAATCATAAGTTAAGTTGACACCTAGTTATGTTTCAATATTTTTGATTATGGAGAGGATTAGTCTATTATCATATCGAATTGATGTTCCCTATAGATATAGTGTTATGCATGACCTGTTTTAAGTGTTATACATTAGGAAGTATTACCCTGACCCTTCTCATGTGTTATATATTGATGATGTTAATAACTAGATTATTGTTTTCATTGAATATAATCTAATTCATATTATAGATGATTGTAAAAAAACAAATTACTATAATACCATCCATTTTTTCTATGTGTTGTGGTAGTGTGGTGATGTTCAAGATGAATATTGGGAGAGAGAGGGTGTTTTGTGGTCCCAATGGTCTGACAATTATACCTTAATGGATTCAAAATACTAGGGAGTGTAGATAAAGGGTGATATTTTATACTGTTGGAGGTTTTATGTTCTATAAAACTGTTAATGTATATTGTTATTTTTATTTTGGTTAATCTCCTTTTTAAAATATATTATGTATTGATTCTTATTTGTACGTAAAATGTTAGGTGATTTTCAGGGGTTTGATATTTATAAAATAAAGAAATTTTTCCATAAAGCACATGGATCGTGGTTTTTACACTATTAGTGTTAAATATGAACCATCTCCATATGGCAAATTTTAAATAGAACAAAGTTTAAAACACCATGCAAGGTGGCCTGGAAACCATGAGGATCAACTATATAACCATTCACATATCTTTTAAACTATTTTTCAAACCATAAAAGTGGCCCAAGATACCATATGATATATTAATTATTTATACATAGGAATTCTCATAGTTTTAGTATGGTTTGGAAAATAATGCAGTCAAACCATGGCCTTCATTATAAGTGTAAATTTAATATTTTTCCCACCCAACTATTATAATTTTTCTCCCATTTTTTATCCTTATTTCACTCTAAATAACTTAGTGTGTGATCCAGACTCATCCTCCACTCAAAGAGTGTTTCTCCATTGATTTCAGTGTGTTTGATTTCTTATTATTTGTGATTCATATGCAAGAGTATGACTATGAGTTTATTTACTTATATTCTATGGATGTTTCATAGTTTTTTTTCTCTCATCTTATTTCTCTCATAGTCTCTATTTCCATAGAGTTTTTTTACTTTTTTGTTTATGATATTTTTATATCTAATGAAGTGTCATGTTTAGATAATTGGTTTTCTACTATCTTGAGGTAGGTGGGTTAGTGTATTTTCCATTGTCTCATTATTAATTTATTGTATTTTGTATGTCAAGTCTCGCAGATGTGTGGCACACTTGATTAATTAATTACAAAAAAATGTTTTCTTAGGCCCTTTGTGGAGCCTTTTAGACCCATCGATGACTATAATATTATACCTACATCCACTGATGGGGTATCCCAATTATATAAAAATATTAATATGGTAATTACATAAGGAAATATGGGGTTATATGTGTATAACTCTATCTAACATGTTACTAGTATTATTAACATGAAATAAGGTGTTTTTATGATTAACATGGGAATTAAAATATTTATGTCTTGATAAAATGAATAAATAGTAAATGGTAAAAAGAAGAATATTTACATTGATAAATTTTTTGAAAAACATTTAATGGTTGTTTTATATGAATATATTGTCAAATTTTTTAAATGTGAAGTGGACATAAAGGTGTTGAGTGTAATAGACCATTTTAAATAATGAATATTGAAAATGGAACACATGTTTTATAGTAGTGTGTATAAAGGTCAATGATTACAATCCTTTTAAAATTTGAAGGATGGTATGTGTTAAGATTTTATAATGTGTCTCCTTCTTTTTGTTCTTGTTCTATTGTCATTCCCAGAGAACCACCATTGTTAAGTAATAGTTTGGACACATGACTGATGCCATAGGGACTAATATAATTTCACATAGTATAGGTACATGTTTTAATTTTCCTTGAGATTTGAAATTAAATAAGTGATGAATATATTTTTTAAAGTGTATATACCCTATCATATATAATTCATATGATCGGTATGGGATGAAGATAGTTATTTGGCCATGGTATCACTTTTCAATCTGAGGGCCAAAGGATTAGTTTGATACCATTTATTTCAACATAAAATTACATTCATTTCCTTGTCTATTATTCTCCTATACATCTACATTCAATATTTCTTAAACTGAATATTATATTAGATATCATTTTTAGTAGACTAATGAGTTTTTATCACACCCAACTTAGGATATCCTTGGTACCTGAGAAGATATCATGGTTGTAATTCTAGATAAGTGTAAAGGACCACAGATTAATGGATAGGTTGGGACATAAGTGATGGATCATGGATGGGTGGACTGGTTTAGATTTCAAGACCTATTTGGGGGATTATCATTTTTGTGATTCATATATGATAACTTTCGACACATGAGAATAATATGACATTGATTCATTGCTATATTGGTTTGTGGGGATAGTCGTTCTTTTGAAAATAGGTTTTGTGATGTGGTAATTTATTGTTATTGATTCTTATTAATTGTGATATTACATTAATATTATAAATAGGATATAGTCTCCCCACAATTCTCATTAAACCCTCACTGTTAGTTGACAACCTCTAACAAATAGGGAGGCGTGCCTTTTGTCATATAATAAAGCAGTTTAACTACTAGTTAGAGGGAGCTGAGTTGGGATGTTATAACTATATATAGTAACTGTATAGATATATAAATGTTTTAAAATATATAATGACATTTTTATCATATTATGTGAATTGGATATATTTTACCCACAATAATTTTTTAATTTAATTTCTTACATGGAATGAGTGATCTTTTTATTTGGACTTATGCCTCACAAATGGATATACCCTATTGAACTATATATGAAATGTTATAAATGAAATTTCAAAAAAATTAGTTATTCAGGATTTTGTATTCAACATGGATATATTATTATGGATTTCTATTGAATTTTTAACTACAATCTATCTGTTGTGGATAACATTGGTCTTTTAAAATCTCATTGTAGTGGGAGTATTGTGAGTTAATGAATTTCAGTAATAGATGTTTTGATAACTAAAATTATGTGTAGAGATTGTATTTAGTTTTATATTTTTTGTTTCTATATAGAGTATAAACCATGAGTCAGAAGTCACAAATTAAATCATTTCAATACATCATGGTAGGAAAAGATAGATATCTGATACACATAATAAACAAATAATATGATGGATTTAATACCTTATTTTCTTATATTTGTGTTCAAATATGAATTCATTTTCTTATTTACATAGATGTACAGCAAGGGGACTATGTTTACTTGTTTTATATTAAAATAGCTACATAATTAATAGAAATAAAATATAATATGATGAAACATGATGTGACAAAAATTAGTAGAGTTACTCTTATTGTGGAAGTGATGCATGTATCTAGTACCAATTATATAAATCCAATTTATTAGAATATTCATTATTTTGGAAACACTAAAAATATGGATGTTAGACTATTAATCATTCCATATGCCTATTTTTTAATGAACATGGTTATATAATAGGTAGTATTTTAAAATAAAAAAATCAAGATACATGATATAGAATTTTTGTAAGGATGGATATAAGGATGAACTTTTTATAATGGAATCATAAGCATTACATCTATTTTATGACACAGATCCTACATTCAAAAATTGTTCATTAGTTTTTTTATCAATTAAAAAAACTATGGGGTAAAACAAAAAATGCATTGAGTTAATCACATTCGTCGGGATATCACCATCATTTTGTTGTGGTCTCATTGTTGATGGTGACTTGTATGTTGTAGAGGATTATAAGGAGGGGAAATTGTTACATTATAGAGGTGCCACATCCATTCATCATTTAAAAGAATATATCATGGAACATTTTCAATATATATTATTATTGTTTTATAAATCAAATGATTTATAATAAAATTATTCGTTCACAATGTTATTTATGCAATATTATTTAAATATTTTTTTACAGGTACAGATAATGGAGTCTCCATCTGATGAAGACACCATTTTCAATGAACAACATATTAATGATAAAGAAATTTAAAAAAAGATTGAGTATTATTAAAATATGGTTTTAATGAGACTCATTTGGAATAGTGGGATTGTATTGTTAAACATTATTAAGGGAATAAGTAAAAGAAACATGTTCTACATTGGATGGAATGAAAATGGATGACCAATTAATTCCAATAAGCCTAATTGTTTTAGTTACATGGGG
Source organism: Viscum album (assembly GCA_963277665.1). Taxonomy (NCBI): domain Eukaryota; kingdom Viridiplantae; phylum Streptophyta; class Magnoliopsida; order Santalales; family Viscaceae; genus Viscum; species Viscum album. Next base: position 916,646,249 of record OY728150.1, read on the forward strand.
GTAAATAATTGAATAAATATTATAAATGATAAATAAAAATGGAAAAATGTTGTACATAAATTATGGAAAATAGTTTTGGTAAATTATGGTAGCATAATAATATATTATATCTATGTTTCCAAATAAACGATAAAAATGACTATTTAATATTCATTATCACTTGAAGAGTAAATTTATATGCGATGATTATTAAATGAAATTTTTTCTAAGGGTACATTATTAGGATCATTTATATTGTCATAAAATTCTTATAAAATAAAAAATTAAGTATGATGAAGGAATATTTAATCCCCATCATCCATATATATATATACACATATCATAAAACCATAAACCTTGGATAAATTCATTGGTAATCATACTGATGAAGCATATATGGTACATTGTAATAGGTAATATTTTATTTTCTATTACATGTATTAATAATTTTTATTCCAAATTCATAGTTGATGTAATATAAATGGAGTGTAGAAAATAAATAGTGGCTATAGAATTCATCATACCACCACTATAAATCATGGACATGGTAAATATCACTTGAAATAAATGATAAGATGTATAACATAATAGTTTAAATTTTATGTGATATGAAAAAATTACTTATTTATGTTAATTTTATTATATAATGATATATAAATCCCAATCTACTACAACTTACATCACATATTATGTTTTATAGAATGATATTCATGTAAATATAAAGGAATATATAGTCAATTAAAACATATATAAAATATGTGAACAATGTGTATGTATAACCTAAAAAAATATTTTTCTTTAAAAATACATTACATAACAATTACATGTTATTTTACGATATTGTTTTTTATGTTTATGCAGAATAATTTTGATCATCTGCACCGAATTAATAACTAATTTTAGTGGATTTAAAAAATCCAAAATAGTATTTTCTTGATAAATCTATAGGATTATGAGTTTCACCACAATAAATCTTTCAGAAATCACTTATATAAGTGATTATAAATGAGAAAATATAATATATAAATGAAATAATGTATAATATATGAGAAAATGTTTGTTGGTAGTCTTTTGGGATAGACTAGTTTCTTTTAAAAGAATAAAAAAAGAAGAAACAACATAATGTTTAACATAATAATAGGAAATACACCATCTTTGAGGCTAACCATTTAAGTCATTTTCCTACTTTAATTAAGGTATTTGATTTCATGATATAAATTTCTACTATATTTAAATCAATGCACTACTTAAAACTTTATTATATAAAAGTATACATGGTGAAATTTATTGTAATCTATATCCTTTATCACCTACTAAACACACTTTTTTTGGATGTACAGTGTAAAATATCCAATGTGACATTCTACACAATAAAATAATTCTAAAATATAATGTGAGAGGTAGGATTTATGATCATCATTATCTGATAGACAAGTTACTTTTTCCCCTTGATGATCTGGTTGTTCACTCTGTCAAACTATTTATTTGAATTTTTTTTAAGTTTATTTTTACTCATATAAAAGGATATAATGATAATTAGGTATGTCCTTCCCAATTAATTTTATATTCAAATAATTTTATATTTAATGGAAAAATATATTAATTAATGCATGTTATTAAAGGAGAATAAATAAATGGTAAAATATAATATCAAATCTTGAATTTCTAATAGATCAATTTATAGACCAAAAAGTCCTCCTAAGAGTACCTTTACCCCACTAATTCTATTATCACATTAATTAACCTTACACATACAAGAAAATACAATGTTCATAAATGAAATTACAACATAGATTGAATTTGAAAAATAAATTTATGGAGATTCCATTACTAACATTATTGGTATTGAAAATATAAATAGAGCATAAGTGGATATGATCCTCATTTTTTAATGTATACATGATGTACTTTTGAAAAATATGTTTTTCCAATAATGGATGTACTATTTTATTTATAGTTTAACACAATTCATATTTTCTATTAGTGTATATTTATCTAAAACGTAAAGGGAACACCATATGAGTGAAATTTTGGATTCATTAGTCACCATGTCTATTTGACACAAAAACATATTAATGGAAGATCAACCATTTTTACAGGTTCACTAATTATTCACAGTAATTGAAAAGGAAATAACTACAAAATAACTTTTTGATACATACAATGCTAACGTAAAACAATACAATATAGTTATATATAATATATTTTCATTTTTTCCAATTATATATTCCTTTCATTATGAATCACTGGATTCTCATTTATATAAATTTAGATATATAGAATAAATAATTTTTCGGATCCAAACCCAAGATATCTTGTAAATTGACAACATGTGTTGTCCCCCATGATTTTTAATTAACAAAAAATCATTATTTTACGAAACAACATTAGATTATATTTTTATGTTTGAATGATAATTTAATTATTATAGTTTACTATTTATAGATTATCAAATCCATGGTATTAGGGAAGAAAAATCACAAAATAAGCATATAGATTACTTCAATTGTATATGTATAAGGGTATATATAAAATCTTCCACTTTTAAAACATATATAAAAACAAATTAATAAATTTTATCAGTGTTTATTTACTTTTTGAAATATTACATGAAGTCAATTATGGTTATCAAAATTTTAATTTTTAAATATATCATATTTCATTCATAAATGGTCATAATCAAATTTCTTTTATCGAATGTAGTTATACTTTTATTTAGAATAAATATTCACCAATTTTTATATACTTTTTATGTACTATTATTATATTCCAAAACCCACATTCTAAAAATAATAATTATATTTCTTTATGAATGAGTGTATATCCTAAATGGTGTCATAATTCTTGTATACACCAATATGAGATGACTTCGTAACATACTCATAATTATTTTATTTGAAAAAGATCATGAAGAGTTTTTTATATATATCTTATTTAGATAATGTTATTACCATTTTGTGTTATAGTTTTGGATATAGTATTTAACGTCAAAAAGATTCTATATATTAAGTAATAAGATAGAAAATATTGAGTTTCGTTCAAGAAAAAAATTACAGTTCGAAATAGAGATGACATGCTCAAAGTTGTAGTAGCACACTCAGATTTTATACATAATTTATGAAAAAAATAATAATTTATTTATTACATGTACAAATCAAACACACATAAATTTCTAAAATTACATGAAAGGTATTATAGAAACCAACTTTTTGTACATAGATTTTACATTCTATTAATGATAGACAACATAAAATCATTACAAAACCAGGATACAAAGGTTTTGTGTCTTAGTATTTTTATGACCACACATAACATTTACAAAATAAAACATAATGATTTGGGTAATTCTTTCTTCTTTATCTACATAGTGCCCCTTATTTTCTCTTTAGTATATTGAATCACTTGATGATATACATCCAAGAACGGGGTGATAGAAAATCTCTGTACAAGGATAAAAATTCACACGAATCAACATAACATAGTGTGAACATATTCATTATCATTATAACATATGAATATGATCATAATCATTTGAGGAAGAATTAAATGAAGGCTTGGAATATGGAAATGAAAAAAAAATAATATGTCATGTCTTAGTGGTAAACTACGATATATACATCCCTTTATCTCATGAGATAAATCACATTACCCATTAAATTGGAGTGCAATACAATTTCAGGTGCACCCATCATATCATATCATTGACATGTGCAATATAATTTTGGGTGCAACCATCACATCATAACATTTACATTATCATACATTCTATATAGAACATATATCAATCATAGAAATATAAAGGCACTTGGAAAGAAATAAGTTTCATTTATTATATAATAAATTGATGAATAAACTTTGGGGTTAACAAAATAAATATTTAATAACATACTTGATATAAGAATAGTAAATTATGATTGAAGAAGAAACAATCTCAGGAGAAGTAAATGATGTGTTTTTAGATATAAGAGTTCTTCTGGGGAAATATTTTATTTTTCATAAAAAAATTTAGTAACATGTATATCCCAAAGACTATAATATAATTATAAAAATTCTATAATTTATGAACATTTACGAAATACCCACACTAAAAATGGGGTGAAAGTGGGAAAACCCAAATAAATATAGATGGGTTTGAGAATTCCTTATACCATATATTTTATTTATTTCTTTACATTAATATCTGAGATAAGAAAATTAAACACATTAATTAACAAATAATAATCCTTTTATACTTGAATATGATTCTTCATTATATTATTAATATAATTTATCGTCTTTTCAATGAGTTAAATAGTTTAATTTCATCATCCGATAGTGTTCGTTTTCTTGGATTTACTAATATGTTTAAATAAATATGAGTATAAAAGTTTATGTAGAATGAGAATAATTATGCAGAATTAAAAATATTTGTTATTAATGAACATAAAATGGATTAAATTGTTATATTTATTATTTAGTTAAATAGATTGTGTAATAATCATTACATAAATAGTTAATAATAATTATTTGGGTTAATTTTGGTGGTTTTCGATCATAACAATCTCGATTTGTTTTATCATTTAGTATTGTGTAAATATCTTATTTTGAGAACACCAAAATGTTTATAAAATATATTTTATACTATTAACAAACCCTTATATTGGATTTATGAAAATAATTAATGGTGTAAAAGGATAATGAAAATGCATCATCCATGTTGTCAGTAAATTGACACATCATGGGTGATGATTTCATTTTTACAAAAAAATAGAGGGAAATGAGAACGATGATAGATAATACATTACCGTGATATAATTATAGTGAAAAAACATACTAGAGATGTCATGAACTTTTGGATTGAGTTTATGAGGTGATAATAATAAATGAAAAATAAAATATATTAAATTAAAAAAAAAAGGATGAGGATTTTACATGTTAAATCCCTCCTCTGGAGAAACTCCAAAGGGAAATGGTTTTGGTATTTTAATGATAACAAGGGATCCTAGATATGGGGTTGGTTCATTGATGGATAATTGATTTGGATTCTCATAGTGATCAAAGCTTGAGATTTGTGAGGAAAATAGGTGGTGAGATATGGTATTTATACTAGATGAGAGTGGTGTTTCTTAATTATTATATTCATTAGTTTATTATTTTGGCTCAATAATATAAATTTTTCGAGAATTATCACTAAATATATTATAATAATTAATGGATGTTATTGATTATGGTTTATAAATCAGCAATGACTCAAGTAATAGTGAATTTAATTTATAATTTATAAATACTATAATTTTCCATATTAATCTATTCACAAAAAAATTAGGTATTTTAGATTAATCCCAAATATTCACCCAAAATATTATTCAACAAGTTTAATTAAAAATGAACACCATTTTAAGGAAATAATTTTTGATATATAATATATTCAATTTTTAATTAAAATAAACATTTACTCAGAAAATATAGATTTTAAAATTAAAAATGATTTTGTAACACTTTTAAAAATTAATTAAGGTCTCATAAAATTATCACATAATAATAAGAAAGAAATTTTATCTTGTGAATTTAGTTTAAGAAAATATATTTTATTTTCAATTATTTAATTAATTGTAAAGTCATAATTAGTATTTTTACATAAAAAATACTAATAATTAATTTATAATTTATAAAACATTAATTGACTTATTCCATGAAATAAATATATCATATTTTCATTCATAAGATACATGAATTTTATTTTTTACTTTTAACGGTTATGTTATTATTTTGTTGGACAGATTTTTATTTATAAGGGTCATATAACTATTACAATGATAATGTTACTATTAAGTTGGTAATGGTTTATTAATTTCTGATAAATAATTTTATTTCATTCATTATTCATTTATAATGTATTTATTGTGTTCTATATGTAATTTAATGTGATTTATACTATATGAAATTGTTATGAGAAGGGATAAGATCTATTGATAAATTTTTGGGTTATTACATGTATGAACAGAAGAGTTTTTTTAGTATAAAAGAATCATTTTCATGGAATAACACACCAGAAATCTAAAAAAAGGGATTATCTTAATACATTTGAAAAACAATTTTTTATTGATTTTTTCATGATGATATTGACTACAAAACAATCCATCATTTAGTGTGTCTAGTATGACTCAAAGTACATGTTTTTAGAATAAAATAACATTTTAGATTAGAACACATGTCAAATTTTCCAAACTAGGAAAAAATAATGATTTTTCTTTATACAATAAGAATGAAATCAATAATAAATTATTGGTATTTATAGGTAAAACACACCCCAATATGATAGATGGTGTGCCCAGATTGATTTTAAGTGTTTGTTTTTAGTTAAAAATTGACATTTCAGTTCAAAATATTTAGTGTGTCATAAGAAATATAAAAACATTCTGATATTGTATTGAATCATTAAACAATTATCCCTGATTAGTTTGTTAAAATTAGGAATTGATATCAATTCAATACAACTCAAGGTGTACAATCCATGACTTAAAGCGGATATTTACATTTGAAAGTGACATTTTATTTCAATCCACACACCATATACTCAAAATTAATAAAACACAATCAAATTATATCAATAAATCAGTAGAAAATATCATGATTTATAGTAATTATCTAAAAAGAAATATTACACTCTATGTGGTTATAATGAATAAATGTCTTACTTTTTTATTTTAAAGTAAAATTTAGGTTCAAAACATGACCAAAATTATCAAAACTATGAAAAGGTTCTTATATTGACTTGATAGATAAGAATAACACTCAATGATCTATTTTTTCCAAGCAGTAATCTATCACACATAAATTTGACACATGGTATAGTCGATATGAATAAAATTGTGTGTTTTTATTATAAAACTAACATATTAGCTCATAATACATGTCACCTAATTAATATTGAGATAATGAATATGTATATTTTGGATAAATTATGATAAAATATATGTTAATAATTTTAAATGTGATGGAATTAATCACTCATCAATCCTACACATGGTGTGGACGAAATGAGTGAGAGGTCATTTTTTCTATTTAAAATTGTAGTCTAAACGACACATCATGTACTCCAAACCATTAAAATTAAATCAAATTGATTTGATACTTTCAAAAATAGATCAATGATTCATTTGTGACATGTATAAATTCACCTCATATAAATCTGACACATGGTATGGATGGATTTTCTGGGAGTTCATTTTTTCAATATAAATAGAAACTTTAACTTACAAACATACATCACATACAAATAATAAGAGTACTCAAATAAGTTGTATTGAAAAAATTATAAAACTATCAGTGATTTATTGGTGGATTTTTTGAAAAATTTTCATTTAATTCTTAAACATGGTGTGTTTCGTAAGACTAAACATTCATGTTTTCATTTAAATGTGTGATTTTTGTTCAAAAAAACCATCAAATACTCAAAACTAAGAAATGTAACACCTCAAAATTTTAGAATATATTTTTATTTATTACATATGAGACGATTGATAAATTAATATAGTTTTTTGTATAAAAACATTATTTGTATCAAATATTATATATATATATATATTATTTAAAAGTTATATTTCTATGTAATATAATTTTAATTTTAAAATAATAAACTTCTTCCTTTAATATAAACATGAAAAAATAGCTACATGTGGATTTGTTATATTTTTCTGATATAGATAATTGTTTAAATTAATACTGAAAAATATAAATTTTAAACAAATAATATATCTTAAGAAACCAAAATAATTTAGGAATTAGTTAAAAATATATAAACTATTTGGGTTAACCAACTATGTTTTAAATTAGTAATATAATGTATTTAAAAGAAATATGTTTAATTTAGAATCCAATGCTTGATCTTTTGGAAGCATAGTAAATTTTATTCTAATAAAACAATATTTTAAAACATATGTATTACAAAACATTTACACTGATCTATATGTTTTTATATTTATTCAAATTTTAAAAAATTATTATTTTTCATCCATAATAAAATATATTTCATGGATATAAATTTATTAAATTATCTTTTTAATTAATTTTTATTCTTAAAATACATTTCAATCAAAAATATTTCACTTTAAAATTTTCATACATATATTAATACTCATTTATGAAAATTTTATATATTTATTTTGATAAAATGGATTCTATATTTTGAACTATAATTTCCATATTTGTTTATAAGTAAAATTACATATTTTGTCATAAAAATATGTTACCATGGTAAAATTTTGAGTCTCCATGGTTAAGGTTATAATGGGATAAACTAATGGAAACAACTACTACTATCAAAAACATGATATCATTATTTGAGTTTTTGAGTATATTTTATTCTCCCACACATCTTCTATTAAATTGGGATTAATATATACAACTAAACCATGAAAATGACTATATATTATTATAAATTTATGTTAATTAATAAGGGTATGACTTCCCTCACATATGAAAGAAAACCACATCTCCCTACATCTCCAAACATTATTATAACATTATATCAAAAAAGATCGTTGACAATTAGTTCCCAAATCACTAGAATATTTTCTATAGGATCTAGTCTCATGAAAATAAAAACTTAATAATGATAATTTTTTAGACAAAGGAGGATACCTGAAGAAGATTTAATTTTATTAAGTGTGTTCTTTAAATATTAATTATTCATCCACATACATATTATATATAAAATTCATACTAACATGATGAAATAAGCATCGTAAATATACTCAAAATTTATTTTTTTTGGTATTAATTAATATATAATTCTCATCCATTTAATGGGAAAATAATGTGTTTCTCTAACATATGGTTAAACTACCAACTCAATGAAGATAAATATCACACAAAATTTTATATAAATAAATTTAATGAATATAAATTATATTTATATCATAATTTAAATATTATACATTAAAAACATCACCATAATTCTTTTTCTTACATCTATAGTAAAATGAAATCATCACGTGTGTGTACTTGTCGACTACAGAAACCACAAATTGAGAAAATTTAATTTTCACCACAACATTACATGGATTTTATTAAAGTAAATATAGTGACTAAATATGATATTTTACATGATTTAGAATCTATATATGATAAAACCAAGACAAAAGAGTAAGAACTAGAATCTATAATCTAAAACAAAAATTGGAAAATAGAAATATTTAGAAGTGAATGTTGATTTAAATGAACAATTATTAGAAAAAAAATTGAAATTAATATTATAATGATATATTATTAAATAAATAAGAATATGGATGTATTATATTATATATTTAAATATTTCAAAATTTATTATATAGTAGTTCAGAGTGTGTATGAACCAATTCTGGACTTGGGGTACGTTTTAATGTTACAATGAATATTTTATATTTTGGTTTTTTTAGGTTTCAACTTAAATTTGGGTAATTGTAAATTTTATTTTTATTAAAAATAAAATATATTATTTTTATCTGGTAATTTATTGATTTTTAATTATCATTCAAATAGTTACCCTCTTTGGTACTCAAAAATCTCAATAATGTTTTTAATGAACCTCAACCAAATTTCACTTTTTTGGTCAAGAATATTTGTCTTTTATGTCTATATTCATTGAAATTTTCTTTTAGAAGATATTATCCCCCTAAAAAAATTTAATAATTAAATTATAAGTCTATATTGGACATTATTTACAATGTTTTTGTAATAATATTCATTCTACATTTCATACATTGCATTTTTCACTTTCATTGTGAATGTGTGGGAAAGAAAATTAAAAAAATTCAAGCATGAATGAATTTTACCACATTCTAAAAATTTATTCATAAAAAGTATTTATTTATTATTTAACCTGAAACTCAAAGAAAAAAATATTACATTTGTTCTTGGATTCCTAATTTTTTAAAATTAATATAAATAAAGTTTTATTTCATAGGTTTTATAAAATATTTCTAATTCATTTATAGAAGTATTTTTTGATTATGTTAATTTTTTTAAGAAATAACATATTTATATAGGGATATTATAAAATGATTAATTCATTATTATTTTGATATATTTATTATGATAATTATTTGTTATCATATTTTCATGAAATATATTTCTTTTCCATGAGTTAATTAAGATAATATTAAATGATAAATGTTTTTTTGATCTTATGTATCTCATATGTATGGTTTTCATTTTGTGATGGGTGGAAACCGAATTATATAGTCCACCAAAGGATGAATTAGTGTTTTCTGTCTTATGATATTATATTAAATGGGATTTGTAATAACCAAATCCACATTGGTACTGTATACACTATGAATTTTGGTAATATGGAGTGAACCAAATCCAATATAGGATTCTGTCTGTAATGATATTCTTGGAAGTTAGCCTCGACTAAAGAGACTATTTTATATTCAAAAATTTATTCCATACAATTATATAATTCCATTATGATATTTTCTCTAGTATCGTGATTCAATATTGACTATTCCACAATATTATGACTTATGAAATTTTTTCTTCAAATCATTATATCACGACTCATGATTTGCAGTCTATGAATTATTATGTATATTTTTGTATTTTATGATCTTGTTTGCATATCTTTATCATCATATTTTGTTAAATTGTTATCATTGGTTGATTTCTACAATGTTTACCATTATTAATAATATAATATCACTGTTTAATATCTTTTAATTTCCTCTGGTTCTTAAAAAATTATTTTAAGATATATTTTCCTAAGAAATATATTATATAATTAGAACTTTGTGGGATATGATGACGATATTTTAGGAAATAATTTGATTATGTATCTATTATATTAATTCAGTAAATAATTAGGGGTCTTATGCTTGTATTTTTTGATATAGATTGAATATTCACCTAAAATAAAGTAATGTTTATATAATAGATTATTGCGAAACCTTGGATTTTATCAAAGAAATATTTAGTTACTTTTTCGGATTGAGTTATGAGAAATGATTTTATATAACCTATAAAAAGATATGATAAACAAATGCTATATATAATAAACCAAATGTTTTATAGTTTTTTTAAAATTCATCTTAATTTAGGTTATCTTAAGAATGAATTTTATTATCATATTATTTACTAATTCAATTAATGTTTATTAATATACACATAATCATTCTTGTCTAAGAGAATTATAATAACCTGTTTCAAATCGATAAATCTTTGTTTATTATGAATTCATAAATATGAAATGTGATATTTTAGTATGGTTCTTACCACTATTACATATCTGAATAATTTTCTTAACAATAACACATCACAAAAATAATGGTTACATATTTATTTATCATTCCAAATAATTAATGGTATGATGATTTCATCTTTTGATTACATCTCTTATTTAACAAATATATTTTGGAAAGTGCTTCTGGTCAATCATGTTATTCTATATGTAGTTGAATTTGATGTGATTTGAGTCATGTATTTCCCCTATTTATATTGATCCCATATCAATTTTTGAGGAAGTTAATTCACATTTGATATTCCAAATCAATATATAGCCTTAAATTAGAGTGAGGATTATTATGAACATTTAATAAAAAATACATCCATTTTATGGATCTTACTACCAATTCATGCGGGTATTTCTATCAAATGGTTAGGGAGATACACAAAACTATTATATTTAAATATTTTCATAAATATAATCATGTATTTTATAAATCATTTTAAATTGTTCCCCAGAATCGTGATGTTTATTTTTTATAGAAATCATTCTTAGTGATGAGCCTATTTAAAAAAAACTTTATTAAATAGGAAAATTTTATTTGATGGAATTAATTAAGAAACTCAACTAGAATATTTAATCGGTATCCATACTTCCTAGTGAAACATGATGTGGATAACATGATTTTTTTAAGAAGAATGGTTGGTGAATGATTATTTTCATTGATTATTGTTAACTTAACAAGACCATGGTAAAAAAGTATCATACACCACCTATTGATGACTTTTGAATCAACAATATAGATCCCAACACATTAATAAGACTAATATTTGATCTGGATATCATTATTTAGGGGTAAAAAGAGTGAATACCTAAGATAACCTTCTATATGAGGAATAAATCGCATTAATTTATAGTGATTCAAATTTTACATTCCCACACATTTGTTATATTCATGATCTAATGAATTTATTCTATGTAGATTACCTTTATAGGTTAATGGTAGTTTTATGGATGACTTTCACTTATATTCAAATAAAAATAAAGAAAATGAATATCATTTGTGGATTTTTATGAATGTCTGGAGTAAGGATAAGGTGTATGAAAAATTGTGAGATGATTATTTATGGATAAATGAATTTACATTATTGTTTCATGTAATTATAAGAATGTTTATGTATCTATATCCATAAAATGTTATGGTTATTTATAAATGGATAAGGGAAACCACTATTACTATGATATATAGATTTACTAGATTGACTAGATACTATAAATACATTAATAGAAACAATTATGGTTAAAAAATTTAATTCTTAAGTTGATGCAAAATGGATCAAATTCTATTTAATAGATTAATGTGACTAAAATACCATTAAACTAAAGAGAATCTAAATATATTAACAAATTATACAAGTAACCAATAGTGTAGAATGGTTTTTGATATATAGTGATGCGTCCAATAATGAACTAGGATGATTCCTCTTGAATAATGACATGGTAAGAGTATACGTAGAACTCCAATACAATGTTCTTATGAAACAATTCCCAACTCATGATTTGGAGTTAGAGGCGGTATTTCTACACTAAAAATACTGAAGAATTATTTTTATAGTGAAATTTTTAATAAAATTATAGAACATAAGACATGAATTATATATTTACAAATAAAAAGTTGAATATTTTTAAAAATATATGGTTATATTTGAATAATTATTATGATTTATCATTACATTAGCTGACCAGGAATGAAAAAATATGGTTCAAGATCTATATACAAAGGATCATAGTGGTTTTCCATTAATAGGATTGAAAATGATCCAATAGTTATGTATTTGTGAAATATAGACTTGTAAATATTCAGTAATGTAGAAAAATCGAATATTTCCCAAAAGAACATTAAACCATCCATTAATGTAGTGATTAAAAAGGAAATAAAGAGGATTTAGAAATGATAATTAATGTTTGAACTACTCTAGAGATAATCCAGGACCATGAAAGAATGATGGGATTCATGAACAAAATTTGTATCCCTTAATTACATTAATTGAAGAAAAAAATATTGGATTAAGCATATAAATAATACTTATTTATCCATCCATTGATCACAAATATCAATAGATATCCTAATGAGAATTTATAATAGGACAACATGACATGTGATATTATAGATTATGTATCTCTTTTCCTAGTGTTCAAAAATAATTGGATGAAAATCATAACATTATATAGATGATGAAACCATTACCTATATTTACATAAAAATGGAAAAAATTGACTTATAATTATTCATAGGAATCCATAAAACAAATAAATACCATATCACCATTGTATTTTTAGTCAATGAAAATTAAATTTGAGTGAATCTCCCTCTTATCAAAGAATATTACTCCCTTGAAAAACATGATAAGTTATTGAATAAGGAGGTTTTAAGGTCTAACAGAGTTCCATGGTTAGTCACATCTTATTCTGATCCACATTTTACATTATAAGTTTGATGTAGTCATTAGAAAAAAGTTAATAGAGAGTTGAATTTTATCATGATATCACATCCTCAAACATATGGTAAATATAATATGACCATTCAAACCCTATAAGATATATTGATATATTTTTCTATGGAATTCCATAGTGGTTGGGAGAAATACCTTCCTCTAGTAAAATTTTGATATAATATTAACTTCCACATTATCATTCTAAAGGATCCTAATGAATATTTCTAGAAAGTAACTAGATAAATCCAATATATCATGGTGAAGTTAGAGATAAAATGTTATTGGGTCCTAGGATAGCATAGTAAATGGTAAATAAATTTAGTTACACTTAGCATCACATCATAATAACATGAAGTAATGAAAATATATAATGATAATAATCAGTGATATATATAGTTTGATGATAGATATAAATTATTACATAAAATGTATTCTTGAATGATTGTTTTGGTATTTGGAATGAAGGTGAATTTGATCCCAATATATTTTTCCTAGGTGATTCTTGATTATATAAGAATCATATTTTATCAACTGGTGCTTCAACAGAGCATCTCCCAAGTTAATGATGTGTTCCACTTATCTGTTTTGATAAATTATTTATCATATCCTTCACTATTACTAAATTCATAGATTGTATGGATTGAGCACGATCTCTCTTATAAAGAACACCAAATACATTTTCTATAAAAATGGGATAATGTGATATGAAAGAAGATCACTCACATTGACAATGTTCTAAGATAAGATCATAATTTTTTTGAATATATGAGGGAATCTAGGGATGTAATGATACCAAATTATCCTGAACTATTACTAATATAAAATAATAATTTAAAGGGATAAATTCTTATATAGGGGTAGAATATAAAACCTTCTGATTTTTCAATATTTTTCTCATTATGAAATGTAATATTTTTTATAAATTTTTATGCAAGAAACACTAAAATAATGTAAATAATAATTTTTTAAAAAAAATTTAATAAAATCAAATAAAAAAAAACTATAAAATAATATTATTAATTATATAAAGTACTAATTATGTTATTTATAGATGAATAAATATGTTTGGTTTTAAAATTTAATTTTCATTATATCTCATATATGGTATATTTAAAAGTTAAATTTTAACATATTAGTTTTTAAAATTCAAAAAAAATACCTTCATTTTTGAATTCCGAGTATTAAAATTTTCATCAGGAGAACCATTGTTTTTTTTGAAATGGATGATTTTTTAGGTGAATAGTGAAAAATTACAATTTTCATATATCATTATATTTATGCAATCATCGTTATATAAGAAAGGATTAAAAATAAATGAATCCATTTTATAAAAGAAAATATTTTTTTAGGATTAATATAAATTATCTAAAAATATTATGTTTAATTAAGAAACCAACAATTGATATTTTACCTATGATTCATTTTAATCAAATAAAAAACTATTTTGTCATTTTTTCAATTAATCAAGTAATATTAATAGTCTATTTGGTTTTTTTGAATTTTTTTAATATCATAAAACAATTTTTTATCCATAATTCGATATATTTCTCACAGATCAAGTATATAAACTATATTTTTCATCATAAAAGACATTTTGTAAAGACTATTTTCGATTTCGTTCATGTTTAGTCATATTAAAATTTTTTTATACCACATATATTAATTTAATATAATTAAATTAATTAAATATTTGGAATCATGATATACAAGGAAATTTTATTTTCAATTTCATTTTCGGCCTTAAAAATAAATTTCATTTGTAAAAAAGTTATGATGTCATTGTCAGGTTTTAAATGAGTTAAAAGGGGTTAGACTATTGGAAAAAGCTTCTAATATATCTTATTTGTATAATTAAATTAATGGATTAGTTTATTTAGGCCTCTTTTTACCTTATCTTAGGAAAAAATATTATTTGGTTACACTTTCAAATAAATATGACATTATCTTATTTTAAATTTAATGTTATTTATAAGGATGTAACTCCCCTCACAATTAAAAGAAAACCCCTCTCTTTAAATATACACACACAATGAGAACCATATCATCACCAATAACATCAAAAATAATATTCCAAATCTCCTAAAAATTCATTATATGTTATATTCTCACATAAAACCATCCTAGTATGGCCTTTGGTTTATGCCAAATGGGGATACCAGAAGAGGTAGTAATGTTTTTAAGTGATTTCTTCCCTGTTTATTTCTTCTTCAATATCCTCTATAATTTTTCTAGTATCAAAAGAAATTAAATTAGTATCATCAATATATTTTTATTTTATTTTTTCATTTAATAACCATTATTTAAATATCATATATTTAATTGAAAATTAATGTGTCCAACATGACTATGTACGGACTACTGCTCCCATGATAATATATGTTTCATTTTTCATAATCGTCTCCCACAAATGGTTGTATATTTGAATTAAATGAATATATATGATATTTATTACATATTTCTTATTATATAAATATAAATTATTATTTATCTAAAATTATTTCCATCAACTTAATATTTAAAACATCATTCATGTGTATGGGTGGACTACTGCCACCACTGAGTGATGGAAATAAATTTTCATAACATAAATAAATGTAGGTCCAAAAAGTTAACATAATATGTAAATATGATATTTGTGAATTTACTATTATTATGGATATAATGATGCACTAATAATGGTTAAAGTAAAGAAATCATTAAACCAAAAAATACATGAAAACAATTGTGGAAAACTGAATATTTATATTAATCATGAATTATTAATAAATGGGTAATTGAAAAATATAGTGGAATTATTTATTATAATATAACTATGAATATGGTTCATGTATAGATTTATAATATTTGAAAAACTTTATATATGATTTAATAAATATTTTTCCCTTGTCTGTATTTGATATTTTTTGGAATATTTAGAAATACAATTATCGAGTCGATGCCGATACAAAGACAGTTAGATACCCAATAATATTATTATAAAATATATAAATATATTATACCACATGTGAGATTTTTGTTTTGAATAATGTTAAATCTCTTGAATGGTGTTTCATATGGGAAATCATAGACGAGGGTTGAATCTAGAAAGTAGTGTTTCACTAAGGCGTTACATAACGTTGGTCGGTGTTAGATGCTCTACGAGAGGTGACTGTTGGCTAGCATGTTTAATAAAATAAATAAATTATTTAATTAATTTAATTAAATTAACTAAACATTTTAAATCCATATAATTGAATCATTATTTATAATTTCTAGGGATATCCACATAACCCTGAGATATTAGAGAGGAATAAATTGTTCTTCATCAGCATATCAATATCATAAAATGATGACGATCAGCTCGAGGTTGATTGGGGCATAGGTAGTGAATAGAGATGACCTTCTTCATTGCTAGTGAATTTTCACTTACCCAATGATTGAACCTTAATCATGGTTTTTATCATTATTTGTTTTTTCCTACCTTTTGATTTGATAATAATATATTTGTTTATCTTAATTTTATCGATCCTAGATTACCCATTTTTTATATGAAAATATTAAATAAATAAAATTGATTAGATATTTTTATATTATTCATTCCCTAATTCACATATACTTTTCTATTAAACATTTTCCATGAACTCATCAGACAATATTGGGTTCACCTCATTATTTTTCCTTTTCCACACTAGTAATTTATTTTCATCACCATTGGCCTATGGGGTTAGGGATCAACATTTCTTAGGAATGTAAGAGAGAAATCAAAATGCATGATTTGTAAAAGGTGTAATAACCAGGAATTGAAAAATGAATTTAAGGTGGGTCAAGGTTAATATATGATACTATTTATAGCTTGAAGTATTTGGTATTTGGATTGGTAGTGATAGGTGCTCGAAGTGATGGGATTACCCACATTGGTTCATATGTATGAAATCTTACCCACAATGACAGATCAAGAATAGAAGTCCCACAAGCCACACACCCCGGAGAGATTTTTGGTGTAAAAGGAGAAAATGCTAGAATGAAGAGAAACATGAAGGACTCTATTATTTTATAGAAAAGCATTAATACATGGCATGTAGTCTAGGGACACACGTCGTGTATTCCAATAGCTACAAAGTTTAGATTTTTAGGGAATAAAGAATCACAAATATGTGTAGACCATTCATACCATGTGACCAATTGATAATGGCTTGACATGAACTCTGGGAGTATATGAGCACATACATGGCCAGGAAAATGTGCATGGTCAGATGTACATAGTCAGGGGTAGATTCTAGAACACAACCCAAAGAACTGGCATGATCTGCATTACATATACACATTCTATGGTGTACAAGTATGGAAATGGCTGATAAATACATGACATATACAATGTGTACACAAATTATTCGGCCAAATTTCTAGATAATACATGTGAAGGAATGTAAATGGATAGGTGGAAATGTGAGGGTACACATCATGTGACCATAATTACATGTTTTATGCCACTAATATTCTTCTTCAGAAATCATATACTGGTTTCTAAGTAAACTATCATGATTATTCGTCCATTTAGGACATGATAGAATAATTCATAGTGGATTTTGAGATATTACATGAGGTATCTAGAGAGTGACCCTTCTTTATGATACACTAAAAGGATGGAAATGATCAAGTAGTGTCATCATAGAGGTGCATATGTTCAGCAAACACATACCACACCAGTGTGTGGGTACAACATATTATCTATCCACTTTGTGGTATCCATACTATCAGACAATATTTTGGGTCTTATATCTATATAATTTTACCTCCCCCCATAAAACAAGGGTATAGTCCCTCTATCCACTAATTGGTATCCCCATGCCACACCAGGTCAAGGGACATTTATCTACTATGTGGTACGACCCCATAGCACTAATGTGTGGACCAACTATCAACCAAGTTGAACTTCTTGATGCATGAGGGTGGAAGTACTCTACCTGGAGATCATGATCCATTTTCTATCAAGTTTAGTTTTTTGGTATGTCTATTTTACCATAGGGAACCTAATTTTCTTACCAGACATCTAAATCATTTTAAAAAAACATCATAATGGTTTTACAATCCAGAATCCAAGGGTTCAGTAAATTGGAAAAATTATGAACATAAAACACATAAGAATAATAAAATATAAAAAATTATTTAATATATTCTTGTTTATACTTCTAATATCACAGATCCATAGCACTTGTAGTCACCCAAGGAAATAAATCAATTAAATGGGTGAGTTAAATGTTGAGTAAGAGGATGAATAATGACATCAATCAATTTAACATGGGTGAGAATAAGCATCATAATCATAACATAAACATCATATATTCATCATTTTTATGAGTGGAGAATTTAGATAAATGAATGAAATTTAGAAATTCATAAAAATGAAAAATATTGTCTTAGTTTTCACGTATCAAAAATAGTTGTGAACAAAGTTATCATCATTTTCATTTATATGATATTTGCATAATCAAAACATCAACATTTTGAACATAACTACAATCTTGGTCATGAATAATACCCATTATCTCATGAGTTATATCAAATTACCCAATTAATATGTGGGATATATAGTTTCGGTCCCACCCGTCACAACACAACATTTACATAATCATGGATTCCACATAGAACATATATCTATTAATGTCATGATTTGTCCCATGTAAAGGAATGGGTTTAATAAGTATTTCATCAACAATTATTTCATGAAGAATCTTGGGGTTCCCAAATGTAAAATGGAAAATAGAATATTTTCTATAATAATCATCTTTATTGAGCGATGAATAAATAACTCAAAAAGGGTATGAGATGTGTGTTTGGAAAGAATACTTCTTTTGGGATATCATTTTATTATACATAAAATAATATTGGAAACATTTATATACTATAAAGTTAAATATATTTACTATAACATTATATTTAGTTATCATTAAAAAAATCTAGACACCTACATTTGTTCTGAAAGTGGATAAACACAAAGAAAGAGAGTTGTGTTTGAGAATCCCTATACCTTATGTAGGAATATTCTCTACACTTGTAAATAATATCATGTATAATCAAATTAGATTCGTTTATTACTTAAATAAGAACCTATTATACATTCATTTTATTTATTATAATCTTATTATCTTCATTTATGGCTGTTTTTATTAGTTATAGAGTTTAATTTCATTGTTTCGGCAGTGTATGTTTTCTTGGTTTCCATTATCGATTAAAATGTATAATAGTATAAATATTGGTGTAAATTGAGAATAATTCTCCAAAAATTAAATTATATGTTATTAATTAAATTATATTTGGTTAAATTATCTTTTATACCAATTTTTTCTAATATGCTGACGATTATTTAGATCAAACGTTAATGATAAAATTTTTTATTTTGGTAGTTTGACTATCCATGACAAAAAAAATTTGATTTATTAAATATTATGGTTTTAAATATGTTATATGAATATAAAAACTTAATATAATTCATACTAAAATATATTTCAAACAAATTAATGGTTTTATGACCAGACATGAAAGCTGTAATAGAAAATAAAAACAGTCATCCATGAAGGTCGTGAATCGACAAATCACGATAGATGTTTTCATTTTATAGAATAAAAGGAGAGGAGAAGAGGTTATATGATTGATATTAAATTAACATAATAAAATTATATTATATATATAATACTAGAATTATCATGAATATTTTTATATTTTATTTGAGGAGAGAATGATAAAAGAAAAGAAATTAAAAGAAAATGATGGAGGATTTTACCTCTTGAATAACTTCTCACAGAGAACCCCAAAATGTCAATTGGGTTTGGTCATTTTTTATACCAATAGAGATTAGACATGGAGAAGAGGAATGGGAAGGTAATTGGTATAAATTTAGACAATATAAAATACATTGGATGTGTGGGGAGAAGAGGTGATGAGGGTGGTGTTTATATTGGAGATGAGGGGTGCCTTTTTGTTATTTTATTCATTAGATTATTATTTGGGATCAATACTATCAATAGTATTGATTCCTGTGAATAAATAAAGTTAATAGGTAACTATAGTTCAATATAATTGTGCTTATATTATCAATTACTTAATAATTCATGTATTTCACTTGAAATTTTATATATCATAAATTAACGAATTTTACTATTTAATAAAAATGCAATAATTTTTTAAAAATCCCAAATATTTACCCTAACAATTGATTTATGTGCATATTTTAGAAAATGGAATCCATTTTATCACAATAATTTTCTAAATATGAAAATATTATTTTTAAATTTAAATCTTCATTTATTAAAAAAAATTAATATTATAACATATTTTATGAGAGTTTGAAAAATTAATATAGGTCTCATAAAACTACATTATAATTATAATAATAGAAATTAATTCACGATTCGTTGTTATGAAAATAAATTTTATTTTAAATTTATAAGGCCCCAGCCTTAAACCTTACTTATTCTTGAGTTATTACAATATTACACATTGAGTATCTTTTCAGGTTTAGAGTTTTAGAGAATTAGATCATAAAACTTTCATTACATTCCATATTTAAACAAAGTGGTTACATAAAAGATAGTATTAATTTTTTCCCATCAATGGAAACATATTTAAAAAATAAAGCATGTATTCTTTCTTGACACTTCCTTGAAATTATCATCATATCATGTACCTTTCCCTTGACCTGTGAATAACATTTCAAAAAACATGGGATGAGCATAAAAAGCTCAGTAAGGGTTATAAAAAATATGGAAAGGAAACTGAGGTCATATATACATAAGAATGAAATCATACTTTACCCATAAAACATAGGCACTTTAACATACCTCATCAAATCATGAATAAATCATAGAAATCAAAAGACATAAAAGGCAACATGGGGCATTCATGACATTCTTACGTAGGGACTAACCCTCTTGGTTACGTTTGGAATACCCACCACAATATATTCCCTAAATCTCTTCATAGAAACCTTAATGTTTCACTCCTTCACGTTACCCAATGCATTGGAGAGCTATATCGGGCTCACCCACCCTTATTTTATCACGGAACCACCTGTCTTCATAACAATGCCCAAGAACCATAACATAATCGTATCACATAAAAGATGCATAAATGAAACATAACATTTCCACCTTTAAATCACAAGATATAAATACAACACATTGATATAAAAACATTATGAAAACCATTTCAATACCAAAATAAAAGAAAAGTAAAACATGGTATTTATTTTTCTTTTAAAAATAAGGTATGGCTTGAGAGGAAGCCGAAACTCAAATAATGGTCATGGTGGTGGAGAAGTCATTGTCACCGCATACGTATGACAAAAAAAATCCCTTTTTTCGTTTAGTAAATGCTTCGTATAAAAAATATTCCTTTTGAATAACGTAAAAGTCAAGGGGTTTATACACCGTATAAAATAAAGTTGTGTATAAAACAAAATATGCCTCAATGAATGGAGATTGAGATGAAGTCCCATACAAAGACGGTATCCTTGGATTAAGGATAAATAAATTACATAATTATGTGTGATAAATGAATACATGAAATATAAGTGGATATTAAGTGTAAAACAATCAGAGGTTATTCACACATATTCATAGAAACACATATTCAAGGAGTACATGTTTATCCCAAAGAATCAATTTTGGGTTAAGAAGTCCCCTTGCAAAAATTTGACAGCCTAACGACGTCACAAAAAAATTCAGAAAATGAGTTGATGAGAGATTAAAAGGGCATCTCATCTCATTGAAATAAAATTTAAATCAATATGGATATATAAGAACATATCCCAACAAAATAGTATGTGAATTAAAAGACATTACAAAAGAAGACTTTTAAA
Organism: Viscum album; assembly: GCA_963277665.1. Taxonomy (NCBI): domain Eukaryota; kingdom Viridiplantae; phylum Streptophyta; class Magnoliopsida; order Santalales; family Viscaceae; genus Viscum; species Viscum album. The sequence continues at coordinate 916,668,741 of OY728150.1, forward strand.
AAGATAAGGGTCAAAGGTTCCCTTACCGACATGGGTATCTTTCGAGACATGCACCCCGTGAAAGAAGGACAATAAAAAATTTATGTAAATACTCATGAATGAAAGTATATTACACAATGAGTAAAATAATGGGCAGTACATACACCACTCAAAGGAAATTGTGGCAAACATAGCATAAATCTCACGGGAATAAAATTGAGATGAAAAATCCATTACAAAAACTTGGCAGCCTAACGGAGCCACTTAAGACTTCCAAAATGGATTTATGAGAGAGAATAGGGTCTCTCGTCATATTAACATAAAAATTACAGTAATATTAATATAAAAGAACATCCCAATAATAAGAAATATGAGCATTAAAAGGAATAACATAAAAGGGTGTACTTAAAAAGAAAGAGAGGAGTAGGATCCCTTACCTCAGGTCCGACTTGACTCGATCGTTCTTTAATCTCCTGAATAATAAACTTGAGTTAATTTATACATCCTTATGAACCTTTTTCATGTTCATTATTCCTTTTATATCACTTATTACCATGTCATGAACACTATGTAATTATTTTAGTTAATAACTGTCGTTTTAACAATCATTGGTACTTGAGTCTAAATATGCTCTTTATAATTACAAGTTGTTCATGTATCCATTATATCCAGAGTTATAATCATGATGTATATATCATATATATCATATATATCCAGTATATAAATGCATTTATGATATTACATAATCATTTAGAGCTATGAAATGAAATGCACCGTTCATGGAGACGGTAAGCCGTACGTATGCATGAACGCTACTTTCATTTATATTTCGTATTTTATAGAATGGAATCATAATGATATAAAGGTATATTGTAATTACAGTATAATATCATATATAATACCATTAATTACATCCTTTATACATCCCACATATGGCATTAACGAATCAAATCACTTTGAGGGGGCGGTAGTCCGCACTTCCTAAAATGAAGATATCACGTTTACTCATAATGGTAACCATAAAGGATATGCCATAAATTAAAAATAAAGAAGCTTAAGTAAAACATAAACATATTATACATAATATATAAATATAGTGACATCTTAATGGCCACCTTTTAAGGTGATATATGAGTGTTGAACTATCATCATTTCGTGAGGCAGAAATTCGCCATCCACGGAAACAGTATGTTCTTTAACCATTAGAAGTAGGGGTGTATAAGTGTATCTAGAATCGTTCTTATAACAAAATCCTAGTATATTTAAGATAATGGATTTATTACAAAGTAAATGAATAAAAAGAGTTTAGGGGGTTGGAGAAGCAAAATAAAACAAAAGGACTCAAGTGAAGGAATTACATTAAAATCAGGTAACTCCCTTTGGTTTGAGCTAAAAAGCTTCCTTGGGAAGACTTATTCTCAAAGTGACGCTTCAAGGAGTTATAGAGAGATGTGTAGAGACAAAATGGTCAGAGGTTGGCCGAGACAAAGGCTTTGTAAGTGTGGGTAAAAAGGTAGAGGTGTGGGCCTTTTATAAGAGGAGAGTAGGGGCACTCTTGGAAAGTAAATAAATGTTACTTTATTTTAGAATGAGTTTCGGATTTTAATGGTCATACATTGAGGTTTTTTGAGTATAAGGTGATAAGGGTTATAAATCCACCCATCCAATATGTTTTAGAGATGTTTAGGTCTTAGATTTTACATTATCATTCCATTTTATTTAAATAGTTAACTAATGAGGTCACCGCTGCATCATCATGATGTCATAAATAATTTAATTTATTTAATATCTAAAAATTATAAAAAAAATTCTATGATATGGGAACTCTTATTATATTTTCAATGACTATTTATAGTCAAAAATCTGACTTGTATAACCCCATGTAAAGTTTTTTTAGTAAAACATCTCATGTTTGTGTAATTTTTACTTTAACATTAAATAAAAAGGTATTTATGTCTTTTTCCAACCAAAGTTTCACCATGGGGTCCCCAAGTTGACCCATAGATTTTCTTGGTCGGCCATGACACATCCAATGATGGTAGGACACGTGTCTAAGTCAATTAATTTTATTAAAACATTATTCTTACCTTAAACTACACTAATTACCTCTAATCGCGATTAAAAACTTAATAAGTTACTATTCACCAAAAAATTATTATAATCCCATTTAACAACATTATAATATTTAATGAAAACCATGCATGTAGGATTTTTGAACTTCAAAACACAAATATGGAAAAATTTCATTTAAAAGGTAAATCAGTTTTTATAAGTACCACTTAGTTGTTTCACTATTCATCAAAAATTGATGTTTTTTAGAAAATTACAAAAATTTCACCCTAAGATATATTTGATATTCCAAATTCAAAAATGATGTCTATTTTAAAAAATTCAAAACATATATGTTAAATTAATTAATTTAATAATTAATTCCCACTGTGAAAACAAATAGCGTGTTTTTATGAAACAAAATGTATCAAAAGATTGACACTTGTTTAAGTCCGATTTCAAAGTGAAATTAATTCCAACGACCACTATAGGATTAAATGGTAAAAATATATTCTAACATCAATTTAAAACTAATTCAAAAGATAATATAATCATATAAATGAATTAGATTAAAAAGAGGTTTTGAATTAAAATACAACATTTTTCACTATTCATTAAAAATTGATCTTTTTCAGAAAAATACCAAAAATTTACACAAAGTAAATATTGATGTCCTGATTCTAAAGAAGAATTTTATTTTTTCAAATATAACACATAAAATTGTGACAACGTGGATTTAAAAGAGGCTCATCATCAAAAGGCGGTTAATCGACCTTTTAAAGAATATTAGAATGTTTACGCTTAAAATTGGATTCATTCGCATTTGTAATCCTCTAACATTTATTGTAAAAAGTTAAAAAATTTGACAAACATATATAATCATTTTTTATTTAGTTCTATTCATTCCCACCATCACAACAGCTTGTCGTTAACTACCATTTAAAATAATATTATTTTAATATTAGAGTGCAACGTACGATTCCCAAGAAACTCGTTGTTGCGTGTTGGGTACGCCATCAAGAATAGAGTCCCATTTAAAGTTATATTAATATTTTATTCACAAATATGGATAAATATAAAAATTTCATATTATTTATTTACCTGGGGTGTTACATCCTTCCCCCATTTTGGGAATTGCGTCCTCGCAATTTTAAAATTGAGTTTGGAAACATCTTTGAAAGTCCCACATCAGAACAAGAGTCGGTAAAACAATCACTTTAAAATAATGAAAGATAAGTACAGAGGTCACCCAAGTTAACCCATACTAGGATTTCGTGAAGGAAAACATGGACATGGAAGAAAACAACAAAGGTTCATGTTCCGATGGAGAGTGATAATAAACATGTCTAGGAGAAAGTTAACCATAAGAAAATCACAAACTTGTGATGGGTTAAACGGCATTAGATTCCCCAATAGAAAAAGTTAATAGACAACATTTTTGTTTTAAGTTAGTTTTTATTGAGGAATTTTATCATAAGGAAACATAATCACTTAACATGTTGAATTTCAAATTTTACTAGATTCCTTAATCAAACTCATATTTTCTCCAAAAGATGAGTATTTAGGAAGACTTGTTCGCATTAAGAGTACTATAATAAACTTCTATAGAATCACCTAATCCACAAAAGAGAACTATATACTTCCCATGTCTTTAGACTTTAACCAAATCCAAAACCAAAAATATTATTACAAGATCAAATATTCCAGAAAAGGATGACCCTTTATAAAAAGAAAATCTATTCTTAATCTCCAAAATTTGTCCAACAAAACCCAATGTTCAAAGAGGACCATTAGATAAAAAAATTTTCAATATAATTCTTCAAAGTAAACCAAACTAAGATTGAAAACCAAATATTTGAAGGATTTAGTCACATAGTCTTCCAAGTTAAATCGTAAAATATATCTCCATACAACATCAGTTGCTCTTAATGTCTCGTATTGAAAAGTAATTAACCTAATCACATATCCTCCGTGATAGGTTAATAAATTTCCATATATAACCCAAAATCAACTTAATCTTAATTCATAAAATCATCTAACTAAAAAGAATCAGTCAAACTAACTAGGGACTTCACGTAGTCTAGTGGTAGGTGATAAATACCAGTTGCACTTTGGTTGTGGGTTCGATTCCCGCAGCTTTGTCCGACGCGACAGGTTGTCACATGGTCGGTGTGTTGTACTTTTTCCAAAACTATATAATTCTCAAATCATTCCCAAAAAGAGATAAAATCATCAAAAATTACCATAACATAATTTATCCTCAATTTAATCTCATTCCTTTCACTTCCATCATAACATATAGTAACCCATAATTACCTCAAATGCAAGGATCATATAAACCCAAATGGTTCTTTATAACTATGTCCACAAAAGAACAGATAACTATTCCTTGAATAAAATTTTCATATATTAAACATTAGGGCTACACATACTATAAAATGTCTTCTAATGTAACCCCATCATCAAAAGAGACTTAATACTCTTAATAATTTCACCATAACTCTTGAAGCCCTTATATGTTGACTTCTTACTCATTCAATATTCTTCATGATCCATTAACTATTCCTTTCCAACTTATTTTGAAATACTTCTTTCCTACAAACAAAATCATGAATCATATCATAAGATTCCAAAATAGGAAAACAGAAGTTATGAAATAATCCATACCTTTGATTGGCCATTGTCAGTTTCTTCATCCTCAATCGGAATGGAATTAGGTATTGGTAAACGAATATTTGTACGATCTTGGTGATCCCATTCACGAAACTTCTTCATAGGACATGTGTTTGCATAATGACCATGTGCACCACATTTAAAACATTCAATTTATCCCTCAGAAAGAACTTCTTTCGCTTTCCTCGAGTCAACTGGATGCTTCCTTTTTCCATGGCAGGTTCTTTCCTTATGACCTTAATTTCCACATCTATAGCATATTTCTGTCGCTTTGAAACATTTTCCTAGGTGTTTCTTTCCACATATTTGACAAATAGGTTTTTGAACATACTTAGCTTTATGATTATTACCCGTAGTTCCGTAGGGATTTATTTCTCTCATATATGATTCCTTATAGAAATCACTAATGTTTAGGTGGTCAATCATGACTCCAGATAGTTGGTTGAGGATAAACACAAGAGTTCTCATTGCAGCTTCCGTATCATTCAGTTTCTTGCTCAAAAAACTGTCACAGTTTCCTTCACATCCACTGTTACTTTGGTTCCTGTTAGATCCAGCCATTTACTAAAACCAAAAAAGTCAATGTGAGTATATCAACAAAACCATCATGTACTAATTAGGAAGATAAACACTAAGATATACTTACTCACTCACTTTATCTAAAACTAGGACTCTTTCTGAATTCCTAACCATTATGGTAATGTCACCTATGCTTAAAGAATACCCTAATCTATAAAGTTATCTAAACCAACCTCTGATACCCACTATAAGGCCCCAGCATTAAACCGTACTTAATCTTGAGTTATTACAAGATTACACATTGAGGATCTTTTCAGGTTTAGAGTTTTAGAGAATTAGATCATAAAACTTGCATTACATTCCACATTTAAACCAAGTGGTTACATATAATATTGTATTCATTTTTTTCACATCAACGGAAAAATATTTAAAAAATAAAGCATGGATTCTTTCTTGAAACTTCCTTGATATTATCATCATATCATGTACCTTTCCCTTGACCTGTAAAAAACATTTCAAAAAACTTGGGATGAGCATAAAAAGCACAGTAAGGGTTATAAAAAATATGGAAAGGAAACATGAGTTCATATATACATATGAATGAAATCATACTTTACCCATAAAACATAGGCACTTTAACATACCTCATCAAATCATGAATAAATCATAGAAATCATAAGACATAAAAGGTATCTTGGGGCATTCATAACATTCTTACGTAGATAGTAACCCTCTTGGTTACGTTTGTAATACCCACCACAGTATATTCCATAAATCTCTTCGAAGAAACCTTAACGTTTCACTCCTTCACGTTACCCAATGCATTGGAGAGCTATATTGGGCTCACCCGCCCTTAGTTTATCACGGAACCACCCGTATTCATAACAATTCCCAAGAACCATAACATAATCATATCACATAAAACATGAATAAAGGAAACATAACATTTCCACCTTTCAATCACAAGATATCAATACAAAACATTGATAAAAAACATTATGAAAACCATTTTAAATACCAAAATAAAATAAAAGTAAAACATGGAATTTGTTTTTCTTTCAAAAATATGGTATAGCTTGGGAGGAAGCCGAAACTCAAATAATGGTCATGGCGGCAGAGAAGTCGTTGTCGCCGCATACGTATGAAAAAACATTCCCTTCTGTCATTTATAAAACTCTTCGTATAAAAAATATTCATTTTGAATAACATAAAATTCAAAGGGGTTTATACACCGTATAAAACAAAGTTGTGTATAAAACAAAATATGGCTCAATGAATGGAGATTGAGATGAAGTCCCATATAAAGACGGTATCCTTGGATTAAGAATAAATCAATTACATAATTATGTGTGAAAATTGAATAAACGAAATATAAGTGGATATTAAGTGTAAAACAATCAGAGTTTATTCACACATATTCATTCAACGACATATTCAAGGAGTATAGGTTTATCCTAAATAATCAAATTTGGGATAAGAAGTCCCCTTGCAAAAATTTGACAGCCTAACGACGTCACTACAAAATTCAGAAAATGAGTTGATGAGAGATAAAAAGGGTATCTCATCACATTGACATAAAATATCAATCAATAAGGATATATAAGAACATATCCCAACAAAATATTATGTGAATTAAAAGACATAACAAAAGAAGTATTTTAAAAAGAGGAGGGTGAAAGGTTCCCTTACCGGCATGGGTATCTTTCGAGACATGCACCCCGTGAAAGAAGAACAATAAAAAATTGATGTAAATACTCATGAATGAAAGTATATTACACAAATAGTAATATAATGGGCAGTACATACACTACTCAAAGTAAATTGTGGCAAATGTAGCATAAATCTCACGGGAATAAAAGTGAGATGAAAAATCCCTTATGAAAACTCGGCAGCCTAAAGGCGCCACTTAAGACTTCCAAAATGGATTGATGAGAGAGAATAGGGTATATCATCATATTAAAATAAAAATTACAGTAAGATTAATATAAAATAACATCCCAATAACAAGAAATATGATATTTAAAACGAATGACATAAAAGGGTGTACTTAAAAAAAGAGAGGAGTAGGATCCCTTACCTCAGGTCCGACTTGACTCGATCGTTCTTTAATCTCCTGAATAATAAACTTGAGTTAATTTCTACTTCCTTAAGAACCTTTTTAAAGTTCATTATTCCTTTTATATCACTTATTAATATGTCATGAACACTATGTAATTATTTTAGTTAATAACGGTAGTTTAAACGATCATTGGTACTTGAGTCAAAATATGCTATTTATAATTACAAGTTGTTCATGTATCCATTATATCCAGAGTTATAATCATGATTTATATATCATATATATCATATATATCCATTATATAAATGCATTTATAATATTACATAATCATTTGGAGGTATGAAATGAAATGCACCATTCATGGAGACGGTAAGCCGTACGTACGCATGAACGCTACTTTCATTTCTATTCCATATTTTATAGAATGGAATCATAATGATATAAAGGTATATTGCAATTCCAGTATAATATCATATATAATACCATTAATTACATCCTTTATACGTCCCACATATGGCATTAACGAATCAAATCACTTTGAGGGGCGGTAGTCTGCACTTCCTAAAATGAAAATATCGCGTTTACTCATAATGGTAACCATAAAGGATATGCCATAAATTAAAAATACAGAAGCTTAAGTAAACCATAAACATATTATATATAATATATAAATATAGTGACATCTTAATGGACACCTTTGAAGGTGATATATGAGTGTTGAACAATCATTGTTTCGTGAAGCAGACATTCGCCATCCACAGAAACAGTATGTTCTTTAACCATTAGATGTAGGTGTGTGTACGTTTACCTCGAATCATTATTATAACAACATCCTAGTATATTTAAGATACTGGATTTGTTACAAATGAAATGAATAAAAAGAGTTTAGTGGGTTGGAGAAGCAAAATAAAACAAAAGGACTCAAGTGAAGACATTACCTTAAAATCGGGTAACTCCCTTTGGTTTGAGCTAAAAGGATTCCTTGAGAAGACTTCTACCCAAAGTGAGGCTTCAAGGAGTTAGTGTGGGATGTGGAGAGAAAAAATGGGCAGATTGTGGACAAGCCAATGGATTTTTATGTTTGGGTAAAAATGTAGTAGTGGGGGCCTTTTATAAGAGGAGAAGAGGGGAACTCTTGGAAAGTAAACAAATGTTACTTTATTTTAGAATGCATTTCAGATTTTAATGGTCCCACTTTGAGGTGTTTCAAGGATAAGATGATAAGGGTTCGAAATCCACCCATCAATTTGGGTTTGGACATTTTTAGGTCTTAGATTTTACATTATCTTTCCATTTTATTTAAATCATTAAATAATGAGGTCATCGCTGCATCATCATGATGTCATAAATAATTTAATTTATTTAATGTCTAAAAATTATAAAAAAATACTATGATGTAGTAAATCTTAGTATATATCCAATTAATATTTATAGTCAAAAATATGACTTGTATAACCCCATGTAAAAATTGTTTTAGTAAAACATCTCATGTTTGTGTCATTTTTACTTTAACATTAAATAAAAAGTTATTTATGTCATTTTCCAAACAAAGTGGCTCCATGGGGTCCCCAAGTTGACCCATGGATATTCATGGTCGGCCATGACACATCCAATGAGGGTAGTACATGTGTCTATGTCATTTCATTTTATTAAAACATTATTCTTACCTTAAACTACAATAATTACCTCTAATCGCGATTAAAAACTCAATAAGTTACTATTCACCAAAAAATTATTCTAATCCCATTGAAACACATTTAACTTCTTAATTACAACCTTGTATGTCGGATTTTTGAACTTCAAAACACAAATATGGAAAATTTTCATTTAAACGGAAAATCAGTTTTTATAAGTACTACTTAGTGGTTTCACTATTCATCAAAAATTGAAGTTTTTCAGAAAATTACCAAAAATACACCCTAAGCTATATTTGATATTCCAAATTAAAAAATGATGTCTATTTTAAAAAATTCAAAACATATAAGTTTCATTAATTAATTTAATAATTAATTCCCGCTGTCAAAACAAATAGCGTGTTTTTGTGAAACAAAATGTATCAAAAGATTGACACTAGTTAAAGTCTATTTTTAAAGTGAAATTAATCCCAACGACCACTATTGGATTAAATGGTAAAAATATATTCTAATTTCACTTTAAAACCAATTCAAAAGATAATCTAATCATATAAATAAATTATATTAAAAAGAGGTTTTGAATTAAAATACAACATTTTTCACTATTCATTAAAATTCGAACTTTTTCGGAAAAATACCAATAATTTACACAAAGTAAATTTTGATGTCCTGATTCTAAAGAAGAATTTTATTTTGTCAAATATAACACATAAAATTGTTACAAAGTATATTTAAAAGAGGTTCTCCATCAAAAGGCGGTTAATCGACCTTTTAAAGAATATTAGAATGTTTACACTTAAAATTGGATTCATTCACATTTTTAATCCTCTAACATTTATTGTAAAAAGAAAAAATATTTGACAAACATATATAATCATTTTTTATTTAGTTCTATTCATTTCCTCCATCACAACAGCTAGTCGTTAACAACCATTTAAAATAATATTATTTTATTATTAGAGTGCAACGTAAGATTCCCAAGAAACTCGTTGTTGCGTGTTGGGTACACCATTGAGCATAGTGTCCCATTTAATGTTATATTAATATTTTATTCACAAATATGGATAAATATAAAAATGTCATATTCTTTATTTACCTGGGGTGTTACAAAATTATTATATTAATTATAAAACTGCAAATAAAAATTTTGGTTTTACAGAAATATCTACTCTTAATTTATTATTTTGAAAACATTTATTAGCTTTTAATTTAATAGAATTATATCATATTTCTAATTATAAGATACCTATATTTTCTTTAAACATTCATATGTGAATTTACTATTATATTTTATGAGTTGATATTCTTAATGGTCAAGTTACTATTAAAATATTTAGGTTGTTATTCCATCAGTATAGGTTGCATAATTTCTATAAATACAACTTATTTAATTCATGAAATATGAGAATAATGTTTTTATTGGGTTATCAATGTTATGTATGTGTTTTATAATACAGAAATTAATTATAAGAAGGAAAATTCCACATTTAATATTATAGGTCATTACATTCTTCCCCCTTTTGAAATTTCACCCTCAAATATTTTTTACATACTAAGGGGAAAAATTGATAATATTTCTCATTCATCATTTCCTCTAGTTCCTAGGTTGACTTTTCATAATTATGGTACTTCAATAATAAATTGAAAAGGTCGGTCATCTTCCTACATATTAATTTTTATCTATGTTCCAAGATATCCACAAACTACTATTCATACAAGATATAAGGACCCATCCTTAAATATTACATAATATTGAATTAAATGAATAATTCACATTGAGGATCTTTTCATGTTTAGAGTATTAGTGAATTAGGACATAAATATTACATCTCAAAAGATTATAGCGTAGACACTTCTACACAGTTTCCATTTTTTCAAAACATGAACTCTTTAAAAAAGCATCATGTCTAGTTCCATGTTTTAGATAGCATGACTTTTCCTCGATCCCATCCTTGACCCTATTCAACATTAAGTCCTGTGAAAACAATTCAAAACACGGGATGAGCATAAAAATCTCAGTAAGGGTTATAAAACAAAGAAAGAATTTTTTTTCATAAATACATAAAAAAACATCAAATCATTGACTTACCTCGTGAAATAATAAGATTTATTAAAGACACATAGAAATTATAAATCATAAAGGTAACTTGTAGAATCCATATCATACTTATATTGTAGCTGTCACAACTATATATGGAGTTACTTTGGAATACCCATCATAGTATATTACCTAAATCTCTTAGGAGAAACATTCATGTTTACCTCCATCACGTTACCCAATGCATTGGAGAGCTATCTCAGGCTCACCCACCCTTGGATTATCACGGAACCCCCCGTATACATAAATAATGCCCAAGAACAAAAACATGATCATAACACATAACATAAGCATAAATGAAAGATAAAACTTCCACATTGCAATAATAAAATATCATTTCAAGATATTGAAATCATAAATCCATTCTCAAAATCATTTTCAATACCAAAATACGTAAAAAGAGTATATGATATTTATTTTTCCTTTTAAAAACATTTCGGCTTGTTAAGGATGCCAAAGATCAAAGAATACTTGTGGCGGCGAAAAGGTCGTTGTCACCACTTAAGAAAAAAAAGAAACATTCCTTATTATTAGTAAAATTATTTTTATAAAAAGATTCCATTTGAATAAAATGAAAAGTCAAAGGGTTTCATACACCGTATAAAATAATGTCATGTATGGAACTAAAAATGCCTCAATGAAAGGAGATTGAGACGAAGTCCCTTACCTTATGTCCGACTTGACTCGATCATTCTTAAATATCCTGAATAATAAACTAAAATTAATTTTGACTTTCTTAAGAACCTTTTTCAAGTTTATTATTCCTTTTACATCACTCATTACCAAGTTATAAACATTATGTAATCATTTAAGTTAATAATGTTCGTTTTGTTGAATTTTTCTAATTGAGTTAAAAATGAACACCTTATATTTACAAGTTGTCCATGTGGTCAATAGTACATTATATAAAAAAAGATATTCATTATTTAGATATCATATATATTATATATATACAGTATATACATGTATTTATCATAGTACATAACATTTGGAGGTATGAAATGAAATGCACCGTTCATGGAGACGGTAAGCTGTACGTATACATGAACACTACTTTCAATTAGATTTCTTATTTTTATGGAATTAAAGCATAATGATACATAGGTATATTATAATTATATTATAATATCATATATAATATGATTAACTCCATCCTTTATACATCTCAGATAATTCATTAACGAGTCACATCACTTTGAGGGGGTAGTAGTCCGAACTTCCTCAAATGAGATTATCGTATTTACCCACTATAGAAACCATAAATACTTGATATAATTGGAAAGTACAGAAGCAGTAGGAAATCATAAACATAATATATATCCTATATAAATACAATTCCATCATAATGGCCACCATGAGAGGTGGTAAGATGTAATTGAACAATCATCGTTTCAGGAGACGTTAGTTTTCCATCCACAGAAATATTATGTTCTTCATACACTAGATGGAGGTGCGTGTAAGTGTAGTTATAATCCTTCACATAACAAAATCATAGTATATTTATTATATAGGTGTTGTTACAAAATAAAGTAATAAAAAGGTTTAGGGGTTGTTGATGTAAAATAAAAGAAAACAAATTAAGAGAAACCGTTAACTTTAATTTGGGTCACTCCTTTTGGTTTGAACCAAAGGTCTTCTTGATGTGCCTTTTGGAAAAGTTAAGGATTCTAGAGGGAGGATAGGGATTTATTGAGATTAATTGGGAAGATTTTGATGAGCCAAATGTCTTGACTGGTGTGAGTAATTGGATAGAAATGGTCTCCTTTTATAAGGGAGAGGAGGGGCTCTTTAGGAAAGTGTAAAAATATTATTTTATTACATAATGATATTCGGTTTATAATGGTCCAAAAATAATTAAAGATGAATATAAGATTACTCATGGTCAAAATAAAATCATCCAATAGGAATTGGACAGGTTTGGATAATATTTTAATAATTATATTCTTATTTATTTAAATCATTTATTAATGAGGTAAATACTACATCATTATTGTGTCATAAATAATTTAATTTATTTGATCTATAAAAATTATAAAACAAATAATATAATATAGTAAATATTTTTAGCTTTCCAATGAATATTTATAGTATAAAATGGGACATATATAACACCATATAAAAATTAATTACTAAACGATTTTTATTAAAGTCAATTTTGTCTTTACATTAAATTAATTAATCTAAGTTGTCATGATCACTCCCAAATGGCTCAATGGGGTCCCAAAATCGACCAAAATATGACCATGGTCTTAAATTACTCAATTAATCAGGTTCGGACAAGTTTTAAGGAAATTTGGAAATATTATAATATTCTTTTATCCCTGAATTACCCTATTTACCTTTAACCGCGGTAAATAAAAGGCAAAAGATACTATTCACCAAAAATTATTTTCATCTTATTGAACAACATTTTACTTCTTTATAAAAACCATGTATATCGTATTTTCGAAATTCAATTCACAGAAGTGGTAAAATTTCATTTAAATGAAAAAGTCTGTTTTTTAACTACCACTAAGTGGTTTCACCATTCATAAAAAATTAATGTTTTTCAGACAAATACCACAAAGTCAGTTTAAGATATATTTGATATTACAAATTAAAAAATGATGTTTGTTTTTCCAAATTAAAAACATAAAAGTTTCATTGATTAATTTTAAAAATAATTCCTGTTGTTAAAACAAATAGCGTGTTTTTAAGAAACAATAACTATCAAAAGACTGACACTTGTTTATGTCCAATTTCAAAGAGAAATTAATTACAATGACCAAAATTGGATTAAATGGTAAAAATATATTCTAATTACACATTAAAACCACTTAAAAAGAAAATATATCCATATAAATAAATTATATTAAATGACACTTTTGAAATAAAATACAATATTTTCACTATTCATAAAAAATGAACTTTAACGGAAAAATCAAAAACAATTTACACATAGTAAAATTAAATGTCCCCATTATAAAGAAATATTTTATTTCGTCATATAGAATTTATTAAAGTGACCAAAACTATATTTAAATAGGGTTCTCCATTAAAAAGTGTTAAATCGGCATTTTTATGTAAATTATGCATAAAATTAGATTCATTCATATTTTAAGCCTCTAACTTTTTATTGGATAGATGTAAATACATTTAACAATCATGTATAATCTTATTGTAGTTAGTTTTGTTCATTCCTGCTAATACAATTACTAGGAGTTAACTACCATTTAAAATAATAATAATATATTATTAGTGTGCAACGTAAGATTCCAAAGAAAACCGTTGTCATGTATCGGGTACGCTATCGATCATAGCAACCCCTTTAAAGTAAAATTAATATTTAATTCATAAATATTAATAAATTTTAAATATGTCTTATTCTTCTTTTACCTGGGATGTTACATACTTCTCCCTTTTGGGAATTGTGTCCTCTCAATTTTTATTCACTTATCAAAATAGGTGGGGGTATTTATCCCTCATAGCATTTTCAAATTCCCACGTTTCCTCTTTAACCATATGGTTTTTCCACAAAACCTTTACCTGGTGAATTACCTTATTCCACAACAATTTCTCTCTATGGTCAAGAATCTGGAATGGTTGTTCTTCATAAGAGAGATTCTCTTCCAACTAAACTACCCATGGGATCAAAACAGGAAATGGATATGGAATATATTTTTTCAACATTGAAACATGAAACACATTGTGTACCTGGGATAAACATTGAGATAAATCCACTCTATATGCAACTGATCAAACTTTTTCCACAATTTCATAAGGTACAATGAACCTCAGACTCGTCTTTCCCTTCTTACCAAAACACATCACACTATTCCATGGAGAAACTTTGAGAAAGTCATGATCACCTACCTCAAAAGAAATATCCTTCTTCCAGTTATCTGCATAACTTTTCTATCTGCTCTGAGCTGTTCTCATGTGCTTCTGAATCAATTGAACTTTCTCTACCAACATTTCTACCAATTCTGGTCCCATCATCTTCCATTCACATACTTCATCCCAAAAAGCTGGAGTTCGAAAATGCTTTCCATATAATCACTCAAATGGAGCCATCTGTATACTAGAATGAAAAATGTTATTATATGAAAATTCAAAAAAAGAATGATGTTCATCCCAACTTCCCTGATAATCCATCGAGAAAGCTTGTAGCATATCTTCCAATGTCTGAATTGTTCGTTCTGACTACCCATTTAATTGAGGATGAAAAGCTGTACTAAAATTTAATTCAGTACCCAATGACTCCTGAAGGCCTTTTGAAAAGATAGAAGAAAAACTAGGATCACGATCAGATACAATGGAGAGGGGAACACCATGCAACCTAACTATCTCTTTAACATACAACTGAGAAAGTTGATCTAGAGACAATGTATCTCAAACTGGAAGGAAATGAGAAGATTTAGCCAGTCGATCAACAATAACCAAGATTGCATTATTACATCAAGATGTGTTTGGTAATCCCACAACGAAGTCCATTGATATATTTTTTCATTTCCACTCTGGAACTGGTAGAGGATAAAGCATCCCTTTTGGTAACTGCCACTTTGCTTTAACTTGTTGACAAGTCAAACACTTCACAGTAAAATCAGGAATATCTCTTTGCATTCCATCCCACCAGTAATACTCCCAAAGATCTATGTACATATTAGTACTAACAGGATGAATTGAATATGGAGAACTATGAGCTTCACATAACAAATCATTCTTCAACTGTGAATCACAAGGTACACATAATCTCTTTCAAAATCTCAAAACACAATCCTTATCAATGTTAAATTCTAGAAACATAACCTTCTGAAACAACTCTATATTTTTTTGTAACTCACTGTCTTCTTTCTGTACATTCATTATTCTGTCTGATAGAGATGATCTCACTAACACCTGATACAAAATAGAATAATTTCATGTACCAACAACATCTATGCTAAAGTTCATCAAATAAAAAAAACAAAGCATCTCATTCCAAACGTAACATATTTAATGAAGTATAACTTTTTCGATTCAGAGCATCATCCACTTTATTTGCTTTTCTCATATGGTAATGGATCATTGAATCCTAATCCTTGATTAATTCCAACCACCTCCACTGTCTCATGTTCAATTATTTTTGAGTGAATATATACTTAAAACTTTTGTGATTAGTATATATTTCACATTTTACTCCATACAAATTATACCTCCAGGTTTTTAAAGACAAAACAATAACTTCTAATTAAAAATCATGTGTAGGGTAATTTAACTCATGAGGATTCAACTGACGTGATGCATACGAAATTACCTGATCATTATGCATTAGGACACAATCCATTCCTTTCAACGAAGCATCACTGTAGATAACAAACTCACCATTTCTGGATGGCAGAGCCAAAAGTAGAGCATTCACCAATCTTCTTTTAAATTCCTAAAAAACAATCATCACATTATTTTTTCCAAATGAACTTAACACCTTTTCGAGTTAACATAGTCATTGGACTAGAAAACCATGAAAAAGTTTCAACAAACCTCTGGTAATAACCTGTCAAACTAAGAAATCTATTAATCTCAGTTATATTTTTGGGTCTTTTCCATTATTCAACAACATTCATTTTAGCAGGATCAATAGTTATGCCATTTCCAGAAACAATGTGACCAAGGAAAGAAATTTGTTGTAACCAAAACTTACACCTGCTGAATTTACCAAATAGTTTCTTTTATTTTATTTTTTGCAAGACAACCCTTAAATGACTTTCATGTTCCTCCTTAATTTTTTAATAAACCAAAATATCATCAATGAACACAACCTCAAACTTATCCAAGAACTCACAAAAAATTCTATTCATAAGATACATGAATATAGTAGGTGCATTTCTTAAACCCAAAGGCATAACTACAAATTCATAATTTCCATATCTAGTATAAGACGCAGTCTTAGGAATGTCTTCTTCCTTTATTTTCAACTGATGGTACCCCGACCTCAATTCAATCATCGAAAAATACTGAGCTCCCTGGAGATAATCAAACAAATCATCGATATGAGGCAAAGGATGATTATTCTTAACAGTGATGTAATTCCATGCTCTATAATCAATGCAAAGTCTCATTGATCCATATTTCTTTTTAACAAACAAGACATGAGAACCCCATGGTGACGTGCTAGGTCGAATGAAACCTTTATCTAATAACTCATGCAATTGCTTCTTTAACTCTAAAAGTTAAATTTGAGCCATTTGATAAGGGGGTTTTGAAATTGTCCTAGCATCAGGAACTAAGTCAATAGTAAATTCAACTTCCCGATCAGGTATAATACTAGGATATTAATTAGGAAAAACATCAAGGTACTCATTTACCACTGGCACATCATTAATCTGAACAGTTCCTGTATTTTCAACAATTTGTGCAAGGTAACATTCATTTCTATCTTTTACTAGTTTCTCAGCTTCCTGATATGTTATCAACAACAAGGGATCATTTTTTTATACAAACTGAATATCATTATGAAAATAAACCTATTTAGCTCAACAGTAAATCTTAGAATTATAAAAAGAATTCCCATCTATGCCTAAATTAACCTCAAACTCTACTAGAGGAAATACAATAAGCATTGCAGGTAGATTCTTTAATCACATAAGGACAAGAATGTTCTTATGTTTTCTTTTTGTCTCAATATTTCCTCAAGGTGTTTTTTCCGTTAGTTTAGTATTCATATCAAGAGATGAAATTCCAAAATTACTAGAAAAATTCCTAGAAATGAAAGATTGTGTAGACCCTAAATCAAACAACACATTGGCATAATCTGAACAAACAAATAGTATACTTGATACAACTTCATTTAATGGCCCAACATCTACTGAAGTAGTTTCAAAGGATTTCTCCACCCCTTTATTCTTATAGTCTATATGATTTGCTTCGGTTGAGTTCTTTTTTGGACACTCATTTGCATAACAACCAATTTCATTTCACTTAAAACATTTTACTGAATGTCAGTAAAATTTTGTCTTACCAATACCCTTATCCTTTTCCGAGAAATTACGAGCCTTATGTCCCATTTTACCACATCGGTAGCACTTACCAGAATTCAAAAGACATTCCAAAACATTCTTTTATCCATAATTTTCACAAATTGTAAACTTATGTTTCTTACCATCCGACTTTTTTGAAGAGTTCTTCCCTTTCACCAACCACCTCGACCACTTATTCTGTTGTTTGTCAAAGAATACATGATCATCAGCAAACTCTTTTTCCACCTTCTCTGCACAACGAACACGTTTTTCATAACTTTTTAACTCACAAGAAGATAAATCCCTTTGATACATTGGCTTTAATCCTAAGTAAAAATGGTTGATTTTACTATCAAGATCTCGTATGAAATTTGGAGCATACCTTGCCAGTCGAGTGAATTTTTCTTCATAAGCAGCCACTGAGTCATCCTCCTACCTCAATTCCAGGAATTGTTTTTCCATTCTAAGACAAACCTCCATAGAAAAATAATTCTAAAGAAACATACCTTTGAATTCATCCCAATCAAGAGCATCAATCTCCTCACTATCCCTGATATTTTCCCCATCGACAACCACTGATCAGCTTCACCTTAAAAATGGTAAACAGTGATAGTAACCTTTTGATGTTCTAAACAACCCATGACCTCAAAAATCTTCTCCAGCGCTTTAATCCACCCTTCACCTTGAACATGGTCAGATGATCCTCTAAATGATGGGGGATTTTGCCTCATAAAATGCCCCACTACAGTCATGTTCCACTGCAGTTGATCTGGATGATATCGTGCATGGATACTACCACCAATTATAGCCTGATTCAATTGTTCCATCACTGCAACAAACCATTCAGTTCCAATTCTGACCATCTCAGGTTGCTGATTTGGAAGGTTTTCTTCCTCCTGGTGTCATCCCAACATTGTTTCCCTATTTCCTTTGCGGAAAACCATTATGAACACGAAAATATCTTAGGAGAAGCAACATGGTAATCTGTAAATGCAATATGATTTCCAATATTAACATAAATTACGTCATGGATATTAATTTAGCAATACCCTAACTCCTAAAGTTATATAAACTGACCTTTGATACCAACTATAAAGACCCAACCTTAATCATTACATAATATTGAATTAAATGAATAATTCACATTGAGGATCATTTCAGGTATAGAGTTTTAGATAATTAGGGCATAACAATTACATCTCAAATGATTACAAGGTAGACACTTCTACACAGTTTCCATTTTTTTCAAAACATGTTCTCTTGAAAAAAAGAGTCATGTCTAGTTCCATGTTTTAGACATCATGACTTTTCCTTGATCCCATCCTTGACCCTATTCATCTTTACATCCTGTGAAAACATTTCAAAACTTGGGATTAGCATAAAAAGCTCAGTAAGGGTTATAAAAAAAGAATGAAAACATTTTTTCATAAATAAATACAAAACCTGAAATCTTTTTCTTACCTCATGAAATCATAAGATTTATGAAAGAAACATAAAAATCATAAATCATAAAGGTAACTTGTGGCATCCATATCATACTTACATTGTAGCTATCACAGCTACATATGGAGTACATTGGAATACCCATAATAGTATATTCCTTAAATATCTTCAGAGAAACATTCATGTTTACCTCTGTCACATTACCCAATGCATTGGGAATCTATCTCATGCTCACTCGCCCTTGGTTTATCATGTAACCACCTGTATACGTAAATAATTCCCAAGAACCATGACATGATCATAACACATAACATAAGCATAAATGAAAGATAACATTTCCACATTGCAATAATAAAATATCATTTCAAGATATTGAAATAATAAATCCATTCTCAAAATCATTTTCAATACCATAATACATAAAAATAATATATGGAATTTATTTTTCCTTTTAAAAACATTTCTTCTTGTTAAGGAAGCCATAGATATAAAAATTCTCCTGGTGGCAGAAAGGTCATTATCACCACTTACATAAAAAAGAAACATTCCTTTTTGTCATTTAGTAAAACGATTCATATAAAAAGATTCCATTTGAATAAAATGAAAATTAAAAGGGGTTTATACACCGTATAAAATAATGTCGTGTATAAAACAAAAAATTCCTTAATGATAGGAGATGGAGACCAAGTCTCTTTCCTTTTCTCCGACTTGACTCGATCGTTCTTTATTCTCTTGAATAATAAACAAAAGTTAATTTATACATTCTTAATAACATTTTTCAATTTTATTATTCATTTTATATCACTTATTACCATGTTATAAACATTATGTAATCATTTATGTTAATAATGTTTGTTTTGTCGATATTTGCTACTTGACTCAAAAATAATGACCTTATATTTACAAGTTGACCATGTGGTCAATAGTACATTATATCCGGAAATATAATCATTATTTAGATATCATATATACCATATATATCCAGTATATACATATATTTATAATAGTACGTAACATTTGGAGGTACGAAATGAAATACACTGTTCAGGGAGACGGTAAGTCATACGTACACATGAATGCTACTTTCATTTCTATTTCTTATTTTTATGGAATTAGAGCATAATGATACATAGTTATATTATAATTATAGTATAATATAATATATAATATCTTTAACTCCATCCTTTATACATCCCACATAAGGCATTAACGAGTCACATCACTTTGAGGGGGTGGTAGTCCGCACTTCCTCAAATGAGATTATCGTATTTACCCACTATGGAAAGCATAAAGGATTGATTTAATTGGGAAGTACAGAAGAATAATGAAATAATAAACATAATATATATCCTATTTAAATACAGTTCCATCATAATGGCCACTATGAGAGGCGATAATATGTAATTGAACAATCAACGTTTCGTGAGGCGTTAGTTTTCCATCCACAGAAACATTATGTTCTTCATCCATTAAATGAATGTGTGTGTAAGTGTAGTTCAAATACTTATCATAAAAACATCCTAGTATACATAGGATAGTATTTTTGTTACAAAAGAAAAGTATAAAACGATTTTTGGGGTTGGATAAGTAAAATAAATGAAAACAATTTAAGAGAAACAATTACCTTTAATTTGGGTAACTCACTTTGGTTTGAACCAAAGGACTTCATGTAGTGCCTTTTGCCTAAGGTAAGGCTTCTAGAGTGAGTAGAGGAATTTAGTTAGGTTAATTCGGTAGAGTTTTGAAGAGAAAAATGGCTTGAGAGGTGTGAGGAATTTGATAGAAATGGTCTCCTTTTATATTGGAGAGGAGGGGCTCTTTAGGAAAGTGTGAAAATATTATTTTATTATATAATGATATTCAGTTTCTAATGGTCCAAAAATCATTAAAGATGAATATATGATGATGCATGGTCAGAATAAAATCATCCTATAGAAATTGGATAGGTTTTTTGAAAATATTTTAATCATTATATTCTTATTTATTTAAATCATTTATTAATGAGGTAAATACTGCACCATTATTGTGTCATAAATAATTTAATTTATTAAATGTCTAAAATTATAAAAAAAACTATCATGTACTTTATCTTTTTATTTTCACAATTAAAATTTATATTAAAAAATAGGACTTATTAATCACCATATATAAATTTTTACTAAAGGACTGTTGTTAATATCCATTTTGTCTTTACATTAAATTAATTAATCTAAATTGCCATGATCACTCCCAAGTGGCTCACTGGTGTCCCATAATCGACCCAAATATTCCCATGGTTGTAAATTTCTCAACTAATAAGGTTTGTACATGTGTTAAGGTTATTTTGAATTATTATAATATTCTTTTAACCTTGAATTACCCTATTTACCTTTAATCGCGGTAAATAAATGTCAATAGTTACTATTCACCAAAAAATTATTTTCATCTTAATGAACCAAATTTTACTTCTTGATAACAACCATTTATGTTGGATTTTTGAAATTCAATTCACAGAAGCGGTAAAATTTCATTTAAATGAAAAATTCGGTTTTTTTAACTACCACTAAGTGGTTTAACTATTCATAAAAAATTGATGTTTTTCAAAAAAATACCAAAAATTCAGCCTAAGATATATTTGAAATTCCAAATTCTAAAATGATTTATAATTTTCCAAATTCAAAACATAAAAGTTTCATTAATTACTTTTAAAATTAATTCCCATCAAAACAAATTTCTTATTTTTAAGAAACAGTAACAATTAAAAGATTAACACTTGTTTATGTCCAATTTCAAAGTTAAATTAATTCCAATGACACACATTGGATTAAATGGTAAACATACATTCTAATTACACATTAAAACCACTTAAAAATAAATTCTATCCATATAAATAAATTATATTAAAAGGCACTTTTGAAATAAAATACAATATTTTCACTATTCAATACAAAATTAACTTTTTTGGAAAAATCTAAAAAATTTACACAAAGTAAATATTGATGTCACCATTCTAATGAAAGATTTTATTTGGTCATATATAATGTATTAAAGTGACCAAAACAATATTTAAAGGGGTTTCTCCATTAAAAGGCTGTAAATCGGCCTTTTAATGTAAATTACGCTTAAAATTAGATTCATTCTTATTTTAAGCCTCTAAATTTTTATTGGATAAATGTAAATACATTTACAAATCATGTATAATCATATTGGAGTTAGTTTTTTTCATTACCATCAATAAAATGGCTAGGAGTTAACTACCGTTTAAAATAATATTATTATATTATCAGTGTGCAATGTAAGATTCCAAAGAAACCCGTTGTTGCGTATCAGGTACGCTATCGAACATAGAAACCACTTTAAAGTAAAATTAATATTTAATTCAAAAATATTAATAAATATTAAATATGTTGTATTCCTCATTTACCGTGGATGTTACACGAGAGGTTGTTCTCCAATTGGTCCACCTCCAGATACAGTACATGGGAGGGGTCAGGTATATTCTTCCTCAAGTGATACATGGAGCACATAATAAATATTAGCCCAATTTTGTGGATGTTCAAGATAATATTCCACTTCTCCAATGTGATCAAGGATATCTCAGTGGCCAATGTACCTTGGCCTATGCTTCCCTTTATTTACAAACCACATAACTCTCTTCTATGGTGATATTCAAAACAATAATTTATCACCATTATCAAACTCCATGTCCCTTTGATAATTTTCAACATATCAATTTTTATGAATATGGGAAAGTGCTGTTATATTGAGGGATGGATTGAACCATCTATTTTATCTCTTTCTCAAGATCATGTCAAAGTATCTTTGATTCTGCAACTTCATCCAAACAAGTTGGAGTTCTACATCTATTTGCATATAGATATTCATATAAATCCATTAGAATACTTGAGTGTAAGTTGTTGTTATATGATATCTCAATCAATGAGAGATGTGTATCCCAACCTCCATTTAATTCTATTTTGAATTCTCTTAGTATGTCCACGAGTATCTGAATAGTCCTTTTTGAAAGGCCATTAGTGTGGCAGAGATGGGTTGTACTGAAATTAAATTCAATACTCATATTATGTTCGACACTATACCTGAATTTAGATGAGAACTCCAAATAGTTATAAAAATGATCCAAAGGGGAATCCCATGAAGCATCCCCACTTACTTCACATGTATCTAGGAAGGTTATTCAATAATATATATTCCTAAATGGTGATAAAGTGGGTAGTCTTGGTGGTTATATCCACCAAAACTCATATTTAATTTTTCCCTCTAGATTTTTTTGGGAAACATGTGATGAATTACATAGTGATGTTATCCCATTTCCATATAGGTATAGGCAATGTTTTTATCATACCTTTGGGCTTCAATAACTCTTCTTTAACTTGCTGATATACCAAACACCCTGAGATATACTCTTTAATGTCCTTCTTCATGTTTTTCCACCAGATTTATTCTCAAAGATCATGATACATATTCGTTCTTCTAGGTTGGATAGAGAAAGATGAGATATATGCATATTCCATTAGCTCCTTTTTTATTTCTAGTGATATAGGAACACAATGAGTACTTCCAAATCGAATGACAACATACTCAGCAATGTGCAACTCATTTAGCTTCCACTACACTCTTTCTTTCACCATGTTTTAAGTCTCCAAATCATTACTTTATGACTCATTTATCATCTATTGGATAAATAGTTAGGAAATCATTTTTTAATGGAAGGATATATTACCTATTGTTATGGTTTACAAATCCATCCTTTACATATACAAGAAGAAATTATCCTTCTCAATTCTCATCATGGATAGAGTATTTGGTTATTTTTTTAAAATAGAATCATATACCTTGTTTTCTTTTCATAGATGGTAGTGAATAGAGCATTCATAGTCCTTGATTATCATTAACAATATCCAGGGACTCTTGATGAGATCCTTTTAGGTGAAAAGATACTTTAGACTCTAGTGAATAGAATACATGTCACGCATATCACCAAAGCAATATTGCCACACTATTTTAGGGAAATAAATCACATCTTGTTGGTTAAGATCTTGTTTTAGGTATTTGTACACATATAACTTCAATTTTAATCAATAATAGCGTATCACATTATCATTCTACATGAGTACACAACCCAACCATTTCTTTGAAGCATCAATGTATTTCACAAAACCTTCTCCACTAGTTGGTAATGTCAGTATAGGTCAAGTAATTATCCTATTATTGATTTCCTTGAATATTTCCTCATATTTTTTCATCCATAAATACTTTACCCCTTTCTATGCTATCGTAGTCTAAGAGTTAGACAATCATGCTAAATTTATCACAAAACTTCAGTAGTACCCTGTTAATCCAAAAAAATCTATAGATTCCCATGATAGTAGTGGGTCTGGTCCAATACTCAATTAACTTCATCTTGGAAGGTTCCATAGATATTCACTCACATGTGATCAAATTACCAACAAATGTGACTAAATACATCCAAAAACCCCACGTGCTGCAAATGGCATATAATTTATCCTTATTGTAGCCAGGTGAATCCTTAGATGTTCTCTATGTTCCTCCTTTATCTTGAGTTATATTGGAATATCATTTATAAAAACTACCTTAATTTTTCACGTTAGTCTCAAAAGACTCTATTAATAAAATCTAATAATATTTCACGAGAATTAGTATGTCATAAGTGCATCATTACGAACTTATAAGGCGCATACCTTGTACAGAAAGTAGTCTTCTGAA
Source organism: Viscum album (assembly GCA_963277665.1). Lineage (NCBI taxonomy): Eukaryota > Viridiplantae > Streptophyta > Magnoliopsida > Santalales > Viscaceae > Viscum > Viscum album. The sequence continues at coordinate 916,693,893 of OY728150.1, forward strand.
TATATTTTTTCTTCACCTTCAGTAGTTGTTATTCATAAAAATATATCCACCATTGAGAATTACTATTCTACTTATAGAATTATTTAACATTTTATAAATCCTATTAATAGGAAACTTGTTTTTTTGGTGATCGTATTGAGCTCCTGGTAATAGATACATAGCTACAATGATATATTCATTTTCTCTAAAAATAGAACTAGCACACTCCATGGTGATGCATTATGGAATATAGACCCATTTTCAATGTTCTATTATAGTTTCTTCTTTAAATATTAAACTTCAGCAGGTTCTATCATGTAGGGACACATTTATATTAGAGTGGCTCCAGGTATAAGTTCAATAATGAACTCTGCCTCATGATATGGGGGATGTCTGGGTAACTCTTTAGGAAATACATTAATGTATTCCCTATGAATGGGAATTTTATCCATCATGGTACCTTAGATTGACTCAATCATTTGAGAGATTCATTTTTCTCTAATAGAAATCAAGTGACACATCTTTGATGGATTTCCCAAATGAGATACATCATCTTACCTCCATTTATAGAGGAGCGTGGAATGGTTCAGAATATGAAAATATATTTATTTTTTCGAGTAGTTTTGGTATTCTCAATATAAATTGAGTTAATAAATTACCAGTATAGCATAAAATTAAAACAGTTTCTGTATTACAAGATTCACTAAATGAATATTCGAACATACATCAATAGAAGAAGAGTCCAAAAATTCGGTTGCAATAATTGAACCAATATGTGTTTTTATAGATATCTCTACTTCAAGTTATCATAGATTAGATTCACTAGTTCTACAAATATTTATAGACATATAAGAATGAATATAATGAGAATAAAATAATATTCGTATATTCAATATTGAATAGAATGCGTTGCTTTTTTGAATTCATTTTCATTCTCTATTTTAGTAATGGTGTTGCAATAAGCTTTCCATTTCTCTTATGGCATTGGAGGATGTTGACACTGATTACCCTCAAGGAGTCAAGAGTTAATGCAATGTCTTACATAGTTCCCTTGATCCATATAATTTAGGCATTAAACCATGGGTAGTGCTCTTATTTCCTCTATCACATTGGTTGGATTCTTCATTTCTCTCTAACATTCATGATCTTGGTGTACTTCTCTCTCACACTTGAATCATTTCCCTATACCTTTGGGGCAATTCCCATGATTCGTCTTCCCACATTTTTTTACATGTGGGTGGTTGATAATTCTTTTCACCTTTTTCATTAGATCCAAAATATTTATTCTCTCTCATTCATTTCTTATATATATATCAATGAGATAATTCTCCAAAATCCATCCCCACCTTGAGAGAACATCCAACAACTCCTTCATAACATCAAAAGTATAAGACATCTAGTGACATTAGAAGGTGTGTATTTAAACCAACAATGAATCTATATATTTTTTAATCATCGATGATAACAAAACCCAAGGAATTCCATGAAATATATGAGAATATTACTTTATAATCTAAGAAATATTCACCTTCCTTTTTCTTCAGCTATATGAATTATCTCTCATTATTTAAACAAAGAGTTCAAGGGAAACACATCTTATGAAATATTTCATTACAGTATTTACAATTCATATCTTCTATTTATTCCTTTGGAATGGGTTTATTAATTAACACCCACCAGTAATAGGATTCTCTATCTAAATAGTAGACTACTAGTGTCACTGTCTCCTTATCCGGATAGTGTCTGACATAAAATATATTCTCCATTGAGTTAACTCATTGTTCCACATTAATTAGATAAACAGATATAATAAATTTAGGTTTCTGTTGACTAATAATGTATTTGATAGCTCATTTATCCGTATTAGGAGAAGGAATACATTCCACATGTTTTGGGATATTATTTATTTCTAGAGAGAGCTGGGTAAATATGGCCATTAACTTTTAAACATCACCTCCCATGGAATTTGGGATGTCATTCAAGAAAAAGATTCATTATTCCCCACACGTGTTGATGGAATGATTTCTCATGGTTCCCACCATTTTCAAATATAGAAAAGGTTTAAACAAAACCTAAGTTTATATATCAAGAATAATTTATGCTGTTATACTATTATCACTGAAGTAATATTTTATCAGATCACAATGTTATTCATTTTTTCTAAAAAATGTATTTTTATATATTTACATATAATTATTATTATACTAAGGGGATTAAATAATTTTCACAATTACAAGTTCCCAAATAAACTAAATAGTTATCTGATACAAACTATGGTGAACCTAATTATCATATAATACTAATACATAATTTTAAGAAAAATTACAAAAAAACATTACAATATGGGATTCAATGGTTTGGTATTTGGGGAAAATTAGGACCATGCATCACCTAATAATTAGAAAACATAATAAATTATTTAAAATCAAATTCTTTAACCTTTAAATGTCACATTATCCATTTCACATGTAGTCACCTAAAGATATACATCAAATAAGGGGGTGTTCTTAAAACCTAGTAATCAGATGTATAAGGACATGAATCAATAAAACATGGGTGATCATAATAATCATTATTATAATGTAATCATAGGATCATAATTATAATAATGACAATAAATATTATATACAAGATTCAAATGTGGAAATTAAAAAAAATGAAACATCGTGAATGAGTTTTCACATACCACACATTATTATGAACAAATCAAGCATCATGTTCACACATAACATATGTGAATAATCATAACATCATACTTGTGAAAAATGATTGAATCTTGTACATGAATAATACACATTATATCATGAGATAAATAACATTACCCAATGTGTTGGAAAACTATATAAATATTTTCCCACATCTCACATCATGAAATTTACATAATCTTGAATACCATATAGAACGTATATCAATATATGTCATGAAGCATCCCGTGTTAAGGAATGAGTTTCATAATGATTTTATAAATCATGATTTTAGGAATATACATGTTGTCCCCAGATAAAAACGGGGAAATAGATATATTTTTATAAAAATATTCATTTTTGAGTGAATAATAAATAACTGAAGAGGAGTCAATGTGCGTTTTTAGAAAAAAAGGGATCTTTTGTAAATTCATTATATTCGACATTAAATAAGAAAATAAAATGTATATTCACAAAATAAAATGGTAATTAAAAATAAATTTTATTAATGGATCAATAAAATAATGTACATTCTTTAATTTGGCATGAAAGAGGAATAACCTAATGAAATGGAGTTGGGCTTGAGAGTTCTATTACATTATGTCTGAATGTGTTCTCCACTTGTACTTAATATCATGTAAATAATATGTTATTCCTTAATTACTTAACATAGAACATATTAAACATGTATATGATTGATTATAATTTTATTAAGTTAATTTATTTTCATTTTTTATTTGTTATATAGTTTGATTTTATCATTATAGGAATATTAATTTTCTTGGTTTTTAGAACAGATTCACTTATATAAAAGTATAAAAAAATCGATTCAAATGAGAATAATTATACATAATTGAAATTAAATGTTATTAACAAATTAATAGTGTTAAATGGTCTTATATATATTAATTTTTTATATTATTATGATTCTTTAGATAAACCATTAATGAATTTTTATTGATTATTTTGGCTATTTTTACTTTCATCATCAAATAATTTTTTTAAATATATATTATGTTTACAAATTAACATGAAGATATATAAAAAGTTATATAGTTCATAATAATATATATTTTAACCATTAAAATGGTTTTATGATCATCCCATAAGGAATTAATGGAAAATAAAATTTCATAATCCATGATGGAAGTGCATTGACACATCCTGGATGATGTTTTTATTTTTTTAGAATAAAATGTGAACAGAATAGTTTTTTGGATATATATTATGTTATTAAAACAAAATATTAATATATATATATATATGATACTAGAGTTATCATGCCTATTTGGATAGGGTATGTGATGAAAGAATAATAAAAGTAAAGGAATTAAAATCAAATGAAGGAGGATTTTACCTCTTTAATATCTTCTCCTTGAAAACCCCCTTAAGGAATTTGAGTTTGGTATTTCATTGAGATAATAAGCCCTTGGTTGTGGATAACAGGATTGGTAATGTAATTAGGTATATTTTATTCATTCCATATGTAATTTCAAGAGGTAGAATAATAGGTGGTGAGGGGTTGTATTTATAGGGAAGGAGATCTCCGTTTTTAGTATATTATTCATTAGATTGTAATTTTAGCTCAAGATTATTAATAGTGTTGATTCACATGAATAAATTTATTAAATAGGTAATTATATTTTTGGGAAATGGGTTTTACATCATCCATGACTTAATTATTCAATCGTTTGGCCTAAAATGTTAAATACTATAAATTATTGTATTCTAATATTCACCTAAAAATCAACAATTTTAGAAAATTCAAAAAACAATTTCCCTAATTTTTTTCAATGTGTTGCATTAAAAAATGACTCTATTTTATAGAAATAAATTTATATATATGATAAACTAAATATTTAATTCAAATCAATATTTATTCAAAAAATTCGATTTTTAATATTACAACAGATTTTATGACACTTTTAAAAACTAATTAAGTCATAATAAAATTACCATATAATTATTAGAAATGAAAATTTTAATTTAAAAGTATATTTTATGAAAATATATTTAGTTTTTAGTTTTTATATTAATTGTAAAATTTTAAATAAACATTTGTGTTTTACAAAAAAATATATTTAATTTATCATTTTTAAAACATTTATTAATTTATAATATGGAAGAATTATATCATATTTTAGATTATAAGATACCTAAATTTTATTTATACTCTCATAGGTGAAGTTACAATTCTATTGGCATGATTGCTATTCCTACGTGTCATGTTACTCTTTTAATGGCCAGGTTACCATTACATCGGTATAAGTTCCTTAATTTCAATAATACCGTTTATTTCATTCATCACTTATAATAATATTATTTTTAGGTTCTCTATGTTATGTATATATTTTATAATAAATAACATAATTATAAAATTATAAATTTAGTTGAAAATATTATGGGTCAACACATTCTTCCCCCATTTTGAAATTTTTTCCTCAAAATTTTATTTTGACATACTATGGGGAAAAAGGTGAGTGTATTTCTACTTCATTTATTCCTCTAGTTGCCTATATAACTTTTCAAATGTATGGTTCCTCCAAAACCCATTTATAAGGTTAGTCATCATGTTCCATTAGACCTTTTCTATATAGTCTAAGATCTTCACCGGATACTCCTCATACAAGGGGTTGTTCTGAATTTATACTACCTCTGAATTCAGTACATGTGAAGGGTCAGGTATGTACTTCGTCAAGAGAGATACATAAAACATTTCATGAACTTCTGCAACGTATTGTGTAAGTTCAACTAAATAATCCACTTCTCTTATCTGATTAATGATTTTAAAGGGGTTAATATACCATTGGATAAGCTTCCATCTCATTTTAAACTACATGAATATCTTCCATGGGGATGTATAAAGAATCATTTTTCTCCAATATCATACTCCAAGTCCATACGATGATTGTTAGTATATCTCTTTTTCGACTCTGATTTTATTTGATATATTGTTGGATGGCCTAACCGTTCTCTTTCATCTACTATACAAGATAAAGATCAATTATCATTCATTCACCAAATTCATCGCAACAAGTTTGATCTCAATATCACTTCCCATATCTAGATTCATTTGGATCCATTGAAATACAAGAGTGGAACTATTTTTATATGAGAAATAATTTAATGGGATATGTTGATCCCATTCTCCATATAATTCAATTGATTAGTCCCACAACATTTCCTCAAGGATCTAAATTGTCATTTCTGATTAGCCATTTGTTGGGGGGTAAGGTTGTGATAAAATTTATTTAATTACCCAAAGCATATCTAATACTTCTCCATAATTTAGATGTGATATTTTCAATAGGATAAGAGATAATCTAAATTTTGACCACATGTATCCTGATCACATTTCTCACATATATCAAGGAATTGTTTCCAATCTATAAATATTCCAAAATTTCAATAATGTGGGTAGACTTTGTAAATTGATCTACCACAACCCATATAACATTATTCCATTTGGATGTTTTTGGGAGACTAATGACATTGTCCATTGTGATGTTCTTCTATTCCCACATGGGTATGGGAAATTTTTTCATAATAACATTGTATTTATAACATTGTAATTTAACTCTCTAACATACCAAACACCGTGAGATATACGCTATAATCTTCTTTTTCATGTTGTCCCACTAGAAGTATTATATAATATCATGCTTCATCTTGGTACATCTAGGAAGGATAAATAATGACAATCTATGTGAATCATCTAGTATCTAATTATTTATATCTTGTAAAAAAGGAACACAAATCCTGGTACCAAATATGCTAACACCATCCTCATTGATGTGGAAATCGTGTATATTCCCTTCCATTAATGCTTTAACTTTCTTTGGAGATACAGATCATTCCTTTTTTCCTACTTGATGTTACCTTGTATAGGTGTTTGGGAAATCATCAGAGATAGAAATGATGTATTCCCTACAATTATGATTTCCAAATCCACCCTATGAATATCCAGGAAGGTCAGGTATTTCTTAGTTCACATCATGGAAAGTGTAGCATGATTGTTTCTAATAAGAGTAATCAGTTACCTTATTCTCCTATCATAGATGGTATTAAATAGGGAAATCATTGTTCTTAATTATATCTAAACATATTTTTCGATGACTGTTTATCTCCTTCTATGTGAAAATATAATTTTATACTCTTGTGATCATTTTATATGTCACACCTCTCAATATAGAAATAGTGCCCTGAGTCATTCATTGAAAAATTCACAAATGCTAACTATAAATCATTAATTAAGTATTCATTCTCATGGTTCATCAATAATATTGAGGATTGTAGTATCATATTATCATTATATAGTATTAAAGATCCAAATCATTACTATAAATAATCACTTTATATCACAAAACCTTCATTAATTGTTGGTATTATTAGTTCTAGTACAATTATTAGTCTCTTCTTGAGTTACATGAATCAATCCTCACATTATTCAATTAAGAAATAATTTAACCCATTCTATATTAACATATTAAAGGGAATATACCAATATGAAAATATTATCATAAACTATAAGTAGTACCATTATAAGCTAAGAAACATATGGATTTCTATGACACTATGTGGTTTGTGCCATTTCTCAATTACCTTTGTCTTGTAAGGGTCCACAGATATACACTCACTTATGATCATGTTCCCTAAAAATATGACGTGTTTCTTCCAAAATACACACTTACTAAACATGGAATAAAATTTATCATTCCTTAATGTTGCATATACAATCCCTATATATTCTTCATGATCATCCTTTCTCCAAGGGTAGATGATAATATCATCGATAAATACTACCAAAAATATTTCAAGGTATTATCTAAGTAATATATTCTTAAAATCCATGAATAATGTAATGGAATTAGTAAGTCAATGGAATCACTATGAACTCATAATTCTCAAACCATATATAGAAAATAATCTTCTGAATATCTTCTTTATTCACCTTTAGTTGGCGATATCTATAACGGATATCCGCCATTTAGAATTATTGTCATCCCCATTGTAGATTGAAATAGTCATCAATACTTGGAAGATGATAATTTTTTATTATAATGATATTATTGATCTCCCGATAATCAATAGATAGCCACATTAATATATCCTACTTCTTTAAAAATAGCATAGGCACACCCCATTATGATTCACTAGGGATTATGAACACATTCTCCATGATCTCTTTCAATTTATTATTTAACTCCTCTAGTTCGATAAGGACCACCATGTAGAGTCATTTTCATATAGGAGTGGAAACAAGTATGAGTTCTATTGGTAATTATACCTCAATAGCTGGGGGAAGTATGGGTAACTCTTTATGAAATACATCATTGTTAATCTTAAAAATGGGAATTTCTTCCAGGTTGATACATTCCTTTTAGTCAATCATTTTAGTGATGTATTCTTATCCAATGGTCAAAAAACCCACACCATTGATGGATATTCAAAAGTATATTCATGTTATTCCATTCATTGGTAGAGTATCAAGGTATTGTTTAGAGTATAAAAATATATTAACTTTTCCCAATAGTTGATGTGTTCTCTTTTTAATGAGAGAAAATCCATGCCAAGTGTGGCATAAAATTATTCCAAGGCAATTATTAAGATATTATCTAGAAAAATCCTCCAACATCCACCAATATGAGAAGACAACAACAATTGGGTTTCTATTATCAAAAAACTAGGTGTTTATTTAGATATATCTACAATAAGGAATCACGAATTCAATTCAATAGTTTTAGAAGATATGTAGTATATAACAGAATTTGTAGAACCAAAATCAAATAATACATTTTCAATTATTGAGTGAATATGATGTATACCTTGTACAACATTATTTTCTTTCTCTACTTCAGTAGTAGTGATGAAATAAGCTTTCACATTCTTGTTTGGATTTGGTAGTTGCTAACATTGATTACCGTCAAGGAGTCGAGGTTTAGTGCATTGATTTTAATTATTTCCATTCTCCATATACTAGAAACATTAAAAAATATGTGGTTCTCTCCATTCATCCATAATATTGGATATATTGTTCTTTTTTCTCAATAATTATTGAGCTTGGTGCCCTTCAATCCCACAATTGATATATTTCCCCATCCCTTTGTGGAAATTCCCATGATTTTTCTTCCAACAATCTTTGACATGTGGGTGGTTGAGTTTTTCTTCCACCATTATCATTAGGTCTTATTTCCTGAAACTCCATTTTTAATTTCTTATTGCATATCCCTAAGACCATTTTATAAACTCCATCTACACATTGATATAACATCAAACAACTTCTTCATAAATCCCAATGTTTCAGATAACTATATCCTTTCTAATGTGTGATTTTAAACAACTAGAGAATATATCTATTTTTCAATAATGTTTGATAAAAAAAACTTTTTTCTTCCCTTGAAATCCTTTGGATGTTTTCATTATATATGGGGATTGAGTTACCGACCTTTTTCTTCGCTAGAATGAATTCTATCTTCATATTTTTCCATAGAGTTTGAGGGAAACACAAGATATGAAATGTTTTCTTAAAGTGATCATGCTCTATCTCATCTATTTTATCCTTTTTCTAGGTTTTATTAATCAATGTCCAAAATTTATTATCTTTACCATGTAAATTTATAGAGATAGAGTCCCCTTCTCTTTCTCAGAATAGTGGAGCACAAATAAAATTTTATCCATTGAGTTAACTAATTATTTTATAATAAATAAATCAGATAATACAAGAAATTTTGGTGGCCATTTTTATATAAACTATTCAATAACTAGTTTCTCTCTCTCAGTTGAAGGTGAACATCCCACCTATTTCATGTTATTATTCATAGCCTTAGACAGTTGGGAAAGAATCACCCTAATGTTTTGAACTCTACACATCATGGTATTATGGATGTCCTTCAGGAAATATTTTCTATGTAACTCACATTGGTTAAAGACATAGTTTAACATGGATCCCATCATTTTCTAAATTATAAATTGTTGGAACAAAAACAACGTCAATCAAGCATAACTACATTATCCTTTTACACTATTAACACTAAAGGATTATATTTTGGGATCCCTATGTTAAATTTTTTTAAAACATATCTTCTTGGATGTTTACATGTTATTAGTATTATCCTAAGTGTTTTCACGAAATTTTTATCCTAATTTAAAAATGAACTAAACTATGTTTTGATAAAAAATATAGTGACTATAACTTTTTTATCATTACATATAGATCATTTTAATAAAATAAACATAAAACCATTAAAATCTAATATCCTAGTCTCTAGTATTTTGGGATAATTAAGACCATTAATCATTGAAGCATAATAAAACATAAAAATTAATATAATGTCTTTATCTTTATACTTCAAAGATCATGTTCTCTTTGTGAAATTTAGTCACCCAAGGATATACATCAATGAAAGGGGAGATATAAAATCCCAATAAGAGTATAAAAAGAGACATGAATAAATAAAATATTGGTGATAATAATCATCATTATAATAATTTACTCATAGGATCATCATCATAATAATAAGTGGAATATATTTAAAATGGATTGAAATGAGGAAATACATTATAATTAAATATCGTGTCTTGGTGTTAAAATACAACACACAGTTGTGAACAAAGATAGAATCATGTTCACGCCTCATATATGGGTATAAAAAAAATGAATATTTGGGAAAAAATGTAGAATCATGTTCATGCATAATAAAAATTATCTCATGAGATTCATCCCATTACACAAACCATTGTAGGGATATATAATTATGGCACAACTTTTCACATCATATTATTTACACAATCATCCATGCCATATAGAATTCATATCATTTAAATTCATGAAGTGACCCATGTAAAGGAATGTGTTTCATGATGAATTAATATATCATGATTTCATGAATACAATTTTTGTTCCCAAATGGAAAATGGAGAAAGAATTAATTGTTATAATAATCATCATTTTTGAGAAAATAAGAAATAACTCATGATGACTCAAGATGTTTATTTGGAAAGAAGTGCCCTTTAAGAAAATAATTGCATTTTTAATAAAATTAGTTTTTAAAAATGTATATCTTCAAAAGGGAAAGGGAATGATAATAATATTACATTGAATTTGAATTAAAAAATGTCCAAAATGAAATTTTTCATGAAAGTGGAATAACCTAATGAATGATAGTTTGGTGTGTGAATCCCCACACCTTAAATCTGAATATGTTCGGAACTTGTACTTAATATACTGTATAATAAAAATATATTAATTATTTACTTTATTAAGAATATATGACAAATATATTCCATTTTTTATAATTTTATTATGTTCATTTATGTCCATTTTGATGTGTTATAAAGTTCAATTTCATCATTATGGTGGTGTTTATTTTCTTAGTTTCATGATTCATTCACATACATTCAAGTACACAAGTTAATGTAAAATGACAATAATTCTACAGAATTGATGTTATTTATTATTAATTAAAGAAAATAATATTAAATGGTATTATATATCATTTTTTATATGAGTATTATTCATTAGATTAAATTTTAACGATAATGTTTTAGTTTAATTTGATTGGTTTTCCGTCCATCAAGAAATAATTTTAATTTTTTAAATATTATGTGTATATATTAATTTAAAAACATTAAAAAAGTTATATAATGAATATTAAATTTTTTAACCATATTAATGGTTTTATGACTATCCTTTAAGGAGGTAATGGAACATGGAAAATCATCTCCCAGGAAGGTGGTGAATCAACACATCATTGAAGATGTTTACATTATTTAGAATAAAGGGAGAGGATAATAGTTTTGATCATTGATTTTATAATAAAAATTAGCATTACAATATATATATGATACCAATGTTATCATTAAAATTTTTATATGGGATTGTAGGTAATAATATTAAATTAAATGAAATTAAAATAAAAGGAATGATAATTTTACAACTTTTTTATCTTTTACGTGGTAACCTCTTTAAGGCACATGGGTTTGGTCTATTCTTGAGATAATTAGATCATGGACATGTATAAGATTCATTTGATGGGAAATAAGATCAATTTATAGAAGATATATTTCTTTGCTGTTGTTAGGAGAAGATATGGTGACACATGGTATTTATAGGGGAGTTTATTAGTGTTTTTGATTATTTTATACATTATTTTGTGTTTTTTGATCATGACTATTGATAGTGTTGATGCATATGAATAAATATAGTTTATAGGGATGGATAGTTCTAGATAATTCTTCATACATAATCTAGTACTCAATAATTCATGTATTTGGATTAATATGTAAACTAATGTAAATTAACTTAATTCACTATTCATTAAGAATTCAACTATTTTAGAAAAATACGAAAAATCCAGGTGAACATTTATTTTCCAAGAAGATTAAATAGATGGTATCCATCTTGGGAATATAATTTTTCGATTTGAAAAATTTTATTTTTTATTAAAATCATTATTTGTTCGGAAAATATTTATTTTAGTATTATAATATATTTTGTGACACTTGAAAAATTTATTAATTTCTCACAAAATTATCTTAAAAATATAATTAAAAAATAAATTTATGAATAGATTTTATAAAAAAATTAGTTATTATATTATTTATAGAATTGTAAATAATCATTTAATTTTTTCAAAAACATCAAGTCTTGATTTATCATTTTAAAAATAACTATTTACATATACTATGATATAACTATATCATACATTAATATATTAAATACCTATTTTTTTATAATTTCAGATTTATGTTATTATTTCATTTTCTAGAATACTATTTTTAATGGTCGTGTTACTATTCAATTGGTCAGGTAACTATTCCATTGGTACATGTTCCACAATTTCGATAAATGCAACTTATTTCATTCTTCAAATATATAAATAATTATTTTATTGGTTTCTGTTTGTTATGTATTTTATATATACTATATAACATAATTATAAGAGGGTATATTCTATATATAATATTTTGGGTCATTACATACACTACTCTTCGTGTGGGTCTATAATATATGAAAGGACTAGAGATAGTGCTCGAATAATAGGGGAATTCCATGGAATGAGAGATCCCTATTCTTTTTATGTTATGTCATTTCATGAAAAATCAATTAATCATTTCCCCCACAAATATAGAGTGCAATAGAATGGTGTGGGTCCTCCACATGGTTTCCAACACGGATAGGCGTGATGTTAGGCATTGGAGACGGACCCTATGAGCTACAAGTAGACTCTTTATACTTATATCAGATGTTGATATGGTTATTACCTTTCTCTCTCATTTTAGATTCATGTTGATCATATCTTGGTTTTTATGGTTTTTTATAATGTTCTGATTAATAATGATTTTTGGTTTAGATGACTACAGTTGTATCTCTCTATTTCTCCGTTTTTGGGTTTCAGGGAATCCTACTATGTCTGTAAATATTCACCCAGGCATGGGAGTTTCTAATATGATTCATGTATTATGTACATGAAAAATAGATCAGTGGTGGAATTAGTGGAGCTTATAGATACCTGGGTGAATTGACCATGTATGGTGATCATACATGGTGATATGGATCCATGATCTCTCTGTGTTTTAATATCTGTTCAGCTATTGTTTGGTTGGGACATCATTTTTTGTTCGGTGTGTATTATTTATCTTAATTATTTTCTTTATATTTTCATACTATGATTTATACCCTATATGTTATTATAGATATGGTCATACTCAAGATGTTATAATCTTTTATTATTCCAATACACCGTTACATGGATATGGTTGTGTGTGAGTGTATAGGATCTCAAATCAAAAGCATCTATTTTGTTAGTTATTGCTTCATAGCACATTTCACCACCATCTAGACTATTATAGGTTGGTTTGGGTTTATCTGACTCAACCTTTCACAATCTAGGTGGGACCTAGTTGGTTGGGTCATCATAGAATTTTATCAGAGAAGTTTATTCTAAATTTAGTGTTGGAATGGGACTCATTGTGAGGATTTATTTTAAACATACGAAAATGGTGTAGGAATATATCAAGTGTGTCTTTAACGATAAGTATTCCAGTTCTAGAGTGAATGTCTAAATATCTATTCATCGAGACTCTGAAAATCTACTTGTTGACTGGACATGCATAGATATTAGTTTCAGTGAACCATTGGTACATGCATCATATAATAATGGGTCCTCTTGATATCCTTCTTGAGTTAGATCCCTAGATATGATCTTTTTCCCTCGTAAATATTCATAAAAATCAATATACATCCATAATGCAATCTTGATAGGATTTAAAATTAGTTTTTTGATGATTAGTAGTTGTGTGATGAGTCCTTAGCTCAAGTACACATACATTATGTTTTTCCCCATGTCAGCACTGAGAAGTTTTACCACCTATTGGGTAGCAGGTGTACCATATTATGTTGATATAGGATGACTATATTCCATTTTTTGGGTTTTTTATGGATCTAGACAGAAATTATGATGGTGCGTGAATGTATAGAATAGTACATGAGCTCCATTGGTAAGGACTATCATGTATTCCTAGAAAGACAGACCCTCGTGTAGAGGAGTATTAGTTCCAAGGGGTGCTAGATGTTTTTTGGCCTGTGAAAACCCCAATAGAAAATATTGCCACACATGAAACTATTATTCATCACGGAGAAGTAGTTGGATCTACTAGTAAAGACGAAATACACACTTGTGTTGTGTACATAACCAGAGTAGCATTGAGAAAGATAATAAAGGTTTTTAGGACCAAACCCCATTCTCGGGGAATGAAATACTAGAATGAACTAATTTTTTATGGCTCTTCTTGGATAAGACCACTCTCAAAGGTGGTCATCACTATGAAACCTATCCACGTTGAAACTTGTCATTGATAGAGACAGTTTGGTCAATTTATGATGTGGATTCAGAACACAAAGAAGAGACACACATCCCCCACTAATATGTGTTCTTTTTATGTGATAAAAATATTTTTCAAGCAATTCAATGTTTAATAAAGTTTATATTTTTGAGTTTTGGTGGATGAGTTCCTTTTACATGTGTGTTTGATGTCATTTTGATTGGCTATGGTGTTTGAGTGGGCACTGGTTAAGAAGGAAAAGTGGGAATGGGGAAAGATGAACTAGAGGAGTAGGTTCTTGTTACGCTGAGACTCCGGGTGTGATCAAGGTATGTCATATTCCATATTTACTCAAGTAGTAGTTTTGTTATGTGGTCACCTATCAATTTTCATGTATGTATCCTCTTTCAAAGTCTGAGTAAAATTAATGGAGACTTTTATATCAGACCCTATAATAAGTTGTTACTATAGAGAATATCAGTGATCCAACACTATTACTAATAGTGTGATCTAACTTTTTGATTATAGAGATTCAAACATTGAATATTTAAATAACTGACAGTGGGTCCGTACATTGATTTCCTTAGTATAGACTAGTTTATTAATATCCATGCCTAGAATATTGTTACTAATGAGGGTTAAAATTTACATGTAGTGTTGGCATGATATTTTACTTATGGGGAGAGAAGTAATCTCTGGTATGGTAGTATAAGATCATGTGTAGGTGGATACATCCAACTTTATTAATTTTCTAGCAGAAACGTTATAGGAGTAGAATTTATAATCTTCTTGATTCCTAAAATGGAGAAGGAGTAAGGGCATGTCCTTCTAAAGAATTTTCTTGGTTGAAATACCATCAAGAGATGGATTTATTCCTGGAATGTTAGTTGGGAAAACCATATATATATATATACTTCATATCATATAACCCTATGTAGTTTTTGTAGTAGGAGTTGTTGTTATAGGAGTATACATAATCGGGGATTCTTAAAAAATGTGTAATCCCAATGGTATCTCATTTCTTTCCCCTAGGAGGTGGATGAGAGATTATTGTAGGGTTTGGATTGACATCACCTCGATTAAGTGACTTTCATAAGGGAGTATCCAACATTGATAATTGATGAAATATTCATCAAATTGATTATGGTGAAGTGGATCACAGAGTTTGGACATGGTACTGGTAATCACTATCTCCATGTGCGAGTGGATAATTTTAAGGACCCGGCTATAAAAAATTACATTATATTGAATTAAATGAATAATTATCATTTAATATATTTTCAAGTTTAGAGTTTTATAGAATTAAGACATAACTATTACATCTCAAAAGATTACAAAGTAGACACTTCTACTTAGTTTCCATTTTTTTTCATAAAATAAAAAATCATAAAAAGGAAGATGTTTAGTTCGATGTATTAGAAAAAATGCCTTCCCATGATCCCATCCTTGACCCTATTCATCATTAAGTCCTTTGAGAAACATTTCAAAAACATGGTATGAGTATAAAAATCTCTGTAAGGGTTATAACATAACGAAAGGAAAAATTAACCCATCAATAAATACAAATCAATGAAACCATAATTTTCAATCATACCTTCTAAAATTATAATAATTATGAATAACACATAGTAATCACAAATCATAAAGGTAACATAAGGCATACATAACATTATTACATTGTAGTTATCACAGCTACATAGGGAGTCACATTTGAAATACCCATCATAGTATATTACCTAAATCTCAGAGGAGAAACATTAACGTTTACCTGTGTCACGTTACCCAATGCATTGGAGAGCTATCTCAGGCTCACCAACCATAGGTTTATCTTAGAACCACCCGTATATGTAACAATGGCCAAGAACCATGACATAATCATAACACGTAACTTAAAAATAAAGGAAAGTTAACATTCCCATATTTGAATGAAATCAAAACTCAAAAGGGTTTTGTGCACCATATAAAATAAAGTCATGTAGAAATCAAAAGATGCCTCAATGAAAGGAGATTGAGAAGAAGTCTCGTACCAAGACGGTATCCTTAGATTAAGGGTAATCAATTACATAATTTTTTGTGACAAATATTAATACACCCAATAAAAGTGGATATTATGTGTAAAAAACCAGAGGTCACCCAAACATATTCATAGCATGACATAATCATGAAGTAGAGGTTTAACCCAAAGAATTGAAATTTGGTTAAGAAGTTCCCTTACAAAAATTGGAATGCCTAATAGTGTCACTTTAAAATTCATAAAATTAGTTAATGAGAGATAAAAAGGGTATATCATCACTTGGACATACATTTTACCACAATAAGGATATATAAGAACATATCCCAATCCAAGAAGATGGTAATTAAAAGACCTAACAATAATAAATCTTTTAAAAAGAAGAGGGTGAAAGGTTCCCTTATCGATTTGGGTATCATTAGAAAAGTATACCCCATGAAAGAAGGATTATACAATGAATAAGTAAATAAATATAAATTAAAGTATATTCTATAAAGATTATAATCATGGGAGGTACAAACAACACACAAAATGAAATAGTGGCAAATGTAGCATGAATCTGACAGGAATAAAAAGTGATATAAAAACCCCTTACCTCGTTGTAATCAATCAAGTCGTGTGACCAAAAGATAATGAACACCAAATGAATCACATAATACCATGATATAAATAGAATCATGATAATATATATGAAATTTCAATACTCAATACACCACATTCAACAAATAAGTGGCGAACAATGGAAATCTCCCAGAATTAAAAGTGAGATAAGAAATCCCTTACTCAAGTCCGATTTATTCTCGTTCATTCATTATATTCCTGAATAATAAACACAGGTCAATTTATAATTTCTTAAGTAATTACTTTAAATTTTATTATTCAATTCATATCACATCTTATCATGTTATATTAATTAGTTGATTATGTGAGTTCATATCATATGATTTCTCTAAGTTCGATACATGAGTCAAAAATGAACATGTTTGAAAAGGATTTCCCATGTAGTTATAATTAAATCATCACCAAAATGGTTTTCATGATTTAAATATCATATATATCCATTATATATGTATTTAATAATATTCCATAATGTTTGGAGATATGAAATTAAATGTACCGTTCATGGAGATAGTAGGTCATACGTACGCATGAACGCTACTTTCATTTTTTGGCATATTAATGGACTTTAAAAAAAATGAAACATAGATATATTATAATTACCGTATAATATATATGTTATATAGGTCAAATACGTTAATTTATTAATTTATTTATACGTTACATGTATGGAATGAATGAGTCACATCACTTGAGGTGGCGGTTTTCCACACTTCCTCATATGAAATTATCGTATTTCCCAACATGTAGTGCGTAAAGGTTTTTTTTAAATAAAAAATCCAGAAGAATAGAGAGGACATGAATATAATATATATCATATATAAATATAGTTCCATCATAATGTCCACCATGAGAGGTGTCAAAATAATATTGAACAGTCTTCATTTTGTGAGGCAGTAATTCACCCCCCACAGACACAGTATGTTCTTTGACCATTAGACGGAGGTGTGTGTAAGTGTAAGTAGAATAATTATCATAACAACATTGTAGTATATTGATGATACTAGTTTTATTATGGGATAAATTAAGAAGAAGATAGTGGTGAGTGAATAAGGAAAATAAAATAAAGAAACTCGAGAGAAGACATTACCTCTAAATCAGGTAACTCTTTTTGATTTGATCCAAAGGTATCCATGGAAATAATTCTGCCCAATGTGAGGCTTCTAGGAGTAATAGAGGGATGTGTAGAGATAATATGAGCAGAGGTTGGACTATCCAAGGGCTTGAGAGGTTTGGGTAAGGGGGTATAGGTGGGTGACTTTTAAAAGAGGGAGGAGGGTCACTTTTGGAAAGTCTTGAAATGTTACTTTATTATAAAATGATTTTCTAATTTTAAAGGACAAAAGATGATATGTTTTGAGGATAAGGTGATAAGGGTTTGAAATCAACCCATATAATAGGTTTTAGACAAGTTTAAGTCTTAGACTTTACCTTATATTTTCATGTTATTTAAATCGCTCATTAATGAGGTAATCACTTCATCATCATGGTGTCATAAATAATTTTTTTTATTTAATGTCTAAAAATTATAAAAAAATTACCATTATCTAGGAATTATTTTATCTTTATAATTACTATTTATATTCCATGAGATCATTTATATAAGAAAAATTAAAAAAAATTAGAATATAAAAAACTTTGTTATATTTTTCTTCTTTTTTTAAAAATAATTTCATAATTGTCAGTATCACACCCATGTGACTCCATTGGCCCTCATGTCTGATAAAAAGCTTTTCATGGTAGGATATGACTCAAATAAGAGTATTTGAACACATTTTTTGGATCATTTAATATTATTATGATATTATTTTATTACCGTTAACTACCCGATTACTAATTAATCGCAATAATAAAAGATAATTGTCGGCATTACTATTTATAATGTCCAAAAAAAAAGAGTCTTAATTAAATAATTTGGACATTATGACTACAAATATGGAATCCCTTTTACTAAATCCCAAACACAGAAATTTGAATAATTAATTTAAAAATAATTCCCATTGTCAAAACCAAAGACGGTTTTTTTAAGATGTAAAATCTATAAAAAGATTGATTTGTTTTTACATACAATTTATAAGTGAAATTACATCCAATGACCAACTTTGTATTAAATTATAAAAAAATAATTAAATTAAACCTTAATTAAAATTAAAATGACAATCTAAATATATAAATAAATTAGATGAAAAGGCAATTTTGAAATAAAATGCTGTATTTTTCACTATTCATTAAAAAAATGCATATTATCAAGAAAATACCAAAAAATCACCCTAGGCTATATTTGATATTCCAAATTCAAAAATGATGTCCATTTTAAAAACTTCAAAACTTATATGTTTCATTAAAAAATTATATAGTTAACTCCCACTGTCAAAACAAATATCATGTTTTTAAGAAACAATATCTATCAAAAGATTTATACTTGTTTTTGACCATTTTCAAAGTGAAATTAATTATCATGACCACCATTGGATTAAATGGTAAAAAAATATTATAATTACACTTTAAAACCAATTAAAAAGTTAATCTAACCATTAAAATAAATTAGAATAAAATTTGGGATTTGAATTAAAATACAACATTTTTTACTATTCATAAAAAATTGAACATTGTCGGAAAAATACCGAAAAGTTTCACAAAGTAAATTTTGATGTCTTGATTCTAAAGAAGGATTATATGTTGTCAAATATAAAATATAAATGTGACACAAAGTATATTTAAAAAGGGTTTACCATCAAAAGATGGTTAATTGACCTTTTAAAGAATATTAGAATATTTATGCTTAAAATTGGATTCATTCACATTTTAAGCCTATATCATTTATTGGGTAGTCGTTGAAATATTTAAAAAACATATATAATCATTTTTTAGGTAGTTCTATTCATTCCTGTCATTACAACGGCAATGTGTTTACTACCATTAAAAAAATATTATTATATTATTAGTGTGTAATGTAAGATTTCAAAGAAAGTCATTATTGTGCATTGGGTACGCCATCGAACATAGCATCCCCTTTAAAGTAATATTAATATTTTATTCACAAATTTTAATAAATATGAAAATTTCATATTATCTATTCACCTGGGTTGTTACATCCTTCCCCTCTTTTGGGAATTGCGTTCTCGCAATTTTAAAATTGGGCTCGGAAACTTCATTGAAAGTTGCAAATTGGAAAAAGAGTCAGTAAAACTATCAGATTAAAAGAAAGAAAGAGAAGTACAAAGGTCACCCGAGTTAACCCATACTAAGAATCCATGTTGGAAAACATGGATATGGAAGAGATAACACAGGGTCCAGTTCTGATGGAGGGTGATAGAAAAAATGTCTAGGAGAATGTTATAAACCAGAAAATCACAAACTTATGACGGGTTTAATGGTATTTAATTCCCCAGTAAGAAATTTTAACAGACAACGTTTTTGTTTTAACTTACTTTTCATTGAGGAATTTATTTATGAGCCTAACTAAAACATAAAGAAATAGACTTGTCAGGTATAATTTCATCTCTTACAAGATTTCTTACACAAACTCATATTTTCTGCAAAAGATGAGTATTTTGGATGAATTGTTCACATTGAGAGTGCTATAATCAACTTCATGAGAATCAACTAACCCAAAAAGAGGAACTATATATTTCCCATGTCTTTAGATCGTAACCAAAACCAAAATTGTTAGTACAAGATCAGATAATCCCCAAAAGGATAATCCTTTATAGAAATAAATACTACTCTTAATCTCCAAAATTCAACAAAAAGAACACAAGGTTCATGAAAGAACATTAAATAAAAAATTATCCATAAAATTCATCTATGTAATCCAAAATAATATTGAAACCCAAATCTCTGAAGGATTTAATCACATACTCTTCTGAGATAAATCATAACATTTATCTCCAAATAACATAAGTTACTCTTAAAGTCTCATATTAATAAGTAATTAACCTAATCACATATCCTCCCTGATAGGTTAATAATTTCTATAGATAACCCAAAATAAACTTATTCTTAATTCATAAAATCGTATAACTAAAAAGAATTTTTCATACTAACTAGGGACTTCATGTAGTCTAGTGGTAGGAAATAAATACAGTCGCACTTTGGTTGTCGGTTCGATTCCCACAGCTTTGTCTGACATGAGGAGTTATCACCAGGTCTGCATGTTGTCCTTTTTCAAAAATTATATAATTTTATAACATTCCCAAAAAGAGATAAATTCATCAAAAATAACCATAACATATTTTAACCACAATGGTTATCTAATAAATTTCTTTTTCCAACCCAAAATGTATTAATCAGTAATTGCCTCAGATTCAAGGATCATACAAACCAAAATGGTTCTTTATAACTATATTCACAAAAGAAAAGATCATTATTCATTGAATAAAATTTTCATATATCAAACAACAGGGTTACACATACTTTAAAGTATTATAATGTAATCTCATCATCAAAAGAGCCTTAATAATTTTAAGAATTTCACCTTCCTAAAATCAACCATAACTCATGAATCCCTTATATGTTGACTTATTACTCATTCAACATTATTCATGATCCATTAACCATTCATTTCCAACTTATTCTGAAATACTTATTTCCTACAAACAAAATCATGATTCATATCCTAAGATTCAGTAATCAGAAAACAGATGTCATGAAATAATCCGTACCTTTCATTGGTCATTATCAGTTTCTTCAACCTCAATCAGAATGGAATTAGGTATTGGTAATAAAATATTTGTATGATCCTGGTGATCCCATTCCCGAAACATCTGTAATGGACATGTGTTTTCATAATGACCATGCAGACCACATTTAAAACATTCAATTGATCCATCAAAAAGAACTTCTTTCCCTTTCTTAAAGTCTACTCTATGCTTCCATTTTCCATGGAAGGTTCTTGCTTTATGACCTTCATTTCCACACCTATAGCATCTTTCTTTCCCTTTGAATCATTTTCCTATGTGATTCTTTCCACATATTTGACACATAGGTTTTTCAAGATACTAACCATTATGATAATTACCTAAACATCCATAGTGATTTGTTTGTCACATATATGATGTCTTATAAAAATCACTAAGGTTCAGGTGGTCAATCGTGACTCCAGATAGTTGGTTGAGAATAACCACAAGAGTTCTCATTGCAGCTCCCGTATCATTCAGTTGCTCATTTAAAAAAACATCATAGTTTTATTAACATCCACTATTGTGTTGGTGCCTTCTAGATCCATCCATTTACTAAAACCAAAAATGGAATCGTGAGTATATCAGTAAAATCATCATATAATACTAAGATATAATTAATCATGTTATCATAAACTCATTCATTTTATCTAAAAGAACTATGACTTTTTCTAAAATCCTAACCATTATGGCAATGCCACTTATTCTTAAAGAATACCATAACATATAAAGTTATCTAAACTATCCTTTGATACCAACTATAAGGACTTGGCCCTAAACATAACATAATCTTGATTTAAATGAATAATTCTCATGGAGGATATTTTTAGGTTTATTGTTTTAGAGAATTAGAACATAATTATTACATCTCAAAAGATTACAAAGTAGAAACTTCTACTGAGTTTCCATTTTTTCCTAAAATAAAAACTCATAAAAAGGAAGATGTCTAGTTCCATGTTTTAGACAGCATGTTTTCCTTGATCCCATCCTTGACCCTATTCATCTTTATGTCATGTGGGAAGAATTTGAAAAACTTGCGATGTGCATAAAAAGCTCAGTAAGGGTTATAACATAATGAAAGAAAACATTAACCCATCAATAATTACAAATCAATGAAACCATAATTTTCCATCATACCTTCTGAAACCATAAAAATTATGAATAACACATTGTAATCATAAATCAAAAATTTATCTTAAGGAATACATAACATTATTACATTGTATCTACGAAAACTACATAGGGAGTCACATTTGGAATACCCATCACAGTATATTCCATAAATCCCTTAGGAGAAACATTAACGTTTACCTCTGTCACGTTACCTAATGCATTGGAGAGCTATCTCCGGCTGACCCACCCTAGGTTTATCATAGAACCACTTGTATACATAACAATGGCCAAGAACCATAACATAATCATAACAAATAACTTAATCATGAATGAAAAATAACATTACCATATTTCAATAACAATATAACATTCACTACTGGAAAAAAGAGCTATACCCACAGTTCAAAACCGTGGGTATAGCCTCCAAAACCGTGGGTATAGGCTATACCCACAGTTTTGGGAACTGTGGGATGGAACAACGTCGGTATAGGGGTCTTGACCTATACCCACGGTTTGGTAGAAGCCCTAGGTATAGGTGTGTCACACACCAGCATGCTATTGTACAACATGGTAGGCACTTACCCCACGGTTTGAAACCATGGGGAATTTGTTAAAGTCGCATTAAAAATTCGATTCCAGGGAGAATCGAACCCTGCACTCACTACTTTACACCGAACTGATGGACCAACCAAGCCAATGCTATTATTTAAAATTATATATTCATTTCACTAAATATATTAATAAATATGGTTATATGAAAAAAAACTCAGTGAGGATCGAACTGCAGACCTCGCGTTCTCCGAAGTGGCAGTTCACCTACTGAACTGCTGATATTTTATTGTTATGTACATAGCACTTATTTAATTTTATTTATTAAAATAAATTAATTAAAAAATAATAATTTCCCGGAATTTGATCCATGGATCACGCTGACTATCCAAACACCTGGACCAACTATGCCGTATACTTTTTTGGTTATTATATTTGTATTTTTATAATAATATAAATAAAATGTATGCTCCTGCCAAAATTTTTTATCGTTCCGCCTAATTTTTTTCCCACCATAATGCGAGAAAGATATACCCACAGTTCTCCAAAACTATGGGTATAGGTCTCAAAAAAAACCTCCCCAATACGCACAGTTTTAGAAAACCGTGGGCATAGGTTTTCGGGGAATACCCTATCCCCATGGTTTGGTCAAAACCATGGGTATAGGGTTTGAAAAAAACACATATACCGATGGTTTTGAAAAACCGTGGTTATATGTGTTCAAAATAAACCTATAACCACAGTTTCAGGCAGAACCGTGGGTATAGGTGACCTATCCCCATAGTTTTCCAAAACCATTGGTATATGTACCCATTTTAACCCTATACCCATGGTTTTGGAAATCCGTTGGTATAGGGGTACTCTATACCCACGGTTTTTTGTAAACCTGTGGGTATAGAACCATTTAACAGTAGTGATTTTAAGATATTGAAATAATAAATCCATTATAAAAACAATTTTCAATACCAAAATATGTAAAAATAGTATATGGTATTTATTTTTCTTTTGAAAACATTACGACTTGTTATGGAAGCCATAGATCAAATAATACTCACAGCGACAGAAAAGGTCATTTTCACCGCTTACGTCAAAAAAAGAAACATTCTTTTTTGTCGTTTAGTAAAATGATCCATAGAGAAAATATTTCCATTGAATGAAATGAAAATTCAAAAGGGTTTTATGCGCTGTATAATATAAATAAATGTAGAAATCAAAAGATTCCTCAATGAAAGGATATTGAGATGAAGTCCCTTATAAAGATGGTATCCTTAGATTAAGGGTAATGAATTACCTAATTTTGTGTGAAAAATAAAAATACACCCAATATAAGTGGATATTAAGTGTAAAACAATGATAGGTCATCCACACATATTCATATCATTACATAATCTAGATGTAGAGGTTTAACCCAAAGAAATGAAATTGGGTCAAGAAGTTCCCTTGCAAAAATTTTGCAGCCTAACAACGACACTTTAAAATTCATAAAATGAGTTGATGAGAGATAAAAAGGGTATATCATCACTTGAAAATATAGTTTATATAAATAAGGATATATAATAACATATCCCAACATTAGAAGATGTAAATTAATAGACCTAACAAAAAGAAGTCCTTTAAAAAGATAAGGGTGAAAGGTTCCCTTACTGATTTGGGTAACCTTTGAAACGTACACCCCATAAAAGAAGGATCATAAAATGAAGATATAAATACCCAAAAATTAAATTATATTAAAAAAATAATACAATCATGTGCAGCGCATACACCACACAAAAGTAAATAGTGGAAACTGTTGCATTAATCTCACAGGAATAAAAGGTGAGATAAAAACCCCTTACCTCGTTGTAATCAATCGAGTCGTATGACCAAAAGATAATAAACACCAATTGAATCACATAATACACTGAATAGAAACAGAATAATGATAATATATATAAAATGGAAGTACACAATACACCACATGCAACATATAAGTGGCGAACAATGGAAATCTCATGGTATTAAAAGTGAGATATGAAATCCCTTACCTCAAGTCCGACTTGTTTTCGTTTGTTCATTATATTCCTGAAGAATAAACATAGTTCAATTTATAATTACATAAGGACTTATTTTAATGTTTATTATTCAATTAATATCAAATATTATCATGTTATAATTATTATTTAATTATGTGAGTTCATGTCATACGTTTTGTCGATGTTCGGTACATGAGTCAAAAATGGACTTGTTTGAAAAGGATTACCCATGTAGTTATAATTACATCATCTCCAGAACGGTGTTAATTATTTAAATATCATATATATCACTTATATATGTATTTAATAATATTCCATACTTTTTGGAGATAATAAATGAAATGTACCATTCATGGAGACGGTAGGTCGTACATACACATGAACGCTATTTTTATTTTTTGTCATATTTATGGACTTTAAAACTAAATTAGACATAGATATATTATAATTAAAGTATAATATATATGTTTTATAGGTCAAATAAGTTCATTTATTCCATTATTTATACATTCCATGTATGGCATGAACGAGTCACGTCACTTGAGGGGGCGGTTGTCCACACTTCCTCATATGAAATTAACGCATTTGCACAACATCAAAAGCATAATGGTATGATTTAAATAAAAAATAAAGAAGCATAGATATGACATAAATAAAATATATATAATATTTAAATATGGTTCCATAATAATGGCCACCATGATAGGTGTTAATTGAAGATTGAACAATCATCGGTTCAGGAGGCAGTAATTCGCCACCCATAGAATTTGTATGTTCTTTAACCATTAGATGGAGGTGTCTAAGTGTAGGTAGAATCTTTATCATAACAAAATAATAGTATATTGAGGATACTGTTGTTATTATGGGATCAAATAATAATAATATAGTGGTGAGTGAAGAAGTAAAATAAACGAAAGAAACTCGAGAGAAGACATTACCTCTAAATCAGGTAACTCATTTTGATTTGAGCCAAAGGCTTCCTTGGAATGAATTCATCCCAACATGAGGCTTCTAGGAGTAAGAGATGGATGTGGAGAGATAATATTAGAATATTTTTTATTATACAAGGGCTTTATGGGTGTGGGTAAAGGGGTAGAGGTGGGGGCCTTTTATAAGATGGAGGAGTGTCACTTTTGGAAAGTCTTGAAATGTTACCTTATTAACAAATGATTTTTGGATTTTAAAGGTCCCAAAATTAAATATTTTAAGGATAAGGTGATAATATTTCTAAATCCACCAGTCCAATAGATTTTCAACATTTTAAGCCTTATGTTGTACCATATCTTTTCATTTTATTTAAATCGTTCATTAATAAGGTAAGCACTCCATCATCATGGTGTCATAAATATATTTATTTATTTAAAGTCTAAAAATTTGAAAAAAATACGATGATGAAGAAAATATTTTTAGCTTTCCAATTAATATTTATAGTCTTATAGATCAATTATATAAACAATATCAAAATATTTTTACTTAGGATATTCAAGCCCTTGTTATATTTCTCTTCTTTTTTAAAACATAATGTCATAAAAAGTCACTATCACACCCATGTGACTCCATGGTTCCTCAAGTTTGGTAAAAAGCATCTCATGGTCGGCCCTGACTCAATAAAGGGAATTTGAACACATTTTGGGGTCATTTTTTAATATTATGATATTATTTTATTACCCTTGACTATCTGATTACTAATTAATCACGATAATTAATGATAATTATCGTCGTTACTATTCATATTGTCAAAAAACAAAAGATTCTTAATTGAATAATTTGGACCTTAGGATTACAAATATGGTATCCATTTTACCAAATTCCAAAAACAAAAATTTCAATAATTAATTTTATATTAATTCCTATTGTCAAAAACAAAGATGGGTTTTTAAGATGTAAAATCTATCAAAAGATTGATTTGTTTTTAAATCCAATTAAAAAGTGAAATTAAATCCAATGAAATTATATTAAATTATAAAAACATAATTAAATTACACATTAAAACAAAATAAAATGACAACTTAAATTTATAAATAAATTGGATGAAAAGGATATTTTGAATTAAAATGTTGTATTTATCACTATTCATTAAAAAATGAACATTATCCGAAAAATTCCTAAAATTAACCCTAATATATATTTGATATTACAAATTAAAAAATTATGTCCATTTAAACAAATTAAAAACATATAAGTTTCATTAATAAATTATATTATTAATTCCTGTCATCTAAACAAATAGCATGTTTTTAAGAAACAATATCTATCAAAATATTGATACTTGTTTATGTCCATTTTCAAAGTGAAATTAATTATAATGACCACCATTGGATTAAATGGTAAAAATATATTATAATTACACTTTAAAACCAATTAAAAATATAATCTATCTATAGAAATAAATTAGATTAAAAAGGAGGCTTTGAAGTAAAATACAACATATTTTACTATTCATAAAAAAATGTACTTTATCGAATTAATACAAAAATTTTACACAAAGTAAATTTTAATGTCTAAATTATAAATAAGGATTTTATTATGTCAAATATAACATATAAAAGTGACAAAAATTATATATATAAAGGGTTTTCCATCAAAAGGCAGTTAATCGACCTCTTAATGAATATTAGAATATTTATGATTAAATTTGGATTCATTCGCATTTTTACCCTCTATAATTTATTGGGTTATTGGTAAAATATTTAACAAACATATATAATAAATTTTTAGTTAGTTCAATTCATTTCCCATCATTACAATGGATAGGCGTTTAATACCATTTAAAATAATTTTATTATATTATTAGTGTGCAATGTAATATTTCAAAGAAACACGTTGTTGTGTATTGGATACACCATCGAAAATAGAATCCCCATTAAAGTTATATTAATAAATATGAAAATTTCATATTATTTATTTAACTGAGATGTACCAATAATGTACCTAGTATGACCTATTATTGGGGATATGGTTTATCTTTGTTAAGGGTGATACATTTCAACTTGCTTGATTCCCCAACCTAGTTTTTGGGACTTATGAACTTGATCCTTAACTATTATTAGACCGGATCCTAATAGTCATCAATGATTAAATCATTGTGTAATCAGTGTCAACGGTGGAGCATGTGATACACTTGATTATGGTTTTATATATGCTCCAAGAGTACCATCCCAATATGATCTCTTGTAAATTCATTTGTGGATTCAGGATTTACAATTCTCTGTGATATTTTTTCTTAGAAAAGGGTTTGAAAGTGGACCCAACCACAGCTGAGGTTGTGCTAGCTTAAGGTCCACCCAAGGGAGTAGTCGTGGATGAATATTCACATCTCAATGTCTTCCATCTGATACAGTTGTGAGAGAAGATGGAGAAGGTCAGCCATTTACATTTTGACCTTTATGAAGAGTAGAGTGAAACAAAACTAATTTTTTTGGGTGTTGTTGGATAGATTTTATATCATGTTATGGAGGATCATCATGGAGACACTGACTGTGAGATCTTGTTTGATAAGACATCTAATGGACTTGATATTAACGTATTTTTTTGAAGGTGGTGAGCATGTCATCCATGTTAAAGGATGAATGAGGACACATTTCATGATGATATTGGTAGATTTATGGAGGTTTTCTCCCTTAATATTATATCCAAGAAAGGTGAGGATGTTTCAGGATCCTTTAACATTGGGTTGGGTAGCTGATGATTTTTTTGCATTTTGTTGAGTTATCTCTCAACAAATCACTAATCAGTAGGTAGAGGTAAAGATACCAGGACATAAGTGGAAGTTTGATTGTATTTTCATGGATCTCATTATGGGGATTCCTTTTTTAGAGAGAGTAAATGATTATTTCTATGTGATTCTATACTAACTCAAAATTGTAGACAACTTCCTAACTATATGATAAAAGAGATTCATGGAGTGTTTCAGATTCCTAATCATATAAGAGGTGATCCAAATTCATGAAATTACCTTAATGATCATTTTAGAATATGATTATCACATCTAATCATGGTTAAGGAGAGGATTTTGGAATTATTTTGAAATCATTTGTGGTTTACCATTGGGTTTATACACAATAAAAATTTCTAGAAAAAAAGATTGTTCATGTTTAGTTTCCATGATTCGAGTTTTCATATTGACTCAAAGCTATAACTAGGTGGATCAGATATTAATATTGGAATTTTAAAATCACTACTGTTACCACATTTTTATTGAGGTAAAAACCATTCAGGTCATGTAGAGGAGACCTTATGGGAAACCATTGTACTAGTCAATGAATGTAAGGGATAACACTTGTTGGACAGTATTTGGTTCAAGTTATGGTTGTCTAAGGTTCAGTTCATCTTGGGGAAGATAAAGACTACCCAGTTAAGTCATGGTCCTATGTGGGATAACAAAAGTGGCCTTTGGAGTTCAATGAGGATATCATGTGTTTCATGACATCTTCCCTTGTCAATTATTTTAAAGATTTGGTATGAGAAAAGGCTATCTCTTTGATATTTTTATGTGAATATTCTCATTACTTTGTCCTGTTAGTGAGGAGATGTACCACATGAAGCTATTATCATATTTATACTGGATGAGTGATGTATTACATGTGTTCTATCTGAAGATATATTTTTATGTATCATTGCATAGTATTGAGTAGGGTGAGATGGTCGTCGATGGTGGAGTTACCTTTTTGAATTTCTTAGTGGAAATTAGGAAACATCATGATAATACCCTTGGTTGGGAAGTGTTTTCCTTGGGTATATAGTATCTTATAATATGGTAACCCTCAAGAGATATCATGGGAGTGGGAGACCCCATTGAGATCTTAGTATCCTCTCTTGTGATTGGGGGTTTTCTTATTTCGATGAAAATACTTAATGGTTGGGAGTATTTAATGAATTTTTTTCATGGAATACTTTGTAATTATTTATTGATTATTTTTTAAGATAGGTGGGGAGTTGTCATTAAATTATAGATCTCAAAATGGCCTAGTAATATTGTAATAAAAATTTCAAATATATTTTATCCCAGAACGAATGCTTTGAGTAATAATGAAATATATCTCTCATGGTGTTTCAAATGGAAAATCTGAGACCATGGCTGAATTTGGAAAGTGTAGTTGTCCAATGTAATGTCAATAGGTTGTTCGTCATTAGATTCTCCTTATGTGGTGACCAATTATGTGTGCGTTTAATGAATCAAATAAGTTATTTATTTATTTTAACTGAATAACCTAACTTAATTCAATCATTATAATTACCCTATTGTGGAAAATATTTGGGGTTTTCTATATAAACATGAGATATTAGAGAATAAGAGGGAATCATTCGTCATTGGAAACTTATAATTAGAGAATTGTGATGATCAGATCGAGGTGGATCATGAGTAAAGTAGTGGAAGCCACAATCCTTCTTTATCTCTATAATACATGATTTTCACAAAATAGTTCTCCTCAATCAAGAAAGGTCTCATTATTTTTAGATTCAACCCTTTTCATTTGATATTAATTAATGTTTATATCTAATTTTCTTTTTAATAAATTAATAAAATTTCTCAGGATCCTCTTTAATAAATTTAATTTCATAAATTAATTTATATTCATTATGTTTTTATTTACTCCTATATTTATTTTAATCACTGAATATAATCACATATTCCAATGGAGATTTCACCATGTTATTATTATTATCCCCTATGATTCTTTTCATTCATTTTCATTGTCATATGATTTCATGGTTTGATATTTATGGGGTGAGTTTGAATGAAATCAAACCCCTGGATATATTATAGTTTCACTAAAAATGACCATAATGATGATTTCTGGGTGAATAGAGTTTAGACATGGGATGGGGGTAAATGATTCATGGATTTTGGATTTCAAATCAATATTTCCAATGGGAGGTTATTGATGTTATAGGATAACCCGTACATGTTTGGATCACTGGAATTCAGCCACCAGTGAAGGATCAGGTAAAGAGGCCCCTAGATCTGCAATCCCTGGTGATATTTGTGGGTAAAAAAGTAAAAGAAAAAAGTGTAGTGAGATGTGTTATAGATTCCATGGGATTATAGGTAAAACACAACCACATATCTTAGAGTCCATGAACAAATTAAATGTATTTTCCTAGTTGAGGCATTGAGGGATTTGGGGATGATTAGTATTATACACATGGTATGGACCATAAATATTATGTGATTTTTTGTAGAAATCATGGTGTGTACTATATAATTAGATGGATTTTCCCACACGTTTCATGTCATATAAAGATAATTGAAAGATTAGTTTTAGAATTGATAGATATTTGGGATACTTGTTTGCAATTACCGTGTACCTTGGTAAGACTTAGAGATCTGGAGCCAACTCTCTCCTAGTTTTACTCATTTTTTATTGTTATCAAGTTCGGACTTCCTTCTGGATTGGGAATGTGTTCTTCCACATTATACATTAAAATTATATTGTATTACTCTAATTTATTCCCTAGAGGATATTACATGAAAGAATATACTCTATATGTTACTGACCACTTCACCTTTCCTTATAGATGGTTGTGTGTGTGCGTACATGTACTCAAGGCAGAGGGCTCAATTTTTTTTAGTTTTTCCTTATCGGTGATTTTTTCCATTCCTTATCCCATTGGAGGTAGGATTGGGGTTCTCAGACTCAGCCTTATGCCAACTAGCCTAGCCTTAGAGGGTTGGGTTGTTACAAAGGTGGTTATATTTTTCATGAATCTAGACAATATTAGATCTATGGTTTCAAGTTACAATCTCATTTTTATCAGGATTTTTTATTTCAATTTGAAATTTGGGGAATTATATGTTATTTTTTAAATCCAAAACTCTTTTCAACTCCACTAGTTTTTATTGGGTTAACAAATATTATTTTTAAATTTTCCCTTCATTATTAATCCTAATGTTCAAAATAGTTTTTTTTAGAAAAACTACCCATATTTCTATATTTCAGTATGGAATATTTTTCTTTAATATCGAAATTCTTCAAATAAAATTCATAGAGATTAATATATAACTATAAAACACTTCTAAAGTTATTTTCATTTTATCTTTGACTTTATTTACTAATGTTCTAAAATAATACTAATCATATTTTTTAAATAGGTCATTGTTCTCTGTATTTAAAAAATAGTGAAATAAAATATTTTTTAAATGCTTAAGGTGGTAATATATTTTTCAACCATAATATGATTTATTTATCATGATTATTACATTAAAATTATATATAATTTTTTAAATAAATCAATATTGGCTTTGTTTTAGGAATTTTCATTTTTTTAATAGTTAAAAAAATATATTTCATCTTAATTTTTAAAAAATATTTATAATGGTTTTGTAAATGTATTTTAAATTTATGTATTTATATTTTATAAAATTTTATTCATCACTAGGGATATGATATAAGGGTACCACCCAATTTATTTATCATTATTCTCTTTGAATAATGACAATTTAAAGATGATTTCTTGAAATATGTTTCTTTCTAACTTGTTTGTTAGGATATGATGAAATGATGAATGGTTAATCATCTTATAGATAAAAAATGTATGGTTTTCATTATGTGATGGGTGGGTACATAATTATGTAAAAATAGAAGGTTTAATTTCATGAATAATATCACTTGTCATAATATGAAAGGGGATTGGGAGTGAACCCAACCCACTATAGTACTCTATCAACCTTGGTTATGTTAATGGGGATTGAACTCAAACAAATATGGCACTAGGTCTATCATAATTTCTACGTAGTGAGCCTTGAAAAATGAATTTTTATTTGTTTATTATATGTATGAAATAAACTAGTTTATTATAATTATAATATGATCTCATGGCCCACGATTTATTATTGATGATTCCACACTCTTATGAGTCATGTAATTTGGGATGAAAACACTATATTCCATGACTCCTGGTTTATGGTCTATGACATATTGGGAATATTTTTTTTAGTTATGATCATGATCTTACACCATTACACATATCTTAGGATCACTTTTTTTCATCGACTAACATCTACCATGTTATCCTTTATATACTATTTTACCTCACTCTTAATTTTGTATTCATTTATTAGGTTGAAAAAATAGGTTTTTTGTCAGAATTGTCTTTGAAGATTACTGAATGAGCTGAATTGTATAGAATATGTTAAATAAAATTCATGAAATATGTTTATTATATATATATATTTCAATTAAATTAATACTATATATATTGAGTGAGTATATTATTTTGAGATGTATTGAATATTCATCTAAATGAAGTAAATTTTATGTAAGTGTTGTTTGGTATGTCTCAAGAAAACACACGTCTATTATATTGATACTAAAGAAAAATTACTGTTTTATATAAAGTAACATCATTTCAATCGGACACATAATGTGGTCATTAAGATTAAAATTGTGTTTATTCACTTTGAAGTGACATTTAATCTACAAACTATTATTACAAACTCAAAACTAAGATAACTCCCTCATTTTTTTTGATGCATTTTGAATGTGATCAATGAATTATTTTTTACATGTAAGAATCAACCACACATTAATATTGAACCTGTTGTTATTGGTTTTTTCTGGACTGTTGTCCATATTATAAAGGTGACAATTTAGATCATAATGCATGACACATGATCAAATAAATGAATACATGCTTGGATTTATTGATATATAAGCTAAAAAATTTATAATTAATTTATTACATAGAGTAATAAAACATAAATCTATTTGACACATGATGTGGCCTAATTGATTTAATTAATGTTTCATTATTTAAAAGTAACATTTTTGTTCAAAATATGATTCATATACAAGAAACTAAGGAAATTATATAGACTATATTGATATATTAGTTTAACTATTTACGATTAATTTTTTTTTTCAATGTAACCGCACATGTCACGACCTGTTCCCCGGGGCTCATGCTATGACTACCCCAATCCCACTGTTCATAGGCTATGGGCTGGAGATGAGCACTGAAGGTGTATTCCCTATAACTGGGAAGGCATTTGGATTATAACATGTATGAAGACGCAACCAATCAAACAACAAGATATGACCTCATGTAAACTAAATAGTAATTTTAGTAAGTGCAGTAAGTAAAATGGGGCCAAGAATATAATCCCAACTAGAAAGTATAAGGAAAACTGGAAAGTAAAAGACATCTAATAGGTGAAAATCAGATCCAGGATTGTCCACCATGGATCCTACCAGATGTGTAGGTACAAATCACGAATGGTTGTCTCTACAATTCGCCTCGTCTAACGTCAACCTCTGAGATACCTCTATTCCTAGTACCCTCGTCCTCGATTAGCTTTGTCCATCATCTGCACCAAACAAAATGAAGTGTGGGCATAGCCCGTATAGGGGTGAGTATAACTATAATCACTAGGGACCCTGTGACCCTCAAGGTCCCACAACATCTAGAAAGGATAAACCAAAAAGGAAATAAACAACTGATAACCCTACTTAGATATATTCCCATACATATACGTAAGTTATCATGTAAACCCATAACAATCATGAGGAAGACACATAGTCCAACTCCAAATCCCCATAATCAACTGTTCCACAAAGGAAAAAATACCATGAAGGAAAGTACCACAAAGGTACCCCACAGAGAAGAATACCGCCAAGGTATTACCATGAAGGAAAGTAACAAATAGGTACAGACTCATCTCACACCAGGTATAAATTATGTGCAGTAGTAGATATGATAAGATATAACTACCTAATCATATTACTCAGTTTAAAGTCAGACCCACACAGGATCACTCAGTGCTGACACGCAGAGGATCGCTCGGTGCTAACCCACACAGAATCACTAGGTGCAGACCCACATAGGATCGCTCGGTTCTAATGCACACATGATCTCTCATCATTCATTCTATCACAGCAAGATACTCGGTTCCCACACCATATCTATGGGTTAGGGTGAGAGGTTAGTGAGCCTCATTGAGTACTGAGCCACATTCATACTGCCTTACTGCAAATGAAGAAGCTCATGTATGTGCACTATGCAGAGAGTCGCTGGAACAAAATATACTCGAATTAGGCTCTCGAAATCTTCCTAGAGAAGAATCACCTCTTAGTGTGTCTAAATCATCAAGATCTACCATTTTCCTGTTGCTTCCTATAAAAGATGGATGGAAAGGATAACCATGAGATCAGCTAGTGTCCCAAACAGTCGGAAGACTCTCACCATGGCCTCTATCCAATCCTCAGTCACATGTGGATCTGTCTCTCCCCAGAACCTAGGAGGGATATGGTGCTAGAACACATTCAACATTCTCCAGCGGCCTGCATTCTCTACTACTGGTGCTGGTGGCATCGGTGGCCCAACGAGTAATGGTAATGGTGGTGCCTCCGCTGGCGCCTCTATTGGAAGAGGATCCAACACTGAGGCCTCGTCGCTCGGTGGGCTTTTAGTGTGTACTATATCCGGAACCCTAGCTTTCTATTTGCATAAATTCATCCTGAAAAGAAACTATTATTCCACCGTAAATATGTTATACCTGGTGAGCTGACACAAAGAGATCACAAATAAAACTCTTCAAAACATACATGCAATCAGCGTTTTCGTGCACTAATTTTGAAATTAGAAGTCAAGGTCCTCGTGTTTGGATACGTTGGCCACCACACCAACACTGGATTCCCTAAACTAACAACCACACTCACTACACTTAACACTATTTCCCTTAAATAAAAATATAATATTCCTATGTTCTACGGTAGAACCGACTCCTCTGATAAAAATTTGTCACGACGCGTCCCCCGGGGCCCATGTTGTGACTACCCCTATCCCATCTTCCATATGCCAGGGGATGGGGACTAGCACCGAAGGCATATAACCTATAACTGGGAAGGCATTGTCTTTATAACATGTATGGAAATGGAACCAAGAACAAAGAAAGATACGAACTCCAATAAACAGAATAGTAATCAGAATAAGTGTAGTTTGTAAATAGGGGCCAGAATACAGGCCCAACTGGAATGTTCAAGGAAAAATGGAAAGTACAAGACAACTGATAGGTGAAATTTGCTCCTGGATAGTCCACCATGGATCCTACCTGAAGGGGAGGTACAACTCATGAACGGCTGCCTGTACGGTTCGCCTTGTCTAATGTCCACCTCTAAGCTACATCCAATCCTAGTACACTCATCCCCGGTCAGTTCTATTCGTCGTCTACACCAAACACAACGAAGTGTGGGCATAACCCAGGTAGTCGTTACTATAATGATACTATGTTGGTTCCCCAAGACCATCAAGGTCTCACAAAATCCACAAAGGATAAACCAGAATGGAAGGAAAAAACTGATAACCCTATATAGGTATATACACATACATATACCTATGTTATTTAGTAAACCTATCTCAATCATGAGGAAGACACAGAGTCCAACTCCAAATCGCTATGCTCAACTATTCCACAATGGAATAAATACCATGAAGGCAAGTACCACACAGGTACTCCACACAGAGGAATACCACCAAGGTATTACCACGAAGGAATGTACCACACAGGTATAGACTTAACTCACACTAGTTATATATTATGTACAGTAGTAGAGATGATTATGTGTAACTACTGAATCATATTAATCTTTTAAAAGGTATAACCACATAGGATCGCTCGATGCTGAACCACAAATGATCGGTCGGTGCTGACCCACACCTGATCGCTAGGTGCTGACCCACAGAGGATCACTCGGTGCTGACCCACATAGGATCGCTAGGTGCTGACCCAGATAGGATCGTTAGATGTTGAACCACATAAGAACTCTCAGTTCTGACCAACATAGGATATCTAGGTGGTGACTTACATAGGATCGTTCGGTTCTGACCCACAAATTGTCACTCTTCATTCATTACTTCACAGTTAGCTACTGGGTTCCCGCACATTGCTCGCATGTCTCCAAAAGGATCCACTCTAAAAGAGACATTTCAATAATATTACTACTAATAATTCCCACAAATAAGAATCCAAAAGGACCACCATGTCATAGGGGTTTCCACACAATATATGATTCGTCAATCAGACGCCCGGTCTTTAAGTTCTTAGTTTTTTAGTCATAAGGCCCCGGTTGGATTCGTGCTCGATCCAACCTGACCAATCCCCAACATTATCCATATCTTCAATGGGATATACCAAAGAGGCCATCTCAATCCAAGGTTTCCAATGCCACTGATAGTTCATCAAATAGACTTCTGGTTCCAATGTTATGGCCAATAGAGCATAATGGGTCGAACAGGGTCTGGGTCCGGTCCGACATGGTCGGACCGACCTGGTTTGGGTCAACCCATGCTGACCCGCTGGGTCCGACCTGGAACTTGTTTCAGCCCGGCCTGTTGGGAGGTCTATCCCACACTAGGTGGCCCAATCTGGTGGACCGGCCAGGCGACGTGGAGGCAGCGTGGCCGAAAGGGCGACAAAGCTGCGGGGCTGCGAGGCAGGTCCGCGGATGGCGGAGACTGTGGGCGGCATGGTGGGGCTATGGGAGGTGAGTTGGATTCCATGTTGGGGAGAATACATGGGGGGAAGCGGCGGGGTCATGGATGGAGGTGCCGCGAGGCGGTGGAGTTGCGGGGCGGCGTGCAGTGCTACGGATGGTGGAGCTGTAGGGCAGCACGACGTGGTCGTGGGCGGTGCTGGCCGTATATAGAATAGTGTCGTTGTCTTTTCATGGCTGACGGTGGTGTTGGCCGCCATTCTCAAGTTCCACTGGTGCCAAACGATGACACCATTCTCCATCACCATCTTGAAGAACACACCAAGTAATAACAACAGAGGGTTCGGGCCATGTTGGTTTGGCCCACACCCTCCGCTTTAGAGTGGTAGAAAGTGGTTCAGAAATTTGAACCATGAACGTTTATGGAAGATATTTAAAAACATCAATCCCCACAATAGTCACCAATCACTATTCCAAATACTGGAGAAGAAAAACATCAGCGAATCAATTAGTTTTTGAGAGTTTATATGCATTCTTTGTTTAGAAAGGAAGAACATGGGAAGTGGTAATCCCTCATAAATAAACCCCTACCTTAAAGGTTAATTGATAGAGGCCACAAGGATGGAGATTATGTCGTTAGGGATAGACAGACGTTAGTGACGTTGGCGTTTCCTCGATCGTCAGTTCGTTTTTCATTAAAGATGTTCCTCGTTGGCGTTCGTCGTTGGAGAGCTTTCTCCCAATAGTTCTTCTCTCCCCAATTCCACTAAAATTAAAGGTATCCCACATAAAATAACAAGTTATCTATTATTTTTATTTGCATTATTTTAAAATAGTTTAATTAATTAATTGGTAGGATGGAGTAATTAATTAATGGGGAGAGTTGATTCATTATTATATGATCCATGATTACTTTTTGATGTATAATAACAAATCAAACATCAATATGACACATAGTGTGACTGATATAATTTTAAGTGACTTTTTTATTTAAAAGTGACATTTTAGTTAAAAAAGAAAGTCACATTATTAAATAATGAAAACTCACTCGTACCCTTGATAAATTTAGAAACAAATTCAATATTTATTTTTTATGTGTGGAAATTTACATTTCATAAATATAAAAATTGGTACAGAAATTATGGATTGAAGTGTGTGTTTTAATTTATAGACTATATCTAAATTAAATAAATCAATAACATTCCAATAATTAGGAAAATACACTTGGATTTTCTTGATGTATTAAGAAAATAATCCAAACCTTATTTTGATGTATAAGAGTTAACAAAATGTTAGTGTAACACATTATGTGTGCATTATTACTGAAAGTGTGCTTTTCTATAAGTGACATCGACATTCAAAACATGTGTCACATACTGTATGTTAGGAGAAAAAACACTAATTTTCTTGATTAATTTTTAAGATGACCAATGGTTCATTTCAAATATATAAAATGTAACAAAATATTAGTCTCACAAACAATGTTTTTATTATAACTAAATTTTTTTGGTTTTTATTTAAAATCATAATTTATATACCTAGAACACAACACATATTGAATGATATGAAGACATAATAAGATAATATTTATACTTTTTTTGACAATGTTCTATGATTAATATTTAATGTGTATCAATCTACCATATATCAATCTAACATATGGTGTGGTTTGTATGAATCGAAGCGTGTCACATGAAAAAATGAGAGAAAACTTGTTTGGTGTGCCATGTTACATTGATATATATCTTATTTACTAGTTATATTATTATTTTCATGTCATATTCTTTAGCATTAAAATTTAAATTTTAATTTATTTTTTACTAATTCATTACCAAATTAAAATTATGTTTCATTTAAATTTTTATAATATTAATAAAAAAATAATTACATGAAAAATATTCCTACATATAAGAATAGGGTGTTGTGTTTGATGATTATATGTCTAATTGAGATCCATTATAAGGTAATCCTCAGGATAGAGTAGTACAATCCCACCCAATAACTACTGATTTTTTTTAAGTTCATTAAAATTATAAATATTTGTAATAAATTGTAAATATCATTTTTATTATAATTTATTGTAATTTTTAAACTATAAATCTCTAATAATTTTAATTCATACTAATTTAAATTATTTTTAAAAGTATAAAAAATTTACAGTATATATGTGTTGTTAAATTAGATTCACAATACTATTGATAATGGATTTTATTTGAATTGGACAAATTACTGATATGATTAAATCCCATTAATACTAAAACAAGTGTAAATAAAAGAACCATTTATCATGGATAACTCTAACTCTGATAAAAGGATCTTCTGTTAGCTCTAGTCTAAGTGTTGAAATTAAAACATGTATTTTATAAAGATCCAAATTTTCATTTATTCTTTAGCATTGATAATAAATTTAACATGCATAAATCCCATATTTTTAGTATTATATATTCCCTATCATATTTTCATCCCTTCATGACATGATATGGTTGGATATTTAGATTGTCCATTAGTTATGAGCTAAGAGGAAATCAATTTTCCTTATTATTTACAGATCATTTA
The DNA here is from genome assembly GCA_963277665.1 of Viscum album. Taxonomy (NCBI): domain Eukaryota; kingdom Viridiplantae; phylum Streptophyta; class Magnoliopsida; order Santalales; family Viscaceae; genus Viscum; species Viscum album. The sequence continues at coordinate 916,734,348 of OY728150.1, forward strand.
ACAGAGTATTTTGATGATCACCCATGAATAATATTTATTTCCACACATGTTGTGTATGTGAATATGGCATAAATTTCAGTGGTATTTTCTATTAATGCATTAAAATTGGAGCTAGATAAATGGAGATCCTAGTGGAGTTCATTTTGGGTAGTGCTCAGGATAGCATTGGAGCATCACAGTGAACTCTCTTCATAGTCATCATGGTAGATTTGTTTTTATAATATTTGGGAAAATATTTTTTCCTTATATATTGGTATTTGTATTATATTCAATTTAGATGTTTATTATTTACTACATGCATGTTTTAGTTCAGATAGTTTTGTATATCATTAATGTTGTTGATAATTTTGATGGAGATATATATCTGCTATTGTTTTTATAGTATAACCCCTCATATGTATGTATCATTCATTCTTAGTTCTATTAAATATCCCCTATTCAACCAGTTGTTATATTAGTGTTTCCCAATCAGCCTATTATTATCCTAAGTGGGATTCTACTAGGTCAGTTCGCATTAGCTACGGTGAGAGGAGGCCACATTGAGAGAATATAGAAGAATGGTAGAGAAGTAAACTGATCCCTAACCTATAAGGTGTGGTCTATATTACATTGTGGATTATGGTTTAAAATGAAGGTAAGGATACATGAAGTGTAGATAGGTGGTGTAGGAGAAGATAAAATGGTAACATCATAGATGAATGAGGTGAGGATAGGCAATAGCCTACAATGATTGCAGAGACAATGAGATATTAAAGTGAATTTTCATTATAAGGTCATGTGTAATTTAATATTGTATGTTAAAAAATACCCTTAAATTATATTGATGTATTTTTAAGGATATTATTCATAGTTTCATATACAATACAATATCATTAATATCTAAATTATGGTAAAATAGAAGTGTTTATTGTGTTTATATAATATCATATGTAATGTTCTAAAACATGATATGTCTTTACTTACAACTATATATATGGACGAATATAGAATTATATAACCACAAATTGTTTCAAAAATTACATGTCTAATGTATACTACTCACTATTATATTATTATTTCACAGAATTTGGAGTATAAGAGTATGAGATATCTTGATTACATATTATGACTCATAGTTCCACATGAAATTATTTCATCCAACAAAAATAATATTTGGATTGTGCGTTGATTATCATGCCAATAATTTTTTATTTTAATGGTTTTAAAAAATATTTTCAACTATTATTTTATTTTTTTATCAACGTAATTTTTGGAATGTCAAATTTTAAAGTGTGTTATAGTGGGGTCACTTTTCTTTGGGGGAAAACATTTATCGCTATTTACAAAGATAAAATGATGTGTAATAATATTATAGAGAGAGTTCACTGCACCATTCAAAATTATACCTGAAACCCCAAATTGTATCTCTTGGAAGGAAATATATTAACTTCACAATACCAAATAGGTATGTTTTATGTGTTGAACCAATTTATAGGATGGGTAAGATCTAGAATAATGATCAAATTTGGAATGATCTAGATAACATGTTCATTTTGTAGTTGGTGTGATCTAGGAAACTTATTCAATTGAGTGTGATATTAAATACAATAATAATATTGATATTTCATTCCTCTCTAGAATGGTTTTATACACAATAATAATGGTTAGGATACATTTTCTAAATGGGCACTATAGCTTCAATAAAATGGAGTCCCCATTAGACGGAAAAATATATTCATCTTGATCACAATTACTTTAATCCCTCTTAAATATTGAGATTCAAATCATGTATTCTATAAATATAAAAGACAATTTATTATTGTGAATAAAAAATCCATTCATTATTCTTATAATTATATTGACACTTCCAGGGATATAATCCACTGCACATATTTTTGGAGATTCGAATATCCATAATATTCAGAATATGGTTATTTTGAACATATCACACTACAAATTTGATAGAGGTAAATATACTCTTACAATGTGTGACATCGTAAAATGCCTCATCAAGCTCAATATACTACCATTAATGAAATTTTTATAGTCTTATGAACCAATACATCAAAAATATTAAAATTAGATACCCATAAACATTTATATTTCAATTATTAATAAAAATATGAAGGTGGAGAAATTTAGAAGATGTACTTTTTTATTGTGGAAAAGAGTATGCAATTGATTCTTACAGATCTAAATGTGTATTATATTTTATCAACTCCAAATCCCCCCACATCTGATGATGAGACATTCCATGTTACATGAATTATAAAAAAAATGAGAGAATAATGATCTCATGTGTTAAGGATACATACTCTATCCCTCAACAGATTATCTCTTTGACACATACCAATATCACCTAATACCAAATAAAATATGGTGTGTTTGGGAATGAAATTACATCACTTTGTATGATCTGATAAATATTTTTCCATTAAAAAATATCATTTCATACGAAATCATAGACAATGGAAAATTATTGAGAAGTTCTATGAAACTCAATTTATCATTAAAATTCTAAAACAAAACAAGATAAAATCAATAATGAATTCATTTTGAAATCTCTCATTGATTAATTCCCCAATCATTGAATATTATTAAACATTTTATTACATAAAACAAGGAAGACATTTCACTCAATGATCTTCTAAAATACAAACTATTTTAGTAGGGATATAAAAATGATCAGAATGTTAGTGGTACTTCGGATAATGGATCAAATATCCTAAAAGAAGATGGGTAGGGTCTATTTTTAATATTAATGAAGAAAAACATCAAAAATCTATATCAAAAGGAAATGTATAATTCATCTCATGCCTTCTATAGGAATCAAAGTATATTTTTAACTTCCTAAAAAATTCTATTATTTACTATATTATTTCATAATCATATTCATGGATTACTCTACAAATTATTTGTCATGAACCAGATATAGTCACCATCAAAACCAGCACCCTACCTAGCCCGTGGCATGTCCCATAGGGTGTTACCAATCCCCAAGGGATGGAACGAGTGAATGGGTATTACAAAATGCAACTTGGGAACAATTTACATGAGTTTATGAAAACGAAACAATAAAAAAATCCAATATAACTAATTTGGATTTTTCAAAACAAAAAGGCTTTTAAAAAAATTCAGAATTGAATTAAATAATTTTAAAAAATTATCAAAGACTATAAAAATTGATGAAACCAAAAATGGACAGCCTAAGAACCTCCAAATGGCAAGTGGAACAACCCTCAAGCTATCTCCACAATACTACACCCAGAAGGACCGCTAAAAACCCAAACCACTGGCACTAAAAGCTCTACCCAAACCTGCTACAAAATAACCATGTCTACTTACAACCATGGGTTTAAGTATGGTTTTAGCCAAATCCATGTATGATTCAACCACTTGAATATTCCATGTGATAAACATTCAAGTATGAAAATATTTCATGTTTTCAAAAACACTAAATGCTTATAATAATTTTAAAGAGATGCAAGATTCATTAATAATTGTTTTCATGTGGGATACATTAAAGAATCAACACTTTTATATAAAATGTACAAGCAACTTAATTTTCTATCCAAATATAGCATATGAAAATTGTAAGCATAGAGTATCTAATGAGCACAATCAATGGGAAATAACCTATATTCACTAGCTCATTGTGGGTCCCAGGTAACTCGTATCTCGGTGAAAGTAACCATACAAATATTTATTCTTGTGCACACGACCCACTAGTTGGGATCATATATATAATCTAGTGGTCCCCCAACGTCATCATAATCATCATCATTATAGTCTAGTAAGTGTTTTCATCTTCAAACATGCTAGGTGATGCTAGGTTCAAACCCCATAGGATCGCTAGCATACTAGTACACACCCCCCACCTAGATACCAGTGATTTACCTCTTGTACTAAAACATGTTCCACAGGCCATGAAATATAATTTCTATATGAAAATATGAGTTCCAAGTCTCACACACACAAATCAAACCATAAACCTGTCACATAATACTCATTTCAAAAACAAATATTCATTTTTCACATCATAATCCCACAAAACATCCAACAATCTTTTTTCTGGACTTTTTTGCTATTTGATAAATCATTTTATAAATTTATAAAATGTTATATAAATATTTTACATCTTAAATCACAAATTTACCTTTAAAACCCCTTATAAAATGATCACACTCAGCTAATAGTACATGTACGTCCTTTTCCCACTTTTTGTAACACAATAAATCACTAGAAATTTTCATAAAACAATCCCAATGGGTATAACCATATTTTGTACACAAAACCGATTTCAAAAACCATTTTCAATGACAAAATAAACCCAATACCAATAAAAATATATTTGGAAGCCCAAGAAACAGTTATTAAACAACATTCAAATGTTATCAAATTACCACAAATGGTACAAAAAAAGATACACATTGAAAACAAACATTTTCCAACAAATATACAACGTTGAAACTAAACACCTAATCAATACTATAAAAAATGGTTCTTACGCCAAACATAATGTAACTGGATCATGATAAAAATATGAATGAAGCAAATCTAACTCATCTTAAGATGATTACACTTGGAACCACCTACCTTTGTGTCAAAACACCAATTCGTTATGTGAAACCTCAACCGCACCACAAATGAACCATGAGGGAGTGAATTCCAACCTAAAACCCCAATATTTGACCATATAGACACCAAATCAAACCCTGGGTAAGAACCCTAACTTATGGATATTTATAACTCCAAGAAAGAGCGAGGAAACTCTAAGGAGACGGATGGAAATTAAGAGAGAAACACTTACTTCATGAAATCTTGACGAAAATGACCTAGATATACCAGTTGATGAATTTAAAAATTGCCAAAAATAAAATAGAGGTTTTAAAAAGAATGAGGAGGTCATGTAGGAACTATAATGGGGGGAAAAGAGTAAAAATTTTAGGAGTTATGAAAGAAACAATTTATCTCTTCAAATCATATTGATTCAAGAAATCTAGGGATGTTTCACACTAATTCGCAATAAATATGAGATCCAAAAGTGGGACGAGAGTATGGGGGAACGCCTTGTGTAAGTTGGATCGGGTGAGAGTTTGAATCACATAAAAACCTAAATAATTTAATGATAGATAAATTATTTTAAAAAATTAAATCCATAAATGGGTTTTCAGGCTGGACCAATATCGTAATAAAAAACCAAAATCCTTCATTATTATCTATTACTATGAGGTTGAAATTGATATTATGGTTTTAATATTCTAGGGGGAGATAATTGGGTAGTAGAATGTGTGTAAAATCTTGAAAAACGAAAGCGATATAAAAGAACCAAAATTTGTTTTTAAATTTAGAAATAGGCTAACGGTGTGGCCCAAATCATGAAAACTCACCATTACCTTCAAAATTTTTTTGGAAACCCCCATGAAAAAGAAATTATGGAAATTAAATGAAAAATTAATTTAAAAGAACTCTTTTATGTATCAATTAATCCCACCATAAATATTTCCACAATAAAAAATCCAGAATAAGGCCCAAAGAAAAAAACCAAACACAACCGAAATGCTTAAATGGACTGATTTCCCAAAATTCTCCCACAAAGGCCAAAACACCTCCAGTGATCAATTTATGAAGGAATATTCTCACAAAACAAAACTTATATCACATTCCTAAAACAATCAATCACATTCAGAATTTATCCCAAAAGAAAACTCCTCAAACACTATCCGAACAAGACTCATGAAATTTAACCAAATGAACAACAACATCGAACAATGTTTCACATAAATTACTTTAACTAATGTTTTGGGTGCTCTCCAATCCCAAATATTACCCAAGTAAGTTTTCAATAGTTAGATAGCTCGAAATGAGACTACCTATCTCCAATCTAATACCAGGTACAAATCTACGTTACTAGTACAGGGGGACAAAATGAGCTCCCCACTATAATATAAAACCTATATTTTTCATAAGAAAAAATCTAGAAACTAACAGGGGGATCCCTGAACGGACTTCTCAGAACAACGGTTAGACTTCAAATAGACCTTTCCAAAATAACTTACATAAGACTCATAGTGGGTCTCCCCTTGAGAGAAACCAACCATCTTAACCGACTACCATAGGCCAGCACAAAACTCCCCCAAAATGTAAAGAGTTTGGACGAACAGATGGTTAGTCTGCACGGTTTGAGAAACTGTTCACTAACCATGGGGATCCCTATATATGTATGGTTTTTGGGGGAATTTTTATTACTAACTGTGTGCTCAACCTTACAAGCCAAATCTCAAACCATTCTCCAAAAATTCAATGGAAATCAAATGGGGAAGGAATTACATTTGGCAAAAACATGGACATGAGGTCCTCCCACATCATCCCATCAAACATGTACAAAATAAGAAAGATAATGACACTATAGGATTAAAATATTCCCACATTTGATACTGAGGATAAGACTTTGTACAATGGTTTTAACAACCCTATGATTTCTTCTGACTACAAACTAGCTTCACTCTGGGACCTATAGCAAGAGTTCAAAACATCTCATGTCATTTAAAATAACAACTCACTTTGAAGTCATAAACATTAATTTCATGTCATAAAAATAATAACTCACTTAAAAGTCATACACATTAATTTCAAAAACATCTCATTCCATTTCAAAACCATCCTGATTTTATGAAAACTCCCATTCATCAAAATCCATTCCTTTGAAAAAATCATCTCTTCTAATTTAAAATAGGGTTCCAATGAACCATAAAACATTTCAAAAGATCACCAATAATTCATTAAAAACTCAATTAAATTTAATGTACATTATTTCAACACATTTCATATCATTTCAAGACACTTCTAATTTCATGAAGAACTCTATTTCATTTATCCCTATTAATTTTTTAACTCAACTCTTCTCATTTCAAAACAAGATTTCAAAAATTCATAAAAAATTTCAAATTATAATTATTTACAAAATAATAATTCCTGTAAAAACTCCACAAATGACCTAAAAAAAATTTCATCACAATGAAACACCTTTCAATAGTTCACAAAATTATATTGGAAAAACCTTTTTCAAAAAAACATTCACATAATTTTTCGATTTAAAAAGAGGTGTAAACACACCATTATCCATTTCACAACAATTATAAAAATTCAATTCTACCATTTCAAAAATAAAGACACTTCTACTTTACTGAAAATTTGTTTTATAAACAATCACATTTCTTAAATCTGGTTTTCAAACAATGTTCCAAGATTCCAACACAATGAGACACGAGATAGTGTTAGAGAAAACTAGTTTCAGTGCGCGACTTAGAAATATGGTTGGAGGCCATATTCTAATCACTTCACTGTCACAGATAGTGTTCTAGGGAAATAACCACTGATTCACATGGCCTTCCAAGCCCTGCTAGCTCACTGATACCATTATCCCAACTCTCTTTTTATTTCCCCTAATCTCCATCAAACCAAGAAAACCAAAGGACTTAGAAAAATCCCAACTCCCCATAGAAACTTGAATCCCATCATGGGGTGTACTGGCTAGGCACACTACCCATAACTAAAATTTCATTTCCTAACAATTCTAGCTCTAGACTATCCTGACTCTTCCCCAAATAACATGACCCAAAGATTGAATATAACTACGCTATGATAACATTTCTTTCATGAACCTGACCTAGTTTCCATCAATACCAGCACCCAAACCAACCCATGTAAAGTCCCAATGGGTGTTCCCAATCCCCATGGGCTAGAAAAAGTTTTTGGGATTCGAAAAATGAAATTTTATAATTATTTACTTGAGTTTATAAACATAAAACAACAAAACAAATATGGAATTTTTTTTAAAACAAACCATCTTTTACAAAAAAAATTATAATTGAATTACAAAATATAAAACAATTATACGGTTATATAAAAAATAAAGAACCCCAAAATGGATAGACTGAGAACCTCCTTATGGAATGGGGAACCACCTATAAGCTATCCGCATGACTCTATACCAAGAAGGACCCCTATAAACTCGAGCCATTTATCACTAAAAGCATTACCAAAACCTATGAAAAAATAACCAAGTATACTTACTAAAAAGTGTTTAAGTAGGTTTTGAGCCTAATACCAGTAATATTCAACCACTAGAATATTCCATGTGATAAACATTGAAGGATTAAAATCTTGCAAGATTTCATAAAAATGAAATGCTAATATGAATTTTAAATAATTTCATTTTTAAATAAAAATATTTTTCTAGTGGGATACTTTAAGGAATCAAACTTTTAAATAGAACTCCAAATCAACTGAAATTTCCATAAAAATGTAATTTATTCTAATGTTATGAATATAGTATCTAATGATCACAAGAAACGAGAAATAACCCCTAGGCACTAGCTCGTTGTGGGTATCAGGTACCCCGTATCTCAGTGAAAGTAACCATAAAAATATCTATTATCGTGCACAAGAACCACTAGTAGGAGCTTACCCATAATGTATTGGGCCCCCAAAATCATCATCATCATAATCATAGTTTCGTTAGTGTTGTCATCGTCAAACTTGTTACATGAAACAATTTCCAAACACTATGAGACCACTAGCATACTAGTATACGTCTACCCACCTAGATACCTGGGTTTTATCTCATGTGCTCAAAAAAGTTCCGCAAGCCATGAATTAAAATTTTCACATTAAAATACTAGTTTCAAGTATTAAATACAGCAAACATCCCACTCAAATGTCACATATTACTCCTTTCACAAAAAATATTCATTTTTTACAACATACTCACACAAAACATCCCACAAACTTGTTTCACGCATTTCTTGGAATTTTATAAATCATTTCATAAACTTATAAAACATTTTAAAAACGTTTCACATTTTAAATAACCCCTATACCATTAAAAAACCCATATTATGTGAACAAACTCTTCAAAATAGTAGATTTACATCCTTTTCCCACTTTCATTAACTCAATAAATCACTTACAATTTTCATAAAACAATCCCATGGCGTATAACCATGTTTTACACACAAAACCCATTTAAAAAACCTATTTCAAGGACAAAATCACCCTAATACAAACACAAAATAAATTTAACAGCCCTATCAACATTTATTAAACCAAATTCAAATGTTACCAAATTATAGAAAATGATAAAGGAAAAGATACACATAGAAAACACAAATTTTCAAACAAATATGCAACATTGAAACTAATGGATTAATCTATAACACAAAAAATTGTTCTTGCACCAATAATAATGTAATATAAGCATGATAATAATATTAATTAAGAAAATATAACTCATCATAGTATGCTTACACATGGAACCACCTACATTTTATTTTAAAACATCAATTTGTTATGGAAAAGTTCAACTTCACGACTACCACACCACAACGGAGTGAAATACAACCAAAATACACAATATTGTACCAAAATGACAACAAATAAAACCCTAGGTATGAACACTTACTTTTTTAAATTTTATAACATCATGAATGAGGGAGGAATCACTGTATAGAAGGAATGAAATGAAGAGAGAAACACTTACTTGAAGACATCTCAAATAAAAAGTCTCCAATACACCAGAATCATAATTTCCAAATAGCCAAAAATTCAAGTGAGCTTCAAATAAGGATGAAGAGGTCATATAGGAACTGGATTGGGGGAAAAGAGTAAAAATCGAAGGAGTTATGAATGAAAAAATTTACCACATAAAATCTGGGTGAGTTGAGAAATCCAGAGAAATTTGTCCCATATTGACAATGAATATGAGATCCAAAAAGGATGAGAAGAGAATGGGGGGGAACCTTTGGTATGTGTTCATATTTGAGAGATTAAATCACCAATAAAAAACAAAAAACTTATGGATATATTAAATAATTAAAAACAAAATTTAAAGTAGGAAATGAGATTTCAACTAGCCCAATTAATTAATAAAAATCCTAATACGTCATGATTATGGATTCCTAAGAGGTAAAAATGGATATGGTGGTTTTAATATACCAGGGTATTCCAGTTGGGAAGTGGAATGGGTATAAAATGTTGAAAAATGAAGGAGTTATAAAATAAAAAAAAGTTGTCTTTAAATCTTGAAATGGGCTCATGGTTTGGACAAATTCATGAAAACTCACCCTTTCCCCCAAAAATTCATGGGAAACCCCCACAATAAAGACTGAATGGAAATTAAATGAATAAATACCTTTAAATAAAGTCATGGATGTGACAATTTATATGTATAGGGTATTAATCCATAATTATACCTAATGGAAAATCACTAAATCTTATTAGAGAATATTTATGGTGGGGGTGGATATACTCTTTATGAGAGAGTCATCACTATGTTCAATGTATAGGTCATTCTATTGTCTTTTGAAGAATGTGTATACCATTAAACACCAATATCCCAAACGATCATAATAGTATATTCCCATTATCATAGATATGATAATATTCATCAACATGATAAAGGTGGAGTAATTTAGTATTAATAATATAAAATGTTGTAAAAGTAGGATACACATGCTTCATGGGACTTAAAAACATTTTCATGCGATCTCAACTCCAAATTATACTAAATCTAATGGTGAGACACTCCATAATATATTAAATAGATAAAAAAGAAAGATACATAATCTCAAGTATAAAAAACACATACTAAAAAACATAAATGATGATCTCATTATCATATACCAACATCTACCTATACAAAAAATATGGAATTCTTTGGAAGAAAACTACATCATTGAAAACATGATTTGAATATAATTTATACATATAAAGATCATTTCATAAAAAATGGTAGATATTATATCTACCATCGAGTTAATCTATGATGTTCAACATATCGTAAAACATCTAAAAAATATCAAAATGAAACATTTTGGTGTCATCATTATAATATTTATCAACGATAAACTCCCCTATTATTGGAATAATATTAAACATAATCATGAACAACATAATTAAAATACATCACTAAATGATTTATTAAAATACTTATAAATAAATTTTTAGTATAAAATTTATTAGTTTTAATGTCAACGTTGTTATGATAAATAAATATTCTGGGGGTAGAGGGACATGTTTCATTTGGGTATTAAAATGTAAAATATATTTTAAACGTGATTTAATAGGAACTTTAAAATTAAATATAATGAATGGGGTGAGTTAATTCAATGGAAAATCAAGATATTTAAAAAACAAGTATAATTGTTATATGAAGAATGATGGAAATGGATATAAATGATAACTTTTTTACTGTGATATTTGTAAAAAAATTCTAAAACATTTATCTTCTTGGGGGATCAATTTTGGAGCTACATGACATGTGTTAAATAATAATCACTCTTTAGGAGGAATCAATCAATCAAATTTGGGAAATCTCTCTACGTGGAGAACTTTTCATGAAAAATATGTATAATAAAAGGGTTTGGTCCATCATTAATTTAAATTAATAATTATTCTCAATCAATATGATGTATTGTGTCTGCCAAAAGATTATTGGAAATCAATAAAATGGATATTTTTAATCAAACATGATTGTAAACTTGTATTTGTGGATGATAACTTTGTTATGTCCAAGGATGGGATATTTATTAGAAATGAGCACCAATATAATGGATTTAAAAATTAAATAATAAAAAATTTGTTTACATTCTAGAGCCTTTTGATTTATGGAATTATTTTTAGATCTCAATAATTATATGAAAACATAACACATCTCAAAAATAAAATTATTACCAACAATATATTTAAAATTTCAATAATGATTAACTTCATGAAAAAATAGTTCTAAAATAATTTTCAACTATATATATGAAAAATAATTTATTAGTGTTAATATGTATTGGTTTTGGTAATTTTCATTCTATATCAACCAAAGGTAAAAAATACTACATTGTAACTTTTATTATTTTTTATTCCTGAATATTTTGTGTCATTATAAAGTAGAATTTATTGATAAATTTCATATTTATAAAAATAAGGTAGAAAACAAAATTCGGGTTTGTAAATAAATTCTTCTGTTCAAAAAATGATTTTAAATATTATATTCTTTAACTGTTTAAATCTCAAGGGATCATTCATGGAATGAAGTCACCGTTTACATGTCAACAAAATGGTAAAGTAGAGATAAGGAATAAAGAATAAATTGAAATCTATAATTATTTGATGTCTATCTTGGGTCTCTAGAGGGTATTTTGGTGTGATGGATTATTAAATACATGATACATTCTAAGTCGAATTCCTATAAAAGTGAGTGTCAAGAATGTTGAAAAAATTGGAAATTAAAAGAAACCAAACTGGTTGTCCAAAAACTGTAAAAGTATATAAGCCAAAATATTTAAATATAGGTAAAATAAGTATTTATTGTACATTTAAAGGATATAGGGAGAATTAAAAATCATATAGATTCATGGTAATAGAATCAGATTTTTTTGTTTTTATCATAGTCATTGAAATAAAATACATTATCATTGATAATTCTTAGTTTACCTCATTACCTTTTAAATTCTATAAAGGAAAATTTGGAAAAAATTAAAGAGTATCTCAAGAATTGTTGGTTGTGTAGGATCATAAAATAAACTAAATTCATATACCCAAGATATATTTATATAATGTATAAGTATACTATTTTAAAAAACAAATGATATTACTACTATAAAAAATGTAGTACTGGTTAATTTAGAGAATGTTTAAAAAAATTAAATTAATCCATTTAATCTTCAATTCATCTCTTTTTAAGGGTACTATATATGATGAAATATATTTTATAACATGGAGAAATACATGGATATTTTTTAGATTCATTTATTTTCTCAATTCACAAGTAATAACTTTGTATATATTGGAGTAAAAAAATTGTTGATATAATTGAAAATATAAATATCGATTTTTATATAAGGGTTTTACTCAAAATAAGGAATTTTTAATACATATTCCCTTGTGGGTAATGTTCAATCTATTATAGTTATTATCACTTTAGCATCCACATATATTTTGTAGATACAAAAAATGTATGTTGAAATAACATTCTTAAATGGTAATTTATATTAATAAATATATATATATAAACCAAAAATGTTCATTATACATCTAAAATAAAATAGGTATTTAAAATTGATATGTTCCCTATATGGTTTAAACCAATCTCTAAAAATTGGCACGAATAATTAAATTATGTAATTTTATCAGATTTTTTTAAACGTGCGGTTAAATATACATAGATTAGGTTTTATAATAAACATGGAATGTTTATTCATAATAATATTGATGTGGTGATAATATTTATAACTGATATAAATTAAGAAAACGAAGCTAATAATATATTATTTCAGAAACATGATATTAATTAATTAGGTGATGAAATTTCCACTTTTACAGATCAATTTTTTTTAGAATATGTATTTTATCATTATTATATGGAAATATTGATAAACAGGTTTTAAAAAATATATTTTTCCCTTGTATCTAATTCATATGATTAGTGGAGTAGGATACTACAAAATAATAGTATGACATTTATTCAACTAGAATATACATGGGTTATTAGGTGACTCGTGAGTGTTATGGAAACCATAAGACCAGGTTTTTCATATGTTTTTGGAAATATGATCTGTTATATAGGTAATACAGTTTATATAGAATGGAATTAAATTAAAAGAGTTCTCATACATCTTAATAAAAAACAGATTAGTGTATATGTACTAGTGGAACTCCAAGGGTGGTAGATATTTTATTTATTTGTGAAAGATTATTAATATGGATGAAAATTGATCTATGTGTGGTTGATATTTTATAGTTGGAGGTAGATATATATATTATGGATTGAGAAAGAAAAAATGTATAATAGACTCTATATTAGCTTCTGATTTTGGTTCCCATTATAATCTACAAAAAAAAAAGAATTACAAATTTCTATTTTATCAGATATATAATTTTGGACTATGAGAATGTATATAGTAGCAACACATTGTGATAGCGACGCTATATTTTATAGGTCATATAAAAAATAATGAAATTAAAAACAAAGATATATTTGTCTTAGGGATATCATTATGGTAAATTGACACAATATGGTATCATAACTGTAGAATTTATTAGTTTGATCATGAATTTGGAATATCTACAAACAGTGGGACTTTTTTAAGAGTTGGTTAAAAAACATCCATTGGAATAGATTTAATTTTAATGGAAAAAAATTCATCCATGATGGCAACTCAACATAATATATAGTTACATAATATGATTCCACATATTAATGTCCTCTCGAACTACATGTGTTTATGTCCTCGATCTAAGAGAATCCAATACATAATTTCCTTCATTACTAATATAGACATACTAAAAGTAAAACAATTATAGGTATTGAACCCACATTTACTACTTGATATTCAAGTCACATTGCATAAATATATTTCTAAGTATTTTTAATCTATAAAATACAAAAAACACTCTCTGAATAGATAATTCCTCTAACAATGCAGGTTGTGAACAAAAACTGCAAACTCATGGTCATGTGTTGGGTAATTTCACGCATCTAGTCTCACCTATTGAAATCCATATGCCATGACTCAATCATCATGAATCAGAAATAATCCTAGAATGATACCTGATGCATTACAAAATACTATATAAATTCTCCCAGTCTCGGGTGGAACCAGGATCCGGGTTGAGGTCAATTTCTCTTCATATCATGGAAGTTTATTTCAAAGTCTTCTGGCCATATAATCTTAAAACCATTCCTAGTCAATCTTGTAGGAGGTTATTATAGGTTTCTAAATTCAGGTATAAATTCCATGTAATATTAATACAGTTTCATGAAATTACATATGTCAATATATGTCTTGGGAACCTCCCAGGTAACTACAGCTCTAACATTGTATAAGAAAATGGGAACTCCTCCCTCAGAGATAATGGGACCCCAGAACATCAATTAATCAATCAAGTAGGGTCATTTAGTGAGATTTTCATATAGATAGTTCTCTATCAATTTATTTAGTATGATCTCAATATTTATTTCATGGTTTGGTAGAGTATGTGAATACACCAGGAATTTATCCTCAAGGACTAGAATGAGTGAATTATAAAATGGGTGGAAACCCAGATTCTTTGGATCCATGAAAATGGATGGGGAATTATTGTTATCGAATGGTATAACAAGATACTAATAAAAACCATACCTACTGCAGAATTTCTTATGAGGTATGTCCATAGTTTTAGCATGTACCTTGTGATGTCATCCCCTCAAGTAAATCATTGATAACATTTTATCTCCTATAATCTAATAAATGTGTCCATCAATACAGGGAAATAAATATCAATTCTATATTTTATGAAGATTCAATTTATGTTTATCCACACCAACCAAGGTTTATATATTCTTTACTGGTTAAAATGACCAATGAAACCAAGTTTAATGAACTATACCATATAAAACCCTTATCTTATAAGTCCTCCAACTACCACTTGATCTAATGCAACTCAGTGTTGGACATCATGGGAGGAATGAACACTAGTGAGGATACTAAATCATAATCAATTGATAACTGGACCATTCTATAATGAGGTAAACTGGAAATGTAATCATCAAAACATAAATGAAATGGAGTATTATATTATAGAATTTCGTCATATTAAAATCATGATCACCCAAATAATGGATTGAAATTTGTATTGTCACACAACTCGAACCATGTAGCTCTGGTCCAACTATAACCTATACATCCAACTCACCCATTTGAATATAAGAACATCCCTCAATTTATGTAAATGACAAGAAGTGGTGATTGAAATACCCACAGGCGTGATAATTATTTAACAAGTCCTTCTTATGGATGACATAAAATCTCATCATCTCAAGGGAAAAGAATCAACATATAAATGGTATCCTCCTTTCTCAAGAGGGAACTCCCTACATTGATGTAAATTAATAGAACCTATAACCAAAAGATTGTAATGTCCCATCACCCCATATAAATTATCATTTTATTGTCTGATGTCTTCCATGATTGGAATAAAGATTAATTAATTTGAATCCCCTATGTCAAATAAAATTATTACCAAGGAATTTGATACAAAAATAATACCTTGAACTATATATGGTTTGGGACTCTCCTCTCTAGAAAAATGCTAACCTAAATAAACCAAGCCCATCCCAATGCCCTAATATATAGCATAAATTCATGAAGAGGTCCACTCTACTAGAATTATGAAACTAGTATCTCCACCCTCTACCATGACCAAATCCTTGGTCTGATCGATTGGAAGAACCCCATGTCCCGACCTAATTTGTAACAGCCTGAGATTTTATGAAAAATATTCTTTTTAATTAATGTCTTGTGTCGTACGCTACACCAAAATGATCTTGCACAACACGCATCCTTGACTTGCCTTGCATTACACGCAATCGCGACCTTCCTCAATAGCGTGTGTAGTACGCAATACCGAGTTTCACTAAACAACGATATGCTATTAAAATATTATTAAAACTAGCCGTTATGAATAGTAATTACCACTTTTTAAAATTTTGTAAATTTTATTTTTCAAAATGGAATTCATTTTTGGATTCATAATATCAAAATTAGCTTAGGGTGAAATTTTGGTAATTTTCGGATAACTTTAATATTTTGATGAATAGTGAAAATTACTAAATTATAATTAAAAACAAATTTTTTAATCGAAATAATTAATAGTGATAAATTATTAATTTTAGTGGTTTTAAAGTATATTTAGAATATATTTTTACAATTTAATACAATGTTGGTCATTGGTTGTAATTTCACATTTAAACCAGACATAATCAAGTGTCAATCTTTTGATAGATGTTGTTTCATAAAAACACGCTATTTGTTTTAACAGCGGGATTTAATTATAAAATTAATTAATGAAACTTCTATGTTATTAATTTGGTAAAATAGACTTCATTTTTGAATTCGGAATATGAAATATAGCTTAGGATGAAATTTTGGCATTGTTCTGAAAAACATCAATTTTTGATGAATAGTGAAACTACTAAGTGGTAGTTAAAAAACTGAATTTCTCATAGAACTTAATTGTAACGCTTCTGTGAATGGAAATTCAAAAATCTGAGAGACACGATTGATGTCAGTTAGTAAAATGTGGTTCAATGAGATGAAAATAATTTTTGGTGAATAGTAACTATTTACTTTTATTTACCACGGTTAAAAGTAAATAGGGTAATTAAGGGTAAGAATGATATTAATATTACCCTAACACATGTCCTAATTCTATTGGAAAAGTGTATCTCGACCAAAAACAACCTTAAGTGTAAAATATTATCATTTAGGACCACTTGGATTAGATTAGGACATTTATTATTATTTAATTGAAAGAATATTTAAAAGAGTTAAAATCAATGTTTATTTACTAAAACATTTTTAATATAGGGTTATACATAAGATAAATTCGATTTTAAATATTCATTAGAAAGATACAAAGATTTTATACATGATGGTATTTTATTTGTAATTTTTAGACATCAAATAATTTAATTTATTTATGACACAAAGATGATGCAGTAATTATCTTATTAATGAAATATTGACATAATTGATATTATAAATACCAAATTAAATGTAATTTAAGACTTTTTATGAATTAAACTAATTTTATAGGTTACTATGATATATTAGTGTTGATTTAATAAACTTGTTTCGAACATATAATTCTGTTATGACTTTCACAAAAATCATATATCAAATAGTGTTAAAATTGACACAAAATAGTTTTTAAATCAAATATTATATTATTAATTGTTATTTTATTCCTAAAAATCTAAGGCTCGGCCAAATGACTTAGATAAGGATATATGTATTAGTAATAAACAATTTGGGGTTCGTTTGGAATGTTATAGTAAGTGTATTAACCATATAGTGAAAGAAAACAAAAAGACACGGTAAAAGTTAAATTATTTAACTTAGAGTTAAATCTAATTGATAAGGTTAAAATAATATCCTAAACTTGTCTAAATCCTATTGGTTGATAGTATTTCGACCCATCCCCACTTTAGCTTCGAAATAAGACCCTTTGGAACCATTATAAACCGATTTTGACTTTAATATAAAATAATATTTTGAGATATTCCTAAGGTGCCCCTCTCCTCCCTTATAAAAGGGTACCTCCTCCCCCTCCTCGTCACACCAATTTGAGCACTCAAGCTCGGCCAACCCCTGACATTTTCTCCTCTCAACTTCCCTAGAATAATCCTAGAGGTCCTGGTCTTCTTCAAAGACCAATCTTAGTTCCCTAAGTGGAGGATTAAAAGAAGCGTTCCAAAGAAGAGGTAATATCCATTACCGATCTTTTCAATTTCTTTCTTCTTCAACTTCTTCTTCTTTAGTTGTTTCATGATAAAGTAATAACATAAGTATTTATTATATACTGATATGTTATTATAAATATGAAACAACTTTAATTAACCTTCTGTCCATCCTACGGAAAAAGGAAATCACCGCGCGTGCGTACGTACGGAATACCGTCTCCACGCCGTGGTGTAATCTATTTTCCACCATCACCTTACAAGGATGGGTATAAAGGTGTGATGAGTAACTATATATGATTATTATAAAGTGATATTGATACTGAAATAGTATACATACACTTCGACACAACTCCACGACCATGGGAACGATATCATCGCTCGTGCGTACGTACGGACTACCGTCTCCACGACGCGATGAGATTCATTCTCAATGATTAGCCATTCATGAATGATTATAAAGAATATATAATAAGTACTAATGAAATATATGACCTAATAATGATACTGGAATTATTTATATTTATATGTATGTCATCTACTTAATTCCATTCAATTCAATAAGGAAACGAAAACAACGTTCATGCGTACGTACGAACTACCGTCTCCATGAACGGTGTATTTCTTTCCATTTACTGATTTATAATATATGTATATTATGAATATATATATATAAATCATGTTTTATATTCTGGAATTAAGTAATCATGATCTAAGTAATCATATGAATAATTACAAGTTAAAAACACGAATGACAAATGAGACGATTTTACCCAAAACGCTAATTTAACATGAATTTACAAAAGAACGAGTAATATAAAGTCATAAGTGGACCATATATGATATAATAACAATGAATATGATTCTAGAATAAGTCAATAACATGATTTAAATCATTATACAGGAGGTTTGGACACTTACAAAGCAAGTCAGACCTAAGGTAAGGGAAAATATCACAATCTCTTTTTTATCCGAGATTGTTTATTCGTAAGTATTTACTGGGGTGTATTTTATCATCCACATCCATGTTTCATCAATATGTAATATTATTTACATCCACCTACAATTTTTTAAATCCATTTTTACCCTTCGGTGAGTTTTTAATAATATGTATGAAAGGAATCTTTTGTCGTTTTTCGTACGAGGTACTTTTTGACTTTTCCGACAAAAGTACGAAGAATGTTTTTTTTAACTTATACGGCATGAATAGATTTTAAAGAAACTTCCTTTACAAGTTTTCAAGTTTATTTATAATCAACTTATTTTATTTTAAAGTCGTATGATATGTTATGAAAGGAAAAATGTTTTTTAAGTAGAAAGGATATTTTCCTCAAGAATGGAGTTCAAGTATTTTATCAAAATTATTTTCCATCTAAGATAATAAAAGGGTTATGTTTTTATCCCTATTATTACATTGGTTTGATTATATTGTGATTGAAATATTTTTATGAATTCCTTTATCTTATATGAATTGTTTTATGATGTTATGTTGTTTAAGAATCCCATTTTTATTACATGGGTTACGATATGATGTATATGTGGCACACATAAGAAAGGATTCATTATAAGATGGGTGGGACCTATATCTCCCTCCAATTAATTGGGTAAAGATTTTATATCTCATGAGATAGACATGGCTAGAACGGTAGGTTATACCGGTTCAGTGAAACCGGACTGGAACGAGGGTGACTCGATTCAGAAAGGGAATTTGTCCACTAAGATAGTCTTGGCAATGAGTCTTGACTAACAAGAAATGATTCTCTATGATTATGTGTGTATGCCACAAAGTTTCATGTTTTAAGTTATGATTATTGGGATTACATTTCACTTCTATGATTTATCCCATGTTATGATATTATGAGCTCTTTTGCAGGTTAAGATTTCCAAAAGTTATGTTCTTATGAATATGATGTGATTGATTTTTCTTTTGCTTACCCTTACTGAGCATTTGAGCTCACCCTTTTATGTTTTCTTTTTCCCAGGATATAAAGTAAGGTTTTAGGTAAAAAAAAGTAAGATCTTTATGGGAGATTTTGAAGATCTTTCACCATGATTATAAGATTGCGTTCCGAGTTTCCAAAGACACTAAACTATTATAATCCTTGTGTGTTTGTGTTTTTGTTATGTACTAATTATTCTGCAAAAGTAATGTAATGTCCTTGTATGTTAAGCTTCGGGTCTTTACAGTTGGTAACAGAGGAAAGGTTTAGTCAACCTTTGGAAACTAGGATGCGAGAACTTTAGTGAGATCTCTAGAGATATTTCTAAGGTATGTCTAGGGATGTCCCTAAGGTTAAGTATACGTATAGGTTATAGTACTAGAATTACGCTAACGATCATAGAATTAAACCTAAGATGTTAGATATTGAAGGTACTCCCCCTTTATTATGTTGTTTTCCCTAGCATGAATTTTGCCTCTCACACTATTCTTTTTGGGTTTTAGACGATGGCTGGAACCCGAAGGAACCGTGTTGATCAATGCAATGGACAATGCAATGATTGCCCTCCTGAACAAACAAATGTTATGGGAGATGGAGTGCAAAATCTTATTACTATACTTACACAAGCTATGAATCATTCTGGACTTCCAAATGAGCAGAGAAGGGAACAATATTCTATTGAGTCCTTCATGAGGCAATGTCCACCTTCTTTCAGTGGGACTTCCGATCCACTTGTTGCTGAACAATGGATCAGTACCACTTAAAAGATATTTTCAGTTTTCAATGTTCTGAACATGATAATGTCATCTTAGCAGTATATCGTTTGGAAGTTGAAGCTGATCAATGGTGGAATCTTATCAAGAATACGAGGCCAAGAGATGAAATTGAGTCCATGGAATGGGACGAGTTCAAGAACTTGTTTTTCAGTAAGTAATTCCATCGTATTCTTCGAACAAAGATGGAGAAGGAGTTTCTTAAACTAAAGCAAAAGGATGATGAATCTGTTGGTATATACGAAGCGAATTTTACATGACTTGCAAGGTATGCATCTGGCATTATCATCCAACCTGAAAGTAAAGTTGATCGATTTTTCAGTGGCTTAAAACCAAGTCTTCGAAGGGCATTTGCTATAAGAGACTTCAGTAGCTATGAAGAAATTGTGTGATGTGCTATCAAGGTTGAAATGGAAGTTGGTGTTACATATCCATCTCATGGTATTTACAAGAAACGAAAGATGGAGTTCAAGGAGAAATCTCAAAATAATGGTGAAAAGAAGATGAATGTTTCCTTATGCACAAAGTGTGGAAAGAGGCATGGTGGAGATTGTCTTAAAGGGACTAGAAAATGTTTTAAGTGTGGAAAAGAAGGTCATCTAGCAGCTGAGTGTCGAAGTAATGGAAAAAGGGTTTCTAATGATGTGAATAAGGAAAACACTACAGAGAACGCACCACCAACACTTCAATGCTTCAAGTGCAAGGAAATGGGGCATTATGCTAATAAATGCCCTAATCCAACAGTTAGTGATGATCAACATGAGCAAACACTGAAGACAAAGGACAAAGGGAAGTCACATGCGATCACTCTTGGCGATGTTGAATATGACAACGATGTGGTGGAATGATTAAGTGTTTATGTAATGGGATTCCAAAATAATATTGTATCATGGAGTATTGGAATATTTATGTATTTGTCTAATGTGGTATTCAAAGTAATTGAGATATTTTTGGAAATAAGATGATATGCGCATAATGAAAGGAAAACGAGAAAACAAAATGTTTAACAGTATTCATGAGCTCATGATTGAGATAAGGACTAAGTGATATCATGGTTTGAGTATATAGAATTTTGAGGATTTTGGTATGTGGAAAGTGTTAACTTTTAACTGAATTCATGTTTTCACTAAGGTATTCAAGAGAATAAATGATTAAGGGCTTTGAATGTTTGGAATGAGACCAACAAAACATACCTTATGATATATGGGGATCGACGATGGTGTTAAATATCTGGTAATCGTTTTCACTATGTTATGAGAGTGGACTGCAGTATTATGGATAAGCCTAAAGATTGGAATAGATTATGTTGGACATAAGTGAGTATTGTTTAAGTATAGAAGTTTTTTTTCGATATTATTGATGGGATGTTATAGTAATGTAGTTTTAGAAAAAGGACAACCTGCAGGACGGGCGACAGCCCATCGCTTCGCACAAGGCTATGGGAATCAAACCCACAACCGAAGTGCGACTGGCCTTTATCGCCTACCACTGGCCTACAGGAAGTCCCTGTTTAGTAGAAACTAGTTTTATTATATTATGTTGTAGGACATATGATGTATAAGTCCATTTTAGGAACCATATATGATTAATCTCACTATAGAATGACTTATGTATATTTAATAACTTTTTGCTAACCTTTTGTTTGAGACAGATGGAATGACCCGTCATTCTATCACATGATCTGCTAACACTTCACAAATAACAAATTCAACTTCATTTATATAAGAGATGAAGTGGAAATTGTTCAAGGCACGAACAACAGTGAGATTCTACTAAAATAAAGTAAGTATTTATTCTAATTCAAATTCTTTAACTTTAGGGAAACGATCTTGAAAACCAAAAATGTTGTTCTAGTGATCTTATATTTGATGAATCAGATGGTACCTTAGATCGTCACAAATTTATGGCTTTGTGATTGATGGCTTTTCCATAGCCATGTTCTCTACCACTCTCCATCAGAACATGATGGTTAGATTTCTCTTCCATATCCATATTTTCACCTATGTAGAAACCAAGTGATTAGTTTATTTGGGTAACTGTTACATTTCATACCTTTGTTTTTAAATATTGGTTTTGGTATTCCTTTTTACGATGTGGGTTTCTATCAAAGAAACTTTCAATTAGTAAACCATTTATAACCCCGACGAATTTCGAGGGCGAAATTCATATTAAGGGGGGTAGAATGTAACAGCCCGAGATTTTATGAAAAATATTCTTTTTAATTAATGTCTTGTGTTGTACGCTACACCAAAATGAACTTGCACAACACGCATCCTTGACTTGCCTTGCATTACACACAATCGCGACCTTCCTCGATAGCGTGTGTAGTACGCAATACCGAGTTTCACTAAACAACGATATGCTATTAAAATATTATTAAAACTAGCCGTTATGAATAGTAATAACCACTTTTTGAAATTTTTTAAATTTTATTTTTCAAAATGGAATTCATTTTTTGATTCATAATATCGAAATTAGCTTAGGGTGAAATTTTGGTAATTTTCGGATAACTTTCATATTTTGATGAATAGTGAAAATTACTAAATTATAATTAAAAACAACTTTTTTAATCGAAATAATTAATAGTGATAAATTATTAATTTGAGTGGTTTTAAAGTATATTTAGAATATATTTTTACAATTTAATACAATGTTGGTCATTGGTTGTAATTTCACATTTAAACCAGACAGAATCAATTGTCAATCTTTTGATAGATATTGTTTCTTAAAAACACGCTATTTGTTTTAACAGCGGGATTTAATTATAAAATAAATAAATGAAACTTCTATGTTATGAATTTGGTAAAATATACTTCATTTTTGAATTCGGAATATGAAATATAGATTAGGATGAAATTTTGGCATTGTTCTGAAAAACATCAATTTTTGATGAATAGTGAAACTACTAAGTGGTAGTTAAAAAACTGAATTTTTCATAGAACTTAATTTTACCGCTTCTGTGAATGGAATTTCACAAATCCGAGAGACACGGTTGATGTCAGTAAGTAAAATGTGGTTCAATGAGATGAAAATAATTTTTGGTGAATAGTAACTTTTTACTTTTATTTACCACGATTAAAAGTAAATAGGGTAATTAAGGGTAAGAATGATATTAATATTACCCTAAAACATGTCCTAATTCTATTGGACAAGTGTATCTCGACCAAAAACAACCTTAAGTGTAAAATATTATCATTTAGGCCAACTTGGATTAGATTAGGACATTTATTATTAAATAATTCAAAGAAGATTTAAAAGAGTTAAAATCAAAGTTTATTTACTAAAACATTTTTAATATAGGGTTATACATAAGATAAATTCGATTCTAAATATTCATTTGAAAGATAAAACGATTTCCTACATGATGGTATTTTATTTTTAATTTTTAGACATCAAATAATTTAATTTATTTATGACACAAAGATGATAAAGTAATTATATTATTAATGAAATATTGACATAATTGATATTATAAATACCAAAATAAATGTAATTTAAGACTTTTTATGAATTACACTAATTTTATAATTTACTATGATATATTAGTGTTGATTTAATCAACTTGATTCGAACATATAATTCTGTTATGACTTTCACAAAAATAATATATCAAATAGTGTCAAAATTGACACAAAATAGTTTTTAAATCAAATATTATATTATTAATTGTTATTGTATTCCTAAAAATATAAGGTTCAGCCAAATGACTTAGATAAGGATATATGTATTAGTAATAAACAATTTGGGGTTCGTTTGGCATGTTATAGTAAGTGTATTAACCATATAGTGAATGAGAACAAAAAGACACGGTAAAAGTTAAATTATTTAACTTAGAGTTAAATATAATTGATAAGGTTAAACTAATATCCTAATATTGTCTAAATACTATTGGTTGATAGGACTTCGACCCATCCCCACTTTATCTTCGAAATAAGACCCTTTGGAACCATTATAAACCGATTTTGACTTTAATATAAAATAATATTTTGAGATATTCCTAAGGTGCCCCTCTCCTCCCTTATAAAAGGGTACCTCCTCCCCCTCTTCCTCACACCAATTTGAGCACTCAAGTTCGGCCAACCCCTGCCATTTTCTCCTCTCAACTTTCCTAGAATAATCCTAGAGGTCCTGGTCTTCTTCAAAGACCAATCTTAGTTCCCTAAGTGGAGGATTCAAAGAAGCGTTCCAAAGAAGAGGTAATATCCATTACCGATCTTTTCAATTTCTTTCTTCTTCAACATCTTCTTCTTTAGTTGTTTCATGATAAAGTAATAACATCAGTATTTCTTATATACTGATATGTTATTATAAATATGAAACAACTCTAATTAACCTTCTGTCAATCCTACGGAAAAAGGAAATCACCGCGCGTGCGTACGTACGGAATACTGTCTCCACGTCGTGGTGTAATCTATTTTCCACCATCACCTTACAATGATGGGTATAAAGGTGTGATGAGTAACTATATATGATTATTATAAAGTTATATTGATACTGAAATAGTATACATACACTTCAACACAACTCCACGACCATGGGAACGATATCATCGCTCGTGCGTACGTACGGACTACCGTCTCCACGACGCGATGAGATTCATTCTCAATGATTAGCCATTCATGAATGATTATAAAGCATATATAATAAGTACTAATGAAATATATGACCTAATAATGATACTGGAATTATTTATATTTATATTTATGTTATCTACTTAATTCCATTCAATTCAATAAGGAAACGAAAACAACGTTCATGCGTACGTACGGACTACCGTCTCCATGAACGGTGTATTTCTTTCCATTTACTGATTTATTATATATGTATATTCTTAATATATATATATAAATCATGTTTTATATTCTGGAATTAAGTAATCATGATCTAAGTAATCATATGAATAATTACAAGTTAAAAACACGAACGACAAATGAGACGATTTTACCCAAAACGCTACTTTAACATGAATTTACAAATGAACGGGTAATATAAAGTCATAAGTGGACCATATATGATATAATAACAATGAATATGATTCTGGAATAAGTCAATAACATGATTTAAAGCATTATACAGGAGGTTTGGACACTTACAAAGCAAGTCAGACCTAAGGTAAGGGAAAATATCACAATCTGATTTTTATCCGAGATTGTTTATTCGTAAGTATTTACTGGGGTGTATTTTATCATCCACATCCATGTGTCATCAATATGTAATATTATTTACATCCACCTAAAATTGTTTAAATCCATTTTTACCCTTCGTTGAGTTTTTAGTAATATGTATGAAAGGAATCTTTTGTCGTTTTTCATACGAGGTACTTTTTGACTTTTCCGACAAAAGTACGAAGAATGTTTTTTTAAACTTATACGGCATGAATGGATTTTTAAGAAACATCCTTTACAAGTTTTCATGTTTATTTTTAATCAACTTCTTTTATTTTAAAGTCGTATGACATGTTATGAAATGAAAAATGTTTTTGAAGTAGAAAGGATATTTTCCTCAAGAATGGAGTTCAAGTATTTTATCAAAATTATTTTCCATCTAAGATAATAAAAGGGTTCTATTTTTATCCCTATTATTACATTGGTTTGATTATGTTTTGATGGATATATTTTTATGAATTCCTTTATCTTATATTAACTGTTTTATGATGTCATGTTGTTTAAGAATCCAATTTTTATTACATGGGTTACGCTATGATGTATATGTGGCACACATAAGAAAGGATTCATTATAAGATGGGTGGGACCTATATCTCCCTCAAATTCATTGGGTAAAGATTTTATATCTCATGAGATAGACATGGCTAGAACGGTAGGTTATACCGGTTCAATGAAATAGGACTGGAACGAGGGTGACTCGATTCAGAAAGGGACTTTGTCCACTAAGATAGTCTTGGAAATGAGTCTTGACTAACAAGAAATGATTCTCTATGATTATGTGTGTATGCCACAAAGTTTCCTGTTTTAAGTTATGATTATTGGGATTACATTTCACTTCTATGATTTATCCCATGTTATGATATTATGAGCTCTTTTGCAGGTTAAGATTTCCAAAAGTTATGTTCTTATGAATATGATGTGATTGATTTTTCTTTTGCTTACCCTTACTGAGCATTTGAGCTCACCCTTTTATGTTTTCGTTTCCCCAGGATATAAAGAAAGGTTTTAGGTAAAAAAAGGAAGATCATTATGGGAGATTTTGAAGATCTTTCACCACGATTACAAGATTACGTTCCGAGTTTCCAAAGACACTAAACTATTACGATCCTTGTGTGTGTGTGTTTTTGTTATGTACTAAGTATTCCGAAAAAGTAATGTAATGTCCATGTATGTTAAGCTTCGGGTCTTTACATAATTGATATCTATTTATCCTTCTCCGGGACACATAGTTTCTACTGATCCACTCTCACTTGCCACTATAGGGAAGGTACTTCACAACAACTTTAAAAAGATCATCCTTACATATGATAAAAAATAAACTTGGTACCTCTCGAAATGAGGTTTCACATGACCCGACTTTATTAATATATAATAGAATACAAACCCTATAGTACATGCACTCTGACTTTTAAATACCTCATGAGAGGTCTCAAAGAAATGATTCCTTCCACTAGATATTACAAAAATGGTTCAAGAAGATGATCCACTATAATATGGAATACTTGCTTCACTTAGGATAGGTGTGGTAATAAAATCCTAGTCAATTATATCAGATAAGATAGTAAACCAAAAAATATTCACCTAAGAATGAATAGAACTCCAAATACCATTCTCAAATCTCCCCTATTTTGATGGATCATCATCAGTAAGATAGGCATAAATAACTGAACCTCTCTATATTGATAAATGTTATCTCTAACTTGCATAAAAACTTATTGAAGGTTTATGAACACCCTGGAATGATTAAACCTCATGGTATTATTTATGAAATATTCATAGAATCAATATAGGAAGTCCCTCTAAATCACATCCCAGTACCAAACTACTTATTTGTTAATACCCCAACATTTTTTGGTGGATACAAAAATCATATATGTATACAATGTCACACTCATATCATGAGGTGACTCAAGGTGCTATAAGATAGATAAAATAGTTTCATGATAGAAATGTACATCTAAGGGCCACCATCCCAAAATAAATTAGGTAGATGCTGTTATTGGAACTCCTAAGTCAGCACTCCTATATAAGGGTTATGTCATAGATTTCCCTTTGTAGTATGCATAATCCTCAGAAATTCCTCGCAAAACCTAGAATCATTTCCTTCTTTAGGGACATAAATAGCTACTATAAGTGTAACTATTGGAAAAATTAGTGGTGGCTCATGGACCACCACCTCCATATAATTGTCGAAACCACCATCCTAGAACATGACATGATGCTATCATGGTGTAAAAACTCTAAAACTCCAAGAACATTCCTTATTGAGTTTTTGATTATAGAATTATTATTAATATATTAATAAGAAAGGTAAAATCCTTCCCCAATAAAATTCACATCCCTCTACCTACTCATATAGATAGGTCTGTGTGGGATTAACTATCTTAAATAATATAAGAGACATTTTCCACTTCCTGATACAAAGGCTAGGTCAGTTTTAAGATGTATATTTCACTATAAGTGTACCCAATATATGGACTTTTAATTATTTTTTATAGAGGAAAACACCCATAAATTTTCAATTGGAATCCCTATTTAATGATTCCTATAGTAAAACATAAGCTAAATTAATTCATGAATTTACATAAAAGGTCAGTTAATTGATGTATAATACCCTGTCTATACAATTAAATGATTTTTAAATTACAACATGTAATAAATTTAACTTTATCAGTATTTACAATGAATATTAAAATATAACAAGTAGTATAAGGTTATTTTCATAAATGTATGGTCATTAAAAATTTATTGAGGTACATTCATTATTTAAATTACAAATGAAATTCATTTTTCTATAATCAAAAAACATTTAATTATATGTAACCATGGTTACATAACACAAACATGTAATTATTTGATAATAAAGGTTCCATAATCAAAATATATGAGAAAAACATCACTTATGTTGATAAAAACAAATTAAAAATCCATTATATGGTGTGATTTATTTTCTACAGAAAGATTACTTTCATAACAAGTATATCATTCAGGGAACATAAAAAAGTATCAGATGATTATGGAATGAAACATATGTTGAATATAAAAATGCATGGAATGTTAATCCAATAAATTGATCAAAATGATCTGTGAAAAATGCTTCCATGTAGTATCGGTAAATGGTAAAAATGTAATCCATCAAAATAATAGTAATAACATAACACAACATGGTCCTTAACCAAATGTGGAATCAAATAAATTGTAATTGGAAGAAATCATAACAACATACCCCATATTAGGTATTTTTTCCCTTATATTGGTTACTTACTTTTAGTCATTAGCACATTACAAAATTTTGACATGTCCTAGTCTCCTTCATGCCTTCCTAAAAAGTAATGAAAATAAAAGAAAGCCTTTGATACCAATTTAAAATGTTCATACCTATGATCCACTAAAAAACATCCATATTATAGGTCACATGGCTTCATGTGCTCCACACCATATTCGAGAGGCTGGTGACCACATGTGAGGGTCTTTGGTGGTACAGTGTGGAGACTATACTCTCATAATCAGTGTCACATAGTGGTATGATAAATGATTGAATAAATAAATAAATATTAATAATTGATATCTAAATTAACATATGTAAAAAATATATATGATAACAATAAAGAATCCATAAATAAATATCTAGTACCATATACAAAATTATGTAATGTGATGTATAAACTCAAAAGATTAGAAAACATGTTAGCTGGTAACTAGTACAAAACATGTATATTAAAAGAACCCATAAAGATCAAAAGAACATTCTCCAAAATAATTAAAATCCATATCTCAATCACGTGTTCCCATTTTCCATTAAATATCATACTAATCATCAGAAACTGGTTTATTTCCCCTTTTCATACTTGAATCCATGTTATATTCCTAGATTCCATTTTCGACTCAGACAGAGTGTGTGATAAACACACTAGGGCACCACCGATGGTGTCTATAACAAATATTTCCTATAATAATAAACAATGGTAGTGTGATGGTATATTAAGTCAGTGAAATATTGATACAATAGGTCTATGAGCATGAATTATAATAATAATTGGTTATAAAAAAGTGAATCAATATATATTTTGTATCAATAGAAGGTAGTTACTAGCTCAGCATAATCCACATGTAATATGATTAAAAGTCCTATATGTGTTATGTCCTGATGTTTATAACCAAGGAGACCATTATCTATATATGTAAAAGTATATATAAGTCATATCTTCAAAAACTCTATACTCTAAAATGAGTATATACATAAAAATCAAACATAGTGGTAAAATGTATCGTAGCTTCATACTCTATCTAGTGTCATATCATGATAGAATATGATCCATAACGAAGTAATAAGTCAATCCCAGACATAAATGTGAACGTGTTTTGCCCTAACAATCATAGTTCCTATACCCAAATAAACATCAGTTAAATATATCAATAATCATATGTTCCATACCTTAATAATCATAAGTGACATAACTTAATAATCATAAGTTCCATACATTAATGCTATCTTGGTTCCATATTGATAGTAAATAGGTTTCTTACCATCCTATTATGTCAATATTGTAATATAAAAAAATCTATATTTCATTTTTTATACCTTCTTATAATTATCATTAATAATCCATTTTAATTATTTTAATATCAATTAATAACACGGAAAAAAATGACTGATCCTATAAAATTGTCTCATATAACTCATGAAGGATCCCATAACAAGTATGGTGGTATGAATAACCCAAATTTGTGTTTTTACATAGGAAATATTATTAAACATAAAACATGGGTGTCTCGGGATGTGGTTGAGAGCCTGTAACAACTATTTGGTGATACAAGGATAATAGAAATTAAACTAAATAATCATTTTGAGGATTATAATTTAATTTATGAAGAAACTGTAAGAAGGTCTAGTGGTTGTATGAATGAAGATAGACTAATAGATAACAGCACATTAGGGTAATGGTATATACTACATACCATAAGCTTGTGGTACAATACTCATCTATTATCATCCTCTGATTTGGTATATATTGGAAGAAAATAGAAATATATATAAACACCCTTAAAATATTTTATAGGATCTTTCACCAAAAAAATGACAATTATGTCAATAAAAATGTTTTAATGAAGAAAGTTGAATAAAGATCTTACTATTCTAGATCCAACATGACCAATGATGAATAAAATGTACAATGAGAAAAGAATAAGTAAAGGAACACCTTTATGTTATTTGTTTCTTCCCAATTCCAAGGTTTATCATAAATTATCTAAAGGGGTACGCTAATTACACTAAAATTGAGTCCCTATTAGATAAAAAATAAGTTCAATTAGATCCCAATAAATCAATATATTATTAAAGTATTATATTACTTTCATTTATTCTAATTGTATAAATTTCACTTTTTTGGGTCATAACAAAAAATATGTTTCATTACTCTCTTGATACAAAATCCTCTTTAGGTGAAACTCTATACTATGTGTATGTGTATAGTATTTGGCAACCATTTTATCCTAAATAAGATTCATTTGTACCCACTATAGTACTAATTTGGTAGAGGTGAGTCCACTCTTAGAGAGGGTGACATTGTAAAATACATCATCGAGACCAATCTAAAAACATCCGATGAAAGGTCGTACAATTATCCACCAATATCCCTACCAATGATAAAGGTGTATTTCCATCAAAATGTATATCAAACCTATCAACTATGTGGTTATGGTGGACTTATTGATAGAACAAATTCCAACAAGTGGAAAAAGGGATTGCATGTACTTCTTGAGACTCTCAAAGTGGTGTATGTGTTCATAAATCCAAATCCCCTATATCGGATTATGAGACACTATATGTTTTCTACAAGAGTTAAAATAATGGGAAAATTAAAATTTCATTTGTCAACGACACATACTCAATAACTTAACCATTGGTATCATCATGATATATGGACATATCAGAATAGTAAAGAAAGTATATGAATATTTTTAACAAAACTACATACCTATGACTTCCAAAAGAAATAAATTATGGTTTAAAAAAATTTCATAAAAAATTTTACATAGTAGATCTATCATTGATAATATCTATGAAATTAATTTTTTCATACAATATATAAAGGAAATATTATGAACATGGATAACACCATCAATATCAAATATATCATTGATAACTCCCCCCCAACAACACTTCGTATAAGCATATAAATCACCCAATTAAAAATAAGAAGGATGGTATTTAAACCTCAAAGTTACTAAGCTATCTAAAAATTGTATATGAATACAAATAGAATAAATATGATAGTGAAAATAAAAACTATAAATCTATAAAACTCGTGGTGGAATGTGTAGGTCTATCTAGGTCCTTAGAGGTAGGAAAATCTGAATCTTCCTTCAAAAGGAAAGGTGAATTCCAAGAAGACAAAGATGTAATAAAATTTATATTTCAATCCACAGTACATAAAAATTGAATGTATGATAAAAACTACACTTTAATAAAAAAAATTATATGTGGTCTTTGATGAAAATGTCATTGAAGATATCTCTACATTGTGGATAAATTATTGAACTACATGACATGTGTGTAATAAAAAATCTCTCCTCAATAGGATATAATCAATCAATTATTTGAAATCTCTATACATGTGGAAATATATAGGATTTAACAAAGAAGAAAAGTGAGTGTTTGATCTTTAGTTTCCCTTTGATAAAATTCCCAATCAAAATTATTTTTGTTATACGCATGATGTTCATAGAATCATAGTTTCTAGGAGTTTATTAAACAACAATGTTTTTATGATTTCATTTGAGGCTAATTAGTTTTTCCTTTCCATGGGTGGATCTTTAGTTTAATGCTTCACTTGAATAATGGATAATTTTAGTTAAATATAAATTTTGTTAAAACTTACTTGCCAGAGTCCTTTGATTCATTAAATACACATTTAGGTCATTTAACTTATAATATAACTCACAAAATGTCAAATTTTGAATTGTCAACGTCCATTGAAAAAAATTATCATTTATTTTGGTATTTTAAAAAAAATTATGAAATAATTTCTGACTATATAATAGAAACATATTTTTTTAGTTAATAAATTTGATGTTTAATATTTTCATGATACCCAACTTAATGGTAAAAAAATTACATTGAAACATTTTTTGATGATTATTTATGATATTACCATGTCATTCTAATGAAGAAGTTATATATAAATTTAGTGTATATAAAAATGTGGTTTAAAACCAAAATGGGGTTACAATTAAATGCATCATATTTTACATGGGAGGTGAATATAATATTTCATAATTGTTTGAAACCCTATGGATAATACATGAAGTGAGATATTATTATATACCTCAAAAATAGTGTAGTTGTGTGAAAGAGTATAAAATTAACGAATGTAGTTAATTATATATAGTCAATCTAAGGTTTCAGAAGAGGATTCTCATGAAAATCATTACTAAAGGTGTTATATATTAATAAATAGAGTTCATGTGAAAGGGAAAATAATGACTCTATTTGAATTATGGAATTGTAGGAAACAAATTTTAATATATTTCAAGGATTGGGATTTCCATTGAATTATAATAGTATATAAACCAAAAAAATAAAAAGTTGGGTAAAATAATTAATGAAATTATACACAAAAATTAATGGATAATTACAAATCATATATACTAGTCCTTTTAAAATTAAATGATTTTTTAGTTGTTATCATAGTCATTAAATTTAGAGAAGTCGTCTTTTGGAGATATTGGTTTATAAATTTACATTGGAAATTCTATGTAGTGGAATCTCTCTCAAAGAAAATACTATCTAAATAAGGTACACTGGGGTGGTTTTAATGTAAGGAACAAACAAAACTAAGGGTTGTAAATTTTATTTCAATATGCACAATTTTTAAGAAACTATTTAATTTATTGCATCAAAAAACAATAGTTTTTCTTAATTTAGGGAATACTAATAAAATGTTTAAACGGATATATAATTATTCAGGGGTTCTTTTTTGAATGATTATATAAATGATGAAATCTACTCTATAATTTTGAAAAATAATGGATATTTTTTAATATTCCCCAAATTTCACTACCAACAGTTAATAAATGGGTATTTAAAACAACATGAGTGGGGATGGTTTTGTTGAAAAATAAAGGACTAAATTTTTATCCAAGGGGATTTCTAGGAAGATATGAATTGATTATTTTTATAATTATGATCTTACTGATATGGCTTCTTTTATTAGGATTATTCTTAATTTGGATTCTATATATAATTTTTTATTCACTAAATGGTGAGTTTTATAATGAAATGTATATGGAACAACTCAAAGGAACAATTTTACCTAGAAATTAAATTATAGATTACAAATCTATAAAATCCCTAAATAGTTAAAAATTGTATAAAAAATAATGTCATGATAAATTAAATAATATAATTATATCCATTTTTTGAGTTAACAAATATGGTATATGTGTTTATAGTATCACTTACAATAATAATGTTGTGATTATTTATTTATATTCAAATTAAATAATAATATATGGAACTGATATAAATCAATAACATGTTGCATAGTTTATTTCATTTAAAAAATCATATTAAACACATAGGGATGAATTTTTTATTTTTCAAATAAAAATTTATAGGAATAAATAATTAAATATTTATTTATAATATCATTATATTAAAAAGTTTTTAAACTTGTATGAATAATTTAACTATTCACCAATTTTTTCCCCATATACTTTTATAAGTATTAAGCAACAAAATACAAGAATGATTTTCTATCAACTATAACATATAAGGTTTATTGGATGCATCATGTATCCTATTATAAAAAATACTAAATATTATATATATTGTTGGAAAGATGAGAAGGTATACAATTATTCTAGGTTATTTAGGAAGGTATGGAGTTAAATGATTACTCAAATTTCATAATGTGACTATTTATTTCTATATATGTCGCTTAGTAAATAGAAGGGTATAGTAAGGAATTTCTGATGTGAGGTGGATTACTAATCTATTGGTTCACTCTTTTATAAGGGTTTTTATTTTTACACTTGGAAGTGGATAATTCTCTTGGGGGTAAAAGAAAAAATATTTAAAACTGCATAGACAAGGTTTTGTGATTATATTTCTCTAACATCTATAAAGAATATAATTTCATTATCATAAATATATTTTATCAAATCTACTATTATTTCCTATGTGAGTGTTAAAATTTGAAAATTATTATGATTTTTTTAAAATGTGATATAATGCATTCAACAATGCATATAATGAAAAATTAATACATTATTGTCTCTAAAATATCATTGTGAGGGAGTAGATAAAATATTTTATCAAAACTATTGAATTTTTTAGAATAATAAATAATTTTGTGTATCCACAAACCAACGAAATTTCAATGGATTTGTTATAAAAAAACATCTGTAGGGATTGGTTTGATGTTCATTCCAAGACATCACTAATAATGGGCCCATAATTTGACATATAATTACATCACATTATTAATTATAATATATGAAATTTTATTACACATGTTATGGAATAATAAATGTATATTATATTGCATGAAAATGGTGTTTATTAACCATGAAAAAATGAGTAGGAGTTTAAAATTTATTATTAGCCATGTATATGAATCATGTGTTAAAATAGAAGATAAATGTTTTGGTTAACCTATATGAATATAGGTTTTGGGTAACATCAAAGTTTCTATGAAAATATCTCTAAGACATTGATGTAAGGATAAGTGACATGGGTTCATAATGGTGTCAAGGTGTAGATAAAGAATTTTATAATTTTAATGTAAATGTCTAGTAAAAATATGTATTATAACATGAGTTTCATGTTAATGGAAATATCTAATAATTTCTTAGTTATGATTTTAATTTTCACTAATATTTCAAGGATAAAATTAACATATTCCTTTATTTATTTATTTTATTTCTAGGATGGTATTACAGTTTACTTTGAATGACTTTTGTATCTTTTTTAAAATCCTGATGTATTTTTTGATTTTAATGGTTTCATAAACTAATAAAAAAAAATTTTATTTTAAATTTTTAAATGGGAATATTTTATGAAATCCAACATTAGAATATGGGTTGTAGTGGGGTCTTATTAATTATCATGTACACATTTATCATTATTAAAAAATTGAAATGAGAAGAAGAAGAAATAGATGGTTGAAGAGACACAACCCAAATATACTCAACTATATGATATCCCAATTTGGAGGATTGAGGTAGTACTTTTCACCTTTCACATCACATTAGTAAAAGGTTCATAGAGGTTCCTTAATTTTTTTTTGAAGGATTGGTTGTTATCATAGATTCAGGCCCAGGCCTAAGAAGATACATCTGGCGAGATTTCCAGTTTTAGAAATATTCATTATCTAAAATACCAATAATATATTTTACTGACTAAATAAATATTTTATATCTCTAGTGGGAGTGATATAGTCCACTTATTTGATCACATTAACTCCGACTAACATGATCAATCTCGATAAGGCCTTCCTTTCATGAATAAATATTGACCAAATTCCAATGGGTGTGATACCTTAGAATATTTGGTAATCCAATGAATATAAAATGGAGTCCCCAAGGGATAAAAAACTAAATTAAACATGATTAAAAGAACACCAAATTCTCAAAAATATTTATGCTCCTATTCAGTCTACTATGGGAATCAAATTCAATTTTTTGTAGTGAAAAATAAAAAAATAACATTACTCTCTTGATTCAAGAGACTCTTAAAGGGAAATTATTCACAATATGAAAGTGTAAATTTTTTATCCAATCTTATTTAAAAAAGAGGATTATCCTGTACTAAATTTACAAAAAAAAATTGGTGGAGGTAAATGTTTTATAAAACAGAGAGACATTGTAACATTCATTGGAATGATCCATATACTACCATTAAAGAAACATCTATACTATTACCCATCAATATACCATAAAATCATGGATAATAGATTTATATCATATTAGATATGGAAATTCTCACCAATTTGAGGAAGGTGAATCAATTTACCAAGTATAATTATAAGAGGTGGAAAAAGAGTAAGTACCTTCTTCTTACAACTCCCAATGTGGGGTATGTTCTCTGAACTAAAAATCCAACCATTTATGAAGATGAGGCTCTAGATGTTTACTACATGAATTAAAAATAGTAAAACAATTATACATTAATTCGTATAGTTTTTATTATATATTTTCATTAAATATTATATATTATATCATGTGGTATATGCAATAAAGATCTTAAAATGAACAATGATATAATATTATAATATAAAAATATAAATATAACTATAATGACCAAGCCATTTTTTGGTGAGTATGAATATGCATTATTATATTTTGAAATATATGCTGAAATTTGTTCCCTTAATAAAAAAATAGTAAATCATGCAATGATTTTCAATTAGATGGAAATGAATATAAAATCCATTTAAGGTAAAATAAATACGTTTCATTAAACTTTTTTTTATGTGTATTATCTATTCTTATCATAAAATATTAAATTATACACTATTTACAATTAATTATAATTAAATAAGTTTATTATATATCCAATTTAATGAATTAAAATCTATTCAATTATTTTTATTATCAAAGTAATCAGAATAATACCATTTTATACTTTTAAAATACATTTTCATCTAAAAATAATTTTCATTATAGATACGTTTTCATCAAAAATAAATATTCATGAAAAATGTTTTTTCATATTGTGAGTGATATTATGACTAATTATATAAAATTTTAGGAATATATTTTTTAAAATTTTGATTCCATTTTGAAATCATCATGTCATCATATGCTTAGGATGAATTTTTTTACTTTTCTAAAAGGATTTCTTTTTGAGTGAATAGTAAAAAATATCAATTTCTTCAAAACATTCATTTATATTCATTATATAAAGTAATTTAAAGTAACAATTATATTTTGGATTTTAGTTTAAAGTAAAATAATATACCCTTTATTAAACAAAATAAAATTAATTTCTTAGTAATCAAAATTATATATGATTTTGTATAAAATAATTTTTATGCTTAAAACACACATTTCTAAAAAAATATTTCATTTCCTTTTGTTCATATATAATACATTTGATTTTGGAAAAATCTAGATATTTAATATTAAAAAATTTATTTTATATTGGGAAAATATTTATTAAAATTATATATATATTTAAATATTATTTTTAGTTATAAAAATAATTACCACTATAAACTTTTATCGCAAAATTAATGGAAAAAATGGGTTAATTGTGGATAGAACTCTTGAATAAGGATTCTAAATCAAAACCAAACCAGTCTTTATTTACATTTATTTTTTATTACACAATTTCCAAACTAGCATTAAAAATGGATTTTCTTATTCCATTTAACATTGATTAGTGTAATAACCCGAGATTTTATAAGATATATTATTTTTAATTTCTTTCATATAGTCTGTTGTACGATACACCAAGATTATCTTGCGCTATACGCAACACCGTAGTAGCTTGAAGTATACGCAACACTGATCCTGGATCGTGTTACACAAAATTTCATGTTTGTTTGATAGTAGTTATTTTACGAAAAATTGATTATATATATATATATATTCCATTTATTTTGTTATACGCAACAACAAAGGAGTCGTGCACTACACGCAACCCTGACTTGGCTTGCATTACACGGAATCACGACCTTTCTCGATAGCGTGTGTTGTACGCAATACTGAGTTTTACTAAAAAACGATATATTATTATAATATTATTAAGAACTAGCCGTTATGAATAGTATTGACTAAATTTTTAATTTTATAACATTATTATTCATCTTACACATTTTCTAGAACATGGTATAAGAACAAAATAAAATTTTCAGGTAAAATAATTATTTTTCAAAAAATGTAGTTTTTCCGCCTTTTGATGGCGCACCCACATTATATCTAGTTTTTGACATGTTTATAAGTTAAATTTTACAAAATAAAATTATTCTTTGTAATCAGGATAAAAAATTATACCCTGGATAAATTTTTCATATTGTTCTGATAACTTTCATATTTTAATCAAAAACAACTTTTTTCATCGTAATAACATATGTGGTTAAATTATAATATTTAATGGTCTTAAAGTATAAATATAATACATTTTTACCATTTAATATAATTTATGTCATTATCATTGAGTTTACATTGAATTCACAGGTTAAATCAATTCAATCTTTTGGAATGTTTTAAACAAAAACCCATTTTCATTCGACAACGGGATTAATTTTAATTTATTTTTTTCAACTTATGTGTATTAAATTTGAAAAAATGGATTCCATATTTGGAATCCGTGGGTACAAATTCTGTTAATAGGCTACTTTTTATTTTTGAGAATTATGAATAGTAACTACGGTAAATTTTATTTACCATAGTTAAAGGTAAATCGGTTATTAAGGATGAATATAATATTATAAAATTACCCTAACACATGCCAAAATTCTATTGGATGACTAAAAGTCGACCCATATCACCTAAGGGTCGGATTAGATTCATTTTATGGACCTTTGACCATTAAAATAATTTAATTATTATTAAAACCAAAGAATGTGACAACATGTCACTCTCTTAAATCTTATAAGTATAATAATTTTAATTTATTGATAAACATCATAAAACATCGAACATGAATAGTCTCCAAAAGGATAATAAAATTATATACATCATGATAATTTATTTAGAATTTTTAGGGATTAAATAATTGTCATTAATGGTGATACATTAATGATACATAAATTATTTGTTAAGTGAAAAATCAGTAATATAGTTTTTATTGAAATAATAATACCCATTAAAAGGCCCAAAACCAGACCAAAACTTATTGGTAGTGTATATCAATACCATAATAATCAAATTAAATAATATATAACCGTTTGGTGTCCTATAAAAGTTACTATGACACTTAAATTATTTTATTTTAAATGATGCCAAAATTGTCACCTTCATAATTTAATAAATATAACCATTTATATATTGTGATTTTAAGATGATAAATTCGAGTAAAATTATTATTATAAAATATTTTATATTTATCATTATCGAACAATTTTTTTTAATTTTTATGGAACAAATAATTATATTAAATAATTATACAAAAATGTTGTACTAATTATTTTATTAAGAGATAAACCCAATAAATGGTTTTAAAATAATAAAATAAATATTATATGAACTATGTAATGTTCTCCACTAATTTTATAGATACATATGGACTTTTATTAATCTATTACAGCTTTTAGTTCGAACATATCTTCTGTATATAGTTTATTTAAAATCATATAAATGAATAGTGTCAAAATTGACACTATTATTATTTTATAAAAATAACATATTATAAAATTGGTTAAAAATCACAAAAATATTTAAAAATTATAAATTTATATTTATATGGTCTAAAAGGTTATAAAGTATCCAAATATGGATAATTCACATGAAATAAGTAATTCTTTGTTATAATTTAAAATTTAGAATTTTATTACCACAAATAAATTTAAATTGATTAAATAAGGATAAATCAAGTTGATAATGTTGAAAATAAATTAATAAGATGTATAAATTTTATTGGTTGATGATATTACAAACCTATTTCATCTAATATTCTAATATGAGTCATTTTTGGAGGTTTTGATGTGGGGTTATATTTTTTTATAAATTAATATTTTTAAGATTTCCAAAGGTTCCCTTCCCCTCCCTTATAAAAGGGAACCTCCTCCCTCTCTTCCTCACACCTATTTGAGCCTTTAATCTAGGCCAAACCCATCCCATTTCCCTTTTAAACTTCCCTAGAAACATACTAGAGGTCCTAGTCTTCTTCAATGACCAATTTTAGTACCCTAAGAGGAGGATTCAAAGAGGCGGGTCAAAGAAGAGGTAATATCCGTTACCGATTCTTTCAATTTTCTTTCTTCTTCAACTTCTTCCTATTTAGTTGTTTCATTATGAAGTAATAACATCAGTATCACTCATATACTGATATGTTATTATAATTATTTAACAACCATATTTCACCATCTATCCATCCTATGGAAAATGAAATCTCCGCGCGTGCGTATGTACGGAATACCGTCTTCATGCCGTGGTGTAATTTATATTACACCACCACCTTACTTGGATCGGTATAATGGTGAATGTAATGAATATATATGATTATTTTAAAGTGATATTGATTCTATAATATTATACATACACATTAATACAATTCTACGATCATGAGAATGATATCATCGCTTGTGCGTACGTACGGAATACCGTCTCCACGACGCGATGAGATTCACTCTCCATGATAACCATTCAAGAGTGATTATAAAGTATATATAATAAGTAATAATAAAATATATGATATAATAATGCTACTGGATTTATGTATATATATATTAATGTCATCTACTTAATTCAATTCAATTTAATAAGAAAACGAAAACAGCGTTCATGCGTACGTACGGCCTACCGTCTCCATGAACGGTGTATTTCATTCCTTTTATCGATCTATAATATATATGTATATGATGAATACATATTATATATAAATCATGTTCTACATTCTGGAATTATTTAAATCAGGATATAAGTAATAATATCAAGAAACGACAATTCGAAACACATACGATAAATGAAATGATTTTACCCAAAACGCTACTTTAACATGGAATTTAAAAAATTACGGGTAATATAAAGTCATAATTGAAAGATATATGATATCATAACAATGAATATGATTCTGTAATAAGTCAATAACATTATTGAAATCATTATACAGGGGGTTCAGATACGTACGAAGCATATCAGACCTAATGTAAGGGATAACTTTTCGAATCTCGTTCTTATCTAAGATTATTTATTCGTAAGTATTTACTGGGGTTGTTGTTCTCATCCATGTCCATGTTTCCTAAAAATGGTTTCATGTATGTTTAAAGTCATTTTTACCCATTTTTGACTTTTACTACATGGTATGTATGAAATCATTCTTTTACGAGGTAGTTTTTGACTTTTCCGGTAAAAGTACGTGAAGAATGTTTTTTTAACTTATACGGCATGAACTGATTTTTACAGTTTTATAAAGCCTTATTTTCATGAAGCTTCCTCCAAAATATTCCATTACTATTTTTAACAAAATATCTTTCTTTTTTAATTGAATGAGGTTTTGTGAAAAGAAATTGATTTTGAAGAAGAAATGATATTTTCCTCAAGAATTCATTTCATGTATTTTAACAAAACCATTTTTCATCTAAGATGACATTATTTTAGATGTGTATGTTTCAAGTATAATGTCTCTATGATTTACATGGTTTCACTTTTCTTATTATGAAATGATATCCATTTCTTTTATATGGATTATGTGATGATGGTATTATGTTTATGAAACCCATTTTATTCATTGGGTTATTATGAATGATGTATGTTCATTTTGTGGCACAAGTAAGAATGGTTTCATTATGAGATGGGTGGGACCTATATCCCCCTCCAATTAATTGGGTAAAGATTTATATCTCATGAGATAGACATGGCTGGAACGGCAAGTTAAACCGTTTCAGTAATACAGGACTGGAACGAGGAGTGAACTCGATTCAGAAAGGGACTTTGTCCACTATGATGGTCTTGGCAGCAATGCCTTGGTTACTATGGAAATCATATCATGTGATTAATGGTTTCCAAAATTACATGACTTATTCCCATTCTATTTTATCATACTTAATGTTTCTTTATGATCTATTCCATACATAATTCCATGTTTTATATCATTGCTCAAGATTTTGATGTTTAAACATTATGTTCATGTTTTTACATTAAAATGTATATGGTATGTTTTATTTTATCCATGCTTACCCTTACTGAGCATTTGAGATCACCCTTTTTATGTATTCTTTTCCCCAGGATATAAAGAATGTTTTTAGGTAAGAAAAAAAGGGGAAGATATTTATGGGAGATGTTGAAGATCATCCAACATGATTAGAAGATTATGTTCCATGTTTCCAAAGACACTAAACTATTACAGTCCTTGTGTGTTTGTTTTTGTTATGTATTAAGTATTCCTAAAAAGTAATGTAATGTTCATGTACGTCAATATTTGGGACTCTACATTTGGTATCAGAGGAAAGGTTTAACCAACCTTTGGAAACAAGGATGCGAAAACTTTAGTGAGATCCCTATAGATATTTCTTTGGTATGTCTTGGGATATCCCTAAGGTTAAGTATACGTACAGGATATAGTCCAAGAATTACGGTAATGATCAATGAATTTAACCTAAGATGTTAGATATTGAGGGTACTCCCCCTTTACTGTGTTGTTTTCCCTAGCATGATTTTTTCCTCTCACACTATTATTTTTGGGTTTTCGAAAATGGCTGGAAACAGGATGATTCATGATAATGGAGGATATGACGGACAATGGAATAATATTATTCATGAGAAACCAAATGAACCGAGATTTGGAAGTCTAAACATCATTTTTATGCCTAATCTGAAATATCATAATATGATCAATAATCTCATCTTTGTTAAGTTTCCAGACTAAGATAATAAGATATAGATGGAGTTTCATGATGATCATAGAGGAAATAAAGTTCAATTTCTCTCATGTAAATCATGTGGGAAGAGGCATAAGGGAGATTGTTTCAAAGGAACTGGAAGATGCTTTGGGTGTGGAAAAGAAGGACACAAAGACAGTAAGTGCAAAGGAAAAGGTTCAGTTAACACCATGGACAAGGATAATGGTATTGCTACGACATCAATAGTGATTAGTTGTTTTAAATGTGGAATGTATGGGAATTATGCAAACCAATGCCATAAGGGAAAATCTCATGAAGAGAATCTGCATGGTCATACAGGTAGTATTTATATGGACGATGATGAAGAGACTACAAATGAAATATGAGATGAAAAAAATGATGAATCTTAGCTAGTGGTTTAAGAAGTTAGTGGAATGATTGTATGTTTAT
Source organism: Viscum album (assembly GCA_963277665.1). Taxonomy (NCBI): domain Eukaryota; kingdom Viridiplantae; phylum Streptophyta; class Magnoliopsida; order Santalales; family Viscaceae; genus Viscum; species Viscum album. The sequence continues at coordinate 916,778,436 of OY728150.1, forward strand.
AAAGAATAATGTATGGTACTATGGATTAAATAATCATCTATGAATTGTTACACTATTGTTTTTCCTAAAGTACATGAAAGTATATGTTGAATGGTACTGGTAACCATGGAAGGTTATTCAGATATTTTTGGAAAGTAGATGATATGCGCATAAAGAAGGGATAAGAAGATAATGAGATGTTTGATTGTATTCATGAGCTCATGACTGATATAAGGACTAAGTGATTTTAGGGTTTGATTATATAGAAATTTTGGGATTTTGGTATGTGGAAAGAGTTAACTTTTGATATCATTCGTGTTTTCACTAAAGTTAAATGGGTATTCATTTTTCAAGAGAATGCATGATTAAGGTAATCACATGTTTGTAATTTGACCAACAAGATATATCTTATGATATATGGGAGATAAATGATCGCAATTCACGTGATTGTTATGTGACATTTCAAGTAATCATTTTCTTTATACTATGATCTTGGACCAAAGTATTTTAGATACGCCTAAAGATTGGAATGGATTATGTTGTACATACGTTAGTATTGTTTAAGGATAGAACTTTTTTCGATATTATTGATGGGATATTATAGTAATGTAGTTTTAAAAAAAGGACAACCTGTAGTACGGGTGACAGCCCATTGCGTCAGACAAGGCTGTGGGAATCGAACCCACAACGGAAGTGCGACTGGCCTTTATCACCTACCACTGGCCTACAGGAAGTTCCTGGTTAGTAGAAAGTAGTTTTATTTTATTAAGCGATATGATATATGAAGTATAAGTTCATTTTTGGAACCATATACGATTAATCTAACCATATGATGGACTTATAACGTTTTCTAACCTTTTTTTTGAAACAGATGGAATGACACATCATTCTATCAGATGATCTGTTAACACATCACGAATAACAAATTCAACTTCATTTCATTAAGGGATGAAGTGTAAATTGTTCAATTCATGAACGACAGTGAGATTGTACCAAAATCATGTAATTATTTATTTTAAATCATTAACATTAGGGAAATGATCTTGAAAACCAAAAATGTTGACTTAGTGACCTTATATCCGGATAATCAGATGGTACCTTAGATCATCACTAATCTATGGCTTTGTGATTGTTGGCTTTTTTATAGCCATGTTCTCTACCACTCTCTATCAGAACATGATAGTTAGATTTCTCTTCCATATCCATATTTTCACCTATGTTATCCTATATGGAAACCCAGTGATTAGTTTATTTGGGTAACTGTTACATTTCATACTTTAGTTTATAAACATAAGTTTTGGTATTCCTTTGTACGATGTGGGTTTCAATTAAAGAAACTTTCAAGTAGAAAACCATTTATAACCCCGACGAATTTTGAGGGAGAAATTCATTTTAAGGGGGGTAGATTGTAATAACCCGCGACTTTATAAGATATATTATTTTTAATTTATTTCATATCTTCTTTTGTAGATACATCAAGATTATCTTGCGCTATATGCAACACCGTATTAGCTTGTAGTATACGCAACACTAATCCTGGATCGTGTTACACACAATTTCATGTTTGATTGATAGTAGTTATTATACGAAACATTGAGTATATATATATATATTCAATTTATTTTTTTATACGAAGTAACAATAGAGTCGTGCACTACACGCAACCCTGACATGGCTTGCATTACACGCAATCATGGCCTTCCTCGATAGCGTGTATTGTACGCAATACCGAGTTTTACAAAACAATGATATATTATTATAATATTATTTCGAACTAGAAGTTATGAATATTATTAACTAATTTTTTAATTTTATAACATTATTATTCATCTTACACATTTTCTAGAACATGGTATAAGAATAAAATAAATTATTTGGGTAAAATAAGTATTTTTCAAAAAATGCAGTTTTGCCGCCTTTTGATGGCGCACCCACATTAAATCTAGTTTTTTACATGTTTATAAGTTCAATTTTAAAAAATAAAATTATTCTTTGGAATCAGGATATAAAATTTTACCTTGGATAAATTTTTTATATTATTCTAATAACTTTCATATTTTAATTGATAGTAAAAACATGCTATATTTTATTAAAAACAACTTTATTCATCGTAATAACTTATGTGGTTAATTATAATATTGAAGGGTTTTAAAGTATAAATAGAATATATATTTACCATTTAATATAATGTATTTCATTATCATTGATTTTACATTGAATTCGTTGGTTAAATCAATTCAATCTTTTGCAATGTTTTAAACAAAAACCCGTTTTCATTCGACAACGGGATTAATTTTAATTTAATTTCTGAAACTTTTTTGTATTGAATTTGGGAAAATGGATTCCATATTTGGAATCAGTGGGTCCAAATTATGCTAAAAGGATACTTTTTATTTTTGGAAATTATGAATAGTATCTGTGGTGAATTTTATTTACCATAGTTAAAGGTAAATCGGTTATTAAGGGTGAATATAATATTATAAAATTACCCAAACACATGCAAAAATTCTATTGGATTACTAAAAGTAGACCCATATCACCTAAGGGTAGGATTAGATTCATTTTATGGACTTTTTACCTTGAAAATAATTTAATTATTATTAAAACCAAATAAAGTGACAACATGTCTCTCTATTAAATATTATAAGTATAATAATTTTAATTTAGTGATAAACATCATAAAACAGAGAACATGAATAGTATAGAGAAAGATAATAAAATTATCTACATCATGATAATTTATTTATAATTTTTAGGGATTATATAATTGTCATTAATGGTGACACATTAATGATGCAGAAATTATTTATTAAGTGAAAAATCAATAATATAGTTTTTATTGAAATAATAATACCCATTAAAAGGCCTAAAAACCTGACCAAAACATATTTTTAGTTTATATATATACCATAATCATCAAATTACCTAATATATAACCGTTTGGTGTCCTATAAAAGTGATTATGACACTTATATTATTTTATTTTAAATGATGCCCAAATTGTCACCTTCATAATTTAATAAATATAACCATTTAAATATTATAATTTTAAGATGATACATTCGAGTAAAATTATTATTTTAAAATATTTTATATTTATCTTCATCAAAGGATTTTTCTTTAATTTTTATGGAAAAAATAAATATATTAAATAATTATACAAAATTGTTGTACTAATTATTTTATTAAGAGATAAACCAAATAAATGGTTTTAAAATAATAAAATAAATATTATATGAACTATTTAATGTGATCCAATAATTTTATAGACACATATGGACTCTTATGAATCTATTAAAGGTTTTATTTCTAACATTTATTCTGTATATATTTTATTTAAATTCATATAAATGAATAGTGTCAAAATTGACACTATTGTTATTTTATAAAAATAACATATTATAAAATTGATTAAAAATCACAAAAAATATTTAAAAATTATAAATTTAAATTTATATGGTCTAAAAGGTTATAAAGTATCCAATTATGGACAATTAAAAACAAATAAGTAATTATTTTTTATAATTTAAAATTTAGAATATTATTACCACAAAAAAATTAAATTGATTAAATAAGGATAAATCAAGTTAATAATGTTGAAAATAAATTCTTAACATGTCTAAATTTTATTGGTTAATGAGATTACAACCGTATATCATCTATTATTTTAATATGAGTCATTTTTGGGGGTTTTGAAGTGGGGTTAGATTTTTTATAAATTAATATTTTTAAGATTTCCAAAGGTGCCCCTCTCTTCCCTTATAAAAGGGAACATCCTCCCTCTCTTCCTCACACCAATTTGAGCCTTTATGCTCGGACAAACCCTCCCCATTTACCTTATAAACATCCCTATAAACATTTTAGAGGTCTTGGTATTCTTTAAAAACCTATTTTAGTACCCTAAGAGGAGGATTCAAAGAGGCGTGTCAAAGAAGAGTTATTATCCGTTACTGATTCTTTCAATTTTCTTTCTTCTTAAACTTATTCTTATTTAGTTGTTTCATTATGAAGTAATAAAATCAGTATCACTCATATACGGATATGTTATTATAAGTATGAAACAAACATATTTCACTATCTATACATCCTATGGAAAATGAAATCATCGCGCGTCCATACGTACGGAATACCGTATCCACGCCATGGTGTAATCTATTTTCCACCACCACCATACTTGGATGGGTATAATGGTGAAAGAAATGAATATATATTATTATTGTAAATTGATATTGATTTTTTAATATTATACATACAATTTAAGACAATTCGACGATCATGGGAATGATATCATCACTCGTGCGTACGTACGGAATACCGTCTCCACGACGCAATGAGATTCACTCTCCATGATAACCATTCAAGAATGATTATAAAGTATATATAATAAGTAATCATAAAATATATGAAATAATAATTCTACTGGATTTATTTTTATATATATTTATATCATCTACTTAATTCCATTCAATTCAATAAGGAAACGAAAACAATGTTCATGCGTACGTACGACCTACTGTCTCCATGAATGGTGTATTTCATTCCTTTTATCGATCTATAATATATTTGTATATGATGAATATATATTATATTTTTATTCATGTTTGACATTATGTAATTATGTAAATTAGGATATAAGTAATAATATCAAGAAACGACAAGTCGAAACACATACGATAAATGAAATGATTTTACCCAAAACCCTACTTTAACATGGAATTTACATAAGTACGGTTAATATAAAGTCATAATTGAATCATATATGATATCATAACAATTAATATGATTCTATAATGAGTCAATAATAATATTTAAATCATTATACAGGGGGTTCAGACACATACGAAGCATATCCGACCTAAGGTAAGGGATAACTTTTCCAATGTCGTTCTTATCTGAGATTGTTTATTCGTAAGTATTTTCTGAGGTTGTTGTTCTCATCCATGTCCATGTTTCCTAAAAATGGATTCATGTATGTTTAAAGTCCTTTTTACCCATTTTTTACTTTTACTACATGTTATGTATGCAATATTTCTTTTATGAGGTAATTTTTGACTTTTCCGGCAAAAGTCTGAGAAGAATCTTTTTTTAACGTATACGGCACGAACTGATTTTTAAGGTTTTATAAAGCCTTATTTTTATGAAGCCTCCTCCAAAAGATTCCATTACTATTTTCAAAAAAATCTTTTTCTTTTTAAATTGCATGAGGTTTTGTGAAAAGAAATTGATTTTGAAGAAGAAAGGATATTTTCCTCAAGAATTCATTTCAAGTATTTTATCAAAACCATTTTTCATCTAAGATGACATTATTTTATATGTGTATATTTCAAGTATAATGTCTCTATGATTTACATGGTTTCACTTTTATTATTAATAAATGATATCCATTTCTTATATATGGATTATGTGATGATGGGATTATGTTTATGAAACTCATTTTATTCATTGGGTTATTATGAATGATGTATGTTTATTTTGTGGAACAAGTAAGAATGATTTCATTATGAGTTGGGTGGGACCTATATCTCACTCCAATTCATTGGGTAAAGATTTATATCTCATGAGATAGACATGGCTGGAACGGAAAGTTAAACCAGTTCAGTAATACAGGACTAGAACGAGTAGTGAACTCGATTCAGAAAGGGACTTTTTCCACTAAGATGGTCTTGGCAGCAATGCCTTGGCTAATATGGAAATCATATCATGTGCTTAATAGTTGACACAATTACATGTTTTATTCCCATGATATTTTATCATGCTTAATGTTTCTTTATGATCTATACCATACGTACTTACATGTTTTATGTCATTGCTCAAGCGTTTGATGTTTAATCGTTTTTTTCATGTTTTTACGTTCAAATTTATATGGTATGTTTTATTTTATCCATGATTACCGTTACTGAGAATTTGACCTCACCCTTTTTATGTTTTCTTTTCCCCAGGATATAAAGAATGGTTTTTGGTAAGAAAAAAATGGGATGATCTTTATGGGAGATGTTAAAGATCATTAACCACAATTAGAAGATTACGTGCCAAGTTTCCAAAGACACTAAACTATTACGGTCCTTGTGTGTCTGTTTTTGTTATGTATTAAGTATTCCGAAAAAGTAATGTAATTTTCATGTACGTCAAGCTTCAGGTCTCTACTTTTGGTAACAGGGGAAAGTTTTAGTCAACCTTTGGAAACTAAGATGCAAAAACATTAGTGACATCCCTAGAGATATTTCTAAGGTATGTCTAGGGATGTCCCTAAGGATAAGTATACTTATAGGATATAGTCCTAGAATTATGGTAATGATCTTAGAGTTTAACCTAAGATGTTAGATATTAAGGGTACTCCCCCTTTACTATGTTTTTTTCCCTAGCATGATTTTTTCCTCTCACACTATTCTTTTTGGGTTTTAGAAAATGGCTGGAAACAGGAAGATTCATGACAATGGAGGATATGACAGACAATGGAATGGTATTCTTCATGAGAAACCAACCGAAACGGGATTTGGAAGTCCAAACATCGTTATGATGCCTAATCAGAAATCTCATAGTATGTTCAATAATAACAACTTTGGTAAGTTTCCCGACTCAGATAATAAGAGAAATATGGAGTTTCATGATGATCATAAAGGAAAGAAAGTTCAATTTCCCTCATGTAAATCATGTGGGAAGAGGCATCACGGAGATTGTATCAAAGGAACTGGAATATGCTTTGGGTGTGGAAAAGAAGGTCACAAAGCTACTAAGTGCAAAGGAAAAGGTTCAGTTAACACGATGGAAAAAGATAATGGTATTGCTACGACATCAACAATGATTAGATGTTTTAAATGTGGAATGTATGGGCATTATGAAAACCAATGCCCTAAGGGAAAATCTCATGAAGAGAATCAGCATGGTCATACGGGTAGTATTTATGTGGATGATGATGAAGAGACTACAAATGAAATATGAGATGAAATAAATGATGAAGCTCAGCTAGTGGGTTAAGAATTTAGTGGAATGATTGTATGTTTATAAAGAATAATGTTTGGTACTATGGAATAAAGAATCATCTAAGGATTGTTACACTATTGTTTTTCCTAAAGTATATGAAAGTATATGTTGAATGGTACAAGTAACCATGGATGGTTATTCAGATATTTTTGGAAAGTAGATTATATGCGCATAATGAATGGATAAGAAGATAATGAGATGTTTGATTGTATTCATGAGCTCATGACTGATATAAGGACTAAGTGATATGATGGTTTGACAATACAGAAATTTTGGGATTTTGTTATGTGGAAAGAGTTAACTTTTGACAGCATTCATGTTTTCACTAATGTTAAATGGGTATTTATTTTTCAAGAGAATACATGATTAAGGTATTCACATGTTTTAAATTTGACCCATAGTATATATCATATGATATATGGGAGATAAATGATGGCATTCAAGTGATTATTATGTGACATTTCATGTAATCATTTTCTTTATACTATGAGCTTGGACCGAAGTATTTTAGATAAGCCTAAAGATTGGAATGGATTATGTTGGACATAAGTAAGTATTGTTTAAGGATATAACTTTTTTTGATATTATTGATGGGATGTTATAGTAATATAGTTTTAAAAATAGGACAACCAGCAGGACGGGCGACAACCCATCACGTCGGACAAGGTATGGGAATCAAACCCACAACCGAAACACGACTGGCCTTTATCGCCTACCACTAGCCTACAGGAAGTCCCTAGTTAGTAGAAACTAGTTTTATTTTATTAAGCGGTATGATATATGAAGTATAAGTTCATTTTTGGAACCATATACGATTAATCTAACCATATGATGGACTTATAACTTTTGCTAACCTTTTGTTTGAAACAGATGGAATGACCCATCATTCTATCACATGATCTGGTAACACATAATGAATAACAAATTCAACTTCATTTCATTAACGGATGAAGTGGAAATTGTTCAATTCACGAAAAACAGTGAGATTGTACCAAAATCATGTAAGTATTTCTTTTCATTCATAAACTTTAGGGAAATGATCTTGAAAAAAAATGTTGTCTTAGTGACCTTATATCTGATGAATCAGATGGTACCTTAGATCATCACAAATCTATGGCTTGTTGATTGTTGGCTTTTTCATATCCATGTTCTCTACCACTCTCTATCAGAACATGATGGTCATATTTCTCTTCCATATCCATATTTTCACCTATGTTATCTTATGTGGAAACCCAGTGATTAGTTTATTTGGGTAACTGTTACGATTCATACTTTATTTTATAAAGATATGTTTTAGTATTCCCTTTTACGATGAGGGTTTCAATTAAAGAAACTTTCAAGTAGAAAACCATTTATAACCCTAACAAATTTCGAGGGCTAAATTCATTTAAGGGGGGTAGAATGTAATAACCTGAGATTTTATAAGATATATTCTTTTTAATTTCTCTCATATCTTCTGTTGTACAATACACCAAGATTATCTTGCGCTATACGCAACACTATATTAGCTTGCAGTATACGCAACAGTAATCCTGGATTGTGTTACAGAAATTTTCATGTTTTTTTGATAGTAGTTATTCTAAGAAACATTGAGTATATATATATATTCAATGTATTTTATTATACACAGCAAAAAAGGTGTCGTGCACTACATGCAACACTGACTTGACTTTCATTACACACAATCACGACCTTCCTCGATAGCGTGTGTTGTACGCAATACCGAGTTTTACTAAACAATGATATATTATTATAATATAATTAAGAACTAACCGTTATGAATAGTATTAACTACATTTTTAATTATATAACATTATTTTTCATCTTACACATTTTCTAGAACATGGTATAAGAACAAAATAAATTTTTCGGGTAAAATCAGTTTTTTTAAAAAAAATGCAGTTTTGCCGCCTTTTGGTGGTGCACCCACTTTAAATCAATTTTTGACATGTTTATAAGTTCAATTTTACAAAATAAATTTATTCTTTGGAATCAGGATAATTTTTTTACCTTGGATAAAATTTTCATATTATTCTGATAACTTTTATATTTTTATGAATAGTAAACACACGCTATATTTTAATTAAAAACAACTTTTTTCATTGTAATTACTTATGTTGTTAAATTATGATATTTATTGGTTTTAAAATATAAATATAATATATTTTTACCATTTAATATAATTTATGTCATTAGCATTGATTTTACATTGAATTCATAGGTTAAATGAATTCAATCTTTTGCAATGTTTTAAACAAAAACCCGTTCTCATTCGACAACGGGATTAATTTTAATTTAACTTCTGCATCTTCTGTGTATTGAATATGAAAAAATGGATTCCATATTTAGAATAAGTGGGTAAAAATTATGTTAATAGGCTACTTTTTATTTTTAGGAATTATGAATAGTAACTACGGTAAAATTTATTTACCATAGTTAAAGGTAAGTCGGTTATTAAAGGTGAATATAATATTATAAAATTACCCTAACACATGCCAAAATTCTATTGGATGACTATAAGTCGACCCATAGCACCTAAGGGTCGGATTAGATTCATTTTATGGACTTTTGACCATGAAAATAATTTAATTATTATTAAAACCAAAGAAAGTGACAACATGTCACTTTCTTAAATCTTATAAGTATAATAATTTTAATTTAATGATAAACATCATTAAACTTCGAACATGAATAGTCTCTAGAAATATAATAAAATTATCTACATAATTATTATTTATTTAGAATTTTTAGGGATTAAATAATTGTCATTAATGGTGATACATTAATGATGCTGAAATTATTTATTAAGTGAAAAATCAGTAATATAGTTTTTATTGAAATAATAATACCCAATAAAAAGCCCACAAACCTGACAAAAACATAGTGGTACTGTATATCTATACCATAATCATCAAATGGCCTAATATATAACCGTTTGGTGTCCAATAAAAGTGATTATGACACTTATATAATTTTATTTTAAATGATGCCAAAATTGTCACCTTCATAATTTAATAAATATAACCATTTAAATATTGTGATTTTAAGATGATAAATTCGAGTAAAATTATTATTATAAAATATTTGATACTTATATCCATTAAAGAATTTTGTTTTTAATTTTTATGTAACAAATAGGTATATTAAAGAATTATACAAAAATGTTGTACTAATTATTTTATTAAGAGATAAACCAAATAAATGGTTTTAAAATAATAAAATAAATATTATATGAACTATTTAATGTTCTCCACTAATTTTATAGATATATATATGGACTTTTATTAATCTATTAAAGATTTTATTTTGAACATATCTTCTGTATATATTTTATTTAAATTCATAAACTTGAATAGTTTCAAAATTGACACTATTGTTATTTTATAAAAATAACATTTTATAACATTGTTTAAAAATCACAAAAATATTTAAAGATTATAAATTTAAATTTATATGGACTAAAAGGTTATTACATATCTAATTATGGACAATTCACAACAAATAAGTAATTATTTGTTATAATAAAAAATTTAGAATGTTATTACCACAAATAAAATTAAATTGATTAAATAAGGAAAAATCATGTTGATAATGTTGAAAATAAATTCATAACATGTCTAAATTTTATTGGTTGATGTGATTACAACCCTATCATATCTAATATTCGAATATGAGTCATTTTTGGAGGTTTTTAAGTGGGGTTGGATTTTTTATAAATTAATATTTTTAAGATTTCCAAAGGTGCCCCTCTCCTCCATTATAAAAGGGCACCTCCTCCCTCTCTTCCTCACACCAATTTGAGCCTTTAATGTTGGCCAAACCCAGACCATTTACATTCTAAACGTCCCTAGAAACATCCTAGAGGTCCTGGTCTTTTTCAATTACCAATTTTAGTACCCTAAGAGGAGGATTCAAAGAGGCGTGTCAAAGAAGTGGTAATATCCGTTACCGATTCTTTCAATTTTCTTTCTTATTCAGCTTCTTCTTATTTAGTTGTTTCATTATAAAGTAATAACATTAGTATCACTCATATACTGATATTTATTATAATTATGAAACAACCAGATTTCACCATCTATTCATTCTATGGAAAATGAAATCACCGCGCGTGCGTACGTACAGAATACCGTCTCCACGCCATTGTGTAATCTATTTTCCTCCACCACCTTACTTGGAAGGGTATAATGGTGAAATGTCACGACCCGCCCTCGGGGTCCGTGCCGTGACTTCGCCAAGACCGCCTTCCATAGACCAGGGGCTAGCGACTAGCACCAAGGTGTAAATCCCGGTAAAAAGGGAAGGCATTGCCTTTGTAAAGTAAACAAACACCACAGAGTAAGCAAGCGGAAAGTAAACACTAAGTAAAAACAGAGTACAACTGAAAGTGCGGAAAATTAAATGGGCCAGTATACAAACCCAAACTGAAAGTAAAGTACAACTCGAAAGGGAAAACTGCAACTCTAAAGTAAAAGCCGCTACTCCGAGTTGTCCATTGGAAGCCCCACCTGAAAGGTGAGTACAGATAGCTCCACTGCTCCTCGGGTCCCGCCGTCCACTCCGAGTACGTCCCGCCCAGTGGTCCACCTCCAGGTACCGTCCTACTCTGAAAGCCTCAGCCAAGATCAACGCTGTCCGTCGTCTGCAACCAACACAACGTAGTGCGGGCATAGCCCGTGCAGGGGTGAGTATAAGCTACTCAGTAGGGACCCCGAGACCCCCGAAGGACTCAAAAAATCCACAAAGGATAAACCACAAAGGAAGATACAAACACAAAGTAACAACCAACACTACTTAGTTATATGCCCATACATATATCTAAGTCAACAATTCCAATGCGCTCCAACCTCCAAGCCCAAGTACAACTCAGTCCACACAGGAAAGTAAACATATTCCACACAGGAAAGAAAAACGAAAACCACATAGGATAGCACAACTCAATCCACACAGGAAAATAACAGGATTCAGCTCACACAGGTATACTTCTTCAAAGGACGATAATGATGATCTCTGTTCCATCTAAGTCTTCAGACCCACGAAGGATTGATAGGTAACTAACCCCCGCAAAGACCCACACAGGATCGGGCCCACACAGGACCTGTTGGCGCTGGTTCACACAGGACCGCTGAGCGCATAGACCCACATAGGATCGGGCCCACACAGGACCTGTAGCACTGATCCACGTAGGATCGCTGAGTGCTATAGTCGTCGTCGAATCCACACAGGATCTCTGTACTGTCGTCGTCGCAGTCACAGTAGAAGTAGCAGTAGCAGTAGTAAAACACAGTCGCAACCAGCACTAGGGTTCTCGCACACAGCAAGCTTGTTCAGGAGGGTCCGCTCCACGATCCGAGAGGCTGATACATCAACTGTAACAAAGTCCAGAGTTGATGTATCCAAAAGTTCTGTATCGTCAATAGGAACTCAACGCAACAGACGTCGCGTCGATCGGACGCCCGGTCTGAGAGTTATTGGTTTTTTCGTCCCAGGGGCCCGGTTGGTTTTTAAGGAAAAACCAACCCGACCGTACTCCACCTACGTCCAAACCTTGGTCGGAGTATTCCAAAATATCCGTCTCACTAAGAGGAACACAACAAAGCTGACGACACGTCAATCGGACGTCCGTAGCTCAAGATATGAGTGTTTCCTCTCCGAAGGCCCGATTGGTTTCGTGAACGAACCAACTCGGCCGAACTCAAAGTATTCCGAAACATTGAGTGCGATATACCGAATCGACCATCTCGATCCAAGTATCGCAATTCCGCTGACGGTTTGTCGATCAGAGATCTGTGGCTCATGTTATGGCCAAAAGACCAAAAATTATTCGAAAACGGGGGGTCCGGGTCCGGGCCGACCCGGCCTGACCCCCCCTGGGTCGGCCCAAACCGGGTCGACCCGAACCGGGTCGGCCCGACCCGGGTCCGACTCGGCCAGGCCGGCGGTGGTCCGGTGCGGTGGCGCGGCCTGGCACGGCGGCATGGTCCGGCGCGGCGGCGCGGCCCGGCCGGCGGCGGTGCGGCCTGGCGCCGCACGGGTGCAGCGCGCGGAGGGAAAGGCCCCCGCTTTTGTTGGTTGGCGGCGCGGCTTAAGCCGCGGCTTCTGAAGAAACCCCCCCCCCCCTCGTGGGGGCCTTCTTTGAGGAAAACCGGGGGGCCGCCTGCCCCCCTTAATGAAACTTCCCTCCCTTCATAAAAGGGGGGGCATTTGAGTTGACTGGTGGAATTAAATTCCCCCGGTTTTCCTCTTCCGGCCGGCCCACCTGGCCGGCCGGTTCATCTTCAACGGACCGGCAAAGCCGGTCCCCTTCCGGCTTCCGACACCGGCGGCCCGGCGAGCCGCCGGTCTTCCCATCTCACCGCGGCCCGGAACCGGCCGCAATGTTCGTCGTCCGGCGCGGTGCGACGGCACCGCACCCCTCCGCCGCGGCCCCGCTCCGGCCGCGGCGCCTTCGATTCCCTTCGACGCAGCGTGACGGCATCACATACATTATAAAATTCTCGTGGCGCAGCGCGACGGCGCCGCGTGATTATAGCCTTGCGATTTCCGCGTGGTGCGACGGCACCACGCCATCTCGTACATCCGCAAGGAAATAATATTCAAGAACAGAGGAGGGGGAATTCGGCCGTGTTTGTGCGGTCTGGCCCCCCTCTCGTTAGTCGATATCACTTAACAATAAACCTCAAAATTGTCAAGCTAGAACCATGAACGAGAATAAATAATTAACCAAAAACAACCCCTACCTTGGTTCAAGATCGATGATCATCAACGACTCGCGGGAGACAACGTCACGGAGGTCGGGCGTCGCGGTAATTGTTCGTCAAATCCGTTGACGAAGAGGTAAATCCGAAGAGGTATGTTGTTGGCAAATCTTCGTAAGCCGACGAAGGAAGTTTGAGGAGGAAGCGGTGTTTCCTTTCGTTGACACGGAAGACATCGTCGATCTTTGGAGACAAACAGCTACGAAGAAGAGAGGAGCGGTGTTCTTCGTCGGAGCTTGAGCGTTCTTCGTCAAAGTTTGAAGAAGAATGAGGAGCTCTCAAATCCTCTCAAGATGGCTAAACAATTCTAACCAAATAAAATAAGCTAAGGGCTTATTTTATTTACTGAACCAAACCATTTGAATTTCAATGGTTTGAATTAAGACAACTCAACCCATTAAATAACCCAACTTGCCAACTTAATTTAAAAAGGGGAGTTTAAGGGAGAAGATGAGGGGATGGGGTTCGTGTGGGTCCCACCACACTTAATCCTCCCAAGGGAGGTTAAGTGGATGTGGGTCCCACCTTTAACTCCCATTGGGAGAAGTTAACTAACAAAATAAAATAAAAAGTTTTCCACATTTTTATTTAACTTCTTATAATTTCTCCGAAAACTAACTTTCGTCTCGCATAAAACACAACCTCGGAAAAGGTCCCCTTAAGCAAATATCGGTGCTGCGAGTTCATCGGTGTCCTCGGATTTCAATTCTGAGCACCAGATCAAAAGTTAGAAATTTCCGCTCGTCCGTTCACTGAACGTACCCGAGCCAAACTTCAGAAATTGATTTCGGGCACTCCGGGCCTCGGAATCAGGTGCTGTCAGAAACCGCACTCTTGTAAAATTCCAAAGAAAATCAAGAAAAAATTTCCCTTGAATTTTACGGGTCTTTACATTACTCCCACCTCAAGGATTTACGTCCCCGTAAAGATACATCAAAAACTAGGGAAACAAATGAGGGTACTGAGCACGCATCTGAGCCTCCCGCTCCCATGTGCTCTCCTGGAGGTTCCCATTCTGCCATCTGATGCGCACAAGAGGAATCGATCCCTACGTAGGACCCACTCCTGTCGATCCTCTATCTCCATCGGGACCTCCGTAATAGTCGCCCCATCGTCAACGTCAAGCTCCCCATGGTCAATGATGTGTGTCGGGTCGTGCACGTATCTCCTCGGCTGAGACACGTGGAAGACGTCGTGCACCCGGTGCAACTGAGGTGGTAGAGCCAGGCGATAAGCCACCTCGCCAATCCTGCTGAGGACCTAGAAGGGTCCGATGAAGCGCGGAGATAACTTGCCGCGTCGGCCAAATCTCCGAATACCACGTCGAGGTGAGACCTGCAAGAAGACATGGTCACCATCCTGGAACTCTAGTGGCCTCCGCCTCCTGTTAGCGTATGACTTTTACCGGCTCTGAGCTGTCCTCATCCGCTCCTGGATGACCTGGACCTTCTCTATCGTGGCCTGAATCATCTCTGATCCCACAAGTGCTGACTCCGCAGGGTCTGTCCAGCACAAAGGAGATCTACAAGGTCGGTCGTACAACGCCTCGTACGGTGCCATCGCGATGGTGGAGTGGTAGCTGTTGTTGTACGCAAACTCCACCAAGGGTAGGTGGTCCTCCCAGCTACGACCAAAGTCGAGGACACATGCGCGGAGCATGTCGTCGAGAGTCTGAATGGTCCTCTCCGTCTGACCATCCGTCTGACGGTGAAAGGCTGTGCTCAGACGTAGCTGCGTCCCGAACGCCTCCTGCAACCCCTTCCAAAGCCAGGAAGTAATGCGAGCATATCGATCGGAGACGATAGATGATGGCACGCCATGGAGCCACACAATATCCTGAACTTAGAGACGTCCCAAACTCTCCACTGAGCCCTGCTCTCTGATGGGTAAGAAGTGTGCCGACTTGGTGATTCGGTCAACAATCACCCAGATGGAGTCGTGACCTCTGGAAGTGTGTGGAAGTCAAGTCACGAAGTCCATAGACATGCCATCCCACTGCCACTTTGGGACCTCCAAGGGCTATACCAAGCCTGCTGGTACCTGATGCTCTGCCTTCACCTGCTGGCAGATGAGGCATCGAGAAACGAACTCTTCTACTGCCTTCTTCATGCCCGACCACCAGTGCTGTCGTCTCAGATCCTGGTACATCTTAGCCACTTCAGGTTGTACCGCCAAAGGAGAAGTGTGAAACTCTCTCAGCACCTCCTCTCGCAAAGCGACTGGTACCATGGTACGTCCTCTGAAAAGGATGTCATGCTCTGCTCCAAAGGAGAAACCATCAGGTGCCTGTCCCGAGGATAACTGTACACGTCGTGTGTCACAGTCAGTGTCCTCACGTTGTGCCTCTCTGACCCGCTGCAGTAGTGGAGGGGTGACTGTGAGAGACTGGAGGAAGGCTTCTCCATCTCTATCCACGAAGGATATCTGCAAAGAGGCTAGCTACTCCGTCGCCTCCTCAAGTAGCTGAATGCCCGTCCTCCTACTGAGGGCATCGACTACCACGTTCCCCTTCCCAGGAGTATAGACTATCTCAAAGTCATAGTCCTGGAGGAACTCGAGCCATCGCCGCTGTCTCAGGTTCAGGTCCTTCTGCGAGAAGATATACCTGAGAATCTGATGATCGGAAAAGACTGTAATGCGCTCACCCATCAGGTAGTGTCGCCATGTCTTCAGAGTGAATACCACTGCTGCTAACTCCAGGTCATGGGTAGCGTAGTTCTGCTCATGCGGTCTCAACTAACGTGATCCATAGGCGATCACTGCCCACTCCTGCATCAGAACACATCCGAGTCTGGTCCCTGATGCATCGCAGTAAACTACGTACCCTACTCCCTCGTCAGGCAACCTCAAGATAGGTGCGCTAGTCAATCTCTATCTCAGCTCCTGGAAGCTCTACTGACATCTGTCTGACCACACGAAGGGTTTCCCCTTCTTCGTCAAAGCTGTGAGTGGTGCCGCAACTCTAGAGAAGTCTGGCATGAATCTCCGATAGTATCCAGCTAGTCCCAAGAAACTCCGAACCTCAGTCACGCTCCTGGGTGGCTCTCATGCTAACAGAGCCTCGATCTTCACAGGATCCACTGCAACTCCCGCCTCAGATATAACGTGTCCCAAGAAGTTGACCTCACGTATACAGAACTGGCACTTCGAGAGCTTACCATAAAGCTGGTGCTCTCGGAGTGTGTCTAGTACAACTCGCAAGTGGTATGCGTTCTCCTCCTCAATCGAAGAATAAATCAGAATGTTGTCAATGAAGACCATGAAAAACCGATCAAGGAATGGCTGAAAGATCCTGTTCATGAGGTCCATGAACACTGCTGGAGCATTGGATACGCCGAAAGGCATATCCAAGAACTCATAGTGGCCATACCGACATTTGAAGGCCGTCTTTTGCAAGTCCTCGTCTCTGACTCTGAGATGATGATAGCCTGACCTGAGGTCTATCTTCGAGAACCACCATGCTCCCTTGAGCTGATCAAAGAGGTCATCAATCCTCGGTAGCGGATACTTGTTCCTCACTGTCACCTGGTTCAGGCGACGATAGTCAACACAAAGTCTCAAGCTCCCGTCCGCCTTCTTGGTGAACAATATCGGGGAAGCCCAGGGTGAAACACTGGGTCAGATGAACCCCTTTCCCTGCAAGTCCTCTAACAGTACCCGTAGATCTCGAAGCTCGGCAGGGGCCATCCGATATGCTGGAGTGGATATCGGGGCTGTCCCGGGGTACAAGTCAATATAAAAGTCTACCTCTCTGCGAGGAGGTAGCCCTGGAACGTTGTCGGGAAAAACGTCCGCAAACTGATCCACCACTCCAGGAAAACCAGGACTCCACACGTCAACTGCTCCAAGGATGAGGCTAGCCATCTGATGAGTGATGGGCTGTCCTCTCATCCGCGGAAGTCCATCCTGTGCTGCAAAGGCTCCCTTCTCACTGATGAAGGTGAACCTGCTCCCGTCGGTGCGTACACATCGCACCTTGCGCCTAAAACAGTCAATCTGCACATGGACCGTAGATAGCTAATCCATGCCCAAGATGACGTCGTAGGGCCTCGACGCTGCTACAAGAAGATCCCAGCCGAAGCTCTCTCCTCCTAGAGTAAGCTCACACTGCCGGCACCAGTGCGTAATCGTCGAGTCTGCTCCCGTAAGAGTCTCTAGCCGTAATGATCGAGCCAACGGCTCTGTCGGAATATCCGAGCTCCGAACGAGGGAAGCGGCTATGAAAGAGTGACTCGCTCCTGTGTCTTTAAGAACTGCAGAAAGGGTGGAATAGACACAGATAGTACCTCGAATCTTCTCCGGTGTGCGGTGGTCGTAGGCCTCTGCTGCCTGGAGTTGTGCCTGTCTCTGCCCGCCAGCTCCCTGTGGTCGGGGTGGACCTCCTAGTGGTGGTGGTGGCAGAGTCTCAAAGCGTCACCCACCACCTGCTGCTCGGCCAGCTCCTCTTCCTCGTCCGCCTCCTCCCTGCGGACCGCCACGGTCGACCCTCTGCCTCTGCCTCAGTGGTCCCTCAACTGTCTGCTGCTCCTCGGCACGGCGGGTCGGGCAGTCACGAGCAATGTGGCCCTACTCGTCGCACGAGTAGCACTGCCTGCCTCTCGAAAGACTGGCTCCTCGCTGTGTGCCCCGCACTACTGAGCTAGTGTCCTGAGGTCGTCTGCCCGAAGTTCTGGTCTGCCTGAACTCCTGAGTCATCCGTCGACTACCTGCTGCAGATGACTCTGCCACGTGCCGCCCTGCGGTGGGTCTCGGTGCTGGTGTAGACTCAGCAAAGAAGCTCTCGATCAAAAGGGCCCTCTCCAGTACTCCTGTCTGATTCAGTATGCTGAGGGAGATTAGCGATGCCCTGATCTTGTGTCTCAAACCCTGCTCGAAGGTCCAGGCCCGGAAGAATGGGTCCCGTACCATGTCGGTCGAGTAGCGCGAGAGATTGGTAAATCTCGCCGAGTACTGAGCGACCGTCATGCTGCCCTGCCGCAGCTGAAGAAGCTCCTGGATACGCACCGCACGAAGGGTGGCTGGGACGAACTCCGAGTGGAAGAGGCTCTCAAAGTCCGTCCATAGAAGAGATGCCTCATCGTGCACCTGGAGCATCAAGCTCCACCATCGTCCTACTGCTGCGTGTAGTAGGCTCACAGTGAGGATCACCATGAGGTCTGCTGGTGTCCTCACTAGCCTAAACACACGTACCACTACCTCCAGCCAGTCCTCGGCTGCCTGGGGATCCGTCTCCCCGCGAAACCTGGGTGGTCGCTGGCGCAGAAACTCATGCAGTGCGCTGAGGTGACGTGCATCGTTAGCGGCTGGTGATGGATGTATCAGTGGCTCGACGGGTAGAGCTACCTCCGGTGCCACTACTGACAAAGGGCCCTGCACCGAAGCCTCATCGCTTAGTGGGCTATCGTCACACTCGACTCTCGGAACCCTAGCTTGCTGCCATCGTGGGGCCATCCTGAAAAGGAAACAGGTGCGCCACGGTCAGAACAGTATACCTGGTGTGCTGATATAAAGTAATTACAACGAAAACATTGAAACACACACGCAATCAATGTTTTCGTGCGTTAAGTCGGAAATCAGAAGTCAGGGTCCTGGTGTACGGATACGTCGGCCGCCGCACAAACACTGGACTCCCTGGACTGAGAACCACACTCAATACGCTAAACATTATTGCTTCACATAGAAAAGATCAGAGATCGTGGTAGAACCGAACTCCTTTGATACCAATTTGTCACGACCCGCCCTCGGGGTCCGTGCCGTGACTTCCCCAAGCCCGCCTTCCATAGGCCAGGGGCTGTCGACTAGCACCAAGGCGTAAATCCCGATAAAAAGGGAAGGCATTGCCTTTGTAAAGTAAACAAACACCACAGAGTAAGCAAGCAGAAAGTAAAAACTAAGTAAAAACAGAGTACAACTGAAAGTGCGGAAATGTAAATGGGCCAGTATAAAAACCCAAACTGAAAGTAAAGTACAACTCGAAAGGGAAAACATCAACTATAAAGTAAAAGATGTTACTCTGAGCTGTCCACTGGAAGTCCCACCTGTAGGGTGAGTACAGATAGCTCCACTGCTCCTCGGGTCCCGCCGTCCACTCCGAGTACGTCCCGCCCAGTGGTCCACCTCCAGGTACCGTCCTGCTCTGCAATCCTCAGCCATGATCAACGCTGTCCGTCGTCTGCAACCAACACAACATAGTGCAGGCATAGCCCGTGCAGGGGTGAGTATAAGCTACTCAGTAGGGACCCTGAGACCCCCGAAGGTCTCACAAAATCCACAAAGGATAAACCACAAAGGAAGATACAAAAACAAAGTAACAACTGACACTCCTTAGGTATATGCCTGTACATATACCTAAGTCATCAATTCCAATATGCTCCAACCTCCGAGCCCATGTACAACTCAGTCCACACAGGAAAGTAATCTTATTCCACACAGGAAAAAAAACGAAAACCACATAGGATAGCACAACTCAATCCACACAGGAAAGTAACAGGATTCAATTCACACAGGTATACTTCTTCAAAGAACGATAAAGATGATCTATGATCCATCTAAGTCGTCGGACCCACGAAGGATCGATAGGTAACTAACCCCCGCAAAGACCCACACAGGATCGGGCCCACACAGGACCTGTAGGCGCTGGTTCACACAGGACCGCTGAGCGCAAAGACCCACACAGGATCGGGCCCACACAGGACCTGTAGCACTGATCCACTTAGGATCGATGAGTGTTGTAGTCATCGTCGAATCCACACAGGATCTCGGTATTGTCTTCATCGCAGTCACAGTAGCAGTAGCAGTAGCAGTAGTAAAACACAGTCGCAGCCAGCACTAGGGTTCTTGCACATAGCAAGCTCGATCAGGAGGGTCCGCTCCACGAGCCGAGAGGCTGATACATCAACTGTCACAAAGTCCAGAGTTGATGTATCCAAAATTTCCGTATCGTCAACAGGAACTAAACGCAACAGAGGGTGCGTCGATCAGACGCCCGGTCTGAGAGTTATTGGCTTTTTCGTCCGAGGGGCCCGGTTGGTTTTTAAGGCAAAACCAACCCGACCGTACTCCACCTGCATCCAAACCTCGGGCGGAGTATGCCAAAAGATTTCTCTCACTAAGAGGAACACAACAAAGCTCACGGCACGTCAATCGGACGTCCGTAACTCAAGATATGAGCGTTTCCGCTCCGAAGGCCCGGTTGGTTTCGTGAACGAACCAACCCGGACGAACACAATATATTCCGAAACATTGAGTGCGAAATACCGAATCGACCGTCTCGTTCCAAGGATCGCAATGCCGCTGACGGTTCGTCGATCGGAGGTCCGTGGCTCATGTTATGGCCAAAGACCGAAAAAGATTCGAAAACGGGGGGGGGGGGTCCGGGTCCGGGCCGACCCGGCCCGACCCCCCCTGGGTCGGACCGAACCGGGTCGCCCGACCCGGGGCCGACCCCGCCCGGCCGGCGGCGGTCCGGCGCGGCCCGGCACAGCGGCGCGGTCCGGCCGGCGGCGGTGCGGCCAGGCGCCGCACAGGTGCAGCGCGCGGGGGGCAAGGCCCCCGCTTTTGTTGGCTGGCAGCGCGGCTTAAGCCGCACCTTTTGAAGAAACCGGCCCCCCCTCGTGGGTGCCTGCTTTGCGGAAAACCAGGGGGCCGCCTGCCCCCCTTAATGAAACCGCCCCCCCTTCATAAAAGGGGGGGGGGAATTTGGGTTGATCGGGGGAAATAAATTCCCCCGGTTTTCCCCTTCCAGCCGGCCCACCTGGCCGGCCGGTTCTTCTTCAACGGACTGGCAAAGCCGGTCCCCTTCCGGCTTCCGACACCGGTGGCCCAGCGAGCCGCCGGTCTTCCCGTCTCGCCGCGGCCCGGAACCATCCGCGGTGTTCGTCGTCCTGTGCGGTGCGACGGCACCGCGCCCCTCCGCCGCGACCCCGCTCCGGCCGCGGCGCCTTCAATTCCCTTCGACGCGGCGCGACAGCGTCGCGTTCATGATAAACTTTGCGTGGCACGGCGCAACGGCGCCGCGCGATTATAGACTTGCGATTTTCGCGTGGTGCGATGGCTCCACGCCATCTCGTACATCCGCAAGGAAATAATATTCAAGAATAGAGGAGGGGGAATTCAGCTGTGTTTGTGCGGTCCGGCCCCCCTCTCGTTAGTCGATAACACTTAACAGTAAACCTCAAAATTGTCAAGCTAGAACCAAGAACGAGAATAAATAATTAACCAACAATAACCCCTACCTTGGTTCAAGATCAATGATCGTCAACGACTCGCGGAAGACAACGTCGCGGAGGTCGGGCGTCGCGGTAATCGTTCGTCAAATCCGTTGACGAAGAGGTACGTCCGAATAGGTACGTCGTTGGCGAATCTTCGTAAGCCGAAGAAGGAAGTTCGAGGAGGAAGCGGCATTTCCTTTCATTGACACGGAATATGTCGTTGATCTTTGGAGACAACCGGCTACGAAGAAGAGAGGAGCGGTGTTCTTCGTCGGAGCTTGAGCGTTCTTCGTCAAAGTTTGAAGAAGAAGGAGGAGCTCTCAAATCCTCTCAAGATGGCTAAACAATTCTAACCAAATAAAATAATCTAAGGGATTATTTTATTTACTCAACCAAACCATTTGAAATTCAAAGGTTTTAATTAAGACAACTCAACCCATTAAATAACCCAACTTGCCAACTTAATTTAAAAAGGGGATTTTAAGGTAGAAGATGAGGGGATGGGGTTCGTGTTGGTCCCACAACACTTAATCCTCCCAAGGGAGGTAAAGTGGATGTGGGTGCCACCTTTAACTCCCTTTGGGAGAAGTTAACTAACAAAATAAAATAAAAAGTGTTCCACATTTTTATTTAACTTCTTATAATTTCTCCCAAAACTAACTTTCGTCTCGCATAAAACGCAACCTCGGAAAAGGTCCCCTTAAGAGAATATCGGCGCTGCGAGTTCATCGGTGTCCTCGGATTTCAATTCCGAGCACCGAATCAAAAGTTAGAAATTCCCGCTCGTTCGTTCACTGAACGTACCCGAGCCAAACTTCGGAAATTGATTTCGGGCACTCCGGGCCTCGGAATCAGGTGCCGTCAGAAAACGCGCTCTTGTAAAATTCCAAAGAAAATTAAGAAAAAATTTCCCTTGAATTTTACAGGTCTATACATGAAAGTAATGAACATATATGATTATTGTAAAGTGATATTGATTATTTAATATTATAAATACACTTTAATACAATTCGACAATCATGGTAATGATATCATCACTCGTGCGTACGTACGGAATACCGTCTCCACGACGTGATGAGATTCACTCTCCATGATAACCATTCAAGAATGATTATAAAGTATATATAATAAGTAATCATAAAATATATGACATTATAATTCTACTATATTTATGTATATATATATTTATGTCATCTACTTAATTCCATTCAATTCAATAAGGAAACGAAAACAGCGTTCATGCGTATGTAAGGCCTACCGTCTCCATGAACGGTGTATTTCATTCCTTTTATCGATCTATAATATATATGTATATGATGAATATATATTATATATAAATCATGTTTTACATTCTGAAATTATGTAAATCAGGATATAAGTAAAAATATCAAGAAATGATAAGTCGAAACACATACGATATATGAAATGATTTTACCCAAAACGCTACTTTAACATGGAATTTACAAAAGTACGAGTAATATAAAATAATAATTGAAACATATATGATATCGTAATAATGATTATGATTCTGTAATAAGTCAATAACATTATTTAAATCATATACAGGGGGTTCGGATACGTACGAAGAATATCAGACCTAAGGTAAGGGATAACTTTTCCAATCTCGTTCTTATCCGAGATTGTTTATTTGTAAGTATTTACTGTGGTTGTTTTTCTCATCCATGTCCATGTTTCCTAAAAATGGTTTCATGTATGTTTAAATTCCTTTTTACCCATTTTGAATTTTACTACATGGTATGTATGTAATATTTTTTTAGGAGGTACTTTTGGACTTTTCTGGAAAAAGTACGAGAAGAGTGTTTTTTTAATTATACGGGACAAACAGATTTTTACGGTTTCATAAAGCCTTATTTTCATGAAGATTCCTCCAAAAGATTCCATTACTATTTTCAACAAAATATCTTTCTTTTTAAATTGAATGAGGTTTTGTGAAAATAAATTGATTGTGAAGAAGAAAGGATATTTTCCTCAAGATTTCATTTCAAGTATTTTATCAAAACCATTTTTCATCTAAGATGACATTATTTCGTATGTGTATGTTTCAAGTATAATGTCTCTATGATTTACATGGTTTTACATTTCTTATTATGAAATGATATCCATTTCTTTTATATGGATTATGTGATGATGGGATTATGTTTATGAAATCCAATTTATTCGTTGGGTTATTATGAATGATGTATGTTTATTTTGTGGAACAAGTAAGAATGATTTCATTATGAGATAGGTGGGACCTATATCCCCTCCAATGCATTGGTAAATATTTATATCTCATGAGATAGACATGGCTAGAATAGAAAGTTAAACTGGTTCAGTAATACAGGACTAGAACGAGGAGTGAACTCGATTCAGAAAGGGACTTTGTCCACTAAGATGGTCTTGGAAGTAATGCTTTGGCTAATATGGAAATCATATCCTGTTCTTAATGGTTTAAACAATGACATGTTTTATTCCTATGCTATTTTATCATGCTTAATGTTTCTTTATGATCTATGTCATACGTACTTCCATGTTTTATGTCATTTCTCAAGATTTTAATGTTTAAACATTATGTTCATGTTTTTATGTTCGAATGTATATGGTATGTTTTATTTTATCCATGCTTACCCTTAATGAGCATTTGAGCTCACCCTATTTATGTTTTCTTTTTCCCAGGATATAAAGAAAGGTATTTGGTAAGAAAAAGAAGGGGAAGATCTTTATCAGAGATGTTGAATATCTTTCACCACGATTAGAAGATTACATTCAAAGTTTCCAAAGACACTAAACTATTACGGTTCTTGTGTGTCTATTTTTTTTATGTATTAAGTATTCCGCAAATGTAATGTAATGTTCATGTACGTCAAGCTTTGGGTCTCTACAATTTGGAAATTTTATATAACTTTAAAGTACGAAGAAATTACAAAATTCCACTCTCTATTTTAATATTTCTAATATATTCTCATTAAAATAAGAAAAATAATTGAATGGTTATAAATTATTATGTTGTAAATTGATAAATTTTATTATTATTTTTATTTTTATATATTTAATATTTTTACTGAACTTTTACGTAACTTCAATGTAGTGCCTGCGATGGAAGAAAAAAGTTTATATAAAATATTTTAAAAAAATAGAAGTAATATATTTTGGATTAATTGTGAGGTCCCATGAAATTACTAGTTAAATATAATATATATAAATATTTTTTAAATATTTTGGTTCCAATTAAATTATCATTCTGAATCCATTAAAGTTAATATATATGAATAATATAGAAATGGCTTTAAATGGTATATAATGTTGATTTTTTTTAATTTATATTAAATTTATAAAAAACATATCTTAACAAAACTGGATGAGAAATTCTGTATCCAATAATTAAATTTTCAATCATTTTCAAGTTTTAATTTTTATATGTACTTCCACGACCCTTAAAATATGAAAAATGTGTTACAATGTTTAAGGTCAAAAATGGTTAGCGAGTTGGTTAATACGAACAGTAATATTTAAAATTACCCCAAATATTATATATATATTTTGTGTTGATTATATTTTATCATTATTTTTTTCATTTAATAATATAATGTATTTTGTAGAAATTTTTTATGAGGTATATATAATATATATTAATGTTTCAAGAATAAAAAATTTTTCCACATGGGGCACTACTAAATGGGAAACTCCACTCCTATTTTCATCACTTCAATGTAGACATTCCACTAGATTAATATCAGAAAAAATACATTTCCAACCTTCATATCCATGACCTAGATTTTCTTGTATCACAAAAATTTCAACCAAAAAGGAATATGTTTCAAGCTGAAGGATGTTTCTAAAGAAATATGTACAACTCTTAACCGAGTGTTTTCATGTTTAAATATTCTTCTCCACATTATAGTATTATGAAAAAATAATGATATTATAACGTTCATATCATAAATATACTAAATATTTTATTGAACCCCCTTTTTTATATACTTTTATATTCAATGATAAATGAAAACATCACTTGTGCAAACATGTATAGTACCACCTCCATAATGTAATGCATATTTTTTTCATCTCGGACACACTTGGTCCGTAAGTATGATGGATTTGATGATTATAAATGAAATTAATGAAATAATTAGGATTCTGAATATATAATATTTTAGTTACCCTCTAAATTTTCCATTATTTAGTATATTATATATTTGTTTGTGCATGTGTGTGGACTTCCACGTACACAAAATTATTCAATTCCTTCTTCATGTATGACTTTAATGGAATTTAATAAAATTAATTTTTTTATAAACTAATAAAACATTTCATGATTTAATATTTTTTATAAAAGTTATTAGTTACTATTTAAATAGTGGTCGACCTACCGAAGTTATTTTGGGACAATGAATTGAATTGTCTCAAAATGTCTTACGTAAATGTAACTTATTTAGTTAGTAAAAAAATCATGGTAATATATAAAATAATTGATAACATGAAAATAAAATTAATATGAAATTGGTACTTCTATAATTATAATACAATTATAATGTTATTATTATGGATTTATAGAGTGTATAAAGCTCATAAAAATTTTCTATAATGGATTTCCCATCCAAATTTTCATTCATTAAGAGTTATTCAATTTTTAAAAATAATATTTTCTGTGGTGTATGAACTACTTTATGAAATTATTTTTTAATTAATAAACATAAATTAATGAATATTACTAATCCATTCCATGTTTTCTTATTCAACATATATTTTCGTCAAAATATATATAAGTCATATGGAAATTTCCTAAAAAAATTAAATGATTTCAATTATTTCTCTTCAATTTCTAATTTCTTCAAAATTTTCAACGTATATACTTATTAATACATAAAATATTTTTAGAATAAATTTTGTAATTATTTTTAATTTATTTTTAATATTTTACATTAAATATTCTATAAATTTATTTCAAGGTAAATTTTTAACATTTTCAACGAATGTGAAAAATAATTAACATATTGGGATTGAATTCCTTTTCTCATTGTCATAGTTGTTATTCATTATAAATATTTTTCTATGAGATAACATTATTTTTAAGAGAATTTATGTTTCCTTATATTTTGTTAATTTTTCTTTATAAGAGTTTTCAAATAAAAAATATATTTCTTTTTATGATTTTTTGAAAATATAACGTGTTCTTTTTATCAGTTAAAATGTGTTTCTAAGGGTATCATGATGAAAGAGTGAATGATTATAATTATTTTAATCATTATATCATGCTTGATAATTATTTATTATAATTTTTGAGTCTGATATACCTAATGAAAATGGGTTGGCTTGATATTATTTTTCAATTCAGTGGGTAATGTTGTTCTATTAGAAGGTAAAAATGTGGGAGACAACTAGGTTGGTTAGTCATTGAAAATTAAATTAAATTCATTTATACTAAAAGGTTTTTTGAAAAAAGGAATTTTGGATAAACAATTTCATCCTCCTAGATAACTAATCTATTGTTTCAAATAGTTTTATGGAAATATTTTTTATTTAAATAGGTAAGAAATGTTTATTTTATTTAAATAATGAAAGGATTAATTTTCCAAGAAATTTTTTATGAGTAATCATGTTTTCATGGTTCCCTTAGGGTTATCAATAGATTAATAATGGTTTTGAAGGGTTTATTTTAGAAATGGTATATGTTCACATGAGTATATGTTGTATACATGTGAAAACAATTATTGTGAATCCTGTAAAAAATCATGGATTTTTATATTTTTACTACGATAATGGGTTTCTATTAATTTAAATTCTATTAAATATGTTTTTTCTCATCTAATATTTTTAACAAAATATAATTGACTAATGAAAAATCAAAAACATTATGAATTATAGCTCTAAATAAATTACATTTTCCTGGAACAAAGACCATGTACCATGAAATAAGAAAGATTTTATAATTAAAAATTCTATCATAATAGGAAAAAATTGTATCTTTGTGTCAGTGTCCTCTTTTTAATCTAACATTTTTCTTAAATATCCAAAATTCTAAGCCTAAATTATCATATTAATGTACGTAATTGAATCAATTTTTAAAATTCATGTAATCATAGGTGGATTATGATTCGTGGAATTATAGTTTCTATCAAATCAAAGGTTTAGATGATTCTATAATTTAGGATATTCTTTGATGTGAAATCATTAGAGGTTAATATTATGTTGAAGGATTTATTAGTTTGAATCCCCTTTGTAAGAATAATTATTATAAGTTTATTTCATATACTAACAGTATCTTTTTTTATACTAAAAGGTCGGGAATGGTAGGATCCATGTTATAAATGGGTATGAAGGATAATTTTGTGGTTATCTAAATAACCTAATCCCGTGTAAGTTTTTCTTCTTACTTAATAAAAAATATAATGTTTTTCGGATGTTCATGTGATAAATATTAGGACAGAAAGAGGATTCAATTTCACATATGTGAAGAATATGAGAATAAGTTTGTAGATAAATGAATTGAGGTAAATGAAATATGTTTTAAATGTGTTTGGTATGTAAATTCATCAAAAATATTCCCTAATGGGAATTATAAAGAACATGATCAACAATAAATTATGGATAATGGGTTAGTAATTTCTAAATCCATTATATATGAATATGAGGAATATCATCATGTCTTATAAAATCTAGGAATAGTATTTTTTAATATTTAATTATATAAATTAATCTTATGATAGGAATCATTTTTTATATTATAGGAGTAAATAATTAAGGAATAATACTCTAAATTGTTGTTATAGGATTATGAAGAACCTTGAATGATTGTATATTCTACATAGTGTGTTTCATGGGTAATGATGTAGTGGTATTCTCTTTAAGGGTTGATATATTTATGGATGATCATATGTTTAAATGAATTAATATTATTTTAATGTTTTTTTTGATTCCAGGAAATTAATTAAGTTTTAATTGTTTTTCTTAAAATGTAACCCTTCAGATTAACATATTTTTTTTATTAAAATCTTATACAATAATGAATTTATTTACATTTGGGTGAATTATTTTGAAAGTTATCGATAAAATTTAGGTTTATTATTATCATTGATTCCATGATAATTATGAAAACCTGTATAAAAGTGTTATTACAATTTATGAGTATGCATATTATAATAAAGATTACCATGGTATTGAATAGTGTATTGGTGACTATGTGATTAATGTAATTTTTGAAGAAGATATATATATTTGGAACATTATTTGATTAAGGTTAATGGACATATTTAATTTGGATAATATAGGTGTTTATTTAAGGAATAATGGTAAAATCATATTTACAAAACATATATGATTTGTTTGAATTAATAGTGATTCAGGATATTTTTCAGAAAGAAAAGATTATTTTTATGATTATATAATTATGTCATATATTTTTTTGTTATGTAAATTTATGAGTGATTGATGATATTTTGAGATAATTTTAATTTTTATCTTCAAATAATATGTGATCAATTATTTTTTATTTTTGGGATTTGAACATGGGATTGAATTAATTTAAGAGGTTATGTAATGATTTTAGATAAAAAATGGGTGTTATAATACTGGTTTTGAAGATTCTATTCTATTTCTTCACGATATAGTTTAATAATATTGGATAGTATCATTTATCATGATAAGAATTCTATTTTTGGTTAATATCTAATTATCAGAAGAATACTTTGTTATCAATTTTTAGATCATGTGATCCATTAAAATTTAATATTTTTACTTCAACCATTAAAATTTTAAATAGAATATTAATTTATTAGAGTGAGAGATGATCTCAAAATGGAAATTTATCAAAGCATATCCAAAGGATGAAATTTTGTTTATGAAATAGAAATAAATCATGTTTGTATATTTTCTCATGTTCTCTATAATTATAGAAAAAATAATACATTGACTCTAGGAAAAGGA
This sequence comes from Viscum album, assembly GCA_963277665.1. NCBI lineage: Eukaryota > Viridiplantae > Streptophyta > Magnoliopsida > Santalales > Viscaceae > Viscum > Viscum album. The sequence continues at coordinate 916,808,284 of OY728150.1, forward strand.
TCTTTGAATAAATATGCAATCCATCTACCATTGTTTCTAATGAATTGATGGTCTTTAGTGTCTTATACTAATTTATGTATTTTGTTCAATAAATTCTCATGATCAAGTTATCTTTTACTCTATATTATTCCTTGGATGTGTTTTTTTCACCTTTATGCCCATATTTCCACTTTCCACCATTATTTTCCATATGTGGTAAACAAATTATGATTTATTCATAGTGAAATTTGTATTTCTCATTTCCTCATATCAAAATAATTCTTTATTTCCCATTTTATAATTAGGGTTTTATAAGAAAAAGTATAAAATATTACAATGGTTTAACTTTTATAATAATATATTTTATCTTACACTCCATGGATTTGCTTTTAAAAATTGTTTTAAATCCTTTATAATGGACATGAGATAAATTTTTTCAAATATAAATTAATCTAACTTGTAGAATTTAACACCCTATGAATATAAATTTTAATTTTATTAAATAATATATTATATAGAATCCTTTATATGAAATACTGATCTCTTAATGAAATGTGATATACTATACAATTATTAATATATAAATATAACTGTTATAGCATAGTAATTGGTTTGGTGGGTATGAATATAAATGAACATATTATGACATATAGGTAAAAGTTTTTAACTTCATAAATAAAATATCATTACACATTGATTATCAATTTGATGTAAATAAATTTAAAATCTTTTAAAGGTAAAATAGATAGTTGTAACGCCCCGACCCCAGTTACCCAGAGTCGGTGCATTATTACATAACATTGGCATGATCACAAGAGTGATCAAATCTCGAAAGATCGATTGGTTTAGTAGCCTTGGAAACACTAGATATATTCATATGTTTTACATTACATCATAAAAAGAAAAACTACTACAACAACATAATGTTTCCACAGTCCACACTATAATCCCCTCATAATATCCCTGCAGGTCATTCATAATTTACTTCTTCACTTCCTGGGAAAAATAAAACATAGAAAAGGGGTGAGCTCAAATGCCCAGTAAGGATAACAATATAGCGGAACATTCAAAAATAAGCATAAACATTTAAGGCAATGAATTATTAAATCAAAAGCCTTTTAAACTTGAACTTCAACATAGTATGGAAAAAGTAAAATTAAATAATTCCATTTACTTGTTCACATGGATATTCTACTAATCGAATAATCACATGCAATATCAATAACCACTTTCATAATGTTGGAATGCATAATGCCAGACTATCATAACCACATAGCCAAGGCCTCGTGCCAAGACTAAAAATAAGATTTTTGCCAAGGCCATGTGCCAAGACACTGGTTTGTCTCATCAGACCTACCGATGCAATTTTTTTAGAAGATACTTACGATTAAAGTTGCTAAAATACACTCCAGTGTTTTTCTGAAAACATTATGCAAGCTTCTGAAAACAAAATTACTAATTATAAGACTTCTTGACTAATTACAGGCCATGATGGGTCCACTCCCAATCCCTTCCTGTCTACCAAACTCAAGAGTCGGGTTTTCTGAAAACATTTTTAATCTTGCGTTAAATACATATACATTTGCACTGGATTTTCATATATTTGAGAGAAATATCTGTTTTTTGAAATCATTTAAAAATCACATAATTATAAAAGAAAACCTTTATTTTGAAAATATCCTTACAAGCGTGTAATGGAAGCTTCAAAGGTGTAATAATGGCAGAGAATAACCACACCTGCCGTATAAGTTAAAAAAGACATTCTTAACTTAATTTTGTCGAAAAGGTTAAAAAGCACCTTTTTTGGAAAACAACGGAAAGATTCCTTTTTAAACCTCTTATAAAAAGTCAACCAAGGGTATAAATGACTTTAACCCATATTCTTGTAAATAATAAAAAATGTTTTGAAATACATTTTTAAGAAAACATGGATGTGGATGATAAAGAGATCCCAGTAGATTATTACATATAAACAACCTCGGATAATGAAGAGATTGTGAAATAACCCTTACCAATTTGGTAACTTATGAAACATACAACCCATGAAAGAGGTATCATACAATGAATATGTAAGTACACATAAATTAGAGTGTATTACACAAAGAATATAATTATGGTAAGTACATACACCACACAAAAGGTAATGGTGGCAATATGGCATGAATCTCGCGGGAATAAGGAGTGAGATGAAAACCCCTTACCACGTTAATCAACTGAGTCATATGGCCAAAAGTTAATAACCACCAAATGATTTAGAGAATAACATGAATATAAAGATAATCATGATAATATGTATCAAATGGCAGTACACAATACACCACTTTCAATAATTTAGTGGAGAACAATGGAAATCTCACGGAATTGAAAGTGAGATAAGAAAATCCCTTACCTTGTACTTTTCCTTTGTTGGGGTAGGTTAACCTCCTGTATAATGGTGAAATAATTATTATTAAATTATACAAGAATAATATACATTAATATGATATCATATATGATCTTTTAACATTGATTTATTAATAATATCTTAGTATTATCGTCGTTTCGGGTGATAATCGATTCGTTCTTCTTAAATGTTTGGTTACGTAAGACATGTTTGTAATGGATTGATTATATCTTATTCATAATAAGAACGATATTAACAATATTTTTAACCCTAAAATGAGAATAATACTTGAATGGATACGATGGAGAATGAATCTCATCGCGTTCGTGGAGACGGTAGTCCGTACGTACGCACGAATGCTACTTCCATTTAATTTTTATTTTAAAAGAATCAAATCCAAATGATACATAGGTATATTAATATTACAGTATAATATAATATTTTATATATGTTACATAAGTTCATTAACACCATCCTTTATACGTTCCATGTGTGGTATGAACGAGTCATATCATTTTAAGGGGGCGGTAGTCCGCACTTCCTCAAATGAAATTATCGTATGTATATACAACATGAAACGAATAATGGTATGAAATAAAATGGAATTACAGAAGCTTATATATAAAATATATATCATTAATATCATATTTAATTACAGTTCCATCATAATGGCCACCATGAGAGGCGGTAAGATGTATTTTAACAATCATCGTTTCGTGAGGCGTTAGTTTGCCATCCAAAGAAACATTATGTTCATCATCCATTAGATGGAGATGTGTGTATGTGTAGATTGAATCCTTCTTATAACAATGTCCTAGTATATTGTGGATACTGGTTTTGTTACAAAAGAAAGGAAATAAAGAGAGTTTGGGGGTTGGAGAAGCAAAATAAATGAAAATAATTTAAGAGAAATCGTTACCTTTAATTTAGGTAACTCACTTTGGTTTGAACCAAAGGACTTCTTGAAATGCTTTCTGCCTAAGGGGAAGATTCAAGGAGGAGGAGAGGGATGTGGAGAGCTTATTTGGGCAGGGTTTGGACGAGCCAAGTGGCTTGAGAGGGGTGAGGAATGAGTAGAAGTGGTCTTCTTTTATATGGGAGAGGAGGGGCTCTTTAGGAAAGAGTGAAAGTATTACTTTATAATAAAATTATATTCGGTTTATAATGGTCCAAAAATCATTGCGGTCGAAGATAAGATGACTCATATTCTAAATAACATCAACCAATAAGAATTGGACAGGTTTTAGATAGTATTTTAATCATTATAATCTTATTTATTTAAATGATTTATTAATGAGGTAAACATTGCATCATTATTGTGTCATTAATAATTTAAATTATTTGATGTCTAAAAATTATAAATAAAATATAATTATGTAAGAAATATTTTTATATTTCTAATGAATATTTATAATCGAAAATCCAACATGTATAACCCTATGTAATAATTGTTATTCTAAAATATGTAAGCTTATGCCATTTTTATTTTTATTTTAACTTTATTAATATAATGTGTCCCTACCACATGCAAGTGGCTCCAAGGGGTCCCCAAATCGACCCAAGGATGCCCATGGTCGGGTATGTGTCCACAAATAAGGTTAGGACACGTTTTAGGGTAATTTTGTATTATTATAATATTAGTTTTTAACCCTTATTTACCGGATTTACCCTTTAACCATGGTAAATAAAATATTTACCGCAGTAATTATTCAAAATGTGAAAAAATAAAAGTTACCTATTTACATAATTTGGAAATCCTGATTCCAAATATGTAATCCATTTTTCCAAATTCAAAACACAGAAGTGGCAGAAATTAATTTAAAATTAATTCCCGTTGTTAAAATAAAAAAGCGTGTTTTTAAGAGATAATAACTATCAAAAGATTGACACTTTTTTATGTCTGGTTTAATTGTGAAATTATGTCCAATGAAAAACATTAAATTAAATGGTAAAAATATATTCTAAATATACTTTAAAACCACTCAAATTCATAATTTATCAATATTAATTATTTTGATTAAAAAAGTTGTTTTTAATTAAAATTTAGTAATTTTCACTATTCATCAAAATATAAAAGTTATCCGAAAAGTACCAAAATTTCACCCTAGGCTAATTTCAATATTCTGAATCCAAAAATGAAGTCCATTTTTAAATATAAAATATATATGATTTCAAAAAGTAGGTATTACTATTCACAACGGCTAGTTTAATTAGTTGTGGTGTGTGTTAGAACTCGAGGTTGCGTACAACACATGATATCGCATTATTCGAAGGGAAACGTACCGTGGAAGCTTGGGGTGTTACATTCTCCTCTCCTTCAAATAATTGCGTCCTCGCAATTTCTAGGGTATTACTGCATAAAAATACTTGGGTGGTTCTTCATCATAAGTTCCTCGGGTTCCCACGTTGCCTCTTCCATCATATGATTTCTCCACAAAACTTTTACCAGACGCGTCGTCCGGTTTCTCAGTACTTGTTATCTTGTATCAAGAATCCTGACAGGCTCTTCACAATAAGACAGATCGGGTTCCAGTTCTAATTCCTCATAGGTGAGTACATGCGTTGGGTCAGGCTTGTATTTTCTCAACAGAGATATGTGGAACACATCGTGAACTTTGGAGAGACTTGGCGGCATTGCCAATCGGTAAGCTACAGCCCCAATTCGTTCTAGAATTTCGAAAGGTCCGATGTACCTGGGACTCAATTTACCTTTCTTACAAAAACGTATGACTCCCATCCACGGAGATACCTTCAGGAAAACATGATCACCGACTTGAAATTCCAAATCCTTCCTTCGATTATCGGCATAGCTCTTCTGCCTACTTTGAGCTGCTTTGATGTGATTTTGGATTACTTTCACCTTTTACACCGTTTCCTCCACCAGTTCTGGGCCTAAAAGTTTTCTTTCACCAACGTCATCCCAACAGGTTGGTGTACGACATCTCTTTCCGTATAACGCTTCATATGGTGCCATCTGAATACTCGAATGGAAGCTATTGTTATAGGAAAATTCTATCAGTGGTAAATATTGATCCCACATACCCTGAAAGTCAAGTCATCAAGATCTCAACATGTCTTCTAAGGTTTGAATAGTCCATTCTGATTGTCCATCTGTCTGAGGGTGGTAAGCAGTGCTCAAATGAAGTTCAATATCCAGGGATTTCTGAAGACTTTTCCAAAATCTTGAAGTAAAACGGGGATCACGATCAGAAACCATCGATAAGGGTACTCCATGAAGTCTCAAAACTTCATTAATATATAGTCTTTCTAGACGTTCCAGGGGTAGATCTTCTCTTATAGCAAGAAAATGTGCTGACTTGGTAAGACAATCAACAATAACCCATATTGCATCATTCCTTCTAGGAGTCTTTGGTAGCCCCATGACAAAGTCCATCGTAATATTGTCCCATTTCCAATCCGGTATGGGAAGAGGTTGCATGACTCCTCCAGGCTGTTTCCTTCCAGCTTTCACTTGTTGACAAACCATACATCTTGACACAAAATCAGCAATCTCTCTCTTTATGTTGTCCCACCAAAAATGTTCCTTCAAATCTCTATACATTTTGGTGCTCCCAGGGTGTATAGAGAAATTGGAACTATGTCATCATCCAGCAATTCCCTTTTTAGATCAGGTAAATCGGGAACACAAAGTCTCTTCCCGAATTTCAAAATCCCATCTTCATACACAAAGTCCTCAATCTCCCGTCATTCACAGCTTTAATCTTCTTCTGAAATTCTTCATCATCGGTCTGAGAACTCTTAATCCTTTCTAGTAAAGATGGTTTGGAAACCATTTGAAAAAGCATTGATGTTTCACCTTCCCTGGTTATTCCCATGTCCATCTTCACTAGATCCATGAAAATTGGATCCCTTTCAATTCTCATCATGTTCAAAACACCATGGTCTTTTCTGCTCAAAGCATCTGCCACCTTGTTTTCTTTCCCCGGGTGGTAATGTATCGTGCAATCATAATCCTTGAGTAATTCAAGCCATCTCCTTTGCCTCATGTTGAGTTCTTTTTGTGAGAAAATATACTTCAAACTCTTGTGATCAGTATAAATCTCACATTTTTCACCATAGAGGTAGTGCCTCCATATCTTCAAAGAAAATATCACAGATTCTAACTCAAGATCATGAGTAGGATAGTTTTGTTCATGAATTTTCAACTGTCGTGATGCATAAGCAATAACTCTATCATTCTGCATAAGGACACAACCAAGTCCTTTCTTTGATGCATCACTATAAATAATGAACCCATCATTCCCCGATGGTAGAGTCAATATAGGAGCATTGAATAATCTTCTCTTCAGTTCTTCGAAACATTCTTCACACTCTTTTTTCCAAACAAATTTAACCCCTTTACGTGTGAGCTTCGTTAATGGGTTAGCCAATCGGGAAAAATTCTGGACGAAACATCAATAATAACCTGGCAAACCAATAAAACTACGTACCTCAGTTATACTCGTAGGTGCTTTCCATTCTTGGATTGCCTTGGTCTTAGAAGGATCAACAGAGATTCCATCTTTAGAGACAATATGGCCAGGAAAAGAAATCTCATGAAGCTAGAATTCACACTTGCTAAACTTCCCATATAATTAATGCCTCCTCAGAGTCTTCAAGATAATGCGCAAGTGATTTTCATTATCATCGTAGGTTTTGGAGTATACCAAGATATCATCAATAAATACCACCACAAATTCATCGAGATACTCCTTGAAAACTCTATTCATCAGATCCATGAATACAGAGGGTGCATTAGTCAATCCAAACGGCATTACGGTAAACTCGTAATGCCCGTACCTGGTTCGAAATGCTGTCTTCGGAATGTATTCCTTCTTCACACACAACTGATGGTATCCAGATCGAAGGTCAATCTTTGAAAAGTATTGAGCTCCATGCAGTTGGTCAAATAAATCATCAATACGAGGTAGGGGATACTTGTTCTTTATCGTTATAGCATTGATCTCCCTGTAGTCAATACATAACCTCATAGATCCATCTTTCTTTTTAACAAAAAGAACAGGGGCTCCCCCATAGAGAAACACTAGGGAGAATAAATCCATTATTACTCAATTACTCTAGTTGTTTCTTTAGTTCAACTAATTCTACAGTGGCCATTCTATAAGGGGTCTTCGATATAGGCCTTGATCCAGGAATCAAATCAATGGAAAACTCAACTTCTTGTTCTGGAGGATGTCCAGGTAAATCTTCCGGAAACACATCTACAAATTCTTTCACAACAGGTACATCCTCTATTTGAACATTCCTTTCCTCACCGATAGTTATTTCATTATCTTCCTCCCCAATAATTGAATTATGTTGAGCTACTGGGGGTGGATCTAAATAAGAATTAGGTGGTGACGATTCTTCTCTAAAAATAAGGTGTTCCTTATCATTATCATCAAGAATCGTAACCACTTTCTTCTTACAATAAATCTTCGCATCATAGTCCGAAAGCCAGTCCATACCGAGGATTATATCAAACTCAATCATAGGTATGACGATGAGATCAGCAGATAAAGAAAATTTATGTGCTCTAATGGGGACTGATTCACAAAACATTGTTGCAATGATACTTCCCTTAGGATTTTTAACTGACAACTCCCTTATTAAATAAAATTGGAAATATCTAATTTTCTTAGAAAACTGGGAAGATATGAAACAATGCGACGATGCAGAGTCAAATAATGCATTTTCTAAACTTGAGGAAACCATTAAATTACCTGCCACCACGTCTTTCGGAGCTTCTACCTCAGCAGTAGTGATAGCATAAGCCTGGCCTTGATCGCTTGGCCTTTTCTGAGGTAAGTTCTCCTGACGCTTAGGACATTCATTTTCATAATGTCCCATCTCCCTGCAGTTGTAGCACTAAATGTTGGTAGCTTCCTTCTTCCCCTTGCAATCACGAGCATGGTGGCCTTTTTCACCACACTTGTAACAGACTTCCATTCCCTTCAAGCAAGTACCAGGATGTTTCTTCCCGCATTTACCACAACATGGATATTCAACCTTTCCCATTCTTCCCCTTATTTCCATTCCCAGATTGATCAGCAGGTCTCTTCTTCTCTTGCTTTGCTTTAAAGTCATAAGACTTAGAGAATTCCTTTTCGGTCTTGATAGCACATGAGACAATGTCTTCGTACGATGAAAAGGATTGTGAGACTAATGCTCGACGGAGAAATGGTTTTAACCCATCAAAGAAACGATCAATCTTACTTCTTGGGTTGCGTATATAATCACCAGCGTACCTTGCTAACTTTTTAAAGTTAGCCTCATACTTTGCGACATTCTCATCCTCCTTCTGTCTCAGACTTAGAAATTTCCTTTCCATATCTACTCGATGGTCACGAGGAAAGTATTTTTCTAAAAACAGATCTTTGAACTCCCTCAATTCCATATTTGATACTTCATTATCTTCCTTCATGTTTTAAATCAATGACCACCATTGATCAGCATCTCCAGTGAGGCGGTAAACTGCCAGGATAACTTTTTCCCTTTCACTGCTCCCCAAAGCCTGAAATATTTTCTCTAGGGAAAATATCCATTGCTCAGCTACTAATGGATGTGTACTCCCATTGAACGTTGGTGGTTGTTGCCTCATGAATCGATCTAACATTGATCCTCCACGCTGCAGATCAGGGTGCTCCATACGGGTAAGGTTATTATTCATAACCTGAGTAAGTTTTCCCAGTATGGTGATTAGCTGATCGGCACCAGTTGCATCACCAGCCCCACTATAGTTAACTTGTGCAGGAGGGAAATCCCTACATGGAGTGCGTGCATTGATACAGTTTCCATTTCTTCCACTAGGCACCATTTTTAAACAATGGCATAAACTAGATCAGTTTATGAATCAAAATACATAATCCCATACTTATAAAACACTTAACATAAATTGAACTATTTATGGATATAATCCATAATCATAAAAATGTTTTCTTTGAGGAAGTATATACTCATAAACCCTTCCTAATGATTTGTAAAGAAAATGAGAGTTATCCTAAGCATATCCCCCGGGAGTGTCGTAACCAAGAGTGCAGCAAGGCCTGTTGTCGTGCCCCAGTTCCCGTTCGAGTCTAGCTCAAAGCGGTGTTTTCGGGTTTTACCCCTAGGTACATCTGTGCCAGAGCCGCCTCTACCTGATCATATCCAGACAGGGATTTATTGCTCGGAAAACTCACAAAATCTCTACAATACCAAAATTCTAGGAAGTTCTTCTATACTAATCCTCAAAGTTCATCTTAGGTCTACATGCTCTAATCAGAGTTTATCTAAATCTAGCTTCCAAGGTTTGTACTAAACTTCCTCTGATACCAACTGTAACGCCCCGACCCCAGTTACCCAGAGTCGGTGCATTAATTACATAACATTGGCATGATCACAAGAGTGATCAAATCTCGAAAGACCGATTGGTTTAGTAGCCTTGGAAACACTAGATATATTCATAAGTTTTACATTACATCATAAAAAAGAAAAACTACTACAACAACATAATGTTTCCACAGACCACACTATAATCCCCTCATAATATCCCTGCAGGTCATTCATAATTTACTTCTTCACTTCCTGGGAAAAATAAAACATAGAAAAGGGGTGAGCTCAAATGCCCAGTAAGGATAACAATATAGCGGAACATTCAAAAATAAGCATAAACATTTAAGGCAATTAATTACTAAAACAAAAGCCTTTTAAACTTGAACTTTAACATAGTATGGAAAAAGTAAAATGAAATAATTCCATTTACTTGTTCACATGGATATTCTACTAATCGAATAATCACATGCAATATAAATAACCACTTTCATAATGTTGGAATGCATAATGCCAGACTATCATAACAACATAATCAAGGCCTCGTGCCAAGACTACAAATAAGATTTTTGCCAAGGCCTTGTGCCAAGACACTAGTTTGTCTCATGAGACCTACCGATGCAATTTTTTTAGAAGATACTTACGATTAATGTTGCTAAAATACACTCCAGTGTTTTTCTGAAAACATTATGCAAGCTTCTGAAAACAAAATTACTAATTATAAGACTTCATGACTAATTACAGGCCATGATGGGTCCACTCCCAATCCCTTCCTGTCTACCAAACTCAATAGTCGGGTTTTCTGAAAACATTTTTAAGCCTGCGTTAAATACGTATACATTTGCACTAGATTTTCATATATTTAAGAGAAATATCTTTTTTTTGAAATCATTTAAAAATCACATAATTATAAAAGACAACCTTTATTTTGAAAATATCTTTACAAGCATGTAATGGAATCTTCAAAGGTGTAATAATGGCAGAGAATAACCACACCTTCCGTATAAGTTAAAAAAGACATTCTTAACTTAATTTTGTCGAAAATGTTAAAAAGCACCTTGTTTGGAAAACAACGGAAAGATTACTTTTTAAAACTCTTATAAAAAGTCAACCAAGGGTATAAATGACTTTAACCCATATTATTGTAAATAATAAAAAATGTTTTGAAATACATTTTTAAGAAAACATGGATGTGGATGATAAAGAGATCCCAGTAGATTATTACATATAAACAACCTCGGATAATGAAGAGATTGTGAAATAACCCTTACCAATTTGGTAACTTATGAAACATACGACCCATGAAAGAGGTATCATACAATGAATATGTAAGTACACATAAATTAGAGTGTATTACACAAAGAATATAATTATGGGTAGTACATACACCACACAAAAGGTAATGGTGGCAATATGGCAAGAATATCGCGGGAATAAGGAGTGAGATGAAAACCCCTTACCACGTTAATCAACTGAGTCATATGGCCAGAAGTTAATAACCACCAAATTATTTAGAGAATAACATGAATATAAATATAATCATGATAATATGTATCAAATGGCAGTACACAATACACCACTTTCAATAATTTAGTGGAGAACAATGGAAATCTCACGGAATTGAAAGTGAGATAAGAAAATCCCTTACCTTGTACTTTTCCATTGTTGGGGTAGGTTAAACTCCTGTATAATGGTGAAATAATTATTATTAAATTATAAAAGAATCATATACATTAATATTATATCATATATGATCTTTTAACATTGCTTTATTAATAATATCTTAGTATTATCGTCGTTTCGTGTGATAATCGATTCGTTCTTCTTAAATGTTTGGTTACGTAAGACATGTTTTTAATGGATAGATTATATCATATTCATAATCAGAATGATATTAACATTATTTTAACCCCTAAAATGAGAATAAGACTTGAATGGATACGATGGAGAATGAATCTCATCGCGTTCGTGGAGACGGTAGTCCGTACGTACGCACGAACGCTACTTCCATTTAATTTTTATTTTAAAAGAATCGAATCCAAATGATACATATGTATATTACTATTATAGTATAATATAATATTTTATATATGTTACTTAAGTTCATTAACACCATCCTTTATATGTTCCATGTGTGGTATGAACGAGTCATATCATTTTAAGGGGGCGGTAGTCCGCACTTCCTCAAATGAAATTATCGTATGTATATACAACATGAAACGAATAATGGTATGAAATAAAATGGAATTACAGAAACTTATATATAAAATATATATCATTAATATCATATTTAATTACATTTCCATCATAATGTCCACCATGCGAGGCGGTAAGATGTATTTGAACAATCATCGTTTCGTGAGGCGTTAGTTTTCCATCCACAGAAACATTATGTTCATCATCCATTAGATGGAGTTGTGTGTATGTGTATTTTGAATCCTTCTTATAACAACATCCTAGTATATTGTGGATACTGTTTTTGTTACAAAAGAAAGTAAATAAAAAGAGTTTGGGGGTTGGAGAAGCAAAATAAATGAAAATAATTTAAGAGAAATCGTTATCTTTAATTTAGGTAACTCACTTTGGTTGGAACCAAAGGACTTCTTGAAATGCTTTCTGCCTGAGGGGAAGCTTCAAGGAGGAGGAGAGGGATGTGGGGAACTTATTTGGGAAGGGTTTGGACGATCCAAGTGGCTTGAGAGGTGTGAGGAATGAGTAGAAGTGGTCTCCTTTTATAAGGGAGAGGAGGGGCTCTATAGGAAAGAGTGAAAGTATTACTTTATAATATAATTATATTCGGTTTATAATGGTCCAAAAATCATTGAGGTCTAAGATACGATGACTCATATTCTAAATAACATCAACCAATAAGAATTGGACAGGTTTAAGATAATATTTTAATCATTATAATCTTTTTTATTTAAATGATTTATTAATGAGGTAAACATTGCATCATTATTGTGTCATTACGAATTTAACTTATTTAATGTCTAAAAATTATAAATAAAATATCATTATGTAGGAAATCATTTTAGATTTCTAATGAATATTTATAATCGAAAATCCAACATGTATAACCCTATGTAAAAATTGTTCTTCTAAAAGATGTAAGCTTATGCCATTTTTATTTTTATTTTAACTTTATTAATATAATGTGTCCCTACCACATACAAGTGGCTCCAAGGGGTCCCCAAATCGACCCAAGGATGCCCATGGTCGGGTATGTGTCCACCAATAAGGTTAAGACACGTTTTAGGGTAATTTTGTATTATTATAATATTATTTTTTAACGTTTATTTACCGGATTTACCCTTTAACCATGGTAAATAAAATATTTACCGCAGTAATTATTCAAAATGTGTAAAAATAAAAGTTACCTATTTACATAATTTGGACAACCTGATTCCAAATATGTAATCCATTTTTCCAAATTCAAAACACAGAAGTGGCAGAAATTAATTTAAAATTAATTCCCGTTGTTAAAATAAAAAAGCATGTTTTTAAGAGATAATAACTATCAAAAGATTGACAATTGTTTATGTCTGGTTTAATTGTGAAATTATGTCCAATGACAAACATTAAATTAAATGGTAAAAATATATTCTAAATATACTTTAAAACCACTCAAATTCATTTTATCAATATTAATTATTTTGATTTAAAAAGTTGTTTTTAATTAAAATTTAGTAATTTTCACTATTCATCAAAATATAAAAGTTATCCGAAAAGTACCAAAATTTCACCCTAGGATAATTTCAATATTCCGAATCCAAAAATGAAGTCCATTTTGAAATATAAAATATATTTGATTTCAAAAAGTAGGTATTACTATTCACAACGGCTAGTTTAATTAGTTGTGGTGTGTGTTAGAACTCGAGGTTGCGTACAACACACGCTATCGCATTATTCGAAGGGAAACGTACCGTGGAAGCTTGGGGTGTTACAATAGTTTTCGTAAAATAGATTTTATGTGTGTAATATATTTTTTTATTTAAAATATTAAATTAATAGCTACTAATAATTTAATATAATGATATAAGTATATTATATATCTAAATAAACGAATTAAAATTCATTTAATTTTAGATATTATGTAATGATAATAAATTCAATTTATAATTCAAAAAATATTTTCCTAAAAAATACATCTTCTTCAAAATTAAATTTTCATCAATAATTTATTTAATTGAATATTATGTCTGGATATTATAATTAGCTGGGATAATTTTAGAATTATATTTTGGAAAAATGGAAATTAATTTTAACCTAAAATTTCAATAATAGTATTATGATGAATTTTTAGGATTTTTTTTAAAAGTTTTATTTCTTAGTTAATAATGAAAAATATCAATCTAACGAAAACATTCATTTATTTTTATTAAATAAACAATTTTAAAATTAACATTTCCTGGATTTATATTTAAAGGAACATTAAATAATTTTTATTAAACATAATTTAATTTATTATATAATAGTAATAATTATACTAGATTTTGTATAAAATCTTTTTTATTTTTAAAAATGACTTTTCCAAAAAAAACTAATTTATTGTCTAGTTTTACACACTTATATTGATATTTATTTCATTCACTTCAAAAAAATGTATCATTAAAAATAGAATTAGTTTATAGAATAATGGGGTTCAAATTTGAAAAATATACTCATTTCATTTTCTCTCTTAATGAAAATTATCCATGATTAAATATTATCACCACAGTAATGGGTAAAATGGGTTAAATATTTTTAAAACTATGGGATGTAGTCTCAAAATTAACTCCAAAATTTTCATATTTTCATTTTATGGGTATTTTTCGACTATAAGAATCCTAAATTTTGTAATATTTAATTTTTATACAACTTTACATTGATTATGACCACATTATTATTTTTATTAATGAAACATAAAAAAATATCACTCTATATAGAATTTAATGTATCTGATTTGTTTTAGTAGGGAGAAAAACAATATATGAATGTTGATAAAATATAATTTTAAAAATAATTTAATAGGTTTCTTATATTAATTTATTTTAATTTCTAAATATAGTATATTCACCTCGAATTCTTACAAAACCACTACAAAAAATTGCTTATACCAATAAAAAAATTGACTAAAAATATATTTGTTAGTAAAAATGAGTAATTCCAACAGATATTAAGTTTTTTATTCTGTATTGATTTTATGTACTAATAATGTTTTTTATAAAGAATAATTTTTTTTTAATGATCATTTAAAACAAAAAAAATATTTTACCATTAGTTATATCAATTTTATTACCATACTGATACCAACATTTTTTGTGTTAACACTTGAATATATTGTTTATAATAACTATTACATGAGGTTATTTTTTCCATAAAAAAATCCATTAAAATAATTCAATAAATGATAATAACATGATAAAGAAACAAATTTTATTTATGACCAAATTCATAATTTAATTTTATTCATTTTATTGAAAATATCTCATTAATTGTTTTTCATTTTAAATATTCATTTTTTATCCAAATTTCTTATAATTTTTTTTCATTTATTAAGAATTTAAAAACTTTTTATAAATTTATTAAATAATTATAGTGTATTAATATAATAAACATAATAAATAAAAACTTGATAATAAATAAAAAATTTATATGCATAACTAAAATACAAGTAATTAACAATTGATTTTCACTTATTAAAACATTTTTTTTATTATAAAAATATAATAATTTTTATAAAATTTAAAATTTATAGTATTTATTATGTAATAATAAATAATGAAATTTTTATTAGGTACCTACATAATGAAATTTTATTTGTTTTTTATTTGTTTTTCAGATATTTATTTTTCTAGATATTATATTTATTATATATTATATTTATTTAATTTTACAAAATTAATATATTTTCTATTTATATATATATTTATTATATTTTTAATTTAAAATATAAATTTTTATTTGATATTTTATTTGTGGAATTTGTTTTTTAAATAACTCGCAGGTGTTCTGAGTTTCTGGATTCCCTACTTTGCTTCGACCCCTCAGTTCTATCATCGGCTTCAATTCCCTAGACCCATGATAATTTCTAGCATTCTTAAATCATCACAATTGAAATTCCCATCTAAGATTCACATCTACGGTAACAACCAAGATTTTATGAGATATATTTTGTTTTTATGTTATATGAATCACCAAATGAATCATTCACTAAACACAACACTATCTTGGCTTGGGTTATACGCAGGAGAAACCATCCTCGATAGCTTGCGTTGTACGCCATACCGAGTATCACTAAACAACAATATGTTACTAACATATTTTATAAACTAGCTGTTATAAATTCCAATACCAACTTTGTAAATTTTATAAATTCCATCTTTCAAAATGGACTTCATTTTTGGATTCAAAATAACGAAATTAACCTAGGGTAATTTTTTGGTATTTTTCTGAAAACATTCAATTTTTGATGAATACTGAAAAAATTGGGTTACTATTTAAAAAACCGACATTTAATTTTAATAATTATTTATTTTATTTAAATTTATATTGGGTCAAAATTGATACATAATACCTATATATGTTCAATGTAATTCATTGGAGTCATTTTATAATAATTTTAGATATATAAAAATTTTATTGAACTTTTCACCATCTTTTACCGACATCTTAAGAGAATTTTAAAATTTATATAAAAAATAATTTTACAGCTTCTGTGAGTGGAATTTTGAAAATCCGAGAGACACAGATAATATCAAGGAGTGAAATGTTGTTCAATAAGATAAAAGTACTTTTTGGTGAATAGTAATGTTTTACTTTTTTTACCACGGTTAAAATGATATTATTATTACCCTAAAACATGTCCTAATTGTATTGGATAAGTGTTATTCAACCAAAAACAACCTTAGGAATAAAATATTACCCTTTAGGTCCACTTGGATTAGATTAGGACACTTATTATTATTTTATTTAAAGAAGAGTTAAAAGAGTTAAAATCAATGTTTAACAACTAAAACATTTTTAATATAAGCATATACATAAGATATATTCTACTATAAATATTTATTAGAAATCTAAATAGATTTAAAACATAATTATATTTTATTTGTAATTTTTAGACATTAAATAATTTAATTTATTTATGACACAATGATGATGCAGTAATGACCTCATTAATGAAATATTAACATAATTGATGTTATAAATACCCAAATAAATGTAATTGTAGACTTTTAATAAATTAGACTAATTTTTTAGGTTACTATGAATGTTAGAATTTATTTAATTAACTTTTTTGAACTAATCCTGGTGTTATGTTTTTCACAAAAAATCAATTACCAAACAGTGTCAAAATGGACATAAAATAGTTTGTAAAACAAATATTATATTATTAATTGTTATTGTATTCCAAAAAATCTAAGGTTTCATCCAAATGACCTTGATAAGGATATATATTAATAATGAACCACTTGGGTATCTTTTGAATTGTTATTGTTAGTTTATTAACCATATAGTGTAAGAAAACAAGAATACATGGTAAAAGATAAATTATTTAACTTGGAGTAAAAAATAAATGATAAGGTTAAAATAGTAACCTACACTTGTCTAAAACCTATTTTTTGAGAGTGTTTATACCCATACTAACCTTAGATTATAAATAAATCAATATTGATGTATTAGAAACCGAATATGACTTAATTATAAAATAATATTTTATGTTTTCCTAAGCTGCCCCTCTCCTCCCTTATAAAAGGGCACCTACTCCCTATCATCCTCACAACACATTGAGCCTTCATGATCAGCCAAACCCTACTAATTTCTCTTCTCCACTTCCCTAGAAACATATTAGAGGTCCTGGTATTCTTCAAAGAACAACTTTAGTGCCCTATGAGAAGGTTAAGAAGAGGCGCGTCAAAGAAGATGTAATATCCTTTACCGATTCATTCCAATTTATTTCTTCTTATACTCTTTCTTATTTATTTGTTTCATAATAAATTAAAAACATTAGTATCACTCATATACTGATATTTTATTATAAATATGGAACAACCCTATTTCACCTTCTATCCATCCTACGGAAAATGAAGTCACCGCGCGTGTGTACGTACGGAATACCTTCTCCACGCTGTGGTGTAATCTGTTTTGCACCACCACCTTTCTTGGATGGGTATAATGGTGAAAATAATAACTATATATGATTATTTTAATGTTATATTTATTCTTAAATAGTATACATACACTTCAATACAATTCCACAATCATGGGAATGATATCATCGTGCGTGCGTACGTACGGCTTACCATCTCCACGATTTGATGCGACTCGTTCTACATGATATTCATTTAATAATGATTATATAAATTAATTTAATGATTAAATATGATATATATTACACTAATACCATTCTATTAGTGAGGTATCTCTAACCTAAAAAGAATAATATGAATTTGTTTGACAAAACATGCATAGGAACGTAATGCAATGAACACCCGAATAACAAGTAGCAATGAAATACCAATAATAAGAATATAAGAATATGACAATATATGATATCATAACAATGAATATGATTAGGTAATAAGTAAATGAAATTATTTAAATCATTATATAGGAGATTCGGATACATACGAAGTATATCAGACCTAAGGTGAGAGTAAATCTCGCAATCTCATTTTTATCCAAGATTATTTATACTTCAGAATTAACTGGGGAATATTAATTATCCACATCAATGTTTCCTCAATATGTAATATTATTTATATCCTCCTAAAATTTTTTATATCCAATTTTACCCAAAGGTGAGTTATTAGTAAATGATCTGAAAGGAATCTTTTGTCGTTTTTAGTATGAGGTACTTTTTGACTTTTCAAGCCAAAGTATGAGAAGAATGTTTTTTAACTTATACGGCATGAATGAGTTTTTATGATTCCATAGAACATTATTTCCATGAGTCTTACTTTATAAGTTTTCAAGTTTTTTTAATTAAATTATTATATTTTAAAATTTTATGACATGTTTAGAAAGGAGAAATGTTTTTGAAGTAGAAAGGATATTTTCCTCAGGAACGGAGTTCAAGTGTTTTATCAAAATTATTTTCCATTTAAGATAATATAGGGTTCTATTTCTATCCCTACTATTACATTTATTCGATTATGTTTTGATGGAATTATTTTTATAAATTCCTTTATCTTATATGAATTGTTTTATGATGTCACGATGTTTAAGAATCCCATTTTTATTTGATGAGTTATGATATGATGTATGATATATGATTTTGTGGCACACATAAGAATGGTTTCATTATAAGATGGTTGAGACCTCTGTCTCCCTCAAATGCATTGGGTAATGATTTATATCTCCTGAGATAGACATGGATGGAACAACATGTTAAACCAGTTCAGTGATACAGGACATGAATGAGGAGTGAACTCGGTTTTGAAAATGGACTTTTCCACTATGATAGTCTTGGAAATGAATCTTGACTAATAAGAAATTATTTTCTTTGATTATGTGTGTATGCAATGAAGTTTCATATTTTATGTTATGATTATTGGGATTACATTTAACTACTATGATTTATCCCATGTCTTGATATTATGATCTCTTTTGCAGGTTATGATTTTCAAAAAGTTATGTTCTTATGAATATGATGTGATTGATATTTCTTTTGTTTACCCTTACTGAGCATTTGAGCTCACCCTTTTGTATGTTTTCTTTTCCTCGTGCCTGGAAGAAGGGTATTAAGTAGGATATGACAAAAGGGACTCTAGATATGATGAAATAAAAGGGAGACAATGAAGATTCTTTATGAACAAGTTATTTATGTTTCCCAGTTTCTAAAGACACTATACCTATACAGTCCTATCATGATTTTTTAATATGTTGTAATAAGTAATCTTCAATTATAATGTAATAAAAAATTATGTAAAGTATTAGTCGTTATAGTTGGTATCAGAGGAAATGTATAGTCAACCTTTGGAAACTAGGATGTGAAAGCCTTAGTAAGAACCCTAAGGATATGTCTAAGCATAGAACACAATATTAGTGTTTTAGAAATGGCCATGAATAACCTATGATAAAACCTTAAGTGTGAAATTTTATTCTTGATTATTTGGTTTTCCTATTTTGATTAGTGTTTATCGCACTATGCTTTTTGGTTTTAGTCAATGGTTGGAACCCGAATGAACCGTCTTAATGTTCAATGTGATGGGAAATGCAATGATTGTACCCTTAGTAACCAAACATTATGGGAGATGGAATGAAGAATATTGTAGCCATGCTCACACAAAATTATCATAATATGAATAATACAGTACTTTAAAATGATAAAAGTAAGGAGAAAAATTCTATTGAATCCTTCATGAGGTAGCATCCACCTTTCTTCAGAGGGTATTCTAATCCATTAGTGGCTGAACAATGGATTGGTACCACTGAAAATATATTTTCAGTCCTTCAGTGTTCTAAACATGATAAATGCATCCTAGTATTATATCGTATGGAAGGTGAAGCTGATCAATGGTGGAATCTTAGAAAGAATACAAGGCAAAGAGACGAAATTGAGTCCATGGAATGGGATGAGTTCATGAACTTATTTTTCAATAAGTACTTCCCTCGTATTCTTCAAAAAAAGATGGAGAAGGAGTTTCTTGAACTAAAGCAAAAGGATGATGAATCTGTTGGTACCTACGAAGAAAATTTTACAAGACATGCAAGGTACGCTTCCAGAATTATTATCTAACCTGAGAGTAAAACCGATCGATTCTTTAGTGGCTTAAAACCATATCTTTGAAGGGTGTTAACCATTAGGCACTACAATAGCTACGAGGAAATAGTTCGATGTGCTCTCAAGGTTGAGATGGAAATTGGAGTAAGACATCATTCATATGGGTTTGATAAGAAGAGGAAAATGGAATTCAAAGGTAAATCTAAAAGACACATTGAAAAGAAGATGAGTTTTCCCTTATGCTCAATGTGTGGAAAGAAACATGGAGGGAATTGTCTTAAAGGGACAAGTAAATGTTTTATGTGTGGAAAAGAAGGTCATCGGGCAGTTTAATTTTGAAATAATGGGAAGAAGATGTATAATGATGTGAACAAAGAAAGGGATACACAAAATACACATCCTAAACTTCAATGGTTCAAGTGCAAGTAAATGGGGCATTATGCCAATAAATGACCTAATCCAAGGGTTGTTTATGATGATTGATGTCAACAAACTCTTATGGCCTAAGACAAAGGAAATTCACGTGCAATTTATATCTTCAATGTGGAGTATGATAACGAAGTGGTGAAAGTTAAACTTACCATCAAATCTGAAGTAGAAAATGTTTTATCTGATTCTGGATCCACCCAAACTTTTATTTCTGAATAATTTTCTATCGGTATCCTCATATTACCTCAGTAGTTAGATATTGAGTTAGCTGTGACAACCCCTAATGGAACAACAGTCGCATCAAAAGTTTTCAATTCTTCTCCGATTGATGTTTGTGGGAAAGTGCATCCTGCAAATCTTGTGATCCTTCCTATAGTGGAATTTGATGTGATTCTTGGCATGGATTGGATTTATTTATATGGAGCTCATATCAATTGCCAAATAAGGGAAATCACATTTAATATTCCTAATCCATCCACTATCATATATCGATGCAAGGATGAATATAACCTTCCAGTGTAAATTTCTTCCATATTATGGGTCTTGATTCCAGTAAATGAAGGTTATTTATCTCAAATTGTTGTAAAGAAACTCATGATTAAATATATTCCCATTTTATGGGTGTTTGAGGAGGTCTTTCTAGAGGAATTTCCAGGTCATCCACCAAATCGTGAAGTTGAGTTTTCAATAGAACTCATACCGGGAGCTATGCCCATTTCAAAGACACCTTATAGAATGGACCCATTTGAGTTGCAAGAAATGAAGAAGAAAATGGAAGAGAATATTGACAAGGTATTCATACGCCCTAGTGTGTCACCTTGGGGAGCACCTGTTATGTTTGTTAAGAAAAAAGATATATCAATGAAACTCTGCATTGATTATCGAGAACTTAACAAGATCACTATCAAGAACAAATATCCTCTCCCATGAATTGATTACATATTTGACCAACTACACAGATCTCAATACTTTTCCAAGATTGATCGTTATTCAGGGTATCATCAATTAATCATCAAAAAGGAGGATATACCAAAGACGACTTTCTGTACAAGGTATGGACACTGTGAATTTATAGTGATGTCATTTGGTCTAACTAATACCCCAAATATCTTCATGTATCTAGTCAATAGAGTCTTTAGAAACCATCTATATCATTTTTGGTAGTATTTATAGGCAATATTCTTGTCTATTCAAAGAGCAAGGAAGAACTTCAAGGTCACTTGAAAAATTGTATTGAAGACCCTGAGAAACGAGAAGATTTATGCCCAATTTATGAAGTTTGAATTTTTTCTTCAAAATGTTTTATTTTTGGGTCACATAATCTCAAAAGATGGGATATTTGTGGATCCAGCAAAAATAGATGTTATCAAAAGATGGTCAAGACCAAGAATAGTAACTGAGATCTGATGTTTTCTTGGTTTGGCTGGATATTATCGAAGTTTTGTGAAATATTTTTCATGATTATCTAATCCACCCACCAGGTTTACTCGAAAAGGATTTAAGTTCGTGTGGACGGAGGAGTGTGAAGTGAATTTCAAGGAGTTGAAAAGAAGGTTATCCAGTGCACCTGTGCTCGCACCTCCTTATAGTGGATAAATTTTTGTGGTCTACGGTGATGCATAAAAGAATGGATTGGGGTGTGTTCTCATGAAAAATGATATAGTGATAGCTTATGCCTCACGATAGTAGAAAATCCATTAGAAAAATTACCCCGAACTCATTATTTGGATGTAGCTGCGGTAATATTTTCATTAAATATTTTGAGGAATTATCTTTATTGTGAAAGGTGTGATATTTATAATGATCATAAAAGTTTAAAGTATATTTTCACACAAAATGATTTGAATATGTGCCAAGGAAGATGGTTGGAGATGATTAAGGATTATGACTGGTCAATTAATTACCACCCTGGGAAGGAAAACAGGGTGGCATACGCATTAAGTCGACTAGACCATGCTAGCTTATCCATGATGAGGATCACAAAAAATCAAATATTTATAGATTTGAAAAGCATGGATCTTGGAATTATAATGGAAGGGGAAAATACTATCTTTCTCAAATGAGTGTTCAACCATATATAAATGTGAAGATTAAAGAGGCACAAAATGAAGATATAGAGTTACAAAAGAAGGTGAGAAATATTCCTGAATTAATCCATGATTGTGATGGGATAATACGGTTCAGAAATCGGGTTTGTGTTCCTCGCATTCTATAATTAAAGTAGGAGCTGCTGGATGAGTCTCATAGTTCATCATTTTCTACTCATCCTGGAAGCACGAAGATGTATACAGACCATACAGAGTACTTCTGGTGGGATAACATGAAAATAGATGTTATAGAATATGTCTCTCGATGCTTGATTTGTCAGCAAGTTAAGGCTGAGAGACAAAATTATAAAGGGGATGTTACAACCATTACCCATACCAGGATAAAAATGGGAAAACATCACTATGGACTTTGTCACTAGACTTCCTAAAACATCCAAAGTCAATAACGCTATCTGGGTTATATTTGATCTTCTTATGAGGTCGCCACACTTTATTTCTATTAGAGAAGATTTCTCTCCTGATCAGCTTGCCACGATATATGTGACGGAAGTGGTAAGATTTCATGGAGTACAACGTTCCATTATATCTGATCTGGATCTGAGGTTTACCTCGATGTTTTGGTGAAGTATTTAGCATAATCTAGATATAGAGTTGAGTTTCAGCACTGCTTATCATCCTCAGACAAACAGTCAGTCTGAGAGGACAATTCAAACTCTAGAATACATGTTGAGAACTTGCTCTATAGATTTCAAAGGTGGATGGGATCAACACCTACCTTTTGTGGAACTTTCTTTTAATAATATCATTCACTTTAGTATTTAGATGGATCCTTATGAAGCTCTCTATGGAAAGAAATACAGAACCCCAACTTGTTGGGATAAAGTTGGGGAAAGAAAGATATTAGGACCTGATCTTGTTGATGAGATGGTAGAAAATGTCAGATCTATTCAATAACACATAAGAGCATCTTAGAGTCGACAAAAAAGATATGATGATAACCGAAGAAAATACCTAGAGTTTGAAGTGGGTGATAAAGTGTTCTTAGGAATATCTCACTGGAAGAGAGTAATGAGATTTTGAAAGAAGGGAAAGTTGAGCCCTAGGTATATTGGTCCTTTTGAAATATTGGATCGTGTTGGTAAGGTAGCTTACCGATTGTCGCTTCCACCAAATCTCTCTCAAGTTCATGATGTGTTCCGTGTATCTCTCCTGAGGAAGTAAATGCCTGATCCTTCACATGTACTAATTTCAGAAGGTGTACCGCTGGAGAAAGATCTTTCTTAAGAAGAACAGAAGATAGAGATTTTGGATCATAGTAAAAACGTTCTATGAAACAAGACCACTCTCTTGGTTAATGTTTTATAAAGGAACCACCAAGTAGAAGAAGATACATGGGAGCTTAAGGATGTGATGAGGGAGAGGTATCCTCATCTGTTTATTACAAAGTGACGAATTTCGAGCACAAAATTCACTGTAAGGGGGGTAGAATGTAAAACCTAAGATTTTATGAGAAATATTTTGTTTTTATGTTATATGCATCCCCAATGGAATATCTAATTACACACAACACTTTCTTGTCTTGTGTTACACGTAGGAGAAACCTTCCTCGATAGCTTGCGTTGTACGCAATACCGAGTTTCACTAAACAACGATATGTTATAAAAATATTTTATAAACTCGCTGCTATAATTAGTAATACCCACTTTTTGAAAATTTATAAATTCTATCCATCAAGATGGACTTCATTTTTGGATTCAGAATATCGAAATTATCCTAGGGTGATTTTATTTTTTAATTTTCTAAAAACTTTTACTTTTTGATGAATAGTGAAAACACTAGGTTACTATTTATAAAACTGATTTTTTTAAATAATTATTTATTTTGTTTAAATTTATTTTAGGTCAAAATTGATACATAATACCTATATAAGTTCAATGTAATTCATTGGAGTCATTTTATAATAATTTTAGATATAAAAAAATTTTATTGAGCTTTTAATCGTCTTTTACCCACCTCTTAAGAGAATTTTAAAATTTACATAAAACATAATTTTACCACATCTGTGAGGGGAATTTCGAAATTTCAAGAGACATAGTTAATATCAAGGAGTAAAATGTGGTTCACAAAGATAAAAATAATTTTTTGTGAATAGTAACTTTTTACTATTTTTTACCACGGTTAAATGTAAATAGGGTAGTTAAGGGTAAAAATGATATTATTATTACCCTAAAAGATGTCCTAATTCTATTGTATAAGTGTAATTTAACCAAAAACAACCTTAGGAATAAATTATTAGACTATAGGTCCACTTGTATTAGATTAGGACACTTATTATTATTTTATTTAAAGAAGATTTAAAAGAGATAAAATCAATGTTTAATAACTAAAACATTTTTAATATAGGTTTATACATAAGATCAATGAGAATATTAATATTAATTAGAAAGATAAAACGATTTCTTACATAATGGTATTTTATTTGTAATTTTTAGACATTATATAATTTAATTTATTTATGACACAATGATGATGCAATAATTAACTCATTAATGAAATATTAAAATAATTGATGTTATAAATACCCAAATAAATGTAATTTGAGACTTTTTATAAATTCTAATAACTTTTTAGGTTAATATTACATGTTAGTATTTATTTAAGTAACTTTTTTAGAACTAATCATGCTGTTATGGGTTTCACAAAAATCAATTACCAAATAGTGTCAAAATTTACATAAAATAGTTTTTAAAAAACATATTATATTATTAATTGTTATTTTATTACTAAAAATATAAGTTTCGGACAAATGACTTATATAAGGTTACATTTATTAATAATTAACCACTTTGGGTTATTTTGACTTGTTATAGTATGTTTATTAACCATATAGTGAAAGAAAACAAGAATACACGGTAAAAGTTGAATTATTTAACTTAGAGTTAAATCTAAATGATAAGTTTAAAATAGTAACCTAAACATGTATAAAACCTATTGGTTGAGAGGATTTCGACCCATCCCCACCTAAGCTTCTAAATAAATAAATTTTGAGCTATTAAAAACTGAATAGGACTTTATTATAAAATAATATTTTATGTTTTTGCAAAGGTTCCCCTCTCCTCCCTTATAATGGGGAACCTCCTTCATCTCCTTCTCACACCACATTGAGACTTAAAGCTCAACCAAACCCTGACCATTTCTCTTCTACACTTGACTAGAAACATATTAGAGGTCCGAGTATTCTTCAAAAACAACCTTTAGTGCCCTAAGTGGATGTTAAGAAGAGGAGCGTCAAAGAAGAGGTAATATCCTTTAGTCATTCTTTCCAATTTATTTCTTCTTCTAATTCTTCTTCTTTATTTGTTTCATCATAAATTAATAACATAAGTGTCACTCATATAATGATATTTTATTATAAATATGAAACAACCCTATTTTACCTTCTATCCATCCAATGGAAAACAAAATCACCATGTGTGCATACATACAGAATACCATCTCCATGTCGTGGTGTAATCTGTTTTCCACCACCACCTTATTTGGATGGGTCTAATGGTGTAAAGAATAACTATATATGATTATTTTAAAGTGATATTTATTCTGAAATACTATACACACACTTCAATAAAATTCCATGATCATGGGAATGATATCATCGTACGTGCGTACGTACGGCCTATCGTCTCCACGATTTGATAAAACTCGTTCTATATGATATTCATTGAATAATGATTATATAAATGAATTGAATGAATAAATATGATATATATCACACTAATAACATTCTGGAAATGAGTTATCTAAACCCTAAAATGAAGAATATGAATTTATTCGACAAAACATGCATAATAACCTAAAGCAATGAACACCCAAATAACAAGTAGCAATGAAACATTACTAATAAAAAGATAAGAATATGACCATATATTATATCAAAACAATTAATACAATTCTATAATAAGTCAATGAAATTATATAAATCATTATACAGGAGTTTCAGATATGTATGAAGTATATCAGACCTATGGTAAAGGAAAATCTCACAATCTCATTTTTATCCGAGATTGTTTATACTTCAGAATTTACTGGGGAATATTTATCATCCACATCCATGTTTCCTCAATATGTAATATTATTTCTATCCTCCTACAATTTTTTAAATCCAATTTTACCCGTTTGGGATTTTTTCAATGATATGAAAGGAATATTTTGTCATTTTTAGTACGAGGTACTTTTTGACTTTTCCAGCCAAAGTATGAGAAGAATGTTTTTTTAACTTTTACAACATGAATGGATTTTTATGATTTCATAGAATATTATTTCCATGAATCTTACTTTACATGTTTTCAAGTTAATTTTTAATTATCTTCTTTTAGTTTAAAATTTTATTAGATGTTATAAAAGGAGAAATGTTTTTGAAGTAGAAAGGATATTTTTCTCAAGAATGGAGTTCATGTGATTTATCAAAATTATTTTCCATCATATATAATATAGGGTTCTGTTTCTATAACTATTATTAAATTGATTCTATTATGTTGTGATGAAATTATTTTTATGAAGTCCATTATCTTATATGAATTGTTTTATGATGTCACGACGTTTAAGAATCCCATTTATATTACATGGGTTATGCGATGATGTATGATTTATGATTTTGTGGCACACATAAGAATGGTTTAATTATGAGATGGGTGGAACCTATATCTCCCTCCAATGCATTGGATAAATATTTATATCTCATGAGATAGACATTGCTGGAACGACAAGTTAAACCGGTTTAGTGATACAGGACTAGAATGAGGGGTAAACTCGATTAAAAAATGAACATTATCTGTTATTACAGTCTTGGCAATGAGTCTTCACTAATAAGAAATGATTTTCTATGATTATGTTTGTATGCCACAAAGTATCATGTTTTATGTTTTGATTATTGGGATTACATTTCACGACTATGATTTGTCCCATGTTATGATATTATGATATCTTTTACAGGTCAAGATTTTTGAAATGTTATGTTCTTATGAATATGATGTGATTGATATTTATTTTGTTTACCCTTACTGAGAATTTGTGCTCACCCTTTTGTATGTTTCTTTTCCCCAGGTACGGAAGAAGGGTATTAAGTAGGATATTCCAAAAGAGACTCTAGATATAATGAAATAAATGGGAGACAATGAACATTCTTTATGAACTAGTTGTATATGATTCCCAATATCTAAAGACACTATACATATATGGTACTACCATGGTTTTGTTATATGTTGTAATAAGTAATATTCAATTATGATGTAATAACAATTTATGTAAAGTATGGGTCGTTATATCTACAATGCAACCTAGCTATGAGTGACGCTAAAATATTCCTCTCCCAGTCCACTCCCATGCTCATGCGAGTGACACCGACTCCCTTTCCTCTCCTACAATACATGCACCTTGAAACACAGTCAATTTTGATTTTATATCCATATGTTCCACCAAAATATTCTTCTAATTCCCATTAGATTAGTATATCCACCTCCATGAGTAATAAGGGAACCTAATATTCCATTATCTCCTCACCTCTACCATGACCAGTCTTCTGCTCGGCCTTCGCCCAGTGTACCCATCCCACAGAATTTAATGGCTTAAAACATTAATACGATGGATCCCCGTAATTATCATCTGGTAAGGATGATTGAAAATAAACACCTATACACCTATTAAAATATTTTAAAATTAATTTTCAAAATTTTTTTGAATAACAAACCCACACCTTAATATTTTACAAGCCTAAACTCTCTATTGAAGGTTTCATGTTGTTCTCTACAACATCACCTGATCCCATATCCTCATAATGTAGGTACCTTAATTTTAAATATTTCACCATATTACATGAACCCACATCCTACCCTAAATACCTCTTTGTAATATGATTTTTTACATTCATTTTTTTCAATATATTTTTTTTACTTCTATAATAACCATTCAAATTTTTTGAAATTGTTAATTAATTTTTTATGTATTTTCTCTACAAAAGTTACCTACATAGGGAATATTTTTTTTAAATTTCATTATATATTATTATAATATCGACTATCTAATTTATTTAGATGTGTGTCTGATATTTAATTTCACATATGTTATATCTTTATTCCTTTCAGTGTGTTCATTTTTGTATTAATGTTTTCTTTAACCTATACCTGGATTTTCATTTCTAGGTTATCAATCTATGAGTAACCTTACTAATATTACCATATTTTTATTTTATTTTTAATAATTATTAAAAATGATTCTAATTATATTTTGTTTCATTAATGTTGTTTTATGGTGCTTAAATCACTACTTACTATTTTTAAATCTTCATAATGATTTCACTTTGATAATATTTGAATTTCTGTTTTTCCCCACAAATTTATGTTGCATTAATTTCATATAATTTAAATATTTTTACCATTTGTACTAATTTTAATTATATAAAAATACTTTCCTTTCTAGTATATTTTTCATGTATAGTTGTTGTTTAA
The DNA here is from genome assembly GCA_963277665.1 of Viscum album. Lineage (NCBI taxonomy): Eukaryota > Viridiplantae > Streptophyta > Magnoliopsida > Santalales > Viscaceae > Viscum > Viscum album. Next base: position 916,837,639 of record OY728150.1, read on the forward strand.
TTTTCTCCCTTCTATTTAATAATTTATGTGTATTATTTATTCCCACCTATTCACTATTTAAAATTGTTTTTTTTTTCATAATAAATTTTATTCAACTCTTCTTTTAATTTATGGGTTAATCATTTTATTAAATTTACCATATTCTATCATTTTTAACTTAACATATAATGGAAATGATGTCAACCAAATATTTGAACTAGAATGATGGTTTTTATGAAGCACCATCTAATAGGTGAGTGACAATGTTTCAAAAAAATTAGACCACCACATATATAGGTTTATAAATATTTAGTTATATTTCTATGACATATTTTAATTTATTTTTAATATTTAACTAAAATCTATGAATTCAATTACTATATAAAATAAAAAAATAGAAACTATCAATGTGGATATAACTTCAATCATGGATGTATGGTCAAATATTTTTGATCAATATCCACTATCAATTTTACTCACTCAATGTTTTTTTGGTTACATTCCATTATATATAAATAATCATATTTAATATTATATATATATTATCCAGTAAAATATAGTTTGATTACCAATCTAGTAGAAACTTTATGATCCCCATTGTTGAAATGCCAACAATGAAAATAATGATGAAGTAGAATAACATGCAATGTTGTGTGTGTCAGAATACTTTCATTATTAATTAATAGAATTTCATTTATTATAATTCTATATTTCCATTTTATTTTAATATTTACATAACCTACATCTAGAAATTTATATAAATTGACCGGTAATCATAATGATAAATTTAATTCAGTTATCACAAAAAGTATACATATAATTTCCATGATTGTAATGTTTTTTATACACTAATAATTTTCATTTAAAACATCAGTTGTTTTAATATATAATAAAAAATATAGTCAAAAATATATTATGTATTATACATCAATAATTTTGTTTATTTAATTAAGAATAATGTTTTTAAATGTATTAAACAATATATAATGTGTGGTGTGAGCCTCCATTTTTTGATAATCAAGCCAATTCATAATCAGAATTTATGTTCTACTGTTTGAGAAGAGTTATTCTATAAAACTATTCAATGGATTTTATAGATATTTTCACTGAAGAGTGATGCTTAAAACCATGAAAAAGAATCTATATTTTATTGTTCCAAACATCATTACATGATTTTCACTCAATCTAGCTTGTGGAACTTTCATAGAGGCTATGAAAGGCATGATGTTTTGATAGGAATAAAATTGACGTAGACCCTATGTTTAGTAGAGTTATTTTCTATATTTCGTTAAATTTTTTCCCTAATGGATCCTTCATGATTGATCAAGAATGTGAATTCATGATCACCCTGTTAAGATCCATGGGATTTTAATATTCAACCCTATATATGGATTAGTTGATCTTTTAAATTTTTAGTTGGGAAATGTTTTTATTTCAAACAATTGGTGTTCATGTTAATTAAATGGGAATATGGTATGAGTTGTTTATTTTATGATAATTGAATTTTTATTCATCACATCTTAATCAACTAGTTTCATTGTTTCTATTTTGATATTTCATTAGAGATATCTTTGAGGATTGCAAATTAGGATGATAAAAAAATAGGTTTCATTCAGATTATGTGATTTGTTACACTTGTGCATTAATTTCAAAGAATTTTTGAAAGAAAAATCACGGTCATTCACTAACTACAAGGTTATATTAGATATAATAGCAATATATAAAATATATATTTTTATGTAAAGTACAATTGATATTTTATTCTACCTTTTTAGTTGATATTTTGACCTTATATGTATACAACTGGGTTTTAGTAAATTTTATTAGATTTTATTTACTCTAAATTTATTCAGATATAATGATTCTATAGGCCATATTCTACTTTTCTCTCCAGAGATCCATTGAAATGATTAGAGATAATAATGGTTTCAAGAATTTAGTGAACATAGTCAAAAATAGCCTCAATTTTCTATAATTTCACATAAGATAATATTATTGGGTAGACATGAAGAGGATAAAGAAAATATATAGATAAAAGATAGAGGAATACTCTATAGTTGAATAATGATATTAAATTTAAACAACAAAATATGTATTTATCAAATAAAAATAGTAGCTAAATTCCAATACACTCAAAAATTAAAAAACATATCACATAAGAGGGAATCCATCACACTAATACTAGTTTAAGATAAATTTACATAATAATGGAAATCACTGATTTGAGAGGTGTTTTACCTATTTTTATTCTTGTCAAAAAATATTAATAAAAATATCTACTCGTTAAATTGTAATATTTTTTACCAAACACATACACATGAAGAGAATAAAAGTTATACAAGTTTCCATATCCAAAATTGAATACTAACCCTTATAATGATCTAAATTGAACTAAGACTATAAGTACCACTATCATCATAATATATGAATAATATTATAAGGAATATCATTTTAATCATGATACACATATACCAACTATATTTGAGTTATTTATAATGAGGAAAGAATATCACCTTTAAAAAATAAAATCATTCACCAAACTGACACCCATAGATAGTTTGCCATACTACTTCTTCATTTTTCATATTTATGATAGAAATCACTGGTTTCATTTTATATTATAGTTTCAAATTCACAGTTTCTTCAATTTATCTATTGTATCAAATGTAATCTGGATTAATTCTATAGATATTTAACTCATATATTACACATACATACCTTATTTCATACACAATACACATGTTATATAACACACAAGAAGCAGTAAATTGGATAGTTAATATTGGGATTTCAAATTCCACTTATTATGAGTTAAAAACATCAATTATGTTTTCCACTTTTTCATCGTGAATCTTCATCTATTACATATACACATCACTAAGAAACTGCAATTCTAGAAGATTTTTTAGACCATGAATGAACACTTAAATTGTAACTACTCTTTTTCTTCCTCTAATAAAACAATTCATAAATGTGAAATAAAATTATTCCTTTTGATTAATAATAAATCCCATTTATTAATTTTTATTTCTAGATAATATAGATTTTTTATCTTGTCATATAATTTGTTTCCATAAAAATAATATATTGGGAAATTGATTTATGAAGAAAATAATTCTTAAATTTTAACTATATCTAAAATTATTTAAATATAAAACCAACTATTAAATTGATATAGTGAGTCACAATTAACTCAAACTAAATCTATATCTTTAGGAAATGTTGTATAATGGATGTCTATATAACACCGACATCATAATAATCACATTTTAAATACTATGAGGCGTGTCATAAGTGGCCACTATGGTCATTCATATTAACATTGGGTGACATAATGACAAGTGTAACATGAGACATGATGTCATACAAGTAGACTTTTTTCCATATTCATCTGACATAAAATTTCATTTTATTGATCAGTTTTATATGAAATAAGACTTTTTCATTTGTTCTACTCATGCTCTAAAGTCAAGATGTCAATATATTATTTAAAAACCATTTTGAAACATAATTGTGTCAATTACAAGAAACTGTGTTCATAGATTGGATTATTAATGATATTATTTTTTATTTTAATGCATTTTTTATTCCTAATATGTCAAACGAACATCCACATAAATTGTGAGTGGTTATTCGACTCCACTCAGCTTTAATGAGAACAAAAAAACTCTATAGAAATCAATGAATGTTTAATAATAACTACAATATTTTTTCAATTTTAAATTATTGTATAAATATATAATTCTTCTATTACTTATCTTTCTATTATTTTACAAAAACCAGTTTCTTATATCTACTTCTAAACTAATTATTAGATATTTCCACTTTTACCAGTAATGATTAATTCTTGTCAAAAAATCATATTACTTTACTATAGAAACAATTTCTTTAATACTATTTCTATAAAACTTATTGATATATTAAATTTTTTTCTCATAATATGAGTTTTAATAAACCTTTTTATTGCTACTATTGAAATATAAATAGAATAAACCCAACTATGTTTTTTCGAAAACTATTCTTAGAAGTAAAGTATATTATGACTTTCCCCACCTTTTTTGGAAAAAATAAATTCCTCATTTTATTTTATTTTCATTAATCAATTTTATTTCAATTCTTGTATAAGATAATATATGAATAAGAAAATTGATTTCTAATTTAATGTATAAATATTTCATTTTATTTATTGAATGATATAATTTAATGGTTTTATCCACATTGATTATGTTATGTAATAAAAAAACTCCAATTTCAATATTGATTATCTTATATTAAGATCATGTATTACCATTTAGAAATTTCCTAGATTATGCCCATTTCCCACTGACCAGTTGATTCCCATTGCCCAAGTGTGCCTATTTCTCATTACCCATTTCAAGTTTCCTAGTTCAGACCAATGACTCACGTATTCTCATTGCCCATTTCCAAAGTATTCTCCTATTCCATTTCCCATTAATTTCCCTTTTCCTATTTCATGGACTCTTTAAAGAGTTTCATTAAAAATTTTACAAAATAAAACACATACTTATTTCAAATAATTTGTAGTGGCGTAATTATTGTTATTTTTTTGTTTCATGTCTATCTTGGTAGACCTGATGTCAATATGGATTTAATGTTATGGAATGAGGGGGATTATTTTAATGGATATACCCACTCTTACTATATTATTTATATGTCAAAATGAGTGATGAAAAATTCTCATTATGAAAATCATTTTTCATACCGCCATTTATTTATTTATTTATTTCAATTAAGGATGATAATTTTCAATTATTTTATTTGGAGTTGGCTCACTGCACCTATGACATGGATGGGTTGATATCACTCAATGTCCCGTTGTATAGAATAGAAGGGTATCAGCTAGTTTCTGGTGTTCCCATGAATGGATGGGTTGTAGGTGGTTACTGGTGATTTTTTTTCTCTAATGTGTCATAGATGGGATTTTGGAATGGATGGGATTGTTGTTCCAAGTTGTTGCATGGATGGGCTACTGGCATAGATTCCTATGCTGCTGGCTTGGATACCCATGTTGCTGGTAAGGATTCCCATACTATTATAATGGATTCCCATGCTACTCTCATGAATGGGATCACTGGTCCCTATTGTGGCATGGATGGGAAACTGGCATGTATGTACCTATTACTAACAAGGATGGGCACACTTGTCCTTGTAGTGGCCTGGATGTCCCTACTGCTTGTATGGGTGTGTTGTGGATTATTGGGGTGAGTGATGGATCCTATTGTTGGATGGATTTTCTATTGATTCATTTTTATTTAATATCAATTTTAATATAATTAATTAAAATTATAATTTTTCACATGTGTAATAATTAAAAAAAATGTTGTATGTGATAAATTGATAAATATAATATTAAAATTTACTATAATTTAAAATTATTAAATTAAATTTTATTTAATTTATAAATAGATATTATTTGTTTTAAATATTATTAACACAAAAAATTTCATTGGATAATATTGGTTATAATTTTATCCAATATATATATAATAGTTGTTAGTATTATTAAAATTGTAATAGAATGATTTTATTGGTCGCAAAAAAATTAGCAACATAGTTTATAATCAAATTTCACTAAGAGGGACATAAATGATGGTAAAAAAATTAACTAATTGATAATGTAAATTTACAAAAAGATATTTTACCATTATAAAAGGTGAAATATTTTGAAGTGAATATTGATGCAATGCATGTGCATGTAATAGAAAAATAAAATAAATTGTTCTATAAACATTAAAACATGTATATTTTTAAGAAATTATGGCGTCCCTTTCCTTTATGGGATAATTATAATTTATAATTAATGGTGAAATAGTTTATATTCTTATTACACCGTATATTTTATTTCTTTAGAGTTAATATATATTAATAGTCATGAAACATACAATTAGTTGTATTTAATGATTAAAAATTATTTTTAAATCATTAAAATTAAAAAAAATTGTGTTTACTAAATTATATATATAATTAGTTATCTTATCATCAATGTTTAACTTATATATATATATTTATATTTAAAATTTCTTTTATAACCCATAAATTGTGAAAAAATTACAATGGTTATTGTTAAACATGCTTAATGAGGGGGGTAGACCAAAAGATAATGTTTAAATGAAACCTATACCTGAATAAAATTTATTTTTTTAATATATTTATTACTTATAATCCTTAATTAACAATAAATGTAAATTTATAATCATTTTTCATAATATAGAAATATATTATATATTAATATTTTGGGAATTTTCGAGTTTCAACTCACCTCACTTATTAATGGGAAACTCAACTTATTTTTTCTCTAACCACTTGAGATATTTCACTCAACAAATCACTACTGAAATATCATTCCAAACATCCTCCCCATGTCCAAGGGGTTATGGTATAAAAAAATATCCACCTATGAGGAAAATTGTGTATGTTATAGGAGGATTCTTAAGGAAAAGCTATAAATCATAACTGAGTGTTTTCATATTTATTTATTCCTCCAAATCCGTAAAATATTCAATAACCATAATTATATGAAAACATAATTTTATAAATATACTTAAATTTTATTACGTTTTTTCTATAACCCCTTTTAATATCCTCTTCTTCTATTTGAAAAATGAAAATATTACTTATGTGTATATGTGGACTACCACCTACATGATGGGATGCGTTTTGTTTTCCCTTACAGTCTCACATGACAAATTATCAAAGTAAAATTAATAAATATAAATTATATTAGTGAATTTATTTTGTTTTTTATTTTTATAATATTAAATACCTTTATACATTTCCATATGTGGTAAAATGGTAATGTTTGTCATGCGTACGCGGGGGAATACCACATCCACGAAATGATGTGATTCTATTTTTATTTAATCAATTCATATATTATTATAAAATTGTATTTAATATAAAAAAATGAAAAAAAAATTATGAATTAAAATTACATAGATCATGTAACAATGACAACTTTATCAATTTTCAACCTATTTATGTTCTTTGGGGATTATAAACTAAACACCCTCAATATATAAAATATAAACATAACTGATTTAGTTAATAAAAAAAGTAAAGATAATAAATAAAATAAAATTAATTATGATAATTAGCTGATATAAAAAAATTCTTGTATAAGTAAAAAATATTACAATTTTTTTATTCCAGAGTTAGATAATGTTCAATGATAATGGAGACTTAGGGTATGGGATTTCGTATATCAATTTACTTTCATTTATACTGATTCAATTTTCACCACATGTTTTAAATTGTATGCTATATGAACTTATTTTTGAACTTATTTTTTTATTCATATACTTTAATTAAATTTTTCTAAAGTGTATTTCATGTTAGCTTCTTCAAATTCCATATTTTTCAAAGGATAAGAAATCTGTAAGTGATTATTCTTTAAAACGTCATTTAAATTTTTTATACTCTTTCTCCACCACATACATGTTCTTAATTTTTTTAATGGATATTTTTATTTTTACATAAAATAATATTTAAATTCAATTTTAAACTAGTTATGATTTTTTTTAAATTCTTTGAAAAGTAATTTTTTAAACTTTTAAAACATGATTCATTTAGACTTAATGTTACAAAAGTGAAAAATAATGTTTTTTAACATATATGCATGAATTCCATTACCAACTATCATATCCATTATTCATTATCTATCATCCTCTAAAATCTAACATGGTTTTTCAAATGTTATCCATGTATCACTATTCTTTGATTTTTTCATTTTTATGAGTTTTCATAAAAAATGGATATATCTTCATAGGACTATATTAAAATATAATGTATTTTTATATGTGTTAAAATGTGATATTTGAGGGTTTAATATTGTAAATTTCAAATATTAAATGTGTATTATTCATGATATGGTACTTGAGAATTATATATAATGGTTATTAGACACCTATAAATAGCACAAGATGATGGGTGATCCCAATATAACTCTAAAATTCATTGGTTGATGATATAGTCTTTGAATGATCTAATTTAGGAGATAACTAGGTTGGTTACTCCAATAGAATTTACAAGGATTCCATAATTATGAGATGGGTTAAACATGAGTGATCATGATTAATTAATATGATTCTTTTGAGAAATACAATATATTCTTGCTAATGGTTTTTATGGAAATATTTTCATTTCATGAGTTTGAGAATGATTGTGAACCATTAAATATAAAAGTATTGGATTTAGAGGAAATTTTTTCATGATTCCTCATGTTCCTCATGTTTCCATCATTATTTTATTATGATAGTCGATAGTTTAAAATGATTTTAATGAGAAATGGTTTATTTTCTTATGTGAATATGCTTTATTTATGTGTTAGAAATTTTAATGTCAAAAAATTAAACAATTTCAAGGGTTTTATTTTTTCATTATATTAATAGAAATAATGTTTTTCTATGTTGTTTTCTAATATTTTGTTGATTATATCAAGGTTTTAAATGATGTTCATAGTTCATAAGGATGAATAAGAACTATTATGAACTCTAGCATTGAATAATGGAAATTTTCCTTGATTGGTTCAACTGTGTCTTGAATGAAACTTGGATTTAAATATAAGAATTCTATTTATATGGGAAAATAATCATTGGGTGTTAGTGCTCCCAATATAATGTAATTTTTCCTCAGCTTCATGAAAACATTAATCCTAAAATATCATGGGAGTTTAATAAAGTGAAACCATTTTTATAATTCATCTAATAATAAGATTATTATAATAAGATTAATATGAGATAATATCTATCTAAGACACATAATCAATACCAATACTAGTTTCTTATTGGAAACATACAGAAATCCCTTGAAAAAATCGAAAATATTAGATTATTTAGAACAAGATTACATCATTGATGATGTTAATATTAGAAACCTCCATGTAAGAAAATTGATTTCATTCAAAATTTAATATATTAGATCTATAATATAGATGGTCATTGATATTAAAACTATCCTAAAACATATAAAGTATAAAAACACATGGACTCATTATGTCATCACCACAACTATCAATGATAAAATAACTTCTTAAAAGAATGTAATAAATTCTCTGAAACATAAAATTTGAGATATCACCCCTAATGTGCTTCTAAAATACCTAAATAATTGAGGATGAATATATACATATTAGTATGTAAGAGAACATAATGATGATAAATCAAAAATCATCATAGTTGATGGAGTGAGTCTATACAGGTCCTCAAAGAGGAAAAAATCCAACACATCCTTTTTAAATTGATGTCGTAATTACTCTAAAGTACTTGAAATGAATCAAAAGCACTTTATTGGTCATAAAGAAAATAATGATAATTTATTTCTTGATTCTAAGGACCATTCATGGTATAATTTTCACTTATTATATATAAATAAATATATATGTGGTATTTGGAAACCATCGTATTTTAAATATGACATTCCTAAACACATTTGATAATTCATTTAGAAGAGGTTAATATACTTTTCTTAAGAGATACATTGTTGAATATTTTAGTGATATCCTTGAACTGACATTCATAAAAAATCACTACAATTACACATTAATATCTCTAACCATAAAAAATTATAATCATTACAACCTTGATTGTGTAACACTTGACAACTCAATGATTGTTTAGAAATAAAATCGACACAATTCCAGGGGATGGAAATAGCTGATGAACATGATTCATAAGAAACTCAATATTCTTTTTGTTCTATAAACGCTGAAGGCCCCCAAATCTAAATATGAGGCAATCCAATCATCATCTTTATGGGAATATTTTGAAAATAATGTTCTCATATGTTGGGGACACATACTCAATTACTTTAAAAATTATCAATTCAATAGTTAATAATATCTAATAATGGAAAATGAAATATGGGCACTATTAAAAAATGATAATCATTGAGGATTTGATTTTCAAGAAATTAAAATTAATAAATTATATTTCTTTCAAAATTATTGATAGTAGATCAACAATATATAATTTTTATGAAATACAATGTATCTTATAGAATCTAAAGTAATATAATATGATAGTGGTTCATACCATCAATTACATATCTATAATTCATATATTTATACATTGGAAAATTAATAAATATTCAATTAAAAAAGTAATATATTTCCATAAATGTTTTTCTAAACTACATAAAAATAAGATATGCATATAAAAATTTAGGATACATGTAAAAATCATTTGGAAGAATGTGAATAAAAGGATTATAAATCCAATATCCATATAAAATATGGATTGGGACTATCTAGGTCCTCAAATGGGATAAAACATCTAATCTTCCCTTTAAATGGAAAGGTAAAATTTAAGAATAAGATGGTGGATTGCTACTTATGTGAAAATATAGGACACTTGGAATGGTAATTTCATATTTGAAAGAGGAAATATATAATCAACAATTCAATGGTGAACTTTTGTTCCATGATCTTTGATGAAAATGATCTTGTGGATATATTCTCTTGGTAGATTTATTATAAACCTACATAAAACATGTTGAGTAAAAAAATATCATTTAAGGTGATAGAATTAATCAAATATGGGATGTATCCTTACATGATGAACTCTGTATGAAAAAATATACAATAAAATTTTGTGGTATCTTTCATTTACTCTAAGAAATATTTTTTTTCTGAATAATGTCTTTTTTGTTCTAAAATTTCATAGGATCTTAGTTTTAGGGAGCTTGTTAAACACGAATGGGTTTGAACTTTTATTTTATGTTGATAAATTTGTTCTATACTAGGTTGAGATATTTACTAGAATGTGTTAAAAATATAATGTATTATTCCATTTTAAAAAAAAATCATACCTACATACTTGAATATTTTAATTTTTCAAATTATCATTTATTTCCTACAAATTATAACAATGTTATTGACATTTCAAAAGTGGAATTATTACCTAAAATGGATAGAAATGTTAAAAATAGTCTGAATTTCATGTAAATTGTAATGCTTAAGAATTAATATCTAAATTTAAAAAAGAAAATTAATTTCTAGAGTGATTACATTTGGATTTTTTTTTTCAATTCATCGAGACTTTTATGTAATAAAATGTACATTTCTACTTTTATTGATGATAATTCTATATTTTTTCATGTAATTAAAAATATGATGTTATAGGGAAATTAATTTAACTATAATAATGAGGTTAATCATCAATGTAGAGTTTTGATTATAAGGATAAGATAACACGGGGAAGGTAAAAATTCTAGTCCATAATTATTTGAATCCCTAATGAACTTACAGGAAGTGAAATTTCCCGATAAATTTGAGAAAATGGTGTAGTTGAGTGAATGAATATAAACTTAATCGAAATGTTTAATTCCAACACTTTTGTCTTTAATATATCAAAATTAATTTGGAGAGTGTAATTTTAAACTTCATAGAACCTCATAAAGAGTGTTCCTAAAAAAATTGAATTCTACGTATAAATGTGAATTATGGAAGGATAAAAAATGAAACATATATTATTTAAATATTTTGTGTTATAAAAAAATTATAAAACTTCCAATACCTAAAAGTGAAAATATTTTATTTGGGTATTTGTTTCAAATTTCATGGATATAGTGATAAAGAAAAATATTATTGATTCGTCGTATTAGAATAAAAGAATATATTAACTGTTAACACGATTATTGTATTATGATATGTCATGCATGGAAAATTTAGAGTCGCCTCCAAACCTATTAAAGTCCATATTGAGGAATATATGTCTGAAAAGATTATTCAAATAAGGTATTTTTAAAAAGGATTATCAAAGTAAATTACCACTAAAAACCAATTCATGCAATACTTTCTTATATATCTACATAATATAACAATCTTATGGTAGTACTAAAAAAACTAGTTTTTTTAATTAGGAGTCTAATCAAAAAACATTCAAAAATGTTATTCCATCTTTAAATTAATCTCTTTATATGGAAAATATAAATGATGTAATCAAAGTTATGACCATGGATAATAGATTTATAGTAATCAATATTCCTCACGGTTCATAAGTTAAAATGTTTTAGTGGGTATTTCTAGGAAAATGAAAAGTATATGGTCTACAAGAATAATATGAATCCATATTGGTAAAAAATTCACTAACATAATAAAAGGTTAATATTATTTTAATAATTATCTTCCCACATCTAGAACAAATTTATTATAATTATTTTTTTTTTCTTTCAAAAATTATTTTTAAATTAACTTAATGGATGTTAAAAAATAATTCTTAAATGGTGTTTCAGTTAAGAAAAATCATAGAATAACTGAATGATTCATAATACTAGGAAAATAAATGAAAATGTTCAATGCGGTAAGGTACCAATATTTTTTAAACAATATCCAAAACTCTGGAATTGTAAATTTATTGATGTGATTTTACCAAATTAAAATTTAGTTAACCAAGATAATAAATGTAATTATTGGTAGTTTATTAATAACCATGGTTTAGTAATTTCTTTATAAGTCTATTATAAGATAATATTTGGAACTGATATGAATTCTGTTAATGGTGATAAGGTTGTATTACCTAGGAAAAATGACATTAAATACAAAGTTTAAGAATATATTATTTTGGGAATCAAAATTTTATTAAATATTGTTATTCTTTTTATTTTTAATTCCCATTATATTGAAAAGTTATTAATGTTATATGAACATTTAGACTATTCTTAGATTTTTACACTATATTCTTCTAGGAGTATGACGTGACCAAATAATGGTAGGATAGCTTCTAAACGAGAATTTACAATACTTATTTGGTGTCTCATATATACCATGATAATTAAAATACCCAACATTTTATATATATTTTTGAATATTTGGAGAGTATGAAATTATTTTAAGTAATATATAATAGAATATGGTTAAAATATTTAACAAAAATATAAGTTTACTATGGATTATTTTATATGGTATATTTTAAACATAAGGGTGTTGGAAGGCTTTTCTTATTTGGTCTATAATGTTGAAATGGAGGATCAAACTTTTATAAGTGTATGGGATGAAATACATGGAGGAGAATTCATCTATTGGGGTTAAAAGAAATAATTTTTTATAATAGACTCCACAATAGATTCTGATTTTTTCATTTTTGGAGATAATAGAATATAATTATAATGGAATATATCTCTTTTATTAATTTTTTCATTTTATCCTACAACATTGTATCAAAATTCAATAAATTGTGTGATAAAAGTAATATTGTTTAGGGAATAGGGAAAAAATATAATTGAAAATAAATACATGTTAGTCATAAAAATATCTATAAGAGCTAGTCATTATAAAATATTATCCAAAATAAGGACTTTTTTAAATCAGGCTAAAATTTAACATATCCACTAAAAAAGACATTAGAGGTAGTTTTTTCATAAAACAACATTTGAGATGTGTTTAAATAGCATCTTAATAATTCTTAAATGATGATACCTAAACATTTCATGTGATAAATTTTCCTGTATATATATAATATTGTAAATTTTGTCCTTAGTGTGAAGGAAAATCTAATGGAATATTAAATCTTAGGAAACTGGTGTTTGGTGCCCATAAAAAAGTAGGGTGAGGTTAAAACACCCAATGAAAAAAACATATAAAATAATTTCCAATCTCATGAGCATATATTAGTCCACCGAGGATGCCCCAAATAGTTTATGACATTATAATTCAGTCATTTTAAAAAGGATAAGTGAAACATTGTTATATTTGTTTCTAGGATTAAATGAAAAATATAAAAATGTTAACATAATTTTTTTAAAGAATTCAACCAATAACTAGTGTTACATCCTCACGAAATTGTCCACTCGTTTCTCAATTTATATTTTATAATTCCATAAAATATAAATTTTTAAATCAAGAGATACCTTTTTAGAAAATTTTATTTTGATAGAGTTGAGGTTTGATTTCTAAAAGGTGTTTTATAATATTTTAAAATACTTGGAAAATTTTATATATTAATTATTTTAAAAAATAGATGGAAATTGTTTTTATTTTTTGGTTATTTTAATGAAGATATTTATTGGAATCCCACATTGTAAGGTAGGTTGTAGTGGGGTATCCTTGAATAAGTAAAACACATTCTTCATTATTTTAAATGATGATTGGAAGTGGAAAAATACTATGGTGATGGTATAATGCACTTTCCATGCACACATTAAAGATCATGTAATGTGGTTCCATGATTGTTCTCTTTATACATCACATTAAATATTGAGAAAATGTTCATGGAAATTCATTTATTATTATTGTGAATTAATTTTTCATGTGGAATTAGTACTATGTCTGAATAGGTTTTCTAAACTAGTTCACTAAATGATTATGGTCAGGATCATTCAACATATATATAATGATATAATATACACTTTTATATGATATAATGTGTGATTGATCCCCCTTATTTGGTCAATTTAAATGTTATGGATGATATTACCAAAAAAATAAATCAATTTTCAGAATAGTATTTTACCCATTTCAAGGGGGTATGATACCTTATCTAATGAGGTACATTAATGAAATTAAAATTGTGTCCTAATTGGATATAATTATACAAAAAAGTATATATCAATCACTATAAATTATATTAATAATTTATAATCCTCTCAATCCTACCACAAGTTTTAATGTATCATTATTTGTGTAGAAAAATAAGGACATTTAATTACTCTCTAGATTACAAATACTCACTAGGGAATACCTTACACGATGTATAATTTGATAGTATAATGACTATATTTTATCTTAAATTTGTATTTAAAAAAACCATAATATAGTTGATTTAGTTATCAAAAATATACTCTTCAGTAAGAATACTTAATATCCAACCTCAATGGGAACCTTTTACCATAATTCAAGCTATTCTAAAATCAATATACACTAATAGCCCCAATAGTCATAATATTAGATTCCTATAATCATTGATGTGTAAATTATTGATGATGTCTTGAAAATGAAGCAATTTGATGAAAATAATTTCAAGCGATTTAAAAAGAGGATTCATGGGGATATTATAACTCTCGAAGTGGTGTGTGTGATCTCAACTCAAAATTACCCACACCTAAGTTATGTCACTCCATGTTTTCCACGTGAGTATGAAATGATAGACCAGTGATCTCATATGTTGATGAAAGATACATGATCCATCAACCAATGATACCTTAAACACTTATGAAAACATTCAAATGAAAATGATTTGGACATTATTTAGAAAAAAAGTACAGAAAAAATTATGGGATGAGAAATAATTTTTAATATTGAAGTCCATATCATTAAAAATTATAGATAGTAGATATATCATTGAGAATATTTATAAAATTCATGGTATCATACACCAAATATAAAAGTATTAACATGGATGATTCTATCATTTCCAAATATATTATTGATAATCTATCAACATATTAAAATAATTTTTTATTTTATTTAAGTCATAAGAAGAAAAATATTCCCCCAAATTATTTCTTCAACTATTAATAAATTTAATTGGGATAAAAAACAACAGGATAGAAAGTGAACCTATGGATGATAACCCCATGATCATCATGGTTTAAAAAGTGGCTAAACTGTATCCTAAAAAGAGAAGAAGAAAGAAATAAATCCTATAAAAGTAAATGGAATATTCCTCTCTAGTATTTTATAAGAATAAAAATCACTTTCATAATAAAAAAGAATAAGGAACTTTTAAAACTCTCTGGATTTTAATGCCTCATCAATGGATACTATCCAGTAAATAAAATTACAGTATATCAAAACTCCATTATATCCTAATAATGAATTTTACAAAACCCATTACAGTAATGATTTAGTGGAGGAGAATATACTATTAAATAGAGTGACATCATAACATCCCTCAGTGACCTCCATGTAATAATAGTTGAGAATCATCTATTCCACTTCACAATAATATACCCAGCAATATTAAGAGTATATTCCTATCAATGGGGGTATGGAAATATTGAAATACAAGTTGATGGTGGTGAAATTAAATTACCAAAATTTCATTAATGGGAAAAGCTGATGGGCATGCCTCATATGGCTCAAAAATTTGTGTATGTGCTATCAACTCCAAGGACCCCACCCCATATTCATAGATGAAACACACCAAGATTACCGAATGAGGTAAAAATTGGAGAATTATATTTTAATGTTTGAAGGATTTATATTAAATTCTATAAAATATTATATAATAAATATTTAACAAGATTCCATGATGGGAAATAAAATATACAATGATTTTGAAATAAAAATATTGAGGATTCATCAGGAAAGAAATTCCATATAAATTCATTAATAAAAAATGGTAGATAAAATATATATCATATAGTATTTGTATTAAATTAATTTTTTCTTAAAACATATAAATTAATAATGAATGAAAATATATCATTAAATCATTTGAAATCTCTCATCGATGAAATCTACAAATATTTAAGGCTTTTTACATTATTATCAAAACAGGAAAGAAGATAATTCCAAAAAATAGTTTCTTAACTAACTCTAAATCTAGGATGAATATAAAATGAATGATGTTTAAAATGAACCTAATTATGAAAAATACATGATTCACATGGAGGAAGGAGTGGGTTTATCCAAGGCCTAAATGGGGAAATATAAAAAATGATCCTTTAAAAAGATAATTTTTATTCAATAATAATAAAGGGGGATGCTACTTTTTGGTAATGTGATGAAAAATAAAACTAGACTATTTTTTCAATAAATAAATTTTTAAATAAATCATCCAAGGATATCTTCATAGCCATGATTTTTAAATCTAATGTGATCAAGGATAGGGCTTCTTGGTGGATATATTATAGAGTTACATGACACATTGGGCCTTTTAAATATATATTTTTGATAGAAAAATGAATCAAATATGTGATGTTAATCTACATGGAAGACTCTGAATACATAATTGAACAAGGGAAGGGTATGGTTGATGTTGAGTTTTACTTAGGAAATATTATTACTCTAAATTATGTCATGTTTATTCATGAGTTTTTTATAAATTATATTCGTCGATCATGTTAAACATGCAAGGTATTAAGATTACATTTGAGGTAGATAACTTTATTGAAATGTATAAATAATCATTTTTGAATAATAAAATTATTTAATATCTATTTAAAATAATTAAGATCAATAGGATATATATTTAGTAAATCTATGTTTTCATCTTTATATAAGAAGGTCCAATATTTGGTATTTATATCTAATAATAGATTATCATAAGATTATATTATCTAGGAGATATATAAAATAAATTTAATTTAAATTCCAAATATATATAGATTTTATTTCTCTATGTAATTATTATAAATAAGTAATGATAGTATTGTTTCAAAATCCCTAATGTTTCCTAATTTAGAGTGGGGTCCAAATATTTTCAAGGCAGTTATGTCATATTCTAAAGTATCTCTTTATAAATAAATTATCATTTATTAAATATAATCTATAACCAGGAAAAATACTTGTATATTAATTAATCTTTCTAATGGTTAAAATGGATAGTTTTTAATTATCTATTTTAAAGAAACCGAAATTTAAATAGTGTAATTTAATAATGTAAATAAAAATCTGTCGTTAAAGGGTTTACTGAAATGGAATGAATCAATTATTTTTACATCTATGCTAAAATTTCCATGGGTCCATTTATAAGAATTATTTTTCTATAAAATCCATATATCTATTCTAAATTATATAAATTAATGTCAATATCAAAATTTTAAATAGTGAATTGGATGACGAAATATGCATTAAACAACATTGAATATTTATACTGACCTGTATGTAAAAGAATGTGTCAAAATTGGTGTAATCTCAATTTGTTTTAAAGAATGATACAATAAAATAGAATAAATAAATTATAATGTAATTTATTAAATGATTTTTTATTTAATAAATATGATAATGTTTTTATAGGAGTTTTCATAGTTACCATGGTTCAGTTATTTTTTTACATATCCGTGATAAGAAAATATGTGGAACTGATATGAATCAATTGAATGGGTATAATAAAGTTTTATTTTTAAACATTGATATGAAAGAATTCATTGAAAAAAAATTATTGAAATAAAACATAAGTTAATAAGAAATAATATTTCATTACATATCCAATTATATTTATAATTACATTAATAGTTTTGAAAAAAATTATTCTGAAATTCTTTATACCTGATACAATTCATAGAGAAGTATTCCAAAAAACATTATATAAATGTTTCTTAACTATAATATTTATGGCTTATTGTGTGGATCATGTTTTACACAAAAAAAACAAGGTATGGTATTTCATATGTTGTTAGAATATTGGTCATGTATACAAATAATCCAGTTTTCATAGAATGGGATGAAATTAAAAATATAAATCAAATATCTTAATGTTACTGTGGAATACATTAAATTTAATACAAGAATACCTTGTTTTTTTGAAGTATTTTGAAATGCATGATGGATTAATAATATAAATGATCTATCTTCTATGAGTAGTTTCGTTCTTATAAATAGATGTGGAGTGATCTCTTGGGGATAAATGAATCTAATCTATACGATATGACCCCAATGGATTTAAATTTTGTTTCCTCTTGAGTTACTAGAAATTTAATAACACGTCATTTTTTTAGATACTTCTCCATAATACAATGTTAGTATTTTATTTTGAATTCAAAACTAAACTAAAATGAAATATTCATTGCCCAAATGAAACTAGTAAATATTAATATAATGTTATGGTAATTAAATAATAGGGTAATAATATAATGAAACACTTTATAAAAACAATATAAATTGTAAAATAAAATAATATTCATTCTATTCCAGGAGATATATGGTTTTTAAAAATAGTTTTATGCATTAAGGTCAATAATATGAATGTTTAATTTTTTTCTTCGAGACATTAAAAAAATCATATGCTAAAATGGATAAATTGTTTTGTTTTTGTATCACCAAATTATGTATAAATGTCTATTTCCATTTTTAGGTGTAAAAATTAGATTATAAAGAATGGTTTTAATAATTGTAATAATGGTCCCAATGCCATTTTCAATGATTTATTTTATAAATATTGATTAATTTTTATATAATATATTAAATTACATTATTTAAAATAATGTGACGACCCAAACTATTATACATTTGAATTAAATGTCTTCTGGATATAAGGAACACATTAAATAATTTATTTTATTGTATCAATTGTATTTAAATTACCATTAAGTATTCATACCATTGATAATATAGCCTTTTAACAATGACCACATGACTATTATAAATATAGGGTTTTAAAAATTCATTTTGACATAGATAAAGGAATTGAATGCCTCAACTAGTAGGATCGTACCCATTGATGCCCATTAATTGGATAATCAAAGTTAAATACTATTTATGGGCTCTTACACATACCAATCCCAAGTCAATATCTAACAATATAATAATGAGTTAAACCGTTTACGGAAGAAGTTCATGCTCATCGAGCTCATGGATCGAACCATGGTCACCAAATGAACCCATAAAATCCCCACCATTGCACACCTTAATCTTAGGGATTATGCTCATATAATAAATGGATATGTAAGAAGACCTTATCATTAAGATTATGTGCATTATTTTTGTATAGAATAATGAATTTACTTCCATTTTATTATTGTTACATTGAAAATTAGTTTTAGAGAACAATTTGTATTTATGGTTAATATTCTAATTCAATTAATAAAACTATTTTAATGAAATAATGTATTTTTTTAATTTAATTATATTTTAATAAAAAATTATTATTAAATTTAATTTATCATATATATTTTTATGAAGTCAATTGTATTTTTTATTAGGGTATAAAACTGGTTTTATCAAAACCTGCCTATTGTCAATAAATGGGGGTTTTTATTTTAAAGGTGATCATTAAAATATTAAGACAATTATTTAGATAAAATGAATATTATTTTTGGTATCATGATGTCAAAATTATCTAATGGTGAAGTATTTATAATTTTTTGAGATAGCCAAATATATTGGAAAAATTTAATACTGTATAAATATATAATGTGTTTTATAACATCATAATTACCCAATAGATAATTAATAAAATATGATAAAGGTTATATTTATCCAAATAATATTTTTTCCTTTAATATGAAAAAATTTTAGGTTTATTTGATTCATTTTATAAATCCTTAGTGAATCCTCCAAGACATGTAAAATATTTTATTATATTAAAACCATTTCCTTGATGGTGTGACACACCTCCACATAAGTAAGGATAATATTTTAATATCTCCATCAATTATCCTTTTAAAATAATGTGCACCACTCCCCTTTTATAGATACCATGGGATGGTTTGTAGTTCAGAATATTTTAGTGTCTAGTGTCCGGAACCGAAAAAATAAAAAATTCTCCCACCTTTTTTATATAAACCTACCCAAGAACCCACTACTCTTAACTCTAAGGTCTTTGAAGATCAACAAACCTCTACTCAATACTCCCTATAGTTCTCCCATGTCTCCCCTAATCTCTTAAGAAGCCTCTCTCTATGCTTTTGGATCACACATCCATGTAAGGGATCCTCAACTTTCCCTCTCCCTTTCAATACAAGAACCTTATTGGAAATTAACCTTTCTAATTTAAATTGGATATATTTTCATACTATTATGATCAATACTCTGCTGTCCATTTGATTTTATATCAATGAGGGGTCATTTATCCTGCCCCATTTAGACCCTTATTTACGTGGTTACTATGAACAAATTTCGTCAGGGATTTCTCTCTTCTCATTTCCATTTCAATCACTTTATTAGTATTATGCATCTTAAATTCCATTTTATATGTTGTAAATTATGTTCCATAATCCACTGACTATAAATTTAGTGAATAAGTGATGAGAGACCTATTTCACTCTTATCTAACCATTTTTTGGATTTTATCATGGTGTTGTTTTACTGCCGAAATTGCACCATGATTTCCATGAAACAATCATCATGTAATGAATACCATTCTCATTCCTCTATTAGGGGTATTCACCATTATGAACTTATACATATTTATTTTGGACTTGAATGTTTGTATTTCTCATTCTCTGATTGTATAATAAATTGTCAAGTTGAATGAATCCATGTTATATAATCTATGTGACACACTTAAGCATTAGATTGAAATGATTATGAAGGGTGTGCCCTAATAGCACTCCAATTCATTGAGTAATTTTTAGAATCATGATACATAATGTTGGGATATGGATTTACCTATTTACATATTAGGAATTTTTTAGCCATGTTGGGAAAGGGTTTTACCTGATTCATTTATGTTAATGATGTAGTGTTTTAAGTTGATTCCATTTCCAAGTTAGGGTAATCATGCTATATCATTGCTTTATTTTCATGTTTCTGTTATGGTCCATTGATATGCCTATGGCCTAACATGTATTGTATTCTACATGTTATTACTTATTTACTATCCTACATGGCTTTATAGCTCACACTTTTCTTATGTATGTCCTCAAGTAATCACATGAAATGCTATGTATGAAAGAATGTTATGGTCATGTAAATGAAGATTTTCATAAAGATATGTATTTTATATTTTAAGTGGTTATGTATGGTTCCTATGCCCCGAAGACACTCTAAATATAGTTATTTTGTGTTTTATTAAGTGAATTATTATGTAATAAATAATGATTAAATATTAAATAATGTTCAGTGTTGTTATAGTTGGTATCAGAAACTATGTTTTTTTATTTTTGGAATTAGGATTAGAAAACTCTATTAGAAGCCTTATGGATAAGAATAAGTATAAGAAAAAAATCTCTAATTTTTTTTGAATGTATAACAATTATTTTATTAGTAAAAAACATCAATGTATAGATACGAACAAGTATAGGTTGCTCTAGAATAGATGTATCCAGGGGTAAAAACTGAAAACACCAGTTTGAGCTAGACTTGAAGGGGAATTGGTGCATGATAACAAGACTTTCTGCACTCTTTTTTTGACACTCCAGGGGGATATTTTTTTTATATTCCTATTATTAGTGTGAAAATTGATTAAGGGAACCAAAAGAATTACCCTATAAATATATGTTTGAATAAAGATCATGGATAACACAGATCAAAGCATAAAAATTCATAATTTTAGGAGACAAATGTAATTTATAAGTTATCCCTTTCTTTAATTGGGATCCTGATTTATGTGTTTAATAGTTTAAAATAATAGCCACAATATTTTCCTTTTATTCTATCCAATAGCTGGGAATAGGAGGAACTGGTAAATAACCAATACAAAGATCAATGTGATGACTACTATAATGAGATTCCCAATCTGATGGGAGCAGGAATCATAAACACTATAACAATACTATCTTAGTAAACTCAATTTTAGAATAGAGACCTAGATCAATATGAAAAACCAAACCCCCCAATAAAGAACAATTCACAATAAAGACCTTCATGAGAAAAAGGACTCCTATATTCAATGGGTGATCTATTCCCTCAATCCTCGAACAATAGATAAACTCCATTGAGATGACATTATTCATAAATCCATGTTCCAAAAAAGAGAAGGTTATTCTAGATGATTATCATATGGAGGGTGAAGATGATCAATTGTGTACATTAATCAAAAATACAAATCCTATTGAAAATATTGAGGTGATGGGATGAAATTATTTATGGAATATGTTTTTCGATAAATATTTTCCATGAACCCTCCATCATAAGATGGAATGATATTTCCAAACACTCATGATAAAGGATGATGAATCTATTGGGGTATTTGAGGAAAACATCACCAGAATTTCATGATATGCTACTATTTTTTCGTTACTCCTAAACGCAAGGTTGAACGCTTCATTGTTGGGCTAAAACCAAGCTTACAAAAAGACCTATTGATCCACACCATTGACAGGTATAATAAGATTATCCAATGTGCTCTCAAAGTTGAGATAAATATTAGAAAATAATAGGGGTATCATGGGGATATGAAGTTGAAATTGGACTTTAATTCTAGAAGTTAGATGGATAAATCCAATGGTGTTTAACAATTATAACACCCTTCTAGTCAAATGTGAAGAAAGAATCACCCAAGGAATTTATTAAAGGGGATGAGTAAATGAATTAGGTGCAGGAAGGAATGGAAACTAACTTTTAAATGATGGAGTGAAAACTCTGCTACTGTGACATAGGAAAGGAATGCTTCGTTCGATCCTCAACACATTTTTCATTACTACAACAACAAAGAACTAGGTAACTTTATGAACCAATGACCTAAGACAAGTGTTTGAAGAGGCAAAAAAACCTCCAATGAAGCATGGGGGAGATTTTTTCATCACTAACACCGAACTAAATCTTGACAATGAAATTGTGATAGGTGTACTGGTTATTCATTCAGGAATAGAAAACATTGTTTTTTATTCTAGTTCTACGAATTATTTAATAACCCCTATGTTTAGTTGAAAAATTCCAACATTACCCCAAATAATGGAAGAATATATGTTGGTGAAAAGGTTAAATGGTGAAATTATTACATCCCATGGATATAACTCCTCCCCTATCACAATTTTTGGATTGAGAATCCCAACAAACTCATCACACATCCCTTGGTGGAATTTATAACAATTCTGGGAATGGATTGGATTTCCCATTATAGAGCCAAAATAAATTTTAATGAGAGGTAAATCACACTCTATATGGTGAATGGATCCCCAATTCTATACAAGTGAAATGAGGAGGATAAATGTTTGTTATCATCATCATCTCAAACATTGATATTACTTCAGCACATATATCTTTCTCAGATTATTTTTTCTAATGAAGGAACAATCCTTGAATACATGCTTATGGTGATGTAATTTTCTGTTGTTTTCCCTAAGGAATTTCCTGGTCTCCTCTTATAAAACATGTTCAATTCTCGATTTCTATTATACCTGGTGTGTTACAAATATCCATGACTCTATATAAAATGGTTTTTGTGGGTCTTGAGTAGATAAAGAAACAACTATAGGAGAATCAAAAGAGAGGATTTACACACCTGATTTCTTGACCATGGGTTTCAGCAATCCTCTTCATCAAGAAGAAGGATGGGATAATTAAACATCACATTGACTATCACGAGATCCAAAAAATCACAATAAAGAATAAGTATAATTTACC
This sequence comes from Viscum album, assembly GCA_963277665.1. Lineage (NCBI taxonomy): Eukaryota > Viridiplantae > Streptophyta > Magnoliopsida > Santalales > Viscaceae > Viscum > Viscum album. The sequence goes on from OY728150.1 coordinate 916,861,742, forward strand.
AAAAATTATTTATTGTCAAATCAACTACTTGGAGCATAATAATTCTCTACGTTGGATTTACGATCAGGAAATTACCAAGTAAAGGTGATGAAGGATATCACCTAGACTAAATTTCATACAAGGTACGGGCACTAAGAATTCATTATAATGCCTTTTGTACTCACTAATGCTCTAGAAATCTTCATGGACTTGATGAATAGAGTCATCATAGAATATCCCGAAAAATATATGGTGTTACTCATAAAAGATATTCTAATATACTCAATAACCAATTATAAGAATGAGGTGAATTTGATCACTATTCTAGAGACTTTGTGAAAGGAGAACATCATTGAAAACAACACCATATGTGAGTTCTAGTTGAAGGATGTCCATTCTTGAGGAATATCCAGAAAAGAAATGGGATATCTATGGATTCTTCCAAAAAACAATTTAGGGATGCCTGAGGATGACCTCTTTGATGGTTATCCATAGAATCCTGGGGTTAGTTGGATATTTTCACTGATTTATGAAAACTTTCTCATTATTATTAAACCATCTTACCAAGAGATCTCAAAATGGAGTAAATTTTTCTTAGATTGATGAATGGGAAGAAATATTCATTGTGTTGATGAAGAGGTTGATCATTTCCAACATGATCACACTACCAAAAACTGGGTCTCATTTCATAATCACTATAATTGCTTAAAAGGAAGGAGTGAGCTATGTGTTGATACAGAATAATAGATTCATTTCTTATGCCTCACGGACATTGAAAATTAATAGGAAAAATTATCCCACGAATGATCTGGAGCTAGAAGCAGTGATCATTTGATTAATAATCTAGAGGAATTTTGTCTTTGGGGAGAATTGTGAAATATATACGGATGACAAAAGTTTCAAATATATATTCACATAAAAAGAGATGAAGATTTTTCAACAAAGTTGTTTAGATCTTGCTAAGGATTATAAATGCTCAATCAATTACCACCCTAGAAAAGTAAAAAAGGTGGAGGATGATCTATGTAGAAATGATGAATCAATTCTATCATTGATTTGAATTTAAAAGAATCCAATATTCTTAGATTTGATGACTATGTACCTGGGAATCAAAAATAAGGGAACATAATCAATTATTTCACAACTTATTTCTCAACATTTCTTTTGGAAATGTTAAATCATTCTCAAAAATATGATGTGGTAACTGAGAAGAAAGTGGAAACTATTAGAAAATGTAAGTCCTCATAGTTTAATGTTAATTAAGATGAAATTGTGATATTTGGGTCAAGAATATGTGTTCCATCAAATCCGGTGTTAAAGAAAGAACGTTTGGATGATGCACATAGTTTGGATTTCTCTATTCACCCAAGAAACATGAAGATATATCGAGATATCTGGGAAAACTATTGGTGGGATAACATGAATAAGGATATCAATAAATATACATCAAAGTTCTCTGCATATAGGTATGTGATGTATGATAAGAATAGTTCTAAGGGGATGACGAACCCATTACTTATATCAGCATAGAAATGGTGAAATATCACCATGTACATTGTCACTGGACTTCCAATGACATCAAAAGGAAACAATGCTATTTGAGTCATTGGGGATCATCTTAAAAAGACCACACACATCATTTCAATTCAATAGGATTTCTCATTGAATCAACTAGAATGAATATACATCAGATCAGTGGTAATAATTCAAGGAATATCACTATTTATTGTGTCTGATAGATATCTAATATTCACCAATATGTTATGATAGAGTCTACAATATGATTTGTACACTAACATGAACTTTATAATGACATATCACCATCAAACAGATAGGAATTTTGAGCATACTATCTGGATAATTAAGGACATGTTGATAGAATTCTCAATGGACATCAACAACGGTTGGGAGGAACATATAACTTTGGTGTAGAACTCTTAAAATAACTCATTCCCCTCAATAATCCAAATGCTTCCCTATGAATCCCATTATGGGAAGAGTTATAGAACACTGGCATGATGGGCTGATGTTGGGGAACAAAAACTTCAAGGCCTGGAAATGGTTGAAGAAGTGTATGAGAAGGTTAAGACCATCCAACAACACATCAAAGCTACCTAGAGTTGAAAAAAGAGCTATGATGACTATCATCGATGATACCTAGATTTTGATGTTGGAGACATGGTATTCCTCTGCATATCTCAATGGATGGGATTTATGATATTTGGAATAATGAAAAACCTAGTCCAATATGCATTGGCCCTTTTGTGATCCTTGATCACATTGGAGCAGTGACCTATCAACAATCATTCACACCAATCTTTTCACAAGTACATAATGTATTCCATGTATCACTATTAATGAATTACATAACATACCCATAACATGTACTCAATCTAGAGGTGGTACCAATGGATAATGACCTATCCTTTGAAGAGAATCTAGTAAAAATCATAGCTCATAAAGGAAAAGGTCTACAAAATAAGAAAATTTCCATCGTCAATGTATTGTGGATAAACCACAAGTTGGAAGAAGGGACATGGGAACTCTAATAAGTGATGCGGTAGAGTTACCCTCATCTATTTTTGTTTCAGAAAATTTAATTTCAAGGGAGAAATTTCCTAGCGGGGGAAGGTTGTAACAACCCAAACTGTTATGAATAATATTCCCTTTAATTTATTTAAATGTCTAATGGATATTGAAAACAAATGCAATTATTTTGTTTCACTATATCCAATTGGATCTAAATAACCTTTAAGTATCCTCACCATTGATAATATAGTAGTTGAACAATAATCACATGACTATAATACATATATGGTTTTAAAAAATCCTTTTGACCTAGAAAAAGGAATTGATGGACTCAAATAGTAAAATTGTACCCTATAAATCCCATCTATGAAATATTCTGAGGGATATATCATTTCTGGTCTTTTCACTAGACCATGCCCAATATGATATCTAAAAACTTAACCATAATAAAAACTGTTAACATGAGATTTTATGGCTCATTAAGAGCATAACAAAAACCATGATCACCAAACAACACCATAAAATCCCTACCATAGTAGACCATACTCTTAGAGTGTATGCTGGTTTAATAAAGGGATATGTTATAGTACCCTATAATTATGGTTATGTGTATTATTTTGGTATTGAATAATAAATTTACTTTGATTTTATTATTGTTCTTTTGTAAATTATTTTTAAAGAAAAAATAGTATTTTTAACAATATTCAAATTCAATTAAGAATTTTATTTTGATGAATTAAGGTATTATGAATTAAATAATGTTATAGAAAAATATTATTATTAAAAATAAATGATGATATAATTTATATGAAGTCAATTGTAATTTTTTTGAATGATTGAAAACTGTTTTTATCAAAACCTCTCAATTTCCAGTAAATATCAGTTTTTATTTTAAAAGGGAAAATTCTAATATTTATAAAATTATTTATATAAAATTAATATTATTTTTGGATTTAGGATATTTGAATTTTCCAATGGGTAATTCTTCATAATTTTCTGTGACATTCTAATTTTTGGGTGAAAATTAATTACTGAAAAAATATATTACCTGTTTTAGGAAATCATAATGACCCAATATTGATGTAATAAAATAATATAAAAAATTTATTTGAAAAATATAACTTTTTTCCTTTAAAATAATTTAATTTTAGTTTTATTTGATTTATTTTAAAAAGCCTTACTGAATCCTCCACGTCATATATGATATTTTAAAAATTTTAAAGTCATTTTCATGAAAGTACCTCTCACCTCCACAAAATAAAGGGAAACATTTTAATATCATAAACCCTTATCATTTAAATATAACTTGTACAACTCCCCTTTTCTAGAAACCATGGGATGGTTTGTGGTTCATAAAAGTTTAGTGTGTAGTGTCCAAAACCAAAATAATAATGAATCTCACCACATTTATTATATAAACCCTCATAAGAACCCATTCCTCTTCAATCATGATCATTAAAGTTTGACCACCCACTTTCCCCTACTTCCTAGAGTCCTCCCAAGGCACCTCTAATCTCCCAATAAGCGCATCCAAAGCCTTTTTGTTCACACATCCAGGTAAGTGATCCTCACCTTTCTCTCTTCCTTTCAATTCAAGAACCTTATTTGAAATTAGTCTTTTCAATTTCAATTGGTTATATTTTAATCATTTTATAATCAATTACACAATTTCCATTTGATATTATATCAATGAGAGATCATTTATCCTCCCTCGTTTAGAATCTTACCTACACCATTACTATACAAAACTTTCGTAAGGAATTTTCACTTCTCATTTCCATTTCATGAACTTTATTTGTAATATGCATCTTAAATTCCATTTCATATTTTTGGATATTATGTTCTATAATCCACTAACTATCCATTTCATGTATAAATGATGATAGAACCATTTCACTAGCATCATCCCATTTTATGGATTTTGACATGATGTTGTTATGCTTCTGAAATTGCACCATGATTTTCCATGCTAAAAATCATCATGTAATGAATACTATATTAATTCATCTATCAATGGAATCCCATGTTATACACATATACATATTTATTGGGGGAATTAAGTTTTTATTGAACATTCTTAGATAGTGAAATAAATATTGATGTTGAATGAATACATGTTATATGATCTATCTAGAAAAATTAAGCATGAGATTAAAATGATTATAAAGGTTGTGTCCTGATAGTGCTCCAACGCAATATGTAATATTTAGTATCATGATACTCCATGTTCAGATAGGGGGTTTTTATATTCCTTTATTGGACATTTTTCCACCATGTAATTATAGGGGTTTACCTTATTCCATTATGTTAATGATGTAGTTTTTTAGTTGTTTCCATATTTCTAGGTTATGATAATCATGTTATATCATGCCTTTATGTTCATTTTTTCCTATTCTCCATTGATATAGTAATTTCCTAACATGCTTTTTATACATTATGTTATGCCTTTTTTTAATCCCTTACTAGAATATATAGATCACCCTTTTCTTATGTATGTCCCCAAGTTATCCCATGAAATTATAAGTTTGAAGGAATGTTGTGGTCATGTTAAATAATTTTTCAATAATTTTTATTCCATGTTTTAAGTTGTTATGTAATGTTCATATACCCTCATGATACTAGACCCATCAATCTCTTGAGTTATATTAAGTAAAGTTATATATAAAAAATCATGTTTTAATATGAAATAAATACCTATGTTTCTATAAATAATTACTCAAATATATAATTTCAGTACATATATAATTATAATACAACACTTTTAATAGGTAAAAAATGATAAATAATACTAGGAACATATATTTTTTAAAACTCATTTTCTATAAAAACATTTTTTTTCTAAATATAAAATGTTTTAATTTAAATTTTAATGTTAACTTATTTGGAAATTGAGTTCAATTCTATATAGTTAAAATTTCGGTTTATGAAATCAAATGTTTTCAAAATGGGTTATGTTTAAATTTTTTTTGAACCACATGTTACATGGTAAAAACTAGTAACACTGGAAAAAAAGAAAAAGTAAACAAAATATGAATAACAAGATTAAAAAATGTTTAGAAAAATGTGTGAAATTGATTTTATTAGTTTTTATTGACCTTAGCTTACTCAAAAATTTATTATTTATCACATTTGGATCCAATGACCCCTGAATAGTATCTTTATATTTTTTTTAAAATAATGGGTGTTCACATAAGTGAATTTATTTACTTATAAAAGGGGATCAATTACACTATATGAAATATTAAAAAAGCAATTTAAATTTTCTTGAAAACCTATAATATTTTATTCTCATGAAAATACATCTCATTTATTTAAGAACAATATCACCATAAATTATCTTAATCCCTTCAGTTCCATGGCAACTTTAAAGAGGAATGTCTAGGTCCCAACCTGAGTACTAACTAATCCATATCTTTTGTTCTTCATATTTACCTTCAAAACTAACCCTAACCATATTAATATAATGACATTAGTATCATTAGTGTATGTAATTTTTATTAAATTAATGGATCATTACTTATTTTTTATTTCTCATCCACTTTTAAAATCAAAATAACTTTGATCATAAGTTTATGAAAACTACAAACTCCAGGACATGAAATCTTCTATATATCAGGACCACTTATTTGAATTAGTTATAAGATTTAATTTAAGAAATAATTATACCTAAATAGAATAATTATTATTATACAGATTAAAATTATAATTAACCTTCATTCACTCTCATTCATTGGGAAATGAAAATATTAACTATGTGTTGTGCGGACTTCCTCCTCCATGATGTATCATATCCCATTTTTTTCATTTATATTTTTTATTTATTGCACACACTTAAAATATTATTCAAAACATTAATAAAATAAAAATAATATCATCAATATTCTATGATAATGTAATTATACAAGAATTAACCACATTGATAAACATAATCATCCATTAATTATGGTTTTTATTTTTTAGTCAATCTTACCACCTACTTAATCATTGATACAAAACATTGTCATGGGTGAATGTGGGAAAAAAATATTATTATTATTATACAATAAGGAAATTATTATTATTTTAGGGTTCTATAAATTTAATATTAATTATTTTACATTGTATTAAAATATAATATTAGATCTCTATAATTATCTAAACAAGATGACACCAATTCCATTTTCATGAAACATAACTAAAATACTTTTGTAATAAGTTAAATTATTTTTAAATTAATAAACTTTATCCCTTATAGTGACTTATATGACTTAGGAATGATAAACTTGGTATCAATGAATTTGTACACAAATATATAGCATAAATAATTCACAAAACAATTAACGTTACTAACACAGGATAGTAAAAATAAGTGATAAATAAAAAATATATTATTCATAAATGATCATAAATGATATATATAATGGTTAATATATATAAATAATTGTATAAATATATTATTAAGTTATTTATGCTGTTTTTAACATTGTATACATTTTTTTCACTATGTAAGAATTACAATAATTATTTTTCTTATCATAAGTATTTTCCTTAGGTAATAATAAATACCCTTTGACATTAGTATTTCATGATTAATTAATTATATATTATGATAATGTTATACTATATTTTAAACTCTTATATTTATAACTCATGTTTTCCATATATATGATCTTCTATGATAAACCCCTTGTGTCATAAAATTTGAATTTCATTAATAATTACTTCAATCCTTTTTATAGTACTTTGTTTCTATACCCACGTTTTTAATTTCATCCATTATTACCCTTTAATATTTAGAAAAATGATGCCTTTTATATCATGGCATTTTTAATTATCAGAAAAATAATTCAATTGGATATTATATTATCTTTCCCAATGATGTTGATTTCATGAATTATCTTTTAAATAATAATAATAAAGCATTAAATTTAATAATATTATTGTTTTTCTTATATTTGATGATTATCGAAAAGGGTTGATTTTTATTTGGTTTCCTTTAATCGGATCTATTTTAAACATATTTTTCTATGAATTCCTCATTTCATCTTATAAAATATTAATTCTCACATAGATACATGTAACTACAGATTTTAAATCTATTATTATAAAAGGCTTGGGATGAACTATCTTTTAAAAATGTTATTTTAATATTCTCTATATCTCTAATTGAATTAAATATTATATTTCCCTTATACATTACTCTTTTTAAGTGATCTCTTTTTGATAACAAAGATTTATTATTAATTAATTTAATTTGTGATGTTATTTTGTACCATTTTCAAATGTTTTGAAACCAATTTTCATTACATATGTTCATTATTATATAAAAATTAATGAATTTTATTTGGATTTTTTATAAAACCCATTTCATTACCAGGGGTTCTTATTGTTATTATCAGTGAATGATTTTAAAATAGAAAATTAATGTATGTAATAATGTTAGGTGGGGTCTTATATCGCTCCCCAATATATTGGTTAAGAGTTTATATCACATGATACATGTATATACATGCACAATTTAGTTTCTACCGAGCATGGGTGAAATTGTTTGGCTCATGAAGTCAATTTCCCCAATAAAATTTTTTATTTTATAATTTTATAGAATTCCTTATTCCTATTATTTACATAATTTCTATTATAAATTCTTATATTAGTCCACATGAATATATTATGTCTAATTTAATTAAAATACCCCTGATTATTGGTTTTTCACTGCATTATAATTGATGCTTCGTGTAATGTTAATGGTTTCTACCATGACTCATTTATGATTTATATTTTTTTAGTATGAATTTATTATATAAGTTAAGGTATTATTATTTTTTTTCATACATTTCTTTCCCATTTTATGTTCTCTTATTGTATTAAATTTTTATCTCCCATGCTTTCCCTTACTAAGAATTTAAACTGGCCCATTTATTTTTTTTTCATTCCTCGAGTTATGTAAATGGGTTTCTCATTTGATATTTTTACATGAATTTTTAAAATTGAGTGGTTCTTGATAAATATTTATGAGTATTGAAACCACCACAAAGAATTTGTCTTTATAACTAGACTTCCAAGACACTAAACATTTTATTCCATGGTTTGTAAGATTATTTTTAATGTAAAATAATGAAATAATAAATTTTATTTTCATTGGTTATAATTTTATGTAATTAATTTGTGGGATAGTTATTTTGTGGATTATTTTAGAGAAAATTCATGAGAACCTTAAGGATAAGTCAATGTATAAGATAACATCATGATGTTTTTCAGATGTAAATATTGTATAGTTTTCCTAGAAATAAAATCCCTATTAGGATATTTGAAATCTGATAAGCTAGGAAACATATGAATCAAGGGGTAATTACTCAAAAAAATATTGGTTAGGATATTAACTCGTTAATTAGTTTTGTACATGAAGATTGAGCCTATGAATTTATACATATATGGCCCTACTAAGTGATATTTATTGGATAATTAAAAACTTATTTATGAATAATCTTCTTTTAATATGTTCAGGTTATAAAACATAATAGAAATTCATTATGGGTATCTTTGATTGAAACTGATATAATCATAATCATGGTTATGTGTATCGTTTATGAGTTATTTCGTCAAATTTCACACTTTTCCCTTACTACATTATTCAAAAAAATTCCCTATACATTATTTCATTTTATGTAATTAATGGTATATGAAATAACCGAGCTAAAAAGAGTATGGAGGACAATATAGATATTATCTTAATGAACTGACAAATGGGATAGAAACATTTATACAAAATACTGTTAAAGTTCTAACACACATATCGTAATACATGAATAATAATTTGAGCCATGTAGAGCTCCCAAACACAGAAAGGAAGAATTATCTTAATATAATTTCATTCATGAGACAATTTACACCATCCTTATTTGGCTCTTCTATTCCACTTATTTCTAGTTAATGGATCAATTTGATTTAAAATATAGTTTTCATTCTCCAATACTTTAAGCATGAGATTATTTTCTTGGATATCAATCATTTATAATAATAGTATGGATAGTGTTATAGACTCAATAAGAAAAAAAAATACATGAGGCAATATACTCTATAAAATACATGGATTTTATGGAATTATTCTTTATTATGAACTTTCCATAAAACATTTGTATGATGATAGATAAATGAAACAAATGAAGGATGAATCCATTAAAATTTATAAAGAAAAAATAATTATCCTAATGAGGTATGACTCTAGATATATCTTTATCACTAAAAAAATATAAACATTTTTTAGGGGAGTTAAATCAATTAATTAAATGGAATTAGCCAAAAGTTACTTTGGAAGCTATAGTGAGACTATTGATGTGTGCTAAATGTGGATATGGAAACAAGGGATTGTAATTTTTTAAATGACATGAAATTAAAGGTGTATTATCATGGTATCTAGGATGATAAAAAAACATGGAAAAATAAATCCTAGCTTCTTACATGTAAAAAATCTAGGACAAAGCATATGGGTGATATCATCAATAGAACTGGGATATTTTTTATGTATTGTAAACCTAGCCACCATTATCACAACTATTCATGGAATTAATGAAGAATAAATGAAACCATAGAGTAGAGGAATTCCCTGAAAAATTTTCCAACCCTAATTTATTTATTCATTCATAAATACATTTGTAATTATGAAAATTAATACCCTTACCCCATAGATATTAAAGATAACAAGCCTTTGCATCCTGTTAAACCAAGGGAAGAAGGAAGAGACTATTTTATCACTACTACTGAGAAGGATCATGGTAATGATGTGGTTAATGGTACACTCATTCACTACTATAGATCTATAAATTAATAATTTTATTCTAGTTTTTTATATTTTTAATACTTCACAAGTTTGTTAAGAATATTGATTCACCATGTCAATCCTTGGATAATGAACTATCTATGAAAACACTTGGTGGTATAATGCTTGAATCTAACATATATAACCCTTCTATAATCATTTTTTCAAAGTTATTCTCTAAAAATTAATTTCTTCTAACCATGGTTGAATATTAAATTACACTAATTATGGATTGGTTATTCCTCTATTAAACAAATTTCAATAATCATGATATAGAGGTATCCGTTCACTTCTCCATGATTCTTATGATCCAATATCTATAAAAGGATGACAATGACCTGCCTTTTTATGTAAGTTACAATATAAAGGTCATGTGTGAAGTCCTAAAACCATATTCTACAAAACAAGTTCCCCGAGACACATTTTACACATGGCCACAAGCATATCTCACCAAACAACAAAGGCTCTTGATTAGTGGCGAAGGCCTAGAGTGTGTATATGGGGATACTATGTCCTCATCACCATATTATAGCATAGAGGATAATTATAGGTATAGGTAAGTAGTGTAAGTGTAACACCCGAGACTTTTATGTTATCAAATGAATCTTTTTCTACACAACACTTGCTTGGCTTGCTTTACACGCAATCACGACCTTCCTCGATAGCTTGCGTCGTACGCAATACCGAGTTTCACTAAACAACATTATGCTATTAAAACTAGCCGTTATGAATAGTAATAACCACTTTTTGAAATTTTATAAATTTTATTTTTCAAAATGGACTTCATTTTTGGACTCAGAATATCGAAATTAGCCTAGGGTAAAATTTTGGTATTTTTCTGAAAACATTCAATTTTTGATGAATAGTGAAACCACTAAGTGGTAGGTTAAAAACTGAATTTTGCATAAAACATAATTTTACCGCTTCTGTGAATGGAATTTCGAAAATCCGACAGACACGGTTGATATCAGTAAGTAAAATGTGGTTCAATGAGATAAAAATAATTTTTTTGGTGAATAGTAACTTTTTACTTTTTTTACCGTGGATAATAGTAAATAGGGTAACTAAGGGTAAATATGATATTACTATTACCCTAACACATGTCCTAATTCTATTGGATAAGTGTAATTCGACCAAAAACAACCTTATGAATAAAATATGACCATTTAGGCCCACTTGGATTAGATTAGGACATTTATTATTAAGAAGGGTTAAAATAGTTAAAATCAATGTTTAATAAGTAAATAATTTTTAATATGGGGTTATACATAAGATAAATTCGACTATAAATATTCATTAGAAAGATAAAACGATTTCCTACATAATGGTATTTTATTTGTAATTTTTAGACATTAAATAATTTAATTTATTTATGACACAATGATGATGCAGTAATTATCTTATTAATGAAATATTGACATAATTGATGTTATAAACACCAAAATAAATGTAATTTGAGATTTTTTATGAATTAAACTAATTTTCTAGGTTACTATGATATATTAATGTTTATTTAAGCAACTTGGTTCGAACATATAATTCTGTTATGACTTTCACAAAAATCATATATCAAATAGTGTAAAAATTGACACAAAATAGTTTTTAAATCAAATATTATATTATTAATTGTTATTTTATTCCTAAAAATCTATGGTTCGGCCAAATGACTTAGATACGGATATATATATTAATAATAAACAATTTGGGGTTCGTTTGGCATGTTATAGTAAGTGTATTAACCATATAGTGAAAGGAAACAAAAAGACACGGTAAAAGTTAAATTATTTAACTTAGAGTTAAATCTAATTGATAAGGTTAAAATAATTCCCTAAACTTGTCTAAATCCTATTGTTTGATAGGATTTCTACCCATCCCCACTTTATCTTCGAAATAAGACCCTTTGGAACCATTATAAACCGATTTTGACTTTAATATAAAAAAATATTTTGAGATATTCCTAAGGTGCCCCTCTCCTCCCTTATAAAAGGGCACCTCCTCCCCCTACTCCTCACACAAAATTGAGAACTCAAGCTCGGCCAACCCCTGTCATTTTCTCCTATCCACTTACCTAGAATAATCCTAGAGGTCCTGGTCTTCTTAAAAGACCAATCTTAGTTCCCTAAGTGGAGGATTCAAAGAGGCGTTCCAAAGAAGAGGTAATATCCATTACCGATCTTTGCAATTTCTTTCTTCTTAAACTTCTTCTTCTTTAGTTGTTTCATGATAAAGTAATAACATCAGTATTACTTACATACTGATATGTTATTATAAATATGAAACAACCCTAATTCACCTTCTATCCATCCCACGGAAAAATGAAATCACCGCGCGTGCGTACGTACGGAATACCGTCTCCACGCCGTGGTGTAATCTATTTTCCACCATCACTTTACAAGGATGGGTATAATGGTGTAATGAGTAACTATTTATGATAATTATTAAGTAATATTGATACTGAAATAATATATATATACTACAATACAATTCCACGATCATAGGAATGATATCATCACTCGTGCGTACGTACGGAATACCGTCTCCACGATGTGATGCGACTCGTTCTACATGATCATCATTACATAGTAATTATATAAATGAATTGAATGAATTAATATGATATATTTTACACTAATACCATTCCGGATATAAGGTATCTATAACCTTAAAATAAGAATAAGAATTTATTCGACAAAACACGCATAAGAACAAAAGGCAATAAAGACCCGAGTAACAAGTAACAATGAAATATTACTAATAAGAAGCTAAGAATATGACCATATATGATATCATATCAATATGTATGATGCTGGAATAAGTCAATAACATTATTTAAACCATTATACAAGAGATTCAGACACGTACAAAGCAAATCGGACCTAAGGTAAGGGAAATATCACAATCTCACTTTTATATGAGATTGTTTTTACATTGGTAATTACTGGGGTGTATTTTATCATCCACATCCATGTTTCCTCAATATGTAATATTATTTCCATCCAACTAAAATTGTTTAAATCCAATTTTACCCTTCGGTGAGTTTTTAGTAAAAAATATGAATGGAATCTTTTTTCGTTTTTCATACGAGGTGCTTTTTAACTTTTCCGACAAAAGTACGAAGAATGTTTTTTTTAACTTATACGACATGAATGGATTTTTAAAACAAAATTTCAAGAATCTTCCTTTACAATATTTCAAGTTTATTTTTAATCAACTTCTTTTATTTTAAAGTCGTATGACATGTTATGAAAGGAAAAATGTTTTTGAAGTAGAAAGGATATTTTCCTCAATAATGGAGTTCAAGTATTTTATCAAAATTATTTTCCATCTAAGATAATAAAAGGGTTCTGTTTTTATCCCTATTATTACATTGGTTTGATTATGTTGTGATGGAAATATTTTTATGAATTCCTTTATCTTATATGAATTGTTTTATGATGTCATGTTGTTTAAGAATCCCATTTTTATTACAAGGGTTACACTATGATGTATGGTTTATGATTATGTGGCACACATAAGAAAGGATTCATTATAAGATGGGTGGGACCTATATATCCCTCCAATGCATTGGGTAATGATTTTATATCTCATGAGATAGACATGGCTGGAACGGAAGGTTATTTCGGTTCGGTGATACAGGACTGAAACGAGAAGTGAACTCGGTTTAGAAAGTGACTTTGTCCACTAAGATAGTCTTGGCAATGAGTCATGACTAACAAGAAATGATTTTCCATGATTATGTGTGCATGCCACAAAGTTTCAAGTTTCATTTTTATGATTATGGGGATCTCATTTTCATTTCTATGATTTATTCCACGTTATGATATTATGATCTCTTTTGCAGGTTATGATTTTCAAAAAGATATGATATGATTTTTATTTCCTTTATTTTCCCTTGCTGAGTATTTGAGCTCACCCTTTTATGTTTTATTTTCCCCAGGTCAGGAAGATGGATATTAAGTAGAATATGCTAAAAGGGACCCTAGATATGATGAAATAAATGGGAGACACTGTAGAAGATTTATGAACCAGTTGTTTATGTTTCCCAGTTTCTAAAGACACTATACCTATACGGTCCTTTGTTGTTTTGTCATATGTTGTAATAAGTGTGCTTCAATTTTGAAGTATTAACTATGTATGTAAATTATGGGTCGTTATAGTTGGTATCAGAGGAAAGGTATAGTCAACCTTTGGAAACTAGGATGTGAAAGCCTTAGTAAGAACCCTAAGGATAAGTCTAAGAATAGAACACAATCTTAGTGTTTTAGAAATGGCCTTGAATAACCTAGGATAAGACCTTAAGCATGAAAATTTTATTCTTGAATTATGTGGTTTTCCTATTATAATTAGTGTTGCTCACACTATTCTTCTTGGTTTTAGTCAATGGATGGAACCCGAAGGAACCGTGTTAATGCGGAATGCGATGGGCAATGCAATGATTGTCCCCCTGAGCAACCAAACGATATGGGAGCTGGAATGCAAAATCTTGTAGCCATGCTCACACAACTTTCTCAAGCTATGAATCATGAAGGACTTCCAAACGAGCAAAGGAAGGAGAAACATTCTGTTGAATCCTTCATGAGGCAGCGTCCACCTTCTTTCAGCGGGTCTACTGATCCATTAGTTTCTGAACAATGGATTAGTACTACTGAAAATATATTTTCAGTTCTTCAATGTTTTGAACATGATAAAGTCATCCTAGCTGTGTATCATTTGGAAGGAGATGTTGATCAATGGTGGAATATTATTAAGAATACGAGGCAAAGGGTTGAAATTGAGTCTATGGAATGGGACGAGTTCAAGAACTAATTTTTCAATAAGTACTTCCCTCGTATTCTCCGAACAAAGATGGAGAAAGAGTTCCTTGAACTGAAGCAAATGGATGATGAATCTGTTGGTACCTATGAAGCAAATTTTACAAGACTTGCAGGGTACGCTTCTGGTATTATTATCCAACCTGAGAGTAAGATCGATCGGTTCTTTAGTGGCTTAAAACCAAGTCTTCGAAGGGCATTAGCCATAAGGGACTTCAATAGCTACGAGGAAATCGTTCGATGTGCTCTCAAAGTCGAGATGGAGATTGGAGTAACCCATCAGTCACATGGGTTTGATAAGAAGAGGAAGATGGAATTCAAAGGAAAATCTAAAGAGCACACTAAAAAGAAGATGAACTTTCCCTTATGCTCAATGTGTGGAAAGAAACATGGAGGGAGTTGTCTTAAAGGGACAAGTAAATGTTTTAAATGTGGAAAGGAAGGTCATCGGGCATTTGAATGTCGTGATAATGGGAAGAAGATGTCTAATGATGCAAACAAAGGAAGGTATACACAGAATGAACCTACTACACTTTAATGTTTCAAGTGCAAGGAGATAGGGCATTATGCCAATCAATGCCCAAATCCAAGGTTTGATGATGAAGGTCGACGTCAACAAAATCTAAAGGCTAAAGACAAAGGAAAGTCACATGCAATTTCTATCAGCGATGTGGAGTATGATAACGAAGTGGTGAAAGGTACACTTACCATCCACTCTAAAGTAGCAAATGTTTTATTTGATTCTGGATCCACCGACTCTTTTATTTCTAAAGAATTTTCTAAGGGTATCACCGTATTACCTCAACAATTAGATGTTGAGTTAGCTGTGACAACACCTAATGGCACAACAGTCGCATCAAAAGTTTATAATTATTCTCCGATCGAAGATTGTGGGAAAGTGCTTCCTGCAAATCTTTTGATCCTTCCTTTAGTGGAATTTGATGTGATTCTTGGCATGTATTGGCTTTCTCTACATGGAGCTCATATCAATTGCCAAAGAAGGGAAGTCACATTTCATATTCCAGATCAATCTACGATCGTATATCAATGAAAGCATGAACATAACCTTCCAGTGGAAATTTCTTCCATCTTATGGGTATTGATTCCACTAAATGAAGGTTATTTATCTCAAATGGTTGGTGAGAAACTCACGATTAAGAATATTCCCATTGTACGGGAGTTTGATGATGTCTTTTCGGAGGAATTACAGGGTCTTCCACCAAATCGTGAAGTTGAGTTTTCAATAGAACTCGTACCGGGCGCTTTGCCAATTTCAAAGACACCTTATAGAATGGCCCCAATTGAGTTGCAGGAATTGAAGAAGCAACTCCAAGAGAATCTTGATAAGGGATTCATACGCCCTAGTGCGTCACCTTGGGGAGGACCTGTTCTATTTGTTAAGAAGAAAGATGGATCAATGAGACTCTGCATTGATTATCGAGAACTTAACAGGATCACTATCAAGAACAAATATCCTCTCCCACGCATTGATGACTTATTTGACCAAATACGCGGAGCTCAATACTTTTCCAAGATTGATCTTCGTTCTGGGTATCATCAATTAAGGGTCAAAAGGGAGGATATACCAAAGAGGGCTTTCCGTACAAGCTATGGACACTTTGAATTTATAGTAATGCCATTTGGTCTTACTAATTCCCCTGCTATCTTCATGGATCTAATGAATAGAGTCTTTAGATACTATCTTGATCAATTTGTGGTAGTCTTTATAGACGATATTCTTGTCTATTCAAAGATCAAGGAAGAGCATGAAGATCACTTGAGAATTATATTGAAGACCCTGAGAAAGGAGAAGCTTTATGCCAAATTTACCAAGTGTGAATTTTGGCTTCAAAAAGTTGCCTTTTTGGGTCACATAATCTTAAAAGAGGGGATATCTGTGGATCTAGCAAAAACAGAGGTTATCGAAAGATGGTCAAGACCAACAACAGTAACTGAGATCCGAAGTTTTCTTGGTTTGGCTGGATATTATCGACGTTTTGTAAAAGATTTTTCACGATTATATAATCCACTCACCAAGTTGACTCGGAAAGGAGTTAAGTTTGTCTGGACAGAGGAATGTGAAGAGAATTTCAAGGCGTTGAAAAGAAGGTTATCCAGTGCACCTGTGCTCACACTGCCTTGTAGTGGAGAAAGTTTGTGATCTACAGTGATGCATCCAAGAAGGGATTGGGGTGTGTTCTTATGCAAAATGATATGGTGATATCTTATGCCTCACGACAGTTGAAAATACATGAGAAAAATTACCCAACACATGATTTGGAGTTGCCTGCGGTAATCTTTGCATTAAAGATTTGGAGGCATTACCTTTATGGTGAAAAGTGTGATATCTATACTGATCATAAAAGTTTAAAGTATATTTTCACACAAAAGGAGCTGAATATGCGTCAAAGAAGATGGTTGGAGCTGATTAAGGATTATGACTGCTCAATCCATTACCACCCTGGGAAAGCAAACAAGGTGGCAGATGCATTAAGTCGACAAGACCATGCTAGTTTATCCATGATGAGGATCACAAAAGATCCAATATTTATGGATTTACAAAGGATGGATCTTGGAATTATAATGGAAGGGGAAAAATCTTATCTTTCTTAAATGAATGTTCAACCATCTATACATGCGAAGATTAAAGAGGCACAGAAAGAAGATGTCGAGTTACAAAAGAAGGTGTGAAATGTTCTTGAATTCAACCTTGATTGTGATGGGATAATAAAGTTCAGGAATCGGGTTTGTGTTCCTCCCATCCCCGAATTAAAGAAGGGGCTGCTGGATGAGGCTCATAGTTCTTCAGTCTCTATTCATCCTGGAAGCATGAAGATGTATAGGGACCTGAACGAGTACTTCTGGTGGGATGGCATGAAAAGAGATGTTGCTGAATATGTCTCTCGATGCTTGGTTTGTCAACAAGTTAAAGATGAGAGACATAAGTCTAAGGGGATGTTACAACCATTACCCATACCCGAATGGAAATGGGAAAACATCACTATGGACTTTGTCACAGAAGCAATAATGCTATTTGGGTCATAGTTGATCATCTTACAAAGTCTGCACACTTCATTTCTATTAGAGAGGATTTCTCTCTAGATCAGCTTTCCAGGATATATGTAAAGGAAGTGGTAAGATTGCATGGAGTACCACTTTCTATTGTATCTGATCGGGATCCTAGATTTACCTCGAAGTTCTGGCGAAGTCTTCAGCATACTCTGGATACAGAGTTGAGTTTCAGCACTGCTTATCATCCCGAGACAGACGGTCAGTCTGAGAGAACAATTCAAACCCTAGAAGATATGTTGAGAGCTTGTTCTATGGATTTCAAGGGAGGTTGGGATCAACACCTACCTTTGGTGGAATTTTCTTATAATAATAGCTTTCACTCCATTATTCAGATGGCTCCTTATGAAGCTCTCTATGGTAAGAAATGCAGGACTCCAACTTGCTGGGATGAAGTTGGGGAAAGAAAGCTATTAGGACCTGATCTCGTTGATGAAATGGCAGAAAAGGTTAGATCTATTCAACAACACATAAGAGCAGCTCAGAGTCGACAGAAAATTTATGCCGACAACCGAAGAAAACACCTAGAGTTTGAAGTGGGCGATAAAGTGTTCTTACGAATATCTCCCTGGAAGAGGGTTATGAGATTTGGAAAGAAGGGGAAGTTGAGCCCTAGATATATCGGTCCTTTCGAATTACTGGATCGTGTTGGGAAGGTAGCTTAACGAATGGCGCTTCCACCGAATCTCTCTCAAGTTCACGATGTGTTCCATGTATCTCTCCTGAGAAAGTACATACCAGATCCTTCACATGTACTCAGCTCAGAAGTTGTACCGCTGGAGCAAGATATTTCTTATGAAGAACAGCCGATAGAGATTCTGGATCAAAGCGAAAAAGTCCTACGAAACAAGACCACTCAATTGGTGAACGTTTTATGGAGGAACCACCAACTTGAAGAAGCTACATGGGAGCCTGAGGATATGATGAGGGAGAAGTATCCTAATCTATTTGTTACAAAGTGACGAATTTCGAGGGAGAAATTCTTTTTAAGGGGGGTAGAACGTAACACCCGAGACTTTTATGTTATCAAAGGAATCTTTTTCTATACAACACTTGCTTGGCTTGCTTTATACGCAATCGCGACCTTCCTCGATAGCTTGCGTCGTACGCAATACCGAGTTTCACTAAACAACAATATGCTATTAAAACTAGTCGTTATGAATAGTAATAACCATATTTGGAAATTTTATAAATTTTATTTTTCAAAATGGACTTCATTTTTGGACTCAGAATATCGAAATTAGCCTAGGGTGAAATTTTGGTATTTTTCTGAAAACTTTCAATTTTTGATGAATAGAGAAACCACTAAGTGGTAGGTTAAAAACTGAATTTTTCATAAAACATAATTTTACCGCTTCTGTGAATGGAATTTCGAAAATCCAACAGACACGGTTGATATCAGTAAGTAAAATGTGGTTCAATGATATAAAAATAATTTTTTGGTGAATAGTAACTTTCTACTTTTTTTACTGCGGTTAATAGTAAATAGGGTAACTAAGGGTAAATATGATATTACTATTACCCTAACACATGTCCTAATTCTATTGGATAAGTGTAATTCGACCAAAAACATTCTTATGAATAAAATATGACCATTTAGGCCCACTTGGATTAGATTAGGACATTTATTATTAAGAAGGGTTAAAATAGTTAAAATCAAAGTTTAATAAGTAAATAATTTTTAATATGGGGTTATACATAAGATAAATTCAACTATAAATATTAATTAGAAAGCTAAAAAAATTTCCTACATAATGGTATTTTATTTATAATTTTTAGACATTAAATAATTTAATTTATTTATGACACAATGATGATGCAGTAATTATCTTATTAATGAAATGTTGACATAATTGATGTTATAAACACCAAAATAAATGTAATTTGAGACTTTTTATGAATTACACTAATTTTCTAGGTTACTATGATATATTAATGTTGATTTAATTAACTTGGTTCGAACATATAATTCTGTTATGACTTTCACAAAAATCATATATCAAATAGTGTCAAAATTGACACAAAATAGTTTTGAAATCAAATATTATATTATTAATTGTTATTTTATTCCTAAAAATCTAAGGTTCGGAAAAATGACTTAGATAAGGATATATATTAATAATAAACAATTTGGGGTTCGTTTGGCATGTTATAGTAAGTGTATTAACCATATAGTGAAAGAAAACAAAAAGACACGGTAGAAGTTAAATTATTTAACTTAGAGTTAAATCTAATTGATAAGGTTAAAATAATTCCCTAAACTTGTATAAATCCTATTGGTTGATATTATTTCGACCAATCCCCACTTTATCTTCGAAATAAGACCCTTTGGAACCATTATAAACCGATTTTGACTTTAATATAAAATAATATTTTGAGATATTCCTAAGGTGCCCCTCTCCTCCCTTATAAAAGGGCACCTCCTCCCCCTCCTCCTCACACCAAATTGAGCACTCAAGCTCGGCCAACCCCTACCATTTTATCCTCTACACTTCCCTAGAATAATCCTATAGGTCCTGGTCTTCTTCAAAGACCAATCTTAGTTCCCTAAGTGGAGGATTCAAAGAGGCGTTCCAAAGAAGAGGTAATATCCATTACCGGTCTTTTCAATTTCTTTCTTCTTCAACTTCTTCTTCTTTAGTTGTTTCATGATAAAGTAATAACATAAGTATTACTTACATACTGATATGATATTATAAATATGAAACAACCCTAATTCACCTTCTATCCATCCCACGGAAAAATCAAATCACCGCGCGTGCGTACGTACGGAATACCGTCTCCACGCTGTGGTGTAATCTATTTTCCACCATCACTTTACAAGGATGGGTATAATGGTGTAATGAGTAACTATTTATGATTATTATTAAGTAATATTGATACTTAAATAATATATATATATTCCAATACAATTCCACGATCATAGGAATGATATCATCACTCGTGCGTACGTACGGAATACCGTCTCCACGATGTGATGCGACTCGTTCTACATGATCATCATTACATAGTAATTATATAAATGAATTGAATGAATAAATATGATATATGTTACACTAATACCATTCTGGATATAAGGTATCTATAACCTTAAATGAAGAATAAGAATTTATTTGACAAAACAGGCATAAGAACAAAAGGCAATAAAGACCCGAGTAACAAGTAACAATGAAATATTACTAATAAGAATCTATGAGTATGACCATATATGATATCATATCAATATGTATGTTTCTGGAATAAGTCAATAACATTATTTAAACCAATATACAGGAGCTTCCGACACGTACAAAGCAAATCGGACCTAAGGTAAGGGAAATATCACAATCTCACTTTTATCTGAGATTGTTTTTACTTTGATAATTACTGGGGTGTATTTTATCATCCACATCCATGTTTCCTCAATATGTAATATTATTTCCATCCAACTACAATTGTTTAAATCCAATTTTACCCTTCGGTGAGTTTTTAGTAAAAAATATGAAAGGAATCTTTTGACGTTTTTCATACGAGGTGCTTTTTGACTTTTCCGACAAAAGTACGAAGAATGTTTTTTTAACTTATACGGCATGAATGGATTTTTAAAACAAAATTTCCAAGAATCTTCCTTTACAAGTATTCAAGATTATTTTTAATCAAATTCTTTTATTTTAAAGTCGTATGACATGTTATGAAAGTAAAAATGTTTTTGAAGTAGAAAGGATATTTTCCTCAAGAATGGAGTTCAAGTATTTTATCAAAATTATTTTCCATCTAAGATAATAAAAGGGTTCTGTTTTTATCCCTATTATTACATTGGTTTGATTATGTTGTGATGGAAATATTTTTATGAATTCCTTTATCTTATATGAATTGTTTTATGATGTCATGTTGTTTAAGAATCACATTTTTATTACATGGGTTACGCTATGATGTATGGTTTATGATTATGTGGCACACATAAGAAAGGATTCATTATAAGATGGGTGGGACCTATATCTCCCTCCAATGCATTGGGTAAAGATTTTATATCTCATGAGATAGACATGGCTGGAACGGAAGGTTATTTCGGTTCAGTGATACAGTACTGAAACGAGGAGTAAAGTCGGTTCAGAAAGGGACTTTGTCCACTAAGATAGTCTTGGCAATGAGTCCTGACTAACAAGAAATTATATTCCTTGATTATGTGTGCATGCCACAAAGTTTCAAGTTTCATTTTTATGATTATGGGGATCTCATTTTCACTTCTATGATTTATTCCATATTAAGATATTATGATCTCTTTTGTAGGTTATAATTTTCAAAAAGATATGATATGATTTTTATTTCCTTTATTTGCCCTTGCTGAGCATTTGAGCTCACCCTTTTATGTTTTCTTTTCCCCAGGTCAGGAAGATGGATATTAAGTAGAATATTCTAAAAGGGACCCTAGATATGATGAAATCAATGGGAGACACTGTAGAAGATTTATGAACCAGTTTTTTATGTTTCACAGTTTCTAAAGACACTATACCTATACGGTCCTTTGTGGTTTTGTCATATGTTGTAATAAGTGTGCTTCAATTTTGATGTATTAACAATGTATGTAAAGTATGGGTCGTTATAGTACGAAATATAAAAAATATATATGGAACAAAATAAAGATATAAGGATAAAAATATCTAAAATAACTCAAATAGAATATAGAAACTGTTGATAATAAATGCATTGTCACTTGAAATATTGAAAACATGGATACAAAGTATCAAGAATACATGAAAACCCAGATGTAGAAAAGAGAAATGCATAAGCAATCCAAATAATCATGAGATCTAGCTCAGTCATTTTTTACCATCTCCATACTAACACCGCATGAAATAAAGTGTCTAAAGAAGTATGCTTCACTTTTTCAACACCGACCAACATGTAATCCTCCTTGGGTACCAAAAAAAACCTAATGAGGGTATGAGATAAATCTAAGTGGGACCCCACCAATTTTTTCTATAACATATGGCATGTGTAATATATATTTAAAAGTTCACAATCATGAATATATAAATCAAATCAGTATAATCTAACTAAATACTAACACTAAATAAATTTGGGATATATCCATGGATTTATAGCCAATGTTTATAAAAATATTGGCTATATCTAATCTAAATCCATGATATTAACGATGGTGGTGAATGTACCCCCCCTAGAGAGCTTACTCCCCCACATCCCCTCCCTCCCTCATGGTTCTTCCCTCCCTCACGATCCCTCATCCTCCCCCTCCTCCCACTCCTCCGACATGGCCTCCCCACATCCTAGACAATATGGTTTCAGTTCACCCATACCACCTCCCTGCCAACACATCTCCCTAACTCTCTATCTACATGGATTCAATGAACCCCCACTTCACTGCTACCCTCCTCCTCCACCATGGATCGTCGCTTCTCAATGCTCCTCTAATGCGGCTACACCGCCTTCTGCTGTCCTCCCCTAATGTGGACGCCCCTCCCCCACCCCCAAGATCCTTCTCATATAACGTGCCCACCCAAAATTTATCAGATTTCTACCATAGGGTTTCTATTATTTTGGATTGTCGGCCTCTATGATTTTTACTAGTAAGATTATTTTTATTTCTGATCTTCATAATTGTCAGATTTGTCTTGGATAGGGATTAGATGTTTTCTCTTATTACATAGGCTATTATTTCTTTTATTCTTTTCTAATATTTATTGGGATTGTCTAACTATATTTATCTTTAGAGAATTGGTTTGATTCTTCCAATTATTTGACACCATTCGATATTCCAAATCCAGATCCATTCCATCCATATTTTAGATTTAGTTTCTTTATTAGCTGAAATGGTAACTAAAGAATGCGTTTTTTGTGAGAACATTCACCACTTGGTTTTCACCACCCATGTAATACTAGAAATTTTATATGAAAATTTAGAAACAATAAATCAAAATTGGATATTTTTACCTCCATTTATGCTTTATATAGATCTAGATGAAACCAGTTTGACATATCCCTTTCTTAATCCCCAATTCCACAATCAAATTTTATTTATATTTATTGGTACTTAATAGATATTCCCTGAATAATTTTTCCATGTTATGCTTGATGAAATAATTATCCTTTTTATCAGTATTGAAATATATTCATTACATTTCACTTACTATGACTTCTTATTCAATTCATAGGTAGGTTGTGGAGGGTACACTATCATTAGTGTTGGATCAATTTTTTTCTTCAATGAATTTTTTCAATATTGAAAACTAGTAATTCACTATAGAATATTGTTCTATATCATAAATTATTCTTCAAATTTCATTTTTGTCATTCAATATGGGTTTTTGTGACTAGGACATAAAATATAACTGGGAACTCTCCTTATAATTTCTTTTTTCAAATCCATATTGTCCCAAAATTTTATTTTTGTGAAAAATTGATTTTTAATTCAATATTTAAGAATCCTTCTAGTTATGAGAATGAAGAATCTTAACCTAATACCCCCATTCATTTAACTACTTTAGTCAATTTAAAAATGATCATTAACAACACAAATATAAAATCTCTAATGAAAGCCATACCTTTTGAAGTGTTTTTTGGTTAAGATCTACTCATAGTAAATGTTTGTTTAATTTTGAACTCTCTAACTTAATTATACACACTTATATAGGGTTAACTACTTCCAAAAAAATATCACTTCATCCAAATTTTCTTTTTAATTCCCCTTACATTAGTTATACTAGATATATACTATAATTTTAAAGATACCCTATTATTGTTTTTCATAGTACATCTTATAGTTTTCAAATGATTTTATTCAATTTTGGAAACCTTCTTATGATATGAAGATCATCCTCTACATTCTTAATCTATATACCTTTATCCTCTATTTTTGCTTATAAATTCTAACTTTGAGAATTACATTCACATTATGTTCTCTTAATTTGATCTGCATGTTGTTCCTTAGAGACAATAATATATCTCTTCTTTTCTCCCTATTTACATGCTCTAATTCTAGAAAAATTGTCTTGATAATATCACTTTTTCCCTAAATTTTTATTCCCATATTTTAAATGGTTTACCTAAATTTTTCCATGAGGTAAAAAATTATTTATTATTAATCTTTAAAAACATTCAATGCATTTTCCAAAACATTAATTTTTCTCTTGTGGGTTATACCAACAATTTCTATATTTACCACTAGATTTGGTTGCATCATCTTTAACATAGTGAATTAATATAGAATCTAAATTTTAGTTTTTTAAAGCATCTTATATATGTTTAGAAACAAATATGCAAAATAAATCATTTTGTTAACTAGATATGAGTATCCTATTTTTTAGTGGTCCTCTTCTTGATTTTATTTATTTTAATTTTATACAAAAGAATTTTTTCATTAATTGAATGATCATCATTATAAAAACCCATCTTACCTTATTCAAGATAGATTTTTGACCATACAATTCTTTTAACTACATTTACATTTCTTGGGAATGAATGTAGTGATCTAAAATTTCAAAAACATATTATTATAAAAAAATTATTTCCTTCTTATAATGATAATAAATTTGAATATATCATTGATCAAAATAATAAAAACACCAATACTACCTTTAAAATAAATTCCAAACCAATAAAACATGAAAAAGAATTACAACATATTCATAAAAATATTACAATAATTGCTTTTTATAAACTAAAAAATGATTCCCATTTAATATTGGATCCTTCCTTAGAAAATTTATATATATTATTCAGATATTATCAAGATATATATGTTTGGTTGAATAAAAATAAATCTTTTAGGCTTTGATACCTCATGTTGGTACTGGATACCACCTGAGTGGGGGGTCAGGGTGTAAATTTTTTTTATCTTTTATATTTTCTTTGCTTATTTTCTTCTCTTTGGATTTTAATCTCATGTTAGTATGAAAAATAAATCAACCTATTATTTCTCAATAATTAAACCATACCACATGCCAAAAACATATTAAAAATGTAATGAACACATGGAAATCAATATTTTACAAAATCCACCTTAATGGGATAATCCATGGGGAACACAATAAAGATGTATTAGTCTTACATGGATGTAATACTCTTAATATGGTCATTACAAGGGCTTTGGGAAGCAAATAATTTCTATACCAGGCATAATTCTTCATTAACACTAAAACTCTTATCTTCTATTTATGTGTCATTGAATTAAATAATGTCTAAATTTTGAATCTTCATTGTTAATATTATGTCTTACTTTATTATTCTTACATATGATCTCAGTTAAATATTGTAATATTTATTTAACTAAATTTTACTATTGTGTGTGCTTTGAGTTAATCTTATGTATCTTGGTGTTAACATGGAGTTACTGTTATATTTTAAATCATTGAATGATTAGTTCATAAATTTTTTTGAATATATAATTACTTAATTTTACATTAAAATATATCATAGATTCAGTGTTACACCCCTTATTTCTATTGAGTTATATTATGTTTATAGGTATAAGAAAGTGGTATGTGGAATCTGATTTTGATATGTTTGATTCCTAATTTGTATGATAGATTCTTTCTCTCCTCCTAAAATTATATTCATCGGATCTAATGATGTGTAGTGAGATATTCAAATATAGTTACAATTTTTTTCATGTTCATACATTTACTGTCATAACCTTTTACTGTGTTACGATCCCTACTAGGGGATCTCCATTAGTGATGATGAGTAGATAATGCTAGGTGTTTCATGTCTAGAAACCTCAAGGATTCGGTTAAAATATGGATCCACCCATGTATGTCAATGATTTAATCACATGACATTCATGAGATTCCCTTTATTATCTATTTTTTATAGATATTGGTATTCCACTTCATTTTTTTCATTTTTCATTTCATCTTGAATATTATTGATTATTTATATTATATTCTTCTTCCTCACCCTTATTTTAGGAATATTCTTTTTTTATATTCTTCTTCCATTTACCATTTCTTACCTTAGTCTACTATGTTAATAGAACATGGTTAATTGTACTATTAAAATTATATACCTTATTATTTTTATTTATTTATATATTTTATGTTTCTTTTAAATATTTTTTAGTTATTTCTTACTTATTTTTTCATAATTAAAATTAAAAGTTTAATTTAAGATTACTTTTAAATGTATTGTTTAAATAATTATTTAGTATTACTATAGAATTGATTATGTTTTTAGAAAGGTTTTATGAAAGTATGTATGTGTGTTTTCCCTTAAATGATAAGACCATATTATCAAATACTGTATTTTAAAATAGAAATTATTGTTATTTTTTATTATTAAAATACTTGGAGTCATTAATAAAATCACACTGGCTTGTTATTTTGGAAACCCTTCTTACACAACTCAGTTTCTATAGAATGATGTAGTTTTGAATGTTATGGTACTATTTTCTAGAGAACATCCCAAAGGAATCCCTTTATTAGGATCACTGATGGATGATGAATGTTTTTATGTTGGATGGTGACCTAGAGGACACATGGGGATCAAGATAGTTTTTTTCATTATTTCATACCGCAACTGTTTAATCCATATTGAACATCCACGTATTTTGGGTCTAGTGGAAGTTATATTTCTTTATAGAGCACTATTTATTTATTTATAGATTCACCTTGACAATTTTTCTATTTATTATAAACAATTTATTTCAATTTAAATAAATATAAAATTTATCGACACACTATACCACAATTTTTGGAACAATTACACTCCATGACTTTTTGATATTTATTGGGTTTAAGTTGGGACCATGGTGTATACATTGATTCCTTATCATTAGTTTCTATGTTATGGTTATTGAGAATTTCCTTCAGTCCATGCCATGGGCCGACTCATGTTCTTGGATGAGGGGTGAATTGGCTTGGTTTGTAGATAAATGGTAATATAAAACCCTATTCTATTTGGGAAGTAATGAATTTTTGAAGATTATATTATAGAAATTCAAGAGGTATGTTTGAGAAATGTCTAGATAACAATTATCCATTTAGAAAGTTGATTTTCCGTGGGGTGTTCGGTTTTGAGTCATGGTGTCTATGTTTTCTTATATATTTTCAGGAATATGATGAACTATATTCATGGAATTTTTTTATTTAATATATATGGATAATTTATAGGATATTTATATTTTAGGGTGAAAATATGAGTTAAATTAAAGTTTCAACAATGGTTTTCATGATCTAGTAAGCCATGTGGAGTTGTATTCATTGTTCTAAACATATCTCAGTAGGGGTTGTGAAATTGGTGCAAAATCCACCAAATTGTGTTGTTAAACCATGTAAAACCACTCAACCTTCTGAAATTATTATTTTTTACTACATTTTATTTTTCTTTGATTTGGTTCTTGTGAATTGTGAATATTGATGAATTAATGGAGTATTTCATGAGGTGTGGGTGTGGGGGGATAGTGGGGCTAGTGTAGGGGGATAGGGGTTGGTGAAAGGGGGATGCGAGGAAAGAGGGGTTAGGGGATGGTTTAGGGGGGGTATAAGGGGACTTTTTGAGGATTGGTGTAGGGGGTTGGGGGAAGCTGGGGGGCTAGTGCTAGTGGGGGTGATCAAGTAGGGGATGGTTATTGGTGTAGGGGGTGGGGTGACTAGTGCAGGGGGGCTTAGGGGGCTTGGGGGTAGTTGTGGGGCTGGTGTAGGGGGCTGGTGGGATGGGAGTCTAGTGTATGGTGGAGGAGAAGGTTGTTGCAGGGTGGGGGGAGTTACTAGGCTAGGAGGACGGTTTTATGGAGGTCAAGCTGATTGAAGGTGCTGGTCATATAATCTATGATTTTTTATTTTGATCTTAATTTTATCCGATCATATTCTATTCTTATTACTTTCAATTATTATGGTGTTCATTTATTACATTATTCATTTTTTCTATTTTTTATTTCCCAATAAATGTTTTCTATTTTTGTGATACTCTTTTTTATCCCCAAAGGTCCTCCTAGCTAGATGATCGAGATATTACTTATTTTCATGTCAACTATATCATTGGTAATTTCAAGATCATGTTATATTGGACCTTCCATGAATCCTTCTAATGCATTTGGATTGGAATATGTGAAGCAACGACATGACACATGGGAGAGGTTGTATGTGCACTGGATATTTCCAATCGTAGGAGTAATACTCGTATGTTGGCTCTTTTGTCTGATCTTTCCGTCGCCCACACCGAAATATAAAATAGTCTAACTTCTACCTGCTATGGCATAGACTGGAACTTTACTTCCCTTTTCCTATAATGATGTGTTATAAAAAAGTTAGTACCAAAACATAAAGTCGATGGATTATTTTTTCTATAATGTATAATATATATGGTAAGGAGAATAATTTCTTGTTTGACTTGGGTTATATTTTCAACCATATTACATTATATTTATTTCCAATACCTGGCATTTTTGGGGATGAAATCCACATCCTTTTCAGTAAAGATATATGATAGGTCTATGGATCAATGCATTCAATGGGTTGATGGCCTTTTATCCACTACAGAGAAGCATATCTTACCCAATAATTTTTTAGTTCATAATATGGAGTGACAATATAAGGTAACTATCATTTGGAACTAGACATTCCTATGGATTGGTGAGAATTAAATTGATGTTTAAAAGGGAAAATATACCTTTCATACTGGGGATAACGAAAAATAATTTGATGTGTTTATGAAATCATCACTAGAGGTAATCTGTAAGTTGATTAATGTTGTGGATGAGGTCCTTATGTCTAATATTTGAAAGTATACCCATGACCCATTTAGATAAATAATTCATATAATAGTGAATGAACACTTCTACGTTAGCATTGTAGAATCTAAATCAATTAATTAACATTAATGGTTCTGGAGGCTTGAAAGAAGAATTATGGAACCCATTACCTTGGAACATAAAGTGGTTTATCATGGAAAATGTTTTTTGTTGAAAATGAATATTGAGATTTTCTTAAGGCCTCATAACACATTTCTTATGAGAAAACCCACAGCCTTAAATTTAGTTTGTATTCATATATTTCTAGAAATCATCTAGATCATTGTGAGTTTATTTTAGTCGGCTTCTTAGCATATAATTAGTGTTTAATGGTTGGGAAATGGGCTAATATTTTTTATATCTATTTAAAATTTAAAAATGTGTTTTCTTAATAATTTGAGAGAGTAAAAGATATAAATATGGATTGTTTTATAGATAATGTATTTAGGTATGTTCCTACTAATATGATTTATTTAAAAGTTATGTTTCCAATAAATTAATGGGTGCATTAGGGTGTAGTCAAAGTTATTCATTTCTTTAACTCGTTTTATTATCTATCTTGGTAATGTTCCAATGTGACCAAGAACAATGTTAAAACTTTTATTCTTTATTGAAAAATTAGTTATAAAATAAAAATATATGGTTATGTAATGTTAGAATATAACAAAAATATTTTAATTCGTCCATCAGAAAGGGATTCATCCAAGGAGCACACACTAATGGTGTGTGGATGCTCCAAAATCCAATATACTTATCTAGACTTATGTATGCACTATTTTGAATAAGATCACTTTGTTCCTTGGGCACTATAGTTAAAAGATTTAGTATTGGTATCTCGTCACCCAAGGCAGAGTACCTCTTCACATCCACTCATTACTTTTGGGATTTATCTTCAATAATTTATATTCTTTTAAACCTCATAAATATCATTATTGAAATAATTAACTATTTACACATTTATATCCTGATAGCATCAGTTTGATCTATAGTTTTATTATTTTATTCCTTCCTCTTGATAGATAATATCATGTTCACAATGTGTGACTTGTGCCTTTAACTTCCACAATATTACAGTAGCATTAATTTCTTCTAAATGATGATAATTCCAAGATAGGAAGTATCTCATCATGAGATTCTTTATAAGGATAGATATAAAGGTGGTAATCTCCAACCATATTCTCCCTAGTCATTCTATTTCATTGTGTTCTAGATGTAATCATTGTAATCATTTATATATTTTATGAACACTTCACTATTCTGGCCTTCTCACTATTCTATTTATATTAAATCAGTATATAATTTATTTCATTTTACAATAAATTAGAGTGAATTATATTGTTTTTATTATTATTCAAGTAATAGTGCATTGTATTATTTCTTGTTGTTAAAATAATGTAAATTCTCATTGTCTTCTTCTTATCAAAAGTATACTATTATTTTATTTCACTTTATTAAAACTAAAAATGTTTTTTGGTCATGTTTTATGCTCGGTTTCATGGTTCTCAATGCTTTGTTTCTCTCGAAGGATGTAGAACTCACTTTATCTTCTCCAAATATACATTATTTTGTATGCAAATGTACTAATTAAATTTTGTACTTTATTTATTACATAATATCATATGAATAATTTTATGAATATAGCGAAGATCCCTGAATGGCTACCTAGTTTCATGAAGTTGTATTCTAATTCACATAACATCCTTGGTGTAATACCATTTATTATTCTTTTCACAGGTATTTATATGTGTGGAACACATTAAATAATTTTTATCCTCACATTTCATGGTGTAGGTGGATGTAGGTTTCTACAGGCTTTCTCTTACAACATACTGTTTTTTATGGAAACCAGAAACTATGGCCATAGTTGCTGATTATGACTATAGACCTGTAGCCACAGTTCTCAAATATGTCTATAGGTTTATGTGACTAATGTTACTTCCACAATTTGGAACCATTAAAATAGTTTTATTTCCAAGGAAATATGATACTTGGTTCTTTAAACTATGGTTATTACATATTTCAATGGTTTTGTGGCCTATATGCACGGTTAAAAAATGTGGCTATAGCTTTATTTTCTAGAAGTGCACGTACCTATTTCATCCTTCGACTGGTGGCTAACCATGTTACCAATGCATTAATTATGTAATTACAAATTAATATTAAAAGGTGACTTGAGTCATATCTATCACTAACATCATCTCATGATAGTATAAATAGTTATTCTTCAATGTTGTTATAAGGTAACCATGATTGATAACTAAATATGAAGTGGTTATAAGGTAATCACCTGGGAAACCTAGACCACTTCAGCTACTAACACTGTGGTTACTGATTCTATATAATGGGGAAGAGAGTAATCCTAATAAAATTGTCCAAGGAATCCCCAGAATAAAGATTCTAAATAAGTCCAAGGATGTATCCAAGGACAAATGGGAGTTAAGTAGTAGATAGGACCAAGGAGATAACCATGGAACCTCAAGTCATTCCATATCCAATAAGTGTATCAATGGAATCCTATTTTAATAATGAAGGGATCCTACAGTGTCATACTAGGAATCCAATGTTAGAGAATGAATGGATTCTTCGGTGGGTCTCACCCAAGGTAACTGGCATCCTTGAATCAGAGTGACATCCTTTGGTACCCAAGGAATTTCTTCATGAATCCCAGAGATAATATAATTCAAGTCTTCCATCAAATATTTCAAGGTCCATGGGTATAAAGTTTGAACAAACATTTAATTAACTATAGTTAATTTCGTCATATGATAACTATGTCATTAAAAAATGCACTTGGTTTATGCCTTTCCATTCATTATTTTGATAAGTCCATGTAGCATACTACCTTTTAATTTAAACCATTCAAGTGAAGTTCAATTAATAATGTTCACTCTACTGGCTTCCTTGATCATGGCATGGTGGGCTATTTATTTGAAATCAAACATTCATTTACATTTAATAAGGCCATTTCAAATAAATAATTATACTTTACATAATATCATTTGAATGAATTACATAAAATTATTAACAAAACATAGGGGGTCAAGTGGAAGCTAAAATGTACAATATATTCAAAATTTTATGGTTCAATAGGTAATTAATTTAAGGAGGCTTACCCTCAATGGGGTCAAGGTCGAACAAACCCAAATGATGGATCAAAGTTAATGAAACACTATAACCCCAATTATGGAATATTACTCTATATGGGTTGTTGTGTGTAATTAATATAACCACAAAAAACTATTAAAATTTACAGAAATATCATAACCATATAGTTTGAATTAATATAAGCATGGAATATAAATTCAATAAATGGAATCCAACGAAATTTGCGGGCCCCACACATCAATCCAAAAATCAATGAACATGAGGGATGAGTTATATAACACCCTATGAGTACTCATATTACTCTCATACTCATGTGTAGGCCTCTAATTTGGCATAAATAAAAGTATATTAGAAAACTGAGTATATGTAATCACACCCTGATAACTATATCATGATTAATAGAAATAAAAAACAAATTAAGAAGACTTAGTTTTTTACAACTGTGCTTCCAATGTGACAAACCAAATATCGATCAAAACCTAGATGATGTATATCTCTCAATCCTTAATTTACACCTTCAATGAGCTTCAAAATGAGGGGACGTGGGTCCTATCTA
The DNA here is from genome assembly GCA_963277665.1 of Viscum album. Lineage (NCBI taxonomy): Eukaryota > Viridiplantae > Streptophyta > Magnoliopsida > Santalales > Viscaceae > Viscum > Viscum album. Next base: position 916,895,311 of record OY728150.1, read on the forward strand.
ATAGAACACGTAAAATGGGAAAATAGTTTTAGATATTTATATTGTGAAGGGAAAATAGTAAATCTAACTGAAAAATAGCTTGTCCATGGTTTGGCTGCACTATTGTCCACATTGTGCACCGACCCTCCATGGGAACATAGAGATGAATGGAAACCACACATTTAGTTGGTATGGTTAGTGAAACATGCACCAACCATGTGGAATGGATTTGACCAAATATGCATACCATCCGCATGGTTTGGACTATTACTGCGAATGCCCATCATGGTTTACTCAAACCCCACAATAGTTCCATTCTTTCAAAAAAGATGGTTTTTGGGCTTTGAATGTGCCCCAGACACCCTCTTAACACCTTTATTAACTCATTAGACATCCACATTAATTCCATAAAATTTAATTATAGAAAAAATTAATAGATATGAACCTAAGTCAAAAACATGGTTCTTACATCCTAATACCAATAAATGATGGATTTATTGCTCAAATAATCATTGAAGAAGTAAACATAGATGATATGTCTATTATACATGAATATATTAATTTATTTCCAAACAAAATACCATTTATTACACCAAAGAGTCATATTGACCTTAATATTTCTCAATGATTGACCTTTAATGTACATATCATCAGTTATGGGTCAAATTGGTGGATATTTCAAGGACATATTTTCTTAAGAGGTATAAAAACTATAAAATTATATAACTACTATTTAGACACACAAATGCCCCTATTTTGTTAATTGATCATAAAAACATAGTCTTCAAATACTATCCTAATCAAGTTGTGTTAGTCATTATTGATGATATTCTCACACATTCCACGTGTAAAGAAGGGAATGAATGTCATTTTTTTTATGTTAAAAAATTTATAAATATGAAATTGTATGAGATGTTTAGTGAGACAAGATTATGGCCATATAATGTTTCCTTCATGGGTAACATATCAAAATAAAATAAATATATTTATAACCTTAATTGATGGAAGTTATTGAGTAATGTCCCAGAAAAAACCTACTAACAAATATCCATAGTTTTCTTAGGTTGTCTTGATACTATAAATACTTTTTGATTAATTTTTCCATGCTATGAAATCCTTTAACCATTTTAATATGTAGTGGAGTAATGTTGTTTTATAATGTGGAATGAGAATAACATTTAAAAGAACTAAATAAGATGTTTATAACTTCACATATACATACATTTCCATGTAGTAGGGACGAGTTGGTAGAATATAGTGTTGTTTCATTAATATTATTGGTAAGTGTCCTCATATATAATGAAACTGTAATTTACAGTGTCATATAAAAACTAAATATGCATGAGAAAAATTATCCAACACATGATTTGAAAAAGCAGATAATAAAATTTACATTAATAATTGGAGGAATTATCATCATGAATGTATAACAATCCAGAATATAGTCATCTAGAGCTAGTGGTTAAATAATATCATTGGATCTATATACACATGATCACATCCCAAAGGATCAAGAAGTTTTTTCAGAATGGAAGACTAGATATATATATATATGAATCAGAAATTATATTTTTAATCCTAAATTAAAGAATAATACATTACATATGAATATCATTATTCTCTCTAGAATAAAATTACATATAAATCATAATACAATTCCTATATCCCTAAGGAAAAGAATACCAATAATGGGGTGGGATAAAATTCTATATAATGGAATGTGAATAGTTGATGTTATTATCAAATATATTAGGCATGAATAATTTTGAGAAATGTAATGATGATCACGTAAAGCCAAATAAATAATCACATAAGCCTAAAAATTATCATATAATATCAAAAATATTAAAATAATTACATGTAAATAAATAATATATTTCATAATTATAGAATTTTTAAATTAATACAACATAAACATACCATCGAGGCCACAAGAAAACAAATCATAAACATATTGTTAAGGCCTCAAGTCTAGGAATCTTCCATAAATGGTTAATCCATTGACCAAATTGCAAACCAAAATTATCACATGATACCTAGTGATGCGTCAATGGGATATATAATTATAGTACCTATTCAATCATAATAATTATAATTCATTCATAAAATGAATACAAAATTCAACTTAATCAATATTCTTTAATAATCAATTACTGTACATGCATAGAGAACTAACATATAGAATATCAATACTGTCCCATGTAAGAATGATCATAATCCTTAAATTGAAATAATATAGATTGCATTATTTGAATATATTCCCTATTTCTCATAATTAAGAAATTGTTTGTTTTCATTGATGAATAGAAACACCCTAAAATATCATTAAAAACATTACAAATAAAAATTACCATTTAACATTAAAAATAAATTTTAAAAAACAAAAAATTAAAGTATATAGGTGGAAAAAATCATTTAAAATATCCAACTAAATTTTAATAAAGTCTTAAAAACATTAAAGGACCATGAATATAGTAGATTATATTCATTATAAGTACATTATAACAATGACTCCTTTCACAATTTCAGTAAAAATCCAAAAGGACCAATTTTTGTAAAATAAATGAATATTACATTAAATAATATTTTTTAAATATTAATTTGTAAAAATGGATTTAAATAATCATTGTACAATATTAAAAAAATTATTGAAAATATTTTTAAAAAACATAGACATGGAAGAAAAAATATTTTTGATGAAAGAGATAATTAAACTTAGTTTTATTAACAATATTATTTTTGTATCTTGAGTACATAAATTGAGTAAAATTGTAATAAAAATTAATTTTACCAAAATAAAATATCAGGTAGAAAATATATTTAATTTATGAAATAAATATCAAATGATTTCGCCAATGGTCTATTAAATATAAACAAAACTGAATAATGATGAGATTGAGAAATAAACCCTTAACACTTCAGAAATCTCCAAATCATTACAACATTAAAAATATAGCCTTAAATGGATTTTTAAATATCTATGTTCCCATGATAATATTCATAAAGTAAATTCATTTTTACTATATAAACCACACAAAATATACTTTTGGTGAATATGAAATATGCCATACTAAAATAAAGCAGATATAAGAAAACCATCACCACAACATCGAACTTCTTTGAAAGTTCTATAAAATCCTATATGATAAATGTACATTTATAGAAATTATATAACATAAACATGTACATTGTTATAATATCATATATTATCCCATTCTAAAATATCATCACCCATTTTTAAATAATTCCTTTTTTAAATCTTCATTTTTTGTGTTCATTGTTTCATTTTTCATAAAAGAACTGGTATTATAGTTCTTACCCTTTTACCTTCATCACAGTTCCAATATACCCATAATTTAATTAATGATATTAATATAATATATATGGGTTAAATAAATTATTTTAATTATCCATTAATGGGAGAGATAGAAAAATTAATTACATCATTCATGGAGATTGTAGGTTGTATGAATACATTAACATTGTTTTTACTCTTCGACGGATGGAAAAAAAGAAATGAAAAATGATAATTTGAAGATTAAATAATCCATATTATAATATATATATTTATATTATATTCACCAAGTCTATCCTTATAATTATCTATAAAAATAGGAAATTAAAAATGGATCACATCACTTCGTGAATGTGGTAGTTCAAACTTATGCAAGAGCAGTGTCATCATTTTCTAGTGGATTTGAATTTTAGAAGGTAGATATGATATTAGAATTATCTAAGAATAATTATTCCATAAATATAATTTATAAATATAATTTTCATATTTATAAGTATCCAATATAAAGGTGAGTAAAAATGAATTACACTGCTATATGGAGACAATATGATGTACGTATGAACGACAATGTTTTCAGTTTTTGTTGGCCTAAAAATGGGTAGAAAATGGTTGTTCTATAATAATCATAAAATTATATAATATTAATTTTTATGTATAAATTATTTTTGAATATTTATTACATATTTATATAAAGTGGAGGAAGATATTTGTTTAAAAGTACTTTGTTATGTTTTATACCTCCTTATTAAGAAACATCCATTTCCTTTAAAATTAATACTTGAAATGATGTATTTTTTAAAATATAAGAAGATATAGGGAGTGGGAAAGAATTATAGGATGGTATTAGGGTGTGTTTATTCTGATATTAATGGCCCTATTTTATGAAATAAATATAGACAAGGAGTGTCTATTTATTGGTAGGGGAGAGGACACACATGTAATTTTTTAAAATATAAAATATAAAAATTTGATACTCCAAAAAAATTATAAAAAATGTTTATATATTAAACTAAATAAAATATATTGTATAAATATCAATACCAAATAAAATTATGAATGGTTTTTGTTTCATATGAAACCATATCTTTTGGTTCAACCATTTCATTAACAACATTTGACCTTAAATGTGGTAATGACTTTTACTATCATAAAGTTATATAATTTTACCTATAAAGTAAAAATTAGATTATAAATGTGCAAGGTATTACATATCTGACCTTCTCTTATCTCACATGATTTTTATGACGTTGAAAAAGTTTAATTAAATATTATTTTCCAAAAATACCATTAATTTCATTTTTGGCACTATTCATTTAATTTTTCATGAATAAAACCAATAAGATGGTGAAATTATAAAATAATTCATAAAAAACATCTAAAATGTTGTAATTATATATAAAATTAATTGAAAAAATTAATTTATAAAATTTTATTACTTTTAATATTTTTAATATGATTTATTTTTTTTTACTTAAATTGAGTAAAAACTATGTTGGCATTTTGTTGGTATATAAACAAATCATTTTGTCAAAAAAATTAATAATAAATTAAAATGACAAATAAATTGTAATATAATTTTTAAATAATCACTTAAAATAGATAATAACCTCTTATTATATGTATAATGAATATTTCAAAATATTAAAGACTATAGAATGACATTTTTTATTTATTGTTTTCATAAAATAATATAAATATAAACCTAAAAAAATATGGCACAAAGTGGTCATATTTTAAAGACTTTGATGATTATAATATCACTATACTCATCTAATAGGTTAACAGAATGTGTTCGATAAATTATAAAACCATATCTCAATGTTTAAACCTTGTTTTACCAGTTTTAGCCATGATAAGTTAACAACTATTTACCAGGGTTAATATCCAAATGACAAGAAATAAAAGAAACAAAAATTCTATATTTTTAAAATCTGATTCAAAATTTTTAATCTATTTTATAATATATAATTTTTGAAATTCAATGATATTAGTTTAAAATTAAACCTGAAGAACATGATGAAATCGGTTTTGGAGAAAAAAATATGTTCTTAGGTATAAACAATGTTTAAAACAAAATCATGGATACAAATTAATATAATTACCTTAATTGGATTAATAATAATATAAATGAACTAATTTTACCTTTATATCAATTGTTAAATAAATTAAAAAAATTTAAACTCTTTGTATGAAAAGATAGTTTTCAACAAAAAAATTTGTTACCAACATTCATTAAAAAATAATTCTTTTCAAAACAAAATCTCAGAAATTCACCCTAAGATAATTCAGACCTCAGGATTTTAGTTATAATTTTAATATAATAAAATAATTTTTATAAGAGTGTCCAAAATTAATTATAATTTCCATGAACAAAATGAAATAGGAACTATTTTTCAAAAAATATATTTTTGTGTAGTATAAAAGGGTTTTACTAAATATTATGTACTTATCTATAATTAATAAATACATTATGTAATACCTTTATAAATATTTTTCATTATTTGGTTAACCCTATTTATAAATTCCAATTCAATGGTTATGTGATAAATTTTACATTAAATAATAATATTTTAAAAGAATATCATGGTTCTCCTGAACCCTAGTGTTTATGTGAAGCAAGATATCGAGAATAGTATATTAAATATTCATGGTTTTGTCAAATAAATATGTGTTATAAATTTGTATCATAGTTCAATAGAATATATAATCATGTAAAATGTATTAAATATTATCCAAAAGATATGGTTATAATTGATAAAATATTATGCCTACTCAAAGCAAAAGAACTCGAGGAATGCAAAATAACCTGGAAAATTCTCTATGAAGAAAATATAATTCAATATTATCCATCATAAGGATTAAAAATTAATAAATGATCAATTATTTTAAATGGTATATTCATCAAATAATAAGTTTAGGGAAATTATTTCATTCTATAATGACTCATCAACAATCCATTCATGTGAATATCAAAGAATCCCAAAAAGACGGTGTGAATCAGCATAACCATTCAGTGATAATTTTTGGAGTTTGACATTGATAAGTATGTAATTTTTAGTATTGGAACATTAAAATGTGTCATAGAAAGAAACTAATTGTATCACCCATTGATTTTAGAAAATAGTTAACTTTATGAAATTTTATTTCTTCGATAGTGTGTGTTGCATGAAACACTATGTTAAAATGAACAATGATAAATTATCGAAATATTTTTATCTAGACACTATAACCTAGCCATTAAATTGATGGGTATGATTAGTATTAATATATTTATGAGATATATAAAAAAATATCAAATATAAATTTATTTATTAATTTATAGGAAACATATTTTCTATTTTAACATTATTATATTTCTCTTAAAAAATATATTTCCTTCAAAAAAATTTTCATTTGTTTTTATTAGAAAATATTATATTTCATTTTCAAAAAAATTAAAAAAATTAATTCATAGAATATAATAAATTTTTTAAAACATAATATGAATATTATCTTAGAGTGTGTTTCTAGGATTTTCTAAAACGATGGATTTTCCAGTGAATAGTGAAAAATACTGTGTTTTATATTAAAAAATATATTTTCATTTAAAAAACATAAAAAGATCAATTTTGATTTAAAATGTTTCCAAAAAATTATCCCTCTTATATTTTAATTAATACAATTAAGTTCAATACAATCAATTTTATATTTAAATTTTCCTCGCAATCCTTCATATATATATAAGGTATTTTTATGAAAAATAAATGATTTTAACAATGTGTTTTTTTCCATAATAAATTATATTAATCACGATTGGTGAGATATTTCAATTAAATTAATATATTATACATTCAATAAAAATTATAACATTCATTTAATATTTTTCTATGAAAGATATAATAATTGACAATGTTTTAGGATTAAATATTATTTTTATAAAGATGGATTTTTATCATGTTTTTCATGCTTAAATTAAAATTTGTTTTTTGTATTTATATACATTGAGTATTATAAAATGGTTTCCATATTTTTTATCATGAGGTTTGAATTTGGTAAATTGGACCCTTTTATTTATGAGTAATATGAATAGACCATGGTTACATTTATCACCTTCATGAAGGGTAAATCATGTTTATCTAGGTCAAAACAATATAATATGTCCATAATATTTATACATAATTATTTTTGGAGGTATATAATTGTAACCCTTAAAACCATAGGATTTAAATTTAATTTTTTTATGGATACATTTCCATTAAAATTGATTTTGTATTATTTAAATTAAAGAAATTTAAAAAATGAAAATTTATTTGTATTAAATATCATTATATATTCACATAGGGAAAAAATATTTATTGAAGAATATTAATGTTAATTTTTTGTATAATGAAATTATATTAATGATGGCAATTTTTTCTAATTTTTCGTTATTATATGATTATCTTAAATACTTACACATGGCCAAAATAATATTTATTCAATAAATTACAAAATAAAATAAATGATTATGAATATTATAAAAGTAATATAATATGAGTAATTTATTGTGTAAATGAATTTTATAAGTTTATAAGATATATTCTTATTTTTTTAGAGATTTATATTTTTCTTTTATTTCAAATTAAATAACTTGTGATAAAATCATTTCTAATGAAATTTTATCAAAATAATGTTTTATAAGATTATTAAAAATCACAAAAATAAGGAAATAAGATGAAATGAATATTATATGGTCTAAATTATCACCAATATTCCATTTTTGGGCCAATTATCACCATATAAGTAAAAATTACAATCTTTTAGTATTGAAAAAAGTTGTTATCATAGTTAAAATCAAAATATATGAATTATTAGTTAATAAAACTGATAAGGTTTAAAATGATACAAATAATTTTATATGTTCTATTGGTTGATAGAATTACAAAATAATCCTACCATATCTATGAATACTAAATAATTTTGTGTCATTTATCTTGAGAAAAAATATAATATATTTTAGTCATTAGAGGAATTCCAAAAGGTCGCCTCACCTCAATTACAAATGGGAACCTCCACCCTCACTTATTTTAAACACATTGTGTCTTATTTCTAGGATATCCTATACTAATATATCTTATACGATACCATAAAACATTTTAGAGGTTATGTTCATCCCAAAAGACCAACCCTAGAGCCATTTATTAAAGATCTAAAGGATTCTTTTAAAAGAAGAAGTAATCTACTTAACCGAAGACATTCTATTCTTTTATTATTTAACATATATAAATATATGGTATTAATTATTAAATAATGAATTATGTATCATAAATTGGATTAAATTTTATTTTTTATTTGCAAACATAATTATATTTATTCCTTCTCATCATCAGAGAAGTAAAAGTATTGTTTGAGCATAAATATGCTTTACCGTCTCCACGTTGGGATAAAATTCATTTTTATCCCCCATGTTTTATAGATGTTTTTTGTAATTTGTTTAATTTTTATATATTATATTTATGAAATAATTATAATTATTTAAATATATTATCATATATATTGTATTATCTTTCTAATAGTTGGAAAATGATAACATTAATGTACGTATGTGTAGACTACCACCTCCATGAAAAAATGTGATTTTTTTTCATTAATGTTTTAGATGAAAATTAATAAGGATGGATTCAATAATTATATATGATATTATAATGATAATTTGAAGTTTAATTATTATTAAACATAAATTTTTTCCTTATGCTGAAAAATTTAAAGAATGATTATGTTTACCCACAGACTGCTATATCTATGAATAGTGTTGTTAAATTTTCTATCTTGACTTTTATGATTGAAAATAATAATGTAAATAATGAATAAATATTATATTTATTTAATGTTTAAAATTGTGTATATTAAGTATCCATTATCAAAATTAAAGGTCTGAAACTATTGAAGAAACAAATATGTGAAAAACGAAGCACAAATCACATAGAACAATGATTTTAATAATCAATTATTACTAAAAAGGTGATAAAATTTTATAAATAAATAATATTGGTATAATATATATGAGTATGTATATTAAATATATTTATAATTAATTTTTGTTTATTATACATGATATTCTAATTCAAACAAAGTAATTAAATCCTATGGTAATGGATTTTCGGCTCACTTTTATTCATTGGGGAACATGCCTTATACACAACTTTTTTATTTTATGTGGTATATATAGTGTTCATGAATGTATTTTATTATTATTTTTATTTTTATTTATTATAAATATTTTTATTTAAATAACCATGTAAGTCTATTTACTTCAGGGGATTTATGATTTAATAGATACCAAAGTGGTAAGTGTTTTTATGCTATGATCTTATTGTTTAGAAGGATTGTTTATGATTATGTTCTGATGATGAGATATATTGATCAAAATCTCAATATAGTCTTGAGTTTTATTAACTGATTTTTATATATTTAAAATAATTTTCTTTCTCATTTTCTGCACCTTTTTTTATCAAGAGACATAAAATATATCTTAAATGAAAATAGACATCAATTTTATCATCATTTATAAAACGTTTTTATTCTATATCCATGTTTAGAAAAATTATTTTTATAATTATACAATGAGTTTTAAATTTAATTATTACTCATGTTATAATTTTTACAAATTTTTATAAAGGAAATAATTTTATCATTTTTAAAATATGGTAATTAGTGACTATTTATAAAAAGTATGGAAGAAATTATTTTTAGCTTATATGGAATTAAAAAATTTTATTATAATTATGAATAATGTTTACATTGCATATTATTTTAAATATTTAATTTTTTTTAAAGAAAATATATTTCTATAAATTATTATAGTTTTTTATTAATTTATTTCAAAATAAAAAATGTTTTTTACTCAAGAATATTTAAATGATATTTTAATAGTATTTTAATTTATCAATGACACTATCAATGGATTTCACTTAACATTTAATAGGGATATAATTACAGGATACTATCCTTATTAATTATCTATAAGGTTTATGAATATGATTAAACAATAATTATGGGACACATTTCTTTTCACTAGGTTGTGAAATCATGGAATTATTAAATGTTTTAAAAAAATTCTTTTCAAGGTGTTATTTTATGAGGATCTGATTATGAATCCCATTTATTTTCATGGGTTTTGATATGTTGAATGATTTATTTTATTTTGGAATAAATATATATAATATTATGTATTTAATGGGTGGGACATAAATCTACCTCCACTATATTGGGTAAAGATTAATATCTCATGAGATAAATAGTGATAAAATAGGCTATAAACCCATTTTATTAAGGGTCTTTTTCTTAGGAAGATATTTACGGAGTGATCCCTGAAAACTATGATGGTTTTAGGGCTGAACCCATTTCACTATGAAATTCTTTCAAGTTAGCCTTTACTACTAATAAATTATATGATATACATATTTTTATGCAAACAACTTATGACTTATGCCAATGTTATTCTCTCATGGATCATGTTCCTGAATTCTTTTCTGGTTCAAGTCTTATGAACATTCTTGTTTTTTTTCATGACTCAAGATTATGATTTAGGATATGTAGGGTGTCATTTTCTAATTGTATTCTCATTTAATAATAAAATTATGTTCATTTTACTTTAAAGTAATCATTTATATCGCCCTTTTCAAACCTTATTATGAACATTATCCCACCCTTTATTATTATTTTTTCATATGTTATGAATAAATGTACTAATAATGATATGTATAATAAGGGTTATAGTTATATTAAAATTAGTGGGAGATGATGTAGATAGTTGATTAACTGGTTTTTTATATTTCCTTATTTCCAAATGCACTATATCTAAATTCTTCTTGGGTGAATCGTTATTTTATAAAATTAATATTCATCTAATAAGATATGATATCTAATTATGATTATTATGGGTCACATTAGTTGAAATTAGAGAAAAATTTAGTTAACCTTTGAAAACTATGATGAGAATACATTAATAAGAACCTTATGGTGGGTCCAAGTATAGGATAGATTCTTAATGTCTTAGTAATGATCATTAATGACCTGGTTTAAATATAATGTGTTATAAAATATAGTGTAATAATTTAGATATTCATTAAATGGTTTTCCACAATTATGTGGTTCCCCACTATGATTATAGATTATCACGCTATAATTTTTTGTTTTATTTAATTGTTATAACCTTAATGAATTGATTAAATGTATAATGTAATGGTCAATGAAATATATTTTCACTTTAGAAACCGGTTAAAATAATAGATAAAATATGAATCCTCATGATTATACCTAATTATCTATTTCATTATGTGATTAAAAATTTCAACTTGGATGAGTTTCTTGACATAAAAAAATAAGAGAATTATTATTTTTCACAAATAAAATAAAATAAATGTTGATCTTAAAAAATATCTAGAATGTGAGAATAATCAATCCAATTCATTTCTTAAAGGAATGGGGAGATCTTTTGAGTTTGGAATAAAAGGAAAAAATGAAATTAATTGGTAGAGAAAAATGAATAGATTCAGTAATTTAATGGATGGGAATAATATTCTCCCTATGGTGACATTTTTGGTTAAATGATTAAAATGTTGAATGTATAGAAATTATGAAAATCAATGTCCTTGGGGGAAGCTATATAGGATAATCAGAAAGGTTGTACGAGTAGTGGTTTTACTAGTGATGTTGAAGACGTTGTGATTTACATATGAATGGTATGTGATGTATTAACACTAATAATTTTTTTAAAATTATGAATAATGATTAAATATATGTTTATGAATCTTATTTCATGATTTATATTTCATATTATTGGAAATTATTATTTCTTAGTAAGATGATGAATCATAGTTATTTGTTTAAGAATGATGTTGGATTATTCATGTTTTTATGAATTTGTATTCTAGAATTTTTGGTTTATTTGTTTTATATTAATGATATTTTTGTTATTAAATCATGAAACATCTTAGGATCTAGAGTATCTAGAATTGGTGGACAACATTTCATGTGGGGATCTACGCCTAGAATATATCATCAACATTGATAATAATATTCATGTTTATAACCATGTTTAAATGCCTATTTTAAGGTGAGATGAAATGCTGTGGGATTTTACTGCTTCAAAGTGGGCGGTGTATGATAGTTTGACCAAATTGTACCATGATATATATAATTAATATTTGTTTCCATGATTGAAGAAGAAGATCATATGTCTTGTGATGTGATGTTACTCATGTTAGATGGTGAAGGTCAAGCTTTAATATCCTTCTATCTTATTATAGTAATTTCACATTAGATCATTAAAAGGGTAAAATGTTACCATGGATTTCATTGGATTATTACCATGTACTACTCAAAATTGTGGTAATATATGGGTTATTGTGGAATAGTTGGAAAATATTGACCATTTCTTACTAATTTAGAAAAACATCACCATTGATGAGTTAAAAAACATATAATCAACAAGGTTAAAGAAATGATCAATGCCCATTCCTTAAAAAATTTATTTAAAATAAAGGAAATGAAGCGTTAAAAATGTGTTTACATAAATTATAATTAATGACACAACTCTTGTAAGATTTAACCAACGTAGAAGAAAAATTTTGTTTGATGAAGGACCATCTTATGCCAGTTTCATGAAATTCTATTTGGGATATAGAATACGCCATATGGTTGGCTTCCCTGTATACATGGGTGACATCCAGTTCGATTTGCTCAGTTAGATGGATAAATTCAATCCAAAAATGGGAGCACTCTCCATGGGACACCGTGGGATAGAGTCCTTATGAAATGAATGACAGTGTTTGTATCATATTCAACCCAAATACTTCTCTGATTGTGTTGGATTTCATAATTTTTGGCTTTAATAATTTCCCATAATTATGCCTCAGTAGTAGAACCAATGCCAAGATAACGATAAAAGCATCCATTCACAATGTAACATTTCAGACCTAGATGCCACCCAAAATGGTGCCTTGATCTAGGTTAGTCACAAGGCCTCAAGTGCATCTCCCCATATGCCAGAGGCTATCAACTAGTAGCGTGGGACTAGGTGAGTTAGTGGGAAGACTATTCCCTCCTTACTAGAGTATCATAGGGGAATCCCAACATATATACAATAGCGGAAGAAAAATAACCAGTCATCTACTGAAAACTAGACAAGATAAGAATTTATATTAATAACCAGAAGTGTCTCATCTACACAAATGATTCATATGGTACAAGTATATAAAAATCATCATGAATTTTTCATGTAAATACACTACAATTATCCCAATAGAACAAAATACCAAAAGGTATCCCACCATCGCAAGCCTCATGTCGTTCTTATGCTACCCTACTCCAAAGCCACGGTCAACAACCTATAATAGGGAACCTGCCCCAAACAGCACCTGAAACAATATATTCTATTTGGGGCCCCATGGATTCCCAAATATGGTGTGAGATAAACATCCCATTAGGCAACCACCTAGGTGTATACAATTCTAAAATAAATTCTCCAAAGGGGCTAGCAATTGTCCACAAATGGCCCGAAGACCATCATTTTTTATTGATTTTTGATAATCCACCTTTCTAGGGGTGAGGTGGAACCCTTAAAAGGCCCTTAGGCATTAGTATTACATGACCCATTGGCCTTAGAGGAATTCATTTCCCACAGGCTTCAAACATTACATACAACCCCGACTAACTAGTTAGAACTGCTCCTCCCCAGCATCTTCATCGTTAAATCAGCTCTCCACCTTCGCATGGCTGTTCGGATAGGCTTTCTCGTGCATGAAATGTCTTTTCCCAATGGTAGGTGACATACCCTCTCATTCTGGTAATCTATTTAGCTTATGATATGGTGAATTCTCCTTGCTCCTCCTCCTTTCAAAGCTTGTTCCGTATAGGTTTTCTAGTTTATATCTGCACTTTAAATTGGACCAAATCCCTTGAGGTGGCCCGAAGGCCTTACTAACCTGAATGCCTGGGTGGCACAAATGCCTAAAAGGACTCGAGGACCAAATCGGTGGCCCAAAGGCACAAACGGGGGCATATTCCCGGCTGCTATAGTGCCAAACAGTGCCTTTTACAGTTCCCGCTACAGTTCTTCATAGTTCATGCTAAATTTCCTGCTACAGTATTGCTACTGAACCTGGAAATTATCCCCCACCTGGATTTGTTCCTGGGTCTCTTGGATGCACTTAAAGAGTCCTCACCAACTAGGCTAAGTCTCATGTGCAAGGTGCTATAAATTGTAAACAATATTAAGTGAGTGAATATGCATGACGAATAAGTCTATTATAAAGAAAAACTGAATAGCCCTCAAGGGTACCCCCAAAAGAGATTCAACTCCTAACAAGGCTGCAATAGCCAAGTAAACAAGTCAAAAGGCCATTACATACATCCATCATTATCCTATAACCTATAGCCACACTGTATAAAGTGAACAACCATCCCACGGTCACGCCGTATAATGATGGGTAGACCCCAAGGGCTAGATCAAAGGTGTTAACGGACCAAGGCATCCATGTAATTAATATCTAGACAACAGAGGTCCAGATCCAAGAAATGTGTCCATGGAATCCAATCGAGTCCCTTGGGAATCCCTATCATAAACTCGGTAAGGCACTAGTTGGCATCTTGGGAGAAAGGTAATAGAAAGTCCCACATGAGGCCAAGAAACCCAGAACCTACATGGTAGAAAGGCCCACCGATCCCATGGAATCAAGTCCCAAGGGAAAGATTTAACCCAAGGCATCCACTACCACATTCCAGATCCATTGAGAGAAGTCCAAGGCATCTGTCAAACCATTCATTCAAGTATTAAATCATTCCAATTAAACATACATTCCACATGAGTATACCCACTCACATCCACATACACAAGTTATGAGTATACCCAATCAGGAAAACCGTTTATCAAAAAATAATAATATGGTCCTGACCTCACATAAAAACCATTTCAAATGACATTAGTCGTTAACATATTTGTATACCCACTCATATAAACACATTCCATTTAATCCAAGACATCAAAATAGATGAATCATAATGTGATATCAATAAGCAAGGAGACAGTACATCTCTTAAGCAAGCTACTCACGTTGTAAGGGCATCTAATGTCTTCCTATAACTAGTAATGAACAAGCACACACCCCTTGGTGGTTTAAACAGGCATAAAAGGTATTCCCTTAAGGTACACCCCTGGGGTGACCTAGAAATGAGAAATGACATCCAATGCACCTAAACGGAACACAAGGTCCACCTCACTAGGTTCAACTACAGCTACAAAAAGCTACTCTCTCAAAAACAAGAATTATCCGGAAATTCCGATGATTGACATATCATCTAAACACTCAAAAATCACCAAGAAAACCAAATGAAATTTTACACCCCCTACCTCACCTCGGTAGTATATAGATCAACCAGTATCATGTCATGATTCATCCTGATTTGATGAATTGTGAAGAACAGATGAAGAACTAAATTCTAGGGAATATGGGACTAAATCAAAATAGTGCATTCATTGTTCTGAAAAATCAATAACGACTGAAAAAGAATGTAATCCTTATCGTTGTGTATCCATAGAGAGGATCGGTGATCAAAATAGAGGCTGGATGGAGAGTATGGATCAATGCCTACATTATGATCTAAAGGAGATCACTATAGGGGGGGTGGTTTCTGTGAGTGGATGTGAAAACCCCATTGGGGTTTTAAAAATAAAATTTATTTTTATTTTAAGATTAAAAAAAACACATATCAAGGGTTGCACAGTTTACCTGCACGGTTTCCCAAACCGTGCAGAAATCGTTCCCACCTCTCTGCCAAAGAGGTCCACCCTGCATGGTTACCCCACACGGTTTGCCTGATAGTGCAGAACCTCTCAGCCCAAAACCTGTAATTTTCAGACCCACCTCATAGTTTTTCCTAACCGTGCACAAACTGTGCATCATGCCATTTCCTACCCAAAACCGGGTTATGGCCTTTGAACAAGCCCTAGAAACTTCCAAAACACATGTGATCAAGTTTATAATTACCATAAAGCCATAAAAATGTATTTAAATTAAAAAAATAATAATTTTTAACCCGTATTAAAATTTCGGTTCTTACAATATACCCCCTTATAGAAATTCATCCCTAAATTTCTCTCTGAAGGGTGGTCAAGATTCATCTGAGAACAACTTCAGCCACTAAGCATGTACTTCGGCATCCCTATCCAATGTGTTATCCTATAAATAGATGTGATTCCATATCACCTGTACTAGATGAATTGACCAGCCTCAAAGAACCTTTGTGCTCCTATCAACGACACGAATCAAATGCTTCTCAATGAAGGCATCAACCTGAATATCATCCTCCCTAGGTTGAAAATCGTGATATAGATCTAAGTGATAGCATCTCAAAAAAGACACATAGATGATTTCATGCATTTCTTGGTACCTCTGAGGTAACTACAACAGATAGGAAACCGACCCGACTCTCTCTAGAATCTCAAACGGACCGATATATCTCGGTGAATGTTTACCTTGTCTCCTGATCCTCCCATGTCCCATCCTCAGTGAAAGATGTAAGAAAACCCGATCCCCAACCTCAAATTATATAGGTCATCAGAAATGATCAAGGTATGATTTCAGAGGAGACTATGTAGTATTTTTTCACTTCATGATCAACTGGACCTACTCAGAAGTCTCCTTCACAAGATGCAGTGTCAGTAAAGCTGCCAATCCTACCTCTAACCAGCATAGGGGAGAACAGCATGTCCTACCTTATAAAGCCTTGTAATGTGCCATACGTATTATAACCTGATAACTGTTATATTAGTAAAACTCAACCAGGGTAATGTGTCTCTCCCCAAAGCCCCCAAAATCTAGGATGCATGTTCGCATCATATTCTCTTAAACCTATATCATATGCTCTGATTGGTCACTAGTCTAAGGGTGGTATGATGTGCTCAGAAGCACCTATATACCCAGCACCCTCTAAAAACTGTGCCTGAAACGAGACATAAAAATGGAGTCTGTATCTAAAATGATAGTGTGTAGGCCCCCCTGAAGTCATACAACCTAATGAACGTAAAACATTCTAAGATCATCAACATCGAATGACTCCTTTATCAGCAAGATGTGGGAAACCTCTGTAAACCTGTCAATGAAAAGCCACACAACATTATTTCCTCGAGGTGAACTTGGAAAATATGTTATGATTTCCATCGTGACATCATCCAATTTTTACTATGGGATAGTTAAATACTATAAAATCCCAGATGCTCGATGATTTTCTACATTCACTTGCTAATAGGTGGAATGCCTCATAACAAATCTAGCCACATATCTATTCATTCCCAGCCACTAGAACTCACATCTCCAGTCACGATACATCTTCGTTACCCTAGTAATAACTACCCATATTGAAGAATTAAACTCCCAAATCATCTCCTCACATATATCCCATATATCCCAAAATCATCCATGAGTATGTAGGATCTTATCATTTCCTATCATTCAACCAAGAGGAGGGTCCTCACCTACCATACCTTCCCGCAGAACTAGGCCTTCTGAATCTGATAGCTACCTCGTCCTTACTATATTCAGCAAGGTAGAGGCAACCACTAAGGATGAAAGAAAATTCTATCCATGCCTATCATTCACCTCTAGATTCATCTTAATGAACAACTCCATAAGCTACAACTCATTTCGGGCCTGCTACACTACCTGTATCTGAGTCCTTCTACTCAGTGCATCAGCTACTGCATTTCCCTTACCATGCGTATAGGAAAGCTCAACATCAATATACTGTAGGTACTCCACCCACCTTTGCTTCCTCAAATTTAGATCACACCGCATTAATATATACTTGAGGCTTTTTTGGTTCTTGTGCACCACAAAATGCTCTCCCAATAAGTAGTGCCTCCAATAGTGAAACGTATGAACAACTGCAACTAACTCAAGGTCATGTTTAGGGTAATTCTTCTCATGATGCCTCAGTTGTCGAGACCTATACACAAAGACTCAAAACCACTACATCAACAGTTCCCCTATCCCAATACCTGAAGGTTTATAGTACATTGTGTTACTTTGGCCCTACTCTAGAAATATTAGGATTGCTTCTAATGTCGTCCTACCTTTCAGCTCTTGAAAGGTTGTCTCACAAGATTATGACCACACAAACTTCACCCCCTTTTTAGTGATGTTCATCAGAGGTGCTACTAAGACTGATAAGTCTTGTATAAAATGCAAATAGTAACCAGCTAGTGATAAGAAAAATCGTATGCCAAAAACGTTATTGGGATGTTCCCAGGAAACTACAGGCCTCACCTTATCTTGGTCCACTAACACTCCTATATCTGAGCTAATGTGACCCAGGAAGTGAATCTGATCCATCCAAAAGTGTCACATTGTGAGATTAGCATATAACTGATTATCTCTCAGTGTATTCAAAATTATTCCAAGATGGTTGGAATGTTCATGTCGATTTTGAGGATACACCAAGGTATCGTCCCCAAAAACCACCAAAAATGAATCCATGTAAGGATGGAACACTCGATTATTCAGCTCCCTGAAAACTACAGGCGCGTTTGTGAGATAGAATAGTATAACTAGATACTCATATAACCTATACCTTCTATGAAACATTGTATAATTAATGTCTATAGTTTAAAACCACACATAGTGATATCCTGACCTCAAGTCGATATTCGAGAACATTCGGGCTCCTTAAAACTGATCAAATAGGTTATCTATCTATGTCAAGGGATAAAGGTTTTTAATCATAAGTTGGATTAGTTTCTGATAATCCATTCTTAGACTAAGTGTTATTTCTGATATTTCACAAAATGGACCAGAAAACCCCATGGAGATGTATTGGGTCTGATAAACCCCTTTGCCTCCAAATCCTCTATCTTCCTCTTGAGCTCTTGTAACTCTATCATATCAATAATGTAAGGAGGAATGGATATCAGTGTAGTTCCTGGAACTTGATATATGGGGAACTCCACCTCTCTTTTAGGTGGTAAACAAGAAAAGTTGAAAGGAAATACATACCTGAAATGCTCAACCACTAGACGAATGTCTGCCTGACTAAATCTTTAATAATCTAGAAACAAACTTGCAATCATGGATGTCATTATTCCAAGAACACAATGGTCGGGTCCATCTCTTCTTGGTTGGACATCCTATTCACCCATGTGAAAAAACACTACACCCTCCAGTGATGTGAAAGTCACCCTCTGGTGATAGAATTCAACATATTCTCAATAAGCTATGAGCCAGTCCATTTCAAGAATGATGTCAAAACCTGTCATCTCGAGGAAATAAAGATCCCAGGTGAGTTGACACCCATCTACCTTAAGCAGCCACTCCTTACACTAGCTTACATCACCAATCCTAATTACCAACAGTGTTTCTAGTTTAAAAACACTTTTAGAAATCCAAACAACAAGCCCAAGGCTCTTTACCACTCATGCATATATAATGAATTAAGAAGAACCTATATTGAAAAGATAAGATGCAATAATAGAAGCTACTAAATCTGTACCTCTCACTGTAGGTTGTCCCAGATCCTACTCTTGTTGGATCAGTTTCATTTCAAATGTTTGGAATGTACCACGGCTCTGTGAGCCTACATATCTACCCTGAGCTAATCCACCATGATTCTTCTGAGAACACGGTTTTGGGATACCACGACCAATACCACCACTTCACTATCCTAACTAGCCTACATTGGTCTATCTCCAAGCCTGACGCGGAGATGAAGAACCTACTCCTAAACCCAATGTCAGAGCTGACCCCCCTACAACTCATGACTAGAGGTATTGTCCTACAAAAACATGGCATGTGACCCATCATGTTGTAAGATCGTCCCTCAATTGGGTCATGGTTGATCTAATTTTTCATGTGGCCTCTCCTACCACACTTATGGCAATACAACATGTTGACTGCAGCCATAGCCTGACTAGAACACATGTCACATGAAGCCTCGAAATGGAGCTTCTTACTAGAAGATGTTGATCCACTAGGGAGAGAAACATCTCTCCCTTATTCTGTACACACAGCTTCCCTTAGGTTCTGCTCAATAATAAGCGCCTAGTTCACAATCTCAGTGACAGAAAAAAACCTGAACACATTGAACTGAGATATGATAGTATGTCTGAGACCTTCCTGGAAGCATTTCTCCCTTGACATCTTATTTTTCAGATACATCGATTCAAAACATTACAAATCGGTAATGTGTGTTGAGTATTCCATAACTGTTATCATACCCTACTCCAGATGTATAAACTCGCTTACCTGCTCTGCTCACAGAGTTTCTAGGTAAAATTAGTCATAGAATCATCTTTGGAACTCTTTACAACTCATATCACCCATCACATCATCGTAGTTAAAAACAACACACCAGTGCTTTGCCTCTCCACATAGCATGTAAATCGCGATCCTGAACCTCCACTTCGGAGGTGTCTCCAGATGATCAAAAATCACTATTGTGGTCTCTTGCCATAGCTCTGTATCCTGTGGTTCGTCATCACCTGAACACATAGGAGGTTGCTGATACAGGAACACCCATGTTAGCTCAACCATAGTCAAGGCAGGCTATGGTGCTCCCTTGAAAGTCTGTATATAGTGAAAGAAACCATTGCTAAACTATGCATCAACACTTGTGTCCCTAACAACCTCAGGTACTACAGCTGGCACTATAGGAAGATCAAGTGGTAGCATTTGGTCCACCATCTCTAAAGCATGGTCATCGCCTCCATCTCAGTGTACCCCTGGAGGTTATCGTGGTGTCATGTATCATCAATGCCAAACACATGCCTTAGGAAAGAAAAACATCGATGAAAAAAGATCACAAGCGTAGGACAGGTCAAAAACCTCCTAGAAACCATGTCGAACCCATAGAATGCTCTTAAATCTAGGACTTTATAAAGAACATCCATCAAACCACTAGAAACTATGCCTCTCACATACTCAAAATATATTTCAATTCCATGACTCTTTTTACAATTTCAGTTCCATTTCAATTTCACATTCAGTTATTCATGACTTTTTTACCAAGGGTTTACCAACTTATAAATCCATGAGAGCCCATAACACCTCATGAACACAAACTTGGCTCATTTTCAAACCATACATATCAAGTTCACTTAACATTTACATTTCATTGGTGTGTCATTTCATAATTCATAAGGGACCATACTCCTTATGAATTTAATGTTGACATCATAAATTTTTCAACTGTAACCATCTAACTTGACAATAGGAAAAACTATCACATCAACTATCAGAACAACATGAAATATCTAATGCATCGTAGATGGAATGTCATTATTCATGGAGTGTGATTCTAACAAGTATCTATACGATGCATGAGATGGAACACCAAAATCTCATTGGGGTCTGACGAAAATAGAAACAAAAAATTGCATCAACAATAATAGAAAAAATAATTTGTATCACCCTACTATGAAATCAAGTCAACTTTAATAGTCACAATCTAAAAAATTAGAACCTAATTCGAGTCAATTTGGCTTCTCCCTATATGCAGGGTAGCTACTCATGGGAATAGTTTATTACAAAATTCCATTCCCTTCCAATCCCTATCTAATGTCTCAAAATATTAAGTCAAACCATAAAATAAAAAAACCTCTTCTTATACCACATTGTATAGTCCCAAGCCTGAATTCCACCTAAAACGGTGCCCTGATCCCTCTTGGTCACAATGCCATAAGCAGATCTCCCCAAACACAATAGGATTCCATCTAGCATCAAGGGTCTAAGTGAGTAAGTGGGGAGACTATTCCCTCATTAAGAGAGTATCACAGTGGAATCCAAACATATATATAATAGCAGACGAAAAATAAAAATACCACTACTAAAAACAATAAATGAATGTATATCAATTACCAAAAGTGTCGCATATACAAAAATGAAGCAAATGGAACAAGTATTTAGAAAGCATCCGACAACCGCATCGTATAGTGAAGTGTATACCCCAAGGGTCGGATCCAAGGTGTCAGCAGACCGAGGAATCCATGCAATTAATATCAAACCTTGGAGGGCCGCATCCAAGGAGCGTGTCCAAGGCATCCCATCGAGTCCCATGGTCACCCCTAGTGGAAACATGGTTAGGAAATAGTTGGGGTCCTAGGTGCAAGGAAATATCTTGTCCCACGTGAGCCCAAGAAAACTGAACCATATAGGGTAGCAAGGCCCAAGGAATCCCATAGAATCAAGATCCAAGCGGCAGAGTCAACCCAAGGCATCCACTACTACATTCCAGATCCATAGAGAGCACTCTAAAGAATTTTTAAAACATTAATTCAATTATTCCAAAATTCCAGTTAAACATTCATTCCATGTGAGTATACCCAATCACATCCACCTCCACAATCCATGAGTACATCCACTAATGCACCCCTTTTATCAAAAGAATAAAATGGGCCTACCCACCCATAAAAACCATTTAACTTTCCATTAGTAATTTACATTAAGATATATCCACCAATATAAACACATATCATTTAATATAATCTATCAAAATAGATGAGGAATAACATGATATCAATAAGAAGGGGGGCAGTACTTTTCTTAATCAAGATACTCAAGCTGTAAAGGCATCTAAAGGCTTCCTCTAACTAGGAATGAAAAAGCACGCCCCTTGGGTGGGTTAAAAAATAAAAAACAATGAATTATATTAAAGAAAACTCCTTGGGTGACATTGAAATGAGAAATGGGTTCCAACAGACCTAAACTAAACCCACAGTAAACATCACTGGGTCCAACTACAGCTAGTAAAAGGTAATATCTCAAAAAACGAGACTTAACCAGAAAGTACGACGGATGAAATATCATCTGAATTCCATAAAAGCTCCATGAAAGGACAAAAGAATGTATAGGCCACCTACCACACCTCTGTAATAGACATATCATCAATTATTGTGTTCTTATTCGTCCTGGTTTGGAAGAAATTTGAAGAACGGACAAAGAATGGAATATTAGGGAATATGAGGCTAAATCCAAATAGTGCAGTCATTGTTCTGAAGAATCAGGAATGATATAAAAAGAGTGTAGGCCTTACCTATGTGGATTAGTGGAGATAATCATCAATTAAAACAGAGGTCAGATGAATAGTTTGGCTCATATCCTACTTTAAGCACCAAAGACGAGCCCTATGAGAGGGGGGGGGGTACTATGCATGGAGGAGAAAAACAAATTGGGTTTTATAAAAGAAAATTTATTTTTAATTTAATATTTTAGAAAAACACAGAGCATGGGTCACACAGTTTACCTGCACAGTTTCCAAAACAGTGCAGAAAATGTTCACACCTCTCTACCAAAGAGGGCCACCCTGCACAGTTACCTCGCATGGTTTTACTAACCATGTGATAACATTTCAGAACCTCTCAATACAAAACTTGAAATTTTTCATACCCCTCAAATGGTTTTTCCTAACTATGTACAGACTGTTCACAAACTGTGTGTTAGGTCATTTCCATCCCAAAACCAAGTTTTGGCCCTTGAACAAGCCCAAGACACATCCAAAACACCAGTGATCAAGTTAAGAATTCACATAAAGCCATAACAAGGTATTTAATCCTAAAACAAAAGAATCTACACCTCATTTAAAAAATCATGTTCTTACACACAAAGAATCGATGCATACAAGAGAATCCACCATAGCCTGATAGACCTGGTGAACATGAAGTCACATCGTCCATATTAAGTTTATAGTAGTCCAAAATATGAGGTATCCATTTAATAGACTTGAAAACTAGAGGTTTCATGATCTTATTGGAAACACCAAATGTTTTTAGAATAACAATGTTAGAGATATCATTGTTCAATGTATATGTTAAAACCATAGAGGAAACAAGAACCTCCCTATAGATAGCCATGATTCTAGCATGTATGGAAGAACTTTGATTGTTAAAAACTAGAGCATTTTTTCTCTCTATATAAAGGCAATGAGGGAAGCAGCTGCTATATATATCTTGTCATGAATATGTTTACTATGGTCCAGATCGAAAAAATTTAGCATTATGTCTTCAAGGATACTGGTCCTTAGATTATCATGAAAAACCATCTTAATGTGAATCCATAGATGGTGCGAGAGTGTGTAGGACGTGAATTCGTGGTCAACTATTTCATTTGAGCATAAGAAAAAGAAGCTTATAGCTGTAAGATGAAAACCTGATAAATTAAGTTTCCCTTACAGTACTAGCATGTATCCCTTGATTCACTATAGGAGAAGCATGTTGGCTACTGTAATGAAGCATCTATTGAAATTTCTCAGCCATAAGGGGAAAACATTTCCTTCACTAAAATTATTCATGTAGAATCCACTAGAAGAGAAGAGTCCAACATGGTTGGGAGTCCACCTTAACAAGTCAAAATTAACAAAGACATATCTAATTTATTCTAGGATTATTAAAGGAGGAAAAAAGTTGTGCATATTTAAAATCCATAAAATCCTCTGGAATAGATAAATTCTTAATGTAGCCAGCAGTAGTGAAGACTTCACTAATCAGATTTCTCAGCCATGGTGTGTTCCAAAAATTCAGGGAATATTTCTTACAAACAACACATTTTGAGAACTTCATGTGATCTTTATAAGATTATTTAATGGTTTAGAATGTTGACCATATAATATATGATGAGTAATCAATCTGATTTTTTATGTGAATTTTCTAGAGAGTAATTTTAGGGATCTATCATTTGATGTTAAAAGAATCTAAGTAAACATACTAAAAAGGGCCTTATTTAAAAGACCTGGATCCATGAAACCAAAGCCTTCCATATCAAATATCTTTATAAAATCATTTCATGCCACAATTACAGTCATCACTTCATGGACTGATCTAGTCCAAAAGAAGTTTTTGATCAGGGCTTGAACTTCCATAAGGATGTATTTGGGGCATTTGTAAAGAGAGAAGGATTAAACAAACATTGATGTTATAACTAAATTAACAAAGAAAGTTATTCCATCTAGTGATGTGGTATTCCTCTTCTAGGTTTCCATATGATTGATAATTCTGGAAATAATGTTTTCTATGTAACACCTTGTGACCCTGCCCCATTAAAGAGGATCTCTATGATAGGTGAAGGGAAGATTTCCCCTTTTCACTCTATGAATTCTGGCCACCCAATTATTTTTTGAGGAATTTATTCCATCCTCAAACACCGAAAAATAATTTATCCACCTATCTATAGGGCCATATACCTCCACATAAAGAGAAAATATCCTATGGATATAGGATAATGTTTTCCTAGTTCTTGGTCCAAAGAGGATAACATATTCATTATAGAATGTGAGGAGGTAAAAAGATCCCACACATCCCTTATTTTTCTATAAATACCCACTTGAACAAGATAACTAATGAAGATACTCTTGTAATCCTCATCTAGAGAAAATAGGAGCCTAGAAAGTGGATCACCTTTCCTTACCCCTCTATAACACATGTAGAATCCTCTAGGGGGAATTAATTAGTATGAATCACCTTTCACTTTTGAAGATGGTGCAGATTAATTTGATAAGGTTTAAAGAAAAACACATACCTTATGAGCATTTAAAAAATTAATCTATATTAAATTTTATCAAAATCCTTGAGATATCATGCTTTAAAGAAAATTTCCCATGCATATATTTTATTCTTCATAATTTTAATGCACTCTGAAGCAGTAAAGGGGATGTTCTGAATATTCCATTGAGGGATGAACTGAAACTAGTTTGATGCAATAAAACATCCATCAATGGATCCAAAAATCATGGAAATAACTATGGTAATGGTTTTTGGGAAGGTCTTCCCAATGGAAACATGCATGAAATCCTTGACAGCCACTGCATTTTCTTTTTTGAGAATGAGAGAAATAAAATGGGTATTGATTTATAGGGAAACAAATCATGATTAAAGAAGTCCCTCATAGAATTAATAAACTCATCTATTATAATGAACCACTAGAACATAAATAATTATTTTTGAACCCATCAATGACTACCACACAATCAATATTGAGAGAGAAAAGGTCACTCTTCACCTCCTTCTCATTTGGATCATCTATTAAAAAAATTGATGAATATGAAAAACATAGTTGATGTTTTCCATCACATTGTGGGTGCCACCAACCCCCTATTATGTGTATAATCTTTCAAAGTATTCAACCACTACATTGGAGATTTCATTTTCTGAATATTATAAATAATCATCAATGCATAGGGAAGTTATCCCAATTCCAATGCTCTTTTCCCTATGTAGACTGTGGAATAATGTTCTGTTTCAATCCCCTTCATGAAGCCACCTTGTGTTATATTAGTTTTGGACCAGCCTTTATTTGATGCTCAATAAATCACCCAGCCTAGACTAGGGATTAATATCATCATTTTTAGTATCATTTTAGTTTTAATTGTTACTTCGGAAATGATGAAGAAACTATTTAGCCTCCCTGATGTCATTATCAAGATTAGAGAAATAGGCCCTACTCCAATCATGAATATGTTTTTGACATTTTCCAGATTTGTGGCCATGACATGGATTGGGCTTCCAAAATCATCCATATCCCATGCTTTTACAACATACTACCTGAAATAAGGTATAACAAGACCTGAATTATTGAACATAAATGGTACCCAAGATGACCCCAATTTATTTGTGAAAATTTCCTCAATAATGGGATTATGGTCAAAGTGACATTTTGAAATAATCGAACCCAATAATACATCACTAACATCATTCTCATCATCAATCTAAAAATAGAATTTTCCCAGTTTTCAATATTAAAATCCATTTAGGGTGTATCTACACCATGTATAATCTCAACCCATAATTCAGACCATAAACATATTACACTTGTCAATACAAGATGAAAATTAAGCAGCTGCCACATTATTAAAATGAGATCATGTTTCTTCCCTAGTCCATATAACAATGTTAAAATCACCCAACATAAACCAAGAATGAGGTTTCTTATAATAATACATCCAAAATTTTCCGAAATCTCCCATAATTTGATATAATATTTGGATGTATAGACAATGATTAGGGAAATTTTCATCCCCTAAATTCATATATCAACTGTAATGTCTTGGTGACTTCTTGCGTAAGAGTGAATGATGATTCTATCATGTTGTAAGACCAATATATACTCAAAATAATTTTCACTTTCATTTTGTGAGCCAAAAAAATAACCAAGAGAGTCTCATTTAAAGGAATTCCATTTTTAAATTTCTTCTTCGGTTCATGAAGACCAATTACAAAAGGTTTTTAGCCACAATAGAGTGTCTTTGGTCTATGACCATGGAGAGTTCCCAAGCCCATGATAATTGAAAAAAATTATCTCCATTTATGAGATGTTTTTCTAGACATTGTTTGTGGCCCTTTAGCCCTTGAAGGATAGTAATTTTTCTTCTTACATCTTCCTTTTGTCACACCCTTGTCATTCTTCCCACCCATCAAACCTTCATCATTCTTACTGGCCTAATGTGGCATGTCATGGGTATACCCTTGAACATCCTTATCTCCTTCTCCCTCCATGAGAAGGTAAAATTTATTGGTATAATGATCAATGATCAAGGTTATGGATCATATCACCATCCTTATTACTTATTTTGAGGTATTTACTTGGGTAAATAAACCCCTTTTCCAGTGGGGACCTGCTCAGCTATAGATCCATGAACAGGTATTTTAGACACATGCCCAGCATTAGAACCATCGACCTGAGAATCTGGGATAGTTGGAAGCATCATCCATGGATCTACATCATCCTCAATTGAGCCACATGGGTCCATGTTATCATGCTATTTGTCACTAGCCTGGTCTTGGACAGGATAATCCTGATTCATGACCCTACTGGTCTTCCCATATCACTGACGATTAGCAGTGATAGGTATTGAACTGTCCCTCACAATAGAAGAAAGAACAAGATCATCATAAGGTAAATTCTAGTGATCATTAACCTGATTAATCATACTATTTTGTTGGGATTGCACATGTTTATAGTCCACTGGGACATCCTTTGTGTCACCCCCCATGGTCGAGTCATCATCACTCACCCTTTGATCAATATTTCCAAGATCATTGAATAAGTTCTTCATGTCAACCACCATAGTCGGATTAAAATAATGATAAAGAATAATATCATTATTAGTCATCTCTAACTCAACAGTA
This sequence comes from Viscum album, assembly GCA_963277665.1. Taxonomy (NCBI): domain Eukaryota; kingdom Viridiplantae; phylum Streptophyta; class Magnoliopsida; order Santalales; family Viscaceae; genus Viscum; species Viscum album. Next base: position 916,923,708 of record OY728150.1, read on the forward strand.
TCAATAAGTGCATCAAAATCAGGGTTAATCCCAGTCTTCTATTCACTATATTCGCTATAGGACTATAGACATTGAAGGGGGTACCTTGACAGGATGAAAATCAGTTATAATAAAGCCGGTACCTACACCATAGTTTTGGATGGGAGGTTTCCCTTTCCTATTATCCAGAACCCTTTGACATGATGATTCATCATAAAGATTTAAATTACAATTTTCACATACCTTAATCCTATTAAAATCAAATTAGAGAATACCACATATCATAAAATCACAAAAAAATTGACTTTATATCATAAAGACTATCCAGGTTAAATTTTTAATCTCTTATGGTAAGAACCACCTCCTCAACCAGAGTATTGGCCATATTAGCTTCAATAAGAACCCTTGAAAAGTGTCCATATCTAAGGTTTTCCATTTGTGTATAAATTCTTATTGGATTTACAACTGAGGATGAAATATCCCATAGAATCCAAGGATACTAGTACAACTAATTGATTTTAAAGAAGTGAATCTCCACCTGAGTATGAGCGTTCTTAACACTAAAAGGATCCTAATTCTGATCCCAATCATGGATTTTTATGTTTCAAGATTCAAATATATTGATTGAAAGCTCCAATTTCTTCTCTTATTCTCATCAGAGGGAAACACAATGCCAAAATATCCATTCCCCATTACTGTGATTCTCCAGACTCCAAACCCCCAAACCCTGGAAATGTAATCAATCAGTTCATTAAATCAACACATTATCTCACCTTTTGGGGTCAAGGCTCAGGCTATAATCCAGAATCTGCATATTTTTATCCTCACTTCAATATCCTCTTACGTTTACCTTTTTATTCTTTCATTTATTATGAAAGGTTCCCAATACTGAGTTATTTTTTTGTACAACTTACAAGCCAAAGATAAATAGTTAATTGAAGCCGAATATATAATTTTTAGAGTGAATACTGAAAGAATGTGTAACACACCGATATTTTATGAGAAGTATTCTTTTTAATTTATTTGATTTATTGTGTTGTATTATACACAATGATTATCTTGCGCTATACCCAACACAGTATTATCTTGCAGTATATGAAACACTATTCTTGGATTGTGTTACACAAAATTTCATGTTCGTTTGATAGATTTTATTCTATGAAACATTGAGTATATATATATTCAATGTATAAATTAAATATGGTTGGATTATATTATAAAAAACTACAAAGAAATCTTTCACTACACGCAGCCCTAAATTGGATTGCTTTACATGCAATCACGACCTTCCACGATAGTGTGTGTTGTACGCAATACCAAGTTTCACTAAACAACGATATGTTATTATAATATTACATAAAATAGATGATATTAATAGCATTTCCCACTTTTTGAAATTTTATAAATTTTACCATTCAAAATGGAAATCATTTTTGGATTCGGAATATCAAAATTATCCTAGGGTGAAATTTTGTTATTTTTCTGAAAACTATCAATTTTTTTATGAATAGTGAAAACACGGAGTCATTGGTTAAAACTGACTTTTTATTTAAATAATAATTTATTTTATTTAAATTTATTTTAGGTCAAAATAGATACATAATACTTATATATGTTCAATGTAATTCATTGGATTAATTTTATAATAATTTTAGATATATTAAAAATTTGTTGAACTTTTCACCGTCTTTTACCCACCTCCTAGGAGAATTTTCAATTGTAAATAAAACTTAATTTTACTGCTTTTGTGAGTTGAATTTCGAAAATCGGAGAGACACGGTTAATATAAAGGAGTAAAATGTTGTTCAATAAGATAAAAATAATTTTTAGTGAATAATAACATTTTACTTTTATTTACCACGGTTAAAAGTAAATATGGTAATTTAGGGTAAACATGATATTATCATTACATTAACACATGTCCTAATTCTATTGGATAAATTTAATTCGACCAAGAACCACATTAGGAATAAAACATTACCCTTTAGGTCTACATGGATTAGATTAGGACACTTATTATTATTTTATTTAAATAATAGTTAAGAGAGTTAAAATCAATGTTTAATAACTAAAACATTTTTAATATAGGGTTATACAAAAGGTAAATTAGACTATAAATATTCATTACAAATCTAAAATTATTTCAAACAGAATGGTAGTTTATTTTTAATTTTAAGAAATTAAATAATTTAATTTATTTATAACACAATGATCATGCAGTAATTACCATATTAATGAAATATTAACATAATTGATGTTATAAATACCCAAATAAATGAAATTTGAGACATTTTATGAATTAAACTAATTTTCTAGGTTAATATGACATGTTTGTATTGATTTAATTATCTTTTTTTAAACTAGTCATGCTGTTATGAATTTGACAAAAATCAATTACCAAATAGTTTGAAAATTTACATAAAATAGTTTTTTATAAAAAAATATTATATTATTAATTTTTATTCTATTCCTAAAAATCTAAGTTTTGGTCAAATGACTTAGATAAGATTATATATATTAATAATTAACCAGTTGGGGTTCTTTTGGATTTTTATTGTAAGTTTATTAACCATATAATGTAAGAAAACAATAAGACATGGTAAAAGTTAATTTATTTAACTTAGAGTTAAATATAAATGATAAGGATAAAATAGTAATGTAAACTTGTATAAAATCTATTTTTAAGAGTATTTCAACCCATCCTCACTTTATATTTGAAATAAATAAATTTTGAGATATTATAAATCGAATATGACTTTATTATAAAATAATATTTTAAGTTTTTCCTAAGGTTCCCCTCTCCTCCCTTATAAAAGGGAACCTCCTCCCTCTTCTCTTTACACAATTTCAAGCTTTCAAGATCGGCCCAACCCTTCCAATTTCCCTTCTAAACATCCTTGGAATCATTATAGAGGTTCTTTTATCCTCAAAATACCATCTCTAGTGCCTTAAGAGGAAGCTTAAGAGTGGTGCGTCGAAGAAGAGGTAATCTCTTCTACCGATTCATTCATGTTTTCTTTCTTCTTAAACTTCTACTTATTTAGTTGTTTAATTATAATGTAATAACATCAGTATCAATAATATAATTATATGTTATTATAAATATTAAACAACCCCAATTCACCTTCTATCCATCCAACAGAAAACAAAATCATCACGCGTGCATACGTACGAAATACTGTCTCCATGTCGTGGTATAATCTGTTTTTCCACCAACACCTTACATGTATGGGTATAATGGTGTAAATAATAACAATATATAGTTATTATAATATCATATGGATTCTGAGATATTATATAATCCACTCCAATTCAATTCAATAATTATGGGAACGATATTATCGCTCGTGCGTACGTACAGATTACCACCTCCACGACGCGATGAGATTCATTCTCCATGTTAACCATTCAAGAATGATTATAAAGTATATTTAATGACTAATAATGAAATATATGACAAGATAAAGCTACTGGATTTATATATATATATATATATATATGTCATCTTATTACTTCCACTCAATTCAATTTGGAAAGGAAAACTAAGTTCATGCGTACGTACGACCTACTGTCTCCATGAATGGGATATTTCATTTCAATTATCTATCTAATATATATATATATGAATAATGAATATATATGATATATAAATAATGATATACATTCTGGAAGTATTTAAATCATGATATAAGTAATAATAATATCAATAAAAACAAGTCCAAATGCATACAATAAATAAAATGATTTTACCCAAAACATTGAGTTAACATGAAATCTACAAAAGACCGGGTAATATAAAGTTATAAGTGAACCATCTATGATATCATAACAATGAATATGATTCTATAATAATTCAGTGACATTATTTATATCATTATACATGAGGTTCGTATATGTATGAAGCATATTCGACATAAGGTAAGGGATAAATTTTCAATCTCAGTTTTATCCGAGATTGCATATACATAAGTATTTACTAGGGTTATATTATTCATCCATGTCCATACAAACGTTTTTCGTAAAGAGTTTAATATTCTTCCATGTATGTTTAATGTCCTGTTTAACCCTTTTATACTTTTACTTTGTGTCATGGAAGGAATCTTTCTTTTTTTTACCATACATGGTACTTTTTGACTTTTCTGAAAAAAGTACAATAGGAATGTTTTTTAACTTATACGGCATGAATGGATTTTTACGGTTTCATAACACCTAATTTTCATGAATCTTCATCTATAATATTTCCTGGTTATTTTCAATAAAATCATTTTCTTTTAAAATTTTGTGGCATTTTGTGAAAATAAAATTATTTTTAAGAAGGATATTTTTTTCAATAATTCATTTCAAGTGTTTTATCAAAAACATTTTCCATCTAAGATGACATTATTTCATATGTGTATGTTTCAAGTATAATTTATCTATTATTTACAGGGTTTGATTCTTCTTATGATGAAATGATATCCATTTGGTTTAAATGGATTACATTATGATGGGATGATGTTTATGAAACCCATTTTATTCTTTGGGTTATGATGAATGATTTATATTTAATTTCTGGCACATGTATGAATGATTTCATTATGATATCAGTGAGACCTATTTATCCCTCTAATTAATTGGGTAATTATTTATATCTCATGAGATAGAAATTTCTAGAATGGAAAGTTAATCCGGTTCAGTGATACAGGACTGGAATGTGGAGTGAACTCGATTCAGTAAGTGAAATTGTCCACTAAGATGGTCTTGGAAGTAATTCCTTGGCTACTAATGAAATCATATCAAGTGCATAATGATTTTCAAAAATTACATATTTTATTCCCATGCAATTTTATCATTATTGATGTTCTATTATGATCTATGCCTTATGTACTGCCATGTTTTATTTCATTTCTCAAGATTTTGATGTTTAAACATTATGTTCGTGTTTTTAAGTTCAAATGTATATGGTTTGTTTTATTTTATCCATTCTTACCCTTACTCAGAATTTGAGATCACCATTTATATGTTTTCTTTTCTCCAGGATATAAATAAAGGTTTTAGGTAAGAAAACAAAAGGGAAATAGATTTAGGGGATATGTTTTAGATCTTTCACCATGATTAGATGATTATGTTCCATGTTTCCAAAGACTATAAACTATTATGATCCTTGAGTGTTGGTTTTTGTTATATATTAAGTATTCTACAAAAGTAATGTAATGTCCATGTACGTCAATCATTGTGTCTCTACAGAATGCATGCCATATTTCAGTGAACTTTGGAGAGGCATGTAGAAGTTATTTATTTCACTTATAGTAACTATTACCAAGAGACTATTCATATTGATCCGTATGAGTAATTATATTGTAGGAAATAAAGATCTGATTTTTTCATCCTGAATGCAGGAGTAACAAGTTTTAATGGTCCAAATACTATATAGGTTATGATTAATAATTTCTATATGATCTGGATGAGTATTGATATGGCCCTGTGTAGATAGAATTCATATATTGATCAATATCATAATCCAATTGGGATTTTAGTCGGTGACCATGTATTTCTTCATATATTGGTTGGAATATTTCATTAATAGATCGAGAAATATGGAAAGGTGACAAAAATGTAAATCTATATGTTCTTGATTGTAGAGAGGATTGGTCTAGTATCATATCAATTGGCTCTTCCCCTGTGGTATATTGTTAAGTATTACATGTTTCTTGTAACATAAATTTGGAATTATCACTCTGACGATTATCATGTGATTTATATTGATGATGTTAATATAGAGGCTAATGTTTCCATTGATGAGAATATAATTAATATTGAATATCACAAGAGTAAAAAAAATTAGGGTAATACGAACAATTTCATCCATATGGTGTGGTAGTGTGGTGGTTTTGAAGATGAATTGTGTTATATGTAAGGTGATATGTGGCCCAATGTCCTAACCTTCATACCATGGTTTCGTAGTAATACTAGGGAGTGGAGATCAAGGATGAGATGTTATATAGAGCATTGGTAGTAAGATAATGAAAATTTTCAACATATATTTTCATATTAATTTCTATTATCCTCTTTTTTTAAAATAGATTATGCAGTGCTTCCTAGTAGTATGGAAACTTTTAGGTGCATTTCTGGGGGTTGAGACCTAAAAAAATGCAAATATTGTTCCATAAAGTGCAAGGATGATTTTTATTACATAGTTAGAGATAACTATGCTCCATGACCATGTGGAATGGATTTAAAAGAATCATATTTTGAAAAACCATGTGAGGTGGCCTGGAAACATTATAGGTTAGGTCTACAAACATTCACATACCTTCTATACTATTTTCCAAAACTTACTGGTGGCCTAGAAGACCATATTACATAAGTTTTTCTTATGCATATGAACTTTATAATTTAGATAATTGTTTAGAAAACAATGTCACAAAACCCTGCACCATATTATAAGTCAAAAATTTATCAATTTCCCCTCCCAACCATTATATGTTTTCACCCAATATTCTTCACCATTTCACTCAAAAAACCAACTGTGTGCTCCAAACTCTTCATCATTTAGAAGGGTGTAGCACCATAAATTTTATTGAATTTTAAGTGTTTTTCTTTGTGATTTGAAGCCCTATGTAAGTCAACGAGTCTTTTAAACTTTTATTCTATTGATATTTCATATCATTGTTCTCTCTCAACTTCTTTCTCTTATAAGGCCAATTTCCATATGTTTTTTTACTTTTTTTTGTTGTGGAAATTTTATTTCAAATCATGTGTTAGGTTTAGATGAGTGATTTTCTATGGTCATAAGGTATGTGGTTTAATAGATTTTTCATCATCTCATTATTCTTGGAGTTTATGTTTTCTGTGAAATGGTATTGATGTGTGGTGAACCAGATTATTTTATTTAAAAAAATTGATCCTTGATGTGATGTCTCATGCCCTTCATGAATCCCTTAAAAACTGTTGATGAGTATAATACAAGACCTAGATCCACTTATGGGATGTCTCAATTAGGTATAACTATAAAAATGGAGTTTAAATGGCGAAAAATGGGTTTTTATGTGCTTAACGACATTTAACATGTTACTTTTCTCGTTAGCATGGCATAATGTGCTATTTGGATTTACATATAAATTATATGATTTAATTCATGTGAGAATGTAAAATAGTAAATGGTTAAATGTTTCATATTTTTGTCCTTAAATGGTGTTTTGAAAACATTTAACTACTTGGTTAAATGAATAAATGATAAAATGGTTGAAATATGAAGTTGGGTTAATGGTGTTGACTATAAAAGACAATTTGGTATAATGAAGTTTGAAAATGGATCACATTTTTTATATTATTATATAAAATTTTGATAATAACGATCGTTTAAAATTGTTGATGATGCTTTGGGTTAGGATATTGTGTTGAGGATCCTCTAATTTGGGCTTCTAGTAGATTGATTCTCTTGGAACCATTGATGTTTATGAATAGTTTGGATGCATGATTGATGCTCTAGGGATTAATATTATTTGACATAGTGTAGGTACTTGGAGTGATGATCCGTCAGATGTAGTATTGAATAATTTATGACGCCCATTTTTTAAAGATTTTATCCCCAATGGTATATGGTTTATATGACCAGAATGGGTCCAAGTAAGTTTGTTGCACCTGGTGTCACTTTAGAACCTGAGGGGAAAAAAGATTGATTTCATAATGTTTATGTTAAAAAAGTTTTTTCTTTAATTTAGTTTCTTATTTCTCTCATGTATAACTGCATACACTATTTATTAAACTGAATATTGTTTTAGATGTCATTGGCAGTGGACTACTAAATTGTACTCATACACTACTTAGGACGACATCGGTACCTGAGAAGACTTCGTGGTTCTATGTATGGACAAAGGTAAATGGATATTTATTAATGGATTGGTTTGTAATTATGTGATGGAAAATGGATGAGGGTACTGGGCTGGATGTCAAGACCTTTTTTGGGGATTTTCATTTATTTTATAGTTAACCTTTCGGAATAGGAGACTATTATGAAATGGTTTGTTTACTATATTGGTTTGTGTGGACTTAAACAGTTTTGGAAATATGTTATGTGATGTGGAAATTTATTATTGTTGTTTCTTAATATTTTTTATATTCCATTAATCTAATAAAGAGGGTACGGTCTTGCCACATTTCTCATTAGACTATAACTATTAATAAACAAGCTCTATCAAATGGGGATTCACGTTTGAGATCACAAAATAAACCAATATAGATACTATTATGAGTTCACTGAGTAGGGATGTTACACCTATATGAATTAAATTTATAGATAAGTATATATTTCTACCTTTATATAAAGAAATTTTTGTCTTATTATGTGAAATGGATATATTGTACCAACATTAATTATTTAATATAATGCATTACTTGAATGAGGGATCTTACTATGTGTTCATATAAATCATAGATGAATATAGCGTATTGACAAGTATAAGATAATTTTTAAAGGGAATGTCAAAAAAATTAATGTATATATAAGTTTTTATTGAATATCGATATATGATTAAGGATTGAATTGAATTTTTCACTTACTATCTTTCTGATGTTGATAACATTGGTCTCTTAAAATCCCATTTCAATGGGAGCCTTATGTTTCATGGAATTTATAGAAGAGATTTTTTTCATAATTATCTTTATAGATATGAATGGGAATTAGTTTTATTTTTAAAGTAGTTATATGCAAGTCAAACCATATGATGAAACTCACAAACTATATCATTTAAACCAATCAATGGATGTAATGATAGATATCGGATATACATAATCAATAGTTTATATGATGGTTCTAATAACATATTTTCTTGAATTTATCTATAAATACGGATTCCATTTCTTAATGACCTTGATAACTCGCTAAAGTACCATGTTTAATTATTGTATATTACATTGGTTATGTAATTAATAATTATACAACATTAAATGATAAACCTGATGAAAATGGTATTACGTAAAAGAGTAGAGTTTCTGTTACGGTGGAAGCGATTCTTTCCTCTAGTACCAATTTTAGAAATCCTATTTATGAGAATATTTAATATTTTGTAATCATTAAAAAAAATTAGTTGTACTATAAAACATTCCACATTCCTTGTTTTCAATGTATATGGGTAGATAATAGGTGTGTAGTTAAAATTGATGAATCTAGATTCATGAAAGTTTATTTTATTATAGAAAGCTATAAGGATTCGATGTTCACAAAGGTGTCTTAATAGGTGCATATATTTCATCCCCTATATCATATAAAAAAAATTGTTCAATTTGTTCTATTATAGACTAAAAAACAATAGGGTAAAATAAAAATTCCATTGAGGTTATCCAATTCAATGGAATATCAAAATCCTTTTATGGTGGTCTCATTGTTTAAGGTCATTTTCATGTTAGGGGGGACAATGTGGATTGAAAATGGTTACATGATAAGGGATCCAAAACCATTAATAATTTTAAAAAAAATATATCAATGGTCATTTACAATATCTATTATTGGTTTTTTATAGAATTTTTTTTTCCTAATAATATTATTCATTCATTATGGTTTTGATGTAATGTAAGTTAAATGTTTTTTTTACATGTATGGATAATGGAATCTCGACATTATGTTGCTACCAATGACAATGAAAAACATATCCATAATAAAGAAACTAATAAAATGATTTAATGTTAATAAAATATGGTTTAAAACAGAAAATTGTGGTGTATTATGAATTTCATAATAAAAATTAATAAGGTGTTAAGTAAAAGAACCAAATTTGATATTGGATGGAATGAACATGGATAACCAATTAATTCCAACTAGAAAAATTTTATTAATTTAATTTGGTTCCACAATCGAATGCATATTCTAATTGATAAATCTATATTACAAAATTTTGTGTCATCATTAAAAAAATAATATTGAAAATTTATGGTAACATTATAATATATTATCTCTATTTTTATGAAAAAAGGTAAAATTTTGAAATACTGATTTACTCTTCATTATCCCATGTAGAAGAAAATTATATCAGATTATTATATGATGATTTTCTTTCTAGGGGTCCATGATAAGGGTCATAGATAATTTCATAAACTTCTTATTAAACAATATATTAATGATGTTGAAGGAATAGTTAAACCTCACCATTGGTCTATATATATGTATATCATAAAACAATACACCTTGGATACATTAATTGGTCATCATAGAGATGAAACATATATGGTAATTTTTAATTGGTAATATTTTATTTTACATTACATGTATTAAAAAATTTTAGTAATAATTTATAATTGATGTAATATAAATGGAGTATAGAAAATAAATAGCATCCATCGAATCCTACATACCCCAAATATTAAAAAATGATAGGGTATGCCTCACTTGAATGAAATGTTAAGATGTTTAATATAACAGTATAACTTTTATGTGATATTTAAAAATAACTTAAGTATGTTCATATATTTATATAAATATTAACAAATCCTAATCTACAACCACTTTCACCCCTTGTTACGTGTTATAGTAAGATTTTAATATGATTTAAAATGATTAAAAATTTGATGAAAACTCAAAGAAAACATGTGAACAATGTATAAGTAAAACATAAAAAATATATATTATTCATTAAAACAATATTACATAATAATGTCTCATTATTTTCATATATTGTTTATTACATTTAGAAATAAGAAGTTTCATTGATTGAACTGAATGAATGACTACATTCAGTTGATTTGAAGAAGCCTAAATAGTATAGTCATGCTAAAAATATAGGTTTGGGAGTTCCAACCCAAACAATCATTGATAAATCAGTAACATAGGGAAATATAAATCATAATATGTAATATATAAAGGAAAAATATATTCTCTATGAGAATTTTTTTTGTTAGTCTTGTGTGATTGATCAATTTCTTCAAAATGCATAAAAAAGAAGAAACAACATAGTATTTAACACAATAAAAAGAAAACCCCCAAATTTGAGGCTAACCATATCACTTATTGTCATGCTTTAATTATGTTAATTTATTATATTATATCACGTTCTACTATATTTGAATCAAATAATAGACACCTTTATTATACTAAAATTCACCATTGTTAAATTTGTATTTCTACCTGAATGGCCATAAGGCCTTCATTTAATTATTCATTTATTATAATCCCCCTTTTATGGGTTGAAGTGGAACCCATAAATGGCTACTAGGATTTGTGACATTACCGGAACCAATGGTCTTAAAGGAATTCATCCCATACAATGAATACTTGAGACTACCCATCCCCAGGTGAAATCTATTGTTATTTTAATCCATTAGGACCAAATCCACATATTTTTGTGGGATGTACAATGTAAAATATCAAATTTTATGTGATAAAAAATAAAATATTTCTAAAATATCTAGTGAGAGTAAGGATTCATGTCCGTCATTATTATAGTGACAAGTTACTTATTCTAGTTGATGAAGTGGTTGTTGACACTATGGTCAAACTATTTAATGGAATATTTTTTGGATGTATTTTTGTTAAAATATATATAAATAATGATAATTAGGTTTGTTCATTCAAATTTATTGTTTATGAAAATATTTTTATATTTAATGAAAAAGACATGTATTAAAATAACATTTTCAATAAAATACAATGTCCCTAAATAAAAATATAGCATAAATAGAAATTAACGCACAATATATGGATAGTCCATTACTAACATGATTGGTCTTGACAATATAAATGTAGTAAAAATAGACATGATCCTCATTTTTGAATGTACAGATGAGGTAAATTTAAATAATATGTTTTTGCAGTAATCGATGAATTATTTTAAATATAGTTCAACAAATATAATATTTTCTATAGTTGTATATGTCACAAAAAATTAATGAGAACCCCCATTGAGGAAGATTTTGGATTCATTAGTCTCTATGTCTCTTCCACAAAAAAATAAAAGGAAGACCAAAATTTTTTACAAGTACACAATGTATTCGTAGTATTAGAAATGAAAATTAAAAAACATTCCCTTTTATATACATATATTATTGAAATAAAATATTACAAGATAATCATATATAATTTATCTCCATTTTTCTCCATTACATATTCCTTTTTTTGAATCACTGGATTATTATTAAGATCAATGTAGATACATAGAATATATATATATATATATTAATAAAAATAATATATATCTTGTAAATAGAACACATTTGTTATATTTTATTATTTTTTATTATACTACACTCATTATTTTACAAAAAAACTTGTGATTAAATGTTATGAATTTTGATTGAACTATAATTTTATTATGATAGGGTAGTGTTTATTTATTATCAAACCCACGGTATGAGGACAGAAATTTCACATAATAAGCCTATAGATTAATTCAATTGTATAATTATAATGGTATAAATATAATTTTTCACTACTAAAACATATACCAAAACAGACTACAAAATTGTATCACTGTTTCTATAGTGTTTGAAATAATGTAATTAAATAAATATAAATGTTTAAATTTATGAAATATATCTTATTTAATACAGTAAATATCATCCTTATAGGAATTTATAGAATGTAATTTCAATTTTAATTATAATATTAATTAACCAATTATTTATAAACTTTTTCAAAACACCAATGATTTTCAAAAACCCACATAGTGGAAATAAAAAGTATATTTGGTTATGAATAAGTGTTTATCTTAAATGGTGTTATATTCTTCTAGACACTTATATGAGATAATTTAATATCACGTTAATAATTTTATTATTTGACAAAGATCAGGAAGATTTTGTTTGTAAATATATTATTTAGTAAGTATTCTAATCATTTAAATTTATTATTTTGGATATATTCTTTATAATCAAAAGGATTCTATCTAAGAAGTTATAAGAAAAAAATTATGAGTTTTATTCAAGAAAACAATGTTATCATTCAAAATACATATCATATACAGCAAATTTTATAATCACACTCTAATTTTATATATACCTTATGAAAAACACATGGTTTATTTAAGACATATTTGAATAAAATAGACTTAAATTTAAGAAATTGAATGATATAAAGGACATGATCAGGTAGCCAGCCGGTGACCCATGAGGTAGTGTTTCTATGGTAAAAATATATCCCATCCATCTAAAATTTCATCATCTGGAGAATACAATCCAAAGCTATTCCAATGGATATGGAAATTAATCACAAATGTATTCCCCTATCCTTGAGATTATATTGTTGTTCAGTCCCCAAAGAGGAGACTTCTCTCAACATTTTCTTCTAAAGTGATTGGGAAGGCCATTTATAGAACGCGCTTTTGTGGATTATAGATGTTTTATGGGAGGTTTATTCCCATGTTGAGACCTTTCATAATGGGTTTAGTGGATCAAACACAAAACATGAAAAATATAGATTGTATATCATTCTTACTATGGGATTCTGGTGTATTTGGAAGGCATGCAACTGTGCAAGACATTACGGTACTTACCCCTCTCTCAAAAATTTTCTTCTAAATACTGGGTTTCTTATCTCTAATATGTCTTATCTTCATAAGCATCATGAAACCTTGTATTCCCTTCATTATTACACTAGTAGCTCGTGATCTCTCGTACCATTAACCCCTACATAATCTAGATCCTATGTTAAATGTTACCCTCCCTCTTGTGGGCTCAGGACTGACATAGATGGGGCTTAAATACATGGTTTATGAAGGGAGGAGGGTTTTTTTGGGACCCTTTTATTTGTGTTATCTTTTCTTTCAATGATTACTATGGGGATGGTGACTCCCTTGTGGTAGTATCCAAGGCCATGCACAGCAGTATAGGGAGTCTCCACTCAAATGATCTTCCCCTGACTTTAGTGGATATGGATTCTAAAACCATCAGTGGTTCCCTTAAGGTGGATATCTCTCCTCCTTGTCATATTACCTATCTCATATACAAATATAGGACTCTTCTCTCTCGTGACACCAAGATCCTTCATACAAAGTGGGATGGTAACCATCTGGGTGACTTATTAGCCTCTAAGGAACCCCATGAATCTCCTCTTTTATTGATTAACTCCCTTGGTTCCCTTCCTTTGGGCAGTTTGGATGTCCCTATTGGGCTGATCTTGGTCTTCACATCTAAATACCTCCTTGATTTTTCTTTTTTCTTGTTTTGTTTCTGGGTAGCTTTGATCTTTTATTTGTTCCATTAAATAAATAAATAATAATAATTCTCCAAAGTTAATGTTTTTAGTATTAAGTAACATTTTAGTTCAAATCACATTTCAAATAGTCAAAATAAGAAAAAAATCATGAATTGACTTTAATATTTTGGAAAGGGATCAATTATAAATTATTGTAACCAAGATATAAAACCCATACAAACTTGATTGATTGTAACACCCCAAGCTTCCTCGGTATGTTTCCTTTCGAATAATGCAATGGCGTGCATTGTACGCAACTTCGAGATTTTAACAGACCATAACCAATCAAACTAGCCGTTATGAATAGTAATACCTACTTTTTGAAATTTTATAAATTATATCTCTCAAAATTGACTTCATTTTTGGATTCGGAATATCGAAATTAGCCTATGGTAAAATTTTGGTACTTTTCGGATAACTTTCATATTTTGATGAATAGTGAAAATTACTAAATTTTAATTAAAAACAACTTTTTTAATCAAAATAATTAATAGTGATAAATTATGAATTTGAGTGGTTTTAAAGTATATTTAGAATATATTTTTACCATATAATACAATGTGGGTCAATGAACATAATTTCACATTTAAACTAGACAAAAACAAGTGACAATCTTTATATAGTTATTATCTCTAAAAAACATGCTTTTTGTTTTGACAACGGGAATTAATTTTAAATTAATTTCTGCCACTTCTGTGTTTAGAATTTAGAAAAATGGATTCCATATTTCGAATCAGGATGTCTAAATTGTGTAAATAGGTAACTTTTATATTTAGACATTTTGAATAATTAATGCGGTAAATATTTTATTTACCATGGTTAAAGGGTAAATCCGGTAAATAATGGTTAAAAAATAATATTATAATAATACAAAATTACCCTAAAACGTGTCCTAACCTTATTTGTGGACACATAACCGATCATGGGCATCCTTGGGTCGATTTGGGGACCCCATGGAGCCACTTGTATGTGGTAGGGACACATTATATTAATAAAGTTAAAATAAAAATAAAAATGGCATAAGCTTACATCTTTTAGAAGAACAATTTTTACATAGGGTTATTCATGTTGTATTTTCGATTATAAATATTCATTAGAATGATAAAATGATTTCCTACATAATGATATTTTATTTATAATTTTTAGACATCAAATAATTTAAATTATTAATTACACAATAATGATGCAATGTTTACCTCATTAATAAATCATTTAAATAAATAAGATTATAATGATTAAAATATTATCTAAAACCTGTCCAATTCTTATTGGTTGATGTTATTTAGAAAAGGAGTCATCTTATATTCGACCTCAATGATTTTTGGACCATTATAAACCGAATATAATTATATTATAAAGTAATACTTTCACTCTTTCCTAAAGAGCCCCTCCTCTCCCTTATAAAAGGAGACCACTTCTACTCATTCGTCACACCTCTCAAGCCACTTGGCTCGTCCAAACCCTGCCCAAATACTCTCCCAACTTCCCTCACTACAACCTAGAGGCCTTAGTTCTATCATAAATCCAACCTATGGATCCGTTTTGATCAAATCAAAAGGAAGAACCCGAAGAAGAGGTAATGTTTTCACCACCCCTTTTCAAGTTCCTTTCTTCTTCCACTTCTTCTTTCTTTGTTCTTACCATTATAAAATAATAACTCTAGTAAATCACATATACTGTGATGTTATTATAAATATGTTACAACCATATTCAGTATTCTATCCACCCTTTGAATAACATGTCACCATACGTGCGTACGTACGGCTTACCGTCTCCACGTCGTGGTGTAATTGTTATTCAATATATTATTATTTGGATGGGTATAATAATGATGTGCAACTCATGTAAATAATAAATATAACATGTTAATTATTCTGTATATATGATATAACATCCATTTATATATTATTTTAATATCAAAAGAATGATATTGTCGCTCGTGCGTATGTACGGACTACCGTCTCCACAAATGCGATAAGATTCATTCTCCATCGTATCCATTCAAGTATAATTATCATTTGATGATTTAAAAATAGTATCTAAGGACTTGATATCATTCTGGATATGAATAATATACATCCCATTAATAACGAATATGGCTCACATAACAATTAATATAAAGTAAAATGAACCCGTTAACACCCGAAATAACGATAATTCTAAGATATTATTAACAAATCAATGTTAAAATTTCATATATGATATCATATTAAAGTAAATGATTCTTGTATTATTCAATAACAATTATTTCACCATTATACAGGAGGTAAATCTACCATCTACCAAGGAAAAAGTACAAGTAAGTGATTTTCATATCTCACTTTCAATTCCGTGAGATTTCCATTGTTCTCCACTAAATTATTGAAAGTGGTGTATTGTGTACTGACATTTGATACATATTATAATTATTATCTTTATATTCATGTAATTATCTAAATAATTTGGTGGTTATTAAATTTTGGCCATATGACTCAGTTGATTAATGTGGTAAGGGATTTTCTTATCTCACTTTCAATTCCGTGAGATTTCCATTGTTCTCCACTAAATTATTGAAAGTGGTGTATTGTGTACTTCCATTTGATACATATTATCATGATTATCTTTATATTCATGTTATTCTCTAAATCATTTGGTGGTTATTAACTTTTGGCCATATGACTCAGTTGATTAATGTGGTAAGGGGTTTCTTATCTCACTTTTAATTCCGTGATAATTCCATTGATCACCACTTAATTATTGCATGTGGTGTATGTGTACTGCCCATGATCGTATTCATTGTGTAATATACTTTAATTTATGGGTATTTACATCATCATGGTATGATACTTCTTTCATGGGTGTATGTTTCGTAAGTTACCTAATCGATAAGGGAATTTGAGATTTCAATTTCCACTCATTTGGCTTTACGCATATTTCATTGAATATATTACCCCAAGATTATGTGTGGAATCACTATTCATTTGATTATGTCATAATTTCTACTCCCCTTCCTGTGGGTATACTTTTGATACACATAATCACTCCATTGATAATTCACAAGTCATTGATATGAATTTGATAAGAGTAATTTTAACTCATTCTTCATTTGTTGAGTTAAACATCCAATTCATTGGTGTTGTTTTTACAAGAATATGTGTGAATGTCCTTTGATTGTTTTACACTGAATATCCAATCATATTTAGTGTATTTATATTTGTCACACATAATTATGTAATTGATTTATCCATAACCTAAGGATACAACCTTTATGAGAGATTTCATCTCAATTTACATTCCATTGAGACTTATTTAGTGATATACACCAAATCACTTTTATGTGGTGTATATAATGTACTTTGACATAGTATATCATGAATCCCTTTATTGTCATGATATTACAAAGTTTTGATTAACTCAATTATTTGTATTCAAGTGTCTCTTTTGGTTAGAATCTCTAACTAAAATACCATTTTTAAATGTTTTAAAGACTTATTCATCTAAACCTTTCTCATTAATGTCCATGTTTTAAAAATGGTTTTAAGGATTTATTTATTTGGACATTAAAGTTTATAAATTAAAACTCCTTTTAAAAAAAGTTTCAAAGTGGTATGGGACACTTTGATTCAAAAATCTATTTTTAAATGGCTTCTGGACAAATAGTGTGACTTTTAAATGATTTCAAGAAAAAGGGGGATATTTCTCTCAAATGGTTTTGATGATTATTTTCATATATGTCAACATCCTTCATTATTCTTGATTGAGGTTAATTTGATACAATACAATCTTTAATATTGTATCGAATGAGTTATGTTTGACTGTGGATGTGCTATTTTTATACCATTCATGGTTTGTGGTTAAAGTATTGACATTTCGTATGCTAGTTTTAATACGAATGTTTATGTTATGTTTAAACTTGTTCATATGAGGAATGCATTGGACTTAATAAGTGACGGGTGGAGCCCGCTATAGCTCCTCGATGCATCAGTAGGTCTCATGAGACAAACTAGTGTCTTGGAACAAGGCCTTGGCAAAATCTTATTTGTTGTCCTGGCACAAGGCCTTGGCTATGTGGTTATGATAGTCTGGCATTATGCATTCCATCATTATGAAAGTGGTTATTGATATTGCATGTGATCATTCAACTAGTAGAATTTCCATGTGAGTAAGTAAATGGCATTATTTCATTTTACCTTTTCCATTTTATGCTGAAGTTCAAGTTTAAAAGGCTTTTGTTTTAGTTATAAATTGCCATAAGTGTTTATGCTTATTTATGAAAGCTTCTGCTATAATGTTATCCTTACTGAGCATCTGAGCTCACCCCTTTCAATGTTTTATTTTTCGCAGGATTATGAAGAAATAATTTATGAATGACCTACAGGGATAGTATGAGGGGATATGAAGACAAGATGTTTTTTTATGATGTAATGTAAAACTTATGGATATATCTAGTGTTTCTAAGGCTACTAAACCAATCGGTCTTTCGAGATTTGATCTTTCTTGTGATCATGCCAATGTTATGTAATAATGCACCGATTCTGGGTAACTAGGGTCGGGGCGTTACAGTTGGTATCAAAGGAAGTTTAGTAAAAACCTTGGAAGCTGGATTTAGATAAACTCTGATTATAGCACGTAGACCTAAGATGAACATTGAGGATTATTACAGAAGAACTTCCTATAATTTTGGTATTATAGAATATTTTTTGAGTTTTTCGAGCAATACATCCCTGTCTGGATACGAGCAGGTAGAGGTGGCTCTAGCACAGATGTACCTAGGGGTAAAACCTGAAAACACCGCTTTGAGCTAGACTCAAACGAGAACTGGTGCCCGACAACGGGCCTTGCTGCACTCTTGGTTACGACACTCCCGGGGGATATGCTTTGGTAAATTCACAAGATTAGTATAAACCATTATTAAGGGAATACAAAAAAATGCCCCTAAGAATATATGTCGGCAAATAGATAGTGGATAACCTAGTTTTAAACATAGGGTACCCCAAGTTAGGATATATTGTTCAATTACAAGATTATCCTATTATATCTATTTTTTTTACAATCTTATTAGATAAGTATTCAAAAACCCTAATTGTATTTTCTTTTGTTAGTTGAAACATGGAGGGAGCAAGATCACGAACAACTCTTCTCTCTCTTCCTGAAGAACTACTTGCAATTATTATCCAGAAGTCATGCGCAGACGATGTTGAAACTTTTTCAAATGTCCAAGTTACATGCAAACAACTTTATGAGACATCCAATACCTCTAGCATTACACGATTATTTCAAGGATCAAGTACCGACTATGGGATAATGTTGCGCTCTCAACTTTCTTACCACGCTAAGCGTGGGAAGTACCATCAGGGTCTTTTCAAATTATTCACTTTATCTCAAAATTACGATGCACTAAATGATTTTCAAGATGCTGCAGAAGTGGGAGACCTTCGAGCAGCCTATATGTATGAAATTGTATATTTATGTCTTTTGGGATATATGAAAACTGATTTACCAAAACCTTATTTTGAAATATTTGAAGATGAATCAGTGAGAATTTTTCTAAAAAAACATGTTAAAGACGATGTCTCAAACTTATATATAAGAAATACCTATTTTTTTATGATGCATCGATGCTTCCATCGATATAATCCAAAATGGATGAGGAGTTTTTGGGTAAAGTAAGTAGATGATTTTGAAAAATTCCTGAGGTACCATTGTGACACATGAACGCATTCTACCAAAATGCAAACCCGCCTAGTCTCTCCAGAGTTCATGTTGTGATCCACATATCTCTAGTGACAAAATACAAGCCTGACCCAACGCATGTACTCACCTATGAAGAATTATAACTGGAACCCGATCTATCTTATTGTGGAGAGCCTATCAGAATTCTTCATACCAAAGATCAAGTGTTGCGAAACCGGATGACTCGTCTGGTAAAAGATCTATTGAGAAATCATAAGATGGAAGAGGCAATGTGGGAACCCGAGGAACATATGACGAAGAACCTATGTGGAAATAAATGGATGGGGAAATGTTTAAAAGTGTTAGTGCTCTTTATTAATGGGATTACTTTGGAATAATTTTATCTTGTATTTGTAAACCTGCAATTTATCATGTGAAAATCATATTTGAGGAAGAATTATCTTTTCTGTTGCAGATATAGTTATAAATAACCATTTGGTCTTACATGATCATTGGGTTTGAGGAAATTATAAGTTATTATAATTTGGGATGAAAATGCAAGGTATGAGATAAGATTTGTGGTTAAATTATGTTATGGTATTTTGAGGAATTTATCTCATTTTGGTAATATTATAAAATATAGTATTTGAAAAAGGACAACACGTAGACCGTGTGACAACCGGTCGTGTCGGACAAAGCTGTGGGAATCGAACCCACAACCAAAGTGCGATTGGGATTTATCGCCTACCACTGGACTACGTGAAGTCCCTGGTTAGTGTGACGTTTTTTTAGTTATATGATTTTATTGATCAATAATAAGATGATTTGGGTTCTTATGTATTATCAAATGAATACCCTTGGTATAGGAAAATGATTTGGTGATTAAGTGATAAATGTTATTTTAGAGGATGTTCGTTTTGTTAGGAACACTATATTCCCAAGGAAAATAGAATACAATGAGGTTTCATTTGTAGAGTAATGGTGGATTTTTATCTACGTTTTTATTGTTGATTTATAGTGATTTGGGTTATTTATGGAAATGATTAACCTATAACATAGAATATGTGATGATGTTAATTACTTTTAAGTATGTGACTTTTAGAGTATTTGATGTCATTTGGAGATACAATGTAACATGGGAGACTACATAATCAAATTCTTCTATGTTATGGTTTTCAATATTAGTTTGGATTATATTAAAGGATTTTAAGGACAATTGGTTATTAAATGGTATCTATTTAACATTGGGGTATTGTTGGTTTAATTTTAGAAATTAAGATTAGTGCATATTTATCTCAAGGAATATCCTTTTGGGGGATCATTAGATCATTCACTAACCATTTTAGTTTTGATTAATCTTCAAAGACAATGTAAATATATAGTTTATCCTTCATGGATCATGTGATTCTATAGAAGTTTATTCTAGCTCTTCTAGTGTGACCAAGTCTTCTTGAATACTCGTCGTTTAAAAACAAATTGAGTTAGTGGTTGAAATTTATTAAAGAATGAAACTCTACGTAAAATGTAAGTATATCTATTAATGTTCTTAGTCAATATCATAAATGAATTCCTCGTCCTTATGTAATGTAACTTAAAAAAATGTTGTCTGTTTACTTTCTACTAGGAGACTAATGGTCGTTTGTCCCAACACAAGTTTGTGGTTTTCTTATTGTCAACTTTCTCCTGATCGTGATTTATATCCCTCTCCATAAAAACTTGACACTTAGTTTATCATCCATATCCATGTTTTCCTACATGGAATCTGAGTATGGGTTATCTTGGATGACCCTTATACCTCTCTTTCTTTCTTTTAAAGTGATAGTTTTATTGACTCTTTTTCCGATATGGGACTTTCAATTATATTCCCAAGCACAATTTTAAAAATTACGAGGACGCAATTTATTGAAGGAGGGGAGAATGTAACACCCCAAGCTTCCTCGGTATGTTTCCTTTTGAATAATGCAATGGCGTGCATTGTACGCAACTTCGAGATTTTAACACACCATAACCAATCAAACTAGCCGTTATGAATAGTAATACCTACTTTTTGAAATTTTATAAATTCTATCTCTCAAAATTGACTTCATTTTTGGATTCGGAATATCGAAATTAGCCTAGGGTAAAATTTTGGTACTTTTCAGATAACTTTCATATTTTGATGAATAGTGAAAATTACTAAATTTTAATTAAAAACAACTTTTTTAATCAAAATAATTAATAGTGATAAATTATGAATTTGAGTGGTTTTAAAGTATATTTAGAATATATTTTTACCATATAATACAATGTGGGTCAATGAACATAATTTCACATTTAAACTAGACAAAAACAAGTGACAATCTTTTGATAGTTATTATCTTTCAAAAACACGCTTTTTGTTTTGACAACGGGAATTAATTTTAAATTAATTTCTGCCAGTTCTGTGTTTTGAATTTAGAAAAATGGATTCCATATTTGGAATCATGATGTCCAAATTGTGTAAATAGGTAACTTTTATTTTTAGACATTTTGAATAATTACTACGGTAAATATTTTATTTACCATGGTTAAAGGGTAAATCCGGTAAATAAGGGTTAAAAAATAATATTATAATAATACAAAATTACCCTAAAACGTGTCCTAACCTTATTTGTGGACACATACCCGACCATGGGCATCCTTGGATCGATTTGGGGACCCCTTGTAGCCACTTGTATGTGGTAGGGACACATTATATTAATAAAGTTAAAATAAAAATAAAAATGGCATAAGCTTACATATTTTAGAAGAACAATTTTTACATAGGGTTATACATGTTGGATTTTCGATTATAAATATTAATTAGAAATATAAAAAGATTTCCTACATAATGATATTTTATTTATAATTTTTAGACATCAAATAAATTAAATTATTAATGACACAATAATGATGCAATGTTTACCTCATTAATAAATCATTTAAATAAATAAGATTATAATGATTAAAATATTATCTAAAACCTGTCCAATTCTTATTGGTTGATGTTATTTAGAAAATTATTCATCTTATCGTCGACCTCAATGATTTTTGGACCATTATAAAACGAATATAATTATATTATAAAGTAATACTTTCACTCTTTCCTAAAGAGCTCCTCCTCTCCCTTATAAAAGGAGAACACTTCTACTCATTCCTCACACCTCTCAAGCCACTTGGCTCGTCCAAACCCTGCCCAAATACTCTCCCAACTTCCCTCACTACAACCTAGAGGCCTTCGTTTGATCAGAAAGCCAACCTATGGAGCCCTTTTGATCAAATCAAAAGGAAGAACCCGAAGAAGAGGTAATGTTTTCACCACCCCTTTTCAAGTTCCTTTCTTCTTCCACTTCTTCTTTCTTTGTTCGTACCATTCTAAAATAATAACTCCAGTATCTCACATATACTGTGATGTTATTATAAATATGGTACAAAAATATTCAGTATTCTATCCACCTTTTGAATAACATGTCACCATACGTGCGTACGTACGGCTTACCGTCTCCACGTCGTGGTGTAATTGTTATTCAATATATTATTATTTGGATGGGTATAATAATGATGTGAAACTCATGTAAATAATAAATATAACATGTTAATTATTCTGTATATATGATATAACATCCATTTATATATTATTTTAATATAAATAGAATTATATAGTCGCTCGTGCGTACGTACGGACTACCGTCTCCACAAACGCGATAAGATTCATTCTCCATCGTATCCATTCAAGTATAATTATCATTTGATGATTTAAAAATAGTATCTAAGGACTTGATATCATTCTGGATATGAATAATATACATCCCATTAATAACGAATATGGCTCACATAACAAAGAATATAATGTAAAATGAACCCGTTAACACCCGAAATAACGATAATTCTAAGATATTATTAACAAATCAATGTTAAAAGATCATATATGATATCATATTAAAGTAAATTATTCTTTTATTATTCAATAACAATTATTTCACCATTATACAGGAGGTAAACCTACCATTGACAAAGGAAAAAAGTACAAGTAAGGGATTTTCTTATCTCACTTTCAATTCCGTGAGATTTCCATAGTTCTCCACTATATTATTGAAAGTGGTGTATTGTGTACTGCCATTTGATACATATTATCATTATTATCTTTATATTCATGTTATTCTCTAAATCATTTGGTGGTTATTAACTTTTGGCCATATGACTCAGTTGATTAACGTGGTAAAAGATTTTCTTATCTCACTTTCAATTCCGTGAGTTTCCATTGTTCTCCACTAAATTATTGAAAGTGGTGTATTGTGTACTGCCATTTGATACATATTATCATGATTATCTTTATATTCATGTTATTCTCTAAATCATTTGGTGGTTATTTACTTTTGGCCATATGACTCAGTTGATTAACGTGGTAAGGGGTTTCTTATCTCACTTTTAATTCCGTGAGAATTCCATTGATCAGCACTTAATTATTGCATGTGGTGTATGTGTACTGCCCATGATCGTATTCATTGTGTAATATACTTTAATTTATGGGTATTTACATAATCATGGTATGATACTTCTTTCATGGGTGTATGTTTCGTAAGTTACCTAATCGATAAGGGAATTTGAGATTTCAATTTCCACTCATTTGGCTTTATGCATATTTCATTGAATATATTACCCCAAGATTATGTGTGGAATCACTATTCATTTGATTGTGTCATAATTTCCACTCCCCTTCCTGTGGATAAACTTTTGATACACATAATCACTCCACTGATAATTCTCAAGTCATTGATATGAATTTGATAAGAGTAATTTTAACTCATTCTTCATTTGTTGAGTTAAACATCCAATTCGTTGGTGTTGTTTTTACAAGAATATGTGTGAATGTCCTTTGATTGTTTTACACTGAATATCCAATCATATTTAGTGTATTTATATTTTTCACACATAATTATGTAATTGATTTATCCTTAACCTAAGGATACAGCCTTTATGAGAGATTTCATCTCAATTTACATTCCATTGAGACTTATTTGATGATATACACCAAATCACTTTTATGTGGTGTATATAATGTACTTTGAAATAGTATATCATGAATCCCATTATTCTCATGATATTACAAAGTTTTTATTACCTCAATTATTTTTATTCAAGTGTCTCTTTTGGTTAGAATCTCTAACTAAAATACCATTTTTAAATGTTTTAAAGACTTATTAATCTATACCTTTCTCATTAATGTCCATGTTTTAAAAATGGTTTTAAGGATTTATTTATTTGGACATTAAAGTTTAGAAATTCAAACTCCTTTTAAAAAAAGTTTCAAAGTGGTATGGGACACTTTGATTCAAAAATCTATTTTTAAATGGCTTCTTGACAAATAGTGTGACTTTTAAATGATTTCAAGAAAAAGGGGGATATTTCTCTCAAATGGTTTTGATGATTATTTTCATATATGTCAACATCCTTCATTATTCTTGATTGAGGTTAATTTGATACAATACAATCTTTAATATTGTTTCGAATGAGTTATGTTTGACTGTGGATGTGCTATTTTTATACCATTCATGGTTTGTGGTTAAAGTATTGACATTTCGTATGCTAGTTTTAATACGAATGTTTATGTTATGTTTAAAATTGTTCATATGAGGAATGCATTGGACTTAATAAGTGATGGGTGGAGCCCGCTATAGCTCCTCGATGCATCGGTAGGTCTCATGAGACAAACTAGTGTCTTGGCACAAGGCCTTGGCAAAATCTTATTTGTAGTCTTGGCACGAGGCCTTGGCTATGTGGTTATGATAGTCTAGCATTATGCATTCCATCATTATGAAAGTGGTTATTGATATTGCATGTGATCATTCGACTAGTAGAATATCCATGTGAGTAAGTAAATGGTATTATATCATTTTACCTTTTCCATTTTATGCTGAAGTTCAAGTTTAAAAGGCTTTTGTTTTAGTTATAAATTGCCTTAAGGGTTTATGCTTATTTATGAAAGCTTCTGCTATAATGTTATCCTTATTGAGCATCTGAGCTCACCCCTTTCAATGTTATATTTTTCCCAGGATTATGAAGAAGTAATTTATGAATGACCTGCAGGGATAGTATGAGGGGATATGAAGACAAGATGTTTTTTTATGATGTAATGTAAAACTTATGGATATATCTAGTGTTTCCAAGGATACTAAACCAATCGGTCTTTCGAGATTTGATCTTTCTTGTGATCATGCCAATGTTATGTAATAATGCACCGACTCTGGGTAACTAGGGTCGGGGCGTTACATTGATGATTTGGATGGATTTATTGAATGTTCATGTTATTAGTTTAAAAGTGAATTTTTCCTTTCAAAACATGCATCATATAATTATTACTATGAAAACATGCATAGATTATATTTAGAAATTCATAAATAATCCCTGATTAATTTTGACAGGTAGAATTAATATCTGTTTAATCCATCATAAGGTGTGGACTTCATGATATAAAGTTCATATCTCTTTTTAAAAATGACATTTTATTTTAAAATTCACATCATATACACAAAACTAATGAAATATACTCAAATATTCTCAATACATAACTAACAATTTTCCTGAGTTATTTTTGACTTGTAGTAATTACCCACAATTAAATCATACATACTACGTGGTTATTATGACTAAATGTTTAGGTTTTTTTTTAAAGTGACTTTTAGATTCAAAATATTTCCCACATACTCAAAACTATAAAAAGGTTCCCAAATTTTCTATATACATTAGAATAGTAATCTGTTATAATTTGTTTACATGTATTAATCTATCACACAAATATTTGACACATGGTATAGTTGATATGACTCAAATTGTGTATTTTATGTACACAACTAACATTTTAGATCCTAAAAATTTCCACGTAATCAAAATTGAGATTATTAAAATTGGAATTCTAGATAATTTTCGAAAAATATATGTGAGGATAATTAGGAATGTGGAGTAATTAACCACACATCAATTTAACCCACATTGTGACCAGAATGAGTAGGAGTTCATTAATTCTATTTAAAATTGGTATAAAAGACACATAGTGTACTCAAACCCATGAAAATGAAAACAAAATTTTCGGATATTATAGAAAAATATCTATGATTCATTTTTGACATGTATAAATTCAGCTCATATCACCATGTATCATAGTATGGATGGATTTATTGAGGGTTCATTTTTTATAATAAAGATGACACTTAATGTCTAAACCTACATCACAAACTCAATAAATGAATACTCAAATCGGTTATCTTAAAATATTTAGAAAATGATCAGTGATTT
Organism: Viscum album; assembly: GCA_963277665.1. Taxonomy (NCBI): domain Eukaryota; kingdom Viridiplantae; phylum Streptophyta; class Magnoliopsida; order Santalales; family Viscaceae; genus Viscum; species Viscum album. The sequence continues at coordinate 916,950,790 of OY728150.1, forward strand.
ATTTATGGATTTTTGGAAATAAATACATGTAAATCTTATAAAACATGTCTTTAGTATGCCTGAAAGTTCATGCTTTCATTTAAATGTGATTTTTTTTCAAAAAATCAAAGTATACTCAAAACTGAGAAATGTAACACCTCGATATTTTAGAATATTTTTATCTTTATTAAATTTGATGTTTTTTAACTTTTTCTTCATGAAATGGTGATATAAACAAAATAATTCTCATTATAATAAAAATAAAAATTTATTATTTGATAATTAAATGAAACATAATTATTAAAATTAAATAATGATTTATAAGACAAACTATTTTAATTATTCATCAATTAAAAGATTTTTTTTGTTTAAAACGTTTGTTTTATTTAATAATATATATATATATATTATTTAAAAGTTAAATTATTATGTTATAAAATATAAATTTGAAAATATGAACTTCTTTTTTTAATTTATCTTATCAAAATTAGTTACATGTGGATTTTAAGATTTTTCTAAAATAACAGAATTGTTATGTGAATAATGAAAAATAGCAATTTTACAAACGTTGTAGATTTTATAAAATGCTAACAATTTAATCATGAAATAAAAATATATGAATGGTTTGGATTGAGCACATATGTTTTTAATTAGTACTTAAAATTATTTGAATCTAATATGTTTAATTTAAAAGCCAATGCTAGACCTTTTCAAAGGTAAGTATAATTTATTCTTATAAAAAAATTATTTTTGGAATATTCCTATAATAAAATATTTATAATGATATATTTGGTTTTTAATTTATTTCAAATTTCTAAAAATAATACTTTTCATCCATAATTAAAAAAATACATGCATATTAATTTTTACATGATTTTTTTATAAAATCCTTTTTATGCATAAAATAACAATTTTATAAAAACCATTTCTCGTTAGATCTTTCATTATAATATTTAAAATAATTTATTCTATTTTTTTAAATTTAATCTGATAAAATGGAATTCATATTTTTTATTTTCATTTGCATATTTTTTATAAGGGAACTCTTTTTTTCCATCAAAATATATTACCATGGTAAAAAAAGTCAAGTTATAATGTTTTGGGTTAAAATTGGATAAACTATAGGATATGACTTATATTAACAAAAACAACTTTTCATTATTAGAGTTGTTTGGTATTTTTTAAACTCCCATTCCTCTTCAATGAAATTGGGATTATTTTCTACCACTAAAACATCAAAATGACTGTATATTACTTTAATGTTAAGCGAATTTATAAGGGTCTCACTTGCTACAACTTCGGTGGTGGCGTAGTGGGGAAGGAGAGTGGTAAAACTAAGCTATTCTTTGGGAGGTTTAGGGTTAGAATCCAAGGAGTCCACTTTTTGGGAGAGCCTTTCCCCCGAGATCCACCCATCTTTCCCGGTCTCTTGGTCTCAACTGGGCGGTAAAAATGAGAGAGGACCCAATTTGAAGACGGATTACTTTGACGAACCATCACCGATTAGGTTATCACCCTCTGGGATGCTCTACCATCTCGCCTGGCAACAGCTCCTTCCCCCGATAGGGCTCTACCTCAAGGTCGTGACATCTCCATGGGGAACGAGGGTTACTATGTTTGGAGGGTTGAAAAAGGCCACACATGGGAATTCACTTCTATAAAAAAAAGGTTCCCACTTGCCACACATATAAAAAGGAACCTCCTATACTCACTTATCTACAAACATTTATAACATTATATAAAGTGAAATATACCCAAAATCACATCACAAATATCCTCCACGATTCTTACAGATTATAGTATCACCAAATGATAAACTTAATAATTCTAAATGTGTTAACCAAAAGAGGACACCTGAAGAAGAGGTAATTATCTTAACCTTGTTCTTTCAAAAAAAATTAGTCTTCCTCCTACGTATAATAAACAATATGTATCCAAACATGATGAAATAAAAATCATAAATATAATTGTATTTTATTTTTTTGATTTCATAACTAATATAAAATTCTTATCCATGTAATGGGGAATTATAGTGTTTCTTTAGAATATGATCAAACTACACCCTATATGAAGAGATATATCTCCTTGATAGTTATATAAATGAATTTAAGAAATATATATGATATTTATAACCAAATTGGAATTTTATAAACTAAAAATATAACCTTAATTTCTTTCATTATATCTATTGAAAATTGAAAGCATCACATGTGTGTACTTACCTACCCACATCAATAAGTATGGTAATTAATTTTCCATCACATCATTAAATGGATTCCGTAAAATAGTATATAATGATAAACTATGATATTTTTACATGATTTAGATTCTAGGTATAATGAAACCATGACCTATGTTTAAAAACTATAATCTACAAACTAATACAAAAATAGAAAATTGAACTATTAACTACTAAATATTGATTTCAATAAAGAATTGTTAAATAATGGGTAATTTAAATTTATAGGGTAAGGATATATTATTAAATAAATTTTAATATTGTTATATTATATACTTATAATAAAAATAATTTTATTATACAGTAGTTCATACAGCGTATGATGCAATTCAGGACTTGAGATATGTTTTTAGGTTACAATATCATTTTTGTTGATATTGTTTCTGTTTCAATTTACATTGAGGTAATTGTGTATTATAATTTTATCAAACCTTAATTATGATATTATAATATGGTTATTATAATTTTTTAAGTATTTCTTTTAAAATTTCCCCTCTTTTGTTCTCAAAAATCCCAAAAGAATATTGTTATGAAAATTCAACCAATTTTTTTTATTTCAGAATATTTTTATTCCAAATACATGTTCATAAAATTTTTTATGGGAGATATTATCTACATTAAAAAATATTAATAACATAATTTTACCTCTATACTTTTATTTATTTTCAATTCCTTTAAATGAATCTTCTTTCCACCATTCATACATGCCATTTTTTACTTTAATTTTGAAAGTATGGGAAAAAATTAAAAAAACATACAACATGAATGAATTTTACCACATTAAAACTCATTATTCATCCAAAAACATTTTTTATTAGTTAACATGGCTCTTAAAAAATATTACCTTTTTTCATGGATTTTTTATTTTTCAAACGTTATATAGAAAAAATTTTATTTAATATTTTTTATAGAATATTCCTAATTCATTTATAAAATTATATTCCATCTATGTTAACATTTTTCAAGGAATATCATGCTTACATTGGGATATTATTAAATTATACCATCGTAATTATTTTTATAGATATATTATGATAATTATTTTTTAATTACTTTTTCATGCAACCCATTTTATTTCCAGGACATAATTAATCTATAATGAAACGATGACTGTTTTTATTATCTTATGAAACACAAGTGTGTGTTTTTCATTATGTGATCGGTGGAAACATAATTATATAGTCTAAAAATAAATTCATTAAATATAGATATCTTATAATATAATATTAATGTTAATGGGGAATAAAGGAAATAAACTTTTTGATGGAATCCATTATGAATTTTTGGAATTTGTAGTGAACTAAATCTACTATAGGATTCTATTTTATATTGTAACCGTGGTCGTGATCCTTAACTAAGGAGACTCTCTTATATTAAAATTTTTATTCCATATAATTTTATCATTTATTTATGATATTTTCTCATGGATCTTGATTTAATATTAATGATTCCACAACATTATGACTTATGTAATTTTTTATGAAAATTTCTTTTTTTGATTCATTATTTGCAGTCTTGGACCAATTGGTTATATTTTTATATGTTATGATCATTTTCACATACCCTTATGCTTATATATTGATAAATTATGATCACATAACGATATCTACCATGTTTACCCTTACTAATTATATGATCTCACTATTTACTATCTTCTTATTACCTCGAGTTATGACGAAATATTTTTAAGCAAGATTTTTCTAATAAAGGTGTTATGTTTTAATAATTTTTTTAGAGATGATTCAGATATTTCATGAAATAAGTATACTATGTATATATTCTAAAAATTCACTAATCATTTATAGTTCTTAGGAATGTATTAATTTGATATACATTGAATATTCATCCAAAATGATATAATATTTATAAAATAGATTCTTGGGAAACCTATGATTTTATGAAAGAAACATTTATTTTTTTTGGGATTAGGTTATGAGAAATAATAACATAAGTCCATTAAAAAAATTATTAAATGATGTTATAAAGAATAAAAATAAAGTTCCATAGGTTGGTAAGAATGTTTCTTAATATTGTATATCTTAATAATTATTTTTAAAATCATATGATTTCTTACTTAGATTAATATGTATTGATGCTCATAATATCCATTTTCATATAAGAAAATTATAATAACCTGATTCAAATGGATAATGGTAATATTTTTCTGCATTTATAAAAATTAAATTTAATCTTTTTATATGTTTATTTCCACTATTTTATATCTTTAGAATATGTTGATAATATCACATCACCACCTCAATTATTAGATATTGATTTATCAGTCAAAACAATTAATGGTACAATAATTTCATCTCATGTTAATAGCTCATATTTGTTAAGAATTTATAGAAATGTGCTACCTATAAATCATGTTTCTCTCGCTATTAATGAATTTTATGTAATTTTGAGCATGGACTGTCTCTCTCTATATATATCCCATATCTATTAATGAGGAATGGAAGTCACAATTTATATTCAAAATCAACACAAGGACTTCTGTTAGTGTAAGGATTACTATTAAACTCTACTAAAAATTACATCCATTATATGGGTCTTACTACCTATTCATGAGAGGAATTTATCTCAAATGGTTTGCGAGAATCTCATAATTGCTTAAATTATTATTGTTCCTAAATATGATGATGGATCCAAAAAATAATTTCCATATATTCTTTGGAATATTGAAATATATTTTTTTATAGAACACATACATGGTGTTGATCCTATATCAAATACAGATTATAAAATGGGCCAAATGGAGTTTTTGGAATTAATGAAGTAACATTAATAGAATCAACAAAAGGGATTCATAATACCTAATTAATCCCCATGGAGATTAGATGTTATTTTTGAAGAATAAATATTTGTTAATGATTATTTGAATTGATTATTGGTAACACATCTAGACCATTGTCTACAAAGGTTATCTTTTACCACATATTTATGACATTCATATCAACTATATAGATACCAACACATTTCCTTGATTAATATTTGATGTGGATGTCATTATTTAAGGTCCAAAAAAGATAATATACCAAATAAAACATACTGTAAGAGGTATACAAAATGTTATTTTATAGTGATTCCATTTGTAAATACCCATCCCTATGTTATATTCACTGATTTGATGAATAGAGTCTTTAGATATTACATTGATCAGTTTAGGGTATTCTTTTTTGATGATATTCCCTTATATTCCCAGATAAAGTAAGTGTGTAAATATCATTTGTGGATTTTGTTGAAGGTATAGAGTAAGGATAAGGTGTATGAAAAATTAATAAATGGTGATTTTTAGCCACATAAATTGTCATCAGTGGATCATGTAATTAAAAGTACATGTATAACTCTATATACATCAATGTTGTAGGTTATTGGGAAATGGATAAGACCAACCACTATAAATAAGATATATAGATTTACTAGATTAAATAGATGTCGTAAATACATTAATTGAAACAGATTAAGTTTATAAAATCATATGACTAATTTGATATGTATAGAATCCATGTTCTCTTAGATAGATTAATGTCAATAAAACTTAATTCAATTTAATAGAAGGTGAATAAGTGCAACTTTTCACCCAATAACCTAGAGTATAGAATATTTTTTGATATATAGTGATGAAAAAAAACAAGTGACTAGGATATTACCTCTTTCATAAAGACATAGTAAGAGTTTATGTATCAGACAATTATAAGTATCATGTTAAACATTTCCCAACTCAAGATTTGGAGTTGGAGGTTGGAATTTATGCACTGAAAAAATATAGGCATTACCATTATAGTGAATTTCTTTTGAATGTATATATAATAAAAAAATTGCTTATATATTTAGAAAAAAAGGTTTCAAAATTTCCCAAATGAGATGGTTAGAGTTGAGTAATGATTATGAATTCCCATTACATTACCACCCTGAAAATGAAAAAATGTGACTCATGCAATGAGTATGAAAGGACCATGGATTTTTTTTCTGTGAGTAAGATTAGAAAAGATCAAATAGTTATGGGTTTTAAAATATGGAATTGGAAAGCTAGATAGAAATAGGTAAATCAATATTTTTTGAAATGAACATTTAACAACCCATTAATGTATTTATTAAAAAGACTCAATAAGATGATTTGGAACTTAAAAATACGATGTAGATTATTCAACAGATCAAAATTGACCATTACAGAATTACAGGATTTATAAATAGAATATATCTCCCTTAAATGAAATAATTATAGAAAAATATAATAGATTAGGTATATAGTTCATAAATTTTTATACATCCTTTAATCACAATGGTCTATAGTGATCTTAAAGGTAATATGAAGTGGGAATGCATGACAAGGGATATTCTAGAGTTTGTATCATGATTCCTACTATCACAAATAAAAATAATAAAAATCATAATTCTATGGGAATGGTCGAGTCATTACCCATACCAATATGGAAATATAAAAAATCAACAAGGAATTCTTCATTGGACACCATAAAACATATAAAGACCATACCACCATTTTATCTGTAGTTAATATAGATTTAATTATAATGAATTTCACTACTACCAGAGAAAATATAAAACATGAAAAACATTCTAAGATATTAATTAAGCATGATTTATGGTTTCATGGAGTTCCAAAATCAATCATATCAAATATAAATCCATGGTTTAACAAAATATTTGAATGAAGTATCTATAAATCATTTAATACATAGTTGAATTTTTCTACTATATGCAATCCTCAGAAATATGGTAAATCAAAGACCACCATTCAAACCCTATAATATATTTTAGGATATTATTCTATTTATTTCCATGGTTTTTTGGATCAATACCCTCCTCTAGTAAAATTTTCAATTAATAATAACTTTTACATGAGCAGTCAGATGAATCCAAATGAATATTTCTATGGAAATAAGTGAACAAATCAAATATATTGGGGTGAAATTATAGGTAAAAAAGTTATTAAGACTTCAGATATCTAATAAAATTTAAATAATGTTAGATCTATTTATTATCACATCATAATAGCTTGATATTAGTAAATAAATTATACATAAATTCATCGATAATATATAGAGTTTAATGTTAGAGATTAGAAATTACATAAAAATTCTTCTTGAATTAATTTTTTGAGATTTGGAATAAAGGGGAAGTTGATCCCTATATATTATCCTTATAAGATTATTGATTAAATTGGGATTATATATTATCAACTAGCACTTCCACGGAACCTCTCTAAAGTGAATGATGTGTTCCACGTATCTCTTTTAATGAATTACATATCTGGTCCTTCACATAAACTATATTCAGAGGTTATATAGCTTGAGCTTAATCTCTCATAAGAGGAATAACTAGAGGAGATTCTAGAAAAATATGAAAATGTGGTGTGGAATAAGATCACTCACATTATCAATGTTTTTTAAGAGATCAAAAAAATTTAATGATATCTAGGAACCAGAAGATGTATTGAGACTGAATTATCCTAATTTTTTTCAATTATAATTTTATAATTTAAAGGGAGATATTCATATACTTATAGAGAATATAACACTGTGATATTTTACAATATATTCAATTTATTAAAAATGATGTGGTTGGAATCGTTTTATACAATAATCTTCAAAATAAAGTAAAAAATGATTTTAAAAAAAATTAAAAATATTACATGAAAATCAAATGAAACATAAATCATAAAATAAAGTAATAAATTATATAATGTACAAATTGAATTATTCATATCTAGATAGATTTTTTTGTTTCAGAATGTCATTTTTATTATATGTTATATATAGTTAATTGAAAATATAATTTTCTGTATATTATAGTTTAAATCTCATAAAATGAAAATCATTTTTTAATTTAGAGTATAGAAATTATCTTCAAAATAGTTTTTGTGATTTTTATGAAATAGATTATTTTTTAGGGAAATATTGAAAAATAAAAAAGTTTCACATATCATAATTTTTATTATATCAATATGATCTTATAATGACTTAAAAATAAATAAAACATTTTTCTCAACCAAATATGTTTTTTAGGATTAATATAGTTTTTTTAAAACTATTATGTTGAATTCTAAAACACACGATGTCTTTTTTTGACATAACATTTAATTTATTCTAATAAAAACTATTTTAGTCATTTTCCATTATTTAAGTAATATGAAATATCAATTTTTTTTATATGAATTAAAGTTATAAAACTACTTTTAATCCATAATTCTATATATTTCATATAGTAAAATTTTATGAAAAAAATTTCTATAAATTTAATTCTATTCTTAAAATGCATTTTTCTAAAAACATTTTTCGATTTCGTTTTTTTTTTGAATACATTAAAATTATTATATAGAATCCATATAAATTTAATATAATTATATTTATTATACATTTGGAATCATAATTTCTAATAAAATATATGTTCCATTTCATTTTTAGTTATAAAAAAAATTTTCCTTGGTAAAAATTTAAGTTATCATGGTAATGGTTAAAATGGTTTAAAAGGGGCTAGAAAATGAATAAATCTACTAATATTTCAAAACAACGTCATTATTTTATTAGATTATTATATTTGAGACTCCCTTCACCTTATCTTAAAAAATGATCTTATTTGGTTCCACATTCCAATGAAAATGACTTTATATTATTTAAAATTTAATGTTATTCATAATGGTGTCACTCCCCTCATAAATAAAAGGAAACATCCTCCCCTTACTTTTACACACATGTTGAGCTCCATAGGTCCACCAATAACCTCCAAAATAACATACCAAATCTCATAACAGTTCTTTATATGTTCTAGTCTCGCTAATATACCTATCAAGGAAGGCTTTTGTTTAAGACAAATATGGACACCTGACGATGTTTTATTTTTTTTAACTGAGTTCTTCCACATTTAGTTCTTCTTCAAAATCCTACAATTTTGTTGTATATATCTTAGAATTATTAAATTGGTATCATCAAAATATTTTAATTTTATTTTGTGATATAATTACCCTTATTTAAATCACATCTATCTAAATGAAATTTATTATGTCTCACATGCGTATGTGTAGACAACTGCCTCCATGATACGATGTATTTCATTTTTCATCATCAACTCCAAGGAATGGTCATATAGTTTTAGTTGATGATATATATATATCTATGATATATATCATCGTAATTTTATTCTATAAATATATTTTATAATATACATTTCATTATTTCCATCCATTTAATATTTGAATCACCAATCCTGTGTGTGGGAGGACTATCATCTCCATGAAGTGATGCAATTAATTTTCACATCATCCTTAAATGTATGGGTGTAAAATTTAACATATTTATTAATCATTATATTTATGAATTTTTTATGATTTTGTAAATGATGAATTTATTATCATCTTGGAATGATAGGAATCCCGAAACCAAAAATTACATGAAAAAACAGTTGACAACTGAATATTTATTTTAAACAAGAATTATTAATACATGGGTATTTTTAAAAAATAATCGTATGATATATTATAATATTAATATTAATTTTATTTTGGTGTATTTTTATAATGAGAAAAAAATTGTTATATATGATGTAAGTATTGTAATAAAATGACTTATACCAACAGAAATTTCTGGTCAGATAACATATATGTAGGTAAAATAGATCAATTCAAAGAGTTATTTATTTTTGTTGTTATTAATTTTAATTATCAAAACTTGTTCTTACCAATTAATATATTTTTTAACATTTATCTTTCAATAAAAAAAATATTTTACCAATATTAAAATATATTTCACTACATACTAATTCCATCAATTTTTACATAGATATATATGTTATTAATGAAAACAATTAACAACTATTCCATTTCCATAAATATAATTTGTTGTAATAAACCAGTCATTAACATAAAATATTTTATAAAAAATAAATCAGTAGAAACCAAATTTTTTATTTATAATATTATTTTTACACCAAGTCAATATCCATTTTTTGGGTTTTATTAAAAATATGACATTAATTTTTTTTTAATTTTCAATTTAATTTCAATATAAATATTATATATATTTTAGTGATTTATTTAATAATAATTGTAATATTTTTTATAAATTTTTTTAAAAAATTATGATATTATATATATATACATATTTATATACTGTCTAAATACATAAAAAATGTATTTTTTTCACCTTCCTAGGTCCTTCCATGTCTCTACCAAGAGAATCTCCAACTTTCCACCATCGAGGGCTAACCCAAGTTCCTCTCCTATTTCCCAACAAAAACCCCCATTGGAATTCATCTATTGAAAACCATGTAGTTCACTATCATTATACCTTTTGTACACCCATTATCATCATGCACAACCACCCATCATTGTGAATTCTTCATGCATCACACAAAGTGCCTTTTGTTATGCCTCCTAATTCCTAGAAGTACCATTTAAAAAACATATCAACTGATCCCATTAGCATTGATATTTACAACATCATCCAAAAATAAATAATGAAAAACATAAATTTATTGTAGCATTTATCAAGTATATTTTACTCAATGGAGATATTTCAATCATCAAGTGCACCTAAGGTGATCAGGTTTTGAGGAATTTTACTTTTTTGTATGAGCTAAACAATCAAATACAATTTGTTTGGGTGAAGAATTCAAAATTTTGACATATCGTTCCTTTATCCACAAGGTTTTATTCTTCACATTTTCTTTTATTTTTATTACTATCATTATTATTCATTATTGTTCTGGGGATGTTGATGATGAATTCCATAATTATTTGATTGTATTTCAAGGATCCAAACAATATTCTTGCTCACTGTTTTTATCATTTTATATATGTTGTATCAAATTGTTTGTATCCATATAGTAATACATATACAATTAAATACATTTTCTATAATTCATTTTTTCATTTTGTGTTATTTTTATTATTTTATAAATCCTATTGAGATTTTGACTTAAAATTTTAAATATGAAGGTTTATTTTTTATTCCAATTAAGAGAATTGTAGGAAATATATTTTTATATTTTAATTTAATTTAACATGTTTTTAGTAATATTTTATTATTTAGAATATATTTTGGGTTAGTGGGGAGATGAAATTCATGGTTTCATTTACCTTACCACATCTATTTTTTCCCAACATATTGTTGGATTGTTCAGATTTTTTTAGATGAGACACCCATTCATTCACATTTTTCTATTTTCACTAGTAAAAATATAAAAATTTAGGATTTTTTTAACATTGTATATTTTTTTATAATGAATTAGTGAGACATGAGAATTGATATCAATCTCACTATTCTTTACATTTATATTTAGGTTTTCAAGATATTATTGAGAAATAAACCATCAGAGATGTTTCAATATCTTAAGAATGATTATATTAGTCTGATTCTAAAGAATAATTTTCAAATCATTGAGGTGGGAAATTAATAGTGTATTTTGTCTCAAACTAATCAATGGAATGAGGTTAGTGAAAATTGGTCTGTAAATTGGGTTTTATTGTTTTTGTAATTAGTAATAATCATCCAATTTTTGTTTTTATTCCTAAAAATAGGTACTATTTTGGTTGTTTTCATTATCTTGTAGATTATATGATGCATTTCCAATTGGAATGTAATCATGTACATACACAATTGGATTAATTGAATCCCTTGATATTTTATTATTAATTAAGTAATTATGGTTCTTTACTATTTTGTTATAATAATTTTGTATTTTCTTGCATTATAAATGAGAGTTTAATTAAGGTTCTCTTTTATTACAGCATATTTAATTTTTAATTATGGTTCAGTGTTAACTCAATTTAAGTTATATTGCATTATTATAATCATCATTAGTAAATCCGTTTTAGTTTTGGTTTTTATCATATATTCTTAGAGTTAGTATTAGTAATGGTTGTTCAATTTTGGTTCATTTTTTATTGTTATCGTACATTATTATAGTTTGAATTTTTAATGCAGGTCCATTTTTTGTTTTTTAATGTTATTTCTATTAACATGAGGTAGTTCATACTGGTATTTAATCTCATACTTTCTTGACCATGTTTATTTATGTTGATGTAATTTTTAATTCAATTTATTTATTTTTTATTTTCATATTTTAGAGATATCTATATTTTGTATTAGTTTTATTAAAAATATTTTCCATATTGGAAATATTTAATAATTAATATTTATGTGCTTCATGACTTTTAATATATATTATAATGATAAATGATTGTCTTATTGAGGTATGGTGTCAACCTATCTTCATGAGAGATAGTATAAATTTTTAGCTAGTGTATTTGATTTCTCTTTCTCAAGGGAAGTTAAAATTTGTGTGTGGAGTCTATTCTACAAGTCTATGGATAGGTTTGTTCTGATATTTCACAAAAGAAAATAAGGTTGATATTTTTTCAATAAAGCTAGAGTAATTCCTATAAAAATCAATATAATTGAAGGGGAGGATATTCTGTGTGTTAGGACAGTTAGAGAGTGAATAGGGAAATACAGAATGAAATACTAACAACTATAATGTTATTGATTTCTATAAGTAGGGAGAAGGTAGAAATATTAGTTTAATGAATAATAATCCCTTTTTAAGAAGACCACTCCTTGAAAGAGATTTTAAGTGGCTTCCCATAGTTGACCCCTCAATACTACCTATAAAGAGAACAATCAGATGAATTTAATCCCTATCCATCCCAACATTGTCCTACTTGTAACCCTTGAAGAAATGACAACCTACATCTATCTATAACCACTAACAAACATACAACCTAATTCCAGATATAACCCCTAAAAATTTAACAATATAAAAGTAAAATTGTTTCTTTGGAAAATAATACACAACCTGCTAATTTCCCCTCCCGAGGACAACTCAGTACACACTACCATAACCCCCCCCCCACACACATACATTCCCCTACATTCCTAAAAATTTTCACCCCCTAAAAAAATAATGTCTACCTAATGTGGAATTCATTAACTTTTCCTAACGCTTTTTCCCATGATCTAGTTAGTTATAGTTCATTAGTTCTTGGGCCATTATGACCCATGTACACTCTCCAACATCTCATTCTTCATCAACAAGTTCCAGCTTAAGAAAAACCATGGATTCACTATTTCCTAAACATGGAACTGTTCAATGAAAATCTAAATACTATATAGGATACTTCAAGAAAAATGGTATTATACTTTTATTCAATAATTCCATGCTATATACTATACCTCCTCAATTAGAAATTTTCATGAAATATCTATCCTTGTCTTCATAAATTTCTTCTACAACTCAGTTAGTTTCCTTAACAAATTGTAGCTCAAAATTGATCCTCATGTCTTCTTCTCCACAAATAAAAACTTGTATATCTCCTTCAAGTGAGCCTTATGTATGTTTTTGTTGCATTTCCCCCTCATATAGAAACCACAAATATAAAAAATAATTGTTAAATTTTCTTTTATCACACCCCATATGTCGTACCTTGATGAACATCTGAAAATAACCTACAAGAATTAATTGATTAACCAAACCCTCCACATTAGTAACTAGCAGCTCCAAATTAGTATACCCCAAATCTGAGGTAATACAAATATGGTCCCAATTTTAAATCATTAATTTATTGAAATTGAAGAGTGAATCAAACCCAATAGAAAATTTCCAAAAAAAAGAAGTTAAACTTCTCAATGGAAGTAGTAGTCTCTTCCGATGTATGGAAAACATTCAATGGGATCAAGTGATATTCCTCCCCAAAACAACTCAAAAATCTTTTTTGTCTCTAGAAATTACACCCAATATCAGATATTGGTTCGTGTACTTGTCATTTAAATATATACCACAATCACAATGGAAAAATATGGGGTTTCCACTCCTTTTTGAATTTCCCCAACGATAGGATCGCCAAATTGTTTAGAAGAAAAAAATAGCAACAAATTGATTTCAAGCCCAATACTAGTGGTGGATGAAATGAATATAAATGTTGGAGGCTCTTTCTAGATCCAGTATTGCTATTTGGAAAGTTCCATTAATTAAATCTATATATTTTTAACGACCTTTAATTTGGGAAATCTTGAGGAATCCTTTCCATTCCAAATTGAATGAATTTTGAATAATTTTTTTAGTAAAATAAGTGTCTTCATCTACAACCATAAATGTTTTTTAATATAAAATTGAATGTATAGATCCTCCCAATATTTTAATTCCTATTTTCAAAACCTATGTTTTTCTTGAGGATGACTATATTGTTCTACCATGATGCCAAGCCCCATTGCATGTTCTTCATCCCTAATAATCATATTCGCTGGACCCCCCACTACAAGAAATATGGATATTTCTCCTTATACACTCATATGTTGTTTTAGATGGTTTCAATATGTGTATTGAACTCTTAAACTTACACTAATAGTAATATAAACTACTCTTGTCATGCTTTGAACCTCTGATAATTGAAATTCTGGGGAAAAAATATCTTTTATCACATTGAACTCTTTCAGAATTATTGCAAAAAGTTGTCTCTTCATACCCAAAAACCCCCACATCGTTAAGTCTCAATGGTTTTCCATGAACATACTGCACCACCTAATCAATCCTTTTCTGTTGTATCATGCTAGAACCTGAATCTAGAAGCACCCAAAAAATCTTAATAGTATGGGAATTTTTCGAATCCTCAAGAACACTTCTGTTGGTCCTATATTGACCCATTTCCATGCTACAAAACAAATAATACATTATTTCTCTAGGAAATTAATGTTTGGTTTGAAGTTGTTGTTGCTTCAATACCATTTTAAGAGTGATTGTTTCACCCACTCCCACCCAAAACTGGGATTTTATTTCAACCAATGAAAGAACCAATACAAAACTGAATACTTCATCCACAACTACACCAAATGAACCTTCATATCATTCTATGTTCGATGAATTTGAATTTAGAATCAATTTAAGTGATCCATAAACATAGATCCTCTCCTAAAAATTTATACATCATGTGGTTATCATAATTCCTACTACCTTTCCAAACATCATCTATCCTCAAGTTGTTAAGTTTGGTTTGATCATCTAGAATTGTTCGTCCTCTCCTTGTGAAAAAGTCACATGTATTTTCAAGCTTCAATCATAGACAACTGTGATCCCAATAGCAGATTACATGGCAGGTATTAAGTAAAGAATAGATAAACCAACATAAATATTTTTTTCTTTTTTTCAAAAACCTCGTGTCTTATTCATGCTTTTAAAAATCCCCTAGCTACCTTTATGGATCTTGATACAACAAATTCCAAAGTGTAGATCCTTACTTGCATCATTTGGCATGATCTATAGTATATTTTTTATTTACCAGCATTCATGATTATTTCAAGCAATATATCCCTAACCATCCCAACCTCAATACAACTATCATGCTTTTACAGCAATGATCTGGTGTCTTACACAACTTTCATGTGCTCTAAATCATATGTGTCTCATCTAAAATCACCAAATTCTATAAAATTTCATTATGTGATCATATCCCAACTTTATTAAGCTATCACAATCACGAATTCTATCCCATGTGGAGCTACTAAACTATTTGGAAAGTGAGAGAGAGTATAGGATAAAAATTTAGTAACTACTAACAATTGTAGAATTATGGATTATAGTAGGCATGGGAGAATATTTAATAAATAGTTTGATGAAGAAAAATCGTGTAATGTCTCAGTTCATAAAGCCTCCTAGAGGTGCCCTGTACCCAGTTGGTCGCATGCCCTCAAGCGTATTTCCCAGAATTCTAGAGGCTATCGACTATCAGTGAGGTCCTTGGTGTGATATTGGATAAACTATTCCCCATTTAGTAGAGCAACAAAGCATAAGTAAAATAGATTGCAACAATGGATGTAGTAATAATACCATAAAATAGTAATCAGCGGAAGACTGGAAGTAATAAATGGAAAACACATATATAAATGATGCATGATACATTTGTCTAGGAATGAATCCAAACAAATAACAATGCTGGAATACAATACTAAACCCAATTAAAAAAATAAAAGAAAGTAAACAGCTCCACAACATCGCAAGCCTCAGCTTGGTCCCATGCACCCTAGCTCCACATCAATTAAGTACCTGAAGTGGAAGGGTGCATTCCCTTATGTAGAATTGCAACAATATAATCTGTTTGGGCCCAAAGCATGACCCAAATAGGGTGTGTGATGAATCCCAGAAGGCATCCACCTAAAGATCTACGCCTAACAGTCAGTGAATATATATAGAAGAAAATAATCAAAATGATTCAGTAAACAAGGAATTACACATTGTAACAATCCTACAAGTACAATTGCATTGATTTTCATATATAATGTAAGTGTCTAATCAAAAGTATGTAACCCTCTAGGAAGTACTCACATCATCACCCCTCTGGTTTAACCCACAAACACATGAAACCCTATGGGAAGTAAACACAGTCTAGCCCCTCTGGTTCAGCTTTAGAAAACACACTTTGAAGAAGCACTCACTGTCAATTCCCCATGTGGTCTGGTACCGGTTTCTAATAGGCACTCTGAGGAAGAACATTATTTCCAATTACCCCTATGGACCATATCGAAAAAACTACAGACACTCGGAGGGAGAAAAAAGTCCATCCCCGTATTATTTCACAATGTAACAGTAAACAGACAATCTGGAGAAGCCCTCAATGTCCATTCTCTCTATGGTCTACTACACCAGGTTCTCACGGCCATGTGTAAGTCAGTCTTGCACAACAATATGTGATATCCAAATTAATCCTCAAGAACTTCTTTTAAAAATAACCTACAACATATCATATCATGTCATACAATAATCACTCAATCCAAACTGTTCTAGGCATGGGAAGCAAGCAATAGCCTAATTGGAAAGGCTATAACAAATGGTCAAAACAAGAAAACATGGGGAAAACATCCATATCATAGAAAATATAACTCTATTCACATACAATTAAGATTTATAGAATCAAACAAGGCATAGAAATAAAATAAAAGGGGTAAAACCAGAAACACACAATACCCCGAAGGAGGGTATTAGACACTTTTTCACATATAAATCAAAGGCTTACTACAGAAAAGATCAAACCACCTACCTTAGCATTGTGAGATCGATATATGTGAGCCATAGCCTTTTAATCTCCATAGAATGTCATATATCTAAAAAACATAAATAAATTTTCAACTGAGGATAACTCATGAGAGAAGAGAAATCAAGAGATTATGTTTAAGAAGAAAAGAGAAATCACTGATACAATTCCAACACAATTGAGTGTAGTCGATTCGGAGAATGTATGGTGAGTCAAGAGCTCAGAGAATATCTTTGGTCGTATGGATGATCCTAATTGAAATAGGTCGAGAAGAAGTGTTTTCTGTCCGTCAGATGCGACCCCGGTCCATTTAATGAAAAAATAAAAAGTACATGGAGTGTAATTTAAAATTACACGATGTGTACTTTCCTTTTTTGTACTCCTCTTTAGGTAGTCTCCCAGTCACCACACACGACCATGTACTCAGCCATTACACGGATAGTACACGGTCACCCATGGTAATAGGGTACACGGCGTGTACATAAAGTACCCAGGGAGTACTCTTGAAATTTCTATAAAATCCACTTTCTTCCAAAAAAACAACCATAAAAGTAATACATACATGATAAGAAGATCTGGGTTCTTACAGAATTCTCCTTTTAAAGAATATTTTCCATGAATTTCCCTAGCATGTTAGCGTATTAGAAGAATCCAAAAACGACTCTGGCCACTACGATTGTACATCGACCTCCTTCTGATAGGTCTCATCCTGTACTTTCTCATGCTTCCATAGCACTTGTACCAAAGGAACAGCCCAGCCATGGAGAACCTTCGCACATTGTTCAACAGTCTGGATAGGACGCTCCTCTAATGTGGCATCTACCTCAATCTCAACCTTCTTGGGTGGAAAAACATGGGATGGGTCTGAGAAGTAGCGTTGAAGTTGAGAAACATGGAAGACATCCTGCATATCCTGGCACCTCTGCGGTAACTGAAATCGATAGGCAACCATCCTGATTCTCTTCAACACCTCAAACGGTCAGACATACCTTGGTGAAAGATTACCCTACCTCCTAATCCTTCTGTGTCTCATCCTTGGTGTAACATGTAAGAAAACCAAATCTCCAAACTCAAACTGTAGAGGTCGTATCCGTCGATCAGCATAAGACTTCTGTCACGACTGTGCAGTATCCATCCTCTTCTGAATCAACTATATCTACTTTGTGGTCTCCTAGACAAGACAAGGTCCTAGCACAACTTCCTCTCCTTCCTTCAACCAGTATAAGGTTGATCTGAATGGCCTACTGTACAACTCCTCAAAATTTTCCATCTAAATAGTTGCATGAAAACTATTATTATAGGAAAAATCCACAAGAGGAAATTGCTTCTCCCAAAAACCGCCAAAATTTAGGAAGCATGCTCGAATCATGTCCTTAAGCACCAGAATTGTACACTCGGATAGGCCATCTGTTTGGGGATGGATTTTTGTACTCAGAAATACATGTGTACCCAAAGACTTTTATAATCACTGTCATACCCAAGATGTAAAACATGTTTCCCTATTTGAAAAATTGGAGCATGGAACCCCTTGTAAACATATAATCTCTCAGATGTACAACCTTCCCAGCTTATCAACACTAATAGTCACTCTGATCGGAATGAGGTGGGAACCCTCCATGAGTTTATAAATGAAAAAACATACTTCATCATTCTTTCAAGGAGACCTTTGTAAAACTGTTACAAATTCCATTATGGAATCATTACATTTCCTCTCAAGAATGGGTTACTGCTGCAAAAGCCCAACTAGTCAATGATGCTCCGCCTTCACCTGATAATAGGTGAAACATCTCATGATAAACCCAGAAAAATCTCTCTTCATACCAGGCCACCAATACATATGGGGTAGATCACGATACATCTTGGTGGAACCATGATGAACTACCCAAACTGAGGAATTAAAGTCTCACATCAGCTCCTCGCATATGTCTACTGGCACCAACATGCGTCTATAAAAACACAATATCCCATCCTCTCCTACAATCCATATAAGTCCCCCGGCCTTAAGAATTTCTTAATATTAAATTAAATGAATAATTCACGTTGAGGATCTTTTCAGGTTTAGAATTTTAGAGAATTAGGGCATAATTATTACATCTCAAAAGATTACAAATTTGACACTTCTACTAGGTTTCCATAAATAAAAAAACTCTGAAAAGAAACATTTCTAGTTCCATCTTTTAGATAGCATGTCTTTCCTTGATCCCATCCTTGACCCTATTCATCTTTATGTCCTGTGTAAAACATTTCAAAAACTCAGGATGAGCATAAAAAGTGCAGTAAGGGATATAAAAAAATATGGAAAGGAAACATGAGTACATGTATACATAAGAATCAATGAAATCATACTTTACTCATAAAACATAATCACTTTAACATACCTCATCAAATCATGAATAAAACATAGAAATCATAAGTCATAAAGGTAACTTGAGGCATTCATAACATTTTTACGTAGGAAGTAACCCTCCTGGTTACGTTTGGAATTCCCATCACTATATATTCCCTAAATCACTTCGGAGAAACCTTAACGTTTAACCCCTTCGCGTTACCCAATGCATTAGAGAGCTATATCGGCATCACCCACCCTTAGTTTATCACAAAACCACCCGTCTTCATAAACAATGCCCAAGAACCATAACATAATCATAGCACATAACTTAAGAATAAAGGAAAGATAACATTCTCACATTATAATGACAATATAACATTTTAAGATAATGTATTCATTCTAAAAAACCATTTTCAAAACCATTTAATAAGTAGATTTTTGAATCAAAGTGTCACATACCACATTGAAGCTTTTAAAATTTTAATCCATTAATATCCATATAAATATATCCTTAAAACCAATTTTAAAACATGGATATTAATGAGAAATAGTTATAATAATAAATCATTAAAACATTTAAAACGATATTTTAGTTAAAGGGTTTCTAAAAAAATGAGAGACACATGAATACAATAACTGATGAATAACATTTAATCATAACATTATAATATCATGAGAATAAACGGATTCATGATTTAATATTCCGAAGGACAGTATATACACCATATAAGAGTGAATTGATGCATAACAACAATCAAGTCTCAATAGAAATGTAAAATGAGATGAAATCCCTTATAAAGAATGTATCCTTAAATTAAAGAAAAATAAATCTCGTAATTATGTCTGAAAAATATAAATACAGCCAATATAAGTGGTTATTTAGTGTGAAACAATCAGATGTCATTCACACATAATCAAGGAAAAACAAAACCAATGACATAGATATTTAACTCAATTAAATGAGATTGAGTTATGATTTCCCATACAAGTTCGTAAGAATTTATCAATGAGATGATTATGTGTAGAAAAAGTATATCTACAGAAAGGCTTGTGGAAATTACAAAATAGAGATTCCACAAATAATCTTGGCATAATAAAATCAAGAAGTAGAGTTTTAACCCAAATAATTGAAAGTGGGTTAAGAAGTTCCCTTACAGAAATACGACAGCCTAATAGTGTCACATTAAAATTCATAAAATGAGTTGATGAGAGAGAAAATGGTGTCTCATAACTTGGACAAAAAATTTACATAAATAAGGATATAGAAGAACATATGCCCACTTAATAAGATGTAAATTAAAAGACATAATAAAAAAAGTCTTTTAAAAAGAGGAGGGTGAAATGTCCCCTAACCAATTTGGGTAACTTTCGAAACGTACACCCCATTGAAGAAGGGTCATACAATGAAGATGTAAATACCCATAATTGAAATTATACTACACAAAGAGTGTAATAATGGTCATTACATACACCACTCAATGGAAATGGTGGTAAACGTAGCATAAATGTCTCGGGAATAAAAGTGAGATGAAAAATCCCTTTCAAAAACACGACAGCCTAACGACGCCACTAAAAACTTCCAAAAATGGATTTATGAGATCAGATAGGGTCCCTCATAATATGAACATAGAAAGTAAAGTATGCGGAAAATAAAAGAACATCCCCAAACATAGGAAATATGAGCTTAAAAGAAATGACATAAAAGAGAGTACTTAAAAAGAAAGAGAGAGGTTGGATCCCTTACCTCATGTCCGACATGACTCGATCGTTCTTTAATCCCCTGAATAATAAAAATTGGTCAATTTATAATTTAATAAGGACCTCCATTAAATATTATTATTCAGTACATATCACATATTATAATGTTATAATAATTAGTTAATAAAGTGAGTTCATATCAGACGTTTTTGTCGATGTTCAGTACATGAGTAAAAATTGAACATGTTGTAAAAGAATTTTCCATTTAGTTATAGGTACATCATATCCAGAATAGTATTTATGTTTTAAATATTATATATATCCATAATATATTAATTTTATACTATTCCATAGCACTTGGAGATAAAAAATTAAAAGCACCGTTCATGGAGAGGGTAGACCGTACGTACGCAAGAACGGTACTTTCATTTTTTGTCATATTAATGGAATTAAAAAAAAGAGATATATATATATTATAATTCAAGAATGATATCCATAATTAATATGTAATATATTACATATATATCAATTATATATATGTACTTATAATAGTATATAACATTTGGAGATATGAAATGAAATGTACCATTCATGGAGACGGTAAGCCGTACGTACGCATGAACGCTACTTTCATTTATTTTTTATTCAATGGAATGAAATAATAATAATATAAAGGTATATTATAATTCCGGTAAGATATGACATGTAATACCATTAATTAAATCCTTTATACATCCCACATATGGCATTAACGAATCAAATCACTTTGAGGGGGCGGTAGTCCGCACTTCCTAAAATGAAGATATCACGTTTACCCATAATGGAAACCATAATGGTATTCCATAAATGAAAAATACATAAGATTAAGGAAAAAAATAAACATATTATATATCATATATAAATAAAGTGACATCTTAATGGCCACCTTTGAAGGTGTTAAAAGAATATTGAACAATCATTGTTTTGTGAGGCAGTAATTCGCCATCCACAGAAACAGTATGTTTGTTAACCATTAGACGGAGGTGTGTGAAAGGGTAGCTCGAATCAATCTTATAAAAACATCCTAGTATATTTGAGATACTGGTTTTGTTACAATAAACATTAATAAATAGACTTTATGGGTTTGGAGAAGAAAAATAAAACAAAAGAACACAAGGGAAGACATTACCTTTAAACCAGGTAACTCTTTTTGATTTGAGCTCAAAGGCTTCCTTGGAAAGGATTATGCCCAATGGGAGGCTTCAATGATTAATAGAGGGATGTGGAGAGATGAAATGGTCAGGGGTTGTCCTAGACAAATTATTGAGAGGTTTGTCTAAGGTGGTAGAGTTGGGGGCCTTTTATAAGAGGATAGGAGGGGCACTCTTGGAAAGTTATAAAATATTACATTATTATAAAATGATTTTAGGATTTTAAAGGTCCCAAAAGGATATATTTCAAGGGTAAGGTGATAAGGTTTCTAAATCCACCCAAAAAATAGGTTTGGGACATGTTTTAGACTTATATTTCACCCTATCTTCTAATTTTATTTAAATCGTTCATTTAGGAGGTAATCAATGCATCATCACAGTGTCATAAATAAATAAATAAATTTAATGTCTAAAAATTATAAAAAAATATATAATGATTTAGGAAATATTTTTATAATTCTATGGAATATTTATAGCCAAAATTATGACTTATATAACCCCATGTAAAAATTGTTTTAGTAAAACAACACATGTTTGTGACATTTTAATTTTAACTTAAAATAAAAAGGTATTAATGTCATTTTCCAACCAAAGAGTCTCCATGGGGTCCCCAAGTTGACCCATGGATTTTATTGGTGTTCCATGACTCATCCAATAAGTGTAGAACATTTTTAATGGTCATTTCATATTATTATAACATTATCTTTACCTTAAATTACACTAATTACCTTTAATCGCGATTAATAAAACGTAAAAGTTACTATTCACCAAAAATTATTTTAATCTCATTGGACCAAATTTTACTTCTTAATGATAACCATGTATGTTAGATTTTTGAATATCAAATCACAGAAGTGGAAAATTTTCATTTAAACAAAAAAATAGTTTCTTTAACTACCACTTAGTGGTTTCACTATTCATCGAAAATTGATGTTTTTCAGAAAAATGCCAAAAATTCACCCTAAGCTATATTTCATATTACGAATTAAAATATGATGTCTATTTTAAAAAATTCAAAACATATAAGTTTCATTAATTAATTTAATAATAAATTCCTGCTGTCAAAACAAATAGCGTGTTTTTAAGAAACAATATCTATTAAAAGATTGACAATAATTTAAGTCCAATTTCAATGGGAAATTAATTCCAATGACAACTATTGGATTAAATGGTAAAAATATATTCTAATTTCACTTTAAAACCAATTCAAAAGATAATCTAATCATATAAATAAATTATATTAAGAAGAGGTTTTGAATTAAAATGCAACATTTTTCACTATTCATTAAAAATGAACATTATCGGAAAAATACCAAAAATTTACACAAAGTAATTTTTGATGTCCCAATTCTAATGAAGAATTTTATTTTTTCAAATATAACACATAAAATTGTCAAAAAATGGATTTAAAAGTGGTTCGCCATCAAAAGGCGGTTAATTGACCTTTTAAAGAATATTAGAATGTTTACACATAAAATTGGATTCATTCGCATTTTTAATCCTCTAACATTTATTGTAAAAAGTAAAAATATTTAACAAACATCTATAATCATTTTGTAGTTATTTCTGTTCATTCCCGGCATTACAACGGCTAGGTGATAACTACTATTTAAAATAAAATTATTTTATTATTAGAGTGCAACGTAAGAATTCAAAGGAACTCGTTGTTGCATATTGGGTAAGCCATCGAGCATAGCGTTCCCTTTAAATTAATATTAACATTTTATTCACAAATAGGGATAAACATTAGAATGTAATATTATTTATTTACCTGGGATGTTACATCCTTCCCCCCATTTGGGAATTGCATCCTCGCAATTTCAAAATTGGGCTTGGAAACTTCATTGAATGTCCCACATCAGAACAAGAGTCAGTAAAACTATCACATTAAAATAAATGGAGAGAAGCACAAAAGGTCACCCGAGTTAACCCATACTAGGATTAAATGTATGAAAATATGGATATGGAGGAGAAAACAAAGGGTCATGTTTTGATGGAGAGTGATAGTAAACATGTCTAGGAAAAAGTTAACCACAAGAAAATCACAAACTTGTGATGGGTTAAACGGTATTCGATTCCCCAGTAGCAAATGTTAACAGTAAATTTTTTTGTTTTAAGTTACTCATCATTGAGGAATTTATTTTTTAGCTTAACTAAATCATAATGAAACATACTTACTTGTCACGTAGACTTTCATCTTTTAATAGATTCATTAATCAAACTCATATTTTCTCCAAAAGACGAGTATTTAAGAAGACTTGTTCACATTAAGAGTAATATAATCAAATTCTTGAGAATCACCTAATCCATAAAAGAGAACTATATATTTCCCATGTCTTTATATCTCAACCAAAACCAAACCAAAAATTTTATTAAGAGGTCAGATAATACCCAAAAAGGATTTTTTTTACAAAAAGAAAAACTACTTCTAATCTCCAAAATTTGTCAAACAAAACCCAAAGCTCAACTCGGGCCATTCGATAAACAAATTTGTCTATAAAATTCTTCACAGTAAACCCAACTAACATTGAAACCCAAATATTTGAAGGAATAAATTACATAGTCTCCCAAGGTACAAATTAACATTTATCTCCAAATAACATCAGTTGCTCTTAAAGTCTAATACTGAAAAGTAATTAACCTAATCACATATCCTACATGATAGGTTAATCATTTCCATAGATAACCCCAAATCAACTTATTATTGATTCATAAAATTATATAACTAAAAATAATTAGTCAAACTAACCAGGGACATCACGTAGTCCAGTGGTAGGTGATAAATACCAGTCGCACATTGGTAGTGGGTTCGATTCCCGCAGCTTTGTACGACGTGACGAGTTGTCACATGGTCTGCGTGTTGTCCTTTTTCCAAAACTATATATTTCTTAATGCATTCCCCAAAATGAGATAAAATCTTCAAAAATAATCATAACATACTTTAACCTCAAGTTTATCTCATGCCTTTAATTTTCCATCATAACATATAATAACCCATAATTACCTCAAAGTAAGGATCATATAAACCCTAATGGTTACCTTTATAATTATTACCTGAACATCCACGTTGATTGGTCTTCTCGTACATGATGAATTACAGAACATACCAAGGTTCAAGTGGATGATCATGACTCCTTGATAGTTGGTTTAGAACAACCACGAGTTTCCTCATTGAATCCCCCATTTCATCCAGTCTCTTAATCAGAGAACCACCACAGTTTCCTTCAAACCTATCATCACTATGGTGCCTGCTAGATCCATCCATTCACTAAAAACAGAAATGTTAGTGCGAGTATATCAACAAAATCATCATGTACTAATGAGGAAGATAAAAACTAAGATATACTTACTCATTAACTTTATCTAAAACTAGGACTCTTTCTGAAATCCTAACCATTATGGTAAAGTCACTTATGCTTATAGAATACCCTAACCTATAACTTTATCTAAACCTCCCTTTGATACCAACTATAAGGCCCCCGACCTTAAGCATTAAATAATATTGAATTAAATGAATAATTCACATTGAGGATCTTTTCAGGTTTAGAGTTTTAGAGAATTAGGACATAACTATTACATCTTAAAAGATTATATAGTAGACACTTCTACTAAGTTTCCATAAATAAAAAACTCTTAAAAGAAACATGTCTAGTTCCATGTTTTAGATAGCATGTCTTTCCTTGATCCCATCCTTGACCCTATTCATCTTTAAGTCCTGTGTAAAACATTTCAAAAACATGGGATGAGCAAAAAAATCTCAGAAAGGGATATTAAAAAATATGGAAAGGAAACATGAGTACATGTATATATAAGAATCAATGAAATCATACTTTACTCAAAAAACATAATCAATTTAACATATCTCATCAAATCATGAATAAAACATAGAAACCATAAGGCATAAAGGTAACTTTAGGAATTCATAAAAATTTTACATAGGGATTAACCCTATTGGTTACGTTTGGAATACCCATCAAAGTATATTCCCTAAATCTCTTCGGAGAAACCCTAACATTTAACCCCTTCGCGTTAACCAATGAATTAGAGAGCTATATCGGGCTCACCCGCCGTTAGTTTATCACAGAACAACCTGTCTTCATAAAAGATTTCCAAGAACCATACCATAATCATAGCACATAACTTAAGCATAAAGGAATGATATAATTCCAACATTTCAATGACAATATAACATTTTAATATAATGAATCCATTCATAAAAACCATTTTCAAAATCATTTAATAAATAGATTTTTGAATCAAAGTGTCCCATACCACTTTGAAGCTTTTAAAATTTTAAACCATTAATATCCATATAAATAAATCCTTAAAACCAATTTGAAAACAAGGATATTAATGAGAAATATTTAAAATAATAAATCATTAAAACATTTAAAACGATATTTTAGTTAAAGGGTTTCTAAAAAAATGAGAGACACTTGAATACAATAACTGAGGAATAACTTTTAATTAGAAAATTATAATATCATGAGAATAAAGGGATTCATGATGTAATATTTCAATGACAGTATATCCACCATATAAGAGTGAATTGGTTCATAACAACAATGAAGTCTCAATAGAAATGTAAAATGAGATGAAATACCTTATAAACAATGTATCCTTAAATTAAAGAAAAATCAATCTCATAATTATGTGTGACAAATATAAATAGCCCCAATATAAGTGTTTATTAATTTTGAAACAATCAGATGTCATTCACACATAATCTTGGAAAAACAAAATCAATGACATTGATATTTAACTCAATGAAATGAGATTGAGTTATGATTTCCCATACAAGTTCATAAGAATTTATCAATGAGATGATTATGTGTAGAAATAGTATATCTAAAAAATTCTTGTGGAAATTAAAAAATAGAGATTCTACACATAATATTGGAATAATAAAATCAAGAAGTATACTTTAAGCCCAATGAATTGAAAGTGGGTTAAGAAGTTCCCTTACAGAAATATGACACCCTAATGGCGTCACTTTAATATTCAGAAAATGAGTTGATGAGAGAGAAAATGGTATCTCATAACTCGGACATAAAATTTACATAAATAAGGATATAGGAGAATATATCCCAATATAATAAGATGTAAATTAAAAGACATAACAAAATAAGTCTTTTAAATAGAGGAGGGTGAAAGGTCCCCTTACCATTTTGGATAACATTCGAAACGTACACCCCATGGAAGAAGGGTCATACAATAAAGATATAAATACCTATAATTTAAATTATACTACACAAATAGTATAATAATGGGAATTAAATACACCACTCAAAGGAAATGGTGGCAAATGTTGCATAAATGTCCCGAGAATAAAAGGGAGATGAAAAATCCCTTTCAAAAACTCGGCAGGCTAACGACGCCACTAAAAACATCCAAAAATGGATTTATGAGATCAAATAGGGTGTCTCATAATATGAAAATAAAAAGTACAGTATGACGAATATAAAAGAAGATCCCCAAACATAATAAATATAAGCTTAAAAGAAATGACATAAAAGAGAGTACTTAAAAAGAAAGAGGGAGGTTGGATCCTTTACCTCGTGTCCGTCATGACATGATCGTTCGTTAATCTCCTGAATAATAAAATTTGGTAAATTTATAATTTATTAAGGACCTTCTTTAAATATTATTATTCTGTTCATATCACATATTATAATGTTATAATATTTGGTTAATAAAGTGAGTTCATTTCAGAGGTTTTTGTCGATGTTCGGTACATGAGTAAAAATTGAACTTGTTGGAAAATAATTTTCCATGTAGTTATAGGTACATCAGATCCAAAATAGTATTGATGTTTTAAATATCATAAATATCCAGTATATATTTATTTTATACTATTACATATCATTTGGAGATAAAAAATTAAAAGCACCGTTCATGGAGATGGTAGGCCGTACGTACGCATGAATGCTACTTTCATTTTTTGTCATATTAATAGAAATAAAAAAATTGAGAGATATATATATTATAATTCCAGAATTATATACATAATTTATAGGTAATATATTACATATATATCCATTATATATATGTACTGATAATAGTACATAACATTTGGGGATAAGAAATGAAATGTACCATTCATGGAGACAGTAAGTCGTACGTACGCATGAACGCTACTTTCATTTATTTTTTTGTATTCAATGGAATGAAATAATAATTATATAAAGGTATATTATAATTCCAGTAAGATATTATATGTAATACCATTAATTCCATCCTTTATACGTCCCACATATTGCATTAACGAATCAAATCACTTTGAGGGGGCGGTAGTCCGGGCTTTCTAAAATGAAGATATTGCGTTTACCCATAATGGAAACCATAATGGTATGCCATAATTGATAAATAAATAAGCTTAAGGAAAAAAATAAACATATTATATATCATATATAAATAATGTGACATCTTAATGGCCACCTTTGAATGTGTTAAAAAAATATTGAACAATCATCGTTTCGTGAGGCAGTAATTCGCCATCCACAGAAACAGTATGTTCTTTAACCATTAGACGGAGGTGTGTGAAAGTGTAGCTCGAATCCTTCTTATAAAGACATCCTAGTATTTTTAAGATACTGGTTTTGTTACAAAAAAATTAATAAATAGAGTTTATGGGTTTGGAGAAGCAAAATAATACAAAAGAACACAAGGGAAGACATTACCTTTAAACCAGGTAAGTCTCTTTGATTTGAGCTCAAAGGCTTCCTAGGAAAAGATTCTGCCCAATGGTAGGCTTCAATGATGAATAGAGGGACGTGGAGAGATGAAATGGGCAGGGTTTGGCCTAGCCAAAGGATTGAGAGGTGAGTATAAGGTGGTAGAGTTGGGGGCCTTTTATAAGAGGAGAGGAGGGGCACTCTTGGAATGTTATAAAATATTACATTATTATAAAATGATTTTCAGAATTTAAAGGTCCCAAAAGGAAATATTTCGAGGATAAGGTGATAAGGTTTCGAAATCCACCCAAACAACAGGTTTGGGATAAGTTTATGACTTATATTTCACCCTATCATCTAATTTTATTTAAATCGTTCATTTATGAGGTAATCAATGCATCATCACGGTGTCATAAATAAATAAATTAATTTAAGGTCTAAAAATTATTAAAAAAATATAATGATATAGGAAATATTTTTATAATTCTATTTAATATTTATAGCCAAAAATATGACTTCTATAACCCCATGTAAAAATTGTTTTAGTAAAACAACACAAGTTTGTGACATTTTAATTTTAACTTTAAATAAAAAAGTATTAATGTCATTTTCCAACCGAAGTGTCTCCATGGGGTCCCCAATTTGACCCATGGATTTTCATGGTCTTCAATGACTCATACAATAAGGGTAGAACATGTGTCAAGGTCATTTCATATTATTATAACATTATCTTTACCATAAATTACACTAATTACCTTTAATCGCGATTAATAAAACTTAAAAGTTACTATTCACCAAAAATTATTTTAATCTCATTGAACCACATTTTACTTCATAATGATAACCATGTATGTTGGTTTTTTGAATATCAAATCACAGAAGTGGCAAATTTTGATTTAAACAAAAAAACAGTTTCTTTAACTACCACTTAGTGGTTTCACTATTCATCAAAAATTGATGTTTTTCAGAAAAATACCAAAAATTCACCCTAATCTATATTTGATATTCCGAATTCAAAAATGATGTATATTTTAAAAAATTCAAAACATATAAGTTTCATTAATTAAGTTAATAAATAATTCCCGCTATCAAAAAAATTAGCGTGTTTTTAAGAAACAATATCTATTAAAAGATTGACAATAGTTTAAGTCCAATTTCAATGGGAAATTAATTCCAATGACCACTATTGGATTAAATGGTAAAAATATATTCTAATTTCACTATAAAACCAATTCAAAAGATAATCTAATCATATAAACAAAATATATTAAAAAGTGGTTTTGAATTAAAATACAACATTTTTCACTATTCATTAAAAAATGAACATTATTGAAAAAATACCAACAATTTACACAAAGTAATTTTTGATGTCCCGATTCTAATGAAGAATTTTATTTTTTCAAATATAACACATAAAATTGTCAAAAAATGGATTTAAAAGTGGTTCACCATCAAAAGGCGGTTAATCGACCTTTTAAAGAATATTAGAATGTTTACACTTAAAATTAGATTCATTTGCATTTTTAATCCTCTAACATTTATTGTAAAAAGTAAAAATATTTGACAAACATATATAATCATTTTGTTGTTATTTATGTTCATTCCCGTCATTACAACGGCTAGGTGTTAACTACAATTTAAAATAAAATTATTTTATTATTAGAGTGCAATATAAGAATTCATAGGAACTCGTTGTTGCGTATTGGGTAAGCCATCGAGCCTAGCGTTCCATTTAAATTAATATTAAAATTTTATTCAAAAATAGGGGTAAACAATAGAATGTAATCTTATTTATTTACCTGGGATGTTACATCCTTCCCCCCATTTGGGAATTGCATCCTCGCAATTTCAGAATTGAGCTTGGAAACTTCATTGAATGTCACACATCAGAACAAGAGTCAGTAAAACTATCACTTTAAAATAATGGGAGAGAAGCAAAAAAGGTCACCCGAGTTAATCCATACTAGGATTACATGTATGAAAATATGGATATGGAGTAGAAAAAAAAAGTCATGTTTTGATGGAGAGTTATAGTAAACATGTCTAGGAAAAAGTTAACCACAAGAAAATCACAAACTTGCGATGGGTTAAACGGTATTCAATTCCCCAGTAGGAAAAGTTAACAGAAATTTTTTTTATTTTAAGTTACTCATAATTGAGGAATTTATTTTTGAGCTTAACTAAATCATAATGAAACATACTTACTTGTCACGTAGACTTTCAACTTTTAATAGATTCATTAATCAAACTCACATTTTCTCCAAAAGACGAGTATTTAGGAAGACTTGTTCACATTAAGAGTAATATAATCAAATTCTTGAGAATCACCTAATCCACAAAATAGAACTATATATTTCCCATGTCTTTATATATCAACCAAAACCAAACCAAAAATTTTATTACGAGGTCAGATAATACCCAAAAGGATATTTTTTTACAAAAAGAAAAACCACTCCTAATCTCCAAAATTTGTCAAACAAAACCCAAAGTTCAACGAGGGCCATTCGATAAACAAATTTGTCCATAAAATTCTTCAAAGTAAACCCAACTGACATTGAAACCCAAATATTTGAAGGATTAAATCACATGGTCTCCCAAGTTACAAATTAACATTTATCTCCAAATAACATCAGTTGCTCTTAAAGTCTCATACTGAAAAGTAATTAACCTAATCACATATCCTCCATGATAGGATAATTATTTCCATAGATAACCCCAAATCAACTTATTATTGATTTATAAAATCATATAACTAAAAATAATTAGTCAAACTAACCAGGGACTTCACGTAGTCCAGTGGTAGTTGATAAATACAAGTCGCACTTGTGTTGTGGGTTCGATTCTCGCAACTTTGTCTAACGTGATGGGTTGTCACACGGTCTGCGTGTTGTCCTTTTTCCAAAAATATATAATTCTTAAAACATTCTCCAAAATGAGATAAAATATTCAAAAATAATCATAACATATTTTAAACTCAAGTTTATCTCATACCTTTCATTTTCCATCATAACATATAATAACCCATAATTACCTCAAAAGTAAGGATCATATAAACCCTAATCGTTACCTTTATAATTATTACCTGAACATCCACGTCGATTGGTCATCTCGTACATGATGCATTACAGAACATACCAATGTTCAAGTGGTTGATCATGACTCCTTGATAGTTGGTTTAGAACAACCACGAGTTTCCTCATTGAATCCGCCATTTCATCCAGTCTCTTAATCAGAAAACCACGAGAGTTTCCTTCAAACCTATCATCACTTTGGTGCCGGCTAGATCCATCCATTCACTAAAAACAGAAATGTCAGTGCGAGTATATCAACAAAACCATCATGTACCAATGAGGAAGATAAACACTAAGATATACTTACTCATTAACTTTATCTAAAACTAGGAATCTTTCTGAAATCCTAACCTTGTAGAGACCCGAAGCTAGACGTACATGGACATTACATTACTTTTGAGGAATACTGAGTACATAACAAAAACACACACACAAGGATCGTAATAGTTTAGTGTCTTTGGAAACTCAGAACGTAATCTTCTAATCGTGGTGAAAGATCTTCAATATCTCCCATAAAGATCTTCCCTTTTTTTACCTAAAACATTTCTTTATATCCTGGGGAAAAGAAAACATAATAGGGTGAGCTCAAATGCTCAGTAAGGGTAAACAAAAGAAATATCAATCACATCATATATATAAGCACATAACTTTTGGAAATCTTAACCTGCAAAAGAGATCATAATTTCATAACATGGGGTAAATCATGGCAGTGAAATGTAATCACAATAATCATAACTTAAAACATGAAACATTGTGGCATTCACACATAATCCTAGAGAATCATATCTTGTTAGTCAAGACTCATTGCCAGACTATCTTAGTGGACAAAGTCCCTTTCTGAATAGAGTAACCCTCGTTTCAGTCCTGTTTCACTGAAACGGTATAACCTACCGTTCCAGCCCTGTCTATATCATGAGATATAAAATCTTTACCCAATGCATTGGAGGGAGATATAGGTCCCACCCATTTTATAATTAATCCTTTCTTATGTGTGCCACATAATCATAAATCATACATCATCGCATAACACATGTAACAAAAATGGGATTCTTGAAACATCATGACATCATAAAACAATTCATATAAGATAAGGGAATTCATAAAAATGTTTCCATCACAACATAATCAAATCCATGTAATAATAGGGATAAAAACAGAACACTTTTATTATCTTAGATGGAAAATAATTTTGATAAAATACTTGAACTTCATTCTTGAGGAAAATATCCTTTCTACTTCAAAAACACTTTTCCTTTCTTAACATGTCATACAATTTTAAAATGAAAGAAGTTGATTAAAAATAAACATTAATACTTGTAAAGGAAGCTTATTGGAAATAATTTTTTAGAAATCCATTCATGCCGTATAAGTTAAAAAAAACATTCTTCGTACTTTTGTCGGAAAAGTCAAAAAGTACCTCGTACGAAAAACGACAAAACATTCCTTTCATACATATTACTAAAAACTCACCAAAGGGTAAAAATGGATTTAAAAAATTGTAGGTGGATGTAAATAATATTAAATATTGATGAAACATGGACGTGGATGATAAGATACACCCCAGTAAATACATACAAATAAACAATCTCGGATAAAAACGAGATTGTGATATTTCCCTTACCTTAGGTCCAATTTGCTTTGTACATGTCCGAAGCCTCTGTATAATGGTTTAAATAATGTTATTGACTTATTCCAGAATCATACATATTGATATGATGTCATATATGGTCATATTCTTATCTTCTTATTAGTAATATTTCATTGTTACTTGTTACTCGGATCTTTATTGCCTTTTGTTCTTATGCATGTTTTGCCGAATAAATTCTTATTCTTCTTTTAAGGTTATAGATACCTTATATCCAGAATTTTATTATTGTAACATATATCATATTTATTCATTCAATTCATTTATATAATTACTATGTAATGATGATCATGTAGAACGAGTCGCATCACATCGTGGAGACGGTATTCCGTACGTACGCACGAGTGATGATATCGTTCCTATGATCGTGGAATTGTATTGGAGTATATATATATATTATTTCAGTATCAATATTACTTTATAATAATCATAAATAGTTACTCATTACAACATTATACCCATCCTTGTAAGTTGGTGGTGGAAAATAGATTACACCACGACGTGGAGACAGTATTTCGTACGTACGCACGCGCGGTGATTTCATTTTTCCGTAGGATGGATAGAAGGTGAATTAGGGTTGTTTCATAATTATAATAACATATCAGTATGTAAGTAATACTGATGTTATTACTTTATCATGAAACAACTAATGAAGAAGAAGTTGAAGAAGAAAGAAATTGAAAAGATCGGTAATGGATATTACCTCTTCTTTGGATTGCCTCTTTGAATCCTCCACTTAGGGAACTAAGATTGGACTTTGAAGAAGACCAGGACCTCTAGGATTATTATAGGGAAGTGGAGAGGAGAAAATTGCAGGGTTTGGCCGAGCTTGAGTGCTCAAATAGGTGTGAGGAGGAGGGGGAGGAGGTGTCCTTTTATAAGGGAGGAGAGGGGCACCTTAGGAATATCTCAAAATATTATTTTATATTGAAGTCAAAATCGGTTTATAATGGTTCCAAAGGGTCTTATTTCGAATCTAAAGTGGGGATGAGTCGAAAGCATATCAACCAATAGGATTTAGACAAGTTTAGGTTATTATTTTAACCTTATCAATTAGATTTAACTCTAAGTTAAATAATTTAACTTTTACCGTGTCTTTTTGTTTTCTTACACTATATGGTTAATAAACTTACGATAACATGCCAAACGAACCCCAAATTGTTTATTATTAATATATATATCTTTATATAAGTCATTTGGCCGAACCTTAGATTTTTAGGAATAAAATAACAATTAATTATATAATATTTTATTTAAAAACTATTTTGTGTCAATTTTGACACTATTTGATATATGATTTTTGGGAAAGTCATAACAGAATTATATGTTCGAAACAAGTTGATTAAATCAACACTACTATATCATAGTAACCTTGAAAATTAGTGTAATTCATAAAAAGTCTAAAATTACATTCATTTGAGCATTTATAACATCAATTATGTTAATATTTCCTTAAAAGGGTAATTACTGCATCAACGTTGTGTCATAAATAAATTAATTTATTTAAAGTCTAAAAATTATAAATAAAATATCATTATGTAGGAAATCGTTTTAGATTTATAATGAATATTTACAATCGAATTTATCTTATGTACAACCCTATATTAAAAATGTTTTAGTAAATAAACATTGATTTTAACTCTTTTAACTCTTCTTTGAATTAAATAATAATAAATGTCCTAATCTAATCCAAGTGGGCCTAAATGGTCATATTTTATTCCTAAGCTTGTTTTTGGTCGAATTACACTTGTCCAATAGAATTAGGACATGTGTTAGGGTAATAATAATATCATTTTTACCCTTAATTATCCTATTTACTTTTAACCGTGGTAAATAAAAGTAAAAAGTTACTATTCACCAAAAATTATTTTCATCTCATTGAACCACATTTTACTTACTGAAATCAACCGTGTCTCTCGGATTTTTTGAAATCCATTCACAGAAGCGGTAAAATTAAGATTTATGAAGAAATTAATTTTTTTTAACTACCACTTAGTAGTTTCACTATTCATCAAAAATTGATGTTTTTCAGAACAATGCCAAAATTTCATCCTAAGCTATATTTCATATTACGAATTCAAATATGAAGTCTATTTTACCAAATTAATTTCATAGAAGTTGCATTAATTAATTTTATAATTAAATCCTGCTGTTAAAACAAAGAGCGTGTTTTTAAGAAACAATATCTATTAAAAGATTGACACTTGTTTATGTCTGGTTTAAATGTGAAATTACAACAAATGACCAACATTGTATTAAA
The DNA here is from genome assembly GCA_963277665.1 of Viscum album. Classification (NCBI taxonomy): domain Eukaryota; kingdom Viridiplantae; phylum Streptophyta; class Magnoliopsida; order Santalales; family Viscaceae; genus Viscum; species Viscum album. The sequence goes on from OY728150.1 coordinate 916,986,915, forward strand.
TTGTAAAAATATATTCTAAATATACTTTAAAACCACTCAAATTAATAATTTATCACTATTAATTATTTCGATTAAAAAAGTTGTTTTTAATTATAATTTAGTAATTTTCACTATTCATCAGAATATGAAAGTTATCCGGAAAGTACCAAAATTCCACCTTAGGCTAAATTCGATACTCCGAATCCAAAAATGAAGTCCATTTTGAGAGCTAAATTTTCTAAAATTTAAAAAGTGGTTATTACTATTCATAATGGCTAGTTTTAATAATATTTTAATAGCATATCATTGTTTCGTGAAACTCAGTATTTCGTACTACACATGCTATCGAGGAAGGTTGTGATTGCGTGTAATGCAAGGCAAGTCAAGGATGCGTGTTGTGCAAGCTCCTTTTGGTGTAGCGTACAACACAAGACATTAGTGAAATAAAAAGAATATTTTTCATAAAATCTCGGGGTGTTACATTCTACCCCCCTTAAAATGAATTTCGCCCTCGAAATTCGTCGGGGTTATAAATGGTTTACTATTCGAAAGTTTCTTTAATAGAAACCCACATCGTAAAATGGAATATCAAAACCAATCTTTAAAAACAAAAGTATGAAACGTAAAAGTTACCCTAATAAACTAATCACTGGGTTTCTACATAGGTGAAAATATGGATATGGAAGAGAAATCTAACCACCATGTTCTGATGGAGAGTGGTAGAGAACATGGCTATGGAAAATCCAGCAATCACAAAGCCATAAATTTGTGACGATCTAAGGTACCATCTGATTAATCAGATATAAGAGCACTAGGACAACATTTTTGGTTTTCAAGATCGTTTCCCTAAAGTTGAAGAATTTGACTTAGAATAAATACTTACTTTATTTTGGTACAATCTAACTGTTGTTCGTGCCTTGAACAATTTCTACTTCATCTCTTAAATAAATGAAGTTGAATTTGTTATTCATGAAGAGTTAGCAGATCATGTGATAGAATGACAGGTCATTCCATCTGTCTCAAACAAAAGGTTAGCAAAAATTATATACATATGTCGATCTATAGTGAGATTAATCATATATGGTTCCTAAAATGGACTTATACTTCATATATCATACTTCTTAATATAATAAAACTAGTTTCTACTAAACAGGGACTTCCTGTAGGCCAGTGGTAGGCGATAAAGGCCAGTCGCACTTCGGTTGTGGGTTCGATTCCCACAGCCTTGTCCGAAGCGATGGGATGTCGCCCGTCCTGCAGGTTGTCCTTTTTCTAAAACTATATTACTATAACATCCCATCAATAATATCAAAAAAACTTCTATCCTTAAACAATACTAAATTATGTCCAACATAATCTATTTCAATCTTTAGGCTTATCCATAATACTGCAGTCCACTCTCATAACATAGTGAAAACGATTACCAGAGATTTAACACCATCGTCGATCCCCATAAATCATAAGATATGTTTTGTTGGTCACATTCCAAACATTCAAAGTCCTTAATCATGTATTCTCTTTAATACCTTAGTGAAAACATGAATGCAGTTTAAAGTTAACACTTTCCACATACCAAAATCCTCAAAATTCTATATACTCAAACCATGATATCACTTAGTCCTTATATCAATCATGAGCTCATGAATACTATTAAACATTTTCTTTATTATGCGCATATCATCTTATTTCCAAAAAAATATCTCAATCACTTTGAATACCACATCAATTAATATTGCAATACTCAATGATACAATATTATTTTGGAATCCCATTACATAAACACTTAATCATTCCACCACATCGTTGTCATATTCAACATTACCAATAGTGATCGCATGTGACTTCCTTTTGTCCTTTGCCTTCAGTGGTTGCTCATGTTGATCATCACTAACCCTTGGATTAGGGCATTTATTAGCATAATGCCCCATTTCCTTTCACTTGAAGCATTGAAGTGTTGGTGGTGCGTTCTCTACAGTGTTTGCTTTATTCACATCATTATAAACCCTTTTTCCATTACATCGACACTCAGCTGCTCGATGACCTTCTTTTCCACACTTAAAACATTTTCTAGTCCCTTTAAGACAATATCCACCATGCTTCTTTCCACACATTGAGCATAAGGAAACATTCATCTTCCTTTCACCATTATTCTGAGATTTCTCCTTGAACTCCATCTTTCATTTCTTTTCAAAACCATGAGATGGATATGTAACACCAACTTCCATTTCTACTTTGATAGCACAATGCAAAATTTCTTCATAGCTACTGAAGTCTCTTATAGCTAATGCCCTTCGAAGACTTGGTTTTAAGCCACTGAAAAATCGATCAACTTTACTTTCAGGTTGGATGATAATGCCAGATGCATACCTTGCAAGTCTTGTAAAATTCGCTTCGTATATACCAACAGATTCATCATCCTTTTCCTTTAGTTCAAGAAACTCCTTCTCCATCTTTGTTCTAAGAATACGGGGGAAGTACTTATTGAAAAATAAGTTCTTGAACTCGTCCCATTCCATGGACTCAATTTCATCTCTTGGCCTTGTATTCTTGATAAGATTCCACCATTGATCAGCTTCACCTTCCAAACGATATACTGCTAAGATGACTTTATCATGTTCAGAACATTGAAGAACTGAAAATATCTTTTCAGTGGTACTGATCCATTGTTCAGCAACAAGTGGATCGGAAGTCCCACTGAAAGAAGGTAGACGTTGCCTCATGAAGGACTCAATAGAATATTGTTCCCTTATCTGCTCATTTGGAAGTCCAGAATTATTCATAGCTTGTGTAAGGATATCAATAAGATTTATCACTCCATCTCCCATAACATTTGTTTGTTCTGGAGGATAATCATTGCATTGTCCATTGCATTGATCAACACGGTTCCTTCGGGTTTCAGCCATTGTCTAAAACCCAAAAAGAATAGTGTGAGAGGAAAAAATCATGCTAGGGAAAAAACATAATAAAGGGGAAGTACCCTCAATATCTAACATCTTAGGTTAAATTCTAAGATCGTTAGAGCAATTCTAGGACTATAACCTATACGTATACTTAACCTTAGAGACATCCCTAGACATACCTTAGAAATATCTCTAGGGATCTCACTAACGTTTTTGCATCCTAGTTTCCAAAGGTTGACTAAACCTTTCCTCTAATACCAACTGTAGAGACCCGAAGCTAGACGTACATGGACATTACATTACTTTTTCGGAATACATAGTACATAACAAAAACACACAAACAAGGATCGTAATATTTTAGTGTCTTTGGAAACTCGGAACGTAATCTTCTAATAGTGGTGAAAGATCTTCAATATCTCCCATAAAGATCTTCCCTTTTTTTTACCTAAAACTTTTCTTTATATACTGGGGAAAAGAAAACATAAAAGGGTGAGCTCAAATGCTCAGTAAGGTTAAACAAAAGAAATATCAATCACATCATATACATAAGCACATAACTTTTGGAAATCTTAACCTGGAAAAGAGATCATAATTTCATAACATGGGGTAAATCATGACAGTGAAATGTAATCACAATAATCATAACTTAAAACATGAAAATTTGTGGCATTCACACATAATCATAGAGAATCATATCTTGTTAGTCAAGACTCATTGCCAAGACTCTCTTAGTGGACAAAGTCCCTTTATGAATTGAGTAACCCTCGTTTCAGTCCTGTTTCACTGAACCGGTATAACCTACCGTTCCAGCCCTGTCTATCTCATGAGATATAAAATCTTTACCCAATGAATTGGAGGGAGATATAGGTCCCACCCATCTTATAATTAATCCTTTCTTATGTGTGCCACATAATCATAAATCATACATCATCGCATAACACATGTAACAAAAATGGGATTCTTGAAACATCATGACATCATAAAACAATTCATATAAGATAAAGGAATTCATAAAAATGTTTCTATCACAACATAATCAAATCCATGTAATAATAGGGATAAAAACAGAACCCTTTTATTATTTTAGATGGAAAATAATTTTGATAAAATACCTGAACATCATTCTTGAGGAAAATATCCTTTCTAATTCAAAAACAATTTTCCTTTCTTAACATGTCATAAAATTTTAAAATGAAAGAAGTTGATTAAAAATAAACATGAATACTTGTAAGGGAAGCTTCTTGGAAATAATTTTTTAGAAATCCATTCATGCCGTATAAGTTAAAAAAAACAATCTTCGTACTTTTGTCGGAAAAGTCAAAAAGTACCTCGTACGAAAAACGACAAAAGATTACTTTCATACATATTACTAAAAACTCACCAAAGGGTAAAAATGGATTTAAACAATTTTAGGTGGATGGAAATAATATTACATATTGATTAAACATGGATGTGGATGATAAAATACACCCCAGTAAATACTTACGAATAAACAATCTCGGATAAAAATGAGATTGTGATATTTCCCTTACCTTAGGTCCAATTTGCTTTGTACGTGTCTGATGCCTCTGTATGATGGTTTAAATAATGTTATTGACTTATTCCAGAATCATACATATTGATATGATGTCATATATGGTCATATTATTATCTTCTTATTAGTAATATTTCATTGTTACTTGTTACTCGGGTCTTTATTGCCTTTTGTTCTTATGCGTGTTTTGCCGAATAAATTCTTATTCTTCTTTTAAGGTTATAGATACCTTATATCCATAATGGTATTAGTGTAACATATATCATATTTATTCATTCAATTCATTTATATAATTACTATGTAATGATGATCATGTAGAACGAGTCGCATCACATCGTGGAGAGGGTATTCCGCACGTACGCACGAGTGATGATATCGTTCCTATGATCGTGGAATGGTATTGGAGTATATATATATTATTTCAGTATCAATATTACTTTATAATAATCATAAATAGTTACTCATTACACCATTATACCCATCATTGTAAGTTGGTGGTGGAAAATAGATTACACCACGGCGTGGAGACGGTATTCCGTACGTACGCACGCGCGGTGATTTCATTTTTCCGTAGGATGGATAGAAGGTGAATTAGGGTTGTTTCATAATTATAATAACATATCAGTATGTAAGTAATACTGATGTTATTACATTATCATGAAACAACTAAAGAAGAAGAAGTTGAAGAAGAAAGAAATTGAAAAGATCGGTAATGGATATTACCTCTTCTTTGGAACGCCTCTTTGAATCCTCCACTTAGGGAAATAAGATTGGTCTTTAAAGAAGACCAGGACCTCTAGGATTATTCTTGGGAAGTGGAGATGAGAATATGGCAGGGGTTGGCCGAGCTTGAGTGCTCAAATAGGTGTGATGAGGAGGGGGAGGAGGTGTCCTTTTATAAGGGAGGAGAGGGGCACCTTAGGAATATCTCAAAATATTATTTTATATTAAAGTCAAAATCGGTTTATAATGGTTCCAAAGGGTCTTATTTCGAAGCTAAAGTGGGGATGGGTCGAAATCCTATCAAACAATAGGATTTAGACAAGTTTAGGTTATTATTTTAACCTTATCAATTAGATTTAACTCTAAGTTAAATAATTTAATTTTTACCGTGTCTTTTTATTTTCTTACACTATATGGTTAATAAACTTACGATAACATGCCAAACGAACCCCAAATTGTTTATTATTAATATATATATCCTTATCTAAGTCATTTGGCCGAACCTTAGATTTTTTGGAATAAAATAACAATTAATTATATAATATTTTATTTAAAACCTATTTTGTGTCAATTTTGAAACTATTTGATATATGATTTTTGTGAAAGTCATAACAGAATTATATGTTCCAAAAAAGTTGATTAAATCAACACTAATATATCATAGTAACCTAGAAAATTAGTGGAATTCATAAAAAGTCAAAAATTACATTCATTTGAGCATTTATAACATCAATTATGTTAATATTTCCTTAAAAGGGTAATTACTGCATCATCGTTGTGTCATAAATAAATTAATTTATTTAAAGTCTAAAAATTATAAATAAAATATCATTATGTAGGAAATCTTTTTAGATTTATAATGAATATTTACAATCGAATTTATCTTATGTACAACCCTATATTAAAAATGTTTTAGTAAATAAACATTGATTTTAACTCTTTTAACTCTTCTTTGAATTAAATAATAATAAATGTCCTAATCTATTCCAAGTGGGCATAAATGGTCATATTTTATTCCTAAGCTTGTTTTCGGTCGAATTACACTTGTCCAATAGAATTAGGACATGTGTTAGGGTAATAATAATATCATTTTTACCCTTAATTACCCTATTTACTTTTAACCGTGGAAAATAAAAGTAAAAACTTACTATTCACCAAAAATTATTTTAATCTCATTGAACCACATTTTACTTACTGACATCAACCGTGCCTCTCGGATTTTTGAAATTCCATTCACAGAAGTGGTAAAATTAAGATTTATTTAGAAATTAATTTTTTTAACTACCACTTAGTAGTTTCACTATTCATCAAAAATTGATGTTTTTCAGAACAATGCCAAAATTTCATCCTAAGCTATATTTCATATTCCGAATTCAAAAATGAAGTCTATTTTACCAAATTCATATCATAGAAGTTGCATTAATTAATTTTATAATTAAATCCTGCTGTTAAAACAAAGAGCGTGTTTTTAAGAAACAATATCTATCAAAAGATTGACACTTGTTTATGTCTGGTTTAAATGTGAAATTACAACAAATGACAAACATTGTATTAAATTGTAAAAATATATTCTAAATATACTTTAAAACCACTCAAATTAATAATTTATCACTATTAATTATTTAGATTAAAAAAGTTGTTTTTAATTATAATTTAGTAATTTTCACTATTCATCAGAATATGAAAGTTATCCAAAAAGTACCAAAATTTCACCTTAGGCTAAATTCGATACTCCGAATCCAAAAATGAAGTCCATTTTGAGAGCTAAATTTTCTAAAATTTAAAAAGTGGTTATTACTATTCATAATGGCTAGATTTAATAATATTTTAATATCATATCATTGTTTCGTGAAACTCAGTATTGCGTACTACACATGCTATCGAGGAAGGTTGTGATTGCGTGTAATGCAAGGCAAGTCAAGGATGCGTGTTGTGCAAACTCCTTTTGGTGTAGCGTACAACACAAGACATTAGTGAAATAAAAAGAATATTTTTCATAAAATCTTGGGCTGTTACATAACCATTATGGTAATGTCACTTATGCTTAGAGAATACCCTAACCTATAAATTTATCTAAACCTCCCTTTGATACCAACAATAAAGCCCCTGTAGAGACCCGAAGCATGACTTACATGAACATTACATTACTTTTGCGGAATACTTAGTACATAACAAAAACACACACACAAGGATCGTAATAGTTTAGTGTCTTTGGAAATTCGTAACGCCAACTTCTAATCATGGTGAAAGATCTTCAACACCTCCTATTAAGATCTTCCCTTTTCTTACCTAAAACCTTTCTTTATATCCTGGGGAAAAGAAAACATAAAAGGGTGAGCTAAAATGCTCACTAAGGGTAAACAAAAGAAATATCAATCACATCATATACATAACCACATAACTTTTGGAAATCTTAACCTGCAAAAGAGATCATAATTTCATAACATGGGGTAAATCATGGCAGTGAAATGTTATCACAATAATAATAACTTAAAACATGAATCTTTGTGGCATTCACACATAATCATAGAGAATCATTTCTTGTTAGTCAAGACTCATTTCCAAGACTATCTTAGTGGACAAAGTCCCTTTCTGAACAGAGTCACCCTCGTTTCAGTCCTGCTTCACTGAAACGGTATAACCTATCGTTCCAGCCATGTCTATCTCCTGAGATATAAAATCATTAACCAATGCATTGGAGGGAGATACAGGTCCCACCCATTTCATAATGATACCATTATTATGTGTTCCACAAAACCATAAATCATACATCATTTCTTAGGAGGAAAATAATTTTGATAAAACACTTAAACTCCATTCTTGAGGAAAATATCCTTTCTTCTTCAATTTTTTTTCCTTTCTTAACATGTCATAAAATTTTAAATAAAATAAGTTGATTAAAAATAAACATGAATAACTTTAAAGGAAGCTTCTTGGAAATAATATTTTAAAAATCCATTCATGTCATATAAGTTAAAAAAAACATTTTTCGCACTTTTGTCAGAAAATCAAAAAGTACCTCGTAAGAAAAACGACAAAAGATTCCTTTCATATCTTTTACTAAAAACTCACCAAAGTGTAAAATTGGATTTAAACAATTGTTGTTGGATGGAATTAATATTATATATTGAGGAAACATGGATGTGGATGGTAAAATACCCACCAGTAAATACTAAAGTATAAACAATCTCGGATAAAAATGAGATTGTGATATTTCCCTTACCTTAGGTCCGATTTGCTTCGTAAGTGTCCGAACCTCCTGTATAATTATTTAAATAATGTCATTGTTATATTTCAAAATCATATTCATTGTTATGATATCATATATGGGTCACTTATGACTTTATATTACCCGTTCTTTTTGTAAATTCCATGTTAAAGAGCGTTTTGGGTAAAATTGTTTCATTTGTCGTCCGTGTTTTGAGTTGTAATTATTCATATGATTACTTATATCATGATTACTTAATTCCAAAATATAAAACATGATTTATATATATATATATATTCATAATATACATATATATATTAAATTAGTAAATGGAAATAAATACACCGTTCATGGAGACGGTAGTCCGTACGTACGCATGAACGCTGTTTTCGTTTCCTTATTGAATTGAATGGAATTAAGTAGATGACATACATATAAATATACATAAATCCAGTATCATTATTATGTCATATATTTCATTAGTACTTATTATATATACTTTATAATCATTCATGAATGGTTAATCATTGAGAATGAATCTCATCGCGTCGTGGAGACGGTAGTCCGTACGTACGCACGAGTGATGATATCGTTCCAATGGTCGTGGAATTGTTTTGAAGTGTATGTATACTATTTCAGTATCAATATCACTTTATAATAATCATATATAGTTACTCATTACACCATTACACCCATCCAATTAAGGTGGTGGCGGAAAATAGATTACACCAAAGCGTGGAGACGGTATTCCGTACGTACGCACGCGCGGTGATTTCCTTTTTCCGTAGGATGGATAGAAGGTTAATTAGAGTTGTTTCATATTTATAATAACATATCAGTATATAAAAAATACTTATGTTATTAATTTATCAAGAAACAACTAAAGAAGATGAAGTTGAAGAAGAAAGAAATTGAAAAAGATCGGTAATGGATATTACCTTTTCTTTGCAACGCCTCTTTGAATCCTTCACTTAGGGAACTAAGATTGGTCTTTGAAGAAGGCCAGGAACTATAGGATTATTCTAGGGAAGTGGATAAGGGATTTTGGCAGGGGTTGGCCGAGCTTGAGTGCTCAAATTGGTGTGAGGAGGAGGGGGAGGAGGTGCCCTTTTATAAGAGAGGAGGGGGGCGCCTTAGGAATATCTCAAAATATTATTTTATATTAAAGTCAAAATCGGTTTATAATGGTTCCAAGGGGTCTTATTTCGAAGGTAAAGTGGGGAGGGGTCGAAATCCTATCAACCAATAGGATTTAGACAAGTTTAGGTTATTATTGTAACCTTATCAATTAGATTTAACACTAAGTTAAATAATTTAACTTTTACCGTGACTTTTTGTTTTCTTACACTATATGGTTAATACACTTACTATAACATGCCAAACGAACCCTAAGTTGTTCATTATTAATATCTATATCCTTATCTAAGTAATTTGGAAGAACCATTGTTTTTTAGGAATAAAATAACAATTAATAATATAATATTTTATTTAAAAACTATTTTGTGTCAATTTTGACACTATTTGATATATGATTTTTGTGAAAGTCATAACAGAATTATATGTTCGATACAAGTTGATTAAATCAACACTAATATATCATAGTAACCTATAAAATTAGTTTAATTCATAAAAATTTTCAATGTATATTTATTTGGGTATTTATAACATCAATTATGTCAATATTTCATTAATATGATAATTACTGCATCATCGTTGTGTCATTAATAAATTAAATTATTTAATGTCTAAAAATTACAAATAAAATACCATTATGTAGGAAGTATTTTTATATTTCTAATGAATATTTATAGTCGAATTTATCTTATGTATAACACCATATTAAAAATGTTTTAGTAAATAAACTTTGATTTTACCTCTTTTAACCCTTCTCTAAATAAATTAATAATAAATGTCCTAATCTAATCAAAGTGGGCCTAAATGGTCATATTTTATTCCTATGTTTGTTTTTGGTCTAATTACACTTGTCCAATAGAATTACGACATGTGTTAGGGTAATAATAATATCATTTCTACCCATAATTACCTTATTTACTTTTTACCGTGGTTAAAAAAAGAAAAAGTTACTATTCACCAAAAATTATTTTCATCTCATTGAACCACATTTTAGTCCTTGATATTAACCGTGTCTCTCGGATTTTCTAAATTCCATTCACAGAAGCGGTAAAATTAAGATTTATGAAAAAAATAATTTTATTAACTACCACTTAGTAGTTTCACTATTCATCAAAAATTTAAGTTTTTCGGAAAAATGCCAAAATTTCACCCTAAGCAATAATTGATATTCTGAATTCAAAAATGATTTCTATTTTACAGAATTCCCAACATATAAGTTGCATTAATTAATTTTATAATTAATTTCCGCTGTCACAACAAATAGCGTGTTTTTAAGAGATAATAACTATCAAAAGATTAACACTTGTTTATGTCTGGTGTAAATGTGAAATTACATCCAATGACCAAAATTGTATTGAATTGTAAAAATATATTATAAATATACTTTAAAACCACTCAAATTAATAATTTATCACTAATAATTATTTCGATTAAAAAAGTTGTTTTTAATTAAAATTTAGTATATTTCACTATTCATCAGAATATGAAAGTTATTCGAAAAGTACAAAAATTTTACCTTAGGCTAAATTCGATACTCCGAATCCAAAAATGAAGTCCATTTTGAGAGATAAAATTTCTAAAATTTTAAAAGGTTGTTATTACTATTCATAACGGCTAGTTTTAATAATATTTTAATAACATATCGTTGTTTAGTGAAACTCGGTATTGCGTACTACACACGCTATCGAGGAAGGTTGCGATTGAGTGTAATACAAGGAAAGTCAAGGATGCGTGTTGTGCAAGCTCCTTTTGGTGTAGCGTACAACACAAGACATTAGTGAAATTAAAAAGTATATTTTTCTTAAAATTTTGGGGTGTTACAGCCCCCGACCTTTAGCATTACATAATATTGAATTAAATGAATAATTCACATTGAGGATCTTTTCAGGTTTAGAGTTTTAGAGAATTAGGACATAACTATTACATCTTAAATGATTATAAAGTAGACACTTCTACTAAGTTTCCATAAATAAAAGACTCTTAAAAGAAACATGTCTAGTTCCATGTTTTAGATAGCATGTCTTTCCTTGATCCCATCCTTGAACCTATTCATCTTTAAGTCCTGTGTAAAACATTTCAAAAACTTGAGATGAGCATAAAAATCTCAGAAAGGGATATTAAAAAATATGGAAAGTAAACATGAGTACATGTATACATAAAAATCAATGAAATCATACTTTACTCATAAAACATAATCACTTTAACATACCTCATCAAATCATGAATAAAACATAGAAATCATAAGGCATAAAGGTAACCTGAGGAATTCATAAAATTTTTACGTAGTGATTAAACCTCTTGGTTACGTTTGGAATACCCATCAATGTATATTCCCTAAATCTCTTCCGAGAAACCCTAACGTTTAACCCCTTCGTGTTACCCACTGAATTAGAGAGCTATATCGGGCTCACCCGCCCTAAGTTTATCACGGAACAACCCGTCTTCATAAACAATGCCCAAGAACCATAACATAATCATAGAACATAACATAATCATAAAGGAATGATAGCATTCCAACATTTTAATGACAATATAACATTTTAATATACTGAATCCATTCATAAAAACCATTTTCAAAACCATTTAATAAATAGATTTTTGAATCAAAGTGTCCCATACCACTTTGAAGCTTTTAAAATTTTAAACCATTAATATCCATATAAATAAATCCTTAAAACCAATTTGAAAAAATGGATATTAATGAGAAATATTTATAAGATTAATCATTGAAACATTTAAAATGATATTTTAGTTAAAGGGTTTCTAACAAAATGAGAGACACTTGAATAAAATAACTGAGGAATAACTTTTAATCATAAAATTATAATATCATGGGAATAAAGGGATTCATGATGTAATATTTCAAAGACAGTATATCCACCATATAAGAGTGAAATGGTGCATAACAACAATGAAGTATCAATATAAATGTAAATTGAGATGAAATACCTTATAAAGAATGTATCCTTAAATTAAAGAAAAATCAATCTCATAATTATGTGTGACAAATATAAATACCCCCAATATAAGTGTTTATTAATTGTGAAACAATAAGATGTCATTCACACATAATCTTTGAAAAACAAAAACAATGACATATATATTTAACTCAATGAAATGAGATTGAGTTATGATTTCCCATACAAGTTCGTAAGAATTTATCAATGAGATGATTATGTGTAGAAATAGTATATCTAAAAAAATTATTCTGGAAATTACAAAACAGATATTCCACACATAATATTGGAATAATAAAATCAATAAGTAGACTTTAAACCCAATGAATTGAAAGTGGGTTAAGATGTTCCCTTATAGAAATATGTCACCCTAACAGCGTCACTTTAAAAATCATAAAATGAGTTGATGAGATATAAAATGGTATCTCATCACTTGGACATAAAATTTACATAGATAAGGATATAGAAGAACATATCCCAACATAATTAGATGTAAATTAAAAGACATAACAAAATATGTCTTTTAAAAAGAGGAGGGTGAAAGGTCCCCTTACCGTTTTGGATAACATTCGAAACGTACACCCCATGGAAGAAGGGTCGTACAATGAAGATATAAATACCTATAATTTAAATTATACTACACAAATAGTATAATAATGGGAAGTAAATATACCACTCAAAGGAAATGGTGGAAAATTTAGCATAAATGTCTCGGGAATAAAAGGGAGATGAAAAATCCCTTTCAAAAACTCAGCAGCCTAACGACGCCACTAAAAACTTCCAAAAATGGATTTATGAGATCAAATAGGGTATCTCATAATATGAACATAAAATTACAGTATGAGGAATATAAAAGAACATCCCCAAACATAATAAAGACGAGCTTAAAAGAAATGACATAAAAGAGAGTACTTAAAAAGAAGGAGAGAGGTTGGATCCTTTTCCTCATGTCCGACATGACTTGATCGTTCGTTAATCTCCTGAATAATAAAATTTGGTCAATTTATAATTTCTTAAGGACCTCATTTAAATATTATTATTCTGTTCATATAACATATTATAATGTTATAAAAATTGGTTAATAAAGTGAGTTCATATCAGACGTTTTTGTCGATGTTCGGTACATGAGTAAAAATTGAACTTGTTGGAAAAGAATTTTCCATGTAGTTATAGGTACATCAGATCCAAAATAGTATTGATGTTTTAAATATCATAAATATCCAGTATATATTTATTGTATACTATTACATATCATTTGGAGATAAAAAATTAAAAGCACCGTTCATGGAGACGGTAGGCCGTACGTTCGCATGAATGCTACTTTCATTTTTTGTCATATTAATGGAATTAAAAAAATGAGAGATATATATATTATAATTCCAGAATTATATCCATAATTTATATGTAATATATTACATATATATCCATTATATATATGTACTGATAATAGTACATAACATTTGGAGATAAGAAATGAAATGTACCGTTCATGGAGACAGTAAGCCGTACGTACGCATGAACGCTACTTTCATTTAATTTTTTTGTATTCAATGTAATGAAATAATAATGATATAAAGGTATATTATAATTCCAGTAAGATATCATATGTAATACCATTAATTCCATCCTCGATACGTCCCACATATGGCATTAACAAATCAAATCATTTTGAGGGGGAGGTAGTCCGAACTTTCTAAAATGAAGATATCGCGTTTACCCATAATGGAAACCATAAAGGTATGACATAAATGATAAATAAATAAGCTTAAGGAAAAAAATAAACATATTATATATCATATATAAATAATGTGACATCTTAATGGCCACCTTTGAAGGTGTTAAAAAAATATTGAACAATCATCGTTTCGTGAGGCAGTAATTCACCATCCACAGAAACAGTATGTTATTTAACCATTAGACGGAGGTGTGTGAAAGTGTAGCTCGAATACTTCTTATAAAGTCATCCTAGTATATTTAAGATTCTGTTGTTGTTACAAAAAAATTAATAAATAGATTTCATGGGTTTGAAGAAGAAAAATAAAACAAAAGAACACAAGGGAAGACATTACCTTTAAACTGGGTAACTCTCTTTGATTTGAGCTCAAAGGCTTTCTTGGAAAGGACTCTTCCCAATGGGAGGCTTCAATGATGAATAGAGGGATGTGGAGAGATGAAATGGGCAGGGGTTGGACTATAAAAAGGATTGAGAGGTGTGTCTAAGGTGGTAGAGTTGGGGGCCTTTTATAAGAGGAGAGGAGGGGCACTCTTGGAATGTTATAAAATATTACATTATTATAAAATGATTTTCGGATTTTAAAGGTCCCAAAAGGATATATTTCTAGGATAAGGTGATAAGGTTTAGAAATCCACCCAAACAATAGGTTTGGGATTAGTTTAAGACTTATATTTCACCCTATATTCACATTTTATTTAAATCATTCATTTATGAGGTAATCAATGCATCATCACGGTGTCATAAATAAATAAATTAATTTAAAGTATAAAAATTATAAAAAAATATAATGATATAGGAAATCTTTTTTTAATTCTAAGGAATATTTATAGACAAAAATATGACTTATATAACCTCATGTAAAAATTGTTTTAGTAAAACGACACATGTTTGTGACATTTTAATTTTAACTTTAAATAAAAAAGTATTAATGTCATTTTCCAACCAAAGTGTCTCCATGGGGTCCCCAAGTTTACCCATGGATTTTTTTTGTCTTCCATGACTCATACAATAAGGGTAGAACATGTTTCAAGGT
Source organism: Viscum album (assembly GCA_963277665.1). NCBI lineage: Eukaryota > Viridiplantae > Streptophyta > Magnoliopsida > Santalales > Viscaceae > Viscum > Viscum album. Next base: position 917,002,118 of record OY728150.1, read on the forward strand.
CATTTCATATTATTATAACATTATCTTTACCTTAAATTACACTAATTACCTTTAATCATGATTAATAAAACATAAAAGTTACTATTCACCAAAAATTATTTTAATCTCATTGAACCACATTTTACTTCTTAATGATAACCATGTATGTTGGATTTTTGAATATCAAATCACAGAAGTGGAAAATTTTCATTTAAACAAAAAAAAACAGTTTCTTTAACTACCACTTAGTGGTTTCACTATTCATCAAAAATTGATGTTTTTCAGAAAAATACCAAAAATTCACCCTAATCTATATTTGATATTCTGAATTCAAAAATGATGTATATTTAAAAAAATTCAAAACATATAAGTTTCATTAATTATGTTAATAATTAATTCCCGCTGTCAAAAAAATTAGCGTGTTTTTAAGAAACAATATCTATTAAAAGATTGACAATAGTTTAAGTCCAATTTCAATGGGAAATTAATTCAAATGACAACTATTGGATTAAATGGTAAAAATATATTCTAATTTCACTTTAAAACCAATTCAAAAGATAATCTAATCATATAAAAAATTATATTAAAAAGAGGTTTTGAATTAAAATACAACATTTTTAACTATTCGTTAAAAATGAACTTTATCGGAAAAATACCAACAATTTACACAAAGTAATTTTTGATGTCCCGATTCTAATGAAGAATTTAATTTTTTCAAATATAAGACATAAAATTGTCAAAAAAATGGATTTAAAAGTGGTTCACCATCAAAAGACGGTTAATCGACCTTTTAAAGAATATTAGAATGTTTACACTTAAAATTGGATTCATTCGCATTTTTAATCCTCTAACATTTATTGTAAAAAGTAAAAATATTTGACAAGCATATATAATCATTTTGTAGTTATTTCTGTTCATTCTCGTCATTACAACGACTAGGTGTTAACTACCATTAAAAATAAAATTATTTTATTATTAGAGTGAAACGTAAGAAATCAAAGGAACTCGTTGTTGCGTATTGGGTAAGCCATAGAGCATAGCGTTCCCTTTAAATTAATATTAAACTTTTATTCACAAATAGGGATAAAAATTAGAATGTTATATTATTTATTTACCTGGGATGTTACATCCTCCACCCATTTGGGAATTTCATCCTCGCAATTTCAAAATTGGGCTTGGAAACATCATTGAATGTCCCACATCAGAACAAGAGTCAGTAAAACTATCACTTTAAAAGAAAGGGAGAGAAGCAAAAAAGGTCCCCCGAGTTAACCCATACTAGGATTACATGTATGAAAATATGGATATGGAGGAGAAAACAAAAAGTCATGTTTTGATGGAGAGTGATAGTAAACATTTCTAGGAAGAAGTTAACCACAAAAAAATCACAAACTTGCAATGGGTTAAACGGTATTCGATTCCCCAGTAGGAAAAGTTAACAGAATTTTTTTTTGTTTTAAGTTACTCATCATTGAGGAATTTATTTTTGAGATTAACTAAATCATAATGAAACATACTTACTTGTCACTTTGACTTTCAACTTTTAATAGATTCATTAATCAAACTCATATTTTCTCCAAAAGACGAGTATTTAGGAAGAATTGGTCACATTAAGAGTAATATAATCGAATTCTTGAGAATCACCTAATCCACAAAATAGAACTATATATTTCCCTTGTCATTAGATCTCAACCAAAACCAAACCAAAAATTTTATTACGAGGTCAGATAATACCAAAAAGGACACTTTTTTACAAAAAGAAAAACTACTCCTAATCTCCAAAATTTTTCAAACAAAACCCAAAGTTCAACGAGGGACATTCGATAAACAAATTTGTCCATTAAATTCATCAAAGTAAACCCAACTAACATTGACAACCAAATATTTGAAGGATTAAATCACATAGTCTCCCAAGGTACAAATTAACATTTATCTCCAAATAACATCAGTTGCTCTTAAAGTCTCATACTGAAAAGTAATTAACCTAATCACATGTCCTCCATGATATGTTAATAATTTCCATAGATAACCCCAAATCAACTTATTATTGATTCATAGAATCATATAACTAAAAAGAATTAGTCAAACTAACCAGGAAATTCACGTAGTCTAGTGGTAGGTGATAAATACCAGTCGCACTTTGGTTGTGGGTTCGATTCCCGCAACTTTGTCTGACGTGACGGGTTGTCACACGGTCTGCGTGTTGTCCTTTTTCCAAAACTATATAATTCTTAAAACATTCCCCAAAATGAGATAAAATATTCAAAAATAATCATAACATACTTTAACCTCAAGTTTATCTCATGCCTTTCATTTTCCATCATAACATATAATAACCCATAATTACCTCAAAAGTAAGTATCATATAAACCCTAATGGTTACCTTTATAATTATTACCTGAACATCCATGACGATTGGTCATCTCGTACATGATGCATTACAGAACATACCAATGTTCATGTGGTTGATCATGACTCCTTGATAGTTGGTTTAGAACAACCACGAGTTTCCTCATTGAATCCCCCATTTCATCCAGTCTCTTAATCAGAGAACCACCACAGTTTCCTTCAAACCTATCGTCACTTTGGTTCCTGCTAGATCCATCCATTCACTAAAAACAGAAATGTCAGTGCAAGTATTTCAACAAAACCATCATGTACTAATGAGGAAGATAAACACTAAGATATACTTACTCATTAACTTTATCTAAAACTAGCACTCTTTCTGAAATCCTAACCATTATGGTAATGTCACTTATGCTTAGAGAATACCCTAACCTATAAATTTATCTAAACCTCCCTTTGATACCAACAATAAGGCCCCCGACCTTAAGCATTACATAATATTGAATTAAATGAATAATTCACATTGAGGATCTTTTCAGGTTTAGAGTTTTAGAGAATTAGGTCATAACTATTACATCTTAAATGATAATACAGTAGACACTTCTACTAAGTTTCCATAAATAAAAAACTCTTAAAAGAAACATGCCTAGTTACATGTTCTAGATAGCATGTCTTTCCTTCATCCCATCCTTGACCCTATTCATCTTTAAGTCCCGTGTAAAACATTTCAAAAACTTGGGATGAGCATAAAAATCTCAGAAAGGGATATTAAAAAATATGTAAAGGAAACATGAGTACATGTATACATAAGAATCAATGAAATCATACTTTACTCATAAAACATAATCACTTTACCATACCTCATCAAATCATGAATAAAACATAGAAATCATAAGGCATAAAGGTAACTTGAGGAATTCATAAAATTTTTACGTAGGGATTAACCCTCTTGGTTACGTTTGGAATACCCATCAAAGTATATTCCCTAAATATCTTCGGGGAAACCCTATCATTTAACCCCTTCGCTTTACCCAATGAATTAGAGAGCTATATTGGGCTCACCCGCCCTTAGTTTATCATGGAACAACCCGTCTTCATAAAAAATTCCCAAAAACCATAACATAATCATAGCACATAACATAAGCATAAAGGAATGATAGCATTCCAACATTTCAATTACAATATAACATTTTAATATAATGAATCCATTAATAAAAACCATTTTCAAAACCATTTAATAAATAGATTTTTGAATCAAAGTGTCTCATACCACTTTGAAGATTTTATAATTATAAACCATTAATATCCATATACATAAATCCTTAAAACCAATTTGAAAACATGGATATTAATTAGAAATATTTATAAGAATAAATCATTAAAACATTTAAAATGATATTTTAGTTAAAGGGTTTCTAACAAAATGAGAGACACTTGAATAAATAACTGAGGAATAACTTTCAATCATAAAATTATAATATCATGAGAATAATGGTATTCATGATGTAATATTCCAAAGAGAGAATATCCACCATATAAGAGTGAATTGGTGCATAAAAACAATGAAGTCTCAATAGAAATGTAAAATGAGATGAAATACCTTATAAAGAATGTATCCTTAAATTAAAGAAAAATCAATCTCATAATTATGTGTGACAAATATAAATACACCAAATATACGTGTTTATTATGTGTGAAACAATCATGTCATTCACACATAATCTTTGAAAAAAAAAACCCAATGACATAGATATTTAACTCAATGAAATGAGATTGAGTTATGATTTCCCATACAAGTTCGTAAGAATTTATCAATGAGATGATTATGTGTAGAAATAGTATATCTAAAAAAATTCTTCTGGAAATTACAAAATAGAGATTCCACACATAATCTTGGAATAATAAAATCAAGAAGTAGAATTTAAACCCAATGAATTGAAAGTGGGTTAAGAAGTTCCCTTACATAAATATGACACCCTAACAGTGTCACTTTAAAATTCAGAAAATGATTTGATGAGATATAAAATGGTATCTCGTCACTTGGACATAAAATTTACATAAATAAGGATATAGAATAACATATCCCAACATAATATGATGTTAATTAAAAGACATAACAAAATAAGTCTTTTAAAAAGAGGAGGGTGAAAGGTCCCCTTACCGATTTGGATAACTTTTGAAACGTACACCCCATGGATGAAGGGTCATACAATGAAGATATAAATACCTATAATTTATATTATACTACACAAATAGTATAATAATGGGAAGTAAATACACCACTCAAAGGAAATGGTGGAAAATGTAGCATAAATGTCTCGGGAATAAAAGGGAGATGAAAAATCCCTTTCAAAAACTCAGCAGCCTAACGACGCCACTAAAAACTTCCAAAAATGGATTTATGAGATCAAATAGGGTATCTCATAATATGAACATAAAAAGTAAAGTATGAGGAATATAAAAGAACACCCCAAACATAATAAAGACGAGCTTAAAAGAAATGACATAAAATAGAGTACTTAAAAAGAAAGAGAGAGGTTGGATCCTTTACCTCGTGTCCGACATGACTTGATCATTTGTTAATCTCCTGAATAATAAAATTTGGTCAATTTATAATTTCTTAAGGACCTCCTTTAAATATTATTATTCAGTTCATATCACATATTATAATGTTATAATAATTGGTTAATAAAGTGAGTTCATATCAGACGTTTTTGCCGATGTTCGGTACATGTGTAAAAATTGAACTTGTTGGAAAAGAATTTTCCATGTAGTTATAGGTACATCCGATACAAAATAGTATTGATCTTTTAAATATCATATATATCCTGTATATATTTATTTTATACTATTACATATCATTTGGGGATAAAAAATTAAAAGCACCGTTCATGGAGACGGTAGGCCGTACGTACGCATGAACGCTACTTTCATTTTTGTCATATTAATTGAATTAAAAAAGAGAGAGATATATATATATTATAATTCTAGAATTATATCAATAATTTATATGTAATATATTACATATATATCCATTATATATATGTACTGATAATAGTACATAACATTTGGATAAGATGAGAGGAGGGGCACTCTTGGAAAGTTATAAAATATTACTTTATTGTAAAATGATTTTCAGATTTTAAAGGTCCAAAAAGGATATATTTCTAGGATAAGGTGATAAGTTTCTGAAATCCACCCATACAATAGGTTTTTTACAAATTTAAGACTTATATTTCAACATATCTTCTCGTTTTATTTAAATCGTTCATTTATGAGGTAATCACTGCATCATCGCAGTGTCATAAATTAATTAATTTATTTAATGTCTAAAAATTATAAAAAAATATCATGATGTAGGAAATATTTTTATATTTCTAAGGAATATTTATAGACAAAAATATGACTTATATAACCCCATGAAAAAATTGTTTTCCTAAAATAACACATGTTTGTGACATTTTAATTTTAACATTAAATAAAAAGGTATTAATGTCATTTTCCAACCAAAGTGGCTCCATGGGGTCCCCAAGTTGACCCATGGATTGTCTTGGTCTTAGATCACTCATCAAATAAGTGTAGAACATGTGTCAAGGTCATTTCATATTATTATAACATTATCTTTAACTTAAATTACACTAATTACCTTTAATCGCAATTAATAAAACTTAAAAGTTACTATTCACCAAAAATTATTTTAATCTTATTGAACCATATTTTACTTCTGAATTACAACCATGTGTGTCGGATTTTAGAAAATCAAATCACAGAAGTGGCAAAGTTTCATTTAATAAAAAAAAACAGTTTCTTTGACCACCAGTTAGTGGTATTACTATTTATCAAAAATTGACGTTTTTTAGAAAAATACAAAAAATTCACCCTAAAATATATTTGATATTCCGAATCCAAAAATGATGTCTATTTTACAAAATTAAAAACATATAAGTTGCATTAATTAATTTAATAATTAATTCCCGTTGTCAAAACAAATAGCGTGTTTTTAAGAAACAATATCTATTAAAAGATTGACAATAGTTTAAGTCCAATTTAAAAGTGAAATTAATTCCAATGACCACTATTGGATAAAATGGTAAAAATCTATTCTAATTTAACTTTAAAAACAATTCAAAAGATAATCTAATAAAATAAATAAGTTATATTAAAAAGAGTTTTTGAATTAAAATACAACATTTTCACTATTCATTAAAAATGAACTTTATCGGAAAAATACCAAAAATTTACACAAAGTAAATTTTGATGTCACGATTCTAAAGAAGAATTTTATTTTTTCAAATATAACACATAAAATTGTCAAAAATATGATTTAAAATAGGTTCTCCATCAAAAGGCCGTTAATCGACCTCTTAAAAAATATTAGAATGTTTACGCTTAAAATTGGATTCATTCAAATTTTTTATCCGCTAACATTTATTGTAAAAAGTAAAAATATTTGACAAACATCTATAATCATTTTGTAGTTAGTTCTGTTCATTCCCATCATTACAACGGCTATGTTTTAACTTCCATTTAAAATAAAATTATTTTATTATTAGAGTGCAACGTAAGAATTCAAAGGAACTCATTGTTGAGTATTGGCTAAGCCATCGACCATAGCATTCACTTTAAATGAATATTAAAATTTTATTCACAAATAGGGATAATCATTAGAATGTAATTTAATTTATTTAACTGGGATGTTACAATCCATCCAGTAATAGGTTCCTCTCTTGATACACTCTCTCTTAGGACTATGCCTCGTGAATATGATTCCTACCTCATTCTCATTTGATCAAGATGAGTAGAGGTGACAACTATAGAAGATAGAAACGTCTCCCCCTATCTATAGTGGACCTCAAAATGCTTCCCAATGAACAGATCCATAAGCTTCCACTCACTACTGGCCTCCTGAAATTCCTGTATCTAATTCCTCCTACTCAACGCATCAACCAATGCGTTGCCCTTCCCAGACATGTAGGAATGATCAAAGTCAAAATACTGAAGGTACTCAACCCACATTCACTATCTCAAATTCAAGTCACGCTGAGTGAAGATGTACTTGAGAATTTTGTGGTTATTGAAACCCACAAAATGATCTCCCAAAATATCATGTCCCCAATAGCCTAAACATGAACAACTATAGCTAGCTCGAGATAGTGTGTCAGGTAATTTCTCTCATGTGGTCTCAACTGCCGAGACCCATACGCAACAACTCCTTCTCCCTGCATAAGCACTTCTCCTAGATCGATACCTAAAGAATCACATTAAATAGTATATCTATTTCTCGGTTATGGAAAAACTAGTATTGGTGATATAGTCAACCTCCCTTTCAGATCCTGTAAGGATGACTCACAAGAATCTTACCACAAGTACTTCACACCCTTCTTAGTCAGGCTCGTCAGTGGTGCTGATAAACATGAGAATTCATGTATGAATTGTCTATAGTAACTATCCAGACCTCGAAATATCCTTACCTCAAAGAGATTATTCGGTTTCTCCCAAGAAACTACTGCAGTCACTTTCTCTGGATCTACTGAAACTCCTGTCTCTATGATAACATGACCCAAGAAGTGTATCTGGTCAATCAAAAAGTGGCATTTTGATAGCTTAGCATATAAATAATTCTCTCTCCATTCACTTAAAATGATCTCAAGATGTGTGGCATGGTCCTGTCGAGTGTGAGAGTACACCATGATATCATTCATGAAGACCACCATGAAAGAATACAAATATGGATGGAATACTCGGTGCATCATTTCCAAGAAAAATACACGTGATTTCATGAGACTAAATGGCATAACCACATACTCATGTAGACCACACCAACTCTGAAAGGCTATAAGAGGTGTATCAGATGGTCTAACGCACAATTGATGATAACCAGATCTCATGTCAATATTCGAGATCACTCGGGATCCACAAAGCTGATCAAAGAGACCATCAATAATCGACAAGTAATATCAGTTATTGAATGTCAACTAGTTCAAATTTTGATAAATCTCCCAATGTCTAAGGGTATTGTCAACCTTCTTTTCGAACAGGATAGGCGAACCCCTTAGAGAGGTACTGGGTCAGATCGGAACCTTTTCCTGCACCTCCCCCAACTTCTTCTTGATCTCATGTAACTAATATGTAGCCAACCTATAAAGAGAAATGCACACTAGTGTTGCTCCAGGAACAATCTCAATAGAGAAGTCCTCCTCTCAATCTAGAGGAGAAACTAAAATGTCTTTTGGAAAGACATCCATGAAATGATTTACCACTAGAGGAAATTCAATCTGTGAAGTCCCCTGGTCACCCAGATATAGACTAGCAATCTGGGTTATAACTCATCTAAACCCATGATGCTCAGGTCCTTCTCTTCTCTCTTGGACATCCCACTCCCCCTTATGAAGAAACGATCTTCCCTATAGTGTTGTAAAACTCACCCTATGATGATAAAAATTTACATCTTCCTGGAAGTGAACTAACCAGTCCATTCTGATAATGAAATCATATCTTTTCATCTCTAGGACATAAAGGTCCGATAGGAAGTGACACCCACAAACCTTGAGAGGGAACTCCTTGCACTGACATATACTAGTCGTTCTTGTCCCCAATGGTGTGCCTAACATCAAGATATTAGTAGCAGAAAAGATAGAGATCCCAAAGCTCTCCATAAAAACAATAGACATAAAGAAATAGGAAATCCCTTTATGAAAATCATCAGAAGCTAAAATTGTGGAAATTAGGATCTTACCTCAAACTGTAGAGGGCCCAGGATCCGTCTCCTACTGGGTCTTTTCCACAGTGAATGTATGACCTACATCGTGGCCTTGTGAACCAACCAGAATACTTTAAGATAATCTACCTTATTTTCAATAAATGGTTGTCTACTAGCTACAATGACCATGACCTCCATATCTACCTAAATGACTAGAAGAACTCTAGTTCCCAAACTGGTGAGAAACAGGTGGTGCTGCTCCCAAATGAGAAGTCATAGAAGAACCCCTATCACCAGCTGGTTGTGAGAAAATGTCACAGAAATGCTAATGATGACATGTCTTGTCACATGATCGTCACTACACTGGGTCTCTCGGGAAATGTGGCCTCGTATGCTCACTCTCCTCTCACTGGTAGCACGCCACCTGGCTACCAGAAGAAGTGTCCTGCCTCCTCAGATCCCTATGCATAGACTCCCTACGGCACATCCTGCTGTCAGTTGGAGGGTTACCAACTCTGGATGTCTAACCGCCCTGTCTCCCCACTGCAGAATCCTTCATATTTGTCCTCATTATAATCTCTTGGTAGACTATAGAAGTGATGGAAGTTATCCTAAAGATGTTCACTTGAGATCAGATGTCATGCCTGAGACATTCCTCAAACATCCTTTCCATAAATAACTCATCACCTCCGAGAATATGAATGAAGTGTTGCAGCTCTATGAAGTGAGAAGAATACTCCATAATAGAAAAATTACCATACTCTAGACTCATGAACATTTTGGCTCGATCGTCCCTCATAAAGACTCTATGTAGAAGTAGTCACAAAAGGCATGCTGGAACTCATACTAAGAAATACCCAACTGGTGTCCCACCTGAGAGATCACATCCCACCATCTCTTGGTGGAATCCCAAAGCATATACATAACAAGATTCACCATACTCTCTGGACGCATCTCCCAATGCTGGAAGATAAAAACATGGCTTCAAACCATTATTATATAGCCTGAGGTACTCCTTCCCCTATGATGGTGGGGGGATGCTGCTGCTAGAAAACCCTTGTCAACTCTACCATAGAAGGGAAGGATGCGGTACTCCTTGGATGGTCTGCATAAAACTTATAAAGCCTTCCCGGAATTATGTGTCAGCACCTATGTCTGGAATGATGGCTAGTGACAATACTGGCACAACTGGAGGATGTTCTGTTAGTTTCTGATCAACCATATCTGGTGTTTGATCCTTGTCCTGTAACTGATGTACAAGGAAGACTTCTCAGTTGAATGACTCTACATGTTCAAGCACACACCTTAGATCAAGATAAACAATGATTAAAATTTATAAGTGTATATAGTGAACAAAAGAAATTAGACATTAAAGTTTTTCAAAAAATGGTTACACGGTGTGTAAAATGAATACACAATGTGTTCCCTTAAGCCGTCACATGGAAGTGTACTTTTTCCATACCAGGTCGTGTATCATCCCAAACACACAACATGTTGTCGTAACACATGGCATGTACTTGAATCCCCTTTCCTTGTTTGAGTTCCTCTACATTGATAATCAACATAGTTCTCCTATAACTGATCTACATGGCATGTTAGTGCTAGACACGGCGTGTACTAGATGAACATCACCAACCCATGTTGTTAGTTACATATCCCATTACACAGCTGACTCGACATGGGGTGTTTTTCCCATAAACAGAGTGTACTAAAACAATTCATCGACTCATGTTGTTTTCTACACAGCTGGATACATGGGTTTCAATAAATGCCATTTTGAATATTGGCACGATGTGTATAACTAAATTTTTATCCATCCATGTCGTAAGTCACTCGATTGGACACATGGTCTACCCAACATGTCATGTACAACTTGTACCCCGCGTGTTCCCCCAAAATTTTTCCCAACCCCGTGTGTCTACCCACACATCTAGTGACATGGTTAGAGAGTACACGATGTGTACATATAGTAAACATCGTGTACTTAAAGAAAACATTTATTTCTTGAAAAGATGGACACATGGAATGTATTCATCATTACTGACAATATATTCTAGGTTCTTCCTGATAGTAATCCTCAGAAACTACTCCGGAACCCAAAAAAAACTGAAACAAGAATTACAGTGTAAAATTAAGAACTAAGAGGTCCCATACTCCCTTCCAATCAATGCATTTCATCTTATACATGTTATATAAATGAAAAAAAGGGCTATGATCCACCAAATTCTGATCCATGAAGGCCCATAAAACCTCAAGTACCAATGTTTGGAATCTATTCAAAAAAACCTTACAAAACCCAATACCTTATAAAAAAGTAGGTATTTTATCAAGGTAACTATCACAACAGCATGCATATCCATCACAACATCTATCAAAACTACACGAAGTCACTAATCCACCATAAATGGCATGGCAGGATTTCATGACATGTGATCTCTAGAAAGTACCTAAATGATGCATGAGATGGCATACCCTCATCTCATCAGGATTTAATAGAAAGATAACCTTATTAACTTCCACAATAACAGCACAAAACATGTGCATCACTAAATGGTGAAATCAAATCAACTGTAAAATTGACAAACTAGTAATATTGAAATGATGAGGTAGATTGGCTTTTACCTATACAGGGGTTAGCTAATCTAACGGATAGCTTATTACTAAGTAACTATTCTTTTATATCCTGAGATATAGGCTCCAAATAGTAATTCAAGTAGAAATTAATTACTCTGATACCCATTTGTAATGTCCCTGTTCCGAAAGCGGCCTAGAGGCAACCCATACTCGATTGGTCACACGGATTCATGTGCATTTCCCTGATCGTCAGTGGCTTCCGACTAGTAGTGAGGGACTTGGGAGTGATAGTAGGGAAACTATTCCCTTCTTGATAGAGTAATACAGAGAATGTAAAATAGATGGAAATAGAAAAAGGTGTAATAACACCATACAATAGTAATCAGTGGAAGACATGAAGTAATAACTGGAGAACACATATATAAATGATTCATTATAAATATATCTATGAAAGTATCCAAGCAAATCACAATGATGGAGTACAATACTAAAACCATGTAAAAAAAGAAAATCATGTAAATATATCTATAGCATCGCAAGACTCATCTTGGTCCCATGCTCCCCAGCTACATAGAAATCAAGTACATGAAGTAGAATGGTTCTTTACCATATCTAGACCTGCAATAATATAATCTATTTGGACCTAAAAGCAGGACCCAAACAGGGTGTGAGACGAATCCCAATAGGCAGCAACCCAAATATATGTTCCTAATAGTCAGTTAATATATTTAGTATGTAATAATAAAATGATGTATTAAATAAGGAAGTAAACATAGTAATAATACTACAAGCACAATTGCATTCATTTTCATATTTTATGATAGTAGCAAACCAAAAATAGGTAACGATCTGGGATGTACTTATAGTATCACCCCAATGGTTCAACCAAAAAAACACAAGCAACCCTCTGGGAAGTACACACTGTCTAACCCCTCTGGTTTAGCATTAGAAAACACACTTTGAGGAAGCATTCTCCTTTAATCTCCCATGTGGTCTCGTACCGGTAACTAATAGGCACTGGGAGGAAGCACTCAACATTTAATTCCCCTTTTGGCCCATATCAAGGGAACTTCAATCACTATGAGGGGGAACAAAGTCCATCCCCCCTATGGTCATGTCACGTAATAGTAAACAGACACTCATGGGAAGCCTTCAACATCCATTCACTCTATGGTCTACTACATAGGGTTCTCATGACCCTGTGTATGTTAGTCATGCACAAAGATATGTGGCAGCCAAAGTAAACCCTATGAAATTCTTGGCTAAAATATATTTTATCATATCACAGCATGTTAGATAATAATTACTCCATCCTAACAATACTAGGCATGGAAATCAAGCAGCATCCTAACAGGCAAGGCTAGAACAAACGGTCAAAATAATACAACATGGGAAAAAAAATACATAGCTTGTCAAAGATAACCCTATTCTCATACAATTAACCTCTATCCAATCAAACAAGGATTAATAGTAAAATAAAATTGGTAAAACCATAATCACACAATACCCTGAATGAGTTTATTGGGAACGTTTGCACATATAACTCAAATACTAACTACAAAAAGGCACAAACGACCTACCTCGGCATCATGAGATCGATATATGTGAACCTCAAGCCTTGAAACTCCCTAGAATGTTGTAGATCTAAAAAATGTTAAAAGCATTAAAATGATGATAATTTGTGAGAGAGAATAAATCACGAGATGATTTTCAAGAATAAAAGAGAACTCTCCAATGCTAATCTAACACAATTGACAACAGCCAATTCAGATAATGGATGGAAAGTTAGGGGCTCAGGGAAGATCCATGGTCGTACGAATTCTCCTGGATGAAATAGGTTGAGAATAAGTGTGTTATGTCTGTCAGATGAGAACCAAATCCATTTAATGAAAAAGAAGAATGTACACTACGTGTTCTTTATGTGTACACAGTGTGTACTTCCCTTTTCCGACATCCTCTTTACGTGGTCTCTAGGACACCACACATGGACATTTACTCAATCATTACATGGCCATTACATAGTCACCTGTGGAAACCGGGTACACGGTGTGTACTCCTGAAATTTCCAAATACTCATCTTTTTTCTCAAAAAAAACCAAAAAATTAAAAAATAACTGAAAATAAGATCTGGGTTCTTACAAATCCTTTCCAATTAAGACCACTCATTGGTAGATCCTGGCAGTGGGTTCCCGAAGTTGGAAACTACCCATTACCTTGTGAGAGAGAAATCAAATGAATTTCACCCTATTCCATCCTAACTCACTCCTTCATGTAACCCCTATAAAACAAAAATCCTACTAAAAACTATAACCCCTAAAAACAAAACAACATACTTCCATCTATAACCCCTAGAAAACTAACAACCTACGACCAGTTGTAACCCCTAACAAACTAACAAATATACAAGTACACCACTTCCCCTATCAACTAATACCCACCCTATAAACTACCCCTCTCATAGAAAACTCATATAACCCTACCACATCCCCACATATACCCATACATTCCCATGTATTCCAAACACTATGGTCTGTGGTGGGGTCTTTTAAAGTAATAAACATTTTGGCCTATATGTATACAAGAGCGTTGAACATTTCTACAAGGTGGAATGTATCTAATTGGGTGTTGTGTGAAAATTCCTAAATTATGGGATCTTGATATAGTTTTTAATCTTGGTTCCATGACGATAGATTCAATATATCTTGTTCTATATATAAAAATAAATCTAAATCAAATTTGTTCAAAGTCATGTTTTATGTCTGGGAGATTCATGGATGGATTGACATATGTGACAATGATGAAGCATGGTGGATCAGATATAGAGGTTTTTCTCTAGTGAACTATGGATGATATATTTAAAAAAATATGTAGTGTAGAGGGTTCCTCATCCGAGAATCCTCACAAGTATTCTTACTTGATGATCATGAACCAAGTCAAAGTGGGTAGTTCACTACAAATGTAATGTGAGGCCTTGAGATCCATTTGTTGGAAATATAAAATTTATAATCTATGATAGTATTCACTTATAAATTCATAATATATTTTAATTAATAAAAATATAATTTCTTTTTAATATTAAAATTTTACAAACAGAACTAAATATAAACATAATTAATTTAATAAATAAATTTTTAAAATTTAATATCAGGATATTTTATCTCTTGAATAAATTGATACCTAGATTGGGGATGGCTACTTCCCTAGCCTATCCATCATCGTTAGTGTCCTAGTTACATTTTAAGGTATCAAATCATAACCAATCATGGAAAATCATCCTAAAATAGAACATTTCATGATGTTTTCAAGGGTATTTGATGGTAATTTATCAATGGTTCCTGGTGTTTGACCTCTACTTTCTTACTTATTTTTGTATTTCCATTCATTCTATATAGAGTATTTCTTTGGATTTAGAAACATCTATGGTGGTCTTATGTTTTTGTTGTGGTTGTTTTGGTGGATTATTTTCATAGTTATAAATCTCTATGTTGTGCCTTGGGATCCTTGTGTAAATTGACAGTGGCTTTGGAACATGAAAAAAAATGATCTTGGAGTGCTTAAGGGTTTGGTTTTGTCGATATAATAGATGTACCTTATAGATCATCGGTTCATTTTGACATTAAAACTATTTTAGGTGGGCCTGAGTTTTTACTCAAGATTCTAGTGGTTCCGCTGGTTTGATACTCAGTGTTTAAAATAAGATTTCAAAGATATCTTACTATTATGGGTCATTTTATTTCTTGTCCTTTTTATATTTCATTATTTGGAAACAAATTCAATGGATATAATTGATTTTTTCTCAATGATTATCGTTTAACTATAATATGGTAATTAATGGGCCTTGATTTATAATGGAGAAATCCAGAAATGTTCCTGTAATAGTGGATGGTTTGTGATGCTACTAATCAGGTGGAAAGAAATGTGTACTATAGTTTAGTTTTAAACCTGGGATAGTGATGATGTATTGGTTGTATTTATATTTTTACGAGGTACTTCAATATGTTCTATTATTTTTCTTTTGGTTTTCGGTATGGATACCATTGAACCAAAAAAGTTTCCTTTTCAAAAAAATTGAATTTGAGGCCATCAGTGCTTCTCTCTCAATGGAATTTTCAAAATAATGTTTTGTAATTTTATCTTCTTGGATCATGTGTTTTGATCATAATTATCCTATGTTGGAAGTATTCAACAATAACAGAAATGATTTTTCATCTTAGTATCATCTCATATTGTTGGCCATGGTTAACTGAATTTTTTATCATTCATTTCCTCATTGAAGAGGATCCGGTCACATACTTCACATTCTCTTGGTTCATTTGATTTCCATGTCTTTAGGTAGATGTTCACCTTTCTCATGAAGTAATAATCCATTGCTACATTTTTTTATGTGTGGTTACCTGATCACCCTCTTCCATTTCAAAACCCAGTAAGGCTATGGATCATGGGGAATGTGTTTATGAAATTTTTGTATGTCGATCATTGGACTCCCTCTACAAAGCATCCATTAGTTTCATGAATTTATATCAAAATGAATATTTCTTCTCCAACTTCTATGTTTTTTCATATGAGAGTGTTTTTTTATTTATTGAATGAATTCATATAAACATTTTTTTAGTTTTTGAATTTTTTTGTTTGATACTAGGATAGTTATTAATCACACGTAGAAGTATAAAAATACCAATAATTACCAATGTTAAAAATTTGTATTAATTTGGAATGAAAATTCATTGCAAGAAAAAATAATATCATGATTTTCATGATTTTATTTTATTTTTTGTTTCAATTTATTTATTAAAATGATATTTTTTATCATGTTTTTGATTTATGAATGGTTATGAATAGTATCTCTAGTTTTTTCATTCATCTTTTTGATATGACACATCCAATAACCTCAAGTTCTCTTTTCATTACAGCATTGAGCATACCACTTAGTTATATAAATAATTTATATGTTGTCCTCATTTTTTTAATTTTTTATGTGTATTATTTGAATTCATTTTATATGTAGATATGTTTATGTGACTAAACTAGTTATAGTGATCTAAAAAATAGGACCTGAATTCGTGTGTTTATCTAATTGGGGGTTTCTTGTGATATTTGGAGATATACATGTTATATATGTTTATAATAATGACCCATGATGAAATCTAAGATTATTTGGTTAACTCACGGTCCTTCCATTTGATTATAAGATTCCATGTTTACAATAACTAAATTATATGTGACAACTCATGGAACTTAAATTTGAGTGTTGGTTGGATAAACTTTATTTATAAATGACATTATAATGGGATTGTAGACTCTTCATTACTTTTAATTGTGAAAAAAATAACTATTATTTTTTTAATTGGAACACTTTAAAAGGATAATCACTAAAACATTATTTTAAAATCCTTCCACATTTTTTTGTTGAATGGAATGAGATCTTAAATTTTACCTATCAAGTCCAAACTATCCTAGATCAACTATAGTTTTCAACAATTAATGGAAATAATGGAATGTTATTACTACATAGATAGTGGTGGATGGGTGGGGATTTCATTGTGTATGTATTTTCACACTTTTATTTTTCATATGTTTTATGTAATTTCTATTATGTGTGCATTACTAGTACAATTATCATTGTTCAAGCCCTTACATATGAATTTGTATGCATATTTATCTTATTTGTTCACTATCAATTTATTAGTATCATTCATTATTTTAGTATTTCAAAATTTTAATTAATTTTCTAAATATTCAACTTTACTTTCTTCATTTACCTTATTTTTCTTTTTTCCTCTTATTAGTAAAAATAAATGTATATTTGTTATGTGACCTTCTAATAAAAAATTTGAATTTACAGGTTTAAAGTTTCTATTTCATCTATAATGTTCTTCCTATTTTCTGAAGATGTTTTTTTCAAAAAGAATCCCCATTTTTCAATGACACCATCTAGAGGCATTCCTCATGAGTTATTTGTAATTCATTAATGCGGTGAATCAACACATCAGAGATGATGTTTTCATTTTTTAAGAATAAAAAGTATAAGAGAATATGTTTGATGATGGATATTCCATTAAAATTTTTAAAAATATAGTATATATATGATATTGATGATATCATTCAACTTTGGATAAGGGTTGTGAGGATATAATAACAAATGTAATGAAATTAAAAGAAAATGGAAGAGGAATTTGCCTCTGGAATATATTCTACTTGAGAACATATTTATTGAATTTGGGATTGGTATTTTTTAAGACCAGAAAATGTTGGATGTGTGTAATAGGATTATAAAGTGAATTGGGTATAATTTAGGCAACCTACAAGGCTTTGGAGGTGTCAGGATAAGAGGTGGTTAGGGGTGGCATTTATACAGAATGAGATGGGTTTTTTTGATTATTTTATTTTTTAGATTTTTATTTTGGATCGAGACTATCATTATAGGATATTACCATGACCAAATATAGTATATAGGGTAGCATATTTCAATATAATGTTTTTCAAATCATCAATGACTTAATAATTCTAGTATTTGACATAAATGTAAAATACTGTAAATTATTGTACTTCAATATTCAAATAAATTAACCAATTTCATAAAAACCCAAAATATCACCGAAAGAATTTTAAAACATTTATACTTCAAAAATAGACTCCATTTTATGAGAAATAAATTAAAAATATAATACATATATTTTTTAATTAATGAATCATTTATTCAAAAAATACTGATTTTTAATATTATAACAGATTTTATGACACTTTGAAAAATTATTTATGGTCTAATAAAATTTCCACATAATTATAATAAAATAATGTTTTAATTTATTAGAATATTTTATGATAATATATTTTGTTTTAAATTATTATATTATTTATAATCTTATAAATAAACTATTAAGTTTTAAAAAATAAATGCTTAATTTATCATTTTAAAACATTTATTTACATATACACTAATATAATTATATCATATATTCATTTATAAGATAACTAAATTTTATTTATACATTCATAGAAGATGTTACTATTTTATTGGAAGAATTTATATTCATAATGGTTATGTTACTATTCCAACAGTCAGGTTACTATTCTATCAGTATAGGTTATATAATTTCTATATATACAACTTCTTTAATTCTTAATTTATGAGAATTATATTTATATTGGATTATCTATGTCATTTATGTTTTTTATACTATATAAAATATTTTCAAGAATGGAAATTATATATATAATATTCTAGGACATTATATTCCTCCCACTCTTCTAAATTTAACCCTCAAAATTTTTTTTTATATACTAAGGTGAAAACAGGTAAGGGTATTTCTACATTATTTTTTCCTCTAGTTTTAATGATTCCACATAATACGAATTGTTCCCAAACAACACTTTGACAAGGCTAGTCTTCAGGTTCATAGAAAAATTTCCTTATTGTCCAAGTTCTTTATTGAAATCTCTTTATACCAGAGGAAGTTCTCATGTTATACCACATATGGATTAAATAATTGTGAAGGCCCATGTATGTACTTATTGAGGAGAGATACATGGAAAAAATTAAGAAATTGATCCATGTTTGATAGAAGTTCAAGCCAATAGTCTATTACTCTTATTCGATCAAGGATTTAAAATAGTTCAATGTACCTTGGGATAAGCTTCCCTTTCTTTCCAAACAGCATGACTCTCTCCCATGGTAATATACTAAGGAACACCTTCACAAAAAAATATAACTCTAAGTCCCTTATTTGGTTGTAATCATAAATATTTATATGAAAATGGGATGTTTTGATATGTTGGTGGATGTATTGAACCTTCACTACCATCTCTTGAATAAGATCAGGTCCATTTACATTTCATTTTCCAACATCATCCCAACAAGATTGAGAACTACCTCACATCTCATAAAAAGATTCATAGGGATCCATTTGAATACTCTAGGTGAAGATATTAGTATATGGTTACCCAACCAATGGTATATCTTGATCATATCCTCCTTATAATTCTATTTAGTAGGCTCACTGCACATCCTCTAGCATCTAAAGAGCCCTTTAAGATTGGCCATTGGTTTTGGGTCCTAGGATATTCTGAAATAAATTTCTGTACTCAAATAATGTTAAATTCATATCTAAAACTTATATGTGAAACTTGGATCATGAATAGATGTTATTAATATTTTGACCCAATATAGCCTCACCACATCCTTCATATATATCTTGGAATTGTTTTTCAAGAAATCCTCTTGAATAATGATAAAGTGGTAAGTATTTGGGATTCAATCCACCAAAACCCATATCACATTGTTCCCTTTGGTTGTTATCTGGAGACAAGTGATGAAGTCCATATTCATGTTCTCTTATTAATAAATGGTTATGGTAAATGTTTTCCACATCCCTTGAGACTTCTATCATACTTATTTATCTTTCTTATATACCAATCACCGTGAGATATAATCTATAATATCATTCAACATTTTTCCCAGTATAAAAATTCTCTAAGATCACAATACATCTTGGTACATATGGGATGTATGGAGAACTATGATATATTTGAATTATCAAGTATCTCATTTTCTATCTATAGTGATGAAGGAAAAAAACCTAGTTTTGAATCTAATGACACTATCATCATCAATGTGAAACTCATGTATCTTCTGTTACATTACTGATTTCACCTTCTTTTGAAGATACATATCATTCATTTATTTCTCTTGGATCTTATCTTGGATATATGGTTGGGATATAATTTGTGAAAGGTAGGATGTATATCATATCATTATGATTTTAAAATATATCATTTTCATATACAGGAAGATAGAGACTTTCTCAATTCACATACTGGATACAGTATCCGGTTATTTTCTTCTATGAGAATTAGATACATTATTTTCCTTTCCTGTATATTAGTCAATAGAGAAATCCTACTCTTAATTAATACTCACTATATCCTTTTATGAGTTTTGAGATCAATTTATGTGAAAATGTATTTTAGACTCCTCTGACTGGTATATATGTCACACTTCTCACCATAGAGACTGTGAAACTATACCTCTATAGGAAAATCACAAAAGATAGCTCTAGAACAAGTTTCAGGTAGTTATTCTCATGGATCATCAACTATCGTAAGTTGTTTGATATCACATTATCTTTATTAATGAGTACACCACATGATAATTTCTATGAATCATTAATTTATATCGCATAACCTTCTCTACTAATTACTAGTGTGACTAAATGAGTTGTTATTATCCTTTTCTTGAGTTCGTTGAAACATTCCTAAATTCTTACATATCAAAATAGTTTACTCATTTCCATGTTACCTTAAATAGAGAATTAGAAAATCCTGAGAAATTTTGCAAAAAAAAATTCTTTTGTAGCCTATTAATCCACATTAAATATGGATTTTAGTTAAACTAGTAGGTCTAGGCCATTCCCCAATTACCTTTGTCCTGGAAGGGTATATAGATAATCCATCAATTGTGATCACATACCTCATAAATTTTACTTGTGGCATCCAAAAGTCAGAATTACTGAACATGTTATACAATATATCCTTCAATAATATTACCCAAAAAATCCTTATATGATCTTCATCTTCCTTGTTTATCTTTGGGTAGGTGATAATATCATTGATAAAAACTGCAACTAATATTTAAAGGTAGTATTTTAAGACTTTATTTGTACAATCCATGAAGTTTGGATTGGATTATTATGTTTGATGGAAATCAATTCGGAACACATAATTACCATACCATGTATGAAAATAAATGTTATAAATATCTTTTTTATTCACCTCACTTGATGATATCTATAATGAAGATCCACCTTTGATTAGTGCTCAACCCCACGTAGTTGATCGAATTATTCATCAATTATTTTGTCTGATTATAAATTTTCCATAGGTTGATCTTATTGAGCACCTGGTAATCGATATATAGATGCATTGATTCATCTTTTTTCATGAAAAGGAGAACCAGAGTACCCTAAGGCGATGCACTATGGATTATGAACCCTTTTTCCACGTGTTGTTATAGATGATTCTTTAAATATTGATGTTCGATAGGGCTTATCCTAGATGGACATTTGGAGATATTAGTGGGTATGGGAATGAGCTCTATTGGGAACTCAATCTCAATATCTGGGGTAATTCTTGGTAACTCTTTAGAAATAAATTAGCTTATTCCCTTATAATAGAAATTTCCTCAAGGTTGATACCATCCTTTCAATCAATCATTTGATGAAGTTATGTTTATCCAAATGGAATCAAGACCCACACCATTGATGGATTTTTCAAAAGAGATTCATGGTATTACTTGAATTTATAGAGGAGCATGGGATAGTTTGAAATATGAAAATGATATTTCTGTTTCCTGATTATTTAAATGTGATCAATATAATGAGTAAAAATCCATTCCCGGTATAGCATAAAATCCAACCATGGGAATAATTAAGTGATTTTCTGGAATAAAAATCCAACATTAGCTAATAGGGGAAGAGTGCAACACCTGGGATTTAATGATCGCTCCACAAGGTGTTTTTAGGATATATCTACTTCAAGGTTGTAAGGCTTCGATTCAACAGTTCTAACAAACATAGAGGATATAAATGAATGCATAGATCCAAAATAAAATTTTCTTATTTACATTTTTTAGTGAATAAGAAGTGTACCATGTATAACTTTTTTTCTTTCTCCACATCGCCAGTAGTGATGGAATAAGATATTAGATTCTCCATTGTATATGGTTGATGATGACGCAGATTAACCTCAAGGAGTCATGGTTTACTGCATTATATTTCATAGTGATCATACTCCCTAAAGATTAAGAATTGAATAATGTGTGGTTCTCTCTTGCACTCCATCTCGACGGCTAGATTCTTCACATCTCTCATAAATTCATGAGTTTTTTACCTTTCTCTTCCACACTTGAATCATTTAACCATACCATTGAGACAATTCCCATGATGCATCATCCCATATTGTTGACATATGGGTGGTTTAGATTTTATATCACCTTTCTCATTAGATCCCACATCTTGATTCTTCATAATTATTTTTTTATATCCATGTCCAAGAGACCATTCTTCAAAATACATCTCCACTCTGAGAGAACATTTAACAACTTCATCATAAATCCCAAAGTATCAGATGGATAGACCTTTTAGATGTTTTTGTTTTAAACTAATATAGAATCTAACTATTTTTATATCATTTTTAACATCAAAACTCAAGTCATACCATGAAAACCATGTGAACGATTCCTCATAAGCTGGGATAGATTCACCTTCCTTTTTTCATCATCAATATGAATTCTCTTTTCATATTTTATGAAGAGTTTTAGAAAAATATTTATTAATAAATATTTTATAATTGTCTTCCCAATAAAACTATTTTATTTCTTCTATTATATTTTTGTTCTTAATCAATACTCACCGTTGATTTGCCTCTCCATATCAATGGTAGATTGATAGATTATCATTCCCCTTCTCAGAACAATAGAGCATAGAAAATATTTTCTTCACTGAGTTAACCCATTATTCTACAATAATTGGATTATAAGATCCACTAAATATTAGTGGAAATTTTCATATAAAATATTTGACAGACAGTTTCTCCATATTAGGTGAACGTTGTTGTCATAGTTAGTTCATGTTATTATTCATAGCCTGCGATAGTTTGGTAAGAATCACCATGATGTTTTGAACTCCACATCTCATGGAATTTGTGATGTCATTTGGAAAATAATTACATCCTCCCTCACATGGTCTGATGGTCTGGTGTCTTCTAGTTCCCACCATTTCCAAAAATAGAAATGGTTTGAACAAAAATTAAGTCAACATAGCATGAATAATTTATCCTTCTACAATATTAACACAAAAGGAAAATATTATGGGATATTCATAATAATAATTTTTCCAGAAATATCTTCATTTATATTTATATATTATTAATCATATCTTTTTGGTATTTATTAATGTTATATAATCCTGATTTTGAAATTAATTAATTATTCTCTAATACCATCCCTAGTGACCCTTATTTTCTTATATGAATTCCTTATAATTTTAATAAAAACAATATAAAAGCGTTACAATCTAAGATCCAAGTGTTTAATATCTTAAGAAAATTAGGACCATACATTAGTAAATATGAAAAAAATTGTTAAATTATTTTGAATAAACTTATTTATCCTTCAACTCTTACAGTATATTTACCACATCTAGTCACTAGAGGATGTACATAAAATAAAGGGGTAAGATGAAATCCCAAATAGATGATGAATAAAGACATGAATCCATAAAAAAGGGTGAGAATAATAATTATCATCATAAAATAATAATATGATCATCATCATAATCATTATTGGAAATATTAGATAATGTAATAAAAAGTGTCGATGAATAATAATTAAACATCATGCCTCAATGATCAAATACTGTAAAAAATTTTGAACAAATCTTGCATCATGTTCACACATAACATATGTGAATAATCAGAAAATAATCTTTGTGAACAAAAATATCATCAGGTTCTTGTATAATACATATTAAATCATTAGATAAATCACAATACCCAATTTATTGGTGGGATATGTAATTATGGGGCCAGCCGTTACATCATAACATTCACATAATCGTGAATTCCACATAGAACATATAACAATAAAATTCATTAAGAAACCCATGTATAGGAATAGGTTTAATAAAGATTTTATAAATCAAAATATGATTTAAACAAATGGGTTTCCCAAATGAAAATAGTTAAAAACATATTTTGTACAATAGTCATCATTTTTCAGTGAAGAGTAAATAGCCCAAGAGGGGTCAAGGTGTGTTTTTTAAAAGATGAGTTCATTTGGAAAATCATTAAATTATTCATAAAATTGGATTAAAAACATTTATATCCTCAAAAAAATGGATGGAAAATGAAATTATAACTAAGGAGTGTTAAAATATTGTCCACATTAAAAATTTTCATGTAATAGGAACAACCCAATGAAAGGTACTTGGGTTCTAGAATCCCCTTAACTTGTATCCAAATGAATTTTACACATGTACTGAATATATTTGATAGTCAAATTAAATTAATTAATTCATTCATTAATGACCTCTAATAAATGTATTCTATTTATTATAATTTTATTACATTCATTTATTTCCATTATGATGAGTTATAGAGTTCAATTTCATTGTTCTGGGAGTTTTCATTTTCTGGGTTTTCATGATTGGTTCAATGGTATACGAGTTTGAATGTTCTTTTAAAATTAGAATAATTTACCATAATTGAAATTATTTTTAATAAATAAACATAAATATGTTTAAATAGTATTATATATTCTTTTTTATGATATGAGGATTATTTATTTGATAAAATGTTAATGATATATTTTTAGTTTATTTTAGAGGTTTTTTCATCCATCATGAAATAATTTTGTCTTATATAATATTTGGTTCTAAATTAATTACAAGAAATTACAAAATATATATTATTCATATTTATATATGGTATTACTATGATAATGGTGTTATTACCATCCATTAATCCAGTAATGGAAAATGAAAACTCATTATCCAATAATGCAATGAATCAACACATCATGACTGATGTTTTCATTTTTTTGAATAAATGGAGAGGAAAAGATGGTTGATTATTTATATTCTATTAACACAATAGGATATTGGTATATATATGATACATGAAATATCAGGAATCTTTGGATTGGGGATTATATGAGAAAATTATAAAATAAAATAAATCAAAAGAAAACAATGGTGGATTTTACGTCTTGAATATCTCCCCCTTGAAAACGTCCCTAAGGAACATGATTTTGGCCATTTCATGAATAGATAATCTATTTTACATGTTTAAGATAATTTTTAGGTAATTGGGAAGAATTTAGACAAGATACAGGGCTTTGGGTGTGATAAAAATAGGTGGTGAGAGGTTGTATTGATAGGGGATGATAGGGGTGTTTTTGATTATTTTAATCATTAGGTTATTATTTTGGCCCAAGACTATCAAAAGTGTTGATTCCAATTAATATATATATATAATAGGGAAGGATATTTATATATAATTTTTCTTACAACATACATTACTCAATAATTCTTGTATTTTTCTTAAAATGATAAATAACATAAATTATCGTATTTCACTATTCACCAAAAAAATAAACAATTTTAGAAAAATACCAAAAATTCACTATAACCATTTTTTGACATTTAGATTTATAAAACGTGCCCCATTTGTTAAAATAATTTTATAAAATTTATAAAATTTATTTTTAATTTAAATCATCATTTGTTCGAAAAATATCTATTTTATTATTATAACGGATTATATTACACTTCAAAAATTTCATTAAGGTCTCATAAAATTGTCTTATAATTACAATAAATCAAAATCTCAATTTATGAATATATTTTATGAAAATATATATTTTTCTAATTTATTATATTAATCATAAAATCGTAAATTTTCATTTCAGTTTTACAAAAATATCAACTCTTAATTTACAATTTTTATAAAATATATTTAATTATACTTTTTTTTATTATATAATATTATAATTAATTAGATAACTAAATTTTATTTATATTTCATAGGTGATGTTACTATTTTATTGGTTGGATTTCTATTTTTAATGGTAAATTAACTATTCCATTGGTCAAATTACTATCTCATCGGCATGGGTTCCATAATTTCTATAAATACCACTAATTTCAATATTAACTTATTAAAATAATTTCTTAATTATTATATATATTTTATGTCTGTGCTTTATACTATATAACATAATTATAACCAAGGAAATTATTTATATAATATTTTAGGTGGTTATATTCATTTTTTTCTTGTGTGTTTATAATATTTGCATGGATAATAGATAATTCTCCCATGGTAGGGACATAAAGTGGCATGGGAGATCCCTCTACTCTGTATCTTATATGGGTAGATGTATAGACAACTAGATATTTTCCCACATCAACTACGGAACTCAATGGGGTGGTGTGGGTCCTCCATGCGGCTTCTTATATTTACAAGCATGATGCGGGGGATCATAGATGGACCCTATGAACTTCTGGTAGACTAATAATTCTTATATGGGATGTGGATATGGATATTCACATTCTTTTTTTAGATTCTTTTTTATCATATCATGGTTGTTATGGTTTTATCTCTGGTTTAAAATGATATTAATTTTCAATAGAGATGACTAATGTTTTATCTCTCTATTGATACCTTTGTGGTTTTGGGGGCTTCCTATTGGGCATGTAAATATTCACCCATATATGGCCGTTTTCTTAAGTTTCAATTATTATGTAGATGACCAATAGATCAAGGGTTTGGTCCTTTAAGAAAAGTTATACATGGGTTCATTCACCACGTACGGTGCTCAGACATGGAGATATGGATCCAATATCCCTCTCCGTTTTAAGATTTTCTAGTTCTTTTTAGGATGGGATTTCATTTTTTGTAGACTGTTTATTTTTTATCATTATTTTTTTGATTTATATTTTCAAAATCTGATGTATAACCTAAAATTTATTTCATCCATGGTGATACTCTAGATTTTGTAAAATTTTACTATTATAGTTCACCTTTATATGGTGACGGTTGTGTGTGTGTGGATAGGTTGTCAAGTTAAAAGCCTCCATTTTGTTCGTTTTGAATTATTATTTCTTTTTTCCATCTAATACCCTATTGGAGGTGTCATTGGGGTTATCAAACATGGCCTTTTTCGATAGGAGAGCCCTAGTGTGTCTTTATAGGATAAGTTCGTCATTAGGTCATAGTTAGAGTGGGACATATTTTAAGGATTTATGTCGAATATAGGGAAACTCCATAGAAATATATCAAGAGTGTATTTAAGGGTAGGTAATCCATTTTTGGTGCAAAGGCTGGCATATTCATTCATCAAGACTCTAACTACAAACTCTTAACATGATATACTGAGACATTAGTTACATATAACTGTTGGTACATGCATCATATAATACTGAATGCTTTATCTATCCATCTTGAGTCAACTCCTTAAATATTCTATATTACTGTTGTAAATCTTCATAATTTTTTATATACATTCATGATAAAAGCCATATTTTATTTTCAAATAGTTTTGTGATGATGTCTAGTTGATCGGTGATGCCTTAGTTCAAGGACCCATACATTAGGGTTTTTCTTCCAAGTGAGAACCAAGAAGTGTTACCACCTATTGCGTAGTTTCTAGACCACCCTATGTAGTTATAAGAATATTATCTTCTATATTTTTAGTGTTGTATAGTCCAGTATGACATGATGATGGTGAGTGAAATCGTATCACATTGCACAAGTTCTAGCGATAGGGACTGCTGAGGGTTCATGGAAAGATAAACCATCAAGCATAGTATGATTGGATCATGGTTGTGTTACTCATTTTTTGTATTTTGTGAACCAAAACTGAACAAATTTTCATGTTGGTGTCTAGTTTTCCTCTAAGATAATTATTTGGATCTGGTCATAATGGCGGATGACACACCTTTGTTAACTTCACTTCATGAGTTATTGTGATACATATAGCCAAGGTTTTATAGTGGGACAAATCCTATTCTTGGAAAATTATGGATTTGAATGAACCTATCATTAAATGATTTTTATCAGGTTTGAAGCCTCTCAATGGTGTTCCCCATCATCAGACCTCTACAGGGTGACACTAGGCATTGATAGAGCCTTGTTTTATTGATTTATGATGCGACATTGATCAAACAAGGGAGATACATGCTTCTCCCACAAAGACATGTTCTTGTGATGTGATCAAAACGTTTAGGGGAGATTCAATGTTTCCTAGGTTGGGTAGTGTCAAGGTGTGGTTGATAGGTTCCATTGATTTGTGTGTTTGAGGTAATATTGATGGTCTATGGTATTTGTGTGTGCCCTTGTTAAGAAGGACTGGTGGGAAAGGGGAAATATGGATTTATGCAGTTGGGTATTATGAACATGAGACTGTGGGTGTGATTATGGTATAAATTATTCCTTCTCTACTATAGTTTTTATTTTCAAGTGTGGTCACAATACACATTCTATAGATATAGTCCCTATCCAAGTCCTAATGATACCAATGGATCCTTTTAGCACGAACCGTGTGTTAGGATGTTGCTACATATAGGATCAGTGGTTTAAAATTATTAATAATAGTGTGGCATAACTCTTTAAGTGTAGAGAGTCTTGCATGGAATATTTCTGTAAATGATAGTGGGGCCCAAAATTTTTTCCCTTGACATGGAATAGCTCTGTACACTCAATGCCCAGATGAAAATTATGATTAATGGTTATAATTAACTTGAGGTTGTGGTACATGATTTTACTTCTTCAGAGATAAGGAATCTTAGGGAAAGTAGGGTAAGCTCATGCATAGGAAGATACATCCAATTTTATTAATTATCTAGTATATAAATTAGTAGCAGATGTTATGATCATATCATTTACTAAAATAGTGGAGGATTATGATCATATCATTCTTGAAAATTTTTATGGTTGACATCAGATCATGAGTTTTATTTCATTATATAATTTCAGTAGGGAAGTCCCGATATCTAGGGTATAATATCAAATATCTTTATTTAGTTTTGGTAGTAGTAGTTGTATTCAGAGGAGTCTCTATAATAGGGGATTGTTAGACATGGTGTGTTCCCATAAATAGCCCATTGTTGTTCAACTAGGATATTTATGAGTTATTTATGTAGGGAATGAATTGAGTTCACCTAGCATAGGTGACTGTTAAAACAGAGTATCCACCCTTGAAAATTTATGAATTCTTCGAACAATGGTTTTGGGGGTAGTGGTTTTCAAATTATTACCTCATAATGGGTAATCACATGCTCTAGGTGTGGGAGTAGAATTTCATTAGAATTTTCTATTAGAGCATAGGTGGTTTTTCAAATTTCATGGGGATACCTTTTGGATTGTTGAATTCCCCATCAGATTTGTGAGACTTAGTAACCAGATCTTTAACTTTAATGACCCGCTAATTCTCATTGGATTGAGAGCACAACAAGTCATTATTTGGCCTTAAGTGACATCCCCAAGATGCCAAAGTGTAGAAATAAATTCCAAAGGGTTTCAATGAATGTGGGGGAAAATTTACCCTTTAATAATAAAACGATAAACCAAGAAAACCATAACCAAATAACTCACTATATGATACATAAATAATAGAAAGTCATCTCAGATACATTATTCATATCCATGCCACTCCAAAAATATGAAACAATAGATTACTCAAAAAATATCAAATTAAAAACAAGAAATAGACTAAAGACTCCAAGAATACCACAAGGCTCCAACCTCCATGTGCCCCATGCTTCAAGACCACTAGACACCCTGAGCATCATGATGTGGTGCTAAAAATATCTAAAATGTTACCTTTTTCCCTATCCCGGAAGATATCATCTAAAAAAGAACAGAAGTTATAATTATAGGGTGATTATAAGACTCAGTAGGATATCCCCAAATAACATCCATACTCATTCCAGTAGGATTGAAAATTTAGAAACATTATTATAAAAAAGTTCATACAAAACAATTTTCCAAAATAGTTTATAACTAAATATAAACTAGTTCCAAAATTGTTCACAAAAAATTGTACAAGTGCAACTTAAACATATTATCTAGAAAGCTATCATTTCAAAAAAATACTAAAAAAATATTCAAAATAGTTTCTCAATATCCTTTTTGGCATACCAGAACCAATCCATAAACCCATGCATGCGGCATTATGGAAATTCTATACTCATGAGTTGTTTCTCATTGATCTACCAAGTCGTCACATGGTAATTGTATATCATGTGCCATTAACCCTTTGTAACTGATACCAAGTTAATATTTAAACCAATCCACATATATATAACATGAATACGCACACCATATATTCCCAAATATCATGCCAAAACAACCCTTTTCATAAATTCACCTTTTTATTGCAAACTATTTTTCATTAAAAAAATTATATTGATAATTATTTTCAATAAATAATATTTTCATTGAAATCCCCTACCCAGTAAAACTGTTTAGATGTTCCGGAAAATCACCCATTTTAAATCACCATTTTAAATTCATGAATCTAAAATAATTTTCAAAATAATTTATAAAGATTTCAAAAATCATCCAAAAACAGTAAATCATCAATACGTAGATTTATTCCATGTATCAAAACAAGATTTCATAATAAATATTATCCAATTTACTGAATTTAAAACTATTAAAATCATCTCTAAAACAAGGAGATGAGAGTGAAGCCACATACCTTGAGGTTTTTGACAAAACTCGACAACGGACGAAGAACGCAAAAGAAGTCAGGTCGATTCTCCAATAATGGTATTAGATCTCTTATCCTAGAAATATACCGAATCCATATTGAGTTATTTGGAATAAAAACCCTATATTTACCCATTATAAGTGTATATATGAGAAATAAAGGGGATTTTTGAAGTAGATCAATGCAGATCTAAGAAACGCGACAAAATGGGAAAGAACAGTGACATACCTCGTGAATTGGATCAAGATTCCAAGAAACAGCTTAAATATTCTCCTATATCAATAAAAATACCAAATTTGGATTTATTAGATATTAAAAATCTTATATACACCCACAACAAGTGTATATCTAAGAAAATAATAAAAGAGAAGAAGGAGATCTAAGAAAACTAGACAAAACGATGATGATTGGGAACATACTGCAAGAATCGGGGTTGAAATCACCATGGGAGAGCTGTGGGTTTGCTAAAAATAATTTGGGAAAGGTTCTCCAACCTTATAGGGTGATAAATCTCTAATGAGGAAATTTTTGAATCAACAACTAAATAATTTTATCAAAAATGAGAAGGTTCCTAGAAAATAAGATCTAGTTTTGACCTCAGTGAACGGTTTGACCACATGGTTTGGGCTAATCCTGCATAGACTATGCAACCTATATTTTGGACCCAGAACCCATTAAAAGTCACCCCAAAACTCTAGTAATTTACCCTTATCCTTTTTTGGAAAAACTATTTTTATATAAACCTCCCTTTTTTATGGAAACATCCATTTTTTAAAGAAACATCAAATTTGATAGAATCATACCATTTTATGGAAATGCCCACATTTTTGGAAATACCATATTGTATGTATAAATCCCATTAAAAGGAATTCCTTTTCAATAAAACTTCCTTTTTACATAAAAAAATTAGTAAAGTGTTACGTACCAGAAATCAGATGTACTACATTTTCACCATCATTGGTCTTTCTGTCCTTAGAAAGTACAAAACCGTCGCTACCCAAAAAGAGTTTTGGCCACAGTTCTTTCATTTCCATCTCGTGTTCCCAAGTCTTTTTATAAATATAAACATTTTTCCATAAAACCTACACTAGGTAAATGAATTTCCCATGAAATACTTTCTATTTATTATCCACGACTCACAATAGGATATATATAAGAACGAAGCATTCAACTCAAGTTCTATGTGATCCCACCAAATGACATGGTCAGGATCAGGATGATACTTCTTCAACTGAGATATATAGAACACATTTTGCACCGAACTGAACCGTGGTGGAAGCTACATCTTGTATACCAACTCTCCATCCCGTTCTATTATCTCATATAGGCCTATGTATCGCGGAGATAACTTTCCCTAATTCCCAAAACTACAATGTATGTGACTAGGATAAATACTTAAGAACATAAGATCACCCAATGAAAAACAAATTGGTCATAGGAAATGTTATTCATAGTAATTTGTTTGTCTCTGAGATGTCTCTATTCTCTTACTGATCAACTAAATCTTCTCTATCGTTTCCTGGACAAGACTAGGCTCCACTACGACGGTTTCACCTATTTCCACCCATCACAGTGGAGAATGACAAGGATGCCCATATAATTCTTCCAACAGGTCCATATTTATTGAGGATTAATAGCCGTTATTATATGAGAACTCCACTAAGGGAAGATTCTTCTCTAATGAGCCATTGAAATCCATCACTAAAGCACGCAACATGTCTTCTTACATTTGTGTCGTCCGCTCAGACTGACCGTCTGTCTCAAGATGGGTTTTTGTACTCATAGTCAACTGAGTTCCAATGGATTTTTATAATGTTTTACATTAAAAATATGTGAACCTCATATCTCTGTCTGAAACAATTG
Source organism: Viscum album (assembly GCA_963277665.1). Taxonomy (NCBI): domain Eukaryota; kingdom Viridiplantae; phylum Streptophyta; class Magnoliopsida; order Santalales; family Viscaceae; genus Viscum; species Viscum album. Next base: position 917,034,847 of record OY728150.1, read on the forward strand.
AAATGGGTACACCATGTATCTTACCACTTCTTGTATATAGATTTGGTATAGATCCATCACCATATGAGTTTCATAGATATAGATGAAATGGGATGACTTGGTAAGTTGATCCACTATCAATAATATGGTATTGTGTTTCCGAACCATTATTGGGAGGCCTATAACAATATCCATGGTTATCTGCTCCCATTTCCACACTAGGATAGGAAAATACAGCAACATAATCACTAGTCTCTAATGATCTGCCTTAACTTACTAAAATGTTAAGAACATTGAAATGAACTCATCCACTTTCCATTCCATACAGCTCCAAAATACCTATACCTTATACATCTTATGTGTACACAAATGTGAAACCCATATAGAATGGTTATAAGATTGAAGAAGTTTTTCCTGAAAAGATATTGATACAACGATCCAATCATTAAACCATAAAACTATATTCCAATAAAATTTATAGGCCTTAATGGTCTCCCCTCCATTGGGTTTTGAACTTATTAATAGGAATTCTGCATTAGAACATTGTTACTCTTTAACCATTTTTTCTAAATCAATAACTATCATTCCTAAAAAGAAATCACCAACATCACCTTGGCCTTCACATTCCACATTCATATTGGCTAGGACCAACGTTTACTATCATTCAAATGAAACCTCCTTTTCCAAATGTGTATATAAATTTCTACTAAATGCATCTACCACTGAATTCCCATTTCCTAGTGTATACATCAAGTTAATGTCAAACATCTGGAGAAACTCCATCTATCTCCTTTTCTATATATTTAAATCATGCTATGATAAAATGTGTTCCAAACTCTTATAATTTATGAACACAGTGAATTTCTCATCCCAGAGATAATGGTTCCAAGTCTTTAGGGTATATATGACTCCATTAAGCTCCAAATCCCGTTTTTGTTAATTCTTCTTATGTACTCTCAACTTCCTTGATCCATAAGTCACAACATGGCCTCATTTCATGAGAAAGCAGTCAAACCCGATCCCAAAGCATCACAGTATACCACATACCCCGGTCATAGTTCTAGAAAAATTTGGATAGGTGTCGATGTATGGTTACCTTTCAGCTCCTATAAATATTTTTGGAATTCATATTTCCTTTATAATGGAGTAATCATCTTTGTTATACTTTTCATTTGTGAGGCTAGTCATGAGACGTCACACACAAATCATCGGTAGTATCCATATAGACCAAGAAAATTTCATATCTCAAATACATTATTCATTGGTTCCCATGTGATAACTACTTATATCATTTCAGGTTCCAATGAAACACCTTTTTCAAAAATCACATGTCCATGAAAGTGTACATATTATATCCAAAAAAACACACTTTTAAATTTTCTCATACAAATGGTGATATTTTAATATTCCCAACAATGTTTCCAAGTGTTTTTCATGTTCATACATTATCTTTGAATACACCACGATGTCATTAAAAAACAAAACAACAAAATATTCTAGATATTGCTGAAATATCTGATTTATCAATGCCATGAAGACTACTGGAGCATTTGTTAGACCTAATGTCATGACTATACATTTTTAGTAGCCATATCTACTACTGACATATATCTTTAGAATATATAACTTTTTGAATGTGCAATTTATGATACCCTGATTAAAATTCAATCATTGAGAACCACTGATCTCCCCTCAACTAATTGAAAATATCATAAATGTGTGGTAGTGGATACCGATTCTTTGTCATAATGTTGTTAATACTATGATAATAGATGAATAGCTGAAGAGTTCCATCTAATTTCTTTACCAACAAGACAAATTCTACCCACAAAGACATACTTTTCTGAATTAAACCATTTGTTTTTATCTCCTCCATCTGCACTTTTAGTTCTATTAACTCTGTTAGTACCATCCTATAAGATGAAAGGGAAATATTAGTGGTCATGGAGAGTAGATCAATCATAAACTCTAGTTACCTTATAGGTGGTACCCTTGAGAAGTTCTCAGGAATGACAACTTGAAATTGATCCAAAACATTTGGAAGACTGGAATCCTTGATATCATCCATGGATTCCAAAGTCAACACTGCCATATGGAAAGAGATACTTACCACTGTTGATTCAAACATGCTCGTTTCACATTTCGTTACAACCCTATCTCCTTTGAGAAGATTCTCAATGGTATCTTCATTTGTGAAACTGATCGTTCTAATCTAACTGTCAATGTGAGCCTTGAATGTTGTTAACCAATATATACCAACGATTACATCATAGGCATCCATACCCAACAATAGGTAGTCCCACTATAGTTCATCTCCATAAAAAGTTATAGAACAATAACTACACACTATGCTCTACATTATCCTTCACTATGTGGAGTTTTGAGTTTTATCATAGAAAGAATAATTACATATTTTATGTATAACAGGTCAAAAACATTAGAATAAATGAAGTAGTGTTTTTTACCCGTGTCAACCAGAACTTGTATAAAGGTATAACTCAAAATAATCATACCACTCACCGTAGATGGTCCACCCTTATCATCCAGAATCATCTACCCAACTACATACAATTGTGTAGTCTATGCACTCTACTCCTTGTTTCCTTGTAGAGATTTTCCCTGGTGAGGAGTCATGGTATTCTAGGAAACACCATGGATAACGTTTCTCTACTGATGAGACTGATTTGGATGGACTCATCCTATAGAATCATACGATGCTTGTGATTCCTGAGAATTTTCTCGAGTACCAAACTTCTGAGCACTGTGAAAAAATGCCTAATATGTCCCATATTGTTGCAATTAGGGCATGCTATTGGTTCTTCCAAACAATCTCACATGATGTGGTGAATAGAGCTACATTTGTAGCATACATCATGGCTATTTGGTCATGGAAGAACATTTACTGATCTAGCTATCAGATTCTGATTCCCTCTCCCACCATGGAAATAGATTTATAACTTTCACATGCACCAAACATTGTATATTCCACTATTTTTGATAGAGATCTTCATAATTACTCCTACCATAGCTCCTGAGATGTCTTGCTCAGTCACTGTCGCTCTATTCACCATCTCTATATAATCAGTAATCCAATGTAGCTTAATCTTCGATCAAATCTCATATCTTAACCCTAATTCGATGATGTGTGCCTTTAGGGATGCACTTTCTGCAACTTCTGGTGAAAAGCACACTAAATTCATGAATTCAACAACAGTTATGGGGATAGAGAGGTTCTCCTACTCTTGGATAAATAATTTTGTAGTCCTCAAGATCTTGAACTTATGAGGATAGAAATGTTTATTAACCAATTCCTCAAAATCCTCCCAAGTTAGGCCCTCATCCTCTTTAGCAAGTGGTGCTAGTTCAAACCACTGCCATGAGATATCCTTGAAAATATAAATGGACAACATGAATTTGAGATCTATTGGTGTGCTAATGAATTTGAAGATACAATTAATCCTATTCAACCACAGCTCTACCTTTTCCGGTTCAGAATCACCCCAGAAGATGGTTGGATTCTATTACATGAACTGGATGGAATGATGTATGTGACTTTTCTAATCCCCCTGGTTGTCCATGGATTAAAATTCTTGAATGATACTATGAACCAGTTCTAGGTTCACCTTTGGATCCTGTGCAACAAATTTCTCTGCAACGTCCTCTGGTTGGTTCATACGACGCCTACTGGGTTCCATTTTCAAAATGAACAACAAACACTATAAGTCTCACAATCCAGTAGTTGATGACTTATCATTTCAAATTCTATCACATAAACTATCACAACATTGTTTTCTAAAAACAATTTTGTACATGTTCAACCATTTTCTAAAAACCATTATTGCTTTTGAAAATTAACCTGTTTTCAAAAAATAATAAACATTCCCCTATTCAAAGGCTTTCATTTGAAAAAACTATCTACATTTTAAAAAAATAACATGTTTTCAAAACATCGTAAATAATATATCCAAATAAAATATGAAATCCTAGTGGTATTTCATTCCTCTAAAATGCATGTCATGCTCATATCATTGGATAATCCCATGAAAATGAAATTTTTAAATCCTATAAGTGTCTCCAAAATACTTATGTAACCAACTCCGTGGTAACTTGAAGTCCAGAATAAATGGGTTAACTATGTCCTTTTACATAATTCATGTCATAGTGATACCAATTTCTCCTTTGATATTGACCCATGTGTATAGAGGTTACTATAGAAAGGATCGGTGATCGAAAATTATTAATAATAGTGTGACCTAACTATATAATGGGAGAGAGCATCGCATGGGATATTTCTGTCACTAATAGTGGGGCTGAAAAATGTTTTCCTCGACATGGACTAGTTCTTTACACTCCGTTCCCAAACAAATATTATAATTGAGGTTTATAATTTACATGAGGTGGTGCTACTTTATTTTAATTCATGTCATATAGGGAATCTTGGGTACATTTGGACAAGATCATGTGTTGGAAGATACACCCAATTTTATTAATTTTTTAGTATAAATATTATAATATTAGATGTTATGAGCATATCATTTCCTAAAATGGTATAGGATTATGATAATTTAATTCATGAGAATATTTATGGTTTACCTAACATCAAGATTTTTATTTCTATATGAAATTTCAGTAGGGAAGGCCCGACTTGTATGGTATAACATGAAATATCTTTATATAGTTTTTGTAGTAGGATTTGCAGTCAGAGGAGTCAGCATAATTGGGGATTTTTAGAGATGGTGTGTCCCCATAACCACCCTAGTATTATTCACTATGATGTGGATGATAGATTGATGTGGGGTTTTGATTGAGTTCACCAAGATTATGTTCTTTTCTGAAGATAGTATCCACCACCAATAATTTATGAACCCTTAGACAAATGGTTTGGGGTAAATTGGTTCTCATATTTTGACCTTAGAATGGTAAAATACTAGGTCTAGGTGTGGGAGTATGATTTTCCTAGCATGTCCTCCTAGAGATTGTGTAGTTTCGCAAAGTTCATGGGGATGCCTTTTGGCTCGTTGGATTCCCCAATAGGTTTTGTGAGACTTATTAACCAGATCCTTAACCATTCTTAGAATGTTTTACGATAGTCATTTATGGTGAAATCATTGTGTACTCAGTGTCAGTAGTGGAGCATATGAGACACTATATGATGCTTCTAGACATTCTCTAAGAGTACTATCCCTATGGGAAGCTCTTGTAGAGTCATTTATATATTGATGATGTCCAATTCCAAGGTATATGTCTTCTTAGACATGGGTGTGATTATGGACCCAACCACTATTGAAGTTATCCTAGATTGAGGTCCATCCAAAATATTAGTCATACATGGTGATGCTCTTATCAATTATTTCCATCTTATATTTTTGAGATTGGTCGTGGAGATGTTAAAATATTCATAATTGGACCTTTATGAAGTGGATGGTGAAAAAAACCATTATTTGATGGTGTTTTTGTATAGATTTAACAACATGGTAGGGGGAACATCTTGGTGATATTGGCTATGTGATATTACATGACAAGATATCTATTATACATGATCCAAATCGTTTTTCTAAAGGTAGTGAGCATTTCATCCTTGTTGAAGGATGAACGAGGAAACAAGTCATGTAGATATAGAAGGATATAAGGACATGTTATTTCTTATTATTATATTAAAGAGAGGTGAGGATGTAACAGGATCCTTCAACATTAGGTTTGGTATTCAAGGATTTTATAGTATACTATTTAGTTATCTCTCGATGCCTTACTAATTAGTAGGAAGAGTTAAATATTTTTGGATATAAGTAGAATTCATATGGTATTTTCATGGATCTCGTGATAGGGATTCCATGAACAGAGAGAGGAAAAAACTCTATGTTAGTATTATTATATAGACTAACATAGTTTTATATCTTACTAAAAATCTATGAAAACATATTAATATAGTGTTTGGGATGATTATTAATGAAATAGGTAGTCTAACATCATGAAAATATGTTGATGATCATTTCAGATAATGATTCTCACTTCCCATCACAATTATGAAGAGGATTTCGATATCCACTAGAAATAAATTGGGGTTGAGGACATTGTCTCTTACCTAAAAATATTTTCATATATAATATATAGTCCTGGTTTAGTTTGAATTATTTTATTTTACATGTTGTTTCAAGTCTATATTTGGTTGGATCGGCAATTATCCATGGATTTGGAGTTTCACAAATGTCACCACACTTCTATAACAGTTTAACTGTTTGAGGTTATGTATCGTAGACCTTGCAGGCCACCACAATACTGGTCAGACCAAGTGGGAGATGCACTTGTGGGAATATATTTGGTTCCATTAATGGTTTTTTATATTTTGGTTTGTCTACGGGTAGATGAGGAATACCCAATGATTTCACAATTCCATGTGGGATAAAAATATTGGAAATTATATTTTCATGATTAGATTTTCCATTCCAATAGATCTTCCCTTTTCAAGGTTTTTTGTGATTTTTTATGACAAAAGATAATCTATTTAAGGTTCATATGCCCTTTATCTCATTACAATGTTCATTTTGAGAGGAGGCATTCCACATGAAACTCTATAGGTATTTAGACTAGGAATTTGATGTTCACTATGTGTCATAGTTGATGAGATATTTAGGAAGATAATTAAATGGTGTACTAGGTTGAGATTGACATTGAGCATGGATGTGACCTTATGAAGTTCCTAGTGGGATTTGGAAAACATCATGATAATACCCTTGGTACAAATGTTTTTTCTTTGGGTATTGGTTTTTTATAGCTTGGGAACTGTCAGGAGTACTCATGGGAGTGGGAGACCCCAATGAGAGCATATTATCCTCAATTGTGAGTGTGTTTTCTCCTTTTGGAATGAGAATCCTTTAAAGTGGGAGAATATAATGAAATTTTTTCTTTTAATAATTTGTAATATTTTATGGAATTTTTTTATGTTAGGTGGTGAGTCGGAATTGAATTATGAGACCCAAAGAGGCATGGTAATGATATAATAAAAATATGAAATACATTATATCACACGAGGAATTTTTTTAGAAATAATAAAATATCTCCACAATAGTGTTTCAAATTGATAATATGACACCTTGTTTGAATCCATAACATGGGGTTTACAGATTTCATAACAAAAGGTTGGTCAGTGTTAGACACTCTGTGAGAGGTGACCATTGATGGGTGCATTTAATGACATAAATAAATAATTTATTTATTTTAATTAAATGAACTAACCTAATTCCCTATATGTAATTACCCGATTATGTGAAATATCTAGGGTTACCCACATAAACATAGTATATTAGAGAAGATAATGTAGTTATTATTCAAAGGAATATCATGATCGGACAGTGATGGTGATTGGATCGAGGTGGATCATGAGGCACGTAGTGAATGAAGCTTACTATCTTCATCCCTGGTGTACATGTTATTCACCAAAAATTGATAATTACTCATGGAGGTTCTTATTATATTTATTTGAAACCCTTTTATATTATATGCATGTATTTCTATATCTACTCTTTATTCATATTTGATTACCCATTTTTTACATGATCCTCTAATGTAAATTGAATTGCATAAATCAATTTATATTTTTTATGTCGTGATTTACTACCACTTTTTAATTTGTCATTGGATATAATTGCATCATCAAATGGATAATTCAACTTGTTATTATCCATTTAATCGTTCATTATTTTCATTCATTTTCAATTTCCTATGGGGACATGGTTTGACATCAATGGGGAATGTTTGAAGGCAATAAAACTCATGGATTCATAATAGTGGCACAAATGATGACCAAACCAATGATTTTTGGGTTGATGGAGGTTACATTCAGGATGAACATGAATTATTCATAGATATCATATCTATAGGGGCATTGGGATGTGAAAGATGTGACCTTATATGATGTACATGTTTTGGTGGCTAGAAACCGACCACTAGAGAAAGACTAGGCAGAGACATCCCTAGACCAACACTCCCCAATGTGATTTGTGACAGAAAATGAAGTAGCAGAAGAATAGTGAGATTCATAAAATATTTCCCTTGTTTTTAGTAAAAACCCAAACTTCATATCATGTAGTCTAGAATCAAATTTCATGTAGTCCCTCGAATATGGCATCTAGGGTTTTGGGGAGGATTAGTATGAAACACTGTATATGGATCCCACACTCTATGTGACTATGTGATTGAATCATGGTGTGTACTCTAGATTTACATGGGAATGGAAATATTAAAGAAAATCAGAATAATTTGGATCATATAGGAACATTATGATACTCATACATGGCCTCATTACATGGGAACAACTCAAAGTACATGATCTATGCCAATTGTACACAGGCATGAGAGGAGGTGCACGGGAGGGGACCTGAGTGTCCAAGACATGACATGTACCTTTGTTACATGGTGTGTAGTTCAACCTTACTAGACATTAAATATATGGTAATGGAAATGGATAGGTTTTAAATATAGGTTACATATAGTTTGACCATTTTAAAAAATTCATCTACCTCCCTTATATTCTTATACCTTCTATATCTCTCTCTTTAGAACTCAAATGTTGGACCGTTGTTGTCCTATCCTGAATAGTTTTCTATATAGGATGTGATCAAAAAATCATTAGTTGTTTTTTGAGATATAAAATGTTGTTTTGTGACTGTGATTCATTTTTTGTTGATGTTTAACCAATATCAGTTATCCGGAAAGAACATATTATATATTACTTGGGTTGGAAAACCCCTATCAATCTATGGATTGGGTACCCATAATTTCCTATCCACTACGTGGTACCCACCAATTCCACCAAGGATCCCCCCCACCCGATGCACTACGATGTAGGTCCTCTATCCAGATAATGGTACCCCATGTCGCACTTGGGCATGAGTCCTCTATAAGTCAAGTGCCCCCCCCCCCCACAATGCGCTAGGGTGTGGGTCCTCTATCCATATATTGATATTCCATATCGCACCCAGGCATGGGTCCTCTATAAGTCCAGTGGTACCCCCCCCCTCCATTGCACTAGGGTGTGGGTATTCTACCTAATATTTGGAACACCAAAATGGATGATGAAATGGGTCCTCTCACTAGATAATATACCCCCTAATATTTGGAGTATAGTGGTGAGTTTTTTTTACCTCTACTATAATTCACGTGATATTACGAGAGGTGCATGGTCATGAGATATTTCTCCCATGGTTGGGATGTGTAGTAAAGAAGATTCATCCCCCCACCATGTTTATTTATTTATAAATAAACCCTTCATTTTATGTTGTTCACCATCAACTAGTTAGTCTGTGGTCCAGGTTTGGGTCACCCACATGGTTTCTTTTATAGAAAATCATGATGTTGGGCATCAGACATAGTCCCTGAGAGATGTAGGAAGTCTCATTATTAGTATATGGGTAGTGGTGATTGAGATTACCTTTTTACCTCATTTTGGATTCTTCTTGATAATATTTTGATTATCATGGTATGGAATCAAGATTTTATTGATAGGAATTTTTGGACATGATTCTTATTATGGTATCATTATATTTCTCCCTTAGTAGTTTTTAGGGAATCCTACTAGATATGTAAATTCTCACTAATACATGGGTTTTTTACACATATGTTGTTTCATAAGAATGTAATCTATATATCATTGGAGGAATCAATGAATCTTTGGGGTACTTGGTTTTATCGACATCATGCCTTGGTTAGATTGGGTAATCTAGTTTCATCTCTCTCTCTCTCAGTTTTACTCAATTCTGGTTGTTGTCATGTTGGGACTTAATATCAAATTGTGAATGTATTCTTCCCATTAATGCTTTGGATTTTTATATTTATAAATTGATTTATTCCCTAAAGGTTATTACATGCATGGATGTACTCAACATGTTAGAAACCTTTATTATTACTCTATACCTTTCTATGGAGATGGTTGTGTGTGTACGTAGATGTACTGAAGGTAAAAACCACTATTTTTTTGTGTTTCATGATTGGTGCTTGTATCCAACCCATAACCTATTGGAGGTATGAATGGGGTTGTCACATTTGGACTTCTTATAGATAAATAGGCCTTGGTGGGTTGGATTAGGACAAGTGATGTTATATTGTGTTTGAATCAAGGCAATATTTAAAGTAAGGGTTTAAGTAACAATCATATTTTTAGCAGGATTGAATATATTTTAATTTATATTGGGGAAATTATATTTTATTTATTTATAAATCCTAAATTATTTTCTTATACACTAGTTAATGTTGGGATTTTAAGTTTTATTTTAATTGTTTCCTTCATTATTAGTCCAAAAGTTCAAAAGAATTATTTTTAATAAAAATTGACTATATTTTTCTTTTTTTGTCTCCAATCATTCACTTTGATATTGACATTCTTCAAAAAAATTCATAAAAATTCTTATATTTTATTTAAAATATAAAGTTATTCTTTATAGGTTTTACTTTGTTTACTAAAGTTATAAAGGAATATTCTTGTCATTTTCTGAACAATTAATTATTCAAATTATTTACAAAAGTGTGAAGAGGCTTATTTTTTAAATGATTAGTGTATGAGTAGTTTTTCCAACCAACATATGATTTATTTATAATTAATATTCCTCTAGAATAATATATAAATTTTGAAACAAATAATTATTCCTATTATTTCAGGAATTTTTATTTTAATGAAAATAAATATTTATTCTTATTTATTTGAAGCATATTTATAATGGTTTTATAAATTTAAAATATATTTATGTATAAATATTTTATGAAATACTATGAATTTATAGAGATATTAATTGATGATACCATACACATTATTTCCTTTTTTGTCTTATGATAATAATTATTTATTGATAAATTCTTGGAACAAGTTTTATTTCTATGTGTTTATTAGGATATGATGAAATGTTGAATTTTTTAATGATCTTGTGGGTCACATATGTATGGTTTTTGTTATGTGATGGTTGGGAATATTATTATATATACATAAAACTCATTGTATCAAGAATGATATCCCATGAGATAACAAGAAAGGGAATGGGGAGTAAACCCAATCCACTATGGAACTCTATTAACTATGATTATTGTAATAGGGAGTGAATTTAATCAACTATGGGATAATTTTAGCTATAATTATCATAGAAGTAACACTTGAAAAACCAAAATATTTTCATTTATCATATGTATGAAATAAACTATTGTATTATACTTATAACATGATCTCATGTATCATTATTGTATATTTCTGATTTCAGACCCTTATGAATCATGTCTTTTGTGATGATAAATTTGTATTCTATAACTCATGATTTATAGTCAATTACATGTTGGTAATTTTTATTCATTTATGATCTTGATCTTATACCATTGCACATATCTTATGATCAATTGTGTTCATCGAATGATATAAACCATGTTAACCATTATAGAGTATTTGATATCACTCTTAAAAATTTTTACATTTCATCCTGTTACAAAGATTGTTTTTTTTGTCAGATTTTTCTATGAAGGGTACTCTATATGATGAACTTTATAGGATATGTTGTAGATAAGTCACGGAATAAGTGGATTATGTATCTTGTTTTCAAGGAAAATAGTACTATATTTTTCTCAATAATTTATTATTATGAGATGTATTAAATATTATTCTAAAATGATGTAATATTTATGTAAGTGTCTCTTGAGTTGTCTATAAAAAACAAACATGTATTGTATTGATAATAAATAAAAATGATTTTTTATTTATTTGTGATTTTTAAAAATTATCTTCATTTCAATATAACATATAGTGTTTTATTTATGACTAGAAGTTTTTTTATTCATAAAAATTTATAGTAAATCTAGAAACATGTATCATATAATGCCATGACACAAATTTCAAAAATCGGTATATTATATTAATACATTGGAATGATTATAATGAATCAAATCATGATGTACCGATCAGTTTATCAGTCTTGGAAAATAGATTACATACATGAAAATTACAATACAATTTCAAAAATAAAATACAACGTATATAATCCATTGAGAATTCCATTATTCTCCCAGCATAGAAATCAGAATAAGCTTCTTGGAATCCTAGGGAAATAACACATATGAAATGTGTGATATTAGATCCTTAGTAAGGTTAAAAAATAATTAAAATTTTTCATAAATAACAATAATATTTAATTCTTCTACAAAACCCAAATGCAATAATTTAAAAAAACATGAACATAATATAGAAATTATGAATCAATTAATTCAATTTAAACATTCACGTATATATTCTACTAGTATAATAATAACATTTATTATAATTAACTATAATAATAATGTGGAAATACATAATTCCATACATCATAATCAAATTTTTTATGCCGCATGGTAAGACCATACTTATGTAGGAAATATGTTAACTAAAACCCAAAACAGTTTCTCTCGTGAGAACTATTGATTCATTGAGGGAATTTCTTGAACCAATACCCAAATAGTGGGGCTTTCCTTAATTGGTCCCCAAATCATCACTTTCTCTATCAAATTCATTCCTTGTATGAGAAGGGAGAAACATAATCAATAAAAAAATTAGTATTAAAACTAGTATATGAAATGTCAAGACTTTAACTATAAACCATGAATGTTATCAAAATATATAATACATGTTCAAACATATCGTAAGTCGTAAGCCATTAAATACGATAATGTTGATTTTATCATAATAAATCAACCATAGTTAATCAAAAAATCCAACAAGGGATGTTGACATAGATGAAAATAATCTAATAAATTCATTAAAACTCTTTGAGTTAAATAAAACATTTTACATTGAAATAATTTAAAAGTCATGTAATTATAAAAGAAAACACTTATATTAAAAATAACTGTATAATATTTTATGGGAATATTCCATATTCTAAGCTGTCATGATGGTGTAAAATATCTACTCGTGCTGTATAATCTAAAAACATTCTTTCCATAATTTGTTAAAAAGGTCATAAAGTACCTTATTAAGAAGATAATGGAAATATTCCTTTCAAAATATTTTATAAAAATTAAAACATGGGTAAAAATGACTTTATTTAATATTTTATAATATTTTGAAATACATTTTATGAAAAATGGACAAGGATAATAAAAATACCCCAGTGGATACTTACGTATAAACAACCTCGAATAATAATGAGATTGTGAAATTAACCCTTATATTATATTTTTCTTTAATTGAGGGTGTGTTAACCTCCTATATAATGTTTAATGTATGTTATTAAATTATAATAAAACAAAATACAAACTTATGATATCATATATGATACTCTTATATATTTTTTGTTAATAATATTACAGGGTTTTCATTGTTTCATGTGTTAACTGCTTCATTTTCTCATTCTTGTTTTATTGTGTAAGTCATGTTTTTAGGAATAGGATATATTTGATTCAAATCCATAAATACATTATGTTCAGAATTATTATTATTACTCATCATATAAATTCTATAATCATTATTAAATGGTTAATGTGGTGAATAAATCTCACTACATCGGGGAGATGGTAGGTCATACATACGCACGAGCGACGATATCATTTCCTTGATGGTTAAATGGTATGTAATTGAATTTTATATTAATTATAAAAAATAATTATCTTCATATTTTAATTAATTATATCCATTATACTCGTCATTATACGTATCCAAATAAGTAGTCTTAAATAACAAATTACGCCACAATGTGGAGACGGTAAGTCATATAAACACAAACATTCTGATATTGTTATTTATAGGATGGATAAATAAAGAAATATTGTTTTACCATAATCAAAATAAACTCTATGAATATTTAATATAATAGATTTATTACTTTAATATAGAAAAAAAATTGTAATAGGATGTATAATAAGAAAATAAATAGAATTGAATTGGTAAAACAATTACCACTTCTTCGAGCGTCTCAAATTGATTTTCACAAAATGAATACATAGGTTCTCATTATTCCAAAATTATAGACCCTATGATGAATTAAGAGAAGTTTAGAGGATAATTTGGTAGGTCTTGTCCGATCCAAATGGATTTAGATGTGTGATTAAAAGAGAATTAGAGGAGTTGTTTGATAAGAGAGGTGAGGGGAACTTTATGAAACTCTCAAAGTATTAAATTAATATAAATTAATTTTAAATTCCAAATGGATACAAAGTGAATTTTTTAAAATATATTCTGATTATGGGTCATAATACTCTCAACCAATAAATTTAGTAATTTTTTATTGTATTTTAAACCTTATCCTTTTGATTTATCATCAATTAATCTATTTAATTTTAATTGTTGTAATAATATTCGAAATATTAAATAGTTATAAATATTTACCTATATGGTTTAAAATGTCCATAAATTGAAACTTTATGAAATTTTAGACCTTATAATTATAATTTTTTTGTTTTTAAATATTTTATAATTTATATATAATTTAATAAAATTTTATTTTTATAAAATATCAATAGTGTCATTTTTTAACACTATTCATTTATTTGACTATAAATAAAATAAAAATAGAAGGATAACTTCAAAACAAATCATTAAATATAGTAATTACATGTCATAATCACCTAATAAATTATTGGATCACCATAAATAATTTATATCATATTCATTTTTAAATTTTAAAATAATTTATTTGATATATCAATTAGTAAAATAATTTCTATTTCACAATTGGGTCCAAATTAATGGTAAATATTTATTCTCGAGAAAATATAATTAAATTAATATAATTTTGGTAATTCTTTAATATAATATTTATAATTGATGTTATCTCATGGTAATTATTACATTAAAATTTTTATACTTGTACAAAATGAGAGTGTGATATTTTGTCACATTCAATGATTTTAATAATATTCATGTCATATTCATGGACAAGTGTCCATTAAGTGATGTAATTTCAAACCATAGATGGTAAGGGTTGAATATTGACATCCAATAATATTTTTACAGATTTTTGGGTTATTTATAATTTTATTTTTAACATTAATTACCTGATATACCCTTAACCGGGGTAATAATAAAATTATTGAAGTTAATTTTTATTATGTCAAAAAATAAAAGTATATTATTTACATAATTTTGAACCTCTAAATCAAAATATAAAATTAATTTTTCAAAATTAAAAACACATACTATTCATTAATTAAATTAAAATTTATCTCGTTGATGGAACAAAAAAATGGGTTTTTTAAAAGTAAAAATGATCAAAATATTGACTTGTGTTTATGTCCAATTTAAATGTCAAAATAAATCCAATGACCTATATTATATAAAATTATAAAATTATATTCTATTGATAATTTGAATAAAATTATATTTTAACACTATAAAATATTTTAATGAAAAAATTTGTCAATTAAAATTTAGTATTTTTTACTATTCATCAAAATAGGAAACTTATCAAAAAAATACCAAAAATTGAACCAAAATAAATTTTTATAATATTATTTCTAATAAGAATTTTATTTTGTAGAAATTAATTTATAAAAGTGTTAAACAGTATATTTAAAATGGTTTGTCTATTAAAAGGTGACAAAACTTCAATTTTTGTAAAATACTTCTTTTATTTGAGAAATTGAATTTGTTCTTATATCATTTAAAGAAAAAACTTAAGAATAATTTTAAAATTATTTGGAAGATATATAATTAAAATTGTGGTTAATACTATTCATAACCACTAATTTAATAGCTAGGTTATATATTATATTAAATAATAAAATTAATATATTTCTGTTCGATAAAACTGGACCTTATGTGTAACGCAAGCCAAATAATCATTATGTATAGCATAAGATTAATATAGTTTTGTGCAAAATTGAAACTAAGAAACCAAATTAAATTTATTCAAAAGTAGAAAAAAAAATTAATGTCTTAGGCTATTACGTTTTCCCTTAAATTAAAAAATTATGTCTTCACCATTTAAACTTAGGATATAAACATGGGGTTTGACATTTCAAAACATCTTTATTGTACTCCCAAATAGAAAATAAGAATAATGAGACCCCCACTTCAGAATAAATAATGTGGAGTTTGAATTTCATTGGGGATAACACATATAAGGGTTTCATGATAGAAAACATTGTCATTAATGAAAAATTTAACCATCAAGTTCTGATGGAGATTGATAGAGAACATGGTTAGAAAATTTTTAAAAATCACAAAACTATAAATCTATGAAGATCTAAAGAAACATTTCATTCATTAAAAAATGTACGATGATGTAATTTTTTTAAGATATTTTAACTATTTTTGAGGAATTAATTTACTTGATTGAAAAATAACATAAGGAAAATTAGTTACTAGATGATAATCTTTTAATAAATTTCTACCACAAAATATTCTTTTTCTCAAAAAGATAAAAACATTCTACTATATTAGATTTATATTAATCTTAATGGGTTCCAAAAATGAACTTACACTTCATATTTAATACTACTTAAATAAATGAATCTTTTATATGCTAACCATGAAATCATAGAGGCCAGTGGTAGGTGATGCACCCTTGTTTCCTTTTTGTTACAGGTTCAAGTCTTACGGGCTTGTCAGACCCAATAGGATATCACCCGACGTACAGGCTTCCCTTCCTTAAAATTATTTTATTATAAAATTCAAAAAATCTTCATAATAAATTTTTTTCAATAAAGCTATTTTCAAATGATAAACGTAATCCATTACAACCTTATACTTATCTTAAATAATTCTGTCCAAACTCACAGTAAAAAATGATATAATATAGGTCACCAAATTTCTAAAACAATATAAAATAATGTAGATATTGTTTTGTCATGTACCAAACATGTGAATACCTTCATCATATATTATATTAAAATATTTTAATACTCGGAATTACCCTAAAACCTTATTGAATTTGTTTGTGCTTTATTATTCTTTACGTAAAATAGGGAACATTGGATATACTCCATGAATCTAAAAAATGTTTTAAACTCCAATAATGATAGAATAAACAAACCATTAATGAGCTCCAAGATAGTCAATAATATCCAATATAATTTATCAAAATCAATGTCCTCTTTTTGCAAACTTCATTATCTTAGTATCAGAAACATATTAAGTGTATCTTTACCTCAACCATATATTTTCCCAAAAAAATAAATTGTAACTGTATCACTGGACATAGTACTATAAAATCTCAAATACTTAATAAAATATTACTTTATTACAATCCTTATATACTCCACAATTCCTAAAACTAGTAAATTTATAAAAACATATTCTAATAAAATAATTCATGAATAGAAATATTAATCATTCCTCTTCATCTAAGGTAGTATCATAAGTTGATCATTATCTAATAGCCTCTTAAAGATTATATTCTTTTGATGAATGGGACATTTATTGACATTTTGTCCCATTGCCGTGAAGTTAAATAATATTACATTTGAATCCTTTTTCAAACACTGGAAATCATGAACTTGGTGCCCTTTTTCTAAAAACTTGCAAAACACTCTCTTTCCCTTCAAGAATTTACCAGGGTGATTCTTTCCAGAGTTATCACAAATGGGAAATCCTTCATTCACTTATTCCATTTATCCATATATTTCTTGGCCATCCTATTCTTATCATGATTCCCATAAAATCCATAATAACCTTATAAATATTTAGTTATCATAATTACACATGCTATTATTCCCTCATATGATAATAATACATAGGAGAATATTTCTATTCAAAATGTTTAATTAAGACCATGAATGATACGATCCTTCATAGTCTGTGGATCATGTTCATTGATGGATTTCTCATTCTTTATGATAGGTTCCATTTTTATAATATTTAATATACATGATTAGCTTATAAAGTTATGAAATTTGTATATGTAACACCCCTCGCCTACCTCATTGGATTGAGAAGACAGTGAGGGTTACTTGGCCTTATGTGATGTTCCTAAGGCACCAAAGGCTGAAAATAAATGTTGAGGGATTTGAGAAAAAATTGGGGAATGATTTTTCCGTAATAAAAAACAAACCAAACCATCCACTAACAACCACTATATGATGCATGTCAATAAAACATTCAAGCATGTATTCCCAAAAGAGAACCATGTTATTCCACAGTACAACCCAAAACCGATACAATCCAACATGATATTAGTGTATTATGTAGAAGAATAAACAAGAGACCCAAAATAAACCAAGACACACTCCACGACTCCACCCCAAGCTCCATGCTCCAAGAACCGCCACATCTCCCAAGCATCACCACGAACCACTAGCAATGAGATGTCTTGCCTTTACCTATGTCTCAGAATACGACATCTGCAAAAGCACCATAGTGATAAAGCAGGGGGTGAGTACTAATACTAAATTAGCATTCCCCAAATTACATCCCTACACACACCAATAGGATAAAAACATTAGGACATTTATATAAAAAATTTTATATAAATTAATCAGAAGTGAAACCATTACTATATGCCAAACATAACCTTACCAAGCCAAGGAAACCAAGGGAATGCACAAAAACATGCCACAAGACACAAGACATTTCATCATTTTAAATTAGAACAAAAATTTATATCTATCAACTCAACGCACCACAAAAGGTTCCGCAACCCAATACTGGTACAAGAATTATGGCGGCACTTCTGTCCAACCCGTTTCATCCTTCCCAAATTTATTGGAACTTCCTGTCCACTTACCATTGATGGTGGCCCTTCCATCCACTACACATCCCCTTATTATAGTGGTACTTCCTACCCACTTTCACACAACATTGAAACATGCTATAACCATGCATATAACCCACCATGGTCACCAAAATATGCCATTAATCAGGTGTACAATATTCTCCCCACCATTGGACTTTCTGTCCTCAGAATGTAGTGAACCCACCATTTACTGAAAGAGCTTGGGTCATTGCTCGAACATCTCTTTCTCTCACTCCCAAGTATCCTCTTGGATCTAGCCATGCTGCCACAAAACCCAAACCAAACTAATGCTTTTACCCCACAATACGTTCTCTTTGCTATCCAAAACCCACACTGGCACGTGCACCAACGAAGCATCCAGATCTAGCTCAACTTGATCCCAACAAATAACATGTCCGGGAACCAGCTGATACATTTTCAACTACGACACATGAAACACATTGTGCACCACACTGAATCTAGGTTGAAAAGACAAACGATAAGCCACCTCACCAACCCTCTCAAGAATCTCAAAATGTCCAATTACATCGGAGATTACTTTCCCTGTTTCCCAAACCAATGATGTTCCATCCTCAGAGAGATCCTCAAGAAAACATGATCACTCACCTAATAACACAAATGTCGTCGACGATGATCTGCATACAATTTTTTATGACTCTGATCCGTCTCCATTCTCTTCCTAATTAACTTGTTCTTCTCTATATTATTCTTGAAAAGTCTCGGTCCAACCATCATGGACTCACCCTTTTCCACCCAGCATAGTGGGGAACAACACGGCCTCCCATACAATGCTTCAAACAGTTCCATATGTATGGATGCCTGATAACTTTTATTGTACGAGAAATCAACCGAAAATAAGTGATCCTCCCATGAGCCGCCAAAATCTATGAAACAAGCCCAAAACATGTCCTCCAAAGTTTTATTATCTTCCTCTCGGATTGACCATCCGTCTGAAGGTGACACGCCATACTCATTTTCAACTTAGTTCTATGTGTTTTCTATAAGGATTTCTAGAAACGAGATGTAAACTTTGGTTCTCTATCGGATACGATCGAAACTGGAAAACCATGAATCTTTACCACCTCCAAGATATAGATTTTTGACATGTCCTCCGCCATATGATATTCACGAATTTGAATGAAATGGTTCGACTTCATTAGATGATCCACTATCACCGAAATTGAATCGGGCTTTCTGATCGTTCTTGGGAGACCTGTGACTAAATACGTCTCTATTTTCTCCCACATCCAAAAAGGGATTGGTAAAGACTACAACAATCTTGCTGGCCTCTAATTCTCTGTCTTTACCTGCTGGCAAGTCAAGCATCTCGAAACAAACTCAGCAACTCTTCTTTTCATACCATCCATCTAGAACTGCACTTTAAACAATTTATACATTTTTTCAATTCTAGGATAAACAAACCACATGGAATGATGATATTCCCTGAGAAGATCCTCGTGAAAAAAAACTAGTACAACCATCCGATTCGGAAAACACAATACTGAATCTACATTCTGTTTCCAACCCTGAATAGTCTCCCCACCATTTAGTTTCGACCTCATTGTCACACACATAGAATAATATATCTTTGCATCTTTAACGAGGCCATCCATGTTATCAATCAATAAAAATGGAAGGAATACCACTCTATCACCCTGGTCCTCACATTATAACCGCATGCCAGCTATAAATGACATCAACTCCGACTGGTCTGAGGCATGTTTCACCCCCTGAGCATATGATTTTCTTCTTAATTCATCTACCACAGAATTTCCATTACCCGCTGTGTACATAAAGTCAGAATTAAACATCTAGAGATATTCCATCCATCTCTTTTTCCTCATGTTTAAATCCCTTTGTGAGAAAATGTGCTTCAATCTCTTATGATCTGTGTATACATTGAATTTATCACTAAAGAGATAATAACGCCACACATTAAAAGCATATACCACTACTTCCTATTCCAAGACATGAGTTGGTTAGGTCTTCTAATGCACCCTCAACATCCATGATCCATACGCAACCACATGATTCCCCTGCATGTGAACGCACCCCAACGCTGATCCTGATGCATCGCAATACACCACATACACTTTTCCAGTTTCTAGAAAAACCACGATTGGTGCTGATCTAAGGTGACATTTTAACTCTTAGAAACATTGCAGACACTGTTCATTCCATTTTAATGGAACATTATTTCTTGTCAAATCTATCATCGGTGTAGCTAAACATAAAAAATCACAAACAAATCTCCAATAATACCTAGCTAGAAGGAGGAAACTCGTTACCTAAAACACATTCTTTGGCAGGTTCCACGAGATAATATCCTCTATCGTTTCCAGATCCACTAATACACCCCTTTTAGAAGTCACATGGCCATGAAAATGGAATTTCTTTAACCAAATGTCACACTTTGAAAATTTTGCATACAACCGATGATCCCTCAAAACCCCAGCTCTATCACCAAGTGATACTCATGCTTCACCTTTGTCTTTGAATACAACAGAATATCATCTAGAAACACCAAGACAAATGAATCCAGATATCTCCGAAATATTAGATTCATCAATTCCATGAACACTGCTGGTGTATTCGTTACACTAAAGGGCATAACCACATATTCATAATGGCCATATCTACTTCTGAAAGCTATTTTATGAATATCGTCCTTCCTCCCCCCAATTTATGATATCCGGACCTTAGTTTGATCTTGGAGAACAACTAGGCTCCCCTAAATTGGTCGAAAAAATAATCAATTCTTTGAAGTGGATATATGTTCTTTATCATAACATGGTTAATTCCACTATAATCAACATGAGTTCCTCAATGTTCCATCCACCTTTTTCACAAAAAACACCGGAACTGCCCACGAAGATGTGCTAGGCTAGATAAACCCTTTGTATTCTAACTCTTCCAACTGGAATTTCAATTCTTGCAATTCAATAGGTTTCACTCGGATAGACAGAAGTGAGATAGGACTGGTCCCCGGAAGGAGATCAATCGTAAAATCCACTTCTCTTTTAGGAGGTAACCCAGATAATTATTCGGAAAAAACATCCATGAACTGATCCCCCACTACTGGAAGAACTCTCTTCTCACCACACTCCATCGGTTCCAATGACAACACCACCAACTGATACGATAACATTCCCAATACTAGTTACAACCAACCTGTTGCACCATGCCATTCATGCCCCTCTCATCTAAATAGTTGTCTAATGCCATTGCGTGTTGTAAAATCCACCGTTTGAGCATTACTATCGATGTGGGCCTTAAATTCCACCAGCCAATCCATTACTAGGATTACATCATACCCATCCATCTCAATCCCAATGAAATTCCTCATTAGATCAAACTCTCCCACAATGATACAACATGCTCTACACAAGAAGGAATGGAAATCTCTTCGACCTAGAGGAGTTTGATGTTTCAAAACTGAAGGCATCATTTCTACCCTTAAACCCAGCAACTCAACCACACGTGAAGCAATAAAAGAGTGTGAAGCATCCATATCAAACAACTTTTTCATCAAGGTAGAATTTAAAATAATAGTACCTCGCACCTTGGATGGTCACGACTGATCATCCACCACAACCTGCTCAACTCTAAACAATGCCTTGGTCTGCACACTCTTCTCCTTATTTCCCTACCGAGGAGTTTTGGTGTTTTGATAATCACTATGACTGACTTTGCTCTGTTGAAGAGGGTTATGTTGTTTCCCCATCCTGTCGAAGCATACAATGTCTGCGATCCCTGAGGTGTGTCACATGCACCCAACCTTAGAGCATTCTTACAATAGAGCTCAAGATTCCCCATCTTCTTAAAATTGTGACTTGCTCAAGGTTGTGTCATATGGTCTTGCTTGATGTGTGTCGTAGAGCCACATTGAAAACATTTGGGTTTGCTTTGGGGATTCAGAGGAAGATTTACCGATTTTGTCGTATGATTATGTGTCATACTCCCACCCTAGGAATAAGTTCCCCTCCTCCTCTTGAACCCATTGTTAGAGTTCCCACTATTCCCCATGGGTACTATCATGATTCCTCCATCGAGAGCTCCCAACAGATCCCGCTCATCCACCAATGCTCGATTCACCATCTCTGTGTAATCACTAATACACAACACTGCTATTTTTGAATGGATATCTTACCTTAACCCTGATTCAATGATCCATTCCTTCAACGACATGTTACCCGCCACCTTGGGTGAAAACCACACTATGCTCATAAAATTAGATGAATACTTCATCATAGACATATTCTCTTCCTTCAAACTGAAGAAATCAGTTGTGTGCTGAATTCTAAATGTATGTGGGTAGAATTGTTTATTAAACAATTCCTCAAAGCCTTCTCACATCATACCATGGTCTGTTCCTTCTTGGACTACCAACTCCCACCACTGAAGAGAAATATCCTCTAGCATATACATTCCAAGCATTACTTTCAGCTCTACCGACGTCCCCAAGAATTCGAGAATTCTGTTCGTTATGGACAACAATTCCTCTTCCCTTTCTGGGTCAAAATCACCCCTAAAGATGAGTGGATCCTACTTTTGAAAATGAGCCGCATAATCAAAATGCTCTGGCTCTTACGCTCTATTCACACTTCCCACAGATTTGAAATCTTTCATTATGCTCTAGACTAACTGCTGGTTCACATGAGGATCAGGTGAAACCAGGTTCCCATCAGCCACATCCAGTTTGTCTCTATGATGCCTACCCAATTCCATTTATATAAATAGAAAAGAAACAACTATGAGTCTCACTTCGGTAGACATTATGATTTCCCATTTTAAAATTTATTACTAAACACTATCACAACGAGGCAATCCACCTATCCACATTTTAGATGTTTCACCATTATTGAAAACAAACCCATTTTCAAAATATAAAATTTATTCACATTACAATTTCACATATTTGAAAAAACATTTTTCAATTTAGACCATAAATCATCATTCCTAATGAAATAAACATCCTAGAGGGAAGTCATTTCTACCATATATTCCATGCACATTTCATTGGCGTCACCCACGACAATGATATTCTCAATTCCTATAAGTGTCTCCAAAACACTTATATACCCAACCCCCTAGTAACTTGAATTTCATAAAAAAAGGGTTAGCTACGTCATTTTATTCAATACATTCCATGTTCTGACATTCCTACGCCTTGCTACATTCCGGACTTAAGGAATATTCCGTAATTAATGTTAAATCCAAATCTGAGAATCAACTCCAAAGGACCGAAAAAGCTGATACCACTTATAACACCCTTCCCCAACCTCATTGGATGGAGGAGGCAGTGAGGGTTACTTCACCTTAAGAACTATTCTGAAGGTGCCAAAGGCTAGAAATAAATTTCAAGGGCTTCGAGAACAAATTGGGGAATGATTTTCCCTTTAGAAAAAACCAACCAAACCATCCACTAATAGCCAGTAAATGATGCATGTCAATAAAACATTCAAGCATGTATTCCCAAAGGAAAACCATGTTATTCCACAATACAACCCAAAACCAATAAAATCTATCACGATATTAGATTATTATGCGGAAGAAAAAACAAGAGACCCAAAATAAACCAAGACACACTCCATGACTCCACCCCAAGCTCCATGCTCCAAGCACCACCACATCTCCCAAGAATCACCACAAACCACTTGTAATTAGGTGACATACCTTTACCTGTGTCTCGGAATAAGACATCTGCAAAAGCACCAATGTGCCAATGCAGGGGGTGAGTACTAATACTCATTATGTTTTCCCCAAATGACTTCCCTACATATGCCACAAGGATAAAACCATTATCACATTTATATAAAGTAGTTTATAAAAAATAATCACAAGGGCACCCATTACTATAATCTTATCATACCCTTACCAAGCCAATAAATCCAAGGGAAAGACAAACAAACATTCCATAAGGCATTTCATCATTTCAAATTATCACACAAATTTCCATCTACACAAATAATTCACCACATAGGGTTCGACAACCCAATATTTGCATACTAATCATGGAAACACTTCCGTCCAACCCATTTCTTCCTTCCCAAATTTAGTGTCACTTCCTGTCCACTTACCATTGATGGTGGCCCTTATATCCACTACCCATCCCTTTATTATAGTGGTACTTCCCACCCACGTTCACACAACATTAAAACAATCCACAACCCATCATATAACCCACTAAGGTCACCAAAATATTCAATTAACCATTTAAATTACACACCAAACCACTTCAATAAATCAAATATTTATTTGAAAATGCCATTCCCCCTTTTTTACTTTCCAGTTCCAAGTTTAATAAAACAAACCCTTTATTGAAAAACTATTTCAAAATCCATATTAATTAATTCAACAAAACAACCAATTTTAAAATCTCCATATTAAAATCACAAGAAGAGCATTTTACCCAAAACCCATTTCTTCTCAAAAATCCCCAAAACACCACCAAAGGGATTTCAAATCAATTTCACACATCAAAAATCCAATTAATTTTAAGAAACACAAATTAATTGTAACCAAGATTCACGTTCTAGCAAAGTGGAGTCAAAAGAAAATCCACCTACCTCTTAGGGATTGGAGAAATCGACCCTTGTACAAATGAAATCCAAAACGGTTGAACGCCTCCTCGAAACCACCTCAAAACCCTTCCCTAACATAAAAAATATCAACCTTTAACACACAAATGCAACACAACCCTAGATCTACATGAAACCATTGTAGATCTAGGAAACTAAGAGAGGGAGAGGGCTCAACCTAACCAAAACCTCAAGGAACCAACATAAGGACATAACCTTGGAGAACCGCCTTTGATCCACCAAGAAACCCCTTTGATTTGACTCAAAAATGAGCTAAGAATATCCCCCAACCTCTGAAAACTGGAACTACCGCATGTGCTAGGAGTGTGAGGAAGAATGAGGAAAAATGGGAAATCTCGAGTGGATCAGGACTTAAAAACCCTAACTTTTAGTGGACGCACGGTAACCTAGAACAATTTTGAAAACTATGTGTCAACTGTACGATTTCCACTATCTCACCAAGGGACTTCGCTTGGCTTGCCCGCACGGTCTGACAAACCGTGCGCTGCCCATGTCGATCCCACTATCAAGGGTGCATGGTTTCCTAGGATGGATGCACAGTTTGTTCTGACCATGTGCCACCTGTGTACCCCTGCACAACCTCCACAACTTTAAATGTTTTTCCCAAAATTGTTCAAACATCAACCAACCACTTCAAAAATCACAAACGAACTGAAACAAGGGTCACATACCACAAAACGAGGGTACAATAGTATAAATAAATATATTGTATAGAAAATGACATAAATTTATTCATTGTGTATCTAATAATAATAAAAATGGTTACATTGGAGGCTTCATTACTTTTAAATCCTTCATAATTGTAAGTAAATAAAATGTGAATTATTCTAAGCATTTCCCCCAGGAGTATCAACCCCGGTCCACAGTAAGGCCTACTGACATGTACCAGGTTACCATATTCCATTCCCAAAACACCTAGTCGATGTTATTACTCTTAGGTATACATATTCCCTAACCACATCCACTTTTAGTATCCATACAAATATATTTTTTCTATGAATACCCACATAATCTCAATATTATCAAAATTTTACGATGTTCCTCTATACATGTCCTCAATGTCTGTTGTAGGGTTATAATCCCAAATCTATGTTTTTAAATCTAATTTCCCCGGTTGTTTCTAAACAGTAAATGATACCAACTATAACCCCTTGACCCTAGATTTCCCAAGTAAGTGCATTATTTTAATACATTGGAATTATTACACGGAATCAAATCCTGAAGGACTAACATTTTAGTAGTCTTGGAAAATAAATTACATACATAAACAATACATTACAATTTAAAACATAAAATATATAATATATTATACTTTAAGAACACCTTTATTATTTGAGCTTAAACCTTCATATAAATCATAATACAATTCTTGGAATACTATGAAAATAAAACATAAGATATGGGTGAGCTCAGATACACAGTATGTTTAAATAATACAAATAAATCTTTCATAAATAACCATAAACATTCATGAATGTATACAAATGAAATGCTGGAATTTAAACCTAAACTAGAACAAAATATGGAAATAATAAATCTAATAATTCCATTTAATTAGCCAAATGGTTTTTCTAATAGTGGAATAATCACATTAATTATCATTAACTAATCTCATAATGAGAGAATGCAAAATTATGGACATCATAATAACATTTTTTTGCCTTATTCCAAGATTATACTAATGCGGGTAAGATGTTAGTCAATACCCAAAATAGTATGTCTCATGAGAACTACCAATGCATTGAGAGGGTTTCATTAAATAATCCCCAAGTTATAAAGATTTAATTAAGCTGTCCACAACCCAACAATTATTATGTCTAATGCCTTTATCAAATTAAAAGGGTTAAAAATTACCAACATTAACATTAATATTAAAGCTTGCATAAAAATGTTAATACATTAAACAGAAACCATGAATGGTTTCAAAATACCACATCAATATTGAAACATATCATAAACCATTCAATACAATATGTAAGAATGAATCATAATAAATCAACCTCAATAAAGCTTAAAATCTAGCTAAGGATGTTGACATAGATGAAAATACTCTAATAAAATCATTAAAATTCTTGGAGAAAAATTTCCTTTTTTACTTTAAATTCTTTTCAAATACATCTAATTATAAAAGAAAACATTTATTTTAAAAATAATACTATAATATTATGATGGAATATTCAAAATATTAAGGTTTCATAAAATTTTAAAATATCTTCTCTTACTGTATTGGTTAAAAAACATTCTTTTTTTAATTTGTTGAAAATGTCATAAAGTACCTCCTTTGGAAAAAGATGAAAAAATATATTTGATTTTTTTTTAAAAAAATTAAAAAATGTGTCCAAATTACTTTAACCCATAGTCCAAAATATTTTGAAATACATTTTAATAAACATATACATGTATGATAAAGATTTCCCAATATATACTTACGTATAAAAATCCTCGGATACTAATGACATTGTGAAATTAACCCTTGACTTGTACTTTCCTTTAGTAGAGGGTGAGTTACCGTCATGTGTAATGGTTAATGTATGTTAAAAAATTATACCATAACCAAATATATATTAATGATATCATACATGAGCCTTTTATGTTGTTTGGATAATAATATTTCAGTATTACTATTGTTTCATGTGTTAATTACTTTATTTTACCAATCCTATTTTGTCATATATGTCATGTATATTATGAATAGGATGTATTTTATTTATATCTGGAATTATATTAAGTTCATTATTATTATTTTTACTCTTAATATTATCGTTATAATCATTAATTAATGGTTAACATGGATAATGAATCTCACTGCATTGTGGACATGGTAGACCGTACGTATGCATTAACGATGATATCATTACCTTTCTAGTTAAATGGTATATTATTTGATGATATATTAATTTTAGAGAATCTCTATTATGTTATAATTATTATTTATATCTTTTATACTTATCATTATACCCATCCATATAAAGTAGTGTTGAATAACAAATTTCACCACAATGTGGAGACATTAAGTCATACGTACGCAAGCATTATGATATTTTTATTCGTTGGATGGATAAAGAGATGAATATAGTTGTCCCATAATCATAATAACATATCATAATATATATAATAATGTATTTATTACATTAGAATAGAAACACTATATTAATAGAATTTATAAGAAGATACAAAATTCAATTGAATTGGTAAAACAATTACCTCTTCTTATAGGGTCTCTTTTGATTATCACAAAAGGACTCCTTATGTTGTCTTTAGGCCCAAATTATTGAATCTATGATGATGTGAAGGAATTTTGGAGGATAATTTGGTTGGTTTTTCAGAGGCAAAGGGATTTAGAGGTGTTATTAAAAGAGATATAGGGATATCCATTTATAAGAGATGTGGGGGAACATTGGGAAACTCTCAATGTATAAAATTAATTTTAATTAATTTTCATTTAAAAATGTTTAAAATATGAATTATTTAGAATATAATATGAGTATGGGTTTAAATAATATCAAATAATAAAAATTTTAGTTGTTTTTATTTTATTGTATAACTTTTCATTTTGATTTATCCTTACATAATTTATTTAATTTTAATTATAGTAATAAAATTCTAAATATTAAGAAGTTATAAATATTTAACTATATGGTCTAAAAATCCCATAAATGGATACTTCATGAAATTTTATAACATATAATTATGAATTGTTAGTTTTTAAATATTTTTATTATTTTTAAATATTCTAATTATATTTAAATAATTTAATAAAATGTTTTTTATAAAATATCAAATGTGTCAATTTTGACACAATTAATTTCTTTGACATTAAATAAAATTCAAAAATAAGGATAACTTCGTACTAAATAATTAATTATACTCTTAAAATGTCATTTTCACTTGTTAAATTCTCTTATAACCTTAATTAATTCAAATTATATTTATTTTAATATTTTAAAAACATTTATTTGATATTACTATTAATAAAATAGTTCATGCATCACTATTGTGTCATCATTAGTGGAAAATATTTAAACAGTAAATTTTTTAAATAAATTAATGAGATATAGGTAATTATTATATATTTGTAGATAATATTTATAATCATTGTTATCTTATGGTTGTCTCTATATTAATATAATTATACTTTTAAAAATTGGGAGTGTGACATTTTGTCACATTCATTGATTTTAATAAGATTCATGTCATATTCTTGGAAACATGTCCATGAAATGATTAAATTTCAAAATTTAGATGAAAATTGTATTATATAATCATCCAAAAAGCTTTTTACAGGTTTTAGGGGAATTTATAATATTATTTTTATCTTTAATTACCCAAAATAACATTAACAATGGAAATAAATAAAAAAGTACTAAAGTTACTTTTGATAATGTCAAAAAATAAATGATACCTATCTGCATAATTAGGAGCCATTGATTCCAAATATGAAATCCAATTTTAGAAATTCACAATACATATTTTTCTATAATAACATTAAATTAATCCCGAAGATGGACCTAGCAAATGAGTTTTTTAAATGTAAAAGTGATCAAAAGATTGACATGTGTTTTTATGATATTTTAATTTCAATATGCCTAAAAGGAACTTAATTGTATTAAAATATAAAATTAAAATCTATTTAAAATTTAAAACTAATAAATTTTATAATTTAACATGATAAAATATTTCTATGAAAAAAGTTATTATCAAATAAAATTAGGTATTTTTTTACCACTCAAATTAATATGAAACTTATTAGAAAAATATGAAAATATGATCCAAATAAATTTTTATATTACATATTCAAAGAAGAAGATTATTATTTTTGAAATTAAAATATAAATTTGTTAAATATTATATTTATAATGGGTGCTCCATTAAATGTTAGAAAACTACATTTTCGGAAAAATACTTCTTTTATCTGAAAAATTAAATTATTTATATATCATGTTTAGAAAAAACATATGATGAATATTAAAATTATATAGAATATATAAAATAAAAAATGTGTATAACAATATTCATAACTGCTAATTTAATGTCTAGGTTATATATTATATTAAATAATAATATTAATATATTTTTGTTTGGTTAAACTAGAACATGTGTGTAATGAAAGACAAATCATTATTGTATGCAGTGTAAGATAAATATGGTGTTATGTTAAAAGAAATAATGAAATAAAATTAAATTTAACAAGAAATGGAAAATATTTTAAAGTCATAGGGTGTTATATATCATATACTCAAAAAAAGATAACACCCACATCTTTATTTGTATTTTCCGAAACTGATCAATAAACAATTTTTGATGTGTATGAATCTATCGCAAATAGTTCAATAACATGTTGTCTTTGGTATAGCCTTATGTGTTGTTCTCAGTATAAAAGTATCATTTAAATCATAATGTATGTCCCAAAACCAATCAAACAAAACATTTATTTTTTAATATATATATAAAATCATAATACTAATTTATGGAATGAAGTAATAAAACTAAAAATCAATTGGAAAAAGGATGTGGCATTTTTTTTTGAAAGTGTGAGTTGTTATTTAAAAATGATATTTCAATTATAATGATGTTTCATTTACCTGAAACTATGGAAACCCAAAATGAATTTCTTGATACATTATTTTAGCTATTAATGATTTATATTTTTCTTTTCAATGGAACCTCACTTCATTCTAAATTGTTATATTTCAAGATTGACTAAAATGGAATCTTTTCACTAAAAAGTAAAATTTTAGTCCAAAACACAAATATTATACTCAAAAACTATAAAACATGCTCATATATTGTTGGTACTTTATTAAACGTAAACATGATTCATTTTTTATGTGTAGTAATCAATCTTCCATTAATATGACACATAGTGTGATTGATATTACTAAAATTGATGGTTTTTATTTAAAAGATACATTTTAGTTCAAAATTAAAGTCACATAGTTATGAAAATAAAAATCACTCATGATGTTGATAAATTTGGATAAAAACATGATTTATTTCTGATTTTTAGGGATTAACATTTTATCAAACTAAAAAATGGTGTGCATGTAATGACATATGGTTTTTTTAATTTAAAAAATGGATATAAGTTTAATACATTAATCACATTCACATAATTTTTAAAACACAATTAGATTATCTTGATACATTAGGAAAATGATACAGGATTAATTTTGGTGTATAAGATCTAAACACATGTTAGTCTGACACATGATGTGTCCATTATTACATAAAGGGTGTTTTTTTATTTCGAAGTGATATTATTGTTCAAAACATGTTGCATATACTGAATGTCAGGATAAAGAAATCTAATTTTCTTGATACATCTAGAAAATTATCAATGGTTAAATTTTAATGAATGAAAAGTAACCAAATCTAAATATAACCCAATATTTATTCATAATGACTAAAATTGTATATTTTTATTTAGATGTATCATTTATATTCATAAGACACATCACATACGAAAAGATGAGAAAACATGCTTATATTATGTTTATAATTTTTCATAATGATTTTTGATTCATCTATAAATTATAGGAACCAACAAAACATCAACCAAACTTATGGTGTTGTCGGTATGATAAGAAGTGTGCCACATGCTCGAAATAGAGAAAACTTATTTTCATTATCATATTACATTGATATAAGTATTATTTACTTATTATACTATCCTTTTTATGTATTACTATTTAGAATACAAAATTTCAATTTAATTTATTTTTTTCTAATTCATTACCATGTTAAAATTATATTTCATTAAATTTTTTATATTATTAGTAAACAATTATTACATTTACACTATACCAATATATGAGCATGTGGTGGTTTTTTAGATAACTAGATATGTGATTAGGCTTCTTTAAAGAAGTGGTCCTTGGGATAGTGGAATATAAGGCCACCCAGAATCCTTTAAATTGTTTTAAAGTTATTTAGAAACATTAAATGTCAGTAATTAATTCTACATATAATTATATTTATAACTTTTTAAATTTTTTGTAACATAAATTTCTAATAATTCTAATTAATTATAATTTAAATAAGTTATTAAATTTTTTAAAAAAATAGGCAATTTATGTGTGTTATTCATGTAGTATCACACTACTATATGTAATTGATTTTATCATCATTATACATAGTATTGATATGAGTAGCTTTTATTAATACCAAAATAATCATAGATAAAATATCCTTCTATTATAATTACTATAACTGAGAAAAATATTTCATGTAAGCTCCTGTTTTAGTATTAAAATTAGAACATGGATTGTATCAATTTCATATTCTTCAGTGCTTTTTAAGCACTGATAATAGATTTTAACACTGATAAATACCATATCTGTGGTATTACATATTTCTTATCTTATTTCCATCTTTTCTTGACTTGATCTTGGCCTATATTTAGTTTAGCCATTAGTTATGAGTGATTGGGAAACTAGTTCCCATATTATTTATAGATCATCTTATTGAGAATTTTTATGATCACATGTGTTTGAGATTTATTACAACTTAGCTTGTGTATGTTAATATGACACAAATCGTGGTGTTATTTTCTATTGATGCATTATAGTTAGAGCTGGAGAAATAGAGAACCACGTGGAGTTCGTTATGGATAGTTATTAGGTTAGTATTAGTGCATCATGGTGAACTCTCTTCATTGTAACTAAATGTAACTTTTTTTTTGGTTGAATTTTTTTCCCTTTTATATTGGAATTGGTATTGTATTCTACTTGGATGTTTTGTGTTTAAGACATTCATGTTTTATTTGAAATAGTTTTTTATATATTGTATGGTTGTGGATATTTTGAATAGAGATATATAACTGCTACTGATTTTATAGGATAAAATCTCCTATGTATGTATCAATCCTTCTTTCTTATAGTCACTATCCCCTTTTATAATATATGTTGGTTTGGGAATCACAGTCAACTTACTTTCATCATTGGTTAGTTTCTAGTGGTTTAGGTAGTTTCAGTTAATGTGAGAATAGGCCACATTGATATATTATGAAAGGAGTGATAGTTGTGTAAACTAATCCCTAAACAATAGGGTTTAGTGTCTATAGTAGGGTGGAGGAGTTTTCGAGATAATTTTAAGGAGGCGTGGAGAGTATCAAGGTGGCATAGGAGAGGGGAGAAGGGGAATAGCCCAAAGGTTGTATTTGAGGGATAGAAATGGAATACTGAGGTGGTCGAGACAACGAGTGATTAAAATGACTTTTCATTATGAGGACATGTTTAATTTAATAATGAATGTTAACAAATTCCCTAAATATATAATGATGAATTTTTAGGTAGAGTATTTGTAGTGACATATCTAATACAATGGCCTAAATATTTGTATTGGGAGATGATTTAATTCTACGTTTTGTATATATAAAATTATATTTTATTGTTTACAACATTATAAATCTATGATTAAACCTACATGTACATAAGAGGATAGAATTATATAACCACAAATGGTTTCAAAAATACCAAGGCTTAGTTATACCACTAACTATTATCCATGTATTTCACTGAATGTGGAATATAAATAAATATAAATATCCCAATTAATAATTATGAATAATCATTTCACATGTAATGATTTCATCTATAAAATTAACAAATTGTATCATATTTTGGTAATCATGACTGTAATGTTGTATTTTAATGGATTTCAAAAAAAAATATTTTTTTTTTGTTTTTGTTGAATGATTTTTAGGAATCACAAATTGTAAACTGGGTTTTAGTAGGGTATCATTTCTTTAGACAAATACATTGAACATTATTTTTAATGATAATGTGAGGTGCAAAAATATAATGGGGAGAGTCCACTGCACAATTCATATGCATGTGTGAAAACCTGAAATGTGTCCCTTTCTTGGTACTCTTTTCACTTCACAAGACCAAATGGGTATGTTTGGTGGGATTACCCAGCTCTTTTAATGGGAATTATCTAGACTAATGATCAAATCATGAATGATCTAATAGATATTTTTATTCTATAGTTGTTTTTATCTAAGACACTTATTAGTTTGAGTATAATCTGGTGTACAATAATACATTGATAAGACCATCCTCTCTCGAAAAGGTGTCTACCCAATACCAATTAGTAGGATAAATAATCTAAATGGGTACTATAGCTTTTATAAAATGGAGTCCTAATTGGATGGAAAAATTTTTATATTTGATCCCAAGTACATTAATCCCTCTTAATGATTGAGATTCATCTTGAGTATTCTATAATATTTAAAGGCTCTTTATTGTTACGTAAAAGAAAATTCCGTTCACTACACTTATGATTCTAAGGAAACCTATAACGATAATATCCACTATATATTTTTTGGATTTTTGAATATCCATTATAAACTAAATAGGATTATCTTGATCCTATTATTCTACTTATTTGATAGAGTTAAATATACTCCTAAAGAGGGAGACATCATAATATGCATTAGAAAGATCTATCTATTACCATCCAAGAAACTTCTACACTATTACCCACCAATACATCAAATAATAATAAGAGTAAATACCGATAAACATGGATATATAAATGATTAATACCAAGAAGAAGGTGGAGAAATTTGATAAATGCAATTTGATATTGTGGAAAAAGAGGACGCATTTGATTCTTATAGTTCTCAAAGTGAAGTATTCACTCTCAACTCAAAATCCACCTAAATCTCAAGATGATAAATTCAATATTTCTTGAATTAGGAAAAATAGGAGAATAATGATCTCATATGTTTAGGATCCATACACAATGCCTTTACTAAATATCTATATGACATATAATAATATATCATCAAATCAAAGTAAATATGGTATGTTTTGGAATCAAATTACATTACTAGGTGTGATATGCGTAAGATTGTTCTAGTAATAATGATTATCATATAAAGAACCCTATAAATTTTCAATCATATACAATTTCAATGAAATTAAATTTATCATAAAATTAATAAAAAAAAAGATAAACATTGATGATGAATTCATTGGAACATCATTCATTGATAAACTCTCCCTTCATTGATGATCTCTAAATAATATCTAAAATAAAACAAGGTAGATATTACACCCAATGAGTATCTCAACTAAAAAAATTAGGAGGGGCATAAAATTGATGATGAGGTATGTGGAAATTGGGACAATATATCAATGATCGTAATGGAATATAAATGTTTTCCATATATGCCCTCAATGAGGATAAACATTTAAATGATCCTTGAAAAGAAAAAGTAAAATTCATCCCATTCCTTCTATAGGAATAAGATGATATTTTTAGGTGCCTAAAAATTACCATCCATTACTATATTAATTATTACTATAGTTTATGGATTACTCTACACTGTGATCAATTAGATGGTATCAGGACACAGTTACCCCTAAATATGAATCACCATAACCTATTTAAATATAGATTTACTAGGGGTAAATATACTCTTTATGATAAATACATAGTTATGTGCCTTGGTTAGCCCTTTATATTATCATCTGATGAATTTTTATACCATTAACCAAAAATAACCCTAAAAATATTAATATCAGATTCTCATCTACATAGATATGATAATGTTCATAAACATGATAAAGGTGGAGTAATTATTCATCAATACAATTAAAAGGGTTAAAAATATAATTCACATGATTATTGTGACTCCCAATGTCAAGGCATGTGATATTATCTCCAAAGGCCCCCACATCCAAAGGTGAAACACTCAAAATTTCTTAGATGAGATAAACTCCCCCTTATTGGAATAATGTTATACATTCTCAAAAACAAAAGAAGGAAAATAATTTCCTGAATGATTTTATAAAATACCTATAAATAAATATTGAATATGGTAATAATGAGGTGTAATGTGGATGTTGTGGTGAAAAATCCATGGTTCTTATGGCTAATAGGTTTCTTCAATAGGGGTACTTAAAGGGGAAAACATCTAAACGTCATTTAATAGAAAAAAAGAAATTCAATTTTATGAAAGGGGTGTGATACTCTATGTAAAGTCATGAAACATTAAAATGAACTATGTTCTATATAATATTAGTGATAAAAATGATTCAAATTAGAAATTTTTTATAATGATATGTGAAGAATTTTTTCACAGGTTTTTCTCTTCTTTGTGGATCAATTTTGGAGCTACATGATATGTGTGAAATAAAAAATATATATTAAAAATGATATAATCATGAAAAAATTGGAAATTTATCTACATGGGGAACTCTTCTTGAAATAATTTATAATGGAATGGTTTGGCCGATATTAAGTTTAATTCAAGAAATATTCTCTTTCAATATGATTTATCGTAGGTGCCCAGTTTTTTATCAAATCAGTTTCATGTATTTCATTAAAAAACATGAGTTTAAGCTTCTATTTAATGCTTATTAATCATATTTTTTGGAGTCCTATCATTTATGGAATGATTTTTAGGTCATATAAAATATAATAAAAATCAATTCATCTCAAAAACGTAATTCTTACCTAGAATGGATAAAATTTTAACTTAATGTGGGACCTAATGAAAACTAGTATAAATATAAAGTCATTTCCAAATATAGATATGAAAAATATTTTATTAGAGTTAATACATAGTGTTGTATTTGATTTTGATTCTATATCCACCATATGTAAATAAATATAACTAATAACTTTTATATTTTTTATTCATAAAATTTTTATGTCTTTTTAAATTTTATATTATTGAAAAATTTCTTGTTTATAGAAATATGATTGAAAACAAATTGTGCAACTATAAATAAATGCTTCAGATCAAATAATGTTGGTGAATATTATAGTCATTATTTTTTTAATCCCACAGGATCTTTCATAAATTAATAAAATCCTATAAAACTTAAAAAATAGGTATAATAGAGAGAAGAAATATAACATAAATAGAAAAGAAAAATTCAATGATTCCTATCTTCATTCTCTACTATTTAATTTGTGGTGATGCAATATTAACTTCATGGAATGTCCAAAATAGTATTCCCATAAAATTGAGTACAATGAATATAGATAAATTAAGGAATCAAAATAAAACAAAGTCATGTCAAAAATTTGTAAGTGTATTTAATCTAAAGTATTTAATGTTTTCTGAAATAGGAATTTATTAATAATTTCATGGATTTATTGAGAATTCAAAAAACATTTAGACTCGTTGTATAATAAAATAATTGTTTTGTATTACCATATTCATTGAACTCATATATTCTATCATTGATGGTTCTCAGTTTACCTCTATAATTATGAAATTCCAAAAATAAAAATTTTGAACAAATAAAAGTGTATATCAAGAACTTTTGATTGAGGAGGATCATAAAATTAATCAACATCAGATACCAAATACATATAGATATATTTTATATATATACATTTTTGTAAGAAACTAATGATATTACTACTAAAAAAATCTAGTTCTAGCTCATTTATAATATTGTTTTAATAAATTTAATGAATCCAAGTCATCTTTTATGTATATATTTTGAAGTAATCTATATATGATTAAATATATTTCATAACATGTAAGAATTCGTGGAAATTTTTATCTTTATTTAGGTTTCCAATTAATATGTTAAATGTTCTTATATATAAGATAATAAAAATTAGACTATACAATTGAAAAATAAAAATATATACTTGTAGCCAAGGTTTTTTATCAATATGCTGAAATTGATTATTTTGATACATATTCACTTTTAGGTAATACAAATTATATTAGGGTTCATATCACTTTAGCGTCCATATATATATTGAAAATAAAAAATAGGTATGTTAAAATATCATTATTAAATGGTGATTTAAACGAATAATTATTTATATAATAACAATATGGATTCATAATACCTAAAAATGAATTTAGTTTTTTCAAACTGATATAGCCCCAATATAGTTTGAAAGAAACTCTAAAAATGTAATGAAAAAATTAATTATATAATTTTAAAAAATTATTTGATTACTATGTTTATAAATGTGTATATAGTTTCTTTTAAAATAATCATGGTGTGTTTATTTATTTCTAATTTAATGAAATGATAATTTTAATAACTGATATGAATGAAGAAAATCAATCTATGTATTTTTTATTTTTAAAATTCTATATCAATTTATTTTGTGAAGAAAATGTCACTTTTAGAATTTATGAAAAAAATTGTTATTATTCTTATATTAAAAAGGTCAAATGGGTTTCCCCAAATAGATTATTAATTTTTTTTAACTTATATGATTATAAATGTAGGATACTACCAATGACTTGTAGGATAGTTAGTCAACTAGAATATACATGGGTAATTAAGTGAATCATGATTCTTATACGAAGCACAAGACCAGATATTTCATATGGTGTTCAAAATTTGAGATTTTATACAAGTAATCTAGGTTATATATAATGATTTTAAATTAAAATAGGACTCATACATACTAATAATCAATTTATTAGTGTATATATAACATTGGAAACCAATTACTTGTGGATGTTTTTCGATTTGAGCAAGATTATTAATCATTATTGAAATATTTTATTAGTGGTTGAGATTTTATAATTGGAGGCGGACATATCTCTTATGTATTAAAGAAGAAAATATTTCTAATAGACTCTATAGTGGATTATGATTTTTATTCCTGAATAACATCTATAAAAGAAGTATAGTGCCTAATATCTCTTTTATCATATCTACAATTATGGATTACGGTGATGTCACTGATTTCTACACATTGTGATAGTCATTCTATGTTGTCTTATTCATATTAAAATACATGAAATGAAAAATCAAGATATATTAGTCTTCATGATATAATTTTGATAAATTCACACAATATGGTTTCATATTTGTGGACATTTTTAGTTCGATCAATAATTTGGAAAATCCACTAAAAGGGGACTTTCATGGGAGTTGGTAAACAAATCATCTTTTGTAATGGGTTTAATTTCAATGTAAAAAAATACTCAATGACTGGTTTAAAACATTATATATAATTACATCATATTTATATGTACTATATACTAAATTTTTACATTTGTACTAAAGAAACAACAATGGTACATTTTATTATAGAAAAATGGGGTTTTATCAAAATAAAATGAGCATGAATTTAATTATTCTTATAAACCAAGGATTTCAAAAAAAGTGTTAAAACATGGGAATAATTTTTTAAAATTATTTTAATAATGGAGTTGGTCTACTCTAAAAATATTATTATTTTAGCTCTAAAACATTTCAGAATGGATATGTGATACATGACCATAATAGTTACTAAGAGTATATCATAATGTAAGGAACATAAATAGAATTGCATATGAAAAATATTTCCAATAATGATAATTGCATGTTCAAGGTAGTGTCCACATGTATCTATATTCATATTTTATTTTAATCAACATTGTAAAGGCCCAAATTGAGATATATCACATTTTATTAATGTTCTTTTAAAGAGACAATGATGCTTGATTTTTGAAATGTTTTTTAAAATATTTTAATTTTTTTGGAGATTGTTGGATATTAAAGTGTTTTTAAAATATTTAAAATATTTTTTTAGAATATTTTTTATAAATTTTACATTTGAATGAATTTGATGTTGGATTCTCCATTATTTTAGGAAACACATTTATTGTAACAACACATCTTCTAAGCCACTAAATAGTTCTCCAATCTGGTGGGTCACATGGCCTCAAGTGAACCTCTAGATATGATAGAGCTTACAGACTAACAGTGAGGGTCCATGGTGGTACAATGTGAAAAAAATATCTTCAGAATCAGATTCATGAAGCAGTTTAATAAATTAATGTATAAATAATTAAATCATAATAAGTGATGATAAAAATAAAATAATTACAAAATACAGATGAAAATCATATGAAATCCATCAAAATAAGTTTCATGTACCATATAAAAAATATATTCATTGTCATTTTTGTAAATAAATGACAAGGAAAATGTGTTAGTATGAAATCAATTCAATATATGTATATGAAATGTACCCAAAAAGATCAAATTAATTATCCCTAATAGAATTATGATCTATATCATGATCTTGTTCTTTCCTTATCCCATGTAATAACCAATCAAGCATCGATAATTAAGAGCTTTCCCCTATCCATACCTATATATATAGTCATCTCTTGTACCGTTGGTGTCTCAGATAGTGTGTGTGATAAACTCTGTAGTCCCCCACCATTGGTGTCTATACAAATCTATCCTATTAAAATAAACATTGATCATGTGTATGTTTAATAGGTAATTGAAATACATATATTAAAACTCATTGAGAAAAAGATATAATAAAACCATTCTATAGAATATGAGCACTATAATATATAATCAATCAATTGAATGTAGTAAATTTTTCAATATAAGACACTTGTGATTAGCATAATAGACCAACATGGGTTAGGTACCATTGTGTATGAATAGGGTGACCTCTATCTGAATATTTAAACATATTAGGAAGTCATATGTGCCATACATTGTTACACCACAATGCTTCCATACTATAAATAATCATACAAAGGGGTTGGAGGTTTCATATATCGATAAACTGGCTAGTTCCATATCATCATTTCATAGGTTCCATACAATTATAATATGTCTGTGCATTACCAAAATGTGTAAGTTCAATTCCTTAATAATCATATTTCTTTATACCCAAATAATCATTGGTGTCGTACATCAGTAATCATAGATTCTATACCATAATAATCATAGGTATAATAGCTTAGTAATAATAGGTGTTATACATCAAAAATATATCTATTCGATATCGATACATACCAGGTTCTATACCTTAATAATAATTTGATCAAGTAATATAATAATCCTAAAGAGCTATGTTATGTCTAAAATAGTTATAATTATCATTTAATCATCCATTAAAACCATTATAATAATATTTTATAATAGGGAAAATGAGGTATGATCCTCTCCAACTGTCTCATAAATCGATAAGTTTCCCACTACATGGGTGGTGAGGACACATGCTCAAAGGGGAGGTTTAAATATGGAAGATTATAGAACACACAAAATGGGTGGCATGGGTTCAGGTTAACAACCTCCATCCATTATTAGTTTCAATGAGAGCACCCCCATTTAAAAGAAATTATCATTTTAAGGATCATCATTTAATTCAAGAAGAAATCACTTGATGGTATGGCATTTGTTACAAAAGATATAGCCATATAGATGGAAAAAACATAATGAAAAGGAATATACCACAAAATAAAAACCTATGGTAGAAAATTCATATAGTATCGACATTTGAATTACTCCAGATCTAGAGAGGAGAAAATAGAAATATATATGAACACCCATAAAATAGTCATATGATCTTCCACCAAACTAATTTTTATTATGGAGAGATAAAAAACAGAAGGTAGTAAAAATAATAATGAGATTACATATTCTGCTCCTGAATGAAAAAATTCATAAAGAATAGTTCTTAGATGAAGAAGAATAAAATATACCCAACATTAGTGTGGAGGATGTCCTGTTCATAGATTCTTTGATAGGAGGAGGATCTTATCAAAAAATAGTCCATTCATCATTAAAAAAGAGTCTGGTTATTAACAAGACATTTAATTTTTACATGTGATGTAAGGATAAGATTTGTGTTTTGTTAGAAGAACCAAATTCACCACATGAAAGGTGTATGGACAAACCATTACACATTGTGTATTTAATATAGAATTATTATTTTAAATACCCATAATTTATTTAATACACATTGTGTATTTGTGTTGTGGCCAACCTCTAACCCACCTACATATTTCATTCAAAAAAAA
The DNA here is from genome assembly GCA_963277665.1 of Viscum album. Classification (NCBI taxonomy): domain Eukaryota; kingdom Viridiplantae; phylum Streptophyta; class Magnoliopsida; order Santalales; family Viscaceae; genus Viscum; species Viscum album. The sequence continues at coordinate 917,076,855 of OY728150.1, forward strand.
TTCATCCAACCAAATGGAAAAATAACTATGCTCAAAGAAAAAGATAAATATAAATGATGGTTTGAAAATATATATAAGAATTCATTCCTTTTTGAAAATTAGGGACAATACAACCTCCCCTATTTAAAACAACTCATCCCCAAGTTTCCATTCCAAGGGTGTAAAATCTGAGAATAGTTTCATCCATTGAGCACATACATAGGCCTCCATCTCCAATATCTCATCATATATGTGGCCATAAAACCATAACAAACATACTAAAGGAACCAATTTTCCATTATATATATTTCTTGATTCAGTCCATAATATGGATTGGATGATCTAAAAAGGAAACACCAAACTCTAAATCAACCTCATCTAGATGAATGATAAGAGAAGGATCTGAATAGTACCAATGAACCTATGAAACATGGATGCCATTGTGCATAGACCAATACCTCTTTAAAAACTAAAACTGATTAGATACCGACAAAATCCATCCACTACCAAAAAAATTCATAAAATCTAGTTTAAAATATCCCATGCCATCTAAATCATAAATTCCCTAGTCTAGTAAAAATAGATAAGGTAACCTAATCCCCAACCATAAACTCTAGTGGTTGATAGTGATGATCTGCGTTTGAGTTTGAATGAGACTGTATTGTATCCAATCACATATGAATAAATTTAATATTATCTAAATTCTCTTAAATTAAATGAGGTCCAAGTAAGGATACCTACACTACTGGAAATCGGAACTTTCCCAACACTTATATACACCCTTTCCCAACGGTTCTCCCAAACCGTTGGGAAAAGGGGGGTCTTTCCCAACTGTTTGGGAGAACCGTTGGGAAAGACCCCCTCAAAACACCCCTTTCCCAACGGTTCTCCCAAACCGTTGGGAAAGACCCCCCTTTCCCAACGGTTCTCCCAAAAATACCCCTTTCCCAACGGTTCTCCCAAACCGTTGGGAAAGACCCCCCCTTTCCCAACGGTTTGGGAGAACCGTTGGGAAAGGGCCCCTCAAATCCTGCATACACCTCTAGAAATTATCACCTATCCCAATGGTTTTGAGAACCGTTGGGATAGATTCTTTGATTTCTTCCAGGTCTACTACCCGAGACCATTATATAAATATAAATTTTAAATAATTATGATAATACATATATATATTTATGAAGTTATGTTTATAGAAGTTATGTTAGGTTAGTGGTTAAGGCGTTTAATTATAAACGGGGGGGTTGTGGGATCAAATCCCACCACATGTTTTTTTGAAATACATATACCAACGGTTTTATAACCGTAGGAATAGATTTTCATATTACTTATACCAACGGTTTTCAAAACCATTGGGATAGGTCTATACCAACGGTTTTCCCAAAACCGTTGGTATATACCTATCCCAACGGCTTACTTCGCAACGGTTCTCCAAACCGTTGGTATAGGCTATACCAACGGTTTGGAGGCCTATACCAACGGTTTGGAACCGTTGGTATAGGTTAGTATTCTACTAGTTCTCATTGATTTCTAACTAGTATAGTGGTGAACAACATTCTCTACCATATAAGGCCTCATAGGAATCCATCTTTAATTTCTCATGTAAACTTATATTGCAAAAAAACTTCGCAAGAGGTATATGTTTCTAAAAAGATCCACTAACATAAAGGAGGAATGGTCTAATAATTTAATTTAAATATATAACAACTATTCTGACTGATCATTAGTCTTAGGGTGAAGAGTTTTTCTAAAAGGCACCTACATACCCAAAGCCCTCTATAACCCCTACCAAAACCACAATGTGAAGTGATTGTCCCAAACCACAGTGATAGTGTGAGGGAACCCATTTATTCATTAGTTCTAATAGATAAATAGTCTCAAATTATCATCCATGAAGAAGTTCTCTCTGATAGGTAATAGGTGTGTGAACTTCATGAGGCAGTTGAAGATCACCCATACTACATCACATCCTCAAGGGGATATCGATAAACTATTGACAAAATCCATAATGATGTCATCCCATTTCAACTCAATGATGGTAAATGGCTTCAAAATACCTACTATTAAATTTTTTTATGCTTTAATATTCTTAAAGGTGGATCACCAAGTAAGGAAACCAGTTATCTCAATTTTTAAAATAAGTGACAATACTTGTGATGTTGGTTATGATACTTATTTATAATCCAATTTTGTAACACCTGTGTAGAAGAATGAGACACTCAGTGAAAATCTTCATGGATTCCTATATGAACCGAAAAAAATCCATGAGTTAATTATACCTCATCCTCATTATACAATCCATCTTGATAGTGGATTATCGCCTGATATTCTATCTCTTAAGACTAAGCCATCTGGATCTAATAACTTCCTCATATATACTCTCTCTATAAGTGAATATTTCAAAAATAATGATGTAGTTATAGAAATTCCATGATTTTTCTAAACCACTAATTACATCTCAAAAAACATCTATAAGATCCCACTCATCAATGGCCTCTTTAACTACATGTGTATAAGTCCTCTAGCTCAGAGTATCCAATATATCATTTCCTTTCCTATGAATATAGACATTATCATAGTCAAAAAGGTACAACTCTTCAACCCACCTTATCTACATAATATTCAAGTCACATTTTGTAAATATATACCTATGGATGTTTGGGTACATAAAAAACACAAAACACACTTTTAGAAGTCAATTCATCTAACAACACAAGAAGTGAACAATAGCTTCAAACTCAGGGTCTTGAGTGAGGTAATTCCATTCATCTTGTCTGAACTTCTAATACCCTTATGTCATGACACAATCATCCTACATCATAACTACACCTAGAATGATACATGATACATCAAAAAAGACTATATATTGATTTTTTCAGTCACATGTAGAATTAGGGTCAGCATTAAAATTAATCCCCCTTTCATCTTCTAGAAGTCTATTTCATAGCATTCTGGCCATATAAAATTCACACCCATCCTATTAATGATCATAAAAGGGGATGACAGGTGTGTAAAGTCATGTATAAATTGAATGTAGTATCCATCTATCTCCAAGATATTATATACGTAAAATCCTTTCTTGGGTTTCTCATAGGTAACTATTGTTCTAAGCTTATTTGGGTCAACTGATAATCCTACCTCTAGGATAATATAAAACTGGAAGATTACATTATCAATCATGAAGTGGAATTTAGTGAGATTTTCATAAAACTATTTCTCTATTAGTGTAATAAAAAGGATCTTAGGTTGTATGGAATATTCTTTTTTTTGCAACAATACACCAAGAATTTATCCTTAAAAGTAATATGAATTATTCAAATAATGGGTGGAAACCCCTATCCATTGGAGCCATGAAAATGGTTTACGCATTTGTTAGGCCGAACAATATAACTAGATATTCATTAATACAATACCATATGGGGAATATATTATGAGGTATGTACGTAGTTTTAACATGTACCTAGTGATATCATGAACTGAAATCAATCTTAGAGAAAATTTGAGCTCCTCATATTTAAAAAAAGAGGTCACCTATACAAGGAATTAGATATCATTTCATCATAATAAGTTTATTTAAATTAAGGTATTCTACTTAAATCCTAAAGGTTATATCTACCTAATTGGTTAAAAGAACCAATGAACCTGAGGGAGAAGTATTGGTCCATATAAAACCCTTAACTTAAAAGTCCTAAAACTATCTCTTGATCTCCCACAACATAGTATTTTCCATCCTATAATGAAGAATAGACATTGGTGTGGCTACATGAACTAGATAAATAGATAACTACAACTCTCACTCAATAGAAAAACTAGAAAATTAATTAGGAAAAACATCCCTAAATGATCAATTAGATGATGGAATTTATTTAGATGAAAATCCCGATCCTTCAAGTAAAGGATTGAAACCTGGTTTGTCACACCACTCAACCTATGATTCTCTAGTATCGATATACCTTCTTATAAATCCTAATAACACTTTTGATATCAAGAAACCACATAAGGTGATGTAATTGACACAGATAGGTAGAAGAAATCCATATAGACATGATAAGGAACTAACTATTGATTCCCAAAGATGACTCCACATGAGCCTCAGTCCAGTTGGTGAGGTATCCTTATGTGCATCCACAAGACCCAGGTTCAAAACCAGGTAGAGTTAAATTTCTGGGTATTGTAGCAGTGGTGTAGTAGGTACTGTAGTAGAACTATAGCAGTACTATACAATGTGCGGGTGCTGTAGGAGAACTGTACATGGTGTGAGTACTGGAGCAGGCATTGTAGAAGGTACTGTAGCAGGTATTGTTCGGTACTGTACCAGTTGGAACTATTTACCTTGGGCCACCAGTTTGGGCTTAGAGTCCTTAAGGATTTTGGTCCACCCAGGACATCGGGTCAGTAGGGCTTTCGAGTAGCCTCTAAGGCCCTTGGGACACCTCAAGGCCTTTGGGCCACATGCATTTTCCCCAAACACATTACAAAAAATAATCATCCCTAGAAGAGGATTCAGAGAAGGTGCGCTTACCAGAGCAGATCCAAATGGATTTCTCAGAATGAGAGGGTATGGATTTTCCCTCAAGACCAGACTATGCTTGCACGGGATGCCTAGCCAGATGGCCCTGCAAAGGTGGAGAGCTACAATCATGACACAGATTCTATAGAGGGACAGTTCCATGTAGAGATTATGGATGAATTCCCTACGCCCTTTGGGTCATGTAATCTCCTAAGCCTACATGCCTTGTAATCTCTTAGCCTATTGGCCTTTTAAAGGTTCCCCCTCACCCCTTGAAAGAGGGTTTATCAAAAATCAATAAAAATGAAGGCCTTCGGGCCATTTTGGATTCACAAGGATGACAATAAAGAACATCATCTCAATGAAAAAAAGTTACATAGAAAATTATAACTAAATATATCAAGGGGACCATATATTGATGTAATCCTTTAAAACATATACCCAAATGATTGTAAATGGAAATTACCTCATATAAATAATGAATTTAATGTGAGATGACTTCAATGATAGGAAAAAAGATAAATCAATTTGAAGCCAGTCTGTAATAAAACAGACACTATGGTAGATGCTACAAAAATTGTACCACAAATCATAGAAGTTTTAGGACTCGATTCCCCAAAAAAATGTTTCACTACATAAACCTAGCCCATCCCAAGGCCCCCAGATAAAAAATGACTACCTTGAGTAGGACCACTCTACTGATTTTTTTACTCTAGTGTCTAATCCCACATCAATGGCCACCTCCATGATCTGATCAGTCGGTATCACTCTAGATCTCTACGAGATACAGAGCTAAAGATCCTTCTACAAGACCTAGTGTCAATGTAGATCCTCATTCATTGTCCACTAGAGGTATTTTTTTAAAAATACCAATGTAAATGAACAATATTTCTATAGGACAAACCCTAAAATAGGGCCTTATGACAATGAAGTTTCACATTCCCCTAATTTTTTCATTGATGGTAGACTAAAACACCAGTAGTACGTGCACTGTAATTGGAAATTCACTCATGTGAGGCACCAAAGTAAGCTTCATTTCACTTGAAACATAAAAACTAGTTCATTAAGAAAATCAGTTATTATATTGATTACTCTATTCCCTCAGGTTAAGTGTTGTAATAAGAGCCCAGTTCGCTAGTTCAGACGTGACCGTCAATCAAAAAAAATTCACCTTAGAATTAATAGTATTCTTATTCCCATCCTAAAAAGTTTCACTTCTTCTTGGTCATCAGCAGTATAGATAGGCATAAAACCTTGAAGATTTGTAAAAGAATAAGAGTGGTCTATAGCTATCATATAATTCTATTAAAAGTTCAAGAACACCCTGGAATGATCATCCCACAATTTATTCCTGATGAAATATTCATAGAAGCTATATTTTAAGAACCCCAAATCACATACCAATAAAAACCTGCCATGTTCATTATACCACATCAATTTTTGTCAGGTCCTAGAAGCATAAATGAATCAATATTCTCACTCCTCTTGAGAATTGCCTCATGGAGATCAATGATATATAATAATATCTCATGCCATAACTATATATCTGGGGGACAACATTCCATGAATAAGTAAGTGGATGCTACTATTGAAACTGACTTTTCACCTCTCCCATATATGGGTAAGGTCCTGGAGTTAACTAAATATTCTGTATAATCTACATAAATTCCACTCAAAACCTAGAAATGTCACCCACTTCAGGTATATAATGATGTTTAATATGTAGTACTCCTAGTGGAAACACATGTGGCCCAAGGACTACCACCTATACAGAATGGTCACCACCACCATCCTAATGCATGACACAAGGAAATCATGGTTTCATAACCAGAAAACTTACAATCACACAACTTAGATAGGTGTCTATTATAGTAATATTACTAATATTATAATAGAACATGTAGAATCCTTCCCACATAAAAGTCACACCCTTGAAATTCATAGAGATCCAGGAATGTGTTAAAGGAACTATCATGATTCACATATGAGACACTTCAAATTGACCAATACTAAGGTCAGGTCTAGTTCATGCTCTTTGTTTCACTGTAGAGTTCCCAATATATGCACTGTTAATTCCAATTTATAAAGGAAAAAACCCCATATTATTTCATATTGAATTCCCCTTTAATGTTTATTTTGCAAGGAATTAATATTTAGGTATTCTTGAGTTTATATAATAGTCTAGTTTATTTATGTACAATTCCTAATTTCCACATGAACATGTTTTATAAATTTCAATTAGTAATTCATTTAACTATAGAATCCTTTATATTCAATAGGAGAATATAACAGGTAGCATAATATGATTTGACTAAATGAATCATAATTACCTATTTATTGAGGTACATGATCTCTTCAAACTACAAATTAAATTCATGTTTTTCATATCAACTAATATTCCATTATATGTTACCTCGATTACATAACTCGGACGTGGAGCTCAACTAGGTTTTCCAAATCAACTAATATTGCATCTAACCTCCAAATGTGGAGCTCAGATAGGTTTGGTAACTTTGACCGATGTATTAAGGAGGCAGAGAATCAATTAAAGTGACTCCACTCATATCCTTATTGTGACTCTATACTTAGAAACATCTCTGTGGAAGAAAAAAATCATAATACAGCTCTGAGGGAGAAAGAGAGTTTTTGGTTCATTCAGGCACGATAGTTCCATATCAGAGATGGTGATCAGAACACCAACTTATTTCACCAACGAGCATCTACGAGGAGAAGGAAGAATCACATTGAGCATCTGGAGTACCCCAATGGAAGAGTTGCGCATGACATAAATGGAATTCACTCCATTATCCTGAACTATTTCAGCAGCCTCTATTCAGCTAAAAGTATTAGCACTCAATCATGCCTGATTGGATACATCCCAAACTTGGTTACAGAAGATATGAATCGGTAGCTAGAAATTGATTTGTCTGAGGAGGATGTTCTTGGGGCCCTGCATCATATTCACTCTACCAAGGCACCGGGTCTAGATGGGTCTCATGCTCTAATCTTCAAATGCTTTGGGAATATAGTGGGGTTTGATGTGGTGGCCCTAATGAAGGAGGTGTGGGCTGGAAGAGCCTCTCTTGAATCCCTGAATGAAACTCTTATTACTCTTATCCACAAATCCATGTTCCCTCATATAATATTAGAGTTTTGGACAATCAGACTATGTAATGTGATTTACAATATTTTCTCCAAAATCATGGTGGCCAAACATATGAATTTTTTCCCGCTTCTTGTCTCAGATAACAAAAGTCCTATCGTTCCAAATATATCTATTACGGACAATGATTTCATTGCCTTCTAATTATTCCACTCTATGAAAACGCACTCCTCATCCAAGCGAGGCACCATGGCAATGAAACTAGATATGATGAAAGCTTACGACAGAGTTGAATGGCCTTTTCTCAAACTTGTTCTGTCCAGGTTGGTCTTTGGGAAGAAATGGATCTATAATGTCATGAATTGTGTTATGTTTGTCTCCACCAGAATCAATTTTAATGGTGTAACTTTAGCGAGATTTCAACCATCAAGTGGCTTGAGACAAGGGAACCACCTATCACCTTACCTCTTCATTCTGGTGGCAGATGTCTTTTCTCACCTCATCATGAAGGCAGCAGATCAAGGAGTGATCCATGGTGCTAAGGTATGTAGAAATGACCCCCTATCTCTCATATCTTCTTTGCAGATGATAGCCTCCTTTTCATGCGTGCTACCCCGCAAGAATGCAGTGTAGTGATGAATATCATCAATATCTACTAAACGGACTCTGGGTAACACCATATTGCTTCGAAATCGGAGTTATCTTTTAGTAAAGGCGTCCCATAATCTAAGAGGGAGGATTTTAAGCGAATGTGTGGGTTTCTGCTGGTTGATAAGAATCCTAAGTACCTTGGACTCCCAACCCTTGTGGGTAGATCGAAGAAACAAGTTTTAGGCACAATTGTGGATAGGGTGGATAATCTGATTTGTCTCAGTCAAGTAGGATGATTTCCATGGCAAAAAAAGAAGTTCATGTGAATTCAGTGGCCCAAGAAATCTCGTCTTATGTTATGTCGTTGTTTAAATTCCCAGAAACTCTCGTTGATCAAATCCAATCCCAGTTGGCCATTTTTTGGTGGGGCTCCCACGAGGGAAAACATAATTCCCATTGGATGTATTGGGAGAATTTGTGTGTTTCAAAATTCTGTTGTGGCCTCGACTTCTGAAATCTCAAATGGTTTAATGAGGCTCTTTTGGAAAAGCAAAGATGGAACCATCAGTCCCACCCAAATTCCCTATTCTCAAAGGTGATGCAAGCTATGTACTTCCCTCATTCTGACTTCTTGCATGCCCAACTAGGGCCAAGACCGAGTTTTATGTGGAGGAGCATTTGGGGAGAAAAATATATCATTGATTTGGGCTATGTGTGGAGAATTGCTGATGGGAATAATATTAACATATGGAAAGATACATGGCTAACAAATGGCATCAATCATAAGGTTTCCTCACCAATTTATCCTGTATTCAAAGATGTAAGGGTACGCGACCTGCTCATTGACTCGCTTGAGGAGTGGGATTGGGAGAAGCATTGCTGCTGGTTTAATGAGGTGGATCATCAACTTATCCTGAGTATTCCTATCACACCAATATTGGGTATTGACCATATTTACTGGATTCGGGAACCTCTTGGGATATATTCTGTTTATTCGGGTAACAAAATGAGGGTTCAAGGTATGACCCAGGTCTTTACCGATAATCGGTGTAAGTGTCTCTCGTCCCTCACCGCTCCTACTAAGGTGAAACGTTTTTGGTGGCAGGTTTATGTTGGGGTTCTTCCAACCTGTGAATTTCTGGTTCAGTGACATTTGGTGGAGGAAGATACTTGTCCTTTGTACCTCCATGAATTAGAATCTACTTTGCATGCAATTCTTGCCTGTAATGGGGTGGAAGGGGTGTGGAAGTTTTGGAGGCCGGATTTTGGTTTATTCTTTGATCTTTCAATTGGGTTGGTCCCAAACCATTCTAAATGGGTGTCCTCTCGGGAACAAAGAGTGGTAGGGCTGATATGCACAATTTCTTGGTTGGTTTGGACTCATCGGAATGAATGCATGTTCGATATTAATGAGACCCCTAATCAGCTATGGGTTGATAGAGCTTTGGAGTGGATGAATGGTTGGCAGAAAAGTGATACGGGGTAGTATTTGAGCCACACTCAACGAGCGGCTCCCTCTTGGTCTCCCCCCCTGAGGGTTTCTTCAAGATTAATACAGATGATACTGTCTCTACTAACTCAAGAGTCAGCATTGGGCTCATTGCTAAAAATATTTTTGGCCAGATTGTGGAATCTTAGTGTAGGTGAGTGCCTAACTCATGGAGCCCTGTGGTGGAAGAGGCATCAGCCAACCTTTGAGGGATTCTTTTTTCCTGTTCAAAATTTTGGCCCAAATGTTTGGTGGAATCTGACTGCCTCAAAGTGGTGAATGCTCTCTCAACAAAAGATGAGGATTCCCAGCCTTATGGCCACATCTTGAGTAAGATCTAGTCCTTGACTGATGGATTTGATATATGTAATTTTTCTTTCATCAAAATAGATGTTAAATCGAAAGCCCATCATTTGGCTCGTTTTGGGAATGTTTTTTATGATCATTGTTGGGTGAACATATTCCTTGATTAGATTTTTAATCCTGGTTTCCTTGATTAGTAATTTTCTTTTACTTAAAAAAATGAATTTATAAACAATTAAATACTATAAATTCATTAATAAATTACCAGAATTACAACATCTAGATGTTAATCATATACAGTAAATCTATGTAAATATCAATTACCATATAAAAATGATGCAATGTCATGTATCTAAACAAAAATATCAGACATACATGATAGTAAGTAACAAGTACAATAAACATTTATTAAGAGAACATAAAATGATCAAAAGAACTATCTCTACTTGAATTGCGAGCCATATCTCAATCTTATGCTCCTCGGCTCCAATTAAATAATCTACCAAGAATCAGAAATTGGTTTCTTTCTCCTTTAACTATCTACATAGAAATAATTTTCACAGGTTTAAATCACCGACCCAAATAGGGTGTGAGATTAAATTAATAGGCCACCAACAATGGTTTATATAACAAATATATCTTGGGAATACAAACTATGGGTCTATGAAATTAAAACAAGTAAGTGAAATATATACATGAAAAGTCAGTGAGCATGATCTCTAATAAAAATAGTTTATAACATATTAGAATCAATATATATAAATTATCAATAGTAGGTACTAACCTTCTCCTCCTAATACACATCTGATAAGAGTGGTTAACCTACATGGGTCACATCCTATGGTGTATGACCATGGGGGCCTATATCGAAAGAATTAAATGTGTATAGAAGATTCAGGTTCCATACCTTGATACTCCACAATAGTTCAATACCATAAACAATCACACATAGGGGTCATAGGTACCATTCCTTGATACACTATCTAGTGTTATATCATGATTTCATATGTTCCAAACCTTTTTCATTAGTTGGTTCCAAACCAAAATGTATAGGTGTCTTACCTTAATAATTATAATTTTTATATTTCAATAGTCATAGTTTCCATACCTCAAAAATCATATGTTACATACCTTTATAATAATAGGTGACATACCCTAAAAATAATTTGTACCATAACTCAATAATATGTTAGTTCCAAAATGGAAGGTAACATGTACAATACCTTAATAAGAACATCATGAAATAATAAAATAAAATACGAGGTCTATGTTATTTTTAATACCATCTTATAATTATTATTCAATCATCCACTTGAATAATTTTAATATCATTTCATAATATGGAAATGGAGTCATGATCCTCTCTAACTATATGATATAATTCAAAAATGTTACCACTATAAGAGTCGTGAGATCTCACACCAAAATTATTGGTTTAATATAGGGAATATTATATAACACAAAACATGGTGTATTAGGTTGAAGTTCACAACCTATAACCATGATTTGGTTATACATGGATGACCCAAATTAGAATATATATTCATTTTCAGGCTTATAATTTAATATAAGAAGAAATAGTTAAAAGGTAAGGTGTGAGGCATAATAAAGATAACCAATTAATTAGGAAAATATTTGGGAAAAGTTATATACCACCTACCTTAAGTCTATAGTAGAACACTGATCTATTATTAGCCTCTTATTTGGTCTACATTGTAATAAAATGGAAAATTTGATGAACACCCTAAAAATATGGCATATGATATTTCACCAAAATAACCATGATGATTGAGAGATAAATGATGGAAGAAAAAGTAGGAATGATTTTCTTAATTTTTTAGATCCATTGTGAAAAACAGTAAATAGAATGGATCTCAAATTAAGAATAATTAAATAAAGTCATTTCTAGTATAAGTGTCCACTATATTTCAGGTGTAACATATATTATCTAAAGGGGTAATCTAATTTCTTTATAATGGTGTTCCCATTAGATTCATGAATCAATCCAATTATATCATATTAGAATTAGACATTACAAATGACTTATATTACATTAAATTATTATAATAGTATAAATTTCACTTTGTTGGGGAATAATGAAAAATATCATTCATTTCCTTATGGATACCAAATCCTCTTCAGGTGAAACTCTCTACTTAGTTTATATGTATAGTATTCGGACACCATTTTATCCTAAGGAGGATTAATATGAACCCAATATGCTATTAATTTAGTAAAGCTTAATCCACTCATAAGGAGGCTTACATTGTAGAAGACCTCATCAAGACTAATATAATAACATTCATGGAATGAGCATACCATTTCCTGAAAATATGCCCGAAAATGTTAAGGGTAGATTTAAATAAAAATTGATATCAAAATAATCAACTATGTTGTGAAGGTGGAGTGATTCGATGGAAAAAAATTCATCCATTGGAAAAAAGAGAACGCACATACTTCTTGAGACTCTCAAAGTGGTGTATGTTTTCATAACACAAAATACCCAATATCTATTGATGAGATACTATATGTTTCTTACCTGAGTTAAAAAATTGGAAAATGAAACACTAGTTTTTTAATGACACATAATCAAAACTATAACTTGTTATATATTTAAGATGTATGAATATTTACCAATAAACAATGATGTATTTGATTTGAAACAGAACTACATCACTAAAGATTCTTTAAGAAATAAATAATCAGTAAAAAAATTTATTTCAAAAAATGTAATTATAATGAACTAGGTATTTATATATTAATTCTTTATTATTTAAATCAATAATTATGAATATGAAATTGGTTTTAAGTTAAAGGGGACACTTTTTCACGATAGCATACTCAACATGCAACAACGAGCATCTCCGAAATATTACATTCCACCCAACATTGAGTTATACTAAAAAATAATACAACAATATTATTGTAATTTTAAATGGTAGTTAACTCCAAGTAATTGGAATGGCAGGAATTAATAGTATAAAATTAATTTTGAAATATTTTTTACATATTTTAAAGAATTATTCATTGCTTATGAAATGTATTATAAATAGAAATAAAACCCAATTTTATATAATGGATGTGTTTCTATGAAAACATATTTAAAATAGAATAATTGTGTTTTTAAATCACACATTTTGGATTTTTATTTAATGAAAAAATGTGATATATATTAAATTTATAGTTCTAAATTCATCTTATATGTTTTTTATATATCATATAAGAATAAATTCATTTTTTCAGGAAAAATAAGTATTTTTCTAAAAATTCTATTCTACCACCTTTTGATGGAGAACCCTTTTTAAATCTAGTTTTTGTCACTTTTATATGTTCCATTTGACAAAAGATACTTCTTCTTTAGAATAGGGACATCATAATTTACATTGGATAAATGTTTTAGTATTTTTCGGATAGTGTTCATTTTTTAATGAATAGTGAAAATTACATCATTTTAACTCAAAACTATCTTCTCATCTAATTTATTTATATGATTAGATTGAAATATTAATTAGTTTTAAAGTTTAATTAGATTATATTATTATCATTTAATCCATCTTTTTTTATTGTATGTAATTTCACATTGATATTGGAAATAAACACAGTTCAATATTTTTATAGTTTTTACATTATAAAAAATGGTTTTCAGTTTTGACATCAGGAATTAATTTTAAATTAATTTCTAAAACTTCTATGTATAGAATTCAGAAAATTGGATTCCATATTTGGAATCAGAAGGTCCATAATGTGTAAATAGGAACCTTTTATTTTTATACATTATGAATAGTAACTTCAGTAATAATTTTATTTACCATGGTTAAAAGGGTAAAATCATAAATAAGGGTAATAATATAAAATTATAATAATATTTAATTTTCCTAAAACATGTCCTAACCCTATTTTATGAGATATGTCTGACCATGGGCATCCTTGGGTCTATTTTAGGACCCCACAGAGCAATGTGTGTGTGAAAATGTCATCTAATTACTTTTAATTTCAAGTTAAGAAAAATATAACCCAAACATGTATCTTTTAATAAAACAATTTTAATATGAGGCTATATAAGTGATATAGTCAACTATAAATAGTAATTATAAATATAAAAATATTTCATACATATTTTAATTTAATTTATAGTTTTTAGACATCAAATAACTAAATTTATTTTGGACACAATGGTGATGTAGGGATTGCCTTATTAATGAATGTTTTAGATAAATGAGAATATAAAAATTAAAATAAATTTATTTTGAAAATTGTATGCCATACACTAATTTTATGGATTATTATCACTTTTTATATTTGAATTAATGATATTTTTTTGAATTAATCATGTTGTTAATGATTTTATTTATATGTCATTATATGAATTGTATATTAATAGACATAAATGAGTTTTTAAAACAAATACTATAACAGTCATAAAAATATAACATTCGGAAAACAGAATTAGATAAGGATGAAGATGTCATTAATGAACATATTGATGTTCTATTGTAATTTTATATTTAATATATTAACCATATGGTATGAATATATAAGAAGACATGGTAAAAGTAAAATTAGTTAACTAAGGGTTATATCTAAAAGATAAGGATTAATTTGTGACCTAAACTTGTCTAAAACCAATTTTATGCGATGATTTCATCCCATAATCATCATATATTCAAAATATATCACTTTGGTATTATTATACATCAACAATCAATTAATTATAAAATAATACATTCAAACTATTAAAAAGTGACCCTCCTCCCCCATATAAAATGACACAAACTCTAACAATCACTCACAACTCTCAATCCACCATGGCTCACCCAACCTCTTCCCAAATAATATCCCTAAATCCCCCAATTTACCATATAGTACTCACATTGGGTTGAAAAAAATTAAAGATGATTGTTAGGAATAAATCAGAAGGAGTTGCCCGATTTGAGGTACTGTCTTCTCTCAATATTCTTTCATTTTTTTTTCTCCAACCCTCTAAACTCTCTTTATTAAATTATTTTATAATAAAACAAGTATATTAAATATTCTAGGTTGTTTTTATGATATTTATTCTATCTAAAATTACACACACCTCTGTCTAATGCGTATAGAATATATTATTTATGTGGATGGTGAACTACTACCCCACGAAATGATGATTGTTCAATATTCTCCTACTACCTATTATGGTGGCCATTATGATAGAAATATAATTTTATATGATATTTATGATATTTATTTTATCTATATTCCTCTATAATTCTCATTGATAACATAACATTATGCTTTTTATTTTGTATAAATATGATAATTTCATTTGAGGAAGTGGGACTACTGCCCCCTCAAAGTGAAATGAATCATTCATGCTATATATGAAATGTACAAATGATGGACCTAATGAACTTACATAACATATATATAATATATATTATAATTATTTTATAATATACCAATTTATCATTTTGTTTTATTTCCTTTAAATATTAAAACTAAATGAAAGAAGCATTCATCTGTACGTACAGCTTACTATTTCCATGAACCATGCATTTAATTACTTATATCTAAATACTATGGACTATTGTAAATAAATATATACTAGTTATATATGATATGCATGATATCTAAATCAATAATCTTATTCTAGAGATAATTTACATTTTGTCAAAAGGAAAAGTTGTAATTATAACAAGTTCATTTTGGACTGAAGTATTGAGCATCAACAAAATGACTGATATGAACCTGAATAATTATATGATTTTAATAGATATATAATAGGTGATGTAAATGTAATAATAAATTTTAAAAAGGTTATGAATCTTGTATAAATTAACTTAATTTTATTATTTATTAAGAACAAGGAACATACGTGATGATTCATACTCAAAGTAAGGGACTTCGACTCAATATCCTTTCATTGGGATATGTTTTGATAATATTCTCATCCTTTTTTACAGTGTATAAACCCCTTTTACATTAAATTTAATTAAAAGGGAAACTTTTTTCTATGTATCTTTTTACTAAATGACAAATGGAATTATTCTTTTTCACGTATGGGGTGACAAAAACCTTTCCACTGCAGTGAGAATTATTTGATATTTGTATTCCTTAGATATTCTTGATGTTTTAAATGGTAAATAAATACCCTATACCCTTTTTAAATATTATGATATTAAAAATGGTTTCAAAAGTGTATTTTCGATTTCAATATCTTGAAATCATTTCATGTTATTTCAAATGAAATTTTATGATGGAAATGTTGATATTTATAATCTTTTATGTGTGATGATTAAATAATGGTACCTGGAGATTTTATGGGTGGTTATGTGATAAACCTAATGATTGGTGGTTCTATGATAAACCGAGGACGGGTTTTTACATTATAAACTCCAATGAATTGGGTATGGAAGTCGGTCATATGGCTATTCCATTTGTAAAAATTATTTAATGAATTCGATCATTTGGTTATTCAATTTATGTATGTTTATTTACCAAGATACCTTTATATGATATACGTTGTTTTTATGGGCTTTATGGTAATATTTTGGTCACAAAAATGGTAAGAAATGAGCATATATTAAGTGAATTGTTTTTACTACTTCTTTAAGCTGAAAAGTATTACTTTATGATAAAGTATTCACTATTTAAATATTGTTTTTGAAAAACTAATAGTTTTCCATCTTTATGTGTCCCTTACTGAGCTTTTTATACTCATCCCACATTTTGAAAAGTTTTTCACAGGATATAAAGACGAATAGGATCAATGGTGGGATCAATGAAAAGTTGTGCTATCTAAAACATGGAAGTACGCATGTTTATTTGTTTAAGAGTTTTTTAATGAAAAAATGGATAATGAGTGGATGTTTCAACTTGTAATATTAAAGTTGTTTTGTATAAGATATGACATAATTCTCTAAATATCTAAACAAGAAAATATAATCAATGTAAATTATTAAAATAATTCACGATTATATAATGTTTAAGTCCTATTACTTTCAGTTAGTATTAGAGGGAGTTTTAGATAACTTTAGAGGTTATGATGTTATTTAAGCATAAGTGACATAACTATTATGGTTAGAATATTAGAAATATTGATAGTTATTTTAGATAAATGGAATGAGTTTAAGATAACATTAATAAGTGTATCTTACTGTTTTCCCTCCTTATAAGATAGTATAAGATGATTTTACTGATATACTCACGTTGAAATTTATGGTTTTAGTAAATATATGGATCTACCATGTAGAGACCCGAAGCCTGACGTACATGAACATTACATTACTTTTAAGTAATACAGAGTACATAACAAAAAAATACACACACAAGGATCGTAATAGTTTAGTGTCTTTGGAAACTCGGAATAAAATCTTCTAATCCTGGTGAAAGATCTTCAAAATATCCTCTAAAGATCTTCCTTTTTTTATACCTAAAACCTTTCTTTATATCCGGGGGAAAAGAAAACATAAAAGGTTGAGCTCAAATGCTCAGTAAGGGTAAACAAAATAAATATCAATCACATCATATTCATAAGAACATAACATATTGGAAATCTTAACATGAAAAAGAGAGAATAATTTCATAACATGAGATAATCATAGTAGTGAAATGAAATCCCAATAATCATAACTTAAAACATGGAACTTTGTGGCAAACACACATAATCATATAGAATCATTTCTTATTAGTCATGACTCATTGCCAAGACTATCTTAGTGGAAAAAGTCCCTTTCTTAATCGAGTCACCCTCGTTTCAGTCCTGTTTCACTGAACCGGTATAACCTACCATTCCAGCCATGTCTATCTCATGAGATATGAAATCTTTACCCAATGAATTGGAGGGAGATATAGGTCCCACCCATCTCATAATGATACCATTCTTATGTGTTCCACAATATCATAAATCATACATCATTTCATAACCCATGTAATAAAAATGGGAATCTTAAACATCATGACATCTTAAAAAAATTCATATAAGATAAAGGAATTCATAAAAATAATTCCATCACAACATAATCAAATCAATTTAATAATAGGGATAAAAATAGTACCCTTTATTATCTTTGATGGAAAAATAATTTTGATAAAACACTTGAACTCCATTCTTGAGGAAAATATCCTTTATTCTTCAAAAACATTTTTCCTTTCTTAACATGTCATAAAACATTAAACTAAAAGAAGTTGATTAAAAATAAACATGAAAATATGTAAAGGAAGATTCTTGGAAATAATGTTTTAAAAATCCATTCATGCCGTATAAGTTAAAAAAAACATTCTTTGTACTTTTGTCGAAAAGTCAAAAAGTACCTCGTACGAAAAACGACAAAAGATTCCTATCATATCTTTTACTAAAAACTCACCGAAGGGTAAAAATGGATATAAACTATTGTAGAAAGATGGAAATAATATTACATATTGAGGGAACATGGATGTGGATGATAAAATACACCCAAGTAATTACCAAAGTAAAAACAATCTCGGATAAAAGTGAGATTGTGATATTTCCCTTACCTTAGGTCCGACTTGCTTTGTAAGTGTCCGAACCTCCTATATAATGATTTAAATAATGTTATTGACTTATTCCAGAATCATATTCATTGTTATTATATCATATATGGTCCACTTATGATTTATATTACCCGTTCTTTTGTAAATTCATGTTAAAGTAGCGTTTTGGGTAAAATCGTCTCATTTTTCGTTCGTGTTTTAACTTGTAATTACTCATATGATTGGTTAGATCATAATTACTTAATTCCAGAATATAAAACATGATTTATATATAATATATATTCATAATATACTTATATAATAAATCAGTAAATGGAAAGAAATACACCGTTCATGGAGACGGTAGTCCGTACGTACGCATGAATGCTGTTTTCATTTCCTTATTGAATTGAATGGAATTAAGTAGAAGACATACATATAAATATAAATAATTCCAGAATCACTATCAGGTCATATATTTCATTAGTACTTATTATATATACTTTATAATCATTCATGAATGGTTAATCATTGAGAATGAATCTTATCGCGTCGTGGAGACGGTAGTCCGTACGTACGCACGAGCGATGATATCGTTCCCATGGTCGTGGAATTGTGTTGAAGTGTATGTATACTATTTCAGTATCAATATCACTTTATAATAATCATATATAGTTACTCATTACACCTTTATACCCATCTAATTAAGGTGGTGGCGGAAAATAGATTACACCACGGCGTGGAGACGGTATTCTGTACTTACGCACGCGCGGTGATTTCCTTTTTCCGTAGGATGGATAAGAGGTTAATTATAGTTGTTTCATATTTATAATAACATATCAGTATATAAGAAATACTTATGTTATTACTTTATCATGAAACAATTAAAGCAGAAGAAGTTGAAGAAGAAAGAAGTTGAAAAATATAGGTAATGGATATTACCTCTTTTTGACGCGCCTTTTCATAGCCTCCACTTAAAGAACTAAGGATGGTCTTTGAAGAAGCCAGAAACTCTAGGATGATACTAGGGAAGTGGAGAATGGATTTTGGCTGGGTTTGGCCGAGAATGAGTGCTCAAATTGGTGTGAGGAGGAGGGGGAGGAGGTGTCCTTTTATAAGGGAGGAGAGAGGCACCTTAGGAATACCTCAAAATATTATTTTATATTAAAGTCAAAATCGGTTTATAATGGTTCCCAAGGGTCTTATATCGAAGGTTAAGTGGGGATGGGTCGCAATCCTATAAACCAATAAAATTTAGACAAGTTTAGGTTATTATTTTAACATTATAAATTAGATTTAACTCTAAGTTAAATAATTTAACTTTTACCGTGACTTTTTGTTTTCTTACACTATATGGTTAATAAACTTACTATAACATTCCAAACGAACCCCAAGTTGTTTATTATTAATATATATATCCTTATCTATGTAATTTCGCTGAAACTTAGATTTTTAGGAATAAAATAACAATTAATAATATAAAATTTTATTTAAAAACTATTTTGTCTCAATTTTGACACTATTTGATATATGATTTTTGTGAAAGTCATAACAGAATTATATGTTCGAACCAAGTTGATTAAATCAACACTAATATATCATAGTAACCTATAAAATTAGTGTAATTCATAAAAAGTTTCAAATTACATTTATTTGAGCATTTATAACATCAATTATGTTAACATTTCCTTAAAAGGGTAATTATTGCATCATCGTTGTGTCATAAATAAACTAATTTATATAAAGTATAAAAATTATAAATAAAATATCATTATGTAGAAAATCTTTTTAGCTTTGTAATTAATATTTATAGTCGTATTTATCTTATGAATAACCCCATATTAAAAATGTTTTAGTTATTAAACTTTGATTTTAACTATTTTAACTATTCATTAAATAAAATAATATTAAATGTCGTAATCTAATCCATGTGGACCTAAATGGTCCTATTATACTCATAAGATTGTTTTTGGTCGAATTACACTTATCCAATAGAATTAGTACATGTGTTAGGGTAATAGTAATATCATATTTACCCTTAGTTACCCTATTTACTATTAACCGTGGTAAAAAAAAGTAAAAAATTACTATTCACCAAAAATTATTTTCATCTCATTGAACCACATTTTAGTCTTTGATATTAAATGTTTCTGTCGGATTTTCGAAATTCCATTCACAGAAGCGGTAAAATTAAGTTTTATGCAAAATTCAGTTTTTAACCTACCACTTAGTGGTTTCACTATTCATCAAAAATTGAATGTTTTCAGAAAAGTACCAACATTTCACCCTAGGTTATAATTGATATTCTGAATTCAAAAATGATTTCTATTTTAAAAATTTCCCAACATATAAGTTGCATTAATTAATTTTATAATTAATTTCCGATGTCACAACAAATAGCGTGTTTTTAAGAGATAATAACTATCAAAATATTGACACTTGTTTATAACTGGTTTAAATGGGAAATTACATCCAATGTCCAACATTGTATTAAATTGTAAAAATATATTCTAAATATACTTTAAAACCACTCAAATTAAGAATTTCACTATTAATTATTTTGATTAAAAAAGTTGTTTTTAATTAAAATTTAGTAATTTTCACTATTCATCAGAATTTGAAAGTTATCCGAAAAGTACCAAAATTTCACCGTAGCCTAAATTCGATACTCCGAACCATAAATGAAGTCCATTTTGAAAAATACAATTTACAAAATTTCAAAAAGTGGTTATTACTATTCATAACGGCTAGTTTTAATAATATCTTAATAGCATATCGTTGTTTAGAGAAACTTGGTGTTGCGTACAACACACGCTATCGTGGAAGGTCGCGATTGCGTGTAATTCAAGACAAGTCAGATATGTGTGTTGTGAAAGATCCTTTTGGTGTAGCGTATAACACAACACATTAATGAAATTAAAAATAATATTTTTCATAAAATCTCGGGGTGTTACATTCTACCCCCCTTAAAATGAATTTCACCCTCAAAATTCATCGGGGTTATAAATGGTTTACTATTCAAAAGTTTATTTAATCAAAACCCACATCGTAAAAAGGAATACCAAAACCAATCTTTAAAAAACAAAAGTATGAAACGTAACGGTTACCCAAATAAACTAATCACTAGGTTTCCACATAGGTGAAAATATGGATATGGAAGAGAAATCTAACCATCATGTTCTGATGGAGAGTGGTAGAGAACATGGCTATGGAAAAGCTAGCAATCACAAATCCATATATTTGTGACGATCTATGGTACCGTCTGATTAATCAGATATAAGAGCACTAGGACAACATTTTTGGTTTTCAAGATCGTTTCCCTAAAGTTGATGAATTAAAAGAAATACTTGCATTATTTTGGTACAATCTCACTGTTGTTCGTGAATTGAACAATTTCCACTTCATCCCTTAAAGAAATGATGTTGAATATGTTATTCGTGATGTGTTAGCTGATCATGTGATAGAATTATGGGTCATTCCATCTCTTTCAAAGAAAAGGTTAGCAAAAGTTATAATTCCATCTTATGGTTAGATTAATCATATATGGTTCCAAAAATGAACTTATACTTCATATATCATACTGCTTAATATAATAAAACTAGTTTCTACTAAACAAGGACTTCTTGTAGGCCAGTGGTAGGCGATAAAGGCCAGTCGCACTTCGGTTGTGGGTTCGATTCCCACATCCTTGTCCGATGTGATGGGTTGTCGCCCGTCCTACAGGTTGTCCTTTTTCTAAAACTACATTACTATAACATCCCATCAATAATATCGTAAAAAAAACTTATATCCTTAACCAATACTAACATATGTCCAACATAATCCATTCCAATCCTTAGGATTATCCATAATACCGTAGTCCACTCTAATAACATAGTGAAAACGATTACCAGAGATTTAATACCATCGTTGATCCCCATATATCATAAGATATGTTTTGTTGGTCACATTCCAAACATTCAAAGTCCTTAATCATGTATTCTTTTGAATACCCATTGAACCTTAGTGAAAACATGAATGCAGTTAAAAGTTAACACTTTCCACATACCAAAATCCTCAAAATTCTATATTCTCAAACCATGATATCACTTAGTCCTTATATCAATCATGAGCTCATGAATACAATCAAACAACTCATTATCGTCTTATCCCTTCATTATGCGCATATCATCTACATTCCAAAAATATCTGAATAACCTTTCATGGATACTGGTAACATTAATCATACACTTTTAAAACTCAAGGAAAGACAACAGTGTAACAATCTTTAGATGTCTCTTTATTCCATAGTACCATGAGATTAATTATACAACATTACACATGATAAACATGTAATCATTCCACTACATTCTTAAACCATTGACCGAGCTTCAACAATTCTTTCATCTCACATATCATTTGTAGTCTCATCATCATCATCCACATAAATACTACCCATACGACCATACTGATTTTCTTCATGAGACTTTCCCTTAGGGAATTGGTTTGCATAATGCCCGTACATTCCACATTTAAAACATTTTACCATTTTTGATGTTGTAGCAATACCATTATCCTCATCCCTGGTGTTAACTGAACCTTTTACTTTGCACTTATTGGCTTTGTGTCCTTCTTTTCCACACCCAATGCATCTTCCAGTTCCTTTGAAACATTCTCCTTGATGCCTCTTCCCACATGATTTACATAGGGGAAATTGAACTTTCTTTCCTCTATGATCATCATGAAACTCCATCTTTCTCTTATTAGCTGAGCCAGGAAACTTACCAAATTTTACTTTATTGATCATATTATGAGATTGTTGATTCGGCATAATAATGATGTTTGGACCTCCAAATCCCATTTCATTTGGTTTCTCATGAAGAATATCATTCCATTGTCCATCATATCCTCCATTATCGTGAATCATCTTGTTTCCAACCATTTTCTAAAACCCAAAAAGAATAGTGTGAGAGGCAAAAATCATAATAAAGGGGGATTATCCTCAATATCTAACTTCTTAGGTTAAAGTCTATGATCTTTACCGTAGTTATAGGACTGTATCCTATACGTATACTTATCCTTAGGGACATCCCTAGACAAACCTTATAAATATCTCTAGGGATCTCACTAAAGTTCTCGCATCCTAGTTTCCAAAGGTTGACTAAACCTTTCCTCTGATACCAACTGTAGCGGTCTAGAATTACTTCCAGTGGACTAAAATTGATACCTATCAGGGAACTCAATGGGCGGCTACACCCCCTGGGCGGGACACACCACCATCCCCAGTGGCAGCCATTTTCTCATGAAGCCCTTGGGCGGAGAGCCATGCTTCGTCCAACACTCACATGTGAGAGTTCCCAAGGATCGGATACATTCCTACCTCCTTTTCCTCTGATACCAACTGTAGAGACCCGAAGCCTGAAGTACATGAAAATTTCATTACGTTAGAGGAATACTTAGTACATAACAAAAAAATACACACACAAGGATCGTAATAGTTTAGTGTCTTTGGAAACTCGGAATAAAATCTTCTAATCCTGGTGAAAGATCTTCAACATCTCCCATAAAGATCTTCCTTTTTTTAATACCAAAAACCTTTGTTTATATCCTGGGGAAAAGAAAACATAAAAGGGTGATCTCAAATGCTATGTAAGGGTAAACAAAAGAAATATCAATCACATCATATTCATAAGAACATAACATTTTGGAAATCTTAACCTGCAAAAGAGAGCATAATTTCATAACATGGGATAATCATAGTAGTGAAATGAAATCCCAATAATCATAACATAAAACATGGAACTTTGTGGAATACACACATAATCATAGAGAATCATTTTTTATTAGTCATGACTCATTGCCAAGACTATCTTAGTGGACAAAGTCCCTTTCTGAATCGAGTCACCCTCGTTTCAGTCCTGTTTCACTAAACCGGTATAACCTACCATTCCAGCCATGTCTATCTAATGAGATATGAAATCCTTACCCAATGAATTGGAGGGATATATAGGTCCCACCCATCTCATAATGATATCATTCTTATGTGTGCCACAAAATCATAAATCATATGTCATTTCATAACCCATGTAATAAAAATGGGAATCTTAAACATCATGACATCATAAAAAAATTCATATAAGATAAAGGAATTCATAAAAATAATTCCATCACAACATAATGAAATCAATTTAATAATAGGGATAAAAACATAACCCTTTATTATCTTTGATGGAAAAATAATTTTGATAAAACACTTGAACTCCATTCTTGAGGAAAATATCCTTTCTTCTTCAAAATTTTTTTTCCTTTCTTAACATGCCATAAAACTTTAAACTAAAATAAGTTGATTAAAAATAAACTTGAAAACATGTAAATGAATCTTCTTGGAAACAATGTTTTAAAAATCCATTCATGCCGTATAAGTTAAAAAAAACATTCTTCGTACTTTTGTCGGAAAAGTCAAAAAGTACCTCGTACGAAAAATGACAAAAGATTCCTTTCATATCTTTTACTAAAAACTCAAAAAAAGGTAAAATTGGATATAAACTATTGTATAATGATGGAAATATTATTACATATTGAGGGAACATGGATGTGGATGATAAAGTACACCCCAGTAATTACCAAAGTAAAAACAATCTCGGATAAAAGTGAGATTGTGATATTTCCCTTACCTTAGGTCCGACTTGCTTTGTAAGCGTCCAAACCTCCTGTATAATGATTTAAATAATGTTATTGACTTATTCCAGAATCATATTAATTGTTATTATATCATATATGGTCCTCTTATGACTTTATATTACCCGTTCTTTTGTAAATTCATGTTAAAGTAGCGTTTTGGGCAAAATCGTCTCATTTGTCGTTCGTGTTTTAACTTGTAATTATTCATATGATTGGTTAGATCATAATTAATTAATTCCAGAATATAAAACATGATTTATATATAATATATATTCATAATATACATATATAATAAATTAGTAAATGGAACGAAATACACCGTTCATGGAGACGGTAGTCCGTACGTACGCATGAACGCTGTTTTCGTTTCCTTGTTGAATTGAATGGAATTAAGTAGATGACATACATATAAATATAAATAATTTCAGTATCATTATCAGGTCATATATTTCATTAGTACTTATTATATATACTTTATAATCATTCATGAATGGTTAATCATTGAGAATGAATCTCATCGCGTCGTGGAGATGGTACTCCGTACGTACGCACGAGCGATGATATCGTTCCCATGGTCGTGGAATTGTCTTGAATTGTATGTATACTATTTCAGTATCAATATCACTTTATAATAATCATATATAGTTACTCATTACACCTTTATACCCATCCAATTAAGGTGGTGGAGGAAAATAGATTACACCACGGCGTGGAGACGGTATTCCGTACGTACGCACGCGCGGTGATTTCCTTTTTCCGTAGGATGGATAGAAGGTTAACTAGAGTTGTTTCATATTTATAATAACATATCAGTATATAAGAAATACTGATGTTATTACTTTATCATGAAACAACTAAAGAAGAAGAAGTTGAAGAAGAATGAAGTTGAAAAAGATCGGTAATGGATATTACCTCTTTTTGATGCGCCTTTTCTTAGCCTCCACATAATTAACTAAGGATGGTCTTTGAAGAAGACCCGGACCTCTAGGATGACACTAGGGAAGTGGAGAAAGGATTTTTTCAGGGTTTGGCTGAGATTGAGTGCTCAAATTGGTGTGAGGAGGAGGGGGAGGAGGTGTCCTTTTATAAGGGAGGAGAGGGGCACCTTAGGAATATCTCAAAATATTATTTTATATTAAAGTCAAAATCGGCTTATAATGGTTCCAAAGGGTCTTATTTCGAACGTAAAGTGGGTATGGGTAGAAATCCTATCAACCAATAAGATTTATACAAGTTTAGGTTATTATTTTAACCTTATCAATTAGATTTAACTCTAAGTTAAATAATTTAACTTTTACCGTGACTTTTTGTTTTTTTACACTATATGGTTAATACACTTACTATAACATGCCAAACGAACCCCAAGTTGTTTATTATTAATATATATATCCTTATCTAAGTCATGTTTCCGAACCTTAGGTTTTTAGGAATAAAATAACAATTAATAATATAATATTTGATTTAAAAAATATTTTTGTGTCAATTTTGACACTATTTGATATATGATTTTTGTGAAAGTCATAACAGAATTATATGTTCAAACCAAGTTTATTAAATCAACACTAATATATCATAGTAACCTAGAAAATTATTTTAATTGATAAAAAGTCTCAAATTACATTTATTTGAGCATTTAAAAAATCAATTATGTTAACATTCCCTTAAAAGGGTAATTATTGCATCATCGTTGTGTCATAAATAAACTAATTTATTTAAAGTCTCAAAATTATAAATAAAATATAAATATGTAGGAAATATTTTTAGATTTTTAATGAATATTTATAGTCGAATTTAGCTTATGCATAACCCCATATTAAAAATGTTTTAGTTATTAAACTTTGATTTTAACTATTTTAACTATTCATTAAATAAAATAATATTAAATGTCATAATCTAATCCAAGTGGACCTAAATGGTCCTATTATATTCATAAGGTTGTTTTTGGTCGAATTACACTTATCCAATAGAATTAGGACATGTGTTAGGGTAATAGTAATATCATATTTACCCTTAGTTACCCTATTTACTATTAACCGTGGTAAAAAAAGTAAAACGTTACTATTCACCAAAAATTATTTTCATCTCATTGAAATAAATTTTAGTCCTTGATATTAACCGTGTCTGTCGGATTTTTGAAATTCCATTCACAGAAGTGGTAAAATTATGTTTTATGCAAAATTCAGTTTTTAACCTACCACTTAGTGGTTTCAGTATTCATCAAAAATTGAAATTTTTCAGAAAAGTACCAAAATTTCACCCTAGGCTATAATTGATATTCCGAATTCAAAAGTGATTTCTATTTTAAAAAATTCCCAACATATAAGTTGCATTAATTAATTTTATAATTAATTTCCGTTGTCACAACAAATAGCGTGTTTTTAAGAGATAATAATTATCAAAAGATTGACACTTGTTTATAACTGGTTTAAATGTGAAATTACATCCAATAACCAACATTGTATTAAATTGTAAAAATATATTCTAAATATAATTTAAAACCACTCAAATTAATAATTTCACTATTAATTATTTCAATTAAAAAGATGTTTTTAATTAAAATTTAGTAATTTTCACTATTCATCAGAATATGAAAGTTATCCGAAAAGTACCAAAATTTCACCTTAGGCTAAATTCGATACTCCGAATCCATAAATGAAGTCCATTTTGAAAAATACAATTTACAAAATTTCAAAAAGTGGTTATTACTATTCATAACGGCTAGTTTTAATAATATCTTAATAGCATATCGTTGTTTAGCGAAACTTGGTGTTGTGTAATTCAAGCCAAGTCAGAAATGTGTGTTGTGAAAGCTCCTTTTGGTGTAGCGTATAACACAAGACATTAATGAAATTAAAAAGAATAATTTTCATAAAATCTCGGGGTGTTACATACCAGGCACCAATGTAACAATGGATATGAAAAAAACTCTGACGATTTTATAAATAAGAATCCAAATGAAATGGGAGCTACAATGAGAACTATTGTGGTTATTCTCAACCAACTATCTGGAGTCATGATTAACCACCTGAACCATGGTGATTTTTATAAGGCATCTTATATACGAGAAACAAATCCCTATGGAATTTCAGTTTATAATCATAAGGGTAAGTATATTCAAAAAACTATATGTCAAGGATGTGGAAAGAAACACTTTGTAAAATGATTCAAATGGATGGGAAGATATTATAGATGTGGTAATGAAGGTAATAAATCAAGAAAATTCCATGGAAAAAAGGAATCATCTAGTTGAATCCAAGAAAGGGAAAGAAGTTCTTTCTAATGGATCAATTGAATGTTTAAAAGGTGGTGTGCATGTTAATGATACAAGTAGATGTCCTACAAAGAAGGTTCAAAAATGGGATCATTATAACCATACAAATATATTTTTACCAATACCTAATTCAATTTCAATTGAGGATGAGGAAACTGAAAATGACCAATAAAATGTATGTATTATTTCTTAGAGGTTGTTTGGACATTATTGAATCTTAGTATATGATTCATTATTTTGTTTGTAAGAAAATATTATTATGGAATAAGATGGAAAAGAATGGTTAATGGATATTAAATAACGTTGAATGAGTATGAAGTATACATATAAGGGATTCAAGTGTTATAGTACATTTTAGGATGATGAAATGCTTAAAAGTATTAAGGTTATTTTGATGATGGTATTACTTTGGAAGACTTTTTCTAGTATGTGTAACCCTGATGTTTGATATGTGAAAATTTTATTAAATAAATAATTATCTTTTCTTGTGTGAAAATAAGGGATGACCATAGGTGTTCATATGATCTTTTGTTTTTGAGGTGAAAAATGGTTATTAATTTTCAAGATACAAAGTGAATGGTATTAGATAACTTTTGAGGATAATATATGTTATGGTTATTTTTGAGAAATTGTCTTATATTTAAGAATTTTAAAAGAATTATATGGTTTTAGAAAATGGAAAACCCATGGGATGGGTGAAAACATGTCTCCTTTGGCAAGGCCATGGGAATTGAACCCAAAACCGAATGGTGACAAGGGTGCATCGCTTACCACCGGACTACGTGAAGTCCCTGTTTAGTATGACTAATTATTTTTATATAAATGATTTTATGGATCAAGAATCAGTTGATTTTTGTAATTTATGTTTCATCAAATTGATATCCTTATTATAGGAAAATTATTTGATGATTATCTGATAAAGGTTATTTTAGAAGACGTTCTCTCTTTTGGGGAACACTATAATCCTTAGGAAAATAGAATACTATGGGATTTAATTTGTGGACTAATGGTTGAAATTTAATTTTGGAGGACTATATGTTTTTAATTTAGATATATGGAAATTTGGTTTATTTATGAAAATGATTAACCTATCATAGAGAATATGTAATTAGGTTAATTAATTTTCAGTATGATACTTTAACTGTAGTCTATCTTATTGGGAGATAAATGTTACAATTTTTGTGGAAGAATATGTGATTAAATTATTGTGAGTGTTGGTTTTCAATATTAGTTTGAAGTATATTGAATAATTTAAAGGAAATTGTGTATTTATTGGTCTTTGTTGAGCATTGGTTATTCTTTTCAGTATTTTAAAGATTCAGAGTAGTATTTACTTTTATAAAATATTTTCCTTTTAGGGGATTATCTGATCTTGAACTAACCATTTTGGTTTTGGATAATTTCTAAAGACAAAGAAAATATATGGTTCAAATTTTGTGGAATATTTTATTCCTTATAAGTTTATTCTAATGCTTCAGGTGTGACCAAGTCCTATTGAATACTCACTATTTGGAGAAAAGATGAGTATTTGGTAGAAACGTATTAAATGATAAAATTTTACTTGAAAAGAATGTATATCTCCTTATGTTCTTTTTCAATCTCATAAATAAATTCTCCAACATTATTAAATAGGAACTTAAAACAAAAAAACATTTAATGTTTACTTTTACTTCTAGGGAATCAAAACCCATTTAACATATCACCAGTTTGTGGTTTTCTTGTAGTTAACTTTCTCTAAATCATATTTTATATCACTCTCCATCAGAACATGATGGTTAGATTCCCTCTCATATCAATGTTTTCATATATGTAATCCTAATATGGGTTATCTCAGGTGACATTTTTACTTCTATTTCTTTCATTGAAGTGATAATTTTATTTACTCTTTTTTGGAAGTGAGACTTTCAATGAAGTTTCTAACCCCAATTTTAAAATTTTGAGGATGCAATTTCAAAAAGGGGTAAGGATATAACGATCCAAGTATTTATATAATTATAAATTATGATTTAAATTAATAATTATGAATAAGATAATTATTTTAAGTTAAAGAGTATGCTTTTTCTGATAGTGTACACAACACACAATAATGGGATTATTTGAAATCTTACATTTCACACAACATTGAGTTATATTGAATAATAATGGAATAATATTATTGTTAATTTAAATGGTAGTTAAAATATAGTAGTTGGAATGGCGGGAATTAATAGTATCAATTGAATTTTGGAAAATTGTTTACAATGTTTAAATGATGATTCATTTATTACCAAATTTATTATAAATGGAAATAAAAACCAATTCAATTTAATGGATGTGTTTTTATGATAACGTATTTAAAAGAGAATAATTGTTTCTTCATATCACACATTAAGGATTTTTATTTATTGAAAAATATAGGATATATATTCAATGTAATTTTTTAAATTCAACTTATATGTTTTTGATATATTATATAAGAATAAATTAATTTTTCAGATAAAAGATGTATTTTTCTAAAAATGCAATTTTAACGCCTTTAGATGGTGAACCCTATTTAAATCTAGTTTATATTACTTTTATATGTCCCATTTGAAAGAAATAAACTTCTTTTTTAGAAGAGGTACCAAAAAAATTAATATGGGTTAATATTTGTTATTTTTCTAATAAAGTTCATCTTTAATGAATAGTGAAAAATACTGCATTATATGTCAAAACAATCTTTTCATATAATTAATTTATATTATTAGATTTTCCTTTTAATTTTTTTGTAAAGTGTAATTAGATTATATTTTTATCATTTCATCTAACATTGTATATTCTAAGTAATTTCACATTGAAATTTTACATAAACACATGTCAATCTTTTAAAATTATTTACTTCATAAAAACACACATTTTGGTTTTGACATCAGGAATTGATTTTAAATTAATTTCAACAACTTTTGTTTTTTTGAATTTCGAAAAATGGATTCCATATTTGAAATCATGTGTCCAAAATTTATAAAATTTTACATTTTATTTTTATACAGTATAAATAGTAACTTCAGTAAATATTTTATTTACCATGGTTAAAGGGTAAATCTGGTAAATAAGGGTAAACATATATTATTATAATAATATTAAATTACCTAACATGAGTCTTAACCCTATTTTATGAGATATTTTTCTACCATGGTGATCCTTTAGTTGATTTTAGGACCCCATGGAGTAACTTGTGTTTGAAAATGATGTTTAATTACTTTTAATTTAATGTTATTGGAAATATAACCTAAACATGTATATTTTACAACAATTGTTATATAGGGTTATATAAGTGATATCTTGGACAATAAATATTCATTATAAATCAAAAAATATTAACTAAATCATGGTATTTTTTTATAGTTTTAAAACATCAAATAATTAAATTTTTATGACACAATGATGATACGGCGGTTATCTTATTAATAAATGTTTTAAATTAATGAGATTATAAATATTAAAATAGATTTATTTTTAAACATTTTATGACATACACAAATTTTATGGATGATTATGTCTTTTTATATTTGAATTATTGAAGTTTTTTCTAACTAATCCAGTTTTTGTGGATTTTTTATGAAGTCAAGATATGAATAGTATATAAATTTACAATAATGAGTTTTTAAAAAAATACGGTTTTATTAAATTTTATAATAGTCATAAGAATCTAATATTTGGAAAAATGACTTACATAAGTATGAAAATGTCATTAATGAACCTATTGAGCTTATATTATTAGTTTATAGTAAATATATTAACCATATAGTATGAATATACAAGAAGACATGGTAAAAGTTAAATTAGTTAACAAAGGGTTTAACCTAAAAGATATAGTTAAATTTGTAACCTAAACATGTCTACAACACATTTTATGAGAGGATTTAGGCCCATACCTACCGTATATTCCAAATATATCACTTTTGTGATATTATAATTAGAATATCATTTAATAATAAAATAATACTTTCAAACTTACCTAAAGTGCCCCTCCTCCCTCTTATAAAAGAACACCACCTCTAACCCTCACTCACACCTCTCAATCCCACCTGTCTCATCCAAAATCTACCCAAATAATCTCCCAAAATCCTTATATTCCACCTAGAAGGCTTAAATCTATGAAGAAGGAAATTAAATAAGGAATTCAGGCTTAAATCAAAAGGAGTTACCCGATTTAAGGTAATGTCTTCTCCCAAGATTCAATCATTTATTTTCTTTCACAAACCCACAAAACTCTATTTATTAATATATTATATAAAAAAACAATTATATTCAATATAATAGGTTGTATTTATGAAAATTATTTGAACTAAACTTACACAAACCTCTATCTAATGGGTATAGAACATACTATTTTTGTGGATGGTGAACTACTGTCTCACAAAACATTGATTGTTCAATCCTATCCTACCACCTCTTTTGGTGGCCATTATGATGGAACTGTAATTATATATGATATATATGATATTCAATTTATCTATATGATTCTTTAATTCTCATTTAGAACATACATGTATGCTTTTCAGGTTTTATAAATACTATAATTTTATTTGAGGGTGTGCAAACTACCGCCCCATCAAAGTGATATGTATCATTCATGCTATACATGAATCATATAAATGATTGAATTAATTAACTTATGTAACATATATAAAATATATATTATACTCTAGTTATATTATACCTATGTATAATTTTATTTATTCCTTTAAGTATGAAAAAAATGAAAGTGGCATTCATGTATACGTAAGGCTTAACGTCTCCATTAAGGGTGAATTTCATTTCAAATATCCAAATAATATGGAATGTTATAAAAAGTATATAATAGATATATATTATATATATGATATCTAAATCATGAATATCATTCTGTAGATAATGTACATTTAACCAAGGGGGAAATTTGTAATTAGAACAAGTTCATTTTTTAGTTAAGTATCGAGCATCGAAAAAACGACTAATATGAACTTGAATAATTATATGATTGTTATAGTAAGGTAATAAGTGATATAAAGGGAATACTAAACTTGAAAATGGTTCTAACTAGAGTAAAAATTATCTTATATTTATTATTCAATAATTATAAGGAACATACGTGATGATTCAGACTCAAGGTAAGGGAATTCATATCAATCACCTTTCATTGGGTCATGTTTTGATAATATACACCTCCATTTATATAGTGTATAAACCCCATTGACTTTTAATATAAGGCCCCAGCCTTAAAAATTACTTAATCTTGAGTTATTACAAGATTACACCTTGATGAAATTTTCAGTTTTAGAGTTTTAGAGAATTAGATCATAAAACATGCAATACATTCCACATTTAAACAAATTGGTTACATAAAAGATAGTATTCATTTTTCCCATCAATGGATTAATATTTAAAATAAAACATGTATTATTTCTTGAAAATTCCTTGACACTATCATCATATCCTTTACCTTTCCCTTCACCTGTGAAAAACATTTCAAAAACATGGGATGAGCATAAAAATCTCAGTAAGGGATATAAAAATATGGAAAGAAAACATGGGTACATATATACAAAAGAATGAAATCATACTTTACCCATAAAACATAAGAACTTTAACATACCTCATAAAATCATGAATTAATCATAGAAATCATAAGACATAAAGGTAAATTGAGGCATTCATAACATTCTTACGTAGGGAGTAACCCTCTTGGTTACGTTTGGAATACCCATCATAGTATTTTCCCTAAATCTCTTTGGAGAAACCTTAACGTTTCACTCCTTTGCATTACCCAATGAATTGGAGAGCTATATCTGGCTCCCCCTCCCTTAGTTTATCACGGAACCACCCGTCTTCATAATAATTCCCAAGAACCATAACATAATCGTATCACATAAAACATACATAAAGGAAACATAACATTTCCACATTTTAATCAAAAGATATCAATAAAACACATTGATATAATAAAAACATAATGAAAACCATTTTCAATACCAAAATAAAAGAAAAGTAAAATAGGGTATTTATTTTTTCTTTTAAAAAAAACGGTATGGCTTGTAGAGGAAGCCGAAACTCAAATAATGGTCACAGTGGCGGAGAAGTCTTTGTCTCTGCATACATACGACAAAAACATTCCCTTTTGTCGTTTAGTAAATGCTTCGTATAAAAAAGATCCTTTTGAGTAAACGTAAAAGTCAAATGGGTTTATACACTGTATAAAAAAGGCTGTGTATAAAACAAAATATGCCTCAATGAAAGGAGATTGAGATGAAGTCCCATACCTCGGGTCCGACTTGACTCAGTCATTCTTTAATCTCTTGAATAATAAACTTGAGTTAATTTATACTTGTTTAAGAACGTTTATCACGTTCATTATTCCTTTTATATCACTTATTTCCATGTCATGAACACTATGTAATTATTTATGTTAATAACGGTCGTTTTAACGATCATTGGTACTTGAGTAAAAAATAAACCCTTTATAATTATTTGTTTTTCATGTATCCATTATATCCATAATGGTATTCATGATGTAGATATCATATATATCATATATATACAGTACATTCATGCATTTATTATATTATATTACATTTAGAGGTAAGAAATGAAATGCACCGTTCATGGAGACGGTAAGCCGTACGTACGCATGAACACTACTTCCATTTCTATTTCGTATTTTATGAAATGGAATCATAATTATATAAAGGTATATTATAATTCCAGTGTAATATAATATATAATATCATAACTCCATCCTTTATACGTCCAACATATGGTATTAATGAATCAAATCACTTTGAGGGGGTGGTAGTCCGCACTTCCTTAAATGATGATATCGCGTTTACCCATAATGGAAACCATAAAGGTATGCCCAAAAAAAAATACAGAAGCTTAAGGGAAACATAAAAATATTATATATCATATATTAATATAGTGTCATCTTAATGTCCACCTTTGAAGTTGTTAAAATAATGTTGAACAATCATCGTTTCGGGAAGCAGAAATTCTCCATCCACGGAAACAGTATGTACTTTAACCATTAGATGTAGGTGTGTGTAGGTGTAGCTCGAATACTTCTTATAACAACATCCTAGTATATGGAAGATACTGGTGTTGTTACAAAAGAAATGAATAAAAAGAGTTTAGGGGGTTGTAGAAGAAAAATAGAACAATAGAACACAAGTGAAGAGATTACCTTAAAATCAGGTAACTCCACTTGGTTTGAGCTCAATGGCTTCCTTGGGAATACTTCTGCCAAAAGTGAGGCTTCAAGGAGTAAGATAGGGAAGTGGAGAGACAAAATGGGAAGGGGTTGGCCGAGCCAAAGGCTTTGAAAGTGTGGGTTAGGTGGTCGAGGTGGGGGCCTTTTATAAGAGGAGAGGAGGGGCACTCTTGGAAAGTAAAGAAATGTTACTTTATTTTAAAATGAGTTTCGGATTCAAAAGGTCCCACATTGATATAATTCGAGGGTAAGGTGATAAGGGTTCTAAATACACCCATCCAATATGTTTTTGACATGTGTAGGTCATAGATTTTACATTATCGCTTCATTTTATTTAAATCCTTTATTAATGAGGTAATCACTGCATCATAATGATGTGATAAATAATTTAATTTATTTAATGTCTCAAAATTATAAAAAAATATCATTATATTGGAAATCTTCTTATCTTTCTAATGAAGATTTATAGTCAAAAATATGACTTGTATACCCCCATTTAAAAATTGTTTTAGTAAAACAACTCATGTTTGTGTCATTTTAATTTTAACATTCAATAAAAAGATATTAATGTCATTTTCCGACCAAAGTGGCTCCATGGGGTCCACAAGATGACCCATGGCTTGTCTTGGTCGGCCATGACACATCCAATAAGGGTAGGACATGTGTCTAGGTATTTTCATTTTATTATAATATCATTTTTTCCTTAAATTGCACTTATTACCTCTAATCGCGATTAAAAACTTAAAAGTTACTATTCACCAAAAAATTATTTTAATCTCATTGAACCAGATTCTACTTCTTGATGAAAACCATGTATGTCAGATTTTTTAAAATCAAATCACAGAAGTGGCAATGTTTCATTTAAACGAAAAATCAATTTCTTTAACTACCACTTAGTGGTTTCACTATTAATCAAAAATTGAAGTTTTTCAGAAAAATACCCAAACTTCACCATAAGATATATTTAATATTCTGAATTCAAAAATGATGTCTATTTTAAAATATTCAAATAATATAAGTTACATTAATTAATTTAATAATTAATTCCTGATGTCATGACAAAAAGCGTGTTTTTATGAAACAATAAGTATCAAAAGTTTGACATCAGTTTAAGTCCAATTTCAAAGTGAAATTGATTCTAATGACTACCATTGGATTAAATGGTAAAAATATATTCTAATTTCACTTAAAAACCAATTCAAAATATAATATAATCATATAAATAAATTAGATGAAAAAAAGTTTTTGAATTAAAATACAACATTTTTCACTATTCAATAAAAAATATACTTTATCGGAAAAATACCAAAAATTCACACAAAGTAAATTTTGATGTCCCAATCTTAATGAATAAGTTTATTTTGACAAACATAGCTTATAAAATTTTCAAACGATAGATTTAAAAATGGTTTTCCATCAAAAGGTAGTAAAACAATCTTTTAAAAATATTAGTGTATTCCATGCTTAAGATTTGATTTATTCTCATTTTAAGCCTCTAAAACACTATCTAATTCACTAATAGACATAGATAAAAATATATATTATTCATTACTTACATGGGATGTTACATACTTCCCCCCTTTAGAAAATTGTGTCCCCGTAATTTATTTACTTATCGAATAAATGGGGGTACTTATCCCTCATTGCATTTTCAGATTCCCATGTTGCCTCTTCCATCATGTGGGTTTTCCACAAAAACTTTACCTGATTAATCACCTTATTCCGTAACACTTTCTCCCTGAGGTCAAGAATTTGGACCGGTTGTTCCTCATAAGATAGGTTATCTTCCAACTGAACTAACTCTGGACTCAAAACATGAGATGGATCTGGCATATACTTTCTCAACATCGAAACATGAAAAACAATGTGTACCTGAGATAAACTCGGAGGTAAAGCCACCTGGTATGCAACTGATCAAACTCTCTCCAGAATTTCATATCGTCCAATGAACCTTGGACTCAGTTTTCCTTTCTTACTAAATCACATCACACTTTTCCATGGTGAGACTTTGAGAAAAACATGATCACCTACCTCAAAAGATAGATCCTTCCTCCTGTTGTCCACATAACTCTTCTGCCTTCTCTGAGCTGTTCTTATGTGTTTCTGTATCAGCTGAACTTTTTCTGCCAACTCTTCTACCAATTCTGGTCCCATTAGCTTTCTTTCACCCACTTCATCCCAAAAAGCTGGAGTTCGACAGTGCTTCCCATATAACACCTCAAATGGTGCCATCTGTATACTGGAATGAAAACTGTTATTATATGAATATTAAACTAAAGAAAGATGTTGGTCCCAACTTCCCTGATAATCCATAGTGCAAGAACGTAGCATATCCTCCAATGTCTGAATTGTTCGTTCTGACTACCCATCTGATTGAGGATGAAAAGCTGTACTAAACTTTAACTCAGAACCCAATGACTTCTGAAGGCCTTTACAAAAGATAGAAGTGAACCTGGGATCACGGTCAGATACAATGGAGAGGGGAACTCCATGTAACCTTACTATATCCTTAAGATACAAACGGGAAAGTTGATCTAGGTAAAAGTATCTCGTATAGCAAAGAAATGAGCAGATTTAGTCAAGCGATCAATAATAACCCAGATTGCATTATTACCTCGAGGGGTCTTCGGCAATACCACAATGAAGTCCATGGATATATTCTCCCATTCCCACTCTGGCATGGGTAAAGGCTGAAGCATCCCTTTCGGTAACTGCTACTCTGCATTAACCTATTGACATGTCAAACACTTCACAGTTAAATCAGCAATATCTCTTTTCATTCCATCACACCAGTAATACACCCGCAGATCTCTGTACATCTTAGTACTTCCAGGATGAACTGAAAATGGAGATCTATGAGATTCACATAACAACACTCTCTTCAACTATGAATCACAAGGCACACACAATCTCTTCCCAAATCTCAAAACGTAATCATTATCAATGTTGAATTCAGGAAACTTACCTTTCTGAACTAGCTCTACCTTTTTCTACAACTCACTGTCTTGCTTCTGTGCATGCTTGATTCTGTCTGATAGAGAAGATTTCACTGATACCTGAAACAATACATAAGAACTTCCTGCACCAACAATTTCTTTTCCAATGTTCATCAAATCCTTAACCAAAGGATCACGTTCCAAATGCAACATTGCTAATGAACCATTACTTTTTCGACTCAAAGCATCATCCACTTTATTTTCTTTCCCGGATGGTAATGAATTGTACAATCATAATCCTTGATTAATTCTTTCCATCTCCTCTATCTCATGATCAATTCTTTCTGAGTGAATGTATACTTTAAACTTCTGTGATCGGTATATATTTCACACTTTACTCCATAAAAATGATGCCCCCAAATTTTTAAAGCGAAAACAACAGCAGCTAATTCCAAATCATGTGTACCGTAATTTACCACATGAGTTTTCAACTGTCATGAAGCATAAGCAATTACCTGACCATTCTGCATTAGGACACAACCAAGTCCTTTCAATGAAGCATCACTGTAGATAACAAACTCCCTATTCCTGGAAGGTAGTGCCAAAACTGGAGCATTCACCAATCTTCTTTTCAACTCGAGATACTACTTAATTTGATGGTCCAAAATCTGCTGAAGTAGTTGAAAAGGATTTCACCACCCCTTTCTGCTTGTATTCTAACTGCTCCCTAACACTCAAGCTCTTTTTCGGACACTCATTTTCATAGTAACCCATCTAATTGCACTTAAAACATTTAACTAACTGTAAATCAAATTTGGACTTACCATCACCTTGATCTTTTTCAATGCACTCATAAGCCTTATGTCCCATCTTACCACATCGGTAGCACTTTACAGAATTCAGAAGACATTCCCCAGCATGCCTTGTACCACATTTATCACAAACTGGAAACATAGTTTTCTTACGTCAGACCTTTTTGAATAATTCTTTCCTTTCTCCTGCCACCTCGGTCTCTTCTTCTGCTTGTTTTTATAGAACACTTGATCATCGGAAAACTCCATTTCCACCTTCTCAGCAAATCGAACAAGCATTTAATAACTTTTAAACTCACGAGAAGCTAATTCCCTTCGATATTTTGGTTTTAATCATGAGTAAAAACGATTTATTTTACTATCAAGGTCTCAGATAAAATTTGGAACATACCTTGCCAAACGAGTGAACCTCTCTTCATAGGCACCCACTGAGTCTTCCTCTTGCCTCAATTCCAAGAATTGTTTTTCCATCCTAAGTTGAACAACCTTAGGAAAATACTTCTCATGAAACATACCTTTGAATTCATCCCAGTCTAGAGCATCAATCACGTCAGCGTCCCTGATATTTTTAACCATCGACCACCACTGATCTGGTTCACCCTCCAAACGGTAAATAGCAAGACTAACCTTTTGATTGTCTGAACACCCCATGACATTGAAAATCTTCTCCATTACTTTAATCCACCCTCCAGCTAGCATGGGGTTAGATGATCCTATGAATGATGGGGGATGTTGCCTCATGAAATGATCCACCACTGACATGTTCCTCTGCGGTTGATCTGGCTGATCTCGTGCATGGATACCACCACCATTTATCGCTGGAGTCAATTGCGCCATTACTGCAACAAACTGTTCAGTTCCAATTCCGACCATCTCAGGATACTGATTCGGAAGGTTATTTCCGTCTGTATGCCTTCCTAGCACTGCTTCCCGGTTTCCTCTGTAGAAAACCATTCTGAACAAACATGTCTTAGATGAAGCAACATGGTAATCTTCAAATGCTATATCATTTCAAAAAAAAATTCGGATAATCATTTAATATAATTATAACTCCTAAAGTTATCTAAACCGACCTTTGATACGAACTATAAGGCCCCAACCATAAACACTACTTAATCTTGAGTTATTATAAGATTACACCTTGAGGATATTTTCAGGTTTAGAGTTTTATAGAATTAGATCATAAAACATGCATTACATTCCACATTTAAACAAAGTGGTTACATAAAAGATAGTATTCATTTTTCCCATCAATGGAAACATTTTTAAAATAAAACATGGATTCTTTCTTGACCCTTACTTGACACTATCATCATATCATGTACCTTTCCCTTGACCTGTGAAAAACATTTCAAAAACTTGGGATGAGCATAAAAAGATCAGTAAGGGATTTAAAAATAATGAAAGGAAATATGGGTACATATATACATAAGAATGAAATCATACATTACCCATAAAACATAAGTACTTTAACATACCTCATAAAATCATGATTATATCATAGAAATCATAAGACATAAAGGTATCTTGAGGCCTTCATAACATTCTTAGGTAGGGAGTAACCCTCTTGGTTACATTTGGAATACCCATCACAATATATTCCCTAAATCACTTCAGAGAAACCTTAACGTTTCACTCCTTCGCGTTACCCAATGCATTGGAGAGCTATATCGGGCTAACCTGCCCTTAGTTTATCACGGAACCACCCGTCTTCATAATAATTCCCAAGAACCACAACATAATCGTATCACATAAAACATTCATAAAGGAAACATAACATTTCAACATTTCAATCAAAAGATATCAATAAAACACATTGATAATATAAAAAAATTATGAAATCCATTTTCAATACCAATATAAAAGAAAAGTAAAACAAGGTATTTATTTTTCCTTTTTTTTAAAAACGCTATGGCTTGTAGAGGAAGCCAAAACACAACTAATGGTCACGGCGGCGGAGAAGTCATTGTCGCTACATACGTACAAAAAAAACATTCCCTTTTTTCGTTTAGTAAATGATTCCTATAAAAAAGATTCCCTTTGAATAAACGTAAAAGGCAAATGGGTTTATACACCATATAAAAGAAGGTTGTATATAAAACAAAATATGCCTCAATGAAGGAGATTGAGACGAAGTCCCATACCTCGGGTCTGACTTGACTCCGTCGTTCTTTAATCTCCTGAATTATAAACATGAGTTAATTTCTACTTGTTTAAGAACATTTTTCAAGTTCTTTATTCCTTTTATATCACTTATTTCCATGTCATGAACACTATGTAATTATTTAAGTTAATAACGGTCGTTTTAACGATCATTGGTACTTGAGTAAAAAATAAACCCTTTATAATTACAAGTTGTTCATGTATCCATTATATCCAGAATGGTATTCATGATTTAGATATCATATATATCATATATATCCAGTACATGCATTAATTTATAATATTATATTACATTTAGAGGTAAGAAATGAAATCCACCGTTCATTGAGACGGTAAGCCGTACGTATGCATGAACGCTGCTTCCATTTCTATTTCGTATTTTATGAAATGGAATCATAATGATATAAAGGTATATTTTAATTCCAGTTTAATATCATATATAATATCATAACTCCATCATTTTTACATCCCACATATGGTATTAATGAATCAAATCACTTTGAGGGGATGGTAGTTCGCACTTCCTTAAATGAAGATATCGAGTTTACCCATAATGGAAACCATAAAGGTATGCCCAAAATGAAAAATACAGAAGCTTAAGGGAAACATAAACATATTTTATATCATATATAAATATAGTGTCATCTTAATAGCCACCTTTGAAGATTTTAAAATAATGTTGAACAATCATCGTTTAGGGAGGCATAAATTCGCCATCCACGGAAACAATATGTTCTTTAACCATTAGATGTAGGTGTGTGTAAGTTTAGCTCAAATCATTCTTATAAAAATCTCCTATTATATGGAAGATACTGGTGTTATTGAAAAATAAATGAATAAAAAGAGTTTAGGGGGTTGAAGTATCAAAATAAAACAAAAGAACACAAGTGAAGACATTACCTTAAAATCGGGTAACTTCCTTTGGTTTGAGCTCAATGGATTCATTGGGAAGACTTCTGCCCAAAGTGAGGCTTCAAGGAGTAAAAGAGGGAAGTGGAGAGACAAAATGGGCAGGGGTTGGCCGAGCCAAATGCTTTGGAAGTGTGGGTAAGGAAGTAGAGGTGGGGGCCATTTATAAGAGGAGAGGAGGGGCACTCTTGGAATGTAATGAAATGTTACGTTATTTTAAATTTAGTTTCATATTAAAAGATCCCACATTGATATAATTCTATGGTAAGGTGATACGGGTTTGAAATCCACCCATCCAATAGGTTATGGACATTTTTAGGTCATAGATTTTACATTATCTTTTCATTTTATCTAAATCCTTTATTAATGAGGTAATCGTTGCATCATCATGATGTCAGAAATAATTTAATTTATATAATGTCTAAAAATTATAAAACAAATATCATGATGTAAGAAATATTTTTATCTTTCTAATGAATATTTATAGTCAAAAATCTAACTTGTATAACCCCATTTAAGAATTGTTTTAGTAAAATAACTCATGTTTGTGTCATTTTAATTTTAAGATTAAATAAAAAGATATTAATGTAATTTTCGTAGCAAAGTGGCTCCATGGGGTCCCCATGTTGACCCATGGATTTCGTTGTCAGCCATGAAACATCCAATAATTGCAGGACTTGTGTCTATGTATTTTCATTTTATTATAATATAATTTTTCCGTAAATTGCACTAATTAACTTTAATCGCGATTAAAAACTTTAAAGTTACTATTCAAAAAAATTATTTTTATATCATTGAACCAAATTTTACTTCTTGATGACATCCATGTATGTCAGATTTTTTAAAATCAAATCACAAAAGTGGAAATGTTTCATTTAAATGAAAAATCAGTTTCTTTAACTACAACTTAGTGGTTTCACTATTAATAAAAAATTGAAGTTTTTCAGAAAAATACCAAAAATTCAACCTAAGCTATATTTGATATTTTGAATAAAAAAATGATGTCTATTTTAAAAAATTAAAATCATATAAGTTAAATTATTTAATTTAATAATTAATTCCCGTTTTCATGACAAAAAGCATGT
The DNA here is from genome assembly GCA_963277665.1 of Viscum album. Classification (NCBI taxonomy): domain Eukaryota; kingdom Viridiplantae; phylum Streptophyta; class Magnoliopsida; order Santalales; family Viscaceae; genus Viscum; species Viscum album. The sequence goes on from OY728150.1 coordinate 917,120,336, forward strand.
TTTTATGAAACAATAAGTATCAAACGATTGACACCAGTTTAAGTCCAATTTCAAAGTAAAATTGATTCCAATGACCACCATTGGATTAAATGGTAAAAATATATTCTAATTTCACTTCAAAACCAATTCAAAGGATAATATAATCATATAAATACATTAGACTAAAAAGAAGTATTGAATTAAAATACAACATTTTTCAGTATTCATGAAAAAATGAACATTATCTGAAAAATACCAAAAATTCACAAAAAGTAAATTTTGATGTCCCAATCTTAAAGAATAAGTTTATTTTGACAAATATTGCTTATAAAATTGTCAAAATATAGATTTAAAATTGGTTTTCTATCAAAAGGCAATAAAATAATCTTTTAAAAATATTAGTGTATTCCATGCTTAAGATTGGATTTATTCTCATTTTAAGCCTCTAAAACACTATCTAATTCACTAATAGACATAGATAAAAATATCTATTATTCATTACTTACTTGGGATGTTACATTTAATTTCATTGAAAGGGATTATTTTATACAATGTTCCGTTTTACTTAATGTCAAAGGTAATATTTCTTTTTAATGTACATGGTGACAATGACCTTTCTGCCGCCGCTATCATTATTTGATATTTGGCTTCCTTAACAAGTAGTGATGTATTTAAATAAAAAATAAATAACATATACCATTTTTTCATATTTTTGTTTTCAAAATAGTTTTGAAAGTGTATTTACTATTTCAATGTCTTGACATTATTTCTTGTAACTGAAAATAAAATCTTACGATTGAAATGTTGATGTTTGAAATATTGTAAATGTGATGACTATATATTAGTACATGGAAATTTGATGGGTGGTTACGTGATAAACCAAATGATGGGTGGTTCCATGATAAAACAAGTATGGGTGGTAACATTATAACCTCAAATTCATTGGGTAAGTAAGTCAGCCTTATGGCTATTTCATTTGTAAAAATGATTTGTGTAAGTCAACCGTATGGATATTCCATTTAATTTTGTTTATGTCCCAAGTTATTTTTATAATCTATACGTTGTTTTTATGTGTTTTATGCGAAATTGTTTTTTCAAAAAAGGTAATCAGTGAGCTTATATTCAGTGAAGTGTTTTTAATACTTATTTATGGTTAAATGTATTACATTATGATAATGTATTCATGTTTTAAATGATGTTTTGAAAAAAATAATATTTTTCCTTCTTTATGTATCCCTTACTGAGATTTTTTTGCTCGTCCCATGTTTTGAAATGTTTTTAATGGGACTTAAAGATGAATTGGGTCAAGTATAGGATCATGGAAAGTCATGTTATCTATAACATGGAACAAGACAAGTTTATATTTTTAAGAGTTTTTGTTTTATGTAAAAATAGAGAGTGAGTAGAAGTTTCTATTTAAAATATTCTTGTTGTGAAGTATAATTTATGACCTAATTATCTAAATATCTAATCCTGAAAAGATCCTCAATGTGAATTATTAACTTAATTCAAGATTATGTAATGTTTAAGGCTAGGTCCTTATAGGAATATAGTATATCTATCATGGAAAATTTCTATGAAATTCAATGTTTCAGAAACTACATAAAGGAAATCATGACGGATATGGTTGATTCCATCATTATCAAATTTATCATTGATATCCCTGCTATTTATGGAATTATTTAAATCATTCTCTAAAAAAATAAGCATAGTATTTTCCCCTATGAGTAACTAAACTATATACAAATTTAAGAGGAATATAAATAGCAGAAAGAAGATAGTTAAATTAAATATATAAATCTATTAACCGCGTGGTGGGGTGAGTGGACCTATCTAGGTCTTCAAAGGTTGAAAAATCTGAACCAAATTTTAAAAGGAATGGTTTATTCCAAGAATAATAATGTTTTATTCAATTTGATTGTCAATATAGTAAACATAATGAATGACTATCATCTCTCTAAGAATAAGGATATAAATAGTGTTTTAATAACTAAATTTATATACAATATCATTTATAAATTGTTCCCATGGATATCTCTACATTATGGATCAATTGTAGATCTACATGAATGTGTTAAATAAAAAATCTCACTATTAGATGATAGAAAAAGTCAATGATAGGGAAGCTCTCTACATGTAAATATATATAAGAATTGACATATAAGAAAAAGAGTGTTAAATTTTGAGTTTACCTTATAGAAGTTTATTAATTTGAAGGATTTCTGTTATATCCGTGAAGTTCACAAGTACTTTGGTTCTGTGAGATTCTTAAACTAGAATTGTTTTAAGATATCTTTTGAGGCTGATAACTTTTTCATATTATGGTTGTATCTTTATTAGAATGATTCACTTGTATAATGGACTGTTCAAATTAAATAATTTTTTTTTTCAAATTACATAGAATATTCTTTCAATTTATTGAATACACATTTTAGTAATTTAAATTAACAGATAATTCATAACATGTCAATAATCGAATAATAACATCCATACTTTTAAAAGGAAATTGATGTGTGAATTTCAATTAAACTAAAATATTCATGAAATTATTTACAACTATATTGTGGTAACATAATTGTTTTATTGTTTATAAATAATGATGAATTCAATTATCATGATACACCCACTAATGTTAATAAAAAATACATTTAACATTGACTGATGATTATTTTATAATGTTCAATTTCATTATAATGATGGAGTTATATATACATTTTGCATTTATAAAAATTAGGTTAATACAAAATATGGGATTACATAGAAATTCCTCTGATATATCATTGGTGGTGAATATAATATGTCACCACTGTTTTAATCACTGGGAATCATACATGATATTACATATTATATTCATCAACAAAATAGTGTATCTATGAGAATGAGTATAAAATTAGTGGAAAGAGTTAATAATATATTGTTTATTTGTGGGTTCATAAGAGGATTTAGGGGAAATGAAATACTAATGGTGTTAAATATTCTTCAATAAGGTTTCTGAGAAAAGGAATACTATGGCTCTATATTAATTATATATGTGTAGGAAAAAAATTAAAAATTAATTAAATTTTTATGGATTTCATGGAATTATGAGAGTACCTACATGAAAAAATGGGCAAAATACATGATGATATTATACTTCAAAAAATATATGGAGAATTATAAATAATATATATTAGTTTTTATAAAATCAAATGATTTATTAGTTGTTAACACGGTCATTAAATCGAGATATGTTATCTTTGAGGAATCTTGGTTTATATATTTACATAGGAAATTATAATTAGTGGAATCTAACTGAAATAATAGAGTATTTTAATAAGGTATCACTAAGGTGTTTTTAATTTAAACAACCATGAAACCATTATATGTGTATGTTGTTTTAATATGTACAAGTTGGAAAGAACTATTTAAATCATTGTTATAAAAAACACCAATTTTTCTTAATTCATAGTATAATAAGAAAAATTTTAAATAATTTTTAATCCTTTGGTATTTCACTTTTGAAGGAAGCTATAAATAATGAAATAATATCTAAAATTATGAACAATAGTTGGTATTTTATAATCTTACTCATGTTTCAAAACCAAAATGTTATAAATCAGTATTTTATTTAAAAATGAATAGGGATCATGTAGTTGTAAAATATAATTCTAAATTGGTTTCCAAGGGGTTTAATGGAAAGATAGGAAAGTATTATTTTTATTCTCATTATCTTTAAGATAGGTCTTTTATAAATAGAATATTTCTTAATTAATCATCTATATAACATTTTAAAAATCACTAAATGGTGGAAAAAATAATATTCTTAAATGTATATAGAACATCTATATTGAACTATATTACCTAGAAATGAGGTGATGGATTTAGAATTTATGCAATCCATAAAGTGTTAAAAATAATATAAAAAATAATCTATTGATATACAAATAATGTAATTATATAAAATGTTATTTAGTTAAAAAATATGATAAATAAATTTCTAGTAGGATTGTTAATATCCATCTTTTGGATATTTGATTATATATTTTTTACAAAATTATATATGGAATAGATATATAACAATTACTTGTGGTTAAGTTTTTTATCCAAAAAATCATATTAAATACATAGGATAAAAAAATTAAATTTTTGGAATCAAAATTTCTATGAATAGAAATTTAAATTTTCATTTTCAATATCATTCTATTAAAATGGTATTAAATTGGTATGTATAATAATATTTTTCACTAGTTCTTTCCCCATATAATTATATAATATGATTCTACCAAATCTGGGATAGAATAAATCACTACTATAATATGAATGGTTAATTGTGCGTCTCATGTATCCCATTACTACCAAAAAACCTGATATTTTATATGATTTTTAATATTTGAGATGGTATACAAGTAATCTAGGATATCTTGGGATGTATTGGGTTAAAAGTACAATAAAATATCTTAATGTTACTATAGATTTATATATATATTGTTATGGAATCCCAAGGGTATTGGATGGTTTCTATGATGCGAGGTGGATTTCTAATATAGAGGATCACTATTTTATGAGGGGTTTATTTTTATATATGGAAGTTCAACATTCTATTGGGGGTCAAAGAAACAAATATTTAAGACATTCTACCCAAAATATTATTATATAATCTATTAAAAATAAGTTTAATATCTCAATTTGATTTTATCATATATACTATTATAACCAATCCCAATGTCAATAATTGATATACATTATGATAGTCATGAAATATTATATTGTTGATAAAAAATATATATATAATGTAAAATTGAAACATTGTTTTCCTGAAAATATATTTTTTAGGGAGTTGGAAGAATATTTTATCAAAAAAATTAATTTTTTATATTAATAAAAACGTTTTTGTGTCTACTAACATAGGAACTTTTAATGGAGTTACAAAAAACAACCTTATAGACCGGGTTAAATTTATTTTCAAAACATCACCAATAAATGGAACATAATTTAACATATTATAAATTCACATGATTTTGTTTATATATAAAATTCTATTATAAATGTGAATAAGACACAAAATGTTTACTATATTATAGTAAAATTGTATTTATTACCCTGGTGAAAAAGTGGAAAACATTAAAACACATAATGAACCATGTATATGAAACAAGTGTTAAAATATAAGATTAATATTTGGTAATCCTATATGAATATATGATTGTGGTACTTTATAGTGATTATGACTATAGTTCTTAGACATTAATCAAAGGGAAACCAACACTGGTTCTTAATGGTTTGAAGTATCTTTCTAAGAATTCGGGATTATTTTTTCATTTTAATGGTTTTTACACTATTTAAAAATTTTATTATTTTTATTTTATAAATGATAATATTTTTTTAAATCCTAATTTGGAAAGTGGGTTGGAGTGTGGTCAAATTTATTATCCAATAGTCATTTAACAATATTAAAAATGATAATTTGAGGAGAACAAATTGGTTCTGGTAGTTCCCCACTACATATATATTCGATTTTATGATATCCCAATGTGGTACTTTAATGGTGTATTTTTCAATTTTCACATAACAATAGTCCAAGGTTCATAGAGGTGCCTTTATTTTATGGATACATTGGATATTTTCACCGATTCATACCTAGGCTCGAAATGTTAATTATGGTGGATTTTTCTGATATATGATATAGGCACGATCTGAAATATAAATCATATATTTTCATGAGCTATCAAATGTGTTTGATCTATAGAGGGAGTGATTTAGGACACTTACTTAATCATATTAACTCTAACCAAAATTATCAATCCCGATAAATAATTCCTTTCTAAAATAAGTGTCTACCCAATTTCATGGGGTGGGATACCTTATCAGTTTGGTTACTCAAATGAATATAAAATTAAGTCCCCATGGGATAGAAAACTCAGTTAAATTTTGTACAGATCACTCCAAACCCTCATAAATATTGACATTCTTCTCGAGTCTAATATTGGAATGAAATGCACTCTTTTGTTGTGAAAAAATACATGTCATTACTCTATTGATTCAATAGCATTTTCAAGGTATATTATCTGCTATGTATAAGTATAAATTATTGGTCAACTATTTTTTCCATACGAGGATTCTCCCATACAAATTTTATAAACAATGGTGGAGGTGAATAAGTTCTCAAACTGAGAGACAATATAGCATTCACCGAAAAGTTCCATCTACTACCATCCAAAAAACATATATACTACTACCCACCTATATCCACAAAAAATATTAATATTATATTTATATAATCTTAGATAGAAAAATTGTAAACAATTTGATAAAGGATAAGAAATTTCACAATAATAATTTCAAGAGGTTCAAAAAGAGGAATTAATTTTTTCTTATGACAATTCAAGTGGTTCATGTGCTCTCAACTCAAAATCCACCCATATCTGAGGATAAGAAACCCTATGTTTACTAATTGAGGTAAAAATAGTAGAAAAATTAGATTTTAAAACATGATTTTAAAATTTATTTCCATTAAGAATATATATTTTATATCGTGTGGTATATGTAACACAAAACATAAAATGAACAATGATATACTATTAGAATATTATTATTTAAATATAATTGTTATGTCATATCCGTTGGAATACACATAACTATATTATGAAATATATTAAGAATTTTTTTACTTCATAAAATTAATAATAAATCATACAAGGATCATCAATTTCTTGGAAATGAATATTAAATATTCTCAAGGTAAAATAGATTATTTTCAATAAACTATTTTTTGTGTGTAATCTATTTTGGTTATAATATTATAAATTAATCACTATTTATAAATAATAAAATTGAAATGACTATATTATGTAACTAATTTAATTGATTAAAATTTATTTAATTATTTTTAATATCAATTTAAATAGAATAAAGTCATTTCATGCTTTAAAAATCCATTTTCATCAAAACTACATTTTCATCAAAAATAAATTTTCATCAAGAATATTTTTTAAAAATTGAGAGTTATATTGTCATTAATTTTTGAAACTCTTATAAATATAGATTGATGAAATTTAAATCATTTTAAAATTCATTATTTCATCAATGGATTAGGGTGAATTTTTTGATTTTTCTTAAAATACTGACTTTTGAGTGAATAATAAAAAATATTTATTTCTACAATACTATCATTTATTTTCTTTAATTAAACAAATTTAGATGAAAAAAATATATGATAGATTTGGTTTTAATGTAAAATAATATCCCCTATGTTAAACATACTACATTTAATTCTATCGTAATCAAAATTATATATGATTTTGTATAAAATCCTTTTTATTATTAAAAGACACTTTTCTGCATACTTTTATTCATTGACTTTTACGCACATATATTATAATTAATTTTTGAAAATTTTAAAACGTAAATTATTAAAAATATATTTTACATTCAGAATAATTTTATTTAAATTTTATTAATATTTACATTTATATTTAGTCATAATAAATTGTAATTATGGTAAAATATTATCACTACAATAATGGTGATAATGGGTTCATTAAGGATAAAACTATTTGATAAGGTATCAAAATAAATAAAAAACTTATATTTATTTCCATTTATTTTTTTAAATTAAAACATAACCATATTGAATTCAATAATATGTAATTTTTGTGTCATTTAACTTTTATTCGGACCACTATAATACTTTTAATTAAGAAAAAAATGTCAAAATATCACTCTATCTTTTAATATCACAAATTTTTATCATTTGGATAAGAAGAATATATTAATTATTAAAAATTATTATTTTTAATATGGTAAAAAAATTTATTCTTTTTTTCTAGATATAGTATATTTTTCTTCAACTCTAACATAACATCGACATAGTGCTTGTGAACGCAACAAAAAAATATAAATAAATGATTTTTAAAAACATTAATGTAATTTATTTAATATTAATTAGTGTGTCCTATGAATTAATTGGATAATTATAACATATAATTTGTTTTTAAATATTCTATATTGGAATTAAATAATCATCATGATTCCTTTATAGCCAACATATATGAATAGTCTTGAAAATGACATAAATTGTATATAATGTTAAATTTTCATAATAATTATTAAAAATATATATAAAAACATATATCAACAAACTTAAATGGTAAATTATATATGAAATGATTAATTTTAGTGTTATGTTCCACTTTTACATTTTATAATTACTTTAATGACCCATAAAACATGAAAAATGTGTTACAATGGTTAAGGTTAAACAAGATTAGTGAGCGGGTTAAACCAAAAGATAATGATAAAAATGACACCTATTATATTATAAAATTTCCTAGTTGATTATATTTCACCCTTATCCTAATTATTTTATATTATTATTTATTTTTGATCCATATTATTGATGTTTAAAAATATTATATATTAATATTTCATGTATTAACATGTTTCCCACACACCTCCCATATAAATGGGAAACTGAACTACTATTTTCATTACCCCATTTGAGCCATTTAAATAGAAAATATATAACTAAATACCTTTCCAACCATCATTACCATGTCCTATATGTTCTTTTCTCACAAAATGTTTAACCTAGAAGGCATATTTTTTAAGCTAAAGGAGGGTTCTCAAAGAATAGATATAGTTCTTAACTGAGTGTTTTCATGTTTATTTCTTCTTCACCTCCATAATATATTATCTAACCATGATGATATGATAACATCAATACATTATATATACCTGAATTTTATTTTTTTATGGAGACCTAATTTTTAATATTCTTTTACAACCAATGGTAATTAAACACATCGCTTGTGTGTACGTGTGCACTACCACCACCATGATGTAATGTGCAGTGTTTTCTATTATTGCATCACATGGCCAATTAGTATGATGAAGTTAATGGATATAAATGATATTAATTAAATAATTGGTATTATTAAAATATAATATATTTATTTCCCTCTTAATTCTCCATTAGTTTGAAGTCGACATTGTCGCTTGTGCATACCTGTGGTCTTTCACCTACACAAAGCAATGTTATTCCATTTTCATGTAAGCCTTTAAAGGAATGTTTTAAAATTACATTTATTTTATAAAAATTAAAATACATTTTATGAATTAATATTTTTTAGAGGTGGTAATAATGACTCGTTAGGCCATGTTCTGCCCACCGAAGTGGTTTTGGGCTTATAAATGAAACTCCCTCAAAATTTATAACGTAAACATAACTAATTTAGTTACAAAAAATTAAGGGTAATAAATGAATTGAAGGGAAAAATGATAATTAAATTAAAATGAAAAATGATCTAATAAATTTATAAAACTAATATAAATTTATTGTTAAGTAGTAACAGAATATATGATCTAAAAAAATTATTTGGTTGGATTTCTCATCTCAATTTTCTTTATATAAGACTTACATGATTCCTGAAACATGTTTTATTTTATGTGGAGAATGAAATAAGTTATGGAATTACCTAATAATTAAATATTTTTAACAAATTTTGTTTAAAAATCCATTCAATTTTCCCTTATTCAACATCCATTTTCTTTAAAAGATACTTAATTTATAAGTAATTTTATTTAAAAATGTTTTTTAAATGTATTCAATTATTTCTCTTCCATTTTTATATTCTTCGAAAAATTCTATGGCTATATTTATTATATCATAAAATATTTTTAAAAATAATTTTTAAATAATTTTTAGTTTATTTTTAATTTTTTAGAATTAAAGTTTTAATATTTTATTCATTAAATTGTTTTAATTTTTCTCCCAAAGTGTAAAAGATTTAATATATAGTTCTTGAATTCGTTCTCATGTAATCATAGATTTCATTAAAAATCATGATTTTTCTACAACTTAATGACATATTCAATAGAATTTCAACTTCCTTATATTTTTTTTATTTTTAATTTTTATTATTTTTCACAGAAAAAGGATATTCCTCCTTATGATTTCAAGAAAATGGAAGGTTTTTTTTATGGTTCAAATGTGTTTTTAAGGTTATTATGATGAAAAAGTTTCATATAAATTTTTTTTTCTTCTTGATATGGTACTTATTATTTTTTTATTGTATTGATTGAGTCTGATATATCTCATGACAATGGGTGAGCCAATATATCTATCCAATAAATTAAGAAATGACATAGTATTAAAAGGTTGAAATATGGGAGATAACTAATTTGGTTACTCATAACCAATTAAATTAAATTCCATTTTTCTAAAATGGTTTTAAAAAATGGAATTTGGGATATGAATATGATGTTATAAAATACCTAATATATTCTTTAAAATGGTTTTTATTGAAATGTTTAATATTTCATAAAGTATGGATTGTTTATCAAATTTGAAAGAAGAAATTATTATTTATCAGTAATTTTTTTATGAGTTATCATGTTTCTCATAATTATAAAGTGGTTTTCTTTATATTGATAATGGTATCAATGATTTTATTTTATAAATGGTTTATTTTCATATATGTATATTTTTTATATATGTAAAAAATAAATTACTATGAAACATTTAGGAAATTTAATGAGTTTCCATCTTTTTACTAGACTAATGGGTTTCTACTATTTTAATATAGATTAGTGAATTTTTTAAGATCATCTAATATTTTCAAAAAATTTCCAGTCTTAAGGATGAATAATGACTATTATGAATTATATATCCAGATAAATGAAATTTCCATTGAATGTAGAAAGTCTGTATTAAAAAATAGATTTTAATATTAAAAATTATAGTTTTTATATGAAAAAATGGAAATTGTGTGTAATTGTTCCCTTTATAATCATAAGGTTTTCCAAATTCCCAAAAACTCTAAGCCTGAATGATCATAGTAATGTATGAAATCGAAACACTTTTTATAATTCTTGTAAGCATGTATGGATTATAATTCGGGACATTATAGATGGTATCAATGCAAGGTGTAGATAAATTTAGAGTTTAGAATATATAATGAGAAATCATTAGAAGTCAATATGATTAGGAAGGATATATTAATGTTTATACTATTTATTAGAATGATTATTATGATTTTATTTCTTATAATCACAGTAAATATTTTGTTTTTACAAATAATTTAGGACTAGTAAGAACTAACATAGAGATGGATATGAAGTATAATTTGGTTGTTATATAAATATCCAACCAAACAATATTGGATTTGGAGTGAAAAATAATGTGTCCATGTATAACCTTCTATCTAATTACATGATTAAAAAATGAACCTATGTTAGTTTTATTTCTTGATAAATAAAATAAAAATATTGTTTTTGGGAAGTCCATGTGACAAAGACCAAGCGATAAAAAATGATTCAATTTACCATATGTCATGAAAATGGGAATAAATTCATAGATATATGAATTAATGTAAAATGAAGATGTTTTAAATATTTGGAGTATGGAAATTATTCAAAAAATATATTATAAGGATATTTCTTAATAATGGGATCAACAAGACCAAATATATAATGGTTTTAACTATATAATTCTAATATAGGTTAATATGAGGAATCTGATATTTTAATATAAAAGGTTTGAATTATATTTTGGTTTATTTAATTAAATCAATTGATCTTAGGAAATGAATCAGATTTTTTAAAAATGGATTGATGTATTAAGTAATAATATCTCAAATAATTGTTAAAAGACTATAGAGAACACTGAATGAGTTAAATTTCAACAAAGTTTGTTTCAAGGGTAATGATTTAGTGGTATTCTATTTAATAGTTTCTATATTTTAGGATGAACTTTTTTAAATTCATTAATATTATTTTTATTTTATCTCTCATTGAAAGGAATGTTTTAGCTTTAATATATGTTATATGTATATTTAACCATTAATATTATATTATGATTTTTTGGAAAGGTTATTCAACGAATAATGAAATTGTTTTTTTACTTAAATTGAAAGTTATCAATAAAATTTATGTTTATTATTATATTTGATTTCAATATAATTATGAAAATTAAGATAAAAGGTTTATTATATGTTATGGACATATATTTTATCATAATAATAACCAAGGGATTTAAAAGTTTTTTGGGGACTATGTAATTAAAGTAATTGTTTAAGAAGTTATCTATACTGGGAATATTATATGATAAAAAAAATGAAAATATATTTTTGGGAGAAGATGTGAGTTTATTTGATGTATAAAGGTTAAATTATCATTAGTAAAAATATTTTTTTTATTTTTGTTTATTCAAGATATTAATGGGAAATAATATCTTACATTTGAGATTATATGATTATGGTATATAATTTTTTGGTATGTGAATTTAGTGTTGAATGATGTTATTAGTAGATAAATGTAATGTTTATCTTGAAAGAACATATGATCAAATATTTTTTATTTTTGGGATTTAAACTTGGTATAGCATATTTTTAAGAGGTTATATAATGATTTAAAATGGGAATTGGGTGTTATAATAGAGGATTTTGAGACTAATTTTTTATTTCTTCAAATAAAAGGTCAATTATATTGAATAATATATTATATCATGATAAAAAAAATTCATTAATATCTAAATATAATAGTCATATCTTGTTATCCATTTTTAAATCATGTGGTCCATTAAAAATTAATGTTATTGCTTCATCCAAGAACTTTTCATCTTGAATATTAATTTTCTTTGAGTAAGAGATGATATAGAAATGGAAATTGATCAAGGAACAACCAATGGATAAAATTATACTTATTAAATTGAAATAAATAGAGTTTTTATATTTTCTCATGTTCTCAATCATGATAGTAAAGAATCCCTCAACACATGGAATGGAATCTAGAAATAATATATTTATCTGGTTATCTTTATTTCATATTTATTAATGGTATTATGTATATATTATTCATTTTGTTTGTTCATTAACTACTCATTATCATGTTCCCTATCACACTATATTATTCCTTGTATTCTTTTTTCACCACTATGTATATATTTCAGTTTTTCATAATTGTTTTCTGTATATGGGAAACCAATTATGAATTATTCGTAGAGGAATTTTTATTTCACATTTCCCCATAAAAAATAATATTTTATTTTCTGTTTTATAATGAGGCTTTTCCAAAAAAAAAATATTATAACATTAAAAAGCTTTTCCCTTTCATAATCATATGTTTTATCATTTACTCCTTGGATTTTTATAAAATGATTTAAATCCCTTATATTCTACATTAGATAAAATTATGACGACGAAGATTATTTAATGGTGTTATAATGTAAAATCATAAAATTTTAAAATTTACTTTCAATAAATAATATATTATATATATTCTAGTATATGAAATACAATGTTTAAAATTACGTTTGATATAATATAAAAATATTATTATTTAAATATAACTATTATTACCTAGTCTTTGGTTTGGAGGGTATGGATATAAATAATTGTATTATTATATTTATATAAAAAGAAACTCATTAATAAATTTAATGATAAAGAATACGTTTATAATCAATTAGTTTCAAAATAAAGATAAAATTTCTTGAAAGTAAAAGATATGTTTTTTATAAAATAGGTTTAATGTGTGGAATATATTTTTTTCATAATATATTTAATTTATAACTATTGATAACTTATTATAATGATATAATTATATGATATATCCAGATAAATTAATTAATATTCATTTAATTTGGGATATTATGTATAGAATGATAATAAATCCAATTTATATTTCATAAATACAATTTCATTAAAAATTCATCTTCTTAAAAACAATTCTTAAAAAAATGGTTTTTATTTCTTTAAATGTGTATATTTTATAATTATTTTAGACCCTTTTAGAAATTTTTTTAAAATTTAATTTTTTTTAAATTTAATTTTTTAAACATCATCATGTCATAACAGGATTTGGATCAATTTTAGGATTTTTCTTAAATGCTTTATTTTTTTTTTAATGAAAAATGTGAATTTTTCCAAAATATTAATTTATTTTTCTTAAATAAATTTTATTTTATTTATCACTTTATTTGTATTTGGTTTTAAAGAAAAATTAAAACCAATTAATAAAACAAAATCTAATTTACTACAGAATAAAAATCATCACATATGATTTTTTATAAAATCATTTTTTTTCTTCAAAACATATTTTTCTAAAAACTTTATTTTTTTGTTTTGCGCAATTATATTGAAATTGATTTATTCCACTTACAAAAATTTAATCTTTAATAGTGGAATTAATTTTTCGGAGAAAGAGCTTAACATTTTCAAAATCATCCAATTTCAGATTTTCTCATACTGAAAAGTATCCACGGTACAATTTTGTCAACATAGTAATGGGTAGAATGGATTAATTAAGGTTTAAACTATGGGATATGGTCCCAAAATAAATCCCAATGATTCCATACATTCATTTTACAGTTTTATTTTTACCATCACCATCGTAAAATTTTTTATATTGAATTTTTATGCCACTTGACTTTGATTATGATAGTTCTCTTTTTTATGTTATGAAAAAAATAACACTTTATTTCTCTTTTAAGATATCTAATATGTTGTAATTGGGATAAAAAATAAGAATTTAATAGTTATAAATGGTTATTGTTTATTTGAATTTTGTTTATTATAGTAATTTAATAAAATATTTAGAGGTAGTATAATCACTTTGGATTCTTACACAATGTTTATCCAGAGAAAGTTAAAATAGTAGCAAAATTAAATAAATGATTTTAAAAACCTTAAAAGTATTATATTTAGAATTAATTATGGTATCCCAAGAATTTATTTTTTTAATTTTAATGAATCATATATGGTGAAATAGTTAATATTAAAATTACATTGTTTATTTTATTTCTTTAGATTAGATATATATAAAGTGTCGTGAAAATAACCTTCAATTGTAATTAATGTTTAAAAAATATTAAAAAATTATTCAAAATTATAGAAATATGTGAAATCGGGGATCCAATAATTCTTTGTTCATTTATAAATCATTATTAATTTTTAAAATTTCTTTCATAGCCCTTAATGTGTGGAAAAAGGTTACAATGGTTAAGGTTAAACAGTCTTAATGAGGTGGTTAAACCAAAAGATATTTTTAAAATGACACCTAAAACTATATAAAATGTATTTTTTGATAAAATTTATACCGTATACACCTTATCTACAAATAAAGATAAATTTGGTGGTATTTTTAATTGGATAGAAACAAATTAAATATTAATATTTTAGTAGTTGGAAAGTTTCCACTCACCTCATTTATAAATGGTAAACTCCTCTCCTTTTTTCACACCACATGAGATATTTATCTCCACCAATCACTACTCAAATAACACTAAATTTTTTCTCCATGTCTAAGGGGTTCAGTTATCAGCAAGATATCAACCTATAAGGATTATTGTGTAAACCAATGAAGGATTCACAAAGAAGACGTATAACTCTTAACCAATTGATTTCATGATTATTTCTTCTTCCACATAAAAATATTATATAAAAATACTTATATGATAATATTATTATCTAAAATCTAGTTAAAATTTATTTTTTTCAAAAACCTTTTTAATATCATTTTTCTTCTTTTGATAAATAAAAATATTACCTATGTGTATATGTGGACTATGACCTCCATGAAGTTATGTGCTTTGTTTTTCATTATATCTTCATGTGATTGGATAAAATTATAGAGTTAATAAATATATAATATATTAGTTAATTTTTTTTAATTTTTATCATTTTTCTTACCAATATACTACTACATCCATCGGAAAATGAAAATTTTTCTAATGCGTATGTGGGGATTATCACTTCCACAAAGTGATTTGAAATATTTTCATATCCTCCAATCAAGGATTTAATGTATTAAATCCATTTTGAATTTTTTTTAATGTATTAAAATGATAAATATTCATTTAATTAATAATATAATTGTCATGGAATAATTACCCATTTACCATGTTCTGCCTA
Organism: Viscum album; assembly: GCA_963277665.1. Taxonomy (NCBI): domain Eukaryota; kingdom Viridiplantae; phylum Streptophyta; class Magnoliopsida; order Santalales; family Viscaceae; genus Viscum; species Viscum album. The sequence goes on from OY728150.1 coordinate 917,136,202, forward strand.
TTGAAGTTATTTTAGAAATATAGACTAAACACCGTCAAAATATCAAACGTAAACTTAACTTAATTAATTAATAGACAAGTAAGGATAATAAATAAAATAAAATGAATAATATTAATTTTCTTTAATTTTAAAAAAATTCTTTTTTAAGAAATAATTTATTAAAATTTTATATTCAATAGTTTGATAATGTGTGAAGCTGGACAAGACTTAAGGTAAGGGATGTCTCATCTCAATTTCCATTCATTGAGACTCATATAATTTTAACCACATGTTTTCTTTTTTTTTTTGGTTTATAAACTTGTTTATTTATTTTTTTATCATTAATATAATTAAATTAATCTATTTTAAAACTAAATTTCACTTTAACTTATCCCACTTCAATTTTTTTCAAATGATAGGAAATCCTTATGGATTTTTCATTAAACCATAATTTAAATGTGTCAATCTCTTTCTCCTACAAATATATGTTCTTAAAATGTTTCGGAAATATTATTATATGTACAAAAAATAATGTAGAATTTTTTTAAACTAAATTTTAATATCAATTAAATGGTTTTATAATTAATTTTTAAACTTTAATCATATGACACTTTTTGGATTTGGGATACTAAAGTGAAAACGAATATTTTTTACATATATGGCTTCACTTATATTTCACAATATAATAGATATTATTCATTATATATAATTCTATAAAACTTAACATGGTTTTTTAAATAATATACACTTAACATAGTTATGGGAAATTTTTTATTTTTATGATCTTTTAAAGAAAAATGATATTTCTCATTAGGATTATATAAAAATATAAATTATTTTTTATATGTGTTAAAATGTGATTTTTTAGTGATTAATAATGAATAAGTGAAATATTAAAAGTTTATACTTTGTTATATGGTACATAATAATTATAAATGATGACGAGGGAGACCTATTTTAATCAAGATGATAGGTGACCCAAATATAATTCTCAAATGTGTTGGCTAATGATATACTCATCAAAGGAAACATTGAGGGGGATAACTGGGTTGGTTACTCATATATAATTATATATGATTAATTTATTATGACATTTGTTAAACAAGAGTGAAAATGAGTTATGAATATGATTCTATAAGATAAAATATATATTCTTGCTAATGGTTTTTGTGGAAATATTTGGATTTCACGAGTTAAGAAATGTTTATGAACCTTTAAATATAAACGGATTGTTTTTCAAGGAAATGAATTCATGAGTCATTTTGTTCTATATGATGCCTTCATTATTATCTTATTCATGTTAATACTTTCAAATAATTTCATTCATAAATGGTTTATTTTCATCTATGAATATGTTTTATTTATGTGTTAAAATCATTAATTGTGAAAAAGGTATACATTTCCAATGGTTTCCATTTTTTAATTAGACTAAGAGAGTTAAATTATTTTTATATCCATTACTAATGTTTTTAAACTCATCAAAATTTTTTATATGATTTTCATAGGGCCTAAGGATGAATGATAACTATTATGAATTCATTATTTAAATAATGGAAATTTTCCTAGAACGGTGAATTTTTTTCATGAATGGAACATTATTAAAAATATAAGAGTTCTATTTTTATTTAAAAAATAGACATTGTTGGTTTGTGTTTTGTATAAAATGTAATGATTTGTTCTAATTCAGCAAATCATTATTCTTAAATTATCATGGAAATGTAATAAATTTAATCCCTTTTTATAATTCATATAGTAATAAGATTATTGTGATGTGAGGCATTATAGATATTATCTATCTAGGTTTCATACCCAACACCAAAATTGGTATCCTCTTCAACACATACCAATATCTCTTGACGGAATCAGAAATATGGGATTATTAGGGATAAAATTACAACAATGGTGATGTGTAGTGTAAGAAATTCCATTTAAGAAAGTTTATTTCATATAAAATAGAATTGATTATGTCTATTATAGGAAAGTTTGATGATATTCATTGTATTTTAAAACATATAATGTATAAAATGATAATGTTTTATGATGGAATCATCATCACATCTACCAAGGATAAAATCCTTCCTTTTTAAAATAATTTAAAATATTCTCTAAGACATAAAAAGGGTGATATTTCCATCAATGTGCGACATAACAACCTAAAAATTGAGGATGAATATAAAAATATATGAAGGTAAGGTAACATAATTATGGTAAATCAAAGATCATCATCTTGGAGGTGGTGTTTCTATATATGTCCACAAAGGGGTAAAACCACCATAACATCCTTAAAAATGGAAGGTGTAATTACTCTCAAGTATTATATATGAAGAACATGTTATTTTTTGGTCATTAAAAAATACCATTCATTGAATTCACGATTCCAAGGGACCTTCATGGGATAATCTATACTAAGTATAATTATATGGTATTGAGGAATCCTTGTATTGTAAATATGATTTTCCTAAACCCATTGCAATATCAATTTAGTATAGGAGAATATATTATTCATAATAGATACATTATAATATTTCTTAGTTATATCCATTTATTACCATTTCTAAAACATCTATATTTTTATGCACTAATATCCCAACCATAATAAAATCATAATATTGAAAACATGGATTATCAATACCCAACAAAAATATTAATGTCTTGAAATTCAATGAAAAAAAATCATGATTCGGAAAAAAAAAGATGAATTTTCTTCAGGAGAGACTAAATATTTTGTATGTTCTCTCATCTTCAAATCCTACAAATCTGAATAAGATATACTCCATGATTAAAGCACAATGAAAAATTCAGATAATAATGATCTCATATGTTGAGGGCGCATACTCATTAACATTAACAATAGTCTCCTCAACACTTACTAATATCTATCTATGTAAAATTTAATATGGGACACTTTGGAACAAATGAAAATAAATAATGATAATATGAGCAATAAATTACTAGTAAGAAATTTTATTTTATAAAAAAATTATATATATTAGATCAACAATAGATAGGTTCAATGAAATAAAATGTATCTTATAGAATCTAAAGTTAAAAAAGTAAAAAATGGATCATACAATCAATTAAAAATCTATAATTGAAATAATACTACCTTGTAAAATTAATAAATTTTTTATAAAATAAAAAATGAATATATTTCTCTCCATTAGTTTATCAACTACCTAAAAATAAAGGATGCATATAAAAAGCATGAGGAGCATGTGAAACTATGGATGATAAATCCTGTATCATTATAGAATGGGTTTTGGGTCAATCTAGGTCCTTAATGGGGATAAACCATTCCATCCTTTCAAAGGAAACATAAAATTCTATAAAAATATGGTGGAGTTCTACTTATGTGGTTATTTATGAAACATCAAATAGTACTTTCATCCTTATAAGAAGAAGCATAGAAACAACAATTCAACGAGGAACTATAAGGCCCCAGCCTTAAAACATACTTAATCTTGAGTTATTACATGATTACACATTGAGGATCTTTTCAGGTTTAGAGTTTTAGAGAATTAGGTTATAACTATTACATCTCAAAAGATTACAAAGTAGACACTTCTACTAAGTTTCCATAAAATAAAAACTCTTTAAAATAAACATGTCTAGTTCCATGTTTTAGATAGAATGACTTTCCCTTGATCCCATCCTTGACCCTATTCCACACATTAAGTCCTGTGAAAAACATTTCAAAAAAAACTTGGGTTGAGCATAAAAAGATCAGCAAGGGATACACAAAGAATGAAAACTGTTAGTTTTTCAATGCAATAAGTAAACCATGTATACTTTATCCAATTAATACCATTCACCTTTAGGAAGTAGTAAAGGCTCATCACTAAATAAAAGATCATTACATAACCTTTTGTAACCAAAAGATTACCATAAATCCCATAAAAAGATCACATAACATATAAAGGTAACATGGGACATAAACATACTTAAGTGGAATAACCATACGGTCGACTTCCACACATACTTAATGGAATAGCCATACGACCGACTTCCATACCCAATGCATTGGAGGTTATAATGTAACCACCCGTCCAGGTATTCACGACACCACCCGTCATATGGTTTATCACGTAACCACCCGTAAAATGTACAAGTACCATCATTACACATAAAATATTGAAAATATAAACATTTCAATAACAATATTTCATTTTTCGTCGCAATAAGTAATTCCCAGATATTGAATTAATCAATCCATTTTCAAAAACCAATTAAAAGTGATTTTTGAATCAAAATGTCCCATACCACTTTCAAGCTTTTAATGGAATTATAATTTTAAAACATTAATTTCCATATAGATAAATATTGAAAACCATTTCGAAAACATGGACATTAAAGATAAAGATTTAGAATAATAAATCTTTAAAACATTTAAAACGATATTTTTGTTAAACTGTTTTTAACAAAATGAGAGACTCTTGAATACAAATAATAGCGGAATAACATTTAATCTGAACTTTATAATTTCATGAGAATAAAGAGATTCATGATATAATATGTCGAAGGACAGTATACAACCCATATAAGAGTGAATTGGTGCATAACAACAATGAAGTCTCAAAAGAAATGTAAAATGAGATGAAATCCATTATAAAGAAGGTATCCTTAAATTAAGGAGAAATAAATCTCAGACTTTTGTGGGACAAATATAAATACACCCAATATAGGTGGATATTAAGTGTAAAACAATAAAAGTTCATTCATACATATTCAAAGGATTACATATTCAATAACTACATGTTGAACCCAAAGAAATCGAAATTGGGTTAAAAAGTTCCCTTGGTATAATTCGACAGCCTAACGGCGTCACTTAAAAATTCTAGAAAATGAGTTGATGAGAGATAAAAAGGGTATCTCATCACTTGTACATAAAATTTACATCAATAAGGATATATAAGAACATATCCCAACATAATATTATGTGAATTAAAAGACATAACAAAGGAAGTCTTTTAAAAAGATGAGGGTGAAAGGTTCCCTTACCGACTTGGGTAACTTTCGAAACATACACCCCGTGAAAGAAGGACAATACAACATTGATGTAAATACTCATAAATGAAAGTATATTACACAATGAGTAAAATAATGGGCAGTACATACACAACTCTATGGAAATTGTGGCAAATGTAGCATAAATCTCATGGGAATAAGAGTGAGATGAAAAATCCCTTACGAAAAGTCAGCAGCCTAACGACGCCACAAAAATGGATTGATGAGATCAAATAGGGTATCTCATCATATTAACATAAAGTTTACCAAAATAGGAATATAAAATAACATCCACCAAAATTACAAAGACGAGTTAAAAAATGTGACATAAAGGAGAGTACTTAAAAAGAAAGAGAGAGGTTAGATCTCTTACGAAAATTCAGCAGCCTAACGGTGCCACTCAAAACGTCCAAAATGGATTGATGAGAGAGAATAGGGTCTCTCATCATACGAACATAAAAATTACAGTAAGAGTAATATAAAATAACATCCCAATCACAAGAAATATTAGCTTAAAAGTAATGGCATAAAAGAGTGTACTTAAAAAGAAAGAGAGGAGTAGGATCCCTTACCTCGGGTCCGACTTGACTCGATCATTCTTTAACGTCCTGAATAATAAACCTGAGTTAATTTCTACTTTCTTAAGAAACGTTTTCAAGTTCATTATTCCTTTTATATCAATTATTGACATGTTATAAACATTATGTAATCATTTATGTTAATAATGTTTGTTTTGTCGATATTTCGTTCTTATGTCAAAAGTGGACTTCTGACAATTACATGTTGTTTGTGTGGTCAAAGGTTCATTATATCCAGAATGAAATTATTGATTTGGATATCATATATATCATATATATATATCATATAAATGTATTTATAAAATCACATAATCATTTAGAGGTAAGAAATGAAATGCACCGTTCATGGAGACGGTAAGCCGTACGTACGCATGAACGCTACTTTTATTTCTATGTCATATTAAAAATGAATGATATATATATATATATTATAATTCCAGTATAATATATACTTTATATAGGTCACATATGATCATTAATTTCATTCTTTATACATTCCATGCATTGCATGTACGAGTCACATCACTTGAGGGGTCGGTAGTCCGCACTTCCTCATATGAAATTATCGCATTTACACAACATGAGAAGAATAAAAGTATGGTTTAATTATAAAATACAGAAGCATATAGTAAACATTAATACCATATATATCATATATAAAATATAGTGACATCATAATGGCCACCTTTAAAGGTGTTAAAATATTATTGAACAATCATCGTTTCGTGAGGCAGAAAATCGCCAACCACAGAAACATTATGTTCTTTAACCACTAGATGAAGGTGTGTGTAAGTGTATCTCGAATCATTATTATAAAAACATCCTAGTATATTTAATATACTGGATTTGTTACAAAAGAATTGAATAAAAATAGTTTAGTGGGTTGGAGATGCAAAATAATATAAAAGCACACAACTGAAGACATTACCTTAAAATCGGGTAACTCCCTTTGGTTTGAGATCAAAGGCTTTCTTGGGAAGAATTATGTCAAAAGTGAGGCTTCAAGGAGTTATAGAGGGATTTGGAGAGACAAAATGGGCAGGGGTTGGCCGAGCCAAAGGCTTTGGAAGTGTGGGTAAGGAGGTAGAGGTGGGGGCCTTTTATAAGAGGAGAGGAGGGGCACTCTTGGAAAGTAAAGAAATGTTACTTTATTTGAAAATGATTTTCGGATTTAAAAGGTCCCACATTGATATAATTCTAGGATAAGGTGATAAGGGTTCGAAATCCACCCATCATATAGGTTTTGGACATGTGTAGGTCTTAGATGTTACATTATATTTCCATTTTATTTAAATCGTTAAATAATGAGGTCATCGCTGCATCATCATGATGTCATATATAATTTATTTTATTTAATGTCAAAAAAAAAATTTAAAAAAATAATATGATGTCGATTTTAGCTTTCTATTGATTATTTATAGTAAAAAATATGACCTGTATAACCCCATGTAAAAATTGTTTTAGTAAAACATCTCATGTCTGTGTCATTTTTACTTTAACATTAAATAAAATGATATTTATGTCATTTTCCAACCAAAGTGGATCCATGGGGTCCCCAAGATGACACATGAATTGTATTGGTCGGCCATGACACTTCCAATGTGGGTATGACATGTGTCTAGGTAATTTCATTTTATTAAAACTTTATTCTTACCTTAAACAACACTAATTACCTCTAATCGCGATTAAAAACATAATAAGTTACTATTCACCAAAAAATTATTTTAATCCCATTGAACCACATTTTACTTCTTAATGAAAACTATGTATGTAGGATTTTTGAAATTCAAAATACAATGATGGAAAAATTTCATTTAAACGGAAAATCAGTTTTTATAAGTACCACTTAGTGGTTTCACTATTCATCAAAAATTGATGTTTTTCAGAAAATTACCAAAAGTTCACCCTAAGCTATAATTGATATTCCGAATTCGAAAATGATGTTTATTTTACAAAATTCAGAACATATAAGTTGCATTAATTAATTTAATAATTAATTCCTGTTGTCAAAACAAATAGCGTGTTTTTATGAAACAAAATGTATCAAAAGATCAACACTAGTTTAAGTCCGATTTGAAAGTGAAATTAATTACAATGACCACTATTGGATTAAATTGTAAAAATATATTATAATTTCACTTTAAAACCAATTCAAAAGATAATATAATCATATAAATAAATTAGATTAAAAGAGGTTTTGAATTAAAATACAACATTTTCCACTATTCATTAATAATTGAACTTTTTTGGAAAAATACAAAAAATTTACACAATGTAAATTTTGATGTCCCGATTCTAAAGAAGAATTTTATTTTGTCATAGATAACACATAAAATTGTCAAAAAGTGGATTTAAAATAGGTTCTCCATCAAATGGCGGTTAATCAACCTTTTAAATAATATTAGAATGTTTATGCTTAAAATTGGATTCATTTGCATTTTTAATACTCTAACATTTATTGTAAAAAGTAAAAATATTTGACAAACATATATAATCATTTTGTAGTTAGTTCTGTTCATTCCCGCCATTATAATGGCTAGGATTAAACTACTATTTAAAATAATATTATTTTATTATTAGAGTGCAACGTAAAATTCCCAAGAAACTTGTTGTTGCGTGTTGGGTACGTCATCGGGCATAGTGTCCCATTTAAAGTAATATTAATATTTTATTCACAAATAGGGATAAATATGAAAATTTCATATTCTTTATTTACCTGGCGTGTTACATCCTTCCCCCCTTTTGGGAATGGCGTCCTCGCAATTTTAAAATTGGGCTTGAATCTTCATTGGAAATCCCACATCGAAACAAGAGTCAGTAACTCTATTACTTTAAAAAATAAAGAAAGATAAGAACAAAGGACACCCGAGTTAACCCATACTAGGATTCCAAGTATGAAAATATGGACATGGAAGAAAAAACAAAGGGTCATGTTCTGATGGAGAGTGATAGTAAACATGTCTAGGAAAAAGTTAACCATAATAAAATCACAAACTTGTGATGGGTTAAACGGTATTCGATTCCCCAGTATGAAATGTTAATAGAAAAAAATTTTGTTTTAAGTTAATTTTTATTGAGGAATTTATTCATAAGGAAACATAATTATTTATCATGTTGACTTCAACTTTTTTTAGATTTCTTACACAAACTCATATTTTCTCCAAAAGACGAGTATTTAGGAAGAATGTTTCACTATAATCATCTTCGAGAGAATCACCTAATCCACAAAAGAGAACTATATACTTCCCATGTCTTTAGACTTTAACCAAAACCAAAACCAAAACGGTTAGTACAAGATCAGATAATCCAGAAAAGGATAACCCTTTATAAAAAGAAAATATATTCTTAATCTCCAAAATTGGTCCAACAAAATCCAAAGTTCAACGAGGACCATTCGATAAACAATTTGTCCATAAAATTCATCAATGTTATCCAAACTAATATTGAAACCCAAATATTTGAAGGATTTAGTCACATAGTCTTCCAAGTTAAATCGTACCATTTATCTCCAAACAACATCAGTTGCTATTAATGTCTCATATTGAAAATTAATTAACCTAATCACATATCCTCTATGATAGGTTAATGAATTTCCATAGATAACCCAAAATCAACTTACTCTTAATTTATAAAATCATCTAACTAAAAAGAATCAGTCAAACTAACCAGGGACTTCACGTAGTCCAGTGGTAGGCGATAAATACTAGTCGCACTTTGGTTGTGGGTTTGATTCCCGCAGCTTTGTCCGACGCGACGGGTTGTCACACGGTCTGCGTGTTGTCTTTTTTCAAAAAATATATAATTCATACATCATTCCCCAAAAAAAAGATAAAATCATTACATATTTTAACCTCAATTTTATCACATGCCTTTCATTTTCCATCATAATATATAAAAACCCATAATTACCTCAAAAGTAAGGATCTTATAAACCCTAATGGTTACCTTTATAATCATTACCTGAACTTACACATCGATTGGTCATCTCGTACATGATGCATTACAGAACATACCAAGGTACAAGTGGTTGATCATGACTCCTTGATAGTTGGTTTAGAACAACCACAAGTTTCCTCATTGAATCCCCCATTTTATCTAGTATCTTAATCAGAGATCCACCACAGTTTACTTCAAACCTATTGTCTCTTTGGTGCCTGGTAGATCCATCCATTCACTAAAGACAGAAATTTCAGTGTGAGTATATAAACAAAACCATCATGTACTAATGAGGAAGGTAATCACTAAGATATACATACTCATTCACTTTATCTAAAACTAGGACTCTTTCTGAAATCCTAACCATTATGGTAATGTCACTTGTGCTTAGAGAATACCCTAACCTCTAAAGTTATCTAAACTAACCTTTGATACCAACTATAAGGCCCCAGCCTTAAACCATACTTAATCTTGAGTTATTACAAGATTACACATTGAGGATCCTTTCAGGTTAAGAGTTTAGAGAATTAGGTCATGACTATTACATCTCAAAAGATTAAAAATTAGACACTTCTACTAAGTTTCCATAAAAATAACTCTCTAAAAGAAACATTTCTAGTTCCATGTTTTAGATAGAATGACTTTTCGTTGATCCCATCCTTGACCCTATTCCACATTAAGTCCTGTGAAAAACATTTCAAAAAAAACTTGGGTTGAGCATAAAAAGCTCAGCAAAGGATACACAAAGAATGAAAACTATTAGTTTTTCAAAGCAACAAATAAACCATGTATACTTTATCAAAGTAATACCTTTCACCTTTAGGAAGTAGTAAAAACTCTTCACTGAATAAAAGATCATTACTTACCCTTTTGTAACCAAAATATTACCATAAAACACATAAAAAAGATCACATAACATATAAAGGTAACTTGGGACATAAACATACATAAGTGGAATAACCATACGGTCAACTTCAAAACATACTTAATGGAATAGCCATATGGCCGACTTCTACACATACTTAATAGAATAGCCATACGGCCGACTTCCATACCCAATGCATTGGAGGTTATAACGTAACCACCCGTCCTGGTATTCACGACACCACCTGTCATATGGTTTATCACGTAACCACCCGTAAAATGTCCAAGTACCATCATTACACATAAAATATTTAATATATAAATATTTCAATAACAACATATCATTTTCAATCACAATAAGTAATTCCCAGATATTGAATTAATCAATCCATTTTCAAAAACCATTTAAAAAGAATTTTGAATCAAAGTGTCCCATACCACTTTGAAGCTTTTAATGTCATTATAATTTTAAAACATTAATGTCCATATAGATAAATACTGAAAACCATTTCAAAAACATGGACATTAAAGGTAAATATTTAGAATAATAAATCTCTTAAACATTTAAAACGATATTTCTGTTAAATTGTTTTTAACAAAATGGGAGACTCTTGAATACAAATAATAGCAGAATAACTTTTAATCCGAACTTTATAATATCATGAGAATAAAGGGATTCATGATATAATATGTCAACGGAAAATATACACACCATATAAGAGTGAATTTCGGCATAACAACAATGAAGTCTCAATAGAAATGTAAAATGAGATGAAATCCATTATAAAGAAGGTATCCTTAAATTAATGAGAAATCAATCTCATAATTATGTGTGAAAAATATAAATACACCCAATATAAGTGGATATTAAGTGTAAAACAATTAAAGGTAATTCACACATATTCAAAGGATGACATATTCAATAACTACATGTTGAACCCAAAGAAATCGAAATTGGGTTAAAAAGTTCCCTTGGTAAAATTCGACAGCCTAACTGCATCACTTCAAAATTCAGAAAATGAGTTTATGAGAGATAAAAAAGGGTATCTAATAAATTGGACATAAAATTTACATCAATAAGGATATAGAATAACATATCCCAACATAATAGTATTTTAATTAAAAGACATAACAAAATAAGTCTTTTAAAAAGAGGAGGGTGAAAGGTTCCCTTACCGACTTGGTTAACTTTCGAAACATACACCCCGTGAAAGAAGAACAATACTACATTTATGTAAATACTCATAAATGAAATTATATTACACAATGAGTAAAATAATGGGCAGTACATACACCACTCAAAGGAAATTGTGGCAAATGTAGCTTAAATCTCACGGGAATAAGAGTGAGATGAAAAATCCCTTACGAAAACTCGGCAGCCTAACGACGCCACAAAAATGGATTGATGAGATCAAATAGGGTCTCTCATCATATTAAAATAAAGTTTACAGAAAGAGTAATATAAAATAACATCCCCCAACATAACAAAGAGGAGCTTAAAAAACTGACATAAAGGAGAGTACTTAAAAAGAAAGAGAGAGGTTAGATCTCTTTCGAAAATTCAGCAGCCTAACAACGCCACTCAAAACATCCTAAATGGATTGATGACAGATAATAGGGTCTCTCATCATATGAACATAAAAATTATAGTAATAGTAATATAAAATAACATCCCAATCACAAGAATGATGACCTTAAAAGAAATGGAATAAAATAGTGAACTTAAAAAGAAAGAGAGGAGTATGATCCCTTACCTCGGGTCTGACTTGACTCGATCGTTCTTTAACGTCCTGAATAATAAACTTGAGTTAATTTATACTTTCTTAAGATCCTTGTTCAAGTTCATTATTCATTTTATATCAATTATTTACATGTTATAAACATTATGTAATAATTTAAGTTAATAATGTTTGTTTTGTCGATATTTGGTTCTTAAGTCAAAAGTGGACTTCTTACAATTACATGTTGTTTGTGTGGTCAAAGGTTCTTTATATCCAGAATAAAATTCCTGATTTGGATATCATATATATAATATATATATAGCATATACATGTATTTATAATATCACACAATCATTTAGAGGTAAGAAATGAAATGCACTGTTCATGGAGACGGTATGTCGTACGTACGCATGAACGCTACTTTCATTTCTATGTCATATAAAAAATGAATGATATATATATATATTATAATTCCAGTATAATATATATGTTCTATAGGACACATATGATCATTAATTTCATTCTTTATACGTTCCATGTATTGCATGTACGAGTCACATCACATGAGGGGGCGGTAGTCCACACTTCCTCAAATGAAATTATCGGATTTACACAACATGAAAAGAATAAAATTATGGTTTAAATATAAAATAAAAAAGCATATAGTAAACATAAATACCATATATATCATATATATAATACAGTGACATCATAATGGCCATCTTTAATGGTGTTAAAAGAATATTGAACAATCATCGTTTCGTGAGGCAGAAAATTTCCAACCACAGAAACAGCATGTTCTTTAACCATTAGATGAAGGTGTGTGTAAGTGTAGCTCAAATCCTTCTTATAACAACATCCTAGTATATTTAATATACTGTATTTGTTACAAAATAAATGAATAAAAAGTGTTTAGGGGGTTGGAGAAGAAAAATAAAACAAAAGGACACAAGTGAAGACATTAACATAAAATCGGGTAACTCCCTTTGGTTTGAGCTCAAAGGATTCCTTGGGAAGACTTCTGCCCAATGTGAGGCTTCAAGGAGTCATAGTGGTATGTGGAGAGACAAACTGGGCAGGGGTTGGCCAATCCAATGGCTTTGGAAGTTAGGATAAGGAGGTAGAGGTGGGGGCCTTTTATAAGAGGAGAGGAGGGGCACTCTTGGAAAGTAAAGAAATGATACTTTATTTGAAAATGAGTTTCAGATTTAAAAGGTACCACATTGATATAATTAGAGGATAAGGTTATCAGGGTTCTAAATACACCCATCCAATAGGTTTTGGACATGTATAGTTCTTATATTTTACATTATCTTTCCATTTTATTTAAATCGTTAAATAATGAGGTCATCGCTGCATCATCATGATGTCATAAATAATTTAATGTATTTAACGTCTAAAATTTATAAAAAAATACTATGATGTAGGAAATAATTTTAGATTTCCATTCATTATTTAGAGTAAAAAATCTGACTTGTATAACCCCATGTAAATATTGTTTTAGTAAAACATCTCATGTTTGGGTCATTTTTACTTTAACATTAAATAAAAAGATATTTATGTCATTTTCCAACGAAAGTGGCTCCATGGGGTCCCAAAGTTGACCCATGGATTTTATTGGTCGGCCATGACACATACAATGTGGGTAGGACATGTGTCTAGGTCATTTCATTTTATTAAAAATTAATCTTACCTTAAACTACACTAATTACCTCGAATCGCGATTAAAAACATAATAAGTTACTATTCACCAAAAAATTATTTTAATCCCATTGAACCACATTTTACTTCTTAATGAAAACCATGTATGACAGATTTTTGAAATTAAAAACACAATGATGGCAAAATTTCATTTAAACGGAAAATCAGTTTTTATAAGTACCACTTAGTGGTTTCACTATTCATCAAAAATTGAAGTTTTTCATAAAATTACCAAAAGTTCACCCTAAGCTATAATTGATATTCCGAATTCAAAATTTATGTCTATTTTAAAAAATTCAGAACATATAAGTTGCATTAATTAATTTAATAATAAATTCCCGTTGTCAAATCAAATGGCGTGTTTTTATGAAACAAAATGTATCAAAAGATCGACACTAGTTTAAGTCCGATTTCAAAGTAAAATTAATTCCAATGACAACTATTGGATTAAATGGTAAAAATATATTCTAATTTCACTTTAAAACAAATTCAGAAGATAATCTAATCATATCAATAAATTATATTAAAAGAGGTTTTGAATTAAAATACAACATTTTTCACTATTCATTAAAAATTGAACTTTTTTGGAAAAATACCAAAAATTTACACAAAGTAAATTTTCATGTCCCCATTCTAAAGAAGAATTTTATTTTCTCAAATATAACACATAAAATTGTCAAAAGTGGATTTAAAAATAGGTTCTCCATCAAACAGCAGTTAATCGACCTTTTAAATAATATTAGAATGTTTAAGCTTAAAATTGGATTCATTTGCATTTTTAATACTCTAACATTTATTGTAAAAAGTTAAAACATTTGAAAAACATATATAATAATTTTTTAGTTAGTTCTGTTCATTCCCGCCATTACAACGGCTAGACGTTAACTACTATTTAAAATAATATTATTTTATTATTAGTGTGCAACGTAAGATTCCCAAGAAACTCATTGTTGCATGTTGGGTATGCCATCGAGAATTGCGTCCCCTTTAAAGTAATATTAATATTTTATTCACAAATTGGGATAAATATGAAAATGTCATATTCTTTATTTACCTGGGGTGTTACAGGAACATTGATGTTAAAATATTTGAAGAAGATGTGGTTGAGGATATATTCTCATGGGGTATTGATTATAAATCTACACATAATATGTGGAGTAAAATAATATCTCTTAAGTGTGATAGAATCAGTCAAATATGTTATTTCCCTCTCTATAATGTACTATGTATGCTTAAAAAAACTAGTGTGCCTGATCTTTGGTTTACAATAAGATATATTATTTCTCTAAATAATGTCTTTTATGTTCAAAGAGTTCATTGGATCTCATTTTTAGGGATCATGTTAAACATGAATAGGTTTAAAAATTTATTTATGGTAAATAGATTTTTTATATCCATGGGAGGTCTATTTTAGGAAAGTGTCAGTAATATAAGGTATTATTCCAATTAAAAAATATATTTTTATACTTACTTACTTGAGCCTTTTAATTTAAGGAATAATAATTTTTCTCATATAAATTACAAGATAATTTATAACGTGTGAAAAATATAATTATTACCTAATATGAATATAAATGGTCCCAAAAGAGTGAATTTCAGTCACAAAATAATTTTTAGGAAATAATTTCCATCTATATAATTAAAATAATTCATATATTGAATAAATAGTTTCATTTTTTCAATTCATTAACCATAATAGGTAATAAAAATTAAACTGAATCTTTAATTGATGATTTCTATAGATTTTTTTAATAAATTATAAATATGATGTTATAGAGAATTGAATTTATCTATAATAATGAGTTTAAAAACCAATTTAGGATTTAAATTCTACGTTTTAGATATGATTGTGGAGGTGAATATTACAATCCATCTTTATTTGAATCCATGGATATCATACTTGAAGTTAAATGTCCCTATAAACTTAAAAAAATAGTTTAGTCTAGAGAGTGAACATAATATAAATTTTAATGTTTAATTCCATAATGTGTATCTTGAATCATTAAAATTTAATTTGGTTGGTGGAATTTTAAATTTTTTTGATCATCTTAATTTGTGTTCCCACAAAAAGGGAAGACTGTATCAAAATATAAATTATTATAGCACAGGAAGCCAAATATATAGTATTTAAATATTTTGTGTCATAAACCAATTATAAGAGTACATAAACCTAAAAGTGAAAATATATTTCATGTGGGTAGTGGATTCATATTCTATGTATATAGATATTATTTAAAATATTATTGATTCATGGTAGTATAATAAAATTATTGATTAACTGTTAACTTAGTTATTGTGCAAGGATGTGTTCTCTTTGATGAATTTTGATTTACCACTTTACTTAAGCAAGTCTATATTGAAGAATATATCTCTAGAAAATTTTATTCATAGAATATTTGGTTAAGGAGGTTTATCAAAAAAATAACCATTAAAAATTTAATCATATTGACCTTATTTATATATGTACAAAATGGAATAATCTTATGGTAGTACTATTACATAGACATTGGTTTGGATAAATTAAGATTATGATAAAAAATCAAAAATGTTATTCCATATTTTAATAAATTTATTTGGAATTAAGCTAGAAATGATGAAATGGAATTTATGACCAGGAAAAATAACTTTATATTAGTCAATATTATGATTCAAAATAATTAAGTTGTATGTGGGTATTTATTTGAAAATGGTAGTTATATGTTACAGTGGAAAAATATAAATCTATTTGGTACCAAATGGATTAACTTATAATTAAGGAAATTATTATTCTGATATATATATTCCCAATCTATAATTATTTATATTAAAATTATTCATTTATTAACGTTGATAAATAATTTTAAAATTAATTAAAATGATGTAAAAAATTCATTCTTAAATGGTGTTTTAGATGGAAATAAAAATAAGTAAGAATTTAATGGATTCATGTAACTTGTAAAATTAAATAAAATATTTGATGTGGTAATGTCCCTATTTTTTAATAAAGCTTCAAAAAATGGAATTAGAAATTTATTGATGTGATTTTATCAAATGGATTTTTTGTTAACTAATATAATACATGTGATTATGGTTGGTTTATTAATAACCATGGATTTGTAATTCATTTATATGTAGATTATATGATAAAATAATGAACAGATATGATTTAGTTTAATGTGATGAATTTTTATTACCTAGAAACATCAATATGAAATACTTTGGTGAAGAAAACAGTAATTTTTAATCAAAATTTTGAATAATAATATTTATCCTTTTCTTTTTCATTCCCATTATGTTAAAAAGTTCATAATATTGTTCGAAAAAATTGTTTATTCAATAATTTCTATAACATATTCTTCTTTGATTATAATTTGACCAAATCATTGTAGGATAGTTTCTCTTCTAGAATGTGAAATGAATATTTTGTGTCTTATGTATTCAATGAAAAGGAAGTTTACTAGCATTTTATATTATTTTGGAAATTCAGTTGGGTGTACAATTAGTTTGAGTTATATATAATAATATATGGTTGACATTTTATTAAAATATATAAATAGAACTATGGATTATTTTATATGTTATAGTCGAAAACTAAGGGCGTTGGATGTTTTCTCATATTCGATATATATTACAATTTAGGATCACACTTCTATAAGTGGATATGATTATTCACTTTTAGTTTAAAGGATCTATTTGGGGTAATATATATATATATATATATATATTGGTCTCAATAATGGACTCTTATTTTTTCAAATTATGAGATAATTTAAAAAACGTATAATATAATATATCATTTCTAAAAAATCTATCTCTATTCCATATTATAATGTCTTTAATTTCTATACATAATGATAGAAAAATAATTATTTTTTATGGAATATTAATACACTTATAACATAAAATAATGACACATTAGACAAAAAAATATCTATAGAAGGTAGTAGATATAGAATAGTATCCTAAATAAATAATTTTGTAGATCGATTTATAATTTTGTGGATCCACTAAAAAGGGATATTAAAGGTAATTTTTACATAATACATCCTTAGGGATGATTTTAAATACCTTCTTAAGAATTCAATAAAGGTGATACATAAACATTTCATGTGGTAAATTTTCATGAAAAAATTAAATACATGAAATTCGATCATTACTTTAAAGTAAAAAAAAATATTATATTACATCATAAGAAAATTTTGTTTAGTTCGAATAAGAAAAGTATAGTGAGTTTAAATACCATGATTAACCAAAGATATAAAATAATTTTTAAATCATGGGAATTTTTTTTTGGTTTTCTAAGGTGGATAAAAATTGATTTGGCGTTAGCATTCAAACATGCAAGAAATGAAAACTAACCAAAGGCTATTTTGGTGGCTATGAGTAAATTAATAAGTTAGAAATGAGAACATAATTTTTTATAATCACCTAGCTAAAAACTATTGTTACATGTTCAAGGATGTGTCCAACTTTTTTCAATTTATCATTTACATGTCTCTATAATATAAATGTTCAAAATAAGATATACATTGTTTTATACAATTTCATTCAAAGAGAGTTGACACTTGATTTCCAAAAGGTGTTTTAAAATATTTCAAAATATTGGGGAATGATTATATTTTAAGTATTTCTAAAAATAGATAAAACATTATTTTTAAGGAAAATATGTATTGGAATCCCACATTGTAATGTGGGTTGTAGTGGGGTCATGTTGATTAGGTAAACCTCATTTATCATTATTTAAAATGATAATGTTGTAGGTTCTGGGTGTAGTAGAAGCGTGTGATGGGTAGTTCCCAACTCTTCTTTTTCCATAATCAATGATAAATCTAATATCTATGTAATGATGAATGCCTTAGTCAATGTAATTAAGTCATATAAATAGACAATGTTTAGTTACATTGGAATCGAGAGTGAGGATCATCACATATTAATTATGATTAATTTAATTAAATATATAATTACATTTGATGAAATTCTCTCTTCATTGATGAATCTAGGGAAGGATCTATGGTCCACCATCATCATGCTATAGAAACCAAGTGTATATTACCTATATAGGTGATCCACATGATTTCCATGAATCGTTAAATATCACCAAAAAAATATATATGTGCTAGCATGGAAGCTCCTTGGGATTATGTCATCTACCAATGATTGCTTTGAGAACTGCTTCCAAAGTGTTATCTTTGATATGGTGGAGGAGTATTTCTCTGTGTTCTTAGGATAATTATTCAAAAAGGTAGATCTATTGGCTTGGGAGGATTCTGTAAATCCTTTGTGCACACCCATGATAAAATAATTGACTCTTTTAAGAAAATAACATAATTCAGTTTTTATATTTCTGATGTTAAAGTGACATAATTTCATAAGAATCCTTAGTTATTTATTTATTAATAAAAAACTCCATATCATATAATAATAAAAATATCTTTATTTATCAATATTTTCTAACTTGTGAATAATAAAAATTACAATTTGATGAAATAATATTCACTATTTATTATTTCTCAAAAGAATAGTAAACATGGTTCACCATTCATCTACAAAATTTATTGGGCCTTAAATAATGTCTATTTATTTATTAAATAAATATCACTGAATTATTCTCCAATAAAAAAATAAATATTATATTCACTAAATGAGGAATAAATATATTTTAAATATTCCTCTCATAACATATTCTCTAAAATAACTATTGGAGGAATTAATGACATCAAGAAAGCATGATTAATTATTAAACCACATTTGGAAACAATATTTATTTACCTATTAAATTATAAATAATAATATATTATTTAAATGTGATTCTAAATACCCATAGTGTGTGACTATATAGGCCTCATTCTTAGTGGAATTAGGTGAATTAGACTAAAGATCAAGGTTAACATCTTGAAACTCACCATGGAACTAAAAGAGAAAGAATTTAATGCCACAACAACATGTTACAACATAAGTATTCTTATTATGTTATATAATCCCTTTATAATAATATATAAAATTGAGAAGGTAGAATTCCAGTTTCATCAACCTATATGCTCGATTATCTCTTTCTCTGAACTTTTATAAATATAACATCCCAATATAATTCCATGTACATGGATTTGATTATGCAATATCATTTAAATAAAAGGCAGTAAGATATGAGCTTCGGTTAATAAAAATAAGGGAAAAAATCCTTTCTCACATTATTCATTAATTCAATAGTACTTGTGACGTACACAATGCTTCCTACCTCACCGTGAACATATTTAAACATTTTTTTCATTAATATATCAAATTATATGACTCGTAATATTCAGTAAAAATAATATTAAATTCTATTGATCAATACACACATCCATAGAAAGGAAAATCCAATGACATGTCTAAATATTGATTTCCAACTAGCGAGTCATGTTCTTGTAATATCCTATTAGATATTACTAATAGAATACACCCTGAGAAGGTGCCTCAAAGTCCATTGAGTCCCCTCCCATGATATCTTGTATCATTTTTTCCCTCAAATGATATTGTATGGCTCTAAAATCTATGTTCAAAAATAATTTCATAGCACTTCTCTGTTCTAATTATAGGGAGAACTATTGTGACCTTTTACTGAGGAATCTACTCATAGTACCTTATCACATTCTATGTAACATTGGAGAACAATCATGATGTGATATGTAGTTTATTAACATTCAAGACAATTAATGCATAATTATCATCAATTACATTGAATCTGTTTCTAGGGCACCAAAACTAGTATACTCCAACTTTTAGTAGATACAAATACTAACAACCTCCAGTCTTCTATCTCTCAAATTATACTAATGCTTCTACTGAGAAAGTCTTTTAGTCAAGGGATTTTCCAAATTCTCTTCTATGGGTACTCTTCTCACTGCAACTTCACCCCTCTGAAAAAATAAATTAAGATGTGATACTTTCAGAGTATATTATTTGTTGATTGGTGTGACCTTGGCACTTTTTCATGAGCCTCCCCTCTAGTATAATCACAATAATATGTGATAGGTTCTTTAATTATAAGTACCACATCAAGATCCTAGAAAAAGTTCCAAATCCAAAAAACTTAATTAGATACATCATAGGCCTCTATTTACATGGAATCCACTATAGAATTAGTGATAATTGCCTACTTTGTACTCATCTATATCACAACTCCTCTGTTGAGATAGAAAACATATCGTGATTATGACTTAAGATCATTTTGATATATATGTAAGATAGAATTTTAATAAAATATGATGACCAGCTCCACGTCTCCACCATACACAAGAAACATATCCTTAGTTATTCTTTGATACTTATGGATGGCCATAATAGATGTTAATGTTTTTTTCCTCCTGGATCTGCTTTATATCTACCTACCATTCACATTGCATAGGCAATATCAAATAAAGTAAATAAAATGGAATACATGATTAATTCTATCTCTAAAGTGTATGGGATCTTACTCATTATCTCTTTCTCATGTTGTTTTGGAGGAATCATTTTATTAGAAATATATAGACCATGTGACACTGGAACCAATTTTCTATTTGATTGTTCAATACAAAATATTATTAGTATATTGTCAACATATGTACTTTTACATAGTCTAAATATTCTCTTTTATCTCTCATGAATGATATCGATCCCTATAATATAGGCTGATTTTCCTGTGTCCTTTATGGAGAAACACTTGTTAAACAAATCCTTAACTAACTATAATACTAGTGTGTAATTTTTAATAAGTATTATATCATCAATATATACTACTATGATAACGATCATATTCCCACTAAACCTATTGTAAACATATAGCTCACATTCATTATTTATGAATCCAAATTCATTGAAGGATTTATTGAATCAAATTTTCCCTGACCAGGATTATTTCATCAATTTATAAATGGATATCTGCAAATGGAAAACTCCTTTAGTATCAATCAGAGTCACAAACCCTTATGGTTTTTCCATATATACATCTTCATGAAGGTTCCCCTTAATGAATTAAAATTTTAAATTCATCAACCAAATCTCACAGTCATGGTAAGATGTTATATCAAGGATAATTTTAATGGATTTAGACATGGAAAATGAGAAAAAAATCACCATAGTCCATTCATTGATGTTTTTAAACCCTTTTTCCACTATAATTTTTTTATATTTATTTTATTTACCATTAATTCCAAAAATATTATTGAATACCAATTTTAATATAATAGTCTTTACATATACTGGTGCATCATCTGTAACCAAAACATTTGTCTAATACGTGAAATCCGTTTAAGAATTCATGAATTCTTACCATCTTTTATCTTCTAATATCTCTAATTCCTCCTTATATTATATAGGTTCATCATTTTCAACCAATAATGAATCATCATCTTCGGTTAATAGAAAACTATATCTCTCTGGTTCTTTTACCTCTCTTACACTCCTACATAGTAATTTTTCTTGCTGGATCTACTTCCTCCATAGGGACCTATAGAATCTATTCCTATACCAACTTCTGTGTATATTGACCATAAACTTCATCGAACTCATGATTTCTCCAACTATCCCTTTTGAGTATGTGCTCCCTCTCAAAAAATATTGCATCTTTAGGAAAAATCACTATCTTGTCTGAGGGGTTTTATATGTAGTATCCCTTTATTCCCATTGAATAACCTATAATGATAAACTTTAGGCCCTGGGGTGCTAGATTTTATCCTGAGAAGGCCTTAACAAACTTCTATAAACCCCATACATCTTTATAGAATAAAATGGTTTTATTTCCACTAAATATCTAGATGTAAATTCTATTTACTACATTAGTTGGTACTCGTTTTAATGTTTATATCGATGTTTATAATGAATATCTCTTAATGGATAATGGAATAACTTTATAATTCATAATCAACCTTACCATGTTCAAAAATTTATATTTTCACCTTTCACTAACACCATTACACTATGGTGTATAAGGTAGATATAGTTGAGATAGAATCACAACTTCCTATAGAAAGCCGATGAACTCTTTGTTATTATATTCACCCCCTTGATCCGATTGAAGCATCTTTATTTTCTTAACATGTTGATACACTAGTTAATTCTTGAATTTCAAGAATTTCTCAAAGGACTTGTACTTGTACATCATAAATTATATGTATCCATATCTACTCAAGTCATTAGTATAAGTAATGAAGTAAGAATATCAACCTATAGTATCCACTAGAAATGGTCCACAAATCTCAATGTGTTCCAATCCTATAATCTATTTTTCCCTTTCACCATCTCCACCAAATGGTAGTTTTTTCATGTTTCCATGTTAAAAATAATGACATATTTCAAGTGGTTTTAGCTAAGATGAGTCTTAAAAGGAATCTTGACAGAGCTTTGTCAAGAACTTCTCAATTACATGATCAAAATGGTGATTCCTACACTAGGTATCATATGAGTCATGTGAACATGATTTTTTATCAATTTCCAACACTTCTTTTCATAATTGAATACATAAAGAAAGTTATTTAAATGTTTCATACCATTACATATTTTTTCATTATAAAAGAAACAACTTTTATTTCTAAACATATAGATAAACCCAAATCTATCAGCCAGGACAGATAAATTGTGTTTTTGGTCACTCCAGATACATAATAAATAACATTCCGAACAAAAATCATTGCCATTTGAAATGAGAGGTGGTAGTAACCAATGTCGAGAAAAGCCAGCCACCCCCATTGGCATCTCCCTGAACCACCTATCCTATAAAAATCTTTTGAAATATACAAGGTTCCTGCATTTGGATATAGATTTGAGTAATACATACTATATATAATACCCAATGTGTATAAATGGAGGAATTTCACTCAATAAAAACACACCTTTATCTTTCCCTTGGTCTTGGGTGAAAATATCTTCCAATATCCTTGCTTCCCACATGAAAAATATACTACCACCTTATCCTTCCCTTGGATTTGGATCTTCCCCTTTTTAGAAGGATAATACTTGCGTGCTTTAGACTGTTTATAGGTTTTGGTCCCCTTTTTCTTATTTTCCATTTCTCACCATAAATTCCATGGGTTTATCTTGCACCATGTCCTTATCCGCTTGGAGAATCTATTTTAGTTTTTTTGAAGGACTCTAATAATTATTTATCATATTATAATTCTCAATGAATTGGAAGAAGGTATCTTTATGTGATGAATGTTTGAGATCTATACTCATCTCATTAAGGAATTTAATCCCTATGATGTCTACGAATTCAATATAGCTGATAATCTTAGAAACATGATTCCCACCTGGCATAGACTCTCTATAATTAGTTGTGAAAAAATCATTGGACATCTTATAACTCTCTTATATCACCTCCTATTGATAGAGATCCTAAAGTTGTGATATCATACTATATGAATACATATCCTTATGTTGCTTCAAAAGCTCATTGGACATGGATGATATCATGAATCTCTAAATATATGTGGCATTATTTAGATTTTAAATATAGCGATTGATCTCTTCATCACTTTACATATTCCTAGGTGCAACTGGTAATTGTTATTCCAATAGGTACAATTTACTTTCATGTTTAAGGGTGACACGTAGGCTCCTTTTCCACACATGGAAATTTGTGTAGTTTAGAAGTTTCTCCTTATGAAGTATGGATCAAAATGATAATATTAATTTCATTTTATCTATATTTCTAAAAAATTATATAAGAATAATTTTAGTAGTTTATCTGATAAAATATAGATGAATAAATAAGTATTATATTTATTATTTTCCAACAATTTTATCAAAATCTAATATCCCTAATCATTTTATTTGTAATATCATATTTCTTGGACGTTCTAGTGGAAAAGATCCATACTCTTCTTCTTATTACCCCAACATTGGATGGTCAAGAAACTTGAATTAATTTAGGTTGGAATTCCAAAATTCAACTGCATTAACTCACAGTTCCTTGATCTGTTGAGTGTACATTTCAATCTAAAAATCATTAATTTGGATTTCCTCAACTTTTCCTCCTTATTACACCAATTCTGGCATTTCCTTTCATCCCTTGATGTGAACCAAGTTATGTTCTCCCAAAACATCATGTTATAATTCTTCAATAATTGAAATCACCCCAACATTGGTTGGTCAAGAACTTTGATCTATGGTTCGAATTTAACCAAAGTAATGGGAGGCTATGCCGACATAATTTTTTATTGATAGATATATACTTTTATGGTTAAATTGATAATTATTATCTTTATAACATTCTTTTAAATATTAAGTTGAATTATGTAAGTTATTAACCGTGTATTGGATAATATTAACACATAATAAGATTTATTTTAGTTCTATATTTCATTCTTCTTAAATAATTAATTATGTGATCGTGAAAAGATATCCATAATAAAATAACCATGTAAATGATAGAAAGAAGATAATAAATTTGTGTGATCATGTGATCTTACAAGTGGTTAGTTTATATAGAGGTTGATAATTTACATATTGACCTAAGAAAAAGAAAAGTTGAACCAATTAAGGTTTATATTGGATCTTTGCACATATCCACCTATATATCTCCTCAGATTGGTTTCTATTATACTCCGAACTTGAATAGCCTCCACTAGCTTGGGAGATCCATCCATTACATATACCGTTTACTCACACACATGTGAGGGGGTAAAAGTTTTACATAAAAGAAACCATGAGAATGCAGTCCCTATGTAATTATAGGAGAGAAGTCACACAAACTGGCACTATAATTTAATAACAATTTAAATAAAACGAATCACATACAAAATGTTTTTTCAAGATCATGATCATCCACGTTCATCCAACAAATTATGCTTTTTATAAGTCTAGCATTCAATTCTTAATCATTATTATTTAAGATAAATCATGCTTGAATTGATTAATTACTATTTTTAATTAATCAATTATTTTATCCTAATTATCATCTAAATTTCCTTGAGAATATCATCAATTATAATTTTATAAAAATCAAATAAATTCTTTTAAAATTAATTTTATGCATAAATTTACCTTGGACGTAACATTTTGAAAACCCATATGATTCTTCCCATCACATATTATACTTGTATACTATTTTAATATTGTGATATATGTCATAAATGAGTTATCACTTAATTTCACAATGTGTACATCATAGATGATTACATGAATTCAATAATTTCTCAATCACGTTTTATGCTTAAATGCATGTAGAGTAACAATTTGTACTACAACTCTTACATGATATCAAGATATAAACATTATGCTAATATTAATTATACTTTTAAATATTTATGTATATTAAATACAATCACATGATGTGTCATATCTTTCTAACCACACACAATTACATGTCTCATGGATTACATAGTAAAATAAATAAATTTTCAATCTGTCATGGTATAAGTACATGGTGTGTAGATCCAATATACACATCATGTTCACCTCTCACCATTTATCCAATACACATTCATAGGGACACAATGTGTAATTTGTCAATTGGAAAATTTAGAGTACATATTTTTTCTAATAAGACACACCCAATGTAAAATTAAAGTTACACAGTCACTAGTTGGGTAGGTCGTGTATGGAATACATGGACCATCCATTACTTAAAGGGACTACACACCATGTATGTGTGCTAAATAGCATGAATTCTGAATGAATGTGTAGTATTAATTCTGTTCAGAACTTGGTGCTTTAAGTGTGTAATTAATGAAATAATCATTTCATAATATTGAATTAATTTTTGAGTCAATTTTGATGAATTGAATGTAACTACACACCATATAGTCTGGTGTTAACTAGACAGAAACCTTATCACCTGTAGATGAGTTCCATGATTTCATATTATTCATAAAACTAATCATCTCGATTAGATATATGAAAAACGAATGAGGAAGAAACATATATCATTATTTCGATTAAAACAATGATCAAAATTGAATTGAAAAATTAAATTAAAATTGGTCAGTAAACAATTATTTATAAATAATTATAAATAATTATGTAGACTCTCTAAACCCACTTATAGGTCCCTGGGAATAGTGAAAGTGTGTGACAGGCAGTGCCAAAAGTTTCTTTTTTCCATAATTTGTGACAAATCCAAGATCTATGAAATGATGAATTTCGTGATCAACATAATTGAATCAAAGAAATAGACAATAGGTAATTACTCTATATCCTACATAGAGTATCATAACATATTATTTATAATTAATTTAATTAAATAAATAATTACTTTTATTCGAATAATTTCTTCATTTAGGTAGATGGTGATAGATATAAGGCCCCAACCATAAACCTTACTTAATATTGAATTAAATGAATAATTCACATTGAGGATCTTTTCAGGTTTAGAGTTTTAGAGAATTAGGACATAACTATTACATCTCAAAAGATTACAAAGTAGACACTTCTACTAAGTTTCCAAAAAATAAAAACACTTAAAAAGAAACATGTCTAGTTCCATGTTTTAGATAGCATGACTTTTCCTTGATCCCATCCTTGACCCTATTCCACTTTATGTCCTGTGAAAGACATTTCAAAAACATGGGGTGAGCATAAAAAGCTCAGTAATGGATACACAAAGAAGGAAATCTGTTAGTTTTTCAATACCACTAGTAAAGCATGAATAATTTATAAATGTAATACTTTTCACCTTTTTGAAGCAGAAAATACTCATCATTGAATAAAAGATCAATACTTAACCTTTTGTAATCAAAATATTACCATAAAACCCATATAAAGAACACATAATATATAAAGGTAACTTGGGACATAAACATACTTAAATGGAATAACCATACGGTCGACTTCCACACATACATAAATGGAATAGCCATACGGCCGACTTCCATACCCAATGCATTGGAGGTTATAATGTAACCACCCATCCTGGTATTCACGGCACCACCAGTCATATGGTTTATCACGTAACCACCCGTCAAATGTCCAAGTACCAATATAAAATCATAAGACATAAAAAAATATAATTGAAAGAAAAAATTTCCACACTTTGATCACAATATATCACTTAAATATATTGGAATAACAAATAAATTATAAAAACCATTTTCAATACCAAAATACATAAAAGATCATATGTTAATTATTTCATTTTAGAAACATTACGGCTTATTGAGGAAGCCAAAGACCAAATAATACTCACGGAGGTAGAAAAGGTCGTTGTCACAGTGTACGTTAAAAGAAACATTTCTTTTTTTTCGTTTAGTAAAATGCTTTGTAGAAGACGCTTCCATTTTTATAAAATGAAAAATCAAAGGGGTTTATACACCGTATAAAAGACATCCTTGTATTAGAACAAAATATTCCTCAATGAAAGGAGATTGAGACGAAGTCCCTTACCTTGGGTCCGACTTGACTCGATCGTTCTTTAACGTCCTGAATAATAAACATGAGTTAATTTATACTTTCTTAAGAACCTTTTTCAAGTTTATTATTACTTTTATATCACTTATTACAATGTTATAAACATTATGTAATCATTTAAGTTAAAAATGTTTTTTTGTCAATACTTGGTTCTTAAGTCGAAAGGTGACTTCTTATAATTACATGTTGTTTGTGTGGTTAAAGGTTCATTATATACTGAATTATATTCATAATTTGGATATAATATATATCATATATATTCCAGAATATACATGTATTTATAATATTAAATAATCATTTAGAGGTAAGAAATGAAATTCACCGTTCATGGAGACAGGAAGTCGTACGTACGCATAATGCTATTTTCATTTCTATGTCATATTAATGGAATTAAAACTAAATGACAGTTATGTATATTATAATTACATAATTATATTCATCATTTATCTGAATTATACATCATATATATCCATTATATATATGTACTTATAATAGTACATTACATTTGGGGATAAGAAATGAAATTCACCGTTAATGGAGACGGTAAGCCGTACGTACGCATGAATGCTACTTTCATTTCTATATCATACTTTAATGGAGTGAAATAATAATGATAAAAATGTATATTATAATTCCAGTATAATATCATATATAATATCATTAAATCCATCCTTTAAACATCCCATGTATGGCATTAACGAATCAAATCACTTTGAGGGGGGCGATAGTCCGCACTTCCTAAAATGAAATTATCGTGTTTACCCACAATGGAAACCGTAAAGGTCTGACAGAAATTAAAAATACAGAAGCTTAATAAAAACATAAACAAATTATATATCATATATAAATATATTTTCATCTTAATGGCCACCTTTGATGGTGTTATATGAGTGTTGAACAATCATCATTTCGTGAGGCAGAAATTCTCCATCCACAGAAATAATATGTTATTTAACCATTACATGAAGGTGTGTGTATGTTTAGATGGAATCCTTCTTATAACAACATCCTATTGTATTTATGATACTGTTGTTGTTACAAAATAAATGAATAAAAAGAGTTTAAGGGGTTGGAGATGCAAAATAAAACTTAAGAACACAGGAGAAGACACTACCATTAAAACGGGTAACTCTTTTTGATTTGAGCTCAAAGGCTTCCTTGGGAAGACTTCTTCCCAGAGTGAGGCTTATAAGAGTAAGAGAGGGATGTGGAGAGACAAAATTAGTAGAGATTTTCCAAACCAAAGGCTTGAGAGGTGTGGGTAAGGAGGTAGAGGTGGGGGCCTTTTATAAGAGGAGAGGAGGGGGACACTTGGAAAGTTATAAAAGGTTACTTTATTATAAAATGATTTTCTGATAAAAAAGGTCCCAGAATTATAAATTTAGAGGATAATGTGATAATGGTTCGAAATCCACACATCCAATAATTTTTTGACATGTTTTGTTCATAGAGTTTACATTATCTTTTCATTTTATTTAAATCGTTAAATAATGAGGTAATCGCTGCATCATCATGGTGCCATAAATAATTTAATTTATTTAATATCTAAAAATTATAAAAGAAATATCATGATATATGAAATCTTTTTATATTTCTAATTAATTTTTATAGTCAAAATTATGACTTGTATAACCCCATTTAAAAATTGTATTAGTAAAACATCTCATGTTTGTGACATTTTTATTTTAACATTAAATAAAAAGTTATTAATGTCATTTTCCTACCAAAGTGGCTCCATGGGGTCCCCATGTTGACCCATGGATTGTATTGGTCGGCCATGACACATCCAATAAAGTTGGGACACGTTTCTAGGTCATTTCATATTATTAAAACATTATTTTTACCTTAAACTACACTAATTACCTCTAATCGCAATTAATAAACACAAAAGTTACTATTCAACAAAATATTATTTTAATCCCATTGAACCAAATTATAATTCTTAATGAAATCCATGTATGTCTGATTTTTGAAATTCAAAACATAGAAGTGGTAATGTTTCATTTAAACAAAAAATCAGTTTTTAAGTACCACTTAGTGGTTTAACTATTCATCTAAAATTGAAGTTTTTAATAGAAATTCCAAAAATTAACCCTAAGCTATATTTGATATTCCGAATTAAAAAATGATTTATATTTTAAAAAATTCAAAACATATATGTTTCTTTAATTAATTTAATAATTAATTCATGCTGTCAAAACCAATTGCGTGTTTTTATGAAACAACAAGAATCAAAAGATTGACACTAGTTTAAGTCCGATTTCAAAGTGAAATTAATTTCAACGACCACAATTGGATTAAATGGTTAAAATATATTCTAATTTAATTTTTAAAACCAATTAAAAAGATAATCTAATCATATAAATAAATTAGATTAAAAAGAGGTTTTGAATTAAAATACAACATTTTTCACTATTCATTAAAAAATGATCTTTATCAGAAAAATACCAAAAGTTTACACAAAGTAAATTTTGGTGTCCCGATTCTAAAGAAAAATTTATTTTGGTCAAATATAATGTATACTAGTGACCAAAACTATATTTAATGAAGGTTCTCCATCAAAAGGCGATAAGTTGACCTTTAGTGAAAATTAGAGTACATATGCCTAAAATTGAATTCTTTTTGTATTTTAAGCCATTATCCTTTAATAGATAAATGTAAAAACATTTAACAAACATATATAATCATATTTTAGTTATTTCTATTCATTTCCGCCAATACAACGGCTACGTGTTAACTACCATTTAAAATAATATTGTTTTATTACTAGTGTGCAACGTAAGATTTCAAAGAAACTCTTTGTTGCGTATCGGGTACGCTATCAAACATAGCAACCCATTTAAAGTAAAATTAATATTTAATTCGTAAATATTAATAAATATGAGAATATATTATTCTTTATTTACCTGGGATGTTACATCCTTCCCCCCATTTGGGACTTGCGTCCTCACAATTTTATTCACTTATCAAAATATGTGGGGGTATTTATCCCTCATAGCATTTTCAGATTCCCACATTTCCTCTTCAACCATATAGTGTTTCCACAAAACCATTTCCTGGTGAATTACCTTATTTCAAAACACTTGCTCCCTATGGTCAAGAATCCTGACTGGTTGTTCTTCATAAGGAAGATTCTCCTCCAACTGAACTACATCTGGGCACAAAACATGAGATGGATATGGCATATACTTTCTCAACATCGAAACATGAAAAACATTGTGTAACTGAGCTGTTATCATGTGTTCTTGAATCAACTGAACTTTTTCTGCCATCTCTTCTACCAATTATGGTCACATCAGCTTCCTTTCACCCACTACATCCCAAAAAGCTGGAGTTCGACACCGCTCCCCATATAATGCCTCAAATGGTGCCATCTATATACTAGAATGAAAATTGTTATTATATGAAAACTCAACCAAAGAAAGATGTTGGTCCCAAATTCGCTGATAATCCATAGAGCAGGCTCGTAGAATATCCTCCAAGGACTGAATTGTTCGTTCTGACTGCCCATCTGATTGCGGATGAAAAGCTGTACTAAAATTTAATTCAGTACCCAATGACTTCTGAAGGCCTTTCCAAAAGATAGAAGTAAACCTGGGATCACGATCAGATACAACGGATAGGGTAACTCCATGAAACCTAACTATATCTTTAAGATACAATAGAGAATGTTGATCTAGGGAGAATTTATCTCGAATCGGAAGGAAATGAGCAGATTTACTCAATCGATCAACAGTTACCCAGATTGCATTATTACCTCGAGATGTCCTTAGTAATCCCACAACAAAGTCCATAGATATATTTTCCCATTTCCACTCTGGAACTAGTAATCGATGATGCATCCCTTTCAGTAAATGCCGCTCTGCTTTTACATGCTGACAAGTCAAACACTTCACAGTAAAATCAGAAATATCTCTTTTCATTCCATCCCGCCGGTAATACTCCTATAGATCTCTATATATATTAGTACTTCCAGGATGAACTGAAAACAGGGAACTATGAGCCCCACATAACAACTCATTCTTCAACTTTGAATCACTAGGCACACATAATCTCTTCCCAAACCTCAAAACACAATCATTATCAATGTTGAATTCAGGTAACTTACCCTTCTGAACTATCTCTACCTTTTTTGCATCTCACTGTCTTGCTTTTGTGCTTGCTTGATTTTGTCTGATAGAGAAGATTTCACTCATACCTGAAACAAAACATCAGGACTTCCTACACAAACAACTTCTATGCCAAAGTTCATCAAATCCTTAACCAAAGGATCACATTCCTAACGCAAAATTGTTAATGAAGCATTGCTTTTTCTACTCAAAGCATCATCCACTTTATTTTCTTTTCCCGGATGGTACTGAATTGTGAAATAATAATCCTTGATTAATTCCAACCATCTCCTCTGTCTCATGTTCAACTCTTTCTGAGTGAATATATACTTTAAACTTTTGTGATTAGTATATATTTCACACTTTACTCCATACAAATTTTGCCTCCAAATTTTTAGAGAAAAAAAACAGCAATTAATTCCAAATTATGTGTAGGGTAATTTACCTCATGAGTTTTCCACTAACGTGAAGCATAATCAATTTCTTGATCATTCTGCATAAGGACACAACCAAGTCCTTTTAAATAAGTATCATTGTAGATAAAAAAATAACCATTCCTGGAAGGATGTGCCAAAACTGGAAAATTCACCAATCTTCTTTTCAACTCATGTAAACAATCATCACATTCTTTTGTCTAGATAAACTGAACACCCTACCGAGTTAGCGTAGTCATTGAACTAGATAATTATGAATAAATTTCAACAATACTTTGGTAGTAATAAGCCAAACCAATGAATCTACGGATCTCGGTTACATTTTTGGGTCTTGGACATTCCTCAACAACTTTTGTTTTAGTAGGATCAACAGTTATTCCATTTTTTGAAACAATATGACCAAGGAAAGAAATTTGTTGTTACCAAAACTCACACTTTCTGGATTTTCCATACAGTTTATTTTCTATTAAGGATTGAAATATAACCCTTAAATGACTTTTATGCTCCTCTCTACTTTTAGAAAACACCAAAATATCATAAACAAACACAACCACCATTTATCACCTGATTCAACTGAGCCATTAGTGTAGTAAACTGCTCAATTCTGATTCTGACCATCTCCGGTTGCTGAATTGGAAGGTTGTCTTCCTCCTGATGTCATCCCAACATAGCTGATTTGTTTCCCTTGTGGAAAACCATTCTGAACATAGAAATATCTTAGTCAAAGCAATATGGTAATCTTTAAATGCTATATCATATCAATCATACCATAAATTAATTTATAATTTAACAATTTTCTAACTCCTAAAGTTGTCTAAACTGACCTCTAATACCAACTATAAGGCCCCAATCTTAAACCTTACTCAATATTGAATTAAATGAATAATTCACATGGAGGATCTTTTCAGGTTTAGAGTTTAAGAGAATTAGAACA
Organism: Viscum album; assembly: GCA_963277665.1. Lineage (NCBI taxonomy): Eukaryota > Viridiplantae > Streptophyta > Magnoliopsida > Santalales > Viscaceae > Viscum > Viscum album. Next base: position 917,169,802 of record OY728150.1, read on the forward strand.
TAACTATTACATCTCAAAAGATTACAAAGTAGACACTTCTACTAAGTTTTCATAATATAAAAACTCTTAAAAAAAACATGTCTAGATCCATGTTTTAGATAGCATGACTTTTCCTTGATCCCATCCTTGACCCTATTCCACTTTAAGTCCTGTGAAAAACATTTCAAAAACACTGGGTGAGCATAAAAAGCTCAGTAAGGGATACACAATCAAGGAAATCTGTTAGTTTTTCAAAACCACCAGTAAACCATGAATACTTTATCAAAGTAATACATTTCAACTTTATGAAGCAGAAAATACTCTTCATTGAATAAAAGATCATTACTTACCCTTTTTTATTCAAAATATTACCATAAAACCCATATAAAGAACACAGAACACATAATGGTAACTTGGGAAATTAACATACTTAAATGGAATAACCATACGGTCGACTTCACACATACTTAATTGGAATAACCATACGGCCGACTTCCATACCCAATGCATTGGAGGTTATAATGTAACCACCCATCCTGGTATTCATGGAACCACCCGTCATATGGTTTATCACATAACCACCCGTCAAATGTCCAAGTACCATTATAAAATCATAAGACATAAAACAAATATAATGGAAATAAAAAATTTCCACACTTTGATCACAATATATCACTTAAATATATTGGCATAACAAATCCATTATAAAAACCATTTTCAATACCAAAATACATAAAAGATTATAAGGTATTTATTTCATTTTAAAAACATTACGGCTTATTGAGGAAGCCAAAGACCAAATAATACTCGCGTCGGCGGAAAAGGTCATTGTCACCGCGTACTTTAAAAGAAACATTACTTTTTGTAATTTAGTAAAAATCTTCATAGAAAAAGACTCCTTTTGTAGAAAATTAAAATTCAATGGGGTTTATACACCATATAAAAGAAATCCTTTTATTAGAACAATATATGCCTCAATGAAAGGAGATTGAGACGAAGTCTCTTACCCTGGGTCCGACTTGACTCGATCGTTCTTTAACGTCCTGAATAATAAACATGAGTTAATTTATAATTTCTTAAGAACCTCTTTCAAGTTCATTATTACTTTTATATCACTTATTACCATGGTATAAACATTATGTAATCTTTTAAGTTAATAATGTTTGTTTTGTCGATACTTGGTTCTGAAGTCGAAAGTGGACTTCTTAGAATTACATGTAGTTCATGTGGTCAATGGTTCATTATATCCAGAATGATATTAATGATTTGGATATCATATATATCATATATATCCATCATATACATGCATTTATAATATTACATAAACATCTATAAGTATGAAATGAAATTCACCGTTCATGGAGACGGAAAGCCGTACGTACGCATGAATGCTACTTTTATTTCTATGTCATATTAATGGAATTAAAACTAAATTAGAGGTATGTATATTTTAATTCCATAATTATATTCATCATTTAGATGTAACCTACATCATATATATCCATTATATATAAGTACTTATAATAGTACATTACATTTGGGGATAAGAAATGAAATGCACCGTTCGTGGAGACGGTAAGCCGTACGTACGCATGAATGCTACATTCATTTCTATCTCATACTTTAATGGAGTGAAATCATAATGATAAAAAGCTATATTATAATTCCAGTATAATATCATATATAATATCATTAAATCAATCTTTTATACATCCAACGTATGGTTTTCACGAATCAAATCACTTTGAGGGGGCGGTAGTCCGCACTTTCTAAAATGAAATTATCGTGTTTACCCACAATGGAAACCATAAAGGTATTCCAAAAATGAAAAATACATAAGCGTAAGTAAAACATAAACATATTATATATCATATATAAATATAGTTTCATCTTAATCGCCACCTTTGAAGGTGTTATATGAGTGTTGAACAATCATCGTTTTGTGAGGCAGAAATTCGCCATCCACAGAAACAGTATGTTATTTAACAATTAGATGAAGGTGTGTGTAAGTGTAGCTCGAATAATTATTATAACAACATCCTAGTATATTGAGGATACTGGTTTGGTTACAAAAGAAATGAATAAAAATATTTTAGGGGGTTGGAGAATCAAAATAAAACATAAGAACACAAGAGAAGACACTACCATTAAAACGGGTAATTCTTTTTGATTTGATCTCAAAGGATTCCTTGGGAAGACTTCTGCCCAAAGTGAGGCATATAGGAGTAATAGAGGGACGTGGAGAGACAAAATGAGCAGATATTGGCTGAACCAAAGGCTTGAGAGGTGTGGGTAAGGAGGTATAGGTGGGTGCCTTTTATAAGAGGAGAGGAGGGGCACTCTTGGAAAGTTATAAAAGGTTACTTTATTATAAAATGATTTTCAGATAACAAAGGTCCCACAATTATTACTTTAGAGGATAAGGTGATAAGGGTTCTAAATCCACCCATCGAATAGGTTTTTGACATGTTTATGTCTTAGATTTTACATTATTTGTTCATTTTATTTAAATAATTAAATAATGAGGTAATCACTGAATCATCATGGTGCCATAAAAAATTTAATTTATTTAATTTCTAAAAATTATAAAAGAAATATCATGATGTAGGAAATCTTTATAGCTTTCTAATTAATATTTATAGTCAAAATTATAACTTGTATAACTTCATTTAAAAATTGTTTTAGTAAAACATCTCATGTTTGTGACATTTTTATTTTAACATTAAATAAAAAGATATTAATGTAATCTTCCTACCAAAGTGGCTCCATGGGGTCCCCAAGTTGACCAATGGATTATCTCGGTCGGGAATGACACATCCAATAAGGGAGGGTCATGTGTCTAGGTCATTTCATATTATTAAATCATTATTTTTACCTTAAACTACACTAATTACCTCTTATCGCAATTAATAAACATAAAAGTTACTATTCACCAAAAAATTATTTTAATCCCATTGAACCACATTTCACATCATAATGACAACCATGTATGTCAGATTTTTGAAATTCAAAACACAGAAGTGGTAATGTTACATTTAAATGAAAATTCAGTTTTTTAAGTACCACTTAATGGTTGCACTATTCATCTAAAATTGAAGTTTTCAGAAAAATACCAAAAATGCACCATAAGATATAATTGATATTCAGAATTCAAAAATGATGTCTATTTTAAAAAATTAAAAACATATAAGTTTCATTAATTAATTGAATAATTAATTCCCACTATCAAAACAAATAGCATGTTTTTATGAAACAAAAAGTATCAAAATATTGACACATGTTTATGTCCGATTTCAAAGTGAAATTAAATCCAATGACCACAATTGGATTAAATAGTTAAAAATATATTCTAATTTAATTTTTGAAACCAATTCAAAAGATAATCTAATCATATAAATAAATTATATTAAAAAGAGGTTTTGAAATAAAATACAACATTTTTCACTATTCATTAAAAAATGATCTTTATCGGAAAAATATAAAAATTTACACAAAGTAAATTTTGATGTCCCGATTCTAAAGAAGAATTTTATTTGGTCCAATCGAATGTATAAGAGTGAACAAAACTATATTTAATGATGGTTCTCCATCAAAAGGTGATAAGTGGATCTTTAGTGAAAATTAGAGTATATATGCCTAAAATTGAATTCTTTTCTTATTTTAAGCCTTTATCCTTTATTGGATAATTGTAAAAACATTTAACAAACATATATAATAATATTTTAGTTATTTCTATTCATTCTCGCCAATACAACGGCTACGTGTTAACTACCATTTAAAATAATATTGTTTTATTACTAGTGTGAAACATAAGATTTCAAAGAAACTCTTTGTTGCGTATCGGGCACGCTATCAAACATAGAAACCCCTTTAATTTAAAATTAATATTTAATTCGTAAATATTAATAAATATGAGAATGTATTATTCTTTATTTACCTGGGATGTTACATCCTTCCCCCTTTTGGAAATTGCATCCTCGCAATTTTATTCACTTATCAAAATAAGTGGGGGTATTTATCCCTCATAGAATTTTCAGATTCCCACGTTGCCTCTTCAACCATATGGTTTTTTCAAAAAACCTTTACCAGGTGAATTACCATATTTCGCAACACTTACTCCATGTGGTCAAGAATCTGGACTAGTTGTTCTTCATAAGAGAGATTCTCCTCCAACTGAACTACCTCTGGGCTAAAAAAATGAGATGGATATGGAATATACTTTTTCAACATCGAAACATGAAAAACATTGTGTACCTGAGATAAACTCGTAGGTAAAGCCAGTCGGTAAGCAACTGATCCAACTTTCTCCGGAATTTCATATGGTCCAATGAACCTTGGACTCATCTTTCCTTTCTTACCAAATCGAATCACACTTTTCCATGGTGAAACTTTGAGAAAAAGATGATGACCTACCTCGATAGATAGATCCTTCCTCTGGTTATCTGCATAACTTTTCATTCTGCTCTAAGTTATTCTCATGGGTTTCTGAATCAACTGAACTTTTTATGCCATCTCTTCTACCTATTATGGTCCCATCAGCTTCCTTTCACCTACTTCAACCCAAAAAGCTGGAGTTCGACACCACTTCCCATATAATGCCTCAAATGGTGCCATTTTTATACTAGAATGAAAACTTTTATTATATGAAAACTCATCCACTGAATGATGTTGGTCCCAACTTCCCTGATAATCCATTGAGCAGGCTCGTAGCATCTCCTCCAAGGTTTGAATTGTTCGTTCTGACGGCCCATCTGATTGCGGATGAAAAGCTGTACTAAAATTTAATTCAGTACCCAATGACTTCTGAAGGCCTTTCCAAAAGATAGAAGTAGACCTGAGATCACGATATGATACAACGGATAGGATAACTCCATGAAACCTAACTATCTCATTAGGATACAATCGAGAAAGTTGATCTAGATAGAATGTATCTTGAATAGGAAGGAAATGAGCAGATTTAGTCAATCAATCAACAATAACCCAGATCACATTATTACCTCGAGATTTCCTCAATAATCCCACAACAAAGTCCATGGATATATTTTCCCATTTCCACTCTGGCACTGGTAATGGATGAAGCATCCCTTTAGGTAACTGCCACTCTTCTTTTACCTGATGACAAATCAAACAATTCATTGTAAAATCTGCAATATCTCTTTTCATTCCATCCCACCAGTAATACTCCCGTAGATCTTTTTACATCTTAGTACTGCAAGGATTTACTGAAAACGGGGAACTATGAGCCTCACATAACAACTCATTCTTCAACTGTGAATCACCGAGCACACATAATCTCTTCCCAAACCTCAAAACACAATCATTATCAATGTTGAATTCAGGAAACGTACCCTTCTGAACCAGCTCTACCTTTTTCTGTAACTCACTGTCTTGCTGCTGTGCTTGCTTGATTCTGTCTGATAGAGAAGATTTTACTGATACCCGAAACAAAACATAACGACTTCCTGCACAAACAAATTCTATGCCAAAGTTTATCAAATCCTTAACCGAAGAATCATGTTCCAAAATCAACATTGTTAATGAATCATTAATTTTTTGACTCAAAGCATCAGCCACTTTATTTGCTTTTCCTGGATGGTAATGAATTGTACAATCATAATCCTTGATTAATTCTGGTCATCTCCTATGTCTCATGTTCAACTCTTTCTGAGTGAATATATACTTTAAACGTTTGTGATCAGTATATATTTCACACTCTACTCCATAAAAATGATGCTTCCAAATTTTTAGAGAAAAAACAAAAGCAGCTAATTTCAAATCATGTGTAGGGTAATTTACCTCATGAGTTTTCAACTGATGTGAAGAATATGCAATTACATAATCATTCTGCATAAGGACACAACCAAGTCCTTTTAATGAATCATCACTGTAGATAACAAACTCACCATTCTTGGAAAGAAGTGCCAAACTGGAGAATTCACCAATCTTCTTTTCAACTCCTGAAAACAATCATCACATTATTTTGTCAAGATAAACTTAACACCCTTCCAAGTTAGCTTAGTCATTGGACTTGATAATCTTGAAAAAATTCAACAAACATTTGGAAGCAACCTGCCAAACCAAAGAAACTACGGATCTCAGTTACATTTGTGGGTCTTGGCCTTTCTTCAACAACTTTTGTTTTAGTAGGATCCACAGTTATGCCATTTTATGAAACAATATGACCATGGAATGAAATTTGTTGTAACCAAAACTCACACTTGCTAGATTTTCCATACAGTTTATTTTCTTTTAAGGTTTGAATGATAACCCTTAAATGAATTTTATGATCCTCTCTACTTTTAGAAAACACAAAAATATCATCAACAAACACAACCATCATTTTTCACCTGATTCAACTGATCCATTAGTGCAGTAAACTGCTCAATTCTGATTATGACCATCTCAGGTTGCTGATTTAGAAGGCTGTCTTCCTCTTGATGTCGTCCCAACATAGCTGATTTGTTTCCCTTGTGGAAAACCATTCTGAACACAGAAATATCTTTGTCAAAGCAACATGGTAATCTTTAAATGCTATATCATTTCAATCATTCCATATATTAATTTATAATTTAACAATTTTCTAACTCCTAATGTTGTCTAAACTATCCTCTGATACCAACTATATGGACCCAACCATAAACCTTACTTAATATTGAATTAATGAATAATTCACATTGAGAATATTTTCAGGATTCTAGTTTTATAGAATTAGGACATAAATATTACATCTCAAAATATTACAAATTAGACACTTCTATTAAGTTTCCATAAAATAAAAACTCTTAAAAAGAAACAGGTCTAGTTCCATGTTTTAGATAGCTTGACTTTTCCTTGATCCCATCTTTGACCCTATTCCACTATAAGTCCTGTGAAAAACATTTCATAAACTTGGGGTGAGCATAAAAATCTTAGTAAGGGATACACAAACAAGGAAATCTGTTAGTTTTTCAAAACCACCAGTAAAACATGAATACTTTATCAAAGTAATACGTTTCACCTTTATGAAGCAGAAAATACTCGCCATTGAATAAAAGATCATTACGTAACATTTTGTAATCAAAATATTAGCATAAAACTCATATAAAGAACACATAACATATAAAGGTAAATTGGGACATAAACATACTTAAAAGGAATAAGCATACGGTCGACTTCCACACATACTTAAATGGAATAGCCATAAGGCCGACTTCCATACCCAATGCATTGGAGGTTATAACGTAACCACCCATCCTGGTATTCACGACACCACCTGTCATATTGTTTATCACGTAACCACCTGTAAAATGTCAATGTACCATTATAAAATCATAAGACATAATACAAATATAATGGAAAAAAACAATTTCCACACTTTGATCACAATATATTACTTAAATATATTGGAATAAAAAATCCATTATAAAAACCATTTTCAATTCCAAAATACATAAAAGAGTATATGGTATTTATTTCATTTTAAAAACAATACAGCTTATTGAGAAGCCAAAGACCAAATAATACTCATGGTGGCAGAAAAGGTCATTGTCACCGCGTACGTTAAAAGAAACATTCCTTTTTGTCGTTTGGTAAAACTCTTCATAGAAAAGATTCTTTTTTTATAAAATTAAATTCAAAGGGGTTTATACACCTTATAAAAGAAATCCTTGTATTAGAACAAAATATGCCTTAATGAAAGGAGATTGAGACGAAGTCCCTTACCCAGGGTCCGACTTTACTTGATCGTTCTTTAACATCCTGAATAATAAACATGAGTTAATTTCTACTTTATTAAGAACCTTTTTCATGTTCATTATTACATTTATATCACTTATTACAATGTTATAAACATTATGTAATCTTTTAATTTAATAATGATTGTTTTGTCGATACTTGGTTCTTAAGTCGAAAGTGGAATTCTTACAATTACATGTTGTTCGTGTGGTCAAAGGTTCATTATATCTAGAATGATATTCATGATTTGGATATCATATATATCATATATATTCATCATATACATTTATTTATAATATTACATAATCACTTATAGGTAAGAAATGAAATGCACCGTTCATGGAGACGGTAAGCTGTACGTATGCATCAACACTACTTTCATTTCAATGTCATATTAATGGAATTAAAACTAAATTAGAGGTATGTATATTTTAATTCCAGAATTATATTCATCATTTAGATGTAACATACATCATATATATATCCATTATATATATGTACTTATAATTGTACATTACATTTGAGGATAAGAAATGAAATGCACCGTTCATGGAGACGGTAAGCTGTACGTACGCATGAACGCTACTTTCATTTCTATCTCATACTTTAATGGAGTGAAATCATAATGATAAAAAGGTATATCATAATTACAGTATAATATCATATATAATATCATTAAATCCATCCTTTATACGTCCCACATATGGCATTAACGAATCAAATCACTTTGAGGGGGCGGTAGTCCTCACTTCCAAAAATGAAATTATCGTGTTAACCCACAATAGAAACCATAAAGGTATGCCAAAAATGAAAAATAAATAATCTTAAGTAAAACATAAACATATTATATATCTTATATAAATATAGTTTCATCTTTATGGCCACCTTTGAAGGTGTTATATGAGTGTTGAACAATCATCGTTTCGTGAGGCAGAAATTCTCTATCCAAAGAAACAGTATGCTATTTAACCATTAGATAAAGGTGTGTGTAAGTGTAGCTCGAATACTTCTTATTACAACATCCTAGTATATTGAGGATAATTTTTTTGTTATAAAATAAATTAATAAAAAGAGTTTAGGTGGTTGGAGAAGCAAAATAAAACATAGAAACACAAGAGAAGACACTACCTTTAAAATGGGTAGCTCTTTTTGATTTGAACTCAAAGGCTTACTTGGGAATAATTATGCCCAAAGTGAGGCTTTTAGGATTAATATATGGATTTTTAGAGACAAAATGAGCAGATATTGGCCGAACCAAAGGCTTGAGAGGTGTTGGTAAGGAGGTAGAGGTGGGGGCCTTTTATAAGATGAGAGGAGGGGCACTCATGGAAAGTTATAAAAGGTTACATTATTATAAAATGATTTTAGGATAAAAAGGTCCCAAAATTATAAAGTTTGAGGGTAAGGGGATAAGGGACCTAAATACACCCATAAAATAGGCTTTTGACATTTATAGGTCTTATATTTTACAATATCGTTTCAATTTATTTAAATCGTTAAATAATGAGGTAATCACTGCATCATCATCATGCCATAAATAATTTAATTTATTTAATGTATAAAAATTATTAAAGAAATATAATGATGTCTTAAATCCTGTTATCTTTCTAATGAATATTTATAGTCAAAATTATGACTTTTATAACCCCATTTAAATTTTTTTTAGTAAAACATCTCATGTTTGTGACATTTTTATTTTAACATTAAATAAAAACTTATTAATGTCATTTTCCTACCAAAGTGGCTCCATGGGGTCCCCAAGTTGACCAATGGATTTTCATGGTCGGCCATGACACATCCAATAAGTTTGGTACAAGTTTCTAGGTCATTTCATATTATTAAAACATTATTTTTACATAAAACTACACTAATTACCTCTAATCGCGATTAATAAACATAAAAACTACTATTCACCAAAAACATTTTTTAATCCCATTGAAAAAAAATTTAATTTTTAAGGACAACCAGGTATGTAGGATTTTTGAAATTCAAAACATAGAAGTGGTAATGTTTCATTTAAATGAAAAATCAGTTTTTTAAGTACCACTTAGTGGTTTAACTATTCATCTAAAATTGAAGTTTTTCTGAAAAATACCAAAAATTAACCCTAAGCTATATTTGATATTCCGAATTCAAAAATTATGCCTATTTTAAAAAATTAAAATAATTTAAGTTACATTAATTAATTTAATAATTAATTCCCACTGTCTTGGCAAAAAGCGTGTTTTTATGAAACAAAATGTATCAAAAGATTGACACCAGTTTAAGTCCAATTTCAAAGGGAAATTAATTCCAATAACCACTCTTGGATTAAATGGTAAAAATGTATTCTAATTTCACTTAAGAACCAATTAAAAATATAATCTAATTATATAAATAAATTTGATTAAAAAGATGTTTTGAATTAAAATACAACATTTTTCACTAGCATGGGAGCTCCATCCATTACATATACCTTTTACTCACACAAGTGTGAGGGGGTAAAAGGTTTACAAAAAAGAAACCATGAGAATGTAGTCCTTATGTAATGATAGGAGGGAAGTAAAAAAAACTAGCAATATACTTTAATAACAAATTAAATGAAACCAATCATATACAAAAGGTTTTTTTAGCTCATGATCATCCACGTGCATCCGACAAATTATGCTTTTAATAATTCTAGCGTTCAATTCATAAAAATTCTTATTTAAGATAAATCATGCTTGAATTGATTAATTTCTATATTTAATTATTCAATTATTTTATCCTAATTATCATCTAAATTTACTTGTGAATATCATCCATTATAATTTTTGACAAATCAAATAAATAAATTTAAAATTAATTTTGTGCATAAATTTACCTTGGACGTAACATTGTGAATACCCATATGATTCTTCCCATCACGTATTATACCTGTATACTATTTTAATATTGTGATATATGTCATAAACGAGTTATCAATTAATTTCACAATGTGTACATCATAGATGATTAAAATGAATTCAATAATTTCTCAATCACGTTTTATGCTTAAATGCATGTAGAGTAAAAATTTGTAATACAACTCATACATGTTATGAAGATATAAACATTATGCTAATATTAATTATACTTTTAAATATTTATGTATATTAAAAACAATTACATGATATGTCCTATCTTTCTAACCACACAAAATTACATGTCTCATGGATTACATAGTAAAATAAATAAATTTTCAATCTATCATTGTATAAGTACACGGTGTGTAGATCCAATATACACATCATGTTCACCTCTCACCATTTATCCAAGACACATGCCTAGGGACATAGTGTGTAATTTGTCCCTTGGAAAATTTAGAGTACACTATTTTTCCAATAAGACACGCCCAATGTAAAATTCATATTACACAATCACCAGTTGGGTAGGCCGTGTATAGAATACATGGACCATCCATGACTTAAACGGACTACACACCATGTAGGTGTGCTAAATAGCATGAATTATGAATGAATGTGTATTATTAAATTCTGGTCAAAACATAGTGCTTTAAGTGTGTAATTAATGAAATAATCATTTCATAATATTGAATTCATTTTTGAGTCAATTTTGATGGATTGAATGTAACTACACAGCATATAGTCTAGTGTTAACTAGACATAAACCTTAGCACCTCTAGATGAGTTCCATGATTTCATTTTATTCATAAAATTAATCATCTCGATTAGATATATGAGAAACGAATGAGTAAGAATCATATCTCCTGATTCAGATTAAAACAACGATCAAAATTGAATTGAAAAATTAAATTAAAATTGGACAGTAACCAATGATTTATAAATAATTATAAATAATTATTTAGACTCTCTAATACCACTTATAGGTCCCAGGGAATAGTGAAAGTGTGTGATGGGTAGTGCCCAAATTTTCTTTTTTCCATAATTTGTTACCAATCCAAGATCTATGAAATGATGAATTTTGTGATAAATATAATTGAATCAATGAAATAGACAATAGGTAATTACTCTAGAACCAAGATAGAGTATCATAACATATTATTTATAATTAATTTAATTAAATAAACAATTGCCTTTATTTGAGTAATTTATTAATTTATGTAGCTAGTGATAGATATAAGGCCCCATCCTTAAAACCTACTTAATATTGAATTAAATGAATAATTCACATTAAGGATCTTTTCAGGTTTAGAGTTTTGGAGAATTAGGACATAACTATTACATCTCAAAATATTACAAAGTAGACACTTCTACTATGTTTCCATAAAATAAAAACTCTTAAAAAGAAACATGTCTAGTTCCATGTTTTAGATAGCATGACTTTTCCTTGATCCCATCCTTGACCCTATTCCAATTTATGTCCTGTGAAAAACATTTCAAAAACTTGGGGTGAGCATAAAAAGCTCAGTATGGGATACACAAAGAACGAAATCTGTTAGTTTTTCAAAACCACTAGTAAACCATGAATACTTTATCAAAGTAATACTTTTCACCTTTATGAAGCAGAAAATACTCATCATTGAATAAAAGATCATTACATACCCTTTTTTAATCAAAATATTACCATATAACACATATAATGAACACATAACATATAAAGGTAACTTGTTACGTAAACATACTTAAATGGAATAACCATACGGTCGACTTCCACACATAAATAAATGGAATAGCCTTATGGATGACTTCCATACCCAATGCATTCGAGTTTATAACGTAACCACCCATCCTGGTATTCACGGCACCACCCGTCATATGTTTTATCACGTAACCACCCATAAAATCTCCAAGTACCATTATAAAATCATAAGACATAAAACAAATATAATGGAAAGAAAACATTTCCACACTTTGATCACAATATATCACTTAAATATATTGGAAAAAAACCATTATAAAAACGATTTTCAATACCAAAATACATAAAAGATTATATGTTATTTATTTCATTTAAGAAACATTACGGCTTATTGAGGAATCCAAAGACCAAATAATACTCATGGCGGCGGAAAAAGTCGTTGTCACCGCGTACGTTAAAAGAAACATTCTTTTTTGTCGTTTAGTAAAACGCTTCGTAGAAAAAGATTCATTTTGTATAAAATTTAAATTAAAAGGGGTTTATACACCGTATATAATAAATCCTTGTTTTAGAACAAAATATGCCTCAATTAAAGGAGATTGAGACGAAGTCCCTTATCTCGGGTCCGACTTGATTTGATCGTTCTTTAACATCCTGAATAATAAACATGAGTTAATTTATACTTTCTTAAGAACCTTTTTCAAGTTCATTATTACATTTATATCACTTATTACCATGTTATAAACATTATGTAATCATTTAAGTTAATAATTTTTGTTTTGTCGATACTTGGTTCTTAAGTAGAAAATGGACTTCTTACAATTACATGTTGATTGGGTGGTCAAAGGTTCATTATATCCAGAATGATATTCATGATTTGGATATCATATGTATCATATATATCCTTCATATACATGTATATATAATATTAAATAATCATTTAGAGGTAAGAAATGAAATTCACTATTCATGGAGATGGTAAGCCGTACGTATGCATGAACACTACTTTCATTTCTATGTCATATTAATGGAATTAAAACTAAATGAGAGTTATGTATGTTTTTATTCCAGAATTATATTCATCATTTATATGTAACATACATAATATATATCCATTATATATATGTACTTATAATAGTACATTACATTTGGGGATAAAAAATGAAATGCACCGTTCATGGAAACTGTAATCCGTACATACGCATGAATGCTACTTTCATTTTTATATCATACTTTAATGGAGTGAAATCATAATGATAAGATGGGATATTATAATTCCAGTATAGTATAATATATAATATCATTAAATCCATCCTTTATACGTCCCACATATGGCATTAACGACTCAAATCACTTTGAGGGGGCAGTAGTCCACACTTCCTAAAATGAAATTATCGTGTTTACCCAAAATGGAAACCATAAAGGTATGCCACAAATGAAAAATATAGAAGCTTATTTAAAACATAAAAATATTATATATCATATATAAATATAGTTTCATCATAGTTTCCACCTTTGAAGGTGTTATATGAGTGTTGAACAATGATCATTTCGTGAGACAGAAATTCGCAATCCACAGAAACAGTATGTTATTTAACCATTAGATGAAGGTGTGTGTAAGTGTATCTCCAATACTTATTATAAAAAAATCCTAGTATATTTAGGATACTGATTTTTCTACAAAAGAAATGAATAAAAATAGTTTAGGGGGCTGGAGAAGAAAAATAAAACATAAGAACACAAGAGAATACACTACCTTTAAAACGGGTAACTCTTTTTGATTTGAGCTCAAAGTCTTCCTTGGGAAGACTTCTGCCAAAAGGGAGCCTTCTATGAGTAAGAGAGGGATGTGGAGAGACAAAATGAGCAGAGGTAGGCTGAACCAGAGGCTTTAAAGTGTGGTTATGGAGGTAGAGGTGGGGGCCTTTTATAAGAGGAGAGGAGGGGAACTCTTGGAAAGTTATAAAAGGATACTTTATTATAAAATTATTTTTAGATAAAAAATGTCCCAAAATTATAAATTTATAGGATAAGGTGATAAGGGTTTGAAATACACCCATACAATTGGTTTTTGACATGTGTAGGTCTTATATTTTACATTATCATTTCATTTTATTTAAATCGTTAAATAATGAGGTAATCGCTGCATCATCGTGGTGCCATAAATAATTTAATTTATTCATTTTATAAAAATTATAAAAATATATCATGATGTAAGAAATCTTTTCAGATTTATAATTAATATTTATAGTCAAAATTATGACTTGTATAACACTATTTAAAAATTGTTTTAGTAAAACATTTCATGTTTGTGACATTTTTATTTTAAGATTAAATAAAAAGTTATTAATGTCATTTTCCTACCAAAGTGGCTCCGTGGGGTCCCCAAGTTGACACATGGATTTTATTGGTCTTCCATGACACATCCAATAAGGGTAGGACATGTTTCTAGGTCATTTCATATTATTAAAACTTTATTTTTACCTTAAACTACACTAATGACCTCTAATCGTGATTAATAAACATAAAAGTTACTATTCACCAAAAAATTATTTTTCTCCCATTGAACCACATTTTACTTCTTAATGAAAACCATGTTTGTCGGATTTTTTAAATTCAAAACACAGAAGTGGTAAAGATTCATTTAAATGAATAATCATTTTTTTAAGTACCACTTAGTGGTTTCACTATTCATCCAAAATTGATGTTTTTCAGAAAAATACAAATAATTCACCCTAAACTATATATGATATTCCAAATATAAAAATGATGTATATTATACAAAATTCAAAACATATAAATTGCATTAATTAGTTTAATAATTAATTCCCACTGTCAAAACAAATAGCGTGTTTTTTATGAAACAAAAAGTATCAAAAGATTGACACTAGTTTAAGTCCGATTTCAAAGTGAAATTAATTCCAATGACCAAAATTGGATTAAATTGTAAAAATATATTCTAATTTCACTTTAAAACGAATTCAAAATATAATCTAACCATATAAATAAATTAGATTAAAAATAGGATTTCAATTAAAATACAACATTTTTCATATTCATTAAAAAATGATCTTTATCGGAAAAATACCAAAATTTACACAAAGTAAATTTTGATGACCCGAATCTAAAGAAGAATTTAATTTGGTCCAATAGTGTGTATAAGGGTGACCAAAACTATATTCAATGATGGTTCTCCATCAAAAGTCGATAAGTGGACATTTAGTGAAAATTAGAGTATATATGCCTAAAATTGAAATATTTTCGTATTTTATGCCTTTATCCTTTATTGGATAAATGTAAAAACATTTAACAAATATATATAATCATATTATAGTTATTTATATTCATTCCTGCCAATAAAATGGCTACGTGTTAACTACAATTTAAAATAATATTGTTTTATTACTAGTGTGCAACGTAAGATTTCAAAAAAACTCTTTGTTGCATATCAGGTATGCTATTGAACATAGAAACCCCTTTAAAGTAAAATTAATATTTAATTAGTAAATATTAATTAATATGAGAATGTATTATTCATTATTTACCAGGGATGTTACAATAGATCTGTGGTCCACCATCATTTAGTTTTAGAAACCAACTATAGATATCATTTAGTGATAACCCTCACTTATCCCATGAATCTATAGATGTCTCTGAAGAAATATCTGGGTGCTACCATAAAAGATCCATGTGCCTGCGTCATCCACCATTGATCACTTTGAGAATCACTTCCATATCATTATCCTTAGTCTGGTAGAGTAAGATCACTCTCTATTATTAGGAGCATTCTTGGAGAAGGGTTCTCTTTAAGCATGAGAGGATTATCAAAAACTGTTGAAAACAAACAAGACCAAGGAGTTGACCCTATTGAGGAAACAATGGAATTGGGTATTTATATTGCTAGGGTTAAAATAAAATAATTTCACATGTTCCCTTAATTATTTATTTAATCATAAGAAACCCCATGTCAATTAATAATAATAATAATATAATTATTTATCAACATGCACTAAACTTGTGAATTATAATAAAATATTATTTAATTAAATAATATTCAATATTTATAATTTCTCACTGGACCTATAAACACAGTCTGCCATTCCTCAACAAAATTTTTCTTCTCTTGAATAATGACTATTGATTAATTAAATAAATATCATTCCCTTATTGGCTAATAAATAAATAAATATTATATTCACTAAATAGAAATTAAATATTTATTAAATATTCTGATCATAATATATTCTCTCGAATAACTAGTGAAAAAATAAATGTGACTAAGAATACATGAATAATTATTAAACCACATATGGAAATAATATTTATTCAACCAATTAAATAATAAATATAAATATATTATTTAACAGAGATTCTTGATACACTTAGTGTGTGGCCCTCTAGTCCTCTTTCTTAGTGGCATTAGGTGAAGTAGCCTAAATTCTGAGGTTATCATCATGCAACATGCAATGAAATCCATAGAGAAAGAAGTTAATTTTGCAACATCATGTTACCTCATATGAATAATTACTATGTAATATAATCCCTTTATCAAAATATCTCATGTTTATCAGGTTTCATGATATTTCCATAAACCTATATGCTCGATTATATATTTCCTTTTATTTTTTGAAATATAAATTTCCTATAAAACACCATGAACATGAATTAATTTAGGCTATATAATTTCCATAAAATGGAATAATATATTAAATTCTATTAAATTATAGAATGGATAAATCCTTTCTCACATCATTCATTAATTCACTATTACTCATGACGTTCCCAATATATCCAGCCTCACCATGAACATCTATCATCACAGTTTTCATCAATACATCAATGTAAGGGACTCATGATATTAATAAAAATCCCAAATTCTATGTACCAAAACACACATCTGCAGATATGAACATCCAATGACATGTATAAATATGGATTTATTTGTCGCATGTCTCGTTCTCATAATATCAAACTTGATATTACCAAGGGAATACACCATGAGAAGGTTCCACAAAGACATATGAGTATTCACCACTGATATATTTTAACATTTTCATCCCACAAATTATATCATGTGACTATATATAATATGTTCAAGAATATTGTCATAGAAAATCTTAGTTTTCATCAATTTCGTGAACTTTTATGACCCTTCAGTGTGAAAAATAATCTTTGGATGTAATCACTTAATATGTCATGAAGAAAACCCTTCATGTTGTGATAAGTAGTTTATTAATATTAAAAAAATATGAATATATGTTTTTCATAAGGTACATAAATTATAACTCCAATAAATTGTAAATAAGAAAAAACCTATGGGGATAATAAAATTCATTATCCATGAACGCATTCAAGATCTTGAAATGTGTTTCACTGATTGTTCTCTTTACACATCACATGTCAAATCAGTGAAATGTGCTTTGAATTTCATTTTTATGATGACTCATTTTTTAATGTAGATCAAGTACAAGACTAAAATTTTTTTATGATCTAGTTCATTGAATGAGTATGATCAGGATCATTGATAATATATGGAATAAACTAATAGACATATTTTTCTGGTAGTAGGTGTTATTTGAGTTTTCTTATTTGGTCATGAGAGAAATAAGGTAAGATATTAATCTAGAAAATGAATAGCTTTCTAGAATAGTTTTTTACCCATTTATATGGGAAATAATACCTTATATAATGTGATATTCTAATTTCAAAAAAATGGTGTCCTGATTGGATGAAAAATCAATCAAATTTGATCTCAATCAAACTAATTCTCTAAAGGATTAAAAACCTACTCAAGACTTCTATCTGTTTTAATGTGTATATATTTTTGAACTAAAATAATTTCCATTAATTACTCTCATTATTACAGATACTCTTAAACGAATAATCTACACTAAGTATAATTTTATAGTATCGAGCAAATATTTTATCAAAAATAGTATTTTCTTGAACCCATTATAAAACAAATTTTGTTGAGAAAAATATACTCTTTGAGATGAGGAAATAATAACCAACATCAACGTGACCCATTTAACAAAATCCAATATATTCTTATACCAATAACAACAAATAACCCTAACAATAATATTCTTATTATATTCCCATGCACATTGATATGAAAATGATTGAAAATGTCTTGAAAATGAAGTAATTTGATGAAAATGATTTCAAGATGTGGAAAAAGAGAAAGTGTGAGAATACTATAACTTTGAAAGTGTTGAATTTGATCTCAACTCAAAATCCCCCCCACCTAATTTTGAGACACTCTATGTTTCCCACATAAGGAGGAAATGAGAGACCAATGATCACTTATGTTAAAGACGCATGCATATGGGATTAAACAATGATAACTTTGATACATACCAGTAGATTATATTAAAAATGATTTAGTTATGAGTTATAAAAATATTACATCACCAAGAATGGGAAGAGAATAAAATTATTAATATGAAATCTTATTTCATAAAAAATAATAGATAGTTGGTTTATCATAGAGAATATTTATTAAATTCATGGAATCGTAAAACATATAAATAAACAATATTAACATCAATGATTCCATCTTTTCGGATCTATAATAGATGAAATTTTCACTTCTTAAAATAATGTTAAGCATTATTTAATACATAATAAAAGGTGTATTACCCTAAAATATTATTTTAATAACAAATAAATTCATGATTAAAAAACAATGATATGGAATGTGAATGTTAGAATGATATAACCAAGATCTTCATGGCTACATAAGTTGGCACACCTAGTCTTATAAGGGGAAAATAAATCAAAAAATGTTATAAAAGGAAAATTATTATTACACTCGAGTAATTTAAAAGCATCAAAATATATTTTATAGAAAACACTAAAAAGGATCATTCAATACTCTCTTTATTAAAAATCCTCATCAAAGGATACTCTCCACAAAATTAAATTATATTACACTATCCCACCATTATATCCTAATAGGGATTTTACTAAACCCATTATACTCCTAATTGTGTAGAGAACATACTCTTAAGGACAATGACATCATAACATGCCTTGATGATCTCTATATAAAACCATCCAATAACATCTATAACACTTTATAATAATATCCCCAAAAATATTAAGAGTGCATTGTTATTAATGTGTGTATGGATATACTAAAAATCCTAGTGAAGGTGGTGTGGCTAAACTACCAAATATTCAATAAGGGGAAAAAATAATGGACAAGCCCCATGTGTCTCTCAAAGTAGTGTATGTTCTCTCAACTCCAAATCTCATGACATCCAATGAAGGAACACTCCAAGATTCATGAATGTGATAAAAATTGGAGAATTATAATCTCACTTTTCAAGGATACATACTCAGTGCCTTAAAATATTATATCATAAATACTTACCAATATACCATGATAAAAAAGAAAATATATAATTTTTTTGAAAAATGGTACATAGTTGAGGATGTATCGAGCATGAAATTCCTTTTAAGTTCATTTAATAAAAAAATAATACAACATTTATATCATATAGTATTTTTATGAAAGACAATGTATCCTAAAACTTTAATATAAATAAAGGATGAACATATATGATTTCATGATTTTACATCTCTCATCGATAAAATCCATAGATTTTTGTATATTATTAACATTATTTAAAACACAAAAGGTATATATTTCCATAAATTGGTTTCTCCACTAATTCAATATTTGGGATTAATATCAAAAGAATGAAGATGAAAATGAACATAAGGATAACAAATCGAATATCCATATATAGGAGGGAGTTGGTCTATCTTGGACCAAAAAGGGGAAATATATTAAAATTATCATTCAAAAGAATAATTTTTATTTAATAAAATAAATGGGGCATGGTAAATTTTAGAAATATCTGGAAACATTAAACTAGAATTTTGTTTGTATAAAAATAATGATGGAAATAACACTTCTAACAAGATCTTCATAGCTATTATCTTAGAATCTATGGTGTTTATGTATAATAATTATTTGTGGATCAATTATGGAGTTACATGACATATGTGAAATTATAAATATATCTTCATGAGGATACAATTTATCAATGATGTGATGTTAATATAAATGTGAAACTATAAAAACATAAACTTATGGGGGAAGTTCAAGGGACATATTGAGTTTTTCTTGAGAAATTTTATTTATCTCAATGTTTTCGAATATATTAATAATAATTTTTTGAACTTATATTCACTGATAATTTTAAACAATCGTGTGTATAATATTATATTTGAGGTTGATAAATTTGTTCTATCCAAGGGAGGAATATATATTATGATGGTTCCCTTGAATAATAGATAATTTAAATGAAATAAAAATAATATTATTTTTATTTCAAATTTTTTTATGATATAATAATTTATGTCACATAAAATATAATAAAATACATTATATGTAAAAAATGTTATGACCTGAATTTGTTAAAATTTACAATAAATGTGTCACTTTCATAAAAACTAAAATAGTTATGAAATCAATCTAAATAAATTAAAAGTGATTTATTTTTTATAAAACATAGTGTAGTATAATAATTTTATGATACACCCACCATAGGTATCCAAAATTATGTTTAAATTTTATTTATTATTAGTCAAGATACTTTCATGTCTAGTTAATGATAAATTTATAAATAATTTAAAATCCACATAAATGATGTTGAAAACAAATTTAGGCTTATAATTAAATGCCTCATCTATGATAGTGGATGTTTGTATAGTATTATTTAATTACATGTATTCCAAAGGATTATGAATGAAGTTATAAATCCCTATACACCTCAAAAAATGGTTTAGATGAGAAAAATAATGGAAAAATAATGGAGAATTTTAATTCCATTATATATATCACGTATCCTTGAAGAATATTTTTTTTGAGGCATTTTATTATATAATGTCAAATCCTAAATAGGGTTACCAAAAAGTAAATTCTATAGATTTATAAGATTTTGGTAATTATAGTAAATAAAAATGAATTATTTTTATGTTTGAGGTTTTCATACAACTGTATGAGTACCTGATCCAAAACGGGAAAAGTTGGGATGAAGAGGTATTAATGGAATATTTATTTTTTATAAGGAGTATTCAAAATCATAATTAGTCATAGTTTTATAATCGTATTATTTATTATTTATTTAAAAAAACATTAATCAAGAGGTTCTATATTTAATATATTTAGTCTTTCCTGTAAACATAAGAAATTACAAATAGAGGAATCTATAAAAAACAAAATTTTATCATAATATTTCAGAGTCTATGATATTTTTAGAATAAAATTAAATAAAATTCCCAATATGTGTATATTTTATTTCTCTATGTAATAATTATAAATAATTAATGATAAAATAATAACACAAGCTCTAATTTTTCCAAATTTTGAGTTTGGTCCAAAAATATTCTTTGAAGGTATTTAATATTTTTATTAATCGCTTCAGAAGGAAGATATAATATATTAAATAGAATCTATAACCAAGAAAAATACATGTATATTAATTTATATTATTGAATATTAAAAGTTTATAGGCTGTCATTGGGTATTTAGAATAAAATGAAATGTCAATGGTAAAAATGAAAAATATAAATCTAGATCGGTAGCCAAGGGGTTTACTGAAAAATAAATAATCAATTATATTGACATTTATGATACCATTTCTTAAGCTACATCAATTAGAATTATTTTTTATGTGGATTCCACATATAATTTTTAAATTCTCAAATTTATTTTTAAAATATAATACTTAAATAGTTTTTTGGATGATGAAATACGCATTGAACAAATAGAAATATTTATATTGACTATAAAACAAAATAACATATAAAAATTATTGTAGTCACTATATGGTTTTAAAAGGATCCAATACAACAAAATTTAAATTTTTATAATTTAATTTTATCAATTTAATTTGTAGTTAATCAATTTGATAAATATTGTTATAGTGGGATTCATAGAAAAAATGGTTTGGTTATTTTTTTATATTCTCATTATAAGATATTATGTGGATGTGATATGAATCATGTAAATGGGACAATAATATTTTATTTTGAAACTAATATATATAAAAATGAGATGAAGAAAATAATATTTAGTGGAAAAAAAATTCAATACAATAAGAAATATTATTTATCTCTCTAATCCATTACATTTAAAAAAAATTAAATAGTTTTGGTAATATTTATTTCTCAATCCTTTATGACCGATATGGTTATAGGAGAATTATTCCACCAAATCATAGTATGATTGTTTCTTAAATATAATTTCTATGTTTTATTGGGGTTCTCATGTTTTTCATGACAAGCCCAAGATATGAAATTTCCTATGTTGTTGGGATATTGATCAAGTATAAAAATAATCATTGTATCATGGAATGGGTTAAAATTAAAAGTGAACTCAAATATTGTAATTTCATTGGGAACTAAATTAAATATAATACATGAATCCCTATCATGTTTGATGGATTTTATAATGTGGGATGGATTAAAATTCTTGAGGATAACACTTCTATGAGTAGTTTGTTTTTACACATAGAGGTGAAGTAATATATTGAGGATAATTGAAACTAATCTATATGAAATTACCCAAATGAATTCAATTTTTTTTCTTTTTTAGTCAATATAAATTTAATGATCTGTAATTTTTTGTAAATACTTTTCCTTAATACCATGTTAGTACCTTTTTGGCGGGAAACAGTAAACTAAAATCAAAACAACATCACCTAAATGAAATTATAAAATATTAATTTTACATTATAGTAAATAAATTGGATGTATAAATATAATTAAATAAATTATAAATACAATATAAAAAGGTACAAATAAAATATTTATTTTATACTTGGAGATATAGATTTTCTAAAATGGGTTTTTCACATTATGTGTGCTAATATGAAATTTAAATTTCATTTTTCTCACCTATGGAAATATTAATTGGTAAAATGGATTCCATAATTAGATTATGTATCCCTGAATTATGTAAAAATTTCTATTTTATTTTTAGACATAAAAAATACTACAATTATTAGTGTTAATTACACTGATAATGGTGAAACTGTTATTTTCAAATACATATTTTATTAATATTATTTAATTTTTATCAAATCAAATAAATTATTTTATTTATAGTAATTACGAAAATATTAAATTTAAAAATATATATTGTTATATTTATACATATTTAATATGTAATAAATGATAAATAATACTAAGAACATTTAATGTTGAGAACATTATTTTTTATAAAAATGGTTTATATATATATATATATTGTTAATTGAAAATTTAATTTTATCTTATCAATATTTTTAGTTTCTTTAAATTGGTTATAAATTTAGGTTCATCAACCCAACAGTTTTTAAAATGGGTTATTTTATTTCAGTATTAGATCTTATGTAACATAAGTAAAATCTAGTTTCCCTCGTAAAAACAAAAAACTAATAAATGTAAAAAATATATATCATATATATATATATATTCAAAAATGTATCCAAAATGTGTGAAAGTTATTTTATTAGAATTTAGTAAATTTATATCTCCTCACTCTTTATTATTGGTCAATTTTGGATCCACTAACCCTTGAATAGTAGCATTCTATTTTTGAAAAAATGGGTTTTCAAACAATTTCATTTTTCTTCACATGTTAATGGGGATCAATTACACCATTAGAAATGTACTCATAGACATTTAAATTTATCTGAAACTATAAACAATATTATTTTACATTAAATTTATATCACTTACTATGGATAATTTTCACAAAAAATTATCTTATACCCTTCGTTTCTATTGTAACTTTCAAGAGAAAAGTACATGTCCCAAAGTGAGTATTACCTAAAACAAATCTTTTTACTTAATTATTTCAATTTCAAACCAGACATAAACATATAAATATAGTAAAATTATTATTATTATTATACATAATTTTTATTAAATCAATGTAACAATATTTATTTATTCTCTCCCATTCAAATTGAAAAACAAAAGAACAAAGTTCATGTGTTTTTGCGGAGTACCAACTCTATAAAGTGTCTTGTTTGATACATCACAACATGTTATATTAGTTGGTTATAAAATGGATTTGAAGAATAAATAAAAAAAATAAAATAATTATTATTAATGTGATTAAAATTATAATCTACATTCACTCCCTCTCATTCGTTCGGAAAAGAAAATATTAATAGTGTATTGTGTAGACTATCACCTCCATGATGTAATATATCACATTTTTCATTAATTTTATTAATAAGTTATCACAAAAACATAAATTATTTTCACCACCTTAATAATATCCAAATAATATCTTAATTTTTCTATTTTAATGATATTATACGCAATTAATCCACTTTGAAAACCATAATCATCCATTAATATGGTTTTCCTTGTTTGGGTCGGTCAAACCTCCAAGTTAAACATTGCTATAAAAAATATCATGGATGAATATGGGAACATAAATATTATTAGTATTATAATTTAATAATAAAATAATTATTATTTTATGGTTTTATAAATGTTATATTAATTATTTTACATAGTATTAAAATATAATATTTGATCTCTATAACAACTAAAACAGGACAAATTTGATTCCATTTTCAAGATTCATATCTGAAAAACATATCAAATATATATAGTTAGATAAAAATACATTTAATTTATCAATAAAATTAACGGGTATGATCTAGGATATAAAAACTTTGTGTCAAATAATTTGTACATAAATCAACAACATAAATCATTCATGATACTATTAAAGTTACTGACACCCGGTGGTAAAAATAAACGATAATTAAAATATATATTATCAATAAATTATCACAATTGAAGTACATAAAAGGTAATATATAAAAATAATTATATAAAATAAATTATTAATTTATTTATGTCTATTTTACAAGTAGTTGGTACATATTTGACTAAGTGATAATTACGGTAATGGTTTTTTTTATCTTAAGTTTTTTTCTTGGGACATAATCACTCTCCTTTCACTATAATATTTAAATATTAAGTTATCATCTATTTTGATAGTGATATAATTTATTTTAAACATATATATGTGCAAGTCATGTTTTATATAAATTTATTCTTCCTTGATAAATCCCTTATATCATAAAAGATTAATTTCCCTAAGAATAATTTCCATCATTTTATGGTTCCTTTTTTCCATAACTATGTCTTTAGTTTCATCTAATGTTACCCTTTATTATTTATAAAGAAAAAAATTATATTTTTTCATAAAAAATTTTCACAAAAACGTTTCAACTATATATTCTATTATCTTTATATATAATTTGAGTTTCAAAATATGTATTTTAAAAAACATTAAGAAAGCATTTCTTTTCATGATACTATTTTTATCTTCTATTCCATGCTTATTGAATAAGCATAATTTTTATTTTGTTTCTATTGAAGGGATATATATTAAAATAAGTTATTTATGTAAACTTATTTCACCTTATAAAAAAATTCTCAAAAATATACACATAACTAGGGCTTTTATGTTAATAATTTAAAAAGGTTTTCGAATAAATATTTTTTAAAAATATGATGTTAATTTTCCTGTATATCTCTACATTAATGTTATTCAATATTTTACCCTATAAATTACTGTAATAAAGTTATCTATTTTTGATGACCAAATTTTTATTTTAATAAAATTAATTCATGAATTTATTTTATACCATTTATAAATTTTATAAAAACCATTTTATTTTAAGAGGTTATTTGTTCTATAAAATTGAATGCTTTTCATTTATAAGTTTTATTAATCCCATTTTATTCTTCAATGTTATTTATGATTTGATCAGGGAATTAATTTCAAATTCAAAAGGCCTTTATTGATTAATGTTAGTTGGGAACCTCTATTGATCTTCAATGCAATGGTTAAAAGATTATGTCTCACGAGACATGTATACATTCCACAATTTTGTCTCTCCAAAGCATGGTTTAAATTGTGTGACCCATGCAGTTTATTTTTCCTTATACCTATGGTAATTTAAAAATTATCTAGAATTCCTTATTCCTATTATATATAGAATTTCCATTATATATTCATATTTTATACCATTTCTGTTTGTTCTATCTAATTTTTTAAAAAGACATATTATTATAGGTTTTTGTTTTGACTCCCTTATATTTATGCTTAATGTTATGTGAATATTTTATACCATGAATCAATTAATATTTATAATTTTATTTTTATGATTATATTATATAGATTAATTTTTTATTATATTATTCTTACACCCCTTTTTCTCATCTTATGTTCACACATTATCTTCGATTTCTATATGTTGTGTTTTCCCTTTACTTGGAATTTTTTCTCATGCCATTTTTTATATTTCCCAACCATCGAGTTATGATGATGGATATATCATGTGATATGTTTACAAGGATTATTTTTGTTTAGAAATTATGTTCATATTTTGATGATTGTTCTAATATAAATTTTTTATGTATCTAATCTTCTAAGGCACTAAACCTTTAGTTATCTAGTATGTATGATTATTTTTGAATGTAATGATTGTTCATGTAAATTAATGAAATATTTCAATCTATTTTTCTAGGTTCAACTTCGAATTTATTAATAGTATGTTTATTTATTTTTTGTATTATGTTATAGAACATTTATAATAACCCTATGAATAAGTCGATGTATAGTATAACATCAAGATGTTTTAAATACGTATATATTATATTTTTTTTCCTTGAAATAATATACATAAATGGACACTAGGATGTGTATGCATGTCATAGATTCACCTAGGGGTAATCGGCCTAAAACATTTTGGTTGTATATTAACTCATTCATCAATTTGGTACATGATGAGTGAACATAGGATTTCAAACCAATCTAGACACTCCTAGTTAATATTTTTTGGTTAATTCAAAATATAATTTTGAATATCTAAAGGGTATTTGGTTATATTTAGGATATAAAATCTAATAATAAGTTATTATGGGTAACCAATACTGAATCAAAGAAAATCATAAGATTTGGTATGCCAATAATTTATGAGTTATTTTCTTTAATCTAATACCTTAGTACATTTTTCAACTTAAGTCCCCAAACATTATTTTATTTGAATTAATTGGTGGAATATAAAGGAAAAAAGCTAAAAAGGTTTGTAAAGGAAAATATGGATATTTTCCCAATGAAATAAAAAAATGGATGGGTATTTTATACAAAACCACATAGAAATTATCACCCACCAGTCGCAATTCATGAATAATAAGTCAAGCCGTGCTGATCTCTAGAACACAGCAATTATGGATCATCTTAATATCAATTCTTTCATGAGACAATTTCCACCATCCTTAAGTGTCTCTTCTATTCAACTGATTTCTAGGTAAAGGGTCAATTTAATGAAAAATATAGTTTTCATTATCAAATTCTCAAGGAATAAGTAGGTTTTCATGGATATCAATCATTTTGAAGAAGAGGATGACCAGTGGTATAGTCTCAATAAGAAAAATATATATAAGCAAGAAATAAACTGTATAAAATCATAGCCGATCATGAAATTTGTTTCGTTTATAACCTTCCTTGATATCACAATATGAAGATAGAGAGTGAATTCATATAGATGAAACAAAAGGAGGATGTGTCCATTAGAATTTATGAAGAAAAAAATGATCCAAATGTGGTTTTCCTCTTGTAATATATATAAACATGAAGTAAAGATAAACCATATATTTTTATGGTTAAAACCATTTTATTTAATGGAATTATCAATATGTGACGTTGAATGATATGGGGAGATTATTTATGTGTTCAAAATGTGGAGATGGAAATTGGGGTCTTTTATTTCTTCAAGGACATGAAAATAGTAAAGTGTTATCATGGAATCTATAATGATAAGAAAAAAGAACGAAAGGGGGTCCAACTACTTACATGCCAAAAATCTGGGAGAAATCACCTGGTGATGAAGTGGTGAATGGTACACACATTCACCAATCCATATCTATAATTTCATTATTATTTTTCTTCTTCAAATTTTTAATATTTCACAAGTTTGTTAAAATTATTGATTCACCACCTCAATCATTTGGTATTGAACTATCTATGAAAACACATGGTGGTATGATAATTGATTATAACATATATTACCCATCCCTAATCAATTATTTTCAGAAGTTATTCCCAAAAAAATTACTTCTTCTACCCTTGGTTGAATCTAACATGATAAATAGTTTGGATTGGTTATCACTCCATATAACACATTTCAATTGTAAAGAAAAAGGCATCTCATTTCATATCTCAATGAATATTATAATAATATATCTATACAAGGGTGAAAATGAGCTCCCTTAGTAAGTAAACTCTACTATATTAATCCTGATGTAAATAATTTAGAGATTCATAGCTTAAGTGTTCAGTGAAGAAGTCCAAATAGATAATATGTCTATTATGCATGAATATTTTGATGTATTTAAAAATTAACAACCATGTATTCCCCCAATGTGTTATATTGAATTTTTAATCAATATCATACATGGATCCATTCCAATCTGAAAATTTAAATATAGAATATCTCCTAATGAGTTAGTTTAAATACATAAGGAAGGGATTATGATTAAGGATTTTTAGACACACTACTGCTTCCTTGTGGGTGCATCAGTCCTATTTATCAAAAATAATGATGGATCAATTCATCTTTTCGGGGATTATTTTTTTCTTAATAAAATAAAAATAAATAAAATGTATCATCGACCCCATATCGAGGATCTATTCAATAAAACCTAAGGGCTGTAATATTTCTCCAATATTGACCTTTAATCATGATATCATTAGGTGAGGGTCATTTCAGTGGATATTTTGAATACATGTTTTCATAATAGGAATAGGTAATATAAAATTTTAGTGATTACATTTATACTTAATAATGCTTCAATTTTATTCATTGATATTAAGAACATGGACATTAGAGACTACCATGATCAATTTATGGTAGTCTTTATGGTTAATATTCTCATTAATTCCATCTGAATGGAAAAGAATGAAGACCATTTCTGGATTATGTTGAAAATTTAGAAAAAGGATAAATTTTATCCAAATGTTATAAAGTTTAAATTATTGTCCTAGAATGTATCATTCATGAATGCCTATAGATTATTGAAGGATACAAGTTATCCTGAAATGGAACAAACAAACCAAATAAACATATATACATAGTTTTTTTGGGGTAGCTAGATACTATAAATGTTTTTTGAATAATTATTTCTAGCAATAAAATCTACTAACCTTATTATCATGTAAGGGTGTAAAGTTCCATTGTAAAGTGGAATGCGAATAAGGCTTTAAGGAACTAAATAGGATGTTCATCACATAACTTAAACTTAAATTACCGAACAGTAGGGAAGGGTTTGCAGTATATAGGGATGTTTTATTAAAGCCCTTGGAATGTTTCCTTATATATAATGATTAGGTAATTTATTTTTCCTCATAACAATTTAAGAAACGTGACAAAAATAACCAAACAAGTGATTTTGAGAAGGAGATAGTGATCATTATAGTACATATTTGGAGGAATTTTTTGTATGGAGATATATCAATCATAACCATAATATCATAGATTTGTGGGAAACATAATTTAACTAAAAATAGATAAAAGTGATCACAACCTAAAGGATCAAATAGTACTTTAGACATGGAAAAGTATATGTATAAATGAATCCAAAATTACATTTGCAAACCTAAATTATAATATTATACTTAATTTAAGAATATCATTAATCTCTCTATAATATCCTTACATATCAATCATAATAAACTACTTATAATACTAATGAAAAGGGAAAAGGAAGGGGTGAGATCAGATGCTCCATAAGAGAATGTGTATAGTGGAAGCTATCATAGAATAAATAAGGGATTATTAATATGGAGATAATAAATGATGATCAAATAATGCTACATAGATAATCACATAAGCCTAAAACCATTCCAAGGATATCAAAACTATTTTATTAAACACATGGAAATAGTAAACATATTTCATAATGTAGGAATGATTAATTTCATTCAATTTAAAATTAACATCGAGGCCTCATGCCAACACATCATAAACATTTGGTCAAGGCCTCAGGTTAAGAAATATTTTATAAATGGGTAAGTCCATGGCCAAATACACAAACTAAATTGTCTCAAGGGACCTAATGATACATCCGGGGGCTATATAATTATAGGCCCCACCTGATGCAAAATAATTATAATTCATTCATAACATGAATAAATAATTTAACTTAGTCAAAAAAATTTAAAAATAAAATATGACACATACATAATCTACTAGAATACATAATATCAATACCTTCCCATATAAAACGATTATTAAACCATGCATATAAATAATATGGATGGTATTATTACAATATATTTTGATTTGAGAATAATTAAAATAATTATTTTTTTCATTAATGAATTGAAATACCATCCATCCAATGGCCCAAGGGCCTTCATTTTTATTGATTTTTGATAATCCACCTTTTAAGGGGTGAGATGGAACCCTTACTAGGCTCGTAGGTGTAATTATTACAAGGCCCGTTGGACCATAGGTATATGTATTACATAAATAGAAATACAATAAAATACCATTAAAAACATTTTTGATAAAAATGAACTTTTCACTTTGAAAATAAATTTTAAAAAATAGAAAATTACAGAATATTAGCATAAAACATTTCATTTAAATGAACCAAGGAATCATAAAAAGGAATCTTCAAAACATTGATCGATCGTGATGGTGGAAAATTTTATTCAGGCTGAGTATATTAAAACAATGATTCCATTCAATTTTTCAGTAAAAATCATAAATTACCAATATCATAAATTTAAAGGAATATTCCTTTGATCTTATTTGGTAAAAATACAATCATTCGTATAAATGACATAAAAAAATCATAAAATCATATTAAAAATCTTCATGAAAATATTTTATAGATCATAGATATCTAAGGAAAAGTACTTCTGATCAAAGAGAAAACTGAACATGGTTTTCATTAAAAAATATTGAATCATGAGTACTTAAAGAAAAAATAATGAAAGGAAAATATTTAATTTATATGAATAAAAATAGGGGTATAAAATATATTTGGTTTAATAATTTAATATTAAATAATTCCCCAATTAGTGTCTTAAATATTAGTTATCCTGAATAAATATGAGATTATGAAATAAACCCTTAACTCTTAAGAAATATCTAAATAATAGCATCGTGAAGAATAAATCCATATATGGATTATTAAATCTCTATGTTTTCATGTGAATAATCAAAAAATACATGTATTTATAGTGTATACACAACATAAATGAAACGTGTGGTTACTATAGTATATGCCTCATAGAAATAAAAGATTTAAGGGGTTTCCTTTTATTGGTGGGTGAGAGGACACACATGGAATTCATTAATGTATTAAGATATAATAATTTCATACTCAATAAAAATATTCAAAATATATATATGTTCAATGAAAAATAATATGTTGTCTAAATATTATTATCCAATGAAACTATGACATGATTCTGGGTATTTTTTAACCTTATCTTTTGGTTTAACCATTTCATTAACTAATTTTGACCTTAACTATGGTAATAAATTTTACTATCCTAAAGTGTTATAATATTAAATTTATAGTAAAAATAGATTATGTATGTGAAAGGGATGAATTATATGACCTTATCATGTAACAATTGTCCTATTTTAATATTGTTTTGGTTTTTAAAAAGTGTAATTAAACATTTTCATAAATAATATCATTAATTTCATTTCTAAAACTATTCATTTAATTAAAAATTAATGAAACTAATAAAATTGTAGAATAAAAATATAATTCATTAACAAATTTCAAAAATGTTAAATTGATATATAAGATTCATGGAACACATTAATTTTCTAAATTGTATTAATTAAAAAAATTAAAATGATTTTTTTAACTTTTCCATTAAATGAATAAATGCTATGTCAGTTTTGTGTTATAATTTTACATAATGATTTTTCAATGAAATAAAAATAAATTTATATGATAAATAACATAATTCATATTTTAAATAATCATTTAAAACTAAAAATAAATTCTTTTTATATGTATGATAAATATTTAAAAATATTAATGTCAAGACATAAACATTTTGTATTTATTATTTTCTTCTAACAATATAAAGGTAAATATTGTTGAAAATGGCACCATGTTGTCATATTTTAAACATGTGGATGATAATGATAAAACTAAACTTATCCAATAAGATAATGGAATGTGTTAGAGAAATGTTAAATCCTTATTCCAAAGTTTTTACCCTATTTTACCCCTTTTTCATATACTAAGATGACAAATGTTTATGAAGGTTAATATCAAAATGGATAGAAATAGAAGAGGGAACAATAACATATTTATAAAATCTGATTCAAAATTGTAAATCTATTTTATCCGATTTTATTTATATAAAAAGAAGATTTTAATTTAAAATTAAACCTGAAGAACATGATGAAAAGAACTTTTCATGAAAAATATTTTTTCGTATGTATAAACAAATATTATACAAATACCCAATATAAAAAATAATTCTAATGACCATAAACAGACAAATATTAATATAAATGAACTAATTTTACTTTCAAAATAAATGTTAAATAAAATTTAATATTTTAAATACTGTAAAAAAAGACATTTCAATAAAAATATGTACTTATCACCATTCATAGAAAAATATTATATTTATGCAATTATAAAAAAATCCAGCCTATGATAATTTTGACATGAGGATTTAAAAACTAATTTTAGTATTATAAAATAATATTTCTAAAATTGGAATAAATTAATTATAATTTCTGTGAAAAAAATTAAATAGAAACCATTTTTGAAGAAAATACATTTTTTGACGTATAAACCGATTTTACTATAATTTAATACTTATTTATAATTAATAAATACATTATATAATCCCTTTTAAATATTATTCATAATTATTTTAACCCCATTCATACATTCCGGTCCAATGGTTATTTGATAAATTTTACCTTGATTAATAATATTTTAGTATAATGTTAGGGTTCCCTTAAAGCTCAATATTGTATATGAAGCAGGTTACTGAGAATTTTATTTAAATATTAATGGTGTTTTAGGAGAGAATAATGTTATATATACTGATAAAAAGATCATAAAAATATATTCCTGCAAATGGAACTGAATATGGTCCCAAAGAGATGGTTGGAATTGACAAAATCATATGACTGCTCAATGCCTTACCACCTGTGGAAGAAAACAAGGTGGATAATTCTCTAAAGAGAAAAAATAATTCTATCATATCCTTGATAATGATTTAAAAAGTCTCAATAGTCATTTATTTTAAATTTATTAATCTTGAAATAATAAATGGATGTGAGAAATTTTTTCTTTACCCAATGAATACCCAACAATCCATTCATGTGAAGATTAATGAATTTCGAAAAGATGATGTCAAAAAACATAAAAATAAAGTGAGTATTTTATAGTTAGAAATAGAAAAAGATAGGGTTATTAGGTTTATAACCTGTATATGTGTCCCAAAAATACAATAACTATAACACCCCATTATTTTACAATATATTTATCTTTATGTAATTTTATTTCTTCGATAGCTTGTGTTACATGAACACTATGTTTAAATGAAAAATGATAAATTATTAAAATATAGTTATCTAACCACTATAACCTATTAGTGGTTGTGAATAATGATAATAAATTTATGATATAAATAAAAACACATACTCAGTATAAATTTATTGATTCATTCTTTGGAAATATGTATTCAATTTTTATTGAAGTTACATTATGCTTAGAAAATAGATTTCCTTCAAAATGTTTTTTAATTTTTTTGGTGATAAAATAGTATATTCAGTTTTTTAATAATTAAAACATATTAATTCATAAAACTAACTAAATGATTTTACCCATCTTATAAAAATTATCTAATGTTGAATTTTTGGAATTTAAAGAAAATATTTATTCTCTAATGAATAGTGAAAAATACTATTTGCTTATTTTATAATATATTTTTATTTCCAGCATGTAAAAAGTTCCATTTTTTTTAAAATGGTTTAAAATTTAAATTATTCCTTTTATATATTAATTTTTATAAATAAGTTCATTAGAATTAATTATTCATTTTCATCTTGTGTAAAAACATTTCACTATGTAAGAGGAATTTTTATTAAAAATAAATTATTTTATGTGTCCAATGTGTTTTTTGTCTTAATAAATTATATTAATGACTATTTTAAAGATATTTTAATGATATTTAGATATTATATATTCAATAAAAAATTTATTATTAGTCTAATATTTTTCTATGCCTAGGATAAGAAGAAACCAAGTTTTCTGATTAAAAAGGTATGTTTCAAAAAAGTGGGTTTCATCATGTTTTTCATGCTTACATTAAAATTATTTTATTTAATTTATAGGTTTTTTATTTTATAAAATTGATTCTTTTTTTGGATTCATGAGGTTAAAATTTGATAAATCTAACCCTTTTATTTATAACTAATATGAATAGTAATTGCGCTAAAATTTATCACCAGGATAAAGGGTAAACCAGTATTATCTAGGCTAAAAATATGTGATATGGACATAATTTTCCATCTTAATTATTATTGGGTGAATATAATTCAACCCCCAACACTTTATAATCCAAATTTATTTTTTTAATTTAAATATTTCTTCTAAATTACTTCTATATTATTTAAATCCAAGAAAGTTGCAAAATAAAAATTGCTTAGTATTAAATATCATCATGTGTTCACATTTAAAAAAATAGTTATTAAAGAATATAAATATTAATTTTTTGTATAATGATTTTTTTTCTTTATGATATTTTATTTTTAATTTTTAAGTATTATATAATTATCTAAAATACCTACACAATTTGAAAATAATGTTTATTCTATAAATGAATAAAATAAAATAAAAAACTCTCAAAATAATAATAGTGATATAATTTGATTAATGTACTGTGTTTAATTAGTTTCATATTTGTTTATGACATATTGTTTTTTAAATATATTCAAATTGAAACATTTAATTCAATTTATTTAACTCAAATTTAATGAATAGTGTCAAAATCAACACTAATAACATTTTATCAAAATAATATTTTTTAAATTATTAATAAATAAAATAAATAAAAAAATAGGACAAATGGACATGGTATGGTATAAAATATGATAAATTTTCAATTTTTTTGGCCAATTATCACCTTATAAGTCAAAAAACATAGTCTTTTAGTATTGAAAATGTTATTATCGTAGTTAAAATTAGAGGTTATTAACTACGGGTTAATCAAAATGATAAGGTATAGAATGACAAAAAAATATTTTATAAGTCCATTTTTTGGATTGGATAAGAAAACCTAATCTAACCATATCTATGATTCCCTAGTTTTTTGTCGAATTTATCTTCAGAAAACAATTTATACAATTTAATTTTTTCTGAAATTCCAAAAGTGCCCCCAACTCAATTATAAAAGGGAACCTCCTCTCTCACTTCTTTACACAATATTGAGTGTTATTAATAGAAAAAACACTCCCAATTTATCTTATATATATATATATATACCTATAAACATTATATAGTTTATGTTATTCTCCAAATTCCAACCCTATATCTCTTTAGAGGAGATATAATGGAGTCATTTCCATGAAGTGGTAATCCCCTTAATTGGTCACTTTCTTTTCTAATATAACTTATCTCAGAAAAATATATGGTATTTATTATGAAAAATATTCTTATATATCAAATATTTGAATAAATTTTATTATGAATTTTCAAACATCATTATACTCCCACTTCCCTATCAAATGGGAAGTGAATTAATTTCTCGTGAATATATATGACCTACCGTCTCCAAATAGCAATACAATTGATTTTTTTCATCACCATTTATATTGTATCAATATTATGATGAGTTTATTGTTTATATTTTATATTTAATAAATAATTATACTTATATAATGATAATATCACATCTACCTACTTCTCTTTCTAATCGTTGAAAAATGATAACATTGATCATGTGTACGTGGGGCCTACCTCCACCACTAAGTGATTTGATTTTTTATTCATTTATATTTTAATTAAATATTGATAAGGTTGTATTTAATTATTATATAGTATATATATTATCTTAATTTTTCATTGAATTTTTTTACTATTTACGTATCTTTCATTCTATCCATCAAAAAACATAAATGGTGATCAAGTGTATGTATGTCCTACTATATCTATGAACATTATAGTTCATTTTTATATCTCTACATTTATGAACTGAACTAAAAATTTAATTAATGAATATATATGATATTTATTTAATGGTTAAAGTTATGGATATTATAAAACCATGATGAAAATCCAAAGACCAAAAATATTGACCCAAAATATATGTAAAAACGAAGCACATATCAACCAGAATGGTGAATTGAATAAATAATTGTTAATAAAAAAGTCATAAAAGGTTATAAATAATTAATATATGGTATTATATATAATATTAGGGTTATAAAATAGATTTATACTAAATATATATTTATTATATAATGTATTCCTCTTCATATGAAGAAATTCATCCCTAAAGTAGTCGATTGTTTTCTCACTTTTATTACTAGGGGACACATGCCTTATACACAACTTGTTTATTTTGTTTATTTTATATCCTTACCATGTATGTATTTTATGATTATTAATATGATAATTATGGTGATTTCCAGATCCATATAATTTTATTTATTTTAGGGGACTTATTATTCAATATATTCGGACGTGGTAATGGGTTTTATACAAAAATATCATTTTTTAACATGGATTGTTTATGATTAAGTTATGATGAAGAAATTTTATGATAAAAATATATAGATACTCATTAATTTTATTCAACAATAGTTTTTTCTTTAAAAAAATGTTTTCCATTCATTTTCCACACATTTGTCGCTCAATATACTGAAAATATTTTTTCAATAAAAATCGACTTCATTACTCTCATTGACCGGAAAAAATTTTCTTCTAAATTCGAATTTTAAAATTTTTTTGTAAACAATGTTTTTAATATTACACTATGAATTTTTAAATTAATATTTACCTATTCTTTAATTTTTACACAATGTTATTAAATAAATATTTCTTTTATTTTCCAAATGAGATACTTTAGGATTATTCTGAAAAACCTATATAATGAATGATTTTTAACTTATACGACATGAACAGATTTTCCCACCATAATGACTAGTTTTTAATTTTAATATTATTTTAAATTTGTACTTGGTCCATTTAAAAGAAAATATTTTCCATTAAATTTGGACATTTCTTTATATGTGACATCAAAATTGAAATGTTGTTTCATCAAGAATGTTTTAATGTTATGTTGATAGTATTTATATTTATTAATGAAAATGACCATTAATTTAACTTAACATTTACTTAGGATAAAATCTAGGGATAATATCCATTTTCTTTCTCTATATATTTTATGAATATGATGAAATAGTAATTTTGTGACCCATTTCCTTTCCATGGGTTATGCTATGATGAAATGGTGAAATTTTATTAAAACCTGTTCCTTTTTAGTGGGTTATACAATAATGCAATGTTTATGAAACACATTTATTTTAAAGGCTTATGATATGTTTGATTATTAATAATACTTTGGTAAAAATATATATATATATTTCATTATATTATATGTGGGATATAAATCTACCTCAACTCTGTTGGGTAAATATTTATATATAATGAGATAAAAATGACTGTAATTGGTCATAAACTGAGTTTAGTAATGAAATTTTTCCATGGTGGTAGTGTTTGAGTGATACATCACTACTATTTTTATTTGGGGACTAAACTAATTCCACTATGATAGTCTTGAGGATAATCCTTGACTAATACATAAATTATATTATATATTTATGTGTATTCCAAATAATATATCTTATACTAATGTTATTATGTCATGGCACGTGTTTTTTAATTACATTCTATTTCATTTCTTATTAACTACCAAGATTCATACCATAGCTCAAGATTATGATTTATGATATGTAGGGTATTATTTTAAAATTTTATTCTCATGTTATCACACCATTATGTTCATTTTATTCTCATGTTACCATTGAATCTCCATTTTCTACCCATTCAACACTTCTTCCCCCACCCATTATTATATTTATTTTCCCCAAATTATAAAAAAATATACTAATTATGATATGTATAAGAAGAATTAGAGATTTAAATAAATAAGTGGGAGATTATGTAAATCTTTTGGGAACTATTTTTTCATATTTCCAAGATTCTAATGGCATTATACCTACATGATTCTAGGGATGATCATTATTTTATGCAATAAATATTATATATTAAGATGTGATATATATGTATGAAATGTATGGGTTAGTATAGTTGTAATTATTAAATATTTTATTTATCCTTTAGATACTAAAATGAAAAAACATTAGTAAGAACCTTGGGTATAATTCTATTGAAAGTATATAATCCTACTGTTTTTGAAACAATCACTATGGACTTACGTTAAATATTTTGTGTCATAATGTATGGATTAATAATTTAGAAATTACATAAATCAGTTTTCATAATTATGGTTTTTCTACTATTATTATTATTTATCACACTTTTATTTTCTTAGTAAATGGTTTGAACCTGAAGGAATTGAGTTAATTTTTAATGTAACAAGAAATGAAAAGGTTTTCCTCATGAAAAAAATTAAATACGAAATGAAATGGAAATCATATGATTATTCCTAATCAAATATCTTGTTATATAATTAAAAACCTCAACCATAGTGAGTTTCCTAAAATAAAAAAAGTATATTTTCTATGTTTCATAAATACCATATAATTAATTTTCCTCTTCCACAATGTCTATATTGTGGGACTAAAAACTAAAATTAATGTATCAAATTAATGGGGACTTGTTTGGTGTTTGGAATAGATGTACACAAAGAAATTAATTACTAAGGAAAAATTAAAAGTTTCATTAATTAAAATTATGATAATAATTGTCTCCCTATGGTATTTTCCACAATTTAATGTTTAAAATGTGGAAAGCATGGGAATTATGAAAATAAATTTTCTAGGGTGGGAAGCTATAGAAGATTATCAACAAGGTTGTATGAGTTTTTATTATACTAACTATAATTAGGAGACTATAAATTACATATAAAACATATGATTAGTATTAATAGTATAAATTATTATAAATTTAAGAAGCTAGATTAATTTTAATTTTAAGAGTATTATTTCATGATTAACATTTTATATTATAAAAATGAATTATTGGGGAGTAAGATAATGAACCCTATTTATTGGTTTTCTAATTAAATGTATTGATTGTAGTTTTTATGAGTTTAGATTCACGAATTATGTTTTATATGTTTTATGGTAATGATATTTTAGTTATAAAATCC
Source organism: Viscum album (assembly GCA_963277665.1). Lineage (NCBI taxonomy): Eukaryota > Viridiplantae > Streptophyta > Magnoliopsida > Santalales > Viscaceae > Viscum > Viscum album. Next base: position 917,209,487 of record OY728150.1, read on the forward strand.
TAAAACATCTAAGGATTGTTCCACATTAATTTTTTCTTTACGTATTTGAAAACATAACTGGAATTGGACTAGTAATGAAGAAAAAAAATTATTGGTATGGTAATATTTTTTGAGAACACATGATTAAGGGAATGATTAACCTTAATAGGTAACTGATGTTTAGTTATTAAGGATTATTTTAAAAAAATATATTATTGAAATTAATAATATTTTTAACCTTGAAGATGGTTTTCTTATTTGATAAAAAGTAAATTTGATCATCATTGATGGATTTTATTACATTTTTGGATTTATGGAAAATATTTAGTAGTTCTGAACTTATTTATGGAATATGGATTAATTCATATTTTGAAACATGTATGTTTTAATGTGAGGTTAACTTAAATTTTATAGACACCATCATCAGTATATAAGTTAATGTTTTATCTTAATTTCAAAGGCTTTAACACTACCTTGTTAATTTTTTTATGTGATAGGATTTTGATACTTTGTTTAGGTTAAATTAATCATTTGGATTGATATATGGTATTATTGTAATCTAAAAATGGGCCACTAAGTAGTGTGGTTTAGATAATCTTGAGAGTTGAAAATTGTTTTATTGACAAGGAAATATTTTCATAGATATTCATGGTAATGTTATGGATTACCTTTCAAAATAGTTTCTACATTTGACTCGCCATATTTTGGTGAATTTTACTATCTTACAAGATTATATAGTATTTTATCATGGGTATTAATAATATTTGGGGGATGTTTCATTAGTTTTAGTTATATGTAACCCCTATTTTTAATAAGGGATTTAACATGAAATATTATTTTGGAAGGTCATTGAGGTAATGAAGGTCTATGATATTAATGTTTAATTTTTCAATATGGCAGTTTATTAATTTAGAGATTTATCTTATGATGAAATTTTTTGGTTTTGGTTAATTCCTAAATATAGTTAGAATATATTGATATACATTTTAAATATATTATATGTTGAATTTATTTTTTCATAGATAATAAATTTCATCTCAACTAATCAACATTTGGTGAAACTGATCAAATTATGGAAAAAATTGATTAAATGGTAAAATTCTAATTTTAAGTACGTATATTTATTTATGTTCTTATTTTATATGGTAAATGAATGATTCAAATATATAAAAAGAATCTTAAGACAAAAAATTAATCTTATATCCTTTAGTTCTAATGAATTTATAGTATTTTAACCCTTTGATTATTCATAGATTTTTAGTTGTTAATATTCTTTTGATAATGTTCTATATCACTCTCTACGAGCCCTTGGGAGTAAGTCATTTATTCAGTATCCATGTTTTCACTTCCCACTGATGTTCTTATACTTTAAAACCTAGTTTTATGATAACCTACATATTTCACTTTCTCCGATTTTTAGTGAAGTTTTTTTAATCCCTTTTACAAGTGGGTTTTCAACAAAAGACTTTTCAAATATCAAACCTTTGATTATCGAGAACAAGTTCAGATTGTGATTATGTAATTTATTAAAGGTGTTTAATGTTACACCCTATTATTTTAGAAAATATTTCACTGCAATTATTTCCATTACTTTGACTATTTGCATTACACTCAACAATGATATTAAATAAATCATGATATATTATTATAATATTCTTATAACCTAGCTTTTAAATTAGCTATAATTAGTAGGATTAACTAATTAATGGTATATATAAAAATATCACCGTCAATATTATTATATTTATTAATTCTTATGAAATAATCATTCAATTTCTATCAAATTTATATTATGCTTCAAAAATTAATTTCTATTAAAATATTTTTTCTTTGTTTTTGTGAGAAAGAATTATATTTAACTATTTAAATGTTTGATGAATTTAATATATAAAACTAACAACATTTTTTCATTATAATATCAAAATAATTTTATGGTGAAATTTATCATATTTCTCTAAAAATATTGATTTTCTAATGAATGGTGACAAATAGTTATTTCTTTAAAACAATATTTTCTTAAGAAAGCAAAATAGTAAAATTTTTCTTTAAAATGTTTTAAAAGTAAAATTATATCAATTATATTTTAAATTGTCTTAATATGTTTATCAGAATCTATTTTATGCTTTACGTTTTTGAACATGTTTATTTAAATGTAAAAATGTATTTTTTCAAAAAAACATTTTTATGCATATATTTTTTCATATTAATAAATTATATAAGTCACTACTGGTGAAATAATTTAGTAATATAAAGCAATTATATATCAAATAATTTTTTTATAATTTATTTAATATTTTTCTAAGTATGGGGTAAAGATAAATGAAGTTTTATGATTAAAGATATATTTTTCTGAATAGTGGGTTTCTTCGTGTTCTTCATAATTATTTTAAAATTTTTATCTACCATATAATGCAATTGAATTTGTAAATTTTGATTCCATATTTCAAATCATGAGGTTCTAATTTTTTAAATAGGAATATTTTATTTTTTATGAATATGAACTGTAATCGTGGTAAATTTTATCACCTCGGTAAAGGGTAAATCAATTTTATCTAGGATAAAACTAAGTGATAAGGCCGTACTTTTTTATTCTAATTATAATTTTATGATTTTAATTTGACTCATAACACCTAAATAACTAAATACATATTTTTAATTGACCCTTGTCTTTGAAAACAACTTATATATTATTTAAATCAAATTAAGTTACAAAATGGAAGTCTCTTGCAATCAAAATTCATTATGTGTTCACATAGTGATAAAACTAGTTATGAAATAATATTAGTTCTAATTTATTATATTATGAAATTATATTAATGATGTTAATTTAAATATAATTTTTATGTATTATAAATTTTCCCCAAATTCTTATACACTATCAAAACAATATTAATTAAATTAGTGGAAAAATAAAATAAATGATTTTGAAAATAATAAAACTGATATATTTTGAGTAATTTATATTTTTACATGAATTTTTTTTGTTTAATTTAAGGAAAAGTATTTTATAAAAAGTTTATATTTGAATTAAAAATAATTTTTTTTTGTCAGATATTTTTTGCAGAGCTAAATCGCACAATTGGTGCATGGTTTTTGAAACCATGAAAACAACCCATGTAGGTACCCTCTATTGACAATGGATTATGCACAGTATGTGTAGGGTTTGGATAACCATGTAGATAAACTATGAGACACATTGATTATTTTGGTAAAATGAACAAAATTATCATAATTATTTGTGTGTTTAAACATTTCCACACAATTTTTCCTTCTAGTGATAGGTGGCATTTATTCTCCCATTTGAGCTCCCAAGAAACTCACCCTAGGTTCTTGGATTAAAAATTAAATACAATATTTAGTTTGATGTTTTTTGTCAAGATGGATGCGTGTTAGTATGTAATCTTTTAATCATTATATTTTTGTCATTTTTATTTCTCATTAATGGGTTATTTTTATATAGGGTCATATGCCTTATTTTGAGGGAATTGATTTGTTCTTCTATTTTATTCTAATACAATACAAATAAAGGGATGATACTAGATGAGGAGGGTGGTATAAGTATAAGTGAGGTTATCTATGAATTTTTCCAAAAATTATCATCATTTATAAATTTTCTTCTTCATGGCCATTAAGGTTTCACCAAGAAAAAATTCTAAAATTAAAATTATATAGTTATAGTCATTGTGCTCATATTCTAGATCCCTGCTTATACATGTTCTTCATGAAATTCAGGGTTGTGACCTCAACTCCATCAACCCCAAGCAGGGTGATTTCCAGTTTATACCTTTATGACACTTGTTTTAATTATTTGAGACATAGTTCCGGTGTGTTTTCTTCACCCTACTAATGGTATGTTCATTGTAACTAAAATGAATTATAAATGGAAAATGGATAGAATATGTTTATTATTTAAAATTAAATACCTTTAAAATATACGGTATGAATAAAAATTTAATAAAGGAATCTTAAATTGTTTAATGTAAAGTATATATATATATCACTTTCCCTAGTCAAATGTAATTGAATAGTAATTTGTTACATATACATACTAACATTATCATGATTGTTGAAAAGTAATGAAATGAACCTATTAATAACTTAAGTAATTATAGTAATATATGTTTGCATGTCATTGATTAACCTTGTCACGTTGATGAAAGGTATTGCAATGAACTTAATGACTTATTAATTGGTATAATTTTTAGATGGACTTAAATTAAATAATGATATATTAATAAGGTTCCTATATAAAATGGACCATGTTATCTTTATAGGAGTGGCCAGGCTTGATTAAACTAGGATGTCTTTAGACAAGATGATTCATGGATTCAACCGATTAGGCCCAATCATTCTTTGCCTAAGACTACTATGCATGAGATCAATGGACTTAGTTAGAATTTTTTATAGTGGAATTCCATGGGTATTGACACTTGGATCAACTCAAACCCCTTTATAACTAGATTGAATTTGATAATTCGTTTATTTGGCCAACCCCTATGGTCAATGATGCATTTGTTAAACCATGGATCCTATTTTATCATTATTATGATCTATTTTATTATCTATGATTTCTGCAATGGATTTATCTATATAAAATAAACATAAATGAATTTATTAAAAAAATTCAGGGTTAGAGAAATTAGAAGATGAGTCTAAAAATTGTATGAGTTATTCATTTGGAACAACTTTATTATATACAAGAACACTATTAGTTTATATACACATACTGGATTTGTATAAATGTCGTTATTGGTGGCCTACTATGATTTATCTCGCACCCTATCCGGGCCTTTGAGGGTACTCACAAAGATTATATTATCGCATGCATGTATAAGTGGAAGCATCCTTCCTTGGAAACCTATTTTTCTTACTTGCATATAATGAGAGCCTTGTTATAGATGACTATTCCAGTTCTTGAGTTGCTTGGTTAGTTTTTTTTATTTCATTTTTTATATATTATATCATATATATCTCATTCTTACATGTGTATATATTTTCATGTTTTGTAGTGACATATCATTACATCACCATATTTTTATATGATATTTTCCATCTTTGGAGTGGATTATTATTGATTGATGTTTATGATTACATCTATTTTCATATTTATTATACTGATTTTACTTTTTTATTTATTATTATGCTTTTGATATTTTTATTTTTTGATTATTATATATATATCCATTATAATCCACTAAAACATGAAGTAATTGTATCCCAAAATAAACAACCTAGGTACTCATTTTCATTAGGTATCCACTAGAGACTAAGGAGGCGTGCTTGAAGCCATTAGTCCACTATCTCATGAAAACTATGAATGGATCCGAGATCAGGATTTAAAAATAATAACAATAGTATGATAATTATGCTGAAAACTATTATGATTATAAAAACAGCAGTATACACCCTCCTTCAAATAAAATGATAAGTGAAAAAATCACCCTTGCATATATATGACTTACTATCTCCATGTAGTGATACAGGTCATTATTTTAAACATTATATTTCATAGATGTGTATAATTATGGTTTTGATTATTATAAATGGTTTTTATAAAATAATTTTACTTATGTGATTTTAGCATATCATCTACCTACATAACCTTAAAATAGTTGGAATACAATAATGTCAATTGTGTACATGTGGACTACCACCTCTATGCAGAAATATGTTTCATTTTTCATTTCTGTTTAACATGGATGTTAATAAAGAAGAATATAATGGATATATATTGTATATAATATACAATTATGATCATATAATGTAGATTTATAATCTTACTTTATTAGTTTCTTCTATCAAAAAATAGAAATTGTGTTGATGCATATGTTTGGCCAACCATCTCCATGAATGGTATAGCTCCTTTTTCTGTCTCTACTGTTTTGAATGACTCTAAACATTTCTGGAATGACTATATATATATATTATTTATTTCATGGATAAAATTATGGAGATGAAGGTACTATGATCAAAATACAAGGACCAAAACAACCTAACCAAAACATTTGTGAAAAACAAAGAAGATATCTCCCAAAATAATGATTAAAAAAAATTCTTATTGAATGGGTGATCAAAGTATATAAGTAAATAATATAGGGTATTTTATATATTATTATGGTTCTAAAATATATTTATCATAAATATATATTTGTTATAAAATATATTCCATTACGTATGATTGAATTTAGGCCTAAGGTAAGGGATTATTGTCTCACTGTTATTTTTTCTGAATTATAACTTATACACCACTTGTTTTTTTATGTTGTGTATTTAATTACCATGAATTGTATTCATATTATTATTGTGAAAATTATGTTGACTTACAAATCCATATAAGTCTATTTATTTCGATGGACTTATGATTCAAAAGGATACAAATTGGTAAAGTGTTTTATGTTATAATCTCAATGTTTATCTGGATTGTTATAGTTATGTTTTGAGGATGAAATATTATGATAAAAATATCATTATAATAATTAATTTTATTATGATATGGTTATTTCATGAAAAATATGATTTCCATTCATTTTCGTCATATTTTTTACTTAATAGAAAGAAAATATGTTTTTAATGAAAAACATCTTCATTTCTCTCTTCGGTCTGGAAAATAATTTTATTCCATATGCATGTTTTATAGAAACATTTTAAAGAAGTTTTTTAATATTATCCTACTATTTTTTAAATCCATATTTACCCATGTTTTTTAAATGGATTGAATGGAATCAATTTTTTTCTAAATAAGGTACACTCTTTATTTTCTAACAAATGTTTGGAGGAAATTTTTTATACTTATACATGATGAGTAGATTTTCCCTCAATCATGACTAATATTGGATTTGAAGATTCAATTACATTTTAACATCATTATTTTCAAATAAAATGTTTCCCTTGGTATTTTTTTCAATTTGTTCAATTAGTTAATTGAAAATTTAAAGGCTTTTTCCTTAAAAATGATTTAATGGTCTCTTAATGGTATTTATGTTCATTAAATATGAAAACTATTGATTTCAATTATGATTTATAGGGATTTGATCCAATGATATCATCACTATTATTTTTCTTATTGGATTATGAAAATGATTACACAATTTTTATGAAATCCATTTCTTTTCCATGGATTATGGATTGGTGAAATGAGGAAATGTTTATGAATCACATTTTTTTATGTGTAATTATACGATAAATTGATTATGAACCCCATTAATTTTAATGTATTATAATATAATGTATTATTTATTATATTATATCATGAATATTTAAAATTTTCATTATGTGAAGGTTGGGGCCTATATCTCCCAATAATTTATTGGGAAAATATTGATATCTTGTGAGATAAACTAGACTAGAATGGGGAGTGAACCCATTTTAGTAAAGGACTTTATAAACTATGATAGTTTTGAAAGTAAACCTTGAATAAATTATTGGTTTATGGAGTTAAATTAGTCCTCAATAATATTATTTGAAATGATCCTGACCTAACATTGATATGATTTTCTATGATTATTTGTAGGCAAAAATCTTTTTTTCTATGCCAATTTTTTTCTCTCATGGAACATGTTCTTTAATTTCATTATAATTTTGTCTTATAAAATTTAAATATTCTTTTCATGGCTCAAGATTACGATTTATGGTATAAAGGGTATGATTTTCAATGTTTTTCTTAGGTTCTCAAACCCGTATGTTCATGTTAATCCCTACTGATCATTGATATCTCCCATGTTTATCCGTACTCAGAATCTGATCTCAACCTTTATTATGTTTATTTCCCCTATGTTTTTGAATAAAAATTAAAAAGTATGTTGTTTCTTAGAATGGTTATTATTATGAAATTTTTTTGTGAGATTGTGTATATCTTTTATAAACTAGTTATTTATATGTCCTAGTTTCCAAAGGCACCAGACCCATATGTTTAAAAAGGTTTCATTATGTTATTTCGTGAATATTTATCTATTAATATGTGATAACTATGTATGAAAAATATGGTTCGATATAATAATGAAAGAGGGAAATATTGGATGTTGTCCACATCTCATCAGTATCTATTCATCCATGAATCACAATGATTTATATAGACTTTAATCAAATACTCTAGTGGGATAACATGAAGAGGGAGATTGAAAAATAGATATCATAATGATTGGTATACCAAAAATTTAAGGTCAAATGATAGAATTTCATGTGTACAATGAATCAATTTCCCATAATATTATGGATTTTAGAAAATGTTACCATAGATTTTGTTTTTGGATATCCCCAGAAAAATATCGGTTATAATTACATTTTTGTTTTAGTGGATATCCTAATAAAGTAAGAACAGTTTTTTGAAATCAATGAAGATGTTTTTCTTGAGAAACACTATAATATATAAATAAGTAAAGTCCTAAGTCCACATGGAGTTCCATATTATACTGTATCTAATTAGGATATGATCATTGCCTCAAGGTTTTGGGGAATTACTCCAATGTTATTGGAGATATGGTTGAGTTTCAACATTTCATTTCATCCTCTGATGAATGGTATCTCTTAGGGGACCATTGAAACTCAACAATAAATGTTGATAACTTTTTTGATGGAATTAAAGTATGTTTGGATATTCACCTCCCATTAGTAGAGTTCTCATATAACAATGGTCACCATTCTAGAAATCACAAGGAACAATATGAGGATATTTATTATAAGTGATGTATGACCCCAATATGTTGGGATAATATTGGAGTGGGGAGATTATAGGTCAATATATTATTTATGAAATTATGAAGATGTTTTAAAAAATTTGGGGGCATATCAAATCAACACAAAGTTGATAGAAGAGTTATATACATTTTCATCAATGAGATCTGCTATTTAGATTTTTTGGAAAGTTGTTCCTCTATAAATCTCAATGGAAGAGGGTTTTGTGATTTTAGAAAGTAATGGATGATGATCCATAGGAACATAAGTACGTTTTATATTCTTTATAATTTTAGGTTAGTGGATTATTTCTTGTAACTCCGTCCAGACCTCCCCTAGATACATGATGTCAACCATTTATGGCTTTTATAGAAGTACATACTTGAACATTAAAATGTACTAAAATTAGAAGCCATAAAACTGAAACATGATCTCTTATATGAGGAAAAACCATTAAATATCTTGGATTAAAAATAAAAAAAATTGTGGAATAAGATCACTCCACTATATAAAGTTCTACAGTGGAATAATTACTTCAATAAAGACATAATGAAGGCCAATGATGTAATGGGAAAACGATAAATTCACTATTTTTCATATACATAATATATGTCTTAGGATGAAATTATTTTTATTTGTGGTATAATGTAATGACCTATTAATTGTGTAAAAAAATTTCCTTAATACAATGCGACTAACTAGTTTGGAAGGAAATTCTGAATTAAAATGAAAAATATGTCACCGTAATAAAATTATTAAATATTTATATTTTATTATTGTTTTTAAATTTTTATATATCAATAATGTTGACCACATAATAAATATTTTATAATAATTTATACTAAAATAAATTTCAATTATGGTTAGAGATACAACTTTTCTAAAAATAGTTTTCAAGCATTTAGTGTGCTAATATGTCAATTTAATATTTTTTCCCACTTTTAGATATTTTATTTTGTTAAATGGAATAAATATTTTGAATCATTATAACCAAATTATTTAAAAAAATATTACTTCTTAATTTATTAATATAATATTACTTCTATTAAATTTTATAACAGAGATAATAGTGAACCTATTATTTTCAACAATTTATTTAATCAATATTTCATAATTTTTATCTAATTAATGAAATATATTTATTTAAAATAGCGTATTTGATATTATTTTTAAACACATTTATAATAATGTTAATAAACTTTTAATTTTTAACCAATGTTAAATATGATTATAAGCACATAATGTTTAAAACACAATTTTTCAACAATGAAAAGTTTCTCTATATATACAATGTTTTAATTTAAATGTTAATTTTATTTTATTTATTATTTTACATATATTAAATAGAGGTTAAACTATTTTTTTCACACAAAAATTTTGTAAGAATTTTTATATTAGAATTTTTTGAAACATATATTACTTGTGTAAAAACTAGATAACTGAGTAAAAAAAAGCAATCATAAAATATATAAGAATAAATAACATTAAACATGTTTAAAACATATGTATAAAATCATGATTGAGTCTTTATCAACATTATCACACCCCAAAATACATTATTTCTCTATATTTTGACCATTCACCCTCTAATAGTTTCATTCCATTATTGAAATATAATGTGTGTTCACAAAATTGTATTTTTCTTCACTTATAAAAAAGAATAACTTAAACCCTATAAAAGATACAAAAAAATAGTATATTACAATTAGAACATAAAATATTTTGTAGTCCTAGAATTAACATGAACTTTTTTTATCCCTTGGTCACCACATGTATCATATTCTCTTCATTTATATGGGTATGTTCACGAGGAAAGTCAATGTCCCAATGTGAGTATTAATTAATCATTATCTTTTATTATTCATCATTAACTCATAAAAGTACCCTAAAAATTGTAATATAATAACATCATTATCATTATTATACTAAAGTTCTCTTTTATTAATGGAACAACCCTATTTCATTTCATCCCTCCAATATAGAAAAAGAAAATGATTCCAAGCGTTCATTTGTGCGGACTAATACCTCCATGAAGTGATATCTTGTTTTTCACCACTATCTATATAAAATAATTATAATTATTCAATTTATAAATAAATTATAATTTATAAAATTATTATTATTATAAATATACAAATTATAATTCACCTTCTTTCCCTCTCTTTCATTGGGAAATGAAAATGTTAACTAAACATTGTATAGACTACCGCCTCCACGAAGTAATGTATCTCAATTTTTATTTGGTTTCTTTTTTATTTCTAAAAATATAAAAACTAACACTCATCACCCTAAAAAATTATATTATTGAATTATTCATCTATAATAATTATATTATACCCAAGGAAACCACTTTCTTGACAATAACCATCCATTAATTATGGTATGTTCATATATGGGTAGGTCTAACAACATGCATTAATAGTACTATAAAACTATATCATGGATGAATATGGTAATTTAAATACTAATATTTTTATAATTTAATGGAGTGGAAATTTATTTTGGTTAACTAACATTTATATTATGTATTTAAAATATCATTTAGGCCCATAAAAATTTCCAATATTGCGAGAAGCTGACTCCATTTTCATGTAATATAATTAATAAATATATTTAAGAACGTAATATATTAATAATTATATATAATTCATCAATTTTGGTAAATTATTTTCCTATAAATTATAAAATTTGTATCAAATAATGGGTACTATAACAAATATCATAAAAAAAGTGGAAAAGAATTAGTGTAATTAACACCTGATAGTAAAAATAGGAGACAAATGATTAATATAATCATAATAAATGATTATAAATTTTCTTCATAAGAGTTTATGAATATTTACTAGGTTATGAAATAAATTATTTGTAATTTTATTTAATTTTTACATGAAGTTATAGTGCATTTGATAAAGTAGGAATAAAGGTAAGGCATTTTCTTGACTCGAATATTTTCATTAGGTCATAATCACTCCCTATTGAATATAATATTTTCAGATTTATTTATTATACCTTATAATTATTTTAGGATTTATTTCCAACTAAAATATTGAAAAATCAGGTTTTACATCAATTTATAACTCTCTGATAAATCTTTTATTTGTTAAACTTATAATTTCTTTATGAATGTTATCCATCATTTTTAGGTTATATTTATTACATATCTATGTTATTAATTTATACCAACCTTTTACTTTATTTTATAGATAGATAAATATGTTTTTTTCATTTTGATATTCATATTTCTATTAAAACAATTTCAATGTAACATTTATTATCTTTTTCAAAAATATGGGTTTCAAGAACTATACTTAAAAAATTACAAGAAATGATTTCGTTTCAAAATATTATCATTTATCTTCCCCTACATGATTATTGAATATGCTTAATTTTTTTTATTTCAATTCATTAAATGTATTTTGAGATTACTAATTCAAGAATCCATCATTTAACCATCCTGAAAAAAGTATCCTTAAATGAGATGTATAACTATGAATTATAGGTTTATGATTACAAAAAAAAATCAAAAAATCAATTTTCTTGATTGTTATTTAATTTTACTCCTTATATATAAAAAAATTTATTTTTTATTTTTCATCCATGGTTTTTATAAAATTAATTCATATCATTTGGGTGAAAAAAAAATTAATGTTAATTGATATAATTTATTATTTAATTTTATAGAATTTAGAAATGTTATGATACCCATTTTCTTTCCATGGTTTATTTAAGCTATGAAATTTAATAATTTTCATTTATATGTTTCCTGAAACCCATTTAATTTCTATGGGTTCATTATGATTTTCAATGTGAATTAATTCTAAGTGGCACATGTAAGTTTGGATGAATGATATGTGGGATATGTATCTCCATTTAATTCATTGGTCAAAAAATTATATCTCATGAGACTTTTACACACAGGCACAATTTAGTTGCCCAAAATTCTAGATATAAGTGTGTAATTCATGAAGGTGATGTTTCCCTATACATATGGTCTTTCCAAAATTATCATATATTAATTAATCTCATGATATTTTTTATTCACATGATAAATTCTTATGTTATTCTACACCCCTACACTATATCTTATTTTTTAAAAATATTCAAGTTTATTAGTTTATGTTTTGACTCTCATTTTGTTTATTCTTAATGTTATGTTACTATTCTATGACATGAAGCATTTATAATCTATAATGTTTTGGTTTTATTATATTATATATGATCATGTATTCTTATAATGTTATCATATCCTATATTCTCAACTTATTTTCACTTATGATCACTTATTTTTAACCCCATGTTATTCTTTACTGAGTAATAGAGCTCTCACATTTTGTATCTTTTTACCATTCCCCAAGTTAATAATATTGGTATTTCATTTGATATTATTATATGGAAGTTTAAAATTTATAGTATATATATAAATATTCACTATTATTGTAAAATAAATTATGTCTATAACTCATCATCTACGAATGTATAACTTTAGTTCTCTGTTTTTTGTAACAATATATTAATGGAATGATTATTCATGTATAATATTGAAATATGTGTGTTTATTTATCTTGGTAAATCTTACTAAAATAATTAAAATGTACAATTAGAAATTAAATTATTCATTATTCCAATATCATCAATTAAACTACATTTTTATTGTAAAAAAATGTTGTCTAGGGAACACTACAATATATATCATTGAAAATTAATACACATTGGATTGAGACATATCCATATGAGTATGTTGAGACATGATGGTATTAAATATAGGAAAACATTTATAATATTCCATGATTAGGTGGATCAAATAAGAAAGGGGATTTCATGTTTTTTGATATATAAAAAATCTAAGGAATGCATTTAAATTTCAGATAAAAAATTCAACAAGGATAGGACATCGGCATTACATTTGATGAATTCTGAATTATAAGTTCAATGTATTAAATTTTATCAAAATTTTAAAGGATGAACCAAATAGTATATTACATCATATGATAATGCTTTTTCCCAGAAGAGAAGTTGGGTGAGATAAAAAAAATTTAATGAAGAAATGATGTCAAACCAGAGTTAAAAATGGGAACACTTTAGAGTTCACCATTGTAAATATAAGAGTTGGGACACAATAAAGAGGTTAGGAATTTACCAATAAATCATAATTAAAATGATAATATGAACATGTCCATAATTATTTTAGAATTATATAAAAAATTGGAAAAATATGAAGGGTATAGTTTATGATGAATCTAGTTGTTAAAAAGTGTTACATGTTTGCGGCAGTTTCTAATTGTTTCTTTATTCATATTTTACATTTACTGACTATATTAATGTTCAAATAAGGTTATTCCTTTTTTATGAATGTTTCTTCTAAGAGAGTATTATTCATGATTTTATTTTTTATTATATATTTTAATATTTTGGTGGAATGTTGGATTTTAATGGATTTCCAAAAATATTCCAAAACTTTTTTTATTCCTATATTTAGGGAAATGATTCATTTTAATCCCATATTTACGTGTAGGTTGGTGTTTGGTATTATTTATCTAGGGGAAACGGTTTATCATTAATTAAAATGATGAAGTGGGAATAAAAATATTTTTGGGACGACACACTACAATGTAAATGTGTGCGTGCATTTTTTAAAATGTATCACTTTTATGGAACACATTGTAATTTTTATGACACATTGGAGAAAGGTTATTACTAGTGAAATAATTTTTTTATGGAATGGTTGATAATACTGGTTTGATCCAATACTTAAATGGGCATGTCTAGTGAGTCAACATTTATAACTGAATGAGTTTCTAATAGACCATTGATCAAATTGTGCATGATATAATAGATAAATTCATTCACTAAAATGTGGGACCAGCACCACTTATTTGATTTGGTATGATACAATGGAAATGATTAAACAGGATAAGCCATTAATTTTCAGAATATGTGTTTACCCAATTCTAGGGAATATAATACCATACCTAAATGGTTACTCTATGTATTATAAAATAATTTAACATTTTATGGAAAAATAAATTGAATTTTATCCAAACACGCTAAGCCCTCATAAAAAATGAGAATCAACTCCATTATCCAAAGTGAATCAATGTATGATTTTTGTGTACAATTACATAAAACCTTCATTAATCACATTATTTCAATTCATCAACTAGAGACACTACTAGAAATAGAGGATATACCAATGGTTCTAAACTGTTGGTATAGGCTGGAAAACCATTGGTATATTCTATACCAACGGTTGTCCAAACCGTAGGGAAGTAAGGTGTGGGGAAACATCTATACCAACGGTTTGAAGTAAACCATTGGGATAACCCACTCTATCTATTGATTTCCAAACGATTCAACAAGAACCATTGGTATAGGTTTACCCAATGGTTTAGAACCATTGGTAATTTTATAATTCTGATCTTATACCAACGGTTCACAACCATTGGTACAGTTTTTTTTTCAACGGTTTTAATAAAACCATTGGGAATTCAATGATTTTGATCTTATACCAACGGTTGTAAACCATTGGTATAGCTTTTTTCCTAACTGTTTCAATGAAACCATTGGAATATGGTTATGTATAGTTGTTTACCAACAGTTTATTTAACCGTTTGTATAATTATTTCTCAAAGTATACCAACGGTTTACAACTGTTGGTATTTTGTATTTCTAGAATTGTTGCACAGCAGCCCCTCCAGTAGCCCCTCCAATGCATACACCTGCATAAAAAACACCACTAAAAACACTGACAGACTTAAAACAACAAAAAATAACACCACCTCTTTGATTAGAGACATGGTGAATAATTCCCCATTTGAATCTTCATATAACAATAATCATACAGTATAGTTGAATCAGAGTTTCAATAAATCAAATATTATTTACACCCATTTCAATCTTCATATGACAACCAGTTTTATAATATATAGTGAAAAGGTATTTTCATAGGAGTCTCATCACTTGGGACTCCATAGGTGCCACATCGGGCCTCGAATTGAGGCTGGGTTGACCGGTACATGTCTCATATGATCCATGGATCATTGTCCTAAAGTATTAACACAATCAGAATCTGTTTGATCGGTTTTGCATATGAACGTAAAATATTATCCATTTGGAACAAAAGAGAGGTAGTTTGGGTGGTCCTCACCCCACGGTGACTCGGATTGAGGCAGGGTTGACTCTTACACATCACATATGACCCATGGATCGTTCTCCTAAAGTGTCAACATAATCCAAAGGCATTTGGTCTGTTTCCCGTATGTTAGTTGTTGATATCACTTACAATTTAGTCCATTTTGGAGAAAAGAGAGACAATTTGAGTGGTACAGGCCATAATGTGGCTCGGATTGAGGATGGGTTGACTCATACACGTCATATATGATCCATGGATCATTTTTCTAAAGTTTCTACCAAATCTGAAGGCGTTTGGTTGGTTTGGCGTATGTCAACTATTGTTTTCACTTAAAATTAAGTCCATTTTAAACAAAAGAGAGACACTTTGAGGGGTGTCGGCCACACCAGGCCTAGGATTGAGGTATAGTTGACTCGTACATATCACATATGATCCATGGATTGTTTTCTTAATGTCTCAACACAATCAGAATCTGTTTGATCAGTTTGGCGTATGTATGTAAAATATTGTCCATTTTAAACATAAGATGGACAGTTTGGGTGGTGTCGTCCTCACCATGCCTCAGATTGAGTCGGTATTGACACTTGCACATCAAATATGACCCATGGATCATTGTCCTAAAGTTTCAACAGAATCCAAAGGCGTTTCATCAGTTTCACGTATGAAAGTTGTTGATTTCACTTACAAATTAGTCCATTTTCAACAAAAGAGATACAGTTTTAGTGGTCCCAGCCACACCGTAGCTTTTATTGAGGCGGTGTTGTCTCGTGCACGTCACATATGACCCATGGATCATTGTCCTAATGTTTCAACAGAATCCGTAGGCCTTTGGTCAGTTTTCCGTATGTCAGTTTTTGTTTTCACTTAAAATTAAGTACATTTTAAAAAAAGAGGCACTTTCAGTCGTTTCGGCCACACCAGGCATCAGATTGAGGCGAGGTTGACTCATACATGTCACATATGAGTCATTAATCATTGACCTAATGTTTCAACACAATTAGAATCCGTTTGATCGGTTTTGAATATGTACATAAAATATTGTCCATTTGGAACAAAAGAGAGGCAGTTTGGGTGGTCCCGGCCCCACGGTGCCTCGGATTGAGGAGAGGTTGACTCGTACACATGACATATGACCCATGAATCGTTTTCCTAATGTTTCAATAGAATCCGAAAGTGTTTGGTCAGTTTCCCGTATGTCAGTTGTTGATATCACTCACAATTTAGTCCATTTTGAACAAAAGAGAGACAGCTTGAGTTGTCCCGGTACACCGCGGCTCGGATTGAGGCAGGGTTGACTCGTACATGTCACATATGACCCATGGATCGTTTTACTAATGCTTCAACAGAATAAGAAGTCGTTTGGTTGGTTTGGCATATGTCAGTTGTTGTTTTCACTTAAAATTATGTCCATTTTAAACAAAAGAGAGATAAATTGAGTGGTTTCGGCCACACCGCAGCTCGAATTGAGGTGGGATTGACTCTTACACAACACATATGACCCATGGATAGTTGTCCTATAGTTTCAATAGAATCCTATGGCGTTTGGTCGGTTTCCCGTATGACGTTTGTTGATTTCACTTACAATTTAGTCCATTTTGAACAAAAGGGAGACAGTTTCAGTGGTCCCGGTCACACCGCAGCTCGGAGTGAGGCAGGGTTGACTCATACACGTCACATATGACCAATGGATTGTTTTTCTAATGTTTCAACAGAATCAGAAGACTTTTGGTTGGTTTGGCGTATGTCAGTTGTTTTCACATAAAATTATGCCCATTTTAAACAAAAGAGAGACAGTTTGAGTGGTCTCGGCCACATCGTGGCTTGGATTGAGGCAGGGTTGACTCGTACACATCACATATGACCCATGGATCGTTTTCCTAATGTTTCAACAGAATCCGAAGGAGTTTGGTTGGTTTGGTGTATGTCAGTTGTTGTATTCACTTAAAATTAAGTCCATTTTAAACAAAAGAGAGTCACTTTGAGTGGTGTCGGCCACATCGGGCCTCAGATTGAGGGAGGGTTGACTCGTACACGTCACATATGATCCATGGATCGTTGTCCTAACATTTCAACATAATCAGAATCCGTTTGATCGGTTTGGCGTATGTATGTAAAATATTGTCCATTTTTAACATAAGAGAGACAGTTTGGGTGGTGTCAGCCACACCGCGCCTCTGATTGAGGCGGGATATACTCTTACACATCACATATGACCCATGGATCGTTTTCCTAATGTGTAAACAGAATTCAAAGGCGTTTGGTCAGTTTCCCGTATGACAGTTTTTAATTTCACTTACAATTTAGTACATTTGCAACAAAAGAGAGACTATTTGAGTGGTCCAAGCCACACCACGGCTCGGAATCAGTCTGGGTTGACCCATACATGTCACATATGACCCATGGATCGTTTTCCTAAAGTTTCAATAGAATCTGAAGGCTTTTGGTCAGTTTGGATTATGTCAGTTATTGTTTTCACTTAAAGTTAAGTCCATTTTAAACAAAAGAGAGGCACTTTGAGTGGTGTCGGTCACACCAGGCCTCGTATTGTGTCAGGGTTGAATTTTACACGTCACATATGGGCCATGGAAAATTTTCCAAAAGTTTCAACACAATCAGAATCCGTTTGATCGGTTTCGCGTATGTACGTAAAATATGGTCCATTTTGAACAAAAGAGAGACAATTTGAGTGGTGTCAGCCACACCGGCTCTCGGATTGAGGCGAAGGTGACTCGTACACATCACATATGAGACATGGATCATTTTTCTAATGTTTCAACACAATAAGAATACATTTGATCGGTTTGGCGTATGTACGTAAAATATTGTCCATTTGGAACAAAAGAGAGGCGGTTGGAGTTGTCCCGGCAACACTGTGCCATAGATTGAGGTGGGTTGACTCATAAACGTGACATATGACCCTTGGATCATTTTTCTAAAGTTTCAATAGAATTAAAAGGCATTTGATCAGTTTCCCGTATGACAGTTGTTGATTTCACTTACAATTTTGTCAATTTTGAACCAAAGAGAGACAGTTTGAGTGGTCCCGGACACACCACAGCACGGATTGAGGTGGGTTTGACTCGTACACGACACATATGACCCATAGATCATTTTGCTAAAGTTTCAACAGAATCCTAAGGTGTTTGGTCAGTTTGGCGTATTTCGGTTATTGTTTTCACTTAAAATTAAGTCCATTTTAAACAAAAGAGAGGCACTTTGAGTGGTGTCAGCCTCAACGGGCCTCAAATTGAGGCAGGGTTGACTCGTAAATTTAAAATATGAGCCATGGATCATTTTCCTAATGTTTAATCATAATCAGGATCCGTTTGATCGGTTTGGCATATGTAGGTATAATATTGTCCAATTTGAACAAAAGAGAGGTAGTTTGGGTGGTTTTGGCCACACATGGCCTCATATTATGGAAGAGTTGATTCATAGACATCACATATGAACCATGGATCATTTTCCTAACGTTTCAATAGAATCCGAAGGTGTTTGGTCCGTTTCCCGTATGTCATTGTTGATTTCACTTACAATTTATTCCATTTTTAACAAAAGAGATACAGTTTGAGTAGTCCCGGCCACACCGTGGCTCATTTTATGGCGGGGTTGACTCGTACATGTCACGTATGAATCATGGATCATTTTCCTAAAGTTTCAAAATAATTTTTAGGCGTTTGGTCAGTTTCCCGTATGTCAGTTGTTGTTTTCCCTTAAAATTAAATACATTTTAAAAAAAGAGAGGCACATTGAGTGGTGTCGGCCACACTGGTCCTCGGATTGAGGCGGGGTTGACTCGTAAACGTCACATATGAGCCATGTATCATTGTCATAATGTTTAAACACAATAAGAATCTGTTTGACTGGTTTGGCGTATGTACGTAAAATATTGTCCATTTTTTACAAAAGAGAGGCAGTTTGGGTGGTCCCGGCCCCACGGTGCCTCAGATTGAGGTGAAGTTTATTCGTACACATCATATATGACCAATGGATTGTTATCCTAATGTGTCAATATAATACGAAGGTGTTTGGTCCGTTTCCCGTATGTCAATTGTTGATTTCACTTACAATTTAGTCCATTTTGAACAAAAGAGAGAGAGAGTTTGAGTGGTCTCGGCCACACCGTGGCTCGGTTTGTGGCAGGGTTGACTCGTACACGTCACAGATGACCCATGGATCATTTTTCTAAAGTTTCAACTGAATCTGTAGGTGTTTGGTCGGTTTTCCGTATGCCACGTGTTGTTTTCACTTAAAATGATGTCCTTTTGAAACAAAATAGAGACACATTGAGTGGTGTCGACCACACCACGCCTTGGATTGAGGCAGAGTTGACTCATTCACATCACATATGAACTATGTATCATTGTGCTAAAGTATCAACACAATCAGAATCTGTTTGGTTAGTTTTCTGTATATACTTAAAATGTTGTCCATTTTAACCAAAAGAGAGAAACTTTGAGTGATCCCGACCACACCACGGCTTGGATTTAGGTGAAGATTACTCCTATACATCACATATTACCCTTGGATCATTTTCTAAAGTTTCAATAGAATCATAATGCATTTGGATGGTTTCCCATATGTCAACTATTGTATTCACTTAAAATGAAGTCCATTTTAAACAAATGAGAGACACTTTGAGTGGTGCCGGCCACACCGCGCTTTGGATTGAGGCGAGGTTGACTCGTACACATCACATATGACTCATGGATCATTCTTCCTAAGCATGATGAGTCCATCCATGACTCCTTAACATGTAACCCATGTCTTATCCTAATAATTAACAAGTAAACCAAATCAAACAAGGCATAATTCACATAACATGGAGAATGTACAACAAGGATTTGTATTTAAAATAATGAATATCATTACATTCATTTGATGATCATGAGCTAATAAGCTTACCAAGAAATTCATATAGTTCAAGACATAAAAGAATGGAATAATCCTAAATAACATTGCATGATCATAAAAATAAAAAAAGGCATGTGAAATCAACATGCCTACAATTACATATCATCCATGAGGTATAACATTTAATTAACTTTTAATAGAATTATACATAAGGCATATGAGTCTCATTTACTTGCATACACAGTGGTACAAAAGGAAAATGTTATTCATGTCCGGGGGGCTGTCTGGGGTCCAAGGAGGATGGTGGGGTACTATCCAGGGAGCTATCCAGGGTCCAGGGAGGGTGGGGGGCTATCCAGGGACCAAGGAGGAGGGTGGGGGGTTATCTGGGGGGTTATTCGGGGTCCAGGGAGGAGGGTGGGGGGTTGTCTAGGGTCCAGGGAGGAGGGTGGGTGGGGGCTATCTGGGGGGGTGTCCGGGGGGCTGTCTCGGGACCAAGGAGGTGGGGGGCTGTTCGTGGGTGTCCGGGGACCAAAGAGGAGGGGGGCTGTCTGAGGGGCTGTCTGGGGACCAAGGAGGAGGGCGGGTCTATTCGGGGACCAAAGAGGAGGGTGGGGGGCTATCTAGGGGCTATTCGGGGGGCTATCCGGGGACCAAGGAGGAGGGTGGGGGGATGTCCGGGGGTAGTCTAGTGGGCTATTCGGGGGGTGTCAGAGGGGCTGTCTGGGGTCCAGGGAGGTGGGTGGGGTGGGTGTATAGGGGGCTGTCCGGGGGACTTTTCGGGGACCGAGGAGTAGCATGGGGGGATGTCAGGGGGGCTGTCTGGGGTCCAAGGAAGAGGGTGGGGGCTATCTAGGGGCTGTCCGAGGGGCTATCCAGGGACCATGGAGGAGGGTGGAGGGGTTATATAAGGTCATGGGTGGAGGGTGTGGGAGGGACTATACAAGGTCTTGGGTGGAGGCTGTAGGGGGGTTGTCCAAGGTCTAGGAGTGGGGGGCTATCCAGGTGTCAGGAAAGAGGGGGTGGGCAGTCCAAGTTCCAGGAGGGGGGTGTCTAGGGTCCAAGAGGGGGGTTTCCATGGTCCAGGAGGAAGGGGGATTTGTTAAAGAGAGGATATCCCCATATAATTCATTGAAAATTATCTAAACCCAATCCAAACAACATCACAATTCCAATCCATCACCCAACCAACATCAAATTCATCCTCAATATCAGTAACCTTATCATTATTCCTTGAACAAAAACAATAAATACAAAACACATATCCATTTTTTGAACTAAAATAAAGTACATAGAACCTACCATATCACCCCACTAAAAAATGGAAAACCACCTACGCCACTACCCTAACCATCCGCAATCACTTCACATGGAACATCCTTATATCCATTACCTACCTCGAGACAATATGACTAAACAAACTCTTTATCATCTTTGAGTGGGGATACATCTCATCAGCACCTCCATTGGATCATATGGTTCACTAAATACATGGAAGGATTGGCTATTTAGACTTCAAATAATGTTGATCCATACAATCAAGAAACATAAGTATTGAAGAAAAACAAAAAACAAATCAAAGTGCACTTGTTGGGTATTCCATGCCATAAACATCACAAAATGGTTTATACAAAATTAAAACAGAAAAAAAAATAATAGATGCAAAACATTTAAACAAAGGTAGTACTTACAGATTTAGAGTGTAGAACTACAAAATTATTTGATTTAAGATGGATCTATCAAGTGGAACGAGTTTCTCAATCTGGGTATAGAGAGATCCCTCATTTTTAGGTCAAATAAAAATAGAAAAAAATAGATGAAGAACATTAGAACTGAGGTAGGACTTACAGATTTGAAGTCTAGAATAGAAAAAAAATTTGATCGAAGAGGATGGATGGAGTTTCCAATACTGGTAAGAAGAAAGCGTCGGGAAAGGATCAATTTTAGGGTTGTAGTCGCGCGAAGAGAGAAATGGGGTCTCTCGGTATTTGGATGGAATTTTTCCCAACGGTTTTTAAAAACCGTTGGGAAAACTATGCTTTACCAACAGTTCATTGAAACCGTTGGTAAAGGTGATTGAATATGAAGTTTTCCCAATGGTTTCATTGAACTGTTGTGAAAATGTGGATGAATCTCATGTTTTCCCAACAGTTTCATTGATCCTTTGGGAAAAGTGTATGTTTTACCAATGGTTTATGTAAACCGTTGGTAAAAGTGGTCCAATTGTGAGATATCCCAACGGTTTAATGAAACTGTTGGGAAAGAGGTTTGTAATCCACATATGCCAATGGTTTTCTAAAACCATTGGCACCAAAGTGTTTCTATAGCTCTCCATTCCAGTAGTGAGATATTCTCTATTATATATAATTTTAGAGTGTCAATATATCATTGTATCCTAAGAATGATTCTCTTGAACCCGTTATACTATTTATTTAGTGGAGGTTAGTCTACACTAAAGGACTCTCAAAATGGTGCATGTTATTTTTAGTCAAAATCCATAAACATTCAATGATGAGACACTCTGTGTTTCACACATCTAGAAAAAAATTAGATAATTATTATATCACATGTTTAGAAAACATTCTTAACACCTTAAACAATTCAGTCATTGAAACTTGCTAATATTTTTTGATGGATGGTTTCTAAAAGAAGTACATCATTGGGGATGTGGTGAGAATGTAATTTCTAGTATGTATGTTTATTTCACACCAAATGGTATATAATAGATCTATTGTATATCTATTCTATGAAATTTTTTATACAAAAAAATTCTATTTAAAAAAATTAAAAAAAGGGATGATTCCATTATTGTCAAATCAATCATCAATAAACTCCCCCTTCTTAGAAAATATCAAATATTCACTAAAACATAAGAAGTAAAATATTTCCCACTATGAGTGGTTTGAATAGCTATAAATTGATTTTGAATTAAAAAATTGAAGTAAAGTGAACCCATTGAATAAAAATACATGATCCTTTTAGAAAAGTGTGTGGATCCATTTTTTCCTCAATGGGGATAAAACAACCAAACGATTCTTCATTAAAAAAATTACAATTACTATCTAGTCATATACAATAATCAATGTTTACTTTTTATTTCACATCAAAAATTACCATTCAATACCCAATAGATTCTAAATCCACTTCAAGGGATAATATCCACTAATTGTACGTGTATAGTATTGAGCCACCATTATATCTGAAAAAGGATTCTAAAAAACTCATTTCACTTCTTATTTTATCATGGTAAATATAATATTAAGAAGATAGACATTGGGAGGTTCCTATAACAACTGTGCCCTACTGACAACACAGACACCCCGCCTTATCATTGCCATTGAGTCGTAGCAATACATGTACCACCAGTTTCCCCACAGACAGATGGTCCCCTCTCTTGGGACCACCCACATGCCTGAATGGGAAATTAGACTAATGAATTTACCCATAGGCCAAAAAATGTTTTGACAATGTTCTCGCACATACTTTTGGAATCATACATGATATCCACCCATTTGGATTACTACTCTAGGAAATGTATGCATAAATTTGGATTTCAAATAAGTTAGGCTCCTAAAAAGAAAGGTTGCACCTTATTGACATAAGTAATTAAATTTATACGTTTAACCCATTATAATTTTAGGGTTTTACATTCCCCCCCATATCAAAACATTATCAATGTAGACCCTAAATCATAACTCATGTAGTTCCACAACATGTAAGGATGATTTTTTACTCTGATTCCAATGTGACATCTAGGCCTTGCTGATCACACAGACACATCCCCTTAACATTGTTTTCGGGTCCTATCCAATTATGTACCACTATTATCTCCATAGACATCTGTTCCCCTCTCTAGGACACACCAACATTCCTGAATGAGTAATTGGACTACAAATTTCCCCACAATCCAACACATGTTCTTTCCAGTGTGGCTTGTCATCACTCTCAAACGCCCTGGAAAACTTCCTAGAAGTTCATCCATCCTAATTAATAATCTATTCCAAGAACTCTTAATTGTGGATTTGTAATCAGATGGTCTCATAAAAATAATGGTTAACCTTGTTGACATGAGTAATATAATTTATCTATTTAACCCTTTATCATTATAGTGTATTACAATAGTGTAACACCAATAGAAATGTGACACTTAAAAGGATAAATAATACTACCCATGCCTACAAGTTTCACATTCCATTTTTGGATCATAAATGATTTGAACTCCATAGTTAAGCATTCTTGTCTTGGAGTAGTGGTTAGGATGGGTTACCTCCTGGTATGTTCGCCAAGGTGTGTGTTAGTGAGGACAAAGTACACTGGGTTGGATCATCATTTCCCTTATCAAATTTTTTTTGAAGAAAAAATCTTATAAGTATATCATACTAGGCTCTAGGAGATTTCTTAAGTCCATACAAATAATTGGTATGTCTGAAAACATGTTTAGGATGTTTTGTATCTTCAAAACCAGGAGGTTGTTCCACAAAAACTTTCTCTTGAACCTAACCATTAAGGAATGAAAATTTAACATCCATTTGAAAAAATTTGAAGTTGAAGTATGCTGTAATGGAAAGTGGAATATGAATAGATTCATGTCTGGATTCTGGAGCATATATTTTTTCATAGTCTATTACTTCTTGTTGATTATAGCCTTTAGCAACTAATATTGATTTATTTCTTATTATAATTATATTTTCATCATATATGTTTCCAAAGACCCATTATACTCCATTAATAGAACTTCCCTTAGGTCTTTCAACCAAGGTCCAGACTTTATTCCATTAGAATTCACTTAGCTCATCTTACATAGCTTTTATCCAATCATCATCACATAAATCTTCATCTGTGCTTTTTGGTTATAATTGGGAAAGGAATTCTAGATGTTCGAATTCATTTATTAAGTAACTTCTAGTCCTTACAGGTTGATTTACATCACCAATGATACTATCATTGGGATGATTCGTAACAATCAACTGATTTGGGTTTTTTAAAACCTGTTCATCAATATATGGTAGGAAATCTTCTAGGGAAAATTATTCAAAAACATTTTCTTAAAAATTTTCCTTATATGAAAAATATTCTATTAGGGGTTGATAATAAAGTTTTGAAAAAACATCTGAAGATGTAGGCTTAGGATGTTTAAAAACAAAAGTGTCGGTTTCATCAAATTTGACATGTACTTTTTCTTCAACAATACAAGTATTTTTATTGAAAACTCTATAATCCTTACAAGTTTTAGAGTTTCCTAAGAAAATCCCTTCATCAGATTTTGGTGCAAATTTGGGTAGATTATCTTTAGTATTCAGAATGAATACCTTGAAACCAAAAACCTTGAAGTAAGAAAGTCTAAGTTTTATACCATTCAATAACTCATAAGGAGATTTATTAAGAAAATGTCTAATCAAAACACGATTTATAGTAAAAAAATAAGTACTTAGAGCTTCAGCCCAAAAATTATTGGTTATAGAATATTCACTCAATAAGGTTCTTATTATCTATTGAAGAGTTTTGTTTCTTCTATCAACAAAAACATTTTCTTAAGCGTTATTGGTGTTGGGAAGTTATGAGTAATGCCTTTTCTACTAAAAAAAGTTTCAAAATCAGAATTTTGAAATTCTCCTCCATTATCACTATGGATAGTTATCAATGGATGTTTTTTATCATTTTTAACATGGGATCTAAAACTTTTAAAATAAGAAAAAGCATCAGATTTCTTTGATAGAAAATAGACCCATGTAAATCAAGTGTAATCATCAGCTATGACAAATAGATAATATTTTCCTCCAATGCCTCCAGGTTTTATTGGACCAAAAATATCCATGTTTACTAACAACAAAGAATCATTACTTGAGACTTCACTGATTTATTTAAAACTTGATTTATGTTTCTTTCCATATTGAAAAGGATCACAAACATTTAAAAAATAAAATCTAATCTCTCGAAGATCTTTAAAAATTCTTTACATAGAGAGTTTTCTTAGGTTTCTAAAGTTATAGTGTCCTTAACTTATATTCAATAACCAAGAATGGTCTTACATTGTACTAAGTCAAAGTAGATCTTACATCTTAAGGACTTATATGTTTAATGTGTAAACAATCTCTTGCCTATTAGCAAAAATAATAAACCCATCCTTGGAATTGAGTATTAAACACTTTTCATTCCTAAAACTCAGAAGGTAAACTTCATCACATAATTGACTTATTCTAATGATATTGTTCTTAAGACGATTGAAAAACCAAAAATTTAAAATCAATGATTTTCCAAGAAGAACAATGTTACTAATACCAAAACCTTCTCTCTAATAAATATCTCTAAATGATACTTTTCCTCCTTTCATCTAGATAATATTTTCAATGATGTTTTTGTTACCAGTCATGTTTTTGGAACATACACTATCCATGTACCATGTATTTCTGTTGGTAGTTTCTTTGTTTTCATGAGAATAAGAGAGTTATAATTTTGGAACACAAACATTCTTGGATCTGGAATATTCAGAAATCAAAATTTTAGGAATGCACATTTTCTTTGAAAAATAAGATTTTTGAAAACCTTAAGACTGAGTTTTGTTTAAGGAACAACATTTTTCCCATTTCCCACCACACTGACACTTGGTTAATAATTGAGCACTTTGAGGAACAAAATAATTGTTACTAAAAATCGATTTTGAACTGGTATAACTAAAACCAGAATTTTTGTTAGATGTTGAATTTTGTAATACATGTTATCAAAAATTTTCCTAACAAAGGTAAATTTTGAAAAACCCTTCCACAAGGAAAATATTTGTAAATTTATCCTAATAAATTTGTTTTAATCCTCAAAAACATTTGTTTTAGCACTAGAGTTAGTCTCGAAAAAGTTTTCTTAGAAATTACTTTTTCTAGATCCTTATAATGTTTATCCTTCTTAGAATTAACATCCTCAAGGGTTATTGAAATACTTTCAAAATCAGAAATTTTCTTATCAAGATCTTTAGAATGATCTGATATTTCCTTAATAATTATTGTAATTCTATAATTTTCCTTATAAATATTTTTCTTGACTTTAGAATTTTCATTCTCAAGGATCATAGAAAAACTAAAACGTCTTCATAAGTTTGTAAAGTATTATCTTCATAAGAAAAAGATTCTTCATCAAAAGATTCATAGAATTTACTTTCACTATAATTAGAATTAAAGGATACATTGCTTATAGATTCATCATTTTGTACCTTTTCAATTAAACAATAATTTTCAATAGGTAACTTGACAAGTAAACCAATATTCTTCTGACTAGAAGATTTATACTATGAGGATTTATCATAAGAGTCTCCACCACTAGCACTCCAGGTTTCATTGGATTTTAAAATCATTCCTAGACTTAGCCTAGTGTTATTTCTTTCTATTATTCTCATAATTATTTTTCTTTTTATCCTTTCTCTTAAGCATAGGATAATCTGGCCTTATATACCCTGCTCTTTTTCATTCATAACAAGTGACTTCAGAGTCTTTATTATCCCTTATTTCATTATTCTTATATCTATACTGAAAGCCTTTCTTCCCAATAATCTAGTCCATACTATTAGAAATATTATCTAGTTCATTATCAGAATGTTCACTTTCACTTGATTCAGATAAAATAGTATCCTTGTTTGATTTATAAATTCTAACTCTCTAAAGAGTTTTGGCATTCATATGATTTGAAGTTGTTGTAAAAGAAACACTTCCATTTCCATTATTTTTATGATTCATATCAATATCTCTCTCTATTCTAGTCTCATTTTGAAGAAGAGTTCCAAAAATATCATCAAGAGAAATCTGGGTAACTTTTCTATTTTAATTCATATATGTCCTCTTAGATTCCCATTCCTTAGGCAAAATGTCAACGATTTTGTCTACAAGAGCTTTATCACCTGAACCTTTCTCACACATAGATTGTAAACTGTTAAAAATAATCATGAATCTTTGTTGTACCTTACATATGTGTTCTTCATAAGGAAAAAAGAATCCATGATACTCGACTCTAAGCATAGCTCTTCTAGCATTAATAAATTTGGATGTACCAAAGAGATTTTGTTCATTCTTCTTCAAAATAATATTTTCAGCTTCATAAGATGAAATTTTTCAATATGTATTTCTAGTCATAGAACAATGAAAAGTATTGCATACATTAAATTTCAACTAATATTCCACCTTTTTTGGATTTTTAAAGGTTCTAAGTTCCTTATCAGGAATCTTATAGTATCTAGTTAATATAATGTAGTTGTATACACCTGTGTTTATCACAAAGGTATTCATAAGATATCTCCAATATTCATAATCATTCCCATCAAATATTGGTGGTCTATTTGGATTTAGATTTTAAATCGAACCAACATTCATTCCTACCATCTAAAAGAGATATCATTCCACAAAAACATGTGAGTAGAAATATTTTTTAAACATGGATTAAAATCTTAAAGAATTAAAATATAAAATAGTGGAAACTTCAGCAAGAAAACATATATATGAATATAATTATTCAGAGACCTCCTCTGATACCAATAGTATGATCCAAATAAATAAGTATATGATCAATATAAAAGTGGGGGGTGAATTGTATATTTTAAAAATTCATTTGGAATCTTTAAAGTTGATATAAAACTTTCTAATGTTTAAAAAAGTTATGCAAGGTAAATTCACAAAACCTCTTAGTTATACAAACATACTAGAATCCGAAAATATGGTTCCAGAAATGAAACATAAGAAAAAATTACAAGGGAAATGATACTACCTTAACGAATATAGAATCTTACTAATCAGATTACAAGTATAAGAAAGAATAAGATAGTTATACTTTCTTTATTGGTCAAAATTCAGCAGAAAACAAACTTGAAAGAACACAAGTAACAGGTTTGAAATATTTTACCCAAAGAGTAAGGTATCCAATAACCTTGGATAAAGTTCCCTTGATTTATACTTTATATAAAGTCCGTCTTAACCAAACTAGGGTAATCCCTCGATAGAAATATCAAAATTTGTTTTGCTATCCCCACAAGACCTTGAATTTCAAGGTTGTCGGAACCTTGGTCTTCCTTATCAAAGAAGTCCTCGAACTCTATGGTAGTTTTCACCACTGTATTACAATCCATGGAAGCCATCGATTGTACACAGTAACAATCAGAGCTTCACGAAGCAATCTGAAAAATATGGTATGTCTGAAAACATGTTTAGGATGTTTTGTATCTTCAAAACCAGGAGGTTGTTCCACAAAAACTTTCTCTTGAACCTAACCATTAAGGAATGAAAATTTAACATCCATTTGAAAAAATTTGAAGTTGAAGTATGCTGTAATGGAAAGTGGAATATGAATAGATTCATGTCTGGATTCTGGAGCATATATTTTTTCATAGTCTATTACTTCTTGTTGATTATAGCCTTTAGCAACTAATATTGATTTATTTCTTATTATAATTATATTTTCATCATATATGTTTCCAAAGACCCATTATACTCCATTAATAGAACTTCCCTTAGGTCTTTCAACCAAGGTCCAGACTTTATTCCATTAGAATTCACTTAGCTCATCTTACATAGCTTTTATCCAATCATCATCACATAAATCTTCATCTGTGCTTTTTGGTTATAATTGGGAAAGGAATTCTAGATGTTCGAATTCATTTATTAAGTAACTTCTAGTCCTTACAGGTTGATTTACATCACCAATGATACTATCATTGGGATGATTCGTAACAATCAACTGATTTGGGTTTTTTAAAACCTGTTCATCAATATATGGTAGGAAATCTTCTAGGGAAAATTATTCAAAAACATTTTCTTAAAAATTTTCCTTATATGAAAAATATTCTATTAGGGGTTGATAATAAAGTTTTGAAAAAACATCTGAAGATGTAGGCTTAGGATGTTTAAAAACAAAAGTGTCGGTTTCATCAAATTTGACATGTACTTTTTCTTCAACAATACAAGTATTTTTATTGAAAACTCTATAATCCTTACAAGTTTTAGAGTTTCCTAAGAAAATCCCTTCATCAGATTTTGGTGCAAATTTGGGTAGATTATCTTTAGTATTCAGAATGAATACCTTGAAACCAAAAACCTTGAAGTAAGAAAGTCTAAGTTTTATACCATTCAATAACTCATAAGGAGATTTATTAAGAAAATGTCTAATCAAAACACGATTTATAGTAAAAAAATAAGTACTTAGAGCTTCAGCCCAAAAATTATTGGTTATAGAATATTCACTCAATAAGGTTCTTATTATCTATTGAAGAGTTTTGTTTCTTCTATCAACAAAAACATTTTCTTAAGCGTTATTGGTGTTGGGAAGTTATGAGTAATGCCTTTTCTACTAAAAAAAGTTTCAAAATCAGAATTTTGAAATTCTCCTCCATTATCACTATGGATAGTTATCAATGGATGTTTTTTATCATTTTTAACATGGGATCTAAAACTTTTAAAATAAGAAAAAGCATCAGATTTCTTTGATAGAAAATAGACCCATGTAAATCAAGTGTAATCATCAGCTATGACAAATAGATAATATTTTCCTCCAATGCCTCCAGGTTTTATTGGACCAAAAATATCCATGTTTACTAACAACAAAGAATCATTACTTGAGACTTCACTGATTTATTTAAAACTTGATTTATGTTTCTTTCCATATTGAAAAGGATCACAAACATTTAAAAAATAAAATCTAATCTCTCGAAGATCTTTAAAAATTCTTTACATAGAGAGTTTTCTTAGGTTTCTAAAGTTATAGTGTCCTTAACTTATATTCAATAACCAAGAATGGTCTTACATTGTACTAAGTCAAAGTAGATCTTACATCTTAAGGACTTATATGTTTAATGTGTAAACAATCTCTTGCCTATTAGCAAAAATAATAAACCCATCCTTGGAATTGAGTATTAAACACTTTTCATTCCTAAAACTCAGAAGGTAAACTTCATCACATAATTGACTTATTCTAATGATATTGTTCTTTGAGACTTCACTGATTTATTTAAAACTTGATTTATGTTTCTTTCCATATTGAAAAGGATCACAAACATTTAAAAAATAAAATCTAATCTCTCGAAGATCTTTAAAAATTCTTTACATAGAGAGTTTTCTTAGGTTTCTAAAGTTATAGTGTCCTTAACTTATATTCAATAACCAAGAATGGTCTTATATTGTACTAAGTCAAAGTAGATCTTACATCTTAAGGACTTATATGTTTAATGTGTAAACAATCTCTTGCCTATTAGCAAAAATAATAAACCCATCCTTGGAATTGAGTATTAAACACTTTTCATTCCTAAAACTCAGAAGGTAAACTTCATCACATAATTGACTTATTCTAATGATATTGTTCTTAAGACGATTGAAAAACCAAAAATTTAAAATCAATGATTTTCCAAGAAGAACAATGTTACTAATACCAAAACCTTCTCTCTAATAAATATCTCTAAATGATACTTTTCCTCCTTTCATCTAGATAATATTTTCAATGATGTTTTTGTTACCAGTCATGTTTTTGGAACATACACTATCCATGTACCATGTATTTCTGTTGGTAGTTTCTTTGTTTTCATGAGAATAAGAGAGTTATAATTTTGGAACACAAACATTCTTGGATCTGGAATATTCAGAAATCAAAATTTTAGGAATGCACATTTTCTTTGAAAAATAAGATTTTTGAAAACCTTAAGACTGAGTTTTGTTTAAGGAACAACATTTTTCCCATTTCCCACCACACTGACACTTGGTTAATAATTGAGCACTTTGAGGAACAAAATAATTGTTACTAAAAATCGATTTTGAACTGGTATAACTAAAACCAGAATTTTTGTTAGATGTTGAATTTTGTAATACATGTTATCAAAAATTTTCCTAACAAAGGTAAATTTTGAAAAACCCTTCCACAAGGAAAATATTTGTAAATTTATCCTAATAAATTTGTTTTAATCCTCAAAAACATTTGTTTTAGCACTAGAGTTAGTCTCGAAAAAGTTTTCTTAGAAATTACTTTTTCTAGATCCTTATAATGTTTATCCTTCTTAGAATTAACATCCTCAAGGGTTATTGAAATACTTTCAAAATCAGAAATTTTCTTATCAAGATCTTTAGAATGATCTGATATTTCCTTAATAATTATTGTAATTCTATAATTTTCCTTATAAATATTTTTCTTGACTTTAGAATTTTCATTCTCAAGGATCATAGAAAAACTAAAACGTCTTCATAAGTTTGTAAAGTATTATCTTCATAAGAAAAAGATTCTTCATCAAAAGATTCATAGAATTTACTTTCACTATAATTAGAATTAAAGGATACATTGCTTATAGATTCATCATTTTGTACCTTTTCAATTAAACAATAATTTTCAATAGGTAACTTGACAAGTAAACCAATATTCTTCTGACTAGAAGATTTATACTATGAGGATTTATCATAAGAGTCTCCACCACTAGCACTCCAGGTTTCATTGGATTTTAAAATCATTCCTAGACTTAGCCTAGTGTTATTTCTTTCTATTATTCTCATAATTATTTTTCTTTTTATCCTTTCTCTTAAGCATAGGATAATCTGGCCTTATATACCCTGCTCTTTTTCATTCATAACAAGTGACTTCAGAGTCTTTATTATCCCTTATTTCATTATTCTTATATCTATACTGAAAGCCTTTCTTCCCAATAATCTAGTCCATACTATTAGAAATATTATCTAGTTCATTATCAGAATGTTCACTTTCACTTGATTCAGATAAAATAGTATCCTTGTTTGATTTATAAATTCTAACTCTCTAAAGAGTTTTGGCATTCATATGATTTGAAGTTGTTGTAAAAGAAACACTTCCATTTCCATTATTTTTATGATTCATATCAATATCTCTCTCTATTCTAGTCTCATTTTGAAGAAGAGTTCCAAAAATATCATCAAGAGAAATCTGGGTAACTTTTCTATTTTAATTCATATATGTCCTCTTAGATTCCCATTCCTTAGGCAAAATGTCAACGATTTTGTCTACAAGAGCTTTATCACCTGAACCTTTCTCACACATAGATTGTAAACTGTTAAAAATAATCATGAATCTTTGTTGTACCTTACATATGTGTTCTTCATAAGGAAAAAAGAATCCATGATACTCGACTCTAAGCATAGCTCTTCTAGCATTAATAAATTTGGATGTACCAAAGAGATTTTGTTCATTCTTCTTCAAAATAATATTTTCAGCTTCATAAGATGAAATTTTTCAATATGTATTTCTAGTCATAGAACAATGAAAAGTATTGCATACATTAAATTTCAACTAATATTCCACCTTTTTTGGATTTTTAAAGGTTCTAAGTTCCTTATCAGGAATCTTATAGTATCTAGTTAATATAATGTAGTTGTATACACCTGTGTTTATCACAAAGGTATTCATAAGATATCTCCAATATTCATAATCATTCCCATCAAATATTGGTGGTCTATTTGGATTTAGATTTTAAATCGAACCAACATTCATTCCTACCATCTAAAAGAGATATCATTCCACAAAAACATGTGAGTAGAAATATTTTTTAAACATGGATTAAAATCTTAAAGAATTAAAATATAAAATAGTGGAAACTTCAGCAAGAAAACATATATATGAATATAATTATTCAGAGACCTCCTCTGATACCAATAGTATGATCCAAATAAATAAGTATATGATCAATATAAAAGTGGGGGGTGAATTGTATATTTTAAAAATTCATTTGGAATCTTTAAAGTTGATATAAAACTTTCTAATGTTTAAAAAAGTTATGCAAGGTAAATTCACAAAACCTCTTAGTTATACAAACATACTAGAATCCGAAAATATGGTTCCAGAAATGAAACATAAGAAAAAATTACAAGGGAAATGATACTACCTTAACGAATATAGAATCTTACTAATCAGATTACAAGTATAAGAAAGAATAAGATAGTTATACTTTCTTTATTGGTCAAAATTCAGCAGAAAACAAACTTGAAAGAACACAAGTAACAGGTTTGAAATATTTTACCCAAAGAGTAAGGTATCCAATAACCTTGGATAAAGTTCCCTTGATTTATACTTTATATAAAGTCCGTCTTAACCAAACTAGGGTAATCCCTCGATAGAAATATCAAAATTTGTTTTGCTATCCCCACAAGACCTTGAATTTCAAGGTTGTCGGAACCTTGGTCTTCCTTATCAAAGAAGTCCTCGAACTCTATGGTAGTTTTCACCACTGTATTACAATCCATGGAAGCCATCGATTGTACACAGTAACAATCAGAGCTTCACGAAGCAATCTGAAAAATATGTTCAGTACACACAAATCATGAGATTCTATCTCTCTAGAAATTACTTCAGCAGCATGTAACCTCTAGATTTGTAGAATAGTGTTGAGGTTTTTTAAATGAGACTATATTTATAGGCACATATCCAACGATCGGCTACCTCCACCAATGGTTATATTTTTCCTTGAATCTCAAAGGGACCTATACACGTGTCACTCAAACAACAGTTAGTTCGAAATAGAATAAACGACATCCTTTTATACCTATAACAAAGGTAAGAAAAATATGGTTTCTCAGTGAAATATAATTTTCCGGAATCTAAGTAAAATAATTTTTGGAGACTAAGAACATTTGGATTCTATATTTCATTAATAATTGGATTATGTTTATTATAGAATTCGGAAGCATAATTCTGCAGACCTTAGAGTCTGAATTCTGAGGAATTCGGAGTCTGAATTCTCAGAAATTGGAAACCTGAATTCTAAGAAATTCTGAACGTGAATTATGAGGAATTCAGAACCTAAATTCTAAAGAATTTGAAGTCTGAATTATTAGGAATTCGGAGTCTAAATTCTAAGGATTTTAGAGTCATAATTATAAGGAATTCTATGTCTGAATTATAAGGATTTCAAATTCTTAATTTCAGGGAATTCAGAGTCAGAATTTTAGATAATTCGGAGTCTGAATTTCAGTGAATTTGTAGTCTGAATATCAGAGAATTCAGAGTCTGAATTTCAGAGAATTTGGAGTTTGAATTTTAGATAATTCGGAGTCTGAATTTGGAACCTAAAAACATAATACTCTATGTCAAATTATTTATATAATTATGAGGTTTTTTATGTGAAACCAAATTTTACACTTAGTAATAAAAAGAGTTAGATTTAGAGAATCTAAAATATGAACAATGAAAACATGGTAAGGATAAATTTTCCTTGGGGAAGGAAATGTTTCCTTATTAAGGAAAATAAAAATTTCCATAAGATAGAGTGAATGTCTTTTTCAAAACATGATGGAATGGAAAATTCATAATAAAACCTTATTGACTCAACAAAATGGACCTTTTCTAGTGCATAACAAAAATTTCCATTCACTACTCTCTTAATTCCAAATCCATCTTATGGTAAACTCTCTTCCATATACAAGAATAGTGTATTGAGCCACCATTTTATACTAAAGAGTATTTTCTTGAACCCATTGAGCTATAGATTTTTTTTGGGAAAATAAAATCTTAATGAGAAAAACTTCATAACATAAATCAATGAGATATGTCAAATACCAACAAAGATACATCTATATTATTTCCCATGAATATCCCTAACAATATTAAAAGTATATTTCCATTACCATGGACATAGAAATTCTCATAATGTGTTCATGGTGGAACAATTCAATGATAATAATTTTTATATATGGAAAAAGAGGATGTAAAATGTTCATGTCACTCAAAAAGTGGTGTATGTGGTCATTACTCCTAATCCCCACACCTGTAAAGATGAGAATCTACAAGTATTCTTCATGATGAAATAGTTAGATAAATATGATCATAGGTATCAAGGACATATAATTAATTATATAACTGATGATCGATTTGATAATTTCTAACATCTCCCAACGGAAAAGTAAATATGGACAAATTGGATCAAAATTACATTTTAAAGCAAACAATGAGAAAAAATAGTAATCATCTTCATTTTATTCAAAATTTTATATATTCGATATATTTTTGAAAATTCTATGAAATTCCATCTATCTTATAATATATAAAAAATATGAAGATAGATGATGCCATTACTGTCATATATATCATATATATAGTCAATCTTCTTAGATGAATGATAAATATTCTCTAAAACAAATGATGTAAGATATTTCCCATAATGAGTTTCTCAACTACATAAAAATTTAGGAGTAATATAGAAATCCTATGGATTAATGTAAACCAAAGGATTATAATTTCTTGATCATTATGATTGGGAGAGTATGTCCATATGGGTCCTCATAGTAGAAGAACATACAAATCATTTTTTAAAATAAAAGGAAAAATTCCCCTAAATCCATACACATAATAAAAGGCACTTTGTTTTTAGACAAAAAATAAAACCATTCATTATGATATTAATTAAAAATCCATATGACGGTATAGTCTCTAGTTAGTAAAAATGTAATGTATCAAGCCAAGGTCGTATCCTAAAGAGTATCCACATAAACCCATTGTATTACCAATTTCGTGTTGTTGAATCTACTCTAAATGAGAGAGAGATAGTAATATACCCTAAAGATATCTATATACTACCATCAAAGAAAAAATCATACTTATTCCCTCCACTATCCCCCAAAATTCATATGAGTAAATTCATATCCACATGGTTTTGAAAATCTCATAAATTTTTTAAAAGAATAAAAATTGGATGAATAAATATTTTTAGGTCCACTAGGTCAAATACCTTAAGGGGTGAATCAGGGTATGATAGATTAAAAAAATTTCAATTTTTGATCTTGTTTCATTATTAAAAAAAACTCTCATCTCTCTCTTTTCCATATAAATGTATGAATAAAAATTAAATCATACACAAGACACAACAACATTAAATTGGTTCACACTCACTATGATATATCCAAGGATCATACAACAACCATGTGCCAATTTACCAAACCCACTAAAAGTTCACAACTATTTATAATGTTTGGAGTCTACTCACTATCCCTCTAGGTTTACAATAAATCACAATTTGAAAGTTACTACTCTCTCAAATAAAGTGTTCTCACTACTTCTTCAGAACATTCACTAAAATTTCTTAAAATTTTAGGTTCTTTAATTTTCTGTAATGAATACATCATACACTGTATGTAGATTGTCTACTGATGTCCAACTTTCATCCAATTATGAATATTACGTTACCACAAATGTACTAGGCAACAAAAAAAATTTCATGCAACCCCTACTACATCATTCATGCAACATTAATACCATGCACGCAAGATTCCACTTTTATCAGGAAAAACCTCTTGTGAAAAACTTTAATCTTATTCACAACTAAAATCTTACCTGAAACTTCTATAAAATGTGTGCAACACGAAATCTTTCACGTAACTCCCTTTGCACAAAATTCTTACCTGATACAGAGATCGAATTCTATCTAAGTGTTTATATTTTTGAATGAGGGGGGTCAGATCTTATTTATAGGCATCTCCAACCCCTTTATGGAAGATTATATGCATCATGCAACGTTATCCTTAAAATCTCCAAAACCCATTTGACGTCACATTGGGTGTGCAAGTATCTTTCACATATACTCATATTTCATGCACATTTCAGAATATTTATCACAATTCATGCCTTTAAAACATTTTGACATTCTGATATTGATACATTCTTTACATGTAAATTTCCAAATCACCATCAATCTTGCACGCAAATTCCTTTTCCAAAATCATATTTCTCTATTTTCAGATTCTGAGGCCCCAAAATTTGGTAAACACTGGAAAAAAGAAACACATTTTATTTTTTTTTTGTACCACCTCAAAATCATCCATTCCTTTGTAATGGTTCTTTATCAACATAGTTTTTCAAAAATACCTCTATAACTTCACAACTGACAACAGAAACCCACTTTGTTAACAAACAAAATCAACCCAAAAATGCTTCAATGTCAGTTTGAGGGATTTTTTTCCAACAATATTGAGGTGGTGTAAAAAGATAATACACTTTAATTTTTCAACTCTCAATGTAGTGTATGTTCTTTCAACTATGATACCCCCCCAATTCTATGTATGAGACAATAAAAGTTTCATTTATGACAAAAAAATGGGACAGTGATGATCTTGAATGTCGATAACACATACACAATTCCTTAACTGATGATCTATCCAACACTTACCAATATCTTTTTATGGAAAAGTAAATATGGGATCACATTGAAAAAAAATTACATCATCAAGGATGAAACAAGGAATAAATTACTATAAAACACAATAATTTTATAAAAAAATGTTATATAGTTAATCTCTTAAATATAATTTATATAAACACCAACATATCTTAAAATATATAATTGAAAATATGTTAAACATGAATAATACCGTAATTTTCCCATATATAATCATCATATTCCCTCATCTTGGATGATGTTTCTACATTCTATAAAACTAAAAATGAAAACATTTCACTCATTGAGTTTCTCAACTTCAGATAAATTTTGTAGGAACATATAAAGTGTGTGATGGAATTTGAACCCAGGGAATATAAATCTATTATCCTTATGTTGTAGGGAGTGGGTTTCTCCAAGTCTCCAATGGGATAAAATTTCAAAAACTCCTTCATAAGAAAAGGTGAAAATCAAGAAGAATGAAGAGATATCTTACTTTTGTTGTATGTTGGGACATATCAAAGGGGGATATAATCTCTATAATTTGGAATAAATAATCATTATATTAGAATAGAACATTGCGACTATAATATTTGAATAAAAAATGTCTTTTGGGTAGCTCTTCTTAGTGGATTGATTTTAGAGATACACAACACATCTGAAAAAAACTACAATCAAGTGGATGGATTCAAAAACAATATGTGACATTTCACTACATTGGGAACTCGAAAATCATAAATGTATACAGGATGGGTGTGTACGATCTTTAGTTTATATCATGAAACATTATTATTTTAAATTATGTCATGGATTCACTTGAAATT
Organism: Viscum album; assembly: GCA_963277665.1. Lineage (NCBI taxonomy): Eukaryota > Viridiplantae > Streptophyta > Magnoliopsida > Santalales > Viscaceae > Viscum > Viscum album. The sequence continues at coordinate 917,249,058 of OY728150.1, forward strand.
AAAAATATCAATGTTTTGGTAATCTTGTTATACAATCATGGGTTTATTCATGTATTTTAAAAATATAACTTTGTTCTATCAGAGTTAAGGATCTTTGTAGTAAAGGGTCACATGTATAACATATTATTCATATTAAATTAAAATGTTATTTATTAATACATACTTCTATATTTTTATTTCTACAATAATCATATAGGTTTAATAAATAAAAAAAAAATTCTTGACACATCACAAATGGAATTATTACGTTACATGGATAGAAATTTTGAAGATGTTTGACATACATGCAAAATAAAATATTTAAGGAATCATTTCCATCTATATAAGTAGAAATTAATTTTTTATAGTTTATACAAGAAAATTTACGTTATTTTTATTACACAACACCCATAGGTATAAAAAATTACATTACAAAACATATTTATGATTTTTCAGTTTTATTCCATGTTGAGATTAAAAAAATTTATATAAAAATTATTATCAATTAAAATTCGGGTGAAATGTAAAATAGGATTACAATTAAAAGCCTCAAAAATGAAAATTTAGGTGAATATTATAATAAATCATTATGTAAATCTGTAAGGAATCTAAATGAGTTAAAAACTCTATATTCACCTCAATGATATGGTGTGGGTGATGTAGAAAATAGAAGATTAATTAAAATGATTAATTATGTCATGTTTATCACATTTCACTCAAGGTGATTTTGTGGAGAAAATTATTAACTTAATTTACATCCTTAATATGGAATCCACAAAATATAATATTATGGCTCTGTATTAATCATTTAAATATAGGATACCTCTCAATATTATGTAATGGTTTGGGATTTTCAGGCAATTATAAGAGTTCCTGAACCTAAAATGAAAAATTTGAGTAAAATTGTTATTGATTTCTTGTTTCATGTATATTTAGAGAATTCATAAGATTTTATATTTAATATTTTATTCCTAAATGATTTATTCATTGTTGAAATATTTTTTGAATCAAGAGGTTCTTCCATTGGTGAATAAAATATTACCTCTTTACATAGGAAATCCCAAATTAAAGAATTAGGTTAAAATAAAAGTATATTTCAATATAGTAATGTTTAGTGCATTTTTAATGTTTACAAGACTTAACTAAATAGGAAATATGGATAATATATCTATGTGTTCTTATTAAAATGAAATAATGATTGTGTTATTACACAAAAATCTAGTTTTCTTAATTTATAATATAATCCAGAAACTCCCATAAATTTATATTGTCTTCTAATCCAGGTCCTTAAAAGGAAGTTAATAAATTATTAAAAGGACTCTATAACTATAAATAATACTTGTATATTATTTAATATTCTTTAGGATTCAAAAATAGTAGCATATATGTGGGTATTAAAAATAAAATCAATAGTTGGTGGTAAGGTTGAATTTGATAATTCAAAATTGGTACATAATGGGTTTATTGAGAATAAAGGAATTGAATATTTTTTTAGTTATTCTCCCTTGTAATGGAATCCTTTTATTATAATTATTCCCTTGTAGATTTAATATATAATTTGAAAATTCCATAATTTAATTTTAAAACATCATTATTAAATATTGAGTTAGATAAATAAATCAATATGAAATAACTAGAAGTACTCGTATTAACTATAAAAGTAATTAAGGTTTTCAAATTGGTATGGTGTGAATATAGTATAAAATAATCTCTAAAAATGGAATTATAAATTTAATTATGTAATTTTATCTATTTTATTTGTAGTTATCCGAGTTTTAAAATGTGTTTATTATAGTTTTCATAAAAACTATAGTTTGGTAATTTGTTGTTATATTAATGATATACTAATAATTGTAACTGGTATGAATCGTGTAAATAAGGCTATACCTATTTTATCTAGTAAAATTGATATTAAAAACATGGGTGATGAAAACATAATTTTGGGAAAAAAATTATTAGTAATATGACTTTATCATTCTAAATCTAAATATATTGAAAATTTATATAGTCAGTTTGAAAAATTTGATTGTTCACTAGCTTTAACCTCTTGTTTCTAGGTGTGGGTGCTACCAAATTTTAGTAGGATAGTTTCTTAAATATAATATTAAACTAATATTGGGTGTCTCATGTATTTCATAAAAATCCTATGATTCACTATTATATATGTTATTAGAATGTTGATAAGGTATGCAAGTAAACTAGGTTATGTAGAATGAGATGAAGCTAAATGAGTTCTCAGATATCTTATGGGTACTATGGATTATTATATATGTTATAGTGGTAACCTCAAGGGATTATAATTCTTATTCATTATAATCTATAATACTAATCTATAGGATCATACTTTCTTGAGTGGTAGGGTTGTTATAGTTAGTGGTTGATCAATCACTTGGAGTCCAATGAAACAAATATATATAAATGACTTTAAAATGTATTCAAAGTTTATTTCCTATTAAGATACAATAAAAGGTGTAGAATTTCATATTTATCATTTATTATATCTACTAGTATGGCCAATAATAATGTCACATATTACTAAAAATTATAATTTTCATGAAATTGTGGATGGGGAATACAAGATTACATATAATATAAAATCAAGACACACTTGTTTCAAACATAGCTATGTGAGGCCATTAATTAATGATGTTTTCATAAATGGTATCTAATTTAGATCAATAAATTATTTGTTATATTCAATAGTAAATTTATATTCAAGGGTCTTGGATTAGAAAACATCCTCAGGGGTGGGATTAAACCCATTTTTAAAATTTTTCCAATGAAATAACCTCAACATAACATGTGAAAACATATTATGTATAAATTAAATACATGATACTATCTATTAGGTGTAAAATAAACACCACATATATATTTGATATATTAAAATTGGTTATTAATTCACATTATAAAAGGATATTGAGTTTATAACTCTCAATGAACCCATGATATTGAACTAGTGTTAAACCATCGATAGACATTTTGGATCACCAATATGAATGTATGAGTGGGGATGCTTCTAAGAGATCCTGAAATTAAATCTCATTAATTTTTGAAAATATAAGTGTAACATGTTCATAATGATTTTTATGAATATATGAGGAAATAAATAATTTTATTATTCTTTTGTTGGATGAATTTAGAAGATAAAAGAGTTATATGATCAAGGAAATGTCCACATGTTTCTCTCTTTAGATATGATTTTTTACTAAAGAATAATTTTTAAAATTAATACATACAGTTATTTATAAATTTTAATTCCAATAGAGTATAATTCTCTATTTTCAAATGGTTTTTCTTAATATTTTAATATTCTATAGGATTTTTTTTTAATTTTTTTAACACATCCAAATTTAAAAAAAAACATGTAATGGATTCTAATCTCGTATTTAATATTGTGTTGGAGTTTGGTATCTAATATTAGATGGGGGAATCTTTTACATTATTTATATTGATTTTGTTAGAAAGAAAAATATATGGGTTTTGGTGGCCCACCCCATCTGTGTGTTCCTGGGTGTATGATCATTCAATATGGTGATTTGATTGTGAACATTTATCGTTGAAAACATTATCAATGATAGGTTCTTTTGGGATCCTATATTTATCTTACATATTTATTGGTCAGACCGATTAAGCCTTAGATCTGAATGGGTTTGTCTAATGTGTCCACCCAATTCACCAAACGGGTATAATATAGACCATCAATCAGAACATGCATGATCTAGGATATGTGTATATTTATTAGTGGGTGTGATGGAGGCTAGTAATATGATCTGGTGTGATCCAGAGGGATGGATTAATCTTAATAAGGCATGTATTTATTGAATAGTTTCATACCCAATTTCTAGGGGTGAGATTACTTATCCAATGGGGTACTTCAATGACTATAAAATGGAGTCTCTATTATATTTAAAATCAAATATATTTTATCCCAATAACATCAAAACCACCTTATGGATGAGATTCATCTCAATTATTATATATGCATAAAATTCTATTTGATGGTTTGTGAAAAAAAATACCTTCCATTTCTCTCATAATTATATATCCACTTCAAGGGATACTCTCCACTTAGTAAATTCTATAGAGTATTGTGACACAAATATTTCCTAAATAGAATTCTATTAAACCTATATTAATACATATTTGGTAGAGGTGAACTTACTCTTAAGGAAAAATACATCACAACATGCCTTAGTTTTCACAATAAACTTCCATAAACAAAATATATATATCATTACCCACCATTATTTCCTTAAAAATATGTTCCCCCAATTTACAAAAAAGAGTTGATAAAACCCCCATAATCACTCTCAAATCACTCAAAATATGAGAGACTGTTTTGAAAAAAAATTGCTTGTATACCCTCATGCACCAATCTAATGAACATTAAATATATATATGTGGTTTATTTTAACTAAAATGAATATAATAAGAGAAAAAATTGAAACTAATAGTGTTTGGTGATTTTTGAAATGGTAGAAGAAAATTATATATTTGTAAAAATGAATAAATGATTTAAGGTGGTCTAAAACTATTTGGCCTTATAACCACAGAATAAACATCAAATAGTAATATGTTTTATTAAATCTATAACAGTGAACCAAAACCTGTATATTTATAAGTGAATAATGATTGAAGAAAATATAATTGATGAATTGGAAATAGTAGAATTTAAGATAAAAGAAGATTAATAAAAAATCACATACCGGTCAACCAAACAACCAATTGGTTTTACTAGTTTCAAGTGGGCTTCATGTATCTATATTCCAAGATCTATGATCCATAAATTTCACTTCAAAATGAGAAAATAGAAGGACCCACATAGGTATGATCGATATATCTCAACCATGGAATAAGATCAGGATTATCTTAGCACCCATCAATGTGGTTGTGGCTCAATATGCTACAACAATTCTTCATACTTAAAAGGAAACAATGTTGTAGAGTTCCCCATTCTTTTACATGTTATATTTTTATCTAAAATGTAATAATATATTAATATAATAATCCCAAAAAAGAGACTATATAAAATGGTTCTTCATGAAGGTGTGGAAGTCAACATGGGGATATAACAACCTTAGTCGATGTAAAATAGGAATATGGACATAAATAGCTTGACCATAACCACCCAGATCCAATATTAACTATAATGGGACACAAAAAGACATATAAATAAATAGGGTATTGTTGGTATTAATTGACTATTTTAATATTAAATAAAAAACATGGATGAATAAAAAACACATGAAAATATTTTTAAGAATAAAAAGACTACTATATGAGAATAACAGGTTAACATATCAAGTAATGTTAAAAACATATCTCACATAATATTAGAAGTATTGAAACATAATAATATAATGGATCATGTGAGGTTAACTAGATAATAATGTAGAAGTAAATATATTCTCACATTACAAGTAAAAAACATGGTTATAACCAAGACCATACTCCTACAGTTTTTCTAAATCATTATAATAAGGGGATTTATAACAAACTACTTACACAAACCATTGGTATAAAGACATATATATCCACCATTTTCCAGAACCATTGTTATACCTGGCCACTATACCAACATGTTTCTAAAACTTTTGGTATATAGTAACCCAAATAATACCATCATGTTTCCCCTTGCCCACAAGACATAATCCATGTTCCTCTCCATCCAAAAAATCATATCAATATCCCTCAATAAACACATAAAATATCACCCCCATTATTCTACTTTATCTTTAAAATATTCTTATAAATAAATTATTATAGTTTTAGGACCATTATCCATACTATTTGGTGTGTTTTTTTATTTTATTTTTTTATTGTATCATTTTATAACAAATATATTAATAGTTTTTGATTATTCACAATTCATCAAATTATGGTTTGTATAGTATTTTGGTTATAATTTTACCAAATAAATTTGACTGTAGTCCTTATATGTTTTTTAAATCTCAATTACTTTTTTATGAACTCCTGCTACTGGTAATCCTCTTGGGATAGAAATAATTATTTTATATGACCCCTAAATCCCACCCCTAATTGGATATTGTTTGGTGACTAACACTGAATGTATAACACACATAATATTATGATTTACCCATAATATATGAAGTTCAGTACAAGATTTAGGATTAACCCAAAAATCAACCCCATATCATATAAAAATTGTCCAAAATTGGGGAATAATAAAATCTTATGATACATGATATGAAAAAATATATTAGTATCTAAAACAAAGTACACAATACTCCTACATAGAATAACCAATATAAACACTCTACACCAATCTAGTATTTTGTCGCTAAATCAATGAATCCCTAGATATCACCTAAAAATGCTTATATATATGTAGGAATGATTATAATAGGTATACTCAATAGGATTATCCTAGAAACATATTTTAAAAATGGGATATGAGTATTCTAATTTTCCAGTGAACAAGTAGTGGAACCGAAAAGCTCCTAAAAAGTTAATTACCCATTTTCAGCATTCTTAAGTCTCACTCACCAACTATTGAATAAAATATAAGAATGTAATACCATAATAATATGTTCACTAGTTTCTTGTATCCACTTCCCTACTCATTTCCACCTCTCTCCCCCTAATATTGAACATCCCCATCTTTCATCCCATCCAAACCATTATCACATCAATATAATTGGTATGAATGACTTTCAACTCAAGCCAATAATTTCATTACCATTCAATCCTAGCACATCTAACTTTATCACATAATAACTAAAAATTAGTATTGAATCATGAACATAATGTAAATAAACCACATTTTATACCCCAACAATTCATTACCTCCAATAAATAACAACATAATTTATTATCATTAATTATGCAATTTCTCTGAATCACTACTAATTAGGTCATCACAGAGAATCTATATTAACTATGTCATATAATACTATCAAAGGGAGATAATGGTAGATGGCTTTGGGATGTGAAGTTTATTTACCATCAAATATTCAGAACACTAGAGGTTTGAGAACTAGATTTACATTCACAATAAATTTGATCATCGTAAATTGGTTGGGCATGATGACAAGGTTAAAAATATTTATCTATTAATTGGATGTATGAGTACAATAAGTTCATATAATATGATTAAATCAAGGTTTGCCCTAAATTTTGGCGAAATATCTTGAATATAATATTTATAATGAATAATCAAGAATTCTTTTTTAGCAAAATAATTTGAGTTCAGCAATATTTTGGGTGATGAATACTAACATTCCATAGAGTGGATCCTCAGTGAATTTGAGAATGTGGTGTGACTAGAATAACTTGATGTAGTTTCCTAAATAATGAAGGGGATAAAATCCATGAAAAACACATCCTATCATGACACAGTTAATCTAATCATGGAATAATAAATCTATAACTTATAGTTTTATATAGTTTTAATCATTCAATAATTATTCTTATTGATTGTTTGGTTGAATTTAATAAATATTATCACTTATTATAATATAGAAAATTCAATGTGGGTCTCCCCATGCATATAGTAAATAAGGTTCTATGTACTTTAATCTCTTATGTTCATTTATTTCATTATATACTTTTGTTGACTTTTTTCATTTCTCAATTTCATTATTTGTGTTTAGATGTGTCAAACATAGATGTATTGCAGTGGGTAGGGTGAAGTGAAGTACTAATTTCGGTAAAATTATTTGATGTGAAGTGAAATTATGGATATTTATTTATCCCATATAAAAAACTTCATGATAAATTTCTAGTGTATTTATAAAGTGAATTTCTTGTGGTTTTACTAGTATCTCATCTGATTAGTTTTTACAGGTGGTCATTCACAATCAATTGGTTTTTGAGGCCATTTATTTCATTCAATATTTATAATTTCCAATAAGAAATTAGGAATGACATCATATGCAATAAATATTCAAACTGAAAAACTTGATATAAAAAATTGGATTCTAGAAAATACTACTTGAAGTCCATATAATTCAAAAGGACATTGAAGTTTCATTGTTTGGGGAAAATTCAGGTCTACTAGAAAAATATGAATGAGATCATTTTTATTGTAACATACTATAATAGGTAAGAATCTCTTAGGAAAAACAATTTCTTTCCACATTGAAGAGAATAAGACAACATCATATGTTTTGAAAGTGTTTGAAGATACGTATGAATAATTTGAAGACCTTAATAGGGTTTTAATGTGGAAATAGTTATTCAAGATAATGATTTCAAAAGGAAGATAATGTGAATAAATTAAATATAATTCATGGGATTTTAATGTTATTAAAAATTTTATAACATATTATATACTCCCTTTACTAATCTTATATGAAATGTTCATAATTAGTGTGAAATATTAATGTTTAAATATTAAATATATTTTTTGAGCACTATTTGAATTCATCCAGATTCAATTATGTTTAATGTTTTAACAATAACTACCCCCCCTATTTATCCAAATTTCATGTTTATTGTTTTTTAGGATTCCCCATTCAATATCAAACATTTAATTACAAGGTATATTGGGTCAATTATTCCATTTTAAGGGTCATATGATCCACACCAAAAGGCTCACATAGTCTGTGAAGAAACATGGCCATCCTTGAAGAAATAATAATGGGCTCACTCCAGAAGTCTGAATCCTTTAATTCTACTACAATGTTCTGGTGAAAATTCAATTCATCTTTTATAAAATGTTCAAGGCCCAAATCCAAAAAAGGGTCCAAAATGAAGAATTTAAATCCATCCCACTATTATGTCTGGGAATTAAAATCTGGACACTATTCATGAAATTTCTCATGATCTAGTCATCAAATCAGGCTCATATTTTTCAATCTCAAATCAATGATATGGGCGGCCAACATTTTTTTAGTAATTATTTTTATTTTAGTTCATCTTCCAATTCAAAATCCCATTCACATTCTAGCCTTCGAAAAAGTGATGATAAAATTTGACAGGTGAAAACTGTATAGTAAAATAGCAATATATTTGGATCCAAAATTCCAATGGCTAACAACTGTTTAGGGATTATAGTAGAAATATATATCTATAACATAGAAGGATATATTATCTCGAGATTCAGTTTTCTGGATGTCATAATTTGAAATGCATGTAGAGGGGTAGATTTGGAATGCAAACAGTCCACCTCCTCGGGATATAAATATCAATACCTCTTCTATTTTAATGTTGGTTGGAATTTTATATGATAGGAGCACACATTTTCATGACCAAATATTTTACAAAGGATTTAGAGGACCTTCCATACTCATATTTTCACTTGAGACACCCTTTCTCCTCTCTCTTTTTCATTTACGTTTGTGTTCTTGTTTGCAGTAATCTTGTAAGTCATTGTTTTTGTAATTGCATTTTAATGAAAGTTTATTCCTCTTCATATATAATTCTCATAAAACTTCTGTTAGATAATATTAATTGTTATAAAATAGTTTAAATTCTATTGAATCCCCTTCCCTTATTTTTCTTTCCCATTCAATATAAATTTAGTGTTCAATTACCTTCACTATTGGTGTTTGTGTGTTTGATGCACAACTCTTTTCTTATCTCATTTCTTTTGTTATATTTATAATTCATCACCACAAACATATATTACAAAATTAATAAAAAACTTAATTTATGAGTAAATATACCTTTGGTGTGAGTCGTCATTTAGATATTTGTAAGCGATTTATAGAATTTCCTCGATGAGTATTCATTAATTTAACATTGTGTATGTTGGACTTAACATGTCATTTCCTAATGACATATTTTTTTTAACGTATGGATTACATGGATTATGGGAACCATAAATAAACTACCAAAATCAAGTACTGATTGAGATTAAAATCCAAGTTATGTTAATGCTTGGATTAAATCCTTAACACATGGTAATTTTGAAAAACATAATCTTGTGATGTGGGTGTCAATTTAATGAAATATGAAGTAAATCTCAAGGATATCACAAACTTAACTCCCTAATAATGAACTCCCCCCAATGATTATTAAATTTCTAAATCAATCAATCATTTCAATTAAGTTATTCTAACAACCCCCCCCCCCCAATCAAAATTCAATCAACTAAAAACAATCAACTATTAAAAAGTATTATCACCGAGGATTTGACCAAGGTGTTACTATACACATTAGAAAAGCATCAGAACCAATAATGGTTGATAGGAAACAATTTGTTGTGATTTAAAATGGAGTCATTATAGGGGATGGTGTAATTAAGTAGTCGTTAGTTTCAGGTTTTCGTAAAAAACAATAAAACAAAATTTTAGAAAAATTGAAAAAAACACAAAGAAAAACCCGCCTTCTAATAAAAATCAAAAATTGAGAAGACAAAAAGAAAAACATGTCCTCCCATTTCTTCCAAAATATATCTAAATTCCCTATAGCCTTCCAAAAAATCCCTTTGATTTTTTGACCCTGAAATTGAGCGAACACTTTTCCAACTTAGGAGGAACATTAGGGATAATCAAGTAATTCAAGAACAAGTCCTTGTCCAAATAATTTAATTAGATATGGATAATCCTTGTGAACAAACCCTTAAATAACTTTCTACACATGATATTAATTACCAACCACTTGGTATTCAATATCTAAACATAGAGTCTGACATTGAACTCAAATTAGTTTTGATTCATCTTCTACCTCCTTTCCACAGGCTAGCTAGTGAGGATCCACATATCCACCTTAAATAGTTCCAAGTGGTGTGCTCTACCATGAAACCTCTTTGGGTTTCTGAGGATGAAATAAAACTATGAGAATTACCTTTCTCCTTTGCTGAAAATACTAATTCATGGCTTTACTAACTCACTCTAGTTTATATTACCATATGGAATGTCATGAAGAAAAGTTTCTTTGAAAAATTATTTCCTGCCTCTCGTACTGCTTATATCCAAAAGGAAATAAATGGTATTCATAAATTCCCAAATGAATCACTCCATGAGTATTGGTAGAGGTTCAAAACTCTTGTGAAAAACTACCCACACCATAAAATCCCTGACCATCTCTTCATCCAATACTTCTATGGGGGGTTATTTTCTATGGAGATAACTCCCATTGATGTCGTAAGTGGTGGTGCTCTTGTTGATAAAACTCTTGCAGATGAAAGAGATCTAATAAGAAACTGGGCTGAAAACACACAAAAAATCCATACTCGATCGCATGCTCAAGTCAAACAAGCTCAAGATAATCAATCGATAGATCCAGACAAGATGACAGAGTGGATGAGTGAAATTAAAGGTCTTGTGCGATAACTAGATGTGGCTAACAAATCCCCAACCTCATCTTCTCCACAATATTTGTTCCCTGGTTCTATCAAGAATTGAGGAATCTATAGATCCCCATATCATCCAACTGACACATGTCCTCAACGTCAAGAGGATCCATCAGATTCATCTAGACCAATGGAGCTCAATGAATCATATGCTCTGAGGAACACAAACCCTCAACAATAAGGTCAGTTCATTTGAAACATCATCCAACCCCACTATGATCACTTTTATACTACATTCAACCAAGGCTTGAGGTATGGTAATCCCATTTCTCATCCCCCTAAATTCCTTCCTCAAAACCCAAATCAATTCCAATATGGTGAAAGTGTTGGTAACATCCAATAACCATACCCTTTTGTTCATATAACTCAAAGAATCAAGTCTCATATTCCCCCTCCTAGATTCCACTATCCTAATTAGTCTTCTCAATTCCAAACCAATACGATCGCTTTCCCAAGAACCAAAATTTATGCAATCCCAATCCGGGACAAGCCTCTTCTTCCATGGAACCATGGGAATGTGCTATAGAAGATCTTTCCTCCTTCACTCATTCCAACCTCAAAAAACAATGAAACACAAATTGGTCAACTTCCATTCCTTCTAAGCCAGCAACAACAATCAAATTCTTCCCAACTCCAGGCTCAACCGTTACCCAATACCAAGGGTAATGTAAATGAAATTTTATATAGATCGGGGATGAAAATTTCTATGTCTCAAGATATGTCCTACACCCCCACCCCCTTGAATGTTGACCTATAAAATGAAAAGAAGAAAGATACGTGAAAAGGAATCTAAATTCATTCCCTCACCTCCTTCCATTCCACTTAGGAACCCAATTCCTTTTCGTCAAGCCAATTATAAGCCAATGAGGTCCTTTGAACCTAATCCTAAAATGCTCAACATGTTTAGACGTTTTGAAGTCATAATTCCCATCATAAATGTCATAAAACAAATCCCTATGTTTTATAAGTTTCTTAAAGAATTGTGAACCCTTAAGAGACAACTTATGACCATTGAGAATGTTCCAACACAGTAGTATATTCCCACAAAATTAAAGTATCCATGGTTCTTTACTGTTCCATTTCAAATTGGAAGTTCCAAATTTGATGATGCACTTATCGAGGTAGGAGCCTCAATTAATGTCATTTCAAAATCCATATTATCCAGCCTTGGTCTTGGTCTCTTTCACCAAATGAGTATTTTCATCCAGTTAACCAATCTAAGTACTACTAGTCCTTAGGGAAGAATTGATTGTGTCCTTTTCTGAGTCAATGAACTTGTCTTTCTAGCCAACATCTATGTCTGTGACATGGAAGCTGAGACAAATTTATGCCAATCTCCTCTGATTCTAGGGAGACCATTCCATATGAAATCTAAAACCAAAATTGATGTCCATGATGGCATATTAACCATGGAATTTGGTGACCTACTGGTCAAATTCAATATTTTTCAATCCATGTTATACCCATCAGATAATCCCTTTATAATCATTATCTATTCTTCAAAGAGACTCTCTAAGAGTGTGTTGAATCCCAATCCATCATGTTTTTCACATTCTACTAATAGAGGAGTTTTTGAATATTTCATCCTCATTAGCCAAGTCATAAATGGATAAGTTGATTTTGAAATTACAACTGTAAGCACCATTGATCTAATGGATCTTGAAAAATCATTGGAATCCCTTCTCACCTCGGAAATCCATTACTCCAACTTGGATGGTAATGGGGAAAAAGATAAAGCATGTTCATTTTTTATTCAAATATGATTATCCAACATTCAGTATTTATTATACATGATTTTGAAAATTTTGTTATATGTGAGGTGAACCTTGAGCCAATGTGTTTATATTTTCCGGATGGTAGTGATGTTTGAGATATTTGTTCCCTAATTAATAATGTGATAATTGGTGATCTTGAAATTGACCGTTCTTTGGCGAACAACAATGATATAAAGGATATTGAAAATTTTATTCACTATTATGACTCCACTAATCCTCATTACTTTACATTAGTAAGTGATGAAATAAATGAGTCAAAACAATTGGGATCCCACACTCTTGTTGTGTGTTATCTGAACCATGCATAAATGAATCATCATAATTGAGACATCTTCCTGAATTTACAACCATATAAACCATCACTTTTTGGATAAAATCATTCCTCTCACTGAACACCAAAGGGGGGATAGTCATATTCTCCTTCCACCCCCATTGAATTGCAATCACACAATCAAGGAAGGGGATAAATTATCCAATTAACATCCAGGTATCCCAAAGGATAAGTTTTTCTATAATCATACTGGTATTGTGAAAATGTGGTGGCCACCATCAGACTATCGGTAGTCCACTACAATTATCTAGTTATAGAAAAAATCAATGAAGAGCTTATTGAGAGGTAACCCATTTCTTCTTTTTCTTTTATGAAATTTTAATTTAGTTTTTAGTTTTTTATTAGATGAATAATTATTATTATTTTAGGTAACATCCCACATGAGGCACATCAACTTCCACTGAACCACCACTGGATGGAGACAGTGACCCACCAAATCCAAACCAGGGGGCACCTATTTTCCTTTAATTCTCTCTCTCTATCTTCCTCTCTCTACCTCTTTCTTCAACTTCCTATATATTTAGTTTTTTACCAATTTCATAATTAAACCCTTTATTTTTCTCTTTCTCTTTTGGGTGGGTGTTTCTTTTAGAAAAACTAAAAAACTAAAAAAAATAAAAAATTTTAAAAAACCAAAAAGAGTCATACATACTCACCATCCATTTTTTAAATTTTTTTCTATCCTTTTTTGGGAGTCAAAAGAAATTTTTTCTTCTAAAAAAATTTGTATTTTCATTATAATTTTGGATGAATAATATTCTATAAAAACCAATATATTTTGAATACTAAAGTTTTGATTTGAAAAATGATTTTCCCCAACCATGAGGAACAAAATTAGCTTTAATTACAGGGTCACCTATAACGACATTTTAATGTTATGTTTTTTCCACCCCTGATTGTGAGTCTTGAGTTTGTGGGCCTTCTAGTTACATTTTCTTCTTTGGTGGGCATTAATATGATATAGGAATTTTCTGAACCTCATGGGAATCAAAATATCCAAATAGCATCCCATTTCCCTTATATTAATCCTCTTTTTGAAATCCCTTCATGCCTATGAAGACCATTTCTTTGATATTCACATTACAGTACCAATACCTAATCCCACCCAACATCTACATGGATTTACATTTCATTGTTAATTGAAATTTATGTTTGGGGGGAATGAATTTCATTTTTTGGTGACCTTTTATTTATGTTAAATGTGTTATCATATTCTTGAGGGAAATCATCCATTTTATTATGGGGGTAGTTTTTAATTTAGTGAGTTCTGGGGAATGTACTTTCATTTATTCTCAAATAATGTGTATTGAAGCACTTGGTTCGAATCCTCGGTGATGATACTTTTTAAAATTCGGTTGTTTTTTGTTGATTGTATTTTGATTGGGGTTTTTTCAGAGCATAACTGAAATCATTGATTGATTTAACAATTTAAAAAATATTAGGGTTTTTTTTATTATTAGAGAGTTAATCTTGGGATATCCTTTAACTTTTCTTTATATTGCATTAAATTAACACCCACTTCACAAGATGGCATTGATCGAAATTCCCTAGTGTTGTGGATTTAATCCAAGCCTTAATATAACTTGGATTATAATTTAATCGTTAATTAATTGTCATAGTGTATTTATGGTTCCAATAATCGATTTAATCCATACGTTAAACAAAATAAGTCATTAATTTATGACATGTTAAGTCCAATATACAAATTGTTAAATTAAAGAATACTCATAGAGAACAACCTCTCAATCGCATAACATATCAAAATAATGACTCACCCCAATGGTAAATTTACTCATCCATTATGATGGTTATTAATCAGGTAACATATTTTTATGGAGAGGAATAATAAATATAACAAAAAAACATGATAAGAAAAGAGGTGTGTGTCAAACACACACACACAGACAGTTAAGGTAATTAAATACTGACTTTAGATTGAATGAGAACGAAAAATATGGTAAGGGGATAAAACTATATTTAAATTATTTTAATACCATTAATATTATTTATCATAATATGTATGTGAATTATAGATGAATAATAAGAATCTTTCATTAAAATATAATAATAAAAACAAACAATTACAAGATTACAACAAATAAGAACACAAAAGTAAATGAAACCAAACATAGGATGAAGGGTCTCTCAAATGAAAACGTGAGTATTTAAGGTCCTCCCAATTTTTTTAAAAATTTTAGCTCGTGCCAATTTATGCTCCTCTCTTCTGAAATACCAACCAGCATGCATGGAGAAGAGGGGGTTGTATTTATAATCCAAGATGGTGAACAGTTTTCTTTCCTAATTTTCCCCTCCAATTTCATCACCAATTTGTCGATCCAAAAATCTAAATCATGAGATATTATCTCCTTCCTAGTTGTAGATATTTATTTCTACTATAATCCATAAAAATATGGCGTCCATTGGTCTTTTAGAGCCAATGATATAGCTATTTTACAAAATTGTTTGTACCAGTCCATTTTTATCAACACTTATTCGAATGCGGGAATGTGAAGGGGTTTTTGAACAGTAATATTCCCTCAAATAAAAATAATTTATTATAAATTTTTTTCCAAATATTTATTATTTTTCACACTAAAAAATACCAGCTTGATTATATGACTATATCATGAGAAATTTCATGAATAGTGTCCACATTTTAATTCCTGAACAGATTGGTGGGTGGGATTTAAATTCATCATTTAGGCCCCTTGATTTTAGATTAGGGCCTTGAAAATTTTATATAGGATTAATTTAATTATATCCCAACAATTGGAGGATAATTAAATAATTTTTACTTCTGGAGTGAGCCTATTAATTCATTCTTAAAGGATGGTCCAGTATCGTCACAGATTATTTGAGCCTTTTGGTGTGGATCATATGACCCTTAAAATAAAATAATTATCCAAAGAACCCTTCTAATGAAATATTGAATATTGAATTATGAATCTTATAAAACAATAACCTTTCAATCTGGATCATTATGGTGATAGTTATTAGTAAAAAATTAAATATAATTGAATCAGGATGAATTCAAATTGTACTCAGAAATTATATTTAATATTTAAATGTTAATATTTCACACAAATTATGCACATTTTATATAAAATCATTAAGGAGGGTATATAATAAGTTAATAAAATATAAATAAAATCATAATATCTAATTAATAAAGGAAACTTTTTCAGATGATGTATGTGTATTTTTATTATTATCATTACTTCTGTAGAGTTGGGATACTATAGCGATAACAATTAGTAACTCTAGGGGAAAAATAAATTTTGTATTTGATGATATCAAGAAATTAGTCTTGAATAATGAAATGTGGTTAAGGTATGTCAAGATACTGATTATTAGTTCCCTTAATTCAAATGGAAGTGGATTTTCACCTCATTACTGGAAGTCTATTTGATGAAACTGATAAAATAAAAGATTCATAAATTAAGATGAAGAAACTCGGTTATTATATGAATGACCTGAAATAAATGTGGGGAGAAATAAATTTTTTTGATGAATTTTTATATTTATAAGGACAACACTAGGAAGGAATCAATATCAATTAGTTCATATTTCATTATCAGTTTATATGAAATTAAATTTTATCTACTATGTGTTAACACTTTTGTAGAATCTTATGTGACTTCCACTAGAGAATATTATCCTTCAATAGGTTATCATATATTAATATTCAATTATGTATCTAGGAATTTTATATATGTTAATATGGATTATGGTGAAGCCCTAATTTTTTTGTTAAAGGAGAGACCACCTTCTAAATGGAGAATAAAGGACTCTGGGAATTAATGGAAATTTTCATATCCATAGACTCATAATAAATATAATTTAAATTATAAAACAAGTTGATGTAGTCCAGGAGGAAAATTTTGATTATGGGTTTTAGAAATTTACCCAAGGGTAAATTATAGTTTCATGAGGAGTAATGTATGGTACCCTTTACATGACAATAATTTTAGATGGGGTGGTAGTATTTTATAGTACAACTTTTGATGATCCATAAGTAATGAATTGCATGTATAGTAACTATAGTAAGAAGAATATGAAATTGGTGATGACCAATGGAATAATAAATCTTAGTCAAATTAAAATTAAAATGAAAAATTGTTTTTTCTTGGAATTTTGAAATGTTTTCATTTAATTTATATTATCATAATCCTAGGAATCAGATATTATAGCTTGTACACTATGATATTATGAGGAAATCCCATATTTAGTCTACAATGGTTGCATATACATTCCAACATTAATTGATGATTCTACTATTAAATTAATTATTTACTTATTTGTGCATAATTATAACTTATTGCATGTTTCTACTTAGTGTAAGGAATTGGTTTAAAGGGAATATAGCCAAAAAAATTTATTCATCCTGGTGGAAAACAGTGGTGAGTAAATCAGATGAAATTTTTACAATGTCTTCCAAAATGATGGAATAAGGAATGAGAAGTTAGTTCCTATAACCCTATATAAATGTATAAGATTAAATAATGAATTATACATTTATTTAGAGATATAAAACTTTTATATTTCACATGATATTTCCTATAAATATTTGGGTAGTGGCACTCAACACGGTAGAATCCATCATCCGAAAAATTCTAGCATTGATAGTTAATTTATAACTTCAGAAGGATTTGTGGTCTAGTAAATGACCAAAATCTTATCATATTAAATTTTAGATAGTTTATCATATGCACATGTAATTTCTAAGAATTTTTATAAACATGAATCAAAATTCAGAATATTTTTCTAATAGATATGGAGTTGAAAATTTTACATTTTAATTTTGGGATAGTGAAAGAAAATAGATCATCAAAAAAGGTAAATTTTATTAGATGTGATTTTTTTGGAAATACCATAACATGGTGTAGTGTGAAGTTAACCAAAAATCAACTATTGAATTCCAGGTAAACCAGAGTACCAGTAGCTCATAGAAGCTGAAGAACCAAGATATTGGTTTGCAAAGTACAAGATATCATGTTTTATGACCTTAAAAAAATACTAGAAAGTTTATGTGTATCTAAATATCTAGTGGGAAATGAAATAACATATTCCCAATAAGTAAGAGTAATAAATGGTCAAGAAATAATATAAAGAGAGAACCCATGTATTTTAGTTCATCAAAATAATTTGTGGAGATTATGAAAAATCAGAAGACTAGTGCAGAGTTTTGGGTATGATTTAATCTCTTTAATCTTGATAAATGTAGCAGTACCTGATAATATATAATAAATATTTTCACTTAGTGACTTGAAATATTGGGAGATATCTATGAATGAATATATATACTCAAATAAGAACAATATAAAATGGTATTTGGATGAATATTTTGATGGTAAAAATTCACTTTAGTATATGTGGGTTTACTAGATTAAAAATGAAGATGATGAAAATAAAATGGGACATACATATCTTGTAGTGAATGGGTTTCAACAAAAGGAATGAGTATATTTCACTAAAATATTTTCATGGGTAGTTAGATGTTCGTCCATCTGAATAGCAATAATTATAGTGGCATCAAAAGATTTGTATATGAAATAGATGGATTTCAATAATAAATTTCTTCATTATGATTTAGATGATGAAATCTACCTGAAGAAACCAATATGAGTATTGTATTTGGGGGACTATAATTTTTTTAAACAGAATATGGTCTTTCATGGTTTGAATAAAGAACTGGGAAAATAGAACTGGAAGTTTGACTCATTTATGGAATAAAAATTATTTTTCAACTATAGTGATGATCATTGGTGATAACATAACCAGTGGGATGATTAACATTCCATGATTTTTCTATTTTATACTGATCACATGTTTCTGGTCAAATAATATTTTCAAAAGATATGGAGGTTAAAAATATGTTATCTGAAAGTTTCAAGATGAAAGATCTCATGTATGAAAAGAATATATAGTGAATGAATTTTGAAGAATATTGTAATACTGAAATTATTTTTATATATCTAGATTAATACATCTAGAATCTCATTAAGAGGTTTTTCATGGATAAATGAAAACCAACAACTACTCTTCTTTATCTACACTTCAAACCATCCACGTCTCAAAAACCAATAGTAGAAGATGAGCATTTTTATATATATTAGGTGACTTATTTGAAGTATAATTTATGAAATGATTTTAATTGACTAGATATTTAATTTATAGTGGGATTTATACACATATTTATTTTCTACCCTAAACTGGATTATTAAGAATTTTTTATGTGGATACTTTTGTATTTGAAAGGACTTGAAGATTAAGCACTTTTTGTTATGGATGAAGATCCATTATAAGTATTTCTTAATGATAACATTACATGCTATTAAAATAGTCAAAAGGGAATAATATGATATATATTTACCTATAGAGGAACAAAGATTATTATGATGAGACAACTGCATATGATTGTCACATTAATTACCAATAGATGATAAAAAAATATGGTTTGGTAAATGAAATTACTAAAGGAATTATGAAGAATTCTAGAATGAGGGATTTCCTTCTTTGGTAGCCAATATAGAATACATTTTTCTAAAAATTATTTTTTCCATATAGGGAAAATGTAAATAAACCTAATGTTACACTTCATTAAAAATGTGATTGAGGATAAAGTTTTAGATATTTGCAACATCACTAGTAACCAGAATTTGGTGGACATGTTTCACAAGAATTTATCTCATTAAATTATTTAGTATAATTGTGCCTCAATAGGGATTTATTGAATAGGACAATTAAAAAATTATTTTTGAATCATTAATTCAATTTAAGAATGGATTTTATCCAATGTAGCCTTTTGAAGGATCCATGAAGCAAGTATTAAATTGGGAGATTTTTTAAATGTGAATCTTTTATTCAAATAATATTAATTTTAGTGAACAATAATTTTGAGCATTAGGTTTATGATCACGAAACATTAGACCAGTGATAAGTGGTTGGGATTGATATAGAGACTATATCCATTCACCATTTTATCTATAGAAGGAAGATTAGAAGTTATTATATTTTTAATGAAATCAAGGGTGGTCCAAATTGATAAAAAAATTCTTTATAAGGATCACTCTAGAAAGATAAATATTTGGTTTTTATCAGAGAAATAGATTGAGGTCAACAATGTTTTTGAGTGATCAATATTAAAATTCCATAAGGGGTCTCCTCAATGATTTTGGAAGGCAGTGTGGTCATAATAACTAGATAAATTTCCCGATAAAAGGATGTGGGGACTATCCCAGAATATAACATCTTGTAATGAAATGGTTAATCTAATAATGGATTAGTGAATCAAATGATTATGGTTTTATAAGGTGTTAATCATTTGGTAATGAGTCTTACTTACGGTTTTGTCAATTATATGTAATATTTGTTATTCTAGAAAAAAATAGGTCAATTTAGTTCATTCCATGCATGTTGTACAAAATTATGAATCATGTTAATCTACTATGTTCATTTATTACATTATTTACATATACTATATGTTTTCATATTTCTCCTTTTTTTGTGAAGAGGTGTGTGGAAGGTTAATTTAGTGAGGTTTGTAGGGTGTAGTGACTTTTTACATTTGTCACACTTAATCATCATGAAGATATGTTTCAGATATTTCATTTCCCTCTATGATTATATGTATAAAAAAATTTTGTGGATCAACTACATGATGTTTCGGTGGTTTTACCAACAACTAGGGTGATCAGTTTTTAGAGAAGTCATTCACCATTAGAGGGGATAAAAATCCTTCCACCCTCATCCACCTATATATCTTATAAAAATACATTGAACCAAAAATATTTGGTCATTTGATAAAGTTATTTTACTACATTTGGGATCATACAGAAAATAAAAATATAGATAGTAACACAAAAATCCCAGCCTAAGGGTGCACACAAAACCTTATAATAGCTCATCTAATCCAAAATTACATCACTAGTAACCATTAACATCAATCACTACTACTAATAAAGAACTACTTATGAAATATATGAAAATATTCATATCATTATCCATGGTTACAAATTTCAATATTTATTAATCTCATTCTAGATTGGACATTATCTTAACCCATCATTTTATTTTGTGCGTCTTCACCCATATTTAATGATAATACTTCCACAAGCCAACAAAAATAATATTCCAGTTTTATTTTTTCATATTAACATATTTTATTTTAGAATCATTTACCACATATTTATTCCATGCCCATAAACCCCATTTTCATATTTTTATTAATCCATTTCTTTATATACCATCAATAGTTTCTAATATAGCCACACCAAACTCAACAAGAACAACACAGCCAACCCCACACACATATCCACCATCTAATGATTCGCAGTTATCCAGCATAACAAGACTTAGGGTATCCCCAATATCATCACAATTACTACCCAACATCACATCATCTTATAATACCACATATACCATTCCAACCAGGTACCAAAATTTTCTCTTTATTTTATAAACCAAAAATATCACCACTAACACCATATTTATAGCCACATACACACCACATACGATAACCACAATGACATGATAATAATAATAATACTAATATTTTATGTAGTATATAATATATGGTTTGAAACATATATCAATTTTGAATCCATATAAATAAGCTTGCACTTACCCTTCAATTGTATGAGTATATTTTGGAATATAAACACATCCACAAGTCATTTTTCATGTAACAAAATTCGTATTATTATTGGGGTCGTATCAATAGGAAAACATATAATAATCACTTAATTTAAAGAGTTTGGTTTTGATAAGAGTTATGTTTTACATGACAATTCCTTCTCACAGACTCTCCATAATTTGGTTCATCATATTATTCTTTATTTATTCACGAATTTCCTTACCAAAAAATCATTAATGGTAGAAACACATGAACTAACATAGAAAATTAATAAACCATATATACCACACTTATCATCCCATTAAAACATTTTCTTAGTTATTAAATTTGTTTTCATTAATTCATATTAATTACCAACCAATCCAAATCATCTTAATTCAATGTATTTTCCAATAAAAAATAGATTTATTATTTACTCCCCTACATCAAAATGAATCATTGAAAAAATGATGCAATAGAGAAAATGAAATAGTGATGAACCACCACAAAATTTGAATGGAACCTCACTAGATCCTAAGCACCTCAACACACCATCATCACCATCATTAAAATCTACCCCAAATAAATGAAAGATTACATTAAAGAATCTAGAATTAAATATAATCTAGAAGAATAAGAGAAGGTTGGAAAGTAATACCTAAATAATGAGACCTTTATTCCAATGATCCATGAGATTACACTCTATAAAATAAATATCTTGAGGATAGTGAGGTTGTTGTGTTTCAAAGTGGGTATGGGGGAAATGAATGAAAAATTTATATAAGTAACATTATGACAGATATTTATAGAAGTCATCTAACTAGACTCCATTACGGTGTAGTAGTGCAAAAAATTCCTATGGTATCCCAAAGTCACAAGAGATCTAATTATCCCATATTTGAACCCCTAACAATCAGGCCTATATAAAGTCATTTGAAATGGATTTAGCTACAACTATAA
Organism: Viscum album; assembly: GCA_963277665.1. Classification (NCBI taxonomy): domain Eukaryota; kingdom Viridiplantae; phylum Streptophyta; class Magnoliopsida; order Santalales; family Viscaceae; genus Viscum; species Viscum album. The sequence goes on from OY728150.1 coordinate 917,271,980, forward strand.
CTTTAATTGTGGTGGGTAAAAAAGGAATTTTATATGCCCATAAGGCCACTATGGCCATTTACTCAGTTATGAGGAGAAACAAAAATGGCTTCTTAGACCACTATGTTATGGAGTTCATCATAAAAAGATCCATATAAAAATTTCCTCATGTTCATATTATGGATCAACTCCCAAAACTCAGATGCTACAACACATAGTGTCAAATTTATTTCTTCACTACATGTTTCCAGCACAGAGACCCCTCTATGCATGAAACTTAGTAAAACACATTAATTCATTGGATTGATGTTCCTTGAAATAATATAAAAAAATACTAAGAATATATAAAACACTAAAACAACTTCATATAGCATGGGGACCCTCCTTATTTCCCATGGAGGGATCCTGTCCACAAAATGATACCCACCACAAGCCTTTCACTACCAATTGATCACTATGAAAAAAAATGTCAAGCCCTGTGGACTCCATCCCAATAACACCCATCCAAAACGACCTACTTCCTAGACACTGATGTTCCATGACCTGTATTATTGAATAATGGACCTAATCAATTCAAAAAACCAGTATATACCCTAGAACACCTCTAAACACCCTCAAACCACCTCCAAACACCATGAAAAGTAGAATAATTGGTCAGAAGTGTCCAAAATATTACAGCATATACATCGCAGACTATTCTCATCCTCATGAATAAAAATAAACTCAAAGGGTAAAGAAAAGGGATGGTCAAAAAACTACTCTATGAGATAACTCTTATAGATCTCACCATAATAAAAACATGTCCATTAAATAAAAGCAATTGGTGAATGAAAAATATGACCCTAACAGCTGAAGTCACATTCCCAAGTAAGATACCCTTCAAACAGGAGAAAACACCATTAGTAGGCATAAATATGACTCGTATAATAACAACCCCAACCTATAACCACATGAAACAAGAATTTTTAAATCACTCAACAATGGGAAGGAACCTCAGAAAACATATCCTCTGAGGAAGATACCTCACGAACATGAATAGTTAAACAAAAATTTACATCTATGGAAAACCTATAGAATACTACAAAATACAATGTACCACCTTATAATCCACTTGCACTACTATATTAAAGAAAAATACTACCATTATCTCACCACCCTTTATTCTATATAGACTCACCACCAAAAATGGTAAACACCTGCAACATGATAACCATCCCCAACTCTAGGATTCTTATACAACACAATCCCAACGTCAACATGAGAATAAAAAAACCTAACAACAATGTGATATACCTCTAATTTATATCATGAAGGGTGATACGCAGTGAGTCAGGGGGAGAATCAGTTTTTATAGTAATTATAAATTCGTTTACAATCATTATTTTTTAGAACATATATATTAAGATACTCATTAATATATAAATAAAAAAGACCCAACCATTTCTTTAATTAGGTTCACCTCCTCATGGATGACTATGTCCTCAGTGAGTCATGGTTATTTTCCCAAAAACATATTCCCCTTATTTTTATCAAATGGAACTCTTTCAAGGGTATGACCATGAACTTGTACAACTACTGGAACTACCCAGTTACAATCTTACATCAATTAGAAGATAACCTCAACTTTTAAAGAATTAAATCTAATGAGTACATGCACCTCCACACTTACCCTATATGATAACATTCTTCCCCTTCGTTTCATGTAAAACACCTATAGTGGTTCAAAGTGAATTTTTCTCCACTAAAATGACCACATATTTTTTGTTCATATAAAAAACCCAATTTATTGAATTATTATTATATATATACACTATATATTTCGGGTAAAAAAATTTCATTTATAGTTATAGAAACCTATATTTAATTTTGGTGCCATATATCTCATTCAAAACTCATTCAAGGGTAATTTAATGATCTTATTTCAATTCCTCTTTAAGACTCGGGCATCAATCCTTCTCATTAAAATTTGAATTATAATTGGATTATTTTTTAAATATGTTCCTCTGAAAATATTAAATATTCAGTTTAGTTGATAATTATTCTTATTAATTATGATGTGTCACATCATCTAAACAACAATGTCTTCTTCCTCCATTGTTACAAATCTCAACCTTAGTGTGAATCAATATCATTGTTTGAAAATGATGTTATATCTCCATGAAGGAAATCACACACAATATTATCTGATTTAATTTTCATTTATTCAAAATAGATTTTATGAATATGTATCATAATTACAAGGCTCTCAAAACACATGAGGTATCTTGAAATATCATTTTATAAATATTAATATTATAATAACAACCATAAATCTTACATTGGTTAATTATTATAAATATATTCAAAACATCAGATGTGATTCTCAAATAATAGATAGGGCTCTAAAAAGTCATAAAAGTAGATAAAATTGTATATTTTGTCCCTTTACCAATTCTACCAACTCAAATGTCCAAAAATAGGAACAAAATTTCCTAAATCATATTATAATTTTTACATGTAAGATATTTTATTTTCCCATTCATTCAAAATTCAGAATCATAGATTAATTTTCTTACATATCATTGTCATAGGATATTTTCCTTTTCAATTCAATAATATCAATTTCTAAATTAAATATCCTAAATATTTCATACAATATTATATGAATTTTTATTCTTTTTAGTTCTTTATGAAGATTCATCAAACAGCAAAACACATTAAAAAAATTCATAAATCAACCATGCCTTTTTGTTTTACATAGGAACCCCATCGACCATGATGAATTGAACATAAGAAAAACTTTCAGGTCAAACACATAAAAAACCAACCATCCATGAATATTGATCACACATATAAGTTATGGTAAACTATATAAAAAATTTTAATGTATTTTTTATGAAATTACAATTTTCATACATTTTAAACTGAAGAGTCCTCATAAAATTTTCATTATAGTGTTATATAAGCATAATAAAATGTAGGTATGGAAACATCATTCCATATACAACAAATTTATATTTATGGAAATATACATATTATATAATTTTTTTGGATATAATTTCCACTCCATTAGTACATGTACAGAACATTAAATGAAAATCATCAATCATATAAATTAATATATATTGAATACAAATTCCAAATCGTCCCCAAGAAGGTTCAACAATGTATTAATTCAAAAAAAATTCAATACCTAAACCATCTCTCCCCCTTGTTAACTATAAAAAATAGAGTAATAGTTAGTGATCAATTCAAATATCTGTTGGAAAAGTAATCCTGACTAAAATACCTATATGCTTATATTAGCTAGCTTTGTACAGAAAACCATAATGATTAAATAAATCATCAATGGTGTTCATAAAACTACTTACCTCAAACCTATTAGATTTCCATTCATAAATATGAATAATATGTACATAAATATTTCCCAATTTCATTCCTACAAAGATTATCATACACATAACAAATTATAAGTAGGTGAAACAACTTTAACCCCTAAGAAACATATCCTCATAAATATTAAGAAGAAATAATTGAGGGGGAAACTAAAAATATGACATGATTCAATGAGAGTGGGTGGGATCTTTTCTCATATATATCCTTAACTAATTGAATTGTTCAGTTGTGGGAGGTTTGGAAATAATTTTGGTAATAAATTCATTAGAAATAATAAATTCCATGAACAGAATAACCTACTTAACATTATCCTTTGGGAAATGGTACATAATTACGATGTTATTTTACATGGTGGGTTGTACTACATTTTGGGAGAGGTTGATGGAACATTAACTATCAAAAACCATATTTAGAGTATTATTTTCTTTAACACTCATGTTTTTCAATTGTTTTTTTATCCATATCATCAATGTAGCTAGTTTTTAGGAAACCACATAATCATATTTATTATATTATAGTTCCATAGATGATTTCTTCATTGAATACTAATAGAAACATCTTCTTCCAATGAAAAATATTCCACCAGATGTGGATTTATTATCATAGATATCCTCTGTCCATTTAGAATTAGTAAATATATTTAGTTATAGCGCACCTATCTTCTATTCTAATATCATGTAATTGATATTTTTTGAGATGTATCTCAAGATTAATTTTTCTACAAAAACATGTGTTTCCTTTGTATTGGGTGGATATTGGGAATAATGGTTGACAACATATTAAATATTAGGTCTTAATGATGTTAATTAAATGTAACTTATAATCAAACATATGAAATACTTCTCATTAATGTTTTTCTTATATATACTTCTTTATTATTGTTACTAATTGAAATTGATTGGGCATGCCTATAACTTCCAAAATGTTAAACATTATCAGGAGATAATTTTCTTAATTCTCTTATAGAACTAAAGCATATCCAATATATTGTATAATATATATCCCCCTAAAGAATATCATACACAGAATTTTCATTTCAAACATTTCTTTCATGTTTCTTAATAATCCATCACATAAGATTTATTAATTATTTGAAAATATTTTACCATCAATATACACAACAAAAAAGAGTGAAGGGGTTCTTGTATTTTTCACATATAGATCATTTCCTACCCACCCTTTCTGAAACATCATGTTTTTTATTTTCTCATTTATCTAAAAATACTATTATCTTTGATCCTACTTCAAAAAATTGATATAATTATTTACCACACACACTCTACTATCATTTGAATCAAGGATAAATCCTTCACATTGCTCTATACATGCATCATTTTTAATATAATCATTAAGAAAATATGATTTAATCTATATTTTAAATATGTTAAATATTTTTTAAGATCTAATGTGTATGAATAATTTGAGAGAATCTTCTCTATCCACTGGAGTAAAAGTTCCCTAAAAGTATATGTCATTAATTTGTGAGTACCCCGTACATAATAGTCTGGCTTTGTTTCTTCTAACTTCACCATTTCCATTTATCTGGTTTTTTAAACACCAATTTCTCTTAAATAACATTCCATTTAGTGGGTTGGAGAACAATTTCCCCAGTCCTGTTCTTTTTAATATGATCATTTTTTAAATTAATGGAATAGACACACACCCTATGATCGAACTCTTATTCCATATATTGTGGATCATATCTTGACTCTAAACTAGTGTGTATTGATACTATGAAAGTTCCTCTAGTTTTAAATTATTGATTACAATAAAAAAATTGTGCTATAAACATCTAAATCCCGTATTTGTCTTCAAATTCCACCTTTTATTAGTTGATATTAGAATTTATTACAAGAACAAAATTATCTTCACTTTTAAATATTTTTTTCAAAAGATTCATCAAATTTTTCTCATTTATATAGAGGATTAATTATTTCAATATATTTAATTAGATATCAAATTTTTTTATCATAATCCTCAACATGTGACATAATTGTTTCTATAAATCCTTCATTATCCTTTGGAACTACAACATTATCACTCACAATAATTAAACTTAATATCTTTTTATAGAACATATAAGATCTTACATTTGGTGTATAACCTATGAGAATTATATATTCATACTTTTAAACAAAAAAAATTATCCTTTAATAATTTTTCATGTTAAAACATGGACTTCTAAAAACCCATAATTATTTAAAATTTGGTTTCTTACAGCACAAGATCTCATAAGGTTTTATGATAGAGTTTAGTCTCAAATATATATGTGTGTGTGTGTGTAATTATTATAGACTTTATAATGCTTGATGACCAATAAAATATTATTGATTCATGTTTATTCAATATTCTTATATACATGTATACCAAACAATTATTTATTCATTTAGACATTTTATTTAACTTAGGTTAGTAAGGATCACATAATTCATGTATTATTCCATGTTTTCGTGTTATTTAGTTAATTCTATATAGGAATACATAGTTCCATTATGCAATATCAACCTCTCCAAAACATGTTCTCTTTTATTTGTGTGATAGAAATATGATACATGTCATTATTGTAAATTCATTAATGAATGTAATAAAATACCTATCTCTATAGGTTGATATTTATTTCATGGGATGACAAAAAATTTTAATGCATTGACACTAGATGTTATTTTATCTGAATATCGCCTCCTTTGTGATATTTATTACCATCCTTATTTTCCTGAAATTGTTAAAAGATAAATTAGTATGCTCTTTTAAGATGTGAAAATTTCTCAAAGATTCATCCTTATTGAATATCCTGACACTCTATTGTCCAAGGTGTCCAATTATTCTATGCGAAAAAATCACTTTAATGTTGAAAACATAGATAAAATTTAGCACTAGCCTATCAAAATCGAAATACATTGTATGGTGTTCTCATGACCATTATCACAATAACTCCATATTTAACTATTTTGATAGTTAAATCATTTATCTTAAAAATAAACTCATTTACAACATGACACAGTTATGATATACTCAATATATTTCTCTTTAATCCATTAACATATAAAACATTTTCATGGATGATTCAAATTTAACTAATATTTGTTTTTCTAGTGAATATGACCTTGAGAGAGGTATTATTTCCAAAAGTAAAACATCCTACAATATATTTATTGTAACACCCCGAGATTTTATGAAAAATATTCTTTATAATTTCACTAATGTCTTGTGTTGTACGCTGCACCAAAAGAAGCTTGCACAACACGCATCCGTGACTTGCCATGCATTACACGCAATCGCGACCTTCCTCGATAGCGTGTGTAGTATGTAATACTGAGTTTCACTAAACAACGATATGCTATTAAAATATTATTAAAATTAGCCGTTATGAATAGTAATAACCACCTTTTAAAATTTTATAAATTTAAGCTCTCAAAATGGACTTTATTTTTGGATTCGGAGTATCGAATTTAGCCTAAGGTGAAATTTTGGTGATTTTCGGAAAACTTTCATATTTTGATGAATAGTGAAAATTACTAAATTTTAGTTAAAAACAAATTTTTCAATAGAAATAATTAATAGTGATAAGTTATTAATTTGAGTGGTTTTAAAGTATATTTATAATATATTTTTACAGTTTAATACAATGTTGGTCATTGGATGTAATTACACATTTAAACTAGACATAAACAAGTGTCAATCTTTTGATAGATATTGTTTCTTAAAAACACGCACTCTGTTTTAACAGCGGGATTTAATTATAAAATTAATTAATGCAACTTATATGATATGAATTTGGTAAAATAGGCTTCATTTTTGAATTCGGAATATGAAATATATCTTAGGATGAAATTTTGGCATTGTTCTGAAAAACATCAATTTTTGATGAATAGTGAAACTACTAAGTGGTAGTTAAAAAAATTAATTTCTTCATAAATCTTAATTTTACCGCTTATGTGAATGGAATTTAAAAAATCAGAGAGACACGGTTGATGTCAGTAAGTAAAATGTGGTTCAATGAGATGAATTTTTGGTGAATAGTAACTTTTTATTTTTATTTACCACGGTTAAAAGTAAATAGGGTAATTAAGGGTAAAAATGATATTATTATTACCCTAACACATGTCTTAATTCTATTGGACAAATTTAATTCGACCAAAAACAATCTTAGGAATAAAGTATGACCATTTAGGCCCACTTGGATTAGATTAGGACATTTATTATTATTTAATTCAAAGAAGAGGTAAAAGAGTCAAAATCAAATTTTATTTACTAAAACATTTTTAATATAGGGTTTTACAAAAGATAAATTCGATTTTAAATATTAATTATAAATCTAAAACTATTTCCTACATGATGGTATTTGTTTTGTAATTTTTAGACATCAAATAATTTAATTTATTTATGACACAGAGATGATGCAGTAATTATCTTATTAATGAAATATTGACATCATTGATATTATAAATACCAAAATAAATGTAATTTGAGACTTTTTATGAATTCCACTAATTTTTTAGGTTACTATGATGTATTAGTGTTGATTTAATCAACTTGGTTCGAACATATAATTCTGTTATGACTTTCACAAAAATCATGTATCAAATAGTGTCAAAATTGACACAAAATAGTTTTTAAATAAAATATTATATTATTAATTGTTATTTTTTTCCTAAAAATATAAGGTTCTGCCAAATGACTTAGATAAGGATATATGTATTAATTATATACAATTTGGGGTTCGTTTGGCATGTTATAGTAAGTGTATTAACCATATAGTGAAAGAAAACAAAAAGACACGGTAAAAGTTAAATTATTTAACATAGAGTTAAATCTAATTTATAAGGTTAAAATAATACCCTAAACTTGTCTAAATCCTATTGGATGATAGGATTTCTACCCATCCCCACTTGAGCTTCGAAATAAGACCCTTTAAAACCATTATAAACCGATTTGGACTTTAATATAAAATAATATTTTGAGATATTCCTAAGGTGCCCCTCTCCTCCCTTATAAAAGGACACCTCCTCCCCCTCCTCCTCACACCAATTTGAGCACTCAAGCTCGGCCAAACCCTACCAAAATATCTTCTAAACTTCCCTAGAAACACCCTAGAGGTTCTGGTCTTTCTCAAAGACCAATTTTAGTGCCCTAAGAGGAGGTATCAAAGAGGCGCTTCAAATAAGAGGTAATTACCGTTACCAATTCTTTCATCTTTATTTCTTCATCCACTTCTTCTTCTTAGGTTGTTTCATTATGAAGTAATAACATCAGTATCACTCATATACTGATATGTTATTATAAGTATGAAACAACCCTATTTCACCATCTATCCATCCTACGGGAAAAGAAATCACCGCGTGTGCGTACGTACGGAATACCGTCTCCACGCCGTGGTGTAATCTATTTTCCACCACCACCTTACATGGATGGGTATAATGGTGTAAAGAATAACTATACATAGTTATTACAACATCATATTGATTCTGATATATTGTATAATCCACTCCAATTCAATTCAATATTTATGGAAATGATATCATCGCTCGTGCGTACGTACGGACTACCGTCTCCACGACGCGATGAGATTCATTCTCCATGATAACCATTTAAGAATGATTATAAAGTATATATAAGAAATAATAATGAAATATATGACATTATAAATCTACTGGATTTATGTATATATATATATATGTATGTCATCTACTTACTTCCTTTCAAGACAATAAGGAAAGGAAAACAGCGTTTATGCGTACGTACGGACTACCGTCTCCATGAACGGTGTTTTTCATTTCATTTATCTATCTATTATATATATATATACTGAATATATATGATATATAAATCATATTTTATATTCTTGAAGTAAGTAAATCATGATATAAGTAATAATAATGTCACGAACAACAAGTCAAAACACCTACGATAAATGAAAAGATTTTACCCAAAACGCTTCTTTAACATGTAATTTACAAAAGAACGGGTAATATAATGTCATAAGTGAACCATATATGATATCATAACAATGAATATGATTCTGTAATAAGTCAATGACATTATTTAAATCATTATACAGGAGGTTCGGAGACATACGAAGCAAATCAGACCTAAGGTAAGGGAAATATCACAATCTCATTTTTATCCGAGATTGTTTATTCGTAAGTATTTATTGGGGTGTATTTTATCATCCACATCCATGTTCCCTCAATATGTAATATTGTTTCCATCCACTTACACTATTTTAAATCCAATTTTACCCTTCGGTGAGTTTTTAGTAAAGAATATGATAGGAATCTTTTGTCGTTTTTTCATACGAGGTACTTTTTGACTTTTCCGACAAAAGTACGAAGAATGTTTTTTTTAACTTATACAGAATGAATGGATTTCTAAAACATTATTTCCAAGAAGCTTCCTTTAAAAGTATTCAAGTTTATTTTTAATCAACTTCTTTTAGTTTAAAATTGTATGACATGTTAAGAAAGGAAAAGTGTTTTGGAAGTAGAAAGGATATTTTCCTCAAGAATGAAGTTCAAGTATTTTATCAAAATTATTTTCCATCTAAGATAATAAAAGGGTTCTGTTTTTATCCCTATTATTACTTGGATTTGATTATGTTGTGATGGAAATATATTTATGAATTCCTTTATCTTATATGAATTGTTTTATGATGTCATGTTGTTTAAGAATCCCATTTTTATTACATGGGTTACGCTATGATGTATGGTTTATGATTATGTGGAACACATAAGAAAGGATTTATTATAAGATGGGTGGGACCTATATCTCCCTCCAATGCATTGGTTAAAGATTTTATATCTCATGAGATAGACAGGGCTGGAACGGTAGGTTATACCGGTTCAGTGAAACATGACTGAAACGAGGGTTACTCGATTTAGAAAGGGATTTTGTCCACTAAGATAGTCTTGGCAATGAGTCTTGACTAACAATAAATGATTCTCTATGATTATGTGTGAATGCCACAAAGGTTCATGTTTTAGGTTATGATTATTGTGATTACATTTCACTGCCATGATTTACCCCATGTTATGAAATTATGATCTCTTTTACAGGTTATGATTTCCAAAAGTTATGTGCTTATGTATATGATGTGATTGATATTTCTTTTGTTTACCCTTACTGAGCATTTGAGCTCACCCTTTTATGTTTTCTTTTCCCCAGCATATAAAGAAAGGTTTTAGGTAAAAAAAAGGAAGATCTCAATGGGAGATTTTGAAGATCTTTCACCAGGATTAGAAGATTATATTCCGAGTTTCCAAAGACACTAAACTATTACGATCCTTGTGTGTGTGTTTTTTTGTTATGTACTAAGTATTCCGCAAATGTAATGTAATGTCCATGTACGTTAAGCTTCGGGTCTCTACAGTTGGTATCAGAGGAAAGGTTTAGTCAACCTTTGGAAACTAGGATGCGAAAATGTTAGTGAGATCCCTAGAGATATTTATAAGGTATGTCTAGGGATGTCCCTAAGGTTAAGTATACGTATAAGTTATAGTAATAGAACTATGCTAACGATCATAGAATTAAACCTAAGATGTTAGATATTGAAGGTACTCCCCCTTTATTATGTTGTTTTCCCTAGCATGATTTTTGCCTCTCACACTATTCTTTTTTTGTTTTAGACAATGGCTAGAACCCGAAGGAACCGTGTTGATCAATGCAATGGACAATGCAATGATTGTTCTCCTGAACAAACAAATGTTATGGGGGATAGAGTGCAAAATCGTATTGCTATACTTACACAAGCTATGAATCATTCTGGACTTCCAAATGAGCAGAGAAGGGAAAATATTCTATTGAGTCCTTCATGAGGCAACGTCCACCATCTTGCAGTGGGTCTTCTTATCCACTTGTTGCTGAACAAGGGATCAGTACCACTGAAAAGATATTTTCAGTTCATCAATGTTCTGAACATGATAAAGTCATCTTAGCAGTATATCGTTTGGAAGGTGAAGCTGATCAATGGTGGAATCTTATCAAGAATACAAGGCAAAGATATGAAAGTGAGTCCATGGAATGGGACGAGTTCATGAACTTATTTTTCAATAAGTACTTCCCTCGTATTCTTTGAACGAAGATGGAAAAGGAGATTCTTGAGCTGAAATAGAAGGATGACGAATCTGTTGGTATATACGAAGCGAATTTTACAAGACTTGCAAGGTATGCATCTGGAATTATCATCCAACCTGAAAGTAAAGTTGATCGATTTTTCAGTGGCTTAAAACCAAGTCTTCGAAGGGCATTAGCTATACGAGACTTCAGTAGCTATGAAGAAATTGTGCGTTGTGATATGAAGGTAGAAATGGAAGTTGGTGTTACATATCCATCTCATGGTTTTGAAAAGAAATGAAAGATGGAGTTCAAGGAGAAATCTTAGAATAATGGTGAAAAGAAGATGAATGTTTCCTTATGCTCAAAGTGTGGAAAGAAGCATGGTGGAGATTGTCTTAAAGGGACTATAAAATGTTTTAAGTGTGGAAAATAAGGTCATCGAGTATCTGAGTGTCGAAGTAATGGAAAAAGAGATTCTAATGATGTGAACAAAGCAAACACTGCAGAGAAGGCACCACCAACACTTCAATGTTTCAAGTGCAATGAGATGGGACATTATGCCAATAAATGCCCTAATCCAAGGGTTATTGATGATCAACATGAGCAACCACTTAAGGCAAAGGAAAAAGCGAAGTCACATGCGATCACTATTGGCGATGTTGAATATGACAACGATGTGGTGGAATGATTAATTGTTTATGTAATGGGATTCCAAAATAGTGTTGTATATAGTATCGTGGAATATTGGAATATTTATGTATTGGTGTATTGTGGTTTTCAATAATTTTATGGTACCAGTAACCATGGAAAGTGATTGAGATATTTTTGGAAAATAATGATATGCGCATAATGAAGGGAAAATTAGAAAATTAAATATTTGACAGTATTCATGAGCTCATGATTGATATAAGGACTAAGTGATATCATGGTTTGATTATAAAGAATTTTGAGTATTTTGGTATGTGGAAAGTGTTAACGTTTAACTGCATTCATGTTTTCACTAAGGTTCAATGGGTATTCAAGAGAATACATGATTAAGGACTTTGAATGTTTAGAATGTGACCAACAAGACATATCTTATGATATATGGGGATCAACGATGGTACTAAATCTCTGGTAATTGTTTTCACTATATTATGAGAGTGGACTGCAGTATTATGGGTAAGCCTAAAGATTGGAATGGAATATGTTGGACATAAGTTAGTATTTTTTAAGGATAGATTTTTTTTTTAGAAAAAGGACAACCTGCAGGACGGGCGACAGCCCGTCGCGTCGGACAAGGCTGTGGGAATCGAACCCACAACCGAAATGCGACTGACCTTTATCGCCTACCACTGGCCTACAGGAAGTCCCTATTTAGTAGAAACTAGTTTTATTTTATTAAGCGGTATGATATATGAAGTATAAGTTCATTTTTGGAACCATATACGATTAATCTAACCATAAGATGAACTTATAACTTTTCAAACCTTTTGTTTGAGACAGATGGAATGACCCATCATTCTATTACATGATCTGCTAACACATCACGAATAACAAATTCAACTTCATTTATTTAAGATATGAAGTGGAAATTGTTCAAGGAACGAACAACAGTGAGATTTTACCAAAATAAAGTAAGTGTTTATTCTAATTCAAATTTTCAATTTTAGGGAAATGATCTTGAAAACCAAAAATGTTGTCCTGCCGATCTTATACCTGATGAATCAGATGGTACCTTATATCATCACAAATCTATGGATTTGTGATTACTGGATTTTCCATAGCCATGTTCTCTACCACTCTCCATCAGAACATGATGGTTAGATTTCTCTTCCATATCCATATTTTTACCTATGTGGAAACCCATCGATTAGTTTATTTGGGTAACCATTACATTTCATACTTTCGTTTTTAAAGATTGGTTTTGGTATTCCTTTTTACGATGTGGGTTTCTATTAAAGAAACTTTCGAATAGTAAACCATTTATAACCCTGACGAATTTCGAGGGCGAAATTCATTTCAAGGGGGGTAGAATGTAACACCCCGAGATTTTATGAAAAATATTCTTTTTAATTTCACTAATGACTTGTGTTTTACGCTGCACCAAAAAGAGCTTGCACAACACGCATCCTTGACTTGCCTTGCATTACATGCAATCGCGACCTTCCTCGATAGCGTGTGTAGTATGTAATACTGAGTTTCACTAAACAACGATATGCTATTAAAATATTATTAAAACTAGCCGTTATGAATAGTAATAACCACCTTTTAAAATTTTAGAAATTTTAGCTCTCAAAATGGACTTTATTTTTGGATTCGGAGTATCGAATTTAGCCTAAGGTGAAATTTTGGTGATTTTCGGATAACTTTCATATTTTGATGAATAGTGAAAATTACTAAATGTTAGTTAAAAACAACTTTTTCAATCGAAATAATTAATAGTGATAAATTATTAATTTGAGTGGTTTTAAAGTATATTTAGAATAGATTTTTACAATTTAATACAATGTTGGTCATTGGATGTAATTTCACATTTAAACTAGACATAAACAAGTGTCAATCTTTTGATAGATATTGTTTCTTAAAAACACGATCTTTGTTTTAACAGCGGGATTTAATTATAAAATTAATTAATGCAACTTCTATGATATGAATTTGGTAAAATAGACTTCATTTTTGAATTCGGAATATGAAATATAGCTTAGGATGAAATTTTGGCATTGTTCTGAAAAACATCAATTTTTGATGAATAGTGAAACTACTAAGTGGTAGTTAAAAAAATTAATTTCGTCATAAATCATAATTTTACCGCTTCTGTGAATGGAATTTCAAAAATCCGAGAGACACGGTTGATTTTATTAAGTAAAATGTGGTTCAATGAGATGAAAATAATTTTTTGTGAATAGTAACTTTTTACTTTTATTTACCACGATTAAAAGTAAATAGGGTAATTAAGGATAAAAATGATATTATTATTACCCTAACACATGTCCTAATTCTATTGGACAAGTTTAATTCGACCAAAAACAATCTTAGTAATAAAATATGACCATTTATGCCCACTTGGATTAGATTAGGACATTTATTATTATTTAATTCAAAGAAGAGTTAAAAGAGTCAAAATCAAAGTTTATTTACTAAAACATTTTTAATATAGGGTTGTAAATAAGATAAATTCGATTGTCAATATTCATTAGAAAGATAAAACGATTTCCTACATGATGGAATTTTATTTGTAATTTTTAGAAATCAAATAAACTAATTTATTTATGACACAATGATGATGCTGTAATTATCTTATTAATGAAATATTGACATAATTGATATTATAAATACCAAAATAAATGTAATTTGAGACTTTTTATGAATTCCACTAATTTTCTAGGTTACTATGATATATTACTGTTGATTTAATAAACTTGGTTCGAACATATAATTCTGTTATGACTTTCACAAAAATCATGTATCAAATAGTGTCAAAATTGACACAAAATAGTTTTTAAATAAAATATTATAATATTAATTGTTATTTTATTCCTAAAAATCTATGGTTTGGCAAAATGACTTAGATAAGGATATATGTATTAATAATATACAATTTAGGGTTCGTTTGGTATGTTATAGTAAGTGTATTAACCATATAGTGAAAGAAAACCAAAAGACACGGTAAAAGTTAAATTATTTAACTTAGAGTTAAATCTAATTGATAAGGTTAAAATAATATCCAAAACTTGTCTAAATCCAATTTTATGATAGGATTTCGACCCATACCCACTTTAGCTTCGAAATAAGACCCTTCGGAACCATTATAAACCGATTTTGACTTTAATATAAAATAATATTTTGAGATATTCCTAAGGTGCCCCTCTCCTCCTTTATAAAAGGACACCTCCTCCCCCTCCTCCTCACACCAATTGGAGCACTCAAGCTCGGCCAAACCCTGCCAAAATCACTTCTCCACTTCCCTAGAAACATCCTAGAGGTTCTGGTCTTCCTCAAAGACAAATTTAGTGCCCTAAGAGGAGGTCTCAAAGAGGCGCTTCAAAGAAGAGGTAATTACCGTTTCCAATTCTTTCATCTTTATTTCTTCTTCCACTTCTTCTTCTTAGGTTGTTTCATTATGAAGTCATAACATCAGTATCACACATATACTGATATGTTATTATAAGTATGAAACAACCCTATTTCACCATCTATCCATCCTACGGGAAAAGAAATCACTGCGCGTGCGTACGTACGGAATAGCGTCTCCACGCCGTGGTGTAATCTATTTTCCACCACCACCTTACATGGATGGGTATAAGGGTGTAAAGAATAACTATACATAGTTATTACAACATCATATTGATTCTGATATATTGTATAATCCACTCCAATTCAATTCAATATTTATGGAAATGATATCATCGCTCGTGCGTACGTACGGACTACCGTCTCCACGACGCGATGAGATTCATTCTCCATGTTAACCATTTAAGAATGATTATAAAGTATATATAAGAAATAATAATGAAATATATGACATTATAAAGCTAATGAATTTATATATATATATATATATATGTATGTCATCTACTTACTTCCATTCAAGACAATAAGGAAAGGAAAACAACGTTCATGCGTACGTACGGACTACCGTCTCCATGAACGGTGTTTTTCATTTCATTTATCTATCTATTATATATATATATATATACTGAATATATATGATATATAAATCATATTTTATATTCTGGAAGTAAGTAAATGATGATATAAGTAATAATAATGTCAATAACAACAAGTCAAAACACCTACGATAAATGAAACGATTTTACCCAAAACGCTTCTTTAACATGGAATTTACAAAAGAACGGGTAATATAATGTCATAAGTGAACCATATATGATATCATAACAATGATTATGATTCGGTAATAAGTCAATGACATTATGTAAATCATTATACAGTAGTTTCGGACACATACGAAGCAAATCGGACCTATACGAAGCAAATCGGACCTAAGGTAAGGGAAATATCACAATCTCATTTTTATCCGAGATTGTTTATTCGTAAGTATTTATTGGGGTGTATTTTATCATCCACATCCATGTTCTCTCAATATGTAATATTTTTTCCATCTACTTACACTAGTTTAAATCCAATTTTACCCTTCAGTGAGTTTTTAGTAAAGAATATGAAAGGAATCTTTTTTCGTTTTTTCGTACGAGGTACTTTTTGACTTTTCCGACAAAAGTACGAAGAATGTTTTTTTTAACTTATACGGCATGAATGGATTTCTAAAACATTATTTCCAAGAATCTTCCTTTACAAGTATTCAAGTTTATTTTTAATCAACTTCTTTTAGTTTAAAATTGTATGACATGTTATGAAAGGAAAAGTGTTTTTGAAGTAGAAAGGGTATTTTCCTGAAGAATGAAGTTCAAGTATTTTATCAAAATTATTTTCCATATAAGATAATAAAAGGGTTCTGTTTTTATCCCTATTATTACATGGATTTGATTATGTTGTGATGGAAATATTTTTATGAATTCCTTTATCTTATATGAACTGTTTTATGATGTCATGTTGTTTAAGAATCCCATTTTTATTACATGGGTTACGCTATGATGTATGGTTTATGATTATGTGGAACACATAAGAAAGGATTCATTATAAGATGGGTCGGACCTATATCTCCCTCCAATGCATTGGGTAAAGATTTTATATCTCATGAGATAGACAGGGCTGGAATGGTAGGTTATACCTGTTCAGTGAAACAGGACTGAAACGAGGGTTACTCGATTCAGAAAGGGACTTTGTCCACTAAGATAGTCTTGGAAATGAGTCTTGACTAACAAGAAATGATTCTCTATGATTATGTGTGAATGACACAAAGTTTCATGTTTTAGGTTATGATTATTGTGACTACATTTCACTGCCATGATTTACCCCATGTTATGAAATTATGATCTCTTTTGCAGGTTAAGATTTCCAAAAGTTATGTTCTTATGTATATGATGTGATTGATATTTCTTTTTTTTACCCTTACTGAGCATTTGAGCTCACCCTTTTATGTTTTCTTTTCCCCCAAGATATAAAGAAAGGTTTTAGGTAAAAAAAGGAAGATCTTTATGGGAGAGTTTGAAGATCTTTCACCACGATTAGAAGATTATATTCCGAGTTTCCAAAGACACGAAACTATTACGATCCTTGTGTGTGTGTTTTTTGTTATGTACTAAGTATTCCGCAAATGTAATGTAATGTCCATGTACGTTAAGCATTGGGTCTCTACATTTATCAAATAAATTATGTTTATATATCAATTTTCATATGATATGAAAATCCACTATCCATGACCTAGGATTTTTTAGTTTTCAAATAAATAAAATCTACTTCAACTATATTTTTCTATTTCCTGATCATTATTGTATACTAATAATTTCCAAACCTAAAATAGATAATAAACTAAGTAGGAATAAATTAAATAGACACATCAAATGTGTTCCTTTTTTGATCACACCATCAACTCGCCTGTTATATGAATTCTAAATTGTCTCTAAATTTATCCTTATTTTTGAACTGTTGATACCTTTACATAGTTATAATCAATTTATTTTGTGTGACACTTTATTTCTACAACCATATTTGATAGTGGAGAGAAATTTTGTACCAATATTTATAATCCTTATATCCAAAAATACAATAACACTAGAATTGGACTTGAAATATTCTATTCAAATAAAAAATATGCCTCTAAAAACATTGAAATATTTTTCATTTTTTATCCCTTAATTGAGTAGATATCCCCATGTGTTTTTTTGAGTTCTTCCTTGAATATTTGTGACATTTTAAAAACCATTTTCTTTATTTTTTTCTTTCCAAATTTAAGAAAATTTAATGAATTATTCCTTGATTTCAATTTCTCTAGATTTAAATCTATCTGAAGTTTCTTCATTAGAAGTAGTCTCCCTTTTCAATAGGACATTTGTATATATTCCTTTGTCATGTATTATATATTTCTTACATTAACGACATTCCTTTGGTTTCTTATAAAATTATCCTTTTCTTCTAGTTGAATTTTACTTGATGTATTTAATTTTACTATACATTTTCATTGTTTCCCCGTTTTTCTTTTTGATTTTACAAATTTATTTATTTCTTAATATAATGGTGTAATTCATGTCTTAAATGAGTATATTCTTTTTTGGAAACACCGACCTTTAGTGTATCAATTTCTTTGACAATATTTTTTTCATCCATAATTTAACTTTTCTTTTTTGACCCTCTTTTTAGTTAAATTTTTTATTCCCCCAGTCTTTTAGTTCCACTAAAACATATATTGATCTCGATTATCATGGAATATTCTTTATTATTATCTTTGTCCTATGTTGTAAACTAACCATTGTATTCAAATTATATATTTTTATCTTATTTATATTATTCTGATATAATTATTTGAGATACATCCCTATGATCATCTTGATCACCACTTTCTTCATTATTAGACACACTTTCTTTAACTGGTATAAATTTTCTTCTAAATAAACTAGGTGAAAACTCCTTTCATATTTAATTTTCATACGAGATATATATATTTGTGGGATTACTAGAAGTCACTTCATTATCATTTTATATATTATGTTTTATAAAAACTTGTGTAGAAAAATGAAAAACCAATAGATATTTAAAGCATTTTAAAGAAATTTTACTTAGGTACATACCTCTTCAACCACTATTGAAATTTATTTACTAGAGAGAATAATTTCTACATAAACTTATATATGATCTCGATTATAAAAAAATAATTTTTCTCCTATAACTTCAAAACTTTCAGGGATTTAAAATCAATATAATTTTCAAACTTGCTACAACATATAAGTGAAATCCCTCTAATCTACTCATAGTTGATAAGATTACTATAGAGTTCATCATGGATGAATTAATCGATATCTCTATATGATAGGGTATATATATTTTCATAAATATTTTTATGATGAATCCACGTTATTTTTTCTTAACATAGTGGAGTCTTATAGATTTTATACACACCATTTAATTATATTGAAAACCAGATTTACTCACTTGAAAAACTCATTAAAAATATCATCCTTGTACATCCAGATAACTTCAAACTACTGTCTACTAAGTTGATGCATTTCTTATTTTACTATTTTCTTTCCATCATAAATTATGTAAAGATTCATATATATGTCATTATCAGTTTTGAATCTCATAACCATTGTATGAAAATTTTAAAATTAATATGAAATCAAAAATTTCTTATCATTGGCATCGTTTCCAATGTTCCATTATTAGATTAGGGACTATATATAGGATTTATTAGGCATCATAACTCCATATTTTACAATATAAACAACATCACACCCATCAGATATTATATATATAGCCATTCATTATTTAAATGAATGAAACCCTTTTCCATCAAATGTTGACATTCATTTCCTATTAATTCAAATATTTAGATTCATCTAATGTTCTTGAGAGAGGCACCAAAGAGTATACATGGGCTCTTATGACAACTATTTGAGTAGAAAAATGGTGATTCACACATCGAGTGGGTGAATAATTGTGTATTGTAATATTAATACACTTTACTATCAATATTTTTCAACACCAATCTCTCAAGTTACTCATCGATGAATAAATAAAAAAGGACCAGCAATTTTGTTAATGAGGTTCACCTTCTTGTGAATTAAAATATAAATGGAGACTTGTGGTTATTATCCAACACCCATAATCCCCTTATTAATATCACAAGGGACCTGATAAAAGGTATGACATTAAAATTACACAATTACAAGTACCAACTAGTTAAAATCACACATCAATCAATAAAAAACCATCCCTTTTTAACAATTATTGGAGATGAGTATATGAACTGAAATATGAACTTTGGATGATGATATTTTTCTTATTATTCAAACATAGATTCCTATAGATATTCTAATTGTTTCATTCTCATTTAAAAAATAATTGTTTCAGTTATTATTCTTAGACAAATACCTTTCTTCATTTATTATTTGTTATATTCACTAAATATTTCATGTAAAACATTCCCATTTTTAGTTATAGAAACCTTTATTATTTTTAGGGGTCAAATATCTCATTAAAAATCATTCATGATGAATTATGTAATCCTACACTAATTACTCTTTAAGACTCAACCATCAATATCATAATAATGTAATTTATCTTATTATTTTGTTTCATTTATGTTCCACATAATATAAATATCATTCAGTTCTATTTATATTTCAACATATTAATGATGATGTTGAGTCTCAGATCAGAAACACCATATTATTTCTCCAGATGTTCAATTGTTACTTTATCCTGAATCATAATCATTGTGTGATCATTTTTTGGATATCCATAAACAAAATCGTACAAAAAATCATAAAAATTATTTTCAGTTTATTCAGAATAGTTATTGAAAATATTTCACAAAATATCAGGGCTCTAAAAACTCATATGATCTCTTATAATTTCACCATAAAAAGATCTCTATTGATAGAGTGGCAAAAACTACATCATAAGTGATTTTTCTTATGTGGTTTCAAAACAGCATTAGAGATTCACAAATTTTTTATAGGGATCCATAAATTCATACAGAAAAATAAATATATATGATTTTTACCGTTACTAATTATACCAACAAAAATGTCTTATAATAAGAAGAAAATATCATAAAATATCTATAATTTTGTACACATTAGATATTTTCCTTACAGATTAAACCAAAATTCATCTTTTCTGATTAATTTTCTTACACATCATTATCGTAGGATATTTTCATTTTCCAAACATCTAACATCCATCTCTAAAATAAATATTATATGTGATATTCCATACATTATTAAACAAATATTATAAATTTTTATTTAATCCTAAAACATATTCGAACTACATAACTCATCAACAAAATGATCCAATATTGCATTTGAACACAAAAATACATCACATTGACCATGCTGCATCAAACACAAGAGCGTCCTTAAGAACTATTGGATAAAACATCTCAACCAAAAATATTATCAATCCCACATACAAGCAAGTATCCACTATATATACATTTCCTCATTTCATAGTGTATACAGTCTAGACTTCATACATTTCGAACGGCGGAATCCAAAAACCATAATCCTTGGAAAATCTAATAACTTTCTCATTGGATGGGATGGACCCATCATGCCTTTCCCAATTACTTAATATATATAGTAAAAACTATATTATATAATCTGATATATATGTATCTTCCACTTCTTTAGTACATGTCTTTCACACAAATAGTAGTTCATCAATAATCATAATTAACATTTATTAACAAAATATTCAATAACATCTTCAAGACGGCCAAAAAACAAGTTAATATTCTATTGAAAACATTCTAACCTAACCAAGAATAAAATAGGACAACCCCATACACTCCATCCCAAACACAAACATTATTCAGAAAATAAAATTTTCCAATTAAATCAACAAAAAACACAAAAAAGAACATATTTAGCCATATAAAACCCAACCAGTAATGACTATCATCCAATCAACTTTTTATCATTATTTTCACATGAATGGTGTGTGTCCAGCAAGAATTTCATCACCTAAACTCAAATTTAAAATCAAAAGTTATCATTACTGGCCTTAAAATATTATTCATTTATAGGAGTTAATTTCGTAGATCTTACCATTGCATAAATATAAACAAAATGATATGAATTACAAATACAAAAAGTCACTCTATAATGATTATAAATATAATAATTAGTACTTCCAAGAATAAATTTTATTAGGGAAGTAATTTACATTATCTCGCCTTTAGATTTATAATTTATGGTTCTAAAAACATATCAAAAACAAATAATCATTTCAATACAATTGATGACCAAACAATAATTCAAGGAATGCTGTTAATTTCATTAAATAAATTTCAAAGAAATCATTATATCTCAAACATCAATTGTTTTTATTAGGAATACAATCAAATGAAAATATACACATGATTTATCATCATTTTTTATGCTTGGATTACTTAAATTAAATACTATTTTATCATCATACTTCCAATATTACATGATTCTTTGGGGAACATTTTATTAGTTCTATATTTTCGTATACATTTCTCACCATTAAATATTCTTGGAAAAACATTAGGTTCTTTTCCTCAAAACAAATAACATAAATATTCTCTATCTTTATATTTTCTTCCTGTAATAAAAAATCTACACAATTACCTTACAAATGATTATAAATTTTTAGAAAGTTATATAAGTCATTGAATTCATTTTTTTATGTATATCAAATAAACATTTCATTATCACCAAAACATTATAAATTCTTAAAAAAAATAAGTGAGTCTATTTATATAAAATTAACAAGTTTTCAATGGGTTAAAATGAATAATTTTTGTATTCTTTCAATAAGTACATAAATAAGTGATAAAAACCAAAACACATAATAAAGAATTGAAACATATAAAAATACATCTTGACTTTAAGGAAACACATAAAATTATAACACGTACAGGAATAAGGATTCATCTCACCATAGATCTAAAATAATTAATCATATTATAAAATTATGGAATATATTATGTTGAATTTGTTTTATGAATTATTTCCAAATCACAGAGCATGTGAACTTTAGGTATACATAACTATGATAGAAGATATTGAATAGATTATAAATTTTAACTACAATAAGGGGATTTCATTTAAAAGAAAACATTTTTTGTAATGTGTGGTATTAATAATTGATATATGAAATTATAACAACATCTTTGGGAGGGGCTCCTATAATTTTTCCATACCTAGTACCTATATAATTATGGTATGTTTATAATAAAAAAATCATAATATTTAGTCCACAATAATTTTTTTCATCAATTTCTTATAAATAATTTAATTTATCACTAAATTTATACATTATTATATTCCATGATTTATAAACAATAAAATAATAGAATAATAAATCATGCAGAATAAATAAATTATAACATTCAAAACATATCAGGCATAACCCAACATGTTCAATATGGCCCATAAGTATGCATTCTTGTAAAGAAATTTGATTATAAAATTCATTAATAATGTCCATTATACAATTTATCAAATCATATCATGAGTCATTAATTTCATTTTAATTAAAATATAACATAGTATTGCCTTAAAATTTATTTTTATGTCACAAAATATAAATAAAAATAATTAATAAACCTTATAAATATATTTAGTTAAATTAATTTATAGTTAAAATTAATTTTTTTCATTAAATATATCTTATCATTTAGAAAAAAATTGAAATCAAGTAATTTCAAGATCTAAAATATATTGTATAAACATTTATTTTTAAATAATATCAAAAATTAACAATCAATGTAATATTTATTTAAAAAAAAGAATTCAAAAAATATTTTCATTGTAAGTACAATATTTTTTCATGATTTAACTTTACTAAAAAAACCAAAACTAATCATTCAAGTTGTTAATAATATTTTCAACTACTATCATTTTCTTAAATGTCTTTTAAATCAATTTTTTCAAATTTTAAAACTCACATGGTGTTTTCTTAATGAAAACCAATCATCTTCCCATTTTATAACTTCTAATAAAGAATTTTTTTTTAACTAGTAAGAATCCATTTAAAATGAATTAATTTTATTTATAATTACCATATCATATTATTACACCTATCTAAAAAAACTCTGGAAATACTATCAAATAAAATCCTAAATTCGACTATAAAAATGTGTCTGGAACCCTAGAATGGGATAAACAATTCAGCTTATATAATTTTAATCTCCTAAATAATGTTTAAAACCTTGATAATAGAACATAAATTATATAATATGACAATTTTTCCTCATATTCCATAAATTAAAGAAATTATGAGAAATCAAATTCATTTAGCCAATTATATTTTAAATTATACTTAAAAAATTAATAAAAACTATTAAATATTCCTATAAATCATGTGGCTAACTTGAACTTTTATAAAAAACTCTAAATGGTTTAAATGAACACTATTAAAATAATTATAAAAATTATTAAAATGAAACATTCCATATATTCATGAATAATAACAACATGATTTAAATCAACATGAGCAATATTTAAAATATATGTTAACTAAATAACTTATATTGTAAAGGGGTGTATTAACAATTCATCCATCACTAAATTAAAACATTAAACATTATTTTATAAAACTATTCATGTTCAACTGACATATCCTTGCCATGATCTTTTTTATGTTAATATTTGTAGTGACCCCAACCTCGATAGCCCAGATCTAGTGTCATATTTTTTACATTTTCATAAGATATAAGAAATCACATCCTAATTGGCCTAATAATTAAGTAATATTGGTAAACTATATAAATAATTTTAATTCACATTACATTTTAAAACATAAAATACAAAAATAATTTTCTTTTAGAATTTCATTATTCCCCTTAGTGTATCAGTTCATATCAATCTAAAAACACATCTTGTATCCTTGGAAAAATAAAACATAAGAATGGGGTGATAATAGATGCTCATTAAGGGTAAGAATATAATAGAAGTTATAAATAAATATGTCATAATCAATATGGAATGATAAATAACTGAAACAAATGTCATCTAATAAATAACATTATCATAATACTGATAGAATAAATTATGACCAAATACTGTTATATTAATAATTACAATAGATTGAAAACATAACCGTATATATTCTTAATAATAAAATAATCACATAGAATATCAATATATAAATTCATAATTATGGAATAAATATTGTTGTACAACTAAAAAACACCCTTGATACCTTTTCGAAATACATATAATACCATCAAGGCCATGTTAAATGCATCTACATAAATGGGAAAGGCCTTGGAAAAACCCCATAATAGTTTGTCTCAAGATACCTACTGATGCATCGAGGAGCTATTGCTCGTCCCACCCATCACATATAATGTTCAATGAATTAGTCATACAAATTGAGTGAAACATAATGCATATAAATATTCATATTAAAACTATGATATTTAATTTTAATACTTTCCCTAATAAATAAGTAAAATCTTATAATATATAGAGTAAAATGAATAGTATAAACATAGTATATCCTCATTTAATCTAATCATAATACATTATAAAAAATAATACAGTTGGGATCATTTGATTATTTCACTATTACATAATAAGTAAAATATAACGATCTTATAATTGGATGGAAAATGATTTTGAAATAACACTTTGAACATTTCTTGAAGAAAATAACATTTCATTGAAAATATCCCTTTTATTTTAAAAATATAAAATTCATAAAATATTGTAAAAATAATTTTCATTGAAAATAAAATTTAAAAAATTAAAATTTATATAATATTATGAAAAATAATATCTTTAAAACTAACATTCATTACATATAGATTAATATTTAACGAAAATATTTTCATAATGGATGGTAGCTTCATACTTGTTATTTAAGTTAAAAAAACATTATTTTTGTGCTGTAAAAAGTCTAGAAAAGTAACTTGTTTGGAAAATGATAAGAACATTCCTTTCATACCATTTTTTTAAAATAAAAACATGGGTAAATGATTTTTAATATATAATTTTTATTTTGTAAATATATTTTTAAAAACATCTTGAGAAAACATAATTCTGGAGGAAAATGGTTTTTCGATTAAAGATATAAATAATGTTATATTTTATTAAAAAATTATAAAAAGATGGGAAATAGTAATATTAATTTAAAAAGTTAATTAATAACCATATAAGAAGAAAATATATTTTTATTATGATATAAATATCAAATATTTCCACAAATGGAGTCATAAATAAAAACATTTCTTGAATAATGACGAAATAGTTAAACAAACCCTTACCACTTTCAAAAAAATTGAATCATAATCACCATGAAATAAATAGCATTAAATGAAACATTTAATACAAATAATATAAATTAATCCATGATATAACACAAAAAATTGAAGTATATACACCACAAAAAATAAATAAGTGATGAATATGGCATATGTCTCATGGAAGTAAAAGTGAGATTAGAAAACCTTACAGTGAGTCCAAATCATCACGTATGTTCTTCAACAAACTGAATAATGAAATTATGATAACTATTTAATAGATTAATTATAACGACCCATACTTTACATACATTGTTAATACTTCAAAATTGAAGCACACTTATTACAACATATGACAAAACCACAAAGGACCGTATAGGTATAGTGTCTTTAGAAACTGGGAAACATAATCAACTGGTTCATAAATCTTCTACATTGTCTCCCATTTATTTCATCATATCTAGGGTCCCTTTTAGCATTTTCTACTTAATATCCATCTTCCTGACCTGGGGAAAAGAAAACATAAAAGGGTGAGCTCAAATGCTCAGCAAGGGCAAATAAATGAAATAAAAATCATATCATATCTTTTTGAAAATCATAACCTGCAAAAGAGATCATAATATCTTAACATGGAATAAATCATAGAAGTGAAAATGAGATCCCCATAATCATAAAAATGAAACTTGAAACTTTGTGGCATGCACACATAATACTGGAAAATCATTTCTTGTTAGCCATGACTCATTGCCAAGACTATCTTAGTGGACAAAGTCCCTTTCTGAACCGAGTTCACTCCTCGTTTCAGTCCTGTATCACTGAACCAAAATAACCTTCCGTTCCAGCCATGTCTATCTCATGAGATATAAAATCATTACCCAATTCATTGGAGGGAGATATAGGTTCCACCCATCTTATAATGAATCCTTTCTTATGTGTGCCACATAATCATAAACCATACATCATAGCGTAACCCATGTAATAAAAATGGGATTCTTAAACAACATGACATCATAAAACAATTCATATAAGATAAAGGAATTCATAAAAATATTTCCATCACAACATAATCAAACCAATGTAATAATAGGGATAAAAACAGAACCCTTTTATTATCTTTGATGGAAAATAATTTTGATAAAATACTTGAACCCCATTCTTGAGGAAAATATCCTTTCTACATCAAAAACATTTTTCCTTTCATAACATGTCATACGACTTTAAAATAAAAGAAGTTTATTAAAAATAAACTTGAAAACTTGTAAAGGAAGATTCTTGGAAATTTTGTTTTAAAAATCCATTCATGCCGTATAAGTTAAAAAAACATTCTTCGTACTTTTGTCGGAAAAGTCAAAAAGCACCTCGTATGAAAAACGTCAAAAGATTCCTTTCATATTTTTTACTAAAAACTCACCGAAGGGTAAAATTGGATTTAAACAATTGTAGTTGTATGGAAATAATATTACATATTGAGGAAACATGAATGTGGATGATAAAATACACCCCAGTAATTACCAAAGTAAAAACAATCTCAGATAAAAGTGAGATTGTGATATTTCCCTTACCTTAGGTCCAATTTGCTTTGTACGTGTCCGAAGCTCCTGTATAATGGTTTCAATAATGTTATTGACTTATTCCAGAATCATACATATTGATATGATATCATATATGGTCATATTCTTAGCTTCTTATTAGTAATATTTCATTGTTACTTGTTACTCGGGTCGTTATTGCCTTTTGTTCTTATGCGTGTTTTGTCGAATAAATTCTTATTATTATTTTAAGGTTATAGATACCTTATATCCAGAATGGTATTAGTGTAACATATATCATATTTATTCATTCAATTCATTTATATAATTACTATGTAATGATGATCATGTAGAACGAGTCGCATGACATCGTGGAGACGGTATTCCGTACGTATGCACGAGTGATGATATCATTTCTATGATCGTGGAATTGTATTGGAGTATATATATATTATTTCAGTATCAATATTACTTAATGATAATAATAAATAGTTACTCATTACACCATTATACCCATCCTTGTAAAGTTATGGTGGAAAATAGATTCCACCACGGCGTGGAGACGGTATTCCGTACGTACGCACGCGCGGTGATTTCATTTTTCCGTGGGATGGATAGAAGGTGAATTAGGGTTGTTTCATATTTATAATAACATATCAGTATGTAATTAATACTGATGTTATTACTTTATCATGAAACAACTAAAGAAGAAGAAGTTGAAGAAGAAAGAAATTGAAAAGATCGGTAATGGATATTACCTCTTCTTTGGAACGCCTCTTTGAATCCTCCACTTAGGGAACTAAGATTGGTCTTTGAAGAAGACCAGGACCTCTAGTATTATTATAGGTAAGTGGAGAGGAGAAAATGGCAGGGTTTGGCCGAGCTTGAGTGCTCAATTTGGTGTGAGGAGGAGGGGGAGGAGGTGCCCTTTTATAAGGGAGGAGAGGGGCACCTTAGGAATATCTCAAAATATTATTTTATATTAAAGTCAAAATCGGTTTATAATGGTTCCAAAGGGTCTTATTTCGAAGCTAAAGTGGGTATGGGTCGAAATCCTATCAACCAAGAGGATTTAGACAAGTTTAGGGAATTATTTTAACCTTATCAATTAGATTTAACTCTAAGTTAAATAATTTAACATTTACCGTGTCTTTTTGTTTTCTTTCACTATATGGTTAATACACATACTATAACATGCCAAAAGAACCCCAAATTGTTTATTATTAATATATATATCCTTATATATGTCATTTGGTCGAACCTTATATTTTTAGGAATAAAATAACAATTAATAATACAATATTTGATTTAAAAACTATTTTGTGTCAATTTTGACACTATTTGATATATGATTTTTGTGAAAGTCATAACAGAATTATATGTTCGAAAAAAGTTTATTAAATCAACATTAATATATCATAGTAACCTAGAAAATTAGTGGAATTCATAAAAAGTCTCAAATTACATTTATTTTTTTGTTTATAACATCAATTATGTCAATATTTCATTAATAAGATAATTACTGCATCATCATTGTGTCATAAATAAATTAAACTATTTAATGTCTAAAAATTACAAATAAAATACCATTATGTAGGAAATATTATTAGATTTCTAATAAATATTTATATTCGAATTTTTCTTTTGTATAACCCCATATTAAAAATGATTTACTTATTAAACTTTGATTTTAACTATTTTAACCCTTCTTAATAATAAATGTCCTAATCTAATCCAAGTGGGCCTAAATGGTCATATTTTATTCATAAGGTTGTTTTTGGTCGAATTACACTTATCCAATAGAATTAGGACATGTGTTAGGGTAATAGTAATATCATATTTACCCTTAGTTACCCTATTTACTATTAACCGCGGTAAAAAAAGTAAAAAGTTACTATTCACCAAAAAATTATTTTTATCTCATTGAACCACATTTTACTTACTGATATCAACCGTGTCGGTCGGATTTTCGAAATTCCATTCACAGAAGCGGTAAAATTATGTTTTATGCAAAATTCAGCTTTTAACCTACCACTTAGTGGTTTCACTATTCATCAAAAATTGTAAGTTTTCAGAAAAATACCAAAATTTCACCCTAGGCTAATTTCGATATTCTGAGTCCAAAAATGAAGTCCATTTTGAAAAATAAAATTTTTAAAATTTCAAAAAGTGGTTATTACTATTCATAACGACTAGTTTTAATATCATATTGTTGTTTAGTGAAACTCGGTATTGCGTACGACGCAAGCTATCGAGGAAGGTCGCGATTGCGTGTAAAGCAAGCCAAGCAAGTGTTCTGTAGAAAAAGATTCATTTGATAACATAAAAGTCTCTGGTGTTACATTCTACCCCCCTTAAAAAGAATTTCGCCCTTGAAATTCGTCACTTTGTAACAAACAGATGAGGATACTTCTCCCTCATCATATCCTCAAGCTCCCATGTAGCTTCTTTAAGTTGGTGGTTCCTCCATAAAACTTTCACCAATCGAGTGTTCTTGTTTCGTAGGACTTTTTCGCTACGATCCAGAATCTCTATCGGCTGTTCTTCATAAGAAAGATCTTGCTCCAGCGGTACAACTTCTGAGCTGAGTACAAGTGAAGGATCTGGTATGTACTTTCTCAGGAGAGATACATGGAACACATCGTGAACTTGAGAGAGATTCGGTGGAAGCGCCAATCGGTAAGCTACCTTCCCAACACGATCCAGTATTTCGAAAGGACCGATATATCTAGGGCTCAACTTCCCCTTCTTTCCAAATCTCATAACCCTCTTCCAGGGAGATATTCGTAAGAACACTTTATCGCCCACTTCAAACTCTAGGTCTTTTCTTCGGTTGTCGGCATAACTTTTCTGTCGACTCTGAGCTGCTCTTATGTGTTGTTGAATAGATCTAACCTTTTCTGCCATTTCATCAATGAGATCAGGTCCTAATAGCTTTCATTCCCCAACTTCATCCCAGCAAGTTGGAGTCCTGCATTTCTTTCCATAGATAGCTTCATAAGGAGCCATCTGAATACTGGAGTGAAAGCTATTATTATAAGAAAATTCCACCAAAGGTAGGTGTTGATCCCAACCTCGCTTGAAATCCATAGAGCAAGCTCTCAACATATCTTCTAGGGTTTGAATTGTTCTCTCAGACTGACCGTCTGTCTGGGGATGATAAGCAGTGTTGAAACTCAACTCTGTATCCAGAGTATGCTGAAGACTTCGCCAGAACTTCGAGGTAAATCTCGGATCCCGATCAGATATAATAGAAAGTGGTACTCCATGAAATCTTACCACTTCCTTTACCTATATCCTGGCAAGCTGATCTAGAGAGAAATCCTCTCTAATAGAAATGAAGTGTGCAGACTTTGTAAGACGATCAACTATGACCCAAATAGCATTATTGCCTTTGGATGTTTTAGGAAGTCCTGTGACAAAGTCCATAGTGATGTTTTCCCATTTCCAATAGGGTATGGGTAATGGTTGTAACATCCCCTTAGACTTTTGGCTCTCAGCTTTAACTTGTTGACAAACCAAGCATCGAGAGACATATTCAGCAACATCTCTTTTCATGCCATCCTACCAGAAGTACTCTTTTAGGTCCCTATACATCTTCGTGCTTCTAGGATGAATAGAGAATGAAGAACTATGAGCCTCATCCAGCAGCTCCTTCTTTAATTCGGGGATGGGAGGAACACAAACCTGATTCCTGAACTTTATTATCCCATCACAATCAAGGTTGAATTCAGGAACATTTCTCACCTTCTTTTGTAACTCGACATCTTCTTTCTGTGCCTCTTTAATCTTCGCATGTATAGATGGTTTAACATTCATTTGATAAAGATAAGATTTTTCCCCTTCCATTATAATTCCAAGATCCATCCTTTGTAAATCCATAAATATTGGATCTTTTGTGATCCTCATCATGGATAAACTAGCATGGTCTTGTCGACATAATGCATCTGCCACCTTGTTTGCTTTCCCGGGGTGTTAATGGATTGAGCAGTCATAATCCTTAATCAGCTCCAACCATCTTCTTTGACGCATATTCAGCTACTTTTGTGTGAAAATATACGTTAAACTTTTATGATCAGTATAAATATCACACTTTTCACCATAAAGGTAATGCCTCCAAATCTTTAATGCAAAGATTACCGCAGCCAACTCCAAATCATGTGTTGGGTAATTTTGCTCATTGATTTTCAACTGTCGTGAGGCATAAGCTATCACCATATCATTTTGCATAAGAACACACCCCAATCAATTCTTGGATGCATCACTGTAGATCACAAACCTTTCTCCACTACAAGGCAGTGTGAGCACAGGTGCACTGGATAACCTTCTTTTCAACTCCTTGAAATTCTATTCACATTCCTATGTCCAGACAAACTTAACTCCTTTCCAAGTCAACTTGGTGAGTGGATTAGTTATACGTGAAAATTCATTTACAAAACGTCGATAATATCCAGCCAAACCAAGAAAACTTCGGATCTCAGTTACTGTTGTTGGTCTTGACCATCTTTTGATAACCTCTGTTTTTGCTGGATCCACAGATATCCCCTCTTTTGAGATTTTGTGACCCAAAAATGAAACTTTTTGAAGCCAAAATTCACACTTGGTAAATTTGGCATAAAGCTTCTCCTTTCTCAGGGTCTTCAATATAATTCTCAAGTGATCTTCATGCTCTTCCTTTCTCTTTGAATAGACAAGAATATCGTCTATAAAGACTACCACAAATTGATCAAGATAGTCTCTAAAGACTCTATTCATTAGATCCATGAAGATAGCAGGGGCATTAGTAAGACCAAATGGCATTACTATAAATTCATAGTGTCCATACCTTGTACGGAAAGCCGTCTTTGGTATATCCTCCCTTTTGACCCTTAATTGATGACACCCTGAACGAAGATCAATCTTGAAAAAGTATTGAGCTCCGCGTAGTTTGTCAAATAAGTCATCAATGCGTGGGAGAGGATATTTGTTCTTGATAGTGATCTTGTTAAGTTCTCGATAATCAATGCAGAGTCTCATTGATCCATCTTTCTTCTTAACAAATAGAACAGGTGCTCCCCAAGGTGACGCACTGGGGTGAATGAATCCCTTATCAAGATTCTCTTGGAGTGGCTTCTTCAATTCCTGCAACTCAATTGGGGCCATTCTATAAGGTGTCTTTGAAATTGGCAAAGCGCCCGGTACGAGTTCTATTGAAAACTCAACTTCACGATTTGGTGGAAGACCCGGTAATTCCTCCGGAAAGACATCATCAAACTCCCGTACAATGGGCATATACTTAATCGTGAGTTTCTCACCAACCATTTGAGATAAATAACCTTCATTTAGTGGAATCAATACCCATAAGATGGAAGAAATTTCCACTTGAAGGTTATGTTCATCCTTGCATTGATATAAGATCGTAGATTGATCTGGAATATGAAATGTGGCTTCCCTTATTTGGTAATTGATATGAGCTCCATGTAGAGAAAGCCAATCCATGCCAAGAATCACATCAAATTCCACTAAAGGAAGGATCACAAGATTTGCAGGAATCACATTCCCACAAACTTCGATCGGAGAAGAATTATAAACTTTTGATGCGACTGTTGTGCCATTAGGTGTTGTCACAGCTAACTCAACATCTAATTGTTGAGGTAATACGGTGATACCCTTAGAAAATTCTTTAGAAATAAATGAGTGGGTGGATCCAGAATCAAATAAAACATTTGCTACTTTATAGTGGATGGTAAGTGTACCTTTCACCACTTCGTTATCGTACTCCACATCGCTGATAGAAATTGCATGTGACATTCCTTTGTCTTTAGCCTTAAGATTTCGTTGACGTCGACCATCATCATCAACCCTTGGATTTGGGCATTGATTGGAATAATGCCCCATCTCCTTGCACTTGAAACATTGAAGTGTAGTAGGTTCATTCTGTGTATCCCTTCCTTTGTTTGCATCATTAGACATCTTCTTCCCATTATCACGGCATTCAAATGCTCGATGACCTTCCTTTCCACATTTAAAACATTTACTTGTCCCTTTAAGACACCTCCCTCCATGTTTCATTCCACACTTTGAGCATAAGGGAAAGTTCATCTTCTTTTCAGTGTGCTCTTTAGATTTTCCTTTTAATTCCATCTTCCTCTTCTTATCAAACCCATGTGACTGATGGGTTACTCCAATCTCCATCTCGACTTTGAGAGCACATCGAACGATTTCCTCGTATCTATTGACGTCCCTTATGGCGAACGCCCTTCGAAGACTTGGTTTTAAGCCACTAAAGAATCGATCGATCTTACTCTCAGGTTGGATAATAATACCAGAAGCGTACCTTGCAAGTCTTGTAAAATTTGCTTCATAGGTACCAACAGATTCATCATCCCTTTTCTTCAGTTCATGGAACTCTTTCTCCATCTTTGTTCGGAGAATATGAGGGAAGTACTTATTGAAAAATAAGTTCTTGAACTCGTCCCATTCCATAGACTCAATTTCATCCCTTTGCCTCATATTCTTAATAAGATTCCACCATTGATCAGCATCTCCTTCCAAAACGATACATAGCTAGGATGACTTTATCATGTTCAGAACATTGAAGAACTGAAAATATCTTTTCAGTAGTACTAATCCATTGTTCAGCAACTAATGGATCAGTAGACCCGCTGAAAGAAGGTGGACACTGCCTCATGAAGGATTCAACAGAATGTTGCTCCTTCTTTTGCTCGTTTGGAAGTCCTGCATGATTCATAGCTTGAGAAAGTTGTGTGAGCATGGCTACAAGATTTTGTATTCTAGCTCCCATATCGTTTGGTTTCTCAGGGGGACAATCATTGCATTGCCCATCGCATTCTGCATTAACACGGTTCCTTCGGGTTCCAGCCATTGACTAAAACCAAGAAGAATAGTGTGAGCAACACTAATTATAATAGGAAATCCACATAATTCAAGAATAAAATTTTCATGCTTAAGGTCTTATCCTAGCTTATTCAAGGCCATTTCTAAAACACTAATATTGTGTTCTATGCTTAGACTTATCCTTAGGGTTCTTACTAAGGCTTTCACATCCTAGTTTCCAAAGGTTGACTATACCTTTCCTCTAATACCAACTATAACGACCCATACTTTACATACATTGTTAATACTTCAAAATTGAAGCACACTTATTACAACATATGAAAAAACCACAAAGGACCGTATAGGTATAGTGTATTTAGAAACTGGGAAACATAAACAACTGGTTCATAAATCTTCTACAGTGTCTCCCATTTATTTCATCATATCTAGGGTCCCTTTTAGCATATTCTACTTAATATCCATCTTCCTGACCTGGGGAAAAGAAAACATAAAAGGGTGATATCAAATGCTCAGCAAGGGCAAATAAAGGAAATAAAAATCATATCATATCTTTTTGAAAATCATAACCTGCAAAAGAGATCATAATATCTTAACATGGAATAAATCATAGAAGTGAAAATGAGATCCCCATAATCATAAAAATGAAACTTGAAACTTTGTGTCATGCACACTTAATCATGGAAAATCATTTCTTGTTATTCATGACTCATTGCCAAGACTATCTTATTGGACAAAGTCCCTTTCTGAACCGAGTTCACTCCTCATTTCATTCCTGTATCACTGAACCGAAATAACCTTCCGTTCCAGCCATGTCTATCTCATGAGATATAAAATCTTTACCCAATGAATTGGAGGGAGATATAGGTCCCACCCATCTTATAATGAATCCTTTCTTATGTGTGCCACATAATCATAAACCATACATCATAGCGTAACCCATGTAATAAAAATGGGATTCTTAAACAGCATGACATCATAAAACAATTCATATAAGATAAAGGAATTCATAAAAATATTTCCATCACAACATAATCAAACCAATTTAATAATAGGGATAAAAACAGAACCCTTTTATTATCTTAGATGGAAAATAATTTTGATAAAATACTTGAACTCCATTCTTGAGGAAAATATCCTTTCTACTTCAAAAACATTTTTCCTTTCATAACATGTCATACGACTTTAAAATAAAAGAAGTTGATTAAAAATAAACTTGAAAACTTGTAAAGTAAGATTCTTGGAAATTTTGTTTCAAAAATCCATTCATGCCGTATAAGTTAAAAAAACATTCTTCGTACTTTTGTCGGAAAAGTCAAAAAGCACCTCGTATGAAAAACGTCAAAAGATTCCTTTCATATTTTTTTACTAAAAACTCACCGAAGGGTAAAATTGGATTTAAACAATTGTAGTTGGATGGAAATAATATTACATATTGAGGAAACATGGATGTGGATGATAAAATACACCCCAGTAATTACCAAAGTAAAAACAATCTCAGATAAAAGTGAGATTGTGATATTTCCCTTACCTTAGGTCCGATTTGCTTTGTACGTGTCCGAAGATCCTGTATAATGGTTTAAATAATGTTATTGACTTATACCAAAATCATACATATTGATATGATATCATATATGGTCATATTCTTAGCTTCTTATTAGTAATATTTCATTGTTACTTGTTACTCGGGTCTTTATTGCCTTTTGTTCTTATGCGTGTTTTGTCGAATAAATTATTATTCTTCTTTTAAGGTTATAGATACCTTATATCCAGAATCGTAATAGTGTAACATATATCATATTTATTCAATCAATTCATTTATATAATTACTATGTAATGATGATCATGTAGAAAGAGTCGCATCACATCATGGAGACGGTATTCCGTACGTACGCACGTGTGATGATATCATTCCTATGATCGTGGAATTGTATTGGAGTATATATATATTATTTCAGTATCAATATTACTTAATAATAATCATAAATAGTTAATCATTACACCATTATACCCTTCCTTGTAAAGTGATGGTGGAAAATAGATTACACCACGTCGTGGAGACGGTATTCCGTACGTACGCACGCGCGGTGATTTAATTTTTCCGTGGGATGGATAGAAGGTGAATTAGGGTTGTTTAATATTTATAATAACATATCAGTATGTAAGTAATACTGATGTTATTACTTTATCATGAAACAACTAAAGAAGAAGAAGTTGAAGAAGAAAGAAATTGAAAAGATCAGTAATGGATATTACCTCTTCTTTGGAACGCCTCTTTAAATCCTCCACTTAGGGAACTAAGATTGGTCTTTGAAGAAGACCAGGACCTCTAGGATTATTCTAGGGAAGTGGAGAGGAGAAAATGGTAGGGGTTGGCCGAGCTTTAGTGCCCAATTTGGTGTGAGGAGGAGGGGGAGGAGGTGCCCTTTTATAAGGGAGGAGAGGGGCACCTTAGAATATCTCAAAATATTATTTTATATTAAAGTCATAATCGGTTTATAATGGTTCCAAAGGGTCTTATTTCGAAGCTAAAGTTGGAATGGGTCGAAATCGTATCATCCAATAGGATTTAGACAAGTTTAGGGAATTATTTTAACCTTATCAATTAGATTTAACTCTAAGTTAAATAATTTAACTTTTACCGTGTCTTTTTGTTTTCTTTCAATATATGGTTAATACACTTACTATAACATGCCAAACGAACCCCAATTTGTATATTATTAATATATATATCCTTATATAAGTCATTTTGCCGAACCTTAGATTTTTAGGAATAAAATAACAATTAATAATATAATATTTGATTTAAAAACTATTTTGTGTCAATTTTGACACTATTTGATATATGATTTTTGTGAAAGTCATAAAAGAATTATATGTTCGAAACAAGTTGATTAAATCAACATTAATATATCATAGTAACCTATTAAATTAGTGGAATTCATAAAAAGTCTAAAATTACATTTATTTTGGTGTTTATAACATCAATTATGTCAATATTTCATTAATAAGATAATTACTGCATCATCATTCTGTCATAAATAAATTAAATTATTTAATGTCTAAAAATTACAAATAAAATACAATTATGTAGGAAATCTTATTATCTTTCTAATTAATATTTATAGTCGAATTTATCTTATGTATAACCCCATATTAAAAATGATTTACTTATTAAACATTGATTTTAACTATTTTAAGCCTTCTTAATAATAAATGTCCTAATCTAATCCAAGTGGGCCTAAATGGTCATATTTTATTCATAAGGTTGTTTTTGGTCGAATTACAATTATCCAATAGAATTCGGACATGTTTTAGGGTAATATTAATATCATATTTACCCTTAGTTACCCTATTTACTATTAACCGCGGTAAAAAAAGTAAAAAGTTACTATTCACCAAAAAATTATTTTTATCTCATTGAACCACATTTTACTTACTGATATCAACCGTGTCTGTCGGATTTTTGAAATTCCATTCACAGAAGCGGTAAAATTATTTTTTATGCAAAATTCAGTTTTTAACCTACCACTTAGTGGTTTCACTATTCATCAAAAATTGAAAGTTTTCAGAAAAATACCAAAATCTCACCCTAGGCTAATTTCGATATTCTGAGTCCAAAAATGAAGTCCATTTTGAAAAATAAAATTTATAAAATTTCAAAAAGTGGTTATTACTATTCATAACGGCTAGTTTTAATAGCATATTGTTGTTTAGTGAAACTCGGTATTGCGTACGACGCAAGCTATCGAGGAAGGTCTCGATTGCGTGTAAAGCAAGCCAAGCAAGTGTTGTGTAGAAAAAGATTCCTTTGATAACATAAAAGTCTCGGGTGTTACATTAATAACCATTTTAAATGTTATTATTCCTTTTATTTCACTTATAACTATGTTATATATGATGAATTAGTGAATTAGGTTTTTGTCAGATGTTTCGACGATATTAGTATTCTGTGTCAAAAATGAATTTAGTAGGTTGACTATGATAAAAGTGGTCATTATTTAAAAATATACCGAAAACTAATGTTCCTATAATTATAATAATTATACATAAACTATACTTTTAAAACTAATAATGAAATATGGCTATGAAAAACTAACTATATTACAGTCAATGATATGGTAGGTCATACATACTCATTAGTAACATTACCATTTTTGAATGATTATTATAGAAAGAAGTTAAGTAATATTTTTTATTTTCATAATGATCATAATATCATATATATATATATATATATATATTATTTCTTTATATAATATTATATATATCATCCATGTGGTGTGGTGATGAAAATAGTTTTACATCGCTTTGTGAAGGTAGTAGTTTACACACACACAAACAACATTATCATTTATCATTGTAAGGAAGAAAAGATATATTATCCCTTAATAATTTTAAATACGTCATTAATATCATAATTATTTCATTTATATCACCTATATTAATCAAAATTAACATTATTAAATTCTATGTAAATAATTAGTGAAAAATTAACCACATCGCTTCGCGAGGAAGTAGTATGTTGTACAAACGAGCGACATTATCGTATCCCCTACCGAATTGAAAGAAAAAATTTAAATATGATATATTTTCTCCATATTTATAATTATTTCATAAAATTAATTTATTTACTTTTCATCAACCACAATACCCAACTGTGTGATGTGCTAATTAAAAAATGAATGACATTAGTTCACGAGGCTGCGGTCCGTTGTACACATGAATGGTGATTTATTAACTCATTTGATGGTAGTGGGGATGGTTATAGGTAATTAACATTAAATAAAAATTATATTTATATTTTAGATACTAATTTTATTATATCACCATGTTCTAAAAATAAATGATGTATGTGGGGGAAGAAATAAAACAAAAAATGCATAGTAAGGAATTTTACCCCTTCTGAGACAACTACTTTAAGATTATACATAAAGTATTCCTAAAAGAGATTTTTTACCAAAAATATGAATCATTAATGAGGTTATAGATGGTTAAAATTTATTTTGATAGGTATTTTTAAACCAAATGTTTTTAAGGTACGAATGAGAGAGGAGTGGGGGTGACCATTTATAAGTGAGGTGGGTGGCACATTTGTAATTTTTGAAAATAAAAAGGCGTAACCATGTTTTTCTAAGGATAAAATAGTCAAAATAGAGTATTATAGAGTATTATTAATTATAAGGTAATAATATTTCCCTATAAAAAAATTATATAATTTTTTATATAATTATGATAGTTATATTTTTAATTTAACCCCTCAGTATATTAGTTTCTACCTTTACCAAGGTAAATAATTTTTACTGTTTTTATTATTAATTAGTGCAAAATTATAATATGAAATTATTAGATAATATAAATTATTCTTAATAAAAATATTTAATTCGTTTTTGAAAATTTCATTCACATAAGTGGAAAATATTAATTTAAAATTAATCTCGTAGATGTGATGAGAAAATGGGTTTTCAAATAGAAAATGTTCAAAATTTTACAAAGATGTATTTGTAAAACTTATATATAAAATAGATTCAAATGAAATAAATTTTATTAATATATATATATATATATAATTGAAATAATTTTATATTATAAATAATTTAAAAATACAAAATAATTTTATAATTTATTTAGAAAAAATTAGCTTTCATTTAAAATATATTCTTATTTAGTATTCATCAAAAAATAGAAACATATCAAAAAAATACAAACAATTTACTCCATAAAAATTAGTTAATGAATTTTTATATTATGAATATTATTTTTTCAAATAAATTTTCTAAACATTTTAAATTTTAAATACATATTATGTCTGTAAAGCATTACTAAGCCCCCTTTTAGAAAAATATAGTATTTCAGAAAACATTATATTTTCATCAAATGGTTATAATTTTATATCTAATAAATATATATCCATTTTATTTTTTTTATACCTGTATAAACCATATAATTTTTAGAATTTAGTTAGAAATATTTATACTCTCAAAATTAATAGCAAGGATATATTGGTCATGAGTAATATTTTAATAGAGAATCTTGTTTCATTCAAACCAGTTGTTGCATGCATTGAAAGCTATCTAAGTGGTTGAATTTAATTAAAAATAAATATATCATAATGCCTTGGGTTATTATATTCTTCTATGAAGTCGGTGTTTTTTACATACACACATGATTTTCCTATTTTAAAATATTGGGGTGTTACATTCTACCCTCATTTTATAAATTGAATCCCCATTATTTTTTCATGTACTACTATAAAAACGGGGTTTTTCAGCTCTCAAAACAGGCTTTAACAACGCTAAAAAAGTGTGGTAAAGCTCAATGCTGATAAAGGGGGGATCCCCTTTATCCGTGATAAAAAAGCGCAGATAAAGGGAAAATATATCATCCCAAAAACGAACTTATAAAGGACTCCTTTTAGTGAAAAAAAAGTGTTGATAAATGTGTTCTTTAACAGTGGGTTTTTAGCAATGATAAAGTGATCCATTATCATAACTTATTTAGCGCTGAAAAATGCCCAATCTATTGCAACTTAAAATTTGGCAGCAGCACACCCGAATAATACCTGTAAAAAATTCAGCATCTCAACAAGTATACCCATACAAGGCACAGAAACTCAGGGAGGCCTTTTCCTAAGCACCTGTACACACACACACAACACACTCAATGCAATAGTGCAGAGTAAAAGAAAGAAAAATCAGAGAAAAAAAAGAAAAACTATTACATATATAAACCATAGATGTGCATCGACCTCTAAATAGTACAAAGTAAAAGCTAAAGAGAAAAGGAAAAAACACACACCCAACCAAAAAAAGTGCCAAAACCCGGAAACAGGTAAACAAAAAGAAGCAGCTTACGGGTCTCCCACCTGGAACCCAGCTACGACCACAGCATGCGGTCCAAGCTCTCGAACTCCTATGGTCCACTAAAGTCGCTATCCACCTGTCCGTCGTCTACAAGGGCACAACAAGTGCTGGAAAAGCCCAAGCAGGGGTGCATATAAAAATACTCTGTAGGATACCCTGAAGGCTGAACGGAACAACAATGGAGGTACCGAAGGGTGAGAAGTAGAGCGAACAGGGAAAATGTAAGGGAGTACAATCGAAAGTGTAGTAGAATACTAGTAGAGAGTCCAGCTCAACCCAAAAAAAGAAAGAAGGTAGACTCGTCCAGTCACAAAGTGCCGGAAACGGTGAGAAGATGAACTTCTTTTCGAGTCTTCGCTACCTATATCAGGACAGTAGACTCGTCCCACCATGAGA
The DNA here is from genome assembly GCA_963277665.1 of Viscum album. Classification (NCBI taxonomy): domain Eukaryota; kingdom Viridiplantae; phylum Streptophyta; class Magnoliopsida; order Santalales; family Viscaceae; genus Viscum; species Viscum album. The sequence goes on from OY728150.1 coordinate 917,313,844, forward strand.
ATCTAGAAACAGAAAGCGCGTGCCATACCCCGCGTGTCTTCGCCTCTCCTAGAGGGAGAGTAACCAAACCCAAGAAGTGGGTACTATAACAAGGTATATACACATATACATATGCTCTATCAAGAAGCCCGAACAAGACCGTAAGGGGATCTCCCTCCCATAGCTCAGCCCAAGAAAATGAGTAGCCCACAATCCCAGAAGAAAACACCATCGATGCCTAGCATCGTGCACGTCTGCCCCGAACCGGAAACCAAGGGATCAATCACCGCACCTTGACACTATCCGCTTTGGGCGGCACTGACTCACCCGCACGGTTTTGGATCGCATCACAATAACGTGTCTCAGTGGGTTATGTGCCCCTCGTACATGGGAGTTCTATGTAAAGTTAAACCACACCTCGTCACTACCCCGTAGTCGAGAGGTCTTCTCAAAGTCTAGGTCGTCACAACACTGACCCGTAACCAGGGGTCCCGCTCCGGTAATCACGGAGGAAACCACAAACAAGCCTATTAGAAAGGATTGAGTCTTAAATACCAATGGGTGACCCACCGCCCAGCCCTAATGGAGGGTAATTCATAATAAGTTATCGGGTGACCCACCGCCTAGCCCTGCTGGAAGGTAAAACCCTAATAAATCATCAGGCGACCCACTACCCAGGCCTATTGGAGGGTAAACCTAGAATAAGCCTACAACTAACCCCCTGCCCAGCCATACTGGAGGGTAGACCTGGATTAAGTTGACGGGTGACCCACTGCCCAGCCCTGCAGGAGGGTAAAACTGGAACAAGACAACAGGAGACCCACTGCCCAGCACTGCTGGAGGGTAGACCTGAAACAAGATGACGGGCGACCCACTGCCCAGTCATGCTGGTGGGTAGACCCTCAAGAGTCGTCGGGTAACCCACCGCTTATTCTAAGCTAGAGGGTAAGCCCTAAGATGTCAATAAGCAACCCACTTCCCAGCCCTGTTGGAGGGTAAACCTGAAGAAGTCGATGAGTAACCCACTGCCCAGCCCCGCTGGAGGGTAAAACTCATAACTGCCCTGGCCATCTCTACTGGAGGGTACAACACTGGCCAATTGAACATGGAGTGGGTATCGCGCAACCACCCAACCCCAGAAAAACTCACCTAATAGAGGTTCAGCGCCTGTTCCATCACTGGGTGTCACTAGCACCGCTACCTGCCGATCCATCGAGAACGAAACCAAGGGGATACCACTCAACCCTACTGGTCAAACAAACAATCACAGAGGGACCCTCTACATCGCGAGAGGTCAAAGTATGCAATGCAGATCATGGCACGCACATGGGGCCCACACGACGTGTGGCCCCAATACAAACCCAACTGAACGCACAAACGTTCTCAGGTACAAACAACCACATGTACCTCCAAGCGCTCCCGTATACTCCCTGAGTATACCATGTGCTCAGCCAAAGGTTTATCGCACACACGGCACCCAACGTCAATGTGAAGGTGTGATTTAACATCTCCAACTTTCTTCCTCAATGATTGAGGCACAGCCAACAACATCTCTTTATCCACGAACATCACTCTCCCAGGAGTGCATGCGATCACATGCCAAGGGTCCGCTACGAACACGGTAGAGGAACCACCACCGGGGAACCTTCACATTTCCACATTTAATAATATTGTGTATAAGTCTCCGCACAACCAAACGGATCACACCATTGTAACCCTCGCGAAAAACCACGCAAGATAGACTACTTACATGCCTAAACCGGTCAACCGGTGAAAAAGGTACTATTCACCGTAACCAACCCGTGTGGGGCCCATAAAAATATCCCGAACCTGAACAAATGGGGATCACCACTATTATCCCCTTGGAAAAACACACGGGATTGATTACTCAATCACCCGAAATGGACACCTGATGAAAAAGAAACTATTCACCATAGCCCGGTCAGGTGGGACCCACACCACGTCCTGAAAAAAGGTCGGGCAAACTGCGCCATCGCAATGCTCTCAGAAAAGCACATCAAATTGACTACTTACTTGCGTGGAATGGGTATCCGGAGAAAAAGATGCATTCCAGTGCACCGCACACGAGTGGTGCTTCCTGGGACCCGCAACCCAGTCCCGAAACTCAACGAATGGATCGCACCATTGTGATCCACTCGAAAAAGAACACAAGATGGACTATTCACTTATCCAAAACAGCTGCCTGGTGATAAAGATGGGAAATCACTGTCGACGCCCAAATGGCCCTCGTGGGCCCCGCACCATTGTGCCGAATTAGAGTGGGCGGATTGCATCATTGCAATCCCCTCGGAAAAACATCCAGAAATGACTGCTTGCACGCCCCGAACGGATGACCGATGAAAATGTCGTGAAACGCTGCACGCAGCTTAAAAGACGGGTCATGGGGCCCGCACCTCAACTTTGGTTCCGGTGCCCGAAAACTCCCTGGAAACCTCCGCCTCGACGTCATGCTCGCAACCCCACTAACGGTGCCCAAAACAAATGCCGGATGTGTTCGCGCTGTCCAAAACAAGTTCCCCCGGAAAAACAACAATCCCCTCGACGCACGTGTCGTTCCACCGAGGCCCCTTGTTTCAGGAATTAAAAATTCTTGAAACCATATCAAAAATTCCGCCTCATCGATACGGTTCCACCGCCGCAGACGACACTCAAAACGGACACCCGTAGCAGAAAATAAGGGTGTCCGAAGTCCGAGGGGGAAAGGCCCCTGGGGCTAGACCGGCCTGGGCCGGCCCCCGGCATTGCCGCGTGGGCCGGCTACGGACTCACGGTCAGCACACAGACCAGCCATGAGGTCCGATCGCGGCAGCCACGTGAAGACCCGCGTGGCGCGGGTCTTTGTCCCCGCACGGGGGTTTGGCGCCGCGACCCCGCGGTCGCCTCTCCCTGGCGACCCGCCACCACGCCGGGCGCTCCGCCTGAGCCCCGCCGTCCTCCGGACGCCGCCCCCCTTGCCCTCGGCTGATGGGATGCTATGCCCCGGCCTCGCCTGGCCGTTCCACCAGACACCCGCAACGCCGACCGAGCGCACCGCCGTCGCGCCAATGCTCGCCCGACTGCCGGAAAAACCCACAACCATCGACGATCAACCCCGGCTTCCTCCGAGCTCGGATTTTGATTCTGAAATATGCGTTGGAAAGATAAAAATTTATACTATTCATCTATGGTATTTTTATTAAGGTTTAACATCAAATAGACACACAAAATTTGACTCAAAGGTAGGCTTGTGAATGAAAACACAACGGAAACCTCCTAACTCTTGGGTGATGCCCGGAGCTTCACAAGGAGTACGCCGCCGCGCAGCACCTTTCCAGAGCTGCTTCGCCGGAGCTGGAAGAGGAGAGGGAGGAGTTTCTCCTTACTGCTGTCTAGGTGAGGAAGAGGAAGAGGGAGGGGTGAGTTAAGCGTTTAAATAGAAAATGCTTAACCACCCGCTCGTCGGTCCGAACCCAAACCCTCAGCAAGGTCGAGGTTAAGCCTCCCCTAGGGTAAACACCACCTCCCAAGCACAACGGTAGTCTTGGAATTTTAATCTGATACCCAGTTCAAAAGTTATAAAATTTAACGTCTGAAGCCGCTAAATTATGAAAATTCCCCTGGGGCCATTTTTCACAAGCGGGTCGCACCCGCAAAACTTATACCCCTCCTAAGGTAAACGGCACACTCCGAACTCAAGGGTACCCTCGGTTTTGCAATCATAGACATTGTTTAAGAAATACTCTATCTTCACCATTAAATGATTAATTTAATTATTTAATTTATCCGTTCCACGTTCTGAAACCGAGCGAGGGGTTCAAACGTCCTGTGCCGACATTCTTTATGTCATTCCTAGGGTAAACACCCCATTCTGGACTCATCCGTAATCTTGGATCTCTGAATAGGGTCACCATTTTGGATTCATCCCATTTATTTTGTGTTTCCAGTGTGAACACACTAAAAATTTAATTCCGGCCACTCCGGGGCTCGGAATCGCACGTCGTCTGAAGGCACTGCTCTGGAATATCATCAAAAATATTCTAGAGTCTTTCATAGAAAAAACTGGGTTCTTACGTCATTCCTTCAATCTTTTCTTCCCCGAAAAGAAAAACTAGGGAGCAACAAAGGGTACTAAGCCCACACCTAGCTATCCCATACCCAAAAGAACCCACGCACAGCTATGTGTCACCACACAAAGAAGAATGGATTGATCCGTTCACGCGAGGTCAGACCTTTCCAATGTCGTGCACCCACTCCAGACTTTGGGGTTAGGGTAAGGCAGTAGGGTACCTCGCCATCCCGTTGCACGGTCTCAAATAGCCCAAAGGCCCTCGGGGGTAGCGCACCTTCCCGACCGAACCCGTACGTCACATGTCGTGACTGGATTCACCGCCCACACCTAGAACAAGGCCCAATGATTCCCTCCTTCAGAATATCCATATGGTGAAACACCCAAGTATATCTGGTCACACAAGGTTCCAGAGTCGATGTCTATCAAACAAGACTCTCTTACGTGCTTGAAAAGCCAAAGGAGTCGACACCATCATGCAGAGAAAAAGGTCCCACGCTTTTTATCAAACAAACACAGGGTTACACCCGATGCCCCACGTCACCCTGGTAACACATCAAACAAGGAGCAGGGAGGAAAGAAGTTCACACACAGAGTCTAACAATTGTACTGCAAAAAGGTAGAGGAGCTGTAGAGCGTACCTCTTATCACCTCATTCTCTGCAGGATAGTAGAAATCCAAAGCTCACGAATGTCTGTGGTCCCAACTGTCAGCACCCAGATCCTGACGTGGACCACCAAGTGTTGATGGGAAGACCTCGTAATTCCTTCCTCCACTTCTAGCTCCTCCTGCTCCTCTGCTAGCACCACCTCTCTGGGTACTACTCCAATCAAGATGCTGCCTCTGCCATGATGGTGCACCTGCTTCCTGCCCGAAGCTCTTAGCAACTCGGGTCGGGCAGTATTGTGCCATGTGACCTCACCCGTTACAAGCATAACATTGGCGCTCTCTGGGCTGCCCTGGTTCCCTCCTGCGCCACTATGGTGTACAACCACGGCCTGGGATCCACTCACGGAAGGGAATCCTCAGCTAAGGCCATGCGCCTTTTCGCCACAGTGGTATACGACCACGTCTCTGAAACCGGTAGTGGGAAGGCCTCTTGCATCGAGGTTCTCTCATCCGGCGCCTGCTAGCTATGGCAGACGTCTCGGTTCCGTCATGCTCAGAGCCACTACCAAACACAAAACGTGATAGGAAGCCCTCTGTAACCAACACCTGCTCTAGCACCCCGGCATATGTGGAAATTCCCAAGGGTACTATGACAGCACGGATCTCTCGGTGGAGACCCTGCTCAAACTTCTGCGCTTGGATGTTGTCGTCACAGACCTAGTCCGGGTAAAAGCATGCATGGTCTGCAAAACTAGCCGCGTACTTGGCCACCGTCATCCCTCCATGCTGAAACTACAGGAGCTCCTGAATCTGAATGGAGCGAAAGCAGGAGGGGAAAAACTCCTCACAGAACAGCAACTGAAAGTCACCCCATAAAAGCGAAGACTCATCAAGAAACCGAGTCACAAGACTCCACCAATGCCTAGCTGATCCACAATAAATGCTGGCTGCCAAAGCCACTCTCTGATCTGTCGACGTCTGCACAAGCCTGAAAAGGCTAACCACCACCTCTAGCCAAACCTTTGCTGCCTGAGGGTCTGGCTCACCACTAAACCTCAGCGGTCTCTTCCACTGGAACTCACGGAGCATGCTCAACCTGCGCTCAAGCTCGGCCTGCTCTGCTGAAACTGCCTGCTGCTCAACAGGTGGGGGTGCTGCTACTGGCCCACTCGGAGAAAGGGGCTCACATGATGGGTTCTGGACTGTGGCCTCGTAGCTCACAGGGTCATCGTCATGAACCAAAGCCGGTATCCTGGCCTGCTGTCTTCCCAGAGACATCCTGAATATTATCAAGGAGTGCCGCAGTCAGATGAGCATAATGTATATACCAACAACAATGATGGGGAGCTGACTCAAGAAGGATAGTCAAAGACTCAATCCTATGTGATGCACAAAAAAATTTTCCCTGCAACATGTGTCACAGCATGCCGAGTCGACAAACGGGATATCAAGGTCCTGGTGAATGGATACGTCAGCCACCGCACCATCACTGGACTCCCTGGCCTAAGAGATTCTCTCAAGACACATTAACATGGTTACCCTAAATCCCAACCAATTCCTATTTTAGGGACGTTCTCACAATGTCCCAAGGAATGAACCACCTCTAATACCACTTTGTCACAACCCGACCCTACCCGGGCTCGAGCCGTAACTACCCCAAGCCCACCTCCATAGGCCAGGGGCTGGAGACCAGTGCCGAAGGCACAACAACTCGGGGAGGCCTTTACCTAAGTAACTGTACACACACACGCAACACACTCAATGCAACAGTGAAGAGTAAAAGAAAGAACAAGAAGAGTAAAAAAAAGAACAATTACTGTGTGTATAAACCACAGATGTGCATAGACCTCTAAATAGTACAAAGTACAAGCTGAAGAGAAAAGGGGAAAACACGCGCCCAACCAAAAAAAGTGCCACAACCCTACAACTCGTAAAAAAAAGAAACATCTGATGGTTCTCCCACCTGGAACCCAGCTACAACCACCACACGCTATCCAAGCTCCCGAACTCCTATGCTCCACTGAAGTCACGCTCCACCTGTCTGTCGTCTGCAAGGGCACACCAAGTGCGGGAAAAGCCCAAGCAGGGGTGAGTATAAAAATACACAGTAGGATACCCCAAAGGCTCGAGGGAGCAACAACGGAGGTACCGAAGGGTGTGCAGTAGAGCGAACAGGGAAAAAGTAAGGGAGTATAATCGAAAGTGCAGTAGAATACTAGTAGAGAGTCCATCTCAACCCAAAGAAACAAAGAAGGTAGACTCGTCCAGACACAAGGATCTGGAAACGGTGAGAAGATGAACTTCTCCTCGAGTCATCGCTACCTATAGAAAGAGATTAGTCTCGTCCCACCACGAGAAGCTAGACACGGAAAGCATGTGTCATACCCCGTGCTTCTTCGCCTCTTCTAGAGGGAGAGTAACCAAACCCAATAAGTGGGTACTATAACAAGGTATATACACATATACATATGCTCTGTCAAGAAGCCCAAATATGACCATAAGGGGATCTCACTCACGTAGCTCATCCCAAGAAAAAGAGTATCCCACAACCACAGAAGAAAACTCCATCGACGCCTAGCATCCCGCACGTCTGCCCTGAACCGCAATCCAACGGATCAATCACCGCACCTCGACACTATCTACTTTGGGTGGCACTAACTCGCCCGCACGGTTTGGGATCATGTCCCAAGAACGTGTCTTAGTGGGGAAATTTCCCCTCATACTTGGGAGTTCTGGGAAAGTCAAACCACACCTCATCCGTACCCCGTAGTCGAGAGGTCTTCTCATATTCAAGGTCGTCACAACACTGACCCGTAACCAGGGGTCTCACTCCGATAATCATAGAGGAAATCCATAGACTGGCCTAATAGAAAGGACTGAGTCTGAAATACCAACAGGTGACCCACTGCCCAGGCCTGGTAGAGGGTAAACCTGGAATAAGCTGACAAGGGACCCACTTCCTAGCCCTGGTGGAGTGTTGACCTGGAATAAGTCGACGGGTGACCCACTGCCCAGCCCTGCTAGAGGGTAAACCCAGAACAAGACAACAGTCGACCCACTGCCCAACCCTGCTGGAGGGTAGACCTAAAACAAGACGACGGGAAACCCACTGCCCAGCCCTGCTGGAGGGTAGACCCTCAAGAGTCGCCGGGTGACCCACTACCTAGTCTCTGCTAGTGGGTAAACCCTTAGAAGTCAATAAGAAACCCACTGCCGAGCCCTGTTGGAGGGTAAACCAGACGAAGTCTATGAGTAACCCACTGCCCAGCCCCGCTGGAGGGTAAAACTCAGAACTGCCCTGGTCATCTCTACTGGAGGGTACAACACTGGCCAACCGAACACGGAGTCGGTATCACACAACCACCCAACCACGGAACAACTCACCTAATAAAGGTTCAGCGCCTGTTCCATTCCTGGGTGTCACTAGCACTGCTACCTGTCGATCCATCGAGAATGAAACCAGGGGGAGACCACTCAACCCTGCTAGTCGAACAAACAAGCATAGAGGGACCCTCTACGTCGTGGGAGGTGAAATTACGCAAAGCAAAGGATGGCACGCACATGGGGCCCAAACGATATGTGGCCCCAAGACAACCCCAACTGAATGAACAAACGTTCTCAAGTACAAACAACCACATGTACCTCTAAGCGCTCCCATATACTCCCAGAGTATACCACGTGCTCATCCCAAGGGCCATCGTGCAAACGGCACCCAACGTCAACACGAAGGCGTGACATAACATCTCCAACTTGCCACCTCAACGACTGGGGCACAGCCAACCACATCTCTTTAGCCAGCAACATCACTCTCCCAGGCGTGCACGTGATCACATGCCAAAGGTCCGCTATGAACACGGTAGAGGAATCGTCGATGGGGCACCTTCACATTTCCACATTTAATAATATCCTGTATAAGGCTCCGCACAACCAAACGGATCACACCGTTGTAACCCTTGCGGAATACCACGCGAGATAGACTACTTACACGCCTGAACCGGTCAACCGGTGAAAAAGGTACTATTCACCATAACCAACTCGTGTGGGGCCCACCCAAAGATCCCGAACCTGAACAAACGGGGCTCACCACTGTGATCCACTCAAAAAAATACACGGGATTGTCTACTCAATCACCCGAAATGAACACCTGGTGAAAAAGGTACTATTCACCGTAGCCAGGTCGGGTGGGACCCACACAACATCCCCGAAAAAGGTCGAGCGAACTGCGCCATTGCAATGCTCTCATAAAAGCACGTCTAATTGACTGCTTAATTGCGTGGAATGGGTATCCGGAGAAAAAGATTCATTCTGGAGCACCGCACACGAGTGGTACTTCGTAGGACCCGCAACCCGGTCCCAAAACTCAACGAACGGATCACACCATTGAAATCCTCTTGAAAAATAACTCATGATGGACTATTCACTTGTCCAAAACGGTCGCCTGGTGATAAAGATGGAAAATCACCGTCAACGCCCAAACGACCCTCATGAGCCCCGCACCATCGTGCCGAATTAGAGCGGGTGGATTGCACCATTGTAATCCCCTCAGAAAAATAACCAGAAACAACTGCTCACACGTCCCGAACGAACTTATGATGAAAAAGTCGTGAAACACTGCACGTAGCTCAAAAGACGGATCATGGGGCCCGAACCTCAACTTCGGTTCCGGCGCCTGAAAAAATATTGAAACATAGGTTGAGCACAAAGATCTTAGTAAGGGACATAAAAAATGTAAATAGTTGGTCTAGAGAAAACATTAAAACCCCTTAAAACTGTTTCTTAAAATTCCTTACAAAATATAGAAAAATTACCTATGTTACTTGGGACATAATTTCCCTATCACTGTTACATTCACCCTTACTAATGGAATAACCTTACAGCTGACATCCATCTCCAGAGTGCCCAATCAATTTGAGAGCTATAATGGGGATCATAATTCATATATATAACATCCCATGATTTATATACATAGATATTACATTAAAATTGAAGAATATACATTAAAAAATATATTAAATCCATGGTAGGAATGTATATGTATAGTGTCATTAGAAACTGGGAATCATAAACAACTGGTTCATAAGACATCTACATTGCCTCCTGCTTATTCTTTTATAGATAGAACCCTTTTTGACCAATCTTACTTAATTCCATTTTTCATGTCTTGGGGAAAAGATACATAATAATGGGTGAGTTCAGATGCATAGTAAGGGTAAATAGGAAATTATAAATAATATCATAATCATAACACATAAGAACATAACATTTGAAAATCTTATTCAGCATAAGAGATATAGTGATATCATTCCCTCATATATTTCATAAAATTTAATAAGAATCTATGGATGTAATCCCAAAATTCATATCGTATGATATGAATTTTTTTGCATACACATAAGTATAGAAAATAATTTTATATTATTTGAGGCTCATTTCCAAGACCATAATCGTGTAAAATGTCCATAACAGAATCGAGTTCACTCCTCATTCTAGCCATATATTACTGAACCGATATCATTTCCAGTTCTAGCCATGTCTATCTATTGAGATATAAATCATTACCAAATTCATTAGAATGACTTATAGGACCCATACATCTCATAATTAAATCATTCATAAGTGTTTCATAAAAACATAAATCATTCATCATAGCATAACCCAGGGAATAAAATAGCTTTCCTAACCATCATTCCATCATAATCTATATAAAACAATTGGATTTTATAATTACAATTCCATCATAAACACAATAAAATCATAGTTATAATAGGTCTAGAAAAATATATCTATTTTATGAATTTCATCTTAGATGGAAAATAATTTTGATAAAACACTGGAAATTAATTCCTTGAGGAAATGATTTTTCTTCTACAAAATCATTTGCTTTTCAAAAAATTCCACAAAAAATAAAGGAATTTCATTGACAATAAACATGAAATCTTATATATTAATCTTCATGTAAATTAATCATTATTAAAGTGTAAAAATTAATTCATGTTTTATAAGAAAAAATATATCATTATCCTCATACATTTGTCAGAAAGTCAAAAATTTCCTCATATTGGAAACAACAAAAGATTCCTTTCATAATGTTTTGTAAAAAAATATTGCCACTGTGTAAAAGTGATTTTATCAATAATATAATAATATAAATAATATTTTATAAAACATATGTATAAAACATATACATGGATGATAAATATATACTAGTAAATACTTACATTTAAATAATCTCGGATGAAAATGAGATTTCAGAATTATTCCATACCTTGGGTCTGATATCCTTTGTATGTATATGATCCTCCTACTTAAAAATTTAAATAATTTCATTGAATTATTACAAAATCATAGTAATTTTTATAAAATCATATATGATCATGTGAGAAATATGGGTTTGTAGTACATGACCCCACCCCCTGATGGCACTAGGGTTTTTCATCTATGGTGGTTTTCATATGACTCATTGTGGTGGCCTCGTACGGTGGCGGCTCGCAGCATTGGATGATGGATTCTGGTGGTCCATATCAGAGGTGTGTGGCTTTGACAGTATGGTTCTAAATCATTTCTATGGTGGCGTTTTGGATGGAGGATCTCCAAATCTAGTGTATCCTCTCTACGGAAGCCTTTAGCTGGCGGTCCTGATCTGACTGTAACATTGGCAATGGTTTTCTATATATTTTTAGGAATTATTAGTGTGTTGTGTTGATGGAGGTCTATTTTTCAAAAGATGATGGTGGTTTTGTTTCCTCCAATAGCATCAGATTCCTTCCTCTCTTAAGGCCAATTTGACTCATATAAGAATCGATCCACCGATTCAATCATCTCTAGTTTGAAGGCTTTTCTTGAGGATGTTTCTGCTACTGTGAGAATCACCATGAATACGATGTAGAACTCTAGATCTGGATCATCTTGTGTTGTGAGTTTCACTACTTCTGGTTATGGTACAGTTTATTCTTTCAAAATGAATAGATTCAACACTGATAGGGTTTACAGGTCATTGGATCTGGATCCACTAAAAGCACTGGCTACACCATCTATTGTACGTGTTGCTTCCATGAAATCAAACATTGGTGTGTTGGGTTCTCCTTCCTCTGTTGATCTACATAGGTTGAAACTGAATGATGCATCGAAGGTGTTGAACGATGATTCATCTCATTATTTTTCATTTTCAAGGTCTTTGTCACTGTATGTTTACACTGAAAGGGTATCACCACTTATGTTAAGGAAAATATGGATGATGTCTCTGAGTGATTGAAAATTGGTGAGTTTTACTTAATTTCATGATTATTTTCCCAATGTTTCCAAACCTTTAAAAAATGTGGTACTGATTGAATGTATGTTAATTATATAGGTATTTTTTAATTATATGTGTGTATATTTAGGATATAGTTTTACTCATATTGTGTACCCTACATATGAACTAAAGATGATAGCATGGGTTATGGGTTCTATTTCACTCATACAGGGTGTTATTCAATTCAGTGAATGGGATTAGTGTTCCAACTCATTTGAACATAGCAGCTCCTATATCCAATTATGGATTAATTTACATGACATGAAAGAGATTTTATTGTATCCCATAATTTTATATGATATTTACTTGGTTATTGGATTTCCTATAAAGATGTAAAAAGATACTAAATTGTAAAGATATGTTAATTTTTCTCGCTTTATGTTGGAAATCGATCTTTACTCTAATCCTGTCAATAGAGTTTATCATACAACAAATGAGGATGATTTCAGTTTTCACATTAAGTATGAGAATATTCCACATTTATTCTATTTCAAAGATGATTGGTCATGAGGCTTCAAATTGTATTTTATTTTTGTTGTGTTCATATTATTCTAGTAAAGGACATGGGGATATATCATTATTTAAAAATAATAATGTGGATAAATCAGTTTGACTGGTTGAAGTAGGGGGTAGTGGGTTCCCCCCATATGATGGTTCAGGAAACCAAGGAGACATGTTGTGGTTCTCCTCCTTCTTTGTAGGCTGACAAGTATCCTAGTTTTTAAGTAGGTGTTAAACCTATTCTGGTAGTATTCTAATCTCCTACTAGGACTCAAGAAAAGTGCATTAATGATTATCATGGGATGAAATATTTAAAGTCGAGGAAAATGTTTATAAATATGGTTTTATTATCAAAGGATGGGACCATGTGGTGGACAATGTGAATACAAATGAAATTCAAAGGCTGTTTGATCAACAGTTCATGGATGAGTAGGAGATTTCCTCAATTCACCGCAAAGGTAAGAAAAAAGCGGATCTTGCTTCTCTTGTGAAGCCTCAAAAGAGAGTTCTTTTGGATGCTGATAGATTCCAAATGGTTCCTTCACAGAATACTTCTATTTCAATATGTATTCCACTTGTTTATGGAAGTATTATTCTTATGTTTTTTAGAACATTAGAGGATAACATGGAAGGAGAGTAATGAGGTTGTCTTCCAAAAACTTGGAGATGAGGGTAGCATCCCAAAGGTCGTAGTCAAGGATATAGGCATGATGAGTTTACATCATGGGAGAGGTTCACCATTAATTATATCAAGGATATCCTTACACCTAATTAGAAAAGGCTCATGGAGATGTATACCACACTCTTTAATCAAAAACATTTACAATATGAGTGGGAGTTGGATGATGACGTTGCAGCCTCGGGCTATGTTTATGGTGATGACAGTGATCATTTTGATATGTAACATATCCATTTGGGTGAGGGTTTGTATCATTTTTACCCAATATCATTCATGAATTATTTTTTATTATATTTATATTTTAATAAATAGTTATAATTCTATCCTCCTAGATGGACTGACTTCATATATGATCATGTTATCATCCATTTATTAGTAATATTATTACTCGTCCATCGGGTATTAACTTCTTTATTTTCGTGCACATGTTTTTTTGGATAATTTCTTCTTCCAATTATTAGGTGATAGTTTTATAATATAAATAATTATATTATTAAAATATATATCGTATTTATTCATTAAATAATTCTATATAATTATTCTTTAATAAAGATCACGTAGAATCAATAGCATCATATCGTGGAGATGGTTGGTCGTACGTACTCCCAAGCAACAACAGCATTCTCATAATTGTAGAATGGTATTTAAGTGGATGGTGTATAATATTTCAGAATCAATATAATGTTATATTAATTATATAGATTTATTATTTCAATCATTATACCCATCCAAGTAAGGTGGTGGTGAAAAACATATTACACTATGGTGTGGGGATGGTAAGCAGTATATACGCAATCATGGTGATTTCATTTTTCTTAGGATGGATAGAAGGTGGAATATGATTTTTACATAATAATAATAATAATATCTCAGTATATAAGTGATACTGTATTTATTACATTATATTGAAATAACCCATGAAGAGAAAGCAGAAGAAGAAAGAATATTGAATGAATCGGTGGAGAAGATTACCTCTTCTTCAATATGTCCTCTCTAAATATTCTCTTAATGCACTAGAGTTTTTCTTTGGAGAAGACCATAACCTATATACTGTTACTAAGAAAGTTGAGAATGGAAAAATTTTAAGGATAGATGAGACAAGGCTCAATGATTTGTGACAAAATGATGGAGGAGGTAACCTTTTATAATTTAGGTGAGAGGCACATTTGGAAACTCCAAATAATATTAATTTATAATAAACTGAAAACACATCCAAAAACCTCAAATATGTCCCAATTTTGAAGATGAGATGAGAGAAGGTTTTAATATATTTCACCGATAAATTTTATACATGTATTTCTATCGATTTAAACCTTATCATTTTAATTAACACATAGTTATTCATTTTACTTTTTAACTAGGATAACAAATATTTCAATATTAAAACGGTGAAATATTTATATATTTGATATATAATAGACTATAAATAAATAATTTATAAAATTTCAGACTTTATAATAGTTATTTAATTTTTTAAGAAGTGTTTTATGATATTTAAATAATTTAATAAAACATTATTTTGATAAAAAAATCAATAGTGTAAATTTTGATACTATTCAATTCATTGGTTTTAAAAATATTAAGATAAATAGTTATATTAGAAAAAAACTATTTTATTATATTCCTAAGGGATAAAGGTTATATATAAAAGTTATATATATATATTAATAATCTAAAATTATATTTATTCTAATATTTTTAATATCATTTATTTGTTATCTTCATTATTAAAATAGTTACTAAAACTTTTTTTTTTGTAATTATTTAATACACTTATTTGTTGGATAAAAATTAAAAATAAAATAATATTATGAATATAAATCTAATATATTTTATAATTCTAATTGGATTAAAATATATCTTCAGTAAAATCCAACATCAGAAAATTTATAATTATTAAAACATGAATGTGACAAGTTTAACATCACTTTAAATAAAATTATATAAGTGTCATTATCTCTTCTATAATGCTTTAAATTGTCAACAACTAAACCCTTGTATTATTATGATTGAAATATACTCAAAAAATAATATTTTTCATGTTTTTATGTCTTTAAATTCTTATTATTATATTAATTAAAATTAATTTAATATTTTTAATCAATTAAGTAATTTCTGCATCATCATTATAAAAAAATTTAAGATAATTATTTTTTTATAAAAATTGAAAATAAATTTCCATGATAAATAAAAACATTTTATCTTTAAAATTAGTATATATAATATAATTTATCTTATGTATACTTTTATATTAAAAATAATTTAGTTAATAAAATTTTAATAAGGCATATTTAACTTATCTTTAAATAAAATATATTAAATCTTCTAATCTCAACCAAGTGGCTTCAAAAGGTTATCATTTAGACCCATGTATGTTTTCTATTGAAAACAACTTAGCCAATAATATTAGGAAAAGTGTTAGAATAATTTCATAATAATATTTTTACTCTTAATTACCTAATTTACCCTTTTAACATATTAATAAAAATTACTAAAGTTACTATTACTAATGTCAAAAAATAAAAGAACGACATTTAAATAATTTGGACCCATTAATTCAAAATATAGAATAAATTTTATAAAAATAACGACATATTAGTTTTTATAATTAATTTAAAATTAATTTCATCATCAGAATGAAAAATAGGTTTTTTAAAGTCAAAACATTAAAAAATATTGAGATATTTTTACATCAAAATTCATGGTAAAATTATATCCAATGACATAAATTATATTGAATAATAATATTATATTATTTTTATTCATTAAACCCATTTGATAATATAATTTAACCATATGAATATTTTTAGAGAAAAATATGTTTTCAATTATAATTTAGTGATTTTTACTATATATCAAAACATGAAAGTTATCAGAAAAATATAAAAAAATTAATAAAAAATAAATTTTTATATACTACATTAAAATAAGAAGTTTATTGTTTTAAATAGAATATATAAAATTTTCAAAAACAATATTTTAAATTGGTGGACCATCAAAAGGTGGAAAAACTACATTTTTTTGAAAAATAATTATTTTATCCGATGAATTGAATTTGTTTTATATAATATATAGAAAGCATATAATATAAAATTTAGAAATTATATTTAATATATTAAATATATATTACATTAAAAAATCTACCAAGAGTGACCTTATTATTTTTTAGACTCACTTATATCCATTTAAATAGTTTTTTTGGAAAAAAATTTAATTATATTTTAAAAAAGTTTAATTTTCATTTATATTTAATTTCGCACCAAAATGTAAAGCATATTTCCATAATTTAGTTAATATTATTCATACCTCCATTATAAAGGCTAGATTAAAAGGTAAGATAATTAGATTTTGTTGTTTTCTTAAACATATTCTTACATAAAATTAATTATATACAAAGTAGAAGAAATTGTATATAACTAAATCCAAACATAATGTTGTGAATATCGCAAGTTAATCTGGTGTTGCGTGTAGTGAAATATTATCATGGTGTTGTGTACAAAACAATTCATCAATGAAATTGAAAAAACACACACACACACACATATATATATATATATGATAAAATAAATAATCTATATAATAAAAATCTCAAGGGGTTAAATTATACCCCCCTTAAAATTTTTTCACCCTACAAATTCATCTAGGATAAAAAAGGATTATTAATTTCAAAGTTATTTTATAGAAACCCACATGAAAAACGAATTCTAAAACTTCATTTTAAAAAGGATAGTTGAGAAAAATAACAGATACCCAAAGTCACTCATAATTTGGCTTCCACAAAGGAGAACGTGGGTGGAAAGTGAAAATATGTATATGGGAGAGAAATCTAACCATCATGTTCTAATAGAGAGTGATAGAGAATATGGTTATGGGATAGTTAACTATCAAAAATCCATAAATCTATTATGATTTAAGTGGCCATTTGATGAATTGTAAATGAAGGTAATATTGTAAAAAATTTTGTTTCAAGATCATTTCCCTAGAGATGAAGAATTAGAAGAAATATTTACTTGATTAAGTTTAATCCAATACATTATTGTGCCTTGATCAATTTACACTTCATCTTTTTTCTAAAAAATGAAGCTAAATTTTTCATCCATGATGTAGTAGTAGATCATGTGGTTCATATATAAGATGATAGATCATTCCATCTATCTATAAAATGATTATAATACGTTATTAAATATGCATAAGTCCACCTATGGTGAGATATTACTTTATTCTGAAAAATTCCTCCAAAGTTTAACATAAAATTTCTATAAATTTACAACCTTAAAATCTATCTAAAATCTAAAAAATATTAAACTTTAGAAAGAGTTTCAATAACTAGGCTTAACATTTATCACCCATTTTTTATAAGGTATCTCTTATTGGTAACATTCCAAATATGTGAACACCTTTATCATGTATTTTATTAAGTCTTGGTAATAACCTGAATTACCAAAAAAACCGTAGTGAAAATGTGCATTCTTTCAAAAATTTACTCTTTACATATACAATAAATCCCAAAGACTCACTATTAATCATCCAAGATATCATAAATCACTTTTTCATAAATGTTTTTCCGAGGTCATTAATGCTACCAAAAAAACAATTTACTTCCTTATCCCAACATTATCCATGTATTAAGGTCCATCCTTCCCTTAATAATTTTTTCCAAAAAAGATCAGAATCACATTTTTTGGATAATGGTATCAGTTATCTTATACTCTTAAAAAAATATGGAAAACCATAGTAGACCAATAGATATTTCATTAATTTATAATACCATAAAAAGGATTTTACAACATTATTCTGTAATCCTATTACATAAACACTCAATCATCCCACCGATTTGTTATCATACTCAATATATCCAATAGTGATCCCATGTGATTTTGTTTTGCCTTTAGCATTTTGAGGTTGCTGACTTCGATCTTCTTTGATAACCCTTGAATTAGGACATTGGTTGTCATATTTCCCCATTTCCTTACAGTTGTAGCATTAAAGTTTGGTAGGTACATTCTATGTAGCTTTTTCTCTATTCACGTCATTAGATATATTTTTCCCATTACTTTGAAACTAAACATCCTGAAGACCTTCATTTCTTTACTTTAAACATTTTCTAGTTCCTTTAAGACAACCTCCACCATGATTCATTCCACCCTTTGAGAAAAAGGAGACATTCATCTTCTTTTCATCATTATTTTCAGATTTTCTCTTAGACTACATCATTCATTTCTCTTCAAAACCATGAGATTGATATGTAACCCCAAATTCAATATTAACCTTGATATAACCATGAAAAATATATTCATAGATACTGAATTATCTTATGGATAATTACCTTCAAAGACCTGGTCTTAAGACACTGAAGAACCTATCAACATTAATTTCAAATTGGATGATAATTCTTGAAGTGTACCTTGCATGCATTGTAAAATTTGACTCGTTTTTACATGTAGATTCATCATACATTTTCTTAAGCTCATGTAACTCCTTTTATAATTTGTACATATATTTTGCGGAAAGTTCTTATTGAAAAATATGTTCTTTAACTCATCCCATTCCATGGATTCATTTTAATCTTACATCATCATATTCAGGATTATAGTCCACCATAGGTCCACTACACCTCTAAATCATAAACAACCAAAATGAAATTTTCATGTTCCAACAATGAATGATTGAAAATATTTTTTCATTGGTAATGATCCATTTTCACCCCAAGATGTATTGGATTTCCTAGTGCCTACCCCTACTAGGAATCAAATGTCATCCTAAATATGAGAAATCCAAGATACTACCATGGGGTTCACCCAAAGGGATGTCTTGTGAAACCCCAAGATCAACCACTCATCAGTGTATGTGTGAGTGTGGGATCCCCAATAAGTGGAAAAATGATCTCCTGAGGAGATGCTCATTCTTAGAGACCCTCCAGCATTGTATGATGAAAGTAATGTTGGTATGGATTACAGACCTAAGGATCAATGATGTTTATTGGGTGTGTCATGATATTTATGAGTAAAATCATGTGGAGTATGTGATACTATTGATATGTAGTAATCATGATTTTCCTAGGTATATTCTAGAATTATGAACAAGAATGTATTGATTGTGCTATTTATTAGATATATCCTAATGTTAATTTCTTATTTATTTTTTTGGGATGTCACATGAACATATCATAGAATTTATGGTTATTTATGGGATCACTTTGTTGGTTCCCAACTAATTTATGTACTCACACCATTCTCAGGCCACTATTTATCATGTGTACTTGCGCATCTCTCACATGGTTACAGTAAGAACAAGTTGGTCTGGGAAAAAATGTTTAGTTTAAGTTATATCTTCCCGAATGGGATATACAGCATGGGTTGTGGTATATTTTGTAGTATAGGAGGGATTCCTATAATTTCAGTTCATTATTATATTACATATATATATGTAGATTATCCTAGTGGGTGGTGTGTTAGTATTTACTTTTCTAAGAATGGTTGTTTGAATTGTATGTTTTATTATATTTTGTTAGAGCATTTTTTTATCTTTATTTCTTCTTATGTAGTTCTTATTTTATATTTGTTAGTATACTTGTTTATTTCCTCTTAGAATGGTGGTGCTCTCTTCACGAAATCTAGGGTTTACACCCATCTATCGCAATTCTTTCCTCGGTTTGTCTTGAATCTTATTCTTCAAGGAGGCTATTGATCCAGAATGGGAAATGGCATTCCAGGATCGTGATTCAGAAGTGTAAAATGAAGAGGTCCCTCTGGTCAAAATAACTAGAGGGATAACTTTCGTGAAATCACTCCAAGGATCGGATTACTACAAAACTTATTTGATGAAAACTACTCTATGCAAGCGACTTGATGACAGAATATTTACAGTGGAAGCCAATCCAGCAGCTCTACAACAAAGATCAAAAATGTGTAAGTTCTCGAATATGGGTTGAACTTCATACATTAAATGGGATAAATCTTGGTCGAATGATGAGTTGAAGAATAGGATTACTCATCTCTAGGTATTCTCTGACTGGAAAATAGTTATAATCGGAAGGGGATACTTTCATATGTTACTAAAATCATAGGCAGAGCATGATAGGGTATGTATTTTATAGAGTATTCATCTTAAACCTGGTGTTCTTAGAATTTTTAATGGAACTATACCTTTAACCCACATACCTTTAAGAACAATATGGCCTCAATTTGGGTGAGACTACATTGGTAGAGTTGGTTTTTTTGGCACCCTATGATAATAAACAATTTGGTATCCTGCATTGGTACTCCTCTCAAGATCAACTAGTGTACCTTAAATTCTGAGATTGGCATGTATTCTCAGGTTATGTTTGAAGTTTATTTAGACTCAAAGCTACCTGAGGTCATCTATTTCAATGATAAAGACTAAAAAACAGAAGTCCGGATTGAATTTGAGCGCAAGCCACCATTCTGTGATCTCTGAAAAATTCTGGGTCACTCTTTGATAAATTGTAGTGTTATAAAAATCATGGTTTCTAAGCCCAGGGATGATGGTTGGACTAAATTTTGAAGGGACAAGAAATGGAAGAGTACTGGCTTCGAGAAGGCAGAACCTACCAGGAAAAAATCAGGGATATTGGTAAAAAAGGTAGCTCATGTTAGGGAGTCTTCGGGTATTACTTGGGCTATGATGGTGGAGTAAGAAGAGGAGGTCAACTTGGGTCAATGCATTATGGAGGAAATTGAGAAATTAGTCCTAGATGCATGTGATCAGGTCCATAAAACCTTAGATGAGGAAGGATTTGGGCACTTAACTCTCTCAGAACCTGGTCATGAAAATGGTGCTGCTCAAAGTGATCCAGCTCGCCATGTAATTTCAAGTGACTCCCATGTTGGAACACTGCAAGATCACCTAGAAGACAATATAAATTATGGAAATACTGTTGAAGGTGGTTTTCCAGTTGATTTTTCTCCTGTTATGGGCACTGAACACACTACTAAAAATTTAATACCCTATGACAAGAAACAAATGAAGACCTTATTTTGCGATTCTAAGGAGGGGCATCCCATTTATTACTCTTCTATTGTATCTCTCCATGTTGAAAACTCAGGTATGATCCCTCAATCTTAAAAGGACTCAATCAAAGAGAAAACTATGGTAGTGAACGTACATGAGCTTTCAGTTGCTTTATCTACTGTTTTGAACCCACTAGATCCTATTATGGACATTTCTTATCACAAGGTAACCCCTTCAACAAATTTAATAGACAACTTCATAGCCATCCCACTAAATTCTGAAATAATTGAAACAATGTAGAGCACCTCAAATGAAATTTCTACATACATCTCTTCTGTTTCGTTTTTAGATAAGCAAGAAATGAAATTCAACACAGCTACTCACACATTGTCACTATATCCAAGAAGAAGAAGGGCTCGGGTGGCTATAAAAAAAAGGGAGGTTCGGTCTCCAAAAATAGGTGTTAATGGATTTATTTTTCTATAACTATGAGGTAATTTCTAACCATGATATTTATAATGTTCTTAAAAGATAATTTTTGACTTATTGCCCAAAAATATGGGTTATTTCTGAACAAAAAACAATTTTCCTTGAAGTTTATGCACATTTGTACTTATGGTTATAACTTTTTATGTGCTTGAAAAGAAGGTAACAGTATGTATTCTCTTTGGGGTTTTTATCATTCCTCCTTACAAAATGTTAATATTTTCAAATGTTATCAGCAGATCCCCACTTGTGATTTTTTCCTAAATGGAACTAATATTTTTAGTACCACTATTTATGTTTAAATAGATATCAAAAGTAAAGGAACCATTGGAATGATCTTTATTGGCTACCCAACACAATTCAGGATCCCTAGTTTGTTCTAGGTGACATTAACGTTATTCTTTCCCCTAGTGAAAAAATTGGTCCATCTCATTCTTCCATTTCTTTTAGGGAATTTATAACATCAGTTGACGATTATGACCTTTTAGAGGTTAAACTCACTAGGTCCATGTTCACTTGGTATAGAAGACACTATAATAGGGTTGTTTCTAGTAAATTGGATAGGGCCTTCACAAATATTCCCTCACTGGACACCTGGGACACCATTTCTATCACCACCTTTCACAGACTTAATTCTTACCATCATCCCATTCTTGTAAATCTTTTTACTAAATGAGCTAAAACCATTCTTCCATTCGGATTCAAAATTTATTGGTCTACTGATCTGGAATGTTCTAACATCATAAAAATGTGTAGATAATCTATGAAACATTTAAATGAATCCTTTTCTTGTGTTACAAAATTAAATCACCTCAATATATGTATCATAAATTGATGTAATTCTAAATATAAACAAATGGAAAAGGATATATCTAAACTTGAATAGGAGCTTATCCAAATTCAAATATACTCCACTAGATTCGATTTCTCATTGGACCCTCAGATTGAAATTAACACTTCTATGAAATTAAACTCTCTTCTTACTCTTAAGGATAACCTTTCAAAAACAAAGTTTCACAACAAAATGGATTTCTGATTGTGATTGAAATACCAAGTTCTACAACTCTCTTCAAAGAATTAAAAAAGTTTGTATGCCCCATTCTCTTCTCAAGAATGATGATATTCTCATCGACTGTGAGGAGGGAATTACAAATCATGTGGTCTATTACTTTGATAATATTTTCAATGTCCCAAATATCAATAAATACCTCCTTCCTTATGTCATTATGGTTATGGTTACTGAAAAAGAAAATGTCTATATTCTTAGCATCCCTCTTGACCATGAAATCAAAGGCATGGTTTCTGGTCTTAACTCTAATAGCGCCCTAGTCCCTAATGGCTTTAACAATGGATTTATTCAAAAATACTGGGAGGTTATTCACACCAATGTTTGCAATATTGTCTGAGCGTTTTTCTATAATGGACATCTCTCTCATGGGATAAATGCTCAATTACTCACTCTAATTCCCAAATTGGAGAATGCCTCTGAAATACATATTTTTCGACCTTTTTCTATTATAAATTCCATTACCAAAATCATCACTAAACATCATGTGAATATACTTTTAACTTTATGCGATAAAATTGTTTCATGGAATCCATTTGGATTCATCAATGGATGGACTGTACAATACCGCATCTCCCTAGCCTCTGAATGTATCAACACCCTCAATAAATCTATCAAACGAGGAAACATTTCTAATAAGGTTTATATTTGAAAATCTTTTGATACCATTGATTGGGGATTCATTTTCAAAGTTCTCCAGTGCTTTGGTTTTAATGACACCATCATCAACATGATAAATTATTAATTCAAATCAGATTCCATTTTCGTCCTTTTCAATGGTTCTCCTAAGGGTTACATTAAATGCACTAAAGGTTTAAGACAAGTTTATCCTCTATCTTCAATTATCTTTTCCATTGAAAAAGATTATCTTAGTAGATTAATCACCCTCCTTTTGAATCAAAACATGCTCAACCCTATTCAAGATGAAAGAAATATAACTATGCCTACTCATCTTCAATATGTTGATGACATCATTTTATTTTTCAATGGGGACAAAAAGAATCTTCAAATTTTAAATTAATAACTTGTCTCACTATGAAGAAATTTTTGGTCAGTCAATAAGCTGGAACAAATCCTATGTCTTTTTTGGGAAAACATTATCTTCTTCTAGAAGAAAAATAGTATTATAAATAGTCTAAGCATTAAATAAGGTTCTTTCTGTTTCATTTACCTTGGAGTTCTTATTTTCTAGAGAAGACCTAAATCTATGTACATTAACAACATGATGGACCAGATCATAAAGCAGTTATCCTCCTAGAAAGGAAAGTCCCTTTCGATGGTGGCCAGAATCTATCTCGTGAAATCCACCATTCTTTTCAAGATGGTCTATTCGTTGATGGTTTACAAATGGTCTTATGGTCTTTTAAAAAATAAACGCTTACATCAAGAAAATTGTTGGGACATGCAACATTTTTGAAAGGAAACTAGTTACCGTCCCCTGGACCGCTTTCTGCAAACCTCTTGAAAAAGTTGGTCTTGGAATAAAAAACCTAATCCTTTTTAATGATTCACTCCAAGCCATACTCACTTGGAGGATTATCCCTACCAACTATGATTCTATTTTCTTTCTTAAAATAAGATTTCTTTCAAAGATAAAAAAGGTAAATTTGAACTAAATTAATTCCTCTCTCTACCCCTCTATTAAGAAATATTTTGAAAATATTATGACTAATTCTATATGGATGGTTAGTATGGACTCTACCCAGAACTTTTGGCTAGATAATTGGACTGGAACCCTCCTTATCTATATGGTCTCTTCTAATTATCTTCCAGAAAAGACTAACACAACTATAAAAGATGTTACTCATTCACATATCTTAAATTTTCTTGAGAACATTATTCATGTTTTTGATAACTACGTCATTGCGAATTCAGATGATTTACTCAGATGGAAGCCTTCTCACAATGGTATTCTTGATTCAAACAAATTTTATAAACAAAATATTACAAATTTTGATATTGACTTTTATTGGATGAGATATTTTGACAAACCTTGTATTAAACATAAATAATTACTCGTGTTTGGAGACTTTCATATAATCATATCCCAAATGAAGTGTGTCTTCCGTCCTTTGGAGTCCAACTTTGCTCCGGGTTTCAATTATACCACCAACATAGAGAATATACTAACCATATATTTCTATATTGTGCTACTACTTCTGCCATGTGGAATTATACTTCTAACATTTTTGACTGTAGATGGATTTTTAATGATTCTCTCATCTTGTAATTAAAATGATGTTTGGATCTAGATTTCTCACAATAAATCAAGAACATCTTCATCACTACAGTTTCTGAACCCCTTCATGTGATCTGGTATGATAGAAATTCTATTATTCACAACAATTTGTCTTTCAATCTCAGTGCAGGAAAGATGTGAATTCTCACTTCCATTAGGGATGTTGCTTTGATACAAACTACTTATTGTGACAACAGAGTTGGTGACTTTGATATTCTCCATCAACTTCAGATTGATGGTCTATACAAATATATGAAGCACACTTTTGAAATGTTTTATCAATCTCGGCTTCCTGGATGGATCAAATTTAATGTGGATGTTGCTTCTAAAGTCAATCTGGGACCTGGAAGATGTGATGCTATTTTCAGAGAATACCTCGGTCAGTGTCTTGGATGCTTCTTTGGCAGATGTGGTATTGCTTCATCTCTAGAGTCAGAAATGATGGTTTTGATACATGTTGTCATCTTTTCCAAGAAAAGGGATGGAACAATATTTGGATTGAAAGTAACTAAACCACTATTTACCATGATATTTGGGAGGGTGTGGTGCATATTTCCTAGCCTCTGACCACCCGATGGAGGAACTTCTTTGATTCTCTTATACGGACTAATTACATTTCCATGCAATCCTTTAGTGAAGCGAACATGGTTGTTGATGGTCTATCAATTAAGGGAATCAGACATGACATAAAATGGAAGGAAATATTTCCGGTTTAGATTCTCCATTTTTATGATAAATATTGTAATAAGACCCCTTACTTCATAATCATGTAGTTATCTCTTCTTTTTTTAATAAATTTTGTCTCGGTTTTTTATTGAGGAAACACATTTTAATAAAATACTTGTTTATTTCATCTCTTTTTTACTTTGATACGGGAATGTAGCCACCCCATGGTTTCTTCCCAAGCCCCACTACCAATCATCAGCCTTTGGAGTTTTTGGGAGTTCACATGACCTCATGTGGTGGTCCAATAAACATACTATTTGGATTGATCCATGTTTTGGAATTACAATGTGGTATATGATCTATTTTTCCAACTATTTAGGAGATAGTACATAGGAATGTGCCAGATCTTATGATGGAACCCAAACTAGTGCATCATATATGCCATTTCATATGGGATTCTAAGTTGCCAAGGGTATGTGATTGTTTTTATTATCATACAATGTTATTTATTTTTTTAATTTTCAGTTGGTGTGACATGCATGAGGGTAGATATTTCTAATTTACGGGTAATTTGATCTTGGTTCATAGAATGTCACCACGAGGTTGGTTATTGGAATTTTAATCTCAGCTTATATAGTAAAAATTATTCCCATGGATCTTATCAAGAACATATGATTCACATGATATTGGCATTATAGTATGATAATTTGTAATGAATAATGAGGCTTAACTATTAGAAGTGTTAGAAAATTTTCATATGGAATTTTCCCATATATGTGCTTTATGGAATTCTTCTCAGTTGGGTAACTTGTATATATTTTTTTCATTTTTGGAAGGTCTTACATATCATATATCAATGTTATGAAAGAAATGATAATGATAAACATACTACAATGAGGGACGAGTGGATACCCTTATGGGTATATAAGGGTAATTATTTCCTTAGAGTTAAAACTTGTTTGGGAGAGTTTTGTGAATTTTCAGTTACTCAATTTTCCTATAATAACCTATATAGTGTTTTCCAATATAATTTAGAATGGAAATTAACTTAAATAAACCATGTGATGATTTTTTTTCTAGATAAAAATCCTCATAGAGAGATTCCAGTCGAATGGTTTTGTCTATGTGATATGAATATATCCTTTAGGAAGTTGTCCAATATGCATATTCTTAGAGAGGGTGAGTTCCTTAAGAGTGGTGAGGTACCAACACTTGATTCCATAGATTTAGATCCCATGTGTGTTGTCACCCTATAGGTTTGGATGTTTAGTGTTCTAGTAATAACTTATAAGGTTCTTTCCTATATATCATGAATTTATTTATATCTAAATGAACCTGGTGTATATTTTTCCTTCACATGGACCATCCCAGATGATGATGTGGGGTATTAACCAAAGAATCCGGTTCTTGATGTAGCAGTCTTGTAGGAGGATACTCAGAAAAAATCAGTGCCTCAGTAGGCTGTTGAGATTGTGTGTGATACCATTTTGTTGGGAGACCATTGAGAGTGTTTTGGCATGTAAAATGTTGTATGGTTTTATATGGGATATTAAAATATTTCATATGAATTATGACCCTATCAAGACCTTATTTTATGGGATATTTTGTAGAATATAGAGATGGTTGTGGTGTGACTGGGTATTTTAGTGGGTTGATGAGTTGTTTTTTATGTGGGGGAATCCTATTCTAGGTCTTGGACCTAGATGGTTATTGATTAATGGGTGGGAAGAACAGGTAGGATATTACATTTTATATTGATGTGTGTGAGTTATTTTCTAATTATGGTTTTGGAATTGAGTTCCTAGTTTTTAAGTGGAGTGTCAGGTGCACACTGGTTAAGTGAAATAGACTTGGTATGAAGCATGGATAGTAATATTTGGGTGCCACTTTGGTTTTTATGGAATGAGACTCAAGGGATCTTTTGTAATTATTTTTATAGATGGGTGGTACGAGAGAGTACACCTATTTATTTTTAGGTGATATCAAGATAGAATGTGTTGCATAAATATGAAACTATTGAGTTGTGAAACTGTGAATGGAAATCTACGATCCAAGGGATGAGAAGTATTGATGTTATTATTATGGTCGTGATAGCATGGGGCTCAAATTATGGTTTTGAAATTCCCCAATGTGGTGGAGGATACTTTGGAAATGGATTGATTGTGGTGACATGGTCGATCCAAGAGTGGATAATGGCTTGTGTTTCCTAGGATGAAATGAGTTTTTCTTGGATGAGTGGATTCCAATATTGTGAATGGAACCTTTTTAAGTGGTTCTTATGGAGTGGTTTAATTAAAACACAAATGGTGGTAAGTGGACATTTGGGATTATGAGGGGGAAATGATTATTATGTTTTGGGAGTATGACACTATTGGTGATGAGATAGTGCCTAACTATGAGAAGTTTTATCAATGTATATACATATTTTGTGTGGATACATATAGTGTGAAACATGATGATAAAGTTTTCTTCTTAGGGATGTTATGATATGAAAATCTTATGGTGCAGATCATGATGCCAATCAAAAAAATTCCACTGAAATGGGTTGTGGGTGTATGGGATCATTCAATGGAATATCATTTTTTCACTCTGATGTTTGTGAATAAATAAACCTGAATACATCTAGATTTATTTGGAAATTCCATACATATATACAGATAACATATAGAGTGTGATTTCGAGCATGGGTGTTAGTCTTGGGGTGGTTTATAATGATATTAATGTGATGGATTGGGAGTGAATTATTTCTCACAGAAAGCACGATGTAAGTTTATTGACTGGTTATCCAATAAAGGAGATTATAATGGGAGTGGGGTAATGAAGTAGGTGAGTATGTTTGGATGATCAATTAATTCTATAGGTCCTAGTTTCATTATGATAATGTATTTTGGTAAAGCATCAAAAATGGGAGACAAGTGTTTTTTGGGAGGGGTCGACCATAGAGGGTTTGGCTAGTGTTTTTATTGAGATAGAATGTGGTGAGATGGAAACCAAATCTTGAAAATTTTATCTTTTTGGGGGTGTATATATTCTTGAGTTGGCTAGGTTATTTAAGGGAATTTGGTGTGTTTAGGGCCATCTTTTATGGGATGTGAGACACATTGGCATTAGTTAAAAATTGGGAATGATGTTTTATACTATTGATTGAATAGTTATTTCATATAAGTTTGAGTGTGGTGAGTTGGGAACCACAACAAGATGGTCGTTGTATCATTAAAAATATGTTTTAGTAGTAAATTTCATTGTTGGGAAGTGTTGTTTCTTGGAATTGGCTATAATAAAAAAGGTCCTATGGTGGGGATCACCATAGGATAAATGGTTTTTCAGATGATGAATCTTCCATATATTAGGATAAATGCTCTTGGGTTACTATCATCTTTGTAATTCGATAATGGTTTTGACTGTTGTATCACTGTTTTGTGGATTAATCACCTTATGTTTTTGTTGAACTTTGGAACACCTTTTAGTGATTGAATATGGGATACAGATGGTTGATGAATAATAGATGACCATGGTAGGTTGTGTTTTATGGTTGGACAACAACCAGGACTTCTTGGGTGATAGAAGTGTGACAATGAGGAGTTATTTGTTTCCTTGGTCTGTATGGGTGTGGATGTTTTGAGATTATTTAAATTTTTCTAAAAGTGGCTAGTCTAGACATTATTGTAGGCATCAGAATGAAATTCCATGAATTTAGGTTGTTCAAAAAAAATTTGGATATGGAAGGATTCTCACTAGTAAGTTGGGGATCTATGGGGATGTCGAAAGTAGCACAACGTGATCTAGCTACTACAGTGAAAACTACAGTAACCACTAAGTAACTAGTGGTTGGTAAGTCACACCCCCTCATATATGGTGCCACCTACTATCCAGTGGACCAATAATAGTTATTGAGTGTATTTGTTTAATTCAAAATTAATATATTTCCCTCTATGGGTTTTGAGTGTGAACACCCATTTATCCCCACCATTTTTATTGTTCACCCATAGAGAGATCCCACCATGACATTTTGGGTTCTCGTATAATTTAAGGCTCTATTTCATGGTAATTTATATAGATGATCATGGAATGAGTCTAAATCCCTTTGTCATATCCTCTTCACCTTATCTTTTCTCTAATTAACTGATGTTTAGATTCAAGGATTTATGAAAATTTCATCATATGATGGTCTTGTCTCATGAATCATTCAATAATTTTGTGTAGCCTAGCTAAAGGATTTTATAATATGGGATCCTCCTATCATAGTTCATTATTTCATACATAGTATATCATTTCACATATTTATTTATGGTTTTCTAGTTAAATTAATTTAATTTAATTGTAGAATCAGTTCAGGAAATTAGGACATTTGCCGGGTATGGTACCAGTGGTTTGTTTTAGGCCCTCAATGGCTAGTTGGATTTGTTTCTCGTAAAACTCAGAGACGTGATTTTTTTTCATCAAATATTCTCTATTTTAATTAAAAATAATAATTTATTATATTAAATATAATTAATTGTTTTGATAATCTTGGTATGAATTAGGATCTCAGTGGTTGATGTGAGTGGGGATCAAGCTTGGACAAACCTCATTAGGCCTTGGATGAGTACCCAACATATGGAAATAAAATGTAAAATATATAAATGAGTTTGACTCTCAATTTTCTTGCCCTATGGAATTTATAATTTTTTTATATGGCATGTGATGTGCGTGGACTCCACTGTAGGTGGTTCACTACTATTTAATTTGAAAATTATAATTTAATAAAAAGTTTTCATTGGAATAATAAATTAATTGATCACATTGAACAAAATAAATATTCAAATTATCTATTTTGTTCCTTGGTCATCAGTATGACACCTCAAACATCGATGGATGAGGCCTTAACCTGAGACATTTGGACCCCCACAATGATTTTTTTTCTAATGAATTAAATAAGCATTAATTAGTGGCCCATTATTCAAAAACGTGTTCACCTAAGTATGGTGAGTTATTATTGAGACATAAATGTCCTAAAAAGAACACATGGGGACCCTATGACCCTTTATAGCCGTAATATTCATTGATATGACATAGGGTGGAGTGACCCCCCCCCCCTTAGGACATGAAATGGCCTAGTTGGATGGGAGATGTGCAGAAAAGGATGGGTTGGGTAACCAAAATGACCTTGTGATACCTTGATTATAAAAATGGTTAATAGGAAATCCCTATGCCAATTTACTATATTGGAAACCTTTTATAGTCCAAAATTTTGTGTTTTCCTATTTATGATTTTGATGAGTTGGATGTCTTCTAAGAATTGGGTGTTAACCTGTGACTTTAGTGGGGATTATGGACCCTAGTAAGGGTACCTATGATTTACTGAGACCAAGGGGTCCTAAGTGGGTTCCCCATTGATAGGTTAACCATGAGTGGGATTATAATGATATGCGTATATATAGTTTCTATTTTAACCCTAGAAGTTGAACAAACATGTAATACTAATAAGACTAAAATGACAATTGTGGGTGTGTGAATTCAGTGATACCTTATAGTATGTTTATTTTGATTTATATATATGATTTACCACGTTTTCTTACACTATATTTCTATGAAAACTCTCATGGTCTTGGAACATATTTTATTGTATGGGATGTTTTGGAATCACTAGAGGTGATGGATGAGACCCTATGTTACTCAGTATATTTGGGATCCAATATCATGGTATATTGGATGAGGATTCCATGTCCCACTAAAATCTAGTGATGTGGTTTATGTAAGAGTATATTCGGGGTAGTGTTACCTATGATCCATCATCATAGAAATGTTTTTTTGTGCATACTTGGTGGACTAAGTTACCTGGGATTCCTATGATACAATGATACATTTACAAATTCCAAGGAATCTTGGGATTTGAATAGAATTTCCTTTAGACTATTGCGAATTTATGGGATGTTCAAAATTCGAGTGGTGTAATATTGTATTGGGGGGAATGTATCCATGATAAAATATAGTATACATCCCTAGAGTTATAGTTGGATCCCCTTGATTTATTCCAAGGATACCCTCTTTGGATTAGGTGGACACGTTGGTAATGGTTCTGCTAAGGAACCATGAGAAATTCAACTCCCAAGAGGGTTACCATGGGATATTGGTGCGTATGTTCCATTTGATTTCATGGGTTCCCCAAGAATAAATGATGCTTAAAAAATTATTATTTCATATGTCATCCAACTCCAAGGAATTATATATTGGCCTAACATTGAGAATTCTCATGTACTACCTTGGGGTTCCTCATAAGGGATTGAGAATGAAGGATCCAAGTGACACACTAGGATCTACTACACATCAGGGGAGTTGTGATTTTAGGAACACCAATGAGTGGATAGAGGTTTTACTAAGGTGGTGTTCATTCATAGAAAATCTCTGGATCAAACCAACGTTTGTATGGATAATCGGGGTCATGGACTAGGTTATCGATGATGGTTATTATTATTATACCTGGAGTTATGTGTATGACCA
Organism: Viscum album; assembly: GCA_963277665.1. Taxonomy (NCBI): domain Eukaryota; kingdom Viridiplantae; phylum Streptophyta; class Magnoliopsida; order Santalales; family Viscaceae; genus Viscum; species Viscum album. Next base: position 917,345,877 of record OY728150.1, read on the forward strand.
TGGTGAGGTTGTGATACTATGAAGGTACAGTCATCATTCCATGCTCTAAGAAAGGTATTCATCAGTTTAAAGCATTTATTGATGGAGTTATACATTAGTTGTGTTCATCTATTTATTAATTTTTTATTAGTTGAGAAATCCACTTGCACGTATCACAACATTTCCTATTATGTATAGAAATGAAATTATAATAACATAGGTTATAGTGGAAATAGATAAATTTTTTTCCTTATAAATATTTAATAATTATAGTTTATATTTTTTTACTATAAAAATATTAAAGTAATTTTTAATCAAAAAGGAAATAGTATTATTTGTACTAAATTTGTTTACAGTATTATATAGTTTTATTTAATATTTTAATTTCTAAATTTTATAATTTTAATTTTATAATAAAACAATTATATATAAAATCAAAATTCAAAAATTATCTTGGATTGAATTTTTGGTAATTTTCTAAAAATGTTGATTTTTGGGTGAATGGTAAAAAATATAATTTTTTAAGAAAACAACCATTTTATTAAATGTATTTATAGAGATACATTATAATTTATATCTGTTTTAAAATTTTATTAGTTAATTATTATTAAAAATAATTCAATCGATGTAATCAAGATTAACCTTACACGTGATTTTTTTATAAAATCATTTTTATACTTAGAAAAGCATTTGTTTGGAAAAATATTTCTTGTCACATTTTGTGGGGTGAAATTTAATTAATGTTGGGGAACTTAAGAAATTAAATTTCATAAAATAGAATCAATATTTGGATTCATAATTTCCAAATTTTCTAATTTGGTTAGATTTATTTTATTTATTATGAATAATAACATAGAAAAAAGACAATTACCCCATTAAGAGTTAAAATGGGTTGAATGGGTCAAAACTAAAATGATAAGAATTTAAATGACCTCAAAAGTAGTATAAATACTATTGGATTTTCATATTTATATCCTATTTCATCTAATATCAAAATATGAGTAATTTGGTAGCCATTTGGAATGAGTAATTCACTAGTATATTTCAATATTTTGAAAACATCCATGTGTGTCCTCTGCCTCCCTTATAAAAGGAAATCATTTCTACTCTCTTATCTATACTCCAATATCCTATTATCTCAACCAATACCTACCCATGTTCAAGATGTACTAGTTTGATTATAATACCATCCTATTATGGATTGTTATATAAATATAAGTCGATTTTCTGAATAATAGGTATAGTTATTAACTGTAATGTACTTGCGAGAGCTGACTCAACTTGTCAACCAATCTGGATTTCCACAAGGCCTAAATAATCCCTCCAAGATGAAACTGTTTGCTAAAAAATGAAAAGAGACAAAAGGATACATTAGAGATACTATAAATTCTGGTCTTATTATAGTCACAGTGTAAAATAAAAAAAAACACATATGCATGGATAAACATTTTAGTGAACATAATAAATAAATTGAGAATGAAGCATGCTATAATAATTGTAATGTGGGATATAGTCATCCAGAATCACAAGAATAAAAATCATACAATAGCTTCACCCATTGGTTTGAACCCATAAACTAAAAATAAATACATCAATCACTACTACCATCTTTAAGTGAAACCAATGATGGTCAAGCTACACTAGCCTAATCCTGAGACCTCACACATACGACTTTTCTCGTTTAAAAAACATTGGGACTTAAAACCATCCACTATGAAATCTATGATACAATATAAAAGTAGGCATTATTTATACATTCACACTAAGTTACACTTACAAGTGTTATGAAATAAATCATAGTAGGCCACTCCCAATGGTGAAGTTATAATCTATTATCAAAACAAATGAATTCAGGTGTGATGTGCCCACCCTATTTTGAAACTAAAATAATCTAGAATAAAATAAACAATTACATAAAATTAAGGGAAATACAAAAACAAATAAACCATCCAAATGTAGGTTTTATTATAACACCTGAGGTAAATCTAACCTCACATTGTCCCAATCTAGATGATTTACAACACGTGGCTCACCTAGCCAAACAACAACTAATGTGTTTTCTAGATCTATAGAGTATATATGATATATCTAAATGAAAAAATAATAAAGGCCTAAAACTAGGTATTGACCATATGGATCCACATGATAATAACATATACCAAGGTATAGGACTCCAATAGAATTATTGAACTAGTGATATATCTCCACTCTACATGTCTAGGAAATTGTCATGTATGGAAAGTCCTATAGGAAAAATGATACTCTAAATGAGGGTCTGATATTATAAATTTCGTAAGGGGAACACCTCACTATTTTCCCTACATGTGTACATTCCCAAGGGATCATGTTTACCCATGGTCTGGATAGATATGTTGTTCCATGGAACCCAATCAAGAGACTAGGATCCCACTATAGTAACAGTATATAACCTCTAGTCAAGATGAATACCAAACAAGAGGGTTGAAATCATAAAAATAGTTCATTATCTCCCTAATCACATCTAACCACAACCATCCAATAGAGTATATAACCATATCAAACCTCTTGTCCAAAACCTTATCAATTTTATCCAAAGTGTTTCCTCCTCAAACCACAGTCCTGAGTTGAAACTGCCTCAAACATCATAGTCAATGAAAACCAAAATGTGGTATGATCCAACTCTAAAAACTTCCATCTAAACATCTGAACTAGTAGTGTAAATTCAATCTTTTACTAAAAATAAAAGGTCCTCTATCAGCACCCTCAGTCGTATAATCCAAACAAAAATCCACCACATGCTCTCAAGAACCCACCTAAAGGATAAACCAATCCATGGGGCTCCCACAGAACCTAGATGTCATAGAATAAGGTGAAGAACTACTAGGGATTCTCCTAATACACTGAAGGTCTCATGCCATTCTTGTAGAACTTCTAAAACTGGTCCAAAAGGCCACTATAAGATCAAGACACCCAATAAGGGGTTCCTCAATCTCAACAAAAGGCACAAGAAATTCCCAATGCATAAATATCCCAAACGTCCCATAGTGTACTCCAACTGATCCTCTATCAAAAACACACCTAACATGAATCCAAAGTAAAATAAAACCAACAAGGGCATTCAAAAAAATCCTCACAACCACCTAAAATGCATTACCCTACATAGTCTCCTTAGCATATGCCAGACCATGCCACATGTTCATTATCAAACATCGATTATGTCAAACACTAATCACTCAATTAGTAACCAGACCAATAGGGAATCCTCTAGACTCCCTCAAACTCATATCAATAGCTCAATTCCACCGATTCGTAACTGGTATCTCACTGCATAAACCCACCCCAAAGGCTCCAATTTTCTAGTCCTTAACCCATGATCTATATTTGAACTACAATAACATCAACCAATACGTCCCAACATGAAATAAAAGTCCATGATATCATTATAGAAACTAATTGATACTTTCTTCCATAATATTTACCAATAAACAAAAATAAATACCATGTCACACTCGATCCATGCCAATCACTGAGCTTACAACCTTCTCCTGGGCCATGAAGCTCACAACCCAACCTCCTTTAAGTATTTTTGAACCAAGCCTCAATGAAATAATCCCAAAACAACTCTCCCATTCATGAAACCATATAAAAACCTCTAAAAACTAAAATGATTTCACCATCATGATCTTTGTATGAAAATTCATAAAATTTACTAATCATAATTCAAGATATGTCTCTAGGGGGAAATTGGGAAAATTGGGAAAGGTGGAAAAGGTACACGGTGTGTAATTATGGTACATGATGTATAACCCCAAATGACCCCATATCCATATTCATTTGGAAATTTGGTGTGTACTTATCCAAAGTACAATGTGTTTGTTCCCTATACATGGTGTGTACCCCCACATCGGTATTGACCTGTGTACCTTAGCCCCACTTGGTGTGTACACCATCATAATACACATAGTGTATTGATATATACACAGTTTGTAACAAAAATAGTGTATCTAGACATGTACCTTTCCATTTACCCCTATATGGGGTTTATTTATGTATAGTACCTGGCCATTAGTCATGTACCTTGCACAAAACATGGTCATGTACCATACACAACCATGTTTCCTCAGCACACTACAGGTCCCCACTACACAGTGTGTACCCATGGTACATGTAATTTAGCTTTAAAAATGAATCTTCCCCAAATAGGAAGTACACATGGTGTGTTTTTCACTTTTATAAATGTTGTGTACATAGGTTTCCCCAAATAGAAAACCTCCAAAACTTCCCAAATGACTACATTATCAGTAAAATCCCTAGATCAACCCACACAGGGTCCCTAATAACCCATTAATGTATTTTAAACATAGATACAATTAAAATATAGAGATTTATGATGAAAAAGATAAAACATCCCAAATTTTGGGAAGAAACCACATATACTTCACGCTAAATACACCACCTATGGTCACCAAATTTTAATCAAGGCCTTGGATGAACCACTGGTGATGCCTCCTCCCACTCCCCCTTCTCTCCCTCTCCCTCTATTTTCCATGTCAATGGAATACCTAAGGGGTGTGCATGAGAATCCAAAGGGGGAAGGGGGATATAAAATGAAAAAATAGAAAAAATAAATAAATATAGACAAAGAAAAAGAAAATAAAAGGGTTCCAACCCTGACACCCAATTCCAGGTTATGCTTCCCCTAGGACCCCCTCCCTCGAGACTTAACCGTAGAAATGGAATCTCAATAAAATGATTCATTTAAAAGGTAACACAAAATGAACACATGTAAATAATTTTTATTTAATTAATTGAATTTTAAATATTATGTATAAATTATAATGGGTCATATTTCCACATAAATCCTAGCATATGGTAAAAACACTATTTTGGGACCAACATAGTGGTTAAAAAAATATCATTCTTATATATTATAAGAGAATTTTAAATTATTCCACTAAACACTCATAGGAACAAAAATGTTCATATTTACCTAGATTTTTAAAACTTGTGATGAAATGAGATTTCAAAAACACCCCAACATAGACACTTCTCTCTCCCTAGAAGCCCGGATGCACAAACAGTCTCCATACCCTCTTCCAATCAATGGAACAAAAAATGCTATCTTGAATTCCCAAAGACCAGTATTTTAGTGTCCTTTACTCTATCCCAACAAGAGAGGCGTTCAACAGTGATCGATATGATGCTTCTTATCCCTGGTGTATCCTTATCATCTCTCCACTACCCAAATAGAGAACCACCCAACCCACGCTATGTGCCCCACTAAACGTAATGAATATATATGTCCAAACTACTCACACGTCAGCACCAGCACTAAAACCTATAGCATCTGAACTCAAAAAAACCACTTAAGACAAGGATAATGAGTTACAATATCCTAGGATGAAAAAACTATGACAAGTATTTCATTAAAATTCTCCTAAATTAGCACCATGACTCGCGATCAAGCAAGCTAATTCCTAATAAAATTAGGCTGACACAACTATAAACCTAGACTAGGCTCCTCATGTAGGTCATCTCCAAAAAAACCAGAGCACCCTAGGAACTATTATTAAATATAAATGCATATCCATAATCCTAAATAAACTATATGATCACCCTACACTATGGAATCGATCCCAATCCACATGTTTCCAACCATACTTAAAATGTTCTACCCAAGGTGACACAAAAATTAGCAGGCATAGGGATCCAAGCTAACCTACTCTCTCAAGAAATTCATGTGATAGGGATAAATCCTATTTATAAACTTCTCAAAAATGGATAATAGACATGATAGCCACACCCTAGTGGAATTAGACTCAAAAAAACCGATAATGGAAGAATAGCCACACCCACCAATTCCCTCAGTAATAGCAGGCACAAGGGCCATTCCGCATGACTTGTTAGAAAACATGTAGAAAAAACAGATCCCTAACTTTTAAAATAATCCTATATTTTAGGGTAACCACCACCTTAGGGAATATTGATTCCAAACCAAGGATATCTTAGTCATCCCTTCCCTCATCGAACCCCTAAAATGGCACTCAAATCCCACCCCAAACTATAAGGGTTTAGATGAATCTCTCAATAAAGGGAAATAATAACCATCACTGCAGAACATCTAGACACGTGATACACATGACCTATAATTAAGATAAAATATATACATTTGGTTTATTTGATAATAATTTCACCAAGTAGTTATATGAGAATAAATTGAATTGGTATTTTCTGACACATTATAAAACTGAACCTCTATTATTAGTACAATACCTAATAAAGGCATATGTTATCTGAATCCTATGTTCCTAGAAATATAAATATACATTTTATTCTAATCCACTGAGAGATAAAAACTAGAATAAACTATTAATACAAATTCTAATGTGAATAACACTAGGTCAAATCTTGAAATTGAAAAAAATGGAATCCAATAATAGAAATACCATGGCATTGAAACTTGTAATTCCAATAAGAAATGGTGTTTGTGGCATACCTATCTCATACCCATCACAAGATTCAACATACTCCTAGACCACCTATCTACCAACTCTATAAATAATACAATTAATGTGATGGTCCCATTTTCTAATGAACCATCCTAGGTCAACCAGACCCTTCACTCGATCAGGCTTACCACAAGGCCTCAAACATGAATCCCTAATTTCTAGAGTCCACTGACTAGTGGAAAGGGTCTAAAGGATACAGATGTGGGATTATAACCACCATTTAGATTATAATAATAGAGGGGAATGACAAAAAACATACAGTAAGATAAATATCATAGTATGGATGATAAATAATAAAAAATATAATAATAAAATAATAAATACAATGTGTTATAAAGTCCTATAGATTCTAAAGAATGGAAAACATACAATAGATGGTCTACCACTGAGATTACCACATATAAAATATAAACATATCTAAATAAATACATTTGGATCTATAACCATGTTCGATCCAATCCACATACATAGCCTCAATGATGCTTGAGGTACAATAGCCAAATCATGAGACTCTACATAAGCAGCTCCATTTGGTCAAGAATCACTAGGCCTCAGCCCTATCCACAACGCAACCTTTTATCCAACCTGAAAGGATACATCAGTTTTGAAAGAAGACTATGTTTTACATATAAGGGGTGAGAAATAAATCTTAGTAGGCCATAGATAATTTTGATTCTAAAATTTTCTTCCATAACAATTTCATTCACATGTGATATGTCTGTCCAAGTTGAAAAATAAAAACATAGATCATAAAATAATAAAAACATTAAAAGGTAGAAACCCAAAAATAAAATGATGATCTAAATATAGGTTCTAGTATAATAAAAGTGTCAAATCTACCCCCCCTCATTCCCATGTCAAAGTATTTTATAGAATTTGAATTACTAATCGACACAATAGCCCATGAATCTTCTAGATCTACACAAGATATCTAAGAAATTTAAAAATAATGGGTTTGAAAGTCAGACCCCAGGTCAAGACCATATGTTTTTTCATGATAAGACCATCTACCAAGATCTAGGAATCTAATGGAGTGATCTGAGGATAGATCGATGTTTACATTTTTGTGAAGCCTACATGTATTGAAAGTCATACCAAACATGTTAATCTATAAATGAAATCCAGAAAGTATAAAATATCCCTAAGGAACACCTCACTGTCGGTACAATTTGGGGACTATCTTGGTGGATCATATCTACCCATGGACTTAATATATACACTATCTGAGGGAACCCACTCAAGAATATAACATATGTCTTGGGTGAATACTCAACTTTAGGGGTGAACTCATCAAGACCATATATTATATCTCTAATCCCATCTAACCACAACCATTCAATAGAAGGAATAACTGGAAACGAGCCTATGGTTAATTCATAATAAACGTTATCATAAGGGTATCATCTATAAACCAAATCTCAAAATTGAAACTTCCTCAAACATCATGGACAACTACCAACTGAATGTGGGATAATCCAACTCTTGAACCCACCATTCAAACATATAATCTATAAATTCTAAGACACTTTCATCATATAATTAATGGGGCATCTATCAGCACATTGGATCTCATATTCACCCAAAAAACCACCACAGGCTCTCACAGACCCACCTCAGTACAAAACTAATTCTCAGGGCTCCCACAGACCCTCAGGGTCATAGAATAAGGAGGCGTACAACTAGGGTTCCCCTTTTCACTCAAGGACATGGTTAATGACCAAAATCATTATAAAATGGACTAAAAGTCTGCATTAAGGACAATATATCCTATGAGATATTTCACTTTCTCTACTAATGGCAAGGGACACGCATAGGGTGGAAACATCCCAAACAAGCCTCTATAGACTCTAATAGATCCTCGATCAATAGTGCATCCAATAATAATCAAAAATAAAAGTATTACTACAAAGTTTTTCACAATGGTTTTCATGAACACCTCAAAATAAATACCCAATAAGGTATCTTCATCACAAGACAAACTACACAACATTGGAATTCTCAATCACCGACTCTAGAAACCGTTGATTACATGATCATTTTCCATACTACTAGAGAATACTCTAGAGTCCCTTAGAATCATCTCAATTTCACAATAATGCATATTTATAATCACCATTCCCTAATCTCATCCAATCCCAAAGGCTCTAATATCTCTGATTCTCAATCTTGGGACATACACCTCAAAATATCTAAACTGGAAAAACAAGTCCCCACATGAAGGAAAAATACAAGATATTATAAAAGGTAACACATGAACACATCTTCCAAAATCTATATAAATAGAAAATAGAATATCCCTATGGAACACTCATGCCAATCTGATCCCTAATCATACAAACCTCACCTTGGCCTTTCAGATCATAACCCCCCTTCAGGAGGATTCTCATACTAAACCTCAATGAAACCATACAAAAATATTTCACCCATCCAGATAGCCCCTATAAACTATAATTATCCCACCATCATGATCTATGTGTAAAAAAATCAAAAAATTCTACCCCCAACTCTAGTACTTACTCTAGGGCGAAAAAATGAAAAATGGGCCGAGGTAGGAAATGTGCATGGCATTTACATAGGGTCCACAACGTGTAACCACAAAGTTACCCCACAGATGTGTTCCTTAAGAAAATAATTGTGTATTTCATCAATATAAATGGTGTATACCTATTTCTTAGTTCCTTAAAATGTTTGTTCTAGTTTTGATAATCACTATTTCAAGGCGGTTTCCATTGGATTTATTCATGGAACCAGAAACTTCCAATAGTTATTTATTCAAAGGGGGACTACTTTCCAAAGGCTGGAATTCGTTATGTTTGAACTTTACAATACTTAATAACATGAATTGGACAAGAGTATGGGAGGTTGGAACTATCACACCCTTTTGGGGGGAATTATTGTCTACATTGGAACTCTATTTGTAAATTTTAGATATTTTCATGAATCCTTACTAATTCACCAAGTATATCATAAGTATCCCATAGAATTTACAATCACTTATTAACATGTGTAAAATTTATAATAATCAGTATACATTTAGGGGTCTTAATTTAATGGTAACATTCATGTATTTTAGGTTTTCCACCAATGGGATTCGGTAATATACTGATTAGGGATTCTTCTAATCATCGTTCTGAGGAAACTAGTTTTTAAGCCACTCAATGGGGACCTCTAGAATTTATTGTCATCTAGGGAGATGAAGGTTTGTTTTGATCGTGGGATCATGCATATAAAATGGGCTACCTACATATCCATGTGAAAGGAATTAGAACACGTGTAGTTTTATGTCACTTAATAGGATATACCATACCTTTTAAGGTCATGTGATAAGGACCTCTATGCGAAAGATGCTTAGTCAAAACATAATGTGGGACTTATACTAAAGAATCCAAAAGAACATGTAAAAGGACATGAGATTCTAAGTAGGATCAGACCCTATTGGGAATATGGACCAAGGAGAACATGGTTGATTTGAAATATTGTGTTTGAACCTCAAGGAGGCTTCCTACGTATCCCATATTAATGGGAATCAAAGCCCTCATAGTTCAATAAATATCATAGGAGAGTATGGTCATATGATAAAGATATGTTTCGGCTTACTTCCTAAAAAAGGATGCCTTGATTATTTGGGGTTTAATTTCGGGATTATTACAAAGGAGAATTCCCAGATTAAAAGAGTTAAATTTGGATTCTTGAGGAGGATATCCAGTTAGCTAGGTCCTTGAGGAGGCTTCCTTTGTATCTTGGTTTAAAAAGGAATCATAGTTCACGTAGTTCATTCTATCGTACAAATGTTGTAATCTTGAAAAATCTCTAGGCCCATGTGAGTCATGATCGATGTGAGAAACAAGAGAATTTCAAAGATTCAACAAATTTATTCACACGTTCAAAATTGTCCTCCATGCTGATGGAAGAGGGCCCGTCGACCGTGGAAGTGGGTGAGGTGACGGGATTTCCCTCTATTCTCTTCACATTGGACAAGGTTCCAAATGGAATGAAGAAGGGTTGAAGGTGAGGGTCTTATACCAGGATGGATTCACTTCAATTGATCATGGTAGAGTACAGAGACTTCTCTTATGCTTACATGGAAAAGCCTGTGTGAAGTGTTCCTTCTTTACCAAAGACCCGAGGTTTTGGGTCGCCTCTTTGAGAAGGGAGAGGCCAGGAGGAAACCCATCCTCCAAACCAGGAACTTCCCTGAAATGTTCCTAGGAGAAAATTCCATGTTACTATGGATTTAAAAATCCAAAAACATCCCATAAATACTAATCCCATTGTGAAACAAATGCGGGAAACCTCTGACTGTGGAAATACGAACCCAAATAAGAGACACACTGATGTGCCTTTTCAAAAGGTTTGATAAGTCATAAGGTTTTGGTGGAGGATTCAACATAGTTCCTTTTATATAAGGGAACCAAGGAAAGAGATACCCAGCCATGAATGGCTTTTAAAAAGGTTACTTGATTTGGTCGCATAGGTACTTCACGGAAGTATGTTGCGTAGGTACCCCACGTTGTTGTACCGCATAGGTATAAGGCGCAGGTATACCACACAGGTATAAATGATGACTGAAGAATGTGAATATCTTAAAAACATGCTTATCTCATTTAATTATCTCTTCTCTCTTGGTCTAGGGAGCTACCTAAGACATTTTTTGGGATCTTGGTGAAAGAGCTAGCAATGGGAGCTTCTGAGAGTCTTTCACTTTTTTTCAGTCTGAAAATAGGGAGCCGAGGGGATCTATTTATAGGCACAGATGGGGATTAGTCAAATAGATATTGTCCACTCAGGTCCTCCTTGTTGCTCCACCGCGTAGGTATTCCACTTCGGTGCACAAAACATCTTCGGGTGTAGGGCTGTGTCGCGTAGGTCAATCGTGTAGGCCTGTGAAGCTAGTCCATCACAAAGCTCTTTGGGAATATTTTGATTTTACTCTGTATTCTTCAAACCTTGATTTGGGATCTGAAATACCGAATGTTTTATTCATAGTATTTTTGGTTACTCTCTCATGTATTGTCAACAAAATCCCCCCCTAGGATTGGATCTAAAAACTACAAAGAGGGTCGAGTCCTGATGAGAAAGTTGTCGAACAATTTAGGTTTACCACACAAGTGCTTCGCATAGGTACGCCACAAAGAGGTTTCATGTAGTCCAGATGTGTAGGTTTTTAGATGACTATAAATAGTTTTCACCCTTTGTGATTTTTTCTTCATATGTTCATTCTCCAAAATTTTGTAGCTCTCATTGTGTAGCTCATTCAACCAACTCTTATTGTATTGTGCTCTCACGTAATTCCCTTCAAATTTCCTCAAGGTAAAATTATTTTAAGCAATGAAGCTATTGAAAGTGACTTCATCAAAGGATTTTCACTAGGACCCTTGGAAAAGGACCTATGCGACATGCCTCGTTGAAGGACCTACGTGAATAATGTCCTTTTCCAAATTTTTTATTTCCTTTTTAAAAATCTGACCTAGAAGTTTGGTAATTATTTTACAGGAAAGAATGACTCATTTGATGACTCATACTGATAAAGATCATCAGACCAGATTATTGTGAAATTATTGAGAGTACTCTTCCTATGCTATAGAAGGGTCTAATTCCATACCAATGTGACTATGCACAAAGTCCTTATTTACCCTTGTACATGCATGGGATTTTGCAGGATGCTCATGTTAAATGTGTTAAAAATTAATTTCCAAATAATTGGTTTCCTCAGTATTCCAACTGTAACTATATGAATATTAGTGCAAGGTGGGATCCAATACAAGAAGGAATTGTCCCTATTAGTTTCATCATTCATCACAGTGGTTTCACTCCTGATATGAAGGATCATGTTGTTGAGCCAAGACCACATTGTTATGATTCCACTTTCTGAGATTCTCAAATAGATCAATCTAATGGTTGGAAAGGAGATTGGGACCTTCATTCTGGAGGGGGTGTAAAACCTGAGTGGGTGTGGGCATTCTGGGTACGTCAAACTTGTGTAGAATTTAGATAAGAGTTATCGAACGTTCATATCTACGATGTTATCTAGATGGGGAAAACTTATTATTATAAAAATGAATTCATTCTTAAATTACTGAGCCAATGTATTCCACAAATGAATTCCTTTCATTTGATTCACGTTGAAGTTGATATTAGTCTTTCAGATATTTACCAAATAACTAGAATTATTATTCATGGGGAAATGTATGATGAATTCATTATGCCTACTACAACATGAGGTGATGCTTCTAGTACACCACTGCTGGCTCATGAATTATTTAAGATAGTAAATAATTCACCTAAGGACAAGAAATATATCCATTCTAGAGTGTGTATGGAAGCCTTATTAGAACCAACAACATAGAAAGGTCCAACCTGTGGATTCCTACTGTTTGTCCTTCTGCAGATAAACAAGGCAGTTTAGCCACATATTGGCCTACGCTAGAAAGAGGTGATTATAAGGAATGGGGCTATAAAGTAAAACCCGGTATAGATGAAAAAGTATGCATAGCTGCCTTCCTTGCTATGTGGCTAAGCGTTTATTTGCATACAATCCATGAATCCAGAGGTGGTGTAAGATCAATGACTTTCCTCATTGTAGGTAAATTTGTATAAGGGAGGTATATTGGGCTAGAAACCCCTGTATTAGAAAGAATTTACCATATCCTGCTTCATTTATACAATGGTAAGGCTCCATTTATAATTTTAGGGCCATTCCAAGTATTGTGGGACTGGATTGCAAAACATTTTTCTTCATACTCGGTATTGAATTCATTCAGAGTTCCAAATGGTCTATTCACCTCAGTTTTATAAAAAAAAATTGTATTCATCCTTTGAACTTGAGAACTGATGTGGTGCTGAATGCATTAAATGTTTTTGGAGAATTTAGCTTCTTTCTTTTGGTAACCCACTAGTTGTAACATTTATTAATGATGGTAATGAAAATAATTATGAGTTGAGATCTTATATGATGGCATTCCGGGATGGCGTATTATCGACTTGGATTGATGGTGAAATTATCTGGAGGCTTACATCCCATATATGTTTGATCATCAATTCATGTGTCTTCAATAATCAAACATGTTTCCCCCCACATATGTCAGAAATGAAAAAAACCCAATGGTAGTGCGACAATTGTGGATTCTAACAACTTTGAAGGTATCGAAATTGTTGATTACATTACTTCAAACAGATGCATTAATTGTATTAGAAGTTAGGTATGCCAAAACATGGGCATCTTCATATCCTCAAGGGGCTCTAACAAAGGGAATATATCATGTTGTGGCTAAAATGACTATCATTCTAGGAAATAATGGTATGAAGTCTAAGTACAGAGATGATACAGATGTTTCAGAGGCTTCATATCCCTCAAAACTTCTTCGCTGGGGGTATACCAGGAATACCAAGGCCAGAGAAGCAATACCTCTATTGCCATGGTGATCCAGTCACCCCCATCAAATAGAGATTCAAATTCTATGTATTGAATTTTTTAAATAAAGGAGGCCTGAAGAAGCTTACCTTTTAGAGGGAATTGAATCTCTTCCACGATCAACCATACCAAGATTGCACTACGTGCGACCTTCAGCCATTCATCATTGGGAGGGTGTAACCCATGATCTTAGGGATTCATGAGAATTCCTCAAGCATGGGGTTTGAATACTAGATATTGGTGGCATCAAGGAACCTTTTTATTGCAATCTAGATAATAACCTGGTTGAGGTACATATGTATATTATGGAGCTGGAGGATTTTATATATGAAACTGATGAACAAATCCCAGCCTCTAAGCTAGTATCTCATATGATGGACTTAGGAATACATGAAGGGGTAATTATCAACTTTGAGGAGGAGTGGGATATTTATATTAATACTAAAAATGTATTTTTCTTTTTTTCTTTCATCTCAACTCTTCTTTATCATTTATCATTAATCTTAATTAAAATGTATTTATACAGCTTGAATATAGAGAAGTAAGCTTCAAACCAATTGTATATTCACCTCAGTATGGTCTTGTAGGCTCTCCTATCGATGAAACAAATGATCCTCCTAGGTCACCAGAACATTCTCCAGGAGCAAGAATCAGGACTAGGGTAATGGAGACAGATAATACTCAACCATTACCTCAAGTTTCTCCTTCTAATTAAAGTGTTTCAATCTCTCCCCAAGCTTTTGAACAAAATCTCAAGATATAAATGAGATTTATTCGAAGTGTTTTCCATAGTATTTAGTATTTATAAGATCCTTAGGTTATACAACTTACTAAATATATTCTGGTAACCATGTATTATCCTCTTGTATAATCTATGTATCTCTCCTCTATCAATGGATTACGAGCTGATTCTTCAATACTAGAAAAAGAATCCCTGGGGGAAACCCAGGTTCATGCTGACAAATATGCAATTTTAGTAGATAAATCATCAAAATATTCATCTATACCAGATCCTGGCTCTACTAAGATAGAAGAAATCTATGGTAAGATTATGTACATTCCTCAGTTTCTTTTATCAAAGGGTCTTAAAATAATCAACACTAATATTCCTATTGCTTCAGAAGAAAGGAATGAAGACCCAGGGAAATCTAATACAAATACTGCTGTAGACCCAAACATGGAAAGACATGATTCTGCTATAACAATTGAAGATCCAATGCAACAAAATTTTTGTGGAGCCAATTTGGGCATCAACCAACGTTTATTGGATACCTTAAATGGTGAGGATATTGTAGCATTTTAGGTCGTATATACTGAAATGATGGACACCCTTAATCCAAATATTGATATTCCTAGTTCCATCAAGGAGTTTTTGGATTTTCATGAAGAATTTCAAAGACTTAAGTCCTTATTGTTGCATTTTCCATACATAATTGTTCTTCACATTTATTAATTACATTAAATTACACCTTATGCAGCTTTATCTGCAGAAAATGATGCAAAAGTTCTTTAAGAATGGGTTATTCCACTTTATACTTCCGATGGGGGTAGAGAAACACCTACAAAGGATCCTTTATCAAGATATGTTAAAGAGCCATCAAATGTGATAACTGAGAAAATTCAATGAAATTCCCCTTCTTGAGAAACATCAACTCAAAACACTATAGTTGAGAATACAGGGGATGAATCCGATCAAATAGTGAAATTATTATTGGGTAATTATAATCAGCTATCTGGGTCATATTTCTTTCCTCCATTTGAAACATATAATGAACTTGGTTTATCATTTTGGTTTATAATCTCCTAGATTAGAAGGTGAGACTTCTACTGTCCCAAGATAAGTATAACAAGGAAATTATTTAAGTGACATGTTTCCCAAGTACATTTTACCTCATGTAGGGACTCATATTCAGACTTAGAGATGCAATATTCTCTTGGAATGGCATGTAAGAAGACATGGTGGAATATCTAGTGCATAATTTCTGAAAATCCTTTAAATTAATTGTTGTCTCATTTTTCAAAACTCCCATCATTATTCTACATATTGGGATTTTTTGTATTTAATTATTGTCTAGTTTACGATGCCATGAAAGAGACTATTCGACGATGGGAGTAGGAGCATAAGATATGACAAAATTTTTAATAGGCTAAACAAATCATCAATATTAAGGGATCTCAAGCTACAGTAGTGGAGGAGGAGGCAAATCATAACAACAAATCACCTAAAATTAGCCAACAAATCAAAGAGACCATGAAGGAGTTTTCATATCTTCAACAGTAATTAGACATTGATTATAACATGCTTGAGTAGTTGAATCATACATTAGGATAAAATCAATTAGAGGGAATAACTTCCATTTAAACTACTAAGGAAGCACTTCGTCAGGCTGAGGAGACTGGAGTTACTCAACTATCTCAACTTCAACAGGCAGCTGATATAGCTTATGAAGTGGTCCAACAACTGAAAATTCATGTTGAGAGTTTATTCTAAAAAATTATAGAGAGGCTCCATTTTTTGGATGGCCCTATATATTCATATGAATGAAAGAAATTTTGTTTTTAATCATATAAATCTTCAATCCTTTTTTAATGACTGTAATATGAAAGGTAAATGATGATAATGAATCCTTTATGTTAAACAATCATTATTATAATAATAAGAATGTAGTGCTCAAAATTTTCTTTTTTAAGCTGGGGGACCTAATGAGCATATTTTGATTATTGCTAGGGTTATATGGATAACCCCACAAATTTCGTATCTTTTGATCCTTTTTTTATTACTCAATATTACCTAAATCATAAAAAATGTATGTGTAGTGAGTTGGGAGTTGACTTTTGTTTATATTTCCCTTTACAGGGTCTCAATCTAAGGAGTACCAAGTTTTTTTTACTGGAATTTTAGAGTCGTTCATGTTGGACTATAAAGGGATAATATTTAGGGTCGAATAGCATTGAACATAAAATTTTAATTAAATCCTAAACCAAACTATGTGGTTATGAATTGCTTCTAATTTTTTTGAATATATCCAAGGGGAATCTTGGGTCATGATTTCTATGGATTCCAAATTTAATTATTTTATCAACATGATGGGTGTCTTTTCTAATAAAAAATTTACCTTTATTTAAAAAACCCGTTACGGGTGTTGTATTATGTAAGGCCAACTGGGGCATATGCTTTAAAGCCATATAGTTGCATCTTTTGACTGATAGGCCTGTTATGTAGGAAACTTATACAAGGTCGCTAAATGGCATGTGCTGCATAGTCAACCAATATAATTATTTAGGAATTTAATTTTTTTCTACTAATAGATATGAGAAATGAGATATGGGAGACTAAAGACTATAGTGGGTGGTTTTTCCCAGGAATGAAATTTTAAGAATGAAAATGCTATTTTATACCAACATATGTCATGAATAGGAATACCATTTCTATAAAAATTTGGTGTATGAGTAATGGATAAAAATTTATCAAAAAAGGGGAGATTTTATGATATTGTATGATGCAGTTTTAAGTCATAAAATGAGGACATTGTGTTCCATTAATTTAAGGTATTTTGATTTGACCAAAGGTATGAGAAAACTCTCCCAATTTATTAATAATTTGTTTAGAAACATACTATCATATTTAAGTATGTAATGGAAAACTGTAAACTGTGATTTGGGAATTTCTAGAACTGATGAATGATATGGGAGAAGGGCTAAAATAATTAGCAGTAGTGCAGAAATCGTTTTTTACGTCACCATTTTTTACGTCGGTTATATATAACCTACATTACAATGCGGAGAGTAGATTTTTCACGTCGGTTATTTTAGTAACCGACGTTACAAATCGCGCCTATTGGTTTTTTACATCGGTTATTTGATAACCGACGTAAAAAACCAATGCACGGGGGGTTTTTTACGTCGGTTATTTTGTAACCGACGTAAAAAACCTGATATCGATGCATTTTTTACGTCGGTTATCAAATAACCGACGTAAAAAACGAAAGCGCGGTGTGTTTTACGTCGGTTATTTTATAACCGACGTAAAAAACCCCGGGTGCTTTGGTTTTTTAGGTCGGTTATTTGATAAACGACGTAAAAAACGCGTAGATATCGGGTTTTGTTACGTCGGTTACTTGGAAACTGACGTAAAAAAACCCGATATGTACGCGTTTTTTACGTCGGTTATGAAATAACCGACGTAAAAAACCAAAGAGCGGGAGCCTTTTTACGTCAGTTTTAAGATAAGCGACGTAAAAAAGCTAAAAAATAGTTTATAAAGTTGGTTATATAATAACCGACGTTATAAAGCATTTAAAAAAATTAAAGCCCGTGTTCTGTCATTTACGATTTTTTCGATTGACAGTTGCCGGCTCGTCTCTCTCTCACGCGGTAAACCCTGATCGGCTTGTTGATCGCCTGCATTACACTCATTTTAGCTTAATTGTTTATCTTCTTCACTACTCTCGGATCTATCATCTCAACTCGCGACATTCAAGTAAGCCTTCCACGAATTTATTTCGTTCGTTTTTGTTTCGATTCTTGATGTGCTTTTCGTTCGTTTTTGAATCTCGTGGAAATTTTTTTATTGCAAATGGTTATTATGTTCATTCAACTCGCAAAATTCAACTCGCAAATGGTTATTAAAACATTATGGATTAGCTTCAGCAAAATCTGAAAAATAATGGGTGGTACTGTAACGTTCCATTCTTCCAGCAACATTATTATTTCCTACTTAGCTGGAATGTGTCTTTCTGGATGAACATTGGTACTACTTATTTTCTTAAAATCATATTTTCAATATGATTGTCCAGAAAATTATTTTCATGAATGAAATTGGACCAGGTACAATCGGTAATACCTATCCTTAAAATTTCATTCAACATTCTTACATCGTAATATTTTTTCAAAAAATTATGATTTTTAGAACTCCTAGATCAGAAAACCATCATCTGTTTTCATCTGAATTCATAAAAATATCAATTCATACCAATTACAATCAAATATTTTATTCTCGACTCATGGTGAGTCTGATAATACATTTCTTCTTTTGGTCATCTCTTAAAAATGATGGACCTTTTCATGCAAAGTGTATCTGATTTCTTGAATACGATGGTATGTCCGATTTTCAACAAAACCAAGTGAGGTGATTTCTTTTATTATTAATAATTCATAAAAAAAATTATAATACCTAAATATTATTATCATCCTTTTCAGATTTTTCATTATAACAAAGGTAAAGGGTACTTTCTTTTCATTCTCAAGTTACATTATATTTTTTATAAAGGTCTTTTCTATCTAGGTAGAAATAATCTATTGATAATTAGATTGAATTAGGTATATTATCTTATCTTACCATCCAAACACATTTTTATGTATTAATAATTATTATGTTTTGTAAAAACAATTATGACCCCCGTTTCATTTTTGTTAGTTAATTGATCTACGAAAGTGTTATAAATGATTTGATGATCACGATTCACCCATATATATAGTTAGTCATTATGTGACATTTGGGTCCATAATATCCTTCTAATGCATTCGACAATGCATTATATATCATAGATCAATATGGGATATAGATGGTTATACCATGTCCAATGTGTTATGTGATGTGCCTGGTAAGAAATATTATAATAAATTATAGGAAAGCTGATTAATATATCCCAATATTAGGTGAATGAAAATATGTTTTCCCTTGACATATGTTATGACTTATATGATTATGTTTGTGCCACAATCTTATGTTATTCCACATACCAATGTTGTGATCTTGTGAATAAGGTTTTTTAAATCATGTTCCCACTATCATATAAATCATGTCTTATGTTATGCTAAAATTGTTATACTTGGACTCAGGTTTTATGATCTATGATTATATAGAACAGTTTCACTTATCTTTTTGATCATGTGATTTGTGTATGCTCTTATACCACCATGGATATCTTTTTATGAGATTAGATATTATATTTATATATATCATGTTTACCCATAATGCGTATCATAAATCAAAACTTTTATTATTTTCATTCCCTAAGTTATAAAAATAAGTATTATGTAGGATGATTCAAAAATTTAATCTGTGAGATGAGTTGATTTATGTGTGAAACCCAGGCCAAAAACATATGTAGTTTTTTATTGGTATTACATATATATAGTTCGACATATACTTTTTTTTACATTACCATGATATTAACATTACTTTTTCTAAAGAAATATTAATGTCCTTAGATTATATATTGGATCAAAAGGATATAGTAATTATAATATATAATAATAATGATCAGATAATATGACAATATTATTAAACATAAAACAAATGGTCTATATTCATATTTTTAACATGACACTTACGATGTATAGCTATTTGGTGTTGGGTACTTATGAAAACTACTACTACTTTCAAGATTTGTTTTATATTTTAAATTGTTTTACATTCAAATTATGATTGTTTTCATATAAACATGTTTTGTATTATCTTAAAAATATATATTTTTGTTGATATTTGTTATAGGTAATAATGAGTCGAAGTTGGATTACAGCACATCGAATGAGAAATGAATTTGAGGAAGGTGTTGATGCCTTTTTGGAATTTGCAAAATGAAATGTTCCAAGTAGTGACATTTTTTCTGTCCATGCCTGAAATGTTTAAACATGAAGAAGTTGAAAAGTAGAGAGATAAAAGATCATCTGATATGTCATGGTTTCAATCCGAGTTACAGCCCTTGGATTTGGCATGGTGAAACTGGACGGAATGTCACTGATGATGATGATTCGCAAGATGGTAACTCCGATGGAATTGAAGAAATGATTCGCGATATTGTAGCAGAACAAATTGAGATAGAACCGACAGTTGCACGTCTATATGGTGATGCTGAAAAACCATTATATCCCGGTTGTACAGATTTTACGGTTCTGTCGGCGGTGTTAAGATTGATTAACCTAAAGGCGAAGCATGGATGGAGTGACAGAAGTTTTACAGAGCTGCTACAATTGATGAAAGTCATTCTTCCAAAAGATAACGATCTTCCAGATTCACATTACAAAGCCAAGAAAATATTATGCCCGATGGGATTGGGATACAAGAAAATACATGCCAGTCTGAATGACTGCATTATATATAGGATGGAATATGAATTTCTGTCAGAGTGTCCAAAATGTGGGACATCACTATATAAGGTGAAATAAAAATCACAGGGTGATGTAGAGATTACAAAGCTCCCTTCAAAGGTATTTTGGTATATTCCTATAATTAATCATTTCAAACGTTTATTTGCTAATTCACATGATGCAAAAAGGTTAAGATGGCATGCTGAAGAGCAGGTATGTGATGGAAAAATACGTCATCCAGCTGATTGTCCACAACGGAAGAAAATTTATGCACAGTATTCTACATTTGGAAATGAAATAAGAAATATCAGACTAGGGTTGTTCACAGATGGAATGAATCCATACCGAACACTCAGTAGCACACATAGTTCATGGACTATTTTATTGGTAATTTACAACCTCTCTCCTGAAGTTTGTATGAAGCGCAAATATGTCATGTTGATTACAATGATCTCTGGTCCAAAGCAACCCGGTAATGATATTGATGTTTACTTGTCACCATTGATTGATGATTTGAAACTGTTATGGGCTGATGGTATTAGGGTGTATGATTATTATAAAATGGAATATTTTCAACTGCATGCAGTGCTTCTGTTCACTATAAATGACTTCCCAGCGTATGGAAATTTGTCTGGATACAGTGTTAAAGGGCATAAAGCATGTCCAATTTGCGAACAACAGACGTCCTATAGTCAATTGCATCATGGGAGGAAAACAGTGTACATGGGTCATCGAATGTTTTTGCCTATGGAACACCCTTATAGAAGACTAAAAAAGGCATTTAATGGCTCACAAGAATTTGATACTGCTCCAAAACCTTTATCCCATGATATGTATTTTGAGAGGGTGAAAAACCTTGACGTGACATTGGGAAAGACACATAAATCTGGTAATGATAGACATATTTGGAAGAAAAGGTCAATATTTTTTGAGCTACCATATTGGAGGTATCAGGAAGTTAAACATAATATTGATGTCATGCACGTGGAGAAGAATATCTGTGATTCTTTGATTGGAACATTGTTAGATATTAAAGGAAAGACTAAATATGGGTTGAATGCAAGATTAGACTTACTATCAATGGGAATACGTTTGGAGTTAACTCCCACTCTTAAAGGAAGACAAACATTTCTTCCCCCGGCTTGTCATACATTATCGAAGAGGGAGAAAATTAGCTTCTATCAGTGTCTTCATGATACCAAAGTGCCTCAAGGTTATTCTTCTAATGTCAAAAATTTTGTCTCAATGAAGGACTTGAAGTTGATAGGTATGAAATCACATGATTTTCACGTCATGATGCAACAAATTCTACCAGTTTCATTGCGTGGAATATTGCCCATTCGTGTCAGAAAGACTATAATGAAGTTGTGTTATTTTTTCAATTAAATTTGTAACAAGGCGATTGATGTGAATGATTTGAACATTTTGGAAAAGGATGAAATTTTAAGACTTTGTCAATTGGAAATGTATTTTCCTCCAACTTTTTTGATATAATGGTGCATTTAATGATTCATCTGGTTTGAGAAATAAAGATTTGTGGACCTGTATATCTCCATTGGATGTATCCTTTTGAAAGGTATATGAAAATATTAAAGGGGTATGTTAAAAATCTATATCGACCTGAAGCCTCCATTATTGAAAAGTATATTTCTGAGGAGGTAGAAGTGTTTTGTATGAGCTACTTGGATACGGCGCAACACATAGGTTTGCCTCCATCTCGCCATGAATGAGTTAATAATGAGGGAAAGGGGATTCGTGGCTTGAAAGTCAAATCATTGTCAGCTGAACAGATGAAGAAGTTAGAATCATACATCTTGAAGACCATAGCTGATGCTCAACCATATATCACATTGCACATTAATGAGTTGAAACAATGTCATCCAAAGAAGAATGAAATGTGGATTTTGAATGAGCACAACAAAACGTTTTTGTCATGGATTAAAAAGACTTTTCTTGGTAGATCAGATGTATCAGAGACATTAAAATGTATAGTGGGTGGTCCATGTTTAAATGTGATAACTTGGTCTTTTTATGACATTAATGGTTATACATTTCATACAAAAGCTCAGGACAACAGAAGTGCAGTTCAGAATAGTGGTGTATTGGTGTTTGCAGAAGCAATGCATTTTTCGAGTGCTAAGGACAAAAACCCAATTTCTGCATCAAATGCATATTATGGAGTGATTGAAGACATATGGGAGGTTGATTACTTTAAAATTAAAGTTCCCGTTTTTAACTGTAAATGGTTTAACGGTAACAACAGTGTCAGACACGATGAATTTGGAATGACACTTGTTAATTTGAATAGATTGGAAGACACAGCTGATTCTTTTATAATGGCAACACATGCAAAACAAATTTTTTATGTAGTAGATTAATCAGATATGCAGTGGGCTGTTGTTTTACAAGGGAAAAAACAATATGTTGGTGAGGATGAACTTGATGAATATGCTGATTTATGTGAGATCCCTACTTCAATGGAAATATTAACAGAACATAATGACGATCATGTTGAAGACATAGTTTGTGCCATAAGGAATGATCACGACGAAGGAATTTGGGAAAACAATCCATCTGTACATTCCTAAAATTACAGGTAACATATGTTTATTTCTTTTTTACATTTATTTTTTCCATAAATGATAGATATTGTAAGTTTTTTATTTATTAAAACATGTTTTAAAATAAAATAAGTATATGTTATTGTTTTTTTTAAGTTTGTTTAGTTTATTTTATCATGTTTATTATTGTACCCCTCTCTCTTGGATTTTAATGATCACAATCACTCTCATCGTGTTCTAACTTGTTTTCAAGTGTTTTGATGCTAGAAAAAAGGTTGCCCAGGAGTTGGCCCAAGAAGGATGATAGTGGACTCTCTGAGTCTACCGACCAACCGGTTCTTGCCCACCGGCCAGCCGGAGGACCCAGGCAGTAGGCTTGCCCACTGCCTGGTGACACCGGCCAACTGGTGGATGACCACCGGCCAGCCGGTGGTCTCTGGCAGAAACATTGCTTTCTGCCAGAGCCACCGGTCAGCCGGTGTTAGCGCACCGGCCAGCCGGTATGGGCACCGGCCAACCGGTTCTTGCCCACCGGCCAGCCGGAGGACCCAGGTAGTAGGCTTTCCCACTGCCTGGTGACACCGGCTAACCGGTGGAACCCAGACAGAAAGCCTGCTGTCTGGACCACCGGCCAGCCGGTAGCTCAGCACCGGCCAGCTGGTGGACCACCAGCCGGCTGGTGAGACACCACCGGCCAGCCGGTGTGCCCAGTCAGACTAGTTGTTGGGCTTTGACCAGACATGTACTTTTGACCCCCAATGGCTCTAGAAGCCCTCCAACGGCCATATTGACCATCTTTTCCATCTTTACCATTGTTTAACATGCTTACCATATTACCAATGTTTACTATTATGTAACCTAGTACACTTTTCTATTTTCTGATTATAGTAGTATTAAAATATTTGAATTTGTATATTTGTGAACTGACGTTTGTTTTTTTGATTTGAAGGAAAATGACAGATCATTCAGATGATCAACCACATGATTCTGGGGAGGAGCATATTGCTGGTCATACCTCTGGGGATGAAAATTCACATGCTCCTATTACGACAAAGAGTTCAAAGGTTGGTAAACGTGGTTGCACATGTTTACCAAAAATTATCACTTGCCCGTACGCAGGATCAGAGGATAGTAGTTGAGTTTGATGATGATGATATTCCTAGAGGTCCGAATGCCAAATATTTTAAGAGTTTTTTTGCAACTCAGGCTAAGACCAAAGTAAGCATTCTGTATGATGATTGGAGAGGTGTGGATAAAGAGATTATCTCTCAGGTGTGGGAGACGATTTTGGTAAGATCTTTTGTCATTGTTTGACCATTATTTTAATGTTTCTGGTATATATAATATGTTTAACCACTTCTTTATCAGATGAAATTTGATATTCCTGACACTGGAGGAGTCAGGAAGAAATGCTTATCGTTGGCTGCCAGGAGATGGAGGGATTTCAAATCAACCCTCACATCTGATTTCATTTATAGTCATAGGAGTCATGACAATCCATGTCGTATATATCCTTTTATAGATGAAGGCACATGGAGACAGTTTTTTGAAAGTAGAAAAAAGAGTCATTTCTGGTAAGGGCAATGTAAACTTTTATATACTTTCTTATATAAATGATTTTATTAATGTTTTGTTAATGATTTCTTATTATTAAATTACAGCAAACAAGGAAATCTCATCAGGATATCCAATCTAAAAATTTATACCCTCATAGTTTATCTCGGGGAGGGTATACATTATTGGAAGAAAAAATGATAGCGGAAAAATTTCAACAACAAAGAGCTGAGTCTTCAAGCTCCGGAGAGGTGGCCCCTCCATCCCCTCCATCTAGACATGAAAAATGGAAGAGAGCTCAGAAGGGAAAAAAGGGCAATATCTTTCGGAAGAATCGAGAATCGTAGCTGAGAGGATTGTAAGATATCTATTTAATTTATTTAAGTTAAATTTTTTCTTCATATAAGTTTCAATCATTACAGAAATGTTCAATTAATTAATACATGACTCTCTTGAGGAGCAATGTTCAGAGGGGATATTTACAGCTACTGGGAGGTAAGATATTTTATTTGCAGCATTGGGAAGGCCCGAACATCCTGGTCGTGTAAGAGGATATCCGACAGGTGTATCAGTAAGAAAAGTGTTTCCACGTTCTTCAACTTATAACGTTGAGGGGGTTTATAAAAAAAATAGAATCCATAGAGGCTGAAGTTCAAAATATTAATGCGACGATGGAAGACAAGATTAGAGATTCGGTGCAGTCTATGTTTGCAGAAATGCAAAGACAATTTCAGACTGCAGCTCCCACTCCTCCACCTCCCCCTGCAGACCCCATTATTTATCCTCCACCTCCACCAGTAGCTCCCACTCCCCCACCTCAGCCTGCGGACCCCATTTTTTATCCTACACCTCCACCGCAGCTTCCTACATATTGCGAGTTGTATGTTGATGATTCTCAACATCATATAGTAGCATACGGGTTGGTATATTGAATAGGAGATACAGTTCATCATCAACAATTAGAGTTAGAGAATCAGAGGGTCACTGTACAGGATATTATAGATAGATCAGCTAGGGTACCAATACCTACAGATGAGGTGACTATAGTTGGACAGAGTATCATCCATTTTTTAGTTTTCTCATCTAGACTTCTTCGAATCATTACCATAGAGGTATGAATGTTATATCTTTTATTTTATTTTTTTATTAAAGTTGTTTTATCATTTGAAAACTACTATAAATATCAATTCTTTTCACAGGAATACTTCAAAGGTAAAGAAATACTGTATAGACAACATCAAAGACAACAGGCTATGACATCAGATACAGATTCCAGTGGTCTTGACAGATTGTCAAGATATTCACATTTGTTGTTGGGTTTTTATGAGTTTCCAATTGAATCTCATGTTTGTGGACGTGAAATAACTGTGGGGATTACAAAATCTGATATCATGGAGCTTGTTACTGGAGATAAGTTGGGCATCAACGTGGTGCAAATTTTTTCCATGTAAGTCTTAACACCTTTTCCCTGCGTTATATTTATTAAAAATTTATACTTATATATGTTTTGTATTAGGTATCTTTATAAAATTTGTGAGAGGAATGAACTGACAGAAGTATATGGATTCATGGACCTGCAATTGATTTCCCCTGAAGCATGTGCATTGACTAAGGAACAAAGAATGGTTTATATTGCTGAAAGATTTGAAAAGAATATAATCCAACAATGTTGGATGATGCCCTTTTGTGAGAGGTATGAAACACATTTCTCTCAAAGAGTTAATTATCTTTTAACATAAAAAACCACTAACAGTAAATTTCCTTTTATCAGTAAGCATTGGATGTTAGGGATTTTTTTCCCAAGGGAGAAAGCTCTTTATTGTATATGCTCTGTTCATGGTGATGTGCGGGCAAGTTTTAAGAATATATTGGAAAATTATGTTTCAATTTCTCAATAGTTTTATATATTATAATTAATTTTAAATTTACCCCATTCGTATTATTTTCTAACAGTGCAGGGGCCTACTTTCGAAAAAAACAAAGAAAAGAAATGCAAAGATCAAATATGTAAATGCGAAGGAAAATTTCCATTTATAATTTGTACTTTTTGATTTATTACATAAAAATAATATATTGAATTTACACTCATTCAAAACAGAAGTGTCATGAACAACAAGGCCTCATCGAAAGCGGATATTATATGTTAAGATTTATGTATGAAATAATAACAACTGGGACAGTTGTGAATTTTGACCTGGTACGATTTCCTCTTATACTTTTCCATCATATTTCAATTTGATTTATTCATTATACAAGTTAACTTTCTTCTTCTTCATTTGTAGCTTTTTGATGACCCTCAACCCTATACTGCTGAAGACATCAAACACGTACAAGTGGAGTGGTCAAATTATTTTACAGGTTTGATTGAATTTTAGTTGTTTGTAATGTAAAATGTAATTTTGAATATTGTCGTTTTAATTGTGTATTTGGTAGTTGTTTAGGTTTGATTTAGTTTTTTTTAAGTTGACAGTGTAAGTATTGAATGTTATATAAGTGAATGTTTAATTTTGCTATACTTCTTATTTTGGTCTAATTTTGATGGTTCTTCTGGTATGGATTTTGGTCTGTGGGGGAGGGGTTCCAAGGGTGTGGGGGTGTGTTCAGTGGGGTTGGGGGTGTCCAGTGGTCTGGGAGGGATGTCCGGTGGGGTGGGGGCAGTCCTGGGGGTGGTAGGGATGTTCAGGGGTGTGAGAAACCGGTCCAGGGGTGTGGGAGTGCTGTCCAGGGGTGGGGGGGTTGTCCAGGGGTGTGGTGGGGCTGTCAAGTGGGGTGAGGGGGTGAGGAGGTGCTGTTCAGGCGGGTGGGGGTTGTCGAGGGGTGTTTGGGGGTGTCTGGGGGTTGGGGGGAAGTCCAGGAGTGTGGTGGGAGCTCCAATGGGGTGGGGGATGGTTGTCCAAGGGGTATTCATGAGGGTGGGAGCTCCAAAGGGGTGGGGGAGGGCTGTCCAGGGGGTATACATGAGGGTGAGGGCTCCAACGGGGTGGGGGAGGGCTGTCCATGGGGTATAAATGAGGGTGGATGCTGTCTAGTGGGTAAGTTTTATATTTTATCTATGTACATGCTTAATTTTGATATACTTCTATTTTTGTGGTACGATTTCTTGATTTATTTTCTAGTTGATTCTGGTGGAGAGAAGATCACTGCATTCTGCTTAAAAAAATTGGGTTTATCACGTCAGTTATTTTAGAACCGACGTGATAAAGGGGCCTGGAGAATGGTTTATCATGTCGGTTATTTTAGAACCGAAGTGATAAAGGGCCTGGAGAATGGTTTATCACGTCGGTTATTGAATAACCGACGTGCTAAACGGCCTGGACAATGGTTTATCACGTCAGTTATTGACTAACCGACGTGATAATCCCCCCCCCTCCGGTTTATCACGTCGGTTATACAATAACCGACATGATAAACCCCCCCCCCCCCCCCGGTTTTTCATGTCGGTTATTTATGAACCGACGTGATAAACCCCCTCCCCCCGGTTTTTCACGTCAGTTTTATATGAACCAACGTGATAAACCACCCTCACCCCAGTTTATCACGTCGGTTCTATATGAACCGACGTGATAAACCCCCCTCGCCCCTATTTATCACGTCGGTTGTTTAGGAACGGACGTGATAAACAATTGTCCAGGCAGTTTATCACGTCTGTTCTTCGATAACCGACGTGATAAACCATTCTCCAGGCCCCTTTATCACGTTGGTTCTAAAATAACCGACGTTATAAACATCGTGATTTTATGTTTTTGACGTCGGTTTTTAAATAATCAACGTGAAAAACCTTATTTATAACGTCTCACGTATTAACGTCGGCTAGAAACTGACGTAAAAAATTAAAAATAACCGACATAAAAAACGTTTTCTGCACTAGTGTAGAGTAAATCTTTTCGATGAACAAAGTTTCCAGTACTTCACAAACCCGTTATGGGGGCTGTTTTATGTAGGACCAACTAGGGCATTTGCTGCATACCCAAATAGTGGCATCTCTCGATTGACAGGCCTATTATGTAGGGAACTTATGCAAGGTGTTCTAAGGGCACGTGCTGCTTAGTTAGGAAAAAAGAGCTCTCAAAAGTTTGAGATTCTACTGCTAAAATTCGAAGAATGTTTATGGAGATTCCGATTTTCCAAAGCATAGAGTTTGGTTTATGGAGAAAGGTACCTAAATATGGAAATGGTATTTTCAATCAATAAATTTAATGAATTGGAGGAATATGACTTTTACGACGGTTTGACCCAGACGTAAAAGATATGGTGTCGGTATTTTTAAGTCATTCAACTAAGACAAGAAATAGAAAGAATATATAACATGTGGCTAGCTTATTTCCAGGTTATTTCTTATTGTATTGAACACATGGTGAGGGAAATTTGTAAATCATGGTCTTGAAGACTTCTAGATTGTGAGAAATATAAATGGACATGTAACTTGAATGAAAATTTTTAGAAAACAAATTCTTTTATATTGTCATCAAAGATTAAAGGGGAAAAAGATTCTATAACCATGAACGAAGTTACCAATAATTGAAAAACCTATTATGGGGGTTTTATTATGTAGGGATAACTAGGGAATATGTTGTAGTGCCAAATAGTGGCATCTTTTGACTAACAACCATGTTATGTAGGAAACTTATGCAAGGCTATCTAAGGGCATGTACTGCATAGTCAAGAAAAAGAGATCTCAGATATTAAAAACCCTATTACCAAAAACCATAAGAAAAATTATGAAGATCTGAAAATATTCATTATGAAGAGTATGAAATAAGTAAATGGTTTATGTTCAATGTATGTGATAAATATCTAAACCATTATTGTCCATGAGTTTGACATCCTTTACATAGATCTGACTCATATGTAAAATGGAGAGTTTCTTTGTTTCTTCTAGATTAATATTATTATGTGTATTTTAAATTCATGAAATGAGGACATATTAACCCCCATAATGAATTAAAACACATTACTTATATTAAGAATCACCTTATCCAATTCCTAAGATCACTTGAGCTATGGTTAGTGTGAGAAACAAGGAGTAGTAAGGGTATTTTCTATAATACTAAGGTGACACAAATAAATAATTGTGGTATCATATTTCCATATAGTTTAACATCATGTTTTAAGGATGGAAATGAACTAATATGAAACGAAAAAACATATTGTAACTGGATTAAGGGATAAACCCCAAGTGTCACTATATGAATTGTCAAAGAATGAATGAAGTCATACATAGTTCTTAAAACATTCTCTGTGCAGATTTGACTTTTAAACAAGAAATAATGTGGGGTTTTTATCATGGTTGGGCCCAAGATTGGAGAAATAGGAATCTCTACATATCTGAAAATAGATTAGAATCAAGCCTTAAGTAGTGATTTAAATAATCATTTTTCATGCTAATGGAGTTTGACATGAATAATGGGGTATTTTTTACATGTTCTGAGAGAACGGTAAATCATAAGACATAAAATGGTATATGGACCAAATAATATATATTAAGGAAACACTTTGTATAGATCTGATTCATATACAAAAATAGAAAAGAAAATAAGAATATTTAGTGATTGTGGCTGGGCCCAAAATTGAAGATTCATGCATCTCTACGTATATTATTGAAAATTAGAATCAAGCCATACATAGTTCTTGAAACATGGTCTCTATGTAGATCTGACTCAAACATAGGAAAGATAGGGACTCATATACTACATAAGGAGTAGTGATGATGTCAATTATTTTTTCTTATGGAATATTCTAATGTCAAATAGAGAAAACTTTAGTTGTAAAAATGATGATGTTCATTTTAACGTCATGCAGAATAGACGTCGATGGTTGTTATGTTGTTTAATGTCTTGTAACTATGACATTTGGGCAGTGAAATTTTAATTATTATAGAAAGGAAATAGGGGTTGTGTAGTTTTATGTCTTACAGCAAGGACATGGGGGTGTGCAGTTTTAAGTCTTACAGCAATGATATAGTACTGTACAGTTTAATGTCTTGTAGTGAGGACATGGTACATTGTAGTTTAAAGTGTTGCAGTGAAGACTATGGTACATTGTAGTTTGATGTCTTGTAGTGAGGACTGTGGTACTATGCATTTTAATGTCTTGTAGTGAGGAAAATGGTAATTTGCAGTTTCATGACTTAAAATGAGGACTATGGTACTGTGCAGTTTAAAGTCTTACAGTGAGGACTATGGTTCTGTGCAGTTTAAATTCTTGCACTGCAAACTATGGTGCTATGCAATTTAAAGTCATGCAGTGAGAACTATTTTTACAAAACTACAAAAAGTATTTCTTAAAAAATCTCACATTGGTTTGAGTTGTGATAATATCTCCATCCATTGAGATCAAGGCACATGCTCTATTTTAATAGACCTTATATATGTAATAAGGTCCATCCCATTTTGGTTCATGTTTTATAGGTTTATTTTCTAGTATCATTGGATTCTTAAGGACCAATACCAATTCCCCTTGAAGGAATAACCAAAGGAAAACTTTTATATTAAAATCTCACACTATTCTATTCTGATAGACTTCAAAATGATACAAAGTATGCAGTCTTTTCTTGTATAATATTTCTAACTCATCGAACTATTTATGAGATATTTCATCTGTAGACAACTATTCAGAATTTTCCACTCTAAGTGAAGCCAATTTTATTTCAATTATCAAAACTACTTCAGTTCCATATACCAATGAATAAGGAGTTTCTTGGGTAGCAGTACAGGTAGTTGTCTGATAAGCCCATAAAGCATTCAAAATGTTATCCGGACATGATTTCTTATCTTTATCCACCATATTCTAGAGTATATTAGATAGAGTCTTATTGAAGGCATCTATCTATCCATTGGACACTGCATGATAGTGAGATGAATGGTTGGACTTGATATTATGTTCCAGATACAACTTTTTTACTATAGAAAAACAAAAATTGGTTTCATTGTCCATCAAAATAGTATAAGGGATGCCAAATCTGGTGATGATTTTAGTTCTGAAAAAACTAACAATTCTTTTGGATTTGGCTTCCTTGAGAGGTATTTCCTCATCCCATTTAGAGAAGATGTCAGTAGAAGTGAGAATATACTTGAACTTCTTAGCCATGACTAGATGATAAGGCCCTACTAATTCCATTCCCCATGTGGAAAATGGCCAAGAGTATTTAGTTGTATGTTTCTACTCTGGGGGGTGATGAATGAAGTTGGAATGCACTTGATAGGGCTGAATTTTTTTAATGAAATCTGTACAATCCTATGTCATTGAAGGACAAAAGTATGCAAGCCTTCAGATCTGATTGAAGAGTTTATGCCCAGATTGGTGGACACTACAAGCTCATGGATGTACTTCTTTCATCACAGCTGCAGTCTCTTCTCCATCAATACATCTGAAGAAAATTCCATCAAAGCCTCACTTGTAAATAATATTGTGGTGGTTGGGACTATCATAAAGAGTAAAATTGGATACTCATCGCGGAATCTATTCTTTCTCATCATTTTCTTATGGAAGTATCCCATTTTGAAGATATTGAATGATGGATGTTCTCCATCCCGTGGTATGACCATATGGTTCAGAAATAGAGAAACTTTCATTAATTTCCTCCATTTTGGCTTGAACAAAAGGTGAGACCACACGGTTATGGGTTATACTGATAATTATCTCATCCAGATTTGGATCTACCAAGTATGTAGCTATGTT
This sequence comes from Viscum album, assembly GCA_963277665.1. Lineage (NCBI taxonomy): Eukaryota > Viridiplantae > Streptophyta > Magnoliopsida > Santalales > Viscaceae > Viscum > Viscum album. Next base: position 917,378,639 of record OY728150.1, read on the forward strand.
AGCCAGTGCATCTGCTTATGCATTTTGTGATCACAAGACTTAAGACAATTTCCACTTTGAGGGAAATTTATCCATTAACCATCTGATGTAATCACGCAAAAGAATTAAGTCTTCTTTTCTGATAGAATATTATCCATTAATTTTTTTGATTACCAATTCTGAATAACCTTTTACCTTTAAATGATCCATTTTCACCTAAAGGGCTAATTCCAAACCTGCTATGAGAGCTTGATATTTTGCTTCATTGTTGGTACCACCTTCCGATAATAGGAAATAATAAGGAAATACTGCCTTTTCTGGAGAAATAAGAACAATTCCTAATCCAACCTTGTTGAGTTTAGGTTTTTCCATTCTCATTCCTGTTGGAATTCTAGAGGCACCCTCAAAATACATTTCTCATGTTTGGAAATTATGTTGAATAAACAATACCTCTTCATCAAGAAGCTCAGTATGAAATGATGTATCTTCTACAGATGGATGCTCAGCAAGGAAATCAGCCAGAGCTTTTCCTTTTATTGCCATTTAATGTATTAACTGGATATCAAATTGTTCCAAAATAATCACCCACCATGCCAGACCTCCTATAAGCATAAGACGACATAGGATAAATTTGAGCCGGTTATTATGAGAATCCAATTAGACGTCATGATTTTGTAAGAAATGTATCAATTTAAGAATGGAAAATATTAATTCCAAGAACCACATCTCAATTCTTGAATATCAAGTTTTCAAATAAAGCATAGTTCTAATGAGATAATAAAGGTTGTTCTCATTCCCAGCATCCTTCTTTTGGGTGAGGAACGTACCTAGTGATCGCTCTAAAGCTGTCACATAGTGAATAAGTGGAATTATTTTGACAAAAGATATCAATACTAGTAGAATCTATAGTTATATCTTGAGGGTATTGAATTCTTCTTGGTAATCTTCATTCCATTGGTAGATGACTCCCTTCTTAATTAATCGGTTGAAGGGTAAACACTTGCCTGCCAAATTGGTGATAAATCCCTGAATATAGGACAATTGTTCTTAGAGTCCTCTTAATTATTATAAATTTCTAGGATGTGACATACTAAGGATAGAATTTGTTTTCTAGAGATCAACATCGATACCATGATGGCATATAATGAAACCACTGAATTTTCTCGAGGTTACCCCGAAAGCACATTTCAAGGGGTTTATCTTCTAACTGTGTTGCTAAATTTTATTGAATATGGTTTTCAAATCACCCAAATGATTGAAACGTTTTCTGGATTTGACTACCAAATCATCCAAATAACAGTCAACAAATTTCCCTAACAAGTGTTTGAAGATATGGGACATGGCACATTGGTATGTTGTTTATGCATTCTTTAATCCAAATGGAATTCCCCAATAACAAAACACACCTTGAGGGTCTCTAAAGGTTATAGATTCTTCATCATCTAGGTCCATAAAGATTTGATTATAACCAGAATATCCAACCATGTAGGAAAGAGATTCATAACCAGCTATTGCATAAATTATAAGTTCAATAATTGGGACTTGAAAATCATCTTTAGGACAATGCTGGTTAAGATGTATGAAATCAATGAAGACTCTAATTTTCCCATTATTCTTTTTCACTGGTACAGTATTGGCTATCCATTTGGGATACTGAACATCCCTAACAAACTTAGCATTTATAAGCTTATCAATATCAACTTCAATTTTAGAGGCATGAGTTGGGTGTGTTCTCATTGCTGCTTGCATAAATCCATGATGTTCTTCTGGAAAACCCAAATGATGGGTGCCTTCATTAGGATTAAGACCTGTAATTTCTATATAATTCCAAGAAAAAATATCTTGATGTTTCTTTAGAAAGTAAGTATACACTTGTTTCTCTTCATAAGTCATGGCCGCACTAATTAGAGTGGGGTGTGGATCTTCTTATGTACCTAGATTTATTTCTTTGAGTTCATCCACAGTGGTAGAGACACCTTATTCAAATGCCGGAGGACCATCCACGAGATCTTCCTCTTATTCATCATTATGTATTAACTCTTGTATTTCCACTTGCATTGTAGATGATGAGGAAAAACTTCCAATGTTAGGAGAGAAATTAGTATTTGAACATCCTGAAGAAAAGGCCACCATATCTGACCATACTGATGACGAAGGATCTTCTTGTGGAAATAAATAGGGATTGATGGATTGAGAATCAACATCTTTTTCTTCCTCTGGCATTAACACTACCTATTCTACTATGGTTGATGAATTGGAGGTTTATTTGAGTTCAGTATATGAAATGAAAACATATCAATCCAGGCTTCCATCATTGCTTGGTGTATTAATAATTTCTCCCAAATTGTTACACTCAATTTTCACAATTTACATTATGGAAATTATTGGATAAGTCATTTGATTTGGTTTTACCCTTTAAATCTAATTGATGGGTATCACATAATCTATACTCAAATGCATGATTGGATTTGTTGGAATCTTTTCCAAACCATTTGTAGTATTAACTCTGGTTATTTCATTCATCATGGACTTCGATCATTTTGTGTGAAAAAATTCTGCCTCAATGTATTGAGATTCACATGTTCTGAATGCATCCTCATCATCATACAATGGTCAGATTTTACCTTTGAAATAGAATTTCAGACATTAGTGTTATGATGAGAGTATGGATGCACGTTGATGCAGCCAAGGCCTTCCAAGAAGAATATTAAAGGTTGTGTCCTGATGAACAACCATGAAATCTAAATTAGAAACAAGATCTCCAAACTGCGTTTTGAGTGTAATCTCTCCCAAATGATATTTTTCATTCTTATCATGTCCTTGCAACATTAAAGTTGAAGGAGATAAGTCAGATTTAGTCAGGCCCAATAGACAAAGTGTATGAACGGGAACGAGGATGACCCCATAGCCATTGTCAATGTCATCTTGTCAGATATCTGCATCATTTACCTTTATAGAAAAATAAAAAGGTCTAATATGTCGATGTAACACATGGTCTTATTCTTCATCTGTAAAAGATATGAAAACATGACATTCTACAGAATCATTCTCTATACGGTAAACCTCAGTAGCAGTATCTTATGTTGCAAATTCTTGAGGACTTAATAGGTCCTCAATGAGTGCTTCTTAGAGATATTTTGACAGATTAAAAGAATCCAAAATTGATAACATGGCTGGTACTTGGGCCAATTGTTTCAAGAAATCATACTTTTGGTCCAAAGGCATGTGTTTCCCAGCATGGAGATGTGGTTTTGGAAGTTCATTAGAAGTTGATGCTTCTGATATAGATGTACTCTGTATTAGAGAATAATCTAGAAATACTACTGGATTTGGTAAATTAGTCTTAATAAATCAATTAATTTGTTGAGAAGAAGATGGTGTGTCTTTTAATCAGTCTACCAAAAAATTGTGTTAGAACCAAACCACTATTTCAGGGAAGAAACTCATTATTCCTGTTGATCCAACTGAATTTCCCTTCCACGAGATTCTACCACATACATGGTTCGTGTAGGGGTAGAGTTAAAATGGTAGTTTCTATAATTCCCATGTATTCCCATGTATCCTCAACTTTGGCTACTTCCTCTTGTTCCCCTATTTGGTATAAGGAATTTTGGATAACTATAATCAAAATCATCATTGGCATAAGGATCTGTTATATGGATAACATTAACATAACCAAAGATCAATTCTTCATCCAAAGAAGATTATTCTTTACAGGTTAATTCTGGTTATATCATTTTTCAGGGTGGTGCTCGTGATTTTGAAACTGATGGCATAAAATCTTCCAAGGTCAAGGAAAAATTTGGCCTTTATATGATCTCATCTTCTTCTGACTGCTCTTTTCCCTGATGATCACTTTTCTTCTTTGAGGAATGTCCTTTTGATGAAGATGGTTCTGTTATGGAAGGAGTGGTATAAGAAACAATCGGTTGTTTCATCTATGTTCGTAAAATAGCATGATTCTGGTTGATTGTTTTCCTTATTTATTCTTGGACCTCATTCTAAGAAGCAGTTGATGGGAACCAACTGATAAGATAAACAGCCATAGTTGAAGCCTTATCTCAAAAATATTTGGGTTTTCTAGAGCATGAAATAATTCTTTGATCACGTTATAATATACTAGGATTTGTAAAATTTTCGAAATCATTTTTTGTGAGGTGTGGCTCATGGTGTGGTTTTTCATAATTCCCTTAAAATTATATAATTTAGTGAACTAATTTTAAAAACAATCCAATACATTATAGATTCTATAAGAATTTCATTCCCTCCAAGTTTATTTTTCAATAGACAAATTCTTGGTATTATGTAACTCATTGACATTAGACTAATTATTTGGTATATAAGAGTTAAATTTACATATATATTTCATCAATAAATGTGTAAAATTATAAAAACACCATGGGTGGTAATCATAGAAAGTCCCCAAAAATTTATAGTGTACATACTCTAATAGGTATGGGCATGAGAACTAGATCAATAAAATATTTCTCTTTGGAAATACCAATAATAAAATCATTACTTAATTTAAGGTTACTTGGTCTAACATAAATTAGAATCACCTACGTCTATAATTCATAAATAACCTTAGAAACTATATATTGTGAATCCACCTAGAAGGGCCTACGTCGAAATTAAAAGGTGAAACCAACACCACTTAAAGAACAACATTGAAACATAATTCAAGAAGACCCCACTAAACTGTGATTTCTAGAACAAAGAAAGAAAAAATCCCAACCACTAAAATGGGTCATCCAAATTCTCATTCTAATTATCCTTAGGCCCTTGTTCTTTTTAAACATCAAATAATAAAATGATGTCCATGAAAGAATAAAATAAAATGAAAAAAGTTCAGTATGATTAACATGGTTCATACTATGACCCTAAATTCATGGGATAAATGGAACCAATTCTTTCATTCATAAAAGTGAAACTTCTAATTCAAAATAATCTTACATTAAAAAAAATTTATAAAATAATTCCCACAAACTCCTCCTTCCAAAATGATACTTCTTCTAATTATAATCCTTCATGTATTAGTCCTTTTGGAATTTGACATTCACATTTAGTTCACATTTTTCCAGGACTTGAGTGTTCCCATGTAAGCTTCCCCGAAAGGGTTTCCACCTTTGGATTTCTCATGCACCATCATCACCACTAAATTTTATCTTGTATTAGTATACCAATGGCCATATTATATAAGGCCCCATTTGGTCATCTAGACATATTGACCACCCAAAATATATGTGCATCTATCCATTGGACCAGGAGACCATTGATTGCATGTAATAATCACCACCTCAATTGCTAACTTTCAATAAACAGCACATGTCTCATTTCAATCATACCACTGATGATACTCCACAACATATTTAAGCACAATCCTATAATAAGTTTCCTTATAGATTTAACTATAATAATTTCTAATAATATTGAATATTTCACAACAATTCAATGAAACCTCTCGAACAATTTTTTAGATATAATAATTTTCCCATTTTTTACCTCACAAAATTCCTCATGAATATGAATAACCTCATTCAATATCCATTTGAAATATATCTTTCCCAATACTTGGATTCCAAAATTATTCCACTGAGTTGCATCGGCACTCCTTTTAGAATCCTATACCTTCTGGTACTCTGAGTGGCTTCATATAGCCTCCTTCCATTAATCATCAATAAAGTCTCTTTCTAGAATGTTCTCACAGAATATGTTAAAACCATTAAAATCAATATAATCAACACCATTCAATGCATCCATCCACTTGACTCTTCCCAAATATAACATGGTGTAGGTACTATGTCTCCTTCTGGATTCTCAATTGTTACTTTTAAAAATTGTTCTTCTAGATCTTACGCACTTCATCCAAAAAACATTTTTCACAAAAAACACAATAATTTTTCATCTAATAAATGTTTATTCATGTTGATACAAATAATATCCCACTAAAACACTATTCTTATACATGCACCAAATTCCCTTCTAGAAAATATTTTATTCAGCCATCTTCCATTCCATCACCTACATGGTTATCTTCGCTTTGAATCCTTTCGATCAACCAGGAACCCACTAAAAACCCCCTTTAACAACTAGAACTAGGATATTTCATTATTCTCCATTGATGAAACATATCTAAAATCATATATGGAATTTTATCTAAATAATGTAGACTAAAATGTTTCATCATCTTACCTTTATGAACATCCTTCAACAATGTATGTCAGTTATTGGTTCATTGCTTCACTCTATTAGACATACTTGAATTTATTAGGACTTTATAACCAATATTCCACACCACCCAAGTTCAATGTGGTATATCAAACATCAGTGAAATCATTATCAATACCTCTATCTATAACTCCTTCTTTTGGAAGTTATGATTACATCATTATGATGAACTCCCCGAAGAACTTATTCTAGTGAAACGAAGGCAATCCATGGTTCTTTTCTACCACTTCCCTTTCCCAGTCCCAAATCATTCAATGATCCCACCACAATTACATAGTTCCTTCTGTTACTCTAAATATACACCAAAATATTTTTTCCACAAACATGGAAGAAGTAAAAATATCATCACTACTTTTCCCAAAGAACATGTTCCCTATACATCTGGTTGTACTTCAAAAAGTTATAAACTTGATGCGTTCGTCTTCATCTTGAGGTTTTGTAGATAATAGAAAATTATCCATCCAAACTTCCATTCAATTCATACTATCATCTTCTAGACCACCATCTATTCCATCGATATCATGGTTCTTCTAATTGAAATATAAATTTCATTATAATGGATTTCATGATAGAAATAATTGAAACATTAATCTTCTTGTAAGGTCATTAATATTTTACTCTAAAAAACTGATTTCCAATTAAACATCAAAAAACATATATCGATCATCCCTGTTTCCCTTTTACATTAGCATGATCATAAAAACTATGCCTCTGATTCCTTCTTCTGATTATCTGATCTCTAGAGTGTTAGTACTAATTTTGGAATTCGTATTCTTATGCTTCAAAACATGTCCACTAATATCCATAACTCTAAATCCCTCTCTATTAGGATTATCATTATCTACCACATTTCTCTTTCTTCTATTGATCATTATTTATTGAACCCATGGATTTGGATTCCTGACACTTTCTTATAAAAATTGATTCAACGAACACTTGGAAATATTCCAATAACTTCCCTTAGCTATAGGTTTTGGTAACATTCAGAACATATCATTATAATAATTTATTTTAAAATAACTATAAATCATACTAAAATCTTCCTTTCCATCCATAAATCCATATAGAACATGGGAAAATATGAAATCCAAATATTTGGGATGATAACCAATGTATTCATTTGAATTCTTCTTCCAGAAACATGTTTCAACCTATGATCACAACTTATAGAAAAAACATTCCACTATGGTCATGACCTCTACTCAAATTTATTTATCCCAAATGGGTTCTTTTTCCAACAAAACATGTAAATACTCTATATTCATCACCATCGTCACTCTCCATGATCAATAAACTACACCATCATATCATCATTATATTTCATTAAAATATAAATAATCTTTACCCAGCTTCTAGAATGACTCAAATGAAAAAATAGGATTCATAACACCTACAGAGAAGAGGAATTTTGATATCAAACATAACATCTTGTACCCATCCATATTTTAGTGAACATACTACAAAAAATAATAGAATTCCTAACTTGAGGAACCCTAATATTATATCAAATCTCAAATAACCATCACTAATAATGGAACACACCATAAGACTCTATCTAGTTACAAATATTTATAATATATAGAAACTCTTGTGTACCATCACTATTTTATAGTGACTTTTTTCTGAAACGTTATTAGACTACTCATCAAAAAACTCTTTAATGGTACTCTACCACTGAAAACTACGACTCAATCCTTTAGACATCAATTTTTTTGTAATAAAACATAATAATGAGAACCAATATTGGTACCACTTATTGGGAATCCAAATGGATGATCCATCGTCTAGTAAACCCATCAAAAGCAACAATGAACACCAATGTAAGAATAAACATGAAACATTCTTTTAGAGGACACCCAAAAATTTATATTTTAGAATTGAGAAGGAATATCACCCAATCTACAAAACTTATTCTTACAATGACTCATTTTGATCCTCCTCAAGTACAACATCATTATGAACATTTAACATGTACTGGATATCCATAAAAGTAAAAAACAACAAAAACAATTAACAAAATTATTAATGTGGTAAATACTTGGGTCCCTCATCCATTAGAGAAATAAAAACATTTATTTCATTTATCAAGGGGAACAATATAGTCATATTTAAACATAAATCCTAATGGATTTAAATAATAATTCTCATTAATTCCTCCTTATATAACACTTCTTCTTCTACTTCCACTCCTTACGGTCATAATCCTTCTAGAATTTGACCTTTACCTTTGGCTAAGGAACCTTTGGAACTTGTGTGACCCCATGTTGGCTTCCCTGAAAGGGGATCCACCTCATCATTTTTCAGTCCCTATCATTACCACTCAATTCTCCCTTGTACATGTGTATTAATGGATATGTTATAGATTATCCCAACTAGTCATCGAGTCATCTCCACTATCTGAAATATACAAGCCTCCATTAGTTGGATTTGGTGACCTTTGATTATTTGTAACAACAACCACCTCAACCCCTATTTCTGGTGAAAACTGATTTTCACCTTCTCATTTTCCCATTTATGATCCTATATACCATCTCCTTATATAATCCAAAAAGGAGTGATTTCATTACTTCATCCTCAGTAACTTCTCATTATAATTACTTCTGCACAACACTTCACTAAAACCTTATAAACTTCCATTTGGATACAAGAATCAACACCTTCTTTTCTCCTCACTACATTCTACTCCTTATGATGAATCCTTCCTCTAGCCTCATTTTATACATTACATATTGAAGGGGAAAATTTCTTCATTTGGATTCCCTTGTGTTACTTATATAAATATTCATTTTGAATATATTTCTGACGATTTCATCGGGGTGCGCGCATCCATCTCTTTCAGGGATGAGGGGAGTGGTTTTTTTGTTGCCCTGCATTCCCTCTTTCCAAAGCTGGGTGGAATCTTCTCCTTATTCTGGGACATCTTCTTCTTGATTGAAACATGATGATGGGATGTCATTTCTTTCTTCCATGGATTCCTCCTCAGAACTCGTCACCTTGTTCGGGTCTCCCTCAAAGACTTAAGATGTTGTTTGTTAAACTCTTCCTGGATCCATATATTCATGAACACTAGTTTATTACGCCTTTTCTGTCAGTACATTCCAAGTGGTCCAGTTAGGGAAGCAACCCTTGGTTAGAGTAGTAGTCAAATTGAGCATCACCGGCATGTCTAAATGCTGGGGAATTGGCGTGTCTGTATTCTGTCCCTTATTATAGGGATTCTCGAGGGTGTGGAATCTTGGTGAATCCGACATCGAATGCGGGGAATCATACGCTATGGAAATTTATCGATGGTTTTCCTCATCTTCCCATGTTTAACATAGGGTATGACGTATGTTTAACGTCTAGCAGAGATGGATTGGACTGATCATGACACTAACTAGAGTGGATCATATGCAAGAATCCCTAGAGGGAACGTTGATATTTGGTCCAACAGGTGGGCGACTTCCCAAATTTTGTTAGTGGGAATAGGGAATGGGGTGGCATGATCCCACTAGGATGTGGCAGCCCGAGTAAGAATCAGGATGGATGATGGAAGGTTTCGTGAGGGGGCTGGTGAACGGAATGGAACCACCATGAGGATGATGATGGTTCTGGGGTTGATCCTGGAAGAGACTTCCTACGTATCCCCATGGCAGGGAATCAAAGTCCACATAGTTAATTTGACAACGGCTTACCGCTGATTAGGGTTTTCAACAGCTTACTGCTAGATGAGATAGAAACATCTTACCATTGGATAAGGTGTAAACGGCTTACCGATGGATGAGGTTTCAATGGCTTACCGTTGATTGAGGTCACAATGGCTTACTTCTAAACATGGCTGTCAACATCTTACCATTGATGGGGTCACAACGGCATACCACTGCATAGGGTCACAATGGATTTTCGCTGATTAAGGTCACAACAGCTTACCGCTTGATTGAATGAAAACGGCTTACCACTGAATGGAGTGACAACGTCTTACTACTAAATGGAGTGAAAACGACTTACCACTGAAATAGGTCCATAGTTTAACGTCATGCGGGATGGGGGTGAACTAGCATGAAGGTGGTCGGAACAGCTGAGTGTTGGGCATGAACCTCGTGGAGGCTTCCTACGTACCTTGCCTTGGCAGGGATCAAAGACTACGTAGTTCAGGTGGTTGGGAACCGACATGAAGGTGGACCTAAGGTCCAATGGGTGGTGTCCTTGGTGCACCGATGTGAAGATGGTCGGGACCAATGGAAGGTGGTGGTCTTGAAACATATGGAGGCTTCCTATGTACCCTACCTTTTCAAGGATTAAATTCCTTGTAGTTCAGTATATGGGGGTATTTGGGAATTATGCTCTGAGGTGTCCCAAGGTGTTGGTGAACCGACTTGGAGGAGTTTCTAGATGACTGGGTGGTGGGATTGAACCTCGTGGAGGCTTCCTACATACCCTTCCTTGGCAAAGATCAAACTCCACGTAGTTCAGGATAAAAGGGGGGGCTATTGAACTGACACAAAGGGGTGTTGGGACAACTGGGTGTTAGGCTTGAACCTCAGGGAGGCTTCCTACGTACCTTACCTTATTAATGATAAAATTCCTCATAGTTCAGAAGGCCATTTGGGGCTTATGCTCTGAGGTGGTCCAGGGTGTCAGTGAACAGACGTGGAAGAGGACCTGGGGTCCAATAGATGGTGATGGGATTGAACCTCGTGGAGGCTTCCTATGTACCCTACCTTGGAAAGGATCAAATTCCTCATAGTTCAGAGGTGTCATTTGGGGCTTATGCTCTGAGGCAGCCCATGGATGATGTCATGGTCAGTGCTAACTCTAAACCCATGTGAGTCATGCTTGGTGTGAGAAACAAGAGATAGTAGAGACCAAACTATCACATCATGAAATGTGATTTTGTGGGAAGTGAAGTGGGGCTTACACGTGGTTAGCAGCCCAAAGAGGAAAGAGGGGATTATGCATGGTTAGTAGCCTAAAAAGGTTGGGACTTATGCCAGGAGGGAGGCCTAGTGGCTACAAAGCACAGCGGGAGAGGGACTTAGGACTGAAGAAAGGAGAAGCACCATTCCCTAACACACCCTTCACTGGACCTGGGGACCAAATATGAAAGGAGGAGCAGGGATGTTGCCTCCTAGAGGAAAGCTAGGGGCTTACACCGAGATGGTCATCCTTCCCCCGTGGAAAAAAAACACTCTCATAAAGAAGATATCATCCCTTGTAGAGCCCAGTGGGACTGGATAATGTCCATGGTGTGGATACCCCATGTGCGAGGCATGAGGTGAGGTCAAATTTTAATGTCATGTGCTGAAGACGAGGGTGCTTGGTAGTTTAATTTCATGCATCTCGAACGAGGTGTATTTTCTCCACACCCCTAGGACATAAAAAATTGGTACCCTCTACTCCTTGGTGTAGAGAGGGGATAGGCAAAGATGTGGTGAGGGGGTGTTATGGACAGAACCATCGAGGGGCCCACGTTAGCAAGGCTATGCGAAGAAGAAATAGCCATTAGTGTGCCTATGTGAAAAAGAATGAGGTGAACCAATGCAATGGGTGGTATCATCCAAGGGGCATTGAAATCACCTCATGCAGACCCAGAGGTCTACATAGGAAAAGGAATTATAAAGCATAGGTGTTCATTAGCAGGGGACTTGTGAATCTCTATTGCTCCGCATGGAGGAGGGAACTTGTGAAGTGTGTTCTTTGAGAAGGGAGGTACCTCAGCCTAAACATAGGGTAGAGGTGCATATGGGAGGTGCTTCGTGAAGAGGAAAGGCATTTGAAGAGAACTGACTCACAAAGCAAAGGTGCCTCACAAAGCAAGGTGTCCTGAAGCAATGTGCTTCACGAAGTACAGTGACCCTGCCTTAGCATGTGGATCACGTGTACATGAAGGGTGTTTTGTGAAGCATAAATGATCTAAAACAACCTGGGTCCCCTTGGGGATCCCATTCCTTCATGAAGGCCCTTAGGGTTCACAAAAGGCATCCCTCTCAAAAGAGCGGATCAAAAAGAGACAAGGGGGAGGCACTTCGTGGAGCAGAAGTACCTCGCACAACTCATGGTTTGTAGAGTAGAATGGTGCTTCATGATTCAGGAGCTGGGAAGTCGAAAGGTCGGATTGTCCATCCTTTGGGCTCAGGGGGAGCCCAGTATTTATAGTCAAGAGGCTCCGTGAAGTAGAGATTAGTGGCATGAAGAGGGACTCAGGTGCTTCATGGTGGTCTCATGAATGTCAAATTCATTCGCGGAGCATCTCGCCTCCTTGCTTCACGGTGGGATCACGAACTTCAAAGGCATTTGCGAAGCATCCCACCTCCTTTCTTTGTGGCCGGATTGCGATCGTCAACTACGTTCGTGGATCGTCTCGCCTAATTTCTTCATGGCAGGCTTGCGAACATCAAATGAATTCATGGAGTGTCTCACCTCCTTGCTTCATGGCGGGCTCACGAACGTCAAATTTGTTCACGGATCGTCTCGTCTCCTTGCTTCATGGCAGCCGCGGTGCTGAGGGGACTATGTGAAATAGCTTCACGAGGTTGTCAAATGGGGCATCATTTTTTCTTCTTCTCTATCCTGAATTTTGGTGCCAACAGATGCCTCCCCTAAGACTTGGAGATGCGGAGAGATCAACGGTTGAGTTCTGAGGGTAATCGCCAAAATCCTCGACCATTCGCGATGCTAGCTCACATAGAGGGCTCATGAGGGGGATAGGGGATGCGTGGGCCGAGAGAGCCATGCAGATTGGCACAAACTGGACATGCCGCGAAGCTCCGAAGTTCATGGCCTATAAATAGGGGAGTTGCGCTCTCTTTTAACTGTTCCCTTCTCCTTGAATTTTTCTTCTTGCGCACTCAATTCATGAAGCTCCACATACCCTATGAGTGTTCTCTATGAATCAAGTCTTCATAGTGCACAACAAGTCCTTGACTCCACATTTTCACTCCGTGATATGGCGCTTGAGCACCTAGGTAGTGCTCTGTGAACAGTCTTTGCGAAGAGTCTTCATGAATGCACTCTAAAAACGAGCTTTGCAAGCCAACCCAACAATTATCCATGTTCCAGAACTGAATGAACCACCAAGAAGTTTCCCAAGGGGTACTTGTGGAAGCTACCCAGAGGGATGATATTGAAAATAGTCTAGGACTAGGAGAGTTAGTATGTAGCCTCTCGGACCACAGCTCATTGGTGGAGCTGCTATCTGAAAGCCAGAAAAACTACCCATTGTGTAGGAGGTTTCCCTTGTATGGATTTGGGCTGAGGGATGACGTCTTCATCCCTTAATCAAGTAGGGATGAGCCAGCTAATTGGTTCCAGAGCATACTGTGTCAGCGCCGATGGTTCAAGGTGGCTGATGGTCATGCCCGAGATGACATCACACCCGTCATTGTCGACTGCTTATACAACCATCTAAACAACGTCGACGGGAAGGAATTGCATCTGGATACATCCCCTCTTATGTATCGAAATATCCTCAAGGCGTTGCTGGGGAACCCGAAGAAGGGGTGGTCTGAGGAATGGGACCTGCGCCAGGGAGACAACTTCACGGATGATTGGGCCTGAGCCTACTGCGTAGCTTCTTCATGTGAGGAGTTCAGAGCGGTACTGAGAAGAGTTGGCATGTATGAGGTAGCTTGGGCTTCCCAATTTCACACTTACCAACTGAAGAAACTAATGCCAGAGCTGTTGAGTTGGTGGTCACTGGGGAACAATACCTTCCACCTGCATCACAGGGAGGTTGGCATGATCTTATGGGACGGTCATAAAATATTGGGGGTCCCGATACTGGGGGAGATGTACGACTAATTCCTCCCTGCTATAGGTGTATGAGAGGATCCAAATCAAATGTCATGGCTAGCGATGGCACTGATGGAGCTTGTGCCAGAGGAGGACAAGGAGGCCGTAAGGGATGTCCACATCAGGCCGTGGTTCAAGAAATTCCTAAACTTCCTGGAAAACAGGAAGTTTCCAACGAGGCCTCGAACTATCCCAAAGGGGTCCCGGAGTAAGGAACACTCATACTAGTATCTATTGGAGAATAGCCATTGGAGAATCTGAGGGTTCAGTGACAACACTGAGAAACAGCCAATAGTCAGGCTGGCGGCATTCATTGCAGGTCTCATCTGTCGATGGATCCTGCTGGTGTGGGATACCAACATGGGAGTGCGACCAAGCACTTTCATCATGGAGTCCACATTGGCTATAGGAGGGAGGTTCAACCTTGGGATCTTGATGCTCTCCATGTTGAATAAAATGTTGTGGCACATTAATGAGGGGAAGAGGCCCCAGAGGATATGCGGGAAATTCCACCTCCAGTATGGATGGATAGCAGAGCACATCATGGGGATCTATGTGTATCTGAACCTCATATCACCTCCAGGGTCGAACTTTCTCCCCTCAATTCTCTATTTAGAGGGGAGTTTTCAGGCCAAGATGACTGTACCATCAGTAATAAATCGAGTCTATAAGGTAGAGGAGTTCAAGTTCCATCCATTCCTGTTGTCGGCGGGGGCCTTCACGGATGATGGTTCGGGAGCGGAAGAGCACTGGGCCTACCTCCTGGCCTTTCGAGGTAGAGTCTTTGGGGCCAGGGTGGACCGCGAGCATCTCTGTGAGCCATACACCCCACAACGGTTTGCAAGGCAATTCTCGTCCCTGTAGTGACTGACCCTGTGGGTCTACTTGGAGGTGAGTCCCGAGGAGAACCCATGTGTGATGAGGTAGATGTGTCTCATATTCACACACGAAGACAGGAAGATGCGGAATAAACTGCCTCTTCCGACCGCCATCCTCGTGCTGGTAAAGGAATATTCCCAGAGCTAAGAGACAGCCTACCCAGGGGAGACGCTGAAGTGGAAAACCATTCTAGTCAGTGATGGTGAGCTTCCCCAACCTCGGGGATGAGGATGGAAGGTGGAAAGGTAATCACATAGTGGTGGGGATGTTGTAGCACCGAGGCCCGTACCAGTTGAGGGGGAAGCAGTGGTAGCGGATCTGGCAGCGGTAGCGGACCCGGTGGTCCTAGAAGAACAGAGTTATCTGGAGGGGTGTCCAATGAGTGGATTTTGAACGATTTATAATCATGCCTTGGGGAAATGACTGTGCCATATTGATATGCAGGAGAATGATAACCTCTCAGAGTCCTGAGTCATCTAGGAAGTCAATCGGAAATTCCTCGGCCCATCTAAGTTATTATAGCACCTTAACCGCCTCAGGATGGACTTACTCGGAATTGGTCCTATTAGAGCCAGTTTTGTAGTATCCCAGGCGGAGGCGGAGCAATACATGGACAAACATGAAGAAATTATCCACTCCAAGGGTGCCCTGCACCCGATGAAATACAGGGTTAGGGTGTTTTTTGATTGTATAGTCCCTCCGAAACTGTCAGCTTCTTAAATGAGGGAGCACTTCCATCTTCCAGAAGAATCTAACAAGTCCTCCTAGGGAGACGAGGCCAGTATAGGGAGTCCGTTAGAGGAGGTTGAAGTCAGCCATCCATCCTCGGATCTCAAAGATTTCGTGGAGGCCTTCAAAGTAAAATCCCAAGATCCTTACTCAGGGTCTGCTCTTAGGTTACTCTGGATTCTTTATCAGTATATGCATTGTGTAGGAGGACCTTGTGCATATACCTCATTCTCGCACCTTAGTGGGTGCCGACGCAGGACCTTCAGGATCCACACTCGTGGCTGCATCAAATTCTATGTCTGGTAGGGCTAGGACACTTAAGGTGGCTCCCCCGGAGTCTCCAGACCTGCAAACCATATACGGGGACCAACTTTCAGGGTCCTGAAGACATCAACCCAATAGTGAGACCAAGGATTCGATCTCTTTTGTTCTCTCTACCAAATTTACGACTGCCATCCCGTGACCATGTTAACTGAAATTCATGTCCCCCATTTTGGTGTGTACAATACTTCAATTGGCTGGGCCACTATGGCGAAGTTGGATGGGACGTTTGGTAGCACCCTTCCCATAGGCATGCCAATGGTCGTGGCGGTGGACATCCAACCTGACTAAACTGCAGCGCTCCTGATCACTGGCGGGGATGCCCATGGGACTGAGCCTAATGTTATTGTGTTGGGATCCAATGATGAGGATCATCCAGATAGTTCAGGCCCTGCCACACCTGATCCAATTCCAAACAAGGACCCGAATGAGGATATCCTTGGGGCATTCCCTCCATACGAGACTGCCAACTACACTGACTAGGATGAGATGTCCTCTGAAGAAGAAGACATCAAAATAGTCCATCACAGATCGTGGAAGCTGATCACGTGCTTCATTAACGAAACTCCCAAGAACTATGGTTGGATGAGATGGATAGAATTCACTTGCGACTGTGTGAACTATGTGATGGGGTAGTGGATTCCCAGCGTCCTCACATGCTCATCTGAGATCTTATAGTGGAAAAGATTCAGGATTATGATCGTGGCCTCAGTGTGGGATGGTAGCGGAGGAAGGTGGTAAGCATCAAGAGGCTTCATGAGGCAGAAGATGACGTCTAGTGGCTATAGAATCAAGCGAACAAGCACTCGAACTCCATCAACGTCCAATCTGAGTTAATATTGCTATTGGAAGCCCAGCTAGTAGAAGTCGAAGAGGGCCTGAAGCGAGCCTCTGAGGAGATGAACGCCATCCGGGCCGACACGGTGCGGGCCCAAGTTGTGGCCAATGCATTGCACCCTCTCACTGCCGAGGAGGATCAAGAGCTGAACAGGCGGCAGAAACTCTTTGACTTCACTAGCCAGAGGGTGACGGAGCTACTATGCTCTTTTTACAAGGTCAACCCATCCATGGGGGGAGTCGACCCTCGAGTACTGTAATTATTACAAACCCGCAAATGTAAATTCATGATTTTATTGTTTGATTCCATATCATGCAAGAGTTCTATTGTTTATATTGGTTTATTTAATCCTCATGATGTTCTCGGAGCATCCATCAATCATTCCCTAAGCTCACGTGGGTCAGGCCCGATGTGAGAAACAAGGGATGACAACCTTATCACCCCATCCAAACGTAGGAGTGAAAACCAAGCTTCGAGCATCTGGGGTTTGAACAACCAGCCCAGACTTCTGGGAGGGAATTGGAGAGACCAAACTGGATAATGAAGCTCTTAGAATAGTTGAATTACCATTTCCTCAGTGTGCTCTTGTGCACTAATTGAGTAATGCCAGGAATGCTAGAATTAATCCGAACAGATGGGAATGGGAGGTGTGAATCATGATACCCAGGACTCAAAACATTGTGGGGGGTGGTGTGACAATAAATAATAAATGTTGACTGCATTCAAAACATAGTATCCTAATTGTGTTAGCCTGGAGTGGGGATAGAAAATGAGGGCCGACCACTGACCATATTCGAAACACGGGGCCTAACTCAAAATGTCATTTGTTGGTATTCTGGAATATTGGACCAGGATAATATGTGGGATATAGGCCAAACATCCATACTGTTAGGGGGTTACCTTAGACATGAAAGAGGATGAGGGTCCGAATAAGGGTCACACAAAGCGTGGAATGTGAATTGATGGTTTGTTAAAATAGAATCCAACACTCTCAAAATTACGCCACCGTGGTGGAAGCACACTAGATGGGCGCATCAGTCTGATCATGGATCTTTCATTCCTTTATACAGGACCTCTCTAGTGATGGATTCATCACTTTCCAATGTCATCATGGGGCATCCTGAACTTGGTCAGGGCAAAGTTTCAGTTACATAGTTCCCCACAAGGGGTCAGACCAGGGGCCAGAAATGAGGAGGAATAGGATTGATGATTCCTAGTGTTGGAACCTAGGAAAAATACCAGGGTGTCTCTAAGTATCCCATGAGGATGTGAATAAAGTTGTGAGTAGTTCCGTAAGAATAGTTTAACGTCAGGTGGGATGATGAAAAGCATGGCTACACCGGTGCACATCTTACCAAAACTACTAATCACACATGAGTCATGCTCGATGTGGGAGACAAGAAGTAGTGGTGGGACTTTCCCAACACAGGAAGGAAAATGTTAGGGAGAAGGGAAACTCGGTGAATTTTGGACTGATGATGCTAACTCTTCCATATATTGAACATACAAGAATGAAGAATTAAAGACGAGTATATCAGAATTCCACTTGAACATGAGGAAGGGAAAACATGTGAATCATGATGCTTGAAATCTAGATCATAATGAGGGTGGAGCGATGATGGAGGGATAACGATTTATAATTTTTGAAACACAAAATCCAAATCGTTGTATCCTTGAATGGGGATAGAAAACTGAGGGTCGATCTCTAACCATATTCGAAACATGAGACATGTCGATAATGTTGTCCGAGATCTTTAGGGACATTAGCCCAAAATGGTAGGTGAGCTGAGGCGGCATAAGACCAGACCATGAATGGGGTCTCTTCAGATGTGTAAGAGGATGTGGATCCAAATAAAGAGCTCATGAAGCATTTACATGTAACGAGGGGAATTTCCCTATGAAAATTCCACACTTCGGGCTCTGTCAAAATGCATCTGAATACGACAACGAGACTTATTAGATAGAGGGAGTTGAGTCCCTTCCCATAGAGAGATCATATTTTAGGGTCGTAGAATTCAGAACATGGATGGTAGGAAATGCGGGAGACACATGGTGGGGTAATTATAAAACCAGACGTGAATGGGAACCTAAGGTTCCGACCACCACGTGTTCCCCAGGATGGTTTTAGGTCAAGGGACCAAAAATGAAAGTTAAGATGGGCCCGAGGCATGGTGCACAGATGTTCCTACATACCCCATGAGGATGGGGATCAAGCTTCATGTAGTTCTGAGAGGTGACATGGTAAGGTACCAGTGCCAGGGATAAAAAGGGGCCTGCGGGTGAGGTCTCCGCACCAAAAGAAGTGATATTTGATGTATCTTGTTTGTCCTTTAAGGTGATTTGTTTTATTGTAAATCGATAGGCCTGAGATAGCAAGTCCTGACATTGACACAAGTATCAATCTGTATGTAGGCATTGATATATGGTATGGTGTGTGTCCAATACCAAACATAGTGTCTGGTTGAGTGAGGACATCATGATGCAGTGCTGTTTTTCGTTGTGCGGTCCGGACGATAATGTCACAGTTTAGGGTCAAGTGATGGGACCAGACATGATTTTTAACACCGTGCATCACAAACATAGTAGAGACGATGCTATGTGGGGAATGTGTATGGTGAAATAAAACATACCTGACTTGAATGAGGAAATAATCTCACACCACACCATACACAATTATGAGAAACAAACCTCGGGCCAAGGGGCCTAAATAGAATGAAAATTAAATTTTTATTTCAAAATAACCTTTGAGGAAAAAGGTGGGAAACTTGATACAAGAAATTATCCAGATCAAGACTACATGGAATTGTCCCTCCCTAGCAACTACAATGTTGTGTTAAGTCTCCATCTCACAAGACCACTCAGCAAGCTATCCTGTGCATGGTACAATGAGCCTCGTACTGATGGAAAATCCATACCATCTCATTTATCCAAATCCGAATGATCATTCACAGATGGAAGCTTCCTACTCTGTAACCTCATCTAGGACTGATCCTTGTAGAGTGCTAGTTTCAAGTTCAAAAAGTACCAAAAATCCATCGAACTAATCATCTCTGTTGATTTTTCCGAACCAATCACTTGAAATCACATCCCAAAGGACCAATAATACTACCACACTGCTCCACCTCGAAGAGAATAGACGAATCATGGAACCAGGGAAGAGAATCAAGAAAACAAATATAGGAAGAAATGTTGGCGATGAGATGGCCCAAATTCCAATCAATGGAGAAAATCACATGCATCCCGAAGACACAAACATTGCCAGATGAATTAGGAGGATAAAAAAACAATGCAGGAAAAACCAAAAACCAGATTTGTGAACCAAAGGAGGCCACGAAGACCAGAAAACATCAATTTGAAAAAAACACTACTGATGAGAATCTGATACCAGCTATCATCACAGAACCGTAACCCTCGTAGCAGAGAAATCCACGACCAAATCCTCAACAAAACAAAACAGAACAAAATTATAGGGAACCAGATCTGAACTAATAGTGAGGATGGATAATATATGAGATCAGAACCAATCATGAAGATGAAGAAGAGACGTTTCCTCTAGCTTGTTCCTAAGAATGGTAGGATCTCCTGTGCAGTATTGACCATTAGAACCTCTTGGTTGCATCACAAAATCAAAAAAAACTTCCTCAATAGGAATGAACTCCAAATCAATAGATTCTTGCAACACGGACTCCATAACTTCCGGCTTCTCCCCCATCTGCCGACCCGAGAGCTGCTCCCACACCGAGCTAAAGCCCGGAATCCAAGAACCCATTGTCGCCTCCACTGAAAACTGACAACCGAGCCAAGAAACCCCCATGTCCGCTGAGTGACGTCGTCGCCTGAAGGCCCTATCCTAGTCAAGAAACGAATCCTCCAAGCGAAAAAGAGAACCATACCGAAGACCGAAGCCACCGAATCCAGAACTTGAAGAAGCCGCCACATTGGAACTACCACGATCGGAAGAAGAGAGCACTATTGATGAATGTTGAACCTCCGAATCTGACCACCGTGTGATGAAGATGCCTCGCCGAGACCCTGCACCATCCCCACCTATCATCTGTTCCAGAGGTAAAACCCTAGGGCACTCTCGAGAGAAAAGATCTGGAGAGAGCCAAGCCTTTATGGGGGCTAAATAGAGGCAAGAGGGTAAGGGGTAGGAAAAACTAGCACCCAATTGAACTGGACCCGAAAACGAGACGTCCGAGTGGTCCTGTGTATCCAATAAGGATGGGAATCAAGCCACATGTAGTTCTAAATGATATATTAGATTATGGTCTTAGAGCTCAGAACATGGATGAGGGACTATCCCAAGTAAAGGCAGACCTTAACACAATCCCTATGACTACTTGAGTTGAACCCAGTGTATAAAACAAGGGTGGATAATGTATTTGAAATACGTGAAATGAAAGAAAAGGGGGGACTATTGAATCCTCGAGTTATTGCCTTACCACGACATTTTTCATTCTAACGTGTGGATGCGAATTGAGGAACAGTACCAAGAGTTTTGAAGTTCTACTCGGACATAGTGAGGTGGAGAAGGATGTGAATCATCTAACTGACATTTTGGGCTTAATGGGGTTGGCGTGATGATAAAGGATGACTATTGATCGTGTTCGAAACACAGCATTCATATCGTGTAAGCCTAAAATTAGGACACTAAAATGAGAATCGACCGCTGAACATATTCGAAATATAGGATTTATATAGATTTTTTGTCTACAACCTTCAAGGATGTTGGTCCGTATTGGTAGGATAGACCTTAGGCCTAGAATATATTCCAATTGGGGGACCCTTTGGGTGTGAAAGGAGATGGAAGCCCTAAGGAGGAAGAACATGAAGCCTAAAAAAGAGGTGGAAGCATGTCCAAGTAGAGTCTGACATTTCAGGCATTAAACCAGAGTACCCTTAGGCACATTGGTGAATCTCAAAAGAGGACCGAGGGGATAATCTTGTGAGTGGATGATTTGAAAAGATGAGGATAGCACCATGGGATGGAAAACTCTTAGGGGAAAGAGGTACATGGCGTGGTTGTTAAAAACCCGACATGAACAAGGATATAATCACATACCACACCACATATCCCTTTTATGATAGAATGTGGTCCGAGGGGACTAGACGAGGCTGGACCCGAAGACGAGATGCTCGGGCGGTCATACGTATCCCATGAGGATGGTAATCAAGCCATACGTAGTTCTAGAATCGCACTTAGTGGTAGGATACCATAATCAGGGGGGTGTACGGCATGGCGAGTAACCCGGAGTGAATGAGGACATAATCCCATACCACACCGCACACTCTGGGTAAGAACATGGGTTGAGGCCTAAGAAGGGCAAGGGGCTTGAGGCCGGGCCTCGGTTAGGAATGCCCGACCAGTTTTCAATTTAATGTCATATAGTGAGGATGAATAGAGGATAAGGTATCTCATCCGGGGATGTGTTCGGAATGGTGAATAACCTGAAATGAAAGAGGACATAATCTCATACCACACTGTACACTCCCATAATAGAGAACTTGGGTCAGGGCCTGAAAAGGCCAAGGGGCCTGAGGCTAGGCCTCAGATGGAATTCCATACGTCCTCTTGTACGGTTACCGCCTCATCACATCTCTAAATCTTATAATGGGGGTCCAAATATGGCTTTTCCTGGAGGGAGTTCGTCGCTTGGAAATACAACAGGGAGTAATGAACCACTACACGCAATGGTTGGGACATCTTGGGGTGGTTCCAATGATGTAGGATAGCTGCGGACCATGTTTGAAACATAGCATCCCTATAGTGACATGAAATGGGAGCAACAAATAAGCATCGACTGCTAACCATATTCGAAATGCGGGACATGTATTGGCTTGTTTCCCAACATCCATGAGGGCGTTGGTCCAAAGTGATATGAAAGCCCTTAGGCCTAGAATCCATACCATTAGAGGGGCCTTATGGATGGGAAAGATGATGGAGTCCCAATCAAAGGATTGGGTGAAGCCTAGTTTTAGCCATCTATGAAATAGGAGAAATTCTCCTGGGAGTGGGATGTATGTTCAGATCGAGAATAGATCGACATGAATTGGGGAAAAAGTGTGAACCCCTACCATATGCCTTGACCTGAGGGGAAGACTCTGGCATTTGGGCTAGGCCAACAGACGAAATGTCTTGGTGTTCCTAAATATACCATAAGGATGGGAATCAAGCCATATATAGTTATTGAAGGCCATGAATTTTAACGTCGTGTGGTGAGGATGTGGGAGAATATAAGAATGGGGAGCAGGCACAAGGTACGACCGTTATAATCTTGGAATGAGTGGGGCTAAGGAATCCTACACTATATCATGCAAGGATCCTCTGAGAGAACTATATCCAGGAGAAATAGTCAAAGAGAATAATTTAGGGGTTGGGCTCAAGACGAGGCGTCTGGGTGTTCTTATGTTTCCCATGAGGATGGGAATCAAGCCATGCATAATTCACAAAATAGAGTTCAACATCATGCAGGACGATGAGTAGTTTAATGTTGTGTATGACTAGATAGTTTAATGTCATTTGGGACAGGCGTGCATTTTAGGGTCATGCAGGACCATCGGGAAGTTTAGGGTCATGCAGGACCAGTAGGCTCAAGAAAAGTATTTCTTTAAGAACTTAACATTAGTGGGAGGAGTTATACGCTCACCATACATGATCACCAGGGTGTATTCTCCTTTGGGGTAAACCCTGTGAACTATGTAAGGTCCTTACCATTTGGGCTCCAACTTGGGTGGCTTCATGTCAGGGATCATTGGTGCATGGAGGGCCAATACCAAGTCGCCTTGCAGAAAAGAGCAGATGTGAACCATCTTGTTGAAGGCTCTAACTATCTTATTTTTATGCCTTTCCAGATTGTGTAGGGAACATATCCTATTCTCGTCAAGTGATTCCAGTTAAACCAGAATAATTTCAGCTACGTTATCTGGTGCCTGCTGGTCATAGACCATTGTGCGTAACAAAGGAAGAGATATCTCATTGGGAAGTACATCCCTAGCTCCGTACACCAGGGAATATGGGGTCACCTGGGTGGAATTATGATTCGTCATCCAGTAGGCCCAGAGGGCATTGGGGAGCTTGTCCAACCAACTCTTCTTGTTCTGACCAACCATTTTCTGAAAAATGTTAGAGAGGATTTTGTTGAACGCCTTGATCTTCTCATTCTCCTACATGTGATTGTGGGAGGTATGGTTTGAACAGATGTTGTACTTGGCATACAATTTTTTCAACTAAACCGCTCAAAAGTTGGTGACATTAACGGTGAGGACAACGTCAGGGTCTCTAAACCGGTGGATGATGTTGGAGATCACAAAGTCAAAGATAGAATGGGCCTTGACCTCCTTGAGTGGAACTGATTCTGCCTACTTAAAAAATAAATCAGCAGCGGTCGGGAGGAACCTGCACTGGTGAGCTGTCACCGGTGGGTATGGTCCCATGACATCGAGTCCTCATACTATGAATGGAAAAGAGTACTTGGTGGAGTGGAGAGGTTTTGGCGTCCTATGTGTGAATTTATCATGAATTTGGCATGCATGACATCTCTTGGTGAACTCGATTCAATCACGAATCATAGAGGGCCAGAAGTACCCTAGTCTCCAAATCTGATGGGACAGCTTCAGCCCAGCTGGGTGGGAACCGAAGGAACCGGCATGAACCTCCTGTATGACCTAAGAAATATTGAATCCTTGTATGCAACGGAGGAGAACACCATTGAAATTTCACTCGAAGAGGATCTTCTCAAGACTGGGACCACTCTGGAGGGTAAACTGCAGTGCGCAGCGTCGGATCCGCTCACGCTCTGCCCGACCATTCGAGAGGAAACCATTTTGGAGATACTCGAAAAAAGTGGCTCTCCAGTTGGGAGTCTCTTCAACCACTACATCTGGAGAACCTGGGGGTCCTGACGTGGAGGATTTGGTGGTAAGATGGCTTACTCGCAGGCTGTCATCATCATCTGAGGTGATGGGAGCAATGACTCTCTTATGTGCCATGTGTATAATCAGATCATCCTGCTCAGGTTCTTCTTGTGATGCAGCCAGGCCGGCCAGGGCATTAGCTCAACTGTTCTAAGATCAAGGGACATGAGTATCCTTTCAGCTGAGATGGAAACTAGGCCATTAGCTGGATGGTGCGCTCCCAAAATGGTATGAGCTCTGTCTTTCTAAAAATGTAGACATCGTTGACTTGCTTTATGACTTGTTCAAAATCCCCTTTCACATGCCAATGGGACACATTGATCCCGAGGGCCAGCTCAAGGCCAGTGATAGGATCCTGATACTCTTCCTCGTTGTCGGTGCAGCCTTCAGACCACAAGAATGAATATGTCCGAATGGCTTGAGCTGGGGTAATAAAGACAATACCAAGGCCTACTCTGTTGAGTCTGGGATCGTTGTGCCTCATGCTGGTGGGGCTTCAGGAGGCATCATCGAAGTGCATCTTCCAACATGGGATGGCATGATCTACCGAGAGGATTGCCTCTTTATGAAAAATCCATCTCCAGGGACTAGTCCGCGGTGGTTGGATGTGTAGCTAGAAAGTATTCCAATGCCTGTCCATTGATAGCATTCTAATGCACGAACCTGATGTCGAAATGCTGGAGGATTACCGCCCACCATTCTAAATGGCCGGTCAACATGGGACGGTTCATGATGTATTTAAGCGGGTCTACCCTAGAGACCAGCTTCACCTCATGGTGATATAGGTAGTGTCATGATTTCTGTACTGTGAATACTAGCACAAGGCAGCTCTTCTCGATGAGGGAGTATCTAGTCTTCATATCGAGGAGCTTGTGGATGAGGTAATAGAGGCTTTTTTCCATCCCCTCATTGTTCTTATGGGTGATAAATGCGTCAATATATTGTTCCAGGCCAGTCACATACAAGATTAGAAGTTTTTCGGAGATGGGTGGAATCAAGACTAGAGGTTGGAGTATATACTGATTGATTTCCTCGAACGCGGTCTGGAAACCTTTTTCCCATTCGTAGGCAGAGCCTTTCTTCATGATCTGGGAAAAGGGATTACACTTGCCGACCTGATTCGCAATGAATCGGCATATGTCGTAGATGTGGCCTTGGAAACCTCAATTCCCTTGAATACTGCTCAGGGGAGGCATCTGGCAGATGACCTTGATCGTCTTTTGGTCGATCTCGATGCCTCGGTACCTGACAACAAATCCAAGAAACATCACAGAGGTGACCTCAAAGGAATATTTCAATGGGTTCATCTTCAAGTGGTAGGAACAAAGGGAGTGGAACACTTTCTCAATGTCCTTGAAATGATCCAAGTGCTGGTTGGATTTGACCACTAGATCGTCCACATAGCATTCCACCAATTTCCCAAGGATCAGCTTAAATATGCAGTGCATGTCCTGCTGGTAGGTGGTACCTGTATTCTTCAGGCTGAAGGGCATAACCTGGTAATAGAAAGTACCTTAGGGAACCCTAAAAATGGTGGAATTTGCATCCTCAGGGGATATCCATATCTAACTATATCTAGAGTAAGAATCCATGAAGGAGAGGGCATAGAAAATTGTTGTAGTTTCAATCAAAAATTCTGTCACTATAAGGGGAAAATCATCATTCGGACAGTGATGGTTGAGATCTCGAAAGTCAATGTAGACTCTGATCTTCCTGTTCTTCTTCCTGACTGGAATGATGTTGGCTATCCACTTGGGGTACTAGACCTCCTTGATGAAGTTGGCTCTGATGAGCAAGTCAAATTTAGCCTCGACCATGGCACCATGAGAAGGGTACATTTTTCTAGGAGGATGATTGAATCCGCAATGATTTATCGGGAGACCGAGGTAGTGGATGGATACCTAAGTATCTAGTCCTAGAATCTCATTGTAGCACTAGGAGAATACATCACTGTGCTATTTCAGAAAGTCCATGTACCACTGCTGCTCTTCTAGGGGCATGTTAGAATTGATTAATGTGCATCACGGATCTGCCTTGCTACCATGGTTCACCTGTAACAATTCATCAACCATGGAGGAGAAGCCTTCTTCAAAGGCGGGGGGGGGAGCATCCTCCAGATCCTATTCTTCACTTGCGAAAGAGAGATTCCCAGGGGGAGAATATTCCTATGGGTCGGCAGATCCTGACTGTAGGTTGGTACAATCCTAGACAGTAGTGGATACTATATCCGTAGATTCATGTGTTACTAAGACCACATCGATGAAGGTAGTTGATCTGATCTCATCCGGTCTTTGGCCCAAGGGGCCACATGTAATGAGATTAAAGTAATAGTGGAATGTTGGCTTGAGCCAGTTAATCCAAAACCAACAAAATAGACACATATGGCGTACTTCCATGGCCATGGGGTGGACATCCCAATACCGTACGGGGTTAGGAGGCTTCAGGATCACCTGATCCTGGTTTGTGTAGGAGTACGAGGTGATTTTCCACCGTCACTTGGACTTAGAAATATGATTTCCTCTTGTACAAGAGACAACAAATCATTACCCCATGTCGGGGGTCGTGGCCTCCAATCGATGGATCTGGAAGACGTATGCGTCATCCAAACCTGACCAGGGTTCAGGTGTGACCGTGGTGGGCTCAACCTCAATTGCTAGAATTTGCTTATCCTTGCTCTTATAATAGTCAGTGTCTAGATAACAGGCTTTACAAGTGGTGAACAGAGATGCATCACCTTGGAGTATGCCTACTTCACCATTATGGGAGTACTTGAGGCACTAATGATACGTTGAGGGAACTGTCGCATGCAGGTGGAGCCATGGTCTGCCCATCAATGAATTATATGTGGTGTCATGGGGGACAACCATAAACATAGTACTCGTAAATATGCCACTGAACTAGGTTTTCAGACGGATCTTGCCGACCAGGGTCTGCTCTGTCCTTTCAAATCCTTGGATCCATAAATCAGAGGGGGGCGGGTCATCTTAGGATAACCCTAGCTTTCACAGCGTCTGCTTCGGGATGAGGTTGATCCCAAAGCCGGTGTTGACAAGAGAGTGGAGACCCTCCACACTGTTAAATTGGTTGTTGATGTACAGTGGGAAGATGTGCCCCTGTATGGGAGAACCTTCATCCTCTCCTAAGAAAGAAAGGATATCCTGGCATTCTGCATTCTTGACCACTTCACCATGAAAGGATTCTGCAGCTGCTACCTCCATCACAAACTGGAGGGAGATTCTTAAAGCCACAGCGATGGCCTCACGCATATCTGACAACAAGAGAAGGTCTTTGAGGATGGAAATCCTTGCTGGAATTCCATAGAGTTTCTTTCAACATCATACTTCTGCACCAGGCGCAAACTTCAGCTTACAGGAGGTTGCTCGGTGATTGGAGGCATGGCGGGCCCTACCACTAGACTGAAGGCTGGCTGGTGCTAGGAATATCCCACTACTCACTAGTCGAATCCTAAAGAGTAGCTACAAGATGAGGACCAGACAACTGATATCGGTTGGTATCTGGGTGAGGCTGGTTGCGGCCTGGATCAGGTAGCTTTGCCTCATCTAGTAGCACAAACGGTGCTGGAGGCGGTCTTGGTGACACCAGATGAAGGGGTTGTGCATGCGGAACTCTGTGCTGGGCCTATTGTCTGGTCTTAGTGGAATGCACGACCTGGATGGAGGTGCCAACTGATGCACCCTGATGACCCATATGGTCGTGGCTCCGCCAACGTTGGAGTCGGCTGGGGATATTGGGGTGGTTCACCTGGCACTCCCCCTCGTCGGGAGTCATATAATGATTCACTAACTCCACAGTATTAACCGAAACATACCCTTGACTGTCACTTGAAGATTCATCCACTACTAGGCGGGTTTTGGGAAGGATCCCCATCTCAGGGGGCATGAAGTCACCGAGAGTGCAGGATGATGATGGCATTGGCAGAGCGTGTTTCTTTTTCTTGCGTCACCAATGTTTTCTCTTCTGGGAAGAGGCTAGCTGAGATGATGATACAGAAGTGGTGGTCGCAGCTTTCGGAGGCTCCAACAGATTCAAGCATGTCTGAATGATGCCATGGGCGCGAGCAACCGTCTTTCGAGCTATCAAGACATCATACTTCTGGGACTCACTATTAAAAACCTTCTTCCCCTCACCTTCATTGTCGCTACTACTTTCTAACCTTACAAAGACAATCACCACTTATGTCGAGGCCGGTCCCAGCCTGACTATGTTGTTATCGACCTAGTCTTGAAGCCAATCTTTGAAAACATAGAACTACTTAAGGGTGTTCCCCAGAATCCATTGATAGGGGAAGTAGTTGGAGTGATCAGTGAAATTCGCCTCTTGTGAACGTCTGCACTCAGTCAAGCATACAATCCCCTACTCTAGGGCACTATGGAAGTAATCAAGGACCTGATTCTATCTAAATGAGTAAGTCCAATTTTTTCTTTCTGGAAAGGGGGCCCTTGGATTCTGGCCCTGATGAGGAGCCATAGGGTCCTGTCGAGGAGGAAAAGCCTAGTTGTCCTGCCTAGGCAGTGGCGGCGCATTTTGTGGGGGGAACTTACCGATTTTGAGGATGCTGATGAGCTGGAGGTTGTTCTTGAGGTGGAGGGACTCTGTTAGGTTGCAAGGATGGCTCCACTGGTAGTAAATCTAGCTTTCTGGGGGCTTCTATTTGGTCCATCTCGGTGGGTTTGACTCTGGCAGCCCTCCTTGTTGAGATTACAGGGGGCAACAGACGTGCCTGGCTGACCTATTGCAGGGTGTCCTCAAGTCTCCGGGCCTTATCGGAAAAGCCTTGAAATCGTCCAATGTAGTTCAGGGTGATCAGAAAAAGAACCAGTTCCGTCTTAACGTTCCCTACACACATCGTCTTTAATTTCTTCTGAGTCAGTGGCATGTCAAGGGAATATGTGAGCCCCTTCCACCGGGCGATAAAGTTCATGACTCAGTCATCAGGCCTTTTCTTTCACTTAAAGATGTCTATGATGATGGTTATACAGGTGGTAGAGCTAAATTGGTAGTGGAATTTCCTACGCAGGTCCTCCTAGCTGGTCCCAGATCCGACAGGTAGCTGGTTGTACCAGATGAATGTCGGTCCCTCTAACGTCTGAACAAAACAGTAGAGCTTGGCAGCATCCTACTATGATGGAGTCCCCATCATGGGACCACACCTTGAGTTTAATTGGGCTAGGTGTTGTGGAGGGTCCCTCATCCTGTTAAAGGGGAGAAGGTGGGATTCTTGAAGCTCGGAGGTGCTGACATATCATCCACCCATGCCAGGTATGGCTTGCCATCTAGGGGGGTTGCCACCTGTCATGTTTCCCATGCCTCAAGGTGGGATATGAGTGACTCCATAGGATCATTTACGTGGATGTCCCTTTCTTGATGGGGATACTAAACTACGAGAGAATTTTCGGGTTCTTCAACATGGTAGACAGGCTCAACAGCTCATGGAGTGGCTGGTGGAGCGGCCTGCATGGTAGCTGGGGGAACCCGTGCTGGAATCCTTGGATTTTCGTGTCGTTCTAGAGGGTTTGGTGAGACATAGCACTCCCTCTTGTCTTGAGATCTGGCTTTATCCCTATCCTATGGAATGGCATGATCAAAGTTTTTTGGGGGTAGCTCGCCATGGGGAAGTTGTTCCTGCCCCTGCTTCCCTGGACTAGGATCGCCGTAATCGGGTCATCGCTCTGTAGCGTGTTCATCTAGGATTTCGTTGACCAACCTATTCTTCTCAGCAAGCTATTGGTGCAATGTGGACTTCTTGGGGTCCTCCTCCATCTTCTGCACTGAGGCTGACAGGTCAGAGTTCATGACAACTTTGACGTGCCCTTTTCCCTTACTAGAATTCCTGCTAAGTACCAATGCCTAGGTGGGCGTATGGAGACCTAAGAGGTTCCTCTACTGATGAGTAATACTCCTCGATGGATCCAATAGTGATGGAACACCCTCATGGGGTATGTATCCATTGAGAAGCTCCATCTCATCCTCCTCATTCACTATGTCATCCATGTTGACCATGACCCTTCCTAGGGGCATGTCCTCAATATTGCATAACGAGTCTCGTTGCAGCTAGATAAGACTGAAGAGTAGGGAATCATACTTACCCCTACCATGGATTTGCATGTGGGGGTAGCCTCCATAATAATTCTTCATAGTACCTTGATTCTGTAAATTCATTGATGCTGGAGAGTCTCACGGCGACCTGTTGACTCAGGGCGCTGGGCCACTGGGAGTGCAGCCAGATCGACTAGACGGCACAGTTCGTTGATGTCTTTGAAATGCGTTTGTCTCCTTGGATAAACCAGGAACTAATTACAAAGACTGAAATGTTTCTCCCAAAGGGTTTAGTGGAAACACTCAACTTCCTCTGGGGTGAGGGACTCCGGTATGCAAAAATACAACACTGCCACGGGCCAGAACTTCTCGGGGAAGTGGTCTGCTGCAAGGATTCTCCAGAATCTCCTCGGCTCAAATTTAGGGTCTATCCCTTGATTTCCCCACTTTCCAAATGGGGGTGGTTGAGGAACTGGCAGTGGTACTGAGAAAAACCGTTGAGATGGCAGGCTGGCCGCTGGAGAGTATGGCGTGTCGGCTGACTGGCTGCCAATTCTTGGGCTATCCTCCAAAGAGTGTACTGACATGGAAAATATGTTGCGATAAGAGGGACTGATGGCCATCGTTCCTATATTAAGGGCTAGGGCTACTGGTGATAGGCTGCGATGTTGCTCACCTACCATTGGTCCCCAAAATAGTTCTATGTGATCTCTTGTGGAGGTAGAGAGCGCTTTCGGTGAGGATGGTGGTCATTGCACGACCATAACCTGTAGGGTCGCTAGATTTTCATCCTCCTATATATACCTATAGAGGGAGGTGGGAATCCTGTGGACCTCGAATTCCGAGAGAACTAGGATAATTCACCTTGTACCTACCTTGGCCCTTGATTCAGATGAGAGAGGGGAGGGTTCCTGAGCTGAGTCGTACTCTACTTCAGAGTCTGATAAGAAGATTGGTTTGATCTCTATCCATACCTTCCCAAGATTCTTCTTGTTGAGACGATGAACCGCCTTCCTGCCCTGGGTGGCTCCTCGTGACATGGAATATTTTTTACAAGGGGTCCTTCAGCTGCACTACTACTGGGGCAGAGAGGGTTTCCACCCATGAAAGTCGAGGTTTGAGGAGCATATGGACAAATGTAGAAAGTTACATGGGGAGGACTTCCATGGATAGCACTAGAGAGGGAAAAACCTCTACTAGAACTGGGACAAGAATGGGGAGGACCTCCATGATTGGTGCGGGTGGAGCGAGGCTGGCCTTCACCCCTCTGGTTTCCGAGTCGAGGAAGAACTTAACCAAATATGGAGAGGATGTAGGGAGTATCCCTACATTGGAGAGAGATCAGATGTGCAATGTCCCTACACCGACGATCAGGAGCAGGAGGAGCGACTCCATATCCAGTGTAATGGGCACGAGAGAGGGATTCGTGCCAAGCATCATTGATATAGGGTAGACCCATTCGGGTTGGGGGTGGCATGGGGCAGACCTCCATGCCGAGCCTCAAAAAGGGAAAGGCCCACGCTCTCTATGGTAGTGTTACGGGGATTACCTCCGTACATGGTGGCATCACTGTGGGTTGGCACACGGCGACCACTGCTCTTGCATGCGACATGGAGAGTCGACCCGCCCTGCCCGTGGGGTGGTTGGGGCCTTGATATAAGTTGTTCATATATGTTACCCTACTCAATGTGTGTAGGGACCTTATGATATGTGTCGGCGATGGCTCGGGCCATAGTAGTCGTTGATGTTGACACCCCTTGGTGGGCTTCCTCCTTAGCTCGTGCCCGATACTGGCGTCAGGGTCAGAAGAGCTGGGGCTAGTGGCGTAGGTATGTAACTTACCTTCTCCTTCACCAAGACATGGCGGCGGAATTGACGAGTCCAGGTGGGACCCCTTGCTGGGAGCCCCTGGATTGGGACTCTTACCGGGCTAGTTCGGACGTCACCTACCTCATCAGCATACGGCAGGGAGCCGTCAAGGAACTCTGGGGACAAGCTCTCGAAGTGGTTGTATGTCGAGGTGGGAAGCAATGGCTCCCTATGCGTCCCCTTGGGGCAACACTGACGGAAAGGAGTGGATGCCTCCAGATACAGGCGGTCTATATTCTATGTTGGTATGATGCCCTCATCTTTGTGAAGATGCAAGAGGTCGTTAATAACCCTTTGTTGGATATCTTCTGATGGAGAGATGGGGCGTGGGTTCCCCACGGTCGTAGATGTGGAGGCCGTTGTAGAAGCGGTGAAGCCACGTGGAGAGGCTATGCTGGAATTTCCCCTACCCCTGTGTAGATGGGCATGTGGTGATCGCGTTCCTGAGGCTGCAACCTGATTCTTGAGAAGCTGGGAGATGAACTCATCAGTGATAGAAGGATAAGGAATCGACAACCAATTCCCCAGTGCCATCCCATATTCCGTGATCGATAAGAGGGATCTATGCTGACAATTTTGCAAAACAGTATTTCCAACGTTATAATTCCCCAACTTCTGGTGAGTTTCACGTTAGGACAACTATTTTCTTAGCGGGACACGATGTCGAATATCTGGATCTGGTGACACATCAATCCATTGATGCCCCAAGTGCTACTAAATCCCATTTTATGGAGAATAACTTCACATTAGGTTGACCATTTCTGTTTCCGATGCATTTGTCGGGGTCCACGCATCCGTCTCATTTAGGAATGAGGGGCATGGTTTTTTTGTTTCCCCACATTCCCGATTTCCAATGGTGGGCGACATCTACTCCTTATTCAGGGATGTCTGCTCCTTGATCGAAATGGGATAATGGGATGTCGGTTCTTCCTTCCATGGAATCCTCCTTGGAACTCTTCACCTAGTCCTGGTCTCCCTCATAGACATAAGACATTGTTCGTGAAACTCTTCTTGGAGCCATATCTTTATGGACACCAGTTAATTATGCTTCTTCTGTCATGACATTCCAAGGGGTCCTGTCAGGGAAGAAACCTTCATCTAGGGGAGTAGTCAATTGGGCATCCCAGCGTGTCTGGACGCTGGGGAATTTGTGTGTCTGTCCTTTTTCCCTTGTTATAGGGCTTTTCAAGGGCGCAGAAGCATGATGAATCCCACATAAAATGCGGGGAATCATATTCCATGGGAATGTATCTGAGGTTTTCCTCAGATTCCCATGTTTAAAACAGGGTATGTCGCATGTTTAACGTCAAGTAGAGACGGATCAGACTGATCAGGACACTGAATAGAGTGGATCAGATGAAGGAACACCTTCGAGGGAATGCCGATATTAGGGCCAACATGTGGGTGGATTCCAGAATGTTGTTAGTGGGAATAAAGAATTGGGTGGCATGATCTCATCGATATGGGGTGGCCTGGGTAAGAATCAGGATGGATGATGGAAGGTGTTGTGAGGGGTGGTGAATGGAATGGAACCGCCATGAGGATGACGATGGTTCTGGACTTGAGCCTCGAAGAGACTTCCTACGTATCCTCGTGGTATGGAATCAAAGTCCACGTAGTTCATGTGATGGTGTCTTACCACCAATTGGGGTTTTCAACAGCTTACCGCTGGATGAGATAGAAACAACTTATTGTTCGACAAGGTGTCAACGGCTTACAGCTGGATGGGGTTTCAATAGCTTACTATTGATTGAGGTCACAATGGCTTACCGTTGGACAGGGTTGTAAGTGGATTACCACTGATGAGGTCACAACAGCTTAATGCTGCATAGGGTCACAATGGCTTACCGCTGATTTAGGTCACAACGGCTTACTACTAGATGGAATAAAAACTGCTTACCACTCAATGGAGTGACAACAGCTTACCACTGAATGGAGTGACAAAATATTACCACTAAAAGAGGTCCACAGTTTAATGTCATGCGGGATGGGGGTGAACCGACGTTAAGGGGGTTGAAACTAATGTGTGTTGGGCTTGTACCTCATCGAGTATTTCTACGTACCTCGCCTTGTTAGGGATCAAAGACTTCGTAATTCAGGTGGTTGGGAACCAACTTGAAGGTGGACCTGGGGTCCAATGGGTGGTGGGTTTGGTGCACCAATGTGAAGTGGGTCGGGTCCAATGGATGGTGGTGGGATTGAACCTCATAGAGGCATCCTACGTACCATACCTTGGCAAGGATCCAAGCCCTCATAGTTTAGGATATAGGGGGATTTTGGGCTTACTGTCATGAGATGAGCATCTCAGCATAGCGGTTCGCCCGTGCAGCTCCCCATCCCCTTCAAGGCGGGCAGGGATCATCCTTCCAGCTCCTCATATGTGAGGTTCCCCGGTTTCATCCTGGCATGGAATCATCAGGAGAGTGGCCCCAACTACCAACCAGTGGTGTCAAGTCTGACACGCACCATCCTACTCTTTGTCGAGGATACTCCCATCCATTATATAGGAAAAAACCTGATGAACTATAGCTTTGATGTTCTTGCTGGTGTGGGAAAGGACCCCCATGATTGGGTCATGACATTCCCCCACCACAATTATATGCACACCCTCATTCATGCAGGATTGTGGCCTTCTATGTGACCATGAAATGGTTCTCCAACTAACTGGATACCAAGCATGGCCTCAGGGAATGCTCCTTCCTTTTCGTTGGCATCAATGGCCCACCGACTCTCTAGGTCGCAAACCACCGTGGTCCGCCCTCTCTCTCAGGGTCGAAAACCACTACCATGAGGACCACCCTTCATAGTGGTGTGTCTGCCACTGACTTCTCTAGTGCATGACCTTCTCTATTGTGTCACCTCCACATGACACCGTAGGACTCCTCTACCACCACCAAGGTCCATCCGACATCATTCCACAACACCACGAGGCACATTCCCTCTGATACCACTTGTCTCGGGCTGAGCATCTCAGCACAGTGGTTCGCCCGTGCGGCACCCCAACCCCCTCCAAGGCGGGCGGGGTTCAGCCTTCCAGCTCTTCATATGTGAGGTTCACTGGTTTCGTCCTACCAAGGACTCATCAAGAGAGTGGCCCCAACTCCCAACCATTGGTGTCAAGGTTGACACACACCATCCTTCTCTTTGTCAGGACGACTCACATCTCTTCGATAGAGACTAACCAAATGAACCACAGCTTTGACGTTATTGCTAGTGTGGGATAGAACCCCCATGATTGGTTCGTGACATGAAACTCTAAGGTGGACCAAGGTGTTTGTGAAGCGACGTGGACGAGTTTTGGGACGATCGGGTGGTGGTCTTGAACCTCATGGAGGCTTTTACGTACCCTGCCTTGGCAAGGATCAATTCCCATGTAGTTCAGGATAAAAATGTGGTCATTGATCTGACGGGAAGGGGTGTCGGTAAAACTAGGTGTTTGTCTTGGACCTCGAGGAGGCTTCCTACATACCTTACCTTAGCAAAGATCAAAGTCCTCATAGTTAGGAAGGTCTTGTAAAACCCCAAGATTTACGAAAAATATTCTTTTTAATTTCATTAATATCTTGTGTTGTATGCTACACCAAAAGGATCTCGCACAACACGCATCCCTGAATTGGATTGCATTACACGCAATTGCGACCTTCCATGATATCATGTGTTGTACGCAATACCGAGTATCGCTAAACAACGATAAGTTGTATAAACTAGACGTTATGAATAGTAATACCCACATATTGAAATTTTATAAATTTTATCTTTCAAAATGGACTTCATTTTTGGATTCAGAATATCGAAATTAGCCTAGAGTGAATTTTTTGTATTTTTCTAAAAACATTCAATTTTTTATGAATAGTGGAAACACTAGGTTACTATTCAAAAACCAAATTTTTATTTAAATAATTATTTATTTTATTTAAATTTATTTTAGGTCAAAATTTATACATAATACCTATATAAGTTCAATTTAAGTCATTCGAGTCATTTTATAAAAATTTTAGATATGTAAAAATTTTATGGAACTTTTCACCATCTTTTACCCACCTCCTAGGAGAGTTTGCAAATTTACATAAAACTTAAGTTTACCGCTTTTGTGAGTGGAATTTCAAAAATCCAAGAGACACGGTTGATGTTAGTAAGTATAATGTGGTTCAATGAGATGAAAATAATTTTTGGTGAATAGTAACCTTTTACTTTTATTTACCACGGTTAAAAGTAAATAGGGCAATTATGGGTAAAAATGATATTATTATTACCCTAACACATATCCTAATTCTATTGGATAAGTTTAATTCGACCAAAAACAAACTTAGGAATAAAAAATTATCATTTAGGCCCACATGGATTAGATTAGGACATTTAATATTAATTTATTTAAAGAAGGGTTAAAATAGTTAAAATCAAAGTTTAATAAGTAAATAATTTTTAATATAGGGTTATACACAAGATAAATTCGACTAAAAATATTCATTAGAAAGATAAAGCGATTTCATACATAATGTTATTTTATTTGTAATTTTTAAACATTTAATAATTTAATTTATTTATGACACAATGATGATGCAGTAATTATATTAATATTGAAATATTGACATAATTGATGTTATAAATACCCAAATAAATGTAATTTAAGACTTTTTATCAATTACAATAATTTTATATGTTAATATGACATGTTAGTATTGATTTAATTAACTTTATTAGAACAAATCATTCTGTTATGATTTTCACAAAAAATTAATTACCAAATAGTGTCAAAATTGACAAAAAGTAGTTTGTAAAAAAATATTATATTATTAATTGTTATTTTATTTCTAAAAATCTATGGTTCGGCCAAATTACTTAGAAAAGGTTATATATATTAATAATAAACAACTTGGGTTTCATTTTGCTTGTTATAGTATGTTCATTAGCCTTATAGTGTAAGAAAACAATAAGGCAAGGTAAAAGTTAAATTATCTAACTTAAAGTTAAATCTAAATTATAAGGTTAAATAGATACCTAAACTAGTATAAATTATATTGGATGAGAGGATTTAAACCCATACCCACCTTATTCTATACATAACTCAATTTGTAGCTATTAAAAACCGAATATGACTTTATAAAAAAAATAATATTTTTAGTTATTCCCATGGTGCCCCTCTCCTCCCTTATAAAAGGGCACCTCCTCCCTCTCTTCCTCACACCACATTGAGCCTTCAAGCTCGTCCAACCCCTGCCAATTTATCTTCTCCACGTCCCTAGAAACATCCTAGATGTTATGGTCTTCTTCAAAGAACAATATTAGTGCCCTAAGAGGAGGTTTCAAAAAGGCGTTTCAAAGAAGAGGTAATGTCCGTTAATGGTTCTTTCAACTTGATTTCTTCTTCCACTTCTTCTTCTTTAGTTGTTTTATTATGAAGTAATAACATCAGTATCAATCATATACTGATATGTTATTATAAGTATGAAACAACCCTATTTCACCATCTATCCATCCTATGGGAAACAAAATCACCACGCGTGCGTACATACGGAATACCGTCTCCACGCCGTGGTGTAATCAGTTTTTCCACCACCACCTTACATGGATGGGTATAATGGTGTAAATAAAAAACTATATATTGTTTTTTTAAATTGATATTTATTCTTTAATATTATACATACACTTCAATACAATTCCGCGATCATGGGAATGATATCATCGCTCGTGCCTACGTACGGACTACGGTCTCCATGAACGTGATGAGATTCACTTTCCATGATTAACCATTCAAGAATGATTATAAAGTATATATAATGAATAATAATGAAATATATGATATAATTAAGCTACTGGATTTATGTATATATATATATATATGTCATCTACTTACTTCCATTCAAGTCAAAAAAGAAAGGAAAACAGCATTCATGCGTACGTACAACCTACCGTCTCCATGAATGGTGTGATTCATTTAATTTATCTATCTATTATATATAAATATATCTACTGAATATATATGATATATAAATCATGTTTTACATTCTCGAAGTAATTAAATCATTATATAAGTAATAATAATATAAAGAACAACAAGTCTAAACACGTACGATAAAAGAAACAATTTTACCCAAAACACTACTTTGACATGGAATTGAAAAATGAATGGGTGATATAAATACCTAAGTGAACCATATATGATATAAAACAATGAATATGATTCTGTAATAAGTCAATGAAATTATTTAAATCATTATACAGGTGGTTATAATACATACGAAGCATACCCGACATAAGGTAAGGGATAATTATTCCAATCTCATTCTTATCCAAGATTGTTTATTCCTAAGTATTTACTGGGGTTATGATTTTTATCCATGTCCATATGTTTTCAAAACGTTTTCATAAAATGTTTAAATTTCTTCCATGTATTTTTAAAGTAATTTTTACCCTTTTATACTTTTACCACATCGTATGGAAGGAATCTTTATTTTGTTTACCATATGTGGTACTTTTTGACTTTTCTGAAAAAAGTACGAGAAGAATGTTATTTTTAAATTATACGGCATGAACAGATTTTTACGGTTTTATAAACCCTTATTTTCATGAAGCTTCCTCCAAAATAATACATGAGTATTTTCAACAAAATCTCTTTCTTTTAAAATTGTATGGCATTTTGTGAAAAGAAAATGATTTTCAAGAAGAAAGGATATTTTCCTCAAGAATTCATTTCAAGTGCTTTATCAAAACCATTTTCCATATAAGATGACATTATTTCATATATGTATGTTTCAAGTATAAAGTCTCTATGATTTACATGGTTTCACTTTTCTTATTATAAATGATATCCATTTCTTTTATATGGATTATGTGATGATGGGGTGACCATTTTATTCGTTGGGTTATTATGAATGATGTATGTTTATTTTGTGGCACAAGTAAGAATGATTTCATTATGAGATGGGTGGGACCTATATCTCCCTACAATGCATTGGGTAAAGATTTATATCTCATGATATAGACATGGCTGGAACGATAAGTTAATCCGGTTCAGTATTACAGGACTGGAACGAGGAGTGAACTCGATTCAAAAAGGGACTTTGTCCACTAAAATGGTCTTGGCAGCAATACCTTAGATAATATGGAAATCATATCATGTGGTTAATGGTTTCCAAAATTACATGTTTTATTCCCATGCTATTTTATCATGATTTATGTTCCATTATGATCTATGCCTCATGTATTTCCATGTTTTATGTCGTTGCTCAAGATTTTGATGTTTAAACATTATGTTCATGTTTTTAAGTTAAAATGTATATGGTATGTTTTATTTTATCCATGATTACCCTTACTGAGAATTTGACGTCACCCTTTTTATGTTTTGTTTTACCCCAGGATTAAAAGAAAGGTTTTAGGTAAGGGAAAAAAAGTGGAAGATCTTTATGGGAGATGTTGAAGATCTTTCACCACGATTAGAAGATTACGTTCCAAGTTTCCAAAGTCACTAAACTATTATGGTCCTTGTGTGTCTGCTTTTGTTATGTATTAAGTATTCCGCAAAAATAATGTAATCTCCATGTATGTCATGATTTGGGTCTTTACATTTGGTATCATTGGAAAGGTTTAGTCAACCTTTGGAAACTAGGATGCGAAAACATTAGTGAGATCCCTAAAGATATTTCTATGGTATGTCTAGGGATGTCCCTAAGGATAAGTATACGTATAGGATATAATCCTAGAACTACGGTAACGATCTTAGAATTTAACATAAGATGTTAGATATTGAGGGTACTCCCCCTTTACTATGTTGTTTTCCCTAGCATGATTTTTGTCTCTCGCAATATTCTTTTTGTGTTTTAGACACTGGAGGGAACTAGAAGGAATTAGGTTAACATTGAATCCAATGGACAAATTGGTGACTATGGGATACAAAATTGTGTAATGCCTAGATAGAAAGATATTGTGATTATGCTGAATCAGTCATTGCAATATATGATTAACAAGGTAAAATTTAGTGGTATTCCTAATTCATCAAATAAGAGGAAGATAGACTTTTATGCATGTTCGCATGTTGAGGAGCATAAAGAAAGGAACATTGAGATTTCTAAAGAAGGGAAGAAGAACCTTGAGGAATACCTCAAATGGAGGGATATATGTTATCTGTGTGGAGAAAAAGGGTCATAGAGTGATAGACTGTTATGGAGTTCAATGTCTTTTTTGTGGAGATCATGGGCATTACCCAACTCAATTCCCTGACCTAAAAAGTTACTTCTAAATCAAGGAAGGACTTATTCCAGGACAATCATTAATGATGATGGATTGAAGTCTTTATGTTTTGGTATTCAAGAATAATGTTGTTGAGGTACTCATATGGTGTATTAGAATATTTTTGTATTAGTTTATTGTGGTTTTCAATAATTTTATGGTACCAGTAACCATGAAATGTGATTCAAATATTTTGGAAAGCAGATGATATGTTCATAATGAAGGGATAAGGAGAAAATGAAATGTTTAAAAGTATTCATGAGATCATGATTGATATAAGGACTAAGTGATATTATGGTTTGAGTATATAGAATTTTGAGGATTTTGGTATGTGGAAAGTGTTAACTTTTAAC
The DNA here is from genome assembly GCA_963277665.1 of Viscum album. Classification (NCBI taxonomy): domain Eukaryota; kingdom Viridiplantae; phylum Streptophyta; class Magnoliopsida; order Santalales; family Viscaceae; genus Viscum; species Viscum album. Next base: position 917,419,805 of record OY728150.1, read on the forward strand.
TGAATACATGTTTTCACTAAGGTCCAATGGGTATTAATTTTTTTTAAATAGAATACATGATTAAGGCCATAGAATGTTTAGAATGTGACCAAAAAGACATATCTGGGGATCAACGATGGTATTAACATGCTTGTTATATGAACTATTTGGAAATCGTTTTCACTATAATATGAGATTGGACAACAGTATTTTGGATAAACCTAAATATTGGAATGGATTATGTTGGAGATAAGTTAGTATTGTTTAAGGCTATAACTTTTTCGCTATTATTGATGGAAATTTATAATAATGTATTTTTAGAAAAAAAAGGACATCCTGCTGGACAGGTGACAACCTATCGTGTCGGACAAGGCTGTGGGAATCGAACCCACAACCGAAGTGCAACTGGACTTTGTCACCTACCACTGGCCTACAGGAAGTCCCTGGTTTGTAGAAACTAGTTTTATTTTATTAAACGGTATGATATATGAAGTATAAGTCCATTTTTTGGAATCATATACGATTAATCTCACTATAGATGGACTTATGTATATTTGATAACTATTGCAAACTTTTTGTTTGAGACAGATGAAATGACCTGTCATTCTATCATATGATCTCCTAACACTTAGAGAATGAAAAATTCAACTTCATTTCTTTAAGATATGAAGTGTAAATTTTCCAAGTAACGACCATTGGTGAGATTGTACCAAAATCAAGAACGTATTTCTTCTAATTAAAATTTCTTCAACTTTAGAGAATTGATCCTAAATACAAAAAGAATGTTGTCCTTGTGTCCTTATATCTAATGAATCAGATGGTACCTTAGATCACCACAAATTTATGGCTTTTTTATTGTTGTCTTTTTCATAGCGATGTCCTCTACCACTCTCCATCAGAACATGACAGTTAGATTTCTCTTCTATATCCACATTTTCACCTAAGTTCTCTTATGTGGAAACCCAATGATTAGTTAATTTGGGTAACCATTACGTTTCACACTATAGTTTTTAAATCCAACTTTTGGTATTCCTTTTTACGATATGGGTTTCTATTAACGAAACTTTCAAGTAGTAAACCATTTATAACCCTAACGAATTTTGAGGGTGAAATTCATTTTAACGGGGGTAGAATGTAACATCCTGACATTTTATGAAAAATATTCTTTTTAAATTCATTAATATCTTGTCTTGTATGCTACACCAAAAGAAGATTTCACAACACGCATCCCTGACATGGATTTCATTACACGCAATCACGACCTTCCATGATAGCGTGTGTTGTACGCAATACCGAGTTTCACTAAACAACGATAGGTTGTATAAACTAGCCGTTATGAATAGTAATACCAACTTTTTGAAATTTTATAAATTTTATCATTCAAAATGGACTTCATTTTTGGGTTCAGAATATCAAAATTAGCCTAGGGTGAATTTTTGGTATTTTTCTAAAAACTTTCATTTTTTGATGAATAGTGAAAACACTGGGTTACTATTCAAAAACCTACTTTTTATTTAAATAATTATTTATTTTATTTAAATTTATTTAAGGTAAAAATTTATACATAATACCTATATATGTTAAATTTAAGTCATTGGAGTCATTTTATAATAATTTTAGATATATAAAAATTTTATTGAACTGTTCACTGTCTTTTTACCCACCTCTTAGGAGAATTTGAAAATTTACATAAAACATAATTTTACCTCTTTTGTTAATGGAATTTCAAAAATCTGAGAGCCATGGTTGATTTTAGTAATTAAAATGTGGTTCAATGAGATGAAAATAATTTTTGGTGAATAGTAACATTTTACTTTTATTAACCACGGTTAAAAGTAAATAGGGTAATTAAAGATAAAAATGATATTATTATTATCCTAACACATGTCCTAATTCTATTGGATTAGTGTAATTAGACCAAAAACAACCTTAGAAATAAAACATTACCATTTAGGGCCACATAGATTAGATTAGGACATTTAATATTAATTTATTTAAAGAAGGGTTAAAATAGTTAAAATCAAAGTTTAATAAGTAAATAATTTTTAATATAGTGTTTTAAATAAGATAAATTAGACTATAAATATTCATTAGAAATAGTAAAATATTTCCTGCATAATGGTGTTTTATTTGTAATTTTTATACCTGTAATGATTTAATTTATTTATGACACAATGATGATGCAGTAAATATCTTATTAATGAAATATTGACATAATTGATGTTATAAATACCCAAATAAATGTAATTTGAGACTTTTTATGAATTAAAATAATTTTATATGTTAATATGACATGTTATTATTGATTTAATTAACTTTTTTCGAACTAATCTGTCTGTTATGATTTTCACAAAAAAAATTAATTACCAAATAGTGTCAAAATTGACATAAAATAGTTTTTAAAACAAATATTATATTATTAATTTTTATTTTATTCCTAAAAATATAAGGTTCGGCAAAATGACTTAGATAAGGTTATATATATTCATAATAAACAACTTGGGGTTCGTTTGGATTGTTATAGTAAGTTCATTAACCTTATAGTTTAAGAAAACAAGAAGACACGGTAAAAGTTAAATTATCTAACTTAAAGTTAAATCTAAATGATAAGTTTAAAATAGATACCTAAACTTGTATAAATTCTATTGGATGAAAGTATTTAGACCCATCCCCACCTTAGATTCCAAATAACTCAATTTAGAGCTATTAAAAATTGAATATGACTTTATAATAAAATAATATTTTTAGTTATTCTAATGGTGCCCCTCTCCCCCATTATAAAAGGGCACCTCCTCCCACTCTTCCTCACACCACATTGGGCCTTCAAACTCGGCCAACCCCTGACATTTTCACTTATCCACTTCCCTAGAAACATCCTAGAGGTTCTTGTCTTCTTCAAAGACCAATATTAGTGCCCAATGAAGAGGTTTCAAAAAGGCGCTTGAAAGAAGAGGTAATGTCAATTACCGATTCTTTCAACTTTATTTATTCTTCCACTACTTCTTCTTAAGTTGTTTCATATTGAAGTAATAACATCAGTATCACTCATATACTTATATGTTATTATAAGTATGAAACAACCCTATTTCACCATCTATCCATCCTACGGAAAACGAAATCACCATGCGTGCGTACGTACGGAATATCGTCTCCACGTCGTGGTGTAATCAGTTTTTCCAACACCACCTTACATGGATGGGTATAATGGTGTAAATAAATAACTATATATTTTTATTGTAAAGTGATATTTATTCAGTAATATTATACATACACTTCCATTAAATTCCATGATCATGGGAATGATATCATCGCTCGTGCGTACGTACGGACTACCGTCTCCACGAATGCGATGAGATTCATTTTCCATGATTAACCATTCAAGAATGATTATAACGTACATATAATGAATAATAATGAAATATATGACATAATTAAGATACTTTATTTATGTATATATATATATATATGTGTCATCTACTTACTTCCATTCAAGTCAAAAAAGAAAAGAAAACATCGTTCATTCATACGTACGGCCTACCGTCTCCATGAATGGTGTGTTTCATTTCATTTATCTATCTATTATATATATATATATATATACTGAATATATGTTATATATAAATCATGTTTTACATTCTGGAAGTAAGTAAATCATGATATATGTTATAATAATACCATGAACAACAAGTCCAAACACGTACGATAAAAGAAACAATTTTACCCAAAACACTATTTTAACATGGAATTGACAAATGAACGGGTAATATAAATACCTATGTAAACCATATATGATATGAAAAATGAATATTATTCTGTAATAAGTCAATTACACTATTTAAATCAATATACAGGAGGTTCGGATACATACAAACCATATCAGACATAAGGTAAGGGATAATTATTCCAATCACATTTTTATCCGAGATTGTTTGTTCGTAAGTATTTACTGGGGTTATGATTATTATCGATGTCCATATGTTCTCAAAATGTTTTCATAAAATGTTTACATTTCATCCATGTATTTTTAAAGTCATTTTTTTCACTTTTATACTTTTACCACATCATATGGAAGGAATCTTTCTTTTGTTTACCATACAAGGTACTCTTTGACTTTTCTGACAAAAGTACGAGAAGAATGTTATTTTTAACATATACAGCATGAACAGATTTTTACGGTTTTATAAAGCCTTATTTTCATGAATCTTCCTCCAAAATATTTCATGACTATTTTCTAAAAAATCACTTTCTTTTAAAATTGCAGGGCATTTTGTGAAATGAAAATGATTTTCATGATGAAAGGTTATTTTCCTCAAGAATTCATTTCAAGTGCTTTATCAAAACCATTTTCCATATAAGATGACATTAATTCATATGTGTATGTATCATGTATAAAGTCACTATTATTTACATGGATTCACTTTTCTTATTATGAAATGATATCCATTTCGTTTATATGGATTATGTGTGATGGGGTGATGTTTATGAAACCCATTTTATTTGTTGGGTTATTATGAATGATGTATGTTTATTTTGTAGAAAAAGTAAGAATGATTTCATTATGAGATGGGTGGGACCTATGTCTCCCTCCAATGCATTTGGTAATGATTTATATCTTATGAGATAGACATGGCTGGATTGGTAAGTTAATCCGGTTCAGAATTACAGGACTGGAATGAGGAGTGAACTCGATTCAGAAAGAGACTTTGTCCACTAAGATGGTCTTGGCAGCAATGCCTTGGATAATATGGAAATCATATCATGTGGTTAATGGTTTCCACAATTACATGTTTTATTCCAATGCTATTTTATCATGATTTATGTTCCATTATGATCTATGCCTCATGTATTTCCATGTTTTATGTTGTTTCTCATGATTTTTATGTTTAAACATTATGTTCATGTTTTTAAGTTCAAATGTATATGGTATGTCTTATTTTATCCATGATTACCCTTACATAGAATTTGATCTCACCCTTTTTATGTTTTCTTTTCCCCTAGGATTAAAAGAAAGGTTTTAGGTAAGGAAACAAAAAGTGGATGATCTTTATGGGAGATGTTGAAGATCTTTCACCATGTTTAGATGATTACATTACATGTTTCCAAAGAAACTAAACTATTACGGTCCTTGTATGTCTGTTTTTGTTATTTATTAAGTATAATACAAAAGTAATATAATGTCCATGTACGTCATGATTCGGGTCTCTACAGGTCATTTGGGGCTTATGCTCTGAGGCGGCCTAGGGTGTCGGTGAACCGACGTGGAGGAGGACCTTGGGTCCAATAGATAGTGGTGGGCTTGAACCTTGTGGAAGATTCCTATGTACCCTATCTTGGCAAGTATCAAAGTCCTCATATTTTAGAGGTGTCATTTGGGGTTACGCTCTGAGACGGACCAATGAATATGTCATGGTCAGTTCTCACTCTAATCCCATGTGAATCATGCTCGGTGTGAGAAACAATAGATAGAAGAGAACCAACGATCACGTCATGAAAGGTGTGTATGTGAGAAGTGAATTGGGGCTTACATGTGGTTAGCGGACCAAATAGGGCACATGGGCTTATGTGTGGTTAGCAGCCCAAAGAGGTTGTGACTTAATCCAGGAGGGAGTCCTGGTGGCTACAAAGCATTGAGGGAGACAGACCTGGGACCGAAGAAAGGAGAAGCACTATTCCCTAACATTCCCTTAGCTGGCACTGGGTACCAAAGATAAAAGGAGGAGTAGGGATACTGCCTCCTACAGGAATGCTAGGGGCTTACACCAAGATGGTCGCCCTTCCCCAGTGGACAAATGCCACTCCTATAAGGAGGATATCATCCCCTATAGAGACCAGTGGGAATGGAGAATGTCAAAGGTGGGGGTACCCTGCATGTGAGGCATGGGGAGAGGTCTCAGTTTAACATCAGGTGCTGAGGACGAGGGTGCTTGGTAGTTTAACGTTCTGCTTCTCGAACAAGGTGGGTTTGCTCCACACCCCTAGGAATTACATAACTGGTACCCTCTGCTCCTTGGTGAAGATTGGGGACATGCAAAGCTGTGGTGAGGGGGTTTCATGGAGCGAACCATCGAGGGGCGCACGTTAGCGTGGCTATGTGAAGAAGCAATTTCCATTAGCGTGCCTATGAGAAGAATCATGAGGTGAAGCAACCCAATGGACAGTATCTTACAACGGACATTGAAATGACATCATGCAAACCCAAATAGATGCATGGGAAAAGGAATTTCAAAGAAGAGGGGTTCATAGGCAGGGTCCTTGTGAAGCTCTGTTGCTCCATGTGGCAGAGGGAACTTGTGATGTAACACCCCGAGCTTCCACGATACACTTCTCTTTCAATAATGCAATAGCTTGCATTGTACGCAAGTTCGAGTTGGAACACACTACAACCAATCAAAGTATCTGTTATGAATAGTAATACCTACTTTTTGAAATTTTATAAATTTTATCTTTTTAAATGGACTTCGTTTTTGTATTCATAATATCAATGTTATCCTAAGTTGAAATTTTTGTAATTTTCTGAGAACTTCCAATTTTTTTATGAATAGTGAAGAATACTTAAAAACAAATTTTTTAATCAAAATTATTTATAGTGATAAATTAAAATATTGAGTGGTTTTAAAGTATAATTATAATATATTTTTACCATTTTATCCAATGGTGTTCATTATAATTAATTTCACTTCGAAATTAGACATAAACAATTGTCAATCTTTTGATATATATTGTTTCTTAAAAACACGCTATTTGTTGTGACAGCGGGAATTAATTATAAAATTAATTAATGAAACTTATATGTTAGGAATTTTTTAAAATAGACATCATTTTTGAATTTGGAATATCAATTATAGCTTAGGGTGAAATTTTTTCATTGTTCTAAAAAACATCAATTTTTGATGAATAGTGAAACCACTAAGTGGTAGTTAAATAACTGATTTTTCATTTAAATGAAATATTACCACTTCTGTGATTTGATTTTCAAAAATATGACATACATTGTTTTCATTAGGAAGTAAAAGGTGGTTCAATGGGATTAAAATAATTTTTTGGTAAATAGTAACTTTTAATTTTAATTAATCACGATTAAAGGTAATTAGTGAAATTTATGGTAAAAATGGTATTATAAAAATATGAAATGACCCTTACACTAGTCCTACTTCTATTGGATGAGTCATAGCTAACCACGAAAACCCATGGGTCAACTTGGGTACCCCATGGAGCAACTTTGGTAGGAAAATGACATTAAAAACTTTTTATTTAATGTTAAAATAAAAATGTCACAAACATGAGTAATTTTACTAAAACAATTTTTAAGTGGGGTTATAAAAGTCAAATTTATTACTATAAATATTAATTATAAATAGAAAAAGATTTCCTACATAATGATATTTTTTTATAATTTTTAGACATTAAATAAATTAAACTATTTATGACACCATGATGATGCAGCGATTACCTCATTAATTAACGATTTAAATAAACTGAAACGATAATGTAAATTACAAGGCTTACACTTTTCAAAAGACTATTGGGTGAGTAGATTTAGAACCCTTATCACCATATCCTAGAAATATATACTTTTGGGACCTTTAGAATCTGAAAAAGCATTTCATAATAAAGTAACATTTCAATCTTTCCAAGAGTGCCCCTTCTCTCCTCTTATAAACGTCCCCCACCTCTACCACATTATTCACACATTCAAGCCATTTGGCTCGGCCAAACTCTACCCAAATACTCTACCAACTTCTCTCTTTTACTCCTAGAAGCCTCACTTTGGGAAGAACTCATCCCAAGGAAGCCTTTGGCTCAAATCAAAAAGAGTTACCCGATTTTAAGGTAATGTCTTCTCTAATGTTATTTTGTTTTATTTTGCTTCTCCAACCCCTTAAACTCTTTTTATTACTTTATTTTTTTACAACAACAGTATCTAAAATATACTAGGATGTTATTCTGATATTTATTTGGTTTACACTTACACACACCTTCGTCTAATGGTTAAAGAACATAATTTTTCTGTGGGTGGCGAAATACTGCCTCACGAAACGATGATTGTTCAATATTCTTTTAACACCTCTAATAGTGGCCATTTTGATGACACTATTTTCATATATGTTATATATATTATGTTAATTTTTTCATTATTCTTCTGTATTTCTCATTTATGGCATACTTTATGATTTCCATTATGGGTAAACGCGATAATTTCATTTTTTGAAGTGCGGACTACCGCCCCCTCAAAGTGATTTGAATCGTTAATTCCATATGTGGGATGTATAAAGGATGGAGTAAATGGTATTATAAATTATATTATACTGGAATTATATTATAACTTTATATAATTATAACTTCATTCCATTAAATAAAAAATAGAAATTAAAGTAGTGTTCATGCGTACGTACGGCTTACCGTCTCCATTAACGGTGCATTTCATTTCTTACCACTCAATGTTATGTAATATTATAAATGAATGTATATACTGGATATATATTATGTATATGATATAAACATAATGAATATAATTATGTATATAATGGATATATTACAACATAAACAATGTGTAATTATAAGAAGTTTGTTTTTCACTCAAGTACATAAGATCGACAAAATGACCTTTATAAACTTAAATAATTACATAATGTTCATGACATGGTAATTAGTGATATAAAAGGAATAATAAACTTTAAAATGTTCTTAATAAACCATAAATTAACTCTAGTTTATTATTCAGGAGGTTAAAGAACGGTCGAGTCAGGACAGGACGCAAGGTAAGGGAAATTCCTAACCCAATTTCCATTCTTTGGGTAAATCTCCTACTTTCAAATTATGTCATTATATTATTATGTCCTATATTATATTTTTACTTTCTTTATGTGTAATTATAATGAATAAACATAATAGAACTATATTATTTTAAAAATTATCCTTGTAAGGACTTCGTTTCAATCTCCTTTCATTGAGGCATATTTGGTTTTATAGACAACCTTCATTTATACGGTGTATAAACCCCTTGGACTTTTAATTTTATTCAAATAGAATCTTTTTATACAAAGCGTTTTTACTAAACGACAAAAGCAATGTTTTTTGTACGTATGCAGTGACAACGACTTCTCTGCCACCGTGACCATTATTTTAGTTTCGGCTTCCTCTAAAATCCATACCCTATTTATAAAAGAAAAATAAATACCATGTTTTACTTTTCTTTTATTTTGGTACTGAAAATAGTTTTGAAAGTGTTTTTATTATATCAATGTGTTGTATTGATATCTTGTGATTGAAATGTGGAAATGTTATGTTTCATTTCTGCATGTTTTATGTGATACGATTATGTTATGGTTTATGATATGTTTAAACCTATTCATATGAGGAATGCATTAGACTTAATAAGTGACGGGTGGAGCCCGCTATAGCTCCTCGATACATCGGTAGGTATCATGAGACAAACTAGTGTCTTGTCACGAGGCCTTGACAAAATCTTATTTGTGGTCTTGGCACGAGGCCTTGGCTATGTGGTTATGATAGTCTGGCATTATGCATTCCATCATTATGAAAGTGGTTATTGATATTTCATGTTATTATTCGACTAGTAGAATATCCATGTGAGTAAGTAAATGACATTATTTCATATTACATTTGCCAAATTATGCTAATGTTCAAGTTTAAAAGTCTTTTGTTTTAGTTATACATTGCCTTAAATGTTATTTTTTATTTATGAAAGCTTCCGCTATATTGTTATCCTTTATGAGCATCTGAGCTCACCCCTTTCAATGTTTTAATTTTTCCAGGATGTGAGGAAGTGTATTATGAAAGACCTACAGGGATAATATACGGGGATATGAAGAGAAGATGTTGTAGTTTTGTTTTACTTTATGACGTAATGTAAGACTTATGAATGTATCTAGTGTTTCCCAGGCTACTAAACTAATCGGTCTTTAGAGACTTGATCTTTTGTGATCATGCCAATGTTACGAAGTAATACACCAACCTTGGATAACTGGGTTCGGGGCATTACAGTTGGTATCATAGGTAGTTTAGTACTAACCTTGAAAGCTGGATTTAGATAAACTCTAATTAAAGCACATAGTCCGAAGATAGACATTGAGGATTAGTATAGAATAACTTCCTAGAATTTTGGTATTATAGTTATTTTGTGAGTTTTCCGAGCAATACATCCCGGTCTGGATATGAGTAGGTAGAGGTGGATCTGGCACAGATGTACCTAGGGGTAAAACCCGAAAACACTGTTCTGAGCTAGACTCGAATGGGAACTGGTGCATGACAACGGGCCTTGCTGCACTCTTGGTTATGACACTCCCTAGGGATATGCTTACAATAATTCTCGTTTTCTTTACAAACCACTATGAAGGGTTATGAGTATATACTTCCTCAAAGAAATTTTTTTTATGATTATGGATTATATCCATAAATAGTTCAATTTATGTTAAGTATTTTACATGTATGGAATTATGTATTTTGATTCATAAACTAATTTAGTTTATAACATTGTTTAGAAATGGCGCCTAGCATAAGGAATGGAAACTATATCAATGCATGCACTCCATGTAGGGATTGCCCTCCTGCTCATGATAATTATTGTGGATCTGGAGATACAACTGGTGCTGATCAACTTATTACCATACTGGGAAAACTCACTCAGGTTATGAATAATAACCTTACTTGTATGGAGCACCCTGATCCGCAACGTGGAGGATCAATGTTAGACCGCTTCATGAGGCAACAACCACCAACATTTAATGGGGGTAAAAATCCATTACTAGATGAGCAATGGGTAAACTCCTTAGAGAAAATATTCCACGCCTTGGGGAGTAGCGAAAGGGAGAAGGTTGTCATGGCAGTCTACCGCCTCACTAGAGATGCCGATCAATGGTGGTCACTGATTCGAAACACAGAGGAAGATAAAAAAGTATCAATTATGGAATCAAGGGAGTTTAAGGAAATTTTCTTAGAAATATACTTTCCACATGACCATCGAGCAGATATGGAAATGCAATTTCTGAGTCTGAAGCAGAAGGAGGATGAGAATATCGCAAAGTATGAGGCTAACTTTACAAGGTTATCATGGCATGCTGAGATTATATACGTAACCCAAGAAGTAATATTGATCATTTCTTTGATGGGTTAAAAACATTTATCTGTTGAGCTTTAGTATCACAATTCTTCTCATCATACGAGGATATAGTCTCCTGTGATATCAAGACAGAAAAGGAATTCCCTAGTCTTATGACAACAAGGTAAAGCAAGATAAGAAGAGAACGGTGGAACAAGAGATAGATAAAGGGAAAAAGGGAATGAAGGATTTTCCATTATGCGATAATTGTGGGAAGAATCACCCCGGTACTTTCCTGAAAGGAAGGGGAGTTTGTTACAAATGTGGAGAAAAAGGTCACCAGGCGCGTGATTGCAAGGGAAAGAAAGAGGCTATCAATGTTGAATGCTACAATTGTAGAGAAATGGGGAATTATGCAAATGAATGTCCTAAGCGTCAGGGAACCTTACCTCAGAAAAGTCCAAGGGATCAAGGACAATCTTATGCTGTTACTAAAGTTGAAGTGGAATAATTAATCTATTGGTCCTTTTGGACTCAAGGATTATATTCTGGTTATAAGAATAATGTGACATATATAAGGATTGTACTGCAGTACTTGTTGCTTCAGTAAGGTTTTAATATGATGAAGTTAATCATATTTTTAGTATGTGACAATAAGAGAAACTTTACTTTGTTTGGGGAATCTGATAAATTGATTTTGGAATTAAGAGACCTTTTAGAGAAAGTTTGGACAGAGGTATTTTGGATAACTATAAAGGTTGGGATGGATTAAGTTGAACTTTGAATAGTATTGTTTAAGGTTAAAACATTTCTGAAGATTATTTTTGGAATATTATAATACTGTAGTTTTAGGAAAAGGACAACCTGTAGGGTGGGACATAACCCGTCGCGTCAGACAAAGCTGCCAGAATCGAACCCATAACCATAGTGCGACAAGACTTTATTACCTACCACTAGCCTATAGGAAGTCCCTGGTTATTAAAATATAGTTTTACTAATCTAAATGGTATGTGTTTATATTTGGAACCTTATAATATTAGGATAAATAGAATATTTTCTATTTTTATTACCTTTTAGAGTGAAAGATGGGTTTTGTTGGAACCACTTTGTGTATAAGGTTGTATTTGTTGTCAATAGTTGTCAATGCAGATAAAAATGAAGGTGATCATGAAATACTCCGATGAAGTAGAGGAGTGGTGATTCAGACGATTGTTGTGCTGATCGTAAGTTCAAAGAACATGTGTCAATGGTGATACATTGTTTACAACAATGAAGAATGTGAGGAGTAATCCATCCAAGGATGAGTAAAGAAGGATGGTGTTTTTGGATGAAGACAATGAAATTCCTCCTTATTGCATAAGAACCATGGGATTTGATGAAGACCATGCAATTCCTCATTACTGCATGAGAACAATGGGTTTTGATGAAGACCATGCAATTACTCATGATTGCGTGAGAACCATGCTAGAGACTTCTTGACGGATTAAATCACATGGTTTTCATGAAGTTGATCATGATAGTTGATGAAGGAGGCAATGTGCCAATGAGTTGACTTATGAAATGGCCATGCACATCACATTGTCATAGAAGATGACGATACTAAAGCTGTTCCTTCAAAGAATACATATCACAATAGTGGAGTTTGTGATAAAAGCAAAAGAGTTGCTGAAGGATACAGATCACCAAGAAGAAGTGTTGTTGAGGTGATCGTGCTTGTCGACAAAGCAAACAAACGACATACAAATTTGTTGACAAAGGAGATTCAATGGTGACATGTCGAGTTCATTAGTTGTGGTCAACGATCTATGTTTGAGTCAAGAACATCGACAGAGGAATGGATGATCTGGAGGCGGTACAAAAAGAGCAGATACAAGGTGGTGTCGTTTTCCAGTGTTTGCCAAATTTCAGGGCCTCAAAATCAACAAATAAAGAAGAGTGATTTTGGCAAAGGGACTTGCGTGCCGAGCTCTTGGAGGATGAAAGACTTGTGCGCCATATGTTTTTGAGGATCAGAACATCCAAATTTGGCTAAGGAAAGAAGGTCGCACAAGTGTTGGTTGGGTCGCGCAAGTGAGTTGCGCGACAGAGTTTATTGAAGACAAGACTTGCGCGCCGTCGAGGACTTGCGCGCCACCGCGCAGGGTGTCCAGTTTGCCTATAAATACTGGACCACCCCTCCTCATTTGGAACCGAGCTCAAGACTTTGAGATTGTTCGAGCTCTCGTCGCGCAGGTGGTTGAGCCGCGCAAGTAGGGGTTGCGCGCCGAGTGAGGGTTGCGCGCCCTAGAAGATTTGGGGGATAAAGGAAGTGTGTCGCGCAAGTATTAAGTTCAAGAAGGCAGTGTCGCGTAGGTGCTTCAGTGACACTTGCGCGCCAGTTTAGAATTGCGCGCCTGAGACTTGCGCGCCGACAGGAGACTTGCACACCGGGCTTGAAAAGGAGACCCAGACACTATTGAAGCACGCCCGCCTTTCTGGAGCTACACAAGAGCTGAAGATAGCCTGATACTTTCGGTGCAAAGCGAGATTGAAGACGAAATCTAAATTATACATGCATGATCTCATGCATACATGGTGAATTGATTCTGACGAATGCCGAGTAAGCTAAACATCATTTATTGAGCAATCACATTAGTGATTGTGATTCAGGCAAACGAAGACAAGGGGATCTAGTGCATTCACTCATTGCACTAAAGAAGAAGGATTGAACTAAAAGAAGCATCAAATCTGAACCCTGATGCAAGCAACATCTCATGCTGAACAGGAGACGAAGAACATCAATGCACACTTATTGAAGAGACCTTCACGTCTATAAACTGAGTGGGACTTCACCAACGACAGTGAGCCAGGGGGAGTCAATGGGAGTGACCCGAGGGACGCAATGAGCTATCCCTGAACATTTGTAAAGGCAGTGAGCCTGGTACAGAGTGTCTGTACCCGAACACTTGTAATCCGCAGCTAGTGAAGCATAGTGTATTTAGGTACGACCGACAACCTGTCGGCGTATGCTCCTTGGACGTAGCCCTTAGTGGTGAACCAAGTAAAAATAGCTGTTTCATCTCTCTGCATGTGAATGTTTAATTGCTGTTCATATCCATCATACAGGTTTAAGTAGTTCCTACCAACGTGGGAACAAGATCCACAACTTTAAGAAGAAAACGTTGCCACCCTGATTCACCCCTCCCCTCTCAGGGTGTCCCGGGGTCCTACAAGTGGTATCAGAGGGAGGTTGACGTATGTTGGATATTCTCTAGTAATTCTATTGAGAAGAGGATTTGAGTTTCTTTCCTAGAGTCAACAATGAAGAGCAGTCTTGATAATGACGCAGTCATTTCTGAGCAGAAATCTATATCCACCAAGACTTTGACAAATAGGAAAATGAAAGAGAAGAAGATGATAAAGAAGTCCCCCACATCCAAAGAAGATGTAGTGTCTTGTTCTCCATGCCATTCCAATAATGAAGAAACATTAGGCTTGGAAAGTATCAAGCAGGTGGCTCAGAACTCATCAAGAGGAAAGGATGATACCCCTAATTCAATCTTTCAGGAAAAACTTAGAACATATCTGCATGATATTCCAGATGAAAGGGATGCAATTATTTGTAGCCTATTCCATTCTATGCAGGTTGAGATCAATCGATTAGAAAGGGAAGCTGACAATATGGAAAAGGGGTTGGAAATAAAAGTTATGGAATGTATGAAGCTCATAAAACAGGTGAAAGTATTTGAAGAAGAAGAGGAAGTCAATAAGACTTTAAAAGAAAGGATCCGTGCACTTGAAGCTGAGCTGAAGAAGAGCAATGAAGTCAAGATTTTTTGATTGGAAGAAACTTCCATTAAATTCAGGGAACTTGACTCTTTGTTACAAAACAAAGTTAAGATGCATGAAGATGAGGTTGAAAGGTTGAAGAAGACTTGTGAAGAGAAGATGATCACGATTGAAGATCAGAAGATCATCCTCAATTTTGTGGGTCAAAAATTGGAAGCTCAGTTGACCAAGATTGAGAACACACATATTGAGACTTCACAAAAGAATGAAATGAGTGATGCTTGCACTCAATGTTCGTTAGAGGAGTCCAAAGCTGAAATGCCTCCAACATGTGATAAGAAGATTATGACAACTCTTGATTATCCACATCAAGAATCAGTTTCTATTGGTACTCAATTCTCACTGGAGGATTCTATTGTCAAAAGACCTCCAACATGTGATAAGAATATCATGACTTCACTCTTTGATCTATCCCAAGCAACTGAGAAAGTGAAGGTACCATCCAAACCATCATGTACTCATATTTCTAAATACACTCCTACAATCAGTGTAGGTGGGAAGAAAAGATCTAAAAAAGTATAGATGAGGAAAGGTGAGAAGAAGAAACCTACCACCATGGCTAGGGTGGATGAGAAGAAAAAAGAGGAAGTGGGTTCCTCAAATAGAGCACAAAAGATTAAGCAGATGGCCCAAAAACTTAATACAGAAGAGACAAAGAAGAAAAGATTTGTGGGTCAATGTTGGTGCTGCAACAGATTTGGGCACTGTGCACTGAATTGTTTCTATAATCCCTTTCATGGAAAAGCACAGGGAAAGCATATATCCAAGGGGAGGAAGCCAGAGAAGAAGAAGCAATATCCACAGGTCCAGAAGCATCTGTTTACAGCAAACCGATTTGGAATGCTTGATAACATCTGTGATGTATGCAACGACAGTGGTCACAAGAATGGTGCATGCCTAGGTCAACAGATATCCAGAGCTGATAAGAACAGAAGACCACAAAATCCATCTAAGTATGAAGAAAGTACCTTGGGAAGAAATCAGAAGAATATGGCAAACACACCTCTCCCCAAGAAGATTTCAAGTAGGCAAGCTGAGAAGACCCATGATTTTAGATCCATGAAATTGAAGGGTCATTCATCCAAAAGAAACACTAAGTGGGATGAATCTCGGATGAACCCATGTGGGAGACCTAAACTAGCTACAAAAGTTCCACATGACATATTGGTCATCTGGCCAGAAGATTTGAAAATAATAAGGAAATTTGAAGATGAGAAGGCCAAGGCTGGTGAAAAAGGAAAAGGAAAACTTTCACATGATGCAGACACAGTGCAGGAGAGATTTCAAACAAAGAGAAACACAAGTGTCAAAGAAGTTCTGTGTGAGATATTCAAGAAGTCTGGCCACATTGCAAAAGGTTGTCTATCCTTAATACCAGAGAAAGAGGCAGTCCTTAAGAGGAGTAAGAATGTATCATTCATGATGGCTGCTAAGAAGAACAATTCTCCACACAAAGTAGAAGAGAATGTGAACAGATCCATGCCACACCGACAGATGTCAGAACATATATTCAAATGTGCAGGCATGAAGATTGGAGTGAACAGAGGAACTTGGTTGAGAAAAGAACCTCAACCAAGAAAGTCTTCGTGATGAAGCAAGAAGGAACCACCTTATTCCCGTAATAATTTTTGTATTGTATTTGTGCTAATAATGAAGGGAATTGAAGGTAATGCATGCTCTCAGGGGGAGAACCTGAGAAGTAGTGAATGCTGTCAACTCTTGATAGCCAAGCTGAAGAAGTTTCCATCCTTAGTAGATTCTTCAATTGATATTCAAATATTATGATGATGAAGGATAACTCTTGATGAAGATGATGAGGAGTTTTTTTCCTTGGGGGGGGAGAAAAATGAAGAAGCGTCTATAATCACTGTTTCAATCAATATCAACTCCAGGTGGAATAAAAAGCAGTTATTCTGTGAATCTCTTGAAGAACACACCAATGGAGAAGGTCTGTCATTTCTCAATCTCTATCCCTTGGTTACTCAGATCAAAGATTATTTTACAAAGGGGGAGTAACTACATTGATCAGTGACATAAAGAGAATGGAAGTGTCCCAAGGTCACTTATCCTGTCGATTGCACTTGAATGTTTTTGATCTATTTGCTGATGTGAGTGCAGGAGTTTCAGGTTGATTATCATAATTGATCTTCTTCTACCTGAAATAAAAGTGGTAAACCCTTGAAGACAAGATACATGAGTTCTCATCTCATGTTGGTATCATGATCTGTGAATAATGGACAGCATTGTTGACTTAATCAAATCCTCTTGTTTTCTACATCGAGCATTGCTCAAGTAGACTTAGAGTGAAATTATTAATGAAACTTTGCTTGAGTGAGGATTGATACCCTCCCTACCATGCGCTTTGTATTTCTTGTCAATAAGGGGGGGAGAAAGTGAAATGCAGAAGATTCTCATTTTTGACATTGACGGATTCTTTTCAGAAGATGTTTAAGGTATTGACAACAAAATACAAAGGGGGAGATTGTTGGAACCACTTTGTGTATAAGGTTGTATTTGTTGTCAATAGTTGTCAATGCAGATCAAAATGAAGGTGATCATGAAATACTCCGATGAAGTAGAGGAGTGGTGATTCAGACGATTGTTGTGCTGATCGTATGTTCAAAGAACATGTGTCAATGGTGATACATTGTTTACAACAATGAAGAATGTGAGGAGTAATCCATCCAAGGATGAGTAAAGAAGGATGGTGTTTTTGGATGAAGACCATGCAATTCCTCCTTATTGCATAAGAACCATGGGCTTTGATGAAGACCATGCAATTCCTCATTATTTCATGAGAACAATGGGTTTTGATGAAGACCATGCAATTACTCATGATTGCGTGAGAACCATGCTAGAGACTTCTTGACGGATTAAATCACATGGTTTTCATGAAGTTGATCATGACAGTTGATGAAGGAGGAAATGTGCCAATGAGTTGACTTATGAAATGGCCATGCACATCACATTGTCATAGAAGATGACGATACTAAAGCTGTTCCTTCAAAGAATACATATCACAATAGTGGAGTTTGTGATAAAAGCAAAAGAGTTGCTGAATGATACAGATCACCAAGAAGAAGTGTTGTTGAGGTGATCGTGCTTGTCGACAAAGCAAACAAACGACATACAAATTTGTTGAAAAAGGAGATTCAATGGTGACATGTCGAGTTCAAGAGTTGTGGTCAACGATCTATGTTTGAATCAAGAACATCGACAGAGGAATGGATGATCTGGAGGCGGTACAAAAAGAGCAGATACAAGGTGGTGTCATTTTCCAGTGTTTGCCAAATTTCAGGGCCTCAAAATCAACAAATAACGAAGAGTGATTTTGGCAAAGGGACTTGCACGCCGAGCTCTTAGAGGATGAAATACTTGCGCGCCATATGTTTTTGAGGATCAGAACATCCAAATTTGGCTAAGGAATGAAGGTCGCGCAAGTGTTGGTTGGGTCGCGCAAGTGAGTTGCGCGACAGAGTTTATTGAAGAAAAGACTTGCGCGCCGTCGAGGACTTGCGCGCCGCCGCGCAGGGGGTCCAGTTTGCCTATAAATACTGGACCACCCCTCCTCATTTGGAACGGAGCTCAAGACTTTGAGATTGTTCGAGCTCTCGTCACGCTGGTGGTTGAGCCGCGCAAGTAGGGGTTGCGCGCCGAGTGAGGGTTGCGCGCCCTAGAAAATTTGGGGGATAAAGGAAGTGTGTCGCGCAAGTATTAAGTTCAAGAAGGCAGTGTCGCGCAGGTGCTTCAGTGACACTTGCGCGCCAGTTTAGACTTGCGCGCCTGAGACTTGCGCGCCGACGGGAGACTTGCGCGCCGGGCTTGAAAAGGAGACCCAGACACTATTGAAGCATGCCCGCCTTTCTGGAGCTGCACAAGAGCTGAAGATAGACTGATACTTTCGGTGCAAAGCGAGATTGAAGAAGAAATCTAAATGATACATTCATGATCTCATGCATACATGGTGAATTGATTCTGACGAATGCCGAGTAAGCTGAACATCATTTATTGAGCAATCACATCAGTGATTGTGATTCAGGAAAACGAAGACAAGGGGATCTAGTGCATTCATTCATTGCACTAAAGAAGAAGGATTGAACTAAAAGAAGAATCAAATCTGAACCCTGATGCAAGCAACGTCTCATGCTGAACAGGAGACGAATAACTTCAATGCACACTTATTGAAGAGACCTTCACGTCTATAAACTGAGTGGGACTTCACCAACGGCAGTGAGCCAGGGGGAGTCAACGGGAGTGACCCGAGGGACGCAATGAGCTATCCCTGAACATTTGTAAAGGCAGTGAGCCTGGGACAGAGTGTCTGTACCCGAACACTTGTAATCCGCAGCTAGTGAAGCATAGTGGATTTAGGTACGACCGACAACCTGTCGGCGTATGCTCCTTGGACGTAGCCCTTTGTGGTGAACCAAGTAAAAATAGCTGTGTCATCTCTCTGCATGTGAATGTTTAATTGCTGTTCATATCCATCATACAGGTTTAAGTAGTTCCTACCAACGTGGGAACAAGATCCACAACTTTTAGAAGAAAAAGTTTCCACCCTGATTCACCCCTCCCCTCTCAGGGTGTCCCGGGGTCCTACAGGTTTGTAGTAAACATTTATTAAAGAATGAAAGTCTACATGACCAGTATGTATATTCCCTTACGTTCATAGTAAATCTCCTAAATAAATTCCTCAACTTTATAAAAGGTAACTTAAAACAAAAACGTTGCCGGTTAACTTTTCCAACTGGGGATTCAATGACCGTTTAACAAATCACAAGTTTGTGATTTTCTTATGGTTAAATTTATCCTAATCCAGTCTTATACAACTCTCCATCAGACCTTGATGGTTTGTTTTTCTTCCATATCCATATTTTCATAGAATCCTAGTATGGGCTATCTCGGGTGACCTTTGTACTTATCTTTATTTCTTTTAATGTTATATATTTATTAACCTTATTTCCGATGTGGGTTTTCCACAAAGGTATTTTCTATTTTCAACCTTTTATTTTCAATGAAAAATATCAAATTGTGAGGATGAAATTTATTTAATGAGGGGAGAATGTAACACCCCGAGCTTCCACGGTACGCTTCTCTTTCAATAATGCAATAGCTTGCATTGTACGCAAGTTTCAGTTCAAACACACCAAAACCAATCAAAGTATTCATTATGAATATTAATACATAATTTTTGAAATTTTATAAATTTTATCATTCCAAATGGACTTCGTTTTTGTATTCGGAATATGAATTATTTCCTATGTTGAAATTTTTGTAATTTTCTAAGAACTTCCATTTTTTTTATGAATAGTGAAGAATACTTAAAAACAACTTTTTAAATCAAAATAATTTATAGTTATAAATTACACTATTGTGTGGTTTTAAATTATAATTAGAATATATTTTTACCATTTTATCCAATGGTGTTCATTATAATTAATTTCACTTTGAAATTAGACATAAACAATTGTCAATCTTTTAATATATATTGTTTCTTAAAAACACGCTATTTGTTGTGACAGCGGGAATTAATTATAAAATTAATTAATGAAACTTATATGTTTGGAATTTTTTAAAATAGACATCTTTTTTGAATTCAGAATATCAATTATAGCTTAGGGTGAAATTTTGGCATTGTTCTGAAAAACTTCAATTTTTGATGAATAGTGAAACCACTAAGTGGTAGTTAAGTAACTAATTTTTCATTTAAATGAAATATTACCACTTCTGTGATTTGATTTTCAAAAATATGACATAAATTGTTGTCATTAGGAAGTAAAATGTGGTTCAATGGGATTAAAATAATTTTTTGGTGAATAGTAACTTTTAAGTTTCATTAATCACGATTAAAGGTAATTAGTGAAATTTAAGTTAAACATGGTATTATAAAAATATGAAATGACCCTTAAACTTTTCCAAACCCTATTGGATGAGTCATGGCCGACCAGGACAACCCATGGGTCAACTTGGGGACCCCATGGAGCCACTTTGGTAGGAAAATGACATTAAAAACATTTTATTTAATGTTAAAATAAAAATGTCACAAACATGAGTAATTTTACTAAAACAATTTTTAAATTGGGTTATACAAGTCATATTTTTGACTATAAATATTCATTAGAAATATAAAACGATTTCCTACATAATGATAGATTTTTTATAATTTTTAGACATTAAATAAATTAAATTATTTATGACACCATGATGATGCATCAATTACCTCATTAATTAACGATTTAAATAAAATGAAATGAAAATGTGAAATCCAAGGCATACACTTTTCCAAAGCCTATTGGGTGAGTATATTTCGAACCCTTATCACATTATCCTAGAAATATATAAGTGTGGGAACTTTAGAATCCGAAAAATCATTTCATAATAAAGTTACATTTCAATCATTCCAAGACTGCCCCTTCTCTCCTCTTATAAAAGGCCCCCACCTCTACCACCTTATTCACACTTTCAAGCCATTTGGCTCGGACAACCTCTGCCCAAATACTCTCCGAACTTCTCTCTCTTACTCCTAGAAGCCTCACTTTGGGCAGAACTCTTCTCAAGGAAGCCTTTGGCTAAAATCAAAAAGAGTTACCCGATTTTAAGGTAATGTCTTCTCTAATGTTATTTTGTTTTATTTTGCTTCTCCAAACCCTTAAAATCTTTTTATTCCTTTCTTTTGTAACAACAACAGTATTTAAAATATACTAGGATGTTTTTCTGATAAGTATTTGGTTTAAACTTACACACACCATCGTCTAATGGTTAAAGAACATAATGTTTCTGTGGGTGGCAAAATACTGCCTCACAAAACGATGATTGTTCAATATTCTTTTAACACCTCTAATGGTGGCCATTTTGATGACACTATTTTCATATATGTTATATATATTATGTTTATGTTTTCCTTATGCTTCTGTATTTCTCATTTATGTCATACTTTATGATTTCCATTATGGGTAAACGCAATAATTTCATTTTAGGAAGTGCGGACTACCGCCCCCTCAAAGTGATTTGAATAGTTAATGCCATATGTGGGATGTATAAAAGATGGAGTAAATGGTATTATACATTATATTATACTGTAATTATATTATAACTTTATATAATTATAACTTCATTCCATTAAATAATAAATAGAAATGAATGTAGTATTCATGCGTACGTACGGCTTACCGTCTCCATGAACGGTGCATTTCATTTCTTACCTCTCAATGTTATGTAATATTATAAATGAATATATATACTGGATATATATGATGTATATTATATATAAAACATGAATATAATTATGGATATAATGGATATATTACCACATGAACAAAGTGTAATTATAAGATGTTTATTTTTGACTCAAGTACATAAGATCGACAAAACGACCGTTATAAACTTAAATAATTACATAATGTTCATGACATGGTAATAAGTGATATAAAATGAATAATAAAATTGAAAAGGTTCTTAAGAAACTATAAATTAACTCTAGTTTATTATTAAGAAGGTTAAAGAATGGTCGAGTCAAGACAGGACGCAAGGTAAGGGAAATTCTTAACCCAATTTCCATTCTTTGGCTTAATCTCCTACTTTCAAATTATGTCATGATATTATTATGTACTATATTGTATTTGTACTTTCTTTATGTGTACTTATAGTGAATACACATAATAGATCTATTTTATTTTAAAAATTATATTTGTAAGGACTTCATCTCAATCTCCTTTGATTGAGGCATGTTTGGTTTTATACACAACCTTCCTTTATAAAGTGTATAAACCCCTTTGAATTTTAATTTTATTCAAAAGGAATATTTTTATACGAAGAATTTTTACTAAACGACAAAAGGAATGTTTTTTGTACGTATGTGAAGACAATGACTTCTCCGCCACCGTGACGATTATTTGAGTTCCGGCTTCCTCTAAAAGCCATGCCTTTTTTAAAAGAAAAATAAATACCATGTTTTAATTTTCTTTTATTTTGGTATTGAAAATAGTTTTGAAAGTGTTTTTATTATATCAATGTGTTGTATTGATATCTTGTGATTGAAATGTGGAAATGTTATGTTTCCTTTATGCATGTTTTATGTGATACGATTATGTTATGGTTTATGATATGTTTAAACCTGTTCATTTTAGGAATGCATTGGACTTAATAAGTGACGGGTGGAGCCCGCTATAGCTCCCCGATGCATCGGTAGGTCTCATGAGACAAAATAGAGTCGTAGCACAAGGCCTTGACAAAATCATATTTGTGGTCTTGGCACGAGGCTTTGGCTACGTGGTTATGATAGTTTGGCATTATGCATTCCATCATTATGAAAGTGGTTATTGATATTTCATGTGATTATTCGACTAGTAGAATATCCATGTGAGTAAGTAAATGGAATTATTTCATTTCACTTTTTCCATATTATGATAATGTTCAAGTTTATAAGAGTTTTGTTTTAGTTATACATTTCCTTAAATGTTAATGTTTATTTATGAAAGATTCCGCTATATTGTTATCCTTATTGAGCATTTGAGCTCACGCCTTTCAATGTTTTAATTTTTCCAGGATGTGAAGAAGTATATTATCAATGACCTTTAGGGATAATATAATGGGATATGAAGAGAAGATGTTATAGTTTTGTTTTACTTTATGATGTAATGTAAGACTTATGAATGTATCTAGTGTTTCCAAGACTACTAAACTAATCGGTCTTTTCGAGACATGATCTTTTGTGATCATGCCAATGTTACGAAGTAATTCACCGAACATGGGAAACTAGGGTCGGGGTGTAACATGTGAAGTGGTGTGCTTTGCGAAGTTGGGTGCCTCAGCCTAAGCATAGGGCATAGGTTCATTTGGGAGGTGCTTCGCAAATTGGAAAGGCATTCACGGAGCATTGCCTCTTGGAGCAAAGGTTCCTCGCGAAGCAAGGTGAATGAAGCAATGTGCTTCGCGAAGTACAGTGACCCTAGCTTAGCATGTGGATCATGTGTACATGAAGGGTGTTTCAAAAAACATAAATGCCCCGTGACGACCCGAGTCACCTTGAGGATCCCCTTCCTTTACGAAGTCCCTTAGGCTTTGCAAAAGGCATCCCTCTCGGAAGAGGGGATCAAAATGATATAGAGGGGAGGCACTACGCAGAGTAGAAGTACCTCGCACAGCTCATGGTTCGTAGAGAAGAATGGTGTTTCACGATTCAGGATCTGGGAAGTCAAATGGTTGGATTGTCCGTCCTTTGTGCTGAGGTGGAGGCCAATATTTATAGGCAAGAGGCACCCTGAAGAGGAGCTTATGTGGAGCAAAGAGGGACATTGGTGCTTCATGGAGGGCTCGCAAACGTCAAAGGTGTTCACAGAGTGTCCCACATCCTTAATTCGTGGCAGGATCGCAAACGTCAAAGGTTTTCGTGGAGTGACCCGCCTCCTTGTTTCACGTTGGGCTCGCAAATGTCAAATGAGTTCGTAGAGAGTCCCGCCTCCTTGATTCGCAGTAGGCCCATGAACATCAAATTCGTTCGCAGAACGTCCCACCTCTTTGCTTTGTGTGGGGATCATGAATGTCAAATGTGTTCATGGAGTGTCCTGCCTCCTTGATTCGTGGCAGCCGCGGTGTTGTGGGGACTCCACAAAATAGCTTCGCGAGGCAGTCAATGGTGCCTTCGTTTTTCCTTCTTCTTTGTCCTGAATTTTGGCACCAACAAAATCTTCTACACATGATCTAGAAAAATATTTCCACAAATAACCCAATATTGTATTCCATAACATCCTATACCAATGTATATGTTTGTCACCATTAGTCACTTAATTCATTAGAAATTCCTAGAATCATACTTTCTTTTTAAAACATAATGATAGTTTAACAAATATCCTCTAATTATAGTTTGAGATCATTTGTAAATTATATGAATACTAAATATTAATTTAAAATAAAACCCCTTCATGAGTAAAAATTCTAATGAAATGAGGTTTTTATATTATTAAATAAACAACTATATTTAATATAAGATGGTAGAAGGGTGTTCCTCTTTCTTTAACATAATATATCCTATAACCATTAATCAACACCTTTTAATGTTTCGATAGAAAAATAAATATATACACCTTCATCCAATTTTGAAAAGGAAATCATAATGGTGTATATATAGAAATAACATCCAGATTTAAGGACCCATTTCCGAGACATATCATGTTTAGACATAGTTAGGATCTCAACAATATCATATCCCACATCAAAATATAATTAATGATAAAAATATTACTTAAACATCTCAACTAATTTCAACATGGGATAATTTGGTCTAACATTTTTTGGTTTACCACTGTGGTGACATGCAATATCCCTAATTTAAGATAAATTCCTATCATAGCTTTGTGAATTTGGGTTCTTTGTTATGTTTTTAATATTATATTTCTTCTTGTTTATAGTAGTATATTGACTTCTAACATTGAGATCCTCAAAATTAAATAGAGAGTTATATTTTAATTTCTTAACAATTATGGTAGACTTAACGTCTTATATAGTGAAAGAATATATCATATGAATGATAGTTGTTAAAATTTTATTGCAAGCATAACTAAATAAAATAACTAGATTCATGGATTGGTATTCATCATTAATAGTGAGATTGATGATGAATAAATTGAAAATAATCAGACAAAATTCATCAAAATACATCCAAATAGTAGTATATGAATTAAATTTACGAGTAAAAAGTTTATTATCTTTATAAACATGACTGAAAATAGATGTATTTTATAAAGGTTATATAATTTAGACTAAATAATAGTTGTATAAGACTAATTGGAAATCCCATATTGTAATTTATCATCCAAATATAGTAAAATATAACTATGTTCTTTTGGAAGCATATTTAATAACACAAAAACATGAGTTTTTATATTATATCTATCAATAAACTAAGTTACATTGGATTTATTCGGTCTATTTAGTTCATACAATAGACTTTTTTTCATGATAACATTCATATTGATTTAGTAATGGTTTCATTAATTTTATCTAGAAAAAATATCATTTTGAAACATAGAATATTCCATTTAAATAATCAAGAGGAACCAAAACCAATTAATTTGGAAACTTTTTTCCATAATCCAATGTGAAATACCATAAGGAGAACTGAATATGTGTCAAGTTTCGTTAATATCAATGAAATTGAATGCAATAAGAGAAATTATTAGAAATATAAGAATATAGTGATTCAAAAGTTGATGAGATTATATCAAGAAGGGAATAAAAGGGAACATATTTTATATTGTCGTTTGAATCAATTTGATATTATATCCATAGAAGGAACACCAATATATACTAGATTTTATTTTTTCTCAAACAGAGTACATGAAGAATAAAAATAAATATTGACTATAAAATAATATAGAACAAACCAAATGCACCACATATACAATATTTGAAGATATAGGATGAATAAAAACACACACCAACCAACCTTACCATGGACTGGTTCTTCCAGTTTATAGAGTGATTCTAATAACGCTAGTTTATGTATCTGGTTAAT
Source organism: Viscum album (assembly GCA_963277665.1). Classification (NCBI taxonomy): domain Eukaryota; kingdom Viridiplantae; phylum Streptophyta; class Magnoliopsida; order Santalales; family Viscaceae; genus Viscum; species Viscum album. Next base: position 917,446,183 of record OY728150.1, read on the forward strand.
TCGAGTTCACTTCCAAAATAGAACTCAGATAGATCCAATTAGGTACGATATAAGAATATCCACCAAAATATAATACTTAGTTTGTCTTAGTACACAATAATGAGGTACTGGCTCAAGAGGAAGCAATGCTTCAATACTATTTCAAGTGAACATGTGGTGGAGTTTTCCCTCTCCTTGTCACTTTATATTTTTCATTGAAATGTAAGAATCACCCAAATTATAAAATCTACCATGAAAAAACGATGCATCAGGTTTTATAATGATGTAGCAATAGTAATTTTTATGAAGTAACAACCTCAGGTGAATGATAATTAGAGGAATACAATGACGATTTCTATTATAACCACCATGATACAATGGTAGCTGTACAGGAACATGCAACATAATCAGATAAAAAGAGTGGAATAAGGTGTGTATCATGCAATTTAATATTTTTTCGAATTCATAAAATAAAGAAAAATATTTGAAAAGATGTATAATATTAAAAGGCACACTATGTGAGAATAATCTCTGAGAAAATCATGTAATATTAAACCAAACCCTAACAAAAAATTAAAACACCCCAAAACAAAATATTAAAATGTATGGATGTGTCCACTTTGTAATTTAATGTTTTTATAAATTATCTAATACTGTAAATATAAAATATATTAGAATTGTGCAAAAGGTCAATCTTAGGTAACAAATTCCTAATTATGGGTTTGTTGTGTTATGGTCTATTATATGTTTCCACTCCTGTTTCGCACCCAAAGAACCTCCAATTATGAACTCAACACAAGTACATTTTCACCTCTTCCAATATAAACTATAATGAAACTCTTCATTCAATAATATTTTAATTGATCAATGAATATAAAATTAGTCAGTTTTATTCTGGTGGAGGTGTTCTAGATGTTTGTTTCATGATGTGAAATCATGTTGGTGCAGTGTGTGTTCATGTGGTAGTCAACACACAATGACAAAACAAGGATATTGGGGTTATTTTTGGTTCACAAAACTAAAAACATTAAATCTATACATGAATGTCTATGTTTCAAATTTCATGATAAATGAATCAATAAATAGAAATTAATATATCTAAATAGAATTCCTAAAACAATTAATGATAAATGATATCATAAAAGTGATCCAAACACTTAAACATTGACATTATAAATAACAAAAACAAGCTAGAATGAATTATTATAATAGATTAATAAATTTACACATTAGTATTCTACTAAAACTAGAATCAAGAAAATTTAATTCAACTTCCTCATTCATCTTATAGATTTCTATAACCATAAAAAATTTCTTTTATAAATTATCCAAATTGCATGAAAATAATATTTTAGCCACATCAAAAGAGAAAATAAGGGCATTAAAGAACTCAAATAGCTTCAGTATCAAAAAAATAAATACAAAAAAAAATTTAATTAATTCAGAAAATAGTATTTAGTGATTAAAATGTTGAAGAAATTATATATTTACTGTAGTAAATTCACATAGGTATTTACATTCTTTATCCAATTTTCCAACATTCATAGGGAAGTATCATCACTGAATTTACTATATAAAAAATTATTGGAAGAAAAATTATGAAAAATGAATAATGAAGAAAGATACATTATATAAAATGAATCAAAAAAATCAAGAAAGGAAATTATAAAAAAGCATGATACCCACCTTACCAATGGTTTATATTCACGTTATTGAATTTTTTCTTGCTAGTGGTGTAGGGAAAATTGTTGTTCAATCCTCCAGATCCATCCACTTCTAGGTTGAAATTGTTTTCTAGATCTATAATCACTAACTAAGATCACACATTGTAAACCACTTCATGAATCCATTTATCATCTTCTACATTGGTGTTCCATGAAATAGTCTATAGGAATACTTCCACATCCCCTTGGTTCATTGTGATAATATTATTTTACTCTATATGGAGGAACTAATACCAGAAGCATCCTCACAATTATCCTCGAAGTACTATATCTAGAAAACACCAAGACTCAATAGAACTCATTCCTATTATTAATTTTTATGTGGTTAACCCCCACTCACCCCCCCCCCCTTTGAAGAACAAGATATTCATTTTCAGGCTTGTGCTTCTCTTTGAAATCTCTTAGTGAACATGAGAGAACCAGTGGGTGTTATGTCCTCCCTATTGGAGAACTAGATCAAACAATTAGAGGGATTAATCTAAATGAATTATAAATATAACCATAGGAAATGTAATTTTTTATGATAATCATGTAGAGGATCTATGAAGGGTCACATAAGACATGTATATAGTAAAGGATATAAGGGTAGTTGTATGTTCCATATACAAATGTAACACAAAAAGAGAAATAGTGGTCCACATAATCAATCCGCATTAATGACTCAGAGCAATCCCATAAAATGACTTCATAGATTTAATATAGAAAATTAAATCAAAAAACAAAATAAAATTTAATTAACAATAAAAATGTAATTTCCAAATTCACAATTCTCCACCATAGTAATTAAAATGAATCACAAATTTTAAAATAAAACCATATTTTATAATCACCACCTAGGAAATTAAATATGTACACCACAATATGATTCTACACCACCTATCATAATCTAAATTGGTATTACATCCTATACAGGTATCCACTATTATATATATAAACATGTTGTTCACCAAACATACTTAAATGGTATACATGATTCCCAAACTTTAATGATATTATAAGCTTTTAACATTTTAAAGATTTAAAAAAACAAAATTAATTATTGAAATCATATCTATAAATACCCGAGTCCTACATTGAGATGACAAAAATGAGGAAGAGGAGGGTTTCTTTGAATGATAAATATTGAATGGGCCCGCTCCACTCCTGATTATTACCAAGCTGGTTGATGTCAACTGCAACGACCCATCCCCCACTAAAGAGGGAGGGGATCTTATTTTACTCATCTTCATCTCCCTGTTTAGTCTTAGTGCATAGATATCTCAGTTATAAAGTTTTTACTAAAGGTTCTTATTCTCTCGGAATGTATTATGATAGTGGAGAACCCCTTGTAATTTTCCCTCACATCATATTGGATTCACTTTCTGTTAATTATTCACTTTAGTCACATATATCCATCTTTTAAATAATTATCATTACATGTTAAGTATACTTAGGGTTTTAAGAACATCATTTTGATTTGTCGTCAGGATTTGAATAAATTATTACTACTGTTTAATGAGGATGAAGATTTTTTGATGGTGTTGTCACAGCAACCCTAGTATTTTGGTTCGTTTCAATTCCTTCTATTTTTATGGTTGATAGATTATCACATGGGTTAAGATACTCATTCTTCTATGTTTGGGTGTGCCTTCCAGGTTTATGCCTACGCTTTTCAATCCAATTATTTTGAGATTGGTTGGGAAAACCAATGGTAGATTATTGTTCTCTAATATATGTTTGACGTCACTAAAACCACCTACTTGTTCTGCCCATATATGGATGTTAACTTATACAAATTTCTCCATGATTTAATTTTGATCAGTTATTCATGGGAATATAATTTCTAACAATAGGTGATTTACACATTTTTAACCACTTTCTATAGAAATTTTTTTCATCAAGGGAATGGTTCACTGGAATGTCATAGCTCCATATTTGGATGGAAATTGGATTCATCGTAGATGGAGGAAATGGATAGTAGTTAAGATTTTATTGATGTGGATCGTAAGATTAGTCCGTGTGCCTCACAACTAAATGACCATCCTCATCTAGTCGATATGCATTCTACGTTCCATTTTAGGTCATTAGAAAACCCGAACCCATAGTTTGGGGTAGAAGACTTTAAGAGAGTGGGGTGACGATCAGTGATATGGTATTCCTTCGACTGAAGGATAGGTGTCCTTCTTCTATTGAGGACTTTTAACAGTAGTGTATCCCCATTTTCATATATAGGAATTATTCTTAGTGTGAATTAGGGGATCAAAGTGTGTCTATTAATTTTTCTAGTCTTCTATCATATTTGGGTTTCAATCATGATCATCAAAAAATAATAATTGTCAATGGAAGCATACAACTATGGATTTGTTGTTAATGGTTAGGGGCCAGTTTAAGCTAAGTTACTCCCATGGGGCATTGTTAAGCTCCCACAACAAGTAGAAATAAATATAATATAAAATTAATGTTCAAATGAATAATTGGGATATGAGGTACTCAAATGGGTCCAATTGGCCAACCAATTTGATCCCTTGGGAGGGTTTTTTCCTTATCTATAAAGAGGATGGTGCTCATATATCAATAGGATCTAGAATGAATAAAAATAAATACCAGGGTAATGAAGTGGTTCATGTAGTGAACAAGTAGTTTTCTCCAGAATCAATTTTCACTAATGGTATAGAGGTAGATGAAGGATACTATTCTATATCATACTGAGAAGTGGATTTTCTTGTGGACGGGTTTTTCCATTCATTTAGGAAGAAGGGAAAAATGAAACTTGGGATTCTAGGGACTTTTTAGACCCTTCCATGAAAAAAACTAAGAAATGGAAAGAGTAATCCTACCTTCCCAAATCTATGGTGACTGGATCATCTGGTTAGATGGGTGTTTACCAGGGGGTGAGGGACTATATATTCAAGGGAACCTTGTCTACAAATATTCACATAGACTCCAACCCCTAAAATTTGGGTCTATTACTATATAGTCAGACGGGAGACTCTATTAAAAACCCAGTTCTTAATGACCTGATAAAAATTTTGTTAGTATGTTCATAAAGTCTAAAAATAATAAATCCATGGGTAAAGACTTATGGATGGTGACTTGACAGTGTATGATTTCCGAATTCATGATTAGGGGAGGTATAAAAATATTAATAGCTTATAATATAATTCATGGTACAACTAACAACTATATATATTATACATAGATTTTGGTTTCCATTTTGGAATTCAGTCATTTCTGTAGTTGATTAATTTCATTTCAACCATGTTAGAAGGCTTCATCTCCTCACACATATATACTGATATCATATACTTACCTTGGAAGTTCTTGGTTTTATCGAATGGGTAGCCTATTTAGTGATGGAAGGTATTGTTTTGGTGGTTTGGTTGCCTATTTTTTTTAGTGTGGTCTCGATTTTGTGATGTTTTCTGATTTCCCCAAATGTGGCATTTACATAAAATAAAATAAGATATTTATTTGGAGATGAAAATGAGTAAGTCTAAAACTATCTTAATATTACATACAACAAGTTATAATTGTAGTACCTATTCTCTAGAATCATAAAAAAACTCAAAAAATGAATAATAAATAACACAATAAAATAATACAGTCATGAAAATAGGATTATGGTGAAAATAATCATAAATAAATCAATGAAAATTAATACTATAGGTATTTAAAATCACCATCTAAGGAGATAACACAACCTAAACCAAACCCAAGTGATTGTTACTCAAATAGGGCACCCCTATAGGTCACAAACAACCCAAGATCCTAAGTACAATCACCAAGACGTAATAAATGGTACTGATTAATAGGATACAAGCTAAAAACATAGAAAACCGCATCCTAATCTAGATTCTGGGAAAGCTAAGGCTTATTACTTCCAAGAAACCTATACCAATCCAATAAAGGGTTCAATCAGTGAATCAAAGAATCTTGGTGTCTAACCTAGTAGTAAATAATGATTTCACCTATACTAGAAAAACCCTATCACAACTCACAATAGGTAATAACCTTGACACACCATCCCTATAAGATACCAAAGAGACCAGAATACCCACTCACTCCTATGAATAATGGTAGATATGATAGAAAAAACATAGTCAAACCAACCCTGCCACCAGAACCCAATGATGAATAAAACCTCTTACACCAGCCAACCTCACACTGGCCCTTCAAACCCAAAACCAGAGACACTAAGTATAAAATACCAAAGTCTCTATATGTTCTCAAATAAGAAAAAAAATATTGAATACACCAATTAATCAACAATAAAAAACATATGAAAATAATATTCAAAGAGACTAAATGACCAATCTGAGAAAAAAATCGATGAATGAAGGAATGTAAAATTTAAAGGACAAATAACTTAATTGTAATGAATAATCTTTCTCCAAATTTTTAAAGTATAAAATTATTCCCAATTTACCTTTGATAAAAATAATTGTGGGTTTCATTGAGGCACCAGTCTACCTACAGTGGAAAAAAAGAGTCTATTCACTAATGGAAAAAATCAAATATAGCCATGGTCTATAACTATGTCTATAGGACATCTGATCATTACTATAAGTTATAACCATAGATAATAAATTTTTCGAGGCTATTACTATTGAAATAGCATAAATTTCTATAGTTTTGGTCATAAAATGTGGCTATAAACACTTTGAGTGGGTTTGGTCCACATCTCAACTATATCCATGGTCCGTGGACAGTGGCTATATGAATATTTTCCAAAATATCTTGTGTTGGGTTTCTAAAATAGGACTCACAAGTAAATCTATGTCTCATACACCACACTACTATATTGTTTTTGTGAATATATATATAGAAACACACACACACACACACACACACATATATATATATATAATTTTTATATATATTTAAATATTTTCATTAAATATTATATCCTTGGTTAATAATGGCTATAACACCTCTCTGACGACAGTTGACCTCTGTCCTTGTACATAGCATGGAGACATAGACTATTTGGTGATAGTCAAAATTGAACATGGTGCTAGTTTATGTTCCCATGAGATATGTTTCATGACCCCTGCCTCTAAGGATACTGCAAAAAGGGATAGTCATAATGACCCTCAATTCCCTCCTCCAGTATCCCATGGGATGAAAATTAGTACTGAGGGTATAAATATCTCATGAAATGATAGTAATTATCCACTAAATTAATATAATATCAGAAGATAAGATTAACCATCATCAGAAAATACCCAAATGAGAAGCTAATATAGTGACAAATTAGTTACCAAATGGTTTGAGATAGTAATGTACATCATCTTATATATAGTCCTATTGAAAACATGAAAATAAATTTATATACATAGGGTGAGCGTACATGTATACTCGATAATAAAATCAAAGTCTCTCATGAACATGTGAAATAAGTATACAAATGAACCCATGATAAAACACAAGTACCAAGCAGCACCTATACGTGTATACTAACCAAACCCAACCTCACTAAGGCATGATCACTAAATAATAAAAATCAAGTAATATAATATAACATGAGTCACATCAATAAAAGGTATCTTTCATCACTTTCTCACTGGTATGCCACTCTTACATCCCAACTTCATACATCTCAGTGCTTCCATCCCTTTATATACTACACCACCCCACAAGTATGGTCACGCCACATCATGCAATAAATAACCAATATTTGTTGTCCCACAAGTATGAACATATCACATCTTTCCCAAAAACACCTATTTCAAAAAACATCCACAAACCATTACCATAATATTGGGGTATCATGTAAATGAAGGGAAAAAACCTTGTTCCCTAATCCAACCATTTATGAACCTCATAATAATCCATACCATCCCATATCATCTGACCTGTAGACACTTGGGCTATACCAAATCTCTCCCAAAGACACATGGGATCACTTCACCACAATCATGGACACACCACAACTCACTTGAAGACACATGATCTATCAAAACCACTATTTTATTTACAAAGAGTGCACCTACCATCACAACCTTTGAAATACCTACCTCTTTTGGAATAGAGATTTTGTAAGAGTAGTTACCCATCCATTTTTCCTTCTCAATGGATGTCAAGAAAAAAACTGTGACTATGTGGATTTCGACACATAACGCTCAAAATGGATGGGGTACGTATAGAGATCACAAAGAATATAATTATATACATATATCCACAAACACAATCCCAACCTATGGGTTCAAAACCAAACACTAACAAACTCAAAATATCACAACTTTCACTACCATATTGTAATTCATAACACCGCACAAACAACAAGACATAACACATCCCCAACCAAAACCATTATCCATCCCATTCATTCCATTATTTATAATCAATTGTATTTAACCACACAAACCAAAATTAATTCGTTCATTTATCATTTCCATCCCATTAACCAAACCATACCATGCCAGGTTAAACATTTTTAACCAAGTATTTATACCATTACTACCAGGGAATTTAACATAATGAAACGACACATCACATGTTCCTCATCATCCCTATCATACCATCACCGCCCTGATCCAAAATCATAGCCAAACAATTACAACTTTTCCTCCCTAAATGTACATACAACAACAACCACCTCCCCTCCCCAGAAGAATGGAAAAACAACAACCACATCATCACTGCAAAATCATAGCTTAAATACCACCTTGTACTTCATAATCATATCCAAATAGAAACCACATCACCGCCCAAAAATTAGGTCCAAGCAACCACCACCTCACCAACTCAAAAGAATATTCAAACAATAACCACTACATCACCCCAAAAACATGGTCATCAAGCCATCAACCACACATGCCCTGACCACACATCAAATCAAATTGTCACCCCAAATCATGACCACAAATATATCACTTAAATGGTTATTTTACATATTTTAAAATTCGGATTTCTTTACATTTCACATTATTTTAAGGTTGTTATCACAAAATCCATTATTCGAGGGAAACTATTTTATTATCCAATTATAATTGGTTAGACAATATCTATTTTTTTTTGTTATCACAACAATTACAACAGGCATAGCTATCATAACACATAATATCCAGTGCAAAAGAATCCCCCAACAACCTCATTTTTCCACAGGTCATCATGCCCATACAATCCATCATATCAAAATAATATCAAACCTATAAAAAAATGTGAAACAAACTCTTTTCCCTATCAATTTAAATTAAATTTATATTTATATTTTATTAATACCACACAACCAACTCTTATATATGAATAAAATAAAATCCTTCCTACATGATATACAATAAGGATAAACAAGGGATTCTCTACCTCGAAGAGATTTTTTGACTTACTACGCAGCATAGGGAAAAGATAAATTACCCAAAAACCACAATCATATTTGTGAAACCATGGATCAACCAACAACACACCTAAATATTATCAAAACATAGCCTAACCTGAACCCTAAACCAAAAAATAACATTACCGTAGTGAATCCCCATGATAATAACAAGAAGAAACTAAATAAGAGGAAAGAAGGGGATACCATCATTTTCCAATGAGCGTCCACTGAATCTAACAAATCAAAATGGGAGGAAGGGGTATTAAAGATCATCTTGATGAGCCTAGGGTTTTTCAAAATGATAGAGGGATGGAGTGGAAAAATAAATGAATGTTTGGCCATGAAAAGACTTAAAACCTATAATCCCGTTGATTTCACATTGTGTACCCATTTCATAGCGTGTAATCCTCAAGTATTTAAAAAATTATATTTTTCACACAAAAATTCATTCACCATAGAAATTATTTAATACACATCATGTAATCAATCTCTTGGATTCACCCCTTAGTCACATAAAAACTATGAACCAACTATCTTCACAAGTCATGAACCACTTTTACATGTCGTTTAAACAATACATGACATATATTTATTGAAGTCGCTTTGATGCCCCTCCAACCTCCATAGAAAACTTCAAAAACCTCCCCCAAACACCTCAAGACACCAAAACTAGAAATGTAATGGTCTAGGATGGAATGGGTCATTACATCATATACTTCTCAAATAATTATTTTCCTTGAGAATCCAATACCAAACCCATAATTAAAGGGGTCTAAACAACCACCATGTGCGATACCTCTCAAAGATATCTTCATACCTAAAATGCTACCACCAACAAATAAAGCCCAATCAAATAGCCAAAAAAAATCTCGTACAACCTCATCACCACAAATAATCATCACCATAACCACCCAAACACCATGCATACCAAACCAAAAACCATCACAACTAACAAAAACGCACTTCAAAAAATATATGAATCAAGGAATTGCATCCTCCATGTCAAAATACTATCCACCCTAGGTGGATCTCACCCACCCGAATGTATTTAATCACATCATTGTTAGTGTGTCTTGATTTGGATTCAAGTCCAAACCTTTTCACATTTCAATAATTTATCAAACATCAAACATCACAATAATGGAAAAAATAATATTAAAAAACAATGAGATCCAAACATCACATCCCAGATAAATATAGAGAAACAAAAAGGTAAAAAATCTCTAGGTACTGGGATTTCATCTAAGTCTCTCACTTCTAAGTGCTCTCCTATAATCCACCATGAATCCATAAAAAATGAAACAAGAAATGGTCTGTCCATACATCACCTTCTCTAGGAGATCATGGATCTCTACTGGACACTCCATAAACTTTGTGTCATCCTATATATCTAGCTTAACCATGTTATTGATATGGAATTCATCAAGAATATACTAAAAAATAAAAGATGCATGGAATACTTTGTGGATCCTCTATAACTATGGTAGTAATTAAAGCTGATACAACACCTCACTAACTCGCCCAAACACCTCAAAGGGCCCAATAAACCTGGGAATGAGATTACAACCCCAGCCAAAACTCCACTAGCCATTTTGAGGGGAGACCTTCATGAAGAAGTGTTATACAACCTCAAATTCTAAGGGCCTCCTCCTATGATTGTCATAAGACTTATATCAGTTTTGGGCTGGTTTCATCCTCTCATGAACAATCTGAATTTTCTATGTCACACTCTACAACACATTGAGACTAAGACATTTTCCCGCCCCAACCTTATTACAATAGAATATAGAATGAAATGGTCTCCCATACAATCCCTCAAATAGGTCCATATCGATGGATGGGTGATAGTTATTATTATAAGAAAACTCAACCAAGGGAATGTGTCCTTCCAAAGATCCACCAAAGTCCAAGACGCATGCCAAAAATACATCCTTCAATGTATGGACAGTATTCTACATCATCCTATATATATAAGGTTGGAAAATAGTTATTAGGCACAACTGAGTATGAAAAAAATTATATAATACCCTCTAAACTATCAAGGTAAAACTCTTCTCTTGATCTGAGATAATGTGCCTTGGAGCTCCATGCAACAACACAACCTCATCCACAAACCTCTCAGCTAAAGTATCCACTATGCTTGAATCCTTGATCACTAAGAAGTGGGTAATTTTTTAACGAATCAATGATCTCCCAGATATCATCACAACGTCTTGGTTCTCTAGGTAACCTTATGATGAAATCCACTTCATACCCCATTATAATGATAATGTAATAATATTCCAAGTGTCCTGTAATATCTTGTTGGTGAACGACACAATATGAGTTACCATGACAATAAAAATACAATATAGAAGTTCAATGATTTCATAAACATATCTCAATTGATAACTTGATAAGCTTTGTAGCTTCAGAAAAATGAAATATTGAAACCTCCACCACTAGATAACTATATATAAGAACGTAGGACTAAAAACTAATCTTAATTATTTTAAAATTGAATACAACATAAAAATTTGGTTTCCCCACTCCAATCCCTGGGAGAGGGATCATGCCACCAAACTATAAATATATGTTGACACACTATTATTTACATCTCATCCATCCATCCATTTTTTCATGAAACACACTCATTATCTTGAATTGCAAATTATTAAAAAACTAAAAACAAAATTCATAGGTATGAGATGTATTCGAAGAGTTTTTTTATTAGTCTTACTAGCCAGAAATCACTAGATATTTTCTATGCATACCTCATAATGGTGGATTTTTCCAAAATTATTATTTAAATGAATGTTTTTAGTTTTTTAAAATACTATGTTAATAGTTTTTTTCTTCTCTAAAAGTGTTGAAAACTCAACTCATATTAACTTTTATAATTTTGAATTATCTTGACTACCTAGAATTCAATTTTCAATAAAATAATTTTATTCTTTACATCCATGAAATAATTATACTTGATAAATATTACATTAAAATGTCTTACACATTGAATCATAATTATATCATTCTAATGTCAATAACTTCTTAGTTCATTGATTTCATTCATGTTAAAAATCATTTTCTCAACTACACTTCAATAATATAGATTCATGCCCATAAATTAATATAATTCTTTATGATCTATTTTAATAGGAAATAAATATGACTTTACAACCACTAATATATATATATAGATACATTCTAATTGGTCTCTTGAATAGGGATTGGTATACCCATAGTTCATCATCATGACAGTGTGTCCAAACATTTCTTATATTAGCCATGGTTTCCTCTAATGTCCCTTTAAAATCATTATATGAAACATATTTATTTCACTTAGTATTTAGATGATATGTTTTCTTGTTATATTCTATCATTAATATTTACTTATCAATTTTTTGAACTTTCAATTCAATAAATGAGCTCCATTATAATAGATTATATATTTTTTCTCTCCATATCAAAAGAATATATATTTTCTCAAAAACATAAAAATTGATGACCACATATTTTCTTATAAACCTATGGATTCCAACAACGTTGATAAATAATTAACTAAAAATATAATATAAACATTCACATGTTACTTTGGAAATTCTCTCATTAAGTCTATTCCTTATGCATCAAAATCTCCACTTTAAGAATTAGAGAGTATGGAATATCCAATATTATTATAATAGTGCCAAACATCTATAAATTTTTATTTTTATTTACATACTCATTTCTATAACTAAATGTGGTATACCGATATAAATTTCACTCTAACGCATGAAAATATTTCATTAAACATCCATACTTCCCTATACAAGGTAATGTATGACAGTGAATTAATAGAATCAATACGTATTTATATTTTTAATTACTTATTATTATTTCATTAATTAACTGATTGAAAAAAATGAGCATCCAAAATATAGTAATTCATATTTTCCTTGCATAAATTTTATTTATCCTAGGTTAGTCCTCCAAGAATTCTTCTAGTGTCTATATAATTTACAATATATTAATATGATGAAATATTTGAGGAAATAACATTGAGTAGTTTTTCATCAAAGGACACTATCTCAGTATAATTTGAGTGATCCAACTATAAACCATCCATTCTTTAAAAATGATCTATAATTTTGTTATCATCCTTTTTTATATTCTTAATTTTAAAAAAATTATAGAAATAGTAAAGCTAATTCGATCAATCTTGGTTTTTGTTCCTTCTATGATAGTAGATATTTCAATTTACTATGATCATTTTATATATTAACCTTATAACCAACAAGGTATGTTATGAAGTTATCCATATAATACACTATAAAACAAATTTAATTCTATATTGTGGCATAGATTAATTATGTTCCACTAAAAAACTTTAATATAATATTGATCACTATCTACTACATTTATATTTTTTATCCATGATAAAATCCTTCTAAAAAACTAATATCAGCATACACAATTTTGAAAGGTGTGCCCAACTCTGGTGCAATTTTCATTAGGGTTGAAATTATATATCTCTCTAATCTATGAATTCTATTGAATAATTCCTTATAAAATTTAAATTTAAATTTGTTCATTAATAGTTTATGTGATAGTTTTACATTATTTTAAAATAATTTATAATACTTATATAGAATAGTGTATTGGACAAAATAATTCTCACATATTTAATTAAATTTCATTATGGAGTGGTAGAGGTCACTTTAATATTATTTATATAAATATAAATCCCATTAATAGATACATTTTCCCTTAAAAAATTAATTAATTCATATTATATTTAAAGTCTCATAAATTTTAACACCATATTGGTTTCATTTAATATTTATAATAACATGGATATAAATTGAAGGTATACTTATAAATCCTTCCCAATAACTAAATTTTTTTTATATGGAACAAAATTATATTTCTACCATATCATATAAAAATTCAATGATACACCATTATAATTTGGTATAAGAAGAAAATAATCAAATAGGAATATTATATTTACAAAAATTTCTCAATGGATATATATTAACTTATTCTCCAAATTTACTTAATAAATAGGTACTAGGTCATATCATGTGTATTAATCAAGAAATAAATTAAGTTGTGTTTTATTAATCCCCAATATTTGATCAATAAATGTTTGTGGGAAATTATCCCTCTTGTTTCATTATTTTTATTTATATGATAAATGCATAATATTTATCCTATGGTTGTTCTAGTTAATATATATCCATTTCTACCATTTAATCAAAATATTAATTCTAATTTATTAGGAAAAATTATTTATTGGACATACCCATATACTATTTAAAATATGGTAGATCATTCATGCATAGAGTAACATAATTAATACATTTTTTTTCTATTTTTTATTATTATGGTTCAACCTTAATTATGACTCTATATTATGTATCATAACAAACTCCATGTGTATCTTATGTATACAAATTAATGACATATAACACATATTAAAAAATAACCAATAAAATTTTTGCCTAAATATTTTTAAGTATATCAAGAAATTTCATTTATTAATATAAATTAAATTATAATAACATTATCACAGCCCGAATGGCCCGAAGGCATTCATTTTTATTAATTTTTTTATAACCCCCCTTTCAAGGGATGAGGGGGTACCCATACAAGGCCCATAGGCATAGATATTACATGGCCCATAGGATTAAGATATTACATGACCCTAAGGTCTTAGAAAATACAACCAGACTATAACTACAAGGAACTACCCCTCCCTAGCATCTGCATCATGATGGTAGCTCTCCACCTTCGCATGGCCATCATGCTAGGCTTCACGTGCCAACACAAGATAGTCTCGAGGGCATATCCATACCCTCTCATTTTTCCAAATCTATTTTTTTATTCTTTGGTGAGGGCACTTTCTCTAAATCCTCCTCTGGGGCTGCTCTTTTTTTGTAGAGTCTGTTTCGGGCAACTACACTGATAATCTGGCCTGAAGGCCACTAGGTGACCCGAAGGCCTTAACGGTGGCCTGAAAATCCTTACTGACCCAATGGCTTGGGTGGCCCAAAGGCCTTATGGACACCAATCCCAAATTGCTACCCCAAGGTGGATAGTTCTGAATGCTACAGTTCCAAACAGTACCTGTTACATTACCCGCACAGTATTACTGTAGTACCTAAAATTAGGCCTCCACCCGGTTTTTAACCTAGGTCTTGTGGATGAACTTAAGGAGTCCTCACCAACTAGGATGATCCTCATTTTCCTGTTGTAGGATTATACTTTTACTCACCCAAATATGCATGACTTATTTTTATGCAATATGATCTACTATAAATTTAATGGTTTGAGTAAAAATGGTTTTATAATAACAGTCATTATCCAGCTCCTCTTTTGGTTGAAAAAATGCATGTCAGTAAAAGTAGTTTTCATAATTGACCTATGATCCTATAAAACCATGGTTTGTTCTGAAATATCCCAAATGATAACATTATTCTTATAAAATATTATAACTAATTATAAAATTCCACAATATGTTTATGATTAATAATATCATTTAATACATTATCATTTATACATTGTAGGTTCTTTATCACCTTAACAGAATTAAGTATATCCATGATTTATCCTAAAAAAAATATTATATTATATTTTTCAACATCAATTAATACACCTCCATATCCACAAAGTATCTTCCAAGGATAACTGGTCTGTAATTATCTACTTCCCTATCTATGAATATAGAATACATGCATTGATTCAATAACTGAATTCCAATGAAAATTTCTTAAATCAATCTTATAAGGTATGTTATTGAACTATTTGAAAGTTAAAAGGCCACTGTTATTAGTTTTAATTATCCTATATATAATTCCTTATTGACTATCAAAGGAATAATATTGTTGTCATATCCTAGATTAATATAGCCTAACATTTTTTATGCCATTCAAATTCATAGTGAAATTTGAAACTTCTGTGTTATTTATGAATTTAGGTATTTTTCTTTATATCAATGAAATATACTCTTCTATTAATATAATAAATGTAAACAATTCAAGACTATTTATATTTGTAATTATATTTTTCACAAACCAAGAGTAATTGGAATATTAGAATGTTTGTATACAAATGTCTTGTAAAATTTTATCAAAAAGAATATACAGATAAATATTTTAATATACTTTACTCTATGATTACCTTTCTCAATGTCCCTTTATAGAAATGGTACTAGTAGATCAAATATCTTCAAATCAGTATTATATAGCTTCAACATGACTCATCCATATATTTTCATATTACTCATCTTCTTTGACTAAATACTTTTTCATTACTATTATTAATTTAACATTTTTACTATTATCTATTTCTTCTAAATAATGTGTCTCTTCCTTGTTTTCAAATTCCAGTTATTTTTAATCCATCTATTATTCATGTTTTTAACTTATAGAATTTCCTCCCATATTTTTTTGATTTATTTGTAACTTTATCTGGGATTTTTCTTAGTCATACATGATATCTTCCCTCTCATTTTTTCTTGTAAATTTTTTCAAATTTTTTTAAAGATTTTTAATTATATTGTGAATACATTATAATGACTTGGAAATACATTTTAAGTTAGAATGGGTTATTTTGACAAAGTTAGTAAACCAAATTTTATTATTATTTATCTTCTTCTACTTATTTAGTACCTCTCATTCCCAATAACAACTTATGTAGGACTTAAAGCTAGTTCCCAAAAATGTAAGTTTTAATAATTAATTAGAAATTTAGTTATCTCTTATAATTTGATAGTATAGTCTATATAATTTTGATTTTATCCATATTTAATTTTTTGGGATGATAATTCTAACCTAGATTATAGGGTTTAGAGAAGCTACGACTTATTAATTGTTATCTCCAATTTTATCCTATGTAACATGCTTATTCGACATGACCAGGTGATGAATTTAATATTGACCTATAGAAATTAAAATATTGACTATAACTAAAACCAATTATTCCATGGTAGCTACATTAATTATTTTTCTATTTGGTTTGGACACCATATTCTAATGTAATTTGATAAAAACTATAATATGAGTTTTTTACATTATCTTTTATTAAAAAATTATTTATACTTTGTATTCTTCCTCAAATGTCATTTCAGATAGTGTTCATATTTTAAATTTTTTTATTACCATACTTCTCTCTTATCGTTGAATCAATAAGATTTTTTACCATATAATTAAATATTTTATTGAGTAATTTAATTAATAGTGGTGATGGAAATTAATCATGAGGATATCATGGTTAATAATCACTAAATATATCCCATGGCTCATGAAATAGTTCTTGATAACCTTTTTATAAAATTAAAAAATTTATTCACTAAATCCAAGGACCTTTAATTAGTGTATAATCTCTTAAAAAATGAATTGTATATATAATACAATATTCTAAAAGGGTTATCATTTTATTATAGTAACCAATTTAATTATCATATTATAAAACAAAAAGGGAAACCTAATTCTCTATGTCCATCATTTAATAATCCTCTAAGAAGAATATACTTCTTTGTATTGATTAAGTTTTTGATAAATGTTAGGGATTATTTTCTTAGAATTCCATCAAAATAATGTAAGTAAATAATTAGTGGTTCATCAATTCATAGTTTTTTCCTTTAAAGTAAGACTGATAACAAAATATATTATCATTTAATTTATGAACGCAAATTTTCTTGAGCATTGGTCAAACCTATTCATTCTCAAATAAAACATCCTAAAATTCTTCATACTCAATTCCTTATGTTATTTTTATCAAATTATGATCTGATATGTTTAAATGAAAATTAGTACGGCTCCTAAACAATATCTCTATAATTTTAATAGGTGGTATGTGGTCATTGCATAGAGATATTTTTTTTCACAAGAATCTATAAGGAATATAAAAAAATTTATATTAATAGATAATCATAAACCCATGAAATATATAAAATGTATATTCACTATATTCAATATTTCTATTATTTTTTATATATAATATTATCCAAAATTTTGAATAGAAACCATCATCCATTCTTATGTAAACAAAAAATTTATATAATTACATAATTATTGACTCACACTCTCATATAAGCATAAATAATTCATCTAGATTGTTAACTATGAGTACCTTATGTCATTTACTTAGGGAAAACATTAATGATATTTCTAATTCTATTATAAAAATATTAAAAGAATAGGTATAGATGATTGGAGTAAAAGAGTTGTACCATTTGATTGTAAACGTAAAAAAGAGAAAATAAAAAAAAATGTGTGTGTGTTAGTGTCTAATTGAGTATGCAAGAAATTATGTTTTTCATATGTGAATAAGAGAAATTAAAATGATTTATGTGCTTTGGTATGGATTAAATGGAGGTCTTGGGGTTTTTTTGTTTCATCACAACATTTCATCTCATACTTTACATATTTATTTGATAATGTACACTAATTACATCATGTTATTTTTTATGAACTTTCTATTAATATAGTGTAATATGTTTTTAATAAGTTTTTCCTTATTAGTTATAATAATGGATTATAATTCTCACTCTGTGATCAAAAGGGTCCCTTGTATCTTATGATACTATCATTATTTAGAGTGTTATATTCTCCCCACTAGTGAATAGGATAAACCTAAACCATAGTTACTTTACACAATCCAAAAATACTATACACTTAGTGATCATGCAAATAAATAATTAAGAACAAATGTGAATGATAAATAGTTATTCTATGAATAATTAATACTTGTCATCAATCAACTATAAATCACCAAAACACCACTGTGAATATAGAAACTCATGTTCATACTAGACAAAAAATTAAAAATATATTAAAAAAATAATTCATTATGATATCAAAGTCTATTACATAGTTTCACATATACCATTTTCTTTTGTCCAGTTGATCGATAAACTCATAAAACCCATCACTCAATGTATGGTATCTCCATTTGTAATTTCTCTTAAATATATGTGATTAATCAACATCTGTATCATTTTCCAAGTCATTTCACATGTATATCCTATATAATTACATTGATAAATATATGTTATCCCTACCCAAATGGATCATCATCTCACTCATTTGGATTAATTAATACCTAGACATATTTTAATAACATTATAATATTTTTTTGACCAAAATATACTATCATTACACTGGCCCCTAAATGATTTTTATTTTTCAAAAAAATTATCCCCATATTTAATAGATATGGATCACTTTTTTATTCAAAATTTTATATTTGATATAATATATTCATGCTGTAGAATTATTGAGACATAATTTTAGATCAATAATGTTTTATACAAATCAAGCTATATAATTTATACAATTATATACTTTAGATTCTGTTAGGTTCCAAATATATTGATATTTAGTATATTGGAGGTGTTGAAAATGTGATAATATGTTGTTAAAGGAACCATAGAATACTTTAGATGGTGTTCATATTCTTTATTGATGCTTATTAAAAATTAGTTATAATGACACACTAATGTCTGTGTCAGTCGAGTTTGAAAAAAGTAATGTTCTGATGAGAGTGGAATCGTGAATGTTTTACTTTTTTTAATTTTATCTAAAAAAATTATTGAAAAACATGTTTTAAATTGTAAAAAGGATATTTCTAAGGTGGAAGTTAGGGAGAAAAGGAATAATGTGATATTTTTATTGATTGATATTGAAAAGGGTGATGGACCTGTCTGTAGTGTTCTATCAGTAACTAAAAATATGGGACTAACTATGTTATGTACTTGGCGGGGTATCCACTAGTTAAAGGTACATGGAGACAATTTTCCCTTTAATGTATACCCAATGATCCCTTGTGTAGCCTGTGAAAGTGAACTTGGTACCCAATATATCCATGTATGTTTTTTTAAAAGAAGGAATTGGGTTTAGTTATCCCAATAATTTTAAACCCTATTTTAGGTTTTCTTTCAACTAGATAAATTCATTACAATGGGAGACATATCATTTCTTCCCTTCCCCCACATCATCCCCATGAGGTAGTAAAAATCAAAAGGTGTTGTTTGAAAATTTTAAAGGGGTTTCCTCTCTCTTTCCTCTCTTACTTAGTCAACTCTCATTATTGATTAATATCACTGGACGTGCATGATTAATTTAGTGTCATTTACACTGGATCATAGTGGAATAAGTTTAGAATTATTGGGGTTTTATACATTGGGCCTAGAGTAGGCTTGATATAGATGAACACACTTGATTGAACATAATTTTATTAAAGATAAAAAATAAAATTGATAATTTATATATATATTTCCAACAAAAAATTAAATTTATGGAAATATTTCATTAGATTTTAGTGAATTTATTGATAGTGAGTCTTGAGGCTTGGTGACAGTTTCTCACCTCAAGTTGCATATGGTTTTAGTGAGGATATATCAATTGGAGAGTTGTTATATCAAATACAACTTGTTCAATGATTATTAATAATTATTATATTTAATTATAAATTTTTTTATAATTATTTATTAGAGGATATTGATTGACATAGGGACACATGGTGGTGATCAATAGATGGAGGTGGGACTAGTCTACTGACCATCATATTCAATGTAATGTTAGTGATGAGTGATAAAGTGGATAAATCCATATTTTGTATAGGGCTGAATGGATTTATTTGGGTCTAATAAAAACTATTATAACATATAGAAGTGAATTTATCCAAAACATAAAATCACTGATTCATAAAAAATAAACTATTTTAAAATTCGAAATAGGGAACACTATAAATGGAATACCTTACACTTAAGAATATAATGAAACATCTTAAAAATATCCTTTTAATGATTTTGATATAAAAAATAGTAGTGTTACAATAATTCCACCAACATCCATTGATATCAATGAATCAATTTAAATCTCCCTTCATATTATAGGGGTCCAACATCACCGATAGTGTGGTAGCACCTCATTGTAAAAATGGTGAATAAGATGTGAGCTATAGGTTTTAGAGAGGTTTGAACCAGAATAATGAAATAACAACACCACAAGAGACGTAATATTGAATTATTATATATATTTTTAGGATAATCCTAAATTTCTTGAACATTAATGAATCTTTCATAATGAATGCCTTAATATATCAAATAACTCATACATCAAAAGCATGAATGAAGATCCCCTAAAATAATTTATCTTATAAAAAATTTTGATAGATTATATATTATGTGGAATATGGCTAGATTATCTTGGTTTTGGGGAATAATATATCTAATTTTTGTATTAAAATCATAATTTTCATGAAATTATAAATACTTATTATATATAAAACAAATATATATATAAGGATATAGGGAATATATTGATCAATCTCCCACGTTCACTAAAGAATAAATATATAATTTCATTTATCCTTATATCACATCAGATACAAGAACTTCTAAAACCATATCCAAAATACCTTTTATAAATTTTTTAGTAAAACTTTTGGTAGGTTATGATTAACTTCATTATGATTTACATTATACACAATACATTTTGAGTACCCGTACAAAATTCTTTTTCCGGATTTACCCTAAAAATCTTTTTTAGAACCTCTATGATTGAAACTCTATACCCATTCAGTCAGATAATAATTATAACCCCGCATTCCATAATATTGTTGGAAAAAGTATGAATCACTAGATCCATAAATGTGAGAAAAGTGTGGCATCCAAAAATTATCAATTCTACTCAAGCTAAAAAAAGATCTAGAATGATCTCAATCAAAAAAATGTATCATTATACCTATTTCCCCCAAGATAAATCATATTAAAATGTGAATTGTTATATTTTCCATTTTTTTCCATAAATAAAGTTAACATGGGAGATAGAGTATGTAAATACCATATATCCCACCCATCTTTTATAAATTCCTGAGCTATAAAATTTAATGTGTAATGAAACCATCAAATGTTATTAATTTTTATACATGACCACATCATATTTAATTCATCAGAATAAATATAAAATTTCTAGGTGAAACCATAAATTCTCAAAATCAATCTCAATAGTGGACCTAGATGTCATACTTATCATACAAGAGGATAAATCCCATCCTTGTTAAGCTCCAACCAAAGACATGATTGACAACATACCTAACCACCCACATATTATCTAATCAATATACAGATGTGTGTTTGTATGGAATTAATGTATAATGTTTCCCATGGTAGGTATTTCACTACCCTTTTGAAATGGGGACTAAAACTTGAATCATGTACCCCTGGCATAGAAAATACATTTTAATGACACTCTGTGTGTTATATTTAGTGGGTTAACCAATGCACCAAAACTCATTTTTTGGCCTCATGAGCATATTATGTATCTTTATATGAGAACCATGCCCACTCTAACCTTTAAATATAATCATAAACTATAATAATCAATAAAAATTATTTAAGGGTAAATAAAAGTCTTTCTTTGAGTGATAAATTATCATTGCACATAAAAAAACGCATATTTATAAACATTTATTGATCTACTATGAAATAATGATAATGTATAGATTGTATCAATTTTTTTTATGATATATTTTTTACTATTAATCCCTTCTATAAATACTTAATAAACTCGACAAAAGTAGTGGTTTATTATATCATATATAATAAAAGACCAAGTCATTCCACATAAATATGGGACCATATATTAAAATCCTCCCATCACTATTTAGTGGGAAACATCTATGATGAAATCAAGTTTGAATAATGATGATCTTAGTATTCATACTCCCATTTTTCAAATCATTCAACAGATTCACACTCTGTAACATTAAAACTTCCAATGTTAAAATATAAATTTTAGCTTCCCATACAGAACTATTTTTAAGTTCATAAGTATCATCCTTGGAACCATTAGAATCCAAAATTTTCCATAAAATAATGTATATACATATATGACTATTTACCAATATATCCTAAAATATTTTAGGATAAATTCATAATCATTTTTTATGGTAAATAATTTAAATATTTATATATCTATTTACTATAATATATTAAAATATTTTTGGATGTCATATGTAATACAATTTGTAATGTAAATAGAATAATCCATTAGGAAATAGTGATATTAATTTGAAATGGTAAATAAATGTAACTCTTTAAATTTTACTTTTCCATTATATGCCATAAACTCTTTTAGGATATCAAGGGGAATATTACTTTAATCTGATGCTGTTATTATCTTTTATCTATTAAATTTGAGCTTATTTATATCTAAAACATACTCCCACTATCCTCTTAGTCACTATAATATTTTTATAATATATTTATAAGATAGAAAAAATACTAATTTTTAAAGAAATAAAATCTATTTCATTTTAGTGGGAATAAATAAAAAATCAAATATACTTTTCTGTAGTTTTTTTGAGTTTGAATCATTTTTATTTTGAAATGAAATTAAACTATACCAATGATGGGAGGAGGAAGCATATTTTGTAATATTTTAACATTAATTTGTATAAACATTATTTCTGGGATAAAACATCATTATATTTGTATCTTTACAAAATAAGTTAATGAATCATATGAATCATAATACATGCATATTTCAATAATCATATCAACTTTCTTTCACAAAAACTCTTTTTTGACCATTTATCTTATCACAAAATAGAAAATAATTGATGGTATACATCATTTACATAGATTAGTCTAAACTTAATATATTTCATTTCATTTAAAAACATTATTACTTCATAATTAGTATTTAGACATTATGATTTATAAACAATTCCATTTATTTTCAACTCTTTCATATTTACAACACAAAAAAATATATATTAAGTATCACATACCTTTGAAAATTTAATAATAAACTTATAAGACATTCATACCTAACATGGAAATTCCTTTTATATTCCCCAAATCCTAAAAGTATTTTATACAATCCAATAATTTTTAATTAATATAACTCATTACTAATAAACCTAGGATCCATGACCTTTGTTGGTTAATTGAAGAAACATTATTCAGTTATTTAACTAAAAAAATTCTCCTACCCTGAACCTTTACTCACAATAACTATATACATAGCACTCTTATGAAGACATCATATGCTTATTCCATATATTTTCAATATTTTCAATTCATTTTTAAAACATTTCTTATATTAATTAACATCTATAAATGTAAATATCATTAATTCCCTACATAGAAAAACCCATTTATATTCTCCCCAAAAGAATGTTATAGAATTAAACAAACCATATCTATGTGTATCAAAAACAATATCATTTATTTCAAACTAAAATTGTTTACAAAGTCATATCATATTAAAATTTAGATAAAAATAAACATATTTCAAAAATTTTATCTAATCTTGAAGCATTAAAGTCATAAATGTATCAACTTACCTACCGTAGTACTTTAAAGAAAACTTCATGGTCTAATATTCAACTCTTTATCATCTTCTAACCTCCTATATATTTAATAATTTAAAAAAAAGAATATATTCAATATCATATATTATTCAAAATAATATAATTTAATTCTATAAAATCATTACTTGGTATATAATTTCACAACTATTTCATTAAATACATCAAGTTTCCTAAATAATATCATCTCTCATGTAAAATTTTATAATCATAAATGTTTTATCCCTCTTTTTTCTTTAACTTAATTGATGTTGTGGACTCTCCATGACCTGTTTATTCCCACTATGATAAAATCTGATACCTTTTTATTTTTTTTCCATAAAAATGATACATGACCATGGACCACCCTAATCCTTCACAACTATCCTAAAAATATTATGTAAATCATGTCAATTTTTATATAGTTCATTGATATTATAATTCTATAAAAACCTTCGAAACATTTCAGTAGTGATTTTAGAATTAAGAATGTTTTCTATTTGCTCTTAATAAGTTAACATCGCTTCTTAAAGTCAATTATTACCCTATCAATTGATAAAATTAGTGGGTAATGAGTATTCTTCATTCATTTTACACTTAAAAATTATTTGGACACTTAATACAATTTATTATTAGCTTGATCCTATTAGTTAATTTTTATATTATCTATCATTAGATAGGAAAATAAGACCTCATAATTATTTGGAAACTTATAATCCATGGTAGTAAGAAATAAATTATATAAATTATAGAAATCTTTTATATTCACATCATAGACATCTAAATCCTTTTATTTAATATCTTCACAAAATTGTTTCTTTGGGAAAGGTTCTTCTAACTCATGGAACTTTCTTTCTTGTTTGAAAAAATTTATCAAATTCTAATACAGATCAATTTATTTCCAACCATTTTTCATTTCCTTATCAAAGAATAATTTCATGTTAATGTATTATGATCATTACATTTTTCAATAAAAAATTACTTTATCATATGAATATTAATTTTAAAAATCTTTTAATAATTAATTTTATTAAACTGGATCCCACTAAAATGATTACCCCTTTTGTATTCATCATATATATTAGTAATTTGAATTCCATATTTCACTAATCATTGAGTCCAATTTAGTGAATGTATCAACAAATTTTTATTTAGGTAAGGAATCACCATAATCATATCATATATGATTCTTGGATTATCATGCAGGAAACATTATGTCTAATCCATTATATAGATAAACTCAACACCATTCCTCTAGTATCATTCCTAAGGATTCCCTATAAAAGATTAATTCAAATAAATTCTAGTAATACAATTAGAAGAGACAATATAGGGGAACCCATATTTAGAAGAACCTATCATAGGATTATCTATTCTCTCCCATTACATTGTTTACTTAAATAAGATAATATAAGGGCACCTGGCTACTATGGAACCTAACTAGTTGGATGATCAAGGTCTTGAAAAGTGCTACTTTTGATGGAGTTTGATACTTGAAATTTATAAGGGATTAATTCTCACCATCATAACTTATGTTATTCAATTTATATATTCATAGCTCTCGTGAATTATTTTGAAATAAAATTTCCTCTACCTAATCAATATGATCAAACGATATTGATGTGTTACTCTTTTAACAACCAAAAATTTTATGTCACTCAACCAAAATTTGTAGTCAACTATAAACATAATTATCAAAAATCATCATATGTTTAAGTTATATAAACTTTTAAAATAATTATATATACATATATGAGATTGATATGCTCTACATGAGTGAGATTTGAGGGATAGATAGATAACCCTATTCACCATTCTTGGTAAGGAATATGTCTTTAGGTGAGTAGATAGTTCGACCACAAGTACCTCCCCATGAGAAGGAAATACTAAAGAGATAATTAAATTTATAATAAATCTAACACCTCATTAGCACAATATATTACCAAATACTAAATTTAAGTCGTGAACACCAATTAAAGACTGAGGAAAAGGTGGTTGAATAACTAAATTCATTATTATAATAAGAATGTGACTACTTTAATCTGTGATAGATGATATATAGATGTAGTTTACCATATTAAACTAATGAGTACGTATTAATAATGTAACCAATTTATATACATGAATAAAGAATGAAATAACTTTAAACTCAATGAAAAATTAAATTATTTAAACATGAAATACCAATTTATGAACAATTAATATATAAAAGAAAAAAATGAACATATTATAACTATGGTATAATTATAGAAATTCAATAACTAGGAACATTAAAATTTTATATTCATTCATACATGAACTCTTTCATATTCTTCATTATATATAATTTTATTTTTAATATATTATATTTTAAGAATTATAAATAATTTTACAATCCAATTAATATTCTGTAATTTTTTTTCATAATCTAAAATTAATATACTTAATTTTTTATTTGAACTAAGATCATCTCCTTGATGTTATTTAATTAATCTTCAAATTAGTTTTCTTTAATTTTAACATTTAAAAATAATTAATTATGAATAATTTTAAATTTTAAATATTAACATTTTATATTTTTTTTCTTATTTTGTAATTTATAAAAAATTTAAAAATTACCCTTCTTATTTCTAAATAAACACATTATTTCAAGATAATATAGTGTTCCACAAAGCATGATAACATGTATTTCAATAATTAACATTTAATTTGTAGAATTTTTTTGAAATAAATGTTTCATAAAAAATTATATATAATTAATTATAAATAAATTATATTTAATTAATTTATATACTTTTGTAAACTAAAATATTCCCAAAATACCCTTCATTTTATTTTTAAGAATTTAAAAAACATAAACTAACATAATTAAATATAACTTTTTTATGTTTTTATATTTAACCTTACGCAACAGTGGTGACCTACATGGACATAAAACTACAATTTCCTTTTTGAATGTTAGATGTATAATGGTAATATATTATTTACCCTCATGCAGCACTACAATATAAAGTTAACACATCTATGACCTATATAAATTCTAGCTAAATAATTCTTAACACTTTATTTACCTTTATACAGCCTTCATTTGTAATGGTAACATGTAGATTACATTTACACAACCCTGATACATGATAGTAACATCTCATTTTCCTTTATGTAGCCCAGCAACGTAAAGATAAATCATATGTTTCCATTCTCTTTCTCAAATATGTAATGGTAACCCATTATAATATAAAATTTCTAGAATTCAAAAATTGTTTTCTATTATTCACATTTTCATAATTTCAAGAATTATTTCATAAATTTAAACAGTTAGGATACCTATGATAATACTATAAGGGTTATCTAAGGTCTAATAAAAAATATCAGAAAATAATAAATTGAGTTTTCCCTTACCCAAGATCAATCATGCATAGATAAATAAAATTTTTTAAAAACTATAAATGAAGAACATTGTAAATGGCATACCTTACATCAAATAATCTAATGAAATTTATTTGAAAAATATTTTAAAATTTGTTGATGAAGATCATATATGTTAGATATTAAGTCCTCCCACATCTGTAGGTATCTATCCATCGATCTAAATCTATCACCATATGATTGGGATCCAACATCACCCATGGGGTTCTAACAGCTTACTATGATAAGGATAACCAAGATGTGAGAGATATTTTTTATTGAGTTTGAGTCAAGTATCAAGAAATCGCACCACAAAAAGGTATATCCAATGGTTTTTTATATAGTATGTTTATAGTTCTCCACAATGTCTTGAACATTAACTAATTTGTTATAACTCATAATGTAATGTCTCCACCAACATAATAATCACATTTATATCTCCTCAAATGTTCCATCTTATAAAATCATTTGATAAATGATAGCTTAGGTAAAACATGGATTGAGTTTCCCGGATGCGTGGAATTATAAACCTTATTCAAGAATAAAAATCATATTTTTTAAAGGTATAAATATTACATATATATATATATAATTTAGGTAAGATATCCATCATGGGGTCCCTAATAATACAATCATATATATTTGTTCATAAACATCATGGATTTTATACTTGAGTATGATGTTGAAGGAGACTATATATAGAACCAAAATTGAATTTTGTTTGGTTAGTTTAGGATACTATATATGTTAGACTCTTAGAGACTCTACATATATCATGTGTTTATTATATATACAATGATGGTTATGTCATATATGTGTGTTACATGGATTGATAGATAATAGATATAAAACTTTGTGTTAATTTTTGATATATGGATCAATCAACATACGAGGTATTTTGGAATATAAATATTACCTAGAGTTATTTATAAGGTGAACTTATACAATGTTATCAAACTAGCCATATGTTAAGTGGACATGAGGGTGATTTTATGGAATTCATTAAATGAAACCTAATCGTGTTTCAATTTTTCTTGAATGATTGTTATTAATAATCAAGACAGCAGTAGGTCCTCTAAACTATATATTCCTTACATGTGACCTATAATAGCCTTTATAAATTGGGGAATGGTGGATTAATAGAGTTAATTAAACCAGTAAGATTTTCATTTACTATAACATGAATTTATAATCCTTGAATATAATCCATCAGTATTCAATTATTAGAAATCCTTAGAAGGAATACTATGAAGTGTTCCCACTATATCCTAACTGCAAGAGATGATAGTATTTTATGATATGGTCAGTGTATAAAATATCAAGGGAATGAGTATATTTGTGAGTGTAATGGGTCTTGATAAATGGGTGCCTTGTGTGAGGAATTTTTTACCATTGGTATAATGATGATTAAAAATGTTATTCATTTAAAAGGTTATTCACTCAGCCTTGATTTTATTATATTTATTAGTGAATCAATATTTACATTTAATTTAATATGATGGTCTATAAAGACCTAGAATGGAATATCTATCATTGATAGATTATTTACTTTCTATTCTAGTTTTGATATACTACCACCTTATATTTGATGACAATGATAATTGCAATATACTACCTCATGAGATGGACTGTTTATAATAACTGGGATGTGAGATCCCCAATTATTGATTGCGTATAGCATTTGATACATATTTTCGATTGAGATTTTGGAATTATTCTAAGTGTGACTTTATACCCCTATGAGATTGACTTCGTATGAATGGATGGATATACACTACAATAAGACTAAATTATTATACCATGTTGGATTTACTTACCATGAAGATTTATAGATCATTCCCTTGAATGAATATTCCATATGGGATTTAATACCCCTTCATATTGTTTGAGTATTCTAGGTGTGAGATAATTCCCTTAAGGATGAATAATTATGACATATTACACATAATTACCCTGATATTGACAGAGTATTCTTGGTGAGATTTGATGCAACCATAGATTTATTTATTATGGTAATTGGGATAGGTAAACTGTAGAGCCCCCAACCCCAGTTTCTTAAAGCTAGTTCCTTACTTCATTACATTGGCATAATAAAAAAGGAAGTCGCATCCTAAAGGACTAGATAGTTTAGATGTTTTGGAAAAATAGAAATAAACATAAGTTTTAAATTAAAAGTTGAAAGGAAATATAATATATAAATTCCATTAGAAACATCCATAACTCCTATATTATCAATGCAAGTTATTAATATTATTCATCTTCGCATCATGGGGGAAAATAAAACATAAGAAACGATGAGATATGATGCTCATTGAGGGTATGTAATACAGAATATTCTAATATAAACAATTAGGCAAAGTGAATGATGGAAAAATAATTTATTTTAAAATAATCATAATAATAATATATTATGTAGAAAATATGAATAAATAATGCCATAATTTCCCTTAGAAAGAATGAGTATTCCATGTTGGATGTACTTCCCATGGAGATTGATAGTGCATTCCCTTGAATGAGTATTCCATATGGGATTTAATACACCTTGAAATTGTTTGAGTATTCTAGGTGTGACATAATTCCCCTTAGTATGACTAACTATGAAATCTTTTACATAATTAACCTGATATTGAAAAAGTATTATAGGTGATATTTGATTCAACCTTTTATTTATTTATTATGGTAGGTGGGATAGATAAATTGTAGATACCCTAACCCCAGTTTCCTGAAGTTGTGCCTTACTTCCTTGCGTTGGAATAATAAAAAAGTAATTCACATCCAAAAGGACCAGATTTTTTAGAATTTTTTGAAAACTATATATAAAAATAAGATTGACATTAAAATTTTAAAGGAAATACAATATTAAAATTATGTTGGAAACATCCATAACTTTTGGATTATCCATGGAATCCATTCATAATATTCATTTTTTCATCATGGGGGGAAATAAAACATAAGAAAGGGATGAGCTATGATGCTCATTAAGGTTATGTAATGTAGAATAAGCCAATATAAATAATTAGTCATAGTTAATGATGGAAGAAACAAGTTGTTTGAAAATAAACTTGAGTATAATATGTCATGCAAAGAAACTAAATAAATATTGCCATAAAAATAATAACATAAAAATTAAGCTTAACCATGGATATTTTACTAGTTGAATATTCACATGAATTATCAATTAATAAAATCATAATGAGGGAATTAAAAATTACATACATCTAAAACATACCATCGCGGCCTCATCCGAGACATATGAAAATAAATGGTTAAGGCCTCGGCCAAAACCATATCTGAAAATGGGAAAGGCCTCAACCAAGTCCATATATGATTTATCTAATGAGACATACTTATGAATTGATGAGATATAGAGGGCATCACCCATAACAGAATGAATCCAATTAATTCATCTTATAAATGGGGATAATCATAAAAAACCTATACATATAAAATTTTAATAATGTTCCCCAATCTGTAAACATAATCACAAATCATTCAGGGTAGTATGGTTTATGGTATCAATATAGCACATCTTGAGTCATAATAATCATAAACCATTTAAAAAATATGTTATATAATAGTAATAATAGATCAATAAAAATAAATCCTATAATTAAATAGAGGAGTTTAAATACATGAAAATAATTTAATAAAATCACCGAGGAATTTTTGAGAAATACCTATTTTACTTGCAAAGATGAGTTATTTTTGGAAAGATCATTTGTATTTTTCATAATTGTTTGAATTAAACAAGTAATGAAAAAATATAGTTTTACATGAAAAAATTAGTGATTTTATAAAAATAATTTGGTCTTAAAATATATTATTGATGGTATTTTAAAATGGGTAAGTAATCGATATGTTTCCTTTAATAGGGTTTCTGTATCAGGAAGAATAGAGAAGGGAACACTATAAAACATCTATTTCCCCTAAAATAAATATGAAATTCAATTAATACATGATATTTGAAAGTGTAAATATAATTTATAATAATAATATAAAAATAAATAAGAATTATATTTGTGTATAGAGAGAGTAATCATAACCTGAATACAAATGGAGGTTTGGGGAGAAACTCTTACCTTTTGTTTGAAAGTGTTCCACACTTGTATATAACGTCTTGGATAATAAAATTAAATCCATTAATTAAAAAATATAGAACCATTTTTATATTAATTTTAATCATTAGAGTTTTTTTAAAAACAGTTATGGTTTTTTGGATGAGTTATAGAGTTTAATTTTATCATTTGAGAGAATTCATTTTCGTGATTTTCATGGTTGGTTTTCTTGATTATAAGTAATTATGTTCATGTGAAATTGTCATAATTTTATAGAATTGGAATAATATATTATTAATTAACATAAATAAAATTTTGTTGGATTGTATATTATTTTTTCCAGATATAAGGATTACTCGTTATATAGAAGTTTAATAATAATCATTTAGATCATTTTGTGGGTTTTTCGATCGTCACAAAATATTTTTGTCATATTAATTAATATCATATATATATATATATAAATGTTATAGAATAAAAATAACTTATAATATGTATAATAAAATATGGTTTAACCATAATTATTTTTTTATGACTATCCTTTAAGCTGTTAATGGAAAATTAAAATGCATCATCCATGATGTCAGTAAATTGATACATTACGAGCGATGATTTAATCTATAGAATAAAAGAGAGATACAATGGGAGTTTGATGATGGATCTTCCATTAACATGATATAATTATATTATATAAATTATATTGGAGTTATGGTTTTTCATTGGATAGGGTTGGTCAGGGAAGTATATTAAAATAAATTAAATTGAAAAGAAAAGAAAAGAAAAGGAAGAGGGTTTTTCCTCTTTAATTATCCTCCTTGAGAAAATACTTAGAGAAAAAGTTTTGTAATTTTTATGATACAAAGATCTCTAGGACGTGTGGGGGTATTGGGAAAAGTTTAGGGAATAATTTAGATAATACTCAATGTTTTGAAGGTGTGAATATATGAGGTGGTGAGGGTTGGTATTTATAGTAGAGGAGTGGGGTGTTTTTTGATTATTTTAATCATTAATTTATTATTTTGGATCAAGGAAAAAAACAATGTTGATTAATGTCACTAAATACCATAACGTGTGAATTTTAGTTTTAACTAATGGTTCTTACCTCATCCTTACATAAAAAATGACTCAAAAATTCAAGTATTTAGCATTTTTTTTTGTAAATTATCATATTTTACTATTCACCAAAAATTCATGTTTTTTATAAAAATACCAAAAATTCACCATTAAAATTTTTCGACAATTAGAAATTAAAAAAGAACTCAATTATTTTCAAAATTATTTTCTTAATATGATAAAATGAAATTTTAATTTAAATCATCATTTACTCAAAGAAGATAGATTTTAAAATTAAAAATTATTTTGTATCACATTGAAAAAGTAAATAAGTTCCCATAAAATTATAATAAAATAATAAGAAAACAAAATATTAATATATGAATCTATTTTCTGAAAATAAATTTTGTTTTAAATAATTATATTAATTATAAAATTTTTAATAAATATTTATAACTTACAAAAATACCAACTTCTAATTAATAATTTTTAAACTATCTATTTACATATGGGATTAAATAATACATTCATTTATAAGATAACTAAATTTTATTTATACTTTCATGGGTGAGGTTACTATTTATTTTTTCAGTTTACTATTAAAATGTTTCATATTACAATTCATAAGGTCAAGTTATTATTTCATTGGTAAATGTTCTTTAACTTATAGAAATACTTATTATTTTATTCTTTCTATATTTATAATGTTTTATTGTGTTATCTAAGTGATTTTTTATGATTTATAATATATTAAATGAATATAAAAAGATAAATTTCATTAATATAATTCATATTCATTATAGTATACCCTCTTATAAAAAATTTTGTACTCAAAATTTCTATAATTTTACCTCACAAAAAGATTTGGGTAGTTCTTCATCAGAAGTTCCCCCAGAACCCACATCACCTCTTCAATTTTATGGTTATTCTAATGTAACATTACTAGTAGAGTCTTTGGAGTCCTCAACACCTTTTATTTAGTGTCAAGAATCCGGATATTCACTTTGTAATAAGATAAATCAAGTTCCAAGTCTATTCATTCAGAAGTGAGTACATGCATTGGGATGGACATTTACTCCCTTAAAAATAGATGTTGAGCATATTGTGTAATTTAGAGAGGCTAAGTGGAAAATCCAAACAATAAAACACCACTCCAACTCTTTCCAGGATTTCAAAAGGTCCATTGTACTTGGGACTCAATTTCCCTTTCATCTAAAATCTTATAACCCCCTTTCTTGTGGATACTTTCAAGAAAACAAGATCTCCTACTTGAAAATTAAAATCCATCCTTCGATTATTCGTATAGCTCTTTTTCCAACATTGAGATTCTTTGATATGGGTTTGAAGTGTATTTACCTTTTTTGTTGTTTCCTCCATATGCTCTAGGTACATATGCTTCCTTTCACCAATTTCATCCCAACAAGTTAGTGTATGACATCTCTTTTCATACAATTATTCATATAGTTCCATTTCAAGATTATAATGGAAACTATTATTGTATAAAAACACTAATAAAGGTATATAAGAATGAAACATACCTTCAAAGACACGTGAGAATGATCTCAACCAGTCTTTTAAATTTTAGGTCATCCTTTCTGACTAACCATCAGTTTGAGGGTGATAAGTAGTACTTAAATGAAGCTCAGTATCCAAATATTTCTGAACACTTTTCCATAATTTAGATTTAAATCATGGATCAAAATAAAAAATAATTGAAATAGGTTATCCTCTAAGTCATAAAACATAATTAATATAGAATCATGCAAGGAACTCCAATGGAAAATCCTACCTTATAGCAAGGAAATTTATAGATTTGGTGAGTCGATCCACAATTACTATATTGGATCATTATTTAATGGAGTTTTTTCTAATGTAGTAAAAAAACAAATAGTGATGTCATCTCATTTCCATGTAGGAATAGGAATAGGTTTCTTGAATCCTCTTAGATATTTTCTTTCAGACATTACATGTTGAAAGACTAAACATCTTGATACATAATCAGTAATTTATTTCTTCATATAATCCCATCAGAAATATTCCATCAAATATCACTACATCGTACTGATACATGGGTGTATAGAGAAATTTGAGCTCTTGTAATCATCCAATAACTTATTTTTTATCTCAGGTATAGAGGGAACACAAATACTTTTCCCAAATTTCAAAATTTCATCCTCCTACACAAAGTCTATCAAATTCCCATCATTCACAACTTTATATTAATTTTGAATATTCTCATTATGAGGATGAGAAATTTTTATCCTTTATAATAAACATGGTTAATAAACCAATTAAAAAGGTAATTATGTTTCATATTAATTGATAATTCCCATATCCATATTTTCTAGACCCATATATGTAGTATCTTTTTCAATCCTTTTTTTGTTTAGAACTTCCTAATCCTTCATGATTAATGAATCTTCATACTTATTCTCCTTCCTTAGGTGGTAGTTTGTTGAAAAATCATAACACTTTAGTAGTTTGAGTAGTCACATTTTCCTTGTGTTGAGTTATTTCTATGAGAATATATATTTCAATCTCTTTTGATCTATATACATTTCACATCTTTTTCCATAGATATAGTGTCTCCATATCTTCATATCAAAGATTACAGCTGCTAAATCATGTTCCTGATTTGGATAGTTATATTCATGATTTTCAACTTTCCTAATATAAAGGAAAAAACTCTATAATTCATTATAAGTACATGGGTAATTAATTTCTTTGATTCATCACTATATATCACAAACCCACCATTTCCTGATAGTATAGTCATGTAAAGGCATTCACTAATATATTATTTAATTCTTCAAATAAATATTCACATTTATTTATCCATATAAACATAACCACATTATGAGTAATTTTAGATAATAGGTTAGATAATCAGGAAATTCTCAGAATAAAACATCTATAATAACCTTATAAACCAATAAAACTATGTAACTTAGTTATTTTCATTGATTTAAGTCATTCTTGAACCACCTTTGTCTTCATAAGATCAAATGAAATTCAATCCTTACAGATAATTTGGCTGAGAAAAGAAACTGTGTGAATCCAAAATTCACACATTCCAAACATACAATATACTATTATCTCTTAAGAGTCTTAATAATAACTCGAAAGTGCTTCTCATGTTCCTCATAGATTTTGTAGTATACCAAAATATAATTAACAAATACCACAAAAAGATCACCAAGATATTCCATGAGCACTCTATTCAATAGATCCATAAAAATAGAGGGTTTATTACACAGTCCAACTATAACTACTATAAACTCATAATGTCCATACTTGGTTAGAAATGTTATCTATGGAACATCTTCTTTCCTCACATGCAACTGATGACAGTTCAATGTTAAATTTTCAAAAAATATTATGCTCTATGAATTTAGTCAAATAATTCATCAATTCCAGTTAATGGATACTTATTCATCATTTTAATAGTATTTATTTCACTATAATCAATGTACAGCCTCATGGATACATTTTTATTATCAACAAAATGAATAGGGGATCTATATGGAGAGACGCATGGGTGAATAAATCCTTTATCACTCAATTCCTATATTTGTTTCTCCAATTATATTAATTGCATAGTGTCTATTATATAAAGAGACTTTCATATAGGTATTCTACCAGGAATTAAGAAAATATATAACTAAACTTCCTGCTCTAGAGGATATCTAGGTAAATCCTCTAGAAATACATTACTATATTCTTAGAAAATAGGTACATATTTAATTTAAATATTTCCTTCCTCGCCCAAAGATGGTGTTTTCTATTCTTCAATAATAATTTCATTTATAAAAGCTATTGGAGGTGAACTAATATATAAATCAGATGATTAGGTTTCTTCTCTAATGATAAGGGGTTCTACATAATCCTCACCAATTGTAATTTCCTTCTTCTTGAAATAGATTTTACCATGATATTTTAAAACCCATTTATTACTAAGGATGATGTAAAAATAATTCTTAGGTATGATGAAAAGTTGAGGAACTAATGCATATTTATGTTTCACAAAGGGTAATGGCCAATGCATATTTTTTGCAATTATACTTCCCTTAAATGTTTTGACTGACAAAAACTTTATTAAATAAAAAAGGAAAATGAATAGTTTTCTTGGAAAACTGGGAACATATAAAAGAAGGTGATGATAAAAAAACATATAAAGCATTGTCTATGTATGAAAAAACTATTAATGTATATTCCATAAAATCATTTAAAATTTCAACATCAGCAGTTGTGACCGTATAAGCTTGGCCTTACTCTTGTGGCCATTTCTGAGGCGTGTTTCCTTGAAACTTTAAACAATCATTATCATAATATCCAATATTTATATAATTATAGAATTGAATATTTATAGCTTATTTCGTTTCTGTGAAATCATTAGTATAATGGAATTTCTATCCACACTTATAGAATACTACTTTTCCTTTTAATCAAACACTAGGGTGTTTCCTTCTACAAGTATAACATATTGGAAAATTCCCCTTTTTGTTCTTCCCTTTATCCATTCATTCCTACCCACCATCTTCTTCACTTTTTCCATTAAATTCATAATACATAGATACTTATTTATTTCTCCTGATAGAATAAGAGACTATTTCATCATATGATGAGAAATTTTGGGATACCAGTGACCTTTAGAGGAATGTTTTTAAACCAAAAAAGAATCAGTCAATATTTAATTAGAGGAAAATACCTACATGGGATATGTGAGTTGATACAGTTTCCATTCATTTAATTAGGAACCATTTCTAAATAATTTCATACACTAAATTAGGTTATGAATCACAATCTGTAATCTCATACTTGTAAGAAACATAACATAAATTCAAATTTTATGCATACCTAATCTCATATTCATAAACATGGTTTCTTTGGGGTCATATTTACTTTTAAATACCTCATAATGGTTTGTAATGGAAATGTGAATTATCTTAAACATATCCCCTAGGATTTTCAAACTAAGTGTGCAATAAGACCCATTGTCGGGTAACTAGTTACCCTGAGTTAGGCTCAGGACACCTTGTTGTAGTTTTTACCCCTATGTATACTTATTCCAAAACCACATCCACTTGTTGTATCCAAAAAAGGATGTATTACTAGGAAGACCCACAAAATTTCTACCGTACAAAAATTCTAGTATGTTCTTATATGATTAACCTCAAAGTCTATATTATGGTTATGTTCCATAATATATGTTTTTTAAATCTAGTTTCCAATGTTTCTAATAATCATCCTCTAATAACAACTATAGAGACCTCGACCTCAGTTTCCTGGAGTTGGTTCCTTAATTCATTACATTGGAATAATAAACAAGGAAGTCACATCCTGAAGGACCAAATAGTATATTATTTTCCGAAAACCATATAAAAAAATAAGTTTTACATTTAAATAGAAAGGATATACATTATATAAATTCCATTCCAACCATCAATAACTCTATGATTATCCCTGGAAGTCATTCAAAATATTCATCATTTAATTTTAATGTAAAAAATGATAAGGTTATCTTTGATGCTCAATAAAGTTAATTAATATTGAAGAAGCTGATATAAAAAATAATTTACAGTTAATTACAAAAAAACATGTGGATATAAAATAAACATGAGCATAATATACATGAATAAAATATGAATAAATAATTCCATAAAAATAATAACATAATAATTAAACATAACCATAGTTGTTGTACTATTCTAATATCCACATGTGTTACAAATTACTAAAATCATAATGATGGAAGGAAAAATTATGAACATATGAATCATACCTCTAAGGCCTCATCCAAAAAATATGAAAATAAATGGTTATGGACTTGACCAAAACAATATCTATTAATGGGAAAGGCCTCATCCAAGTCCATATCTATTTTGTCTCATGAGACCTTCCAAATAAATGAGAGAATATATTGGGCCCAACCCATCACTTAATAAGTGAAATTAATTCCTTTTATGAATGGGGATAAACATAAAAAACATATACAAATGAAATGAAAATAACGTTCCCCAATACGTAAATATAGTCACTAACCATTCTATGTAGTATGGTGAATGGTATCAAGATAGAATATCCATAATAAAACTGATCATAAACCATTTAATAATATATGGTAGATGATAATCATAAGAAATCAATCAGATTAAATCATGTAATTCAATAGAGGTTTTGAAATAAATGCAAATACTCTAATAAAATCAACATGGAATATTTTAGTGAAATATCCCTTTTATATTCAAATAAGGGTTCTTTTGAAAAAAATCATTTTTATTTTTCATAATTGGGTGTATAAAACCCGAAATGAAAAAATATAGTATTTTATGAGAAAATTATAGATTTCATAAAAAAATTAATGATTTATTAAAACATATTATAAATGGTACTTGAAAATGGGTAAGTAATTGAGACCTTCCCTTTAATTGGGTTTTCATATTAGGAATAATTGTGAAGGGAACCTTGTAAAACATTTATTTTCCCATAAATTAATGATAAAATGATATGGATAAATGATATAAGATTGTATACATATAATTTAAATGAATTATATAAAAATTATGATGAATTATATTGGTGTATATAGTGAGTAATCATAACCCAAATGAAAATGGAGGTTTCGGAAGAAACTCTTACCTTATGTCTGAAAGTGTTCTGCACTTGTACTTAACATCCAAGATAATCAAATTACATTAATTAATTAAAAAATAAAGAAATTTTATACATATATTTTATTCATTTTAGTTTTATTAAGTTCATCTTAGTAATTTTTGTTGAGTTATAGTGTTTAATTTCATCGTTTGGGTGAGTTTGTTTCCTTGGTTTTCATGACCGGTTATCTTATTTATATGTAATAAAGTTCATGTACAATGGGTATAATTTTCCACAATTGGAATTATTTCTTATTAATGAACATAAAAAATATTTAATGGTATTATATATTTTTCTTCTAGATATTATGATTATTAATTATATATAACATTAATGATAATCGTTTAGATCATTTTGGCAGTTCTTCGGTGGTCACAAAATAGTTTTTTCTTATTAATTAATATCATGTATATATAAATTGGTTCCAGAATAATAAATAAATTATAATATAAATAATAAAATATTTTTGAACCATAAATATGGTTTTATGACCATCCATGAAGTTGTTAATGGAAAATGAAAATTCATAGTACATGATGTTCGTAAATTGACACATCATGGGAGATATTTTCATTTACAAAATAAAAGAGAGAGATAGAAAAATTATTTTGATGAATTATATTATATTAACATGATATAGTTATAGTATATAAATGACACTAGTGTTTTTATGTCTCTTTGGATATGTGAGTTGAGGGAAGGATAATGAAATAAAAGAAATTGAAAAAGAAAATAAATAAAAAGAAAGAGAATTTTTACCTCTTGAATTATCCTCCTTGAGAAAATCCTTAGGGAAATTTTTTTTATCTTTTGATGAGACCATGTTATCCAATAAGTTGGGTACGATCTTGGGAAAGTTATTGGGTATAATTTAGGTAATTCTCAAATCTTGTAATGTGTGAGGAGAATAGGTGGTGAGGGGTGGTATTTATAGTGGATGTAAGGGGTGTTTTTTTATTATATTAATCATTAGTTTATTATTTTGGCTCAAGATAAGAAATAGTGTTTATTTTTGTGAATAAATTTATTAAATAGTGATTGAGAGTTCTAAATAATAGTTCTTACCTAATCCTTACATCAACAATGACTCAAAAAATAATTTATTTAACATTTATTGAAATTATCGTGTTTTATTATTCCCTACAAATTCAAGTATTTCAAAAAAATACACAAAATTCACCTATACAATTTTTTATGTGTAGAATTAAAAAATGAACTCAATTTTTGGAAAATAATTTTTTAAATATGATAAATTTATTTTCTAATTTAAATCATAATTTACTCAAAAAATACAGATTTTAAAATTATAACTGGTTTTTTAACACTTTGAAAAATTAACTGAGGTCACCTAAAATTATCTTAAAATCATAAGGAAAATTTATTAATATATAAATAAATTTTATGAAAATAAATTTTATTTAAATAATTATATTGATTATAAAGTTGTAATTAAATATTTATTACTTTTAAAAATCCCAACTCTTAATTAATAATTTTTAAAATATTTATTTAAATATTATATTATATTATAATTTCATTTATATGATTCCTAAATTTTATTTATACTTTCATGGGTGAGGTTTGTATTCATTTGGGTGGTTCACTATTCATAGTGGTCATATTACTATTCATATGGTCAAGTTACTATTTCATCTGTATATGTTCTTTAACTTATAGAAATACCTCTTATTTTATTCATTATCCATTTATAGATTTTGTATTATATTCTCCATGTGATTTAATATGATTTTTACTAAATGAAATCAATATTAGAAGGGAAATTTCATTGATAAAATTTTGGGTTTTTACACAACCCCTTATGAATGATTGATTATGATAATTGTTTTAGGCTTCCCTTTGATGTAGTATATTGAGGTGTTCATCATGTTGGATATATTCCCCTTGTGATCTAATGAGGTTCCAAGGTAAATTTACCAACATAGAGAATAATTAATGAGGGGTCTTATAGATAGACTAGTCTGATGAGATACTTATATTGAAATAAAATATATTGTAACCGACTTAATAATGTAAATGTCTACGATATAGGAGGCTTATTGAGTAACCTATTGTTCTATAAGAGTATTAATGTTATATTTATGATAAAAATTACATTTTATACATTCATGAATATTTATACTAGTTTTTTTGGGAATGGTTAGCGATGTAGTACTGGGTTTTATGTTTATACCTGATATAGGGAAATTATTATTTATGAAAATATAATTATTTACATGTTTTTAATGGAAATGGATCTAGAATTAATACATTATGTATGTGCGATAACGTTGGATTTAAATGTGGGTCTCACATGAGGCCTCTGATAGTGGTTGGTTCTCTATGGATTTAATTTTTAGATTTTTTATTTTTTATATGATGTTCCCATTAGATCATGATGTATTGTGTTATGAATTAATGAAATTCATGTGTATTATTTTTATTTCATGGTGGAACTTATTTATTAATATAGTATAATTTAATCTATAAATCAAATTTTCACTTTGATGTTATACCTATTTTGATTATTATATAATTTATTTATTATTCATTTGGGTATACTAATGGTATTTTATACCCATCTGGTTTTATATGTGAGTATACACTTTTTAATGGAATATTCTGTACATAAGGGCACACATTGGGTAATAAAGTTACCCAATTTGGTTACTATTATACTGATCCAAGATACGGATTCTAGAAAGATATAGTTGATCCTTTAATTAATTTTTCTTTCCATTTGTAATATGGTAGATAGAGAATGGACTAGTCCCAATTTGGAATATATGTCATATTATGTGTGAGTCCTGCACAAGTTTGGGTGGAAATGTGAGATACATTATAGTTAAAATAGTAATTATGTTTTATTAATATTTATGTTATTATTCCTTATACAATGATTTGGGGTATAGATTCATTATTTTTTATTTTAATCCTTGCCTGATGTGGTAAGATGTATAAATTCTTTAAACATATAAGAAATTTAGGTTCTCATGAAATGTTAATTCTTATGTGTGATTATGAATTTATTTCCAAAAAATTGGTTCCAATTATTTAAAGAATAAATAATAACATATTCAGTTTTTTTCTATAAATATTTATGGGGGTTCACTGCATGGATAAACTATTTTTTATGATTTCTATCATTCCAATACCTAGAGTGTGATGTCAAATAATATTCTAATGGATGTGGCATTGATATTTCAAAGGGTAGCTCAATATATGTGTAAATGGTGATTATTTTCACCCTATATTGGGTGGTTAGGTATGATTGTTGCAATACCTAATATTAATTAGAACCATATGATGACTTGTAAACTTATGAGTTTCATTGATATATTTGAGACAGAATCATGTGATCAAACTCATGGTATCTAAACTATATAATGTCTCTCCCTTTAAGTAGAAGGGTAGTCCTTGTTGTAATGATATGAGTCTCTAGATATTGGTGATTTTGGTTTGTAGGAAAAAAGATTAGGTATCGTTCCAATTTCATCTCAGTATGGAAGGTGTTGTATAGGGGTAAAATATCAAAGGAGGGTTTCGAAGAAATATTTATGACATTAAGATAGAAATATGGGTAGATGAATTTGGGGGGGGGGGGATGATTGTCATAGTAGTTGGGTCATGTGGTATATCAGGGAGAACTATGGGGTTATATATTCCATATTTTCTATAGTGTTTTTATATAAAACAATTTTAGTGGATATTTTTAATAGTGTGATTATTTTATGTCTCTATGGTTGTGGGAAGAAGATATTGTGTTATTATATCATCCGTTTTATTAGAAGAATATATCCTAAGTTAGCATTGGATGGTAACCCTAGTGATTAGTTATGAATAATAATTCATTGACAAAATATGGGAAATTATGAATGGGGAGATTGTAGAAAAATAATTTAATGGGAGATATTTGGATATGGGGGTATTTTTCTTCAAGGGATATGTTATGATGAAAATATTCAATGCATGGTGGTTTAATGTGAGCTAATTTAGTATATAAGATTAATTTCCTTTTAGTGTGTCTTCAATTTCTTTGATACTAATATGGGGAATTGGACAATGAAAGTTACCTAGATATTGGGATAGATCCAAGGAATACTCAATTCCCTAACTTCTAAGAGCTATGTTAAGGGATATTGATCGAATTTACTCGATTATTAGACTTGAAAATTTATTAATTATGATATTGACATTATAAATTCTTCAGGAAATTATTTAAAAGTGCATTACTTCCATAATTTAATAGTGGTAGATATTGATATATTATAGAGCTCTGGGTGTGATGATGAGGATTGAATCATAGGATTAAACATGATATCCATAATATGGTGAATGATTCCACTAATTTTAAGCTATATTCATCATTACTCACATTCCATGATAATTGATTGTAATGATATCTTAAGGAAGTTTCAAAGAGAAACTAGGTTTCGTACAACCTAAGATGAGGATCATTTGATGAGTCTAATGAAATGAAACAAGAAGGTAACATGAGGATCAATGTTCAGTTGATAGTAGAGGTATTGATTACCAGATATTATTGATTGGAGAAAATGGATATTTAATGAAATGGATTATCCTAATGGATGATAATATTTATGGAACTCATTTAATTAACATTGTGATAGATTATAGTAGTGCTAGGTGTGGTTATCCCAGATTGGATTTAGTTGAGATTTGACCTTAGTTTTTTGATGCAAGCAACCAGTTATATATGGTCAGTTAAGGATAACCATATTTTGGCTATCGTTTTCTGGTTACATAGTTATGTTAGTATGTTTTTTAACTAAACAATGTTTAATTTTTGAATTATACCAATGGAGGGGATGAATATTTAAATTTTCAACTTTTCTAGATAATTTTTATAACCTATTAAAGGGAGTGAATCATTAGGTGTCGGAATACGTATAGATATTCAGACTATATTTTCAAGGCTTAGAGGTTTTATAGATTCTTTGGTGTAGTTAAATGTGTGTCATTGATTGTTTTATATAACTGAATGAACAATTAGTGCACATTGATGTAATTTTTTAATTTGATAGATTCCATAAGGACTAGGTCATTATTGATTAATTAATAGGTAGTTTTGGTGCTTCAGTTCATGGGATTTGAGTTTCCTAGATACTATATGTGGTGTAGGGTATATAAAAAAATAACAATTCATGATTTATTGAGATTGATGAATTAGATATTTATTAAATTACATAATTCAAGGAATAACTATTGTTTGTCATCAACTTAGGTATAAGGGATATAGGATTTTATATATTCTATTTGTTGGGGAGTAATTTTTTAACTAATATGGTCAAGAGGTAATTACATATTGGGTAATACATTATATTTTAGTAAATTTCATTATAAA
Organism: Viscum album; assembly: GCA_963277665.1. Taxonomy (NCBI): domain Eukaryota; kingdom Viridiplantae; phylum Streptophyta; class Magnoliopsida; order Santalales; family Viscaceae; genus Viscum; species Viscum album. The sequence continues at coordinate 917,491,012 of OY728150.1, forward strand.
AAACTACATTGGTATATATAAATTAGGTCAAATGAATATTATATTAAAATGAGTTTAGAATAGGAACCATCATAAATTTTTAATTTTTGATATATAATTAACTTTTCTGGATTTTTTTTCAATTGATTAAAATGATTTTCAAAGGTTTATGGTTAGGATAAAAGGATCGATGTGAATTTTAGGGTTCTCGGTAAAGAAAAGGGTGAGAGAGGTGGATGTGGTGAGACACATTGTAACTAATCTAATGGCATCAAGTACCTAGTTAATGAAATATGAGGGGTGCCCCTAGGATTTTTCCAACTGGTGTTCTATGTAAATACATCAAGAACTAGTACAGTGTGGTTATTTTTTTAATTTGAGGGAATATTTTCCATTTTAAAAACAAATTCTAATTCCCTTTTAGGGTTTTATTTATCCAAACATATAGCCTAGAAAAAGGTAACATCCTCTTTTATAACATTTATTATTAGTAATACCTATATATTATGGAGAATATGGAGGTGTTATAAAGAATCAATGAATTGAGTTTATTAATATTTAATCGTATCCTTCTTATATCATCTTTTTCAATAATATATATGGATTTGAATGTGGTATTTAATGTCAATTTCAGTAGATAATGTTGGAATTATCTTTGATTGATGGTTTTTTGGTTTTTTGACTCTTGATAAAGTTTAATAAAGGTGATGACATATCATTTCACTATGTTTTAATATAGGTAATCTACTACATTAATAAATAATTTATTTTTATAAAATTAAAAATGAATTAGTTGGAAATTTAGTATAAATTGTTGGTTCATTTTTCAGTAGTTCACCTGGAGTCCTGGAGGAAACTTTTCACTACATTATTTTGATATTCTGATAAGACACCATCACTATTTATGTTTTACCATAAATATACATTATTTTTTCATAACAACTAGTTGTTATAATTAATTTTAATTTTATTATATTTATTTATTAATTTTAACTGGTTGGGATTATGACTCCTATAAATGATTGATGGTGGGATAAGTACCTGGTCATGTGATTTCCTTAGATTATATAAAGTGTGAAATAGTTTATAATTGGGATAAATATTTATTCAATGTAGGTGGACCCAGATATTACATACATGTATGTGTTTCCAAATATTTAATTTATTTCAATCATGGGTAAGTGAGTAGTACATGTGACATGATATAGAACCATGGGTGAGTTATGTTAGGAAAGGAAGGGTTGGGGAGTTTCTTAGACTCTTAGTGTGTCCTTATATGATATTATTTTATTATATTTCTTCTAATTTATATGTATTTTATGTGGTAGGGAATCATAGGATGAAACTAGAACCTAAAGATGCTTTCCACCACTGATCTCATCATTTATTATCCGAATGGGATTTGTCATTGGTGTGTGATTATTAACTTGATCAATGTTGAGGGATAGCCTATATAATTTTATGAAAATAGAAATATTATATGATGACATGAGTGGGATATTTTGGATAATAATAAAAGGAATAAAATATAGTGTATTTATTTCTTTATCATTGATTATGTAATATATGTACCACAAACGGTCATCTAAATTTTATGTTCTGATGAAATGGTTGTTAATGGAATGTTTCCTTGGGAATAAGTAGAGATAGTTATGAAGTGTTATTAGGTGGAGATTTCATGTCCCAAACATGAGTTTTTTATCCTTTTATGATATCACTAAGTTTTCCTTGATGATAAATACTCATTTATTATATTGAATAAGATGTGGGAAATCATTTATTGGGGATACAATATGATAAGTTCCAACATTACAAGAACATAATGCGATGGAAAATAATATTTTCCTCAATATCATGCTTAGGGAGTTTGCGAATTGTGAAGAAAATATAAATTTAAAATCATAAGGGCCTATGTATCCTTGGGAGTGGTTTGGTTTTAGATTAACCAATACCTAAGGTAATGAATTCATTACCATGGGTACAATATCATTTAATGATATTATCTGTTTGAGTGGTTCTGCATTCACCAAATCCTATAATTTATTTGTTTGGGATACACTTTTTAATTTTATATGACAATGATGATATATAGAAACATGGAGTAGATTCTATTCAATTAATGGATCTTGTACTTATTATGCTAGGTGGGATGTATAACCCACAAAGATTGATTGTTTTTCATTAATGAGATGTACTAACTCTCATGATTGATTAGTTATGATAGGTTAGACGTCCTTATCTATAATATTTAATAAGTAAATAAGGTTGGTTATACTAGATACTAATATTTATTCATTATACTATGTCAGATATATTTCCACTAAGGCTTGACTATGTATACTAGGTCGGATAAACTACCTCCTTAGATTGACTGAGTTTCCTTAGTGGTACATACTACTTATTTGATTTACTAAGGATTCAATGTGGAATAGAGTAATCAATGAAATTGACTTAGAATTTAGTTTGGGGTATATTGATCCCTAATACTAATCGACTATGTTAGTTTCAATGTGGTTCCCCTATGATTGAATGAGTATAATAGGTGGGATATATTGTCCCTTTGATTGACTGATTATATAAATTGAGAAATAATACCAGCTATGATTTAATTATTATTCCAATTAAGATGTGTATGCTATAGAATTTTCGCCTGTGTGCGCTAGGTAGAACTTATTACCCCAGTGATTTGATTAATAGCTTGAATGGATGTGATACCCACTAAGTATAAATAATAAGTTATACTATGTGAGTTCAATTTTATTCTATTATTACCACATAAAAACCATAAAATAGTAATATCTGAAGTTTTTATGAGTCATCAATTTGTGCGGCTTCATTAGTAAACTGTTGTTAATAAAATTTATTCATTTCATGTTTACAACATCAATTTGATTCTCTTCATGTTTGCACAAATATATGGTCACCATTTTTTGAAATTATCACTATTATCCTACTGTATTAAGTACATAAACCATTTATTTACACATTCATAATTGTGAATATCATATGTTTGACATATATATTCAATGGATGGCCCTATAATAGTTTAACAATCTTTGGGGAGTATTTATCCAATTTTCAAATAGGTCCAGGGAGGGGTTGAGGATAATTGTTGGGTTTATGTGTCTTTTATTTTCATTATTTCCTATACAATATTTGATCAACCCATTGGGAATTTTTTTATTGATTTTTGACTCAATAAACTACATGTGTCTCACTGTTATAGTATGGTAGATTTTACTTATTTATGTGGTTTTATTATTGTTTAATTCTATTTTATACTATAATGTTATACTAGTATTGATGGTTACATTATTCATTCAATATTATTGTTATGATATTAATAATATAATCTTCCTATGCAGTTTTATCAAACAATTGACACTATTTGTAAGCCTATGTCACGTGGGGAGACATGTATGGAATCAAGTTGAAACATAATTTTGTCATTTTTCAGATAATATGGGTATGGTACACTAATTTTTGTATGGGAGCCTTGTTTTTATTTTACATACCATTTATAATATAGTAAATGGAGTAATTAATGTTTAAATTTGGGGTAGAATTTTTACTGCGTCACTAGATATCATAAGTATTTTTATACTTATAAGTTACTATGGAATTTGGAATGTTCCAATTTCATCTCATTTTATAGTATTTTCTATTTAATCATGTATGATGTTTATGATTAATGATTTATATTTTACCATTTTTCATATAGTAAGATGTTTTATGAGGCATGATTTTATTAGTCATACTTGGAATGTTGGATGATAGGATATGTTCACACTTATTTGTGATGGTAAATGGATTATCATTTTTTATTGAAATTGTATATAATAAATTATTTGGTGTTACAAAAATATATTTTTTGTGTAATTATTCTAAAATAAACTTTACTGTAATGATTTTAATGGTATATTTCATTATAAAGTGATATCATCAATATTAACATGGATCTAAAATCAATCCTTATTGGGTATCCTGGGATATTGATTCCCATTGAGAGTTAGCACCCAATATTTTGTACTTTGGTATATCTAGGTTAACCCACAAAATATGAGAAACAAGGTATGTTTCAATGGATTAGGACTGGTCCCGAGTTATTTGAGACTGAAACATGGTATTTTTTTTTTGTGAAATTTATCCATTATACTACTTAGTCCTTATATGAGGTGGTATAATGTTGTGGGGATGAGGTGAAACATAGGATATATTTTATTTTTGTTTGTTCTAAGAGTGGTGGTTGGTCATTCCACTTTACACTATAGAGTGATTTTAAAATGTGAGGGTTACATATGAGAGTATGTTTGTCCCACTCTTATGGTGGTTATAAATATTTTTACACTAGTATATTCTTCATAAGATAGGATATGATTTATAGTGGGTTTTTTGAGTTGTAGAGTAGGGGATACTAGTATTGTATTATAGCTCATTGATGTGATTTTGGTAGAAAATAGGGTATGTATGTACCATTGTGAGAGTGGTTATATAATTTATATCATTATAAAGGAATTGAGAAGTGGGTTTTGAAACTATTCACATGATGGGTGGTATAGTTTAGCCTAATCTCAACCATTGATAGTGAATATAGTTATAGGTTATGATTTATCTTCCTTTGATATCATATGGGACATGCTAATTGGGTTGTTTTTTAGAAAATCACCAGTAGAGTGATATTTGAATATTGGAGTCATGTGACATTGAGGGATATTCCATGATAGTAATTTTCAATATATTATGGATTCATGAGATATTTTATAATACTTATGATTAAATAAATTATGATATCTTTTTATTATATTTATAATCATATAATGTGTATGATGTTGTGAAGAACTAATATATTTCAATTTTTCATAAGATTACATTGTTACAAATATTCATATAGCTATATTATGTGATTTTTATTGAATTTTAGAGATGATCAAAAATTGATATGATCATATGTGATACAACCCTTGAGAATTTTGGAGAGAACTTTATTTTATTGTTATGTTAACCACTTAACTATGGAGTCTTTATTATTTTTAAAAAACAATAATGATACTCACACAATTGAGATATTATATTTTGAATAAACATGAAATATTCATGATATACAGTGACTTCATCAATTTTAACTATATTAATTGAGATTTAAGTTCGATGATATTGGATGTTATTGAGAATGGATGGTAATTATTTGGATTAACTTCATGTTATACACTCTAGTATGAGGCTCAAGGGAATTGATTATTGAGTTGAAACGTGAAGAGATGATAATTTACAATACTTCAATTAATTTAAGTTTGAGATGATCAATGATTTTTTATAGGCGGTATATGAAATTATGTAGTGGGGATCACATCAAGGATGATTTTAGTTGCGGTAAATTATGATAAATAAAAATAGAGAAGAGTGTTGATAAGATAAAATAATAATACTTGAAGTTTCATATTGGATCATGGATGTTAGTAAAATGGTTCTATCAAATTAGTTGTTGTAAAAATTATTTGGGTTTTGGTTTTTTGTGGTGAGTTTTGGTATATATTTTCATTAAATTAATAGTTAGTTTTTTAAGAATTAGAATGGTGGATATATCACATAACTGAAATTATAGCGCTTCTAAAGATATGTGATGAAGTGTATAATGGAGATATCATTTATGGCTAGGATTAAGTATTGAATGATAGAAGGTGGGATCACTAATTGAAGGTTTTAGAGATATTGAACATTGGAATTGAGGGGGGTATGGTGATGTTTACACAATTAACATAAACTATAAGATAATAGTATAGTCTATTTTTTATTTTATATATTCCACTAGGGTTGGTGAATTCTTAGGTATTTGTGGCTAAAGTTCCCACTAGTCATGGAGAGAAACTGGGTGGGAGGGTAAATTACCGTAAAAAATTAACATGTTTTTAACATTCACATAATTATTCCATCTTATAATTGAACCTTCTTCTCAACTAAGAGATATATATATATTTATGGGATCCCAACCATCTCTTAAGTATGTAATGGAAGAATAGAAAAGAAAATAGAACATAAAATATTTTAGAAGGTTATCCACGATGAGAGAGCCAACTTCTTTTCATGTTTAACTTGGGTTGAGAGATGGATTTTATTATCACTATAATTTATAGTTATTATAAGTATAGTCCAATTAACACAAAGGGTTTGGGATTTTATGACGCAATAATGTTATTATCAAACACATCCTTCAAATATGAATGGATATATTCATATTGGAACCATCAATTCTCCAATGTTCCTCCTTGAACTATAAAAAAAAATATCCCATTTTTTTCTTCAGATGTTACCAAATATGTTGAAATGATATATCCTTCCTCATGCAAAAATTCAACATATTTCAGGATAATATAGGTATCAATGTGTGCTCCTTAGTTTTCATATATTAACTCAATCACAATGTGTTTTTTGATCAAAATGTATTCTTTATCATTTAAGTGTATCCACATAAAGAACATAAATATGTAGAATTGCATGTCCCTTATCTTCTCAATCTCTTTCTATAATATGAGGATGTCATAGTCTCCTTCCACTTTTTTTATACTAATTGGTGTTCTTTCAAGGTTCAATGTTTAGTTTTCTTCTTAATTCCAAATAGATTTTTTTCATTGAGTCCCACTTTTTTCAAAGGATCTAAATTTTTTCTATCTAATTTTCCTACATCTTCTCCTATATATATATTCATAGATGTCATGAATTTTATTTTCGTATATTGAATTAGGAAACTAAATTATATGCAGTAGAAATATAAACATATATTTAACCTCATTCAAACCAATTTAAGGCATATATTTAAATATTCCTTAATACATGGAAGTTATCTTATTCATAGATCCATAATATCAATACTTTTATTTCTTAAGAATTCATTATCAATGTGTACATGGCCACATGACATGGAAACCTCTCAACGATGAAACAACTTCTCAAATTGAATAACTGAATTCATCCAATATTTTATAACTATTCTAATTTACATTATATGAGACCTCAATATATATTGATCTAATCTTAAAACATGGTCATTTGATTAATAATGATAGTTAATCAGTGCAGAGAAGTACTTACAACATCATTTGGATAATTTTGTCATCTGAATGTAATTGTTTTCCAAATTATCCATACCTTTCAAAGTATAAAACTACCATTAGAATATTACAATGACACCTTATACATATTTCACTATTTGGAGTCTCCCAACAATATGATGTTTTGAATTCTTTAAATTTTTTAACATTAGGAGTTTATGAACTCAATGAACTCTAAATAACTCTTCATTCATCTTTCATCAATTCGATGAATACTTTTAACAAAATACTAATGAACCATAAATCATTCAATTTAATTCTAAAATATACCATATAAATTTAACATAACTTTCATAAAAACCATATAAATTACATCATCCCTTTATGCATGAAGCTTTCAGTATCAACATATTTCAAATAGATCTTCTCTATCCACATCACATTATCAATGACCATGTAATGTATTTTTTTTCTTTCAGTAACCTTCCAAAGACTTTTGACATGAAATCCATATCATAGAATACCCTAAACATATAACATTAATTGTTATTTATGTTTCACGTAATATCACTATCTTTATCTTCCATCTTCAGTTTAGGAACAATAATTTTCTAATGTATTTATTACTACTTCCCTAATTTGATAGTGATGGTATTCTTGTTTGAAAATCAACATGATCATGCTGTTATACTCTTTGTTGTTGAATATTATTCCATGTAATTTTACCCTAATTATATGACATGGTATTATTAAATTGTGGTACAATACGTTATCATAAATAACATTGTTGCATCATAGACTGAAACAACTATGTGAAGAATATGATTTAAATGAAAATTTATCAACCTAGTATATTGAGGGTTTCATGTGATGAATATTGTCTAATTATTTTTCAATCCTACATCAAATTTTCATTTGTAATATTTCTTGCATATAATATAGAGATTGAAATTTTTTTTCATTGGTTTCCCATGAATCCACCCCATTGTATGACCATTTTTTGTCATTCCACCCTGCATGGTGAAACCCAACATTGTGTATCCTCATGACCATCATTATAGTTTTGAGGCACATTGGCCCTACTACACTCCTCTATAATCTCTATGGCTCTATTATAGTTAATCCTTATATGGTGTCCAGTAATAGTTTTTATTGATCTTTATCTTATGGAAATCTATAGCCATAAAATTTTATATCTTTATAAAATATATGCCTTTCCCAACATACCAACAATTAATAAAGTAATAAATCGCAAATAGGGATGGAAAAACAAACAATTACCTTTTTATTTCTTATTTATATAAGAAAAATTTGATTTCACTCAAATAAAATCCAATAAAATCAATATTGGTATCATATCGCTTATCTCTTCACACATTATCAATAAATATGGACACCTCCTTATCAAAACATCATCAATCCTTAATGAAGACCTATTAAAATTTAACAAGGGTTATTTAATCAACCCATTAATATTAATTTCAAAACCATAAAATACTTTTAATTCAATATTTTTTCAGTATAAATATTTTCCATCTCCCTATTATTGAAAACAAATAAAAAATGTGTTTTCATGGGTTCAATCTCACTTGTCTTTATAAAAATTATCCTCACATATATGATTTTGGGTTCAAATTGAGTTTTTTAATAGAAGTATTGGCATAAAATATTTTCATATCTATGATCCTATAGCTGTTAAAGTATAAGACTCCATGTCCTAAAATAGTGTTAAAAATAAGAGTGAGTAACCAAGGGGCCAAGTTTGTCATAGGGGTTTTTTAATGGGTCAAGTTCCCTAAAAAATAGGGAACAGGGTCCCCTAAGCACCACTTGAAGTGGGGATTAAGGATAAAAGCAGAAAACGCCACTTCATGTGGTGCTTTGTGTGTATGTTTTTTTTCCAATTTTTGTATGATTTATTTATATATTTACATATAAATATTATAATTATTATAATTAAAAATAGTTATATATATATATATGTACATATAAATATTTACATAAAAATATTATTATTTATTTTAAATATATATTTATATTATAAATTATTATAATTATAAATAATTATATATTTTACGTATAAATATTAAATGAATTTTTATTTATAAATATATATTTGTGATTATATTTCTAAATACATATATATATATATATTTGTAATAATAAATTACTATATATAATATAAATAAATATAAGGAATTGTGATTATGTATTTATAAATATAATTTTAAATATATAATTATAAAAAAATAATTTTTTTATATAAATATATATTTACAACTATAAATAAATATAATTTGAAATATATATGTGTATAAAAATATTTATGTATATGTATAATTAAATATAAATATTTATAAATATAAATCTATTTATAAATTTATTAGATATTATATAATTATAAATGTAATGCTTTTAAATATTTATGTTGTCTTGTAAAATATAATCTATTTACTATATGTTTGTTTTTCTTTTTATTTTTCAAGAAATTATTATATGTTTAGTCTGTGTGAAAAATTTTATTTAGATTGTACCTATACTTTATAATATATATGCTTATAAATTCTCATACATGAAGCATAATAATGTTACAATTATGATACTTTGAAAATATATAAATTATTAATAGTTAATTTAAATTAGTTTGTATTTACTATATTATTCATTTTATTTTTATTTTTTTAAACAACAATTACTTATCAACGTAAATATGTTTTTAATATATACAATAAGACATCTGAAAACAACAATGACGATGCCCCCTGGTACCACAACGCGGCATCTGAATCTCACATCCTCTCTGCATCCGACGTCTGTGTCACTCTAGTGGCCTAGCTGTGGGTATCCCCTCTTCTGGTGCTTTTGGTGCCTCCCCATGGTTTTGTGTAGAGGACTAACCAAAACCATGTGAGTAGGACAACCTAAAATCACATGGGGAATCACATAGTTTTGAAGATCCTATAAATGGTAGAAATGGGGCACTAAAGAAGACCTCATCGGGAGGAGGGGGGCCGCTATAAGTTGGGTGACCACACCCAGATAGAAGTTCATAGTAATATATAGATATGAAATTTATGGTATACAAACATCTCCCTACCCTGCAATGTCATCAGTCGGGTTGGGTCAGATCGTCTCTCTGTGGTGTGGATGCATTTGCAGGAGATGCTCTCAGATTTCAATGTCATCACCTCTGCCCCTCCTGATGTGCACGTCTCTATCGTCTAACTGGTGGTGGTGGTGGTGGTGCATTATCCTCGGTAGGCATATCATGGACATCATCATCCTCAAGAGATTCAACTAGAGGATATGGATTGGGATATACCTATGGCTTCTCATCATAAATTTTTTTTCATGTATCAACCAGAGATGATTGAGGAGAGCCAACACATCCTGATGAACTACATCCTGCCTAATATATGCATCCTCCTAAGGCTATGTGGTATGTGAAAGATGAAGAATGGAATCTACCTAAAAATTAAATAACATTAAAATTAATGCCAAAAATGAGTTAAACAAAAATAATAAATCTTAGTAAACATACCAACTACTGAATGCCAATCCCCTAAAGTGTAAGTTGTATGATGGTGTGACGTCGATACCAATCAGTATAATCCCCTTAATAAGATAACTGAGATCATGTTTTGGAATATCCAAATGTAAAGATACTGAATCAGGTACACGTGTCCCAAAGCAAGATAAAAGATGAACGAGTCTGCCGCCAGTCAGTCATTTGTCAACCTACAAGAACAATTGAATGTAATTCATCAGGCTAACCCAGTGCCATGGGGATATGTTGTATATAAAAATATTGTTTCGTGACTCGGTCTGGCTTGTGCCACTCATTGATGTGGAAGCGTATGAGTGGCACCCCTACAGTACGATCTCCAACCATAACTGTGCAATACGGTGGAAGTGATGCATAGACATTACCTGTATATGGAGTCCATAAATCCTGAAATGTAAACTCAAAAAATAATTCATATATTAGCATGATAATTTTTATAATATTATATTTATATAACTTAAAATAGTGATAAAAAACAAATTTTCTTACAAAAAAGTTTTTTTAACTTACATCAGCTGGCACTATGGCATCGAATATCTGTCAGAAGTTGTGCAGACTATGTCTCGAAGTATGTGCATACTTTTGAGTCTAACTCCACCTGGTTAAAAAAAGAGTAATATATGGTAAGTTTATAAAATATAATAATAAAATTAATAAATAACATGAAGTAATGACGTAGACATACCATCGTCCCCAAGGATATCCCTGAAATAGATCTGGTGCATGTGGTGTGGTAGCTTGAGGAGAGATGCATGGAAAACACTCCCAAGCACACATCTATACTAACACCATGAAACCTAAAATATGATGTAAATTTTCCTGACAACTGATACAGATACATATTTACATATGTGCTAATATATTAGACCCCCAACTATATGTAGTCATCTGATCCAAATCCTCAAGTAATGGGAGGTACATCTTGTATACCAAAGCGGTGGAGTAGTCGACGCACAACATACCTCCGAGTAGCCAAAAAATGTATGCGCATGTGTGCTAAATTAGTGTATACTTGTCTAAATCATCTATAATGACATTGAAATGTTGATCAAGACACCTCATGTGCAAGCATGAACCCTGAAGGACAACTCTTGTGATGACGACATCAATACCTAGTAGACTCTTTATGAATTTAGTCCAGTCGCCACTACTGACAAACCCTTAACTGCATGTCCATGGATGGGTAACCCCAACATGTTGGTAATTTCCTATGAATTAATAGTCATATCCCCCTATGGGAGATGAAATGTGAGTGTCTCAGGCTGCCATCTATCATCCAACGTAGTAATAAAATGGTGATCAATGGTCTTGTAGTCACACATAGAGACTCTATAAAATCATGCATGTCTAAGGTACGGAAAAATAGCTGCCAGAAGTGCCCTATGATGGAAATGATGTTCTCTCCAAATAGAAAGATGTCTAACAGGTTATCGCTCCAAGAAATCACACGACACATGCGTCTCTTGAGTATATAAGAGTGGATGCTATATCTGAATGTAAAAATAGTAAAACATTAATTTCATGTAAGATATGACTTTTATCATATAAGTTTTGAAATTTATCATATAATTATTGAAAGAAGCATAAACACATTGGGTCAGTTTTTTTCTCCCATGTTGGGGTGTTGGGGTGAAGACATTCGGAGTTTCCTCATTTTTGTTTTGTGGCAATTTTAAGTTCATCTTTCATTATAAAATTCTGATGAAAATTTCATTACATAGTTCAAATGGTTTTGTTTTTTTAATGTGAACCTTTAAATTTTTATCACTTCATGAGAAGCTTTAAACAAACAACACTAACTCAAAAAAATAAATCTACCTGTACAATAAATCATTTATTAATCATGTGCAGTTTCATTTAAATATTGTATTTTGGTTATTACTATTTTTTTATACTGATGTAGTGAGTTGGAAGAATACTGATATTAATTTGGATTCATATATAATTGAATTTTCTAAAATTTACCCAATATACATATAAGATAAATATGATTAAAAATGGTGATAATGATAAAAATGAATACATGTAAAAACTTTTACAGTAACTAATAGAGTACATGATTCATTTTAACCATTAGATGATTGTCCTATGTTTCTAGGGAAACATGTCTTCATATGACCTTCCTGGAAGCATATGATTCACCTTCGTCTAGCTAGTTGTTCACTAGTCCAATCCATCTCATTATGAATATGAGTCGACTTTGGACTCCCTTAAGGTCTAAGTCTTGTGTTGTTTGGTAGAAGCGTGGGTGCACCAGTAGACATCCTAAAATTATGATTTTCCCCGATTTGCATCCACATAGTATTGTAGCAGGAGTTGATTCTCTCGATTTGATATGTTGGATCAATGAACTTCTCCCAAGATACGTGTATGTAAGCACATCTTTCAAACACAACGCCGCAAGGATATCTCAGTGCCTAAAAGTTTCCACATTCATAGGAATTCTTTCTCTAGTAAAAGAAATCATACATGACCATTTCTACAATCCATAGCATCACCAGGCTCATGGACCTCGAATCGTTTCTCTAGACGATTAAATGTAGTTACTTGGTAAGTTGCATCCTTATAAAGAACTGTATCTATCTAGAACTAGAAATGGTGTACATAGCACATCCCTTTGTTCAAGCCCTCTTGATCCTGCTTTCCTCATTCCGGAAACTACTTTACACTCTTAAAGCAGGTCTCTTGTACCAAACCTCTAATTTATAATTAAATCATTATACTAAAATTATATTATAATTGCTGCTCTTCTGAGTAACATATAATCAATTATTCATATTTACCTATGATATGTAATTTTCGAACTCCCTTGAAAAATCCATTTATAAATTCTACGATGCTGGTCATCATATGACCATATCTCCTCCCATCGTCATATGCCATTTACTATTTATTCTTTGGGATTTACATCATGTAATCATACACATTCGGATTCACTCTGTGAATATCTTAAAGACGCTCCTCCATCCATTGTTGTTGAGGCTCATATGCTATCAAACAAGAACTCATTTGAACAAATATGAAAATAACTATGAAATAAATTTTTAAAATGCAAAAGTATATTCATACCAATTTTTAATATTTCCTTCTTTATCGACTCATTCTTGAAATTATTATGCAAATTTTTAGAAATGTGTTGAATACAATATTGATGATGGGAAAAGGGTGGTCTCCACGAATGACTGTAACATCCCAGGTAAATAAAGAATAAAACATTTTCATATTTATTAATATTTACTAATTAAATATTAATTTTACTTTAAAGGGGTCGCTATGTTCGATAGCGTACCCGATACGCATCAAAGAGTTTTCTTTGAACTCTTATGTTGCACACTAGTAATAAAACAATATTATTTTAAATGGTAGTTAACACGTAGCATTTTTATTGGTGGTAATGAATATAAATAACTAAAATATGATAATATAGGTTTGTTAAATGCTTTTACATTTATCCAATAAAGGATAAAGGCTTAAAATATGAAAATAATTCAATTTTAGGCATAGATACTCTAATATTCACTAAAAGGTTGAACTATAACCTTTTGATGGAAAACCATCTTTAAATATATTTTTGGTCACTCTTATACATTATATTGTACCAAATAAAATTCTTCTTTAGAATCTGGACATCAAAATTTACTTTGTGTAAATGTTTGGTATTTTTCCGATAAAGTTCATTTTTTAATGAATAGTAAAAAATGATGTATTTTAATTCAAAACCTCTTTTTAATATAATTTATTAATATGATTAGATTATATTTTGAATTGGTTTTAAAGTGAAATTATAATATATATGTTTCATTTTATCCAATAGTGGTCGTTGGAATTAATTTCACTTTGAAATTGGACTTAAACTACTGTCAATCTTTTGATATATGTTGTTTCAAAAAAATGTGCTATTTGTCATGACAGTGGGAATTAATTATTATATTAATTAATGTAACTTATATGATTTGAAATTTTGTAAAATAGACATCATTTTTTAATTCGGAATATCAAATATAGCTTAGGGGGATGTTTTGGTATTTTTTTGAAAAACATCAATTTTTTATGAATAGTGAAACCACTAGGTGGTACTTCAAAAAACTGTTTTTTTTTGTTTAAATGAAATTTTACCGCCTCTATATTTTGAATTTAAAAATTCTGACATACATGGTTGTCATTAAGAATTAAAATGTGGTTCAATGGTATTAAAATAATTTTTGGTGAACAGTTACTTCTAAGTTTTTAATCGCGATTAGAGGTAATTAGTATAATTTAAGGTAAAAGTAATGTTTTAATAATATTAAATGACATTGACACATGTCCTACCCTTATTTTATTTGTCATGGCCGACCATGAAATTCCATGGGTGAACTTGAGGTCCCCATGGAGCCACATTGGTAGGAAAATGACAGTAATAACTTTTTATTTAATGTTAAAATAAAAATGTCACAAACATGTGTTGTTTTACTAAAAAAAAATTAAATGGGGATATACAAGTCATAATTTTGACTATAAATATTCATTATAAATATAAATAGATTTCCTACATCATCATATTTTTTATAAATTTTTAGACATTAAATAAAGTAAATTATTTATGACACCATGATGATGCAGCGAATACCTCCTTATTTAACGATTTAAATAAAATGAAAAGATAATGTAAAATATAAGACCTAAACATGTCAAAAACCTATTTTATGGGTGTATTTCAAACTCTTATCACCTTATCCCCAAAATATATAGTTTGGGACCTTTAAAATCCGAAAAACATTTTATAATAAAGTAACCTTTTGTAACTTTCCAAGAGTGCCCTCCTCTCCTCTTATAAAAGGCCCCCACCTCTACCACCTTACCCACAACTCTCAAGCCTTTGTCTTGGACAAAAGGTGGCCATTTTGTCTCTACACGTCTGTCTCGTACTCCTAGAATCCTCACTTTGGGAATAAGTATTTTCAAGTAAGCCTTTGAGCTTAAATCCAAATGAGTTACCCGTTTTAAAGGTAGTGTCTTTTCTTGTGTTCTTATGTTTTATTTTTCTACTCCAAACCCCTAACCTATTATTATTCCTTTGTTTTGTAGCAACACCAGTATCATAAATACACTATGATTTTGTTATGAGACGTATTAGATATACACTTACACACACCTTCATCTAATGGTTATAGAGCATACTGTTTTCGTGGATGGCGAATTTCTGCCTCACGAAACGATGATTGTTCAATATTCATCTAACACATTCAAAGGTGTCCATTAAGATGAAACTATATTTATATATGATATATAATATGTTTATTTTTTCATTAATCATCTGTATTTTTCATTTATGTCATACCTTTATGGCTTCCATTATGGGTATACACGATATCTTCATTTTAGGAAGTGCGGACTACCGCACCCTCAAAGTGATTTGATTCGTTAATGCCATATGTGGGATGAATAAAGGATGGAGTTAATGATATAATATATGAAATTATAATAGCATTATAATATACCTTTATGTAATTATGATTCCATTCCATAAAATACGAAATAGAAATGAATGTAGCATTCATGCGTATGTACGGCTTACCGTCCCCATGAACGGTGCATTTCATTTCTTACCTCTAAATGTCATGTAATATTATAAATGCATGTATATACTGGATATATATGATATATATGATATCTAAATTATGAATATAACTCTGGATATAATGGATACATGAAAAACTTGTAATTATAAATAATTTATTTTTGACTCAAGTACCAATGATTTTTTAAACGACCGTTATTAACTTAAATAATTACGCTGTTCATGACATGGTAATAAGTGATATAAAATGAATAATGAACTTGAAAAAGGATCTTAAGGAAGTAAAAATTAACTCAAATTTATTATTCAGGAGATTAAATAGCAATCGAGTCACGTCGGACATGAGGTAAGGGACTTCGTCTCAATCTCTATTAATTGAGGAATATTTTGTTTTATACAAAACATTATTTTATACGGTGTATAAAATCCTTTGAATTTTATGCTTATTCAAAAAGAATCTTTTTTTATATATAGAGTTTTACTAAATGAAAAAAAGGAATGTTTTTTTGTCTTACGTATGCGGCGACAACCAATTGTCCACCGCCATGACCATTATTTGAGTTTCAGCTTCCTATACAAACCATAACCTAATTTTTTTTAGAATGAAAAATAAATACCATGTATTAATTTTCTTTTATTTTGGTATTTAAAATGGTTTTCATAATTTTTTTATTATATTAATGTGATTTATTGATATCTTGTGATTGAAATGTGGAAATGTTATGTTTCCTTTATGCATGTTTTACGTGACATGATTATGTTATGGTTCTTGGGAATTATTTTGAAGATGGGCGGTTCCATGATAAACTAAGGGATAGTGAGCCCGATATAGCTGTCCAATGCATTGGGTAATACGAAGGAGTTAAATGTTAAGGTTTCTCTAAAGAGATTTAGGGAATATACTGTGATAGGTATTCCAAACGTAACCATGAGGGTTACTCCCTACGTAAGAATGTTATGAATGCCTCAAGTTACCTTTATGTCTTATGATTTCTATGATTTATTCAAGATTTGATGAGGTATGTTAAAGTGATTATGTTTTATGAGTAAAGTATGATTTCATACATGAACTAATGTTTTCATTTCGTACTTTTATATCCCTTACTAATCTTTTTATGATCATCCCACATTTTTGAAATGTTTTTCATAGGTCAAGGGAAAGGTACGTGATGTGACGATAGTGTCAAGGAAGTGTCAAGAAAGAAACCATGTTTTATTTTAAATATGTTTATGTTGATGGGAAAAATGATTATTATCTTTTATGTAACCAATTTGTTTAAATGTGGAATGTAATGCATGTTTTATGATCTAATTCTATAAAACTCTAAACCTGAAAAGATCCTCAATGTGTATTCTCGAAGTAACTGAAGATTAAAAAATGTTTAAGGCTGGTGCCTTATAGTTGGTATCAAAGGTCAGTTTAGATAACATTAGGAGTTATAATTCTATTAAATGATTATCTATAAATATTTTTTTTTTGGTCAAATTGAAATGATATAGAATTTGAGGATTACCATGTTTCTTCATCTAAAACATGTTTTTTCAGAATGGTTTTTTGTATAGGAAACAGGGAAGCAGTACTAGGAAGGCATACAGAAGTAAATAACCTTCTGAATAAGAATCCTGAGATGGTCAGAATTGGAACTAAATAGTTTGTTGCAGTAATGGGGCAGTTGACTCAAGCGAAAAATGTTGGTGGTAACCATGCACAAGATCAGCCAGATCATGTGAAGAGGAACATGTCAGTGGTGTAACATTTCATGAGGCAACATCCCCCATAATTCAGAGGATCACATGACCTCGTGCTAGGTTAAGGGTGGATTAAAGCAGTGGAGAAGATTTTCGATGTCATGGGGTGTTCAGACAATCAAAAGGTTAGTCTTGCTAATTTGAATTTGGAGGGTGAAGCAGATCAGTAGTGGTCGATGGTTAAAAATATCAGGGACGTTGATGAGATTGATTCTCTCGACTGGGATGAATTTAAAGGTATGTTTCTTGAGAAGTATTTTCCTAAGTCTGTTCGACTTAGGATTGAAAAACAATTCCTGGAATTGAGGTAATAGGAAGACTCAATGGCTGCCTATGAAGAAAGTTTCACTCGATTGGCAAGGTATGCTCCAAATTTAATCTGAGTCCTTGATAGTAAAATCAATCGTTTTTACTCAGGATTAAAGCCAAAATATCAAAGGGCATTGTATTCTCGTGAGATCAAGAGTTATGAAAAGCTTGTTCGATATGCTGAGAAGGTGGAAATGGAGTTTGCCGATGATCAAGTGTTCTATAACAACCAGCATAAGAAGAGACCTAGGTGGTAGGAGAAAAAAACGAATTCTTCAAAAAGATCTGACGTTATGAAAACTATGTTTCCAATTTGTGATAAGTGTGGTAAAATGCATGCTAGGGAATGTAATATGAATTCCATAAACTGATACTGATTCAGTAATATGGTACATAAGGCTTTTGATTGCACTGAAAAAGATCAGGGTGATGGTAAGACCAAATTTGAGTTACTTTTAGTGAAATGAGATGGGTCACTATGTAAACAAGTCTCTGACAAAGAGCTCAAGTGATGAGAAGCAGTTAGAATACAAGTAGAAAGGGGTGGTGAAATCCTTTGAAACTACTTCAGCAGATGTCGGGCCATCAAATAAAGTTGTATCAGGTACTTTTTTTGTTTTTTCAGATTATGCCAGTGTGTTCTTTGATTCGGGGTCTACACATTCTTTCATATCAGAAAACTTTTCTATTAAAATAGGAATACCATCTCAATAAATTACTCCTAAACTTGTGGTAAAAACACCTGGGGGAAATGTTGAGGCAAAAATAATTTATAAGAATCTTCCCATCCTTATCAGTGGAAAGAACCTACTTGCAAACCTTATTGTTTTACCTCTATTAAAGTTTGATGATATCTTGGGTATGGATTGGCTCTCTTTTTACCATGCTAAGATTGAATGTAGAGCTAAAGAAGTTTCTTTTCAGAATGACTTTCAGTTTGTGTACAAGAATGAACCCTTACTGTTGATAACATATCAAGAGGCTAAGAAACTTGTAAAAGATGGAAATGTATGATACCTTGCACATATTGTCGAAAACAAGGGAACTGTTCAGATTAATTATGTGCCAGTGGTAAATGAGTATCCGGATGTTTTTACTGATGAGTTTCCTAGAATAATACCGGATTGGGAAGTTGAATTTACTATTTACTTAGTTCTTGATGCTAATCCAATTTCAAAACCCCCTTATCGAATGGCTCAAATTGAAATTTTAGAGTAGAAGGAGAAATTGCATTATTTATTAGAGAAATGTTTCATTCGACCTAGCACATCACCATGGGGTACCCCTGTATTATTTGTTAAAAATAAAGATGGTTCAATGATACTTTGTACTGATTATAGATCCTTGAATAACATCACTGTTAAGAACAAAAATCTTTTGCCTCATATCGATGATTTTTTTGATCAGCTCCAGGGAGCTCAGTTTTTTTCAAAGATTGACGTGAGATCAGGGTACCAACAGTTGAGGGTAAAGGAAGAAGATATTCCAAAGACCGCGTTCTGCACACGATATGGTCATTATGAATTTTTAGTTATGCATTTTGGGCTAACCAATGCACCTGCTGTATTCATGGACCTTATGAAAAGAATTTTCCATGAGTTTTTGGATAAGTTTGTGGTTGTTTTCATTGATGATATTTTTCTATTTTCTAAAAGTAAGGAGGAGCACGAAAGGAATTTAACGGTTATTTTGAAAACCTTAAAAGAAAATAAATTGTATGTTAAATTCAGAAAGTGTGAGTTTTGATTGCAACAAATTTATTTCCTTGGTAACATTGTTTCTAAAGATGGGATAACTGTTGATCCTGCAAAAACAAAGGTTGTTGATGAATGGCCAAGTCCCACAAATGTAACTGAGATTCGTAGCTTCCTTGGTTTGGTAGGCTATTACTGAAGGTTTGTTAGACATTTTTCACGGTTATCTAGTCCAATGACGAAGCTAACTCAGAAGGGTGTTAAGTTTATCTAGACAAAAGAATTTGATGATTGTTTTCAGGAATTGAAAAAAAGGTTGGTGAATGCTCCAGTTTTGGCACTCCCTTCCAGGAATGGTGAGTTTTTTATCTACACTGATGCTTCATTGAAAAGACATGGTTGCGTCCTAATGCAGAATGATCAGGTAATTGCTTATGCTTCACGACAGTTGAAAACACATGAGGTAAATTACCTTACACATGATTTGGAATTAGCTGCTGTTGTTTTCACTTTAAAAATTTGGAGGCATCATTTATATGGTAAAGTGTGAAATATATACCTATCACAAAATTTAAAGTATATATTCACTCAGAAAGAATTGAACATGAGATAGAGGATATGGCATGAATTAATAAAGGATTGTGATTGTACTATTCATTACCATATAGGAAAAGAAAATAAATTGGTTGATGCGTTGAGTCGAATAAGTAATGCTTCATTAACAATGTTGCATTTGGAACGTGATCCTTTGGTTAAGGATTTGATGAAATTTGGCATTAAAGTTGTTGGTGTAGGATGTCCTTCTATTTTGTTTCACGTATCTGTGAAATCTTCTCTATCAGACAGAATCAAGCAAGCATAGAAGGAAGACATTGAGTTACAGAAAAATTTAGAGCTGGTTCAGAAGGGTAAGTTGCCTGAATTCTACATTGATAATGATTGTGTTTTGAGATTTGGGAAGAGATTGTGTGTGCCTTGTGATTCATAGTTGAAGAGAGAGTTGTTATGTGAAGCTCATAGTCCTCCATTTTTAGTTCAACCAGGAAGTACTAAGATATATAGAGATCTTTGGAAGTATTACTGGTGGGATGGAATGAAAAGGGATATTGTTGATTTTACTGTGAAGTGTTTGACTTATCAACAGGGTAATGCTGAGAAGATGTTACCAAAAGGGATGCTTCATCCTTTACCAGTGCCATAGTGGAAATGAGAGAATATATCCATGGACTTCATTGTGGGATTGCGGAAGACACCCCGAGGTAATAATGCAATCTGGGTTATTGTTGATTGCTTGACTAAATCTTCTCATTTCCATACTATACGAGATAGTTTTTCTTGAGATCAACTTTCCCGTTTGTATCTTAATGATATAGTCATGTTACATGGAGTTTCTCTCTCCATTGTATCTGACCGTGATCCCAGGTTCACTTCTAACTTTTGGAAAGGCCTTCAGAAGTTTTTGGGTACTGAATTAAATTTTAGTACAAATTTTCATCCTCAATCAGATGGGCAGTCAGAACGAACAATTCATACTTTGGAGGATATGCTACGTTCCTGTTTGATGGATTATCTAGGAAGTTGGGACCAACATCTTTCTTCGGTTAAGTTTTCTTATAATAATAGTTTTCATTCCAGTATACAGATGGCACCATCTGAGGCGTTATATGGGAAGCGGTGTCGAACTCTAGATTTCTGGGATGAAGTGGGTGAAAGGAAGTTGATTGAACCAGAATTGGTAGAAGAGTTTGCAGAAAAATTTTAGTTGATACAGAAACACATGAGAAAAGCTCATAGTAGGAAGAATAGTTATGCGGAGAACAGGTGGAAGGATCTCTCATTTGAGGTAGGTGATCATGTTTTTTCGAAGTTTCACCATGGAAATGTGTGATGTGATTTGGTAAGAAAGTAAATCTGAGTCCAAGGTTCATTGGACCATATGAAATTCTAGATATTTGGATCAGTTGCATACTGAGTGGCCTTACCTCCGAATTTATCTCAGGTACACAATGTTTTTCACAGGACTTAATATGGAATAGGGTCAAGGATGGGATCAAGGAAAATTCATGCTATCTAAAACATGGAACTAGACATGTTTCTTTTTAAGAGTTTTTATTTTATGGAAACATAGTAGAAGTTCCTACTTTGTAATCTTTTGAGACGTAATAGTTATGTCCTAATTCTCTAAAACTCTAAACTTGAAAATATCCTCAATGTGAATTATTCATTTAATTCAATATTAAGTAAGGTTTAAGGTCAGGGCCTATGTAACATCCCAGGTAAATAAAGAATAAAACATTTTCATATTTATTAATATTTACTAATTAAATATTAATTTTACTTTAAAGGGGTTTCTATGTTCGATAGCGTACTTGATACGCAACAAAGAGTTTCTTCGAAATCTTACGTTGCACACTAGTAATAAACCAATATTATTTTAAATGGTAGTTAACACGTAGTCATTGTATTAGTGGGAATGAATAGAAATAACAAAAATATGATTATATATGTTTGTTAAATGCTTTTACATTTATCCAATAAAGGATAATGGCTTAAAATATTAAAAGAATTCAATTTTAGGCATAGATACTCTAATATTAACTAGAAGGTCAAACTATCGCCTTTTGATGGAGAACCCTCTTTAAATATTGTTTTCTTCACTCTTATAGATTATATTGGACCAAATAAAATTCTTATTTAGAATCGGGACATCAAAATTTACTTTGTGTAAATTTTTTGTATTTTTCTGATAAAGTTCATTTTTTATTTAATATTGAAAAATGTTGTATTTTAATTCAAACCCTCTTTTTAATCTAATTTATTAATTTGATTAGATTTTCTTTTGAATTTGTTTTAAATTTAAATTAGAATATATTTTTACCATTTAATCCAATAGTGGTCGTTGGAATTAATTTCACATTGAAATTGGACTTAAACTAGTGTCAATCTTTTGATATATATTGTTTCATAAAAACACGCTATTTTTCATGAGAGTGGGAATTAATTAATAAATTAATTAATGTAACTTAAATGATTTGATATTTTTTAAAATGGAAATCATTTTTGAATTCGGAATATCAAATATAGCTTAGGGTGAAGTTTTCGTATTTTTCTGAAAAACATCAATTTTTGATCAATAGTGAAACCACCAAGTGGTACTTAAAAAAACTGTTTTTTTTTTGTTTAAACGAAATTTTACCACCTCTGGGTTTTGAATTTCAAATATCTGACATACATGGTTTTCATTAAGAAGTACAATGTATTTCAATAGTATTAAAATAATTTTTGATGAATAGTAACTTTTAAGTTTTTAATCGCGATTAGAGGTAATTAGTATAATTTAAGGTAAAAATAAGGTTTTAATAATATGAAATGACCATGACACATATCCTAACCTTATTGGAGGTGTCATGTACGTCCAATAAAATCCATGGGTCAACTTGAGGACCCCATGGATCCACATTGGTAGGAAAATGACATTAAAAACTTTTTATATAATGTTAAAATAAAAATGTCACAAACATGTGTTGTTTTACTAAAACAATTTTTAAATGGGGTTATACAAGTCATAATTTTAAATATAAATATTAATTAGAAAGATAAAAATATTTACTACATCATGATAGTTTTTTATAATTTTTAGAAATTAAATAAATTAATTTAAATATGACACCATGATGATGCAGTTATTACCTCATTATTTAACGATTTAAATAAAATGAAAAGATAATGTATAATATAAGACCTAAACTTGTCAAAAACCTATTGGATGGGTGGATTTAGAACTCTTATCACCTTATCATAGAAATATATAATTCTGGGACCTTTAAAATCCGAAAAGAATTTTATAATAATGTTACATTTTATAACTTTCCAAGAGTGCCCTCCTCTCCTCTTATAAAAGGCCCCCACCTCTACCACCTTACCCACACCTCTCAAGACTTTGGCTTGGCCAAAACAAGCCCATTTTATATCTCCACATCCCTTTGTTACTAATAGAAGCATAACTTTTGTCAGAATTCATTCCAATGAAGCCTTTGAGATCAAATCAAAAAGAGTTACCTGTTTTAAAGGTAGTGTCTTCTCTTGGGTTCTTATGTTTTAGTTTTCTTCTCCAACCCCCTAAAATCGTTTTATTACATTCTTTTGTAACCACACCAGTATATTAAATATACTAGGATGTTGTTATTAGAATTATTAGAGCTAAACTTACACACACCTTCATCTAATGGTTAAAGAACACATTGTTTCCGTGGATGGTGAATTTCTGCCTCACGAAATGATGATTGTTCAATATTATTCTAACACCTTAAAAGGTGTCCATTAAGATGACACTATATTTATATATGATATATAATATGTTTATGTTTTCCTTATGATTCTGTATTTTTCATTTATGGCATACCTTTAGGGCTTCCATTATGGGTATACGCGATATCTTCATTTAAGGAAGTACAGACTACCGCTCCCTCAATGTGATTTGATTCGTTAATGTCATATGTGGGATTTATAAATGATAGAATTAATGATATTATATATTAAATTATACTGAATTTATAATATACCATTTTTCATTATGATTCCATTCCATAAAATATGAAATAGAAATGAAAGTAGCGTTCATGCGTACGTACGGCTTACCATCTCTATGAACAGTGCATTTCATTTCTTACCTCTAAATGTTATGTAATATTATAAATTCATGTATATACAGGATATATATGATATATATGATATCTAAATAATGAATATTACTCTAGATATAATGGATACATGAACAACTTGTAATTATAAAGAGTTTATTTTTGACTCAAGTACCAATGATCTCTAAAACGACTGTTATAAACATAAATAATTACATAGTGTTCATGACATGGTAATAAGTGATATAAAAGGAATAATGAACTTTAAAAAGGATCTTAAGAAAGTAGAAATTAACTCAAATTTATTATTCAGGAGATTAAAGAGAAATTGAGTCACATAGGACACGAGGTAAGGGAATCCGTCTCAATCTCCATTCATTGAGGAGTAGTTTGTTTTATACACAAATTTCTTCTATACGGTGTATAAAACCCTTTGACTTTTACGCTTATTCAAAAGGAATATTTTTTTATATGAAGTGTTTTACTAAACGACAAAAGGAATGTTTTTTTGTCATATGTATGCGGCGACAACGACTTCTCCGCAGCCGTGACCATTATTTGAGTTTCGGCTTCCTCTAAAAGCCATATCCTAACTTTTTTTTAAATGAAAAATAAATACCATGTATTAATTTTCTTTTATTTTGGTTTTCATAATTTTTTTATTATATCAATATGTTGAATTGATATCTTGTGATTGAAATATGGAAATGTTATCTTTCGTTTATGCATGTTTTATGTGATATGATTATGTTATGGTTCTTGGGCATTATTATGAAGAAGGGTGGTTCCGTGATAAACTAAGGGCAGGTGAGCCCAATATAGCTCTCCAATGCATTGGGTAACACGAAGGAGTTAAGCGTTAAAATTTCTCCGAAGAGATTTAGGAAATATACTGTGATGTGTATTCCAAACGTAACCATGAGGGTTACTCCCTACGTAAGAATGTTATGAATGCCTCAAGTTACATTTATGTCTTATGATTTCTATGATATATTCCTGATTTGATGAGTTATGTTAAAGTGATTATGTTTTATGAGTAAAGTATGATTTCATACATAGAATAATGTTTTCATTTTGTACTTTTATATCCCTTACTGAGCTTTTTATTCTCATCCCAAGTTTTTGAAATGTTTTTCATAGGTCAAGGGAAAGTTACATGATGTGACGACAGTGTCAAAGAAGTGTCAAGAAATAATCCATGTTTTATTTTAAATATGTTTTTGTTCATGGGAGAAATGAGTACTATCTTTTATGTAACCACTTTGTTTAAATGTGCAATGTAATGTATGTTTTATGATCTAATTCTCTAAAACTATAAACCTAAAAAGATCCTCAATGTGTAATATTGAAGTAACTCAGAATTAAGTAATGTTTAACGCTGGGGCCTTATAATGACCCATAGACTATACTGCCTCCTTGATTGCATGATGGTGATCTCAAATTAGACAAATCCCATCCATATCCGTAACAAACTCTCAGAGACATGAAAGAAACCAGCTCCATGATGAGAAGTTCTCTTTCTCCACAATTTAAAATGAAAATGGTAGAGGGGCTTTATTTCCATCTTGTGTGGAAGCAACCAATAAAGTTCCAATATACATTCCATACATAAAAGTGCCATCAATCGTTTTAAACTACTTGCAATGTCTAAAAGCCTGCACACATGATAAAAATGTGTAAAATAATCTATCAAACACAACCATTGATCATTCAACTTCGTTTTTTCGGTTAACATATTCAATATTATGTAACTGATAGACCACTTGATTATCCTGGAATATAAAATCCAAACTTTATTGTAAAACTCGATAGGAGTCGTCCCAATCACCATACACTTTCACAATAGCCTTCTGTCGTGCCACCCATTCCATCGAGTATGTGATTCGATACCCAAAAAGTTATTTGATTCGCTCCATCACCAGAACTATAAGAAAATCTTGACATGCTATAATCATTTCAAAAAAAATAGTTGAAACAAACTCAACATCTAATGAAGAGTTTTCCTGTGATAAGATTGGGTTCACACAGGTGTGTGGAGTAAATCTAGTGATACGCCAACTATGAAAAGTGTTATCAATTATAGCTCGCAGATGCATTTGATAGTTTCATTCATATTTTTTACAACAGATCAAATAGTAATACCTCTTTGACTCTTCTACAACATATTATTAATGTCTTTAAATGTGATATTGTTTTATCAAATTTTTCATTACTTATATTCTCTCAAACTCTCTGCCAATACACAGAACACCTTCATCTGACACTCGATTTGTGCCACCAATGATACCTGGAAATTGTGAACTGGGATTAATAACTGACTAATCAAATTCTGGAAAGTGATCCATGCATTCTGTTGACCATGAATCCAATAGGGGAGGATGGTTCAATGGTCATTTGAACCTCACATTAGTGGGACAGAGTGATCTTGTGTATTCTCTTCTTCATCTTTTCTAACATCCACTTCATATACTTCTTTGAAATTGTCATCATCCTCAAAATATTCGACCAGTTAATCTAAAGTATATAGAGGAAAATCCATTGAAACTGTGGCTAATGGAGATGATGGAACAACTACAAATGCTGATGGAACTTCTTGATGTGTAATAGCATATGAGATAGTCTCATGAATCTGAGATTGGCCAACTTCCAATGTCAATGGAACCTCTATTTTCGCTATAGTGACATATAACTCTATCATTTTAATCCTAGTTAGATACTTAACCATTGAAATTACATATTCCCAATCATCATAATCATTTACCAGATAGGCCACATGCCAAACCCTATCTATATGTTGAAGATGTCTAAATTTGATGGACTCTATCACTTGATTCCTCTGCAGCTTTAACTTTTGATGAATTTTCCTATTCACAACTTCCAAAGTAGTACATTCTACAATCATCACAATAGATTATAGATGTATACTATAACTACATCCTTTTCAGTCTCAATTATTTTTCCAATGTAGTAAATATAAGCGGTAGCCATATGTATTATCTAAAATAAACCATTTCTATTAATTATATCTGATTATAGAATCAATTTATGTATGCATGCTTCTAGTAATTATGTTTGGAATCATAATCCATCCACCAAATCAATATGTTCAATCCATATTTATGTGTAACTATTTACACAACCCACAAGTTTGTGTTAGTTACCCAAAAATAGAAGTCAAACATATTCATACATATTCGTATGCCTTATATGGATGAGGTATACAAACAAATCATGTAAAAGCATAGAGTTATATGAAATTGAAGAACTCCACATGAGTAAGCCCAGTGTGATAGATAGCCAACCCCATTCACTTTTCTAGACAAGACAAGCCTCTAGGATAGTGTGTGGTCCGACCCAAATCCCCTCTACCCAGGAATACTTTACTCAAGAGAGCATTCATTTCATGACAACTCTAACACTTAATATGAAACAACTATATTAAACTACTAAATTCATGTTCATAACTACAATTACAAACTAAGGTCAAGGTAAATGGAAAACTAAGTTCATTATCATACCTTAAATGTAATGAAAGGGTATTTTCTAGAAGTAATTTACAACTACTTTGATAATTAATATATCTACTTCGCTACTTAATATTACTACTTCGCCACTTAATATAACTACTTTTCTACTTAATATTACTACTTCGCTACTTACTATAACTACTTCCCTACTTAATATAACTACTTTTCTAATTAAGATAACTAGTTTGCTAATTAAGATAACTACTTCGCTAATTAAGATAACTACTTCAATTCAGTACATAATAATCAATTAATTACCTAGTTACCTTGAATTAATTACCTAATTAGAATTACTTAATTACATAAATAGAATTAATTAAATACATAATTAGAATAGCTTAATTATCTAATTAGAATTACTTAATTACCTAAGGAGAATTACTTAATTACCTAATGATAATTACTTAATTACCTAATAAGAATTAATTAATTACTTAATTACCTTAAATTAATTACCTAATTACCTTTAATTAATTGCCTAATTACCTTTAATTAATTGTCTAATTACCTTTAATTAATTGTCTAATTAACTTTAATTAATTGCATAATTACCTTTAAGTAATTTTTAAATCACATTTAATTAATTGCCAAATCGCATTTAATTAATTGTATAATCGGATTTAATTAATTGCCTAATTGAATTTAATTAATTTTTTAATCGCATTTAATTAATAACCTAGCCATAATTAATTAATTGACTAACCATAATTAATTAATTTCCTAACCATATTTAATTAATTTCATAACCACATTTAATTAATTTCATAACCAAAATTAATTAATTATCTATCCCTAATTAATTAATTGCCTAACCACATTTAATTAATTGACTAACCACATTTAATTAATTTCCTAACCACATTTATTTAATTTCATAACCAAAATTAATTAATTGCATAACCAAAATTAATTAATTTCGTAACCATAATTAATTAATTGTCTAGCCATAATTAAGTAATTGTCGAACCATATTTAATTAATTGCATAACCACATTTAATTAATTTCATATCGAAAATTAATTAATTGTTTAACCATAATAAATTAATTTTCTAACTATAATTAATTATTTGCCTAACCATATTTAATAAATTTCCTAACAACATTTAATTAATTGTATAACAACATTTAATTAATGGCATAATAAAAATTAATTAATAGCATAACCAAAATTAATTAATTTCCTAACCGTAATTAATTAATTTCCTATCCATAATTATTTAATTTCCTACTATTAATTAATTAACCACCTACTTATAAAAAATTAATTTCCTACTTATAATTAATTAATTGCCTAATTATAATTTATTAATTACCTAAGTTCATTTTAAAAAAACTATTACTATTTCTAAATATAATACAATAATTATAAACTACTTATAAAAATTAAAACATTAATTAAAAAAATAAAAATATTAAATAAATTTAAAACAAGGGTTACCTAAAATTTGTGCAGAGTTGGTTGAATGGGCAAGGCAACTGTTGTAGAGAGAACTGAAGTAGAGAGAGTGTCAAAAACTAGAGAGAACGAGTGAAGAAGATTGGAAAACTATAGAGAGAGTGTGGAGGATGGGAATTTGGGGGGGGGAGCTGCTTTTATAGGGCTCCTCAAGCCTCATTGCCACTTGAAGTGGGGCCGATAGGCTAATCTCAAAGGGATCATCGCCACATCAAGTGGCATTGATCGTATGTACTGTACACGATCAACACCACTTCAAGTGTTGTATTGAAGCATTTTTTCCTAAGTTCCACTTCAAGTGGTGATTAGGAATCCCATATCCCTAATTATATCAACCCTAAACACATTTTAATAAAAACAAAAAAAAACTCATACCACCAAAAAAACCGTAACCAATTTATTGAAAATATTTCCATAATTTACCATGCATGTGATATCATTCTCAAATTTTCTTATTTAAATGGTTTTATATTCATATTTATCATTATAATTCCAATATTAATATATTCAATAACCTCATCACATAGAATAAAATCATTCTAAAATAATTAGTATGTTTTAATGATTTTTTAATTATCCCACAATCATCATCAAATTTCCACATTCAGTTCATTGATTAAGAATCAATTTATTCCCTCTTTATGTTTGGATTTCATTTTTGTATCCATGGATGATATAATTTAATTTTTTTTAATAACATCCATTCAAGAACATTTTACCTATATATATTTATATATTATTGATATGTTTTTTATTTTCTTAACAACCTTATCCACTTGTCTCCCCCTCAAGGATACACTCCAACTTTCTCCATCTAGTTGAATATCTTTATTATTTATGAATCAAGATATCCCATTTTAATAGTGGAATATAATGGAAAATTTGAAATTGATATCTTAATTTTATATCTTTCATTTCATCCTTAGTTCTCCCCTAGAGAACAATATTCACCATTAATTACCTCCCTAGTAATCACTCAGATGAAACACACAGGTATGTGGAGTAAGATACAACAGCTAGTTCTTTAATGTAGATGGTAATGTTGAGAATACTTTCTCAACCAGGATATGTCATTAATTTCCTTCTTAAAAATAATATTCAATGTTTCACATATATTTAAAAAAATAATATGACATATAACATGTATTTATTCATAGATTCATAATATTTATTTGGGATTTTCCTCTCTTCAGAATCTATCAAGACACAAGCCTATCATGGTGAAATGTTTTTCTTCTTCAGGGCCTATTATTGTATTGTATTTATGGTAAATCAATATACTGATGTATGAATTTAGGTGAGGTGATAATTACATACATAAATATTACAAAATTGTAGATAAATATTCAATACATATTAATATAATACATGCTCTAAAATAGTAATGATTTAGTGTCTTTCAAGACTAAATATGTAAAAACAATATTTCATGAAAGTTAATCAACATCTTCAAGAAAGTATTATCACATTACACACTTCTTAGACATATCATACTTCATACATTTCTTCATAACATAGGTAAATTGATACCTAAGAAAGTATGAGATCAGATTCTTAGTAATCATCAACATAGGAGACATCAATCGAATATCAAAAGTGAGATTAATATAATAATAAGGGTATGAGAGCATGATCATAACATATGAAATTTATACCTAGTTAGTCATCAAACTATATAAA
The DNA here is from genome assembly GCA_963277665.1 of Viscum album. NCBI lineage: Eukaryota > Viridiplantae > Streptophyta > Magnoliopsida > Santalales > Viscaceae > Viscum > Viscum album. The sequence continues at coordinate 917,522,218 of OY728150.1, forward strand.
AATTTACATTTAGTCACATTTTCTTTGTATGTTTAGTCATCTTTTTAACTGTGTAAAACTCATTTACCCAAATTTTTAAAAATTATTAGTAAAACATGTGTTGCTAATATAGTGATTTTTATAAACACATATAATATAGAAACATTTACAAACATGGATAAATTATTCACATTTAGAAACATCACTAAATTTTCCATGTTTATGAATTTTTCTAATTTATCCACATTTGTACTCATCACAAATTTATTCACTCACTATCTACATGGGTTTTTTATAAATTTAGGTTAATGAATCGTTTATTTTTTTTTTATGATCATTGATAATTTTTAAAAAAAATAAATATATATTTTGGTGGGTATTTAAATAAAATTATACATTCACATCACATAGTTATTTTAAAAAAATATATTTGATATAATATTTTTTATACTTATTATCTCATCACTCTCCCATCCCTCGCCCAATGCCAACCCTCTACCCACATCACCCTATGTGAAACCCCTCACCCACCGCTCACCATAAACCCAGCCGCCCGCCCAGATAATCCCCCCACAATGAAAAATATTCCACACCTTGTGAGATGCAAACATGTCATGTTCATTCTCAATGACTAGTAACCAAACCAACATTGAAAAATGTGATATCTTATAAAATAATTTCTCAGACTATATTAATAAATATGTTAATTTATTTGAATATTAAAAAAATCAATATATGTTCCATGTATAATTTTTTATTTTGATATATATATATATATTGTAATTACCAACTTATGTATTTATGTATTTTTTATATTTATATATTTATATATTTATTATTATATAAATATAATACATGTTATAAATTTATATATAAATTAACATATATTTTATATGTTAGTATATAAATTAATATATTTTTTTATGATATATTAACATATCATATGTTACACATATATGTGATAATATATGTTACTATATATTTATATATAAATTAAAATACATGTTATTATTTATATATGTTAGTATAAATTAATATTTATGTTATTATATGTTACATATAAATATATATATATATATAGACATGTGTTATCATGTGTTACTATATATTAATAATTACATTATGTATTAATATATAAATCAATATATTTGTATTAAATATTAACAAAAGAAATTTTACATATATATGTGATAATATCCCTTATTACATTTTTATTTATTAATGAAAATTTAAGTTGTTATTTATATATTGTATTATAAATTAATATATATTTTTTATATGTTAAATATATATTTATATATTTGTGTGTGTTATCATGTGTTTTTGTATATTAATATTAATTTTATAAATTAATATATAAATTAAAATATTTATTATATATATATATACATTTATATAAATATTATTATATATATTATTAATCATGTATTCAATTATTATTCATTTACTATAAATATTTTTTAATTTTTTTGTTGTTATACTTATGTGGGTGTGGGTGTGTGTGTGAATATAAAATTTATATATATATAATTGATTTTAGTTTTTTATAATGCATTTATTTTTTTAGTGTTATTAATATTTATATATTTATTTATTTATTTATGCATCCATATATGTTTGTATGTATGTATATTTGTTTACATGTGTGTGTACCATAATATCAATCATTAATAATGTTATTATTTTTTAATTTAAAACATTATATATGTATTTATACATTAAAATATTAATTTAAACAAAATATCTTTTATTATATTTATTTTAATATATATATATATGGGGTAAATTAATACATAGACATGCATGTATATATAAGAATAATATATATGTGTATATATAATTGAAAAAGTTATTATAAATATATATATAAATATTAATATTTTATATTATTATATATAATCCAATTTTTATTAGTTATTATCAATGATCATTTATTTTTTATCATTAATTTGTTGTAGTTATGTTTTGACCCTCGAGACCCATGAAGGTCTCTTAGTAACCCACAAAGGAAATACCACAGTGTTAATACCCCCATGAAATATCTCAAACACATAGCACAAAGTAAAAGACGAATCTCACTAAAGGTATAACTTAAGTACATAAGTATGGATGCTTATTCGTAATGCTAGATTATCTTATTCTGTCGAGAGGCTCTACTACCGATCCATAAAGGGTATCTATGTACAGACCCACACAAGATCGCTAGGTGATTACCCACACAGGATCACTAGGTATAGTGTCACATAAAATTTCTTGGTTTTGACCCACACAAGATCACTTGGTGATAACACAAATAGTATCTCTATATGATCACTCACACATGATCGATATTCATTCATCACATCACAGCCAGCCACTGGATTCCCGCATTTAGCACACTTGAGTTCTGAAGGTTCTTCTACTCAAGTCATCAGTCTTATATCTACCACCACAAAGTGTCACATAAAAGTAACCCAAAATACCATTTTGTCGTAAGTGTTCTAATACAATAGTTGGTGTGTCAATCAGATGCTCGATTTTTAACTTATGGGATTTTAGTAAAAAGGACCTAGTTGGATTGGAGTCTGATTCAACTTACCCATACTATAACATCTTCAAAAACTCAAGTTGAGTATATCATAATGAATTTCCAGTCTCAAGGGTCCCAATTCCACTGACGGTGCGTCAATTGGACACACGATTTGCAAGATAAGTGCATTTTAGTAAACAAGGGGACCAGTTGTGTTTGGGCCCCATCTGACCTAGTCAGGCCTCCCCAAACAACACGGATCAGAATTCCCCAATTACACTGGTAAAAAATATGGACTCGACCTAATCTGGTTCAGGTTAGGGTCAGTCTGTTCTGACCTGGCCAGTGGGCCAGGCCCAACGGGCCTCGCTTGACCCAGCCTGGTTTGGCTAAGGGTCCAGCCTGCCAGGTCACCCGGTGACCCGATCTCGAATGGCCTAGCCCAAAGGCATGGGTTTGGCCCACCGACATGGGTCCAGCCCAATGGGTGTGGGACCAGACCACTGGGTGCAAGACCAGTCCATTGGCTGGGGGTGCGGCTCGCTAGCCCGAGGCCCAGACACAAGGGTCTCCAGTGGTGCCCAGTCTAGTCGAGATGTGGCAGCCACGCCACTTCTGGCCCTCATTAACTCCATAAACACGTGGCATCCTCTAGGTGCAGTCAATATAATGTGGCTCTTCTCCCACTTCATGACATAAACATGGGTCGTACCTCTACGCGGTGCCCAACGCCACATCTCCTCACCACCGCTGACATCAGGTCATAGCTTCTTGTCATTGTGACGCACCGATGGGTGCGCCGTCACCCTTCTTCGGCCACCGACGCACCGTTGGTGCCATCAACTGGGCACCTAAGTTACTCTGGTGGTCTATTTTTAGTGATGTCGGTGACTATGACCTCTATCGGGCACTTTCATCACAGTGAAGCCTTCTAATTCACCTTGCGGACAAATTGACCCGTTGATTTTAAAGAACATCATAAGAACAACTATGGTAGAGGGACAAGGCCTTGTTCGGTTTGGCCTGTGCCCTCTACGTTAGAGTTTAATCATGGGGATAAACATGATGATAACCACATAGCATGAAAAACCCCCAATCAAACACCCACACCATATCCACCCATATGAATGAGAAATTCACCTATCAACCCATTAGTTAGTTGATCCGCATTCGTCCATAAATTTCAAGAATGAGGAAGAAATCATCAAATACATAGAATACATAAACCCATAATTCATTGAGGTTCGATGTTGAAGAATTCATCCTTGAGGTTTCAAGAATTTTATGTCACTTCCAGCTCTGTTTTTTGAGGCACGTCTAAGACGATGAATTCTCACCGGCGTTCATCATTCTTCGTTGAGGAGGATGTTTGTTGGAGGTTTGTTAGAGGAACCTCATTGATTAATTCTTGTCCCACCAACGCATCACACAATTAAAAGGAAAACACATCAAAAAATTTCTATTACGATTCCTTTATTTCATCATTACATTATGTGATACAGACCATTAATGAGCGTCATTAATGAGCCTTGTCATTGCCTCATTGCTGCACCACAGTGTCGCCATCCGGCAATTAACGGTGAGAAAAGAAATAAAATAATTCATTTATTTTTTTTATTTTTCTCAAAAATTCTGAAAAACAAATTTTCTGCTCATCCCTTGCTGACTGAAGTTAATTCATTTCTAGGAAAATCGTTGTGTTCTGAGTTCAATGGTGCCCTCAGATTTTAAATTTGAATACTGGTTCAAAACATATAAAAACCGGCTGACACATTTACAGAACATGCCATAAAAATTGTTAAAAAATTAGTTTTGGGATCTTTAGGCCTCAAAATCACATGCTATCAGAGCGTGTGGTCTCATAATAATTTTATATAATTAAAAAAATTTACATAGAATTTCCAATACATTACAATTTTGTGATGATTGGAGACCACTAGGTTATGGATGTTTTTCCTTACTAGTGGCTCATTCATGATAACATTGATCATTGTGGAATGTATTCCATTCTTATGTAGAGGTATAATGTCTCTAGTGTCCCATGCATTCTAGCTACCTTAGGGTATTTACCCGCAGTGCTCTACCATTCATGACATGGTTCCCTCTATCGGTATATAGAGGACCACTTTTGTGCGTGTCTATTCATTATGAATTTTTTTCCTCTTCCACTTTAAAATAGTGTTTGTGAAATGGTTTTTCTTCAAGTGTTCCATTTTAACTTTTATCTTTTAAATGTATTCCCTTTAAATAATTTTAAAAGTATGATTTTGAATAATAATATTAAAATATCTCTTGATGTTGTGGCATGGAATCTTTTTATTGGGTGGTATCCTACTAGGATCGTGGGTCACACCCTACAAGAACCTTTAGGTGTATGTAGACCTTGTTATTTGTGTATTACATTCTGATTCATTATTATTAGTGATGGTTATTCGGGTTGTTTATGGTCCTCTCATGAAGGTTGGTGTTGATAGCTTGGGGATGTGGCTTCTATTGTTTCTTGTAGGTTTTATTTGAGTCTTAGTTCTTCCTTTGTATTCATTTATTTTGGGTTTTTGGTTAAAGTTATAAACCATTAAATTAGAAATGTGTTAAGGTACTGTTTATTTATATAAATTTAGTTTATTTTTGTTAAATTAGTTATTTGTTTTATGTTTATTGTTTTGGGTAAATCATTCCCTCTTGTATTATTTGATACCTGGGAACTTGTGCCAGCCTGTGGGGATCGGTAATGCCCCTTCGGACCTTTCCACGATCCAGGTTAGGTGCTAGGTCATATGGTGACCCAGATTGGATTGTGACAAAATGGTATCAAAAGCAGAGGTTCACTCTTTTAGGTCATGCTATTTGGGAAAGAGTTGAGGTGGACTGTAGTTAAGGGTGTGAGGACTTGACACCCTGGCTACGAGTAAGGTTCCTGGACAACACACCTCATGGAAGGACTATATTTACTAGGGAAAGTTTAGGTTTTTCTGAGTCCTTGATCCTTGGGGTTAAACTTGTTTGGGGCAAATGAAAAGGGAGTAGGGTTCATGGTCTCATCAATCTTGTAGGGCCTGACAAGCCATGTGGATCTGGGGACATTTCTTTAGTATGATCTATATGATGGTGGAGTGATTGGAGTATGGCCGCTAACTATATGTCCAAGTCAACCACTAGCACTAATTTCCCCTTCCATTGTCTTGTGTCCCTTTGGGTTTTGGAAATCATTTTGAAAACTTCTGTTTAAAAATTTAGGAAAATCTGGATGTTAAGTGGAAAAGAATTGGTTTTCAAAGTTGTGGAACATGGGATTTCATAATTATTTTGAGTGAGGTCCTTAAAATGTTGATTTTTCTGAACTATTTTTTTTACTAAATGAGATTATATTTTTATGATTGCAATTTATGGATTTATAAACTCAATAGTTTGGAAAACATAGCTTATTTTTAAGTGAGTTTGAGAATCTTGTAGTGGGGTATTTTGATTCTTGAAAATCTATCTTGTTTGGACATTTATCCATGTTTGTGTTTCATCGATGAGTTCGTTAGAATTGGTGGTTTGTAGTTTCATTGAGGAGACTTTTTGGAAACTTGTGGTGGTTTACCTTACACGTTTTTTGTTATTCTATAACTTCTGTTGGTTGAGGGACCAGTTTAATTGGGTCCTTCGTATTCCTTCTCAGCTAGTGTACACCCCCATAACGAGTTAATGTCTAATTGATGTGAAACCATAGACAATTCACCATTGGATGACCCTCCATTTGATCCAATTTTGGGTTTTATTCTCGAATTATATAATTGAATCCACCTCTACTTTTTCCAATCAAGCGGATCCTCTCATATCAGGCGGGTGGATGTGAGAGGGGTTGAATGAAACTTTGGTTTTCTTGAGCCATTTTATAGTCAAGTGTGAAGTTCTACCTTGTTAAGTTTAAGGTCCTATTTGGGAGTGGGGATATAGATTCTAGTAGGGAAAGTTTGAATAAGCCTAGAGTTTTCGTTGTGGGCTGTTGTTCTAAATGAACTTTGGCCATTCTTTGGTTTTGTTTAATATAGGGTTAGTGATAGTCTACTACTATGGTAGACCTAGTCACATGAGGCTTCTATAGTCATTTTTAGAAATCACATGTTGTTTAAGACTCAGTTTAAAGTCTATATCCATGTAATTTTTCTCTCAACAATAATGGTCATGTTTGGTGATGATTTGTGGTGTCATGTTCTATGACAACCCTACTGTTTATTACAACTTAAACATGATTTATTACATAAAAGTTCACTTGATAAAACAAAGAAGATAAAGAGGTTTAGTGTATTTGGGGATTAATATTATTACATAAAAACATAAAACATTAAATACAACATCTTTATTGAAAACTTACCTTACATGACCACTACATTCCTTCGTACTTAGCATTGAATGGGATAACCAGAGGACATGCATAAGAAAGGGGTGAGCTATAAATCCCACTAAGGGAGTACACATGGAATAACATGAAGAGTAAAATACATGTTAGATATAATCAATATCAATAGAGCATAAGTAAACCATGAACATAAAGGCATGATAAAGCATGATAATCATAACATGGAAATGTGGAAACAACACTTAACATGGAATTAGCATGAGCCAAGGCTCATTGCACATGGAGCATGAGAAAATCCTCATTGCACATAAAGCATGTGTAAAACCTCATTGTAATTGAATTAGCATGAGTCAACACTCATTTCACATGACGTATCATGATACTATACTTTACCCAATGCATTGGAGCGCTATAAGGTCACACCCTTCTTAAACACTTCATTTCATGCATAAGTGTGCCACATGGATCATAAAACATAAATTCATAAAACATAATAATTTATTCCATGATAAAGGAATGGGGAATTCATACCTGAAACTTTATAATCAATAATTAAATGTGCATAAGGTTTAATACCCTTGATGGAGAAATGGGAATGGTATTCACTACACAATTGAATTGGCTTAGAAAATCAGTGCGATTTCGGCAGCGTGACGGCGTGACATAAGAATTCATAGAAAATGGTTTATGAGAGATAAAGGGGTTCCTCATAATATTTACATGTAATGGAATGTAAGGAGGTCATATAGATACATGTACCAACAATTTTAATTGAAATTAGATTCATGATACAAAAGTATTTCGTGAATGTAAATGAGGAGAGAGAAGATCCTTTCGGAATTTCACCATAGTAACGGGTGTACATGGGAGGAATTTCTGGGTCCTTCCTACTTAGGGCATCTGCCACCTTGTTCGCTTTCCCAGGGTGGTAATGTATTGAACATTCATAATCCTTGATGAGCTCTATCCATATTCTCTGGCACATATTAAGCTCATTCTATGTGAATATATATTTAAGACTGTTGTGGTCAGTATATATCTCATATTTCTCTCCATAGAGATAATGTCACCAGATTTTCAAGGAAAAGATCACAGCCTCCAACTCCATATCATGTGTTGGATAGTTTCACTCATGGATTTTCAACTTCCTTGAGGCATAGGATATAACTTTTTCATTCTGCATCTTCACACAGCCTAATCCCTTCTTTGAAGTATCACTGAAAACAACAAAAAGTTCCCCACTTGTGGGTAATGTGAGCACGAGCGTAGTGATAAGCCTCCTTTTCAACTACTTGAATATTTCTTCGCATTCATCATTCCAAGAAAACTTTACTCCCTTTAGAGTTATCTTGGTAATAGGGTTGGACAATTGTGAGAAAATTCTCACAAATCGTCGATAATATCTAGCTAACCCCAAGAAGCTACGGATATCTGTTATCGATGATGGCCTTGTCCATCCCTCAATTGAATCTGTTTTGGCAGGATCCACAGGTATCCCATTGCTTGTGATGATATGGCCCATGAATGAGACCTCCTTCCACCAGAACTCACACTTGCTGTACTTTGCATAGAGCTTCTCCTTGCGCAAAGTCTCTAGTACAGTTCTTAAAAGGTCCTCATGATCCTCATTTTTTTTGGAGTATATTTGAATATCATATATAAAGACTACCAAAAATTTGTCTAGGTAATCTCTAAAGACTCTATTCATTATGTCCTTGAATATTTCTGGAGCATTAGTGAGTCTGAAAGGCATTACTATGAATTCATAGTGCCCGTATCTTGTGCGAAAAGCAGTCTTGGGAATATCTTCCTTCCTCATCTTTACTTGATAAAATCCCGACCGCATGTCCACTTTGGTGAAATATTTTTCTCCACACAGCTGATCGAACAAGTCATCAATTCATGGAAGAGGATACTTGTTATTTATCGTCATTTTGTTAAGTTCACGATAATTGATTCAAAGCTGCATTGACCCATCCTTTTTCTTGATGAAGAGGACTGGTGCACCCCATGCTGTAGCACTTGGGTGTATAAACCCTCTATCCAGATTCTCTAGTAGTTATTTATTCATCTCTTCATGCTCAACAACAACCATTCAATATGAAGTCTTGGATATTGGTAGCACCCTAGGTATAAGTTCAATTGAGAACTCAACATCTCTTTTAGGAGGAAGACCAGACAGTTCCTCAGGAAACACTTCAGTGAATTCCCTCACAATAGGAATTTCTTCAAGGATGTTTTCTTCCATGCACTCAATCATATGAGCCAGATATGAATGCTCATAAGGAATTAATATCCATGCTTGAGATGATGGAGCTAAAGGAGATTCATCTTCCTCTTGAAACATGTAAAGAATCAGGGGTTAATTCTCCATATGGAGTGTGATTTCCCTCTCCCTACAATTTATGTTGGCTCTATATAAGGAAAGCCAATCCCTGCCAAGAATTGCATCAAATTCCACCAGAGGGAGTATGAAGAGGTTCTCTGGGAAATTCAATCGATAGATTATAATAGGCGATGACTTATATTCATGGGATGCAATGATTTCCCTATTTACTGTACTCACCGACATCTTTACTTCCATGATTTGTGGTGGTGCTGGGATTGTTCTACTAAACATTCAAGATATAAAAGAATGCGTAGAACCTGAGTCAAAAAGTACATTCTCTATTCTTGAATGAATAACTAGTGTACCTATCACCACTTCGTTGTCGGAGTTCACTTCGGCAGAAGTGATGGAAAAAGCACTTCCTTGCTGCCTTGGAGGTTGTTGGTTGTCTCCGAAAACCGTTGGATTAGGGCACTAATTTGCAAAATGACCCAGTTATTTAAATTTGTAGCATTGAACAATGCGTTAGGTTCGAGCAGAGCGTTCCTCTCCTCTATCGCAGTCGTGGGTCTTTCTTGCCGACAGTTAACAGCTAGGTGCCCTTATCTTCCCACCTAAAGAATTTTCTCATCCCCTTTAGGCAATTTCTCGGGTGCTTCTTTCTGCACTTTTGGAAAGTGGGGTGATGTATCTTCTTAGCACCGCTGGATTTATCCATCGAACCACCAGAATTGAATTCCACCTTACTCTTCTTGACACCATGATACCCCTGTGATTCCCCGATCTTCATTTCGACCTTGAGGAAACATCAGACAATTTCCTCATAGCTGTCGAAGTCACGGATCACTAATTCTTTCCGCAAGCTAGGATTTATCCCACCAAAGAAGTGGTCAACCTTGCATTCGGGGGTAACGACAAATCCAGAAGCATATCGTGCAAGCCTTGTGAAGTTTTCCTCATACACTCCAACATATTCTTCATATTTTTTCTTGAGGGAAAGGAATTCCCTTTCCATCTTAAGCTGGAGGGTGCACAGAAAATATTTATCGAAAAACATATTCCGGAAATCCTTCCATTCCAATGCCTCGATCTCCTCCTCAGGCATCGTATTTTTTATCAATGCCCACCATTGATCAGCTTCACCCTCCATATGATAATCCTCCAAGAGAACCTTCTCTTGTTCAGAACATTGAAGGATGTAGAAGATCCTTTCAATGGAGTTTATCCATTGTTCAGCGATTGTGGGATCAGATGATCCACTAAAAGTAAGAGGCCTTTGTCTCATGAAACTCTCAATAGAGACTTGTTCTTTCATAGGGGGGTTGAAAGTTCCTCTTGACCCATGTTTCTATTAAAAAGATGAGTTAGCTGAGAGAGAAGCGTGACAAATTTCACGATTCCCGCTCCTATTGGATTGGGCATCTCATTAGTACAGTCATCACACTATTCTTCAAAACAGTTGTTAGCCCGAGTCCTCCTATTACCGGCCATTGGCTGGAATAAAAGGAATGTTAGGGGTAACACATAAAGGGTAATCCAAAGACAAAAGTTGATGACTTATAAATAATCTTTCATTTACTTAACTCACGAGTCTATATGCTTTAATCTAGGCTTTTCATGATCTAATTTATAACATATATTCTTAGTGGCTTTTTTTTAATTCCCTTAATAAGGTTTCATACTAAGCTTGTGAAATTACCAAATCATATCCCCCAGAAGTATCATAACCCAGAGTGCATCAAGGCCTGTTTTTGTGCACCAGTTCTCATTCGAGTCTAGCCCAAAGCGGTGTTTTCGGGTTTTACCCCTAGGATACATCTGTGCCAGTGTCGCCTCTACCTGCTCGTATCCAGACCGGGATGCATTTGTTTGATAAACCACTAACTCAGTACTTACCAAAACACAGGGATGTTTTTATTATACATAGTCTTGTATATAAGGATTTACTTGGGTTTCCGAATCCCAAAAATAACTAAACCTATCCTCTGATACCAACTATGAAAACCCTGCTTTTTATTACAACATAAAAATTATTTATTACATAAAACATCACTTGATACAATAAAGAAGATCGAAAGGTTTAGTGTATTTGGGGATTATGATCATTAAATAAAAACTTAAAACATGAAATAAAACATCTTTATTGAAAACTTCCTTTACATAACCACTACATTCCTTCGTACTTTTCATTGCATGGGATAACCTGAGGACATGCATAGGAAAAGGGTGAGTTATAAAGACCAGTAAGGGAGTACACATGGAATAACATGAGGAGTAAAATAAATTTTAGACAACAGGCACATCAATAGAGAATAAGAAAACCATGAACATAAAGTCATGATAAAGCATGATAATCATAACATGGAAATGTGGCAACAACACTTAACATGGAATTATCATTAGCCAAGGATCATTGCACATGGAGCATGAGAAAATACTCATTGCACATAAAGCACGAGTAAACCCTCGTTGCACTTGAATTAGCATGATTAAACAATGATTTCACATGACGTATCATGATACTAAAATTTACCCAATGCATTTGAGCGCTATAAGGTCACACCCTTCTTAAACATTTCATTTCATGCATAAGTGTGCCACATGGATCATAAAACATGGATTCATAAAACATAATCATTTATTTAACGATAAAGGAATGTGGCATTCATACACGAATATTTAAAATCAATAATTAAATGTGCATAAAGGTGAATACCCTTGATGGTGAAATGGGCATGGTATTCACTACACAATTGAATTGGCTTAGAAAATCGGTGCAATTTCGGCAGCGTAATGGCGTGACATAAGAATTCATAAAAAATGGTTGATGAGAGATAAAGGGGTTACTCATCATATTTACATGTAATGGACAGTAAGGAGGTAATATAGATACATGTACCAACACTTTTAATGTAAATTAGATTCATGATACAAAAGTATTGCTTGAATGTAAATGAGGAGAGAGAAGTTTCTTTCGGAATTTCGGTATAGTAACGAGTGTACATGGGAGGAATTTAATGAGAGAGAAATTGGTCTCCCATCATTAAAAAAAAATAGGGCAGTATGAGGGAGGTGCGAAACCATACCCCAATATTCATAATTGAAATTAAATGGGAAAAACAACTTAAAGAAAATTCGAAAAAAATGAGAATGGAATAAAAAACCCCTTACTTGAAAGTGTGCTTCCAAAGGCTAGAGGGAGGCTAGGGAGAGGCTTATTGGGAGATTGGGGAACATTTGGAGGATTATAGAGATAGTAGGGCAGAGGTTGGACGAACTCCAAGGGCTTTGAGTGTGGAGGAAGTGGGAACTTGGGTGGGTTTATATTGGAAAGGTGAGGGAATTCTTTATTATTTTGGTTTGGGACCCCTTATATTAAATTAATCCAAAACACAAACCATCTCATGGTTTTTTCCCATGGTTTTTGGAAAATGGAAGAGGAAAAAAATATTTTTTAAGACCAAAGTCCGAAATTCTTAAAATAATAAGGTTTCTTATGTGGAGGTGAGTCACACTCCCATGGAAATTGATTTAAAAAGGCAAAGTGTTGAATATTTCTTGAGGGGTCCATTAATGCTTTGAAAAGTAAGTAAAACAAACCCAAAATAACATTATTTTAATGTTAAAACATATAGTGTCTGAACATAATGATTATAGTAATATATTACATCACTATTGGGTCATTATGATGTCATAAAACACATTATATATTTAAACGGTATTTAATTTTTACCCAAAAATTTGACTGCCTCAGAAAATTATGAAAAATTCACCATTGGATAATTTTGATGTCCTGATTCCAAAAATAATATTTATTTTATCTAAATAATTTTCTAAATATGTTAATTTTCACTTTTAAAATAAAAACTGACATTTATAAAAAACTCACGGGTTTTGTCAAAAATGGCTTTTAAACCTTAATAAAAATTTTAATTTCATTCATAAAATTATAAGATCATCTATATTTAATAAAGAAATAATTTAATAATAATATTATTATTTTATTCAAAAATTATTTAATTCAAAAATCCCTTAATTTAATAAAATAAATTTCTTAATTAAATAATAACTAAAAACACCTTTTTTTACTTTAAAAACTATTTACAATGTATCAAAAATGACTAGAAATTATATTCATTATTATATACAAAAATAATGTACATGAACATAGTACTACTTATTTGTTACATAACCCCTTAAAATAGTCGCATAAGACCTAAGGGTAAGGTGTGCGATGGTGGCAGACTCTTGGGGTGGCTCCGATAACATCGCTCGAGTGGTAATTTCAATCAACTTCCACTCTTCCTGTAGACAGTCACGTTTGAGCTTGACAGGGTGAATCTCATCTTAGGCTTGGTCAAGGGAGATGCCCAAGGATGCCACCTCTTTTCCGAGCTCTGATAAATGGGCTTCATATGGGGAAATTCTACTGGAGAAGGCCATCTCTTCCTTTGTTTAAGTAAAATTGGATGTGTTAAAGCCCTATATTTATACTAATCATGTGATCACTGTTCAACGACTATAAAAGTAACGGTCAAAATTCTTATCATAAAACCAATGAAGATAAAATTTTATAAAAACATTTTATATAAAGAGAGATTTACTAAGATCGAGAGGGATATTCCATTAATGAAACCTTAGGTCGTTACATGTTCTCATTCTGTGTAACAAGGGGTGATGCACATGCACCATTTTATCTCTTGTGTTGGTGAATGTTCTGTGTGGGAGTAAGTATATGTCGTGGTGTGTTGTGACTAATGGTGTTGTATCAATTGAATTATGGTTTCTTACGACACCAACAAAGAAAAAGATTAGTTCAGGAGTCTTCAATGCCTAACTATGGGGTAGGATATGCTTCAAACATTAGAGTTCTAGCCATATGCCTTACAGTGATGCTGGTGTGTGGTGAGGAGCCCTGAGAGAGTATGGGACCTCGACATTATTTCTATTATTGGTATTGAATGTGAATGAAGTTTAAATTGTATCCTGTAGATTTTCTAATCTGAATGACCAATTTGGGTGTGTGAGGTTTCCTGTGGCTATGAGGAGGCGTGGTCATCTCATTATCTTAATGTCTCGGTGGTTGTGTCCAACCAAATGTAATCTCTTTTATTGGTCCTTATGGGGTCTGTTTGATTAAATCATTCTCAATTTTGATTAGTGCTTATATAGGGATATTACGATGTTGGTTTATCATTGGCTGTGGTTTTGATTCCCTGGGAGTTGGGCTGTCCCATCCCCACCCCGTTTGGTGGGGTGTTTGGTCACACTAGGAAAATTTCAAAGTTTCTGTATCTTCTCTCCGTTCTAATGATGGGGAGACCGACAGTGGGTCTTTATCAAATATATCTGGAATGAATCAGTATTGGAATTTTTCTTAATGTCAGGGAGTCCATTTGGGCATTTCTTTGTCGGTCAATTGGTTCTTATCTCAAGGGTAGGTTGGCTTTTAATAGTGGTGAGACCGTTCGGGCCTCCCCATATCGATCCTTTTTTTCCATGAAATGGTTTGGTTCTACTTGTTTACCTTGGATGAGTAGTGAAATTTCCATTTAGAAGTGCTTGATGTGTTTTAGTTTTAAGGTTTGGATTATGTGGATGTTAAAATTTCAATCCTTGATCGATCAACTGAAGATATTTTTGATCTTTGGTATGGGTGAAACTTAGCAGAAAGTCTTTTTACTAGTTTCTTGACCATTTTATTTAAGTCACTTTCTCTGAGCACAATGCTTTTTCCTCTTTTTTTAATTTTTCATAGGAATCCTCTTTGAAACTTAAGGGGGTTTCATTTTCTACCTTAGGGTTCAGATTTAGTTATGGATTTTCGGGGATGGATAGTGCTATGGTGGGAAGAATTGTCACACCCTAAAATTTTAAAATTAACTTATTCTATTATTTTCTGACCTATTAATTCTTTTTTGGGTTTTGGGTGAGCCCATGTTTAAACTTCTTGAGTTTTGTTGGAAAAAGAACATGGTTTGGGTTTAACGACACTAGGCTCCTGGGCAGGGCATTGTTTGGAGACTGTGCAGCCTACCCAATTATCAAAATTAATTAAACCTTAAATGAATAATTAAATAATGATAAATTAAAAATGGATAAATAAGAAAATGGAAATAAAATAAAAATAATGAGTGTAATAAAATTTAAGGAATTATTTTGATGATAATAATAATAATATTGTTCTAGAATATTGTTATTATTATTAATAGTGTTAATAATGTAAATTTTATTGACTTTTTCATAATATTATAACTATTATTATTATTGTCAATATTTTATTAAGTTATTCTCAATTTTATTATTATTTTTATTATAAAATTATCAGTGTCATTAATCTTATTATTATTATCACCATAAATTATTATTATTATCATCAGAATTGTTATTATTTTAATTAATAATATTTTTCTCATTATAAATAGCATTAATGATATGATTTTTATTAAGCTAACATCATCATCATCATGATTATTATTATTATTATTAGTTTTATTCTTATCTCTATTTTTATTTTTATTTTATTTTATTTTGGGTGTTAGGGTTTCACTCTTCCTCCCCCTAATTTTTGGGCGCACCCCTCCCATCCCTACCTTCCCCGTTACCCCCACCTGGTTTGATCCCCTTGCATGGTGCCTCCCAACTAGCTCCCATTCTTCCTGCTCAGTGGTGCGACACCCCTTCTTCCCTTGACTAGCCCCCATTTGATGACCCCAGTGCCTTAGCTCCATCACATGACTTGTGTCCGGCATCTCCCCCATCCCACGCATGACCTGGTCTACTAACACCTTCCCCCTCACTGGTCGGAACCACCCCAGCTCCCCCACTAGGGCCTCTTTTTCCTCTCTCATTCACAACATCCCTTTGGTAGACTATTCTTTCACATCACTGGGGTTTTGGTCCTTTTTTATTTGGGGTTTGGTTTTCTATTAGTTTGAGTTGTGTTTTTTAGGGTTTAATCCTAGATTGTTTTGGGGTTTATATCTTGTTTAGGGTCTAATTTTGTTCACTTGAGGTGTAATTGAAATGCGATTGAATATTTCACACCAATTTTTAGGTTTTTGACATCAAGGTATGTTATTTCATGCCTTGGAATTTATTGATAATTTAATTTGTCTGTGAAAATTATTTTTACATGTTCTATGCTCTGTTTGGGTAGTGGGAATATAGTTTTTTTAAAAAATTGATATGCATTTGGTTTGGTATTGGCTTCTTTATATATGAATTTGGGTGCACATATTATGTAATATCTTGTTGTTCCTTTTAGGGTGTTTTATAAATTATTTAAATGGTTTATTTAATTAATTTTTTGGTGTGAATTGTATTTTTGAAATTTTTAGTATTCCTATGTGGTTTTAATAAAATTTATTAAAGTAAATGGTTATATTAATGAGTGTATTCTATTTTTTTTCCTTTTTAAAAGAGTTTTATGATTTATTTAGAAGGTGTAAATTGGTTTTTTGGAAAGTTAAGAAGTGCTTTGTTATTGAAAAATGAATTTCTAAGGAACATAGTATATGTCCCAAATGTGCTTCACTTGTTTCTTTGTGTTTCATGCCTTGATAGTGTTTGATAAAATGTATAGAAAGTTCATAACCCTTTTTGAAAAGAATTTTATGTACATATGGTATAAAATGGGGTTTCCAAAAATAATTTGGTGATTTCCAAGTGTAAAACATTGTTGTGAGTTTTGGAAGTATTTTTGTAAATTGTGAAATATATTTATTTAATTTTATAAGTGGTGTGAAACTAGTTTTAAGAAGAATTTATTAAGAAAGTGGTTTGAGAATGGATTTCATAGATTGAATTGGTTATACTTATGGTGAAAACCCTTGTTGTGTTATTTAATTGTGTTATTTAATAATGTTTTCTACATTGTACAAATGATTTAATAAATTGATCAAGGGGTATGAATCTTGTATTGAAGTGTTTTCATGTGTTTTTATTGTTTTTCACTTTTTGGGATGTATTTAAAATGTTTTAAATATTGTGAATCATTCCCTAGACGCAAAATTTGTTTTATATGTGGAATTAAAAAGGGGCTTGGCCCAAGGTTTTGGATTAATTTGATTATGTTCTTCATTGAGTGTTGCCAAATGAGAATTTTTGAAATTATTAAGTAACGACAAATGCATTTTTAAAGGAACTTTGGTGTGAATTTTATTTCAAAAGGAGAATTGGATGCGCAAGTGGTAGATTTTATGTGTATAATGCCTTGTTTGACTTGTGAAATGTAAAAGTGATGTATTATGTGAATGTGGAGCTTGATTGAGCACAAAAAGGGAACCCTGTGTACTTAGGTGGGTGGATTAGGACCAGTATTCTAGATTATACATAATTGGTTCGTCCTAGGTTCATCTAGCATGATTGAAGTTACAACACTAAATAAAATTTTGTTATGACTATAGACCACTAGGTTATGTATGTGTTTCCCTACTAGTTGATCATCTATGAGAACATAGAGCATTGTGGTTCATATTCCATGATTACACTGAGGTAAGATGTATCTAGCATCCCGCACATGCTAGCTACCTTAAAGGATTTACCTACGGTGCTCTACCATTCACGAAAGGGTGCCCTCCATTGGCATATCGAGGACCAATTGGGTGCGTTTATGTTATTTATGAATTTTTTCCCTCTTCCACATTAAAATGGTGTTTGTGAAATGGTTTTTCTTCAAATGTTCTTTTCTAACATCTAGTTTGTAAATTTCATCCATTAAATTAATTTTAAAAGTATGATTTTGAATAATAATATTAAATTATCTCTTGATTTTTTGGCATGAAATCTTTTTATTGGGTGGTATCCTACAGGGGGCTCTTGGCTCACACCCTACAAATACCTTTGGGTGTATGTAGACCTTGTTCTTTGTGTATTCCAAATTGAGGCATCATGCCTAGCAATGGTGGTTTGGGTTGTTTATGGTCCTCTCATGTAGGTTGGTGTTGAAATCTTGGGGATGTGTCTTATCTTGTTACTTGGATTTTTGAGTTCGAGTTTTAGTCCTTCCTTTGTTTTCTTTTATTTTGTGTTTTTGGTTCAAGTTATAAAACATTAAATTTAAAATGTGTTAAGGGCCAGTTTGATTGTATAAATTAAGTTTCTTTCCATTAAAGTAGTTAGTTGTTTTATGTTTATTATTTTGGGTAACTCATTACCTCTTATCATATTTGATACCTGAGAAATTGTGCCACCCATGAGGATCAGGAACGCCCCTTGAGCCGTGTCACAAAACGGGTCGGGTTGTAGGTCGGATGGTGATCCAACTTGGTTCATGACAATATATATATATATAATTCTAATAATTTTAATTATTATTGTGTTACTTATTATTATTATTATTATTATTATTGTAGTATTAGTTGTTTTTTTAACATTTAAATTATGTGATTTGTTTTGAAATTTTGAAATTTGGTTTTGGTGTGTTTTTATATAGATATGTAGATATGTGGGTGGGAGGGAAACAAAAAGTGGGAGAGATCCATCATCACACCTCAATCCAATCATAGTTATGTAGTAGAATCCATCTTTGATTCACCATGCCTTCAAAGTCCACTCCAATCACCAGATAATACTTCTTCGACCTCCAAGAGAACTCAATCTAGACAAGGGTTCTATCTCTTCACCTCTCTCCACTATACTCAACACTAGTTGTGACTCCTCCCAGTGCTGCACCTCATCTCAGTGGAGAACCTTCTATACTTTAATACACCACCCCATCAACCTCCTCCATATTTCTCTATGAATAAATATAAAGCCCAAAATCCAGGATTCATCACCTAATCACTCACAAGAACACCCCATGACATTGCTGTTCCCATCCTCTCTTGATAGCCCCACCGATGTCGCTGCCTCCACCTCTCTATCCAGTGCCTCACCCACACAACCACACCACCAGAAACATGAATTACTGAACATACCCCCTATGAACCAGTTTATAAAACCAATAGTATACCCCATTCCCCATATCCTTCTATGAATGATAGAAGTCTCATGCTATCTATGGACGGTTTCGGGTGCATTGGTGATTGGAGGTGATTCACACATGACAATGAGTCGTGGGATTATCAGTTCAACATTATAGTGAACAATGGAGTGATGGTTTCCATATTTTATCATCAGTGGTACCTTTTAGAGATCATTACATCGACGCGAACACATTTACATATATTAATTATTGTTTTTGTCATGGTCACATGATGGTTGGATGGTATTATTTGTGTTTGAGTTGCGATGAACCTAACTGTAATTTCATGCCTTTAATTTGTTTCCATATTTGATTAACAATAATTTTATATTATTTTAATGTTTACATATTTAATTATATTTGTGTATAATATAATTTTCTTATGGAATCCACACACATGATTCAATTAAATTTGTGTTATACCTAATAAGTAATCATAGGTATGAGATCATCATAGAATTTATTTGTTTGGAACTTAGTCGCGAACATGATAAAATCATAAATCACATGTGAGTGAATTCCATATGAATAAATATATTAATTGATTTTTTTTATTTTTCATATATTTTCCATTCAAACTTATACGAGTTATACCTAATAAGTTATCTCATGAGAGAGAACCTAATACAGATAAATACTTCGACTTTGTGAGAAATGGTTCTTTTCATTTCACAAAGTGATTCGATGCTAAAATGACATGAAAATTATTCATAAAATTAAGGAATGAAATAATGGATGGTTTGTGTGAAAAACTGAAATGCTGTCTAACATACTAGAATGATACCTGAAAATATTTTTATTAAAATTTGTTTCAGTGATAATTGAGTGAATAAATATTCAAATGTGAGAATTAAATAATTGGTATTGCATGTTCCTGAATGGATGTCACAACTCTAACACATTCATCTTCACTTATTTCCTCTATGTATTAATTTATTTCACTTATATAGTTTTAATAAATTTTAAATAATCATTTTAAAATCGTTTTGTAGTTTTTATTATTTTTAGTTGTAAATCACATTTAAAACTCATTTTTGAAACATTATTCTGAGTGGATATTCTTAGTGTCTATGCATATTTGTCCTATGTTTTGACCCTTCTTGAAACTTCTACAATCACTACTGGAAATACAATATATACCAAGGGTTTGAAACCGTTGGTATAGGCATCAAAACTGTTGGTATACTATATACCAACGGTTTTGCAAACCATTTGTTAGTAAGCCATTTCTAAAGGCTTATACCAACGGTTCTTCTATAGTCGTTGGTAAATGGAAATTTAATCTTTAGTATGCCAAATTTTTTCTTGAAATTTTTGGTATATATTTATACCAAAGGTTTATTAGTGGTTGGGATATATATTTTACATGAAGTTTACCAACGGTTTAGAAACCGTTGGTATATATTATTACCAAAATTTATTTAAAACTGTTGGTACCAATATTCTAGAAATACAATTTCCAATAGTTCAAAACAATTATTACAGTGTTTTACCAATGGTTTGAAAAAATACATGGTAAAAAAATTATCAAAAATATACTTTTCCAATGGTTTAAAACCATTGGTATAGTATATTTCAAGAAATCAGAACAACAGGCTGCATAGTAACCACTCATCCACTCCATTGCATACACCTGCAAAAACACCTCCAAAAAACACTTATAATAGAACAAAAAACCACCTTCAATAGCACATAAAAACACCAAACTCTTTCCAACCATGACATGTAACACAAAATAGTTTTCCCCATTTCAATCTTCACAACATACACCATTAAAATAATTATCAAATAATTCAGCAGGTAATTACATCAAGTGTACACATACAACAAGTATACCCATACACTGTGTTTACCCATACACCATTAACACATAATTAAAAAATTAATTAAATACATAAAGAATTAAATTAATAATTCAGGGGTTGGGGGGACTTTTTAGGGGTTTGGGGTGGTTATCCAAGGGAGGTAGGGGCTATCTTGGGGGTGGGGGTGACTGGGGATGGGGGTGTCCAGGAGGATGGGGGAGGGGGGGGGAGGGCTGTTCACAGGGGTGTATAGGGGGTGGGGTGGTGTCCAGGGGTTGGGGTGTCCATGGGGGTGGGGGTGTCCAGGGGGTTGGGGGGGGGGGGGTTCCACGGGGGTGGGGTGGTGTCCAGGGGGGTTGGGGGTGTCCAAGGGAGGTGGGGTGGCTTTCTATGGGGGTGGCGGTGTCCAAGGGGGTGGGGGTGTCCAAGAGGTGGGGTGGTATCTATGAGGGGATGGGGGGGGGGTTGTCCAGGGGGTTGGGGGTGTCTAGGGGGTGGGGGGCTATCCAGAGTGGTAGTGGTGGTGGTGGTGGGGGGGGGGGGGCTGTCCATGGTGGTGTCCAGGGGTGGGGGGGTGGCGTCCGGGGTGTTGGGGGGGGGGGGGGGTCTTTCTAGGGGCTGGGGGTGTCCATGGGGTGGGGTGAGGGGGGGGGGGGGTCCGGGGGGGGGGGGGGGGGGTCCAGGGGGGGGTGTTTTCCAGGGGTTGGGGGCGGTCCAGGGGGTGGGGGCCATCCAGGGGGTTGGGGGGGCTATCCAAGGGGGGTGGGGTGGTGTCCATGGGGGTGGGGTGGCTCTCCATGGGGGGTGTCCAGGGGGGTGTACAGGTAGTGGGGCAGTGTCTAGGAGGGGTGGGGGCCGTCCAGGGGGTTGGGGGCTGTCTAGAGGGTAGGGGGGTGTCCATGGGGGTGGGGGTTTCTAGGGGGTGGGGAGGTCCAAGGGGTTGGAGGGGCTATCCACGGTGGCTGGGGTGGTGTCCAGGGGGTGGGGGATGTCCATGGGGGTGGGGGTGTTCAGGGGGTGGGGTTTTCCAGGTGGTGGGGTGGTGTCTAAGAGGGGTGGGGGCTGTATGGTTTTAATTGAATGAATTTTATGAATTTTATGAACATTGGTATTTTTCAAATGGTTTTGGAATAGTGTCTATTTCAATAGTCATGTGTTTCTTTAGGAAAGAATGAATGCCTTTGGTGTGGATGGTAGGAAGGGGGATTTGGTTATTAGGAAAAGGATTTCATTTTTATTGTGGAACAAAAATACTATGTGATTTTTGAAATGGAATCTTAAAATGGATTTTTATAAACCATTGGTGAGTTTTAAATAGAAATAAGTCTCTATTATGTGATTTTGAAATGGTTTTATGAAGAATTATTTATGATGTATCTTTATGGGATTTGTGATTTTGTGTCTCTACTTTTAGAACATCAGATTATTTTAATAAAGGTTTTTTTTTTGATAATTATTTAGAATATTACGACTATAATTGAATCAAAAAGTCCATAAGGGGATATATCAGGGAGTAATTCTTGAATCTTAGTCTCTACTCAAACTTTTGTTGAAGTGGAATAAACATGTTCTTCTCAGATCATTTATTATGCATGAGAGTTCCTAAAATACCATCCACTATTTTTAATTGGTGATCAAGGATCCCAGGAGGCAACTAAGTGGGTATCTAGGATTAGTGGCATCTTCGAGTTGTAGAAACCCTATAATCCATAGGGGTGTGGGATATCCAGGGGTGGGGGGCTATCCACGGGGGTGGGTGGCTGTCCATAGGGGTTGGGGTTTCCAGGGGGTGAGCAGTGCTGTCCATAGGGATGAAGGACCGTCTAGGGGGTCAGGAGTGTCTAGGGGGTGGGTGGGGCTGTCTAAAGGGATACGTGGTGTCCATTGGGGTGGGAGATCTCTACACAGGGGTGGAAGGGATGTCCAGGGGGTAGCGGTGTCCAAGGGGGTTGGAGGGCTATCCACAGGGGGTAGGGGTGTCTAGGGGGTGGGAGTGGGAGGGTTGTCCATGGGGGTGGGTAGTCTATCCATGGGGGGGGGGGGCTATCTTGGGGCGTGGGGGCTGTCCACGGGGGTGGGGGGCTGTCCACGGGGGTGGGGGCTATCCACGGTGGGTGGGGGATGTCCACAGGTGTAGGGGGTGTATAAGGTGGCGGGTGGGGCTGTCCATAGGGGTGAGGGTTGTCTAGGGGGTCGGCGGTGTCCAGGGGGTGGGAGGGGCTATCCAAGGGGGTATGGGGTGTTCAGTGTGTTGGGTGGGCTGTCCATGGGGGTGGTATGGTTGTCCAGGGGGTAGGGGGTTTCCAGGGGGATGGGTAGGATGTCCATAGGGGGTAGGGGTGTCCTGGGGGTGGGAGGGTTGTTCACGGGGGTGGGGTGGGGGGGCTGTCCACAAGGGGAGGAGGTGTCCAGGGGGTGGTGGGATGTCCATGGGGATGGGTGTGATGTTTATAGGGGGAGGGAGTGTCCAGGGGTGTGGGCGGGCTATCCACGGGGGTGGGAGGGCTGTCCACGAGGGTGGGGTGGGGGGGGGGGGGTATCCATGAGAGTGGGGGGGGGGGTCTACAGGGTGGGGGCTGTCCATGGGGTAAGGGGTGTCCAAAAGGGTGGGTGAGGCTGTCCACAGGGGTGGCGGATATCTAGGTGGGTCAGGGGTGTCCAGGGGGGTGGGTGGGGCTATCTAGGGGGTACGGGGTGTCTAGTGGGGTGGGCAGGCTGTCCATAGGGATGGGCAGGCAATCCACAGGGGTGGGTGGGTTGTCTTGGGGGTAGGGGCATTCCATGGGGTGGGAGAGTCTAGGGGGTGGGGGTAGTCTAGGGTTGGAGTGGCTTTCCAAGGGGGGTGGGGTGGTGTCCATGGGGGTGGGGGATGTCCATGGGGGTGGGGGTGTCCAGGGGGGTAGGGGGTGTCCAGGTGGTGGGGTGGTGTCTAAGATGGGTGGGGTGTGGGGGGGGGGGGTGCTGTAATGGTTTTAATGGAATTAAATTCATGGATTTGAAGATCATTGGTATTTTTAAAATTGTTTAGGATTTCGTTTTTATTGTGGGACAAAAATATTTTATGATTTTTGAAATGGAACCTCAAAAGGTTTTTTTATAAACTAGGGGGTGGGAGGGGCTATCCACAAAAGTGGGGGGGGGGATGTCCAGGGGGATGGGGTGTCCAGGGGGGTTGGAAGGGCTGTCTAGGGGGGTATCGGGTGTTCAGTGGGTTGGGTGGGCTGTCCAGGGGGTAGGGGTTGTCCAAATGGGTGGGCGGGCTGTACACATGGTTGGGTGGGCTATCCACGAGGGTGTGGGTATCCATGGGAGTGAGGGGGATTTCCACAGGGGGAGGGGTTGTCCAGGGGTGGGGAGGATGTCCACAGGTGTGGCGAGGCTTTCTAGGGGGTATGTGGTGTGAGGGGGTGGGAGGGCTGTCGACGGGGGTGGGGGCGGGGGGATATCCATGGGAGGGGTGAGTCAATCACAAAAAATACTTAAGTCAAGTTTTATTATTTATAAATAAAAAAATAAAGATAATGTGACCAACATAATCACACATATATTATCGCACAACAAAATCAGTAAGCATCAAAGGTCAGTAATATCAGTCAAAAATGTAATGAATCAATCTATCCCTTATCACCATCACTATCATCATCACCATACTCAGCCTCACCCTAATCCTCATCGTCATCCCCATCATCGTGCCCTCCCTCCTCAATGCCATAATCCTCTCCATCTTACTCATCCTCGACCTCCTCATCGCCCTCATCCTCCGCCTCTCCTTCCTCCTCACCCTCGTACTCAACCTCAGCCTCGACCTCCTCCTCACCCTCCTCCTCATCTGCCTCAGCCTCCTCCTTTCCATTGTCTCGACCACCACTAGAACTTCCACTTGGTTCACCATATATATAACTCATTTTCTCTATATATTCATCATAAGTGGTGCTGGAATCTGGTGGAAGTTTTGGACGTATAACTTCCATCAGTTTCATATATGAAGTGTTTACCCTAGAAGACTATTTTACCGTCTCCATGGACCTTTTTCAGCCTATTCTGCCTATGCATTAACCTATTGTAACACAGTGGCACTACAAATTGTACATGAGGAGATCCAATACCTCATTGAAACTATACTCTTCCTAGGTCGGCAACGTACACTATCAATGTGCTCATCTCCCAACACCTGATGTAAGTGATCATTTGGATCAAAATTATCTGGTTCTTGGGAATAAAGGGACTCTAAAGCAGCCTGTTACAAATATAAATAGATTATTAAGTTACAAAATAGAGACTAAAATTTTAAATCTACAAAGTAAAACATACAATCTACTGCAGAGTTAGTTCATTAACCGCACCTCCATCTTTCTTCCTTCTACTTGAGCAAGTAAGTTTTCTCAAGGAAAACATCCTTATATATTCAATTTATTTCTCTACAATGAAATTGAATGTAGGAAACCATAATTAAAAATATGATACCAATAATTAATTTCGTAACTAAAATTATATAACAACTTTAATAATCGAATAAATCATGGAGGTAGCAATAGAAAGTATAATTCATAAAAAAAATTATAAACTGTCATACCTGCTACCTCTCATGATCTGGAATCATAGTACATCCCAATGTGTGGATGTATTTTTTAGCATAAATATTTTTTTATTTCTTATATATTAATCCTAAATAAAATTAAATAATTATTATTAATTAAAAACCTGAAAATTTTCATTTAAATAGATCTAATGTGATTAATACCTTAAATTGGCCATTCGTCCAATTAGTAATCATTTGTCGATACTATTCTAATGGAAAATAATCCATGACAGGGGCCTCCTCTAACTCTTTTCTCACTCTAGAACACCATCCAATGTACATATCATGCTTATAATCTCTCCAAAGCTCGCCTAAATCCTTTAGACGTGCTGGTCATGCACCCTCACAATCAGTGAAATTAAAATGGAGCTGACACCAAAATATTAATTCATATAAATACCAAACAAAATATATTTCATAAAATAAAACATATTTTTTACCCATATCTCATCCCCACCTTTATCCTTGACTTCATTTGGTAGATGTATTCATGATAGCGGGCTGACAGGAATGATGTCAGAGTATTTGGAAAGCGTCGCCAATAAACTCCGACATTGCTACCCTAATTTTTCAATTATTTGACTATCTTTATTGTAATCCACCATCAACTGCGTGCAGCAGTTCCACACTACACACATGCATGTATTCCCCCACCCCCGCCTCCTATTAGTTTATGTATATGTTATGAAAGAAAAATAAATATTTTATTATTATATGTAATAATGAAAATAAATAATGGTGTTAAAATTTGTTCGGGTTATTTAAGTATACCTGTGGTAGTCTAATAAATGGGTGCCACTAGATTTGAATATACTAAAGGAACACCCTGTACAGATGGAGTGGGTCCCAATGTATGCTCTACAGGGACAAACTCTGGCAGAGTAAGAGTTGAAGAAGTTGGAATATAAAATCGCGGAGAGAAGGAAGAAGAAGTAAAAGAAGATGACAGGGATCGTCGGTCGAATGCTGGATGGGGAGTGGGAATCATCATCAGATATGGTGCAGATGGGCGAGGAGGCTTAGATGTAAAGGGTGGTGATAACATGGGAGTATTAAATATCCCATGTGTCCCTAATGACACACTAGGATCAGAATGTGGGATGGGTGGTATGTCAGTGGGAGGGGCATGGTCTAATCGAGTATGCCGACCCGATCATCTAACTCTCATACTTCCCCACTTGTACGAACATCCTGAGTACTAGGACCACTAATAAGATGCTCATTAAATAATTGTCTCCTAATAGATGGATCCTGAAAAAATATTTTTTTAAAAAATTAATCACATGGAATTATATATTATTTAAATATATATATTTAAAATAAAATACTCACTGTAGGCACTAGTGGTGGAATTCCCAGCTCAGTCATGCGACAATTGTTGTCCATAATCTGTATTCGTCACCTCTCTTAAATAGTCTTCCTTTCCTAAATTTTAAAACAAATAGGGAAATAAATATATAATGATAACTAAGGTGTAACCCAAAAAACAAAATAAATGAGAGGGAATAGGGGGATTCATGGACAATTTAACTATGCATTGTTTTATGTGAGCTTGAATAGATATATAATGAAGTTAATAAATTTTACAAGATGTAATAAATAAATTTAATTTTTAGTAGGATGTTTATTTACTATGTTTATTTAGTCTATTAAAATCATGGAATATTGATTCTATTGGATTCATAAGGGTTAAAGATGTTGTCAAAATTAAGGAAAATTTTAATTTCTTTAGCCCAGGTAGATGATGCAGGTTTCACAACATGTTTTGTAGAAGAATACAAAACATCATGTTCATTACCTGGTAAAATGTTAAAGAGAGGTCTTAGAGTTTTAAAAATTTTATACAAATCATAGTTGAAGCATTGAAATGTTCACCAAGATAGAAATGTTGGTTTCGCAGGTTTGAATATAGTTCAATTCCAAATTAGAAAATGAAATTCAAATAAAATTACCACCAGTAAACATTGAAAATTCACATAACGGTCTAGTAGGATACAATATATTTGTAATAAATAATAAATCAATTTGAAAAGTACCAACCTTAACATCCCAAGTCGAGGTAAGCAAAAATAATTGAGAATATGAAGGGATGATTTTATATATTTCCCACCACATCTTTAGTTTCACATTCAAATCTAAAAATTGAGCTATCGATGTAACCAGAAGTAATAAATGGATCGTTTCCAATGGAAGTAGGGATGCTGCCAATTCCATCATCACCATCATAAAAAATATGTCTTGTAATTACTTCAATAATGACAAAAAATACAGGTCGCAGATGGTCTTTGACATAAAAAACATGTTTCTCCATTGATTCCAATACATTTGGTTCATCGACAGCAAGAGTGCGAGTCATATCAATTACTAAAAATCCTAAAACATTATTAAATTTTCCCTTCCTTATCATCGAATCAATCAACTAGAATTTGATCATTTTGACTCATCTATGAGAATAATAATCCAATATTATTATTTTTTAAATGACTCCATAAAAACCTCCATTTTAAAATCATGGTCTACTATCTGATGCACTAGCATAATAGTTATTTGTGGTAGTAACCATAACACCATAATGTTTTGTTATCATGTTATTTTCTGGTTTAGTTATAATAAATCTCTACCCATTGATAACAATTGATTTACAGTCACGAACCATGATATTAGGACCAAAAGGAAAAGATCTTATTTCAACAGAGACAGATTCAGTAGGAAAACTCAATACCTGATATATAAATCAATATTAAACTTAATTAATTATTGTTTTATTTATTTTAAACAATAATATTAATACCTTGAATTTTAACCAAGAAGAAAACTCTTTGCTATGTAAAGTCTCCCTTCTTCTCAAAGATAAAAAATGATGCTTTCTATTTATCAACACATTATGTTCCCTTTAGCTAAAAATAAGAATATTTTAATAGATATATATATATATATAATATATACATATTCAATTTACTTACAAGATGTAGTCATCGAACAGTTCATAGTTGAACAAAACTGTGCGATGTGCCATCTCATGCTCTTCAAGGATTGATGTTGTCAATTTATATGATCTAGGAATTCCTCTTATTTGAGGAAGTGATGGAAAACTAGGTTCAATATGATCATAATATTCTTCTTCATTTCTCACTGGTATGTTCATTCTTTTTTTAAGATCAGAAAAATAAATAGAGCAAAAATCCATACATTCTTGATCCAAGTAACCGTTCGTTTGGGATGATTCATGTTATAGATATAAGACTTTGATGTGTACATATTTCTTTTTGTCGGATACATCCATTGAAAATAAATAGGGCCTCTGAGAAGTATTTCAGTTGGAATATGGAAAATCAGATGTAGTATGCATGTGAGAAATAATGGAGGATATATTTTCTCTAACTCACACAAAATTAATGGGGCATCTTGCAAATTTTTTTTGCAATAAAGATTGGGAAAACTTCTTAGCAAAAAGATCTCTAAACAAATGGCACAATAGAATAACAAAAAACCTTCCATTATTGGACAACAGATGATGAATTTATATTGGAATCAACTCATGTAAATGGATGTGATAATCATGAGTCTTCAAAGATTTTATCTTCAACTCTCTCCTATTGGCCCATTTAGATATGTCGCTTGAATAGACATCAAGAACCTTAATTGTCTCTAGTACTTGTAAAAACTATTTTTTTTGAAGGTGTCATCACATAAGAAGCACAAGGAACTTTCCATTTAATTTCACTTATACTCACATGATGCAATTCTGTTCTGATTCCCCAATCCACCAAGTCACGCCGAGACCGTAAATCTTCTTTTTTTTTCATTCCCTTATCATTTAGAAGAATCAAAAGAGGCATTCACACATATTTTTTTTCAATGTGCATTACGTCTATGAAATGACGTAACAAATTGGTTGACCAATAAGGCAAATCAAATAAGATACTTCTCTTATTCCAATTATAATAGGTTTTAGTGGAAAAATTATTTCTCTTCCCAGATTTCATTTGACCCTTCCTAAATGAAAAACTGAAATCTTTCAATTCATTATGAACATCAGTTTCAGATATACATTGAGGTGGATCTTAGGTCTCCATGGTATTTTCAAATCTTCGACGATTATTTCTATATGGATGGTCAATTAGAATGAATTTTTGATGCCCCATAAAACTGAAACTACAATGATGTTTCAGTCTTCTGGATCGTGTATTATTAATAAATATTGTACATGATAGTTTTCCCTCTGTGCTCCATCTGGCCATCATTGTATAAGTAGGAAAATCATTGATCGTCCACATAAGTGCAACACACATATGAAATATGTCTTTCGAACATGCATCATATGTGCGCACACCCACATATCAAAGAAGTTTCAACTCTTTAATTAAAGGATGCATGTATACGTCTATATCATTGCCAAGATCAGAAGGTCCAGATATGAGTGTACTCACGAAGTTTAGTGGTTTTTTCATACACAATAATGGGAGAAGATTATAAATGTGTATAAAAACTGGCCATGTGCTATGTAATGTAATAATATTCCCAAATAGATTAAAAATATCACATGAAGGACCCAACCTCACATTACACATGTTAGCTGCAAAATTAGGATATCGAGCATCAAATCTCTGCCATGAAAATCCATTTGCATGGTTAACCAACTCATCATTAGTCTTCATTCTATTACTACCACGCCATAACATTTTTATTGATATTTCATCAGACATAAAATGATTCTGGAGTCTAGGGATAAATGAAAAGTGCCAAATAACTTCCTATGCCACACGAGATGTTATTCCATCAGCTTTTGGCTTCCAGTGGGATGCGCCACATTTTATACAATCATTTCATTCATCAGTTTCCTCCCAGAATAAACTACAATCATTCAGGAAAACATGAATTTTGTATCTAAAAAATTCATGTTCCTTAACTAACTTCCATTCAATATAGTGGTTTAAGGGAATATCTGCGTCAGTTGGAAGTAAGTCGTTCATGAGAGTAATAATGTAATCGATGGAATTATTATAAATCCCATACATTGTTTTTCTATGAAAAAATAGGATTAAAAATTCAATCATTTTCATTTTACTGCATTATCGATATACTTCAGTCATGGTAATATCATTCCATTTTTTCACCCTCACAAATTCATCATTTTTATTAGATACATCATGTCTTCTCATATTAAAATCTTCTTGGATCATAATCCTTTATTTTTCATGATGACGAATAAACATAAATTGGTCATATAACCAATTCTAAAATCCATTCCTTTCTTTTGGATCATCAACTATTTGAGATTTCATTTTCTCCCCATTGTGATACAACAAATAGTAGTTTGCTTGAAAACCATATTTGGTTATATGGTAGCTAACTTCTTCACATCTCAACCAAGGTCCTCCAACACAATTGTAACAGGGGAAATGTATGTGACCACTATCTAAAGAATTAAGAAATGAAAAATCTAAAAATCTCTCCAATTTTTTTTGAAAATCGCTTGAGATCTGATCGGTTTCATACAGCCAACTTCTATCTATTCTGTAAAAAATTGTTATAAGTAATTTAGTCAAAACAAATTCAATAATATTGAAGTTCTATCAATAATATATTTATGTAAATGAGAATTGTTCAGTTTATATGAAATAATAACTGATACACTACTTTATATGATAATCATAATATAAAAAACATAAAAAAATACTATATTTATAACAAAATATCTTTGAAGAACTATAAATGAGTGCACAAGATCATTTACACTCATGGAGGGAGTGAGAATCATTCTCTCAAACTTGGGTTGGTCTCGGTACTTATGGGGATAATAATTCACTTCAATAGTGTACTTGGTCAAATATTTACCATATATTTTTATGATATTCAAAATTTATAAGGAAATATGGACTGGTTCCCCCTTGTTTAGAAAAAAGTATATACTTTGGTTGCACCACTTATACCCAAATTAGTACTGATAAAATGGAATATTTGGTGGTAAAGTATGTGCTTTTGGGTTATCCTACTTATGTTTGGGGTTATAAGATATAGGTAGATAAATTTGGTTTTTTATTTAAATTATAAGTTGATATGTTTATTTTTGTGAAGTTCTTATTCCTAAGAATAAGGCTCTAGATTCCGATGATACTGGTATGCATAAACCTGTGGGTATTGAAGTTCATATAGAACCTAAGTAACAGTTTAAGCCTAAGAGAACCTCTATTAGTCCTCTGAAATCAGTTCACAATGAATACAACTCAAACTGAGAGTCAAATTCTTAGGGATATAGTGACCATAGGGACTATGAATTAATAAGATATATGGCCACGATGATCATTCCCCTCGATTCATAGTTTAGTTATATTTATTTGGCCAATTTTTTTTTACAATTTATCTTGATATAAATATTAATAAACTATATGTCTTTAAACAATACATTAAATCTAATGAATCTAAGTAGTGGTCTAATACTATATAATATGAAATGGAATCCATTTATAAAAATCAAATATGGATAATTGTAACCAAACCTAAAAATGAAATAGTTATAGGTAGCAAGTGCAGTTTTATATTTAAGGACAATTATGGGGATATGAAAATTAATTATAAATCCTGATGTATAAAAAATGATTACTTCAGTGTGAATGCATATATTATAGTGAAATATTTTCCCATATTGTTAAACATTTATATATTAAACTCTTTCTTTTTTATCTACATGAACTTATTTTCATATGAATAGTAGGATATCAGAATTACTTTTCTGGTAAGTTAGGAAAGAAAATTTACCTGAATCCTCTTGATGGGTTTTCAAAAGTTTTAATAGTTGAAAAAATCTCACTTTTTCAAAAATACTTATATGGACTTAAAATTTTTTCAAGGTAATAGTATAATTTTTTTTAATCTTTTATACTTAAAAATTATTTTAATAGATGTATGTATGATAGCATTGTTTATTTAAAAATTGTGAAGCATGAAATTTTTTACTAACTATTTTATGTTAATGATATGCTTAATATTTTTATAAACTTGGGGTTGATAATCTATGTAAAAATACAACCTAATACTTCTTTTAAAATGAATAATTTCTGTAATTCTAGGAAAATAGTAGGCATGTAAATTATAAGGAGTAAATAATTTATGGTTTTATATATATCCAAATGTTCTTATCAGAAGAGAGTATTGAAAGAATATCTTCTTTCATATTTGAATCCTATCAATGTGACTATGTTCCAACACTTCAAGTTGTCCTTGTCTTAGTACCCTCTCTATGAGTTATATGTGATCCCTATAAAGAACAACCCATATGCAAGTGTTATTGGCAGTCCTATATATGCCATGATTTTCTCTAGACTTAGCATTAATTTTGTTTTTCCCCTATAAATAGGTCTATGGGAAGACCTAAAAAAATGCATTGGAATGCATTAGAATGTATACTGAGGTATGTCTATATGTATTCTAAATTATTAATTTTATTTGGTTAAAATAGTGGTTTTGATAATGAAATAATTGGGTTTATTGATTTTGATTATATAGTTAATGTCAAAACATAGAAATTTATTACTAGATATGTACTTCTTTCATGTGGAGGTCCTATTTCATGTAAAAGAATTATTCAATTGATATTTACCTTTACCACCACATAAGAAGAATATATTTCTTTAACCAAAGTAATTAAAGAATAATTTTTTTAAAAGGATTGATAAATGAATTATCATTGTCTTTTGGTAATATAGATGTGTAATGTGATTTTCATTTAGACCAAAATTTATATTATATTCATGTTTTCCTTGGTATATCAATACACAATGATATTAGGTAAATTTGTTTAGGGAGATCATATAAAATACAATAGTGTGTGCCCATAAGATAGAAACTTCTGATAACCCAGTCAGTAGTTTGACTAAGGTTGTCTCATTATCAAAGTTTGAGTACATTTTATCTTTAATGAATATATACCTAGTTTTATGACATAAGCTGTGAGTTTATAAAATATAACTAACATATTTTATTGTAAATGTGTAGATTTGCGTATTTTTATATGTGATGCATTGTATTGTTTATAAATAAAAGGATTTTTCCGTTTACTTATGTTTGTATTGTTTACATGACTATGGTACGAATATAATATTCACGTTTTATTTATCATTGAAATATTTTGTCATTTGGTTTTTCTTACATGAAATGTTATCTCAGATTTTGGTGTAAACATTTAAGGGCTAATTATCATATTGATCTTGTGACTCATGTTTCCCTATTTGATCATTACCGTTAGCGTTTTCTCCATACCTCATTGGCAACATGATCCTTTATTTTCCTTACACACTATATGCCCCTTTGATGTGTTCTATAAACTATTATTTAACATTGATTGTGAATGAAACTTTTCATTAGCCTCATCCATGTGTTGGTCATCCCACGGTTTCAACTATTTTTTGAAATTTTTTCTTATTTAAGGAAAAAAACATTTTCTAAAAATATATATTTTGGGAAACTAAATCCCAAACTATCGATGAGAGTATTGGGTGTTTTTGTAGAAGGACGGGCACTGTACTAAAAAGAAAATTCTTTATAAATATATAAAATAAGACATTATCCTAAAAAGAACCTTCTTTAAAATATTAATAAAGAAGGCGCTTTCCAGGACAACAGCATCCCTTCTAGTTTTTAAAATTTTAAATTTAAATTTTGGTTTAGTTTATACATATACGTAATATTTTTTAATAATTTAGTTCATAATATTTAAAATATTTTATATTATTATTTTTATATAATATATTTAATATTTTTTGATAATGTAGTTCATAATATTTTATAATAATAATAATAACAAAATTAATCATACTTCCTAATAATGTTATTAATAATATAATACTTAATAAGAAATAGGCCCATAATTCTTATAAAGTGTAAATGTTATTTTTTAAACAATAATGTTTTTGTCATGTAAATGTGTTTCTGTTTATTATATTTTAGAAATTCATTTTATTTTTAATTATTATTTTTATATATTTAGCGACTGTGTCAAATTTCATTTAGATTTTGTTTATACTTTATAATTTATAAGATTTAAAAGTCTCATACTTGAAATATAATAATGCATCAAGTAGGTGAATTTGAAAGGCTATAAATTATAACGGATTAATAAAATAAAAATGAAATTTTAAACAGTGACTAAACATATGAAAAATAATTAAAAATAAAAATAAATTTATATAAATAATAAATGAAAAATTGCTTCAATGATAAAAATATTGTTGTTTCATGAAACATTTGAATATAACATATTTTTTGTAAATTATTATTATTTTGATTATTTTTTTGGAAATAAATTTTTTATTTTTTATTTTTTCAATCAATGTTTTAAATTTAATGTAGATTTTATTTTTACCATATTTCATGTAAATTTTTTTTTGTATTGTGAATGTCATGTTAAAATCAATAATGTACATTTCATGTCATTTTTTAGATTATTATATTTTTGAAAATATTTTTATTTTCATCTAATTTTTATATGTTTAGACTATGTTTTATGTTTCTTTTAAAATATAATTATATTTTATATTTTATAATCGTCTATATTTACCTATTTGAAACACAATAAGTTTTTTGTGTTTCAAGTGAGAAACTTTGAAATATTATAAAAATTAAACTGTAAGTACAATCAAAATTAAATTTACAACATAGAATAAAAAAATTAAAAATAAATAAAATTAAAAAAAATTCATCAATATAATAAAAAAACAATATTGAATCTGATACAAAATAATTATATTTCAAAACATAACATTTGGACTTTAAAAGAAGAAAATCTAAAATCGTATAAAATATAAATTATTATTAGGTTTAAACTGAAATTTTTGACATGCAATTACAACATATAGAATAATTAAAAATAAAAATAATTTCATAAAAATAATACATAGATATATTATTCGAAAAACCATTTTGGGTGGGAATGTTGTGGTTGATTATGGTGAAACCAAGAACTATTTTTATCTCTTCAAGGGATCAAATATATGTGGAATTAAGAGGAATTTATTAGAAGGGAATTTTTTCTCATGTCAAGGCTGATATGGATGAAATCTTAGAATTCTTGTAAATTTTTGAGCACACTATCATTTATTGTATTATTATTAAAAGGGGATCTAAATTGTGGAGGATAGGTGATCTAATCAAGCCTCTTTTAGAAATGTGGGGATTTACAAACTGGAAATGTCTTTCACTAGGTCATGGATTCTTTCACATACTTTACCCTTTCATGGAAGTGGATATGTGGGCCTAGGGTTAGGTTTGATTTCTATCAAGCCCCATATTATCTAAAAATGGGAGTGGAATATAAAATTTAATCATTTAGAGTTTGGAAATTTATTTTCTAAGTTTTATGTCAAGTTTTATGGCGTAAAATGTTTACCATGTCACCCTATTATGCCTTATGACATTGTAATATTTATTGGGGTTCCCATTAAAAAGGTCAAAGAAATAGAGGTGGAAAAATTTGACCACTTTGCACATATTTTAGTTGAAGTGGATTTCTATTAAACTCTAGTATATAGAGTCATTCTTTCTACTAATGGTGGTTATTTTGATTTGAAAATTTAATATAAAAGTTTCCTAGATTTTGTTTGTACATTAAGGCCATAGGATATAAAAATTAGAATTGTAGAAGATCATTTTTTTGTGATTTTTTTTCTATGTGAGGTAATTACGTTAATTCATGTATTAAAAAGTTTATATTTTTTGAAATATAATGCTCAAGGTAATATTTTATTGCTACTCAATCTCAGAATCAAACAAGAGGACAAAAGGTATCAGAGTGAGAGGGCTGAGAGACTACTCGGGATGGGATTTTAGTTTCTTGGAATGATTTTTCTAATGATGGTAATGAAAACTAATATTTAAAATACATTTATTCCACACTAATGATGACTGTATCATTTCAGAATGAAAATTCTCATGCTCTGGATGCCTCAAAATCTCAAGTTTGGTATGCCTCTACAAGTATGTGGGAAATAGATTAGAATGGGTAGAGGTCTTCTATGTTATCAGTAATGAATAATGATATTGTTTATCATAAGATCTTATAATAACATATGATTTTATTTATATTTGGAAAAGGTAAGAAAAAGTGTACGAGGAGGTCAATTTTCATTATATGTCTAGAATTATTGGTAAAATCCAGGGATTGGTGGAAAATTCCTTAGTTTCTAGTGGGGATGGTGCATTGGTAGATTCCCTTCCTACTAACATGGATTATTATCCAAAGTTGGATCACCCCAAATGAGGTGGCCTACACACTACTTATAGCCCTGTGTTGGTTCATGAAAAGGATGTTTCTTTAGCAAGGATTGTAAGAAAGGTCTCATTGGATATATAAAATTTGATTGTTCCTATGGAAGTTGGGGATAAGGTATCCATGAAGGGGTAAAGAGTTTCTTAACAACCTTATTCTATTGTTAATTCCACCTCAGTTCAATGGGTTTCCACCCATATAAATAAATATGGATTTTAGATGGTCAATTATATGAAATTCAGGACTTCTTCACCTGTTCCAAGGCATACATTAATGAGTATACTTTAGAATCACATGATCAGGTGCAGGCTGGTCTTGAGGATGTACTGGCTGCTCTAACTATTGGAGGCTCTATGAAAGGGAATGTGATAGAGGAGGGCGTCCCTTAAGTATTTGGTTGTAGTATGAATAAATTTTCATTACTTGATATTTTAAACAAATATAATAATAAGTAGGTATTTTATGATGAATTTTTAAATTTTCATGGAACTGGAGACATTGAGCCACATAATGAGGAAGATGAATCATCAGGCATGGATGATCAAGATAAAAATAGTAAGATCCTAAACAACGGAAGAGAGGTAGATACATAAGAGGCTGGGGTAGCTCATGTGGAAGGGTCGATAGACTTAAAATGAGGTGAATGTGGAATTAATGTTAGTGATGTTTCTTAAGTAATGTAATCCCTATTTTCCATTATTTTACCTTCATTTTTATAATAAAATGTCCATATCCATGGATTTTATCCATGGACTATGACATTTCAAGTAAAAGATAAATATCACGGATTTATTAATAATTTATTCACTTTATTATAATAACTTTATTATTATGACATTATTATCATGAATTTATTATCACAAATTCATTATAAATAATTCATTATCATTAATTTCTCATTATCATTACATCCTAGATGTGTGGATTTTTTATATATGTTTTTCCCCATATAAGATAAATAATAATAATAATTTGACTTTAAAAATTTGAATTGATGTTATAATCGACTTTGATTTTTTATTTATTAATGTAATATTAATAATTATGACTTTAATAACAATAACATAATTTATAATACATGATAATAATTTAATTAATAATATAATACTTAATAAGGATTATGAATATAATTTTTAAGTGTGAATTTCATGTTTTTAAACAAGAATGTTTATGCCATGTAAATTAGATTATGTTTAATATATTAAAATGATTATTTTTATTTAAATTATTTTTTATAAGTTTATTCAATTATCCATATTTCATTTAGGCTGTATTTAAACTTTATAATTTATATTATTTCAAATTCATCTAATTGAAATATAATAATGTTTCATGTAGAAAATTTTTAAAGCCAATAAATTATAAAGTGTAAATATACTCTAAATGAAATTTGACACACTGAATAAAAATATAAAAATATTTAAAATTAAAATAATTTCAAAAAAAATTAATGAAAATTAATTTCAATTTAAAAAAATATTATTATTTCAAAATATATCATGTGTACTTATAATTTTTTTTACAGATAACGATTCTTGTGTTAATTTAATTTTTATTGATACTGTTTTTTTGGAATTCCATTTATCATCAATTAATTTTAATTTGTACCATCAATGTTTTAAATTTAATTTAGATGTTATTTATACTATATTTACATACATAATTTTTTTAACTGTAAATGTTATGTTTTTAATCAATAGATTTTGTGTCATGTAAGTTAATTTTTGTTTATAATATTTATGAAACATAATAATTTCGTTGTATTTCAAGTGAGTGACATTTAAAGATTATTACAAATAAACAATAAGTACAATCAAAATGAAATTTAAAACATATAATAAATAAACACAAAATGATTATGAATAAAAATATTCTCATCAAAATAATTGAAAGATAATAATATAGATGATAGAGAACATTGTTGTTTCAAAAAACAACATTTAAATATTAAAAGAAGTTAGAAAATTTAAAAGGTTAAATAATATAAATTATTAATGAAATTTATGAAATTCAATTAAAACATATTAAATAATTTAAAATAAAAAAATAAAAAAAATAATAAATAGAAAATATTAAGTATTAGTAATAAAATATTTCATAATAATAATAAAATAAAATAACAAATTAAAAAAATAATTAAAATTCAAAAGAGGTTCTCTTGGAGAGCCTGTTGGAGACATATAGGGTTTTTTCTATTATCTCTTAAATATAGAATTTCCTCATGATATTGGGATCGACCTTTTGGATTGGGGAGATAAAGTTGAGAAGGTTCCCTCTAAAGTGGTTTTTATTGAAGATTCAAACTCACATAGAAGTGTCTTAGTGAGACTGGAAATTAATCAAAGACATTTTTCTTCTATAAAAGATTAAGTCCATGTTTATATCAATAAGATGGATTCTATAGATCATTTATCTATTAATAAAGAATCAATCCTTGAAATTATTGACCTCTATATGTTTTCTATAATTTTTTAGATTATTTTTCCTATTGGTTTTAAACCATGGGGCCTGGAGGACCATGTTCAGTGTTTATTTGAGGTGTGGCGCTTCATAGATTAGAATTATATACCAATTAGTAGGGTTTTTTCCATATCATCTTACCTTATAATGACCTGAAGTGACATGTTTAGGTACATGTATCCATTTACCCAAATATAGGTATAATTAGTATTTAATAATGGGTTTATCAGTTTAATCCTTTCAAACATAGGAATTAAAGAGCACAAATCTAGATTAAAATTACTGTTATTAATAGATTTTTGGGGACCTGTGAATTTTGCCTTATATTTATTCCTTGGTTGGTATTACTGTCAATATGGACAAGGATACCTAATTAATTAGATTTTGGAATTATGCCTGTGTTATGGTGGAGTTATATCTTAGTTCTACATTGAATAACAAAGCAATTCTCTCCACATTAGATAAGGATCTAACTCTACAAATTGAGTTTGAAAGTATTAAACTCTTCTACGTGGATTTTCAATGTACCGGGAAATCTTATGAAAATTGATGTAGGGATATTTCATGAAATTTTTTTCCTTTAAGGGGAATGAGGAGAGAAAATTCCAAAAGGTTAGAAATATTAATTTTAAGAAAATGGAAATTTTGAACCATGAAAATATAGTAGACATGACGAATGATTCTGCATAGATTAATGCTTTAGTTGGGGTAGCAGATGATATCTAGATAAATAAAGGCAAAAATCATTAGTATGAGCCTTCTCTTGATGATATAAAGAGGATGGATGATAACATCATTGATGTATAATCTTTATAATCCCATAAAATTGAGAACCATCGGGGTGCTAATTCACATTTGTATTCTGATCCAAAGTGTTAAAGAAAATAAGGGAATGGGATTTTAAATTTGATCAAGGAAGGTAAATCAAAATAGGATAACCTCCCACTATGTAGAAGAATGTATCTTTTAAAGGCGATTTTATAGGATCCAATATCCTTATTAATAAACAAGGTAGTTGGGATAGTGTGGAGGATGAATCCCCTTAAATAAATAATGAGGATGATCCTAAAATATCTAAATTGAAAGTTTAAGATGATATTTATTGGAAATTTTGGATGGAGGGAATGATATTGGTAACTATTGGATGTAAAATAAAATCTATTATGGATTCACAATTCAATAATGCTATGTTTGGTGGTTCAGGGAGTGCTCACTTCAATGTAGGCCTCGACGCTTCAAATTCTCATCCTATTATTTTTAGTAATAAGACATGTGGAATTAATATTGATGTTAACAAGGATGATGGGAAGGGTATGGATAAAGTGGTTATCCAAATTGTGTTTTCCAGTCCATTTAAATATATATCTAAAGAATTGGACACTAGTTGTGGATCTTCTAGTTCAGGAAAAAAAAGTTATTATTTGTGGCATG
Organism: Viscum album; assembly: GCA_963277665.1. Taxonomy (NCBI): domain Eukaryota; kingdom Viridiplantae; phylum Streptophyta; class Magnoliopsida; order Santalales; family Viscaceae; genus Viscum; species Viscum album. Next base: position 917,562,885 of record OY728150.1, read on the forward strand.
ATTAAAATTAGATTGTGGACCCTTAAAATCCATAAGATAAAGATGATTCAATAATGGTAATTGATAAAGATGTTGAAATTTTGGATTAAAATGGCTCTGATATGGGGTAGACTCATATGGATAATTTCATCTTTCCTAAATACTCACCTAGATATTAGATATAGAAATTTATTGTACAATATCACTTAAGAAGATAGAGAGACTAAAGGGATTTGGGAACAAGTTAAAAATTGGAGACAAAGTTGTCATCCAAGAGGTTGTGGTCACAAATGCGGCCAAATTAACTGGGTAGTTCAATGAGATAAGGAATGTAAGGCTGAGTCTAATATTATTACAATGTTGGGTTTGTGAATTTTTATAAGTTATGAGGGTAGTATTTCTATGTTTGATACCATCCTCCAAGTTTTATATTTTTTGCCTTTTAATAAAAGGGACCCTTCCCTACAATTAAAATTTATTAATAATCGAATAATTAAAAATATTATATTAATAACTAATCATATTTTATGATAATTCAATTGTTTACATTAATAATAATAATCATCATGACTTTATTATCATGAATTTATTTTCTTTTAACAATTATCATTGCTTTATTATCATTTATTTTTGGATCCTTGGACTTGTGGGTCATAAATTTATTATTAATAGTATTATTTTCGTGATATTATTATCATGAAATTATTATCATCACATTATTATCATGACTTCATTATAATGACTTTATTATCAATACATTCTTATTATCATGAATTTATTAGCCACACATTATTATTCATGGTCAAGTACTTAAATGCATGTATTTTCTTTGTATCTGAGTGTCTCTGTAACCATATTTAATTAATAATAATAATATGACTATTATTATTTTTCATAAATATAATAAACAAAAAATAATTTATATGACACAAACATTTTTGTTTAATAGTAATAATATTATAAATTTAATTATTATTATTGATTATTATTATCTTTTAATAATTAAATTATTAATATTTTTAAATTATTATTATTATTATTAAAATAATAAATAACGTTATCTATTATTATTAAATATAATATCAGTTATATTTTTTTAATATTAAGTTAATTATATTATTAATTACTAGGAATTACATTATTAAATAATAATTAATTATTAATAATTTGTTGCGATCAATTATTTTTCATTAATGTGTTATTATAGAAAATATATTATTAATTTATTTATTAAAATTTTGTGTTTTTAACCCACATCAAAAATCTAGAAAATATGAAAAACCACATCCTTATAAAAGGTTAGTTTGGGTGACATTTTGTTTAATATTTTTTGGAATGCTTGAAATAAAAGTAACACAAAAACAAAAATATTTAAATGATGTATTATTTCATTTTTTTTATATGTGTATATAAAAAAACAAAAATAATAATTTTATATATAATTAGAACAACGGGTGGTTTCTAGGAAATATCTTTCATTGAAACTTTTCTTAGGAAGGTTCCTTCCAGAAGAATGCCTTCCTTAAAATTTTTTCAAAGAAGGTGTTTTATCATAAAGATCCTTATTTATAATTATTTTGAGGAAGAAATTTTCTCAGAATGTTTATTCCTTAAATAAATTATGAAGAAGGTTCTTTCTAATACAACACCCACCATTCTACCAAAAAGCAACCTGACTTTGGGAAATAGTTTCATTATTTTTATTATTTTTGGAATAAGATCTTATTATTTACATTGCATATGGAAAAATTAGACTATTTTCCTATCACCATACCTTTTGTGATGAAGTTGGACTACCTAGGGTTTTTCCTATATACTATTCATTGGTTTTCTTCCTTAAATATAGAAAACCTACTTTTTTTTGTTTTCAAGAGTGAATGTTTTTTCTAGAGATAATAATAGAGAGTCCTGGTCTAAGGTCTTGTTGTTCAATGAATAAGGGTGTACCCATATTTCTTATCAATTTTTGGTGTAGCATTATTGTGGAGATCAGTGGTGACATTAGATTCTTTAGAGTGGGGTGGTTCATGCGTGAATTTTTTAAAGGTGCAAAGATCTATTCTAGCCATTGTTGGATATTTGTAAAGAGATCCAACACTATAAGTGGTTTTGGGAAAATTTTACAAAAGGGTATTTATTTATTTTTTATTTATAAAATGGGAGTATATCTTTTTCTTGGGTTCTTGGGATACCCTAGCACCAGATGTATTGTCGCTGGAGGTTTGGGGATGAAGTGACAGATCAATTGGTGCTCATCTACATAACAAATTATTTAATTTTGATATATATATATATATAATTGAATATTTATATAATTAAAAATAAATCTATATGATTTTAAAAAAAATGATTAAATAATTATAAATAAAAAAATATATTTAAATAGTTATAAAATTATAATAAATATATTTAAATAATATATATTTACTATATTTATAATTATATATATTTATATACTGGGGATACGATGAAGAAGCTTAAAGAGTGTCTCTATCTTATTCTTCATGGACACAAGGTCGACGATCTGATGGGTTCTAATCTCAATGGTTATTTTGATTTATGTGGGGTTATCATTGGTCCCTCAAAGAAGAATGAATTCATGATTGAAGGTTAGGTTTGAACAACTCAAGAGACATCGACAAATTTTAGCAGGGAGATCCACAAAATGAGATCGTTTTATGTAAATGTGAATATGACTACCATGTGGTCCACTTTAGATTCTATTTTAGGGGAATCTTCTAATTTTAGGTTCTTTTCAAACTATTGAGTCCATGTATCTCAATCGAATAAGAATATCACAAAGTATGTTGTTTTGTATTTCATTGAATATAACCCTTAATTATTCCAATATATGATTGATGAGTGCATGCATTCTCTCATTTCCCTAATGTCTCTACAACAAAGTAATAATGCATGGAATCTTTAATATTTAAGGTCTTAGCTTTGAAAGATATGGTGTTTTGATGATCGATGAATTATCCCAATAGGTATGGTATAATTTCACATCATCTTTCCCTCACCGGAACATAAATTGAGGACTTGATGTTTCAGTATTATTTGTCTTTTGACATATACCCTTAGGTTATATGAGTGGGATCCTTGGTTTGATCCCGCAAGGGAAAGGAGAAAATATACCCAATCATGGATTCATATTAAGGGTAAAAACAAGTATTTTTGGAACCCTTAGGTCCTTTGGGATGTTGCATCAGTAGTGGGTGTCCCCATCAAATTAGATAGGGATACAAAGTTTTCATGGTAGGGTAATTATGCTAGAATTATCATTGAAGTGTATCTGTTATCTTTACTTATTGAATGTATTTTTTTGGTGTCTCTTGAATTTATATCCGAGATCTCTATGAAATATAAATACGTACCTAACTTCTCTATAAATTTTATCGAATTGGGCATCATGGAGAGAGATTATTGAGGTTATTGAGATGATCTAATTGTAAAAATATTAGGCATATTATTGACAAATAAAAATTTATGTTTCCTGTAAAAGAGGATGGTGTTTTCAAGGAAATCAGAGAGATGAGGGACATCAAGAAGACTACTTCTAGACATTATTTAATGGGATCTAAGGGATTTGGAATTATAAATGATATAGATGAATCATATTATAGAAAATTTCCCCTGGATATAAGAAACCTGGAGGTAGAAGAATATGGCTAGAGGGAAGCTTTTCATTTTCTTCATAATCCCCCATATTTTACTGAAGTGGTTTCTCTTGGTAATTATAATCTTCTATATTTTTATAATCAAGATTTTATGAAAAATGCATAGAATTATCAATGGTTGGATCATCCAATTTCGTGTGGGTTTTTTCTAAAATGGGGTGATGGTAGTGTTATCAACAAGGATCACATTGATAGTGGTGCTAGAGGGGACCCCTCAGAATTACTTAATGATCAATTATATATTGGAAAAAGGTTCTCAACATATGAAATTTATCTCTAGAAAAAATTAATCATAGAGAGATGTGGAAAAAGAAGATTCTGTATAGGTGTTTGAGGGATCTTCTGTAGGGATGGAAATTTAGGGAGTGATCATGGTGGTGTTAAGGATGCAAATTCCCAAAAAATAAAATAAAAATTTATTACTGTAAAATGAGGGCTATCAGATAGAAACTCCTAAGAAATCCAATTCATGGCTCTCCATTTTACCCCATTTTTAGGGTGAGTATAGGGAAAAGGATGGAGAGATTCTCATAAAGGAAGGACCTCACTCTGATGTGTATAGTCATAAGACTGATGATATTAAACTTCAAGACTCACTAACAGGAAATGGGGACAATGTTTACAAGGATAATTGAGGGATTTAGTGGGATATCTTGTTACTGGTGATACCATAATCAGGAAGGTAGAAACTATAGAGGGTGTCACTTTCCCACTAAAATCAAACCACAATAAAATTAGTATTCTTGATATTTTTAATTGATATAATAACATGGAATATTTTTGTGAGAAGTTTGGCCTAGTTGGATCTTCTCAAGTTTATGTACAATCTTCAGGTATTTCAACTATTATGGAACCAAGAAACTCTAAGCATGATGATGATAAAGATGAATCATTAGACATGGATGATCAGAATGAAATATGGCAGCATCCAAATAAGTGGAAGTGAGGAAGACCCCAGAAGTTGACGTTGGATTCTAAGGAAGGGGATAAAGACTTAAAAGAATCTGAATTTGGAAAAATATTTGCTTTTGGTGGCAGTTTTTATCCCACTTTTAATATTTTAACCCCCATTGTCTTTTCTTGTGTAATTTTCTTTTGTGTAATAATTTTTTAGGACCATGGGTGTAGAGACCCTGATCCTAGTAGCCTAGAGCCAGTTCCTTACATTAATACATTATCATAGATACAAGACTATAAAAAAATTGAAAAATCATGTTAGTTGTTTTGGAAGCCAGATTATATACACCAAATTTACATAACAACGTGAAAGGAAAAAACATATCAAATCCATTGGAAACACCCATAAAATCCTTTATTATCCCTGAAAATCATTCATAATATACGTATTCACATACTGGAGAAAAATAAAACATAATAAAGGGATAATATTAGTTTCTTAGTAAGGGTAATAAATACACTGTAAGCTATCATATATAAACCTTAAAAACAAGGCATGGTGAATAACTAAAAACACATGATAATAAAACATAATCTTGAGAATAATATGATAGGAATAAAATATGATTAAATAATTCCATAATAAAAATTAAACATGGATATTATAATAGTATAATAATCACATGTAACATCAATTACTAGTTTCATAATGAGTTAATGCACAATTCCAGACAATATAAACATACTGTCAAGGATTTGACAAAGACACCATGCATAATGGGTAAAAACCCAGTTTAGTTTGTCTCGTGAGAACCACCAATGCATTGAGTAGCTATATCAGGCCCAACCCATCACTTAATAAGTCCAATTAATTCCTCATATTAATAGGGTTAAACATAAAAAAACATATACATATGAAATTTAAATAACATTCCCCAATATGTAAACATAATCACTAACAAATCTTAGTAGTATGGTGAATGGTATCAAGATAGCACATCCATAGTCAAAATAATCATAAACCATTTAATAATATATGGTAGATGATAATTATAAGTGTTCAATGTCAATAAATCATAATATTCTTAAGAGGTGTTTAAATATATTAAAATACTCTATTAACAATTCTTTAGAGAAATACCCTTTCTTACTTTGCAAAGATGAGTTATTTTGGAAAAATAATTTATATTTTTCATAATTGTATACATAAAATAAAATATGAACACATATATTTTTTCATGAAAAAATTAATTATATTATTAAAATAATGGTGTCTTAAAAAAATTATGTATGGTAATTAAAAATGGGTAAGAAACTGGGAAGTTCCCTTAAATCGAGCTTTCTTATCATGAAGAATTGAGAAGAGATCCTTATAAAACATGTATTATCTAATAAATGAAAGATGAACAAATATATATATATATATATATATGATTTTGCAACATATAAATATAATTTATAAGAATTATATAAAATAAATGAAGAATTACATTAGGCTAATGAGAGAGATAGCGTAACCTGAATGAAAAATAAAGGTTTGGGAAGAAACCCTTACCTTATTTATGAAAGTGTTCTTCACCTGACCTTAATGTCCTTGATTATGAAATTATATTAATTAATAAATTAAATAATTTTTTATACTTTTATTTTATTTATTATAATTTTATTAAGTTCACTAATGGTCTATTTGATGAGTTATAAGATTCAATTTTATTGTTCTGGAGTGTTAGTTTCCTTGGTTTTCATTATCAGTTTTCTTGTATATGAGTAAGGAAGTTCATGTAAATTGGAATAGATAAAAAAAATTAAAGTTATAAGTTATTAATTAACATATATAAAATTAAAAGGTTATATAATTAATTTGGTTATTTTGGGTTAGGATGAATCATTAGATAAGACATTAATGATAATCATTTTGATTATTTTGATGGTTTTTCGTTCATCACAAACTAGTTTTGTTTTATTATTTAAAATAATTTATATATAATGATTCTAGAACATTCAATAGGTTGTAATACAAATACAATAATATTTTTAACTATAAAAATGGTTTTATGACCATCATTGAAGGTGTAATTGAAAAATGAAAACACATCATCTATAAAGGCGGTAAATCAACACCTTAGAGACGATGTTTTCATTTTTAAAATAAAAGAAAAGGGAAGATAATTGATGATGGATTATTCCCCATAAAATAAAATTATAATATATAATATATAATATAGATATAATTTCACTTTATTATAGGGTGTTTGTGATAATATAAGAAAATAAAATAATATGAAAATAAATTAAGAGGAAAAAAAATTATGTTTTTACCTCTTGATTTTCTCCTCTATTAGAACCTACTTAGGGAAAATGGTTTGGTATTTTGATGAGAACAAGAGATTTTAGATATGGGGTAGGGGAATGGGAATATTATTTTTCAAAATTTTTACATGGCTCCATATTTGGAATGTGTGAGGAGAATAGGTGGTGAGGGTGAAATTTATAGAGGAAGAGGGGTGTTTTTTGAATATTTTATTCATTTGTTTATTATTTTGGATCAAAAATATGAATAGTTTAAGAATAATCAAAAAATATATTAAAATAATTAAGGGGAGTTATATATTATGGTTATTACATCAATAATTACTCAAGGAATAATATATTTATCTTATATTGCATTTATACCTTAAATTACCATAATTTACTATTCACTAAAAAGTCAAGTATTTCGGAAAAATCCAGAAATTTTACCAAAACAAATTTTAAATGTTTAGAATTCTAAAATTAACTCAATTTCATGAAAATTAATTTCTAAACATGAGAAAAGTAATTTAAAAAAAATATCTTTTACTCAAAAAATGCTAATCTAAATATTATAACTATTTTTATAACACTTTGAAAAATTAATTAATGTGTATGAAAATTATATTATAACAACAATAAAACAAAATATTAATTTACGAGTCTATTTTATGAAAATATATTTTATTTTACACCATTATATTAATTAAAAAATTGTAAATCAAAATGTATGTTTACCAAAAATACCTATAATTATGTTATAATTTTTAAAACATTTATTTACTTATTCCATGATATAAATATACAATATTTTTATTTATAAGATTCCAAAATTTTATTCCTACTTTAATTGGTGATTTTACAATTCTATTATTCATTTTACTATTCCTAATTTTCTTATTACTATCCCAATGGTCATGTTACTATTCCATTGGTATAGGTTCCTTTACTTATATAAATACCTCTTATTTCATTCATTCTTCATTTATAATGTTTTTATTGTATTATATATGTGATTTTATGTGATTTATACAATATTAAATAATTATAAGAATAGAAATTTCTTTGATAGAATCCTCAGTTTTGACATTCTCTACTCCTATAAATATTTTGACCTCAAAATTTCCAGAATGTAACCTCATGAAAAGATTTGGGTAGTTATTCATCACAACTTCATCTGGTTACCAAGTCAACTCTTTAATTTTATGATTGTTTCAAAGAACAATAACAATATGAGTCATTATATTCATCAACACCCATTCTCTTGTGTCAAGAATCAGAATAGGCTCATTATATTAAAATAAATCATGTTTCAATTCTAATTATTCAGAAGTGATAACATGCATGGGGTCTGGAATGTACTTACTTAACAAAGAGATATCGAACACATTGTGTACTTTAGAAAGACTAGGTTGAATCTCCAAATGATAATCCACATCTCTATCTCTCTCCAGATTTCAAAAGTTCCAATGTACCTAGGGCACAGTTTCTCTTTCTTTTCAAATCTTATAACATCCTTCAATGGGGATAATTTCAGGAAAACATGATATCTTACTTGAAATTACAAATCCTTACATAAATTATTGGCATATCTCTTTTTCATACTTTGATATTATTTGATATGAGTTTGAATAAACATTACTATTGCTATTGTTTCCTCCAGAAGCTATGGGCCTACAATATTCCTTTCACCAACTTCATCCCAACAAGTTGGTTTATGACATCTTTTTTCATAAAATGCTTCATATGGTTCCATTTGAATACTTCAATGGAAACTATTATTGTATATAATATCTACTCAAGGTAAATATTGACCCCACATGCCTTTAATTTCATGTGATAATTATCTCAATTTTCCTTCTAAATTTTGGATCGTCCTTTCCAACCACCCGTTAGTTTTAGGGTGATAAGAATTACTCAAATGAAGCTCAATATCCAAATATTTATAAATAATTTTCTAGAATTTCAATGTAAAATGGGGATCACGATCATAAAAATATGAAATAAATTCTCCATGAAATCTTAAATATTCATTAATATAGAGTCATGAAAGGGATTCTAGTGGACAATCATCCCTTATTGTGAGAAAATGTGTAGATTTGGTAATTATATCAATAATTACCCATATGGAATCATTATATCTTGGATTTTTTGGTAATCTTGTCACAAAATCCATAGTAATATCATACCATTTCCATGTAGAAATATGTATTAGTTGCATGAATCCTCTAGGATGTTTTCTTTTAGCCTTCACCTACTGGATAGACTAAATATCTTGATACATAACCAGCAATTTTCTGTATCATATTATACCATTAGAAATTTTCCGTCAAATATTTATACATCTTAGTGATATCAAGGATTATAGAGAAATTCTAGCTATGGGAATAATCCAATAATTAATTTATTAGCTCAGGTATAGAGTAAAAAGTAGCCTCTTCCCAAATTTTAGAATTCCATCTTCAAACAGAAAGTCTTCCAACTTTACATCATTCACAACTTTAATTTTCTTTTGAGGATTCTCATCATCAGACTGAGAAATTGTTATCCTTTCCAATAAATATATTTGGGAAAACAATTGAAAAATTAATGATATATCACCTTCCTTAATAATTCCCATATCCATATTTACTAGATCCATGTACACAAGATCCTTATGAATCATCATTTGGTTCATAACTCCATGATCCTTCCAGATCAATTCATCTACTACCCTATTAGCCTTCCCTGTGAGGTAGTGTATTGAAAAATCATAATCCTTGAGTAGCTAAAGACAACATCTTTGCCTCATATTTAGTTATTCCTATGATAATTTATATTTAAAACTCTTAAGATCGGTATATATCTAACATATTTCACTATAGAGATAGTGTCTACATATCTTCATACAAAATATTACCACTGCTAACTCAAGATCATGAGTAGTATTTTTCTGTTTATGAGTTTTTTACCACTGTGATTCTTAGGAAGCAACTACATCATTTTGAATAAGGACATAACCATGTTCATTCTTTGATGCATCACTATAAATAATGAATCCACCATTTATCGATGGTAGATTAAATATTGGAGCATTCCATTCCTGAAACTATTTTTTCATCATTTTATCAACTTAGATTCCATATTTAGAGATATGGCCAATTGAATAAACCTTTTAATTCTATAATTCACACTTTCTTATCTTCCCATATAAATATTTTATTCTAAGAGTCTCTAGTACAATTTATAAGTGGTTCTCACAATCCTCATAGATTTTAGAATATATTAATATATCATCAATAAATAACATAATAAATGCATCAATATATTTCTTTAACACTCTATTTATTAGATTCATAAAAACAAAGGGTACATTAGTTAGCCAAAATGGCATTATTGTAAACTTGTAATGTCCATACCTGGTTCAAAACGCTGTCTTTGGAATATGTTCCTTCCTCAAACACAATTGATGATATCCAGATAAATGTTCAATCTTTGAATAATATTTAACTCCATGAAGTTGATCAAATTATTCATCAATATGATCTAGATGATACATTTTCTTTATCATAATAACATTGTTTTCTCTATAGTCGATGCAAAACCTCATAGATCAATCTGTATTCTTGACAAATAGAATAGGGGATCCCCATGGAGGAACACTTGGGAGAATAAATCTATTATCACTGAATTACTATAGTTTTTTCTTCAGATCTACAAATTCTAAAGTGGCCATTCTACAAAGAGTATTTGATATAGGTCTTGCACCAGGAATTAAATTAACAGAGAACTCAACTTCCTTCTCAAGAATATTTACAACTAAATACTATGGGAATACATCAATATATTCTTAGAAAATAGGTACATATTCCATTTGAATATTTCTATCCAAATCCATAGATGATGTTTTTTCTTCCTCCCTAATAATTTCATTTAGAAGTGCTATTGAAGGTGGATCCCTATATGACTCAGATGATGGGTTTTTTCCTTTATAGGTAAAGGATTATATATCTTCCTCAACAATTACAATTTCATTCTTCTTGAAATAGATTTTAAAATAATATTTTGAATAAAATTCCATAATGAGGTTTATATAAAATTCAATAATAGGTATGATGAAAAGGTTAGAAACTAAAGAACATTTATGTGTCATAAAGTTGTCTGATAGACACATATTTGTTGCAATGAGACATCCCTTAAGAGTTTTTACTGAATAATCCATTATTAAATCAAAAGGTAAATATCTAATTTTCTTAGAAAACTAGGATGATATAAAATAAATTTTTGATATAGAGTCAAATAAATCGTTGGCTAAGTTTGATAAAATGGTTAAATAATCTTCCACCACATCATTAAGAATTTTAACCTCAGTAGTTGTGATCGTATAAGCTTGGCCTTGCTACCTTGGCCTATTCTTAGGAATGTTTCCTTAACGCTTGGGTCAATTATGTCCATATGTCCCATATATTTTCAGTTTTAGTATTGAATATTATTATATTCTTTCTTTCCATTTTAATCACAGTCTTGGGGGTATTTTTCTCCTCACATGTAACAGACACCCATTCCCTTCAGGTAAGTACCAGGGTGTTTCTTCCCAAAATTATCACCGGATGGAAATTCAACTCTTCCCTTATTAAAATTTTCCTTATTTCCTTTTCTATAGTGTTTATAATCCCACTTATTCTCTTACTTTCCTTTAAATTCATAGGACATAGAGAAATATTTTTCTATTTTGATAGCACATGAGACTATATCTTCACGCGATGAAAAATTTGGGGAGACTAGTGCCCTTAAATGGAATGTTTTTAAACCACAAAAGAATCAATCAATCTTGCTCTTAGGATTGGGTATGTTATCCACAAAATGCATTTCAAAACTTGTAAATTTGGATTCACACTTATCAATATTATCATCTTCCTTTTTCCTCATATTCAAGAATTGTCTATCCATATCCACTCACTATTCGTGAGGGAAATATTTCTCTAAGAAATTTGACTTAAAATCCTTCTATTATATGTTTTATATTTCTTTCTCATACTTCATTTTTTGAATCTATTACCACTATTTATCCACATATACCAAGAGATGATAAATTAATATGAAAAAATTTTCTCTTTCATTACATCCCAAAGTGAGAAATATATTATCTAAGTAACTTATCCACTACACAGCTACAAATGGATTTCCAGTCCCATTCAATGATGAAGGTTGTTATTGAAAAAAGTGGCCTAATATTTTTACACCATGTTGTGGATTAGGATGCTATTTCCATGTAATGTTATTGTTCATAACCTGTGACAATCGTCCCATTATTATTATAACATGTTCAACACCATTTTATACCCCAGTTTCAATATAACTATATTTTATTATAGGTAAATCCCTACATGTATTACATGTGTTAATACAATTAATATTCCTTCCACTATGTACCATTTATAAATAATGGTGTATGCTAAATTATGTTATGAATCATAATACATAATTTAAAACTAGCAAAACACTTAACATAAATTCAAATTTATACATAAATAATCTCATAATCATAAACATAGTTTCTTTGGAGACATATTTACTTTTAAATACTCATAATGGTTTGTAAAGAAAATGTGAATTATCCTAAGCTTATCCCATAGGAGTGTCAAACTAGGTGAACAATAAGACCCATTATTGTGCACCGGGTTACCCTGAGTCAGGCCCAGGACACCATGTCAGAAGAATCATATCCCCTTGTAGTATCCAGACTTGGATGTAAATCTAGAAAGACCCAAAAGATTTTTACCTTACCAAAATTCCATGATATTCTTATATTCTTATTCTTAAAGTGTATGTTAGGGTTATGTTCCATAGTATATGTTTTCTAAATATAGTTTCCAAGGTTTCTACTAAAATTTATCTAATACTAAATGTAGAAACCCTAACCCTAGTATCCCAGAGCTAGTGCCTTAAATTAATAAATTGGTATAGATACAAGAATAAAACCCCAAATGACCAATAAATTTAGTATTTTTTTAATCCAGATTACATGCATGAAATTTATATAATAACTTAAAAGAAAAAACAACATGTAAAATCCATCAGAAACACCCATAAACTCCAAGATTATCTCTTCAAATCATTCATAATATACATATTTGAATCCTATGAAAAAATAAACCATAATAAAGGGATGGTGTTATATTCTCTGTAAGGGTAAGAAATATAGTGGAAGCAATTATAAATAAATATAAAAAATAAGTTGGGGTAAATAAATGAAAACAACTGCTCATAAAATAGAATATTGATCATAATATAGCAGGAATAAAAGATGACAAAATAATTTCATAATAAATCTTAACCATGGATATTATACTAGTTGAATAATCCCATGTAATATTAATTACTAGTTTAATAATGAGGTAATTAATAATGAAAGACATTATAAACATACCGTCAGTGCTTCGTCTAACACACAACACATAATGGGTAAAAACCCAATCTAGTTTGTCTCATGAGACATACTGATACATAAAGGGTCTATAGAGGGCCCTATTTGTCACTTACTAAGTCCAATGAATTCTTCATATGAACGGGGATAAAAATAAACAAGATGTACATATGAAATGAAAATAACTTTTCCCAATTTCTAAACATAATCACTAACCAATCTGATTAGTATGATTAATGGAATCAAGATAGAACATCCAGAGTCAAACATATCAAAATTTTTTTTTAATAAAACATGGTATATGATAATAATAAAAAATAAATCTCAATAAAACATAATATTTAAAATAGGTGTTGAAATAGATGAAAATACTCTAATAAAATAATCAGGGAATTATTGAGATAAATACCCCTTTTACTTAGAATAGAAGAGTTATTTTGGATAGAATAGACCAAATGCCTTGATTTTTTTTTGATAATCCACCTTTCAAGGGGTGAGGTGGAACACTTACAAGGCCCAAAGGATCCTAAAAAATTACACAACCTGTAGGTCTTAGCGGGAATCACCCAGACAGGGAAACTTGAAACTACTCCTCCCCATCATATTTCATGATTCTAGCACTCCAACTTCGCAGGGCTGGTTAGCTTGGTATCCTATGCAAAGTTGCACAGGCCCGGTACCGATGTCAAAGTCATACCCTCTCATTCATCAAATTCTAGTTAGCTCTACTCTATTGAATTCACCTTCCCTGAATCCAAAATTGAAGATATATGTAATTAATGAACATATATAAAATGAACTGGTTATATAATTAATTTGGTTGTTTTGGGAGAGGATGAATCATTAGATAAAATGTTAGTGATAATCATTTAGATTATTTTGTTTTTTTCGATCATCACAAACTAGTTTTGTTTTATTAATTTACATCATGTATATATAATGGTTCCATAACATTAAATAGTATTTAATAGATATATTATAATCTATTTTAAACATAAAAATGATTTTTGACTATCCTTGAAGGCATAATTCAAGAACAAAAACACATCATCCACGATGGTGGTAAATCAGCACCTCAAAGATAATGTTTTCATTTTTAGAATAAAAGGAGAGGGAAGATAATTTATGATGTATTATTACCTAAACACCATTAAATTACATAATATAAAAGATAATAGAGATATAATATCACTTTGGGATAGGTATGTGATCATAAGATAAGGAATCAAAAGATCATGAAAAGAAATTAAAATAAAAATAAAAATAAAGAGTTTTTTACCTCTTGATTTTCTACTCCTTGATAACCACCTTAGGGAAAAGGTTTTGGTAATTTGATGAGACCAATTGATCCTAGACATGGGGAAGGGGATTTATAAGATTATTGGGTAGAAATTTGACAAGTCAAATATCTTGGATGGTGTGAGGAGATGAGGTGGTGAGTGGTGGTATTTATAGTGGAGGAGATGGGTATTTTTTGAATATTTTAATCATTTGTTTTTTATTTTGGCGCAATAATATAAATAGTTTTAGCATTATCAACAAGTATAATAAAATAATTAAGCATAGTTTTATATTATAGTGATTACATTATTAAATACTTAATAAATACTTTATTTCACTTATAATGTATTTATACTCTAAATTCCCATATTTTTCTATTGAAAAAAACTCATGTACTTTAGAAAAATCCCAAAAAATAAACCTAACAATTTATTGACCTGTAAAATTAAAAAAGGAAATAAATTTTATGAAAATAATTTTCTAAATATGTTACATTTATATTTTATATAAAACTATCATTTACTAAAAAAATACTGATTTTAATATTATAACACTTTTTATAACACTTTGAAAAATTAATGAAGGCCTATTAAAATTATAATATAATCATAAGACAAAAAAATATTAATTTATGAACCTATTTTATGAAAATATATTTTCTTTTAAATAATTATATTAATTATAAAATTTTAAATAAACATTTTTGTTTTAAACAAATACCAATACTTAATTTATAATTTTTACACATTTATTTACGTATTCCATGATATAAATATACCATATTTTTTTTATATGATACCCAAATTTTATTCATACTTTAATAGGTGAGGATACTATTCTATTGGCTAGTTCACTATTCCTATGGGTCACATTACTATTCCAAAGGTCAAGTTACAATTCCATTGGTATAGGTTCCTTAACATCTAGAAATACCTCTTACTTCATTCATTATTAATTTATAAAGTATCTATTGTTTTCACTAAGTGATTTTTTGTGATTTATACTATATAAAATAATTATAAGAAGGGAAATATCATTGATAGAATTATGGGTTGTTATAATGGGTTTTAGTCCATGGTTCACACCATTCCTGGCATGTTTTTATAATATATATATATATATAATTATATAAATATTTTTATAAAACTATAAATATATAATTGTATAAATATATATAATTATATAAATATATTTATAATTATATACATATATTAATAAATATTTTTATAAATATTTTTTTGAAAGGGTGAGGCTCAACAAACCCTTTATTAAATAAAAACAAAGTACAGAGGAGGAACATGAAAAACATAAAAAGTACATGAATATTAATTCAAGTAACTCATGATCGAGTACTCATGCTGTGGCGAGAGGAGTATCCACCCCAACCATGAGGACATCATCCTATTCTTCATGTATTGACCTATCACCATGGCCCACCTCTATCTTTTAGAATTCCAACATCAATAATGTCCAATGTTTCTTCTACTCCAAATAAAAAATCTATATTTTTTTCATACTTCTCACTACTTTTGAAAGTAAGAAACTAAAAAGAATTATTAGTGCTAACCTTTAAATGTGGTTTATCATTCATAAGTCGAACAAGATTAGAATCCACAGTCATTAGTTTATCCTTCTTGGGATTATCTACATTTGAATCCCTAAGATCCACCCTATTATAAACATAATAAAAACAAACAATTTTCTTTCTATGAGAATCTTTAGATATTACCCCATCCCATTTAGCACTATTCAACCTTGAATCTAAGTGTAAGACAACAATAAAATTATTTTACCTGCACTGGTCAGGTAGTGAGTCTAAACCATCTCCTTTTAGAATATTTTAATCACTAAATATTTGAGTAAGTAGGGATTCACATGACACCAATAGAATTCATAGAAATACCAACCATTTTATCAACATCCATCATTAAGGAAAATGATTTATAGAAATAGAGTCTGATTTCTCCCTACCATGAGTAGGTTCTATAAAAAACCCAAATCTCAGATGAGTCATTGATTCACCATATATAGGCTATATGGGGGTCTAAAATCTCATCTATATATGATTTGGACAATCAATAATACATAAATATGCTTTTCTAACCTCTAACTTATATATTTTAATTCGAGAGTCAGGTTCATGATAGGAAAAAGTCGACAATTCATTTAGAGAAACATTTCCATTTGCAGAATCCTTATGGGATACAATATGTTTAAAAGAACAAAAATTTCTTAGAGGAATGATCGCGTTGTCGAGCGCGTCAAATTAGTTGTTTAATTTTGACTATAATTTTTGAAGTATAGCAGCAACCCTATGTCGTCTCTCGATGAATCCTTAGATCATTAATTTAAAAAGAGGGTTTTGATTACGAAAGTACAAGGTGAATTTGGCTTTTTAAAACTTTGGGTTTTTATGATTAATGATGAAAATAGAAAATGAAAGCGATAAAACAAAATAGAAATGAACAAGATTGATTAAACGTGATCAACCCGTGGAAGTCTCGTGATGCTCATCCTTCATCGCTTAAAAATATGGGGTCATGATCTTTTAATCCATGGTTTGAAACACCTAGAACAATAATTTTACTGAGTTTGTACTAGGATACCACATAGGGTTTAGTCGAAAACACATAATGATTCACCGGACACCGCCGATGATTGGGTGATTTGTGTTTGACATCATAACCGAAACTCACAAAGGAAACACATGAAGAATTTTATGTGCTCTCCAGGTTTGCATGTTATTTCATTGTGATACCATTAAATAAATGTACATGGCCTTGAATGATCTTGTGTGAGTTCTATTGACCAATGTGAATCACACAAGCACCACAATTGAAAGGGGGAAAAGAAAGTGGTGAACGGTGTGTGAAACATCACATGAAAGGGTACCCCCAAACATGATCATATGAGTTGAGCACGACATACTTGTACATAACTCAATTAAATAAGAATATAGATGATGGAAAACATCAAAACAACCTGGAATTCAAATGATCATTCAAATATTAAAACATGAAGCTTGGGATTTACATCACGTTCCTCCCTGGGTGGTGACAAGGGGTTTAGAAACCCATGGGAGGGGAAGAAGAAGAAGATGTTGATGTAGAACCTCCCATAGACTCCAGAAATTATAGGGATGTTGAGAAGACTCCTTGGGGACTCCAAAATGGCAGCACCTTGCCTCTTGGCCGAACTTACAAATGGGGATCCCAAGGTGTCATTTTATAGGAAAATTGGAAGGTGGTTTTTGGCACACAGATTTCATCAATCCACTTGTGCCACACGTTTCGGCCTTCACACAGTCTTATCTCGCTTTGGAGATAATAGAAAAGTTGTAGAACTACCTCTTTACTCTCTCCACTGAAATTTTTGGTACCCTTTGGAAAAATAAAGCTCAAGATATTGATAAAATATAGAACACCACATTTGACTTGGTCCGTATTCGGTGGTTTGGACAGATCAGTTCGGATGGGTCCCATAGAAGCCAAATCAGTATTGGGTTACTTAATATGAAATGTATCGTATTAATTTTGGGAAAGTAACACAAAATTTCTGCCCATTTGAATGCAATAAGTTTGTGTACTATGAAAAATAGTGGACAGATGTCCATGGATCCATGCAATTTTTTCCCATTTTTCTTCCACTTCATCAAGGGCCCTCCAAATCACCTCCACCTACATTGAAAAAATAAAAAGAAGTAACATTTACCATTATAATATTGATTAAAATTAATTTATTGATTCGAACATAAAGTTCAATTTATTATTATATTTGGAATATTCATTACAAAACTAGATTAAAACTGCGGTGTAAGGGTGGAATAAAATATTGAATCATGGTACGATCACACCCCCACAACTAAACATTTGCACTCCTGGGAAAAGTCACATATCAAAATAAAATGATTAATAAATATATATTTCCAACATCCTGAAGATTTATCATTTAAGGAAATTTAATTTAAAGTGAAGTGATCAATGCACGAACCACACCAAGGAGTTCTTCCTAGTGAAAATAGAAAAATATGTCTCATAAATCATATACTAGAGAAATTCAAAAAGATTCACGATACCCAATCGAGAAATGAATTCAGAAATAATCCATGATACTAAATCTCTATGTGTGTGTGTGAAAACCATTCCATGTTATTCTTTCCACTTTATATCCAATAAATATATGTTATTTTAACATTTTTCAGCTTAAATGATTTTGTCACCGAACCTGTCCTACATCCTTTGCAATCATATTTCAAGACCCACTCATTTAAGCATTTCCAGAAGTCAAACCATAATCTCTCGACCTAGATATCCCCATATGTTGCACATTTCATCACTCCCCTCATTTTTTTGAAGTTGAAATTGGAACAAATGTCACACTCATCTCTCAACCCTTGTTTGATCTCCTCAAGACGCTAATTGAAATAGTTACAACAAGATCAAAGGTTGAGGAGGAGTGGTTTTTGACCTACCCAAGACACAATAATTTTTTTTGAGGGCATACAAAAGTCGGACATTAGGTACACACGCATAGGTGAATCTGGTACAGTAATGAAACAGATCGGATAAGGAACGAATGTATGGAAATATCATTTAAAGCTGAAAAATATTAACCCAAAATATATTTACCTTATATTAAGTAAGAAATAATCACAGTTTGTGGTTTGGTGAAAATATTTGTGAAGATATTAGTGACATAGTTTTCCAAAAAACTATTCACACAAAGGGTATCAATCATGTTAAAGTTTTCACATAGATACAACTATTTATATCATTGACAGAAAAACAATTCACTAAAAATCACTCCTTGATGGTAAACTCATCCACAAATTATTTTTATCCTTAGTTATGGTATTTTTACTTTCCCCACTTTATGGTCGCCAAATAATGGAACTTTGAAATTGTTGATGGGGGAAATGAAAATACCATAAAGAAGGCCAAAAAGAGCAAACAATGAAAATTCTTAACTAACCTAAGAATGTATCCACCCCCCACACCTAGAGTATGAAGTGTCCTCACTGAAATAATTGAGAGTGTGAGAAGGAAGGATAAAACCTGGTGTGTTTTATTGGTATGATGCCTCAAGAAGGTGGATTTTCTCCACCAGATTCTTCAGAAAATCATCATAGAAGTGTTTAAGTCGCTGCCCATTGACAGTAAGACTTCGTACAGTCTACTCATGAAAAACTTGTATTTGACCAAAAGGGTAAACATTAGTAACAGTATAAGGACCGAGCCATCGAGAATGAAGCTTACCTGGGTAGAGCTTAAGCCTGGAATTCTGCATGAAGACCTTCTCACCAATATGGAACTTCCACTGGTGAATCATGCTCTCATGAATACACTTCTTCTTCTATTTATAGATTCAGGAGTTTTCATATGCATCACGTTGAATTTCTCCCAACTCTTGAATCATTAGCTTTCTTTGCTCACCTGCATCTGAAAGGTTCATATTACATTGTTTAACAGCCCAATATGCACGATGTCATACCTTCAATGGGAGGTAACAAGACTTTCCAGACACAATTCTATATGGTGACATTCTGATTGGGGTTTTAAATGCTGTACAGTACGCCCAAAGTGCATCATCCAAGCGCAAACTCCAATCTTTCCTATTGGGTTGTACCGTCTTCTCCAATATTCTCTTAACTTCTCAATTTGAAATTTCTGCTTGTCCATTAGTTTGGGGATGATATGCAGTGGAGACATTATGAACAACCCCATACTTATGAAGCAAGTTTTTCATGATACGATTGCAAAAATGTGAACCCTGATCACTCATGATGAATCTTGGTAGACCAAACCTACTGAAAATCTGGGACCTCACAAAATCAACAACCACTCGAGAGTCATCGGTCCTGGTGGACTATGCTTCCACCCATTTAGATACATAATAAACAGACAATAAGATGTACACAAAGCCAAATGAATTTGGAAAAGGCCCCATGAAGTCAATTACCCATGCATCAAAGATCTCAGAAAATAACATGGGCTGTTGTGGCATTTCATTCCTCTTGGAGATATTCCCTGTGAATTGACAACGACTACGCGACTTTAAAAATATATGGGAATCCCTATACAATGTTGGCCAATAATGACCTGAGTCAAGGACCTTTCGAGCTGTATATTGAGAGCCAAAGTGGCCCCCACAAGCCAAAGTGTACAGAAGGTCAAAATAGAGGTGAACTCATGGTTAGGGACACACCGACGAACTACTTGGTCACTACAAATTCTCCACAAGTATTGGTCATCCCAAATCTACCAACAAGAATCATGCTTAAGTCTCTGGGATTGTGAAGTGCTAAAATCAGGGGGGACCTAAGATGTTGCTAGAAAATTTACAATGTCTGCATACTAGGGGGTAAGGTCCACAACATCACAAAGGTTCTCATGAGGGAAGAATTATCCAATCTGTAGGGGTGAGTCAACATGATGGTCCAATGGTGGGGAAATCCTACTAATGTGGTCAGCTACCACATTCTATACCCCTATCGTATCTCTAATCTCAAGGTCAAACTCATAGAGGAGGATCATCCACCGAATGAGGCGGGGTTTGGCTTCAGGTTTCTTTAAGAGGAAACGAAGGGAAGCATGATCAAAAAACACAATCACTTTTGACCCAAGAAGATATGAACATAATTTTTCCAAGACAAACACAATAGAACAGAGTTCTTTTTCAGTGGTTGTGTAGTTTACCTGGGCATGGTCAAGGGTACGTGAGGAATATGCAATGACATGAGGAGCCTTTTCAACCCTTTGTGATAAAACTTCCCCAATTGCAATGTTAGAGGCACCACACATAAGCTCGAAGGGGAGATCCCACCTTGGTGGTTGGATTATGGGAGGTGATGTGAGACTCTTTTTTAGTGAATTGAATTCATCCTCAAAAGTTTTATCAAAAACAAATTATGAATTCTTTTGTAACAACTGAGATAAGGGAAGTGTGATCTTACTAAAGTCTTTAATGAATCGGCGGTAAAAAACAGCATGGCCCAAGAAAGACCGCACCTCACGAACACATTTTGGATAAGGAAGTGATGAAATTAATTCAATTTTAGATTTATAAACATGAATTCTTTTATTTGAAATGATATTCCCAAAACAATCCCCTTCTCAACCATAAAATGACATTTTTCAAAATTTAAAACAAGATGTTTTTCAATGAAGCGGCGGAGGATAGAATCTATATTTCCAAAACAATCATCAAAAGAAGATCAATATATTGTGAAATCATCTATAAAGACATACATACAACTCTCAAGGTACTCAGAAAAAATACTCAACATACATCGCTGAAAAGTACCCGGAGCATTACATAGACTGAATGGAATCCTTCTGTATGAAAATGTACCAAATGGATAGGTAAATGTAGTCTTTTCTTGATCCTTATGTGCTATATGGATTTGGAAATAACCCGAATAGACATCAAGGAAACAATAATGGGACTTACCAGCCAATCGTTATAACATTTGGTCAATGAAAGGTAAAGTAAAATGGTCCTTCCGCGTGGCTTGATTCAGTCGACGGTAGTCAATGTAGACTCTCCAACTGTTTTTCACAGGAATTGGAACCAATTCATTCCTTTCATTTGACACAACTGTTATCCCTATTTTTTTAGGCACAATTTGAATTGGGCTAACCGATTTACTATCAGATATAGGATAAATGATCCCTATAGAAAGTAATTTACTGACTTCCAATTTTACCACTTCAAGGAGAGTGGGATTCAACCGGCATTGAGCCTGCCTTACGGGCTTAGCCTCATCATCCAAAAGTATATGGTGCCTACAAATAGATGGGATAATCCCGGGAATATAATCCAATGTCCATCCTATTGCCTTTTTACACTCTCTCAAATGTTTGAGCAGTTTTGATTTTTATTGTGGAGAGAGGTTATTAACAATAATGACAGGCAATTGGACAATACCCTCAAGATAGGCATATTTTAAATTTGATGGAAGTGGTTTTCATTCCAACCCTGGGGGTTTTTGGATTGAGGGAGTGGATTTAGGGGGAGTGAGGTCCATGAAACTGTCTATCAGCTCATGTTTATTCTCTAAAGATAAAGAATCTATAGAAATGAGATTTTCAGAATCATCAACGATCATGGTTACCTCAGAATGAACACACTCATCAATTAAATCACAAAATTTACACTTTTAAGAACCCACACAATAGTCAAAACATGAATCAAAACTCAAATCATCCAAGGGTGAAGAAAACAAAAATGAATCAAAGTTTGGGTTGAGGAGAGAATTGTGTGTGTGTGCATCATTTGAGAGCACTTCCATAGAATAGATAGGAAGAGTGGAGTGCTCTTCAATAGGGTGTTTCATAGCCTCAAGGATGTTAAAACAAACCTTTTCTTCTCCGAATTCCATGGACAATGTGCCATTGTGAACATTGATGATCGTCTTTGATGTTTTGAGGAATGGCCTCCAAATTATGAGAGGAGCGTGTCCATGGGTTCAGGTATCTTCCATCTCAAGAATGTAAAAATCAGCGGGGAAGATGAGATTCTTCACTCTGACAAGGACATCCTCAATCACTCTTTTTGGATGTGTTGTACTCCGGTTGTCAAGTTGCACGACAATGCCTCTTGGTTGAAGCTCTCCAACCTGTAGAGAAGTATACATGGATTGAGTCATCACAATGATGTAAGCACCTAAATCTAGAATAGCATCAGAAAATAAGGTCTCCCCTATGGTACACGGTATCGTGAATGTTCCTGGATCCTTCAATTTGGTTGGAATTACTAGTTGAATCAAGTCCGAGACATTCCTACCCAAGTTGACTCTCTCATTCCCCTTTAGCCTTTGTCTATGGGTGCAATGTTCTTTAAGAAATTTTGTATAACGGGAAATTTGCTTGACTGCATCCAACAATGGAATATTAACTTGAACTTTTTTAAATGTATCCAATATTTCATTTTCAATATCATTATCAAATTTTTTCGTAGATTTAGAGAGTCTTTGAGGGAAAGGAAGAGGAATTGATTTTTCATTTGAATCATCAATGATAATTTGATTGCCATTTTTATTTTGTTTTTCATTAAATGAAATTTTTGAGGGTTGGGAAGGAGTGTTTTCAAGAGGGGGACATACCTGTTTCATAGAATCAGTAGAAGGAGAAGCTTCTTTACCACTACGAAGTTTAATTGCACATAAATTACCTTTGTCATTCGGATTTGAAATGGGTTGGGATGGTAGTTGTCCAGACCCTTGCAACTTAAGATCATCGATGGTGTTCTCCAATTATCCCACTTGAGTTCATAGGTCTTGAATTGCCGATTATGTGGTCTGTTGGAACTGATGGTTTTGGGTTTCCATCTGTTTCACCATGTCCTCAAGGCTTGGTTTAGATTTGGGAGGAGAAGGATGATTGTTTTGAGAAGTTGAAGGATAAGAAGGTTTCATACCTTGGCCTTGTTGATACCAGTTATACTTGGGGTAGCTTGAGTTTCCTCCTTGTCGGTATTGTGGGTTTGCTTTCCACCCTGGATTTAGATTTGGCCTGAATTGTTCTTTCATGAAGGGAGGTGCTTGTTGGAATGGACGCCCTGGGAACACAACTGCACAGGACTCAGATGAATCCTAAAGTTGTAGGAACTGGTCATAAAAATTAGTGTTATCAGAACAAATCCCACAATGTAATGGACTAAAATTAGAGTGTGAGTTACCTTGTGCTTGACCTAGTTTCCTTAGAAGGGTATGCATCTCATCAAGTTTAGTATCTACCTTTTGTTCTAGGGCTGAATGACTTACCTCATGAACTCCTCGGGTTGGTGCAATAGCTCGTGTACCAAATTGTTGTGTATTTTGAGCCATGTTGGCTATTAAGTCACGAGCGGCATATGGAGTTTTGTCAACTAGGGCACCACCAGCTGTAGCATCAATCATTCCACGATCCATGTGGATAAGTCCCTAATAGAAGTATTGGATTAATAGTTTCTCACTATTCTAGTGGTGGGGGCATCTTGAGCAATGTCTTTTGAATCTCTCCCAGTATTCATGAAGGGTCTCTCTTGTGATTTCCTAATTCCACATATTTCTTTCCTAATTGAAGCAGTTCGGAAGGCAGGGAAGAACACCTCTAGAAAAAGTATTTTTAGGTCATTCCATCCCCCAATTGTGGTAGGAAAATAGTATAACCAATCTTTGGCTACACTATCAAGGTAGAATGGGAAGGCCCTAAACTTGATTAAGTCCCCAGACACATTTTGGGGTTTCATGGTGGAGCACACTATGTGAAACTCTTTTAGATGTTTGTGAGGGTCCTCTCCGGGAAGACCATGGAATTTTGGAAGGAGGTGGATGAGACCTGGGCTCAGCTCATAGTTGGTCACTTCCTCAGGATATTGGATGCACGCAGGTTGGTACTCCACATCCGGGGTGGTCAGTTCTTTTAATGTTCGGTTATTTGCAGCCATGATCTCTCGGGTTTGATTTGGTTAAATTTTTGATTGGTTTATGACCACTTGAGGTTCCAAATTGGGTTCCTTAGTGTTACTTGATTGACCTTATCTAGATACTTTGATTTTTGTGTGAAGTGACTTTTCAATTTCAGGATCAAATTCAAGTAGTGTTTCCTTACCAGATCGGGTCATGCAAATAAGATGTGAAGTTTGTTTTTTTTTAATATGGATGAAATCACTTAAAAAGGGTAAAAAGAGAATATAATATTATAATACAGAATTATAGAGAGGGAGATGGGGAATAAGAGAGAGAGAGAGAGAGAGACCGAACACACTAAAAACAACAAAAAATAAAGACAAAACCAAAAAAAAACAATAAAATGTGGGTGGGGTATTTAAAGGTGTAATAATTAAGAAGTAAAATAAAATAATATAACTAAATAAAAAAAATGATCTTGGATCCCTGGAAATGGCGCCAAAATTTGATCACGTTGTCGAGCGCGTCAAATTAGTTGTTTAATTTTGACTAGAATTTCTGCAGTATAGCAGCAACCCTAGGTCATCTCTCGACAGAGCCTTAGATAATTAATTTAAAAATAGGTTTTTTATTATGAAAGTAGAAGGTGATTTAGGTTTTGTAATACTTGGGGGTTTTATGATTAATGATGAAAATATAAAATGAATGCGATAAAACAAAATAGAAATGAACAAGATTGATTAAATGTGATCAACCCGGGGAAGTCTCGTGATGCTCATCCTTCATCGCTTCAAGGGATGGGGTTGTGAACTTTTAATCCCTAGTTTTTAACACCTAGAACCAGAATTTTATTGAGTTTGTACTATGATACCTCCTAGGGTTTTGTCGAAAACACATAACGATTCACCGGACATCGCCGATGATTTGGTGATTTGTGTTCGACATCATAACAGAAACTCACCAAGGAAACACATGAAGAATTCGATGTGCTCTCCAGGTTTTCATGTGATCTGATTGTGATACCATGAAATAAATGTACATGTCCTTGATAGAGCTTGTGTGAGTTCTGTTGACCAATATAAATCACACATGCACCGCAATTGAAAGGGGGAAAAGAAAGTGGTGAACTGTGTGTGAAACATCACATGAAAGGGTACCCCCAAACATGATCATATGAGTTGAGCATGACATAACAGTAAATAAATCAATAAAATAAGAATAGAGTATGATGAAAAACAACACAACAACCATGAATTCAAATAATCATTCAAATATTACAACATGAAGCTTGAGATTTACATCACGTTCCTCCCTGGGTGATCACAAGGGGTTTAGAAACCCATGGGAGGGTAAGAAGAAGAAGATGTTGTAGTAGCACCTACCATAGCCTCCAGAACTTCTATGGATGTTGAGAAGACTCCATGGGGACTCCAAAATGGCATAACCTTTCCTCTTGGACGAACATACAAATGGGGATCCCAAGGTGTCATTTTATAGGAAAATTGGAAGGTGGTTTTAGGCACACATATTTCATCAATCCAATTGTACCATGCATTTTGGCCATCAGAAAGTCTTATCGTGCTTTGGAGAAAATAGAAAAGTTTTATCCCTACACCTTCAATGTCTTCACCGAATGTTTTGAATCCTTTGGAAAATTACAGCTCAAGATATTGATAAAATTCATAACACTGCATTTGACTTGGTCCATATTCAGTGGCTTGGACAGATCGGTTCGGATAGGCCCCATAGAAGTTGAATAAGGATTGGGTTACTTAATATGAAATGTAGATTATTATGTTTTTGACAGACCCACAACATTTCAACACATTTAGATGCACATATTTCGTGTACTATGTATAAAGTGGACATATGTCTATGGATCCATGCAATTTTGGCCCATTTTTCTTCCACTTCATCAAGGGCCCTCCAAATCACCTCCACCTACATTGAAATAATAAAAACAAGTAACATTGCCAATTATAATATTGATTAACATTAGTTGATTGATTCAAACATAAAGTTCAATTTATTATTATATTTGGATTATTCATTACAATACTAGTTTAAAACTGTAGTGTAAGGGTGGAATAAAACAGTGAATCGTGGTATGATCAAGAAACAAAAACCTTCTCATTTTTTATAATAGGGGAAGACTTAACTTGCACTAAAGAAATAGATATATGGGATTTTTTGGTCTTGTATGTGGAATAATCCATCTTTTCATTCCATTTATGACTTTTAGAAGACATCATTTTTTTCCTGCTATAGGTTGTAGTCAAAATCATCTTATGAAGAAACCTACATGGAATATTGAATATCATCATATTCCTCACCTTCATGGTCACCCTTTATATCCATAGTTAAGTATTCCATTAAAGAAAATACAATAATAACAAAGTGACTTTCATTTTATGTGAATATGTTTTTCTAAGTAATACATTCAAAACCAAGAAATATAGTTACATAGGCAGACCCTTCAATATTTTCATGGGGTATTCCACTTGTGGAATTCAATTTATTAGAAATAGAGGCATGTGAAACATAATATTAAAGATGATTTTTATCATGGTTATCAGTGCACTATA
Organism: Viscum album; assembly: GCA_963277665.1. Classification (NCBI taxonomy): domain Eukaryota; kingdom Viridiplantae; phylum Streptophyta; class Magnoliopsida; order Santalales; family Viscaceae; genus Viscum; species Viscum album. Next base: position 917,590,389 of record OY728150.1, read on the forward strand.
TATTCTTATTATTATCCTTCATTTGGCTATGCTGAATATTATGTCCTTTTAACTAACAATTAGAACAAAAGAGATCTATCATACAATTAGAATTAGAGTGTCCAATAATTTGACATGAATCACAAAAAATGGATTTTTTTTTCAAACTCAATATGGAGATTGATCTCATACTAAGGTGGGGATAGAATAAATTTATCAATCAAGGTAAAATTTAAGTAAAGTTAAACCAAAACCCTTGAAAAGTGTCCAAAGATAACCATTTTGGTGGCATTATCTATCCTAATTATAGTTCTAATTTCAGAAGCAATATTATTTTTTTTTGAATTCTGGTCATATCCCCTATTCAAAGGGATATACTACCCATCAAGCCCTTTATATATATATATATATATATATATATATATTGGTCAGAAGAACCTTTTTATTAAATGGACCATAGGCCCAACATTGGATGGCCCAATGGCCCCTTCATTTGATGGACCAAATGACATGATTGCACTAGAATGTACATGAGTCTACCCCCTTTTCTTCATCATGAATGCATCACTACCTACCCACATAATTCCTATGTCACCACCCCCTTGATGCCTCAAAGGATCAGTGGCCTGAAGGTCATATTTTGGGGTCTATAATCCCATTTGGGATGAATAAGAATGTTTCTAGAATATCCCATAACAATACCTACACCACTAAAATGCTATAGTACCACTATAATATCTATAGAAATATTTTATCACCCAGATTTGAACCTGGGACTCAGGCAGGATTACGGGGAAACTTTTCCACACGGTTAATCACCCTACTATAACATATAATTATATGTACATATATATAATTATAAGTATAAATATAGTAATAAATAAATATAATTATGATGTAGGTACTAATGCAGGCACTGGCATAAGTGGTGTTGACCCACACCTAATGTGGGAAAGTAGTTATTCAGACATGATAAAGAAAATGGGTGAAGACCCATGGAATTGATGGTGGAAGCATGAAATATGGGCCATACAAAAAATTAAGGGTCGGTTGGGTCATCCAATAATGAGCCTAATAGGGATAAGAAGTTGTCAATAACATTGCATTTAAGCATTTGGATCATGGGATGGTTACCTATGAGCCGATGGAAGAGAATATCCAAAAGGAATTTGCTTTTGGTTCATGTGATTCTGATGGAACCAAAGTGGAGGATGATAAAGACAAGTGTGAGTCTCCCTTGATCTAGGTTCAGCCAATGGTAAGAGAGAACTCAAATAGTCTTCTTGGAATTTTACATCTACCTAAATGTAGGGATGTTTTCTGTGATAAATTTTTCAATTCCCCTGGATATTTTTGAGTTAAAGACCAATTGTCATGTCATAAAATTTATCCTCACGATGATGAGGAAGAATCATTGATTATGGATGATTAGGATGACACATGGTATACTCCTAATAAATGGAAGAGAGGAAAACACTTGAGAGGTTGGGGAGCCTCTCAGAGAAGGGGTGGTAGACATAATATAAGCTGAATTTTTAATGATCTTTTATAATGGAGTAGTTTGTCCCATGTTTTAATACTGTAATCCCACCCACACTATGATTGTGTACTTTATTTTGAATAATAATTTTACGGGACCATGAATTTAATTCATTGTTCATGCCATTCCAAGTAATATAATTAGTAATTAGTAATTAATAATTTATTTAAGAAACAATATAATTAATATAATTATAAATTTAAAATAGTTAATTAAATTTATATTTTTACAAATAAATATAATTATATATAAATATTTATATAATTATGAATATATTTATAGAATTATAAATAAGTATTTATAAATATATTTATAAAAATGTTATTATAATTATATATTAAATTTATTTATTAATATATTTATATAATTATATTTGAAATTTATTTATAAATATTTTTATATAATTATATTTGAAATTTATTTTTAATATATTTATAGATGTAATTGAAATTTATTTATAAATATATATATATTATTATATAATTAAAAATATATATTTATTTATATTGTTATAAATATTATTTATAAATCAATATTTATAATTATAGTTTTTTTCACAAATACTAGGCCCATAGTCGCTTTATTAAGATAAAAATAAACACGAGGAGGGCGGGGTTAGTCAATGAATCTTCCGGCATCAGTAACCGATTCAAACCAAGTCCCTTAATAATTTACTTTTGGGCATCTAGGACCGCACTATTTCAAACCCCTAAATTAATTCAAACACGTCCACAACCATAATTTCTTGGATTTTGACCTATCACATATGTCTTTGACCATTTACAAGGCCCATAATATTCTTTTGATCCTACCAACTCACCCTCAATAGCACCATCCTAAGAGATATACTCGTCACCACTAACCTTCCTCATTAGGGTTTGATGTTCTAGGATATCTAATTGGTCGTCAATATATTTATAATGTTCTTATAGATCGTGAGGTGGATCTATCACTATAAAGAAGTTGGAAGTAGATACCTGGGCCTTATTATATTTTCTTTCTTGGATAGTAGTTCACATGGTGTGGCTAGTGTCTCATGATCATCTACCAAAGAATATATTTATAGCATGGTATCATGCAATAAAGGCCCATAAGACATTAATTTTTGACACGATGAAGGGTACTGAGTAACACCTAAAGCATTCAGAAGATAACCCATAAGAAGGGACACAACCAATATGGATGAGGTCCCATTTATCAAGGGGCCAACATGTTGAGTGAATATCCCACCAAGAGAATTTACATTGTTATCATCCTTCCTACATCAAATTCCTCTTCGTCCCCTAGATTGGAAGGAAGCATTATCAAAAGATTGAGGACCCTCCATGAGTTTCCATGAGGAAATAGTCATTTCCACTTCCCAGGGTAGGGTAATTGTCCCAAAAACATCATGTACCTATTTTCAAGAATCCTCAGTCTTGTATAGATCAATTAACTCTCTAGTGTGGACCTTGTGATAATCCACACTACTAGTGAAGCCTGGGGTAATAATAGTAAAATTATGTATAATAGAAGTACAATATTCATGGGAAATAGGACATTGACGAACAATATGATGGTTCAAGGGTTTTTAGTACCACTTGATCAAAAGAGATGATTACCCAGCAAAAATCTCATTATGAGAACACCCTTTGGTTTCCACCTTCACACTGGATTCTAGATTATCACTTTACACAACCTTTTTCTTATCTTGGAATAATATTGAGGACCAACCCCTCTTATAATTTGATATTTTACCATATACAGAGATTATATTCAAATTTACTTTACAACCCTTTGAAGTAACTATCTTATGATCCTTCCATAACCGCTGGCAATAGTTCTAACATTTCACAATAACCCTTTGATTTATTATCTTTGAAATAAACTTACCTACCATCCTATAACCCATAAAGAAGAAAAACCTTAAAGGAGGGGGAGTTTTGATCCTCTTTTGTTATATTAGCCCATTGTTTTTTTTGATGAATGTGATCTGAAATAATCTTCATTAATTTCTGTAGAAAATATTTTGGTACTATAGAAATTCATGTAGTACCCTTATGAATATAAACATGCTCTTCCAAAAGGCTATACAAAGGGGGACTTATAGGGGTTAAATACCTGGAACATTCCAGAAGAGAAATAGTTGCCACAACTAAGGACTTCACCTTGCTCAGAGAGAGTTTCGCATTTCTTAGGGCTTGGCCCTTATCCACCATCTCCACTAATCTTTAGACAGTAGGATTTTGAACATTTAAAGAACCTTGATACTTCCTTGAAAGCTTTCACCAGTATGGTTATTTTGATTGTAAACTTCCATTTTTCTTTTCAAGATGAATCTGGGTGACCCCTCTTACCACATGTCATACAAGAGGTCTTCTTGTGACACTTATCCCTCAGGTTACCAACAACCCTGTAGGCATCATAGAATATGGGGACATTCTTACACTCAACAACAAGGAACAATTCATCAGTGGGAGTGGAAAGAATAACATTTTCAACTAAATTAGAACCAATATCTACCAAAACTTGTAATATAGAAAAAAATCCAAACCAAAAGTTCTCATATTATCTACCCAGGTGGATTGGAGTCCCAATTGTTGTTGTGATATTGTGAAATATCTTAGGGTGCTATAGGATCAAAGTAAGACCATGTATCCTGATATATATAATCGACTAATGGAATTCTTATCCTGTAGTACATTGAAATATAGGGACCATTCATAGAGGTTAAGTGAGCAAGGATTCCATATTATAGAACTAAAAATCAATGATTTAAGCATGGATCCATCTAATGAAAAAATATAATGGAAAAAAAATCTCCCCAAAGAAACAAAATTCTAATTCAAGAACCCCAAAATGTTAATGAACATATATGCTAGATCCAGAATCCTCCATGACTTATCAACTTTAGGGAGAATAAGCCTCATGATAATGGAATTTTATCCCATGCACACCCTATCTGAAAAATCCTCAAAATTAGCCTCTACATGAGCCAATGAGACTTTCCTATGGAGCCTACAGGTGGAGGAGTCTTTGAAAATTTTACAGTTCACATACCATCATCATTCCTCAAATCTGGGATCACATCTGATCTACCATCCGAAGAGGAGATTCCTTCAATGGGTGATGACATGATGAGATCAGTATGAGGTAGTCGGATGATATCAGGCTTCCTGGATCAAGTGATGATGATGCCAATGATGCGCGATTGATTGTAGGGTCAACCACTTCATAAGGACAAGAAAAAAACGAGATTAACTCTACTAGAGTAAATATATAGATGAGTATTAGAGAATATTCTTCCATATTTTCAGGGATTCAAGATTAGGATGGATGAGGGGGCATGACATTCACCATTAGGACTAGGTACCATGCACTCTTCATGGTGCATTTCTAGCTTTGCAGCCTTGTAAAGTCTATAAGTTTGGAAAATATATATACCTTAGGTGGGTCTTCTCCAGTGGTGTTTGATCTTTGGGGCCCTCAGGATCATGTAAGATACCATATATCCCGCCTAGGACAATGAGCCATGTAAACGTTTCCCCTCAACCGTTAAAAGGGGATTATCTAAAATAATAAAAATATGCATGGAATTCAGTCATTCAGGGATATATATATGTATTTATTCTCATATATTTATATAAATAAATATTCATAAATATATTCCTAAATTTATATATTTATTATATTATAAATATTATTTATAGATTTAATAAATATAAATAAATATAAATAAATATAAAAGTACTTATTTTCAAAAATATTTATATATATATAGATAAATATAATTTGTTAATATGTTTTGGGTTCAGGATCACCGAAATCGGGTTTAGATTAGGTAAAAATTTTAAAAATGTTACATAAACCCATCCAAATTAATAATCGGATAATCATTTTAATTTTAAATTATGTATATAATTATATATAATTATATAAATACATTTACAAATATATATTTATAATTATGTAAATACTTTTTTTAAATAGTTTTTATATTTATTTGTAAATAAAAATTAATATATTAATATATATTTAAATATATATTTAATATATTTAAAATTTGGTGCTAAAGACTCTTTTTTATTGAAATAAAATAATGCTTTTTAAATTGGGTAGAGGAGACCCATTATGTGGCTTGTCGGCCTTGTGGTCATTAATTCCCATTACAAGGCCTTGAAGGCCCATATTTATTCCCCAAAGGCCCACCAAGGAATAATACTTATATAGTACATGGGATGCTCTAATACTTGATACAATACATCCACTACTATAATTCCTAATATAGTTTCCACCTTTTCTACAGTTTGGAAGCTGTTACAATTCCACTACTACTACAATTCTGCTATAGTACAACTACAACACCCTGTGCCCAATTGGATTTGAACCCCCAACCTTGATGTAGTATTAGATGGTGATTAACACTAAGAAAACCCACAACTAAATATTTAAAATATATATACTTATATTATATATATATAAATTAATATTTTCTTTATGGGAGGAATTTTAACCCCACCCAAACTAGTATTTTCTAATTCCCCCAAAAGTACCACATGAAGTTGTGATTTTGGGACGCTGCTGGATAGTGAAAATTCATCTGGCACTTGCCCCTCCCTTTTCCCAAACTAAAAATAACCTACGCCCATTTAATTTTATTTAAAAAAATTATCCCAAGAATCAAAATTTTCCCATGGATTCTTTTGGTCATTTACATTTTTATATTTCTATATTACGATGTATCCTTATACTTATAATGTGAACAACATTTTTCCATCGTTGATGAAGAATTATCCACATGATGGATTTGATTATTGACACTTGGTTTATCATGAATTCATCTCCTCATATAATTTCTCTAGACCTTTAATACTTTAGAGACATGTATCATGCTATTTTTTCCTGTAATAATAAAACTAGGAGGTGATGTTCTAACTTTTCCCATTCATACAATGTAGAACAAAGAATGTTATATGTTTTACCCATTTTTTATACTTTAATTATTAAATCACATTCATATTAAACATCTCTATAATAAAATATTTTATCTAAAAAATTCATAATCCACCTACTAAATCAGTGGATCATGGCTATTGCACAGGGACTTCCATGATAATGCCACCCCTAAAATGTTAATATGATTTGTTGGACTTTTTGAGAAAAGTTTTTTATTTCATAAATATTTTGGTGTATTGGGTTTTATATGTATGGTGAAATTATATATTTCTCTTCTTTCTAAGAATGTATGCCATGATCTATCTAATCATGAATCACTTCAGGATATTTTTTTTAAACAAAATATTTCCTTTCCAAATATTAAATATTTTAGTGCATGTCTTATATCAAGGATAATCCATCTTTATAGAATTTTATGGAGTAGTATATGAACCTATTTAGTAATGAAAAGTGGGCCCATGGGATTCCGGGATATGGGGTAGATATCGGGTGGGGTATGCCTAAAACGTTTGAATGATAAGAGCATGGGCCAATGAGGGTTGATCCAGTGTGACTTTGGGCTACGGTGGGTTGAGACTTCATAGGTGTGAGATTACACAAATAACTAATTAAAAATATTATTAGTTTCACAATTTATGCTTCTTTAACATTTTAGTTTGTTAATAATAAATCATGATAAAACCATGAGATATGATTTATCATCGTAAGGGTCCTAATAATTTTCCATTAAATCACATATGATTTTTTAATAGGTCTATATTTATTATTTTAATATGATATTATAATATTTATATATTAATTATTGACCATATTCACATGGTGTTTCATCCCACCTCTCAAATAATAGAACTTATATCCCTTTTACATGGTTTCAATTCAAAAATTGTTATTATATTCATAATTTTTTGGGCCAATTTATTATTGTTATTATATTATATTATTTTTTTATTAAGAAAATTATAAAGGAACTCTTGGTAACCCAAATATCTGCCTCTAAAAATAGTTATTACTAAGAGATTCATCGTTGATTCACATGTCCATATATTTGTATCACCACACAACCAACATCATCATTCATAACCACTCACCAATCACTCACATACTTTTCATCACTAAAGTTCTCCACCACATCAATGTCTCCACTTGCCACCATTAACCCACTAAAAATTTTTCCATCACATCCCTTAAAAATCCAATTATGGTCGATCTATACTACTACCCACAACTACCACACTACCACATATTGAACGTTTTCTAGCACTATGTTTTATCATTAATAAACCTAAAGCATTTATAAAAGGGTAGCCTATATTAAGGATAGATAAAAGTATAATGAAGGTAACTATTTTCAGCACTAAAAAAGCACTAATAATAGTTCACCCTTTATTAAATTTTTTCAGTGTTGATAAAGGTTCATCTTTATCAGTTCATTTCTTAGTGCTGATATTTTCATTATTAAATAATATTATTAATATATATATAATTATCATAGTATATTGAGAAATAGTGTTTATTTATAAACATTATTTAAAAAATTCATGTATATAATTGATATAAATATGATATATTAATATGCAGTTTTTAATAATTCAAACAATTATATAAATATAAATGATTTATTGTTAATATGTGATATTTGAACATAAATATTTATATCAATGTCTATGTGCAAATATGTGTATGAATTATATTATGTGTGTGTGTATTTTTTGAATGTGTATATATTGATTTTTTACATGTATAGATTTATGTTTGTGTATGTATATATATATATATATTTATATATATTTACACATGTTTGTGGGATGTATATATATATATATGACATGTGTACATGTGTATGTAAGACATGTACTTAAATATCAAAATAGTGAAAACTATAGGCTTAAATGACCATTCACCTAAAAATTTATTTAACAAAATGATAAAGGTATATGAAATGGGGGTTTTGAAAAAAATAACATGTCACTCATGCCATGAAAAACTAAGAGAAAATGGCAGAATAGTCCATTCCTAGGAGAGAAAATGATACCAAGGATAATTATCTTTAACATTCATTTCCCACATTCCTTGAATTTTCATGACCTCAAGAGATACATTCTATCTTCCATTTTGGTGTGACCGATGGGCCACCTTGATTATCCTTAATGGTGTTCTCCTTATCCTTCACTGACATAGAATCAAGAATCATGTCAGAGGATTGAGATTCAGCTTCATTGACCTTTGTTAGCATGGTTGATAAATCAAATACCTCATGTACTGAATCTATTGACACCTGCACTGTCTCCTTGAAAAATTCCTTATAATGGTTCACAGTAGGCCCATATTCATCCAACATGTAGCATTCCTCTGGATCATGTTTATTATCCCCCATAACTATCCCTTTCTTGAAGAGTTTCTGAGAGGGTATCTTATTGGAACTATGAACCACCTCCTCATTAAAAGGGACTCCATGAATCTTCTTAACACATTTCACATAGAAAATTACAAAATAAGGTTTTCTAATAGGTTAAATCATAGGAAATAAATTTGGAATGATATTTTCATCTTTCTGATTACCTATCTGCCCTATTTTATCACCCATTATAATTTTCCTTCCATAACAATATTCTTTCTGACTAAATCCACCATACTAATGGAAATATCTTCTCCACCCCCTCTGTCTAACTCCCCTCAATTGACACAAGTGTGATAGGATTCATAAACCCTTGGTCCTGAGCATGTTTTTTCATTTTCAAGTTATCAATCTTCTTCCCCGCATAATTTCTACCCTTATTATACTACAAAGAGGATGTTACTATATAGAAGGCCACTTTACAATTAGATAGGTACTAATATTAAATAAACATAGCAATATATCCTTTAGCTTCCTTTTCATGATCCTTATCATCATTATCTTCAAACATATCTTCCCATTTTAAAGTAGGATTAACGACCTGATTTTATACAACAGTGATGACAATGAGTGAGTGACTAGAAATACTAACCACAGACCCAAATATCACTTCAACAAAGAATATAGGTTTAGTAGATTCATCTATCTTTCAATAAAATTTTCCCATATCTTAATGAAATCAGATGATAGAATATGATCATTAAAAAACCTATCCCATCCATAGCTCCAACATCCATATAAACAATTAGATTAGTAGGCCCCTAAAGTCTCTATTTCTATTTATAAAATTAGGCTCAACAAAAAAAATTATATTTATAGTTATCAATATTATGCCCACTCTTCTTATAATTGACTCATTTTAGTCCCACGAGGAATGCTTACCTAAGATGGGCAATGCAGTGACAATTAAAACAAAAATCAAGAACAAATTCATACTCAATAGAGAGATCAAATTCGAATTCAACATCCATCAGAAAAATAGTTTCAATGAGTGGAGAAGAAATATAAACTTCCACATGAACTCTAGAATAATGACCATACCATGAAAGTGTAGTCTCCATGTCTAATTTAATAGGAATACCAATGGTCAAGGAATCATGCTAAAGGATCCAAGGTTTCCAAAAAACTAGTTTAAAACCCTAATCTCGATCAATGTTGGTATAGTTTAATTTATAGCTTCAGCAGGGCAAAACCAGGGGTCCCAGTCCTGCAATATTAGTGTCCATGGCTTAAGAGAAATAAAATCAAAGCTATAGAATTTCAAAAATTTATAACTATATACAAATATTTGTAATTATTTTTATTTATACTTAGAGTAATAAATAAATAAATATACAAATATACAATTTAAATAATTAAAAAATCATAATAAATGTATTTAAATAATAAATATAGTAATTATATTGATAATTGTATTTAAGTTTTATTAATATATATATATATATGTAATTACATATATATATATATATTTATATGAATATATACAATGACATAAATATATTTACTAAAAACTATAAATATAAATTTAAATAATTATAAAATTATAATTAATTATAATTAATAATAAATATATTTATTATATTTATAAATATATATATTCACACTCAGAATGACATGTTCTATGGGTAAAAATCCATAGCCCTAATTTGTTTAATAAAAAAGAAAATAAAAAGGAAAGAAATATGGGGAATGTAATACTAAAAAAAGTTTCATAAACACCACCACAAAAAAACATCCTCAAACAATCACCTCCTTTTTTGTCTACCACCCCTTCCTTGTGAGCCACCTCGATTCCTCGGATGCCTACACCTTTGAAATTACTTAGGGGCTTTCAAAATTCCAGCCTGATGATCCATACCTAGTGATTCCTCTTCCACAGCACGAGGCTCAATTCCCTGAATTCAAATGGAATCTTCAACTAGAGAAGATACATGGATGTTACCAAATTCTTCATGTTACACTTCCTTAATATTAGATCTATTGAGAATATCATCCAAAGTAAGAATTGTTTTACTAGGACCAATGCTTGATGGGGTAGTGGAAGCATCCCCATTTTCCATCTTCTTTTCCAATATACCAGTATTGTTGAACCTTTCTATATATGTTATTGAGACCTCACCCCATGATGGGGGAATAAATAGACCTATTTCACCATTACATACCCAATTTAACCTATTAGGTAATAAATTAAAAGAGAATAATCTCCCATAGTCTCATTTCTATTCATCACTGAATGAACATTTTTAGGAACAATGCTATGTACCTTCTCCTGACCATGTACTTAACGATTCACAGGTAAAACCTATATGGGAAAAGGTGAAGAGGTCCTGGAATTTTTATGAGTGACCAGTTGAAATCCCTATTCGTCCACCACTTTAGATTTACCAATATTTTTTAAGAAATTTAATCATCATGCCATATATCATGTTCAACTTATTCATGGAAAAAACCACCTATTTAGACTTTTTAGAAGAAGCCTCATTCTCTATTAAAACTTCAGTGCTCATGCAAATATAACCTTTAAAGAAGAGATTAAAATGATCCACTTCCACCACAACCTCCACTTCACCTGTAATATCAACACATAGAGCCTTCAAACTATGTGGTTAATTGTTTCCAACCCCCTTTACACACTTAATTATCATACAAGTTGACCCAACATTATTCTACCCCATAAACAATTCTAATCTATAACTATGGCTATGCATCCAGAACCTACACGAGTGAACATATTGATGGAAATATCAAAACCATCATCATTCGTAGTTTTGGACTGGAAAGCCACAAACTCAGTCCCATTTTCAGAAGTAGATTGTATCACAATAGCCTATATTGTTAGATTATAATCACTCACATCCATGTGACCGACATCAGCACATAGAAGAAGTAAAAAATTGGCACTAAGATGACAAACCATTCCACAAATAGAAAAAGGGACGTTTATCTAACAATTCTTAGGAGAATTCCAAATAGAGTTATTGGATCTGAAAAATTTGGGTCATCTCTCACATTCAACAGATAGCTTGATTTGATGATCAGTAGCAAGAAGAATAATAGATTCGATCAGGTTGGAGGAGAAATAAACCTCATCTCGGACCCACAAAAAATGACCATAGAGAGCCCTTTATGTCTCCCTATTGAATTTAATTGAGACACAAAGAGCCAAAATGATATCCCAAAAGATACCAGGTTTCCAGAAAAACCAACTCATGCCATAGATGTGAACCCACAACTGAGTGCCTTATTTCTTAATATTCTCAGGATCAAAAGATGATCTTAATAAACTATTTTCATGAAACCAGTTTTGAAAGGTACAAGGCCACAACCCAACGCCCTAGTCTTGAGATCCATTGAAGGGAAGACAACATGATAAAAGATTTTCCCAATGAAGATAATATTATATCCATCTAATCCAAAAAATCGAAGAAGATAGGTTCGTAGATCTTGAAGATTTCATAACTTTTCCTCCTGTGAAATAACAACATGCGCAAGAATTGAAAACATACATTCATTGATTCACACTTCTAATATCTGGGGAGTCACTTCAAAAATGACTGAAGAATCGTTTTGAGTGATTCGATTTGAACAAGACTCACCTTTGTGCTCTGAGAAGAAACACTAGTGTTTCAGTCGTTTCACCACATGATTCAAGGACTCGATGCCTCAGTCTTATTTAGAGGGCCAACAAACACATTATCCGTGTTGAAATAGCAGTCAGGATTGAAGGTCATCGCACTTAGGAGCCCTAGATGCCACAACTAAAGAAAGAGAAGATATAAAGCTTGCAAATCACATTCCCTATCTTCTTATATATATATATATTAATTAATAATTAAATAAATAAATATATAATATATAATATATAAAAATATAAAAATATAAAAATATAAAAATATAAAAATATAAAAATATAAAAATATAAAAATATAAAAATATAAAAATATAAAAATATAAAAATATATAAATATATAAATATATAAATATATAAATATATAAAAATATTAAAATATATAAATAAAAAAATATAAAAATATAAAAATATAAAAATATAAAAATATAAATATATAAATATATAAATATATAAATATATAAAAATATAAAAATATAAAAATATAAAAATATAAAAATATAAATATATAAATATATAAATATATAAATATATAAATATATAAATATATAAATATATAAATATATAAATATATAAATATATAAATATATAAATATATAAATATATAAATATATAAAAATATAAAAATATAAATATATAAATATATAAAAATATAAAAATATAAATATATAAATATATAAATATATAAATATATAAATATATAAATATATAAATATATAAATATATAAATATATAAATATATAAATATATAAATATATAAATATATAAATATATAAATATATAAATAAATAAATATATAAATATATAAATATATAAATATATAAATATATAAATATATATATTTATATAAAATTATATGAATATATTTATAATTATATATAAATAATTTTAAAATATATTTATTTATAATTATAATTACAATTAAATAAACACATATTTAAATAATTATGAAACTATAATTAGTATAATTAGATAGTAAATATATTTATTATATTTATAATTATATAATTATATATTAATACACATATTTAATTTTTTAAATATATATATTGATATATAAATATGTATAGTTATATAAATATATTTATAATTATATAAAAATATTTCTAAATAGATAAATTTATAATTATAATTATAATTTTTCAAATATATATTTGGATATATATTTTAAAATTATTAAATTATAATCAATATTTGTATTATATTTATAATTATATATATTTATCCGAAAGGTTCAGTATCCAATTGAATTCTTAGACCTAAACATATATATTCCTATATAAAATTATAACAAATACATTTAAATAATAAATATATTTTTTATATTTATAATTATATATACATATATATATATTAATGTATGTATATATATATAATTATATAAATATAATTATAGATATATATATTTATTATTATATCTATAAATAAATATATTTTTAAAATTTATATGTATATACATTAGGTTCATAGGGGTATAATTACATTAAACACACAAACACTACATACAGAGGCCAAAAAGGCATTTTATAGCCCCCTAAGGGATAGACCACCCATTAAGCCATATATATTTAGTACACGACCTGAAGGCCCAATTGACATGAAGCCTATTACATATCCCAAAGTCCCACTAACTGTCCTGATGGCCTAGTGCACTATTTTTCCTGCACGATACTATCTATGTCACCTGGCATTCATAATGCATGCATCACTATTTTCCCACATCATGTGTCATGTCAGTGTCAATGTCTGCCTGCAGAAATTCACTTCCACTCAGATTTAAACCTGTTTCTAATGAAGGATTACGAGGAGCCTTTACTACTCAAGTAAACTCCCCACTGCAAAATGTGTCTAATGTTAATGGTCACCTCCCACCAGGATCCCCTGCCAGGCCCCGAGCACAACATATGTTCCCCATCATGGAAATGGCTTTGAATCACCGTGTCCATAATATGCACAGTGTTTGATCTTGGGCTAATTTCAGTGGATTTTGAGGGGTATAACTAGTAGAAACCACTTAGCTAACACCCCATGGGCTTATATATATTTATATAATAAATAAATAAATAAAAATAAAAATAAATAAATAATTAAATAAATATATTTATAATTATATATAAATAATTTTTAAATATATTTATTTATAATTATATATATAAATATATAATTATTAAACTCAATAGGCAGAATTATGGTTTTTAATGAATCATCGACTTCTTCCTCTCCTATTTATTCTAGTCATACTGTGGGTGGGTTAGTGGGAGGACAACCATTTGTTTCAATTGAATTATAGACTATTGTGGATCATGGTAAATCAAGGGATTAACCAAGACTCGAGCTATTACTAGATCTTGCACATTGTAGGGGAATTTTAATTGCCACTTCTATTAATTCCTCTTTCTTATGGATAGATGGTAATAATAGAGATGAAAGTGTTGTGATCTGTATTAGTGGCATGAAAACTGCCCAGATCTAGTGTGACTTAATTGATTAATTGGGATATGGTTCGGTACTAGAACTCACTTTGAGCATGGAGATACATGATGTTTCTTTTCCTCCAAGGATGGGTTGTGCTGATGGATTTATAACAAGAGTGATACTTCTTTCATCAAGTATAATGTCGGATCTGAACGTTGTTCTATAGGGAGTTTCCATTTCAAAATTGTTGAATCTTATCCTTGATAAATCAAAGAATGAATTTTCTTCTATGGGATTTGGCATTTTATAACATGTGAAGAATAATTCATCTTTGAGGGTTAGTACGCACAACTCATGTGAGTTGATTTCATCTAGTCGTAGTGACGAGGATGGAAAAACAATGATTATGTATCTGGAGTAGAGGAAACAAAGGGAATTGTTGATGTTGGGCTTATAGATGATGGTGGTGGACCGTGGTTTCAATTCAAAACATGGATAAAGGGGTGACATCCACACAGTCGGGGTAGACCTGCCTCTCACCGCAACATAGGTACTCGATCCTGAGCTAATTTATTTCTATTGGGTTTATTTAATCCCTCTTGTTTGTGGACACTATATACTTTTCATGTTCCTCCTCTGTATTTTATTTTTATTTAATATATGGGCCAGTGAGTCTTAACCATTAATAAAAAAATATATTTATATAAATATATTTATAATTATATACATTTATATATTAATAAATATATATATATATTTAATTATATAAATATGTATAGTTATATACAAATATTTTTATAATTATTTATAAATAATTATTTAAATATATTAATTCATAATTATAAATATAAATAAATAAATATACATTTAAATAATTACAAAATTATAGTAAATATATTTAAATAATAAAAATATTTATTATATTTATAATTATATATATATAAATATATAAATATATAAATATATAAATACACATATATATATATATAGAATTGTTGAGGCTCGATGGCCACTTTATTAAATAAAAACTTAAATAAAAAGGAGGAACCAACAAAACATTAGTGTCCACAAACAAGACACAATAAAAAAATCTAGTATAAATCAAATAACTCGAGATCAAGTACCCATGATACAATGAGAGGTGTGTCCACTCTGACCGCATGTATTTCACCCCCTTCTCCATGTATTTACATGAAACCATAGTCCACCACCATCATCTAAAAGTCCAATATTTACAATGTCCCTTGTTTCCTCTGCTCGAGATACACAATGACTATTTTGTCCATCCTCTTCACTACTTCTTTATGTAAGAAAATCAAATGATTTTTACATACTAACATTTGATGTAGAATTATTCTTCCTAGTATGTAAAATATCTAATCCCAAAGAAGAAAAGTTAGTATTTGATTTTTGAAGAATGAAATTATCTAATTTTGAAATAGGAACATCCCTATTAGAACCATGTTTAGAGCCTACACTCTGCTTGCTAAGAGAATCCACAACTCTTGTTCCATCTCCTTCAGCAGTGTCAATCCATGGATCCAAAGCAACGTCTTATATCTCCTTTCGTAGAGAAGGTTATTAAACTGAACCATGTACCTTATGATCATTTCTGTCACTGAATATCTAGGTAGTATGCATGCCACTAATAGGGATCTCATAAGTTTCAACTCTTTTAACACCATCCATACTCAAGGAAGAGGATTTAGTAGAAATGGAATTTGATATGTCCATACCATGAGTAAGATATACAAATAACTCAAGTCTTGGTTGATCCCTTGATTTACTAGGATCCGTGAGAGGTTGCAATTTAATTGAACAAAATGGATGTCCACCCACCAAACCACCCATTGTGGTCACCAATTATCCTTGGATTTTGTGAAATGTTTTCATTGTTTCCAAACTATCCTCATTATACAATGGTCATGTTATTTAGGTGATGCGTGATTTTAAAATTTTGGAGGCTTGGTTCAAAATATAAATGGATTGGTTATGAAAATAGTGAGTGAGTTATCTAAGGCAGTTTGAAAAAGAATCCGATGTTTGATTTTACAATAATTTTTTTAATGGGTAAAAAAAATTTATAATGAGATTTTCAATAAAAGGTAAAATGATTTTTATTGGTGAAAATAATTTTTAATAACTATAAAAAGTGTCCCAATAATTTATTTGGAAAATATTCATCAATTTTTTATAATGTATATATGATTTTTATGGTAAATGATTGCTTTTAAAGATAATAAATTGGATTTCATGGAAGTTTTAGAATAAGGATGATATTTGGATTTAAATTATAATGAAAATAAAGGATTTTTTAAATTTCACATTAACTTTTAGATGGAGTTTTTTGATTTAAAATTAGATTGATTAGAATCAAAATGTATTTAAAAGGGGAATTTTGATTTTTTTTGGAATTTGTGAATTAATAATTATTTTGATTTAATATTTTTGAATTCATATTTATTTTGAACTAATAATTTTAAATTTATAATAAATTTAAAATAATAATTATTATATAAATATTATATAATGAATATAAATATATTTATAATAAATATATATATTTTTAAAAATCAAAGATATAATTTCAAATTATAATATTTCTTGATTTGGGATAATTGACTATTGATAAAATTTATTTTTAATAGGAGTTATTTTTTTCATATTTCTGAAACATTTCTTTTCCTTTATTTTAAAATTTTTCACCAAAAAATATGAAGAGAAATTACTATCATTTCTTTTCTTTTACTAAATTTCACATAAAAAATGAAGAGAAATTTAAATTATAATCAATTTTTTTTTAATAATTTTTTTTTAAAATTTTAAAATTTATATTAATATATTTTCCTTAGTTTAACATTTATCTATTTTTTTGAAACTATAATGATATATTAGAATCAATTTATTTTATCACTTTTGATCTGTTTCTCCCATTTGAATATCTTTTTTTTTAATTTTTCCAAGTGGTTTGAACATCATGTGTGTAAGTGATATTATTTTGCCTCAATATACCGCGCTGATTATCCACATAATATCTCTTACCTCAGGAACTTTTTGTTTCACCCTCTGTTTCTACTTTAAATTCTTTTTCACTCATTTATCGTTATTTCTCACTCTAATTACATAGAGCTTCTAGCTATGCATTTTAAAATCACTACCCTCTTATCTGGAACTAATATAGATAGCTAGTTTTAAATTTTTGGGACACTTTATTGTCACAGGGTGTGACAAAAAAATACTTCATAAGTTAAAATGTAGTAAATTAGTCAACCTATATTGTATTTAGATATGTGTGGACAAAAATCAAATTTTTGAATTCAAATTAGAAAAATAAATAGAGTTTGATTCTGAAATTTTGTTAGTGTGGAAAGAAAAAATCAATTTAAATGATGTAGAAACCCAAATTGATGAAGAGAGTGATGTGGTTAGGTAAGGATCACCTTTTTCAATTTCATCATGTTCATAAAAATCAGTCTCCCTCTCTTTCTATAGAATGATAAATTAAATATTCCTTGATTGTGTTGTCAATCACCCTTCATTGAAGGAAGCAATAAAAACCACTCGTGTGTCCGTGAATGTTCATAAACCATTCCAAAAAATATAAGGAAATAAATTTTTTGTAATTTTATCTCATTTGAAATATATAAACAATTCACTTATTTTACACATGTTATAATGATATTTAGACACTCACTACCTAACACAATCTGCTCAATCGAGACAAAATGCACTAGGCAGAGCAAAAGATCTTCAAAAAAATCTATAAACAATGAAAGAAACCAAAACACTAAAAAATATCAAATTAAGATAATTGTAAAAAAATTAAATAGATATCATTAAATATATAAATGTATATTTATAATGAATCACAAGACTCCTAAATTACAAAATGAAACCCCCCCCTTCTTCGATCACTTAAGAGTTTTACCCCTCCATGTGAAGTGTAATAGAGTTGAAGGGGGAAGAAGAGAGAATTATGAAACTAAGAAAAGAGAAAAGAGAAAATAAAAATCTCTTCAAGATTCCAATATTCCACCACATTCCGTCTTTCACCTTCTTTAACACCTTTGAATGGAAGTGGAAACACATATTTTTAGGATTTAAAGGTGAAAAAATTTATTTATAGATTAATTAATTTTTTTGAGTTAAATTCGCATAGTAAATGTCTGAATATTTGGATTTTTTATTCATAAAATTGATTTACCTCTATCTTAATCATTATATCACAAAATACCATCTTATTTAGACAAGTGAAAAAGTAGTTATGCTCTAATTAATGAAGAAAATATATTTTACTTGAGGAGACTAATATAATACATAAAATTTGGAGCATTAAATAGATATATGAATGACCTAATTTCCTCGTGAAATTTAATTTTAAAATGAGGCTCAGATTCATCATTCTAATACATCTATAATAAATGCATTTAGAGGTCTCTAGATCAAGATATGCCTCAATTGAAAATGTAGGGTCCATTATGTTAGACATAAAAATTTCTCCACATGATTGACTTTTCTAGGATAGTATGTTTTGAATTGGATTTGGGTACAAAAGAAAAAGTATATTACCATGAATAAATAAAGACTAAAAAAGTAATCAATTTAATTGAAAAATAATTGAAAAATTTATGCTCAAAATATCTAAGCTTTAGAGAACTTCTAGATTTATAGAATTAAGAAATTATCTCATTTAAGACCAAAAATCACCACAAATATTAAAATTATGAAAATAAGTGAAAATTGATTAATTTTAATGGCTTAAATGATTACTTTTTTAAGAAATATGGAAAATATTAGCTCTATCACTTTATATTAATGTCCACATGTCGATCACCTCTATGTTGTGTTCTGATAGGGGAGAAGTCTCTCATGGGACCCAAATTAGTGAAAGAGATGGTATATTAGTTTCATATAATATATAAAAGATTAATGATAACACATGTTAGTAAAATCATTACCATTAATGTTTTAAAGTCATAACCATTAATAATATTACCTTACTATAAGATTTTAATAATAATGTGGACTTTTTATTTCAAATTGTTTTTTTAATTTATATTTTTAAATATTAATACTAACATATAAAATAAGATGGATGAGAATAGAAAATGGATGGATTATAATCACATAACAAAGGTGTAAGAGTATTGGGTGAGGGAGTTCATATAGTTAGAAAAATATCATGCATATGACCATTCTCAAAACCTTTTTCTGTGTTTATAGTGTTGTTATTAAAGACTAATTAATCCACATGAGTTGGAAGAACAATTAATCTATCATGGAATAGTACATAGTTATAAATGTTGGACTAAACACAGGGGAAAACTAATATATCTAGTGAAAAATATAAGACTGTATTTTATGGATCATCTTCTATGATCAAAAGTGTGAAAAATGATGAAGACCGTATCAAGTATGAGATTACAGGTGTGAACAATGAGGAAGATCATATTGAGGAAATGAAAATGGCAGTTGAAGATTAAATGAATGATTTTTCAAAATTGGTTGAGAAGTTAAAGAGTTGGGAAAATATTCCATTTTATATTGGTTATACTAAATATATACTACTGTCAGCCATTCATAAGATGTATAATTTAAAATATGGAAATGGATGGAGTGAAGAAAGTTTTACAGAACTGCTTTACTTCTTGAGTGATATTATACTAGAAGATAATGAGATTAATTATTGAACATATGATGTTAAATTTTTTTTACGTTCTATGGGTATGACCTCTAAAAGAATACATGAATTTAAAAATGTCTATATACTATTTATCAAGGACTAAAAATCACTTAAAAATTTATGAATGTGCGGTGCTTCTTGATACAAGAAATAATAATTGGGTCCTATATAAGTTTTTTAGTACTTTTCGATAATTACATGGTTTAAGAGCCTATATGGAAGTGAGGAGACAACCAGACAATTCAAGTGGATAAATTATATAATAAATATAGTAAGCATCATCACCCAACATACTCTCCTCAGTGGAATAGAATTGATCACGAATATCCTAAACTTGGAAACAATATAAGAAACCTTCATCTTTTTCTATCTAAATATTGTGTGAATCCTTTTTTTCAAATTAAAACTAACAGTATATGGAAGGTTATGTTGGTAAATCATAACTTCCACTATGGTTATGAATGTAATGAAAATAAATGATGTTATCTATGCTTATATTATGAAAACACATCGTAATGATATTGATGTTTATT
Organism: Viscum album; assembly: GCA_963277665.1. Taxonomy (NCBI): domain Eukaryota; kingdom Viridiplantae; phylum Streptophyta; class Magnoliopsida; order Santalales; family Viscaceae; genus Viscum; species Viscum album. Next base: position 917,611,497 of record OY728150.1, read on the forward strand.
TTGATCCACTGATCAAATATTTTAAATTATTATGAAATTTAGGTGTTATGTTATAAGATTATTATAGAAATAAAGACTTTAAATTCGGATAAAAGTTTGATGGGATGATAAATTAAATTTCTACTTGTGGAAATTTGTCAGTATATATTATTAAATTAATTTAAGGGTTTCCAATTTGTGAACATGGTACATAGTTAATTAGTTTGAAACAATAATCAATGACTATGTTTCTAGGAAATTGTATATTTATACCCCTAAAATATAAGTACCAAGCTTATAAAGTATCAATCAATGGGAGTTGAACATAATATACAACACCATATTCACTAACAAGTGATCAACTACATTAGAAAGTAAAAGACATGGTCATGAATTTGGTAAAACTTTTTTTGAAAAACCTTATGAAAACCTATTGGAAATAGAAATAATTTTTTTTTGTGGATTAATATACTGAAATTGATTGTATGTCATTAATTTTATTGATTTTATCAATACGGAAAAAATATATGTGATATTTTCATTACAAAATTACTATATGAACCCAAAAAAATGAAGGATGGAATTAAGGATAGGTTGGATATGATTGACATGTTAATATGTGAAGAGATAGCTCTAGTGAAGGGTGAAAAATATAATTTCATCCTCCATATACTTATAGTATTTTTAATAATGAGATTTATTAGTGTTGAAACTTATTTAATGATGTAAAATATCCAAAGGGGTATTCGTCTAATATCAAGAATATTATGTCAATGGCTGATTTAAAGTTAAAGGGTCTGAAATCACATGACAGTCATGTTTTGATGCAAGATCTAATGCCTATATCTTGATATTTTATTTTTCCCAAGAATATTTTTCATACATTAAACATGATCTAATTTTTTTTAAATATATATACAGTAATGTTATAGACCTAGTGAAATTTCTAACTATGGAAAAAGCTTTCTACCATATTATTTGAATTGGAGATGTTCTTCATAATGAGGTTTTTTGATATAATGGTTCACTTGATGGTTTACTTTATAAGATATATTTACTATGTTTTCTGATAAATTATAGATATATGTACCCCATTTAATGTTATATATTTATTTTTAATGTTCATGTCAAAATAGAAGTTGATTAGAAGGTTGTACTATTGAGAGATTTATTATTAAGGATGTTTTTGAATTCTATACCAACTACATATCTGGTGTAGAAATAATTTGTCTACCAAAATAACATCCCATGAAGTGTCTTGTCTATGAAGTAATTTTTAGAATAGATGTTACCACAATCACTATTATACATTGGGATCAGACCCACCCTTACATTTTATATAATAGTTTATAGGTTAACCCATATGTTGAAACCCACAAATAATTATTTGGAATTGGAATCCTTAAAGGGATTAAGGCTGGATAATAAATACAAATAATCAAAAGATTATATAATGTTTTCGAGAATATAACTTTATTTAGTCATTTCAGAATCCATATTTAATTTCATAGCAACTTTGATGGATACCTAGATGACCAAGTGTGCATGTATTATCATATAATTCTCATGTAATTAATAGTTATAAATTCTATAAAAATGAACATGATGAATGAAGCACCATGAAAAATAGTAAAGTTACACTTTTGGATGAGGTTATTCATGTATATGGTACCAAGGATAGAAATCCAATTTATGTGAATATGTCATATTTTGGCATCTTCAAACAAATACGGGAGTTGGATTATACAACATTCCAAGGGAATATTTCTCAATGTAAGTGTGTTGACAATAGTAGTGATGTTAAAGTAGATAAATTGGGATTTATGAAATTTTATTTTGTTAAGAAAGGGTTAAAAAATGAACCATTTATAATTGAATCATAGGTAGTAAAAGTATTTTATGTTCCAGATCCCACAAACTAAAAGTGGTCAATTATTCTATGAGGGTGATCCTTTCATTAGGATATATCAATCATTTAACAATGGTCCCAAAGTATATAGGGAATTTTATGTCAAAAGATACCATAATTAAGGGGTTTAGATACTCATTTAAGGGGTCAAATCACATGAACCATTTTAAAAAGAGATTTCAATAATTAGGTTATCTTTTTTTGTATTATAGATTTCCTTACCTAAAAGTATTGCTTGTTCACTAATGAATTTACATAATATAAATTAACATTTTCACCAATTATATATACAATGAATTCTTCACATATCAATGCTCCCAATCTTAAGCAACAATAGGTTTATAAACATACCGGTGATCCCAATAATGAGGTACAATAACATTATGCACATGTCTATGCTACCAATCTGGAAGAACAATTTATTGAGAATCTTAAATCTAAGGAAATGGTAGATGGTGAAAAAAATGGTGTCCTAGATTAAATAATAACATCATATCCTGAAGGCGATAGAAAATATATTAATGCAAGAAATAGATGCATAAAATTCATGGTTAGATATAATGCACATGACTAGTTTGTTAACCCCAATATGGCCACCTTTAGTAGTTAAATTGGGATCACCAGTCACAAGAATATCCTGATTGATTTTTATTCATGGAACAATGTTGTTCCCACTCTTTAGATATTAATTTGGAAAAATATTAGGGAAAAATTATGATATAATTTATCTATTTACTAAAAAAATAATGAAATATTGACTTACTCTCCATTATACCATTCAGAGTTCATTTATAGTAGATGAAACCCAAATAAAATTTTTATTAATTCTCATAGGAAATGATGACATATTCTTCTACATAATTCTTATGAAGTTTTATCTCATAGATACTGAAGGGAAATTAAACCCACACCCACCAAATATGTATGCACACATGATAAACCAACAAACATGTGATGAGATTATCAGTCACCGTGAGGATAAATATTTTCAGTAACATTGTACAAACTATTTTTTTGGATTTTTTTCAAAGAAATCACATTAAGGTTAAATGAGAACCATACAGACAGGAACAAACTAGGAAAGTTAGGGGGTCTCGAAATACGGGATAGTATGAACCCTAAGGTGATCCGCTATCGCACGCTCACTATCTTCTTAGGCATTGGGACCACAACAAGCACTAAAAAACTAGCCGTCGATTCATCCCGACCATGCAATTAACCATGTATCTTTCATTTTCCTCAAGAAACATAGCACTATAACATTGCCAATGCTTCAAAAGAAAACCATGGATGCCGATTAGGTACCAAACAACTATGAACGACCACTGCAAAACCATACTGCTGGGAATGGGAAAGCCCAAAACCCTAGGAACCTTTGAAATACGATAATTGATAGAGATGTATTTATAAATAAATCTCTTGAATGAGGAACCATGGGTCTGTTGATCCTCTAAGAATAATGTCACAAATCCAAAAGATCACCCCAAATGATCTACCTTCCCCGAAGCCACTGACATGATCCAAAACATCATGGAATTCAATGAACCTTACCAAAATGGGAGAATTCATGATGGATTCTGGGGAAATGGTAGATAACAAAAAGGAGAGGTAGAACCAAACAAACATAGAAATAGGAAATAAAAATCACCATGGAAAAAATGAGAAGGGAAACCAGATGTGTACTAGTGAGTAAAAATCACTTATAGCACTGATCATTCGTGCATCCATTATCCAAATCCACGTACTAGCCCTGAATTGTTTCGGTGATGACCCTAAAAAATTTCGACTCAAAAGAAGACAAACCAATCATGGAAGGAGGGACATAAGAAACGAGTAATCATATATTGATGAGCATTGATGTTGAACTACCACCATCAAAAAGGGTGTGGCTATTGGGGAGTGTGAAACGGAAATGTTGAAACCCATAAGAGATGATCCGTATAAAGAAGATGATTGATGGTAGGGATTACTCCACAAAGCTCCCTAGAGTAAATGAAGATACCAAAATACCATCAATCTAGGAAAATTACTTCAATGCACTGATGATCCCTGAATCTACTGCTAATAATGATAGGAATAAAGTACAGTGGAGGAGGTATGAAAGGAATGATAGAAAGGGAAACCTTAGGATTGTAAAGAGAGAGAGATCCCTAAGGCTACATCATGCCCCATTTTAGGTACATTGTGAATATTAGTAAATTTATTGACAATATGTGTTTTAATCACTTGAATTAAGAATTATTATTTTATTAAATAACAATTAAATGTTGAAAATATGCAATGGACAATAAAACCAACATACCCATTCTGTAAACCATGGATGGGGAATGCTTCACTTGAAAAAAATGGTATGTATTTTAATTATACCACAATAATTTTACGTGACATGAAATAATAACATAACTACATTCCTCAATTTATATGTAGATTTATGAATCAAAATACAATATAACTTATAACCCACATCATGTACTATGTATGGAGGAATGTGTTAATAAAGAAGGGATAATAATAGATGAATATACATAAAAAAGTATGGGAATAAAGTGTAAGTATCACATAATAATTATTTTTTCGTTAAATTGATATTACATAACAAGGATTACTTATTTTCATTTTTTTTTATCTTAATTAGACACAATCATCAGATTTACCAAATTAATAGATACTATAAATGTCCTTGGAGCAGCCATTAAATCATGGCCATATAAGAGGTGTGGGTTTGGGGGTGTCACCAAGAACATATTTTTAGAAAAAAATGAATAGGGGGATAAAGATAAGAAAATTGAATAATTTCATGTTTGATTATATGCTCTAAAAGAAAAACATAATTTCTCAAAAATTTTGTTAGAAAATTTTATCAGAAGGAATCTAAGATAGGAAACAACAAAATAAAAATAAATACACGAAGATCCCTCTAACCCCCACTAGGGTTGATTCGATCTATTACCCTAAAACAAGTTCCTTAGAAGAGGTAATCAATATTACTGTAATTTTTTCTTTGAAATTTGAATTCAAAAAACACTAATACCTTTCCTATATTTATATTTTATAGGGTTAAATTTATTTTTATTTAAATATATCTCCACCCTCGCATCACATGGTTGTGGGTGATAGAGTGTTCAACATCAAAGAAAATAACCTAAAAAAATAAAAAATTTGATAGGTCATGTGAGAGTAGGGATTAATGTATTTCATTAGCCAAGCACTGAGCTACCTATTCCACTTGATTATGTAGATATTCATATGGTTGATAAAGTTATTGTAATATTCAAAGCATAACTATTATATCTTGTAAAAAACATGTCAATAAAGAGTTATTGATTTCCAATTTTTTTTTCATGAAAAAACATTAACAATTAACGAAAAATGATTTGAACTGATGAATTTTTTTACAAAAGGAAAAATGGGAATGGGTGAAATGGATGTATGAATCAAAACGATATAAAGGATCAACCAACCAATCAAAAATATATTCAAAAAGTAACTTTAGCCTTCCCATTTAACTTATAAATTTAATAACATTCATGGTTCCTGCTGATACAATGTTACAAAATGGTGCTATGATTGCAATTGATTATGAAAAATATATTTATGGAAAGTCCATTACAGACTGTAATAGTATTGATAATTTATATAAAATCCTTACGCATAAACGGTTAGGAGTCTTAATTGTAAATGTATATATGAGTTTCATTTTTATAATTTATCTGCACAATATTTGATCTAAAATATTAATTATGACTAAATACTATTCATATTTTTTATAGGTGTATATATTCATACTATTTTAAGGGAAAACCCAATGAACATAAATTTGGACTCAATATTCCTCACATCACTTCTACATAAAAATTAAAATTAGAACTAATCCAAATTGATGTAATAGAGGAAATACTAACCAAAATGTTTGAAATAAAACTTATAGATGATATACAATTCTTAATACCCTTTATGTTGGGGTGAAATATACTATTTAATCATATTAAATATATTTTATTAATTTTATTACTTATTCCTTTTTGTTTTTGGGCAGCATTGGTCACTCATCATAGTCAATTTGGATACTCAAAAAACCTATTTTCTTGATTCAATGCAAGGATACCTAAAAAATGACCACACATGATGATGCTTATCAATTTTTAATACACTAATAGAAACATTTCACAATTAAATTTCAATTTATACAATTAATATTTTGTTTTAATGAAAATTTTATTATGATATGTTTGTGTATAAATATATTCAAAAATCATTACATGAGGAAGGTCCATGAATACACGGAGCCTATAATCGTATATAATTAGAAATTTATTACTGTTTATATAATAATATTTCACTATCAAAACATATATCAAAACTAACTAATTGTTTTTCATAATGTTTTTTCAATGTCTGAAATAATCCAACGACAAAGATTATGGTTATTATGTTTAAAAATATATAAAATATTGCATATTATATCAACAAAATTGAATCCTCAAATATTTATTTTATAAGATAATTATAGTGTCATTTAAAATATTTATGAATCATTTGTTTATATATATTTTTATAGTACTATCTAGACTAATAGTAGTCCTCACATTCACAAGAGGAAATATATTTTTTTATAACCGAATGAGAAACATACCTAGTGTCAAAATGTATACTAAAATCATGAAATGTGACTAACTATTACTTATTTAGTTTATTTTAACATAATTTTTTACTAGTATGACTTGAATTTTATATAAATTTTTCAAAATTTACATTTATGTTTAAAACACATTTCACATAATCAAAACTGAGCAAACTCATTTGGATTGTTTTGATACTTTTGGAAAATGATCTGCAAGTCATTTTTTTCATTTATTAATCATTCTAACATCAATCTAATACATGGTGTTCTTGGTCTCACTCAATGTAGATGATATTAGTATAAAATAGAAATTTTAGTTTAATACTCGTGTTAGTCACTAAAAATAGACAAAATATTATCATATTATCTTAATGATTTTGGAAAGTGAATCTTAACTCATTTGTGACATGTAGGAATTAGTATCATATCAAACTGAAACTCTATGTGGATAGTGTGATTCAAAGTGTGTTTTTCCAATTTAAAATGAACTTTTAGTAAAAAAGGATAGTGACATAATCAAAATGTTAAAAGGCATTGAAATTGTTTTGATACTTTAAGAAAAAAAATTCAAAAGTCATTTGTGACATATAGGAATCAGACGAACCTCAATCTAACACATGGTGTGATCTGTATAACTCTATATGTGTTTTTTTATTTAAAATTGATATTTTTGTAAAAAATGAGAGTTGAGATAGTAAAGAATGGTCAAACACATTCAAATTGTTTTGATACTTAAGGAAAATGGTCCATAAGACATTTTTGATGTGTATGAATCAACCAAAACTCAATCCGATACATGATATACCTGGTATGACTCAAATTCTGTGCTTTCAATTTAAGTTTGAAATTTTATAAATGTATTATTTCATTTTTATTTTGTTTTACTTATTTATAAAATTAATAACATAAGAGTAGTTTTCTTATTAGGGTTTATTATTTTTCATAATTTATGCTTGTTTTTTCAAATCTTCTCATGCTCATGAGAGATTAGACATCGAGGCTACAAATGAGATAAAAGAAATAAGGAAATAGGTTAAGAATTTATAAATACATCATGAAAATGTGAATTCCTACTACATATTTAATTAATTTTGACATCATTTTTTCTACTATTTTCAAGTTAATCTCCTTATTATATTTATCTAATACTTATTTAGATTTTTTCAAAAAAAAATTGGAAGTCAAATTTTACTTTCACCTATCTACAACAAGCCAAAAGAGAGAGAATATGATCCTTTTGGATATAAGTGTAAGACCCTTGTTATATAAATCATTAAATTAATATTAAGGATATATCTACCATGGGATTTTTACAAGAGTTGAATGAAAAGGTGAATTCCTATTACTTATTTTTTCAATTTGGAAATCATTTTTTCTAATATATATAAGTCAATTTCCTTTTCATTATGATATAATACTTATTATTTTCATAGATCTTATGGAAAGTCAGATTTTTCTTTCAACTTTGTTCAAAATGAAAGATTAGAGAGAACATGTTCCCTTTATATGGAAGAGGAAACCCCATGCTTCTAGAAGCTTGAAGTGAATTGTAAGGATACATCTTCCAAGGTATTTTTCAATAGTTTATTTCAAAGGAAACTTACTACTACTTTTTTAGTTAATTTTGTTATCATTTCATATTATATTTTAAGGTTATTTTCCTTATCATTTTTATCTAATAATTATTTAGTGTTTTTCATAGATCTTTTAGGAAGACATATTTTTCGTAAAACTATATGAACAAGCTAGAAAATAGAGAATACGTTTTCTTTTTTATGAAAGAGGAAACCCCATGAATCCTCAATATTGAATTGAATCATAAGGATGCATCTACCATGGTATTTTTAAATATTTTAATGAAAATGTGAATTCATAATACTTATTTATTAAAAAATTTCATCATTTTATCTACTATTTTTAAGTTAGTTTCCTTATCATTTTTATCTAATAAATATTACGTTTTTACATAGAACATTTCGGAATTCATATTTTTCTTTAAACTATTTGAAACATTATTGAAAATTGGGAACATGTTCCTTTTTAATGGAATATGAAACCCCGTGTCACGTGAAACATGAAGTGACTCATAAGGATGCATCTACCAAGATATTTTTCAGCAATTGAATGCAAAGGGGAATTACTACTAATTTATTTATTTATTTCATCATTTAATATACTAATATTAAGTTAATTTCATGATAATTTTTATCTAATACTTTATTAGTTTTTTTCATAGAAAATTTATTACGTCATATTTTTCTTTCAACTATCTACAACATCCCAAAAAAGAGAGAACATGTTCATTTTAGATGGTTGAGGAATCCCCATGCCGCCTAAAATGTGAAGTGAATCATAAGGATTCGTCGACCAGGGAATTTTGAAACATTTTAAAAAAAATTAGGACTTACAAAAATATATTTCATGAAAATTCTCTTGAACATTATAGGAATCAGCCATATCTCAATCATATGTACCTCAATCTGATACACAATGTTCTCCATATCACTCAAACTGTATGATTTTAGTTTATAATTTACATTTTATTTTAAAAAACACATAACATACTAAAAACTAATCAAATACATTAAAATCAGTTTTTTACTTTAGGAAAATTATCTATAACTCATTTATTATGTGTATAAATCAACCACACCTTAATATGAGACACATTGTGACCAGTATGACTCGAATTGTGTATTTTTATTTAAAATTAAAATTCTAGTAAATAAGATAAGTGAAATTATCAAAACATATAAAACACATTATTATTGTTTTGATACTTTATTACAATTATATATAAGTCATTTGTGTCTAATAGAAATTGGATTCACCTCAATCTTATACACGATATGTCTGATATAATTCAAAGTGGCCAAAATAAACTGAAAGTTGAAATTTTAGTTCCAAATGGTGTCACTCACTAAAAAATAAGAAAATGTGATCATACATTATTTATAATTTTGTAACACTATTTATAATTCATTTTGGACTTTTAAGAATCAGTCTCATGTCAAACTCACACACGATGCGACCGGTACGACTCAATGTGCTTGTTTTCAGTTTAAAATGACATTTTATTAAAAAATAAAAGATTCATACTCAAAACTAATAAAAAATTTATATTATTCTAATAATTTGGAAAATATAACCCATTATTTATCTATGAAATGTATGAATGAGATGCACCACAATTCGGCACACAGTGTGACTACTTTGACTCCAAGTGTGTCTTTTTATTTAAAATTATAATTTTAGTAAAAAAGATAAGTGACATAATAAAAACAAATCCAGCACATTCATATTGTTATGATACTTTTGGATGAATATCCATAAGTAATTTTTGATGTTTAAGAGTCATCCATAACAGAATATGATACACGGTGTGACTAGTATGACTCATATGGGGCATTATCATTTTAAAATTGACATTTTAGTTCAAAACATCTGTCTTTCACTGAAAACTAATAAAATATTGTTGGATTGTCTTAATAATTTTGTAAAATTATTAATAAGTCATTTATGACATGTATGAATTATTTTGATATCAAACTAGCAAACAATGAGAATGTTATGACTAAAAGTGCATGTTTTCAGATTAAATGATATTTGAGTAAAAAAATGACAAACTCAAAACTAAGAAAGCATATTTGTATTGTTTTGATAATTTATGAAAATGACCCATATATCATTTTTGATGTGTAGGAATCACCAAAAACTCAATCTAGGGCACAATGTGATTGGTATGGATCTAAGTGTGTTGTTTAATTTAAAATTGACACTTTATTATAATGGATACATAGTATACTCAAAATGAATCAAACATATTATTATTGTTTTGATACTTTAGTATAATGATCCATAAGTCATTTTTGATGTGTAGGAATTAGCCTCACCTCAATATGATATATGGTGTTTCTGATATGACTCAAATTTTTCACCATTAGTTTAAAATTGACATTTTAGTTTAAAACGTGTGTCACTCACTAAAAACCAAGAAAACATGCTCAAATTGTCTTAATAATTTATAAATTAAATTCATAAGTCATTTTTGATTCATAGTAATCATTATATCATCAAACAAACACATGATGTGAAGGATATAATTAAATGTGTGTGTTTTTAGTTTAAAATGTCATTTTAGTAAAAAATACAAATCACATACTCAAAATCAAGAAAACACATTCAAATTGTTTGATACTTTTGGAAGAATATTCATAAGTAATTTGTGAAAAGTAGGAGTTATAATCACCTAAATCTGATTCATGGTGTGACAAATATGACTCTATGTGTCTATTTTTAATTAAAATAGACATTTTAATAAAAAGGGAAAGTGACATACTTAAAATGAATAAAAATAATTTAGATTATTTTGATACATTAATAAAATGATCCATAATTAATTTATGACAAGTATGAATTTCTCGCATATTAATCTGATACATGTTGTTCCCAGTATGAATCAAAGTGTCTGTTATTAGTTTAAATTTTACATTTCAATTCAAAAAAAGTTTCACTCATTGAAAACAAAGAAAACTCACTAATATTATCTTGATAATCTAGGATAACGATTCATAACTAAGTTGTGATGTGTACTAATCAGTCTTATGTCAAACTGACACACAATGTGACAAGTATGACTCAAATTTTATGTTTTTAGTTTAAAATAATTTTTAGTAAAAAACACAAGTGAAATGATCAAAATAGATAAAACATATTTGGATTTTTTTGATACATTATGAAAATAATCCATAATTCATTTGTGACGCGTTGGATCATATACACCTCAATATAATACCTGGTGTGACTGGTATGACTCTATTCATGTCATTTTATTTAAAATTGAAATTTTCATAATGTATTGTTCCATATTTATGTTTAATTTATTTATTTATAGTATTACTAACAGAAGAGTTGGTTTCCTATAATGTTTTATTCTTTTTCTTGGGTTGGAGTGTTTTTTTAGAAACCAACACTATAATGACCCCTACTTTACATGAATTGTTATTACTTCAGAATTGAAGCACACTTATTACAACATATAACAAAACCAAGAAAGGACCGTATAGGTATAGTGTCTTTAGAAACTGGGAATCATAAACAACTGGTTTATAAAGCATCTACTTTGCCTCCCATTTATTTCATCATATCTAGAGTCCCTTTTTGGAATATTCTACTTAACAACCTTCTTCTTGACCTGGGGAAATAAATCATACAAAAGGGTGAGCTCAAATGCTCAGTAAGGGTAAAGAAAAGAAATATCAATCACATCATATATATAAGAACATAAATTTTGGAAATCTTAACCTGCAAAAGAGATCATAATATCATAACATGGGATAAATCATAGTAGTGAAATGTGATCCCAATAATCATAACATAAAACATGAAACTTTGTGGCATACACACAAAATCATAGAGAATCATTTCTTATTAGTCAATACTCATTGCCAAGACTATCTTAGTGGAAAAAGTCCATTTCTAAACCGAGTTCACTCCTCATTTCAGTCCTGTTTCACTGAACCGGTATAACATACCATTACAGACATGTCTATCTCATGATATATAAAATATTTACCCAATGCATTGGAGGGAGATATAGGTCCCACCCATCTCAAAATGATACCATTCTTATGTGTGCCACAAAATCATAAATCATACATTATTGCATAACCCATGTAGTAAAAATGGGATTCTTAAACAACATGACATCATAAATCAATTAATATAAGATAAATGAATTCATAAAAATATTTTCATAACAACATAATCAAATCCATGTAATAATAGGGATAGAAACAGAACCCTATATTATCTTAGATGGAAAATAATTTTGATAAAACACTTGAACTCCATTCTTGAGGAAAATATCCTTTCTACTTCAAAAACACATTTCCTTTCTTAACATGTCATAAAATTCTACACTAAAAGAAGTTGATTAAAAATAAACTTGTAAAATTTTAAAGGAATCTTCTTGGAAATAATGTTTTAAAAATACATTCATTCCGTATAAGTTAAAAAACATTCTTTTCGTACTTTTGTCTGAAAAGTCAAAAAGTACCTCGTATGAAAAACGACCAAAGATTCCTTTCATATCATTTACTAAAAAATTACCGAAGGGTAAAATTGGATTTAAAAAATTGTAGGTGGATGGAAATAATATTACATATTGAGGAAACATGGATGTGGATGATAAAATACACCCCAGTAAATTTCAAAGTATAAACAATCTCGGATAAAATTGAGATTGTGTTATTTCCCTTACCTTAGGTCTGTTTTGCTCCGTATGTGTCTGAACCTACTGTATAATGATTTAAATAATGATATTGACTTATTCCTGAATCATACATATTTTTATGATATCATATATGGTCATATTCTTAGCTTCGTAGTAGTAAAAGTTCATTGCTACTTGTTATTCGGGTGTTTATAACTTTTTGTTCTTATGCGTGTTTTGTCGAATAAATTCTTATTCTTCTCTTTAGGTTATAGATACCTAATTTCCAGAATGGTATTAGTGTAATATATATCATATTAATTCATTCAATTCATTTATATAATCATTATGAAAGGAAGATCATGTAGAACGAGTCACATCACATCGTGGAGACGGTATTCCGTATGTACGCACGAGTGATGATATCGTTCCTATGATCGTGGAATTGTATTGGAGTGTATGTATACTATTTCAGAATCAGTATCACTTTATAATAGTCATATATAGTAATTATTTAAACAATTATACCCATCCAAGTATGGTTGTGGTGGAAAATAGATTACCCCACGGCGAAGAGACGATATTCCGTACGTACGCACATGTGGTGATTTCTTTTTCCGTAGGATGGATAGATGGTGAAATAGGGTTGTTTCATACTTATAATAAGATATCATTATATGATTTATACTGATGTTATTACTTCATAATGAAACAACTAATGAAGAAGAAGTGTTAGAAGAAATAATGATTAAAGAATCAGTAACAGACTGTACCTCATCTTTGAAGTGCTTCATTGAGACCTTCTTTTAGGGCACTAAAATTGGTCTTTGAAGAAGACCCGGACCTCTAGGATGTCTCTAGGGAAGTGGATAGGAGTAATTGGCAGGTTTTGGCCGATAGCGAAGGCTCAAAGTGGTGTGAGGAAGAAGGGGAGGAGGTGCTCTTTTATAAGGGAGGAGAGGGGCTCCTTTGGGAAAACTAAAAATATTATTTTATTATAAAGTCAAGTTCAGTTTTAAAAAGTTCCATATTGATATATTTCGAAGCTAAGGTGGGTATGGGTCGAAATACTCTCATAAAATATAATTTAGACATTTTTAGGTTTCTATTTTAACCTTATCATTTAGATTTAACATTAAGTTAAATAATTTAACTTTTACTGTGTCTTCTTGTGTTCTTTTATTATAAGGTTAATAAACATACTATAAGCAGCCAAAAGAACCCCAAGTTGTTTATTATTAATATATATAACCTTATCTATGTAATTTGGCCGAACCTTAGATTTTTAGGAATAAAATTACAATTACTAATATAATATTTGTTTTAGAAACTATTTTATGTCAATTTTGACACTATTTAGTAATTGATTTTTGTGAAAATCATAACAGAATGATTAGTTCGAAAAATGTTACTTAAATCAATAATAACATGTCATATATACCTAGAAAATTAGTGGAATTCATAAAAAGTCTCAAATTACATTTATTTTTGTGTTTATAACATCAATTATGTCATTATTTCATTAATAAGATAATTATTGCATCATCTTTGTGTCATAAATAAATTAAATTATTTAATTTCTAAAAATTAAAAATAAAATATCATTATGTATGAAATATTTTTATATTTCTAATTAATATTTATAGTCGAATTTATCTTATGTATAACCTTATATTAAAAATTATTTACTTATTAAACTTTGATTTTAACTATTTTAACCCTTCTTTAAATAAATTAATAATAAATGTCCTAATCTAATCCAAGTGGGCCTAAATAGACATATTTTATTCCTAAGTTTGTTTTTGGTCGAATTAAACTTATCCAATAGAATTAGGATGTGTGTTAGTGTAATAATAATATCATTTTTACCCTTAATTACCCTATTTACTTTTAACAGTGGTAAATAAAAGTAAAAAGTTACTATTCACCAAAAATTATTTTCATCTCATTGAACCACCTTTTACTTACTGACTTCAACCATCTCTCTAGGATTTTTGAAATTCCACTCACAGATGCGGTAAAATTGTGTTTTATGAAAAATTCAGTTTTTTAACTACCACTTAGTGGTTTCACTATTCATCAAAAATTTAAAGTTTTCAGAAAAATTCCAAAATTTCACCCTATGCTAATTTCGATATTCCGAATCCAAAAATGAAGTCCATTTTGAAAAATAAAATATATAAAATTTCATAAAGTGGTTATTACTATTCATAACGGCTAGTTTTAATAATATTTTAATAGCATATCTTTGTTTAGTGAAACTCGGTATTGCGTACGACGCAAGCTATCTAGGAAGGTCGTGATTTCGTGTAAAGCAAGCCAAAAAAATGTTGTGTGTTGAAAAAGATTCCTTTGATGATTTATATAACATAAAATTATCGGGTATTACATTCTACCCCCCTTAAAATGAATTTCGCCCTCGAAATTCGTCACTTTGTAACAAACAGATGAGGATACCTCTCCCTCATCATATCCTCAAGCTCCCATTTAGCTTCTTCTAATTGGTGGTTCCTCCATAAAACATTAACCAATCGAGTGGTCTTGTTTCATAGGACTTTTTCACTATGATCTAGAATCTCTATCGGTTGTTCTTCATAAGAAAGATCCTGCTCCAGTGGTACAACATATGAGATGAGTAGATGTGAAGGATCAGGTATGTACTTTCTCAGGAGGGATACTTGGAACACATCGTGAACTTGAGAGAGATTCGGTGGAAGCGCCAATCGGTAAGCTCCCTTCCCAACATGATCCAGTATTTTCAATGGACTGATATATCTAGGGCTCAACATCATCTTCTTTCCAAATATCATGACCCTCTTCCAAGGAGATATTCATAAGAACACTTTATCACCCACTTCAAACTCTAGGTCTTTTCTTCGGTTGTCGGCATAACTTTTCTGTCGACTCTGAGCTGCTCTTATATGTTGTTGAATAGATCTAACATTCTCTACCATTTCATCAACGAGATCGGGTCCTAATAGCTTTCTTTCCCCAACTTCATCCCAACAAGTTGGTGTCTTGCTTTTCTTTCAATAGAGAGCTTCATAAGGAGACATCTAAATACAGGAGTGAAAGATATTATTATATGAAAATTCCACCAAAGGTAGGTGTTGATCCCAACCACCTTTGAAATCCATAGAGCAAGCTCTCAACATATCTTCTAGAGTTTGAATTGTTCTCTCAGACTAACTGTCTGTCTGAGGATGATAAGCACTGCTTAAACTCAACTCTGTATCCAGAGTATGCTGAAGACTTTTCCAGAACTTCGAGGTAAATCTCGGATCCCGATCAGATATAATAGAAATTGGTACTCCATGAAATCTTCCCACTTCCTTTACAAATATCCTGGCAAGCTAATCCAGAGAGAAATCCTCTCTAATAGCAATGAAGTGTGCAGACTTTGTAAGACGATCAACTATGACCGAGATAGCATTATTGCCTTTGGATGTTTTAGGAAGTTCTATGACAAAGTCCATAGTGATGTTTTCCCATTTCCATTCGGGTATGGGTAATGGTTGTAACATCCCCTTAGACATCTGTCTCTTAGCTTTAACTTGATGAAAAACCAAGCATCGAGAGACATATTCAGCAATATCTCTTTTCATGCCATCACACCAGAAGTACTCTTTCAGGTCCCTATACATCTTCGTGCTTCCAGGATGAATAGAGAATGAAGAACTACGAGCTTCATCCAGCAGCTCCTTCTTTAATTCGGGGATGTGAGGAACACAAACCCGATTCCTGAACATTATTATCCCATCACAATCAAGGTTGAATTCAGGAACATTTCTCACCTTCTTTTGTAACTTGACATATTCTTTTTGTGCCTCTTTAATCGTCACAGGTATAGATGGTTGAACATTCATTTGAGAAAGATACAATTTTCCCCTTCCTTTATAATTCCAAGATCCATCCTTTGTAAATCCATAAATATTGGATCTTTTGTGATCCTCATCATGGATAAACTGGCATGATCTTGTCGACTTAATGCATCTTCCACCTTGTTTGCTTTCCCAGGGTGGTAACGGATTGAGCAGTCATAATCCTTAATCAGCTCCAACCATCTTCTTTGACGCATATTCAGCTCCTTTTGGGTGAAAATATACTTTAAACTTTTATGATCAGTATAAATGTCACACCTTTCTCCATAAAGATAATGCCTCCAAATCATTAATTCAAAGATTACCGCAGCTAACTCCAAATCATGTGTTGGGTAATTTTGCTCATGGATTTTCAACTGTCATGAGGCATAAGCTATCACCATATCATTTTTTATAAGAACACACCCCAATCCCTTCTTGGATGCATCACTATAGATCAAAAACCATTCTGCACTATAAGGCAGTGTGAGCACTGGTGCACTGGATAACATTCTTTTCAACTCCTTGAAATTCTCTTAACATTCCTCCGTCCAAACAAACTTAACTCCTTTCCGAGTCAACTTGGTGAGTGGATTAGATAATCATGAAAAAGCTTTCACAAAACGTCAATAATATCCAGCCAAACCAAGAAAACTTCAGATCTCAGTTACCGCTGTTGGTCTCAACCATCTTACGATAACCTCTGTTTTTGCTGAATCCAAAGATATCCCCTCTTTTGAGATTATGTGACCCAAAAATGAATCTTTTTGAATCCAAAATTCACACTTGGAAAATTTGGCATAAAGCTTCTCCTTTCTCAGGGTCTTCAATAAAATTCTCAAGTGATCTTCATGTTCTTCCTTGCCCTTTGAATAGACAAGAATATCATCTATAAAGACTACCACAAACTGATCAAGATAGTCTCTAAAGACTCTATTTATTAGATCCATGAAGATAGCAGGGGCATTAGTAAGACCAAATGGAATCACTATAAATTCATTGTGTCCATACCTTGTATGGAAAGCCATCTTTGGTATATCCTCCCTTTTGACCCTTAATTGATGATACCCTGAACAATGATCAATCTTGGAAAATTATTGAGCTCCACGTAGTTTTTCAAATAGGTCATCAACGCGCGGGAGAGGATATTTGGTCTTGATAGTGATCTTGTTAAGTTCTCGATAATCAATGCAGAGTCTCATTGATCCATCATTCTTCTTAACAAACAGAATAGGTGCTCCCCAAGGTGACGCACTAGGGCGTATGAACCCCTTATCAAGATTCTATAGGAGTTTCTTCTTCAATTCCTGCAACTCAATTGGGGATATTCTATAAGGTGTCTTTGAAATAGGCAAAACACCCGGTACGATTTCTATTGAAAACTCAACTTCACGATTTGGTGGAAGACCCGGTAATTCCTCCAGAAAGACATCATCAAACTCTCGTATAATGGGTATATTTTTAATCGTGAGCTTCTCACCAACCATTTGAGATAAATAACCTTCATTTAGTGGAATCAATACCCATAAAATTGAATAAATTTCCACTGGAAGGTTATTTTCATCCTTGCATCGATATACGATCATAGATTCATCTGGAATATGAAATTTGAATTACCTTATTTGAAAATTGATATGAGCTACATGTATAGAGATCCAATCCATGCCATGATTCACATCAAATTCCACTATAGGAAGGATCACAAGATTTGTAGGAAGCACATTCCCACAAACTTCAATCGGAGAATAATTATAAACTTTTGATTCGACTATTGTTCCATTAGGTGTTGTCACAGCTAACTCAACATCTAATTGTTGAGGTAATACGGTGATACCCTAAGAAAATTCTTCAGAAATAAAGGAGTGAGTGGATCCAGAATCAAATAAAACCTTTGCTACTTTAGGGTGGATGGTAAGTGTACCTTTCCCCACATCATTATCGTACTCCACATCGCTGATAGAAATTGCATGTGACTTCCCTTTGTCTTTATCCTTAAGAGTTTTTTGTCGTCGACCGTCATCATCAACCCTTAGATTAGGGCATTTACTGGAATAATGTCCCATCTCCTTGCACTTGAAACATTTAAGTGTAGTAGGATCATTCTGTGTATCCCTTCATTTGTTTGCATCATTAGTCATCTTCTTCCCATCATCGCGACATTCAAATGCCCGATGACCTTCCTTTCCAAATTTGAAACATTTACGTTTCTATTTAAGACAACTCCCTCCATGTTTCTTTCCACAATTTTAGCATAAGGGAAAGCTCATCTTCTTTTCAGTGTGCTCTTTAGAGTTTCCTTTGAATTCCATTTTCCTCTTCTTATCAAACCCATATGACTGATGGGTTACTCTAATCTCCATCTCAACTTTGAGAGCACATCGAACGATTTCCTCGTAGCTATTGAAGTCCCTTATGGCTAAGGCCCTTCTAAGGCTTGGTTTTAAGCCACTAAAGAATCAACCGATCTTACTCTCAGGTGGGATAATAATACCAGAAGCGTACCTTGCAAGTCTTGTAAAATTTGCTTCATTGGTACCTACAAATTCATCATCCTTTTGCTTCAGTTCAATAAACTCTTTCTCCATATTTGTTCGGAGAATACGAGGGAAGTACTTATTGAAAAATAAGTTCTTGACCTCGTCCCATTCCATGGACTCAATTTCATCCCTTTACCTCGTATTCTTAAAAAGATTCCACTATTGATCAGCATCACCTTCCAAACAATACACTGCTAAGATGACTTTATCATGCTCAAAACATTGAAGAACTGAAAATATATTTTCAGTAGTACTAATCCATTATTCAGCAACTAATGGATCAGTAGACCCGCTGAAAGAAGGTGATCTCTTTCTTATGAAGGATTCAATAGAATGTTGCTCCTTCCTTTGCTCATTTGGATGTCCTTCATGATTCATAGCTTGAGAAATTTGTGTGAGCATGGCTACAAGATTTTGCATTCCAGCTCCCATAACGTTTGGTTGCTCAGGGGGACAATCATTGCATTGCCCGTCGCATTCCGCATTAACACGATTCCTTCAGGTTCCAGCCATTGACTAAAACTAAGAAGAATAGTGTGAGCAACACGAATTATAATAGGAAAACCACATAATCAAGAATAATATTTCACACTTAAGGTCTTATCCTAGGTTATTCATGGCCATTTCTAAAACACTAAGATTGTGTTCAATGCTTAGACTTATCCTTAGGGTTCTTACTAAGGCTTTCATATCCTAGTTTCCAAAGGTTGACTATACCTTTCCTCTAATACCAACTATAACGAACCATACTTTATATACATTGTTATTACTTCATAATTGAATCACACTTATTACAACATATAACAAAACCAAGAAAGGACCGTATAGGTATAGTGTCTTTAGAAACTGGGAAACATAAACAACTGGTTCATAAAGCATCTACTTTGCCTCCCATTTATTTCATCATATCTAGAGTCCCTTTTTAGAATATTCTACTTAACATCCTTCTTCCTGACCTGGGGAAATAAAACATACAAAAGGGTGATCTCAAATGCTCAGTAAGGGTAAACAAAAGAAATATCAATCACATCATATACATAAGAACATAACATTTGGGAATCATAACCTGCAAAAGAGATCATAATTTCATAATATGGGATAAATCATAATAGTGAAATGTGATCCCAATAATCATAACTTAAAACATGAAACTTTGTGGCATACACACATAATCATAGAGAATAATTTCTTATTAGTCAAGACTCATTGCCAAGACTATCTTAGTGGACAAAGTCCATTTCTGAACCGAGTTCACTCCTCGTTTCAGTCTTGTTTCACTGAACTGGTATAACCTACCGTTCCAGCCATGTCTATCTCATGAGATATAAAATCTTTACCCAATGCAATGGAGGGAGATATAGGTCCCACACATCTCATAATGATAACATTCTTATGTGTGCCACAAAATCATAAATCATACATCATTGCATAACCCATGTAGTAAAAATGGGATTCTTAAACAACATGACATCATAAAACAATTCATATAAGATAAAGGAATTAATAAAAATATTTCCATCACAACATAAACAAATCCATGTAACAATAGGGATAGAAACAGAACCCTATATTATCTTAGATGGAAAATAATTTTGATAAAACACTTGAACTCCATTTTTGAGGAAAATATCCTTTCTTCTACAAAAACACTTTTCCATTCTTAACTTTTCATACAATTCTAAACTAAAAGAAGTTGATTAAAAATAAACTTGAAAACTTGTAAAGGAAGATTCTTGGAAATAATGTTTTAAAAATCCATTCATTCCGTATAAGTTAAAAAAACATTCTTTTCGTACTTTTGTCAGAAAAGTCAAAAAGTACCTCGTATGAAAAACGACAAAAGATTCCTTTCATATCTTTTACTAAAAATTTACCGAAGGGTAAAATTGGATTTAAAAAATTTTAGGTGGATTTAAATAATATTACATATTGAGGAAACATGGATATGGATGATAAAATACACCCCAGTAAATTTCAAAGTATAAAAAATCTCGGATAAAAATGAGATTGTGATATTTCCCTAACCTTAGGTCTCTTTTGCTTCATAAGTGCCCGAACCTCCTGTATAATGATTTAAATAATGTTATTGAATTATTCCAGAATCATACTTATTTTTATGATATCATATATGGTCATATTCTTATCTTCTTAGTAGTAATATTTCATTGCAACTTGTTATTCGGGTGTTTATAACTGTTTGTTCTTATGCATGTTTTGTCAAATAAATTCGTATTCTTCTATTTAGGTTATAGATACCTCATTTCTAGAATGGTATTAGTGTAATATATATCATATTCATTCATTAAATTCATTTATATAATCATTATGAAATGAAGATCATATATAACGAGTCGCATCACAATGTGGAGACGGTATTCCTTACGCACGCACGAGTGATGATATCGTTCCTATGATCGTGGAATTGTATTGGAGTGTATTTATACTATTTCAAAATCTGTATCACTTTATAATAGTCATATATAGTCATTATTTACACCATTATAACCATCCAAGTAAGGTGGTGGTAGAAAATAGATTACACCATGGCGTGGAGACGTTATTCCGTACATATGCACACGCGGTGATTTCTTTTTCCGTAGGATGGATAGACGGTGAAATAGGGTTGTCTCATACTTATAATAGCATATCCGTATATGAGTGATACTGATGTTATTACTTCATAATGAAACAACTAAATAAGAAGAAGTGGATGAAGAAATGAAGATGAAAGAATCGGTAACGGACATTACCTCTTCTTTGAAGTGCTTCTTTGAGACCTTCTTTTAAGGCACTAAAATTGGTCTTTGAAGAAGACCTAGACCTCTAGGATTTATCTAGGAAAGTAGAGAGGATGAATTGGCAGGGTTTGGCCGATCATGAAGGCTCAAAGTGGTGTGAGGAAGAGGGGGAGGAGGTGCCCTTTTATAAGGGAGGAGAGGGGCTCCTTTGGAAAACTAAAAATATTATTTTATTATAAAGTCACGTTCGGTTTTATATAGCTCCAAATTGATATATTTTGAAGCTAAGGTGGGGATGGTTCGAAAGCCTCTCATAAAATAGAATTTATACAAGTTTAGGTTCCTATTTTAACCTTATCATTTCGATTTAACATTAAGTTAAATAAATTTACTTTTACGGTGTCTTCTTGTGTTCTAATACAATAAGGTTAATAAACTTACTATAAGCTACCAAAAGAACAAAAAGTTGTTTATTATTAATATATATAACCTTATCTAAGTCATTTGGCCGAACCTTAGATTTTTAGGAATAAAATAACAATTACTAATATAATATTTGTTTTAAAAACTATTTTATGTCAATTTTGACACTATTTAGTAATTGATTTTTGTGAAAATCATAACAGAATGATTAGTTCAAAAAACGTTAAATAAATCAATACTATAATGTCATATTATTCTAGAAAATTAGTGTAATTCCTAAAAAGTCTCAAATTACATTTATTTTGGTGTTTATAAGATCAATTATGTCAATATTTCATTAATAAGATAATTATTGTATCATCTTTGTGTCATTAATAAATTAAATTATATAATGTCTAAATATTACAAAAAAAAATTATTTATGTCGGAAATCTTTTTATCTTTATAATTAATATTTATATTCGAATTTATCTTATGTATAACCTTATATTAAAAATTATTTACTTATTAAACTTTGATTTTAACTATTTTAACCCTTCTTTAAATAAATTAATAATAAACGTCCTAATCTAATCCACGTGGGCCTAAATGGTCATATTTTATTCCTAAGATTGTTTTTGGTTGAATTAAGCTTATCCAATAGAATTAGGACATTTGTTAGGGTAATACAAATATCATTTTTACCCTTAATTACCCTATTTACTTTTAACCGTGGTAAATAAAAGTAAAAAGTTACTATTCACCAAAAATTATTTTCATCTCATTGAACCACATTTTACTTACTAACCTCAACCGTGTCTCTCGGATTTTTGAAATTCAACTCATGGAAGCGGTAAAGTTATGTTATATGAAAAATTCAGTTTTTTAACTACCACTTAGTGGTTTCACTATTCATCAAAAATTGAATGTTTTCAGAAAAATACCAAAATTTCACCCTAGGCTAATTTTGATAATCCGAATCCAAAAATGAAGTCCATTTTGAAAAATAAAATTTATAAAATTTCAAAAACGGGTTATTAATATTCATAATGGCTTGTTTTAATAATATTTTAATAGCATATCATTGTTTAGCGAAACTCGGTATTTCATACGATGCAAGCTATCGAGGAAGATCGCGATTTAGTGTAAAGCAAGCCAAGCAAGTGTTGTGTGTAGAAAAAGATTCCTTTGATGATTTATATAACATAAAAGTCTCAGGTGTTACAAACACCATGATTGTTTATTTTTGAGAGTGGGTCATGGGTGCAAAATATGATGAAACATTGGTGTTTTTTAATCTTTTTTATTGTAAATTTTAATTTAATTGTAAAACACATTATTTGAAATGAATATAATAAAGTTTTTTATATTTAATGTAAATTTTATTTCAATTAAATTATAAATTTCCATATATGTGTATTTATATACAGGTGTATTTTTTTAGTGTCTTGTAATTTCAATAGCACACTACATTAGTAGGTTCTTTACCAGCACTGATAAATGGGTCCCTATTTTAATAGCACATACAAAAAAAATACTTTTTTAGCACTGTTATATCTTGTTTTGTGAACTATTAACTATCCGAATTGTGGTAGTGAAATTAAAAATGAGAAAAAATGCAATATTTTAGGGATTATAAAAAGTATATATATATATATATATTAAAATGTAGGTAAGACCATGGGCTATCCATGGGATTATGCAGGGTGGGAAGGGCTTGAAATTTTTTGTTCACATTATATGCGGGATTTTGCCGAAAAACCCATGAGGGATCAAACCTACATGGGATTATCCCACCCATCCTGAACCTACCCATTTCACATTACTAACCACATTAGGAAGTTTTTGGTATGATGATTGAAAATGGGTGTAGATTTTGACTTTGGAAGGGATCCTTGGATTTTAGACAAAACACAAAAAAAAAATTACTCCTCCAATGATTTGATGTATACACGGTGAATTTATTAGAGAGATAAATAAGGATGAATTTTATAGCTGGTGTTTGGATAAGGGTAATTACTAGTTTAATAATAGAGATAATAAATATCATCTTTAATATTTTGATTCGTAGTGGATCAATATTGGATTAGTATTTATTTAATTTTTTGAAGGATGGTTACAATAAGTTGAGGTCATGTTATAAACTAGTCATGACCTATAATTAGTATCCTTTTCAGTAGAATTAGTTAACAATATGGAAGATGGATATTTCCCCCAATGCTCATATTATCAGGTTCAAACTATAAAACGTATTACTTATACAAAAGAGTTATTATGTATATAATATGATGTTTCATATTATTTCTATCTGAAATGTTCAAAAATAGTGGTAATATAAGTTTATTTCTTTTTATAATGTTTCAATGTTTGAATATGTCTGGTTTTTTAGAATAATAGATTTGGATGAGTCCTAATTAGGTTTTCTATTTGGGGAAAACTCTTCTTAGTTGGTATACATATCATTCCTTATTATTATTAATGAATCCTAAACCTTTGTATAGTTTTAAATAATTATGTGTAATTGTCTTTTATTTTTAAAATAACTCTTCTAGTGAATTTAGGTTTGGTGAAGCCTTAGTATATTTAATGTTAGAAGAAATATGTGGATTTTCCACATAGGTTGATTATCATCATTATAATCCACCTCAATACACTCATAATCATGATGTCATTAAAATAATATATATATTGCTATCTTCAATGGGTTTCATATGGTTACTCATTCATTATATGAGTCACACTGGTGGTGTGTTAATTTAATTTTATAAATATTTTCATGCACACTGAAATCAATTTATCAATGAAAAAAAAATTTCATACTTTTTTTTAAAAAATATCAATGATGAAGGGTGTTCAAGAAAAATTTATATTCACACAAAACACCACACAATGTACTAGAAAAGAGTCAAAAACACTGGTAATTTGATTAGCATGTGAAAAAATTCCACACTCCCATAAGAATGTATTTATATGGGGGAAATGAACACAGAACAAAAAAAAGTTCAAGAAAGTCGGGAGGATTGACAGTGATTATTTGGTTTATAAAAAACGTTTTGTTGGTCATGGAGTGGTAAGCTATAGTATTTTATGGATTATATACATGGGTGGTGTGGTTTGGAATGGGAATATGGGTGTAGTTCACAAGATTGTGAATTGGATAACTATTAATGATTAAAAATCACTAACAAAGGGAATTTGTTTAGGAGACAGATTTTCTGGTCTTAAGGTCATCTCTTATGTTACGTGTTGTGAATAATTTTCCTCTTATTATTGTGGTTAATGGGATTGATAGGTATTTGTATTGATTGGATTGTTTTTAGTTTACCTTTATTAAAAGGAAAATTATAAGTACTGTAACTTTGTGATTTATCTATGCTAAGAAATTATTTTTATTGACATTAGAAAAATGATGATAAAAGGAATATTTTATTATATATTTATCAGTTTTTTATCCCTAATAAAATTAAATTTTTTATTTGTAGTTTTTAACAATGATCAATAATGTGTGGAATTTTAAAAAAAAATCAGAAAAAAATCAATCAAATCCAGTATACTTGCACTACTCCACCCTCAGGAACACCACACATAGTGTGAAATTAGGTGCTTTCCTATTGGTTTTCATATTTAAATTACCAATTGATATTATTCCATTTAAATTTTTTAATGAACATGGATGAAAAATTATCTTATAATTATTTTCCTGATCGAATGCATATTGGATCTAATTATCGCATGAGATTTTTAATCATCCTATGGGCCTCTTTCTTGGACCTTGAACTTTGTCCAACCTATTGGTTAATTTATCATTCTCTTGTACTAACGCATTCATATGTGTGGATTTTATTCATTATTTTTGATCGTTTTTACCACCAATTTTATACTATCAAATAAATTATATTGGTTTGTTCAATGCGCTGTAATCTTTTCTATTTTGTGTGGATCTATGGTGGCTTCTAGTTAGCTATTCCATTTAAAGACTCTATGTGTATTAGGGGAATTTATGACCCCTAACAACTCATATATTTTGAATTTTGGATTTCTCTCTTATCTCAGTACTCAGGTTTTCTCCCACACTAGTTTTGGAACCCTAGATTTTTCAACTTTTGTTGTCTCAATGGTGATTATTCATTATTTCTATAAGGACCTAACCTTAAACAATTCATATTCAAGATATTTTAAAACTTGAATTCTCATTATTATATTCCCAATGATATTTTAGGTTTATAGTTTTAAATAATTCATAAAAATTATTATAAAGTAAACCAGTACATTTCTAATGGACACTTCTATAGATTATCCATTTTTTATATAAAAAAATCTTTAAAATAATACACTTTTTATTTTTATGTTAAATATACAAAAAATAACTTCTTGAACTCATCTTTGTCCATAATTTTCATTAAAAACTGAAAAAAAAATTAAAACCTTGGATGAGTAAATAATCCTAGTAAGAGACATAAAAGAATGAAATTAGTTAGTCTAGTATAACCCCATAAAACATTTTTTTAGAAACATACCTTTTTTACTTTAAAAGAAGAATAATATTTTTAAAAAAATCATTATCTTATCATTTAAAAATAAATATATTTCCATGAAAAATAATTATCAATCCCATAAATGTTATGTAGGTAACATGGGACCTCATTTCTCATACAACTATTACAAATGGATTAAACAATATGGTCAACATACAACTCTAGAGTACCTAATGCATTAGAGGTTATAATATAACCAATTTTCCTTGGTTTGTCATGAAACTTAACGTCTTTTGCTAATAACATTACCACCCATTATTGTTTTTCTATGGAACCACACATAATTGGATTATAATGAAACTACAAATCATCATAAACAATGACAAATAACCATATAAAAATCATAATACATTAATACTTTTATCATAAAAATATTTTTATTGAAATAACCTTTTCATTTTTAAATCAAATATTTTAGAAGAGCTTCTTTCATACAAAGGAAAAAAATTTCTTCACACTTAACCCTGTACCCTTTTTTAGAAAACATAAAATTATTAAGGCTTCATGAAGGAATGAAAATCCTCAAATTCTATATAAGATAAAAAAAATCTTTTTGACTTTTGTAAAAATTTTAAAGAGGCACTTTAAAACGGGTTTTAAAAAGAATGTCCCTTACAAAAAACCTTAAAAAGATTTATTTTCAAAAAAAATTGAGAGAAATTAAAAAATTTACTTTTTAAAAATTTATATCCATACAAATAAACTCATAAGAATCATTTTAAAAACATGTACATGATAGAGAAATATTTATAAAATAAATCTTTAAAAATTTTAAAAATAGGTTTACTTTAAATAAAGAGTCCCTTACCTTGAGTCTGACTCCCCATGTACATTATTTATCATTAAAAATTATAAACATATGTTAATTTATACTTAATTGATAATTTTTTTCAGGTTTATTATTAATTTTATGTCACTCATTTCTATGTTATATACAATTACTTAATCATGAATGTTCATATCGGATGTTTCGAGGATATTTAGTACCTAAGTCCAAAATAACATTGGTAATCCAACTATGGTAAAATTTATCATAATTAAATCATATTAGAAATAATATTCATGAAATAATAATAATTTTTATACATCAATTATACTTTCAAATAAAACCATTAAATATGGTTATTAGAAATAAACTACATTATAATCATGGAGACGTACGGTATGTCCTACACACACATGAGAAACATTTTCATTTTTAAATTCTCATTATGGAAATAAAGAAAGTAAAATTTAATATTTACCTATGGATATTAACATAATATATATCATATGAAATATTTGTATATAAAAATATATGTATTATCCATCTTATGTGGTGATGAAAAAGAACCACATCGCTTCGTGGAGGTGGTAGTCCACACGTACGCACGAACAACATTGTCCTTTTTATGTACATGAAAAGGTAAGAAGGTAAATGATTAATTATTATTTTTATAATGATAAATATTTCCTTAATATCATTTAAAATCATTAATTTAATCATTATAATCATTCTTGAAAGATGATTATGGAAAATGAATTACATTGGTTCATAAGGTTGTGGCCCCCCATATACAAGAATGATGATTTTTTCCCATTTAATCGAAAAAAGATAGATGTAAGTCATTAAACATAAAAAATAACATCTAAGTATATTAAGTATACTATATTTACTATTTTATATGCTTATATAATATTTTAAATAACTAGAAGAAGAAATAAAAATAGACACACTTGATTAATAACGATACCAATTTTTCAGACAAACTCCTTTTATTAAAACTTCAAGACCACTAAGGTTGGTATTTATCCTAAAATAAGGCCCCTATAATGTGTTTAGAGATTATATTAAGGTATATTGTAATATATGTGATGATAAAAATGGGGTTTTAAGTGTGAAATATTGGGATGAAGAGGTTCCCTTTTATATGAGATGGGAGGGGTGCTCTTTAATTTCTCCAAATATAAAATTAATTTTTATTTAAAAATGTTTAAAAATTGATGTATTTAAAATATAATATGATTATGGTTAAAAATAATATTCTAAAATTAATTTAAGATAAGTTTATCTCACTTTCTTAACCTTATTGTTTAGTTGTAACCATTATCTAACCCCTTTAACTCTTACAGTAACAACATTGATTTTTATTCTTTGAGGGTCAATATTGTTAGGATAAAATGTCAATAAACTCATAATTAGGTTACAATTTATATTTTAAAACTTATCCAAATAATTTTTCTTAGTTTAATATTTTTTTAATTTATATCATTTAATAATTATTTAAATATATAACTAATGTGTATTTTGGCACTATTCATTACTTTGACATTTAAAAATATAAAAAAAAACAAGAAAACATAAAAAATTATTTTAATAAATATATAACATATAAAAAAAATATATAAAATTAATTAATTACATTATTTTTCTTAGATTATATTTATTTTAGTATTTTAAATAACATTGATTTTATTTTTCCATTAATTAAGGAATTATTGCATTAGTGTTGTACAAGAATTTAAGGTAACTATTTCTTCTCTAAAAATTAATAAAAATGTAAAATATAAATCAATTATATTTTAAAATACTATTTACAATTTAACTTATCTTCTAGATAACAATATATGAAAAGTATTATACTTATTAGGAACAAGAGTATGACATGTTTGACTTTTATTTAAATAAAATATTATAAAGGTCATAATCTAATCAAAGTGCCATCAAATGATGATATTACAGAAAATTTAATGGTTATGGTAATATATTACAGATCCAATAAAATTGGATTAACTATTAGGGTAATTTTCTGGTCCTTATCATTTTATTTTTCACGTTAGCAACTTGATTTACCTTTTATCATGGCAACGAAAATTACTAAATTTATAATTTATATTGCCAAGAAATAAAAGTGACATATTTTTTAAATTTAGTACACATGATTAAAAATATATAAAACATTTTTCAAAATTCAAAACACATAATTTTCAGCAATTTATTTAAATGTAAATTGTAAAAATGCAATGAAAAAATGTTTTTTTTAAATGACATTTTTAAACACAGCATGTTTATATACCAAATTCAAGCATAAAATAAATTTAAAATCTCATAATTGGATTATTTTATATTAAAATGAAAAAATAAATTTTTTAACTAATATAAAAAAAAATTTGTTTGTAAATACTTGAAATGAAAATGCAATTTTAAATAAAAATATATATTTTCAATATTTATTGAAAAATAAAATTTTTATATAAATTATCAAAATTTAACCATAAGATAATTTTTGTATGATTATTTCAAAAATTATATTTATCATAGTTTCGAAAATTTAAATAAATTAATTATTTTTTAGTCATAGAAGCAATGAAAATCATTCTAGAAGAAAGCGTATTTGAAGAATAAAATGGATTTACTAAAATTATGTGTTAATTTTATAATAATTAATTAATATATCATTAATGTGTAGAAAAAATTTATATTTCATAATTTAGTTAATACTATTAATTACTTCCAATTTAATAGATAGGTTATAATGGTCACATAATAACAATATTTAGTTTTTCGTTTATCCTCAATGTTGTGTATCCTATACGCTATCAAACATAGAATTTCCTTTTAAAAAATCTATTGATGTTACATTTCCCCTATTGGAAATTACCTTTTGGAAATTTTGATTTTAGGATTGGTAAATAAGGTTTGAATTTTCAAAATACCATTTCTGAAATCTCACATTTAAAAAAATATTTTTAAAATTTTCACTTAACAAGAGAGAAAAGGGAAGTACGAAGGTCATCTAAGATGGCACATACTAGGATTCCATGTAAGAAAGATGTAAGTGGAATATAAAATATAAAATTTAGGTACTGATAGATACTATTAGAGAACATGGTCAAGAGAAATTGAACAATCACAAAACCATAAATTTTTGATAGGTTAAAAGGTCATTGATTTCCTGGTGAGAAAAGTAAACAAAGAACATTTTTATTTCAATATCATTATCAAATAGTTGAAGAATTATTTTACTACATGGACTAAGAAAATAAATAAATATAATCATTTGAAAAGCATAATTTTATCCTTTAATAAATTTCCACAACAATATCATTATTTTTTCCTATTTACGAGTATTGTAGGTGAATGTTTCTTACCTAAAGCATTATAATCAACTTATATGGATCAATAAATCCACAAAAAGAAAAAAAAATATTCTGATTTACATTATAAAATAACCAAATCCAAAATGGTTTTAAAACTATATGATAATTACATAAAATTTGTAAACCTTAAAATAAATAAAAACTAATTTAATCTCCAAAATTAAAAATTAATAGCCAAATTTCAACATAAATCATTTGATAACTATACATAAAATTACATAAGAATATTCTATATTAGATTGAAACCCAAAAGTTAGAAGGATTTGATCACATAGTCTTATATGATGATTTTAATATATATTCCAAACAACATCAATTACAGTCATTCTAAAAAGTATATACCAAAATCATGAAATGTGCCGGACATGATAAACATTTACATACACAATAAAACCAAAAAAGATAATTCTACCTTTATTCCTAAAATAAAATTTCATAATATTATATTTAACTTATTCATGTAATGTTTCCAAAAATTATAAAAATCTTATAACAAAAGAATATTAATCACTTAATCACCAAATAAAATTTCAATCCCACGGTGTTATATACATATGTTCCCAAAATTAAATTATTATTCAACCATAAAATAAATTAACTAAAAAGAAATATTCATTCTAATTGGGAATTTATGTTGGATAGTGGTACATATTTCACCCTTTTCTTCCTTCAAATGTGGGTTCAAGTCCCATGGAATTGCTGGATGCTACAGGTTGTCACATAGTATGTGGAATTTACTTTTATAAAACTATATAATTATTATAACATTCTAAATAATATAATTAAATAAAAAAAATAAACATAATATATTCAACATTAAAGAATTTTTTAACCTAAAACATTATCTCACACTTTTCATTTTGCATACCAAACATTAATAACCCATAATTACCATAAAAAATAAATGTATCTAAAAATTTTACTAGTCACCTTCAAATTTCATAACAGAAATCCTCAAAATATATTTCGAAGACATTTATATTATTATAAACATTAAAATTATAAACCCATGATGGTATATATAACTATTAAGATAAGCTCACCTAAATTAATCCTAATCTCCAATGTTATCTAAACCATGATATGTTACCAACTGTAAGGATTTGACCTTAAATAATACATATTATATTTATTTTAAAACTAGAATTCACATTATTATATTACTAAGGATATTTTATGTTTTATGTTTTATAGAATTAGTAAAAAATATTAAAATGAAAACCCAAGAATTACAAGTGGGAACTTCTATATAATATATTTGTTTTCATAAAAAAAGTCTTTAAAATAAAACATGGTTTCTTTTTATGACAAATCTTCCCAATTTTCTTTTTGATGTAATCCTTGTTGGAATATTCCTTTAAACCATATTAATTTTTTTAAAACATATTATGAATAAAAAATATCAGTAAGGGGCATAAAATAAATAATTTTTTTACTCAATTGAAAATTCATAAAAGAATTTTCTTAGAAAAGTTCCTTTTTTATTTAAAAAAGAATCATATTTTAAAAAATAACATTATCTTACCTTTTTAAAATTAATTAATTTCTATGAATGTTCCTTAAAAAGAATAATAAAGTTATATATGTAACATGGAACATCATTTTAAATATCAATCTTATAAATTATGTATCCAATATGGTCAACCTCCAACTCTAGAGTACGAATGCATTAGAGTTTATAACGTAACCACCCATCCTTGTTTTACCACTGAACCACCTATATTGGTTAATAATATAACCACCCACCCTTATTTTATCAGGGAAACACCCATTATTAATTTATAATGGATCCACCTATAATCATAAAAAATTACCAAGAACAATATCATAATCACATAACATAAATTCTTCTATCATAAAAATATTCTTATAGAAAATACCCTTTTTATTTTAAAATCACATATTTTGAAAAAGTATACACAAAAAATGTATTTTTTTTGGAAATAACATTGTATAATTTTAGAGAAAAGTTCAATGTACTGAGGCGTTATGAAATCTTGAAAATCCACTCATTCTATATAAGAAAAAAACATTCATTTTTGTTTTTGTAAAAAGGTGAAAGGGGAACTTTAAATGAGGGTTTTGAAAAGAAAGTACCTTACATAAAACTTTAAAAAGATTCATTTTTGAAAACATTTGCAAGAAATTTGGAAATTACCTTTTTAAAACATTTATATACAATTAAATAGATTCATAAGATCCATTTTTAAAAAATTTAAAGGACATATAAATATTTCAAAAATAAATCTTTAAAAAATTTAAAATGAGGGTTTTTTAGATAAAGAATCCCTTTCTTTGAGTCTGACTCGTCAAGTACATTATTTATATTCCTGAATAATAAAAAAATATTAATTTATAATTTATAATTTATTAGATCATGGTTGATAATTTAACCCTTAGCCTAATAATATTTCCTAATATAATATTTTTATTAATTTTATTCCATTTAATTTTATATTACTTATTTTAAAATATCATTAATTTTAATTTAGACAAAATTCATTACTTTGACTTTTAAAAATATCATAAAAATAAGATAATTACAAATCAATGTTTAATAATTTTATAAAATTTAAAATAAATATATAAAATTCATTTATTACATTAATTGTCTCATATTTTATTTATTTTAATAAATTTAATATCATTTTTTATTTTTCCATTAATTAAATAATTACAACATTAATGTTTTGCAAGTATTTAAGGTAATTATATCTTCTCTAAAAAATAAAAATAAACTTATTTGTTAGATATTAATCTATTATATTTATAATTTATATTTATATATGACTTATCTTCTATATTATACCATATTAAAAATATTATACTTATTAAAAACAAGAGTGTGAAATGTTTGCCTTTTATTTAAATAAAATATTATAAAGTTTATAATCTAACCCAAATAGAAATAAGTGATCATATAACCAACCATTGAAATATTAGGGATGAATATTTCTTATAAAATAAAATTGGGTCAAGCGTAAGGGTCATTATATAGTCCTTATCATTTTATTTTTACCCTTAATTACCCGATTTACCATTTACTATGGTAACAAAAATTTCTAAAGTTACTATTCATATTATCTAGAAATAAAAGATACCTATTTTATAAATTTATATCCACTTATTCCGTATATAAAAACCATTTTTACTTGTTAAAAACATATAATTCTTAGTATTTAATTTAAAAATTAATCAAAAAATGAAATGAAAAATGTTTTTTTTCAGAATAATTCCCTTTTTAAACTATAAATATTTTTGCACTAAATTCAAGTATAAATTACTTTTCAAAAACCATATTTGTATTATTAAAAAAAGGGAAAAATGAAATTTTAAAACTAATATAAAATATAATCTGAATTTTAAAATATTAGAAATAAAATACAATTTTCAATAAAAATCAGTATTTTTCACTATTTATTTAAAAATAAAACTTTTTGAAAAATTATAAAAATTTCACCTTTACATAATTTTGATATTATGGTTTAAAAAATAATATTAAAAAAAATTTCAAATTTTTTTATAAATTATTTATATTGTTCACACAAAAAAGAAATAAAAATCATTCTTGAAGAAAGTGTATTTGATGAATAAAATTAATTTACTAAAATTAAGTGCACAATTTTATGAGCATTAATTAATATATTATTAATGAGTAGAAAAATTTTATATTTCATAATTAATCTAATAATATTCATTCCCACCAATTTAATGGCATGGTTATAATGGTCACATAATAATAATATTAAGTTCGTTTAAGATTAGTGTTGTGTATTTTTATGCTTTTGAACACAATGTTTCCCATTAAAAATATCAGGATGTTACACTCTTCCCATGATTGAAAATTTCTTCCTTGAAATTTTTAATTCAAGCTCAGTAATTAAGGTTTGAATTTTCAAAATACATTTGTTTAAATCCCACATTTGAAAAAGGATTATTGAAACATTTACTTAATAAGAGAGAAAAATGAATTAAGAAGTTCACCTAAGATAACACATAATAGGTTTCCAAGTAGAAAAACTGGATGTGGAAGAGAAAATATAACATTCAATTACTAATAGAGAGTGATGGATAACATGTTCATGATAAAGTGAACAATCAAAAAACTATAAATCTGTGATGGGTTTAAAGGTCATTGATTTCTTGGTAAAAAAAGTAGATAGATATCTTTTTTGTTTCAATATCATTTTTAAATAGTTGAGGAATTATTTTACTACTTGGACTAAGAACATATAAAAATAAACTTAATTTAAAGGTATTATTTCATCCTTTAATTAATTTTCACTACAATTTCATATTTTTTCTCCAATTGATGAATATTCAAGGTGATTTTTTCCTTGAAGCATTAGAATCAATCTATAAGGATTAATAAATCCATAAAAGGATAAAAAATATATTCCTCCTATATTCAAACACTAAAAAAACAAAAAAGGTTAGAATAAGATATGATAATTTTATAAAATGAATAAACCTTTAAACAAAGAAAATTTTCTTTTAATATTCAGAATTCAAAAGTAATACCCAAATTTTAACATAAATCATTCAATAAATAATCTTAAAATTCCTTAATAATATTATACTATAAGATAAAAACAATAAAATCTGAAGGATTTGATCATATAGCCTTCCAAATAATTTTAACATTTATCTCTATATTACATCAATTAATCTTATACATAATATTACATACCAAAATCATGAAATATTTATGATATGTTAATCATTTACATGCGTAATAAATCTAAAAAAAATATAATTATACCTTTATTACTCAAATGAAATCTCATAGTATTATATTTAACTTAACAATTTTTGGTCTTTTCTTGTTCAATTGCTTATTCGGGCTCCATATTCTCAGGTCTGTTCCCCTCAGATTCCATAGAGATGTCCCTTTTCCCCCTCTTCCAACTCTACTCTGTTGATCTATCCTGATATATACAACCCCATCTTCGTTGGGTGTGTTGGTTTTTTAGATCAGTTTGGGACTATGGCGATGGAAGTAAGTGTAACACAGTATTATCCATCTCTATGGATGCTTTCCATAGTTTCTCTTAATCTATTTGGTGTTTATCATTAGGGTTTTAGTCCCAATTTCTTTTTAGGGTTTCAATCATAGTTTACTCTTCTTTGATCCTGTTTCTTCCGAGTATGGGTATCAATTTCTATTTTCCCTTAAGGATTCAATCCTAGTGTTTCTATCTCTCGGTACTTGATAATTTATTTTTGACCTTTCCCGTTCTTTGCCTCTACTCCCTACTCCGAGTCCCCGATCCTTTTCTCCCTTCCTGGATAGTAAGGTTCATCGAATACCGGGGGGAGATTTGGGATATGTTTGTGGAGTGGTAAGAGTTCTCGGGTGACATGACTGGTGGTGGATTTATCTACTTACAATATTCTTTCAGTATCCTCTTAATAAGATGGATTTGGTTCTCTTTTGTGGACTTTGGTGTTTTTCATGATGGTGTCACACAGTTGCATTATGAGGTTCGGTGATGAGAGATTTAGGAAAGTCTCTATGTTTTACGATGGATCGATGAATTGAGATGTTATCCAGTGGACCAATGTGGTCTTTGGTCTATGATGATAATAGTGGAACTGGATCAGTGTTGATGATAGAGAAGATGAAAATGTAGTATTCTATGAGACAATGGTGAAGGTGATGATGATAGTGATGGATATTCTGATGGGTCTCACAAACATGGTAATTATGGGGAGGAAAAAATATAGAATGTTAAATGTGATTGATGTGGGACTCGAGGTAGGCGGGTGACTTGATATTCACAGGAACCAAGATGGGTGATGTGGTTTTTTTAAAATTTTAATTTGAATTTGTATTTTGTGGAATCTGCCATATCATTTTGTTCGAAAGGTAAGCTTTCCCCCTAATTCTTAATGTGACTTTTTTAAAATGGAAAAATATCAACTACGAGGCATAAAAAATCATTCTTCCTGCATAAAATTGTTTAACTAAAAATAAATATTCATACTAATTGTGACATTATTTAGAACTATGGTACGCATTGTACCGTTGTCTCTCTTTGGCTATGGGTTCAAGCCTTATGGATTCTTCTAATGTGATGAGTTACCATAGGATTTGTGTGCTGTCATTTTCTAAAAGTGTATAATTATTATAAAATTTCCAAAAATATGATAAAATACTTGAATATAACTTCAATATATTTAAAATTAAATAAATTTTTTACCCTCAAAGGTTGTATCATGACTTTCATTTTGCGTCCGAAAAAGTAATAACCCATAATTACCTCAAATAATAAATGTATCCAAAAATATCATTAGTCACCTTAAAATTTCATAACATAAAGCCTCAAAAGTGATTTCAAAGACATTGATCTTATGATCAACAAAAAATTATAAACCTATGATGGTATCCATCAATATTATGATAACTTGACCTAAAAGCATTCTAATCTCCAAATTCATCTAAACCCTCCTCAAATACCAACTATAAGGACCCAACATTAAACAATACATATTCTATTTATTTTAAAACTAAAATTTATATTATTATATTCCAAAGGATATTTTCATTTTATAGTTTTATATAATTAAAAAAATATTATAAAGTATACCCATACATTAGAAGTGGACACTTCTACACAATATTAATTTTTTCCATAGAAAAAAACTCTTTAAAATAAAACAATATTTGTTTTGATGATAAATCCTCACAATTTTCTTCTTGAACTAATCTTTTTCCTGAAATTCCCATAAAACTGATGAAAATACCCTTGAAACATGGTATAATCAGTAAATATTAGAAACTAACATAAAAGAAATAAATTTTTTAGTCTAGTGAAGACCCATAAAAACAATTTCTTAGAAACATACATTTTTTACTTCAAAAAAGTATCGTCTTTTAATAAATATGATTATATTACATTTTAAAATCATTATATTTCCTTGAAAAATAATCATAAAGTAGATAAAAGTTATTTAGGTAACCTGAGACATAATTTTTCATATCACTCTTAAAAATAGAGATACTGATATGGTCAACATTCAAATCCAGAGTACCCACTACATTTGAAGTTATAACGTAATCACACGTCCTTGGTTTATCATGGAACCACCGATCATTAGTTAATAATGTAAACACCCATAATTTTTTTTATTTGACCAAACAGTATTAGTTTAAAATAGAACCACCCATAATCATGAAAAATTCCCAATAACTATATCATAATCATAAAACATGAATGCTAACATCATAAAAATATTATTAATGAAACTAACCTTTTCATTTTTAATCACATATTTTAGAAAAACAATGCACATAAAAGGGAAACCATTTTATTTGAAAATAACCAAATATAATTATAGATAAAACATCATAGTATTAATGAATCATAAGGTAAGGGAAATATACTCATTAATTATAAGATAAAAAAATATTCCTTTTGACTTTTGTAAAAATATGATAGTAAAACATTAAATGATGGTTTTCAAAAGTAACTTACATAAAAAATTAACAAGATTAGTTTTTGAATGAGTGAAATTATTAAATTACCTTTTTTTAATCATTAATTTCCATTTAACTAATTACATAAGAATAATTTTAAAAATATGGACATGACAGAGAAATATTTGGAAATAAAACATTTTAAATGAGGTTTTTATTTAGTTAAAGTATCCTTTAACTTAAATTCAAATCATCAGATAAATTATTTATATTAAGGAATATTTTAATTAGGTTAAGTTATAATTTCTTGAGATCATTTTTCTTGTTTATTATTCCTTTTATATCACCCATTTCTATGTTATAAACAATTACTTAATCATTTAAGTTCATGTTAGACATTTTGATGATATTCGACACCTAAGTACAAAATGGATTCAGTATGTTTACTATGGTAAAATAGGTAACAATTCCATCATCTACAGAATAATATTAATGAAATAATTATAATTTATTAATATAAATTTTACTTTTATATTTAAATATTAAATACGGTTATGAAAAATTAAATATATTATAATCATGGAGATGGTAAACCATACATATGCATAAATAACATTTTCATTTTTCAATGATCATTATGGAAAGTAAGTATCATTTTATATTTAAATAATTATCTTAATATTATATATATATATATATCATATTATTTATTTTAATATACGTATATATATAGCATCCATTTGATTTGGTGATGAAAAATGGATCACATCTCTTTGTGGAGGTGATAGTCCGCAGGTTTGTATAAACGACGTTATAATTATTCTGTGAATGGAAAGATAAGAAGGTAAATGATATATTATTTTATTTATAATGATAAATATGTAATGAATTTCATGTATTAACATTAATTCTATAATTATAACCAATCGTGATAGATGGTGATGAAAAAAATACATTAGTTCGCAAGGCGGTAATCCACCATACACACGGATGGTGAATTTTTTTCCCATTTAATGGAAATAGAGATGAATATAGGATACGCCACTAAAATAATAACATATTATTATATTTAATATACTACAGTTACTATTTTATCATGGATAAATAATATTACAATTAAGTGTAAGAAGAAATAAAATAGAAACACTTGATTAAAAACAACACCTCTTCTTTGAAAAACCTCATTTTTAACACCTTAAGACCCTTAAGGTTGGTGTTTTTCCTAAAAATAAGAAATATATAATTAGTTTAGATATTATATTAAGGTGTTTTTGGAGATATTGGAAAAAATATATGAGTTTTTTAAGTGTGAAGTATTGATATGATGATGTGCACGTTTATAGACGAGGGGAGATGAACTCTTGGAATTTCTCAAAATATTAAATTATTTTTCAATTCCAAATGGCCTCAAAGTGAGTTTAAAGATAAGATGAGTATGGGTAGAAATAATCTCATAAAATATTTTTTATATAATTTAATGTTACTTTAATACCCTTATCATTTAGTTTTAACCCTTATTTAAAATTATTAACTCTTACCATGAAAACATTTATTTTTACTCTTTGAGGGTCTATATTTTTACTCTAAAATGAAAGTAGACCCAGAATGGGATCGTGGTTTATATTTTAAATCTTATCCTAATAAATTTTATTATTTTAACAATCTTATTAGATTTATAACATTTAATAAAATATTATGTATTTTAATATATCATTAATGCCAATTTCAACACTATTCTTTACATTGACTTCTAAAAATATAATTAAAAAATATAACTTAAAGGAAAATATTTTAATAAATCCATAACATTAAAAATATATCTATACTTTTTTTACTTTAGCAGTATCATATTATATTTATTTTATCATTTTTAATATCATTCATTTTCCTTTTATATTAATTAAATAGTTGTGGCATCAATGTTATGCTAGAATTTATGTTAATTATATCATCTATAAAAATTAAAAATAAAATAAAAATTTAATATAAATCAATTAGATTTAAAAATACTATTTATATTTGAATATATCTTCTAGATAACACTATATAAAAAATATTTTACTTATTAAAAACAAGAGTGTGGCATGTTTGACTTCTCTTTAAATAAAATATTATGATTGCCATATTCAAATACATGTGGCTATAATTGGTGATATAAAAAAAATTTAAATTAATATGGACGAATAGTAATCATAAAATAAAATTTGGGTAAGATTAAGGGTCGTTTACTAGTCCTTATTTTTTTATTTTTACCCTTAATTACCCGATTTACCTTTTATTGTGGTAACAAAAATCACTGAAGTTACTATTATTATTGTCCAAAAATAAAAGTGACCTATTTAATAAATTTAAACCTCATAATTAAAAATATGTAAACTAATTTCTAAAATTAAAAACATGTAATTTTTATCATTTAATTTAAAATTAAATTGGAGGATATCAAGAGAAGAATGTTTTTCGAACAAATTCACTTTTTAGACATAAATTCTTTATATACTAAATTTAAGTTTAAAATACATTAAAACACATTATTGGATTATTTTAATTCAAAAGAAACAAATTGAATTTTAAAAATAATATAAATTAAAATTTTAATTTGGAAATACTTGATATGAACGTATAATTTTTAATTAAAATTGGTATTTTACACTATTCATTGAAAAATCAATATTTTCAAAAAATTATCATAAGTTCACCATAAGATAATATTGACATGATGATTCTAGAAATGATATTAAATAGAATTTCTAAAATTTTTACAAATTTATTATATATTTTCCCTCACAAATTAAATAAAATTCAATCTTGAAGGAAGTGTATTTAATGAATAAAATGACTTTAATAAAATTAAGTGCATAATTTTCTAAGAATTAATAAATATATTGTTAATTATTTGAGCCATTTTATATTTAATAATTCAATTAATATTATTCATTCCCGCCAATTTAATGGCTTAGTTATAACTATCACATAATAACAATATTTAATTCATTTACGCTTGGTGTGTCATATCGCATTCGTTTTATAACATAGTGTTTCCACTAAAAAATATCAAGATGATACATTCAATCCCTTATTGGAAATTATGTAAGTGTAAATTTTAATTCAGGATCTGTAAATAAGGTTTGAATTTCCAAAATACCCTTTTTGAAAATATGCATCAGAAAAAGTATTAATAAAACTTTCACTTAATAAGAGATAAAAGGGAAGTACAAAGGTCACCTAAGATAACCCATACTAGGTTTCCATGTATAAAAACATGGATAAAGAAGAGAAATAATAAAACTCAATTACTGATAGAGAGTAATAAAGAACATGGTCATGATAATGTGAAAAATCACAAAACCCTACATATGTGATGGGTTAAAAGGTCACCAATATCTTAGTAAGAAAAGTAAAAAACTAACATTTTTGATTCAAAATACTTTTCATATAGTTGAGAAATTTTTTACTACACAGATTCAGAAAATAAGGTAATATACTTACATGAGAAATATAATTTCATCCTTTAATCAATTTACACTACAATATCATCTTTTTCCTTCAATTGATGATTATTCATGGTGTATTTTTATTTCCTAAAGAATTAGAATCAACTTTTATGGATTATTAAATCTAGAAAAGGATAAAAATATATTACTCATATCTTTAGACATTTAACAAAACAAAAATGGTTAGAATATTTTATGATTAATCCACAAAATGATTAATCCTTTAAATGAAGAAAAAATACATTTAGTCTCTAGAATTAAAAATTACTCTTCAATGTTCAACATAAATTATTCAATAACTATCCTCAAATTTCCATAAGAATATTCTAGACTATGATTGAAACCCAAAAATTATAAATATTTGATCACATTTGCTTCCAAGATAATTTTAATATTTATATACAATATTATATTAACTACAGTCATTCCTAAAATTACAAACCCAAATCATATAATCTCCCAGACCTTCTACTCATTTACATACATCATAAAGACAAAACAAATTCTTAATTTATTACTCAAATGAAATATCATAGTATTGTATTTAACTTATTCTTATAATGCTTCCCAAAATTATAGTGATGTTCATCCAAAATAAATTAGTCACATAATCATCAAATAATTTTTCAAACCCATGGAATTCTATACATATGTTCCCAAAATAAAATTATTCTTCATCCATGAAATCATTTAACAAAAATGAAAAATTAATTCTAATTATAGATTAATGTAGGCCACTAGTACATGATGTACCCTTTTCACCCTTTAGTTGTGGGTTTAAGCCTCATGGCCTTGCCAGATGTGATGAGTTGTTACATAGTTTGTGGGTAGTGCTTTTCTAAAATAATATCATTCTTATAAAATTCCAAAAAAATATGATAAAATCATTAAAATAACCTTAATATATTCAATATAAATGAAATTATTTAACCTAAAAGGTTATCTCATACTTTTAATTTTTCATCCCAAAAAGTAATAACCAATAATTACATAAAAAAATAAATTTCTCTAAAAAAACATTAGTCACATTAAAATTTCATAATTTAAATCCTAAAAAAGAATTTATATGAAATTGATATTATTATAGACATTAAAATTATAGACCAATGACGGTATCCATCACACTTAATATAACCTCTCTTGAAAACATCATAATATCCAAAGTTTTTCAAACCCTACTCTGATCCCAACTATAAAGACCCATCCTTAAATAATACATATTCTAGATTTTTTAAAACTATAATTTAAATTATTATATTCCCAAGGATATTTTAGGTTTATATTTTTAACGGATTTGGGAAAACTATTATAA
Organism: Viscum album; assembly: GCA_963277665.1. Lineage (NCBI taxonomy): Eukaryota > Viridiplantae > Streptophyta > Magnoliopsida > Santalales > Viscaceae > Viscum > Viscum album. The sequence goes on from OY728150.1 coordinate 917,654,655, forward strand.
TGTAAACCCATACATATAGGGGGGCACTTCGGCACAATATCTATTATTTCTATAAAGCTAAATTCTCTAAACTAAATCATTATTTATTTTGATGATAAATATTCCCAATTTTTTTACTAAACTCATCCTTATCTTTACATTATCGTTATCCTTGTGAACTTTTTTTAAAAATTATGATGATAAAAAAATTTCATTAAGTTTCATAATGTAAATAAAATCATCACTCCAATGAAAAACCATAACATATTTTTTTTACTTAAAAAAAATAATACTTTTAAAAATATTATTATCTTATATATTTAAAATCTATATATTTACAGGGAAAATAATTATAAATGACATAAAATTTAATCAGGTAACTTGGGGCATCATTTTCTATATAACTCTTATAAACTGAGTAACCAATATGGTCAACCTCCAACTCCAGAGTATAGAATGCATTAGTGGTTATAACACAAAAACCCATCCTTGGTTTATCATGGAACCACATATCCTTGGGTTATCATAGAACCACCTATTTTGGATTATAAAGGAACAAAACTTTATCATAAGAAATTACCATGAAAAATATCATAATCATAAAACATGAATGGATGCATCATAAAAATATTCTCAAAGATAATACTAGTTTCATTTTTAAATCACACATTTTAGAAAAATCATGCACATAAAAAAGAAAAAAATTTCTTTCAAATTAAAAATGTATACTTTTTTTTAAAATGACATGAATTGGTTACCCAATTCAAGCCCAAATAAATTTATTAAATCAAAATGTTTACCAAGAAAAAACGAGGTGTAATTCACTTAAACTATAGGAAATTTAAAGAGACAACATACTAAAATTAAGACTCAAACAGAATATAGAAGCCTAAAAAATTATTCAACTTTGCTCAATAAGGCCGCATTAAACAACCTCATCCAGTTTTGTAAACGGATAAGAATCCAAATTGACTGTGGCACCCCCAAAGTGCAGGTCCGCAACCACGCTAGACCATGCTATTGGGTAGATGGAACTGACTGAAAAATTATAGTGCAACAGATCCAGAAAAAGAGGAACCTACATATGAAATAAAAGTAGATAAGGGAGAATATCAATCATCAGTTACACAAAATAAATAATGACATTCAAACAAATAAGTATAGAGTCTTCCAACATAACAAACAACAATGTAGAAGAAGAGGAGTTGAGAAATCCAGATGAACACATGCAAATAATCCCACTGGCTAGAAACTAATGAAAGTAACCAAAGACCACTAAAATGAATAATTTCTATGGGATCTCATTAAAATTTAATCTTGGATTATTTTTAAATTCCTTAACCACTTTGGTGAACATACTATTTATAATATCAATAGTGGCATTGGCTGGTTTCTCTCTATTTTTATACTTTTTAAAAGAAGTTTTATCTTTCTCTTTCATCTACATGTCTAGGTCCTTTAGAAAATCTAGGTTTTTATATAATTACTTATGCATCCCTATATGCCGGTTCATTTTTATCATCCTCACTAGATGAGGCATCAGATTTAGAATAATCGGAGGAGCTTGATGAAGCATCTGATGAGTTGGATACTTTTTCAGTAGGGGATGGCTATTGTGGTTGATCCTTTATGCTATAAACTAGGGAGCACATAATAATTATTCTTTCAACATTGGTATTATCCCTAAATTTCCGAGTGTTTCTAGCACTCGGGGTGATGAAGCCATTAGAGTCAATCATTGATTTTTACCTTTCTAAGCCCTCGATTTTATGTATTCTTATTCCAATTTGCAATATTTTTCCATCTCCACTTGCAAGGGTTCTTCCTAGTCTAATTTCAAATATTTTTTTATCTCTTTTCATAGATTTTATATCTTCAAGAATGAGTGATTAAGTATTGAAGCTATGTTGTTTTTATTCATTAGAAGTCTCAAGGTTGTGTGAGGTCTTGTAATCATAATGGTTGTGGGACAGAGTCATAGAGGGTCCATAGTGATTTATTTTATTAGTGTAGTCAGTAGTATTTTCCTAAGAAATAGGGGGGGACTTTGGGGGTTTCATTTTCCAACAAAAAAAATTTGTAGAGAGGGGGAGGATGAGGTTCATTACATCTATTCTCACACTCATTCATAGAATTACTGATTCATGATTTTCTTTTGCAAAAATTTGGGACTTACTCAAAGAACCCTTCTTGTATAAAACCATTATCACCATTTTGAATCAAAATTAAGGAAGGTAAGGATTTATAAATGTCGACCTCGGTGAAAATCCTAGTGATCGGGGGGCATGTTAGGTTTAAGATGGAAGATTAGATCTTAATGGGTTGCCTAAATAGGTCAGTATTGGAAACTATGGCACTCTGTTTGAAAAGGTGAAGTGTTAAATTCAAGAAACCTAGTCGGACGAGAACAATGTGGGGATCAGAGTCTAAGTAGAAGTTCACAGACCATTTTAGAACCATCATTCTGCAACCCCCAAAGGACCAATATTCTCGAGTCCAAAATCCATAATACCCATCCTCTGAAAAAATTGAAACATCACATGTAGCGAGTTCAATAATCGATTTTGAAAATTCAATAATCTAATGCTTTCTAGGGTTTTATAAAAAAAAGTGTGGGTATACACTTACAGAACTTAACAACAAAAGAAAACTATAGATCCGAAGATCGAGTGTGCACCTCATATTTTGAGAAGGTGATCACCTATAGACCTCATTAGTGATAATGTTTGGGGTTGATGCATTCAGAGGTCTTTGATTCAGCTGAAGGATCATGGACCATGACAACATCTACGAAGGATCTTGCATCCTGGGTGTCAAGATCAGTGGTGTAAGGGTTTCTTCCATGAATTCCCATGGGTAGAGGCTCCCGTGCAGGATTAATTCTGAAGCAATTAAAAATGTATACTTATAGAGAAAACATCAAATTATTTAGGCATCATGATGGTGAAAAAATAGACTCATTCCATTTAAGATAAGAAACAATCATTTTGACTATTGTAAATAGTCAAAAGATGAATATTAAAGGAGGGGTTTTAAAAGACAGTCCCTTATATGAAACTTTAAAAAGATTCATTTTTGAAAACATTTAAGATTAATTCAATTTTTTTTTTAAAATATTCATGTCCATATAAATAAATTCATAATAATCATTTTAAAAACATGGACATTATAATGAAATATTTACGAAATAAATCTTTAAGTCAATTAAAATTATATGTTTTAGTTAAAGAGTCTCTTAATGTGAGTTTGAATCATCACATACATTATTTATCTTAATGAATAATAACAATTTTTTAATTTATACTTTCTTTATAACCTTATTAATTTTTATTATACCTTTTATATCACTCATTTCGATGTTAACACAATTTCTTAATCATTTATGTTCATGTATGATGTTTTGATGATATTTTATTGCTAAGTCCAAAATGGTTTCAGTATGTCGATTATAGAAAATGTGTTCATCATTAAATCATATAAAGAATAATATCAATGAAATAATTATTATTTTTATACATCAATTATAATTTTAAATCAAACCATTAAATATGGTTATGGAAAATGAACTATGTTTAATCATGGAGACAGTAGGTCATACGTATATATGAGTAACATTTTCATTTTTAGTGTTAATTATGGAAGGAATGTAAGAATAATTTTTTCATTAAATAATTATCATAATATAATTTATTTAAATATACTTATATATATCATCCATGTGATGTGGTGATGAAAAACAAATCACAACGCTTTGTGGATGTGGTAGTCCATATATATGCACGAATGACGTTATCATTTTACTTGTACATGGAAAATAAAGAAGGTATATGATATTGTTTCTAATAATGATAAATATTTCATTAATATCATGTATAAACAATAATTACATCATTATAATTATTTGTGATATATGATGATGGAAAACAAATTACACCGGTTCGTGAGGTGGTAGTCCACTGTACACACAAATGATGAATTCGTTGCCCACTTCATGGAAATAGATGGATATCAGTCATGAAACTAACATAATAAAATATTTTTATATGGATTATACATGATTTATTATTTTATCATGGTTAGATAATATTTCAATTATGTGGAAGAAGAAATAAAATAGAAACACTTGATTAAAACAGATACCTCTTTTTTAAACATATATATTTTAATAACACCTAATGACCACTAAGGTTTCGGTTTTGAATAAAATAAGGCCTTCAGAATAATTACAAGGATTATTGTAATGTTTTTCAGAAGATATTGTCTGAAATAACGGCTTTTAAGTGTAAAGGACTGAGAAAAAGTGGTTCCCTTTAATAGAATAGGGGATGGTTCTACCTGCAATTTCTCAAAATATTATATTAATTTTGAATAAAAAATGGCTCCAAAGAAAGTTATTTAAAATATAATATTAGTATTTGTCTAAATAATCACATAAAAAAAATTTATATAATTTTAGGCCACTTTATTACTCTTATCAATCCTTATTTATCCCAATCAACTGTTATCATGAAAACATTGATTTTTACTTTTTGATGGTCAATATGGTTACTATAAATTAACAAAAGACCCATAATTGGATTAGAGTTTATATTTTAAACCTTATAATAAAAATTTATAATAATTTAATATTTTTAGAAATTTTATATCAATTATTAAAATATTATTTATTTTAAAATATCATCAATTTCCATTTTGACATTCTTCATTACTTTGACTTTTAAAAATATCAAAACAAAAATATAAATTTATAAAAATATTTTAATACATTCCTAACATGTCAAATTAGTCTATAAAATTATTTTATTTCATTAATTATATCATATTATATTTATTTTAATATTTTTAATATCATTTATTTGATTTCACCATTAATTAAATAATTACCGCATTAGTGTTGTACATGAGTTTAAGGTAATTATTTCATCACTAAAAATTAAAAATAAATTACCATACTGAAGATAAATATATTATATTTAAAAATTATATTTACCATTTAACATATATTCTATATAAACCAATATTAATAATATTATACTTATTAAAAACAAGAGCGTGACATGTTTGACTTGTATTTAAATAAAATTTTATGAATGTCATAATCTAATCCATGTGGACATAAATGTTCATATAACATAGAAATGAAATATTATGGATGATTATTACTCATAAAATAAAATTTGGGCAAGTTTTAGGGTCATTTTCTAGTCCTTGTCATTTTATTTTTATCCTTAATTAACCAATTTACCTTTTACCGTGGTAACAAAAACTAATATGGTTACTATTCATATTGTCCAAATATAAAAGTGATATATTTAATAAATTTGGACCTGATAATTAAAAATATTGAAACCATTTTTCAAATTTCAAATCACGTAATTTTCAATATTTAATTTAAAATTAAATCAGCCAAACGCAGTAAAAAACATTTTTCAGAAAAATTTCCTTTTTAAACATAAAATGAATTCATACTAAATTCAAGTATAAAATAAATTTCTAAAAACATAATAGGGTTATTTTAAATCAAAATTAAAATATTAAATTTAATAACTAACATAATATATATTTTTAATTTTTAATTTTTAAAAATTAAAATACAATTTTCAATAAAAATCCTTAGTTTTTATTATTCATTGAAAATTGAAATATTTCAGAAAATTATCAAAATTTAAACATTAGATGATTTTGATATGATAATTTAAAAAATTATATTAAATTATATTTCTAAATTTATAAAATTTAATAATATTTTTCACTCACAAAGTAATTAAAATCATTCTTAAAGCAACATACTTGAATCAAAAAATGATTTTACTAAAATTATGTTCTTAATTTTCTAAGAATTAATTTATATATTTTTAATGTATAGGAACATTTTATATTTTTATATTTCAGTTCATAATATTCATTCCTACTAATTTAATGGCTATGTTAAAATGTTCAAATAATAAATATATTTTTTTGTTTGTTTAAGTTCGGTGTTGTGTATCTTATATGTTATTGAACATAGTGTTTCCTTTATGAAATATTGATATGTTACACCTACCATCCTCTAATGTACATTTCTAGTCTATCACTTATAGTGTAGTTCTATCTATGAAATATTTAGATCAAGAATATGTGTGGCTGAGTTCATGAGTGAATATCATCCAACTTCCAAACCAGGTGAGTACCACTATCTCTAAGAGCACAAGATCAACAATGTATTTCGATGATATCTTAAAGAGAATGGGACTATCATTGCTGTGCGACCCAAATTATATGTCTTTCAACCCAAATTCTCATTTTTTTTCTTTAGTACTTTAAAAATTCTTTCCCTGTATTTTTTAACCTGTAAGCTATAATCTTATTCTTTGAGCATTAATAAAATTCATGGGTGTGTGGGTGGTTTTCTTTACATGCACATAGTTCCAATGAGATTGATGCATGATAAATCCTTGTGTTTTTTTACTACTATCTTGTTATCATACATCTTTTATGTTTTATTTTGTTAGATTATACTTCTATGAAAAAATCCCCAATTAGTTACTTTTGGGTTCACATGTTTTTCTTTTTCCTGTCCACCTTACCCCTAAAAAGTTATATAAGAGCCTTATTGGTTCAATTTTTTTGATAATTTTTTTCTTAGTTTCAATTTTGGTTTTTGTATTAATTTCTCATATTCAGTCTATTCTCAATTCACCTCTTTTATATTTTTATTGTAATTTAATCCAATTTTAATTCAGAAATTATTTTGATTTCTAAAATATAGATGGATAATCATGTATAACATTTGATATTGGCTAGTTCTTGGGGGGATATGCTTATCCTTTTATTAAAAAACTCTGTATTTAATAATTTGGGTAACCATGTCAACAACTAGGATTGAAAGTGACAAATTTTACAATGGAAATGAATTTAATTTAAGGCATATTAACATGAGATATTCTCTAGTTCAGAAAGGATTAATTGATGAAATTTTTGGGGCTAAGAAATTTTGAAATAGGAAAAACATCTATAGTTTATGAAGATGTATCCCCTGATGTTCTTTTTAAGGTAGACAACTCTATGATTCATTATTTAGGTGATAAAGTATTTAGGGAAGTTTCTTTTGAAAAATGTTTTGTTGAAATATTGGTTATGCTAGATAAATTATATAAAAACTCTTATATAATTGGTAGGATTTAAAAGAATCATTGAATTCTTACATTTAAAATGAACCCATGTATTTCAATTAAATCCATTTTAGATGATTTCAATAAGGTTATGTTAGATATATCCAACATAAATATAACAATTAATTATGGAGATCAATCAATGACCCTTTTAATTTTTCTATAAAATGCCTACACCGCTTAAGTAGAAACAATGATTTATGGTTATAACTCCTTATCCATAAAATAGGTTATATCTGTCATACTCTTGAAGGAACTATATTTTATAGATAGAATTAATGGCTTAGAAGAGATTCTTTTCACAAAAGTTAGACTAATGTTTAGGGATAAAAATAAATAGTTTGATAAGGATAAAGGAAACAAGAATAAGAAACCAAAGTCCTGGTCTAATTCCATGGAAATAAAAATTGTTTACTTCCACATGGAAAGCTTGTGTATACTAAGCTGAAGTATAGGAATCTTAAGTAAGAACATGAGACCAAACAACTCACTGAGTGGTCCTATCTAGCATAATTTGTTTATAAAACTACAGAAGTGTTTAATATGTTTATCCATGCACTCAATACTAAACATAAGGCCTTTAATAGCTTTATAATAGGTATTTTTCTATGTGAAAATCACTGAAATTTGAATCACCATTAAAATAATTAGGAGTTTATCAATTATTTTATTTAGTTCTAATAAAGGAATCTATTATCAGTGCTAAAAATAACACAGTTAAACGGGGTACTTTTTTATTATAGTTTTTCAATGACAAAGGATCCATTTACTATCACTTTTTCTAGAACTGGTAAATAATCTATTTATTAGTTCTTTTTATAACGTTGGTAAATAATATATTTATAAGATATTTTTCTAGCACTGATAAAAGGGAATACTGCGACAATGTGTTGTTCAATTTACACCACACTATAGTAGAAAAAACCAGGAGAAAAAAATATTGGGAGGAAAAATAAAAAATTTAATTGAAATAAAATTTACAAAAATAAAATAAAATAAATATATATTATAGACATTTCAAACATTGAGTTGTAAAAGTACATGATTAATTAAAAATTATCATATATATTAAAAAATATCAATGTTACTTTATATTTATCCCCTGATACCCAATAATTATATTAGTTTTAATAAACCATGATAAATCAATAAAATTGATAGACTTGTATTAAAAAAGAAATTATTATGTCAGAAATACTATACAGAAATAAATTAAACACACATTGTCAATTTCAAACAAGAAAATATACTTTGAGTCATACCTAGAACACTATATATTAGATTTAGATATGGTTTATTATTACACATAACACCATTTATTTTTTTATTAGAATTAGGTTATCTTGAATATAATCACATTTATGTTGATAAAAAACTCACTATGGATGTTATCTCATTCAAGAGATCTTTCTTTTTGATAACAAGCCTTTAACCATCAAACCATTTCTTATTCATATTCAAGATTTATCCTTGTTAAAATTAAATAATAAGTATTAGATAAAAATGATAATAATATTTATTAATTAATAGAAGATAAAATTGTGAGAAAACCATTTGATCTTGTTATGATCAGTTTTTTCTTATGTGACATGCATTTTGAACTAAAATGGGACTTATAAATTTAAGACACACACATTGATTCATACCAACCATATCACTTGTTATATTGACATGTGGTTAGTTTTTTCATGTCAAAAATGATTTATGGACAATTTTCCTAATGTTTGAAAACTATATTAACAAAGTTTCTAAGTTTTGGCTACTGACATGTGTTTTAAACTAAAATGACACCTTTATATTGAAAACACACTCTTTGAATCATATTGGTCGCATCGTCTTTCATATTTATGTAAAGTTGATTCTTACACATCAAAAATGAATTATAGACTATTTTACAAAATTTTGAAAACAATATTCGCTTGTTTTCTTAGTTTTGGATATTTGATGCATGTTTAAACTAAAATGGATCTTTTCTATTGAAAACATGAACTTTGAGTCATATCAAATACATCGTGTGTTAGATTGATGGGAGATCAATTCCTACACATAAAAAAATTAATTATGGATTGTTTTACTAAAATTTGAAAACAATATAATCTTATTTTATTAGATTTGATGATGTTACATGCGTTTTAAACTAAAATGAAACTTTTGTATTGAAAACTCACACTTTGAGTCATACAGACAACATCAAGTGTCAGATTGATGTGTGGTCAATTCTTATATGTCACAAATGAATTATTGATCATTTTCCTAATATCAAAATATAACCTAATATCATTTTATCTGTTTTGGAAATTTGATTAATGTTTTAAACTAAAATGATACTTTTTTATTGAAGACCCACACTTCAAGTCATAACAACCACATCAGGTATCAGATTCATGTGTGGTAAATATTTATATGTCACAAATCAATTAATGATATTTGAACTATTGTTTGAAAATAATAAAATATCTTTTTATTGGTTTTGTATATGTGATGTGTTGTAAACTAAAATGACACTTTTATATTGAAAACACATAATTCATGTCATATAGACCACATTGTGTGTCTAATTGCCATGTAGTCAATTAAAACACATGAAAAATGAATTATAGATCATTTTACTAAAGTTTTAAAATAATGAGAGCTCATTTTCCCAGTTTTGGTGATGTGGAATGCGTTTTAATCTAAAATGGAACATTTATATTAAAGAAATGTAGTTTTAGTCATACCAACCACATGAGGTTTCAGATTGACATGCAGTCAATTTATACATATAAAAGATGGATTATCGATTATTTTTATTATATATGAAAACAATTCAATATTTTTTGTTTAGTTATGGAAAAGTGGTATGAATTTAAAACTAAAATGACACTTTTATATTGAAAACACATACATTGAGTTATACCAACCACATCATGTGTCAGGATGGTGTGCAGTCAATTCCTACACATGAAACATGGATTATGGTATGTTTTCCTAATGTTTAAAAATAATATGAGATTTTTTTAGTTTTGTCTTTGTAATTCACATTTTAAACTAAAATGAAACTTTTATATTGAAAATATGTACTTAGAGTCATATCGACCACATTGGGTGTCATATTGATTTGTTGTCGACTCCTACACATTACAAATGAATTACGGATCATTTTACTAAATCATGAATATAATATAATTTTGTTTTCTCTATTTTCTATATGTGATACGTGTTATAAACTAAAATTAAACTATTATTTTAAAAAAATGAAGTTCAAGTCAAATATATAACATTGTGAGTCATATTGATGTAGGATAAATTATTACACATCAAAATTGACTTATGGATCACTGAACTAAAGTATCAAAACAATATGATTTTGTTTTCATGGTTTGGAGAATGTTACGCATGGTTTGTTCTAATATGTAGATTAAAAAAATATCAGATAAAAATGATAAAGAAATTAATAAAAAAAGAATATTAAATAATTATGAAATTAAAAAAATAAGTATCATGAAGTCACCTCTTCATGATGTCTGTATACATTCTAACACTACATATTCTTCAAATATTTCTAAACAAAATTATATCCTTTAATATACTTCTCCTTGAGAAATAGATCCAAAATAATATATAACCATTATGATATAAATGATTCCCATCCCAAGTGTATAGTTAATGTAATATCATATTTTAGATCCCAAATATAATAGGTTATCACCCAAATTTGAATTCAGAAATATTTTGACACTATGTACTCTTCCCACTCATCTCAAAACATATTTAATTTTTTGAGTATGTAGATTTTTTGAAATCACGGTAGTATTGAAAAAATATAGAAAAACGAATTATTAATAATTATTTTAAATGAAATAGTAATCAATATTAGAAATTAATTGTTCTGGGATTATAGTATTTTAATGGTAGATGATATCTTTTATTAATTTGAAAAATGTAATATCCACAATCATTGTTGTTATTTTGTAACGAACCACCCCAAACAACATGCTAACCTGATACCTACGTCGATCTTATCATATCCTGATGGGTATTCGTAATCATCATGTATTGGAAACTAGAACCAAGAATCATATAAGATAACATGGGAATAAATGTTTTATAAACACAATAGAAGCAATAGATACATATAAGTATGGATAAAAGAAAACCTCACAAGGATTACAATACCAGAAGTCAAATTGGTATAAAAACCCAAATTACAACCACAAAGTTCTAGAAAAAGGATAAACAAACCAATTCCCAATGTACATAAGAGCTAAAATACCAAATATCAACAACAAACACCACCTCTAAGTGGTGTTTCGCCCCTACTCAAACCTAACAAGAGCAAATATACAAACACCCAAAGGCATAGATAGGGTGTGAGATAAAATATTAGTAGGGTCTCACCATGGATTCCCTAAAATGATGCCACATTAATTATCTAAATAAAGTATTAAATTTTAAATAAACATGCATGAAAGTATAAAAGAATATTTAAAAAAAATCATGCTTTACATTTCAATTGATAGAAAACATATCTAAACAATGTCTTAATAACCATGTAATATAAAAAAATTTATATAAATTCACAAGGCATGTGTGAAATAGTTACAATTAATGGAATATATATCAAAATAATCAAAAATGAGAAACAAGTTCATCTTTCAAAAGGTAAGATTGTTCAAAGTTATGTGATCCTCACACACTCATATAATGGTAATGATAATATCCACATATTTATCTATGAATCTAGGAAAAGAAGACTAACTAACATCTAATTGAGGATAAAATCTACCAATAAGTTTATGGAAAAGATTAAAAGAATAAATAAATTACTAGATAATTCCCATACTAGTGTGTTTCTTCATAATAAATCACTAACTACCTTAGATTTCTTATTATCAAACAATAATCAATAATGGTAAAATTATTTCAAAACTATTTAAAATAAAATTAAACCATTCCACATTTCAATATGCCAAATTTGTTTTCAGAACCAAAATGGGGTTTTAACCAATTCATTACTTTTTATAGAATAACCCTAATGGGTTATTATAAAAAAAATTATTCAATTTTTTTCAAATGAAAATTTTAAATCAATTTCAAAAATTATGAAATTTAGGGTTAAAAAAATTGGGAAATCTAAAATGGAACTAACTACCTTGGGATCATGTGATCACATATCACAATTCCTAAAATGGGAAACTAAAATAAAGAATATCCACAACCAAAATCTATGAATAAAACCAATATTAAAGGTATAAAAAATAGATATTAGATGCTCCAACAATATAGAGATCAAACAAACACTAGGGAGGAAAAGAGAAGAGAGTAAGAGAGATGGAATGGGGAATGAAGTACATACTTGGAGGAGATAAAATGTGATTCGCTATGCTTAGACCTTCCTATAAAGGGTTTTAGAGGAGTCATAATGGATTATTAAGAGATTCCAAGACCTAGTAAATCATTCTAGGGAAAATAATTGTATATAAGGGATCATATGGGGGAATAATTAAATTTTAATGAATTTTTTGTATAATGAAATCTTGTGATCATGGTTAGTCAGGTTGGGCCACACGGTTTGTCAAAGCGTGTGCCCTAACTATTTTTCCATATTCATGGGATTTCATGATTTCTCCTTAGTGGGCACTCAATTTTTAAAACCATTCCCTAACCATGTAAACCCTCACTTCCTAGGTTTTCATAGTTTTAAATAGTAGGGTGTACTATTTGGGAAAATAATATGCCAACCATGAAAAACCCAAGAGCCCTTAAAAATTTACAAAATTTCACCCAAAGAACCTCTAAATGAGAACCAACCATAGAACGACCAAAATTGGGGTTTAGAATTAACTGAAAACAGTGACAAGATGTTAGATCCTCCCTACCATAAAAACAATCTATACCCTAAAATCATATTAAGAAGATACTATGTCAAAAACATAAGGCCAATGTTCTCTCATTAGGGACACTCTATCCCACGTCTCATGAGTTCCAGAACCGTGCTTCCATAGCACTCAAACCAAAGGTATCATAATCCCACAAGGTACCTTGGTTTCAGAATCAACTCTCATGATTAGATGCTCAGTCATGAATAAATCAAGCTCGACCTCAAGATCACTTCAGCTCACAACATGAGATGGATTATAAATATACTTTTGTAGCTATGATAAATGGAAAATGTTATGTATCAACATCAGCTATGGTGGAAGTTCTAGATGATAAGCCACTTTTCACAATTGCTAAAAAAACATAAAAGGTCCCACCAAACAAGGAGAAAGTTTTCCTTTCCTCCCAAGTAGGTGATGACCCAAATGTGGTAAAACATTTAAGAACACCTAGTCAACAACAAAAAACTACAAAAATCTGCAATGATGATCAACATAAGACTTATATCACATCTATAACATCAACATTATATAATGAATAAACTAAATATTTTATATCAAGTCTTGAACCATGCTCGGTCCAACCAAGTAAATTTCACAAATCTATGTCCAACACAATGGATATTTTCAAGGAAAACCATAAAAGGCCTTAAAACGATCCATTTTGATTGCATACTGGTAACCGTTTCTATAATAAAACTCAACCAAATCGAGATTGTCATCCCAAGACCCACCAATGTCGAGAACAAAGACACAAAGCATATACTCAATAATTTGTATATCTCTTTATATATGGACATCTGATTATCGATGGTATGACATGCTCAAATAGTCTTGAAATCCTAGTGCCTCCTAAATTCCTCCCTAAAAGAGAGAAGTAAACTGAGGATCTCTATTAGAGACTATAATAGATGAAACTTTGTACAATTGAAAAATATATCTCCCATATAGATTTACCAACTCCTCAACTTTCGTTGAATCACGAATGGGTATACAGTGATATAATTTAGTCAGTCTATCCATAAAACCCCATATAAAATTCTTATTTTTCTAGGAATGTTGAAAGAGAACAAAATATTCCATCGATATCTCATCCCACTTCCATGTTGGTAATGGAAGTGGCTGTAGCAGACCAAATGGTCTTTAGTGTTCAGCGTTGACCTGTTTTTCTGTATTTCAACAAGATGAAAAATCAGTAATTCTCCTTCTTATAAATGAGAACTAGAATCATTGACACATGTCATAAAATATCTTTGTGGTTTCTAGGTGCACAGACCAATGTGAAATATTTCCATCCCCCATAACAACTTTCCTCACCACTAACGGAACAAAAAAATGATTCCAAAAATCATAGAATACCCTCAGTGGAGAATGAACATTAATAAAATGGTCTCCCCACATTAAAGAGAGTTTTAAATTCTATGAAAATCATCATCAATATGTTTTTCCTAAAGAATCATCTTGATAAGAGTGGAGGTCTACTGAACACTATTCAAGGAAACCTTGACCCATGATTCCCAAACTCTAATATGAAACTGTATAAAAAGATCCAAAATTTTCCACTCTTATAATGATTCTTTCATGGATTGGGTTGGATATTTCCTACTCAAATAAAATGAAATGGCATACCCCTTCCTCTAGGAATATACAATGTCAATGTGAAAATATTATATGTACTCCACCCAAAGCCTCTGGAGGATATTTGTATATTTTTGAGAGAATATATAACTCAATCTCTTATGGTTGGAATACATAGTGAACATTTCTAAAAAAAGGTAATGATACCAAATTTTGAACACATAAATCACAATAGTAAGTTAAATCTAATGGGTTAGGTAGTTATTCTCGTGTGTCCTCAACTACCAAGATCCATAATAAATGACATGATCACACAATATAAGTACACAAACCATACCTGAACTCGATGCATCATAGACGACCATATAGTTCTTCCTAGCTGCTAGATGAGTCAACACTACCATATTAGTGAAAATACATTTAATCTTAACAAAATAATCCAAAATTTTGTCATTCCAAACAAACATTACTCCCTTATGAGTTGGAGTACTCATAAAAGAATAGAAATTTGAGAAAACCTTTAAAAACTGAGAATAAAACCCATCTAAACAAAAGAAACTCCGACTCTATATAAAATTTCATGTTTATTCCCATGTCATAAAAGATTTCACCTTTCATTGATTAATAAAAATACCATGTTACAACACCACATGTACGACGAAATTCACTTACCAAATCTATAAATCACATTTCAAATGATTAGAATAAATTTAGTTGTTTCTCAATAATACCATAAATACTCTGAGATAACGTACATGATCCTCCTCTTACATAGAGTTAACAAGTATTTCATCAACAAATACCAAAAAAAGGTATCAAGTTACTAATGGAAAATCATAGTAATTAAATCTATGAAGACTACATAAGAACTGATTATACAAAATGGAGTGACATGGTACTCATAAAATCCGCACATGATCTGAAAGGTGGTTTTATGAATGTCATATCCTTTTATTCTCAACTGATAATAAAAATATCAAATACCACTCTTTGAAAATAGTTTTCACCCTTAAAATGGTAAAATAGACCATAAATCCATGGTAAAAGATATTTTTATCAACTATAAATCTATTGTGTTTTTAGAATTCAACACATAGGCTAAGTGACCCATCATCTTTCTGAGAAAACACAACTAGAACCGCCCAAAGTGACACACTTGGGAGTATAAATCCATTCTATATCAAATCATCCTACTGAGTCTTCATCTCCTTCATTTAATCTAGTGCCATTTAGTAAAAAGTAATTGATACTGGTTTAATAATAGGTACTAAATAAATATAAAAGTCTACCTACCCTTCTTATGGAATACTAGATAAGTTAGAAAAAAACATCGAGATACTCAAAGAAAACTTGAGGGAGATGACCACTCAATGATTCCCACTCTAGATCAAAAGATAACACTGATATTAATTTTACCAACTCTAAATAAAAGTTCCATCTCTACTTGACCTAGAGTCCCGTTATCCTTGAATGATATGGCACACCCCATTTGGGGTAGTAAAGGATACACGTCGAAGATAAAAATCAATTTGGGAATTATTGGAAATAATCAATCTATCCTAAAACTTATGGTAAGTGGTTTTATGTCATGAACTAAATAATTCAAAGAAATCTCAATATCTGAAAGAGAGAATACAAAAGAAGGACTACAAATACCCTTCTCTCTCTTCTTTCTGAGGGGTGTAGTAATATCCATCACATAAGATAAAATATTAATAGAAAGATTTATTAGATTGAGAATACAAGATGAAATAAAGTAATGAGATGAACCATTGTCAAATAAATATATCACTAATAATGAAGCTATAATGATGTTATCTCTCATAATCACTGGACCCATACATACTTTATCTATAGACTCTTCCATTGTGTGGAGAAGCTTAGTTTGGGATGCCTGAGACTTGAAATTGTTTTTTCATGAAAGCATATGATTGAACCAACGTTTTAGTTAGTGCATATGATCTTATGACACTACATAGATAAGAATAGATATTACATAACTTCTTTATGTGACCAGAGCATCTGTTAGAGCCATAAATTTTGGGTGCCTCAGTGTAAACACACATTAAGTTCCCAGGTTTACAACACTGATAATAAATCAATTGGCCTCTTTCTGGGACTTTAGGAAGTCTAAAATAAAACTAATATCAAGAATCTCTATGAGAATAATCATGATTAATTTTCCATTTATGTGAACTAACATAACTTCCACTCGAAGAAAAATGAACTCACATCAACCCTTACTTACCAACTAGGTCCATTTCGACCATTAACTCCATATCTAGCACATCAACATAAGAATGAGGTTTCAACAAGAAAACCTAAGAATGAATATCAAATCAAATTACCATATCAATCCTTAGAGTTTTAATCTTCTCATTTGATATAATATTATTTGAAAACTACACAGAATCAACAAATCATTTTTCATATTCTGTTATGGCCTTGCCATCCTACTCGAGTTTGAGAAACTCTATAGACATGGAAAACACCATTAACTTTGAATGGAAATGGTCAGTAAAATTAACTTTAAATACTTTCCACTATAAGTCCTCATGCTTTTTCTCCATCACCCTCATGTCCCACCATCTTCTGTTAGGTCCCTCTTGCATGAAGGTGGTATATTTCACCTTGATTTCATCAGTTGTTTCTGTGAACACAAACAAAATCTTGATATATCTCAATCCTTCCTAAGATAGTATAGGATCATTAATTCCTTGAAAAACTAGTGTATTTTGGTGAAGGAACTCCTGAGAACAATTCCATAAAACATCCCATTTTGGTTCCATATCTAGAGACTGAATAATAATTGGTGCAGGTGTCTTTTTCAAGTCTTGGAAAACATACATGATAACCTCAACTAGATTATAGTCTATGAGAGGATTTTCTCACTGAGGTTCAACTAAAAATTCCTCCTATATCTGGTGTTTAGATCTTCCCAGATTCATGATGCAATACAACATCCAAAAAAAAAAATTGAATACATCAGAATTGTTACACAAAATAACTCTGAATCAAGATAAATAGGGAAATAAATCCCATCATATAGATAAACAAGAAGCATATTTCAATATATCCAAATCCAAAGTAGGGAAAATACTATAACTAATCCTCAATACATATTTCCTAGACATCCCCTTTTGACTTAAGGCTCGTTACCGTGAGAGACAACATGTCACTCAATCATAACTACCTACTATGTCTTGAAAATATTACAAAAATGCATGTTGACATTAAGGTAAGATTCTTAACCTACAAATTTGATGAAAATTTTTCATGAACCATTTTGGATACCATGGAACACTTATACCAGGACAATTCTACCATATCCTGAAGGGAATTCACATTCCCCATAGTTTGGTGACTAGCACATGGAATCAAAAAAGACAAAGTGGGAATGAATTTTCCACAAACACAATAAAAGAAAGACATATAAGTCAGTATGTGCAAAAGAATACTCAACAGGGAGTGTAGTACTAGAATTGAAATAGGTATAAAAACCCAAATTACAACAAAAAAGTACCATAAAATAGGACAAACAACCCATGTACCAATGAACACAGAAGCAAAAATACTAAAGATCAATAGCAATTACCACCTCCTAGTGGTTCTTTCAACTTGATAAAACTTGGAAGGAGGAAATATATAAACACCCAGAGGCATAGGTTAGCTGTGAGCTAAAATTCCAGTACAGTATCACCAAGGATTAGATAAAAGGATGCCACATTAAATAACCAATTAAAGATTTGAATTTTAATTAACCAAGAATGGCATTACAAAATAAAATTAAAAATAAATCATGATTTACATTTCAATTGGTCGTAAAAATTTATGACCAATATATTAATAAATATTTATATATTTTTTTATAAATTCACAAGACATGTGTAAAATATTTTAAGATAAATGACATATATATCAAAATAATCATAAAGGAGAAACATGTTTATATTCAAAACTGTATAATAGTGCTAGGTTATCAAATCCTCACACACTCATATGATCATAATAGAAATGTGCACACACATCACTCAAAAACATTCCAAAGAATACTAACCAAAATACCACTAGGGATAAGATCTACCAATAAGTTTATATAAGAGTTGTAAAGCATCAATCCATTACTATGTAATTCCAATACTAGCATATTTGTCCCTAATAACTCACTAAATACATAGGAATGTATATTCTCAAATAACAATCAATAATATGAAATATATTACGATATTATTTAAAATATAAATAACCCATTTTAAATTTCAATATACCAAATTCCATTTAAAAACAAAAATTGATTTTTAATCAATTCATAACTTTTTACAGGATAAAACCAATGGGTTCTTATCCAAACAATTAAACCCATTTTTTCTCAAATACTAATTTGAAATAAATTTCAAAATTTTATTTCCAAAAATAAAGTTATTAAATTTCTATAAAATAAAAATGACACCCCAATTCACTAGAATATAGGGGTATTCCTAATTTTCATTCCAAAGAAAATCAAAATACCAATTTACAAAAAAATTATATTTTCATAATAAAACTGAAATCAATTTAATTTAAATCCATTAATTAATGTTTAAATAAATTCGAAAATATAAAATGTAATCACCTACCTAGAGATCACGGAATCAAGAATCAAAACACCTAGAATGGGACTCCAATGAATAATGTCATAAATGATTATTTGAGAATAAATCCTAGATTCAAGATCTAAATCAGTGGGGATTAGATCCTCTAACAACATGGATATCTAAAAAGACATAGGGAGGAGAGGATAAGATAGTGGGAGAGAAGGAATGGGGAACAATTGACATATCCATAGGAGATTTAATGTGATTATCCATGCTTTTATCTACCTAGAAAGAAGTTTGGAGGAGCTAACATGGATCCTTGAGACCTTCTAAGACCTAGGAAACCATTTTAGGTCGAGTTAGGGTCGAGAGTGGATGGGGGTGGGGGTTAATAACTTTTGAAGAATCTTAGGAATTACTAAACCCCACATGCATTGTTACCTAGGTTGGGCCACAGAGTTTTTCAAACCATGCACCCTAACTATGAGCCCTTGCTAATGTGGTTGCAAATTTTATCCTTCGTGGGTGTATGATTTGTCAAACCTTGCGCCAACTATGAAAACCCTTACTACATAGGTTTGCACAATTTTCACTAGTAGGGTGCACAGTTTGGGAAAACCCTAAGCCAATTGTGCACAACCAAAGATCCCTTCATGTTTTCAAAAATTTCACCCGAAGCACCCATAAATGAGACCCAAACAAATCATGATCGAAATAGGGGTTTATGATCACATGAAAACAACAACAAGATGTAACAGATATTACTTTAGAAACTACAGAAACATTGACCAAAATGAGTAAATTTATTTGAAATATGTTGTTGTTGTTAAATATTTCTATATATACCTTAATATGTTTCCTTTTTAATAAATATATAGGATTATTATGTTTAGTAACCTACATTATACCATGATTTATCCTATCTTTATAGATCATCCTATCATAGAAACATTCTTGTTATAACTCAAAATGAAACATTTAATTTATTGTTTATCTACAAAATGTTGACTGTAATTCATTACAAATTCCCAATACACATCATGTGTGGTAGGTTTGATGGAAATTGATGCATTAGATCCCAAAAATTAACATTTTTGGTATCCAAATTTATTATGATTATCATTTAGTGATTCATAAGAAATGAATAAGTAATGATAAAATAATATATTTTATATGATTATATTGTAGAGTTTTACCCCTATACTGTAGTCGTCCACAAGATTCTATCATATGTTATTTTATCCTCAAATGACTTTGTTAGATAACCTTTTTCCTTATTAATTTATTCTAACCCCAAATAAATTTCTTCCTTATAAATTATACAAGGATTAATGAATATAAATCACAATTAATAGGGTTTTCCCCCTTATATAGTAGCAATATAAATGCCTATAGAAAATATGAATAGTTATTAACTTTAATGAATATAGTACATTTTTGTGGATATAATGATTATGAAAATATACATCATGTATGTATTAAAAATCGAGAATCTCCACCATTTAATGTAGATAATCTTATTTATACTCTTGAGAACAACCATGAATCTGAGGAAATATCAAAATATTTATTCTTACTATTGAATGTAGGACACATTTACATCTTACAATGTGATGTATTAATTATGTTTTAATGTTAATATATGATTTAGGGGAACTAGTGGGAAGGAGGTACTCCAAAAATGTACTTTTTTTCTTGGTTAATTCAATGGATTGTCTTGATCTGACCTTTAATTTCCCCATAGTTTTATCTCTTCGTAATAAAATACCCCACTTTATACCCATTTTCATTAACTATTAAAGGTTTTTCATTTAAAAAATTTGTTAAGGACACAAATCATGTATATTTATAAGATTATAAGGCCATTCTATGAATGTTACAATAGTATCATTTACTATTGTAATATCCATATCATCAAGTGGAACAAGAAATATAGTGATTGTCTCTTGATCTACATCAATAAACACTCTCATGTGATCAATTGGTATTTATTTGTTGTGTATCATGTCTCCTTGTATATTATACATCAACCCCTCATAACAAGGTTGTTCATGGGTGTTGATAGATAGAAATCACATACAACTTCAACCTGTATAATTTTATTAATAAAATGTTATCAGATGTTTTTTGATTCACATTTAGGAGAAATATTAATGAAAAGATTGATTTCCTTGGGTATGGTATGAAGTTGAGTGGAATGTCTATCCTCAAAGATTGTGGCTTCATTTGAATCTTACTATGATGATATTTGTTCCACAACCAGTTCACTTTGATCCTTTTACATATATTGGTCTACTAAACCAAGATGGATAATAATATCTTACAAAGAATATATTTTCACTTTCAATCATTTAATAATCTAATATTTATCTTCTTGTGGCTTAGTCATCCATAAATATGTTTCAAGTAACACTCTAAAACCTAAACCTCTAACGTGACCATATTATTATGTATTATTCAATGACACTAAAAGTAAATTTTCCTTAGGTACAATTACTGCTGATTATTTTGTACAATAATCTAATATATATATATAAATAAATAGGTATTTTTATGTAATATTATTATAAAGGATAATTAATTACTATTATGTAATAATTACACATTATTCTCATATAGTATATGTGTTTTCATCAACTAGTTTACCCTCATTGTTTACATGAGCCTCCATCCATAGAACATGATGTGGGATCAAAGTGTCTTTGGGATTCTGAATCATAAATCAACATATAAACAAATAAACACATTTTGTTTTATATCACATAAAAATTTTATCATAGATTTAATATATATACAAATTTCATCTCTAGTGAAGCATGCCCCATCCATGCTTTAGGCTATGGGTACATTAGTCTTAATGAATGTTGTCTATTTTAATTACTCCTTTATTATTTCATAAATTAATACTTTTGAATATAATCAGATAAAATAAATAATTTAATATAATATATTATCAAATACAATGAAACTAAAATGATTTCTCATCATGATGAATGATGAACGTATTCCATGTTTCTCACTTTGTAATGTGTGAATATTTAACTTGTGGGTGGGGATTTACATTCCTCTTAGAATCCCTAAGATGAAGCATGCTAAAAAGTGTCTGGAAGCCTATATGGGATTTTCTAGCTACCATTAATACATATTTATATTGAAAATCATCTAAAATAAAATAAATATTCAAGGAGTAATGAAAAGTAAATAAATATTTCAATATATAATTTTTCAGTAAACTAGATAAAGTATATCATAACATTTCCTCAATATCTTCCCAAAGGGATTCCTTTATTTTAATCTAGACATGACACCATGAATCTATATCAATTGGCACATTCATTATCACTGTGACCCCAACATAATTAATGAACATTGACTTATTAGGGTCAACATGTTGGCCATATTGATTTCAGACAACCTATAATTTTATACCCTTTCTTCTTACCATGATAATTTTAGTCAACAGAGTGATGGTACATTATCCTTGTTTTTTTCATCATTATGTTGTTAATCCCATAATAATTCTATAGTTTCAGTATCAAATGCTTGTTCTTTCCTAATATTGGTAACATCGTCATGGGTATAAGTAATTTTTTAATGAGTAGTAAAATATTTTGTTTATATTATGTTAATATATTAGTGAAGACATAATATTATGAGGAAAAACATAGTAAATTAGAAAACAATTTAACACACTCATTGAAAT
Source organism: Viscum album (assembly GCA_963277665.1). Classification (NCBI taxonomy): domain Eukaryota; kingdom Viridiplantae; phylum Streptophyta; class Magnoliopsida; order Santalales; family Viscaceae; genus Viscum; species Viscum album. The sequence goes on from OY728150.1 coordinate 917,677,498, forward strand.
CTCTTTATTTTCAATAAATTTTTAATGGATTTGGATCATCAATAAAGAATCCAAGTCCCCTCTTTGTGATCCCCTATAACATAAAAGAATTTGTTTTCATTGGGAGAACTATAAAATGATTATGATATTACAACAAAATGGTCATCCTTTATTGAATTTCCATCTGACACTATAGTTGTTTTCATCACCAGCTAAACAAATAGCCAATTATTATTTTCTATTTTTGAGACATAAAATACTTTCACTTCTTATGATTTCATTATGAATGAATTCTCCTTACACCATTCCACACTAAAATTCACCATTAAGAATCCCATTTAATCAAATTTCACTACAATCCTATTTTCAAACAATTTTAAATGGAAAATTGGTACTTGAAATATTGTGAAATGCAACTCGAATATGTTTTCAGTGATGTAAAAATATAACATATTTGCATAATTTGGATTTTTATCTTTGGAACCAGATTTGTGAATTGCTTCCCCCACATGAAAAAATCCACTACCTTTCATCGTATTGTGGTTATCATGTTATTTTTTAGTACATATAATAATTAATTACAAAACCAATGTAAGTTATAAAATTTTCATTAGGTTTCATGGCTAACCATAAAAGTCGTTCAACAATTGAATTCATTTTTTTTGATAATTCCTTATAAATATGATCTCAGAACTATCCTATAAACTGTTTATTATAGGTATTTGATATCAATACATCATACCTTGATGAATTCAAATGTATAAGAATTTATTTTTGGGATTAAAATTATAGACCGACATCTTCACTATTACGTAAAATGTTATGGTGAGATTTCTCCTACACTATGATGGTAATTGTAATTAAATTTTATCTAGAAAAACCTTCTCCCATTAGGTTTTAACTATAAAGATACTTTAGGAGACTGATGCTATCAACATCTGATTGGTAATAGGTATATAATTCCATAGATTATTTAACAATATATCATTCTACAATACAATATTTTAGCTAACTTTGATCCATGATGCACCCTTTCAAAATCATCATATACCATTCGATTGGGTATATCATTCTATAATGGATAGGGCCACATAGTTTAGCCTCTCTACCCTAGTGAACCATCAATTGGGACATTGTATCAAAAAATCATAATGGGAAGAACATCTCTAATTCAAATAATTTGACTACAACCTCCGAATTCACAATTGGAAACTTTACTAGGATTATAAAATTAAGAAATATGGATTTGGAAAAGGAGAAGAGTATGAATAATTTATAGCATAACTTTTTTGGTATAATGCAACAAAAAGTGATGAGAATCAACTATTTCATCAAAAAATAATATTTTGTGTTATTTTAGACCAGGTAATATCAAATTAGACATTGACATGACATTATGGAAATTGGATTAATATCCCTCTAAAAATTTTACACCATTAAGGAAAATGAAAAATTACAATTTTTCTTATCTGGGTAGAGTGTAAACTAACAAAGGAAGAAAATTACACCTTTAACCCATTACATTTTCCAACTCTTCCATTTTCCCCATGTCCATCATGTCTAAACTAGCCTTGATGTCATATTTTTTTAGTAACATTTAGTAACATTCCAATAACATTATCAAATACTTTCTTTTCTACATGAAGGATATCAAGAAATTTTTTGATGTACAAATAATTCCATGATGATAATTCAATGAAAATTTATCTTGTTTTAAAACATGATTTTTTAAGGAATTTAAAAAATAGTTTACCAAAAATTGTGTCAATATCTTTTACTTTATTGAAGAGTTGGTCCCCTGTTAGTGGGGACGGTATTGTCCCTTGTTTTGTATTCCCATTAAATGATGTCATCCATGGTCATTATTTATGTTGTTGAGGTAAACAAAAATTATGTCTTAAAAAAAGGCATCAAGGAATCTTTCAACCAAACCAATTGTGTACATTCTTCATAAATGGGACACCTCAACATTTCTTTAATGATATTGCCTAAAATATTTCCATAAGTAAGAAAGTTATTTATTGTCATATACAACATGGATATCAATGTGACTTATTCACTTCTATAAGAATCATACATTGTAGCACCTATATCCCACATCAATTTCATATCTTCAATAAGTGGATCTAAATATACATCAATAACATTACCGAGTTTTTTTGGTCCTGATATAAGTAGACACAACATAATATATTTATGATTCATGAATAACCATGGTGGTAAGTTATAAATTACCAACATAAATGGCCATATATCATGAGTAATAATCTATACCCAAAAAGATTTCTTCTATATGTATACAATTTACGGTGTAAGTTTCTCATATAATTTTTAAATTCAGGATACTTGTAATAAATTTTCTTCCACCGAGGAGAGTCTAACTGATGACTTAGTTTCCTATTTTAATTCTTGTATCTATATGCCATGTTAATTGTATCATGATTTCCTAATATCCAAATAGCTGTATAAAGCATGGAATCTCAGTTAAGTACCATAAATCTATCAAAGGACTTGATTCATCTTTATTTTAATAATTCACGCCACCCTTAAGGAATTTTATGAGTGATTCATGGTCTGTGTGAAATAATATGAAATCATTTGGGCAAGCATGTCTTAATTAGAGATCATTCCGAATGAACATAACATTCATTTAGCATCATATGTTTGAGAAGGAAGTTCATTTTCTTCTAGTAGCATATTATTTAGAATACCAAGTAGTTAAATAAAGGTTATGTATCTCTATCCATAATCATCATTAAAATTATATAAATTCAATAAAGCTAACAATGTTGTATATTAAGTACAATTGATATACAATGGTCTCTTGACACATCTGTTTAACTTCTTAGATAAATTTGGAAAATCTTAAAGGTCATTTTCAATTGGCATTTTCATCTCTTCCATATTATCTCAATCATCATTTACACTAGTATTCATATAAAATGATCCATAAACCACAATATCATCCTAGTTAGTGTGTACATTCAGTTTTCTCATGTTTAGTCCAAAATTTATATATATGATATATTATGTGACAAATAAAATATTTTTCCTACTCTTCAAGACTAATTTTACATGAATTAAATTAACAGAAACAAAGATAAATGATTTGAGGAGGGTCGTATGCATGATCTATTACAAACATGCTGAACTACTTAACTCTATCTTCATACTCTTTTATAATATGATTATCATGAATCTATTTTTGATTCATATCCATCCTATTAAGTATATTAAATATTTTTTTATAAAAAAATTATAAATATATATAATATATTCAAAATTAAAGGAGACAATTATATATAATTATAATAAGGGGAACCCAAAATTTGAATGTTATTGGTGATTATTAATGATAAGTTATAATTTTATAATTGGGTGGCATGAAAATAAACAACATTGGGTAAACATGTGTCCATTGGTCTAGGTTCAATATTTGTTATTGTGGGGGAAATCTCTATCATTCAAGGATGATTTCTATAACCGTTCTAGACTGCAGTCCAATAAGAGTGAGGAGTTTATGTTTAAAAATTTACCATGTTATGATACACATAAAATCATGAGTACAAAAATTTAAAATCATTATTTCATGTATAATTATGAAACATATTATTGAAAATTTTCCTGAAATGGATTTCTTAATCAACTAAATCACTTATAGTCATTAATTAATCAAGTCATCACTAATAAATATTTTTTAAAAAACTTATTTATTATTAGATGACATACTTCTATTGGAAATTATCGTTCATTATTTCAATTTAATTATGACACGAATTTCTAAATTTGTGTAAAAATATATTTCCTTGCTACATACAAGGTCATGTATCACCATATATTGACACAGGGTAAAGGATCTTGGAATTTCATGAAATGAATGGATGAAACTATTATTGATGATTAAAGTGAAGTTGGATTACATGTTACTATATTTTTCTGTATATTATTAGAGACTATGTATTATAGGGATTCAAAAAAATATATTTTTACTATAACCAACAGAAGAACCCCTATTTCAAAAATAGTAGATTTATCCATCTTATATATATTTCACATATCCTAAAACATCTAAAAACACTACTTAATTTCCTTAAAAACACAACAAATACTTTACACTAATAAACATTCAAAAATATTCACTTCGCATGGATTTCACATCCTTAAGATCCAAAATATTCTTATTGTACCTCTAACAAATAGTGAAATAGATTATAAAAACTTACTATTTCCTAGATATTATATAGTTTATTAATTTCATATACATGGATATACCAAATACAAATATAGGGATATTAAAACATTTATGGTCACATTAATTTATATTAATGGATTCAGAAATATATTAAGGAATTTTTTTAATCCTTAGTTTTTTTATGACTTCCAATCAACAAAAACTAACTAATATCTAATTTTATGAGAATTTTGGGATATCATATCTATATATTATAAATATTTAAGCATGAAAGAAAAAAATTCAATGAATTTATGTCCTATTATAATAATATATAAGATAAATATATCAATGTTTATATGAAATTCATTATATCCTTCAACGATCCCCTAAGAAATTATAAATTTATATATAAACACATAATTAGTTATATGCTGACATAACTAATACAGAGAAAAATTAAATAAAATATGGTCCTTAATCCCAACATACAACCTACTACTAAATCCACCACCATAAGGACACATATTACAATAGGACATCGCTCACATCTAGTAGTCAAATTCTTCACAGTTATATCCAAAAGTGTATACTCATTATTAAAAAAATCCATACCACATGTATTATTAGCATATATTATATTAAATATTATAAAATTATTATACTATAATCTAATATTTTAGGAGTTTGAGATAAATGTTTTTTAAATTATAATTTTTATTGGTGACGCTCAAACCATTCTTAATGATACAAGATGGACCAATATAATAATGAAATTATGTATATTTCTTAATCAAAGTAAATAATTTTATAAATAATAAGTTGAAGCTTATACATACACATACACCTCGAACCATGAATTTTTTTCCTTATCCACTCATCATATTTAAGGTAACTAGATAAGAAAATGAATCTGAAAAATAATTTTATCAACATCTATATTAACCATAGAAAACTCACAACCCCTTCAATCATAGGAGTATATTATAATACAAAAACAAATATAACACTCTAAAACTCCTTGAAACCTCCCTATAAATTGACAACTCCATTATATAACTATTTACCAGAGTGTAACATAAAAAAAGGTTGAATAGAAAAATGATTTCGTGTCGTTACGTAATGGGAAAACCCATACCCGTTCAAATCTATCTGAACAAGATGAAAAAATTATAGTATAATATCCTAAATTATATACCCCAATCTTTATATATTAATATGATTATATCCTAAATACTGAAAATAAAACACAGGCTAAACCCCTAGAAGAAACCCATTTAACAGGTGTCTCATATCATATATTATATTAATCAAAACCACGTGTTTACATTTAAAACAACATTTAAATATTTTTTACTCTAAAAAATTAATTCAATGTTTATTTTCACAAAAAATGACAATATACCCTTTTAATTGATTAATCGATTTAAAAATAAATTTTATAAAATAATTGACTAGTCATATTCATTTTCAAAACCAATTCCACAAATCAACTAAGAAAACATTTCATATAAATCACTATAAAACAGTAAAATTCAATTACCGACCTATTTTTTAATTTTATAACCCAAAAATTCATTATTCAGTTTAATTTATTTTCAAAATCAATATAAAAACTATATTTAATTTTGAATCTAAATAACCAAAATCCATTTTTTTAAGTATAAAATCTACCTTCGAATAATATATATAAAAAAATCCCAAAAATATAAATAAAACATAGTCATTATTTTAATTAATATCACACCAATTATCATTAATATTATGGAATAACAAACTAGTAAACACATCACTAAAATAAAAATTATAACATTCATTATTTGATGATAAATGGATTATAATTAGATAGTTTCAATTTAACTCATGAGAATCTAATATCTAATTTATTAAAATATTTTTAAATAAAATATAAATTAAATAAATAAGATTTTTATTTATGATAATTTTATCCCACGTAAATAATAAAGGTAATGGATACACACATCATATCACATCTATGAATCAATTTACATATACCTTTTCTATCCTAATCATCACAGGACATCATCCTTATAAAAATCCTTCAACCGAATAATAATACTTTGAAGAAAATTATATATTAAATGGTAATATCTTAAATCCAAAACCTAATGTGAAATGGTAAAATCTGGAATCCGATCTCCAACTTGAAAAAAAAGTTATTTTTATTTTTTAAAATTTATAGCAGTGATGCGGTTAGTAAAGAAGAGAGGGAAGGATTTATATGTTGGTTGATTGGGGGACTGAAAGATGGGGACAAGGTATTCACGAGAGGGATGATTCATGATGGTGGTGGTCAGCCCATGATGAAGATGACAATGGAAGGAAGGAGGTTGACAGAATGCAAGAAATAAAGTACATAATAAATATAACATGGATTGGACTAGGTATTCATGAGAGAGGTGATCGATGACACTATTAAATGGGAGATAATGAAAAATAATAACATACCATAGATTTGAGAGAGTTGATTCTTACAAGAGAAGGTTGATAATGAGAATATGTAGTGTTGGTCTTCCACAAAATCTTGAATGGTGTGAGGGAAATCATTTTTGTTAGTGTTCTATTTAAAATACCAGGAATGGTTTTATCAGTGCTTTCAAAAAAGAGTGGATAAAGAGGGTTTTACCAGCGCTAGAATAATAAGTGCATAAAAAATAACTCTTTATTAGTTCTAAACGAGAGTTGATAAAGATTTGTTTTATCAGCACTTTCTTAGTTCTGGTAAACATATATCTAAAAAGCTTTGAAAAAGACCTATATATTTATTTTTTTCAATATAATTAAAAAATGAAGTGTTTATAACTATAAGTAAATAAATAAATATAAATTTATATAATTATAAACATATTTAAAGAAATGTAAAGATTTATTTATAAATATAATCATAGATATATAATTATAATTATGATTAAAAATAAATATATTTGTAAATATTTTTATAAATATTTTTATATAATTATAATATATAAATAATACATTATATATAAATATAAATATAGTAAATATATTCAATATTTAAATATACATAATAAAATTTTATAATTATTTAAATATATAATTATTTATTTATAATTATATATATATATTTAAAAAAATTATATTTATTTATTTGTAATCATAAATATATAATTTTATAAATATAATAAATATAAATTTATAAATATATTTATTTACAAATCTATTTTAACATTATTAATTTATATATAATTCTAAATACATGAATGTTAATAATGAGTGAACTGAAATAATTAAAATTGGTAGACATAAAAAATATTAAAAAATGGAAATGATTTATTAAATAAAAAAATCATTTAAAAAAATAAAATATAGATATATATATATATATATTAATGTGAAGATCAATATATATGAAAAATATTAAATCATATTAAATTAATATGTATAAATAATATTATAAAATGATTACATTCCTAAAAAATTATTTAATTTTTTTTTAAAAAAATGAACAAATGATACTAACTAAAATAACATTAAAAAAATCAAAAATTAAATTTACATATTAAAAACATAATATATTTTTTTTCAAATTTTTGAGGCATAAAGGCCCATTTACTAGAACAAAAATATGTGTAGGTGGATGAAAAATACAAACATGGATGATCAAAAATTAAAATTAAAATAAGAAAAAAAAACATTTCAATTTTCATGGGAACACGTGCTCATAATATGTTGGGAGTAATATCTACCCCAACCATGAGGATATTGACATGTCTTCCAAGTTTTCACCTACATCCATGGACCACCTTCATCCTCCATGAGTGAGATATCCACAACTTCATTCTTGCTCTCTACTGCATGCACATCATCCTGACCTAGTCCCTCTACTTCACTACTATGAGAGGAAAGAAATCCAAAATAATTATGTGAACTAACATTTGAAATAAATTTATCTCTCATAATCAAATCCGTAATAGAATTATATTATGCATCAAGAGTATTAGTTCCTTCTAAAAAACTATCATTAATAGGCTTAGAACCCAGACCAAAGACTGGTGGTAAAGCTGAAAAAATGGGGGTTTTCAAGCCATTATCTAGCTTTACTTGTATACAACGTGCTACAATATATCCATACCCTTTAATGAATGTTTTTCTCCTTATGAAGGATTTAGTGTCACTACTCGAGATCCTTATATCATGAGCATTTCATAAAGCCAATATAGTCTGTTGTATTTTCTCACTATAACTGGTGACCATAGGGCATTGAGCTCTATAACCGACATTAAGCTTGTCACTGCTCCCAAGTGATTGCCCACCATCTACTCGAATGAAAACTAACATAAGAGTAGTAAAAAACTAGATAACCTCAAAATACATACCTAATTAATCCTTATATTGTGTATCCAGATATGAATACAAGGCTTTACTAGGATTATCTGAAATCCTTTCATTACATTTTTTAGGTGCAGACTTGCACTGATCATTAATATATAACCTTTTAGACAAAGACTTCTAGGAATCATCAAAGTATTTCTAGCCTTTTAGGTTTTTATAAGAAATAATTTATTAATTGGATTAATACATAAATCCCACATTAGCCTGTGCACTTATCGCCTTACCATATTTATTGTCATTAGAGTCCTCACCTGATGATTCTTCACTTGTTCCTCTAGATAATGTGTACTTAAATGCAATACCACCAATATCCAAGTGATAATCATAAATATCAACCCAATATCGGGGTTTATATTTCACATGTCCATAAGTGTAAACACCAGCCACATCCCTAGGGGAGACACAGACTTGAAAATTGGTACTTACCTATATCCATTTTCCATTGAAGGTCGATTTAGTCCATCAATTAGAGTTATAAAATTGGGGACCGAGAAAAGATAATAATTATCAGAAATCTAAAAATTTTGTGGAGAAAAAAATTCACCATTAGATTTTATTCAATAATGTTGTGCTTTATGACATCTGAAATGATAATTCGAATAAATAATATCTCTTTTAAAATTAGACTTATCATTTATAATAACAAAAAAATAAGCAAATAGCATTAGAGTTTTCTCAAATTAAATGGAAGGGTTAATTTAATCAGGTAGTGTTGTGAGGATAACCTTATCAATTAATTTAGATTTTAGATCAAATTCTACCAAAACATGATAATATTAACCAAATATTACCACTTCTATAGTGATGTACAACAAAATTAGTATACCAATCGAGGATGCAATATTAAATAAAATCTCTGGATGTGATAAAACCAAGATAATCCCATGAGTTTTTATCCATACATGTGTATAGGCATCCTAGAAGTCAATAATATTGATGCTCAAGCTCTATTCATGAAGCCTAAAAATACCTGGATTGAGATTAACCGAGACTATAGACCATGATATATCCTTTAATTCCATAGAATGGAATAATAAATGGAAGAATATTTATCCTAAACAAATAAACATTAAATCTAAAAACCACAAATGAAATCCAAATGAGAAACCAGATTTACAACTTTCCATAGTTTCAAACCCTTTTGCAAGGAGATGTGAGAAATAGTTGAGTGTTTTCATAGATCTATATTTTCTGAGATGGAACCATTTGAAGTTGAAACATGGTCTATAGAACCCTTATGAATGATTCACTAAGAAGCCTAATTTCTATGATATACATAAGGAACCCCCTGAAAAACCAATAAATGACGAGAACCCATTTAGATCGTCATCCTTTTTTCATTTTGTCCTTCCATGAAGTTGTCAATTCTATTGAGTCAAATGTTTATCTTATGAACTTTTTCATACTTTATTAGAAATTAAAAAAGTCATATTTCCTTATTATATTACTTGTTAAAAATGTTTTATAATTTTATATAGGAAAACATAATCTTTAATCTTATTTAAAATTAGAATTAAAGAGTTTCAAAAATATAATTTTTCATTATGTTTATCGTAATGAGATTGGATATGATAGTTTTATCATAATGATACTAGATATGATAATAATCGTAATCAAATTTTTGATACTCATCATTATCAGATCAAATACAAGATCTCTTTTTTTCTTTCATACTGAAAAAATGAAGTTATTTGGATTGATAAACGTTTCGATTAAAATTGTACTCACACCCGAATATTTTATCATAATGAATTTTTGTACTTGATAAATATTATCTCTAAGATAATAAATATTTCTTACACTACAAATGGTGTATATCCAAATGGCATCAAACATTCTATTATAATATGAATGTTGAAGTGACCGGTGTCCAAGTCATCATGAATGACTTAGAGAAATATGATCATTGGAGGATCAATATGACTATTGGAGAATTGCCTATAAATACCAATCCATTCAAATAGTTTTTATGAAAAGTACGGATCATTTTCATTTTCAAAAATCTCAGTGTTCGAGAGCTCTGAAGCTTACAAGAGTGTACTATTGGTTCCCCATACTTGTAATATTTTTGAGTTTGTATTTTATTTGTGTGTATAAATATGAATAAGATCAAGGGAATTTGTGGATAGGAAGATAGATAAATTAGATCATTATATCAAGGTATTATGGGGATATAAGTATCGATAAGTTGATCATTATATCGAGGGATCACAACGATAGCGGGACAGATAAGACAATCATTGTATTAAGGGCTCACAAAGATATTGATATAGACTGATCATCATATAAAGGGATTTCCATGGTAAGGAAAAGACATAACTTCTTGTAATTATACAGAAAGTGACCTTTATCTAAGTTATTGGATACCCTAATGATTGGGTTAAAATGATTTTATTCATTTACTTGTTTTAGTACAAGTATTTTATTTTTTCTACAATTGTAATAGAATGTTAAGCCTTTTGTATTTATCTTTCTATTGGAATCTTGATTATCATAATATTTTTAATTAAGATACAGCCATCCCACCCTATATTAATTTGTTAATATCTTCCAAATTTTATTACAATTCTATATGCTTTAAGATAGATTCACTACTTTTTTGAATACTCTGATATATTGTAACCATTGTGATTATGATTCTTTGTGTAATCATGAAAAACATTAATCACTAATTACACTACCAATGCTTACTATATATGATTATATATACTATTTAGAGAAATTAAATTTATCATTATGACCTATAAATTATATATTGAAATCTACTTGATTACAATACTTATATTATCATACACGATGGCCAAGTCTGATTACCATTTAAATACATAATATGTTTTGAATACAATTAGTTTAATATTGTTAAAATAAGTCCATTTTTAGATTAAAAATAAATTTTTCTAATCATAAAATTCAAACCCTCTTGTATTTATACATCATCATATACATTTCGATCCAAAAATTGGTTTTAGAGCGGGTTTCCAATGATAATGCTTGATACCTTTATCTTCTTGACTTTTGTATGCTTGTTTTAAATTTTGTTATAAAATTTTTGTTTGTAAATATTTTTATATACCAACATGTATTGTGGAATAGAATTTTAATATTTTTTTTAAGGATGGACGAAATCAATATTTGTTCAATAGATAACCTCAATAAAAATAGTCACCATATTTTTAATAGAGATGATTATGTGTATTGAAGAGATAAAATGAAGACATTTGTTATAAATACTGGAGTTGAAATTTTTTTTCATGTTAACTAGTGATTAATTGATTCTCAACAAGGAAGTGATTCTTTAAAAAATTAGTAAGTACAATAGTATCAATTGAATTATAGAGTTATAATAACCTTATTATATTATATTACCCAAACCATTTATAGTTAGATTTATTCTTTTGATGTTTCTAATAGTATTTGAAAAAATTTATAGATTACTCATTTTGGAACTTCAAACACTGTTGAAATTAGAAGAAAAATTCTTAGAGTTAAATATCAATCAATTGAATTTTTTTTTGGTCAACTTGTTGTGAAGACATAATAATGGTTTATGAAAATATTAAATAGTTTACAATCCATGGGAAATAAAGTATTAGAAAATGAAATAATTGTTTAAAAGATTATCAATATCATGCCCACTGAGGGATAATCTAGGAAAATAGTTGTCGATGAATCAAGAAAGATAAAAAATCTCACTCTAGATGATTTATTAGGAACCCTTTTACAATATTATGGTAGGTTGAAAAGAGATATAGAGAAATAAAACAAAAATCATGGCATAGTTTCTTTTACTACCACTTCAAATCTGATAAAAATCAGACTCCTGATAAATTTGTTATGTGAAAAAAGAAAAAGAAAAATATCATTAAATCCAATTAATGTGATTCTAATCATTCTGAGAATGCATTAGCTAATATTTCTTGAAGAATTAATATTATTGTTGGAACATAATATTTTTATTATTTTTACAAGAAAAGTGGCAATGAAATGAATGAAAAGAAAGATTTTTAAGATAATTTTTATGAATTAAAAAGAGTTGTTCATATTTGAACTGATTATCTGAAGTTAGAAAGAAAATAAAAGAAGGATATACATTCTAATAGGATTCAGAATGGGTATTATATGTTAAAAAATAGAAAATTTCTTAAAGACACTGACACTTGGTGTGACAATGGAGGTGATTCTTCAGAAAATTCTACAGATAATGAAAGTCCATATTAGAGGAATATTGTACTACTTATTAGAATACATATTAAAAATCAATGTTTTATGGATAATTTACACACTATAGATACTTTAACTAACATGTATTTAAATTATAATTACCCTAATGAGAATAATTCTAAATCTTTGGATAAATAATCCTACTTATCTAGTTATGATAATACTTTACCTTTTTTTGAAGAAGTTTCTCTCTTCAAAAAATTTTAGAAATTGAAAATGTTAGAATGTGTAAAAAAACATGAAAAGGCTAATGAAAAACATGAAAAATCCAATTCAAGAATTTATATTTTGACAAATGAAATATTGTATCTATAACAAGATATTGAAAAATTGAAATCCAAAAAGATAATATTTCTAAATATTTAGAAAAAGTAATTTTTTGAAAAGGATAGTTTGAAAACTAGTTTTGAGAAACTCAATTACAAAAGTAATATAGATGTGGATAATAATTTAGTTGTAAAACTAAAATCTGAAATTTATTTACTGAATAAACATTTATCTAACTTTTCTACTAGTAATGAAGGTTTTTATATAATGTATAAACAAATATATATATATGGTACTAGTTCAAGAAAATAGTATACTTATAAAAACCTATATTTAGTAATAACTTGTTTGTTTCTAAAAATTCTACATTTTTCGTTAAATTTAAAAGTGGAGATCATTAGTAAAAAAAATTCTTTAAATAAAACTCAATCCTTAGTGCTCCTCAAATCCCATTTTATTAAAAAAAAATTGGATTCTTAAAATTTTTTTTCTAATATTTTCGGACCCAAGAAGGTTTGGGTTGCGAAAGTCAAATGTTTTGTTAGAAAAATAAAGAGAGTAAAAAAATAGTAATATTTGTTAAATGGATAGTGGGGTTTCTAAACATATTACAAAATAGAATGATTTATTTGAAAATATTATCATGATGAATGGTAGAAAAGTTACCTTTGGAGATAATTCTCAAGGAGATATTATCAGTATAGGTAATATTAATAATCTTAGTAAATCCCTAATTTAAATTTTTTTATATATTAATGGTCTAAAGAATAATATTATAAGAATAAGTCAGTTATGTGATTATGTTTACATAGTGAATTTTAGGAACAATAAATGTATAGTACACAATTCCATGAATAAATTCATTCTTTTTTCAAATATTTATGAGAATGTTTACACTCTTAACATTGATGTCCTTATGATTTAAAACATAAATTGCCTTAGTAAATAGAAGATCAATATTGGTTATAGAATATAAGGTTAGGACCTTGTGACCTTAGATAATTATATATGTTTAATAAGAAATGAATTGTTAAGTATTTAACAGAACATAGATTTGATTCTTAATTTTTTTTAACCCTTGACAATTTGGTAAGAAACATATGTCAAGATTTAAATCTATTAGTGATGTATCATCTTCTGATGATTTATAATTATATCACATTAATCATTTCAGTCCTACATAAACTAGAAGTGTTGGTGGAAAATACTATGCATTTTTTTTATTATTACCCCAGATATACATGGGATTATTTTATAGAAAATAAATATGAATCATTTTTTTATTTCTAAACATTTTTATCCAGATTTTAGAATGAGAAAAACATTCCCTTGATAAATATTCATGATGATCATGGTAGAGAATTTATAAATCCTGATTTTTAAAATTTTATAGTAAATACGACATTACACATCACTTATCATCTCCATGAACTCCTCAACAAAATGGTGTTGTTGAAATAAGAAATCACATTCTTCAATAAATAATAAGAACCATGTTCATTGAATACTCAATTTATAAATATTTTTGAGATGAAATGCTTAATACTTATTGTTATACTATAAATGAACCCTTTATTAATGAATCTACTTATGAGTTGTGGAGAGGCTGAATATCAAAAGTTTATTATGTCAAAGTGTTTGGATGCAAAGTATTCATATTGAATATGATTTTTTTACAAAAATTCACACCCAAATCTAATGATGATATATTCTTTGGTCATTCCACTACTTCTATGGCATATAGAGTATTTAATAAAAATTATTGTACTATTGTGGAAAAATTACATGTTAAATTTGATGAAATAAACCCTTTTGTTTTTAAATAAACATAAAAATATCTTTAGATAAGTTTTACCAAACTCATCCTAAACCTTTGATTGAATATTGTTATTATAATGAAAATACTAATGAATTTTTTTAAGTATTTACTAAAGAATAATTTCTACTTTATTTTTAATAATAGAACTTACAAAACCCATGTTAGTTGTTTCTTATGAATCATCCTAGTGATAATATAAATGGTGATGTTAATCAACCAGTTAGGACTAGATGTAATTTGAAAAATGAAATAGATCATCTTTCTTTTCTTCACCAATTTTAACCTAAAAAAATAATGAGGCATTAGGTGATGAGGATTAAATAAAATTAATCCAAGATAAAAGAAATGAATTTTAAAGGAATAAAGTCAGGTCCTTGGTTTAATGAACTAAATAAACATTAGTAAATGGAGTAAAATGGGTTTTTAGAAATAGGTGAGATGAAAATGGAATAACAATTAGATATAAATTAATATTTTTTTTCTAATTTTTATAATAAAAAAGGGAATAATTACGAATAAACAAATGTATCAATATCTAGACTTGAATCTATTCATATTCTATTAGCCTTTATAGGATTATTTAATTTCAAAAAAATTCAAATGGATGTAAAGTGTGATTCTGTAATGGATATGTAAAGGAGGAAGTTTATGTAAAAAACTATGGGTTTGAAGATACAAAACATCCTGAATATGTTTTTAACTTACCAAAGCTTTTTATAGACTTAAAAAGTCCCCTAGAACATGGTATGTTAGATTAGAATGAATTTTTTAAACTTAATAAAGCTTTATATGTATTTATCCAAATATTTTTATTAATAAATTAAAAAAACATTATGATTGTTCAATATATGTTGATTAAATTACATTCAGTTCAACTCAATAATATTTAACATATTTCTTTCCGAATCTTATGAAATATGAGTTTGAAATGGGTATTATGGGTGAGTTAAAAAAATTTCTTTGTTTTAAAATTTCTTAATAAACAAAAGGTAATTTTATATATCAATATAAGTATATAAAATAACATCTTAAAAACAATATATAGGATGATATTAAAAGAATTAGTACACCAATTAGTCCCTTAAATACACTTCATCTTGATTAGGCTAGATAATAAGTTGATCAATCAAATTTTCAAGGTATGATCGGAGTCCTACTTTACATAATATATAGCTCTCTAGAATTAATGTTTTATTTATTCTTATATATAAGATATCAATCAAATTCAAAGGAATCCCATTTAAAATTATTTAAACAATTTTTTCATTATCTATAGGGAACTCTGGATAGAAGACTTTTTTATTCTTATGGAAATGATTTTGAATTAAAAAGTTTTTCAGATATTGACTTTGGTGGTTATAGAATGGATATAAAAAGTAATTTTAGAACTTATAATTAATTTTTAGATTCATTAGTTTCTTGGTAATGTTTGAAATAACACTCAACAACACTTTCCACTGTTGAAGCCAAATATATAGCATTAGGAAGTTGTTAGGATCAAGTATTGTGGAAGCGACACATACTCACTAATTATGTCATGAGTTTTACTAAAAATAAATTACTATATGATAACAATATTTCAATTACATTAAGTAAGAACATTTCACATCACTCTCTTAAAAAACACATAGATATTAAACATCAATTTCTTAGGGATCACAAAAAAAGGAGATATCATTTTACAACTCATAGGAACACAAGAACAACTTATTGATATTTTTAAAAAACCATTATCTTCTGATATATTTTAATACATTAAAATATCTAAAAATTATCACTGTAAAGTAACCATTCAGATACACTTCTTATTTAAACCATCTTATTATATTATGTTACTCCTTTTAATAGTGGGAGTACATATAACTCATTTTATTCTCAAAACTTTTAGTTTTTTTCAAAATTATTAAGTGTTACAAAATTTTATGTTTCTTAAAACTTCTATCATAATGGGGTTTTCAGATTCGTGTTTTAAATCATATTTTTAAAATTTTCAAGATTCTATCTTTAAATTAAACCTTCAAAATTTATCATATTTGAGTTTTCATTTAATTTTTATTGTATTTGATTTTAATTTTAAATCAGATGTGGAAAATTTTTCTTATTCATTTTTATTTAAAATTATATGTGAGAATTTATCATAATCATGTTTATTTTAAATTATATTTTGATAATTTTTCAAAATCGTGTTTTTTTTAAATCAGAATTAAAATTTTTTGTTATATAAATTTTTTATTCAATCATATTCGAGTTATTCTTTTCACTTTTTAGTAATGAGATTTTTTTTATTATTAAACTATTGTATAATTTTCCAACTATCATAATCTATTTTTTTATAAAAATAAGAAGAAAAAACTATAATACCGATGATTCGACTCTAAAAGATAATCTTCATTCATTTAACACTATTGAATTTTGATTTTTTATACTTTTTTGTTGTTTTTCTTGTGTTTTATTTTCAATTTTTTTTAAAATCATATTCACTAAATATAATAAAAATATTTTATAAAACCTTCATAATTTAAATTCATTAAAAAAATTTATTCAAAAAATATCAATCATCAGATCAGAAAGATCAAATCTCAGCCATCATATCACTTTGGAAGATCAATAATCACTTTAATCACCTATATAAAGGGGATCCCCTATCGTGTCCCATATAGGTTATCTATTATTTTTTGTCTCAAATAATTACCTAGTTTAAGTCTCTAAGTTTGATTTATATTCTTCAAGTAAAAATCTTAAATTTCAAGTATAAATAAAAGTTCACCCATGAAGGAATACATAAAATGGTTGTTTTTTGAGAAAGGTTAGTAGTTAGAGGTTTTTTATAAAATCTATGATTTGTCTATAATGAGGATTATAGATTTTCAAGGTTGGAAATCATTATGTGTGGAATAATCAGAACTCGATTAAAATTGTTTTACTTGTATTTAGTTAAATATTTTTATGATTCTATAATGTTTTTTAAGAAGATGAGAAATACATGTTTTATTTTTAAATCTATTACAGAATTTATAAGATAACACCTAGGTTAGCCATAGGTTTCCTAGAAATTTCATATGGATGAGATGAATTTTTTCTATCTCATAAACTACAAGATTATAAGGGTATTGTTGTCAGAAAAAATGGATAAAAAATCTATGTCCAATAATGTATCAGATAATGAACCAAGGATGGACAATCATCTCATTTTGGATCACAGAGTTATTGTCCTTTGGATGCAATGGATTCTTATTTCGAGAAAGTGAGATAAAGAAACTTTGAAAGTATATGATATATTTATTTTGGATTACTTGGTCAACATGAGTAAATTCAATTTAGTATGTTTTATTATATTGAGTATCAAGAATATTAAATAATGATAAATCAAGTCTCATATTACAATGTTTCCATCTCTGATATGTAATATGATTGCATCTAGTATGAATGAATTAAACATTGAAATCAAGTCTGATCCAATTATAGAAAAAATTGTGTTTATAAGTGATAACACATTTAGAAGGAAGAAGTTTATATTTGATTCAAAATAAAAGATGTTTATTAAGAATACTCATGTTTCGATATTAGAGGTGAATCCTTATTTTATGACAAAGAAAACAGAAATGTTTTTTTCAAAATAGAAAGTATGGTTCCATTCATCTAACAAAAGAAAAGAAACAAAATAATTAATCAAATGAATTAGTTTTTTAATGAAGTAGAATAAAGGGTAAAAGAAATATAGAAGACCCTTAATATGGTTTAGACCCAGTAAAAGTTTTAGAGTTAAAGATACATTGTGATAAAGTTTTAAAGAAACAAACAAAGGAAAAGAAGATGGAGAAGAAACTTCAAAGTGAAATTTTAGTTAGTTAATTATTGATAAGAGTTGAGGATTATTCTAAAAAATGACATTACCTCTTGATACCAGTTTGGATTTTCTCAAATTAGAAGTTGTCAATGCTGATATTCCCAATATTGTAGATAAGGGAAAGAATGTTTTGGTGGATAAAGAATATGTTCATACTGGGAGGGGTGACTTAATATTGGAGTCACAACTTCATGAATTGTTTCAAAAAGAAATGTAAGAAGGTTATTCCAAAAAATATAGTGAAGGAATTGAAGAAGACATTGAATATAGAGAAATAGAAGAGTATGTTAATCATGAAGGAGAAAAAGAATAATATAAGGAAGAAAATATTTTAAAGGAAACTGTTAATCTTAAATAGGATCAAGAAGAAGAGGAAAATAAAAATACAGATAAAAAAATATTTCTTCGGACAATATTTCTGTGATGAATTCTCATGCTTCTAAAAAATAATTATCTTTTTTGGGAAATCAAATGGAGAAATATTTCATCCAAATAAACAAAAGTATCCACCTTTTCAGAAATTGGTATCTTCATCTAAGAGGTCTGTACAATATCAAAACTGAATGGATTAAGTATGTAAAAGATTAATTGTTTATGAAATTTAAATTTATGATGGAAATATTAAATTGGTGTCAAAGAAAGGAAAAAGATAATTATCTCAAGAACAAATCATAATCGGTCGCATAAAAAATCATTCTGAATTAGAATCCCTGAATACGATCACAGCTCCGGGTCTCAATTATATGTTTTATACTTTGAGACAATTGGAGAAACAAATTCCTTAATTTCCAAGGAAAAAATGAAGGTTGGTTTTATTAATGAGAATAAATATGAAAAATTGGATTTAGTAAATGTTTTAATAGATATATTAATATGATTGGAGGAAGATTTGAAAACCTTTGAGGAAATTTTCAAGGAATATTGGAAAAGCTAAAATAAGAAGGTCAAATGGTCTCATGATATTTATAATTATATCTAACTTCATGATGATAATTTTGAATTTTTTTAGAAAACTTTGTTTAAAACCAATGTTACCTTCAATATTCTTGATAAGGATATTCCTACCATGGTAAAATACCTTAATAAATTCATAAGTACATCTAAGTAATAGACTCAAGATATAAATGATTTTCAAGGGAACTTAAAGTAACTATATAACGAGAATTCATGATTCATGGTCTATAAAGATGAAATTTTTAAGTTGAAGAATCTAAATGATTCTCTCATAGAATGAATAAAATCATAGGAATACAAGAATAATAATTAAGAAAAAAATATTATAGTGCATAATGAAAATATTCAGAATCAATAGGAAAGGATACATGAGTTGGAAAAAACATTCTAGGAACTTTTTATTTCTACGATTAAAGAAAAAAATAATAATTCAAGAAGTTTAAGATAACAGTTAGATCCTTAATTATAAAAAACGAATAATTTATTTATTTTAACTCTTTTTGTGACTCTTTTGATCCAATTTTCATTGAAATTTTTTTTCATCTAGTTACATTTTGTTTGATTTTCTTCCAATTCTTATTTGGTTGGATTTTCATTAATTTTTGTTGATGATCAAGTACATAATTATAATTTTTTCATATCTATTTCTCTAAACCTTTTTCATGTTCCACAAAATCTAATCCCTTGTCCTTTTCTAAAATCACAAATGAGGAAATTTATACAAATGGTGAGAAATTTATATAAAGGAGGATGTTTTAATTAAGGTGGAGAAATTTCATTCTAAGTGTAAATACAATCCTTATAGGGATTTTTTATACTTAGTAGGATTTAGTTATATTCATCATCATATTCAGATGAGTTATAAACTCAGGGGGAGACAAGTATAATTTTCATTTCTAAATACAATTAAGTGTTTCCCATTCATTTATGTTTTGTGGTTCAAGATTTCCAAAAGGGGAGATTGCTGAGTCAAATGATTCTCTTATGATCTTCTCCATAATTTTGTTTTAGAAATTAAAAACATCATATTTCTCTATTATATTAATTTTTTATAATTTTTTATAATGTTTTTATAAGAAAAAAAATCTTTTTATGTCACTTAGAATAAGATTTTAAAAGTAAAAAAATATATTTTTTCAATACGTTTATCCCATTGAGACTAGATATGATATTTTTTCCATAATGAGGCTGAATATGATAATAATCATACTCAGTGTTTTCATACTCATCTTTATCATATTGAATATAATATATCACGTTTTTTCTTTTATACTGAATTAAATCCTATTATTTAGATTGTTAAAGGTATTGATTAAAATCACATGTCTACTCGATGATTTTATCATAATGACTTTTTCATACCCAAAAAATATTCTCTATAATACAATTAAGCTGTTTTACATTGAAAATGGTGTGTATAGATATGATGTCGTACATTCTATTATAATATGACTATTAATGTTATAGGTGTCTAATTCATCACAAAAAACTCTAAAAAATATAACCGTTGGAGGATCCAGATGACTATTGGGAAGTTGCCTATAAATAAATGGAAATTTTAAGAGTTTGAAGCAATGTGATGATCATTTATATTTGTGAAAATCTCATTTTTCAAGAGATATAAAGCTTACAAGAGTGAACTACATGTTCCTCATACTTGTAATTTTTTTGAGTTTGTATTTTATTTGTGTGTATTATTATTAATATGATAGAAACTATTGTTGATAGGCGGATAGAAAAATATAATAATTGTATCAAGAGCTCTCAAGGACATAGATATAGAGAAGTTGATTATTATATCGAGGGCTTATAGGGATAATGTGAAAAACAATCCAATCATTATATTGAGGGATAAGAAGGATAACCAGAGAAAATTATCATCATAACAAGGGATTTCCTAGTAAGGGAAAGAGAAAAATTATTATAAGTATAAAACAAGGGAAATTTATCCTAGGTGATTAGATATCTTACTCTTTGGATTAAAATAATGAAATTCATTTACTTATTTTATTATAAATTTTTTATTTCCTCTACAATTGTAATAGAATTAAAATTATTTTATATTCATCTTTCTATTTGAATCTTGTTTATCATAATATTTTTAATTATGATATAATCATGATACCATGTATTAATTTGTAAATATTTTATAAATTTAATAATTATTTAATAACCTTTGAGATAGAATCACTAATTTTTTGAATACATTGATATATCATAACCATTTTGATTAAAATTATTTGTATAATCATGAAATATATTAAACTCTGATTATGATACCACTAATTACTAAATACGATTCTATATATTGTTTAGACAGAATAAATTTATCATTATAATATGTGGAATACGTATCAAAATCTACTTGATTACGATACTTTGATTATCGGACTATATGGCTAAGTCTCATTACCATTTAAATACATAAGATCTTTTGTGAATACAATTAGTTTAATCCTGTTAAATTATGTTAATTTTAAGATAAAAAACAAATTTTTTTAAATTTACATTTCACCACATCTTTTATTTAACCATATTTATATAAATTTTGATCCAACAAATTCCAACAAAGTTGTGAACTAATTTGAATCATAAGATATGTGATTAAGACTCTTGGATGATTGAGGACAATCCAATCACTAGAAATCATAGGATCCGATTCTCCCATTTCTCAAATTCCTCCATCCTCTATAAAAATTAAATAAAATAATAAATATATTATTTTACTAAATGAAATTATCATATTAATATTAAAATTTTAATAAATTATATTAATATATGGTGTGTGTGATTCCATATAAGATTTCATTAATTACTTAAATATTTGTGATTGTTAAATTATTATATATATAAATATATAAAAGGTTGATATTTGTTAAATTGAAAAATGAAATAATTTAATATGTAAGGTATATTAATGAAAACATAATAATATGGATGGGCAAATTTAAAAAATAAATAGCAGTTATTAATTATATCGCTAATATCTAAAAAATAAAAAAACTATTTATATATGTTCAAATGAAAATCAATACATATAATTACGTATATTACAACCATAATAAACTAATAAATTTAATTGAACCAAAATTTATAAATAAATATTTGAAAATGGATAAATTTACAACAGAAATTTAACAATTAAAAATAAAAAATGACTAAATTTCAAAAATATTATATATATTAATGTATAATTATGTATAAAAAATAATAAAAATGAATAAATTATAAAACAATAAAAGAATATATATTTAAAATCTATATTTGTTAAAAAAAAGTAAGCACAGAATTAACATTATCAATGAATTTATTATATTTAAGGAATGGAGAGTATGCGATGTGGAGGAGCTCCTCTCAATGACTCACTTGGATTTCTCAGAAATTAGGGTCTAATGTCTACTCTTAATCTAATTGATGATTCCAATATTTCCTTTAAGAAGGATGAAATGAATAATATTTCATTTAAAGAGGTTTTGATATACTCAATATCTAATATGATTGATCTTGGGAAGAAATATCTCTAAGGGGATGATAATATCGATCAAGATATCTCTACAAATCATACGATGAACGGTACACATATCTTGGTTCGTAATGAATTAAATAAATCCCATGGTTCCACCACTATATTATTCGATTAAATGTGTTAGGGTTCTTATGATTTTAAGAGCATTATTAAAAATAGTTCTTTATCTTTGTTGAAGCTAATTATTAAATTAGTTCACAATAATTTTCTGAATGTAGACATTCTATAATTGCATGATTGACGACCCAATAGGGGATTAACACATAGAAGTTTGATGATCTTATAAACCATCTGATTCAATTTCCGGGTTTCTGTGATTAGAAAATTTTATCTCTTGGAATGGTGTTCTATCATATTATATTTCTTTACTCAAATTTGAATGTATGTTCCTAGGGCATGGGTCTGGTTCATCTTAAACTAGGATTTCTTCAAATTTACGTTTGGGATCCCGGTTTCAACCATGCTTCTATTGGTAATTCATCCACATAGGTTTGGATTCAATTATCTGTTCTTAGTTGGAATATTTGGAATCCAAAAATATTATGGGATGTTTATTCTGTTGTTGGGATTCTAATAAAATGTGATAAAGAAATTTAATGAGCATGGTTTGGATGCTTTTCTAGAATTATAGGTGAAATTGATATGTGTTTGATCACTATTGACACAATTTTTATAGTTGATAATGATTTTTCACTTTGAATTACTTATTGATAATGAAAAATTACCTTATTTTTGTCATAAATGTTACAATATTGGTCACTATATTGATAAATACTGTAAAGGATTGCGATTTCCATTTGGAAAATTTTTGTTCGTGTTATTGAAAGTTGTAAACATAGGCCCACACATATTGATCCAATTAAGGAAGTCAAAATCCAATATTGTGATATTGGCATGAATAATATTACTGATATTGATAGAAATTGGTTATATTCTCATACTTCTTATATAACTAATAATGAAAATAATATTATAGGGGAATTTGGAGCTCTTGAGCAAGGATTTGTTTCTTCTTCATTTAAGGATGGTAATGAAATTTTGGTTATATTTGGACTTCCTCCTATTTTAGTGATTGAAAAATTGATTGAGGTAGTTCTATTTTAACTTCAAAATATATCTGAAATCCAAAATCCAAAAATGTTTGGCTCTTCTAATATGATGGATTCTTCTATACCACTGTCTACCGATTCATTTAATGAATGTGTTTTGAGTGCTGATAAAACATAGCAGTTTGTCATCCTGAATAATTTTAGGATCAATTAAAAGGATATGGTTGATGGAATAATTAGTTATAATGATATATAATATTATCCTTTTGATGAATCATTGTAGCAGGTTAATGGTCTGAATCTTATGACAAAATCTATTGTTGGGAATGATAAAATGAAAACATAGATTCTTGATCTTGGTTATTAGCCCAAACTTATTATCTCTGAAAATTTTGATAGAGGTTTACCTCAATTAGGTGATGGCATGGATTTTTTTTATCACAATTTTTTCAGTGTTTTCATAATATAGATTTATTCTTAGGATCATGTTACGAATTTCTTAAAGTGGATGATTTTTCTCATACAGACATGCATGTTGGCCCCTCATCCAAGAAAGTGCATTATTATTCAATGCATAAAGACCCTTCTAATGATTCTTCTTGTCTTGATGATGAACCAAGATCTTTGTGTGATACTACTGGACACGTGAGAAACACTGTTAAATCTAATAGTGATATCTCTACAGTTGGATCCATTATTTTTTCCATTATTATTGATGCTTCAGAAGCTGCTCATGAACACTGGGAACGAGCGAGAGAGTATTAGAAGTGTGGTCGTCATCCACATGGGAGAGCTTCTTGTGGAAGGGGTAAAAGGTCCTAATATTTTCTACGGGTGTCTTTACCTCCTTTAACCCTTTTTGGGTTTTTGTTATTTTTCTTCCCTCCTCCATTTTATTTCATTTAATTTTAATAAAAGGGATCTTTCATTTGATTAACTAAACAGATAAATTATATTAAATGAATGCTTATTAAAAATGTGTGAAATTTAATTATATATATATAATAAAACAATTAATATACTCTTTATAATTAATAAAAAATAATAAATTTATTAAATACTTAATACATTAATTAAATAATAAATATACTATTTATCACTATATATATATATTTTACTTCTAAAAAAAGTATTCATTTTTATTAATTATAAATAGTATATTAGTAATTTAATTATATATATATATATATATAATTAATATACAGTTTGTTAATATATATATTTATACTAAATAGAATAAATATAATTATAAAAATATTGTATGATGGCCTAGTCAAGCCTGTGAACTCGCATGAATACATGTTTAACTAAAAATGAATATATATTAATTATGTAAATTAATATATTTATATTGAAAACATTAAATATAAATTTTTAAAAAATATATATTAATGAAATATTTATTAATAAAAATCAATAAATTTAATATATATATATATACACATAATAATTAATAGTATAATAAATATTTAATTAGTATATGAAGTTTTTAATATGTTTATACATTTTTATTAATTATAAACAATGTATTAATTATTTAATTATATATATATATATAATATTATTGTAATTTATTAATTTATTAATTAAATAATTAATTAAATATTTGATAATATATATATGTATTAAATTTTATAAATTCTATATATAATTAAATTAATTTACTATTAATTAATTTATGTCAATATATATTAATATATATTAAATATATATATATATATATATCAATATTTAATATATATCAGCATATAATTTTATTTATTAATATTTAATAAATCAATAAATATTTTTATATAATAGATAAGAATTTAATTATAACAAAATGAATGAATATAAATAAATATTAAAAACAAATAACTTTTTTAGAATTATTTTACAAATAAAATTTTTAATTTTTTAAATAAATAAATAAATAAATATTTAATATATTCATATACGTTAATATATATATATATATATGTATATTCATATATGAAATAATATGTTAATTATAAAAAAATTTAGTAACTCACCGAGCCCTTAAACTTAAGGGCCAACCATTTAGGCATCCCAATAAGGAAGACCTACCCAGCGAGTGAACTATAGCGAGCAGAGGGTGAGACAAGGCCTAAGGGGGAATGTGCATATAGACATAGATTATTTAGGTGTCTGGAGAGTGCATGCGGGAGACCATCCATGCATTAGGCTTCTGATGTACTTATTCTATATAATCATATAAAATGAAGCAGTTGAACTTCTGCACGTTCTATATGGGACTCACATATGTGATGAATTTAGTTTTATTAGAGATTATAATGAATACCTATATTTTTTCTAGAAAAGGTGTTGATAAAGGGTACCCTTTTTCGATAGTATAAAAAAATATTGATAAAGGGTACCCTTTTTCAAGAGTTTTAAAAAACACTGATAAAGGTGTTATTTTATCAGTTCTTTTTTAGCATTGATAAATATGACCCCTTATGAGTGATTTTTAGCACTGATAATAGAAACATTTATAAGAACTTTTTTCTGGATCTGATAAAAGATAGAACTAAATGAATCCCAATATATAGTAGTTTCTTAACTGTGAGTGGGTCTTAGACTCTTGATGCTCATTACATATCCATCTTTTTATAGATTCATTACTATAATTGGTTTAAAGAGTACAAGGATATATCTTTTTAGGAAATAATATGGGGTATAAATAGAGAAAATAGGTTCTATTTTAATAAAACTAGATGACCGCTCCATCATCACTTTTCTTGATGTTAGCTGGGTTCCTAACCTTCATAAGAACCTGATTTCCTTAGGAATTTTGGACCAAAAAGGGTATAACTTTATGTCTAAATCATGTGACCTAAAGGTCTCAAAAATACTCTAAAACTATCATAAAGGGTTCCCTCATTAATGGGTTTCATGTCTAGAATGAAATACCCATTAAAATTAGTAATTTAGTGTTTATACCATTAATACTAATAATAATATATTATAGAATAGGATATTGGGGCATGTTAGCTCCAAGGGTCTATAGGAACTCAATAAGTAAGGGATTTTGATTAATATCACACCAAGAATCCTTCAATTTTGTAAAGATTGTGTGATGGGTAAGGCTTTGAGAGTCAATTTTAATAGGTCAAACTTCAAAGCCTCCTAACCCTTAGAATACATATATTCTAATCTTTAGAGACCAAAAAGGTCTTCCACCCCTATGAAGGGTCCTATTTTGTTACCATCATAAATTAATTCACAATAAAGGTGTGGATTTACATACAATAAAATAAATATTATTTTTTTCAAACCATTAAAACCCATAAAATCCTAGTTGAAAATAATTTTAGGAAAATTATTCAAATAATGAGAAAAGATAATGGATTAGAAAACTTATCTACTAAATTTATTCAATTCTGTGAATTTGAGGGAATTTCAAGAAACTAGACTATTAAAGAAACCCCCCAATTGAATGTTATTTCCAAAAAAATGTATGGATCCATTATAGATAGAGTCTGTATCATACATACATGCTTGGGTATCCCTAAATATTTCTAGGAAGAAGCTTCCATGATGGAAGGGTACCTCATAAATAAACTTCCTTTCTATTCTAAACACATTAAAACTCTTGAATAACATTGGAATGGAAATCCACCCTCTTATAGTTACTTAAAGTCACTGTCTCCACTGATTATGCTCACGTAAAAACTATTAATATGGAACCTTAAGATCATAAATATATATTTTTGGGATATACTAATGGTGTAAAGGGTTATAATAATTGGGTTGATAAACCCGATTATAGAAAATTCTTAATAAATAGAGATGTAGTATTTCACGAGTCATGTTCTCCCAAATCTGAATCTGTCACACATAAAAGTAATGATCCATCGATAGATGGGGATAAAGAAATCAATCCTCTTACTCAATTTAAGGCTACTAACCAGCCTCCTACACTTGATCATTATCCATTGACATGTGATGATTTAATCATTAGTTCTGATTCAGATTCAAAAGATGAATCACATGGCAATAATACAACTCATCTTTTAAACCGAGATAGAGTTAGGAGGGTCCTTAGAGATCCTTCTTGGTTTATCCAATATGATATGGATTCTAATTTCTTTCATGCTGACCAAGATATTATTAATGATGACCCCAGACCTAAAATTAAGAACTAATTGAAAAATATTCAGAATTGCGGACCTCTTCCATAGATGATGAAATGAATTCCTAAAAAATAAATCACACTTGTTCTATAATAGATAAACCACCCAATAATAATGTAATTAGATGTAAGTGGATTTATTAAAGAGTGGAAAATAAAACTATTGGAAATAAAATTAATTTCAAAGTAAGATTAGTTTCTAAGGGAATATTTTAATGATAAAGAATTAAATATTGTTAAATTTTATCTCCAATTGTTAAACACTATTCAATTAGGATGCTGGTTACTTATGATACTTATAGTTACCTTCAAATTGGACAACATTATATTAAAACTATCCCCCTTAATTGTGACATAAATGAGAAGCTTTATATAAATCCTATTTATGGATAATCTAATGAATTAAAATATAATGAATTTCCCCTCTTAAATAAATCTTTTTATAGTTTAAAATAAGCTTAAAGTAAATTGTATAGAAAAACTAATTCTTTTATTTTTGAAAACCATTTTATTAGAATCCATTGTAATTATTGTGTTTATTTTTAGTCAATAAAAAATAGTTTTCTATAAAAAAATGTTGTATATGGATTATATGATCATCATTTTAAATAATATGAAGCTCATTACTACTATTAAATATCAATTAAAAGGAATGTTTGAAATGAAGGACTTAGTGGAAGTTAAGAAAATACTAGGTGTTGAAATTATTATGGATAGACTAAATAAACTTCTATATCATTCTCGGCATGAAACTATTCTAATAATCCATAAAATTTACTAATTTTAATATCTTAAACCTATATGTATACCTTTTATAAAGCACTTTAAGATTTATTTTAGTCACGAACCTGATGTTGCTCTTGATATTCAGTTTATGTAAAAAATTCCCTATGAAAATATAGTTGATAGTATCACATATTGTATGATCTGAACTCTTCCCGATTTAGAATTTTTAATCCTCACTATTCAAAGGTTTATTAATATTCAAGGTAATCGACATTTGAATTCCTTTAAATGTTTACTACTATATTTTTTATGCACTTGAAATTTGTCATTTTGTTATGGTATGAATGTGAATACTACGGAGTTAATTGTGGGATATTTAGATGTTAACCACTAAGGGAACATTGATACTCTAAATTAATATAATGGAAAAGTGTTTACTGCTTCTGGAGGCCCTATTTCCTAGAAAAGAAATATATAATATGTTATTTATCTTTCAACCAAAAAATTAGAATATATAGCCTTGACTGAGGTTGTTAAGGAATCCTTATAGATCAGAGGTTTGTCTACTGAACTCAAATGTTATAATTTGACAATTAATGTATATTGGGATATCCAATTTTCATTAAATTTATCGACAAATTTGTATGACATGGTAAATAAAAACACATAGATGATATATTAAATTTAATTATAAATTTTATAGAATCTGGGACTATGTGTGTTAATAAGATACCAACAAATGATAACCCAATTGATAGATTTACTAAAACTAGGATATCGTATAAATTCAAATACTGTTTAGATGGAATGAATTTGGTTCCCATTCCATAACCTTAGGTGTAATATCATAAAAAATTTCAATTTAAAATGGGGGATATTTATGAAAATATGTTCTTTTATGTTGGTGTTCATATTAAAATTACATGTTGACATTCAACCATTTAACTTGTTTAATGAAAATGCTTGAAAAATGAATGTTGAATTATTTTTATTGATCAAATGTATTTCGGATCTAATTGTAACATGGGATTCATAATTTTTAAATATTCCTTTGTCTTGGGACCAATACTTTGGTCGACATGTTTCTTGATTTATCCTAGAAATTTTTTGGCTTGTTGATCTATACAGATTTTTTTCATGGTCGTTAACCACTACTGCCACCCATTTGTACCTCGTCATTCACCTATGATCATTGGGTTTAATGAAACATTGGATTTCCTATTTAGTGTTGATATATCAAGGAATATAGTTGGATGATCCATTTAGAGATGTTGTGGAGGTTCAGGTAATTAATGGCCCCTTCCCCCTCATCTCTTTGAAATTATAGATTTATTTCTCCCCTCAATTCTCATATTTTCTCCCAAATTTATTTTGGAACCCTAAATTTAGCGATTATTGTCCTTTTAGTGAAGATTATATGTTCCTTATATCCTTTAGCATACACTATAAGTGTACCGATTATAGTGAAGTTTTTAAAATGGAATCCTTAAATCCATAATATGTGTGTCTGAGTTCCCAAGTACAGATCGACTAACTTTTGGAGAAGGTGAGTATGACTACCACTTTGAGCATAGGATTTATAATGGCTTCTGATGGCGGGTTGAAGATAATAGAACTATAGGAACCGGGCATCCGATGTTGTAAGACTTTTGACCCTACTTCTAATTCTTATAGCTTTATTTATTCAAATATTCCTTCATTGTCTATGTTTATTTTATCCTTTATGAAATAGTCTTCTTCTTTGAGCATTAATAAGACATATGAGGGTGTGGGTAGTGTTATTACCAAGAAAGTAGGTCCCAACGGGTCTGAAGAATGTTAAATACCTACGTTCTTTATTTCATTATTATTTTATTTCATATTGTGTGGTTTGTTTCATTTGATTCAAAATATATGAAAAAAATTCCCAAAATGGTTCTTTTTGGGTTAGTGTGTTCTAATCTTGTTATACCACCTTAACTGTCAGAAACATTTCCTAAGGAACCCATGTAATCACAACCCGAACCCATCGTTCCCACCACACACTTAAACACACTCGTAAAATCGAAAATTATTTTAAAGGGGGTGGTATTCAAACCACCACTTAGAAAATTCTCTAAAAACACCCTTACCACTAACCACGATGTTTTTTATTGTTATATATTGACACAAACACACACACATATATATTTTAATAAATAATTATTTAAATATATATGTGTATTTTTTAAATTAAAAAATGAGGAATATATTAAGAATCAATCAACACAAAATTTCATGGTCAAACAAAAAAATGTTCAAGACAAAAATGGTCACCCAAATCATTCCCAAAGCTAGACAAATAATGGGACACTTGATTTCCTCATATCACAATGAATGAAAACATTCAATATGAGAAGTCAAACAATAATGGAGAGATCATCCTAAGAATAGTTCCATAAGAATGAACATACTCTCATTGTTTAGAAATATCATTAACCATGTAAAAGAAATTAGATTCCCCCATCACCTTATCTCACCCATTGGAATAAGAAAGGGGAAGGCCATGAAGACTGGTTGACACCTATTCCATATAGGGATCCCAAAAATACTATATAAAAAATAATTAAGCTACCATAATATACCCATTATTTTGGTGAAATATTTTCCCAATATTCACATGGGATAATAAAGTGATATTTTTATCCGTATTAATAATGATAAAACCTTTTAGGGGGAGTACATCCAGATATTCACATCTTTAAACACTTATTAGAGGAATTGATCATTTTTTATGTCCATTTATTCATAAAATCCAAGGCTCTATCATACTAAATATGATCTGAAAATTCTTTTCATGGAAAATCCATTCATTCCATATTTTCCAAACCAATCATGAAATTAATCAAATCATCCCACCACCCACAGATCAATGTTGGATGAAACAATATTCATATTATAATAAAGATCATGTGATGAATAAAAAAATCCAGGGAAATTCAACCTCAACTCCTTCCAAACCCCTTTAACATTTGGGAAAATAAGAACAACATGGAAAAAAATTTCCACATAAAAAAATGAGTCAAGTTTCATCCATGGATAGGTGAAGAGAAGAAAGAAAAACATTGAATGAAAACCATAATATGCCTGCCACCAAAAAAGAATATCACTTTGGGTAGTGACTTCAAAGACCTTATATAATTATATCACCTAAAAATGTGGATCATGGGGAGAGTCCACAAACAAAATAGTATATCCATAAAAAACTGAATAAATTCTTGTATTCTCCCACTTCCAACACATTTGATCCTTCCCCATATTTGGTATAAGTGGAATACCAATAATGCGATGAAAATGTCTCTCATTAAACCAACTAAAATATTATCATGATCCAAATCATCAAAAAAAATTTTAAACTAATCTCCCAATATATAATTTTCCATACCCATTAAAACATGATAAGATACTTTAAAACCAAAACAATCTATCATCCATGGATCACTCCAAACATAAAAATCCATACCATTTGCAATCCTCTAATATAAAAATTTCTCAATAAGGGAATCAACACCCTAAATACTACTCCATAGATATATTGACCTAGACCCCAAACATGAATGAAGAAAATGAGTATAAGATAAATATTTAGCTCGAAAAAACCCTAGAAAATTTGGAATCTGAATAGGAAAATAGACAATAAACATTCCTAGCCAAAATAACTTCATTAAAAATCCTCAAATTTATGAAACCCAGAAAATCAAAAAACTATTAGACACAAAGCCTATCCAATGCCACCCAATTAATATTTTTCTTCCCATTATATGACCCACATTAATAATTATCCAACTAAGAGTGAATTTGGTAAATAAGCATGTCCCCGAATCTAAATATAGACATATTAGAGGAAGAAATAGCATGATCTACTTCCTTAATAAGAATATCCTTATCTTACATTGAAATTTTCCAACATGACCATAAAAAACATTATTCACTCTAACAAAAAAGAAGAAAATACTTGTTTCTTTGATCTTACAATCATAGTCGGAAGCCAAAGACATATATGTTGTTTCTCAACCACTTTTTTTTAAAGATGGTTGTGTTCTAGAAATTGTACAGAACACTAAATTTTATTCAAAAAAGAAGAAAGGAGAACAATGGGGAATTACATGAGATGATAAGTAGGTATTTTCCTAGTGTCTCTAATATAGTAAGGAAGAAAATATGCAGGAAGGTCATTCCTCAAAGTCATTTACTGAGAAACTCCCATATTGGAAAGACCATCGACAGCCCTGTTCGCTTCACGGTAGGTGTAAGTAACAATGAAATTGAGATTCTTGAGTGAGTTAAGACAATCAATCCATCGGGAGGTGAGAGCCCAAGTAATATGGGCAACACCATTCCAAATGGCTTGCTCTATGGATGTAGATTCACTCTCAATGCAAATGTAATTCCAGTTGTGCATTTTGGCAAAAGAAATGGCATGAATAACACCCAAAATTTCATCCTCCAAAGCAGAAGAGAGAAAGAAGCTTCCATAGAAACATCCTAGGATCTGATCAATATGGTCCTGAAAGATTCCACCACAGCCAGAGGGTCATGGGATTCCTTTTGAAGCTCCGTCCACATTGACTTTGATCTAGCCAGTAGGAGGATCTTTCCAGAAAACTTCAATAGTGTATTTGGTGTTTCTCAACAAATTGAAAACCATAAAACCCCCTAAATCCCCATTATTAGATGGTAAAATACCTTACTAAAATAAATTTTTGATTTTATAGGATTATCCTATTACCCAATGTTCCTTTTAAATATATGGATAATCTTCAATGCTGAGAAAAATTCTTTGGGAGTAGCATAAAAAAGAAGAAGAATATTATCTAAAAAAAGTAATGGAATATATAGGGGATACATTAAAATACCTTATCTCTATGAATGGCCCCTTACTAAACCAAGATCAATATAAGATGATATAAAATGTATGATGTTATAATAAATAGGAAAAGAGATAAAGAATCCCCTTTTAATAATCCCCTTGAAGGATTGAAGCAACACAAAGGTATTTGAATAGAATTAATCATCAAAGAGACTAAGTTCACACAATTAATGATATTATTAAACCAATTATCCCTAAATAATATTTAGTAAAGGACTAGATAATGAAAAGTCCAATCAACTATATCACAATCTTTCATCATATCAAGCTTCAGTGCTATTATTCCTTTTTTAAAAGAAGAATGAGTATTCATAGAGTGAAATAGTTCATATGTGATATATAAATTTTCTATACTATATTTTATTAGGGAAAAATAACATTTATTTTTAGTCATAATAATTGGGAGGAAGTCATGTAGATGATTCACTAAAATATTATAAATCTTTTACAAGCAACATTTCAAAGACAAATAGGGTGTAACTCAATGATTTTCTAAGAGTTATGGACCTTTAGAATACTGGTAATCAAAGTCTCATTTAGATATTTAATAAAATCATTCCCTGATTACATATCCTTAATAAGAAAAACCTCATCATTGATAATGATATGTCAGAATAGTTTAAAGAATAAAGTATGAAATCCATTAGGACCATACACCTTAGAAGAATTATTTTTCTAGAGAATAACAACAATTTCAAAATCAGAAATATCTATTTCTATATTCTAAGTCATGTCATAGATAACCACTTTTGGGATTCATTAAGTCATCCCAAAATTAAAATCAGTGCTTTTGGCCCAATAAATATTGGGAAAGAAAACTAGAATAATATACTTCATTTCACTCTGATAATTAGAAATATCGATCATAGATCCTCTATATGAAAGATCTAGTTTTTCCTCCTTATTTGGTATGTAGTTTGGTTGAAAATAGTCATATTATGGTCGTCATTCTTAATATGTGATTCTATATACCTTAAAATTTTTTATCTCTCATTATCCTTAAGATCCACGTTTGTCCCCAAATAAAAAAAATAGATCATTATAATAATATGGTAACTACATAGAAGAGAGATAAGGCACTTAATTTGATTATCCATTAAGTTGATATGCCTATCAAAATCCCCATACCTAAAAGTATTCCACATCTCACAATTTGTTCCTAATTTTTGGATTTTATCCATCAAGAAAATATATTTTAGAAGCCCATGAAGGTCTAAAAACCTCCTCACACATTTTATTTCAGAGCCATAAAATTTCAAAGCAGAATGCCCACATAGATATCCTCCTCCACCTTAAACAATTGGAATAAGGGTTGGAAAGTGATAAGTTTAAATCAGAGACAAATGAGAAGTTGAAAATAATTAGAAAATAAATTTTCAATCATCAGATCCCACAAATCTATCCAGGAAATCATCAATGTGGCCATAAATTGATTTTCCTCTAAGACAGGTAAACCGGGTTCTAAAAAAACAAAGGTTATAAAGTGAATTCATAGTGATTGGGTCCCAAATATAATTCATAATTTTGTGAAATCTATAATATCCACCTTGTTTTTCATATTGGAAAATAATTTCATTAAAATATCCCTCAATGAGGAGAGGTCATGGGAGGGAATTTCTTACAAGATTCAAAATGATCCTAGTTTTGGCCTCACCCTTATGGGGAGGCCAACCATGAAGCCAATAAATCCCACAAACGGGATCCCAGTAATGCTATAAAAAAATAAATATGATTATTTTCACATTTTTCATTCTTGACATCCATTTAAAGGTTCTAAATGATTCAAAGTCCTCTATCGTACCTATGAAACACAACTGTAAAGACATTACTAAAGCCAATATTAAAACCAGAAATGGCAGAATCATTTTTTTCCAACATATATTTGAATATAAAAACTATATAAAGTGATATTTTGATGTCAAAAATGGATCACAAGAAATTTTCATGGATTTCCAAGACCTTGACAATTCTAGCATAGGATTTTCATTGACCTATATGATATTTGGGTATACCATGCTTATCCACCATGGAAGTTAGAATCACAAAAAAACCACATATTCTTCAAGGAAACATGATTATCCTCCTATGAAGATAATTTTTGTAACATTCCATTACACATTTTTAGTTATTTCTCCCCTCACATTTCATTTACCTATTTATTTGGGTTCATTTTTGGAATCCTATGGATGGAGAAAATTTGTTGGGGAAAATGACCTATTATTAGGTAATTCATGTTTTTTTTTGAATTAATGGATTATGAGTATAAAAATGTTAGAGGATTTTCATGGTCAACCTAGTTTTCAAAGAAAACCAGAGTTGGTTTTGTTTTTTAGGAAAAATTGTAATCTTAGATATTTGTAGGAGAAATAGACACAGTGAATAGTGTTTACACAACATTTATTGGCCATTGGTTATATTTCCTATGTTTGATGTAGATAATGAAATTATTACTAATCATGAGAAGTTTATACACAATGTGAATTGGTTACACATCATGAATTGGGTATTGGGTAAAATCCATGAACCTTTACAAGGTGTGAATGGTATACATGATATGATAATATTAGATGCCATGCAATGGAAAAATCCAGATTTTTGACTCGAGGAAATGAGTTTTATAGAGGATTTGGGTTTCATGGATTAAAAGATGTGAAAAGGTATTACATGCCATGAAAATGTATTACATGCCAAGAAATGGGATTTCACTCCATGTAATCCTCATGAGTTGTGTTTTAGGGTGTTTCTTGTAAGATATGGTTTTCATTAGGCTTATAATTATTCACTATTTACCAGGTGATTTTGGAGACCACCTATCCTTTTGATTTTTTAATTATTGGTCATTGTTTTAGTTTT
Source organism: Viscum album (assembly GCA_963277665.1). Classification (NCBI taxonomy): domain Eukaryota; kingdom Viridiplantae; phylum Streptophyta; class Magnoliopsida; order Santalales; family Viscaceae; genus Viscum; species Viscum album. The sequence continues at coordinate 917,714,307 of OY728150.1, forward strand.
GGTTCATTTCTCTAGGTGAGTAAACCTTTAAATTATTCACTTATATTGATCACAGTAACACTATTATTTTGTGTTATTAGATTTTTTGATCTATGATGATAATTTTATTGATCTTTTTTAAATCTGTTGTGTGATCTTCCTATAAGGGATAACTGTTATGTTGGTTGTGATGTAGTGGGTGATTTTATATTAGGTGATTTATGATCTATCCTCTTTGACAACCATTTTACTTGATGAATTGATTCATATGTATGAGGATTCATTACAAGGCCTCTATCATTATATTTTTATTCTTCCATGTTGGTGGATCTCATTACGAGCATGTTAAACCATTTTTAGGTTTGGTGGTTCCATCACTACCCTATCAAGGATGATCTATATTGATCTTAATTAATAAACTATTTTATAAATTAATTAGAATTATTTATGTGTGTATGGAAATGGTTTTTCTGAGAAAAGACAATTTACAATTTTTTTGGTAATAAAAAGGTATTGTGAAATGGATTTCAAAAATTATTTTAAATGTTTGGTTTTGATGAAATGGATTAAAAAATAGAGTATAAGGGATGTATTGGGTACTTAGGAAGAAGGTTTATCTTATGGAAATAATCTATGTATTGTCGAGGGAAGGGGGGGAGGGGGTTCACTGATGGGGTGTTTCTCTACTCTTTAGGCTTATATTCTAAGGACTAGAGTGAACAATGGTCATTAATTATGGTATGAGTAGTCTACTATCAGGATATATAATGATCTTTGTTATGAATTTACTTATGATTTTGGAGTATACTATTTTATCTTGAAATACCATGGATCTTATGTGATATGTGATACATGATTATTCTAATTTGACTACTGATGCTTATGAAATGATTGGAAATGTTTTACCTACTTTTCTTGGAAATTTTTTAAAATGAAAAATTAAAATTTTTCCATGATTTTGATATAGAAACAATTGAACTATTTATCATGCCTTATTTTATGTAATATTGAACATTATTAGATTATTGTATAGATACTTGTTATAGAACACCTAGGGTATTACCCCACTAAGCCTATTTATCCCACACTAAAAACACCCCTTTGGTAGTGCATAAGAACTTTTTATGCATTTCAATGCATGTAAAGGGACGGTGATGCAATGAGGTGGTGAGGTTTATGTCAGTTGGGTCTTGGTAGATGGTGGTGAGATGGTGGGATTCTTCCCATGCTATCACACGGGTAGTCAATTTTTTTTGTTTTATTAATCCTTTGTTGTTAAACTTTTACTTTGGGATGTTATGACTGATTTGAGTTGTATTGATTCCACTGTTTTATTTTTGTTATGACATGTATAATGGTTTATTCTTCCGTTATTTCTTCCTTCAATATATATATATGTCATATTTTCTGCTTTAGTATTGGTGATATATTTCCCTTTGGTTGTTAATTAATATCCTGGGGCTAGTCTCCAATGCATGGGTATTTTGAATGCCATTTGGGTATGTGGAAATTTGGGTTAAGTATCAGTTTGAGAGAGTAACTAGGTTGGGTTTTCCATAGTTTGTTATAAAAGGTGGTATTTCTTCATGATTCATTGTCTTAGAAAATTTTAAAGATTGAATATAGGATTGTTGGTACATTAGAGGTAGGATATAAGGAATTTCTAACCGTCTCTTTCCATGAAAACACTCAAGTTACCATTGGATGTTGGGATGTGTGTCTCCTATTTTGTGTTTTTGATCTTAATCTTTGTTTTATCTTATAGTTTTCTTATTTCAACTAAAATATTTAGGTTATATGATCATTTTTTTCAGTGTGTGGTGGTATGCCTCCAAGATTTCTTTCACGAGATCCTCAGGTGGATGTGGTGGATTTTCGTCTTGGGAATCCTCTAATAGATCAGAACCGTATTGAGGATATCATGTGGGTAGCTCTTTTTGTCAACTAGAATTTACCACAAGTCCCAAATTTAGTTTTTTAGTTATAATAAATATCTACAGTGTTGGTTGGAGTGGAATCTCAAGTTGGGGTTGAATTGAGTTCATACATATAATTTCTGTAAAAAAAACATTATAATAAAGATCCCCAAAATTTTGAAATGGCCCAGTTAATTAAGGCAGTAGAGATATCGATGTCTAATTGGTAAAAAGGTTTCTCAAAGGGTGATTAGAACTTAATTTAATTAGAGAAAACCACTTCTTAAACATTTAAAACAAGTTTAATGAATTAAACACATACAGACACTAAACACAAATAAATATCAAAGTGAATGAAAAATAGTTTTATGTTTTAGAAATTATATGCAGCCGAAAATAGATAAATAGAGTATAACAAAATATAGTGCATAGAAAAGTTAAAAAAATGGTTCAGTCTCAAGCTGAGACTTAATCCACTCCACTTGGTGATCACCTTCCACCAAGAAGTTTATATTAATAATAAACATGATACACATTATGTATCAGGCTTTGCAATAGTTTTCACAAACTGTCCAGGGTTCACACCTTCTACCACAGTTCTTCATTAGAATTAAAAAAGACACATGCAACACATGGTCTCTTCCACATTTATACATGGGAAAATATGGAGTACGAGAAGTTTAATATGAGGCTTTTATATCCTCCAGTACAATCATAAGAGATAATGTGTATGACAGAAACACACAATTCTCAAAAAATGTAATATAAAGGAACACAATAGAGAAAATATGATGAGATTAACATTAGAAGGCTCTATGTGTTTGCAGTTCTGCTCTTGACTATTTGAATTGATGAATTTTATGTTCGAGACTTTCTCTGGAAGTTGTCTCCAAAATAGAGTGTCAAAACACAAGGTTCTTGATTTCAGGAATAGAGTGTTCTATTTTTCGTTTTGATCATGAGTTGATGAAGAATAGAAGTCATAAGTGAGTTTGTCCCCAAAATGATCTTCGTGATGCTTGTGGGTTCACAGTGTAATTGCTGGATTGATTTTGTTTGTTCTGGAAAGTATGTATCTTCATATTATTAGATGTGCTTCTCTTATCAGTTAGTATTTATTTTTTTTTCACCTATTTATGAATTTATCTTTCTTACCTTTTATATTTGAGGTCTGACAATAGGTATAAGTACATGATGTGCAGTATTTATTGAACCTCGTACTGTCCATAAATATAGTCTCTTGAAATTTCTACAAAAAGAATTTATTAATGTCCGAAGCATTAAAGTTATAAGATATGAATGTTATAATAATATTAAGAATTTGATGAAGTATGGAGTAGAATAGGATGGTAGACTGGTAATGGTAGCCTTCACAATGGTAGGCTTCAACAGTAAATGGACATCACTAGTATTCATTGGTAACCTTTCCAATGGTCACCTTCAATTGATAACTCTCTGTCGGTAACCTTCAATTGATATCTCTCCATCAGTAAACTTTCCAATATTAGCCTTGAATCGGTGAACACGCATCAGTGACCTTTGCATTAGTGACCTTTGCATCGGTGACCTTTTCATCGGTGACCTTTGCATCGGTGACCTTTGCATCGGTGACCTTTGCATCAGTGACCTTTTTTTACTTGGATAAAGTTTTCACTGTAAGCTTTAAACAAGAGAGTACTGAGACTAAACGTACATAGTTATCACTTTGATATAAACATGATTTTCCCATAAATTATTATCTTGTAAGAGAAACATAATTATTACATAAATAAAACATGGTTTGGGATTATCAAAAAATGATTTGGGATTATCAAAACATGATTTGGGATTATCAAAATAGGTGATTCGAACATAGAGTATATATGGATCAATATCATGATTTATTGTAAGATAATCCACCCTCCTTTATGGGTACAGACGAACCTATAGTGGAGGAGGATTGTCGTGACAGAGCTGATTAGATATTTGAATTCCTGGACGCACATGTGATTATTAACGTGAAGTTTATAGTGTTCATACTTGAGGGTCCTGGAATGTGATGGTGGGATTCCATGGTACAATAGGATTGACATGTGTGATTGGACTAAAAGGGTGTCAATACTCTCTTAATACAATAGTTTTTGTCTCGATTCCATGATAATAGTAAATTATATGGAGTTCCTATATTTACATCTAAGAGAGCATTTAATGTAGGAATACATCAATCATTTTTAAGATGGTTTGTTTCTTTATAGGTAGTAAAGAATATCTAGATGAAATATCATAAGAACCTGAAAGGTTTGTGATATCATATTAGATTATTTTTATTTATATTAAATATTGTGGCATATACAAAAATTGCAGACATGATGACGATGGTAGAGATGAATATGAAAGGGAAGGTTGGTTATTATTATTCCTCTTTTACACCTTGTGAAAGATTCATTAGTGTGCAGGGGGAAAAGAGGAAGTGGCATGATCATCATAGGAGTGATGGATGAGGTCTTTAGAAGAAGGCCTCTTATGCACCAATAGTTAAAACTAGTAGTGTGCCCCTAACATCCTATAAATGTTGTAAGTTTGGGAACACCAATTTCTATTTTCTGGTACCCATGAAGATGTGACAAATTTGTTCGTGTTGTATTTATCTACAATATTTCTATTTGGATATTTCAACGCCTCGATATGGTTAGGGATTATTGGATTTAAAGGATACTATAACATAGACTGATGCTTCAATGGATACAAGGCTTCAGCCACAAGCCTCAGGAGTGAAGCACCTTTATACTGTAGATGAGTTTCTAGTGGTGATAGATGTAGGTCTAGCAAGAGTGAGAGGTATCATCTTTATATCATCTATAGTATTGATTTATTTATTTGGTACGAGTGCCTCCTACTCATTTATATCTGATCATTTTGACGATATGCTTAAACATCCAAAGGATATTATATCATTTGTCATGGATATAGCGACAAATCATAGGAAGAGTAGAGAGTAGGGGTTTTAATGTCCTTATTGTTCTCTATTGATGGATGATGTAGAGTTATTCTGGGTTTTTTGTTATTCTTGATCTTGAAATATTTTACATCATCATCAGGATGGACTAGCTTGTCACTCATTATACTAAGGATGAGTGTTATCATTGACATTTCTTGTTTCTTATGACTGATGGGAGCACATGGGTGTTTCAGGGATAGTGGGATCTGAGGTTTGGTCATTAATAACTCTCCCACCCCGAGATTAAAAGTTAATTATCTGCTATAGAAGTTGAACCCAATAATGTTTCTTCTATTTTTACCTACCCATTATAGTTTGGTACATTCATGAAATTTTTTCTAATGATTTGTCTAGTATTAGTATAGGGTGGGAGGTAGTGTTTATTATTATTATGTTCTATGTATGTAGCTGGTTTCACTACCCTATTACCATTTGGCATCAACGGAGTAGAAAGAGCTCAATATTAATTTGGATAATTTAATAGAAAATGTTTTGTTCACCCTAGTGTTTCTCCTTGGGCATCCCCTATTCTCTTTTCCAAGAAAGTATACGGTTACCTCTAATTTTATTTGGAATATCAGAATTTCAATAGGGTAATGGATAAGGACAAGTATCCTTTTCCTCACATGGATGATTTTCATGATAAGTTAAAGGGGGAAGGTGGTTTTTGAATATCGATATTTTGTTAGGTTATCATTATCTTAGTGTTCAGAAGTCTGATATACTGAAGATGGATTTTAGGAGAAGGTATATCCATTACTAATATATTGTGAGGATATTTGGTATGACTAACAATCCTGAAGTTTTTATGTCTTTGAGGAATTGGATATTACCTGATTATATTGAAACTTTTGTTATAGTGTTCATATATGATATTTTGGTTTATTAATGATCTAATTTTGAGCATGAGAACTATTTGAGTTTGGTTCTAGAAATATTGAGGAATCACCATTTTTGTGAAATTCTTTTAAAATGAAATTTATGGATCCAAGAAGTGTTTTTCATGGGACACATGATTTTTGATCGTGGATTATCATTTTATCCCAATAACATGAAGGTTGTATTTTCATGGGAATATCCATGTAACATCATTGAGATTTAGAATTACTTAGGTATTTTGGGATATTATCAATATTTTTTTTCATGGGAAGAGCCACATAACGTCTTTGAGATTCAACGATACCTTGGTATTTTGTGATATTATTGATAGTTCATTAATGATTTCTCAAAGTTGTCATTAAATTAGAATGACCTTACTAAGAAAGTAAAGAAATTCATGAGGGACAAAAAGTGTCAGTATTCTTTTGATGATTTGAATTGGCTTCTGACATCATCTACTATTTTGAAGTTACCTGATCTTCCGTTAGAATTATTTTTCAATGATTCTTCTGGTTATGGTTTGGGTTGAGTGCATAAGTAGGATGATTATGTGGTAACTAATATATCTCATAATCTCTAACTATATGAGAATAAAATCCCCACACATGACTTATAGATTAACACATTATTCATGAACTTATTTATTGGTGACACTATATTTTTGTGGAGAGGTTCACATAATTTTATGACCACAGGCATATGAGAAATAAATTTTCTCAAAATAAATTGAATATTAGACAAGGATAGTGGTTAGAATACATTCATATGTTTGAATTTGACATCACCTACACTAAAGGGAAGGGGAATGTCATTGCAGATGTTATCATTAGGAAAGAACCATCACAGGTAGTTATGGAATCCAAGGAATAGTGGAACTTTAGGGGTATTTTTTCTCATCTACACCTGGATGCTTAGGAGGATGTTTCTAGAATTATTGTTACCATTTTTTATTTATCATCATCTATCTTTGATCCTATTATATAGATTCAATTGTAGGATGAAAAGTTCAGAGAAATCTAACAAAACCTATATGGTGTGGAGACTGTTTCTTGCTGTTCTCTCTATTCAGATAAGTATTATTTATTTTTGGATTTGGTATATCATCCTAGAATCTACTAGGAGATTAGTTTTTTTAATTGAAATATTTCTTAAAGTTTAATTCATCTAGTATCTATAAATATTTATTATGACATGAGATGATGAATCTGGTGGTCGGGTATGAAGCATAGCATTACAGATTATGCATCCCATTGTTACATCTACCAAAAGATAAATGCAGAGCATCTGAAACCCTATAGATTTCATCATCCTCTTCTAGTGCCTATTTTTAAATGGGATGAGGAATCTGTGGATTTTGTTCTTGGATTATCATAGATTCACTTAGAGATAAATTCTATTTGGGTGGTAATTAATTGGTTAAAAAATATAACTGCTTTTATAAAGATCAAGGACACAATAAGGTTGACGATATAGGTAAAATTTATATGAAAGGGATTGTGGGATTAAATGGGGATATTTCTTCTATTCTTTTAGATAAGGATACTAGGTTTACTTTTAGGTTTTAGAGGTGTCTCTAAGAGGTGATGGGGACTCAGGTGAGGTTGAGTACAATATACCATCCACCAAATGATGGTTAAATGTAACATGATATTTAGATACACGAGGATATTAATTATTCCTGTATCTCAAATTTTGGTGGATCATGGGATAGTAATTTAATATTGTTTTAGTTTTCATATAATATAATTTATCAGTCATCAACAAGAATGGACCATTTCAAATATTTGTATGGTCATCCATAAAGGTTACCTATTTATTGGGTAGAGGTGGGTGAGGCCTCTTTTGTGGTACCAAGATTAATTTAGGAGACATGATAGAGGATTTAGGATATAAATCAGTATTTGGTTATAGATATGAGTCACCAAAATTCTTATGTAGATTGTCAATGTCATTATTTGGAGTTTTCTGTTGGTGAATAGGTTTTTTTGAAGGTTTCTTCTCAATTGTGACACTGACGGCTTAGAAAATCGGGAAAGTTAACTTCAAGATATGTTGTACCATTTGAGTTCAATAATTGTGTTGGGAAGGTTGCTTATCAGTTGGAATTTCTTGTTTAGTTTTAGGGCATTAATGATATTTTCCAAATAATATAACATAGTAAATACCATCCTGATCCCTCTCACGTTTTGAGTTCTGAAGAGATTAAGTTAGCGTCAGATGTTTCTGTTATAGAGAAGCTAGTGTAGGTCATTGAATCTCAAGTAAAATACCTTATTGGTAATTCAATTCGATTATTTATATTGTAATATAGATTCATATTAGATTCTTATGATAATTGGGAGTGCAAGTCATTGATGAGGGAGTAATAGCCTAAACTCTTTTGTGGACATTATTCTTCCACACGAATTCCCAAGGACAAAAAGTATTTTTATGGTGAGTTTGTAACATCCCATCACCTAGTTTTAGGTATTTATCTTATCAAATTTCATTTCTATATTTTTTTGTTCATGTTTTGGGACTCTTGAGGATGGAGGGAATTTTCAACAGAAAATGAACTATAGTTTTGGGATGTATGTTTTTTTAATTAACAGAGCCCTAGTTTACATTTGATAAAGGGTTTATGGAGTTTTCCCCATGTTTAGAAAACTCTAGAGTTGGTTTTTTTTGTAGGAGAAACTTGGATTTTTGCTATCTGATGGATAAATACACCCCTTGTAATGATTTTAGACACCGTGTATTGGTAACTAGTAACATTTCCTAAGTTTGGGGTAGAGCATGAAAATATTACATGTCATGAGAAGTTTATTACTATGAAAAGTGGTTTCATATTCTATATTGGGTATTGTGTGGACGTTGTGAACTGGTACAAGGCCTGAAGGGTTTACACTCCTGGAAAATATTTCAAGACATGTAATGGTAAAAATCAGGATTTTCAAACTATGGTGACAGGTTTTCAGCATATTTTGGGTTTTTAGATTACACGATGTGAAAAGGGAATACATACCATGTAATCCTTATGGGTTGTGTTTTTATAGTGCTTCACATGTGATATGTTTTTCAACCAGTTGTGGGATCCTACCCTCTCAACCTAAAATCCCTCCTATATGATTTTGGAGACCTCCTCTCCATCCAGATCATTTTGTTCAGTGATTTATCATCATTTTAGATGTGGTGAATTTATCCAGGTGAGTAATAATTATACTTATTCACTTCCTTTGATCATGTTAGGATCATTTTATAGTGTTATTAGATATTTATGTGAAGATAATATTACTGACCCTTTCAAGATCCATTGTGTGATCTTCTTGTAGAGGATAATATTTATGTTGGTTGGGCTAGGACATACAAGTTTCTTTGAGTTATATTGTGATATATCCACTTCAGTGACAATTTTTCATAAGGAATTGATTCTATGGTATGAATATTGACTCTAGGGCCTCCATAATTGTGTTTTTTTCTTCCGTGTTTGTGGATCTCATTTTGGGCATGCGACTCAAGTTTAAGGTAGGTGGTTCCGTCTATATCCTATGTTAGATAAACTATAATTTTTTTGGATTTATAAACTATTTTATATATGAATTAGAATGATTTATTTTTGTATTTGGAAGTAGGATTGTTTAGAAAATATGGTTTTTCCGTTGTTTTGGTAAAAGAAAATTTATTTTCAAATCATTCTGAAATGAATTATTGTAATAGTTTTCAAAGCATGGATTGGATGAAATTGTTAGGAAAATAGAGAACATGGGAATCCTTGGGTTCTTAGATAGAATGTGTAGCATATGGGTATCCTCTATTAAATGTCATGGGGTTCACTCATGGGGTGTTCCTCTATTATTAAGGAACAATGTTCTATGAAATTGATAATGATATTTTCTAGGGATTCACTAATTGAGTGTTTCACTACTCCTTATTCTTATCTACTAAGGACTTGAGTTTGAACTATTCATGGATTGTGGTGATAGTAGTCTTCTAGACAGACCTATAGTGGTACCTTCCATGCTATTACAGAGACTTATTATAGAACCACTGGGTGGGATCCCACTAAGCCTATTTATATCACACCCTACACACCCCTTTTGTGGTGTATAGAAATTTTTATGTTTTTCGATTCATAGAAAGAAAAGGTTCCAAAATGAGGCAGTGGGTTTTTTATATGGTTCTGGGTAGCTGGTGGGGAGACGGTGGGATTTTTCCGATGTTATCACGTGGGTATTCATTTTTTATTGTATTATTCCTTTTATATTGGACTTATAATTTGTGATGTTCTAACTACTCTGAGTTGTATCAATTTTGATGTTTCCCCTTTGATATGACGTGTATATTTTTTTATTCTTCTAATTTTTCTTTTTGTCATGTATATATATATATTTAAATTTTTCTACTTCATGTTGGGAAAAATCATTCCATAAAGTTTTTTAATACTCGGGTTCTAGTCTCCAGCTTGTGGGGATTGGGAACGCCCTTCGGGTATGGGGAAATTTGGGTAAGATACCTACTTAAGAGGGTAAGATGGTCGGTTTTTCCAGAGATGTTGACATAAAATGATGTGGATGTGGAAGATGTCGATGAAAAAAAAATCCAGTGATTACAATATATGATAAAAGAACTCTGATGATGAAGTCTTTAAATGATATAAATATCTGATGATCTAAATAAACTGAAGTCCTGATGATTCAGAAAACCAAGTTATCCTCTAATCCTTTGATCCAAAAACTAACTGTTCAACGATCCATTGATCAAAAAATAAATGTTATTAATGATCCAGAAATTGATGGTCCAATGATCTTCCATTTCAATAATCTGTTGATATAAGAATCGATGCAAAGAAAATTGATGATCCACTGATATGAAAAATATGAATAAACCAACAATGATGGAGAAATATGTGAAGAATAAACTAAAGGTCCAGCAATCTGTGGAAAAACAATTTATCTGATGTTATGAACATTCCAGTGAAATAAATTAGACTAATTTCCAAACCAAATAAAGGTGGGAAATATAGTATAAACCCTATAAAGGAACTCTTACAGAGAGGAGATGAAAACTCATACAGAGATGAAACTTATTGATTTAAATGTGTATATATATATATATATTAATATTTATTTACATATATTAGTGTATATACATACATATATACATATATATGTTTATTAAAACACATATATAAATATATTCACAAACACAAACAAAAAATTATATATACACTTTTATAGGCGTATATATATTCATACATTTTAATAAGGTAAATAAAATGTATTAATTTTATTTTTAATTAAAATGGATAATAAATCTTAATTTTAATATGGTTTATATATCAAAAAATTAAATTTTATATAGATATGTTAATATATTTATTGGTTCAATTACGTTTTTATATGTAAAAATTTGAAAATATGTATATATATATTTATAAATAACATCACAATATTGAAATTGGAAACATTTTTAAACTATAATATCCATAATAATGTAAAATTGTACAATAAATTAAGACTCTATCAAAAACTAATATAAAACCCTTCTAAACAAAGCTAAGATTCCATTGAATGTTCAAAAAATAGTGCATCTCATCTAAAAACAACGTTTTGGTGTTCTTCATGGCCTTCTTGACATTGAAAAAATTAAGAAAAAGGCGGGCCTCATACTAAACCTCGTTGAACCCCTTTTATTAATAGATTTGACATCTTGTGAAGCCCAAATGAATATCTAGATCAAAAGATATGATTTTTTTATGTTTAAGTTATTTTTTAAAATTGTCATAAAATATTAATTAATCTATTATTTTTTTTCTATCATTAAATTGAAATTAAATTTATATTACTCATTAAAATTAAAATTTTTTGAATTATTTTAAAAAACAATTTCAATAAATGTATTATATATTATGTTTAAATACATATTTAGTATTATATAAATCATAATTTATAAAAAATATTATATTTTTTTGATTATTAATACACTTATATAATAAAATATGATTTTGATAATATATAAACTATTTTTTTTAGTGTACCTCTTATCATCACTGAAATGGATTTAACACTCATAAAGTTGTTTGTTAACAACTCCTTTTTAGTGTCGATAAACAGATCACTCTTAATTAACACTACTAAAAAACACTAATAAAAGGTTACCTTTATCAGTACTATTTTTATCACGGATGAAGGGTCACCCTTTAGGAGATATTTTTAATAACAAAGATAAAAGTTACCCTTTTATCAATAATTTTTAAGAAGTACTGGTAAAGTTACACAAAAATGAAATTATTTTTCATTTCTTCTTAAAAATTACAAATGAAGGCATAAATTTTTCAACACTATTAAAAAGAATTGTTAAAATACTGATTTTATGAGCGTGTTTTAGGATGAACTTATAATGGTAGTTCTATATCAATGATTTTTAAGAATCATAGATAAAGGTTTGATCAATATAGCACATTTTGTAGTTGTGTAATCAATTTTCTCATCATATTTCTCATTAATAATGATCATGATGATCTGATTTGGTTATTTTAATCAATTTTATTTTCAAAGAATAATAAAAAGGAATTATAAATAGGCATTAATAATACATCAAGAAACCACAATATTGTTGTTTTATAATAAATTTCATTGGAATATGAAATAAAATCTATTATAATTTTCTTATTCATAGGTTGAATTATGTCATTATTAAATATAATGTAAACTAACCATAAAAAATAAATATTCAAAATTGATATAAAAATTTTATTTCATTGCCAATGAATTTTTAGGTGTTATTGGTCCTTCCCACTCAAGTGGAGAGGTTTCTATGCACTTATATTTTATTCTTTTACCCTTTAACATTTTAATATGATATTACCCAAAATTTACCACTTAAAATATCAATCCATGTACCAATTCACCATTTTTTAGAGAAAATTTTAAAACCTATTATTTCATACCACTTACAAAGATTAGATTCATTTTAAAAATAAAATCCAACTAAAGTGGGGAGGTTTTATTTAATACATGAAGGTGTTGGGTAGAACTAATAAGATAATAATTGTCTCTGGTTTAGTTGTTTTAATATATGATCTAGTCCACTAGAGCATTACATATTCCAGTGGAACATGCAATATTCCATCAGAACAGTGACTATTAAGAACATTTTGTGGTTGGATATCAAACTCATGATGACATTTTGCCTCAATATCATAACCAACGGTGGTCATGAATACCTAAAATGATAATTGTTCAATTCAATATTGAATCTATGTAAAATTAAATTTCTATCAAATAAGGTTTCCAAATAGGCATGAAAAGTGAGAATGAGATGACAATTATAATGTACTTACTTCTGTGATCCCTCTAGAGTATGACTACAATTTTTCTTCATAGTGGAAAGATGACGCCTTTTAGATCCATTGATGATAAAATAATTGACAAATAGAAATACAAATAGCCTATAAAATGTCTAAATATTGAAAAAAATATAATTGGATTCTCCTTTATAATATATTATTACATTTATAAAATTTATATTACAATATAATTGTTTCATTAGAAAAAACAATAAGTTTATATCTATAAATATCAAAGTATAAGAGGTGTAGTTTTCTAGAAAAACTAAAAGAATACCTAAAAATTATAGAATAAAAAATGAAATTGGAAAATTATTCAACCAGTAAAAATATGGAAAAAACATATTTAGAAACTCACCCTACAATGACCAATGATTTTAGTGAAAATTTATCCTTAAAATAAAATTTTTGTTAAATAGATTTCTTCACATGGAACTCCAAAATAAAAAAGAACTATGACAGATTTTATTAAAATGAATATATCTATTATAAGGTTTCTATTTAATTTTAGGGTATATATAAAGGTAATCACATTATATATATATGTTCAATTTCAATACTAATACACCAATGAAATTAAATTTGTATATCAAAAGAACTAATAAAATAAATGTATGCTTAAAAATATTTTTTTTCAAAATTGAATATTTATGCGCAAAGAATTTTCATATCAAGGATCTAAGTATACTATGGTTAAATGATGATAAAATACTATATTCACATGAATAATACATTATGAAATGATGTTAAATAATAATAATAATATTTAATATTTCAAAAATTCATTTTCCTTTAAAAATTTGTCAATATATTTTATGTTTTTATTTAAAAGTTAACCCTACTAAAAAACTTTAATTTAGTCATGCTTTACAGAAAACATGCCTCAATTAGTGACATTTATCAAAAAATGTGTCTAATTTATGGGCATTTTTCACCAAACCAGACTATTTTAGTGATATTTTTTAGCCCCATTTAAAAACATGGAAAATATTAAATTTAGTATCATTTTTTAAAAAATGTGGCCAATTTAAGGATTTTTTACAATATGTGTCTAGTTAAGAAAGGTTTGGTTAATCACATTTTAAAAAGTGGTTAATTTTAAATTTAATGACGCTTTTTACGGCTGTTTTTAAACATCACTAAGTATAAATTTTAGTTACGTTTTTAATAATTTGGCACTTTTATTAACATTTTTTACTTTTATTTTAAAATGTGAATAATTATATATATGTAAGTATAATTAAATTAATCTACATATATATGAATATAAAATTTTATCATTATAATTATATATATTTATATATATATATATATATTTATATTTATATACAAATACATTACCATATATTTAAATATTATAATATATATATATTTATATAAACATGCACATACATACATACATATGTATATTTATATAAACATATATATATATATATATATTAACATGAATATATATATAAATATATTTATGTATATTAATTTATACATGTATATTTATATAGATTTAGGGGAAAGGGGCTACATTATAAAGAAAAACAAAGAACATAAAAATATAATAAAGAACTCAATGAGGCACAAACTCGAGACCTCCACAAGACTCACAAGAGAAAATACCATCAAACTGCACCATAAGGGTATACATATTAATTAAAATATTAATCTGTAATTAATAAATAAATTTATTAGTATATTTATAATATATATACTTATTAATAATATTACACATATAATTTTATATAGAAATAAAAATTAAAGTAATTTTATGTTGAATTGATATACACATACATAAATTCTTACATGTAAACATAAAAACACAGAAGTTTAAAAAATAATTATAAAAAATTAATTAAAATTGAATAAATCATTATTAAATATATTATTTATATTTATATGAATATATATACATAATAAAAAATATATTAATTTATACATTAATATATAACAAAAATATTAATATATAATAACATATGTTTACACAAACACACAAATATATATATATATATATATATAACATATTCATATATATATATATATATATATTAATTTATACTAATGTGTTGTTTTCCCAAAAAAGATTTAATTTGGATAACATCTTTATTTCTCATAAAATTTTCCACTTTGTAAACATTTATTTAGTGGATATAATAGGTGTTATAAAATGTAAGATTGATATGATGAAAGAATATAATATAGTGTAATGGTCCTCTCTCTAGTTTGTGATGATAAAATTGGGATTTCTTGATAAATGGATCAAGATTATTATGTGATAGGTCACCTTTGTTTCCTTCAGGATAAGGATTAGTGGTGGTATCATGGAGAGTTTTCCCCACATGGGGCTTTACTAGGGAGACCCACTATCTCCTTTTCTTTTTTATGGATGAATTTTTCTCTTATCTCATTTTAGTGGCATCTCTTGATAATGTTATTAATGTTGCGAATGTGTGTCACCAAGCCCCACTAATCTCCAAAATATTTTTTTTGCAAATGAAATGTTATATTTTTAAAGGTCCACCCTCAATGAATGTGTCTATATTAGTTATATTATCCACAATTATGATATGGTATTCGCGTAATTGGTTAATCCCTCCCAATCCAAAATTTTGTTCTACTATGGTGTCCCTATGAGTAAAAATGTTGAACGTTTTCATGAATTTGGTTTCTGGTTGGTTAAAAAGAACAAAAAATAATTGGGGATACCAATAATTTTTTGCTTATTAAAAAAGAGGTTTCCATTAGCATCATAAATTGGGTTACCAATAATATTTAGGGTTGTACATTTAAAAGGATCTCGAAAGAAAGAAAAAAATATAAAATTTGTGGCCAAGTCATTTTCGACTTACGTTATGCCCCTTTTTAAAATCGAACATTTTTTCATTGATCAAATACACTATCACCTGGATAATCTCTTGTGGTACATGAATAATGGGAGTAAATATGTTCATTGTATTAACTAGGAGAATCTTTTCTGCCCTGAATTTTGTGGGGGGTGGGATTACAGAACACGAATCACATCAAAGGCTCTAATTTCAAAGAATGATCAGAGGATTTTTTTTATCAACCTAATTCTATTTGTGCCAGGATCCTCTATGTTAAATATTTTCCACACACAAATTTATACAATGCAGCCTTAGTGACCCACCCTAGTTTTATATAGATATGTTTTTGGGGTGACAATAAATTACTTAATAAAGTTCTCTACTAGAGGATCGATGATGGGGCTTCTGTTATGGTGTGAAAAGACACTTGGTTGGTTGATAATTTTGGAGTTAAATCATGTTCCATCATGCTCCATAGCCTAGATAATGATAACATTTTTTCTATTTTCAATGAGGATGGTCATTTTTTTTATTCTGATAAGTTGAAGGCATGATTTTTGGAGAGTGATAGGAATCCTATTCTCTACATCCCATGTATGAGGGACTTCATCCCAGATAAAATGTGCTAGTGGGATGAATCATCTGGTATATTCTCGGTCAAATCCAATTATAGGCTTGCATGTGGAATGTTGTTCAAAAAAATGTTGAGATATAGAATACTCTATGGAAACTCTCCATATAACCCAAGGTTTTATTTTTATGGTGAAAAACATGCTCTGGAATCCTTTCATAAAAGGAGTTCATCAGGTATAGTCACAAATATGATGACTTGATCTTCCATCTTTGCATGGATTCCCCATAATCATCTATGAATGATATGTTTAGATTCTTAGGTATCAGTGCTATTTTTCATTCCTTGAAGTTGGATGTGGAATCCTTGCTAGTTTTGTAGGATGACAATTCTGCTCTGTTGATGTTTTGGTTTTCGTCCCTCCCTGCAGAGATGGTGAATTTTTTTTACCATGCATGGATGATCTAGGTTCAATTAAATAATATCATTTTAACCATTTTGATATAACTTTATTCGTTTGGTTTGAATGGTAATATTCTTAGTTGTAATTATGGAGTTATGAATTTCCCCAGTAGGGTGCCCACCCATGCATCTTGATTCGCACATTTGGATTCCTTGACGTCCTTAAAGTAAACATAGAAGATTCCTTATATGATAAATGAATTTTTGTCATGAGGTTGTCATTCAAGATTTGGATGAATCTGTTACTGTATCTCATCAAGACTCATTCAACAATTCCTTAACTCCACCAATTAATTAATATCATATTATTATCATAGGTATGGATTTTATCGTGAAAGAGAATAAGACCCTTTTATCATGTAGTCAGATTTCTGGTATATCGTCAATGTGATCTCTTTGTGAGAAAATGACTTCCTTCCTTTTGGTATGTTGATAATGATGATTATCACTCTTAAACACCTCTTTACAACATTATCTTTCTCATTATTCAAAAGAGTGGGAGATAGAGGGGCTTTCATATTGGAAACACATGGCCTTTCTGGTGTGTCACATGATTGGATGGATGATTTTACACCTTGGATTTCAACCATTGTTCTCCATGATCTTCAATAATTTAATGGATTATCCTTACTCTTCAAAAGAGTTGTTAATATAACACCAACTATATTAATTTATGTATTAATATATAACATATATGTTAACTCATATATAAATAATAATGATGTATATATTCTAATTTAAATATATATGTCTATATGTACATTAAAATTGAAAATTAAATATATGAATTTTAATATATTTAAATATATTTACATATGTATAAATATATTATAATAAATTTTTTCAATAAATGATTTTGAAGAGGCACATTGATGTTATTAGGGAGTGGGGGTGTGTACTATTCTTGAGTGCAGGGTTCTAAGGATTGTGTCTTTTTATATATATCACATATCATCAATAATTTAAAATAATAATAATAATAATAATAATACTTTTCAATATAATAATAATAATAATTAACAATGTTTACCAAAAAAATAGTGGTAAAAAATAACAAAAAACATCTCTAACTCATTTACTCATTATTAAAAAAAATTCTGGTAAATTATGTGATGCTAAAATAGTGATGTTACTATACATGGGTAAATTATCAACACCATGACATTAATAATTTTATAAAACGTCCGTAATGAAAAAAATGTTTCTAAATTATATTTTTTTTGTTTTTTAAGTTCCTAAATTTTATAATTTGAATTAAACAATAATAAATTTTTTTTTGGATTCATCATAACAATATTATATTTGGATTCATTTTTGGTATTTTTTGGAAAAGATTGATTTTTAGGTGACTAGTTAAAATTAACGTTTTTATAAATGCCAAGAATTTTAGGACAACATTAGGATATAAGATTAAGATAAAATTTATTGATCCTTATTCCTGACCAAATATATATTGTATGATTAAATATATATATATATATTTAATTTCCAAACCTATATTTGACATTTTAGGAGCGAAGTAATAATTTTGTCTTAAACAGTTTTAATGCATTATACATTTATTATTTTAGAATTTATTATTATCATTTTTATGAATTTTATGTAATTAAGTGGATTTTCTATTTTTAATAATAAGGTTTAAGTTATTTTATAATGTTAATTTTATTTTTTAGGAATAAAAATAAACTTCCCAGACTTAAAAAAATTAACCAGATAATAGTCAAAATGGAAAAAGCATTAAATATAAAGGGTAAAAGTCCTAAAATATGTTAAACAAATGACACTAAATGGTGTTTTGGGGGATTTAGAAGCCTTATATTATCTTATATTATATGACTTTTCAATTTGGATCTTGTTTCGGTGTTGGAAATGATTTCTTTTTTTATATTACGAAATTACATTTACAAAAATCCATTTTACACACTTATAAAAGTTGTCTCCAACCACCCCTTAAAATTTACACTATAAATTATAAATCACAACTATAATATACCTCATTTATATAATGAATACTTTTATACTACTTCATTTATCTTATTATCTCTTGATATTTCCCAAATTCTCTATAAATATAGAAGGCTTTCAAGAAGAAATCAAATTCTTCTACATAAGTATTTTCTCCTCTATAAAAAATCATTCATTTCATCATATTATACATATTATTAAATCTATTTTACATAATATAATATAATTTCATTAATATTATTAGTATACTGAAATATTTTTATATTTTTGAAATAACTATTATTTACCTTTCCCATTTTTATCGAAATATAAACACATTGTTTGTGTTACATGTGAACTACAATCTCTAAGAATGATGTGTTTTATTATTCGTCACTACCATACATGTATGGTTGAAAGGGGTATTAAATTAATAAATTTCGTATTTAAAACATGATAAATTTTCATATAAAATTAATCAATTTCTCCCTTCTTTCCATTCTATAAAAAAATGTCATATGTGTTCACATGCAAACTACCACTTCTATAAAATGAAATAATTAATTTCTTATCAACACCATAATAAGATGATTTTAATAATTAATTTTATTAAATAAAATTATTTTTATCACATGATTATATATTTTTAAAGGTTATATTAATATTTTACTCATTCTTAATATACCAACTTTTGTTCATAAAAAATTATCCAATCAAGCTCATTACCGATTCCATCTTCATGAATCATGATTAAAATTCACATGGAATGAATTTAAAACTTTATAAATCATTATAAATAATATATACAAGTATATATGATAATATAGGTATTATTAACTTGGTACTAATGAATGGGGTTTGATGTAAAATTTAAAAATACCGACGTAATTATCGAAATTACCAACACTTGATAGTGTAAATAATTGATAACCAATTAATTAATGTATAATTAATGATTTAATTTAATGTGTAAAAAATGGTTATTTATATTTTTAAGGTTCTAAAATGGTATATTTAGTTGGTTGTGTTTATTATGTAGGAGTTTAAAGAGATTTTGTGCAGGTTTGGAGTAGAAAGGTAAGGGTTTTTCTTACCGATCCAATTTTTGGAATCGAAATTGATATACATATATTAACATATGGGGAATTGTGTGATATTTCACCCTAAAACCATAATTACTTTCTTATACTATGACTTTTAATGACTATTTCAAGTTCTCTAAACATGTCACTTCCCCTTCAGATCATAATTCATTCAAAGTGATGCTTTTAAGAATAACCACCCTTACTTCTTCTTCTTAGTCAGGAAGTCCTTTATTCCATGTACATATTATTTATTTTATTTTATAGATGTTATTATAAATAATTATATGATATATTAAGGTCTTTTTTAAATAATATTACTTTATTTAAATAATTAATATTCTTTTAATGTTTTAAGCATGGTCGTTTTCTACTAACTTTGACTTTTTTAAATAATATTTAAAGAAATCATTTTTAATGTTTTTAGTACTAATATAATTTCTTATATCTATCTCAATATCTCTTTAAGAAACTTTCGATACACGTTTTCATGCATTTATAAAGAAATTTTTATCCGATTTTATGAACAAACTCTCAAATTATATCAAAAATGTAAAAATTATATCTTATTTCGACATGATATTTATAAAGCTATTATAAAATTAATTTTCATCCTTGTAAACATCAATTAATGATTATTATCAGAATATTATATATTTATACTATCCCATTTATTTATATATATAGATTATGAAATTTTCTAGGGAAATTTGCATGGATCCCATTTGTTTTATATGGGTAAATTTAGTGTTGTTTGAAATATATATGTTTTAATATTTACTTGGAACAAATTTGTATAGTTAATTATTATGTGATAGGTAGGAACTATATATCCTTCCAATGTATTTGGAAAATTTTAATATAATATGAGATAATTATGGTATAAATTTATATTAATTCAACCACACTATGTTATGGAAGTTAGAGACATGATTTCTTAATCCACTATGTTACGGGACACATGGACACGAATTCCTGACCCATTATGTTTTGATTTATATACTTATGTTTGGGCTATATTAATATGTTTTGAAACATTATCATGTTATGAAAACTCATGTATTATGTTATTATTATATCCTTTTTCCTTGATTTATTATTTATTATCCATATATATTTGGGTTTGATTTCCTAATATAATGTTCATAGATAATTATTATTCTCTCATACCCACATTATTGTCTTATGCTCACTTGGGATCATTAATTTTTTATCTCTTATTTTTACCCTTATTGAGAATATGATCTTAAACATTTATTATGTTTCTATTAAATTGGTTTTGAAGAAAATTATAACTTATGAGGAGTTTTGATGGGGGTATAATGAGGATTGATTAAGGAGGAATTTTCACAATTTTTGTAAAATGAGTTTGTTATGTAGATAATCTATAAAGATACTAAAAATTATGGATTATGGGGTTTTTTGAGAAGTAATTAAAACTCATTGAAATGATGAAAAATCAATATATGTTCTTCATGGGTTTTTTCTGTTGGTATATGAGTAAGAATTAGTTATTTTTTAGGATTATTTTTGTTACTCTTAGTTATTATAAGGATATAGAATTAGGAAAAACTAATGGAAAAAACATATGAATATGATAACATAGTGAAATTTTGGAAAAGAGTATATTTTTTGGTTTCCTAGGAATAAAATATCTATATAGATATAAAGAGGTGGACTTATGATATGCCCCAAATTCCCCTAGGTTAAAAATCTTAAAAATTATGGTTGGGTATTAACCTTCACCTAGTGAATGATAGAGGATTAACTACACACCTCATTTAATAACCCCCGATTATATGATTTGGTGATTTATATACCCTTTACAAACCATTATAAATTATTTGATAACATCTTTATTGAATGATAAGAGAACCTTATAGGAAATTTATGACAAATAACCTTGATTGAAACCGAGTCATTTATCAGTTTGGGTACATATATAATTTATTATTTATTCCTTTTTAATTTAATAATTTTATTCTTTTATAATATCAATTATTCATAAATTTAATTTTCTTTTATTTAAATAATGTATGGAGAAACAATAATTCATGTTTACAGTGGGTGTGATAAGAAATGTGGTTATCCTCCCAATTAGAAACCGAACTAGAAGGGAGTAGGAGTACATAATCTTGTAGATATTATTACATAAATTCCACAATATATGAATAAAAACACATGTTATATTTTTCTATTTAATGCATAGTGGATGATTACTATTTCTATCCATTCATCTATGTGGAAAGATGAACCTTACTTTAGTGAACCTTCCAACCCACTAATTATTGAGAAATAGATCAATGATATAGAGATGATATTTTTCATTCTAAAATGACTAGACCATAAGAAGGAGGTCTTAAATGTATACCATCGAATAGGATAATCTAACTAATAGAGGACCCTCATTTAGAATATAACACACTCTATGGGTTAAAATTAGTTCAATAAAATATACCTCACTAAATATATCCCCTAAAATATTTAAATTAAAATAGATCAAGAATTCATAAGGATGAATTAAAAGGAGGATAAATCTATTTTCATCTATGATACTAACTTTATGAGACACAGAAGACAGACCTTATGTTTTTTTACCAACACTAAAAGTAATATTGATCAATTATTTTGTGGTTTAAAAGAATGTCTTTAAAGGATAATATGCAAAATAGATATCAATGTATATTAGTAAATTGTTTAATTTGAACTGAAGATGAAAATAAAAATATTACACTCTCTTCATTCCCATGAATTTTAAGAAAAGAAATAAAAAATGTAATTTCATGGTATAATGAATGATAAATCACATGGGAGAATTATATTTCAACCACTTATTGGAAACGATGTGTGAATAAAAACCCTATTAATTTCCTTATATGTCTAGGGAATGATTTAAATATGCTAATGGTGGACAACCTGGCATGATTTGGGAAATGAGGCAATGATTCTAGTTAGTATAAATTATGAAAAAATGATCCTCGCTAATGCTCGACCCGTTCTCCAATTCTTCATATTAATAGAATTTGGACATTATGTGAATCAATTCCCCAATAAAGGGATTTATTGTATTAATAAATGGAAACAACCTATTCAATTAGGGGAATAATGGAAAGCTAAATGTATCAATACTATATAAGTGGTTAATGAAAATAAAGCGGTGAATGTTACACTTATCATCAATTCTAGAACATTTAATATTTTATTAGATTATGGTTCCACCTACTCCTTTATATCTATAACATTTTTTAAAGACACCAAATCATCACCCCAATGATTAGATACTGAATTATTAGTAAAGAAAACATCGTGGCATAAGAATTGAATATTAATTTTACCAATCCTATCTAATAAATGTTTGGGTGAATTTTCTTCCTAAAAAATTTATGATTCTTCCTTTGGTTGAATTTTATACAATTTTAACAATTGGTTGTCTCTTTTATATGGATCCAATTTTAATTTATAGGATAGAGAAGTTGTGTTTAATATCCCAAATCATCCCATGAGAATATTTTAGTTTCATTATGACTATAAACCACCTCTGGAAACTACTTCCATTATATGAGTCCTAATACCCAAAAATGAGGGGTATTTATCTGAAATGGTTCCAAATGAAATCAGTATCAAATATATTCCTATTTTGTGATAATATGTCTATGTATATCTAAAATAATTTTCTTGGTTTTCCCCAAATTATGAGGTTTATTTTTCAATTGAAATCATACCTAGTGATAAGATGATATCAAATACATATAATATAATTCATTGGATTTATCTTTTGGAATTTAAGAAGAAATTTCAGAAAAATCAAGATAATAGTTTTATACACCTAAGTGATTCTCTATAGGGATTAACAGTTATATTTTTTAAGAAGAATGATATATAAAATCTCCTTCATAAACTAGATAAGATCAAAATTACGAAAAAATATACTCTACACCATATTTATGACCTGTTTGATCTGATATGAGGAGCTCTATATTTCTCAAATATTGAAATTCGATTCAGATATCATCAATATGGGATTAAAGGGAATATGTACCCAAAATAATGTTTTTCACAAGACATGGACACTGTAAATTCATTATGATACCATTCAAGCTTACAAATTCCTATATGATCATCATGGTTATGATGAATAGATTCATAGTGTAATGTATCAGAAATTATGTGTATTTTTTTAGTTATATAGAATTATTCTAAGATCACACGCTCTAACGGTATGTGATTCCAAGGCCAGGAGAGTCTGAAACAAAATTTTGAACTTTTTCAAGGTACGATTAATAAACATGAGAGTGGGTTTTTGTATCTTTTGAACTGGTGATCAAATTTATAATCTAAGGGCACTGTTAATCTTTGAACACTGGGATTTTCCAAGAAGTGACTTTACCTTTGCTGGCAAGGGCAAAGTGAAAAAGTTATTTTTTTGGATCATTTGAGAAAAATAATAAAATAATTTCAAAGTATTATTTTAGTTCATTTCATACAGTTTAGTGGCGTACGACGACATTGTGGTGCAGCGATGAGGCGACGATGAGGCACATTAATGGAGGGTCAATAACAGATCATATGAAACCAAAACACAAATATATTAATGATTCATTAAATTTGAATTATTAAATGTGGATCATTTAATGAGCCTCATTAATGGGATCAATGTCGGTGCACTTTTATTTTCTTTTAATAATCCAACATGTTGGAGTTTGGTAATAAAAAAATGTGGGGAATCTCTGAAGTCTTGCTAGCGGAATCCTTCTCCAACAATGAATGAAGAATGATGCACCGGTGGATCATCACTGGCTTAGACGTGCCTCATAGAATAGAGCTGGAAGCAACATCGACATCTTGAAACCTCAAGGATGATCTCTTCCACATTAAATGTCAATGAAGAAGGGGCTTATGCGTTCTAAGTATTTGATGATTTTCTTCCTCGTTATTTAAAATTAACGACGAACATACATCAACCAATAAATGGGTTGATCTATGAATCACTCATTCTTATAGGTGGATATTGTGCGGGGTTTGATTTTTGGGATTTCAAGGTGTGTGTTTATCATCATGTTATCCCCATGATTAAACTCTAATGCTGAGGGTGCGGGCCAACCCAGACAAGGCCCGGTCTTGCATCCATTGTTTTCTTGGTGTGTTCTTCAAATTCGACAGATCAACATGATGGAAAGATATATTTGAGAACTTAGTGGTGAAGAGGATGATCTATAGGGGCTATAGATGAATGTGATGTTAAGAACAGACCAAAAAAGAGAATCATGTGGTCTGACGAAGGTTCTACCATTGTGCTAGTGCTCGTGACAGCACACAGAGGTGTCTGCCACATGCTGGATGGCTGGACTGAGGGCCGCTATCCATGTTGGGGTCGGGTGGAGAAGCGCACTAAGGAAGAAAGAGGTCGCGACTGACTGGACACTACGGCGGTGGGAGACCTGGCGGTTGTCAACCTGTGGAGGGACGAACCATGTTTAGGTCATTCAGCGGCTGAAAAGAAATGACCTGTCAACTGGGATAGGAGGATGTCCTACATCCATGGGGCTAGTGGGGGGGACACGGCGTGACTGCTGTGTCCTGGCTGGATGGAACCCCCCTGGCTGCACCGCGTGATCAGTCATTGGCTGGCGGCCCACGCCCAAGCCAACGGGCCAAGACAGACCTGTACCGGCAAGGCAGACCTGCTCCAGCAGGCATACCCATTGCATTAGGGTCAGGCTGGACAATACCAGGTCTCCGAATGACCCTATGGGCTATACCCTTGGCCAACCTGGGCCAGGTCCAGAATGGCCCATTGGGCTCGACCTAATAGCAAGGTCGGACTAGACTGACCCCGACCCCAACCAGGTCAGTTATAGTCAGTCTAATTAAAATGGGGTATGTGGGACCACCGGTCTGAGTTTTTTGGGTCGGTTCGACCAGGTCGGACCGGGCCCAGACACAACCAGCCCCTGTTTACTAAAACACTCATACCTCTCAGACCAAGTGCTCGATTGATGTACTTGAAATGGTTATGGGACCCTTGTGATGTAGAGGTAATTCTTATATGCTCCACTTTAGTTTTGGAAGAATTTGGATTATGTCTTAGTTAGATCAGACTCAAATCCAACAAGGCATTCGTTCGATGCGCTGTTTGTTTCTTTGGGACCCTTACAACGAGCCAGTCCTTTAGGGTTACACTATGTGGTACTTTTTGTTTGTTTAGGTATGACCGATGGATTGAGGATAAGATCCTCCATAATTTAAGTGTGCTAAGTGTGGGAATTCAGTGGCTGGCTGTGACGTGAAGTAAGAATTGGGATCATGTGTTGGTTAGAACCTATGAATCCTTAGTGGATCATCACCTAGCTATCCTTTGTGGGTTAGCACATAGATATCCTCTGTGGGTCAACACCTAAAGATCCTTTGGGGTTCATCACCTAGAGACCCTGTGTGGGTTAGTAGCAGACCCTCCCGACAGAATAAGATGATCTATCTTTATGACTAATCATCTTCACTTATGTACTTATGTTATACCTGGTGTGAGCTGCATCTTTTTCTTTGTGCTATGTGTTTGAGATACTTCTTGGTGGTATTACCTATGTGGTATCTTTTTATTGGATGTTTTACTTCATGAATTAATAAGAGACCATTGGGGGTCTCAGGGTCTCTACTGATTATTGTTATACTCACCCCTGCATGGTTTTCTCCGACACTTATTGTGTCTTGTGTAGACGATAGAGAACTTTGAATAGAATTTAGGGAACCAGGACTAGATGGTTCTTGGAGGAGATTAATAGATGTGGTGAGATATAGTGACATTTGGTGAAGAGATGTACCTACACTTTAGGCAGGATCATTATTGGATAACCTAAAGAAACATTACTCTCATTATCTATACTTTGGGGTGGTTTTACTACTTTCTTTCCTTATTGGTTTTTTTTTGTTCAGAATTCCATGTCTGTGTGTGTATAGGTTTAAAAGAAACGACTTCGCTATTTGGGATATTCCATTCCGGTGCTAGTCACTAGCCCCTGGCCTATTGAAGGCAGGATTGGGGTAGTCACAACATGGACCCAGAGGGACAGGTCATGACACATAGAGATTACCGTGAAATTATTTTGGTAGTCCTTATTTATTATATTAAAATATATTATATGAGAAAAGGGTAACTTGAAGTTCATTTTAGTATTGTGATTAAGAAACTATGAAAGTAGAAATTATATACCACATTTAACAAGTTTGAATTTTGGTTGTTACAATTATCCTTATTATTCATTTAATCAGATGACTGGGTATATCTATGGATCCATCAAAAATATACGTGACTAAATAATGGATTAGGCTAACCACTATGATAAGAATAATTTTTTTTCATTTG
The DNA here is from genome assembly GCA_963277665.1 of Viscum album. Classification (NCBI taxonomy): domain Eukaryota; kingdom Viridiplantae; phylum Streptophyta; class Magnoliopsida; order Santalales; family Viscaceae; genus Viscum; species Viscum album. Next base: position 917,741,620 of record OY728150.1, read on the forward strand.
TTTGATACTACTTATAACTATTTAAAAAATTTCTCATGACTTTTTAATCCTCTAACCATGGTAACCCAAAAGGGTGTTAAGTTAATCTAGATAGAAGAATTGGTGAAAACTCAAGAAGCATAAGAATAGATTGGTCTCCACACCCGTAATTAAATGTCCTTCTAGTAGATAAGATTTTATAATATACATTGATGCCTTTTTAAAGAGTATGGGATATGTATTTATACAAAATTAAAAGATAAAAGATTATGATTCACATCACTTAAAGACTCATGATAAAAATTACCTGATATAGGATATATAGCTAGAGAAAATAATAAATCATTAAATATTTTGTGGTATTATATATATGGTGAAAAATGTGATATATATATACTGATCATAAGAGAATGAAATATAAATTGACAGAATGTAATTTTAACATATGCTTAGATAGATGGTTTTAAATGATAAAATACTATGAATTCTCCATACATTACCTTCCAAGGATGGAAAAAGGTGGATGATACTCCAAGAAAGAAGTATCATTCCACCTTATCAATGATAAGGGTTATAAAATACCCAATATTCATGGATTTTCAATGAATAAATATTGAAACCGTAAGTGATGGGGATAAAAATTATATTTTTCAAATGTATACTCATCCATCCATCCATATAAATATCAAATAATCCATAAAAAATTATATAGAGATACTAAAAAATATAGTGAATATTATAGAGTTCATCTTTGATAATAATGGAGATATAAATTTTGAAACATGTATATGCATCCCATAGAAACTAGAAAAAGATATGGATGATTTTCAAAATTAAATTAGCTTATCCTTATATATTAGTCAACAAATCATGAAGTTTTATATATATCTAAAGAAAATATTTTGGTGGGATAATATGAAGAGGGAGATGGTAAAACATGTATCTCGATAAAAATCATAATGTGATAACACAACCATTACCCATAAAAATATAGAAATGGGATAACATCACTTGGGATTTCATTATTGTAATACCTAAAATATCTATGTGCTATAATATTTTTTGGGTTTTATTTGATCATCTTATAATTTCAACACATTTTATTTCCATCAAAGAAGATTTTTTATTTGACCAACTCACCGACATGTAAAAAATGGAAGTGGTAAAGCTGTATGGGGTAAACCTATTTTTCTTATATAATTTAGATTAGAAGTTTACATTGAAGTTATAAATATGTCTTCAGTAATAACTATAAATAGATATGAGATTCAACACTTCTTATCACTAGGAAATAAATGGTTTGTTTTATAGGACCATTAATAATCATGAAATAATGTTGAGATAATATTAACAGGGTTTACAGAGATGTTGAGATCAAAACCTCCCAAACCACACACCTATTGTAGGTATGGAAAATGATTTCTTATTAACTATGTTAAATGTAGTTATAATAGTAACTTATGTTTTCTCCGTGAGAGTAATTACGAATAATTAGTTTTTAAATTTTTTATTAGTTAAGGTGGGGGGTTGAGTTTGGATTTTGACAAAAATTAAACATTGGAGAAATATAAATATATTGAAAATCGTAGCTGATAAGGATGATTATTTTAGGGCCTTATTTTCACTTATAATTATATAATTGGTTCTTAAATGGTTTTACCTACCTCATTGTTACATGATAAGTTCTATATACCTTGAATGATTTGTCAAAACTCTTTAAGTTGAATTTTATTGTGGTAATTGACTTTATAGTGAATGTTTAATGGTAAAAATTCCCTAAAGTGTGGTTAAAGATTCATAAATACGCTCTTAAATTATAAAGGAAATACCCAATCTGGTGTTGGTGATCCTAGGAAATTTGAGAGTAACTCATTATTCACATACATGAACCAATGTTTTCTAGACACTCACCTCATAATAAAACTAGCATCGTTGAGGAAGTCAATACTGGGAGGATAAAGATTGTTAATTATAAGATTAAGTTTTAATATTAAAAAATTTTAAGACCCTAAATATAATAGAGTTTGAAGTATAAAATTGTTAATGAGTACTAAAATAAATTTAAAGAAATTTGGTTTTATTCATTAATGCCTTAGGAATCATGAATTACATGGGAAAACCTTATCTTACACAATCACTCAAGTATTACCCATATATTTTATGGGAAAATACATGATTATTGAGGGATAAGGTATTAAATGATATGGAACTATAAATGAAACTAAAAAATAAATAGATTCTATAGATTCTCCCACAATATCTTGTGATCCAAGTCCCTATTCTGACCTCAATAATGACCTACTATTTATTTTATATATGCATAGCATCTTTTTATATTTTATCTTAGTGAAACCATTAATGATGTTATTTATTTTAAAATTAATTATCTCACATTTTTTCCTTAGACATTTCACCTTCCATGATATTTAGATCTCCATGAAATTCTAATCTTTTATTTTGAGCATAAATGTTTCTTATATATAATTTTACTAAAGATAATCCACATAAGATTCTCTAATTTATTTCATGAATAATAATATGGACGACCAAGCCCTTGTTTTAGAGTGTGTATGAGTTTCCCTAAATCCTTCTCCAAAAATTTTATTAGTCATTTTTTACAAGGGCATGAATTTATATGATGAGATCAAAGAGTTACGATCTAGCATAAAAGGCTTACATTATTCATAAAGTCTTATGATCCATATATTTTAAATTAGGGAAAAGACTTATGTTATAGCAAAAAATCTTATATTCTAGACAAATATATTATGTTCTACATAAAAGGCTTATGTTCTAGCCTTTTTTTAAATTTTCCTAGTCTTTAAATTTATAAATTTTATATAATCCTTAACAAATCCAATTTTTTTCTCAACAAAATCATCAACCAAAGAAATTACCATCAAAACAACCATGATTTAATATATGATTCATTATAATATTCCCAAATGTAGATAAATCAATTAATACTTAATATTTAATCTATTTTAGTAGTTAAATCTAAAATACTTATATAATCCAAATAAGTGATAATCATTCCTTAAATATTAATATAGTGGGACTAAAATCATAAAAATGAAAACGAAAATATATAGAAAATATTTTCTCTACAAATTATACCATACTTATTCCTTTTATTCCCAAATAATAAAACAGAAAAAAATATTACTAATAAATAGTTAAAATACATATCCATAGGGAATTCCTTTTTAATCACATGGTCCTATTTCTTATTATGACTCATTTAGGAATTTGATTCTATTTTATCTATTAAATTAATTCAATTAATTCCCAATAATTTTAAACTATTATCAAAACTAATACACGCAATTATATAAATATTTCAATCAATTATTATGTTTGATTTTGAACAAAGGTTTTTTTCTTTCCAAGTTCATACATGTTTCACCATAGGATTGATGAATTAATTTATCTCTTCCCAATGAGTCATGTATTAATTTCTTTCATGAGAAATTAATTATGGGTTTTCTTTGGATAAAGATTTCATTCGATTAATGTTAAAAAATTGAGGGGAATGGGGATTCTTTACTCTAAGTTTAATCTCAATGCATGCCTTTTAGTTTCCTCCAAGAATTGATTCCAACTCAAATTACTCATCCATTAACATATCATTACATATTTTAATTCCATATGTAAATAAAAAACCATTAATAATTTTATCTATAGAAAAAATTCCATAATGTATATCCTTCGTCATTTTTCAATGTTTTTTCATTATTATCATAAAGGTGTAAGACATTAAAATATTTTGGGTTGCTATGGGATTTATGTTTACATAAGATATTAATCAATTTTTCTTACTTTTAATGTTTTATTATGTCTTTCTTCCCAAAAAATCAAAAATTAATTTTATATACCGTGTCTTGGCTAGACATCATAGATTCCAACATATTTTTATTAATTTCATCTCCTATCCAGCACTAGTTGTCCACAAACACCTTTTTCAATTCATGGGTAGTCTACTAATAGATTAAATCAACAAAATCAACATTTTATTCCCTATTTACCCCTTTTAAATAACATTGTTTATGTTCAGATATGAAATTTCTCTTTATAGTAATATATTTTATGGAAAGAGAGGGACCTTTCCAAATTAAATAATTGGTGGAATTTCATGTTTAGAATTATTTTACATCAAGGAAATTATTCTATTCTTCCCTCAAAACATCTCTCCCAAAACTATATCACAAAATATATAGGAACTTCTTTCTTTAGATTCAAATAGATTTTACCAAAAATATTGTTGCATCTTCTTTTATATCTCCCCCCACACTTGAATTCAATACCTATCATGAAAAGCTTCTAGGACATCATAAATAATGATATTTTTCATACAAATTGGATACCTAACAAATTTAATCTGTCATATTAAGGGCTACAAGGAATAATATACAAGTAGGATTGAGAATAAGGTTCATTGAAAAGGGTATTAAAATAAATATAATACCTCAAAAATTTATAACAAAATGTACTAGAATGATATAAGGTATTGACTAGATTGATCAATAATTTCTGGTTATTTAATCATATCTTGGTTATCACATGGAAAAGGAAATTTTAAATAAGATTTAAAATTTGGTTATGAATCCTCTTAGGTAAGTAATAAATATTAAAAATTGTATATCATGACAAGAGATTGAAGAATTAGTGAGATTTTTAAAGATTTATTTCTCTAAGAAATTCAAAATAAGTTCATTTCATCAGTCATCTATGTTATATAAATGAGTAAAATTTGTTTCTTGACATTAGAATGGATTTAATTTCTTTAAGGGTAATATATTTATGCTTATAGGTTTTAAATACATAAGATAATTGAAAAAGAAACATAAAACAGATCATCCAAGAACCACAATTTTTTAACATAAAATATTTTTTTTTGAAAATTATTAAGCTATAAATATTTTATACCCCATGCATAATAGTTGGGGATTTTATTATTGGTAAAAACCTAAAAATACTACAGAAAAAATGGGGTTCAAATCCCATTGGGCACATGACTCTAGTAGTACTTTAGATTATTATTGTAGTGGTGGAATTGTTTACTGTAGACACTTTAGTGGTGATGGGTACTATAGGAGACACTCTAGTGGTAGAAGAACTATAGAATCCTATGTATTGTAGAATCACTATTAACTATAGGGCCTTTTGGTAAAAAATTTGGGTATTCAGGGCCATATAATGAGATTTCATGCCCACAAGGCCTGGAGGCCATGGAATCGGCTTCATGACTGAATAAATAAGGTTTGATGGGTGGTGAATCCCTTAGAGGGGATATGGCCAACCTTTCCGGCATGTGTGTGAGGTGTATGCATGTTTAAATGTAATTGTACCCCCATGAACTTAATATATATATATATATAAACCCCATGAATAAAAAATTCAGTATTCTAAGTGCATTAAAAAATATTTATTATATAATAATTTTTTTAATTTAATAATGGTAATAAATAATTGTTGTGGAGTGGTAAAACCTAATGGGTTTTCATTGATTGGTCGGTTATAGGAGTTCAAGCTCCTAATTTGTTTCTTCGGGTAGATTAATATGTTTCTTCTTTAGCCGATGTATATTAATTTTTTATTGGTTATGGTTATCTTCTTTCAAAACATACACAACCCCAAAATGGGATACATTATTTATTATTAAATTCTTTCCCATATAAAATGAGGCTTAACTAGAATCATCTTGGGTCATGAATTTAATATTAGTACATAGTCTCATAGATAAAAGTATTTTTATTGAATAAAATTTTCATGATCCAATATAACTCTTTATTTAACATTTTTAGTTCTTTGAAGATTTTCTTTTAATTTTATTCAGTTTTTGTTGAAGTAATTTACACTTTTCCCAAACCTATCTATGTCTAGATTCATTTATCTTATAACAAAATAGTACTTATGTTCTATCTCCAAAAGTACATAAAAAATATTTCTATAGACCAATATAAATACTATGTGACTTTTTAGGCTAACCTATAATACCATAAGGTGTGTTCCATCAACTGGATCAATGATTTCTTATTCAATTGGAAAATCTGTTCCAAAATTCCCTTGATTTCTCTATTTGAACCATGCACTTTACTATTTTTCTATTGAGGGTAAGGGGTGAATGTGTTGTGAGTAACTCTATGTTTCCTCAACAAATCCTCTATACACTGATCTCAATAGTGATTTCCATGTTCAATGATGATGTCTCATGGAACAAAGAACTTATAAAATTTATCAGGCCTAACAATAAAAAACACTATCTTCGCATTATCAGTTTTAGAGGACCTGTCTTTCACCCATTTGGAAACATAATCTGAAAAAATAATAACATAAGAGTTACTAAAAGAATTGGTAATGGGTCCCTTAAATTATATTCCATATAATTAACATTTATTACAAAATTCTTAGAGTTTTATGGAATTTGATACCTATTTGAAATTTTTCTCAAAAAATTAGAATTTATCACAATTTTTCAATAGAAAATGTGTATATTTGACCTACTTGGGACCATAATTATCAGATAACAAGACTCTACTTGATTTTTTGAAGTCCAAAGTATCCTATATAGGCTAGATTATGCTAAAATTCAAAAATAGAATCAATTTTACTTTCAAGAAAACATCTTCATATCACTTTGTCTTCACAAATTTTCCACATGTAAGGGTCATTCCAAATGTTAAATCTATATTTAGATTTATATTCTTTATTTTGTTTTGGGAATTTAGATGAGATAGTGCCTTTTAAGTTACCATGTAATTCACCATATCTATATACCAGAGTACTTATCCTTCATACAAAATAGAATAGTTCTCTAAGTAAGTGTTCATTTAGTATAAACTAAATCAAATTCCCACTTTAGCTAAGTTAGATTATTTTATTTAGTAACCACATACATTATTGTTAGATCATTTATTTTCATACTATCATGTTTTAACTCATAATGTAATAATATCAATCTAACTAGACTAATATATTTATTTTTCTCTTCCATTAAGTATCTTAGAGTTGAATGGTTAGAAAACACAATAAATTTTGTTACACAAAAATATAATCATAATTTATATAATGTAAAGAAAAAATTAGTAAATTATTTTCAGTAGTTGCATAGTTGAGGTAGGAAGAATCTAGGTTTCTTGAGATATAAAAAATGATTTCAGGGGTACCCACAGTTCTCTGGGAAAAAAATTCCCCAAAACTTGGTTGGGGGTATCATAAAGTAACTCAAAATTATTCTCCAGACTTAGTGGATGAATCACTATTGGGGTGATTAATATTATCTTTAGTTCATCAAATTATTCCATATATTCAGAACTAACCTAAAATTTAGCATTTTCAAGAGTAACTATGTGATAAGAAGACAAATCTCTCTAAAATCATTGATATTCCTATAGTTGAATATCACATGTCCTAGAAACGTTCTTATCTGTTTCAAAAAAGCTGGGTAAGGAAATGAATTTATCACTTAAATATTTGTCTTATCTACTTCAATTAATTTCTAGGGGATTACATTCCCTAAGTCTCTTCCTATTTCATCTATGAAATGTGAATTTTGAAAATTCAAAACAAGAACTTTTTCAATACTTGTTTTACAATTTTTTATAAATTCTTTATGCAATGACTAAAAGCATCCCCAAAAATAGGAAAATCAACCAAGAAAACCTCTCATAATTCTTAAATTTTGTATAAATATATACTTTAGACGTGAATCAAAAATATATCTGGATAATTATTCAATTTTAATGACATGCTTTTGTAAGAAAAGGTGTCAAGGAGACACGTGAAGGTTGTCTTCTCTTGTCCCACTTGAGAAACGATCACCTAAAAACGTCCTAAAGAACTATCTAAAAAGAAATAATGTGTTTTACCTACTAACCTCTATAGAATATGATCAATGAATGATATTTTTAAGTGATCATTCATAGTTTCTTGGTTCATCTTCCTATAATCAATAGACACTCTCTATTTGTTTTTAATTATCATATAGATCAATTTATTTTTTCATTTTTTAACAATGGTCAAACAAATTTTCATTAAAAATAAATGTATTGGGTTAAACCATTGTGATTAAAAAATGGTGAAAATGATTTTTTTCTAGATCTATTGTAACACCCCAAGATTTTGTGAATTATTGTTGTTCTCAAATTATTTTAACCTTTGTGTTATTTTTCATTTCACATAACACTAAAAATAGTTTTTTTATATTAAATAACTATGTTTGGATTTCATTATACAAAAAACAAAGTTATTAATTCATTACATTCAATTTTATCCTTCTCTACATGGAAAACATAGGTTATCTCTGGTTACATGGAACAACGAATTTCCATTATGGCTTATGTAACATGCATAACCATTTTTACCGAATAATAGTATATCATTAAAATGTTATTATTTAACATAATAAGATATAACGTATATATTAAATTAGATGTTATGAATAAAATTAACTAATTTAGGAAAATAACTGGTTTACACAATATAATATGAATTTATAAGTTACCAACTAGTTAGAAATGAAAATGAAAGTCGATTGACTAAAAATGTATTATTATTATTTTTATGGCCAAAAATATATTTTAACCCAATAAAATAAATAAATAAAATTAGTGAGTGATATTAATGTAATATTTATGTTATATATTCCTTGAAATATTTTTTATATTCATCCATAGGATTTTATAGGCATAAGATAAGAAAAAACCTAACATTATGCATAAAAAACCTATATTTTTTGTAAAGATAGTTTTAAAACCTTTTAATGGAGAACCCAATTTAAATCCCAATTTTGGAACTTATATAGATTTAATATTTCAAAATAAACTTTATCATTGAAATATAAAGATAAGAATTAGGGTAGGATAAATTTTTTGGTATTTTTCTATAAGGTTTCATTTTAATGAATATTTTAAAATATTAGATTTTAATTCAAAACAACATTTTCACCTAAAATATTTATAAAGTTAAATTATATTTTAAGTTAGTTTAAAAGTTTAATTAGATAATATTTTTATATATTATATTTTTTGGTTCATTGGAACAAATTTCGCATTGATATTTGATATAAAAACATAGCAAACTATTGATCATTTTTACATTAAAAACCCAAAGTTTCGTCCCATCAACAAGAATAATTTTAAATTAAAATTTTCCAATTATGTTATATTAATTAGGAAAATTTAATTTAATATCTGGAATCATAATAATTTATAATTTCTAATAAGTTCTACTTTGTTTTTGACAAAAATTATTAGTGAATGTAATTAAAATTAATTACATTGATTATGGTTAAATTAAGCCTAACTAAATACTAACCCATAAATATAAGACCCAAAACAACATATAGACTTGTCAAAAATCAATTTTATGGGAATATTTCTACATTATAAAACCTTGCATCAACTTTGGATCAGTATTGGATCCACTTGCATCATGAAAAACATGGGTGGAGTTATCTCTTCAAATATTTACACGAGTGCCACTCCTCCTGCACTATAAATGGGATCCTTTCATCCCAATTCCTAAATATCTCAAGCCCCTTGGCTCACCCAATCACTGATCAAATAATATACCAAATTCCATCCATTCCTCCTTGGAGCCTCATTTTTTCCATAAATTCTTCTAAGGAAACCTTTTGGCAAAAACCAAAAGGTGTTACTAGATTAAGAGGTAACATATTCCCTCAAGTCCTTTATTTTATTTTCCTTATCCACCCCTACACTATCTTTATTCCATTTTTTATAGAAACACCTCTATCCTAAATTTACTATGATATTTTTATAATAATTTTATGACCAACACATACACACCCCTCCATCTAATGGGTAACAAACCTATTGTTTATGTGTATGGAAAACTAATGCCTCACTAAATGATGATTATTCAATTTTACTTACTGCCTCTAACGGTGGTCATTATGATTGAAAATATATTTATATATTTTATATATTATATTTATTATTTATTTAATATTATTTATTTCTTTTTAAAACACATATATTTTTCTTTCCATTTTTTGTTAATATGATAATTTCATTTGAGGAAGTGTGGACTACTACCCCCTCAAAGAGAAATGATTCATTCATAAACTACATAGAATGTATTAAAGATGTGTTTACTGATTGTATATGATATATAAATCTACTATAATAATTATATAAATATATAAATAAATTTTTTTTATTTCTTTTAATATGAAAAAATGGAAACAACGTTCATGCGTACATAGGACTTACCATCTTTATTAACATTTTATTCTATTTTGTATTTATATATTAAAGAGATAATTTTAATACACACATACTTGAGATACATGGTATTTATATCTTGGTTTAAATTCTATAAATCGTGATATAAAGGATAAGTACCAAAGACACAATAAATTAAGACACATGCAAAGAATAAAGCGAATATTACCAAATGTGAGACCTTAACATAATATCGTCAAAAAGATGGTAATATAAGGTCATAATCTAACCACATATGGTATTAGATATAATAATATGGATCTTTAAAATATTTATAAGAATTGTTTAGGTGGTTTTAATGAGTACAAAAAAAATCAAGACACAATATAAAGGGATTTATACTCAATTTTTATTTCGGTGAGATACATGTTATGTTCACCCCTATTTATTTTTGTGTGTTGTATGTAATGCCCACAATTTTATTATAAGGATATTATAAATAAATTTATGGGTATTTAAATATCCGTTTAATATATTTATTTCATGGGGATTATGTTTCAAAAGTTACCAAACCAGTAAAATAGTTTTGTCTCAATTTTTTATCTTTGAGACTCATGATTTTTTATGCACATAAATTCTATTATGAGGTTTATATACAAATATTTTACATATAATATCATGAATTTAAATATTTTAATGATATTTGATGTTAAAATAAACATTATTTTCACACATTGAGAGTATAATCCGGAGTTACCAATTTATAAAAGTTTATTGAAACAATCCCATCGCTATTCGAGATTGTTTATATTTATGCTTCATTTGAGGAAATAAAATGAACCATATCTTAGAAAAATTCATGAATTTTATTCTCATCATATTATTAATCATTTATTATTATATTGGTACCATTTCATCAACTCTTTGGTAAATAATATATTTAATAATTTTTTTAAGAAACCTCGACCTTACCCTCTCTTCAGTTGGAAATCTATATTCCTTAAATACCAAGTCTTCTAAAATGGTTTTACAAGAATATCATACCATTATACATTAATATATAATATAAATTTATACCCTATTTCTTTTTAACTATTTTTTTTAAAGTAATATTCTATTCTCTTTCTGAATGAGGAATTTTCTAACCTTTACCATGAAAAAGGGATGCTCTATTTACCTCATACAACATGTAGGGATTTATCCACTTTCAGTACTTTGAAGCTATCTGTTCATGTTTAAAGGTTAATTTTTAAAAGAATATTTTTAAAATATATTTTCATGGAAAACTGTTTTCAAATTTTTTTCATGATTACTATATTGAACTTCAAGGAAAAATGATTTTTAAAATTTTTTCAAGCTCATTTTATAAGTTTATAAGTAAATATTTCTTTCCAAATATTTTTAATTTTTTTATATATATTATCATGGAAAATGGCTTTCAAATTTTTTGAAAGATTATTTTTTATGTTTTCAAGGAAAATGGTTTTTAAAATGTTTTCAATCCTTAATTATAAGTTTTCAATGTATTTTCAAAGAAAGATTTTTCAAAATGTTTTTAGGAATTCTTTTTATGTTTTCCCTGTGTTTTTAAAGTTAAATGTTTTTAAAATGTTTTGAAGATTATTTTATAAGTTTTCAATGGAAATGGTTTTAAAATTTTTTTTAAATATTCTTTATAATTTTGAATGTATTTTATAATAAAATTATTTTTTAAATGGTTTTACATATTAAAAATACTTTTCCAAAGTACAGAGGATATTTTTCTCCAGAAACATTTTCATAAGATATCTCAATGTTATTTCCCATCTAAGATGACATCCATTGATATTAATCATTAAATTTTAGGAAATTGTATAAAGGTTACATTCACACTATTTCTATGAATGCGTTATGATTAATTTCATGGTCTTTATGAAACCTATTTCTCTTTCACAGGTTATATGTTTATGAAATCTGTTTCTCTTTCATGGGATATATGTTTATGAAATATGTTTCTATTTCATGGGTTATAAGTATACTAAATCCGTTTCAATTTCATGAGTTACATGTTTATGAAATCTATCTATATTTCATGGGTTTTATGTTTATGAAATCCATTTCTCATTCACATGTTATTATTTTGATGAAATGATTATAAAAAGTATCTTTTTTCATAGGTTATGGTTTGATTACATGTTTATGATACACATTTAATTTCATAGGTCATGATATAATTGTTTATGATATTGTCGAACATATATGTATTATTTTACTATGATATTGGTGGGACCTATATCTACCTCCAACGCACTGGGTAAAGATTTATATCTCATGAGATATACTAATATAGTCTTGGGAATGAACCTCGACTACTATGATGGCCATGAGAGTGAACCATGATTACCAAGAGAGTATGAGGAGTGAACTGATGCTACTAAGATGGACATGGGAGTGAAACATGAATACCATGATGGTATGGGGAGTGAACCCATACTATAAATATGGTCTTGGAAGTGATTACTTGGATATTATGGAAATAATATTATATTTTTATGTCTCTGTTACAATTCCATGTTTTATTCCTATGGTATACTTTCATAGATCATGTTTTTTATTTCTTTATGATTCATGTATTTTGAACAGAAAATATTTATTATGATATATAACACATCAGTTTGATATTCAAATGTTATACTGAAGTTCTATACCCTTTTTCTCATGTTATGATTACAAATTTCCTTTATTTCCTTTATTGAGCATCTAAACTCACCCCTTTCTTTATTTCATTTCCCCAGGTTATGAAGAAAATATTTAGGTATAAGTAGTATAGGTGGAGATATTTATGGGATATTTCTAAGATATTTCACTAGGATAGAAGATTTTTTTTCCAATTTTCCAAAGACAATAAACTATTACAGTCCCCAGGGATGTATTTTAGCAATGTACTGTGTATTCATCTTGAATGAAGTAATATCATTGTATGTTAAGTCTGTGTTGCTATATTTTTTATCAAAGGAAAGGTTTATACATCCTTTAAAAACTAGAATGAGAAAACTTTAGTGATATCCCTTGTTATATTTCTAAGGATATGTTTAGGGATATCTCTAAGGATAAGTATAGGTATGAGTTAACATTTAGTAAAATATCCTGTAATTTAGGTAAAGGATTAAGTGAGTGGTTTAATAGAAATAAATACCTCTAATGATATTATATGTGTATGTGTATCTAAGAAATATATATCCAGGGGTAAAAACTTTTAAAATAATTTTTGGGCTTGAGTAGGTGTAATCTGGTACACGACGATGAGACTTACTACACACCTGGTTTGACACTCCTAGGGGATATGTTTTGGGAATTCACAAAATATTCATAAAACATCATGAAAAATTTACATATAAGTTATTAATTAATATAATAGTATTAACGTTGGGTTTAATATATTAATAAAGGTGTCATGATTCAGACATTTTTGAAGTAATTATTTTAAAAACGTTGTGGGTTTCTACTATGAGAAGTAATTCTCACACTATGTTTCTAGTTTTAGTCAGTGGTGGGAACTAGAAGGAACTAGATTAATGTTTAATGTGATGAAAGATTTTATAATGAAAACTCAAGTGGTATGATCACTAGAGTGAGAGATGTTGTGATCATCAATAAACAATTTTCATGGAACAAGATCAACAACATGTACCTTAACAAACTCTCGGAATCACTAAGAAAGAGAAAGAAGTAGTTTGATGAGATTTAAATTAATGGACACCATGGAGGAAAAAATAATTAGTTTTATTTGTGTCAAGAATGTAGAAATAATCCCCTAAGTGAATGTCGAAGATGAATATGAAGATGGTTTGATTTTTGTATAGTAGGGCACAAAGAAAGTGACTGCAAGGGAAAAATGAAGAGTTTGGTTAAACAAATAGAAGAGAATATTGGCCTCCATAAGAAATCATTTAAGGTTAAGTGTTTTAAGTGTGGAATAAATTGTTATTATGGAAGTCAATTTCCCAATATGAATGCTACTAATGAGGATCAACAAGTTGGTATGAGTAATTGTTACGATGATGATGAAGAGACTATATATAAAATCTAAAAGGATAGAGGTATTGTCTAATTGGATGTCGTAGGCTTAATAATGGCATAAGTATGAAGTGGAATAATAAAATATTTTATGTATTTTTATTCAAGAAGTATGTTATATGAAAGGAGAAATATATAAGTATTTTTCAATTTATGTATATTCAGTAAAGATTTACAAGAACTCATTGAATGGTTTTGATGGAATAGAAAAGTGATATAATAAAATGATTATATCAACATAAAATACTTGATTAATGGAAATATAACCCTGAATATGTTCCTTATTTTATGATAATGTTGTTCAGATAATGATATGTGGGATGAATAAGTAAATTGGATAGTGCGTATTACCATGGAACTAATTAAAGACTTGTTGAAAAGTAGTTCATGCTGTCATGGATGATGTTTACAACTTTTTGGATTTATGGAATAAATCCAATATATTTTCAGTAATGAAGCACTGATGTTTTAAATAAGGATTTATGGTAATTTAGGTTATTACCATGTTTCAAGATAATATATTATGGGGGTATTCACATGTTTGGAATGTGACAACCATTATGTACTTTCTATTATACGGGGGACTCAAATATTAAGCTAATTTCATGATTCTATTTCTAATGTTTTAGATTTTCATCTTTCATAAGGGGTATTAGGTTAACCATTCATGAAAATTATATGTTAAACTTTAGATTAAGTATTTATACACTGATTTTTATTAAAACCTTGGGGAAAAGTCAATTTACTGACTAAAATTATTTGAAGGATGTCCATATTATTTATTTTGGAAGTTATATTAGTGAAGTGTTAGAAAAGGACATCATGTATGTTGGGTGATGACCAATCATGTCTAGAAATACCATGGTTCTTTAACCCATGAACAAAAGACGATAATAGTTTCAAACCAACCATTAGCCTACATGATTTCTTGGTTAATGTATAATTATTTTTTTATGAATTATTAATTTTGATGAAATAATAATGTTACTTTTTATGTTTATAGTTTAATTTATTAGCCATATTAATTTTTAATAATAGTTATTGATAAACTTTTCATCATTTTAATGGCCTTAATATCTTTAAAATGTGTATTTTAGATCTTCGGTCCTCAAAGTTAATTTTTGGATATCCGTTTCTAAAATTAATGGATGAATTACAAATAGTTAAAAGAATAACCAAATAATGTAATTTTGTTTGTATAAATATATCAAGTAAGTATATTTCATTATATTCGTGGTTGATAAAGTAATTACCCAACATTAGGATAATGATAAAAATAAAATGTGTTGTTCTAATACCTTAATTTTTTTGAACCGATGTCCTTTTAAATCATCACAGATTAATAACTTTGAGGCCCTAACATTTTTTTTGATCATACACACATTTTTGATTGATGACATAAATCACTCCCTATAAATATTTATGATTTTACTTCCTGTCCAATATTCACTCCAAAACTATATTCTCCCATGTGGAATCTCAGTTATAAGTTACTTTAGTTAACCATTATGGTTCCAACTTTTACTTTTTAAGGGATGTTATATTATACATTTTTATGATGTGGTATTCTTAGAATGAAACTATAAATTATTAAAGCATTGATAAACCAAATGAATTTTGGTGAAAAATTTTAACTTAATTGGGGTAGAATGTAACACCCTAAAATTTTGGTAATTATTATTTTTTGAATTTATTTAACCTTTTTGGTATTTTTGATTTCACATAACCCTGAAAGTAGATTATTTTATATTAAATTAATATGTTTGGATTACATTACATGCAACACAAAGTTAATGGTGAACTACACATAATTTTATCTTTCTCCACATGGAACACCATTGGTAGCTCGTGTTTCACGCAACAATTAATTTCTTCGATGGATTAGATAACATGCATGAAAAGTTATTTCCAAAAAATTGTAAATCATTAAAATGGTATTATTTAATATAATAAGATATAACCAAGATTTCAAATTAGTGGTTATTAATAGTTTTAAATAATTTATTAAAATTTATGGTTTACACAATATAAGTATGTTATGAATTAATTGGAAATGAATTTCAAATCTGATTGAATAAAAAAGTTAATATTATTATTTTTATGGCCACAAGGCTATTTTACCCAAATAAATAAAATTAAATAAAAATATTTTGTGATATTAATTTAATATAAATGTTATATATTCAATAAAATATTTTTGATATTAATCCAATAGATTTGATATACATAAGATAAGAACAAACATATTTTTATGTAGAAAACCTATAATTTTTAAATGCTAGTTTTAATGCATTTTAATGGAAATCCATATTAAATACCAATTTTGGAACATTAATATATTTAATATTTCAAAATAAACATTATTTATAGAATATAAACAGAAAAATTAGATTAAGTTATTTTTTTTGGAATTTTTCTATAAGGTTTCATTTTTAATGAATATTTAAAAATTCTGGATTTTAATTCAAACCTCTTTTTCATTACATTTATTTATATAGATAAATTATATTTTAATTTTGTTTAAAAGTTTAATAAGATAATATTTTTATAAATTAATTCAATTTAGGTAATTGGAACCAATTTCACGTTGAAATTGCATATAAAAACATAGTAATCTTTTGACCATTTTTACTTACAAAACCTGTAGCGTCCTCCCATCAGAGGGATTTGTTTTAAAATAAGTTATGCCAATTATATGATTGGAATTTCAAAAAATGTGTGAAATATTTGGAATAATAATAATTTATAATTTATAATATGGTTAACTTAGTTTTTAACAATATTATTAGTGAATGTAATTAAAATTAATTACATCGATTAAGGTAAAATTAATCTTAACTAAGGACTAAACCGTAACTTTAAGACCTAAAATAACCTATAAACTAGTCAAAAATAAATTTTATAGAAATATTGAAAACATATATTCCCGTTAATCTTCTTTGGATAAATATTGTATCCACATTCATTATGAGAAACGTGGGTGGAACTTTCTCTTCAAATATTTACAAGGGTGACACTCCTCTTCCACTATAAAATTGGATCCTTTACAAATCATTTACTTTTCATTTATTATGTATTTATATATTTCATATATTATATTTATTATGTATTTAAGCTTTTGTATCACTTTTGAAAATAAAAATCATTTACTTTTCATTTTTTTTCAATACAATAATTTCATTTTAGGAAGTGTGAAATACCGCCCACTCGAAGCGATATTATTATTTCATACACTACATAGAATATATTAAGGATGATTTTAGTGATTATATATGATATCATAAATCTAATTTAACAATGATATACATATATAAATATATGTAATTTTCTTTCTCTCTTTCAATACGATAAAAATACGAAAACAACATTCATGCGAACGTATGACTTACCGTCTCCATGAAAAGTGTATTACATTTTGTACTTATGTATTCAATAGATAATTATAATACACATTTAATAGATTAAAATTTTATTTATATAATGTTTTAAATTCATTGAATCATGATTTAATGGATAAGAACCAAATATATAACAAATTAAGACACATGCAAAGAATAAAGCCAATATTACATGAAGTGAAACCTTAACATAAAATTGTTCACAAGTGGGTAATATAAAGTCATAATCAAACCATATATGGTATTAGATATAATTATATGGTTATGTGAAATATTAATAATAAATTAATATTTAGTATAGATGAGTTTTTAATGAGTATGATGAAAGTCAAGACATAATGTAAGGGGATTTTATCTCACTTTTTATTTCATTGATATACATGCTATGTTCCACACTGTTTCATTATATGGGGTGTATATACATTCCATTATTGTATTATATGTATCATATACAGAAATTTATGGGTATTAAAATATCAATTTTATAATATTTCTTTCATTCTTATTAAGTTTTAAAATTTACCGAATTAGTTAAATAGTTTTGTCTCAATTTTCTTTTTTGAGACTCAGATTTTGTTATAAACAAAAATTATATTTTGAGGTGTATATACTTTCATTTTATGTTTTATTTCATGAATTTAATTATTTTAATGATATTTTATGTTTCAATTAATTTACTTTTCTTACATTTATATTATGATCCAAGGTTAATAAGTTATCATAGTTTATTGAAATAATCTCATTTCTTTTCATGATTGTTTATGTTTATACTTCCTGTAATGAAATATTCTGACCCATATCTCATGAAAATTTAGGTAATTTGCAATAATATGATTGTAAATTAATTATTTGTATATTGGTACCATTTAATGCAATCTTTGTTACATAATATAGTTAAGTAATTGTTTTTGATAAATCTAGAATTTAGCCACTCTTCGGTCGTAAATCTATGTTCCTTAAAAACCATGTTTTATAAAAAGGGTTTCAATGAATATTGTACCATTAGAATTTAAAATTTTAAATAAATTTTTAACATTTTTTTCTCTTACCATTATTTTAAAAGGAATATTCTTGTTTTTTCATAATGATGCATTTTCTAAACATTACAATGAAAAAGAAATGTTCTTTTTACCTCACACGACATGTACAGATTTTTCTTCCATCAATTCTTTAAAGCTTTATTTTCCTGTTTAAATTTTAATTTTTAAAAGAATATATTTTGAAATATATATTCATGGAAAGTAGTTTTTAATATTATTTTATCTATTTTCAAGGAAAAATTATTTTCTAAATGTTTTCATTTTCCATTAATAAGTATTTAAGAAAAAATGTTTTTCAAAATTTTTAAAATCTTATTTTTAAAGATTTTAAGATTATTTTATATGTTTTCAATGAAAATTGTTTTCAAATATTTCTCAAGACAGATCTAAGGTTTTCAATTTATTTTCAAAGAAATGTTTTTTTAAAATTTTTCAAGCATTTTGTATAAGTTTTAAAAGTGTTTTCAAAGAAATGGTTTTAAATAATTTTGAAGTTTATTTTATATGTAATCAAGGAAAAAGATTTTTAAATTGATTTCAATTCATCTTTGTAATTTTTCAAGTAATTTTCTAAGAAAATTATTTTTAAAATGGTTTTATGTATTAACAAATCCCATTTCAAAGAATAAAGGATATTTTCCTCAAGAAACCATTTTGAAAGATATTTAAATATTGTTTTCTGTCTAAGATGAAATCTGTTGATGTTACTCATTCCCTTATATATATTATTTAAAGGTTACATTCACATTATTTCTATGAATGGGTTATTCTTAATGTCATGGAATTTATGAAACTCGTTTCTCTTACACAGTTTATATGTTTATAAAATTCCCTTCTCATTCAAAGTTTATATGTCTATGAAATCTATTTCTATTTCACAGGTTGTATTTTTGTGAAATATTTATCTCTTTCATTTTTTATATGTTTACAAAATTTATTTCTCTTGAATGGGATATTTTTTTTGATGAAATGATTAAGAAACCTGTCTTTTTTCATAGGTTATGAAATGATTACATGGTTATGGTGCCCATTTCATATCATGGGTCATGATATGATTGTTTATGATCTTATGGAACATGTATATATGGATTCACAATGAGATGGGTGGGACCTATATCTCCATCCAATTAATTGGGTAAATAATTATATCTCATGAGATAAACTAATATGGTATTGGGAATGAACCTTGACTGATAAGATGGCATGGGAGTGAACTATAACTACCAAGATTATATGACGAGTAAACTAACACTACCAAGATGTCCATGGGAGTGAACCATGAATTCCAATATATGGTATGGGGAATAAACAAATACTACTAAGATGGTATTGGGAGAAATGACTTGGATAATATGGAAATAATATTATATGCTTATGTGTCTACCAAAATTACAGGTTTTATTTCTATGTTATGATTTAATTTATTATGTTATTTATTTATTATGAATCATGTCTTATGATATTCCAATGTTTATTATGATCTCTAATATGATGGGTCTGATATTAAAATGTTATTCTCAAGTTCCATTCCCTTTTGTTCATGTTATGATTATGCATTTCTTTTTTTACCTTATCGAGCATCTAACCTCACCCATTTCTTGTGTTTCCTTTCCCCATGTCATAAAGAAAGGTTTTATGTAAAAGTAATAAAGTTGGAGTTCCTTATATAAGATGTTGAAGATCTTTCAATAATATAGAAGATTTTTTTATATGTTTCTAAAGACACTAAACTATTTAGGTCCTCAGGTATGTGTTTTTTGTAATTTTCTTATTATACATATAAAATGATGTAATATCTATGTATGTTAAGTTTGGATTTATATATCTATTATGGTTGGACTTATCCTTCATTTTTGAAGCCTAATATGTCTATATTATCCTTCAAGAAAAAGTTTATGTGTATATATTTTTTTATTTATGCCTTTAATATAACATAAATTCCACCTTATGACTTGCATATTTTTTTTAAAGAGATAAATTGATTTTTTTCTTGGTTACCATATAGCTTCTTGGCTGTTATCACTGATACTTTATCTCTATCCATTAAACAAAATTACTTAAAATATTTGGGTGGTGGTTTTAATTCCAAATTAGGTATTTATTCTAAAGATGATATTAAATTTAGTTTTTTAAGTTATCCTACTTTAATTTTTTATACACTTGAATACATATAGGTTACCTTATCATTAAATAAACAACAAAATCCATTAAGTCATTCTAGGGTTACATATTCCACTAAAATTAAAAAGAAATTTAAAATTTTGTACAACTTCATCATCCATGGAACTTTCAAACATTAAGTGATACTATAGAGTCACGATTTCATAAAACATACCCTAGTTTTTGATAAATTTATCCTCTACCAATGGGTAAGTAGAAATAGTTAATGTTTATATTAAGGGTTCCTCACAGATTTAAATCTATTAAAATGGATTATACTATCTTCAAATCACATAGTGTGTTTTCAATCATAGAAATTTATAATTATATTTTTTAATCTTTAGGAATGGTATCCTAAAAATTATGGTTGAGTTTCATGAGGTTATATATTTCTTCACGTTAAGAACATATAATTCTATTGAAAATGTTATCCTTCTATTTACAACATACTTATATTCCTTGACTCCTAATATCCAAACAGTAGATCTATTTTCAATCCTCACTACTGATATAGTGAGATTCAAATATCACATATTAAAATATGATAACATTTATATAAGAAACTAAATCACACAATGTATCTAAAAATTTTATAGATTCAATTTTGAAATGGATAAAAAATATCAACAGATCATCACATTTTATTCGAAATTACTGTATGATATAGGTTGATACACTTCGTTCTAAATTGATTATATCATACCATTGAATTTACCTATTTTTTGTGGAATGTTTATTAAAAATTTAGCATTCTTTTGAGTCTCCTTAATAGATTAAAGAATAGGGATATGAATCCCAAAATTCTAAAAAGTTTATAATATTTCCTTTTGAAGTTATTTATCATGGATCTCATTTAATTATATTTTACTTAATGTAAATTATGGGGTGGATATTACTTCTCCCTATGTTTTATTTTGAGTGGTGTTTCTAGTCTTTTATTTCATGGCTCAAATTTTTATTCTTACTTTCATTTCTCTTCTTCATGTGGTTTTTTTTTAAATCAAATTAGAATTTCCAATTTTAGTTTCTTCACAATTAGGATTGGATACTTGAATTTTTGATGTTTCTAATGGTTTAATATGATTTCCATTTTTTTCTTATCATGCTAAAATTTTCATTTGGGTTAAGGACTATTTAAGCTAGAAATTTCCCAAAATTACTAGATAGGATGTCCATAATATGTTTATCTTGGTTTATAAACGTATACATTCTATTATATAGAACCTCAACCTCATATCCTTATTGTTTATGTATTAAGGTATGTTCCCTTAATGAGGGTTTTCCAATGGGATTCTATTATTTGAAATGATGGAGTTATTGGTAATCAGTTTGATTGTGTGGTATCTTTAATAGTTGTTGGAAATGTGGAGGGTTCTAGAATTGTTGGTATTGTTAATGGTAAATGTGATCATTTTGGTATTGATTATGTAGAGGGTTATAGCATAGTTTTATTGATTTCAAAATCCATTATGGACATGGTTAGGATCTCTATGTCATGGTTTTTGTTTAAATTTGCTTAGTTAAAAGGCTAGTACACAAATTTCCATGCCCTCTAATTTAAAATATTGGTTAGTGAAATAGTTAGGTAGTTATCATAAAATATATAACTTAAATGATTCTTATAGTTTAATTTCCTAGTTCAGAGATATTTTTCTCACTCAACTAGTTATCTTTTGAAGCATATTTTTTATAAATGGGGAGGAATAACAAGTTCTTTCCTCATAAACACTGCTTGTTCTAGTACCCTTTTTAACCAAATTGTTGTTTTTAATTTGAAATATTCTCAATAATACCAATTCCATATGAAGTTGATTTTTCAATAAAATATTACACATATGATGAATCCAAAAAAATTTTATCTTTATAAAGAAATACTTGGTCAGGAACACAAAAATTGATTATCTTCTGTATCTTGATCTATAAAACTGGTACAAATATTTTTTAATCAATCCAAGTAGTCATAAATATTTTCTCCAGAATATTTATTGATAGAATAAATCCATTTCTTTATTTTTTGTGTTATTTGAGGTGATAATGAATCATTTAATAAAACATATTTTTAGATCACCCCATTCAAGGATGTATCCTAGTTTAAAGTTGTACAAAAATTCTATTACATATCCTTCAAATGAGAAGAAAAATTCCACCAACTTCACTTATTACATAGTCACTCCATATGGATTGAAAGTAGAGTAACCATGTGTGAATGATTGTATGTGTCTATTGGGGTCTTAAACCACATGGTCATGTAACTTTAGCGATATATGAGTCATTTTATATTTCAATTCAAATTCATTTTATAATTCCATAAGAATAATATAATTTATTTTTATAATACATTATAATGTACACATGTATCGTAGGGTTTGGTAGGGGTTATTAGCCATTGTAGAAGGCTCATAATTTGAGTTTTACTTGATTTTTCAAGAATTATTTATTCATATATATATTTTTTCAGTTTAAAATATTATTCCTTGATAGCTATATTCTCTCTATTGTAGGGTAAAGAGAGATAATTTGGTATGTATAATATCTAGTCATGATAATTAAAGGTTATTTTTTCATATATTCCACAAAAATAACAGAAATTTTTGATTTCACACCTATCTTGAGGCATGGTAATATATTTTTGTAATCTATGTTAAATTTATTTATAGTTTTAAACTAGGTTTTATCTTTGATAGGTGTTCAAAAAAAATTGTTTTCACTTTTATATTAGTTAGGGGGGTTATCATAAGTATATAATTATGAAAAAATTAAAAAATGAAGCGATGGAAATGGATTTAAAATATTATATAATAAAGGTGATTAGGTTAGGGATTGATTTACACTTACAATTCCATAATTGTTTGTAAAACGATTTTACCTCTCTCATTGTTAAATGATAAGTTCTAGATTCCTTGGTAGATTTATCAAAACACATTGGAATGAAAGATATTTTAGAGATTGACCAAATAATGATTACATATTTTCTAGATTCCATTTACATGTGTATGATACGTAATTAAGTCACTTCTAAATTACCAAGTGAAGACCCTACCTTGTGTTGGTGATCCTAGGAAATCTAAGAGTTACTCATTGTCTCCACACACGTACCAATGATTTCTAGCACTCACATATAAATTCAACTAGATCCTTCAAGGGAAAATACCATAAGATGAGGTAAATTATGAATTATCAAATAAACCCATAATATTTAAAAAGTTACAAACCTCACACCCAATTGAATTAATAGGATAAAATAATCACAGAGAACTAAAATCAGTTAACAAGAAACAAGTTAAATTTATTAAATCCCAATGACTCAAGAATTGAAAGGGAGAGCCTTACCTTCATTATTAAATTATGGATTAACCATCCATTAAAAGGAAAAAATACATCATTAATGAGTAAGAAGGAATTATAGACTAATAAAATATAAAATAAAACTAATAATGAAACACTAAATAAAAATTATACAACATGAAATCAAGATATATATTTCAATTAAAACCTCATAAATAACCTATTATTTCTTTTGTAGATGTGTGGGATTTTTATATATTTTCTTAGCCAAACCATGAATGATATTATCTCTTTGAAAATTATATATCATTCATTTTACTCAAATTTTTCCTTCTTCATAGATATCATATCTCTAAAAAATATGTTACATTTATTTTGAGATTTAAATTTTTCTAATCTATGATTTTATTAATCATAATTCATATGGAAGCCTTATATTTATCTTATTAATACCGTTTTATTTATATAAAACCACATATTGGAGTGTGGATGAGTTTACCTAAAGCCTTATACAACCTTACATTAGTTTATTTTTTTATAAAGGCATGAAGTCATATGATAAGACTAGAGAATTAAATTTTATCCAAAAACAAGTATGTTGGATACAAAATATTATAATACAGAGACATATGAATGAGGATAAAGACTTATGTTAGGGCCAAAAGACTTATTTTTTGTCCAAAAGGATTATGTTATGGCCAAAATACTTATGTTATGGGCCCTATGAATTTTTTTTCCAATCTTTAAATTTGAAACAATTATAGAATCCTTAAAATATATACTTTGATACTCTAAAAAACTTTAAACACTTGAAATAATGATCAAAATTAGGATTTATTCTACTGATTCCAAATAAAGATAGACCAATTAAAAATTATGATTTAATCCATTTTCAAAATTATATTACAAATACACCTCTAAGTCAAATATGTAATAATCACCCACTAAATATGATGATATTAGGATTAGAATCAATAAAATACTAAGTAAAATATATAAAAAACATGGGCTATGTCAGTGCCCTTGTTAGAGTTCTAATTTAACAAAAAATTTAATTCTGGGATTTAAATGGTACCATATTAGGCTTTGTATGGGAAGATATGAAAGAACATGACTTGTTGGTATGAAGTTTGAGAGAGAATATTGATATGATCTGACCTTGTCTAAAATTTAGGGAGAAGGTTTAAAGAATTCCATGGTATATAAATGTGGAACAGAGTCAACTGAAGAGTTTTGAAAATAATCATCAATGAGATATAATGTTTTATGTTGGTGATAAGGTATTACTATAGATATCTTCTTGGATGTGGGTTGTGATATTTGAGGAGTAATAGAAGTTAATCCCTTGGTCTATTGTTCCCTTTAATATCCTTTGTCATTCCAGGGGTGTATTTTATATCTTATCACTCCCTCTATATATCTCTGAATTACATGATATGTTACATGTATTTTTTAGGAAGTACATAATAGACCATTCACATGTACTAAAACCAGAATCCAGGGAACTAGAACATGATCTTGCAAATGAGGAATAACTAGTGGATATCATGGATCAAAGAGATAATATTTGGAAGAACAATTTCATTGATATAGTCAATGTTATATGGTAGAATCATAAGGTTGAGGAATCTATGTTGGAACCTGAGGATGTAATGAGAAAAGAATACCCTCACTTATTTTGTTCCTAGTTATAAAGAATTTAGTAAAATATAACTTTAAAGGGGGTAGAAGATAATGAACAATGATTTCAGTGATTATTACTTTTTTTATAAACAATGTATTAAAAAGCTTGTTTCATATGCAAAACCAAACCAAGACGAACCAAAATACAATTTATCAAGATAAATATAGCCATTATAAAATATCAATTGAATTTTAGGGTATAAATAGAAGTAAGTAAATAATAAAAAATATAAAAAATTTCTCTTTTAATACAACTTCACTAATAAAATTAATTTAGTATGGCTGAACAACTAAAAATAATTTTATGCAAAAAATATATATTTTATTTTTAAAATTGTATTTTTAGGAACAATTAAATTTTATTTAATTAAACTAAGAATAATATTGTTAAATGATGATAAAAAATATATTCTTGATATGAAAATTATATTATAAATTTATAGTAAAAATGAATAAGAACAATTAATATTTGAAAATGTCATTTTCTTAAAAAAAAATCAATATATTTTATGTTTCCATTTATAATATAAATAAATAAATTTTAGAATATTAATTTGAAAAAATTAAATCAAATTCTGTATTTACTATAACAATATTATATTAGGATTAATTTCTGGTATTTTTATTAAAATATTAATTTTTAGTTGAATAGTGAAAAATACCACATTTACAAATACCATGAATTTAATGTCATCATTATGATATAAGAACAAATTACTTTTTTGAAACCTTTTATTTAAAAAATATATATTTTATATGTAAAATTGGACATTTAAAAAATTATTTTAAAAACATAAATTTGGTATTTTAGAACCTATGTTAATTTTTTTCTAAAACTCTTTTAATGATTTATGCGCTAATATTTTTTTATATACATATTTTTAATTTTAAAAATTTTATCTAATTAAATTGATTTTATATTTTAAAAAAATGTATAAATTATTTAATGTGTTCCATTTTATTTGTAGGCATAAAAACAAATTAGGTTACAATGAATTAGTTACCAAGGTAAAAGCCAAAATGGATACAAAATGGTAAAAGTGTTATATCTAAATGGTAAAAGAGATAAAAACTTGTTAAAAACATGTCTCCAAATTAATATTTCAGAGATTTATTAAAAATACCTTATCCTCATTTCTATTATTTCCCAATTTGGATACACTGGTTTTGTTGAAAATTATTTTGTTTATTAATAAATTATATTTTAAAAAATAAAATTCCCTACACTTATAAAAGGAACCTTAAAAAACAACTTCAATGCTCCAAAAAAATTATAATTATCCACTATAATATAAATCATTTACATCCACAATATTCTACTCTACTTTTCTTGTGCTTATGGGCCCTATATATTTTCGGAATCCCTTCTAAATCAATAATGTTTTCAAGAATAAATAAAATTATTCAACGTAATTATTTTCTCTTCTATAATGATAATTTTTTTTATTCATATATATTATTTAATTATATTTTAACCCATAAAATATGTTGAAATAAATATTATTATGATACCTAAATGTTTTTATATTTACAGAATAGCCATTATCTACCTTTCATGTTTCCAAAAAAAATGACGATCATGTTACATGCGAGGTACTACCTCCATGAATGATGTGTTTTATTCAACATAAAAACCACACAAGGATGGTTAAAAGGGATATTTAATTAATAAATATTATACTTATTATAATACTGATATTATGAAAATTTAAATCAATTTATAACTTCATTTAATTCTATGGAAAAATAAATCTTCATCCCTACATATGTGTGGAATATCACCTCCATATAATTTTATGAAATTTCCATCACAACCATACATGGATGATTTTAAAAATATATTTAATGAATTAAATTATTTTTTTGACATGAATAAGGTTAGGTAAAGGTTATATTAATATTTAACTTTTCATTAAGATACCAGATTGTGTTCATAAAACATTACCGAAACAATATCCTCACTCATTCATTCATTATGAATCAAGACTAAAACTATAATAGAATGAAATTAATACTGTATAAATCATTATAAATAATCTATTGAAGTATATATTATAATATAAAAATTATGAACTCATTATAAAGGAATGGTATTCAATATCTCCATTACAAAACATGTGTGGAACAATTAAAACTACCAACATCTGATAGTGTAAATAAGTTATAAATAAATAAGGAATGATTATAATCAAAGAATATAAATAATTATAGATTTGAATAAATTTTGAAAAAAGGAAAATAATAGGGTTATAATTATGATACATGATTTTAATTATCATTCATGGAATTTGAGAGAATAATGGTAAACCTTTTTTATTTCAACCCCATTTTTTATTTGAGATTGATATGACTAAAATAACATTTGGGATTTTATGTCCTATTTATCTACAAAAAAATATTTATTTTATTATACTATAGTTATCCATCCTGATTAAATTGTATCCTACCATGTCACTTCCCCTTTTTTTTATAATTCACTTGAAGTGATTCTTTTAAGAAAAACCAACCTTACCTTTTCTTTTCGGTAGATATTTTTCCCTCCAGTTTTATATTCAATATTTTGTTTTAAGGATGTTATTATATCTAATTATATTATTTATTATGGTTTTTTTTACATTGTCATTACTTATAAATTTAATCTCTATTTAACATTTTTTCCAACTATTTTCCACCATCTTTAATTTTTTTACAAAATGTGAAATGAATTATTGTTTTAATGTTTTCTATACTGACATATTTTCCGATTAACTTTACTAGATCACTTTATGAAACTCCATATTTACATTTTCATGATTTTATAAATTAATATATATACCATTTAATATAAAATATTTTTCTCAAAATAAATGAAAACATCAAAGGTATTTCTTCTTATTTTAAAAATAAAATTTTAATGAGTTTATAATAGTGTTTTTCATATTTTTTAACATAATTTAATGTTTATCATGGGAATAAGAACTAATGATACCATCCAAATTATTTATATGGATGACTTATGGAACTTTCAATGGAAATTTTTATAAAATCAATCTTATTTCCAGTGGTTAATCATGCGGTGTTTGAAATGTAAATGTTTTCATGTTCTATTGGAACAAAAATGTATATTATATCATTATTTGACATTTTTTCCAAACATAGAACTCCAATTAGTATTGTAATGTTTGATATATCATGAGATTGTTATTATATATAAGGATATGAATCTCTATACCACTATTCTATAGGATATAAGGATGCCAATTATTTTTCCATAGTGTTGTGGGTGATTGGGGATTGAATTTTAGACCGACAATGTTATTGGAGATATGGAAGTAAATTCTTGAACCATTATGTTAAGATTTATATTTATATGTTTGTGACATACTCATATGTTTTGTAACATTCCCATGTTATGATTATTCATGTCTTATGCTATGCTCATATCTATATACCTTGATTTATTATTGATAACCCATGTTTCTTTGGGTATAATTTACTAATTTTATGTTCATGAACCTTGAAAATAAACTCATATCCATATTCTACTCTTATACTCACTTATGATCATCATTTTGTATCTCTTATATCTATATTTATCCAAAAAATAATATCACTGCATTTTTTTTTGATTCACCTGGTTATGAAGAATACTATAACTTATGAGAGGTCTAGAAGGAGATTTAAAGGGTTATGATTATGGGGGAATATTCAAAAGTGTTGTAAAATACGTTTTTTATATAGATAATATTAAAAGATGCTAAAACATTTCAGTTATAATATTATGATACTGTTTCTGATTTATAATTAAAAACATATTGAAATAATGTAAAATAAATATCTATTTAGCTTAGGTCACCTCATTTCCATTTTCTTAATTTTATAGTGACCTTGCAATTTAGTATCAATCACACCTGTTTATATTATGAAAATAACTTAGTAAATATATCCAGTAATGGGTCAAATAAAAATAATATAAAAAAAGTATTCATGATCTTGAATAAAATCATAAAGAAAATGAAATCTATGTTTTATATTCTTTATATTCATATGAAACACTATAATGTTTCTAATGGAAATAGTGAATTGGTTTTCATAATGTATAAGAGTTGTTATACATTGAATCTAAATTAGTTATTAAAACACTTCTTAAAAGAAAAATTTCATTCTTTACAATTTAATACACTTCAAAATATTCATATTATAATTTATTTTATATAACAAAATTTTATTTTTTATTATTTTCATAGAAAAAATATTGTTCAAAAATGAATATGTTAGAATCAACTATTTTGATAATCTCAATTATGATAAATTATGTTTTTATAATCTCAATTATGATTAATTATGTTTTGATAATCTCAATTATGATTAATTATGTTTTGATAATCTCAATTATGATTAATTATGTTTTGATAATCTCAATTATGATTAATTATGTTTTGATAATTCCATATGAGGTTTATTAATAATTTTTTTTCATTACGTTAGTTACTGTTTTTGTACTTAAATTCAAAAATATAAATACCATTTAATATGTTCAAATGATATATCTTTCATTCAAGAAAATTCGGTTAATCAAATGTTTATTTACATTGTAATGTTTTATCCTAATTTAATCTGTAGATAGTTTTCACAAACAGAAAAAAAGATACCGATATAGAAAGGTCACCAGTATGCAGATGAGCTACCGATACAGAAAGGTCATTGGTATGTAAACAGTTACCGTTACACCTAAGTTACTGATAGAGTAAGTCTACCGGTATGCGTAAGTCAACCGATACAGAGTGACAACTACTCTTATGTACTCTACTATTAAAAGCTCACCAGTATGGGTCACTGGTACATAAGTCTAATGCTACTAAGAGCTACTGCTAAAGTAAGTAACCACTACAATAGTCACCGGTACTTGGAGCTACCACTAGAAGGATCTACCTCGATATACAAATACCATTACAGAGACCACCAGACACCCGACATTGTGTCATTTATTTAACTTTCTTATTATAAGTAACAGTTATATTTGGATAATTAAATGCATCTTCTATTAATTAATTATAGTTTTTGGCCTGTCACGAACTGTACCTCATACAAATCATTTCTATTTTCTGAGCTCATGTAATATAAAATGGGAACCTCGAGTTACTGGAGAACAAGTCTTTAAAAACACACATACGAAACAAGTTTATAGATATACACGAGGACATTCAAACACAGAAGAAGAAGGAAGAACACATGATGAATCTCTAGAACCTAATAATTCAAGGAGTGAAGAGCTTCAAAGACTAATCCTACACTCAATCCAATCAAGCTGATCAAACTAGACATGTAAGTCAATGAAAAAACGACAATGTTCTAACAAAAACTAGAGGACTCAGAGCAAATTCTGATCAATCCAAGGGGTCCAGAGATTCACTGAAAACACATAAATCATTCTAAACTCATCTCTATTTGTCAAGATATATTGTGTTTCATTTATTTACATTTTAAAAAGTTTGTGTGATCTGTATTTTAAGCACACACTATCTCCTGTGCTGAACTGGAGGATTTATAAATCCTCACTCAATCTACCCCTTACACTCTTGTATCCCACTGTGGATAGTGGTAAAGGTCAAGTGAGACCTAGACTGCCTGTTTTCTATTGCTTAGTTTTACCACGTAAAACTTTGGTAGATGTTTAAAGACCTGGACAATCTGTGCACACTTGTAAAACCCTGATCCATGGTGTGGATCATAGTCTTTATAAAACTGTTTGAGAGGACTAAGTCTTTTCTTGATACTGAACCTCTTATTTAAAAATGTTGTGCATTTTTAATTTAGTTAAAACTTTTTTTAATATTCCGCTGCTAAGTAATTTAAATATAATTCCATTTTAATGTTACTATGATATTTAACTAGAAAGTTTTTTTATTTGTTGTAAACTAGTAGGCTAGTTTCAAAAGCTGATCTAATATTCAGATTAGATTAACTGAGAACTAATCAATCTCTTGATAACCTAACTGAATCTTTGCTGTATTAAAAATTCACTATTGTTTAGCTTGTTATTTAAATTGGGGGTTTTTAATTAAAATATTTTAAATCATAAGTTTTGAATAGGAGCTCAATTTCCCCACCTCTTGAGTAACCACTCTGACCAACAGAATACACTACTAGATAATTGAGAAAAGTCACATGATGGAATCATGTGACATAATTTTTTCGTTTCTATTTAAAAAAATCACAACAACTAATTGAATTTTGATCATTACATAAAAATAAACTTGTAACTTTTCACCCATAACCCCCATTTAATCTCCACACCCCACGATTCTTCCCTATGTAGATCCCCACAGATGTCATCTCATCGTGTGTTACTTCTGCCCTTCACACTTCTCCTCTATCTGTATAACTTACAATCGATGACTCCTTTACCTATGAAATTCCCCTATAAACCCCCCTATTACCCCATATATTATTTCTCTCCTACTGATTCAAAATTTCTCCTACACTATATATAACCCAATGAGATTTTGTGAAGTATTTTTTTGAATTAATTTAATCTTTTTGAAATATTTTATTTCACGCAACACTAAAAATATATTTTTTTTATTAAAGAACTATGTTTGAATTAAGTTATACAAAAAATAAAATTAATCATAAAATACACTCAAGATTAATTTTGTCTTTCACTACACGGAACACTGACGTTAGCTTTCTTTACTCATAACAATGACTTTCCTCAATTGCTTGTGTAACTTTCAATCACATGTTTTACAAAATAATGATATATTATTTACTATATCCTAGCCATTAAATTAGTATTTATGAAAATGGTAAACTAACTTAGGAAAATATATGGTTTATAAAAATATAAATTTAATTCATTGTTTAAAAATTAATTCGAAATGAATATGAAAACCGATTGAATATAAAGAAAAATATTATTATACCCACAATGTAGTTTTAACCTAATTAATTAAATCAATTAAAATTTGTGAGTGATATTAATGTGGTGTATATATATATATATTATATTCAATCATATATTTTTATTATTCATCCATTATATTTTATAGGATTATGATAAAAACAAACCAATTTTTATACATTAAATATGGTATTTCTTATTAAGGCATTGTTACATCTTTTAATGGATATCCTATTTTAAATTCAATTTTTGGAAATTTTATAAATATAATATATCAAAATAAACTTCATATTTAAAAAAGTAACATAAAAATTAGCTTAGGGTGACTTTTTTGCATTTTTATGTGAAGTTCCATATTTTTATAAATAGTATAAAAATACTGAATTTTAATTTAAAGCTGTTTTTTCATATAATTTATTTATATAGTTAAATTATATTTTTAACAGGTTTTAAATTTTAATTGTATCATATTTTTATCAATTAATCTAATTTATTTCATTATAACCAATTTGTATATGAAATTCGGTATAAAAACCTAGCAATATTTTGTATTTTTTAATTTAAAATCCTTCAATTTCTTCCCATCGATGAGATTAAATTTAAAATAATTTATACCATTTATGTGGATGGAATTTGGAAAAATGGATTTCATATGTGGAATCAGAATAATTTACAATTTATAATAATGTCAAATTATTTTTTTTTGAAAAATATTAGTGAAAGTAATTAAAATCAACTACAATGATTAAGGTAAAATTAAGCTTAATAATGGAATAAAAATTAATATTAAGGGCCGAAATGACATATAAACTTGTCTAAGATCCCTTTTATATAACTATTTTGACCCTATAATATATTTTATCAACTATTTACATTATTTTATCCACGTGAAATGGTAAAACGTTGGTGGAATTCCTTTTCCAAAAATTTACAAAAGTGTCACTCCTCCTCCACAATAAAAGGCCTCCTCTCCTCCCACTTCCTCACATATCTCAAGAATATTTTCCACTAAAAATATATGAAACAATATCTCCTAAAATCCCTACCATCATCATATTATAATACCCTTTGAAGGATAGAATTCCATGGAGTCCCTTTGGTGAAAACCAAAAGGAGTTACCCGAATAAGAGGTAACATTCTTCCTCAAGTTCTTTTATGTTATTTCCATTCTCCAACACCTAAAAATTATTATTCTAGGATTTAATAAAAAAGTATAATAAATATACTATTATTTTTTATGTGACTATTTTTACCAACACTTATACACACTTCAATATAATGGATAATGAACATACTGTTTACGTGTACAACAAACTACCGCCTCAAGAAACGACAATTGTTCATTTTTTCATTTACCGCCTCTCATGGTGGAGTTATGATGGAAAATATAATTATATATTATATATATATATTATATTTTTTATTTATATAATATTATTTAATAATTTTACAAAACATATATTTATACCTTCCATTTAGTGTAAATATGATAATTTTGTTTGAGAAAGTGTGGATTGTCTCCCTCTCATAGCGATGTGATTCATTCACACACTACATGAAATGTATTAAGGACATATTTAGGGAACTTATATTATATATATGAAAAAATAATTATATTTTAATTATATTATTTACATATATTCATAGACAAATATTTCATGTACTTTGTTTCTTTCAATACATCAACAAAATAGATGCAACGTTAATGCATATGTATGACCTATCATCTCTATGAAAAGTGTATTCCATTTCATACTTCAATAGATTATTATAATACACATATACTAAATTTTAATTATATTTATATCATGTTTTATATTATATAAATCATGATATATGTATAAGGACTAATGATATAAAAATTAATACACATGTGAAAAATAAAGCGAATATTATCCAAAGGGTAACCCTAACAAAAAATTGTTAATAAGAGGGTAATATAAAGTCATAATAAAAATGTATATGTAATTAAATATAATAATATAGTTCTATAAAATATTAATAATAAACTTATATATATTATTCTTGAGGTTATTATGAGTACTAAGAGAGTCAATACATAATGTAATCCAATTTCATATCACTTTTTATTTATGTGAGATACATGCTTTATTAATAACCCATTCCATTTGTGTGGTATGAATAATACCCATGGAAATATGATATGATTATTATAATAAAATTTATATGTATTTTAATATCCATTTTATGATATTTATTTCATGGGGTTTATGATTCAAAAGTTACCAAATCGATAAAGTATTTTTTTCTCCATTTTCCTTCCTTAAGACACATGCCATGTTATGAACCAATGTTTATTATGAGTTGTATATACAAAATTTGAAATGTTATATCATGAATATAATTAATTTAATTATATTTTAATCTTCATTTAATTTCATTTTCTTACATAGGGAGTATGTTTCAATGTTACCAAGTGGAAAGAGTTTATTGAAATTATATCATCACTTTTCAAGATTGTTTATGATCATGCTTCCTTTGATGAAATATCATGACAAATATATCAGGAACTCTCATGAATTTTATTCTCCTATATTTACTCATTATATCTTCAGATATTTGTATTATTTTTATACTATATGGTACATAATATATCTAATAAAGTGTTTTTAAGAAAGTCTGACTTAACCTCTCTGTTCTGTCAAAAAATTGTGTTCCTTCACCATTATGTTTTATAAAATGATTTTACAAAATGTTTTCTGGTTAATTGATATTAAAAATATTTTCAATATTTAATTATATTATTTCATATTAATTTCTAAAAAAATGTATTTCATATGTATTTATGATTTTACGATCCCTTTTCTGAGAATAAAGGATATTTCCTCAATAAATGTTTAAAAATTATTTTCCATCTAATATAAAATCCAGTGATGTTACTATTTCATTTTGGGAAATGATCCAAATGTTCCATTCATATTATTTTGATGAATGCTTTGTGTTATTATGGAATGATACTTATGAAACCTATTACTGTTCCATGGGTAATATGTCGTTGAAACCCGATTCTTTTCACGGGTTATGTATTAAATAAAAGATTAGAAAACCTATATATTTTAGATAGGTTATGATGTAATGAAATTTTATTGAAACCCATTTAATTTCATGGGTTATTATTTGATATTTATAAAACCCATCTCATTTCATAGGTCATGATATGATGAATGTTTGGTTATCTTGTCAAGCATGTATGTATGATTTTATTATGTGATGGGCTGGAATTTTATCTCCCTCCAATGAATTGTGTAATGATAGGTTATATATGATCTCAAAAGGTACATAATATATTTCCCAAGACCAAAACAATAAGGTACAGGGGTTGCATCCCAAATCTAAAAGTAAGATAATATACGGGTTGTAGCCCAAGCCTAAAACCAAGAATGTACATGGGTTATAAACCAATATTAAAAGTTATAGGTTATATGTTTTTTATACTAATCCCCAGAAAAAGAAGGTACATGGGACATATCCGAAACCTAAAATTTTATAATGGTCATAATAGGTAGTCTGGACAAAAGATTGTCTATTCTTATATTTATTCTAGAAATTATATATCTTATTGCTTCGTTATGATTTCATAGAATATGATATTTATTTCCATACAATTCTTGTCTTATAATATACTAAAATTTAATCTATGATTTCTATTTATGATCTTTGATATGCAGGGTATGATATTCTAATGCTTTGATCACATTCTCATACCCTTATTCACATGTTTATTCTTACATGTCTCCCTTTCTTACCCTTGCTAAGAATCTGAGCTCACCTCCTTTTATGTATCCTTCCCCAGGTTATGAAGATACATATTATGTATGATGTGTATAAGAAATTTTATATTCATGAAGGAATTATATGGAGATAATGTATCTAACTTATATACCAGTATTTACATTTTCATGTTTCCATAGGTAATAAACTGATATGGTATTTGGGAGACTATTTGTTTAATTTTCTATGTATTATGAAAAAGTAATGTAATGTCTATGTTTTCATGACTGGTTCATTATATTTGGTATAATAGTGAAGGTTTAGTCAACCATTGGAAACTAGGACGAGAAAACACTAGTGATATTCATATGTATATTTCTAATGATATGTCTAGGGATGTCTCTAAGTATAAGTATAAGGATGAGTTAATGTTTAGGAAAATGTACCATAATTTTGTAAAAGGATCGAGTAAGTGGTTTTCTAGAAATAAATCTACGTCTACATACTACACGTGGATGTGGATGTGGCACAAATGTACCTAGGTTTTGGAACTGAGAAAAGATTTCCTTGGCCTGACTTGGGGTAATCTGGTACATGACAATAGGTCTTACTACACCCCTCATTTAACACTCTTAGAAGACATTCATTATAAATTTACAAACTATTATTGAACCCCCATTAAGGATATAAATGGAATATTAATATGAATTACCTAATATAAAACTAAGGTCTTGTTGATTTAAAATTTGGTATCATGATTTAGACATCCTATAAGTAATTTTTCATGATTATAAGGTTTTCTTATATGATATGTGTTTCCCAGCATATTGTTTCTGGTATTATTGAATGAAGAGAACTAAAATGAACATGGTTAACATTGAATGTTTCATATGAGGGATTTATTGGAATTATGAAAATTTATTTCCAGAGGTGAAATATCTTCAGGAAGATGGTATGAGTATTGGTTATTCTTCTAAATATAAAGAGACCACAAATGACATGTGAAAGGTATGTTATGTTCTTAAAATACTATTTAGATTAAACATAAGAATAAAGATTAAATTTAGGTTGAGGAACCTGAATATATAATCCATATTTTATATTATATAAAAAAGGTATTAAGGAATATGTTAATGATGTATGAGTAATGGTTCAAAAATAAAGTTGGTCGAATGCAGTATTTATGTTTTGGAATTCAAATTTTATGTTATACGAATCAAGAAATATAAAATTATTTTAAGTATAACTTTTCATTATGGATTTAAATGTATATGTCGAATGGTTAATTCATGTAAATGTAATACTTTTTTAAGGAAGGTAACCCTTAATTATTGCCTAAATTTTAGATAATGATATTTTGATAAAGATATGTTCGATATGAATAAGTAGATTAGATGGTATGGAATACCCTAGAATTTATTATTTAAAATGTTTAATTTTTCATCAAGGACGATGTTTACAACATCTCAGATTTAAATAATGTTTTTTGTAATCATTAGGATAAGGAATCATGAATGTTTTCCAAAACTATTTATGGTAATTCAGGTTATTACCATGTTTCAATGGAATATAGGATGAGGTTATTCACATATTTGGATTATGAAAACCAAGAGAAAAATTATGATATAATGGGGATCAATATTAAGCTAATTTAAGGACCATGTTTCTACTATTTTTTATTTTCATCTTTCTGAAGGGTGATAAGGTAAACCATTCCTAATAAGTTTAAGTTAAACTTCAGAGGAATTATTTGTGTAGTGATACTGTGTTGAAAACCATGGTTGAATGGATATTTAGGGATTAAAATTATTTCAAAGATGTAAATCAAATTTTGGAAATTATATTGGTGTAGTTATAGAAAATGACATCATGAATTTTGGGTGACAACCAATCATGTCCGGTAAGGCCACAGGTCTTGAACCGATGACTAAACTGCAATAAAGGTTTTACACCTACCACTGGCCTACATGAGGTCTTGGTTATTGTGTAATTATTTTTGATGAATAAATATTAATGATTAACCTGTAGAGTTACATTTTATGTTTAGATATTAATGTATTAATCATATTGATTTTGATGAATAGTTAGAGATAAATATTTTTACTTTTCATTATTTTATGGGCCATAAGATGTTCTAAAATATTATTTTAGTACTGAGAGTATCAAATTTAATTTCTTTTCATCCATTTCATGAAGGAATAGATGAATTAGAAATGTATAAAATCAATTCCAAAGAATGAATTTTTTTATAGAAACATATCAAGTATATTTCTTTATGTCCATTGTCAATAAAAAAAATACCCAATGATAGGATAATGATAATAACATGTCTTTTTATAGTACATTTTTTTGTTGAACCAATGGCCTTTTAAATCATCACAAATTTATGAATTTTAGGCCCTAAATAGTTCTTTGAACATCCACTTGTTTGTGATTGATGGACTCAATCACTCACTATAAATATTTACACATTTCCTCTGTCCAATCTTCACTCCCAACCTGTGTTCTATTATAAGGAAACCTAGTTATATGTTACTATGAGTAACCGTTATGGTTCCAACTTTCCCTTTTAATGGGAAGTTTTAGTATTCATTTTTATAACGTGGGTTTATATGAATGGATCATTCAAACATTTAACCATTGATAAACCAAATAATATTTTTGGTTCAAATTCGTTTTAAGGGGGTAGAATGTAACACCCTGAGATTTTATGAAATATATATTCTTTGAATTAATTTAATCTTTTTAATATTTTTCATTTCAGGCCACACATAAAATAGTTTATTATATATTAAATCACTTTGTGGGGCTTACGTCATATGCAATACCATGTTAATAATAATCTATAATAAATATAAATTTTAGCTTTCTCTATACAGAACATCGTGGTTAGCTTGATTTACACCCAACAATGACTTTCCTTGATGATTTATGTTACACACAAGACCAAATTTTATTGACTAACGATATATTATTTAATAAAACCTATTCATTAAATTAGTATTTATTAAAAGGAATAAACAAATTAAATAAATATATGGTATACAAAAATATAAAATTAATTTATTTTTTATAAATTAATTAGAAATGAATATGAAAACTGATTGAATATAAGTGAAAATTTTAGTATACCCACAAAGATGTTTTACACTAATTAATTAAATTAATTACAATTAATGAATCATATTAATGTGATATATATATATATATATATATTATATTAAATAAAATGTTTTTTTATTTATCCAATATATTTGATAGTCTTAAGATAAAAAACCCCAACATTATGCATAAAATACTACATTTCTTTTTAAGGAACTTTTATATATTTAAATGGATAACCTATTTTAAATGATTTTTTTTGAAATAATATAAATATTATATGTCAAAATTAAATTAATATTTCAAGTATAAATACACAAATTATTAGAGTGATTTTTTGGTATTTTTCTGTGATGTTCCGCATTTTGATGAATAGTAAGAAATAATGAAGTTTAATTCAAAACTTCTTTTTCAATTTTTTTATTTATAAGGATAAATTATATTTTTAACTAGTTTTAATTTTTAATTATATAATATTTTAATCTATTAATCCAATTTAGTTCATTATAATAAATTTAACATTGAAATTGGTTAAAAAACCTAGAATTTTTTTGGATGTTTTTACTTTAAAAACTTGGAGTGTTGTCCTTTCAATAAGATTAAATTAAAATTAATTTATTCCTCATATGTGTTTTGAATTTAGAAAAATGGAATAAAAATTTGGATTAATAATAATTTTTTATTTTTAATAAGGTTAACTTAGATTTTGAAAAAAAATATTAGTGATAAAACTTGAATTTGACTACAATAATTAAGTTAAAATTAAGCTTAATAAGTGACTAAACATTAATCTTATTGTTCCAAATAACCTAAAAACTTGTATGAGAGCCATATTATTGAAATATTTAAACAATATCCTCCATTATATCTAATTTTTACCATTATTGGATCTACATGACATCGGAAAAACATGGGTGGAATTACTTTTCAAAAAATTTACAAAAGCGCCACTCTTCCTCCACAATAAATAGGTATCCTTTCATACCACTTCCTCACACCTCTCAAGCCACATTGGATTGAAGAATATCTGAAAAAATAGATCATAAAAATAACTCCCCTCATCCTATAATCCTTCACATGGGCTGAAATAAATCCATTAAATTCCTTTGGTGGAAACCAAAAGTAGTTACCTGAATAAGATGTAACATTCTTCCTTAAGTTATTTTTTGTTATTTTCATAATCCAATCCATAAACTCTTATTATTAAATTATTATATAAAAAATTATATTCAATACACTATGATTTTTTCATTAAATGTTTTATGTTTAAATTACACACACTTCCATATAATGGGCAACTAACATATTGTTTATGTGTACCGCAAACTACCGCCTTACAAAATGATGATTGTTCATTTTTTATTTACTATATATCATAGTGGAAATAATGATGGAATATATATATGTTATATGTTATATTTATTATTTATTTATTAATCATCAATCCTTTTACAACAATTATCTTTATAATTTCTATTTGGAGTAAATATGATAATTTCATTTGAGGAAGTGCGGACTATCACCCCTTAAAGTAAAGTGATTTGGTCAAAAAAAACATGGAATGTATTATGGATTTTTTAGTGAAATTATATGATATATAAGACAAAATAATTGAATTTTAATAATATTATTGAAATTTATATAGTCACACAAACACACACACATATTTCATTTACTTTCTTTATTTCATAACGTTAATAAAATGGAAACATTGTTCATGCGTACGTACGACCTACCGTCTCCATGAATGGTGTATTCAATTTCATAATTATATAGATTATTATAAAACTCATTTAATGAATATTGATGATATTTATATCATGTTTCACATTATGTAAATCATTATATAAGTATAAGGACCAATGATATAACTAATTATGAAAAAAACAAAAAAACAAAGTGAATATTACCCGAAGCTTAACTTTAGAATATAATTGTTAACAAGAATGTAATATAAGGTCATAATAAACCATATATGGAATTATATATAATAATATAGTTTTATAAAATATGTATAATAAACTTTTATTTATTAGAAGGGAGGTTCTTATGAGTATGAACAGAGTCAAGACACAAGGTATGGGAATTTCATATCACTTTTTATTTCTATGAGATACATGATTTCTTCATATCTCATTACTTTTGTGTGGTGTTAATACTTACCATGGATGTATTATATGATTTTTATACATAATTTTGTGGGAATTTAAATATCCATTTTATTATATTTCTCTCATGGGGTTTATGTTTCAAAATTCACCAAATTGATAGAGTTATTTTATCTCAATTTGTCTTCTTTGAGGCACATGCCATGTTACGCACCTATATTTTTCAATGAGGTGTATATAATGCCCATGTTATATAATGAATAAAATTATTTTAAAATTATTTTAATCATTACATAATTTTATTTTGTTACATGGGTAGTATGTTCCAATGTTACCATGTGGTAAGAGTTTATTGAAACAATCTAATCGCTTTTGAAGAATGTTTATTATTATGCTTCCATTGATGGAATATAATGATCTATATCTTAATAAATAGAATGAATTTTATTATCCTCTATGTATTATTGATATCTTAATATATTGGCACCATTTTACCGATATTTGGTACATAAGATAGTTAATAAATTTTTTTTTGTAAATCTCTACTTTACCTCCCTCTTCGGATTGAAATATATCTTCCATTAAAATCTTGTTTTCTAAAAAGGTTTTAAAAATAATTTATGGTCGAATTGTTTTAAAAACGTTTTCATAATTTATTTATAATTTTTAAAATAATTTACTATATAAAATGGGATTCAAAAGGATTTATGTTTTAAAGGGATCTTTTTCAACGAAGAAAGGATATTTCCTTAATAAATGTTTCAAAAACTATTTTCCATATAATTTGAAATATGTCGATACTTATTATGAATTATTGGAAATTATCCAAATATTACATTCATATTATTTCATGAATGGTTTATTTTCTGATGGAATGATACTTATGACACCAGTTACTCTTCCACAAGTCACATTCTTTTGAAACCCGCTTCATTTAATGGGATATGCATTAGTAAAATGATCAGGAAACCTATATATTTTCCATAGATTATGATGTAAAGGTATTTTATTAATACCCATTTCATTTCATGGGTTATTATTTGATATTTATAAAACTATTCTCATTACATGGGTCATGATATGATTAATGTTTTTTTTATCTTGTTGAACATGTTTGTGTGATTTTATTATATGATGGGTGTGTACAATATCTCCCTCCAATTAATTGGGTAATGATAGGTTATATATGAGATAAAAAAGATACTAATTATGTATCCCAATTCTGGAAACAAGAAGGTACATGGTTTTTATCCCACGCATAAAAGTAAGAGGGTACACAGGTTATTTCCCAAGAATGAAAATAAGAAATTACATTGGTTATAGCCCAAGCCTAATTGTAAGAGGGTACCTAGTTTTTTTCCAATACTCTAAATAAATAAGGGAAATGGGACTTATCCCATGCCTAACATGTTATAATGTTTTTGGTAGGTATCATTGACAAAAGATTTTATATTCTTATTTGTATTCTATAAATTCTATGTCTTATTCCTCAGTTCTGCATTAATAAATTATGATATTTGTTTCCATATGATTAGTACCTTATGGAATACCAAAATTTATTCCATTATTCCTATTTATGATAATTGATATGAGGGTTATGATCTTCTAATTTTTTGATCATGCCCTTATACTACGATGCTCATGTTTATAATTACATATCTCGATTACTTACCCTTACTGAGCATTTGATCTCAAAACTTTTTATGTTTCCTTCCCTAAGTTATAAATATATGTATTATTTATAACATGTCTATGAAGGGTTATAGTAATGAATGAACTAGTTGGAGATAATATAGATCACTTATGTACCAGTGTTTATGTTTCCATGTTTCGAAAGGCATTAAACTAATACAGTATTTGGGTGTCTGCTTGATTAACATTTTAAATATTTTTTAATAGTTATGTAATTTTTAGGTATATGAATAATGGTACATTATAGTCATATTCATCTAGTTATTCCTTCCCTCAAAACCTTCCCACAACTCTCTTCCACACTACTAGTCTCTCTCAATAGTCACCTCCATTCCCTACTCCCTCTTCCTTCTTCACCATTACTTCCATTCATTTAGAACCAACATAATTAAATATATTTCCACTAATACCCATGATTTTTTTGATGAATTTATTTATTAATTTAAATTATAAACATAAATCATTTCTTGTATCTTTTTTTGTTTAGAAATTGTCTGATTTATGGAAATTAGGATTTTGATGATAATTAGGGATGTAGGGTGTCAAAACAATTGAGATTTCCTTATTGAGACTCATCTACTTGGCTTATATATTAAGTTATTAGAATTTTTTATATTGGTTTACTTTTTCTATTCTAGAATACTCTTTGAAACTAAATATGGAAAACCTAAATTGATAATTGTGATGGATTATATTTTTGAATTTGGTTGGTTTGAATGATTTGAAATGGATTATTTGTTCTTTGATATTTAATACATGGATGGTTTATAAAGATATAATTTTTTACCTTTCTATTATGTTTAGTATTAGGCATTACATTTAACCTAATTAAATTTACCTCAATTTTATATTTTAGTAACATAATTATATAAAAATAATTATATTTTACTATAAAATTATAATTTTATTATACTTATTAGTTTAATTTATATTATCAAATTATATATAATTAAATTATTTTTTCTGTATAATCTCAAAATATATATAATATATTGATTTTTTTACTAAAGTGAAATTGGTTTTTTAATTAATCAATAGTTTTTTATTATCTCATATCTCAAATTTTTTTGTTATATATATATATTCATATCTAAACGCATGTGTATATATATTACAATTTAGAAATATATTAGTAAA
Organism: Viscum album; assembly: GCA_963277665.1. NCBI lineage: Eukaryota > Viridiplantae > Streptophyta > Magnoliopsida > Santalales > Viscaceae > Viscum > Viscum album. The sequence continues at coordinate 917,786,063 of OY728150.1, forward strand.
ATATATATTAGTAAAACATATATTAGTAATATATATATACATTTAAAAGTACATTTTATTTACTAATTAAACAATGGTTATTTTTATTAATCAATATTTTTATTTTTTATTGATTTCTAATCGACTTATTATGTTATATTTTTTTTCATGGATGAATGGTTAGATTTTATTTACTTTTTCAAACAAAATTTAAAACAATAATATAATTTATTCAGTAATAATACATAGAGTTTATAATTTATGAAAACTAAAATAATTTCATATACATTTTTATCATTTTCATTTTGTAAAATTTTTATTTTGATATATATTATTTTATTTTTATTTGATTGGAATATAAAATTAAGAATTATTGTTTATATATTTTATATAATTGTTTTATGTAGATAATGATATGGATAAGATCTTGATTGATCTACTTAAAAGATATTATGATGGTTATATTGAGTTGGTTAAGAAATATATTGATTCCACCAGTGGGTTTCATAGTGATTTTATTAGATGTTCATGCAAAAAATGTGAATTAAGATTCATATAATGAGATACAGTTTGGGAATTTTTCCTCTAAATAGGTTTTTGAAAAACTATATGAAATGAACAGATCATGTGAATTATTATATTCAATATTGAAGATTAAAAATTCTTCAGAAGGATTTTGATCCAATAATAATTGATCAAATAAATGTAATTTTTGATTACACGATACATCAAATTAAACCATAATAAAGTAATGTCAATAATGAAAGAAATTGAGGGAGTAATAAATGGTTTAGAGTATATGAAAAAACATTTTTTTGAAATTCATGATTATTCACATACTATATTATAGCATAGATGTACTAGATTGTGTAAATTTTCATTTAATATTAAGTTATTACACATGAAGACCTTAAATACGAAAAAAAACTCATTCGATATGTTTTTTGTACTATTGAAAAAGCTAACCCCTGTTTGAGAAAAATTCCATAATCATACTACCAAGCTTGAAAGTTTCCTAATTACATTTTTTATAAATGTGAAAATTAATATGTCCCACAATAACTATATATTATTCGAAAAAGAAAATACACAATTCGATGTTTTTATAGTTGTTTACTCATCTTGGTGGAAATTCAATGATGTTAAAAATTATCCTAAAATTTTTCATGGTATGATCATGAACCACTAGAAAGAGATTTTTTAAGAATATGGGTTATTTCTGACTAAAACCCAGGTTTAATAGGTTCTTAATGTTAGCTAAAATTACTGAACTAATGATGTGGAATTACAAGGGAAATAAATAGGTCAATATGTGAAATCAACCAATATAATATTTAACATGAAATAATTTTGATCATATACACTCATAGTTTTTTTCAAGATAATAATAATGTTTTACTGGGTTTGATAATATATAGTTTTAAGCAATTCCAATCTTGGGTTAGTGTGACACATAGTATATATAAGGACCCAACCTTAAAACATTACATACTCTTGAATTAATTGAATTATTCACCTTTAGGATCTTTTCAGGTTTAGAGTTTTATAGAATTAGGACATAACTTTTACATCACAAAGATTACAAGGTAGACACATCTACCTAGTATCCATTTTTTCACAAAATATAAACTCTTGAACAAAAGAGTCATGTATAGTTCCATGTTTTAGACATCATGACATTTCCTTGATCTAATACTTGACCGTATTCCACTTTAATTCATGTGGAAAACATTTAAAAAACGTGGGATGAGCACAAAATGCTCAGTAAGGGATATAAAAATACCGAAAGTAAACATTATTCCACGTATATGTAAGAATCAATGAAAACACTCTTTAATCATAAAACATAAGCACTTTAACATACCTCATGAAATCCTAATATTTATGAATAAATCAAAGAAAACATAAGACGAAAATGTAACATGAGGCATTTATTACATTCGTATATAGGGAGTAACCCTCATGGTTAGGTTTGGAATACCCATCATAGTATATTACCTAAATTGCTTTGGATAAACCTTAGTGTTTAACTCCTTCACATTATCCAATGCATCGGAGAGCTATATCGGGCTCACCCGCCCTTAGTATATCATGAAACCAGCCGTCTTTAAAAACAATTCCCACGAACTATAACATAATCGTATGAAATAAAACATGGATAAAGGAATCATAACATTTCCACATCGTAATCACAAGATATCCAAAAAACATTGATATAATCAAAACACTATCAAAACCATTTTCAATACCAGAATAAAAGAAAAGTAAAAAAATGGTATTTACTTTTCATTTAAAAAAAGTTATGGCTTGTAGAGGAAGCTGAAACAAGAATAATGGTCAAAGTAGTGGATAAGTCGTTGTCACCGTGTAAGACAAAATATTCCTTTTGTCTTTTAATAAAAAAATTAGTAAAAAATGAATCATTTTGAATAAAAGTAAAAGTCAAAGGGGTTTATATACTGTAGAAAATTAAGTCATGTATATAACAAAATATGCATCAATGAAAGGAGAATGAGAAGAAGTCCCATACCACTTCGAAACTTTTGAAAGGGTTTTAAAACATTCATGTCCATATAAATAAATCCTCAAAAACATTTTTAAAACATGGAAATGGATGATAAATGTTTAAGAGACTAAATCTTTAAAACCATTTAAAACAATGTTTTAATTAAAGATTCCTTTTCCATTTTGAACATTTAAATTATAAGCCACATGAAAGTAGACCATTTTCAAAACATTCAAATGACTTTATTATAGACATAATATGGATATGGAAAGTAAAAGGGGCTATATATACACTTTTTAAAAGAATAAAAGTTCATATCATTAAGAATTGTCTCAATGAGAAGAAATTGAGATGTAATCCAAATCAAGGATCATGCCATTAGAGAAAGGATAAAGAAATGACATAATTATGTGTGACAAATATAAATAAACTAAATATAAGAGGATACTCAGTGTAAAATAATCAGATGTCATCCACACAAATTAATATCATGACATAATCAAGAAGTAGAGGTTTAACCCAAAGAATTGGAATTGGGTTAAGAAGTTCCCTTGCAAAAATTCGATAGCCTAACAACCACACATCAAATTTTAGAAAAAGAGTTGATGAGAGAGATAAAGGGTATCTCATCACATGGACACGAAGTTTACAGTAATGATGATATATAATAACACATCCCAACATAAGAATATGTAATTTAAAAGAAAAACAAAAAGAAGTCTTTTATAAATAGGAGGGTGAAAGGTTCCCTTACCGACTTGGGTAACTTTCTAAACGTACACCCCATGAAATAACGACTATAAAGCATTGATGTAAATAATCATAAAAGAAATTATATTACACAAAGATTATAATAATGGTCATTAAATACACCAATCAAAGGAAATGGTGGAAAATTTAGTATAAATATCACTCGAATAAAAGTGAGATGTAAAATCCCTTACGAAAACTCGGCAGCCTAACATCACCACTTAAAACATCCAAAAATGGATTTATGATATAAAATAGCACCTCACATAATATGAAAAAAAAATACAGATTTAGAAATATAAAATAACATCCCCAAACATAAGAAGGATGAGCTTAAATGAAATGACAGAAAAGAGAGTACTTACAAAGAAAGAGAGAGGTAGGATCCCTTACCTCAAGTCCGACTTGTCTTGTTTGTTTCATTACATTCCGGAATAATAAAATTGAGTTAATTTATAATTTCTTAAGAACCTTTTTAATTTTCATTTTTCCATTTATATCACTTATTACCATGTGATGAAATTTATGTAATTATTTAAGTTAATAACAGTCGTTTTGTCGATCATTGGTACACGAGTAAAAAATAAACTTCTTATAATTACAAGTTGTTCATGTGTTAAAATATCCATTTAATCCAGAATTATATTCATGATGTAGGTATCATATATATCATATATATCCAGTATATACTTTAATTTATAACATTAAATAACATTTAAATGTAAGAAATGAAATGCACCGTTCATGGAGACGGTAAGCCGTATGTACGCATGAACGCTACTTTCATTTGTATTTCATATTTAATGTAATTAAAACAAAATGAGAGAGATATATATATATATTATAATTTAAGTATAATATATATGTTATATAGGTCACATAGTTTCATTAATTTATTCTTTATACATTCCATATATTTCATGAACGAGTCACATCACTTGAGGGGGCAGTAGTCTACACTTCCTCAAATGAAATTATCGCATTTTCACAACATGAAAAGCATAAAGGTATGTTTTAAATGTAAAATACAGATGCATAGTAAAGAAATAAATATAATATATATCATAAATAAATATAGTTCTATAATAATTTCCACCAAGAGAGGTGGTAGGAGAAGATATAACAATCCTCATTTCGTGAGGCAGTAATTCGCCATCCATGGAAACAGTATGTTATTTAACCATTAGACAGAGGACTGTGTAAGTGTAACTCGAATAATTGTCATAAAAAAATACTATTATATTTAAGATACTTGTTTTGTTACACAATAAAGGAATAAAAAGAGATTAGGGGGTTGGAGAAGCAAAATAAAACAAAAGAACATAAGAGGGGACATTACCTTTAAATCGGGTAACTCCCTTTGGTTTGAACCAAATGGGTTTCATGAAGAGCTTTCTGCCTAAGGTAAGGCTTCTAGGATAAAAATAGGGATGTTTATAGATAAAATGATCAGAGTTTTGCCGATCCAAAGGCTATAGATGTGTGGGTAAGGGGGTAGAGGTGGGGGACTTTTATAAGAGGGAGGAGGGGCACTCTTGGAACGTCCTGAAAAGTTACTTTATTATAAAAAGATTTTTGGATATTAAAGGTCCACAAATTATAGATTTCTAGGAAAAGGTGATATGGGTTATAAATAAACCCATCCAATAGGTTTTTTTCAAGTGTAATTCTTAGAGTTTACCTTATATTTTCATTTTATTTAAATCGTTCATTAATGAGGTAATCACTGCAACATCATGGTGTCAAAAATAAATTTATTTATTTAATGTCTAAAAATTATAAATTTTTTTCATGTTATCGGAAATATTTTTAGATTTATAATGAATATTTATAGTAAAAAATATGACTTGTATAACCGCATGTATGAATTTTTTTATTAAAACAATACATGTTTTTGACACTTTTAGTTTTTACTTTAAATAAAAGGTTTTTTATGTCATTTTCATACCCAAGTGGCTCTATGGGATCCCCAAGTTGAACCATGGATTGTATGGGTCTTCCATGAATTATCCAAAATGTTTAGCAAATGTTTAATGGTAATTTCATATTATTATTTCATTATATTTAACTTAAAGTACACTAATTACCTTTAATCGCGATTAATAAAACTTAAAAGTGTCTATTCACCAATAAATTATTTTAATACCATTGTACAAAATTTGAAATCCTAATGAAAACCATGTATGTTTTATTTTTTAAATTCAAATTATATAGGTGATAAAATTTCATTTAAACGAAGAATTATTTTTTTAACTACCACTTAGTGGTTTCACTATTCATCAAAAAAATTATGTTTTTCAGAAAAATACCAAAATTTCACCATAAGATATATTTGATATTACAAAATCAAAAATGATGTCCATTTTAAAAAATTAAAAACATAAAATTTTCATTAATTATTTTTATAATTAATTCCCACTGTCAAAACAAAAAACGTGTTTTTAAGAAATAGTATCTATCAAAACATTGACACTTGTTTAGGTCCAATTTCAATGTGAAATTAATTCCAATGATGAACATTGGATTAAATGGTAAAAATATATTTTAACATCACTTTAAACCCAATTAAAAAGATAATCTATCCAAATAAATAAATTAGATTAAATGGAGGTTTTGAATTAAAATACAACATTTTCACTAAAAATGATCTTTATCAGAACAATAACAAAAATTAACACAAAGTAAATTTTGATGTCCCGATTCTAAAGAGGTATTTTATTTTGTCAAATATATCATATAAAATTTTCGAAAGTATATTTAAAAAGGGTTCACCATCAAAAGGCGTTTAATCGACCATTTAAATAATATTAGAAGATTTATGCTTAAAATTGGATTCATTTTAATTTTAAGCCTCTAACATTTATTTGGATAAATGAAAAAATATTTGAAAAGAATATATAATCATTTGGTAGTTAGTTCTGTTAATTCCTGCCATTATAATGGCTAGGTGTTAACTACGATTTAAAATTATATTATTATATTATTAGTGTGCAACATAAGATTTCAAAGAAACTCATTGTTGCGTATTGGGTATGCCATAGAACATAGAATTCCCATTGAAGTAATATTAATATTTATTTCAAAAAAATTAATAAATATGAAAATTTCATATTCTTTATTTACCTAGGATGTTACATCCTTCCCCCCTTTTAGGAATTGCGTCCTTGTAATTTTAAAATTGGGCTTGGAAACTACATTGAAATTCCCAAATCGGATCAAGAGTCAGTAAAACTATCACTTTAAAATAAAGAAAGAGAAGTACAAAGGTCACCTGAGTTAACCCATACTAGGATTACATGAAAACATGTATATGGAGGAGAAAACAAAGGGTCCTGTTTTAATGGAGAGTTATAGAAAACCTGATTAGGAGAAGATTAACCCCAAGAAAATCCCAAACTTATGATGGGTTAAACGGTATTTGATTCCCTAGTAGAAAAAGTTAACATTCAACATTTTTGTTTGAAGTTAATTTTCAAAGAGGAATTTATTTATGTGATTAACTAAATCATAAGGATATATAATCACTTATCATGTAGACTTTCATATTTTACTATATTAGTAACACAAACACATATTTTCTAAAAACGATGAGTATTTCAGGGTCACTTGTCCATATTAAGAGTGCTATAATCAACTTCTAGAGGATCACCTAACCGACAAAAGATGAACTATATATTTACCATGTCTTTAAACCTTAAAAAACCAAAAATTGTTATTATAAGATCAGATAATACCCAAAAAGGATAATCCTTTATAAAATGAAATACTACTCTTAATCTCCAAAAATTTTCCAACAAAACCCAATGTTCATCAAAGACCATTCAATAAATAGCTATCCATAAAATTCATCAAAGTAATCCAAAATAATAATTAATCCCAAATATTTGAAGGATTTAATCACATGGTATTCCAAGATAAATCTTAACATTTATATCCAAATAACAGTAGTTACTCTTGAAGTCTCATACTGAAAAGTAACTAACCTAATCGCATATCCTCCATGATAGGCTAAAAATTTACATAGATAACCCAAAATCAACTTATTTATGATTCATATGATTGTCTAACTAAAAATAATTTTTCATACTAACTAGTGACTTCACGTAGTCTAGTGGTAGGTGATAAATACCAGTCACACTTTGGTTGTGGGTTTGATTCCCACAGCATTGTTGGACGCGACGGGTTATCACATGGTTTGCATGTTATCCTTTTCCAAAACTGTATAATTCTTAAATAATTCCCCAAAAAGAGATAAAATCATAAAAAATAACCATAACATAATTTAACCTCATGTTTATCTCATGCATTTCATTTTCCTTCATAACATAAAGTAACCCATAATTACCTCAAATGTAAGGATTATATAAACCCTAATGGTTACCTTTATAATTATTACCTGAACTTCCACATCCAGTAGGTTATCTAGTACATGATTCATTAGAGAAATCTCCAAGGTTCAAGTGGTTAATCATGACTCTTGAAAATTGGTTGAGAAAAACCAAAAGAGTTCTCATTGAAGCTCCCATATCATTCAGTTGTTCTTTCAGAAAACTGTCACAATTTTCTTCACATCCACTATCACTTTGGTGCCTGCTAGATCCAACCATTTACTAAAACCAAAAATTCAAGTGTGATTAAATCATTAGAATCATCATATTATTCTATGATATAATTATTCATTTTATCATAAACTCATTCAATTTATCTAAAACTATGACTCTTTCTGAAATCCTAACCATTATGGTAATGTCACTTATGCTTAATAAAAACACTAACCTCTAACGTTATCTAAACCAACCTCTGATACCAATTATAAGGACCCATCCTTAAAACATTACATAATCATGAATTAAATGAATAATTCACATTGAGTATCTTTTCATGTCTAGAGTTTTATAGAATTTGGACATAACTATTACATCTCAAAGATTACAAGGTAGACATATCTACTCAGTTTCGATTTTTTTCACAAAATATAAACTCTTAAACAAAAGATTCATGTCTAGTTACATGTTTTAGACATCATGACATTTCCTTGATCCCATCCTTGACTGTATTCCACTTTAAGTTCTATGGAAAACATTTAAAAAAATTGGGATGATCACAAAAAGCTTAGTAAGGGATATAAAAATACGGAAAGGAAACATTAGTCCACGTATACGTAAGAATCAATGAAAAAAAACTTTAATCATAAAACATAAGCACTTTAAAATACCTCATGAAATAATAAGATTTATCAATATTTCATAGAAAAGATAAGACGTAAAGGTAACATGAGGCATTCATTACATTCTTACATAGGGAGTAAACCTCATGGTTACATTTGGAACACCCATCACAGTATATTCCCTAAATCTCTTCGTAGAAAACATTGTGTTTAACTCCTTCACATTACCCAATGAATTGGAGAGCTATATCAGGCTCACCCACCCTTAGTTTATCATGGAACCACCAGTCTGCATAAACAATGCCCATGAACCATAATATAATAATGTCACATAAAACATGCATAAATGAAGCATAACTTTTCCACATTTGAATCACAAGATATCCAAATCAGATTGATATAATAAAAAAATTATCAAAACAATTTTCAATACCATAATAAAAGAAAATTAAAACATTGTATTTATATTTCATTTAAAAAAAGTTATGGCTTGTAGAGGAAGCTGAAACTCAAATAATGGTCACGGCGGCGGAGAAATAATTGTCGTCACGTAAGACAAAATATTCCATTTGTTGTTTAGTAAAACTCTTCATACAAAAATATTTCTTTTGAATACAAGTAAAAGTCAAAGTGGTTTATAAACCGTATAAAATAAATTCGTGTATAAAACAAAATATGCGTAAATGAAAGGAGATTGAGACAAAGTCCCATACCACATCAAAACTTTATAAAAAATTTTAAAACATCCATGTCCATATAAATAAATCATTAAAACAATTTTTAAAACATGGCCATGGATGATAAATGTTTAAAATTAATCAATCCATAAAACCATTTAAAACAATGTTTTGATAAAAGAGTCATTTTCCATTTTGAACATTTAAATTAGAAGACACATGAAAGTAGACCATTTTCAAAACATTTAAATGACTTTAGTATAGACATAATATGTATATGTAAAGTCAAAGGGGCTTTATATACAATTTATAAAATAATAAAAGTGCATATCATTAAGAAATATCGCAATGAGAAGAAATTGATATGTAATCCCAATCAAGGATCATGCCATTAGAGAAAGGATAAATAATTGACATAATTGTGTGTGAAAAATATATATAAACTAAATATAAGTGGATACTCAGTGTAAAACAATCAGATGTCATCCACACATATTCATAGTATGACATAATCAAGAAGTAGAGGTTTAACACAAATAATAGGAATTGGGCTAAGAAGTTCCCTTGCAAAAATATGATAGCCTAACGACGTCACATCAAATTTTAGAAAAAGAGTTGATGAGAACGATAAAGGGTATCTCATCACTTTGACATAAATTTATAGCAATAGAGATATATAAGAACATATCCCAATATAAGAATATGTAATTTAAATGATGAAACAAAAAGAAGTCTTTAAAAAATAGGAGGGTGAAAGGTTCCCTTACAGACTTGGGTAAATTTCGAAACGTACACCCCATAAAAGAATGACTATAAAAAATTGATGTAAATACTCATAAAAAATTTCTATTACACAAAGATTAGAATAATGGGTAGTTAATACACCACTTAAAGGAAATGGTGGAAAATGTATCATAAATATCACGGGAATAAAAGTGAGATAAAAAATCCTTACGAAAACTCGGGAGCCTAATGCCGCCACTTAAAACATCCAAAAATGGATTTATGAGATCAAATATGATATCCCATAATATGATCATAAAAATTAGAAAATGAGGAATATAAAATAACATCCCCAAACATAATAAAGATGAGCTTAAAATAAATGAGATAAAAGAGAGTACTTAAAAAGAAAGAGAGAGGTAGGACCCCTTACCTCAAGTCCGACTTGTCTTGTTCGTTTGTTTATATTCCTAAATAATAACTAGAGTTAATTTATACTTGATTAAGAAGACTTTTCAAGTTAATTATTCCTTTTATATAACTTATTACCAGGTTATGAATATTATGTAATTATTTAAGTTAATAACGGTCATTTTGTCGCTCATTGGTACTTGAGTCAAAAATAAACTTCTTATAAATACAAGTTGTTCATGTGGTTAAATATCCATTATATCCAGAATTATATTCATGATTTAGATATCATATATATCATATATATCCACTATATACATTCATTTATATTATTACATAACATTTAAAGGTATGAAATGAAATGCACCCTTGATGGAGACGGTAAGCCATACGTACGCATTAATGCTACTTTCATTTCTATTGTGTATTTAATGGAATTAAAAATTAATGAGATATATATATATTATAATTCCATCATAATATATATTTTATTTTGGTCACATAAGTTCATTAATTTCTTTCTTTATACATTCCATGGATTACATGAACGAGTCACATCACTTGAGGGGGCGGTAGTCCACACTTCCTCAAATGAAATTATCACATTTGATCAACATTCAAAGCATAAAGGTATATTTTAAATGTAAAATAAATAATCATATAGAGGAAATAAATATAATATATATCATAAATAAATATAGTTACATCATAATGGCCACCATGAGAGGTGGTAGGAGAATATAGAACAATCATCGTTTCGTGAGGCAGTAATTCCCCGTCCATGAAAACAATATGTTCTTTAACCATTAGATGGAGGTGCGTGTAAGTGTAGATCTAATACTTATCATAAAAAAATCCTAGTATATTTAAGATACTGGTTTTATTAACAAATGAAGGTAAAAAAGAGCTTAGGGGGTTGGAGAAGAAAAATAAAACAAAAGAACAAAAGAGAGGACATTACCTTTAAATCGGGTAACTCCCTTTGGTTTGAACCAAAAGGGTTTCTTGAAGAGATTTATGCCTATAGTAAGGTTTCTAGGATGAAGAGAGGGATGTGGAGAGATAAAATGGACAGCGTTTGGTCTATCCAAATGCTTGAGAGGTGTGGGTAAGGGGGTAGAGGTGGGGGCCTTTTATAAGAGGGAGGAGGGGCACTCTTTGAATGTCTTGAAAAGTTCCATTATTATAAAATGCTTTGTGGATATTAAAGGTCCCAAAATTATATATTTAGAGGATAAGGTGATAAAGTTTTAAATATACCCATCCAATAGGTTTTTGACAATTTTAGTTCTTAGATGTTACCATATCTTCTCATTTAATTTAAATCGTTCATTAATGAGGTAATCACTTCATCATCATGGTGTCATAAATAAATAAATTTATTTAATGTCTAAAAATTATTAAAAAAATAATTATGTATTAAATATTTTTAGATTTCTAATGAATATTTATAGTAATAATATGACTTTTATAACCCCATGTAATTTTTTTAGTATAACAATACATGTTTGTGACACTTTTATTTTTACTTTAAATAAAAAGTTATTAATGTCATTTTCTTACCAATGTGGCTCCATGGGGTCCTAAAGTTGACCCATGGATTTTATTGGTCATCCATGACATATCCAATAAGTGTAGGACAAGTTTAAATTTAATTTCATATTATTATATTATTATATTTACCTTATATTACACTAATTACCTTTAATCGTGATTCATATAACTTAAAAGTTACTATTCACCAAAAAATTATTTTAATCCCATTGAACCACATTTTAAATCCTAAAGAAAACCATGTATGTTGGATTTTTGAAATTCAAATCACAAAGGTGGTAAAATTTAATTTAAAGGAAGAATTAGTTTTTCTAACTACTACTTAGTGGTTTCACTATTCATCAAAATTTGATGTTTTTCAGAAAAATACCAAAAATTCACCCTAAGATAAATTTGATATTCCAAATTCAAAAATGATGTGAATTTTACTAAATTAAAAACACAAATGTTTAGTTAATTATTTTTATAATTAATTCTCGCTTTCAAAAAAATAACGTGTTTTAAAAAAAAAATATCTATCAAAATATTGGCACTTGTTTATGTCCAATTTCAAAGTGAAATTTATTCCAATGACAAACATGGGATTAAATGGTAAAAATATATTTTAAATTCAATTTAAACCCAATAAAAAATATAATCAATCCATATAAATTAATTATATTTAAAGAAGGTTTTTAATTAATTGACAACATTTTCACAAAAAATTTTCTTTATCCAAAAAATAACAAAAATTTAGACAAAGTAAATTTTTATGTCACAATTCTAAAGAATGATTTTATTTTGTGAAATATAAAATATATAAATTTCAAAAGTATATTTAAAAAGGGTTCTCCATCAAAAGGCGGTTAATCGACCTATTAGATAATATTAGAAAATTTATGCTTAAAATTGGATTCATTTGCATTTTAAGCCTCAAACATTTATTTGGATAAATGAAAAAATATTTGACAAGCATATATAATCATTTGGTAGTTAGTTCTGTTCATTCCTGCCATTATAATGGCTAGGTGTTAACTAAAATTTAAATTAATATTATTATATTAGTAGTGTGCAACGTAAGATTTCAAAGAAACTAATTGATGTGTATTGGGTATGCCATTGAACATAGAATTACCTTTAAAGTAATATTAATATTTTATTTAAAAATATTAATAAATATGAAAATGTCATATTCATTATTTACCTGGGATGTTATAGTATATGTCTAGTGGTGTTGGTTCTATATAACCTTCCCCTATGGTTATGTATAAAGAATCATTTTTTTACATTATACTATTATTTATATATCAAGAGGACACAATGATAAATTAAATTTTTATATTAAAACCATTAATTAATGAGATGATATATTTTTTTGACAATGTGTTAATGAATTTTGATTTGAAAACCAATAAAATTTTTAGACATCATAATTCTTTGTTATGGAACATCTATAACTCTAAAATGTATGCTTACAAATCATGTTGGAGTATAAAAAGAGAATAATACATCCTTTATTGCAATAAAATTAATAAATCAAATTGGATTGAGAACTATAGATTTTGTGCATACTCTGGCCATATAGGATTTATTACTCCACTATATAGGTTCATGAAAATAGTGTATCACTTGATGTAAATAGGGATAATAAGACAATACAACAAATAATGTATAGGGTTATAATTTTGGCAAAAATTGACTGATAAATATTTCACACTGAGGATTTATTATCTCCTACATTATAATTCTATGATACTGGAAATTTTTAAAATTTCTACAATTGTAAAAGGAGATGTTTTTTTAAAAAAATTCTTATTGAAATGATAATATTTCAAGGAACAATATGTATGTGATACACATTGATAAAAATATTTGTGATAACATACTATGAACCATTTTTTGTGTTAAGGTGAAGCCAAATGATAATTCTAATGATCAATGTGATTTTCTATAAATGGGAAAGAGAAAACCGTTAAATTTATAGTTTGATGTGGGTAATAATGCATACATGTATACAACACAATACATGATGAGTAAAAAATAGAAAGAAAAATTTCAATCAATTTTAAATATATTCAAGTTCATTATTTTTATCTTTATAATATATTCAATCATGTCAATGTTTCTATAAAGACACTATAAGTTAATAATGTTAATCATAATCATATTATATTTCAATATTATTCCTAATTAGAATTCATTATACTTTTCATAAATATATTATTGATTCATTGATTTATATTTCTATTTTTTCATAATTTGTTTTTATTAAACAATTAAAGGAGTGATTTTAAAAATATATTGGATAAGACTATTTTGAAAGTAGACCACATGGATAATTTATTTTTTCCTTCTTTTTTTCGATTTCGGTTCCCGTAAGACCATATATTTAACCATTGAAGTCATTTTTTTAGATATCATATAATTAAAGTGGATTTATCTAAATGACATATTACTAAATATATTAAAAAAATATCTACACCACCAAACTCATTATAGATATTTTATTTCCAAGGGTAATTCTATTTATTAATTCACCATTTTATATCCCACATATATAGATGATATTGGTTATTTTTTGAAAAACCCTCTCAGATTGAATATGTCATATTTGGGGAAGGGAATTTATTTGATATGGAGAATGGAGAGTGGGTAAAAGCTCATAAATATATGATATTAGACACTCCATTTGTTTTCCATTGATATTTTAAGTTATATAATTGATCTGTTTTATATCGTGTTTTATATTTAATTTTCACCTTATCTTTTACGGAGTTTTAATTTATGATGCATTCCACTTAGTTGAAATGTGAAAGGCTTCATTACACCAATCATAATATCTAAAAAAATTATTTCAACACTTTTCATGAGTGATCCAAGATTTGTAACTATATATAATTAATTTAATATTTTTATAATGTATTTGATGTGTTTATCCACAATCATCCATCCATTAATTCACATGAAATCTTTATATTCATAATGTGCATAAATTAGATGATGATATATTTTGAAGAAATCAACTAATTAGTTTATGGAACATTTTTATGGTTAATAATTACAAGAATTTAGACACTAATGGATTATTATTTCCCATAAGTGATGTTGGCATGAATAGTTTAATGAAAAATAGTTGTAATGTTTTTCCTTCCATCGATGATGGTTATCATTATAGTCCATTGAGGGTTATTATTTATGATTTTGTCTTAAAATACATTTTTTTGAGGTGTGATTGTGTTGCTTTAATTTTTGGAATTAATGTGGCACATTTATAATTTATATTTATGAAATACAATAAAATATTATATAGATATGACCGTGTACACAACAAACCCTTTATACAGGAATCAAAGGTAGAGAAGTATTACTTTATTAGCAATAATTAGAAATAGAATGTTGTGGTGACACTATCCAGAAGGATGGATCTTTTGATTGAATGATAATAGCTAGATATTATGGGGTTTCCAATGAAAGTAATTGACCAAGGCACAATATTTTCATGAGATGAAGATATATAGTATGTTAGGGAGACAATTGAAGGAGATATGATAGATTTATATGATCAGTAAGAATTTACATTAATTTTTTTTCTTATTATATATGAAAATTATTAACATTTTTGAAAATATTTATGATTTATTTATAATTTTTTATTTAAAATTATTTTATTTTTATAAATATAAATATATAATATGAACTCTATGTTATTCATATGATGTTCCTAGTATGTATGTTTTCATTTTTTATATAAATTTACTAAAATTGACAACAAGTATATTCCTATATCAGTTTATTTTTTTTAAATTAAACAAAAGTTATTGACTACCATATTATGGATTTATATTTAGTAGGATCAAGTGAATATTCTTATAGAAATATATGTCTTAGTAGATGAGTTTGATCTTGGAACTTGGGTACCCAACCAGATATGTTATTTGATAAACCACTTCATCTAGTTAGAGAGGGTATGAATTCACTGATTCATTAGATCAATCATATGATAAAAGACCCCAAAAATCCCCCAAAAGACACATTAGTGGAAATAATTCCTAGATGATTTTATTTATGATTTACAGAGGAAGATTTAGTTAAAATTACTATTTATTTTTTCATGGAATTCCTTATATTATTATTATATAAAATGATATTTTTTTGATTCAAGATAATTTTAAATGATGTCTAGATGAGTTTTGGACAATGTATGTTTCCAAATTACCAAATAGATAAATTTATTTGAATGGTTGTGTGAAGAGAGAACAATCATGTTGATTTTTTTTTATACATATATATTACACGGAGTCCTTTTAGGCATTGTTCCCACCTAATGACCATATTTAGTATTGTTTTAATCAAGTGAGGTGGAAATGGAAGATTTATTGTTTTGAATATATAAATGAGTGTAATATTTTATCTATATAATAACTTAATACATTTAATATATACCAAATCTAGTTTTCATTCATGTAATCTTTCTTTGTAGATAAATTCTTTAAGACTTTACACTCAGAACGTATCACAACTCAGCTGTGTATTTCGAATTAATTTCCTATTAATATATTTATTTTTTTTGTTCTATAATATGAATATAAATATTAAATTTGAGTTAATATTTGTTTTAGTTATGAAAATGAGTTTCTCCGACTAATTTTATGTTTTCCCGGAAGAGGACACATTATGTGGGTGATCCCAACATTACTAGAAATAGAGTAATCTTATTATTTTAAAAAATATTTTTTTATTATATAAAATTATTATATTTATTCATTACATCATTATATTTAATCAACGTGATTATTTTGATGCTATGTTAATACAACTACCAGAGGTGCAGTGATATATCACTATGTAAAGAGATGATATATTCCATTATAAAAAGGGGATTAAATGGTTATGATTACTTATTGACCTATTAAATTGGTCTTCTATAATGTATAATTATTATGTATGGGGTGATGGGTGAATGAAAAGATCTAGGGATTCACACAGATTCTAAGATGGATGTTTTAACAAAGATTATTGAAAAAATATGGATGATTAGTTCCAATAGCTACACGCAGAGTATGAGGAGTGATTAAAAAATATATAAGAATGTATAGAGCATAATATGACACAACATCCCGTTGATGGTGCATAGATGTCAATGTCACAAGTAAAAAATAAAATGAAATATACCCACACCATTTTTTATTAACATTATAGTAATATATAATATGTATATATGCTATACACTCTAGATAAAATAATGGGAATCATCCCGAGTCCATAGGTGATCTGTAATTAGATGAATTAAATACTTGGTATATATTTCATAAATACTTTATTATTTAGCATTTCATTTTATTTGTATAGTTAAAATTCATTTTCTATTTATAAATTTGATATATTAAAGAACAAAAGAGTCGCACAATAGTTTCATACTAAGAAACATATCAGAAAATCTCAAAATGTTAATAAATATTTAAAAATAATTATAGATTATTTATTTAAATATATAAATTGACTTCTCATCAATCTATTTTTTGTTTTCACTAGATGTCTGAAACCACATGTTTTGTTTATTAAAGAACAAAAAAATTAATATAATGGTAAAAAATAGAAAAATCCCTTTGATTGATGTGAAATCATAGGATAACTATCTTTGAAATATTTTTTATATGTATAAATAAAAAAATGAAAAAATTCAATTGTGGTATGATTATAATGATTAAATAAGTGAATTTAAAATATATTCAAATCTTTAAAAAATTATGTTAGTGGGAAAACCAAATTATCAACCTCATGTTAATGGAAAATCATAGAAAAATGGCCAATTATTGATTCATAAAAATTAAGAACTAAAAAAATCTCATTAAATTTTCAGTTTTATTAAGATGATATAAGTTCATTTATAATGTCTTAAAACTCTAAAATATGTTTTCAATTGTAAAAAAACAGTAAATTACCACAGATTGATGTGAAACTATTTTTGAATTATTTGTGACATTAATATGTAAGAAAAAAATTCATTCGACTTGAAATATTCTTGAAATGAAAAAATAGATACATTTAATGGATAATAAAGTATATAAAAAATTATATTAGGGGAAAATAAATAAAATGACCTTGGGCATGAAATGTAATAACTAAAAACTTTTATATTCATGTTTCATTTTTATCAGTATTACAAAAAAATAGTTTCCTAATGTTTTTATAACTCTAAAACAAGTTTATTATGGTTAAAACTATATAAAAAGGCATTATAATGAAAAATAATCATAGAAAAACTGTATATGAATTATTTGTAACAAGAATGAGAAAAAAAACAAGTACCCGACATGTAGTGTGCTTTTAATGGCTAAATAAGTAGTTTTAAACTATAATAGTCTTTAAAAAGTGTGTTTGGGTGAAAAACCAAGAAAAAAAAATTTTGTCCATGAAATCATAATAAAAATACTATATAGTGATTTATAAAATATAGTAATTGTTATCTTTACAATCATAGTTTTTGTTTTCTCAGGATGGATAGAAACACATTTGTAGTGTTTTAACACACGAAAACGTGAATTTAATGGTAAAAACCATATAATTTTTTTTATCTTGGAAATAAATAAAATAAAATCTATCACTGAATTATTTTGTATGTGACCAAGGATATTTAAAACCAATCCAACATATGATGTGCTTAAAATTATGAAATATCGAGTTATTAAAGACATGAGAGTCTTTAAAAATGTGTGTTTGTGGATCAAAACTATGAAAACAACTTAGAATTTCACTTAAATCATTAGAATATATATATATATATATTGATTTTTGAAATTTCAGAACTAACACCACATCAATCTGATTTTTTATTTTCTCAATATTACCAAAGACACATTATTAATGTTTTAATACTAGAAAATTCTTATTTAGGGTCAAAACCATATAAAACGACCTCACATTGATGTGCAATCATTGTAAAAGTTTCTTTGAATTATTTTTGATTTGTATGAGTAGATGGAATGAATACTCAACTTATAGTTTTCTTAGAATTACTGAATAATAAATTTTAAAAGATAGTAAAGTCATTGAAAATTTATGTAAGGGGGTTAAAACCAATAAAATGACCTCAAATAGTAGTGCAATCCAATTAAGGAAACCATATATTGAATTAAAAAATATAGAAACCTAATCCATGTTAATTGAAGATTCAATTTTTTTGTAATGATTGATATTAATTTTTTAGTGTTTTAAAACTCTAAGACATGCATGTAAGAGTCAATAAAATAAAATATAAAATGGCAACAAATTAACATGAGGTTATAATGGAATAATATTTGAATTATTTATGACAACAA
This sequence comes from Viscum album, assembly GCA_963277665.1. NCBI lineage: Eukaryota > Viridiplantae > Streptophyta > Magnoliopsida > Santalales > Viscaceae > Viscum > Viscum album. The sequence goes on from OY728150.1 coordinate 917,805,128, forward strand.
AGAGTAGACAATACATCAATCTAACTCGCACTGTTCTCCAAATGAAGAAATATTCCATTTTAAAAGATATCAAAATCCTTATAATTTTTTTCTAGTGGTCAAAACCAAGTTATAAATTTCATATTAAAGTTAAATCATAGGAAATCAACCATTGATTCATTCATGAAATATGGGATATAATATCACATCTATTTTATATTAAGTTTTACTGGGATGATAAAAAACTCATTTTTGTGTTTTAAAAATATAAAATGCATATATGTTGGTAAAAAAATATTTTAAAAAATCCTAGGTTAAATAGAAATAAAAGGGAAAACGTTTTATGAATTATTTTAGTCTAATACGAGTAAACACATGACAATCTGACATGCAGTGATCTCAAAATGACTAAATAAGATATTATATAAATATCTAATTCTTTAAAAACATGCATTAAGTGGTCAAACCTAAGTAGATAAACTCAAATAGACATTTAATACTAGGAAAATAACTATAGACTAATTTGTGAATTATAGGAAATAAAACCACATATAACAATGTTTCACTTTTCTTAAGATGACCAAAAATGAATTTTAATGTTTTAAAACTCTAAAACGTCCATGTAGTGGTCACAACCCTAGAAAAACCCACATATTTATGTGAAATTAAGGGAAGAATAAATTTGAATTATTTGTAACATGTATAATTAATATGGGAAATAATCTGACCCATGGTGTGATCATAATAACTAATAAGTTTTAAAATATGTTAAGGTATTTAAAATCATGCATCATGAGGTCAAAAAAAGTAAACATAATCATAGTTCCATAATTTCATAATAAAACTAAGGTTAAATATTAAAATATTGGCATTGAATCCATATCAATTCATGTTTTAGTTTGCTCAAGAACACTGAATTGTTATTCTTAGTTTTTTAGAACTCAAACACTTGTATGTAGTAGTCAAAAACATATAAAAAACCTTATATTTATGTTAAATCATAAAAAAAATTTATGCAATTTTTTTATGAAAAAGTATATTTCACAAAAATATAATATATTATCAACTCAAAAATAACTAAATAAACAGTTTGAAAAGATATTAATGTCATTAAAAACATGCATTACGGTTCAAAAACCAAGAAAATTACATCAGATTGTTATGAGATCACTATAAAGAAACCATAGAATTATTTTAAAATATAGTTACTGAAACCATAGAAATCCTCATTTTTATTTTCTCATGATTGTCACGACCCATCCCCCAGGGCCTGTGTCGTGACTACCCCAAGCCCACCTTCCATAGACCAGGGGCATGCGACTAGCACCAAAAGGCGTATCCCTTAAAACTGGGAAGGTGTTGCCTTTATATCGTATAAACACACTAAACCAAGCACTCAACAATATATGAACATAAGTAAACTGTATATAAATAAGAGTGCTAAAAGTAAGAGGGGTCGGAATACAAGCCCAATATTAAAGGTACTAGTACAACTGGAAATACCATTCAACTAAAGAAAGAGAAAGACAACTACTGGGTCATCCTCCGAGGTTCCTACCTGAAGGGTAGGTACAGAATGCCTCCTTAGCACTCCACATCCACCAGTCTCCTCTACATACTAACACACCGTATGGTCAAACTTAGGGCACCATCCAGTCCCGGTACCCGCAACATCGATCAGCACTGTCCATTGTCTGCACCAAACAAAATAAGGTGCGGGCGAAGCCCATGCAGGGGTGAGTATAACGATACTCAGTAGGGACCCCAAGACCCTCAAGGTCACACATAATCCAAAAAAGATAAACCAAAAATCATGTAAACCAGTGAAAACCCTACTTAGGTATATGCCCATAAATATACCTAAGTTATCAAATAATACCCATCTCATTCATGAGGAAACACAAGGCCCAACTCCTGAGCCAAAGTAAAACTATTCCATGAAGAAAAGATTACCACAAATGTAAGTACCAAATAGGTATTCCACATATAATATTACCAAAAAGGTAACACCATGAAGGTAAGTACCACATAGGTACGGCTCACAGAAGAATACCACAAATATAAAGACTCGGCTCACACCAGGTATAAATTAGGTACAATAGTAGATATGATTAGATGTGACTGCTGAATCCTCTTACTCTGTTAAGAGGCAGAACCATGTAGGATCATAGTACATCATCAGACCCATATAGGATCCTAGTACAACAGACCCACACAGGATCCTAGTACATCATCTGACCCACACAGAATCCTAGTAAATCGTCATAACCACACAGGATCCTAGTACATCATCAAACCCACACAGTATCCTAGTACAACGGTCCCACATAGGATCCAAGAGTAGTCCCACATGGATTCCTAGAGTGGATCCATGTGGGATCCTCAACTACAGACCCACGAAGGATCCCTTTCCTATGTTATATCCAACTATACGGTTCCTGTACTAAGATCGCTTGATTTTCTGGGGATCTGATCCTCAAGACACATGTCAATACTTCAAATTCCACAAATTCCCACCAATATGTATCCCAAAGGACTACCACATCATGTTGGTATCAACACAATAGACGGTGTTTCAAATGGATGCCCGGTATGTAAGTTATTATCCTTTTAGTCCCAAGGGCCCAGTTGGATTCATGCTCGATCAAATCCGACCGTACCCCAAATTTATCCAAATCTTAGGTGGGGTATACCAAAAGAACCGTCTCTCTCCAAGGATTTCGGCGCTATCACTAGTGCAGAAAACATTTTTTACGTCGGTTATTTTTTATTATTTACGTCGGTTTTTAGGCGACGTTAATACGGACGACGTTATAAATAACGTTTTTTACGTCGGTTATTTAAAACCCGACGTAATATCCCTAACATCACGGTGGTTATCACATCGGTTCATATAATAACCGACGTGATGAATATGCGCGGGGGGGGCTTTATCACGTTGTTTATTCCCTAAACCGACGTGATAAAACGCCTGGGATATCGTTTATCACGTCGGTTATGTCATAACCGACGTGATAAACCCTTCCCCTGGCCTATTATCACGTCGGTTATTTAAGAAACCGACGTGATAAAAAGGCCTGGGAAACATTTTAGCACGTCGGTTATCCAATAACCGACGTGGTAAATTGATTCCGAGGCCTTTTAGCACGTCGGTTATGTTAAGAACCGACGTGATAAAAGCCCCGGGAACGGTTTAGCACGTCGGTTCTAGAAAAACCCGACGTGATAAACCCCTGCCGATTTATTTACCACGTCGGTTATAAAATAAACGACGTGAAAGAAAATTATTATTTTTTAAATAATTGCACTGCTCTCACCAAAAAGCAACCAGAATCCAAACAAAAATAACAATGCCAGCCCTCCCCCAAGCCCCAACCGAACCCCACCCTCATCTATACCCACCTAACAACCTGACCAGCCCTCCCCCACCACATTGGAGCCCCACCACAACCCTTGGACACCCCCCCACCCCTTGGATAGCCCCCCACCCTCATTTACACCCCCACGACCCCTAGTACAGCCTCAAACACCCATTGGAAACCCCTCCCATATCCCTTGGACACCCTCCACCCCTTGGACACCCCCACCCCTTGGACAGCCCCCCACCCTCATTTACACCCCCAAGACCCCTAGTACAGCCTCAAACACCCATTGATCACCCCCCACATCTTGGGAGCCCTCCCAGACCCCTTGGACACCCACCCCCCCCCCCCCCCCCCCGAGCCCTTGGACAGCCCCAAACACCCCTTGGACACCCCTCCCATATCCCTTGGACACCCCCCCACCCCTTGGACACCCCCCCACCCCTTGGACAGCCCCCCCACCCTCATTTACACCCAACCGGCCCCTTGGACAGAACTCCCAGACACCTTAGACACCACTCCCATATCCCTTGGACACCCCCCCACACCTTGGACACCCCCCCCCCCACCCCTTGGACAGCCCCCCACCCTCATTTACACCCAACCGGCCCCTTGGACAGAACTCCCAGACACCTTGGACACCACTCCCATATCCCTTGGACACCCCCCACCCCTTAGACACCCCCACCCTTCGACAGCCCCCCACCCTCATTTACACCCCCCGAACACCGGTTGGACACCCCTCCCATATCCCTTGGACACCCCCCACCCCTTGGACACACCCCACCCCTTGGACAGCCCCCACCCCCTGGACACCCCCCCAACCCCTTGGAAACCCCCCTACCCCTTGGAACCCCCCCCCCCCATCCCCTTGGACAGCCCCAAACACCCCTCCTATATCCCTTGGACACCCCCCACCACTTGGACACCCCCCACCCTCATTTACACCCAACCGACTCCTTGGACAGCCCCAAACACACCTTGGACACCCCTCCCATATCCCTTGGACACCCCCCACCCCTTGGACACCCCCACCCTCATTTACACCCCCCCCCCCGACCCCTAGAACAGCCCCAAACACACCTTGGACACCCCTCCCATATCCCTTGGACACCCCCCAAACACCCACCCACCCCCTTGGAACCTCTCCCCCCATACCAAAATCCAGACCAGAAAAACCATCAACAGTAGACCAAAACAAGAAGTAGAGAAAAATTAAACATTCACTTATATAACATTCAAAACATACACTGTCAACTTCAAAAAAAACTAAATCCAACCTAAACGACTACGAAATACACAATTACATTGACAATATTCAAAATTACATTTTACATTACAAACTACAAAAAGTTAATCAAACCTGTAAAATAATTTGACCACTCCACTTGTAAGTGTTTGATATCTTCAGCAGTAAATGGTTGAGGGTCATCAAAAAGCTACAAAGGAAAAGGATAGTAGTCAACGTGTATAATGAATAAATCAAATTGAAATATTATGAGAAAGAGGAAATCTTACCAGGTCAAAACTCAGAACTGTCCCAGTTGTTATTATTTCATACATAAATCTTAACATGTAATATCCGCATTCGATGATGCCTTGTTGCTCATGACATTTCTGTTTGAATGAGTGTAAATTCAATATATTATTTTTATGTAATAAATCAAAATGTACAAATTATAAATGGATATTTACCTTCGCATGTACATATTTGATCTTGAAATTCCTTTTCTTTGCGCTTTTTCGAAAGTGGACCCATGCCCTGTTAGAAAATAATATGAATGGGGTAAATTTAAAATTCATTATAATATATAAAACTATTGTGAAATTGAAACTTACGTTTCCAATATATTCTTAAAACTTTCTCGCACATCATCATGGAGAGAGCATATCCAATAAAGTGTTTTCTCCCTAGGTCAAAAAACCCCTAACATCCAATGATCCCTGATAAAAGGAAATTTAACGTTAGTGGTTTTTTATGTTAAAAGATAATTAACTCTTTGAGAGGGATGTGTTTCATACCTCTCACAAAAAGGCATCATCCAACACTGTGTGATTACATTCTTTTCAAATCTATCAGCAATATAAAGCATTCTTTGTTCCTCATCCAATGCACATGCTTCAGGGGAAATCAATTGTGGGTCCACGAATCCATATACATCTGTCAGCTCATTCCTCTCACAAATTTTATACAGATACCTAATACAAAGCAGACATAAGTATACATTTTTAATAAATATAACGCAAGGAAAAGGTGTTAAGACTTACATGATAAAAATTTGCACCACGTTGATGCCCAACTTATCTCCAGTGACAAACTCCATGATATCAGTTTTCATAATCCCCACACATAGTTCACGTCCACAGACATGAGCTTCCATTGTAAAGTCATAATGATCCGCCAACAAATTTGAATATCTTGACAATTTGTCAAGACTGCTAGTATCTGCATCTGATGTCATAGCTATCTGTCTTTGTTGTTGTCTATACAGTATTTCTTTACCTTTGAAGTATTCCTGTAAAAATAAATTGGAAAATATATTAGTTTTCAAATGATAAAACATTAATAAAAATATAAAATAAAAGATATAACATCCATACCTCTATGGTAATGAGTCGAAGAAGTCTGGATGGCCAAAGTAAAAAATGGCCGATACTATGTCCAACTGTCGTCACCTCATCTGTAGGTAATGGTATCCGAGCTGATCTATCTATAATATCCTGTACAGTGACCCTCTGATTCTCTACCTCTAACTGTTGATGATGAACTGTATCTCCTATACAATATACCATCCCATATGCAACTATATGATGTTGAGGATCATCAACATACAACTCACAATAAGTAGGTAGCTGCGGCGGAGGAGGAGGATCAAAAATGTGGTCCACAGGCTGAGGTGGGGGAGTGGGAGCTACTGGGAGAGGTGGAGTGGGAGCTGCACCCTGAAATTGTCTTTGCAAGTCTGCAAACATTAACTGCACTGATGCTCTAATCGTTTCCTCCATTGTCGCATTAATATTATGGACTTCGGCCTCCAAGGATTCTATTTTTTTTTATAAACTCCCTCAACGTTAGAAGTTGAGGAACGTGGCAACACTTTTCTTACCGATACACCTGCCGGATATCCTCTTACACGGCCAGGATGTTCGGGCTTTCCCAATGCCACAGATAAAATATCTTCCCTCCCAGATGGTGTAAATGTCCCCTGTGAACTCTGCTCCTCAAGAGAGTCCTGTAATAATTAATTGAACATTTCTATAATGATTGGAAATATATGATGAAAATAGTAAACTTAAATAAATAAAATAGATATCTTACAATCCTCTCAACTACGAGTCTCGATTCTTCCGAAAGACATTGTCCTTTTTTTCCCTTCCGAGCTCTTTTCCATTTCTCATGTCTAGATGGAGGGGATGGAGGGGCCACCTCTCCAGAGCTTGAAGACTCAGCTCTTAGTTGTTGAAATTTTTCTGCCATCATTTGTTCTTCCAATAATGCATACCCTCCCCGATATAAACTATGAGGGTATACATTTTTAGAATGGATCTCTTGATGAGCTTTCCCTGTTTGCTGTAAATTAAGAATAAGTAATCATTAACGAAACAATAATAAGATCATTTATATAAGAAAGCTTATAAAAGTTTACACTGCCCTTACAAAAAATGATTCTTTTCTTCTACTTTCAAAAAATTGTCTCCATGTGTCTTCATCTATAAAAGGATATATACGACATGGATTTTCACGACTCCTATGACCATAAATGAAATCAGATGAGAGGGTTGATTTGAAATCCCTCCATCTCCTAGCAGCCAATGATAAGCATTTCTTCCTGACTCCTCCAGTGTCAGGAATATCAAATGTCATCTGATAAAAAAGAGGTTAAAAATATTATATATACTAGAAACATTTAAAGAACAGTCAAACAATAGCAAAAGATCTTACCAAAATGGTCTCCCACAGCTGAGAAATTAGCGCCTTATCCACACTTCTCCAATCATCAAAGAGAATGCTTACTTTTCTCTTAGCCTGAGTTGCTACAAAACCCTTAAAATCTTTAGCATTTGGACCTCTAGGAAGATCATCATCATCAAACTCCACGACTATCCTCTCCTCCTTCGTACGGGCAAGTGATAATTTTGGTAAACGTGTGAACCCACGCTTACCAACCTTTGAACTCTTTTTCGTAATAGGAGCATGTGAATGTTCCTCCCCAAATGTATGACCAATATGCTCATCTCCAGAATCATGTGGCTGATCAACTGATTGATCTGTCATTTTCCTTCAAATCAAAAAAACAAACATTAGTTCACAAATAGAAAAGTGTACTAAATTACATAATAGTAAACATTGGTAATATGGTAAGCATGTTAAATAATGATAAACATGGTAAACAGAGGCAAAAGTTTGCCAAGGAGTTGGCCCAGGAAAGCTGAAAAGTGGACTCACTGAGTCCACCGGTCCGCCGGTGGACCAGACAGCCTTCCTGTCTGGACCACCGGCCGGCCGCTGGATCACCACCGGCCGGCCGGTGGACCAGACAGAGAGCGTTCCTCTCTGTCTGGACCACCGGCCGGCCGCTGGCTCATCACCGGCCGGCCGCTGGTGATCCAGACAGAGAGGAAGGCTCTCTGTCTGGTCCACCGGCCGGCCGGTGGTGATCCAGAGGCCGACCGGTGGTCCAGACAGAGAGGAAGGCTCTCTGTCTGGACCACTGGCCGGCCGCTGGCTCAGCACCGACCAGCCGGTGGACCAGACATAGCTTTGTTCTGGACCACCGGCCAACAGGTGATCCACCACCGGCCAGCCGGTGCGCCCAGGACTTCTCCTCTTTACGGTTTTTATTGTTTTATCGTTTTGGTTTGATACATGTTTTAATAAGTAAAAAATTTACAGTATCTAACATTATATGAAAAAACTAAATGTAAACAAGAAATAAACTTGTGTTACCTGTAATTTTAGGAATGTACAGTTGGATTGTTTTCCCAAATTCCTTCGTCGTGATCGTTCCTTATGGCACAAACCATGTCTTCAACATACTCATCATTATGTTCTGTTAATATTTCCATGGAAGTAGGGATCTCACATAAATCAGCATCTTCATCAAATTCATCCTCACCAACATATTGGTTTTTCCCTTGTAAAACAACAGCCCATTGCATATCTGATTGATCTACTACATAGAAAATTTGTTTGGCATGTGTTGCCATTATAAAAGAATCAGCTGTGTCTTCCAATCTATTCAGATTAACAAATGTCATTCCAAATTCATCGTGTCTGACACTGTTGTTACCGATAAACCATTTACAGTTAAAAACGGGAACTTTAATTTTAAAGTAATCAGCCTCCCATATGTCTTCAATCACTCCATAATATGCACTTGATGCCGAAATTGGGTTTCTGTCCTTAGCACTCGAAAAATGCATTGATTCTGCAAACACCAATACACCACTATTCTGAACTGCACTTCTGTTGTCCTGAGCTTTCGTATGAAATGTATAGCCATTAATGTCATAAGCGGACCATGTTATCACATTTAAAGATGGACCACCCACTATCCATTTTAATGTCTCTGATACATCTGATCTACCAAGCAAGGTCTTTTTAAACCATGGCAAAAAAGTTTTGTTGTGCTCATTCAAAATCCACATTTCTTTCTTCTTTGGATGACATTGTTTCAACTCATTAATATGCAATTTGATATACGGTTGAACATCAGCTATGTTATTCAAGATGTATGATTCTAACTTCTTCATATGTTCAGCTGACAGTGATTTGACTTTCAAGCCACGAATCCCCTTTCCCTCATTATTAACCTGTTCATGGCGAGATGGAGGCAAACCTATGTGTTGCGCCGTAGCCAAGTAGCTCGTACAATACTCTGCTACCTCCTCAGAAATATACTTTTCAATAATGGAGGCTTCAGGTCGATATGGATTTTTAACATATCCCTTTAATATTTTCATATACCTTTCAAAAGGATACATCCAACGAAGATATACAGGTCCACAAAGCCTTATTTCTCGAACCAGATGAATCATTAAATGCACCATCATATCAAAAAAAGTTGGAGGAAAATACATTTCCAAATGACAAAGTATAAAAATTGCATCCTTTTCCAAAATGTTCAAAGCATTCACATCAATCGCCTTGTTGCAAATTGAATTGAAAAAATAACACAACCTCATTATAGTCTTTCTGACAGGGATGGGCAATATTCCACGCAGTGCAACTGGTAGAATTTGTTGCATCATGACATGAAAATCATGTGATTTCATACCTATCAACTTCAAGTCTTTCAATGAGACAAATTTTTTTACATTTGAAGAATAACCTTGAGGCACTTTGATATCATGAAGACACTGACAGAAGCTACTTTTCTCCCTCTTCGATAATGTATGACAAGCCGGGGGAAGAAATGTTCGTCTTCCTTTAGGAGTGGGAGCTAACTCCAAACGTATTCCCATTGACAGTAGGTCTAACCTTGCATTCAACCCATCTTTTGTCTTTCCTTTAATATCTAGCAATGTTCCGATCAAAGAATCACATATATTCTTCTCCACGTGCATGACATCAATATTATGTTTGACTTCATGATACCTCCAATATGGTAGCTCAAAAAATATTGACCTTTTCTTCCAAATATGTCTATCATTACCAGATTTCTGTGTCTTTCCCAATGTCACATCAAGGTTTTTCACCCTCTCAAAATACAATTCTGGGGATAAAGGTTGAGGAGCAGTCTCAAATTCTTGTGAGCCATTGAATTCCTTTTTTAGTCTTCTATAAGGGTGATCCATAGGCAAAAACTTTCGATGACCCATGTACACTGTTTTCCTCCCATGATGCAATTGACAATATGACGTCTGTTGTTCGCAAATTGGACATGCTTTATGCCCTTTAACACTGTATCCAGACAAATTTCCATATGCTGGGAAGTCATTTATAGTGAATAGAAGCATTACATGCAGTTGAAAATATTCCATTTTATAAGAATCATACACCCTAATACCATCAGCCCATAACAGTTTCAAATCATCAATCAGCGGTGACAGGTATACATCAATATCATTGCCGGGTTGCTTTGGACCAGAGATCATGATACTCAACATGACATATTTGCGCTTCATACAATCTTCAGGAGAGAGGTTGTAAATTACCAATAAAACAGGCCATGAACTATGTGTGCTGCTGAGGGTTCGGTATGGATTCATTCCATCTGTGCACAAGCCTAGTCTCAGATTTCTAATTTCATTTCCAAATGTAGGGTACTGGGCATCAATTTTCTTCCATTGTGGACAATCAGCTGGATGACGTATTTTTCCATCACATACCCGCTCATCAGCATGCCATCTTAACCTTTTTGAATCATGTGAATTAGCAAATAAACGTTTGAAACGAGGAATTATAGAAAGATACCAAAATACCTTTGAAGGGATCTTTGTAATCTCTACATCAGCTTGTGATTTTTCTTTCACCTTATACCGTGATGTCCCACATTTAGGACACTATTTCAGAAATTCATATTCCTTCCTATATATAATGCAGTCATTCGGACAGGCATGTATTTTCCTGTATCCCAATCCCATCGGGCATAACATTTTTTTGGCCTTATAATGTGAATCTGGAAGATCGTTATCTTTTGGAAGAATGTCTTTCATCAATTGTAGCAGCTCTGTAAAACTTCTGTCACTCCATCCATGTTTCGCCTTCAGGTTAATCAATCTTAACACCACCGACAAAACCGTAAAATCTGTACAACCAGGATATAATGGTTTTTCGGCATCACCATATAGACGTGCAACTGTCGGTTCTATCTCAATTTGTTCTGCTACAATATCGCGAATCATTTCTTAAATTCCATCGGAGTTACCATCTTGCGATTCATTATCATCAGTGACATTTTGTCCAGTTTCGCCATGCCAAATCCAAGGGTTGTAACTCGGATTGAAACCATGACAAATCAGATGATCTTTTATCTCTCTACTTTTCAACTTCTTCATATTCAGACATTTCAGGCATGGACAGAAAAAAATGTCACTACTTGGAACATTTCGTTTAGCAAATTCCAAAAAGGCATCAACACCTTCCTCATATTCATTGCTCATTCGATGTGCCGTAATCCAACTTCGACTCATTATTACCTATAACAAATAGCAAATATATATATATTTTTTAGATAACACAAATATATGTTTATATGAAAAAAATCATAATTTGAATGTAAACAATTTTGAAATATAAAACAAATCGATGTGTAAACCCCCCTGGACACCCCCGACCCCTCTGGACAGCCCCCACCCCTCCTGGACACAACCCCCCACCCCCGACCTGCTTGGACACCCCCCTGGACACCCCCCAACCCTCTGGACACCCCCCCACCCCTCCTAAACACCACCCCCACCCCCTACCCCCTTGGACACCCCCCTTGACACCCCCAACGCCCACCCACACCCTTGGACAGCCCCCCACACCCACCCACCCCCTTGTAAACCCCCCTGGACACCCCCCGACCCCTCTGGACAGCCCCCCACCCCTCATGGACACCACCCCCCACCCCCTACCCCCTTGGACACCCCCCTGGACATCCCCCAACCCTCTGGGCAGCCCCCCCACCCACCCGGACAACCCCAAATACCCTCTGGAGAGGCCTCCACCCACTTGGACAGGCCCCCACACCCATCCACCCCCTTGGACAGCCCCCCACACCCATCCACCCCCTTGGACACCCCCCTGGACACCCCACCGACCCCTCTGGACAGGCCGCCACCCCCTTGGACAGCCCCCCACACCCACCCATCCCCTTGGACACCACCCTGGACACCCCCCGACCCCTCTGGACAGCCCCCGACCCCTCTAGAAAGCACCCCCACCCCTCCTGGACACAACCCCCCACCCCCGACCTGCTTGGACACCCCCCTGGACACCCCCCAACCCTCTGGACAGCCCCCCCACCCCTCCTAAACACCACCACCCACCCCCTACCCCCTTGGACACCCCCCTGGACACCCCCCAACACCCACCCACACCCTTGGACAGCCCCCCCACACCCACCCACCCCCTTGTAAACCCCCCTGGACAGCCCCCCGCCCCTCCTGGACACCACCCCCACCCCCTACCCCCTTGGACACCCCCCTGGACATCCCCCAACCCTCTGGACAACCCCCACCCACCCGGACAACCCCAAATACCCTCTGGAGAGGCCGCCACCCACTTGGACAGCCCCCCACACCCATCCACCCCCTTGGACACCCCCCTGGACACCCCACCGACCCCTCTGGACAGGCCGCCACCCCCTTGGACAGCCCCCCACACCCACCCATCCCCTTGGACACCACCCTGGACACCCCCCGACCCCTCTGGACAGCCCCCGACCCCTCTAGAAAGCACCCCCACCCCTCCTGGACACAACCCCCCACCCCCGACCTGCATGGACACCCCCCTGGACACCCCCCAACCCTCTGGACAGCCCCCCACCCCTCCTAAACACCACCCCCCACCCCCTACCCCCTTGGACACCCCCCTGGACACCCCCCAACACCCACCCACACCCTTGGACAGCCCCCCACACCCACCCACCCCTTTGTAAACCCCCCTAGACACCCCCGACCCCAAATCCATGCACCTATTCCATGGTTGTGTGTGAATAAAGTAGTAACAACTGTAAAAGGGCAACCCATCCAAATGGACACGCCCCAACCCTCTCGGGGATTTATATAAAACGATGAAAAATTAGTGAAATCATAAAATTACTCAATATTGCAAGTCGAACAAATAGATCTAAGGATGATAAATAAGATTATGGTGCCAAAACGAGTTAAAAGGGTTCGCAATCGAAGAATCTTAGCTAGTTTCAACAAAAAAATCACAACACATATATATATACTATCCGCGAAAAAAACGAACGAGTGGGAGGATTACCTGAGTGCTGCGAGTTTAGATGATTGATCCGAGGATATTAAATATGAGAAACGATGATCGCAAAACGAATCTAAACCAACGAAATGGACAAGCCGATTCGGGTTTACGCGCGAGAGAGACGAGTCGCGACTGTCGAAGGTAAAATCGCGAATGACAATCCACGGGTCTGGGTAAATTTTTAAATGATTTATCACGTCGGTTATTCAATAACCGACGTGATAATTGTTTTAAAAAAATTTATAACGTCGGTTATTTCAATAACCGACGTAAAAACCTTCCTCCGATTCATTTGTTACGTCGGTTAGTTTATAACCGACGTTATAAAGGGCTCAAAATCCGCGTTTTTTTACGTCGGTTATGGAATAACCGACGTCAAAAACATCTGCGGATTCTTTTTTTACGTCGGTTATTTTATAACCGACGTAAAAAAGCCTTCAAAAACCGCGTTTGTTACATCGGTTATTCAATAACCGACGTAAAAATGCCTTCAGAAACCGCGTTTTTTACGTCGGTTATAAACATAACCGACGTAAAAAACGAAGCCGCGCGATTAATAACGTCGGTTATAATAATAACCGACGTTAAAGGTGTACCGAATACAAATTTTTACGTCGGTTAAGAAATAACCGACGTAAAAAACCTCGTTTTACATATTATGACGTCGGGTTTATATAACCGACGTAAAAAATGGTGACGTAAAAAACGTTTTCTGCACTAGTGTATATACAGTTTGTCAAACAGGTGATCGATGCCAATGTTATGACCAAAAGAGAGGAAATGGGTTGAAGCTGGTCCAGGGCTGGTCTGACCCGGTCAGACTGACCGGGCCTAGGCTGACACAACCCAGTCCGGGTCGACTCGGACCGCTGAGTCCGAGCCAGCCCGCTGGGTCCAGACTGAACCATTAGGTCAAGCCCGGCCCGCGTGGGGTGGCATGACCTTCATTGGGCGGCCCGATCTGGATGCGTGACGAGTGGAGTCGTGCGCCCCCCGCCTCCACTCACCAAACGGCCGAAGCCGTTCGTTTTCCAACAACACGTGGGACCCGCCGCCGGTCCCTCTCGGTCTAGCTTGGCCGACCATAACTTCCGACCATTGGTCCTCTCAGCGGCACATTGTGCGCCACCCCTCCACGGCCGGCCGAACGTTGGCTACCTTCCACCACATCCAGGCGGGCTGCGACCCCTTACTCCTAAGGCGGCGCGTCATGCGTTGCCCCTATAGGGCTAGCCAAACGTCAGTTACCCTCTGTTCACCACCGGACCAACAGGTCGTGGCTCTAATCCAGCGACGCGGTCATGTCCTCGCCTTCGTCGCGGCCCGTCGTGAAGCCGACCGCTTTTCCAGAGCCCCACCGGTGTCGGTATCCATCCTCCTCCATCGCGAAGAATATAATAGAACCACAAGATTTAAAGAGGGGTTAGGCCATGCTCATTTGCCCCGTACCCTCCGCATTAGAGTGTTAACAAGCGGTTCAAATATTTCATGAATCACGAAGAATTGTCAAGAATTGAAAAAGGGGAATTCAAAACAACAACCCCTACCTTAGAGGTTTTTTGACGTCGATGAGGAGGGAAGGGTGGATGTTGGTTTGTCATCGTTGAAGATGCCCCACGTTAGAAGTGGTGCATTTTTCGATAGAGAAGATGTAGCATTTTGAGAAGATTTTAATTAGGGGATGAGTTTATCCAAGAGCACTCTCCATGCCTCCCTTTCGCCAACGATTTCTCCCAAGAAAAAAGAGGATCCAACCCATATAAATTTTTTTTTCTATTTTTAAATTGTTGGCACAAATTATGTTGGCATCATTAATCAATAGATGAGGCATAATTAATGTAAAAGAAACCTAAAGTCACCTCCCTCATTAAAGAAGGAGTTAAAGATTCTAGTGGTCCCCACCTTTTAGAATTCAATTGTTTGTGGGGGGGGTTAGGCTCGGGTGGTCCCCACCATGTAACCATAAATTGGGAGGATAAAAATAAAATAATATTTATTCTATAATTTTTTTTATTCCCAAAAAAACACGAAAAATAACTTTTACCCTCGACCAACAACTGTTGTGGTGAAAGTCTCCTCAAGATAATACAAGAGTTGTGAGTTCAACGGTGTCCTTGGATTTCAATTCTTAGAACTGGTTAAAAATTAACAAAAACCCAATTGCATGTTTACTAAAAGTACCCAAATGAAAGTTCATAAATTCATTCTGAGCATACCAGGCCTCGAAATCACGCGTCATCAATTTTCGAAGACTCGTAAAACTCCCATATAATTAAAAATAAATTTACCTAGAATTTTCAGGTCATTACATTCTCTCCACCACAGGGCTTTGCATCCTCGAAATCCACATCACAAAAACTAGGAAAACATGTGGGGGTACAGAGCACAAATCTGAGCCTTCTGCTCCCATGTTCTCTCTTGGAGGTTCTTGTGCAGCCAGTGAACGCGCAACTGAGGTATTGACCGCCCACAAAGAACCCACTCCTGTCAATCCTCAATCTCTACAGGAACCATCATAAAAATCACCCTATAGTAAATATCTAGATCTCTAAAGTCGATGACATGAGTTGGGTCATGCACATATCTCATGAACTGGGATACACGGAAAACGTCAGGCACCTGGTGCAACTGAGGTGGGAGAGATAAGCATTATGCCACCACGCCAACTCTACTGAGGACCTGGAAGGGTCCGATGAACCTCAGATATAACTTGCGACCTAGGAAAAATCTCCACAAACCGTGTCAAGGTGAGACCAGTAGAAAGTCATGGTCTCCATCCTCGAACACCAATGGTCTTCGTCTCCTATTGGCATAAGAATTTTGACTGATCTGTGTTGTCTTGATCTGCTTGTGGATGACCTAAAACTTTTCTGTGGTATCCCATTCCATCTCTGGTCCCACTAGTGCTGAGTACCCCTGGGTTGTCCAAAACAAAGGTGATCTGTAGGGCCGTCCGTACAATGCCTCAAAAGGTTCCATCCTAATGGTGGAGTGGTAGCTATTATTGTATGAAAACTCCACCAAGGGAAAGTGATCCTCCCTTCTACGACCGAAGTTGAGGACGTAAGCACACAACATGTCCTCGGGGGTCTAAATGGTCCGTTCAGTCTGGCCATCCGTCTGATGATGGAACGCGGTGCTCAAATAAAGATACATCTTGAAAGACTACTGCAACCCCTTCTATATCTAGGAAGTGAAACATATATCCTGATCAGAGACAATCATCCAGGGTACTCCATATAGCCGCACAATCCCTTGAACATAGAGGTATCCTATGCTCTTTAATGAATCCTACTGTATGATCGGTAGGAAGTGGGCCAACATGGTGAGTCGGTCGATGATCACCTGTATAGAATCATGTTCTCGGTATGTTCATGGAATTTCTGTCATGAAGTCTATGGATATCCCATCCCACTTCCACTCTAGGACCTTTAAAGGCTAAACTAAGCATAGTGGTACCTGATGCTCCACCTTCACTTACTGACAAGTGAGGCCCTGAGAGACAAACTCTGCTACTGCTTTCTTCATTCTCAGCCACTAGTGTTGTTGTTGAAGGTCCTGGTACATCTTATCCACTCTTGGATGTACCATTATAGGGGATGTGTGGAACTCCCTCAACACTTCCTCCCGAAGTGACACTAGTACCATGATACGTCCTCAGAAAAAAAATGACCTGCTCCCCACCTTCAGAAAATCTATCAGGTGATTGTCCTATGGATATATGAGCACGTCGAGC
Source organism: Viscum album (assembly GCA_963277665.1). Classification (NCBI taxonomy): domain Eukaryota; kingdom Viridiplantae; phylum Streptophyta; class Magnoliopsida; order Santalales; family Viscaceae; genus Viscum; species Viscum album. The sequence goes on from OY728150.1 coordinate 917,822,121, forward strand.
CTTGCAGTCAGTGTCCCCATGATACGCCTCCATGACACACTGAAGATGTGGGGGAGTGACTATACGAGACTGAAGAAAAGCTACCCCGTCTCGATCGACAAAGGATATCTGTAAAGTTTCCAGCTTCTCCATTTCCTCACCTAACGGCCATATAAAATATCACTTGTTGAGTGCATATTCTACTACATTCCCCTTCCTTGGAGTATAAAATATCTTGAAGTCATAGTCTTGGAGGAACTCAAGCCAACGCTGCTGTCTTAGGTTCAGGTTCTTCTGTGAGAAGATATAGCTGAGACTCTTGAGATCCGAGTAGACTGTAAAACGTTCTCCCATCAAGTAATGTTTCCACATCATCAAGGCTACTACCACTGCTGGTAACTCCATGTCATGGGTAACATAGTTCTGCTCATGCTCTCTCAGCTGTCGAGTACCATATGCAATCAATGCTCGCTCCTACATCAGGAAACGTCTGAGTCTGGTCCCTGATTCGTCACAGTAAACTACGTATCCAACACCCTCCTCGGGAAGCCTCAAGATGGGGGCACTTGTAATCCTATAACTCATATCCTGAAAACTCCATTGGAATCACTCTAACCACACGAAGGGCTTCCCCTTTCTTTTTCGACACTAATAAAGGTGCTAAAACTCTAGTGAAATCTAGCACAAACCACCAGTAGTATCCAGCCAAACCCAGGAAACTTTGTACCTCTGTCACACTCTCGGGTGGCTCCGAAGCAAGTAATTCCTCAATATTCGCTTGATGCACTACAAATTCGGCCTCCGATATGATATGTCCCTGAAAGTGAAACTCTCAGATATAGAATTTTCCCATCGAGAGATTACTGTAAATCTTGTACTCTCAGAGTGTGTCCAAAACTACATGTAAATGATAGGTATGCTCCTCCTCAGTAGTCGAGTAGATCTGAATGTCATTGATGGAGACTACTACAAAGCGATCAATGTATGGGTGAAAGATCATGTTCATGAGTATCATGAACATTTCTGTATTGTGGGTTATGCCGAAGGACATCACCAAGAACTCATAATGGCCATACCGACATCTGAAAGTTGTCCTCTGTACATCCTCATCTCGCACTCTGAGTAGGTGATAGCCTGACTTGAGGTCTATCTTGAAGAACCACCGTGCTCCTTTCAGCTGATCAAATAGGTTGTCAATCCTCAAAAGTGGGCAATTTTTCTTCACAGTAACCTGATTTAGTTGCTGATAGTCAACACAAAGTATCAAGCTCCCATCTACCTTTTTGGAAAACAAAATTGGGGCTGCCCATGGAGAAACACTAGGCCGGATGAATCCCTTTTCCTGTATGTTTTCCAGCTATACCTGCAGCTCAGGAAGCTCCGTGGGAGCCATCTGATATGCTGGTGTAGATATCAGTGTAATCCCAGGGTATAATTCAATATAAAATTCCACCTCTCTGTGATGATGTGGGCCCAAAACATCATCAGGGAAGACATCTACGTACTGTTCCACCACTACATGATAGATCAGACTCTCCACGTTAACCTCTTTGAGGGTAAGGCTAGCCAATTGATGTGTAATCGACAGCACTCTCCTCCAGGTAAGCCCATCCTATGCTTCAAAGGCTCCCTTATCCCTAGTGAAGGTAAACCTTCTCCCATCCGTGTAGACACACTTCAATTTTCACCTAATACAGTCAATCTAAGCATGGACTGTAGATAACCAGTCCATACCCAAGATGACGTCGTAAGGCCTCGACACTGCTACTAAGAGATCCCAGCCGAAAAACATACCTCCCAGAGTAAGATCCTACTTCCAGAACTAGTGCTTAATCATCGAATCCTCTCCCGTAAGAGTCTCTAGTAGTATGTATTGAGCCAACGACTCTATAAGAATCTCTGAGCTCTGAACGAGGGCAGTGGGAATAAAAGAATGACTGGAACCTATGTCTATGGGTATTGCAGCTAAGGTGGTGTTGACATAGATTTTACATCGTATCATCTCCAGAGAGCCATGGTCGTAGGCCTCAGCTTCCAGGAGCTAAGCTCACCCCTATCCTCCTGCTCCCTGTGGTCAGGGTGGACCTTATAGTGGTGGTGGCAGTGAAATCTCGAATCAGTGCCCACCGCCAGCTACACGACCAGATCCTCTACCACATCCGCTTGCTCTATGTAGACCTCATCAGTTGAACCTATGTCTATGCCTAGTCAGTCCTTTGACCGATTGATGATCATCCGTAGGGTAGGTCAGGCAGTCTCAAGCCATGTGACCTTGGTCACCAGATGTGAAACACTGTATGCTCCTCGCATGACTGGCTCTGTCTCTATTTCCCCGCACCACTGACCCTAAATCCTGCAGTCACCATCCTGTAGGTCTGGTCCTCTTAGACCTCTATGACATCTATTTGTTACCATCTGTAGAAGACTCCACTCCATGAAGACTGGTGGTAGGTCTCACTGATGGGGACTGCTCAATAAGAAAAATCTCCACTAAGAGGGATCACTTTAACACCCCCGCATGCGTCAGGATATTGAGTGAGATCATCGAAACCCTGATCTCCCACATGAGTCCCAGATCAAAGGTCTGGGGCCTGAAGAATTGTTCCTGCACCATATAGGTGGAGTAATGTGATAGGTCGGTGAGCCTTGCTGAGTACTGAGCCACAGTCATGATGCCCTGCTGTAGATGAAGAAGCTCCAAAATGTGCACCTCACGAAGAGTCATTGGGACAAACTTTTCCCGAAATAGGATCTCGAAGTCTGCCCAGTAAAGCATCACCTCATCGTGAACCTGGATTATCAAGCTCCACCATCTGTCTGCTGCTACCTACAGAATACTGGTGGAAAAGATCACCAGGAGATCAGTTGGTGTCCCTACCAGTCAGAAGACTCTCACCATAGCCTCCTTCCAATCATCAGCCACCTGTGGGTCCATATCTCCCCTGAAACTGGGTGGCCTTTGGCACTAGAACTCGTGAAATGCACTTAATCAGTATTAACTCTCTACTTCTGGGGCTGGTGGAATCGGTGGCCCAACTGATAATGGTACCACTGGGGCCTCTTCTGGTTTCTCTACTAGAAGAGGGCCATGCACGGAGGCCTCATCACTCGGTGGGATATCAGTGCATACTATACCCAGAACCCTAGCTGACTGATTCCATGGAGGCATCCTAAAAAGAAACAGGTGCGCCATAATCAATAAGTTATACCTAGTGAGTTGACTCAAAGATATCACAAATAAAATTCTCTAAAACACACACGCAATTAGTGTTTTCATGCACTGAGTCGGAAATTAGATGTCAGGGTCTTGGTGCATGGATATGTCAGACGATGCACCAAAACTGGATTCCCTAAAATGATAACCACACTCACTACACTTAACACTATTTCCATTTATAAAGATCAGAGTCCAATGTTCTATGGTAGAACCAACTCATCTGATACCAATTTTTCATAACCCGTCCCTCGGGGCCTGTGCCGTGACTACCCCAAGACTGCCTTCCATAGGCTAAGGGGTGGTGACTTGAACCAAATGGTGTATCCCCTAAAACTGGGAAGGCATTGCCTTTATATCCTGTAAACACACTAAAAAAATCAGACAACCATACAAACACAATTAATCTTTATAGAAAAATGAGTGATGAAAGTAAGAGGGGTCGAAATACAAGCCCAACAGTAAAGGTATAAGTACAACTGAAAATACAATACAACTATAGAAAGAGAAAAAAGCTACTGGGTCATCCTATGAGATTCCTACCTGAAGGGTAGGTACAGAATGCCTCCTCAGCACTCCACATCCACCCGTCTCCTCTGCGAACTGACACACTGCATGGTCCACCTCCAGGAACCGTCCAGTCCTAGTACCCTCATCCTCAATCAGCACTGTCCGTCTTCTACACCAAACACAACAACGTGCGGGCAATGCTCGGGCAGGGTTGAGTATAACTATACTCAGTTGGGAACCCAAGACCATCAAGGTCACCTGAAATACACAAAGGATAAACCACAAAGCATGTAAACCATTGATAACCATACTTATGTATATGCCCATACATATACCTAAGTTATCAAATATTGCCTATCTCATTCATGAAGAGACACAAGGCCCAACTCCTTATCCAATGTACAACTGTTCCACGAAGGAAATATAACCACAAAGGTAAGTACCACACATGTATGCCACGTAGAAGAATAACAAAAAGGTATCATCATTAAGGTAAGTACTACATAGTTATGCCACACAGAATAATACCACTAATTTAAAGACTCAACTCACACCAGGTATATCTGAGGTACAATAGTAGAAATGATTAGATTTAACTACTGAATCATCTTACTATTTTAAGAGGCACACCCACCATGGATCCTAGTACATCATCAGACCCACATAGGATCCTAGTACATCATCAGACCCACATAGGATCCTAGTACAACAGACCCACATAGGATCTGTGTACATCGTCAGACCCACACAGGATCCTAGTACATTGTCAGACCCACACAGAATCCTAGTACAGTAGACCCACACATGATCGAAGAGTAGTACCACATGGATTCATAGATATGATCCATGTGGGATCCTCATATAAAGACCCATGAAGGATCCCTTAGGTTACAATCAGCTATAAGGTTTCCACACTAAGCTCGCTTGATTCCGGGAGGATCCGCTCCTCAAGACATATGTCGATACTCCAACTGCCAAGAAGTCCCATGAAGAAGTATCCCAAAGGACCGCCACATAATATGGGTCTCAACACAAGAGACTATGTGTAAAAAATATTCCCGGTGTATATGTTATAACCCTATTCATCCTGAGGGCCCGGTTGGATTCGGGCTCGATCAAACCCGACCATACCCCAACTTTATCTAAATATCAGGTGGGGTATACCAAAAGTTCCATCTCACTCAAAGGTTTCTAGCATTGTAGATGTTCCTTCAAATGGATTTCTGGTGCCAAGATTATGGACAAAAGAGCAGAAATGGGTCAAAGCTGGTCTGGGTCCGGTCCGACCCGGCCCGACCCTACCTGGCCCGACCCGACCCGGTTCGGGTCTACCCAAACCACTGAGTCCAGCCCGACCCACTGGGTCTGGCCCGACATGGCCGCGTGCGGGGGAGTCACATGTCCCCTGCCTATACTCACTGAAATGCCGAAGCTTTTTGGTCTCCAGTAGCACATGGGACCCATCGCGGGTCCCACTCGGTCCAACTCTGCCGGCTGAAACAGCCGACCCTTTGTCCTCCCATCGGTGTGTCGTGTGCTGCCCCTCTACAGTTGGCCTAATGCCGGAAACTGATGTTATTAATATTTTCATGACGTATTATGTACTCCATTTACTTATTTTTATATGAAATGTACATAATTTGTGGGAAATATTAATGTTTTAATACTAAGTATAATTTTTGAGAATTTTTAGAAGTAGTCCAATTGAGTAAGTTTACTATTTTATTTATAAATATCACTATTCTTATCCAAATTGTGTGGTTCTGGTTTTTTAGGATTCCTAATTAAATATAAAACATTTCTTTATAAGGCATCATGGGCCAATTCGGCCATTTGAAGGCTCATATGGACCACAAAAGAATAATATAGAATTTGTGAAGAAACTGGACCATCCTGGAAGATTGAATTACTGGGCTCCATCTATAAGTTAAAATTCCTTCATTCTACTCAAAGGTTAAAGGTATAATGTAAGGAGACGTGGATAAAGATTTCAAGGACCAAATACTAATACAAGGGGCCGAAATGATTCATTTAAACTCATCCCACCATTCTGCCTAGGAATTATATTCAGTACAGTATGCATGACTTGTCTCCTGATCTATTATTCTAATCAAGATGAGATTTTTCAGTTTGAAATAGTATATATAGGAAGATGAATTTTTTGAATAAATAATTCAGATTTGAAGGCCTCTTACTATTCCAAAAATCCATTCACATTTTGGCCATCAAAAAATAATGGATTGAAATGGACAGTTTAACTTTGTTTAATGAAGTAGGTATAACTTTTAAACCTTAAGTCAAATTTCCACCTATGTTTTAGACAAATAGAAGAGATATTTATTTACAATGTTTAAGAACATAATATCTTGATAGTAGGCTATCTATGACATCTAATTATCGAGACAAGTTGAGGGAAAGATTGGGAATGCCAAGAGTCCACTTCCCTGGGATATAAATACATTCCCCTCCTTTATTTCAAAGGAGTTGGCATTTCAGAAGAGAGAAGAACATATTGGAATGACCAATGCCTTTCTAATGGCTTAGTAGGACCTGGAATACTCAATTTTTTACATGACAGACCTTTCCTCCTCTTTTTGTTTCGTTTTACTTTTGTGATGTTCTTCGTTTGCAATCATGTAAGTCTTGGTTTTTGTAATTCTATTTTAATTCATGTTTCTTATTATTCATCTATTATTCTCAGCCACCTTCTGTAGTTTTATATTACTTTTCATTAAATATTTTAGATATAGTTGATTCCAATTATCTTATTTCTCTTTCTAATTCAATCTAAAGTTCATTTTTTAATTCTGATCACCCTTCGTGTGCGTGTGTGTTCGACGCACAAATCTTTTCTTATCCCATTCATTTTGTTCTATTTATAATTCATCACCATTAAAATATGTTACCAGATTAATAAATATCTTAATGTATGAGTAAGTGTATTACTATGGTGTGTCAAAATTTAGGGATGTTAAGTGATTGAGAGTATTTTCTCAATGAATATTCTTCAAATTAACATTTTGTATGTTGGACATAACATGTCAAGGATTAATGAATTGTTTTTTTAACATGTGCTTTCAATGGATTATTGGAACCATAAATACACTAACATCAATAAGATATAATTTATATTAGAACTCTAAGTTAACTTATGTCTTGGATTAAAGCCTTAACACTTAGTAATTCCAATCAATGTTATCTTGTGAAGTGGGAGTTAATTTAAATTCAATATAAAGAAAAGCTCAAGGATATCACAAGATTACATCCCTAAAAATGAACTCTCCCCAATAATTATAATTTTTTCAAATTAGTCTTAATCAATCAATCATTTCATAATCTTTGCAAACAAACCCCACCAATCAGAATACAATCAACTAAAAACAAACAACTACTAAAATATATCATCGCGGAGGATTCGACCCGAGTGTTTCTATACACATTAGCGGAGCATCAGAACTTTTACTGGTTGATAGTGTACAATCATCCGTGCATTTAAAATGGAACCATTTACAGGGATGGTTCAATTAAGTAGTCATTAATTTCTAGTTATGGTAGAAAAAATAAACTTTAAAAAAACTGAATAAAAACACAAAGAAAAACCCTTCTTCTCATAAAAATCATAAACTGAAAAAATAAAAAGAAAACTCGTATTAATATTTCTTCCAACATCTCTATGAATGCCCCGTAGCATCCTAAACAATCCCTCATATTTGTTTGACCCTTAAATTTAGAGAACACTTCCCCAACATAGGTTAAAAATTAGAGACAATCAACTCATTCAAGAACCAGTCCTCATCCAACCATTTGTATTAGAAATGACCAATCCTAGGGAACAAACCGTTAAAGAACTTTTTTCCCCTGATATGAATTACCAAACTCTTAGTATTCAATATCCAAACATAAAGGCTGACTTTGAACTCAAATCGGGTTTGATTTGTCTTCTTCCTCATTTCCAAGGGCTAGCCGGTGAGGATCCACATCTTCATCTTAAAGAGTTCTATGTGGTGTGATCTACCTTGAATCCTTATGGGGTTTCTAAGGAACAAATCAAACTCTGAGCATTCCCTTTCTCCCTAGAAGGCACTTCCATTTCATGGATCTACTACCTCCCTCCTGGTTTCCTAACCACATGGAATGACATGAAGCGACTATTCTTATATAAATTATTTCATGCTTCTCGTGTGGCTTCTATCTGAAAGGAAATAAGTGGTATCTGTCAGTTACAAAGTGAATCACACAATGTGTACTGGGAGAGCTTCAAAAAGTCTTTTGAAACCTACCTACATCAAAAAATATTTGAGAAACTCTTGATCCAATACTTCTATGAGGGGTTATTGGAAATGGAGAGAACCCTCATTGATGCCGCAAGTGGCAGTGCACTTGTTGATAAAACTCCTATAGCTGTAAGAGATCTCATAAGAAACATGGTTATGAACACACAACAATTCCATACTCAAGCACATGCTCAAGTGAAACAAGCCCATGATAGTCATTCGATAGAGCCGAACAAGATGACAGAGTGGATGAGTGAACTTGTAGGTCTTGTGTGACAACTAGCTGTGGATACCAAATCCCCAACCTCGTATTCTCCACAAATAATGTTTCCTGGACCTGAAAAAAACTATGGAATCTTCAAATCACCAGCTCATCAAATAGACACCTATCCCCAACTTAAAGAGGATCAGTCAGATAAATTTGGACTAATGGAGCTCAATGCAGCATATGCTCAGTGGAACACCAACCATCAACAATCTGGTCAGTTCTTTAGAAACTTCAACCAACCTCACTCTGAGCCCTTCTCTTCTTCCTATAACCAATGCCTGAGGTATGGTGATTCTATCTCTCATCCCCCTCAATTCCCTCCTCAAAACCCAAACCCAATTCAATATGTTCAAGGAGTTGGTAACATCCAAAAACCTTATATTTTTGTTCCTCAACAACAAATGGACAATCCTCCTCCAGGCTTCCACTATCCTATGATCCTCCTCAATTCCCAAACCAATACAATCACTTTCCCATGAACCAAAATCAAGAAATCCTAATTCAGTACAAGACTCTTCTTACAAGAAACCATGGGAGAGTGCAGTGGAAGATCTTTCCTCCACCCATTCTAGCCTCAAGATTTTGGAAACCCAAATTGGTCAACATGAATCCCACCTAAGCTAACAACAATAATCATATTATTCCTAACTCCCATCTCAACCATTACCAACTCCAAGGGTAAATCAAGTGTAATTGCACTTATATCGGGGAAGAAAATTTCTATGCCTCAAGATAATTCCTCCACCCCCTTTAAATGTTGACATAGAAAATAAAAAGAAAAATAAACTTGAAAAGGAATAGGAATTCATCCCCTAAACTCCTTTCATTCCACTATTGAAACCAATTCTGTTTCCACAATCCATTTCTATGCTAAAAAAGTTCTTTGAACCCGATACTAAAATTCTTGAAATGTTTAGACTTGTTTAGTTCAACATTCCTCTCTTAGATTCCATTAAAAAAATCCATAAGTATGCCAAGTTTCATAAAAGAATCTTGCACGCACAAGAGGCAACTTAGGACCTTAGAAAATGATTTCACCCAACATTCCGTACCGATTAATTGCAAAGATCCAAGGACCATTATAGTTCCATGCCAAATAAGAAGTTCCATATTCAATGATGCACTCATAGACCAAGGATCCTCAATTAATTTCATGCCCAAATCCATATTTCCAACCTTATTCTAGTTCCCCTACATCCAATGGGTGTTGTCATTGATTTATCCAATCGAAGCACTGCTAGTCCTGAGGGTATAATTGAGGATGTCCTTGTCTGAGTCAATGTTCTTATCCTCCCAGCTAACTTCAATGTCCATGACATGGAAGGTGAGACAAATTATTACCAATCTCCTCTAATTTTAGGAAGACCTTTCCTCATGACATAAAAAACAAAAATTTATGTTCATGCTGTCATATTATCCATGGAATTTGGTGACCAACTGGTCATGTTAAATATTTTTCATTCCATGCGATACCCATCAGAGAATGAATCTACATTATCTATCCATTCTTATGAAACTCTCTCTATGAGTGTGTTGAATCCAAATCTGTCATGTAATTCTTGTTCTACTGATAGAAGAGTTTGTGAATATTTCATCCTCATTAACCATGTCATAAATGTAGAAGATGACGTTGACATTTCAAATGAAAATTCCTTTGATCTAAAGGATCTTGAAAAATATTTAGAATCTGATCTTGCCTATGACCTCTACTTCTCCTTCTTGGATGATAATGAGGAAAATGAACTATAATGCTCATTTGTTGATTCAGATCAGTTTATCCAACATTCATCATTTCCTATCTGTGATTCTAAAAAATCTGTTATATGTGAGGTTAACCCTAAACAAATGTGTTTATCTGGTACCAATGAGAGTGAAGGTTGTGATATTCACTCCCTATTAAATAAAGTGATCACTGGTGAGGTTGAAATTTACTATTCATTGGTGAACAACATTGAAATAAAAGATATTAAAATTTTCATTTAGTCCTATGACTCCACTGATCCTCATTACTCTACATCGATATGTGATGAAATAACCGAGTCAAAAACAATTGGGATCTCATACACTGGTTTCATGTTATCTGAACCTTACATAAACGAACCATTAGAATTGAGACATCTTCTTGCATTTCCAAGCATAAAAAAACCATCACTTTGTGGATAATATCATTCCTCATGATGAAGACCAAAGCAAGGATAGTCATATTCTCTTTCCAACACCATTACATTTGAAGAAAAACATCAAGGAAGAGGATAAATTATCCAATGAACAATCAGGCATCCCAAACAATAAGTTTTTCTAGAATTACTATGGAGTTAAGAAAATACGGTGGCCACCATCAGACTATAAGAATTCCACTACAACTGTCTAGCTGTAGACAAATAAATACAATACTTCTTGGGAGGAAACCCAAGTTTTATTTTACTTTTATAAAATTTTAATTTATTTTTAGTTTTTCATTAGATGAATAAGGATTCATCTTTTTTAGGTAACATAAAATTATCCTGGAACCACATCACCCTTCCATCGATTCCCCAATTTCTGCAGTTGACCCACCATTGGATGGAGATGGAAACCCACCAAATCCAAACTAGGCGTACCTATTTCCCTTTAACTACCCATATCTCTCTCACTCTCTGCTTCCTCCTTCATTCTCATTTTTACCACTTTTTCATCACATTTTTATTTACTCTTTCGCTTTTATGTGGGTGTGTAACATGAAAACACAAAAAACCTAAAAATTGAAAAAAAATTAACAAACAAGTGTCCTGATTACTCACCTTCCATTTTTTAAATTTTGTCCAACCATTTTGGGGAGTTAAAAGACATGGTTTCATCTCAATAATTTTGTATTTTCATTATGACATTGGATAAAGAATTTTGTGTCAAAACTAAGAAATTTTGAATGCTCACTTCTTGATTTGGAAACTGAATTCCCCTAATCATGATGAACAAAATTAGCTTTCATGATAAGGCCACCTATGTCCATCATTTAAAAATGAGTTTTTTTACCCCCATTTGTGAGTCTTGAGTATGTGGACCTTCGAGGTGAATTTTCTACTTTAGTGTGCATTAATATGATAGAGGCATTTTCTGAACAACATGAGAATCACAATAGCTAAATAGCCTCCAATTTCCCTTACAATAATCCTCCTTTTGAAATCCCCTTCGAGCCTATGAAAACATTTTCATTTATAGACACATTACAATCCTAATACATTTTCCCACCCAATATCAACATGTATTTTGATTGCATAATTTTTTCAAATTTATGTTTGGGGGGAATGGATTTCATTTTGGGTACCCTTTTTGATTTCACCATGTTATCATATGCTTGAGGGAAAGAATCCATTTCAGTGTGGGGGAGAGGATGTGCTTTAGTGGGGTTTGAGAATGTATATATTATTATTATATATTGTTCAAATTTTATTGAAAAGTGTTCAAGAAAAAAAATCAAAAAATAAAAAAAATCAAAAAAAAGGGTTGTGTCTAGGGTAGGTCAAACTAACTATTTATAATCCTATGATCTGGTTTAACTATTACAATTAGTGTTGTGAGGATATCAATCATTGTTTGGGATATGAGTGTGAGATCTATTTCATGTTCAACATTCGAAAAAAATAAAAAAGAACACTAGAATTATATTCTTATGTCATTGGGAGATGTTTTGTTTTTTTTAATATTCAATATTCTCATTACCTTCATCTTTCCTTCCACTTTTGTGTCTTATTTCACATTTTCATTTTCTCATAAATATGTGTTTCCATTTCCTTTCATTTATCATTTCAAAAAATGTGAATTACTTTTTCCATGATGGTGTTTTACCCCTCTTCTTATATCACATTGACATTATATTCCTACCATCCCATAGCCACAGAAAAACTCCATCAAAATACCTCTTGATTATTGTGTAATTTGGTTAGGTATTGTAAGCTAATATTTCTTCCAAACTGTAAAATTTTCAATTTTGTTGGTGAAAGAGTGAACCTCCACAAATGAATTTTATCATCTTGAGAGGTGTGAGTTTCGATTGTCCACATTTTCCATTTCTAAATTTGAGCATGAAAAAAAGATTTGTTTTTGTAACATTATTTCTATAAAAATTTGAGTTTTAATTAAATATGTATGAGTGAAAGAGTCTAAACCTCCCCTGATTGGAGAAAAAAAAAATTAATATTTGTTGGTGAGTGAAAATGATTTTGTCATGTTTTTATATTTGTTACACAAGAGGACATGCACAATACTATGTTTGGGGGAGTTGATTTTATTAATATTTTCATGAATTATTATATACTCTATTTACTTATTTTTATATGAAATTTGCATAATTTGTGTGAAATATTAATGTTTTAATACAAAGTATAATTTTGGGGCATTTTTAGAATAAGTCCAATTGAATCAGTTTACTATTTTATTTATAACTATAACCATACTAATCATAATTATGTGGTTATTGTTTATTAGGATTTATAATTCAATATAATACATTTCTTTATAAGGGATCATGGGAAAATTCTTCCATTTGAAGGCTCATATGGAACACACAGGAGGGCCTACAAAATCTGTGAAGAAACTGGACCAGCCATGAAGATTGAATTACTAGGATCCATATAGAATTTAAAATTCCTTCATTATACTCACAGGTTTGGGGGACAATGTTAGGAGACTTGGATAAAAATTTCATGGACCAAATCAAAATACAGGGGGCCCAACTGATTCATTTAAACTTAGCCCACCATTCAGCCCTGGAATTAAAATCAGTACATTATTCATGGCATGTATCCTGATCTATTCATCCAATAGAGATGATATTTTCTGTGTGAAATAGGATATATAGGTGGAAGAATTTATGGAAAAATTAATTTGGATTTGAAGGCCTCTTCCTATTCAAAAATCAATTCACATTTTGGACATCAAAAAATCATGGATTGAAATGGAAAGTTATACTTTGTTTAATAAAATAGACATATATTTGGATCCTTAAGTCCAATGGCCACCTAAGCTTCAAAGTATATAGAGGAGATATTTATCTACAACTTGTAAGAATATAATTTCTCATGATTCGGTTGTCTAATATAACAAATTGTCAATCCAATTGGAGGGACATATTGGGAATTCCAACAGTCCACTTCCTTGGTCTATAAATACATCCCCCTCTTCTCCTAAAAAGGGGTTGGCATTTCAGAAGAGTGGAGAACATATTGGCATGAACAAAGCCTTTACATGGTCTTGGTTGGACCTTTCATACTCATGTTTTCACTTGAGAGACATTTTATCCTCTCTTTGTTTCCTTTTACTTTTGTGTTGTTCTTCATTTGTAATCTTGTAAGTCTTGGTTTTTTGTAATTCAATTTCAAGGAATGTTTCTTCTTATTCATCTATTATTCTAATCCAACATCTGTAGTTTCATATTAATTTTCTTAAAATAGTTTAAATACAGTTGAATCCCCTTCCCTTTTTTCTCTATTTAGTTCAATCTAATGTTCATTTTTAACACTTCGTGTGTGTGTGTGTTCGACGCAAAAATATTTTCTTATCCCGTTCATTTTGTTCTATTTATAAGTATCACCATTAACACATATTACCAGATTAATAACTATATTAATGGATAAGTAAGTCTATTATCAGGGTGAGTCAAAATTTAGGGTTGTTAAGTGATTGAGAGTATTTTCTCGATTAATGTTTTTCAAATTAACATTGTATATGTTGGACTTAACATTTTATGGATTAATGACTTGTTTTGTTTAATTTGTGGTTTCCATGGATTATTGGAAACATAAATACACTACCATGAACAAGCTCTAATTTAGATTAGAACCCTAAGTTAAGTTAAGTCTTGCATTAAATCCTTAACACTTAGGAATTCCAATCAGCGTTATCTTGTGAAGTGGGTGTTAACTTAAATGCAATATAAATCAAACCTCAAGGATATCACATGCTTAAATCCCTAAACATGAACTCACCACAATCATTATAAATTTTTTAAATCAATCTTATTAAATCAATCATTCCATAAGATCTGCAAACAAACCCAACCAATCAGAATAAAATCAACCTAAAACAAACAACTATTAAAAAGTATCATCGCCGGGGATATCACCTGAGTGCTGCTATACACATTAGCAGAGCTTCATAACTTTGACCAGCCAATAGGCGACAATCGGCCGCGTGTTTCAGATGCCTTCTTCCGTCCACAACAGTTAGGCGGGCCTTGACCACTTGGTCTGATGGCGGCGCGTCTTGCGTCACCCCTCTGCAGAAGGTCGAACGTCTGCTGCCCTCTGTCCACCGCCATTGTTGGATGGGCCACAGCTCCTCTCTGGTGGTGCGGTCGCGCCACTGCCTTCATCACGGCCCGCCATGGTGCCAACCGCCATTACCGACCCCCACCAGTTTTGGTCACCATCATTCTCTATCACAAAGAATAAAAAATAACCATAGGATTTGTGAATTGGTCAGGCCATGTTCATTTGGCCTGTACCCTCTGCGTTAGATTTGTAGAAAGTGGTTCAAATATTTCTTGAATCATGAAGAATTGTCAATAATGGAAAAGGGGAAATTCAAAACAGCAACCCCTACCTCAGAGGTTTATTGACGTCGATGAGGAGGGAAGGATGTATGTCGGTTTTTCATCGTTGAAGAGGTCCCATGATGGGGGTGGCACATTCATCATTAGATAAGATGGAACATTTTTAGAAGATGGCATGTTCTTCGTTGGAGGGTGAGTTTCTCCAAGTGCTCTCTCAAAGATTCCCTTTCACCAATGATTTCTCCCAAGAAAAAAGAGGATGCAACCCAAATAAAATATGTCTATCTATTTTTAAAATGTTGGTACAAATTAAGATGGCATCATTAATCAATTGATGAGGAATAATTAATGTAAATGAATCCTAAATCCACCCTCCTCATTAAAGTGCGAGTTCCAGAGTCGAGTGGTCTCCACCTTTAAGAATTAAATTTCGGAGGGTTTAGACTTAGGTGGTCCCCATCATGGAATAATCAATTGAGAGTATAAAAATAAAATAAAAGTTATTCTATAATTTTATTTTTATTCCAAGAAAAACATGAAAACCAACTTTCACCCTTGACCAACAGCCATAGAGGTGAAAGTCTACTTAAGCGAATAACAGCGATGTGAGGTCAACGATGTCCTTGGATTTAAATTCTGAGCACCATTTCAAAAGTTAAAAAACCACTCGCATATTTATAGAATGTACTTGAAGAAATGTTTAGAAATTCATTTCAGGCACACCGTTCCTCGGAATCACCCATCGTCAATTTTCACGGACTTCTAAAATTTCCATAAAATTAAAAAAATACATGGAATTTCCAGGTCTTTACAATTATGAAAAAAAGTTATTATTAGTGTTTTAAAACTCTAAAATGTGCATTTAGCTATCACAACCATAAAAATGACATCATATTGATGTGAGAACAAAGGAGAAATATCTTTGAATTATATTTGATGTGTAGTTACAGATAAAAACTCAATATGATGTGAGGTGTTTTCATAATGACTAAATAAGAAGTTTTAAAAAAATATTAATGTATTTAAAAAAGTGAATAAGCAGTCAAAACCCATGAAAAAAACCTAATATTTCAATAATAACATATTAAAAATATCTTGATTTTTTTTTAATATGGTATCTAAAATCATTTCTACATGATTTTCAGTTTTCCTAAGATGACCACAAACATATTTTTATTGTTTTAAAACTCTAAAATATATTTGTAGAGGAAAAAATGTATTGTATTACATCATAATGATGTTAAATCCTAGGAAAACTGTCGTGAAATTATTTTTAATGTGTATGAGTAGAAAGAACACCAATTTGATGTGTGGTATGATCATGAATGAATGAATAAGATGTTTTAATAGATATTAATGTCTTCAAAAACATATGTTTGGGGGTCAAAACCAAATAAACAAAATCATAATTATATTAAATCCTGATAAATTAATTATAGATTAAATTTTAAAATATAGGGGTTGACTTCAAAAAATTATGAGTTATGGTTTTCTTGGAATAACAGAAAACACATTTTTTATGTTTTAATATTTTGAAAAATATATGTAAGAGTTAAAACCATATAAAATTACCCCAAATTGACATAAAATCATTTTCATTTTTTGTGTGAATATTTTTTAAGTGTAAAAGTATAAATATAAATTAATGTGATGTTTTGTGTACTGAGAATGACTAAATAAGTAGTTTTAATAGATATTTAAGAATTTAAAACATTAATTCGGGGACAAAACCATTAAAATGACCCTAAATTTCCATGAAATCATAGGAAAATAAATTTAGAATGATTCTTGAAATTTTGTAACTATTTTTATGCTAATCATAATGTAATTTTTTTAGGATCACATAAAATACAGTTTTAGTGTTTTTAAACTCTAAAACATGCATGTAATAGTGAAAAAATAAATAAAACTAGGTAGACATGAAATCACATGAAATATGTATTTTATTATTTTTATGTGAATGAGTAGATGAAACATTAATACTACATGTAGTGTTCTCATAATAACTCAATAAGTATTTTTTAAAAATATCAATTTCATTAAAAATGTGTGCAAGGTTGTCAAGAAATATCCACAAAATCTATTAATATGATTAAATATAAATGATTGATTAATTCATAAAACATAAAAATAAAATTCATTTCAATACTAGTTTTGGTTTTCTCTAGATAACCAAAAATAATTTTTTAGTGTTTTGGAACTCTAAAACATGCATGTTTCGGTCAACCTTTAGTAAAATAACCATATATTAATGTTGAATCATAGAAAAATTGTCATTGAATTATGTTTCACATGTAAAAGTAGAAATAGGGTCAATATGATATGTGGTTTAATCGAAATGACTACATACATACTTTTAAAATATACCAATGTCTTTAAAATCATTCTTCGATGGGTAAAAACAAACAAACAATGTAAGATTTATATTAAACTATAGAAAAACAAATGTGGGTTAACTTTTTAAATTTAATAACTAGATCTAATTAAATTTTTGTTTTTTTTCTACGTATGGCCAAAATTTTTCTTGTTATTATTTCAAAACATTACAACTTCTGTGAAAAGTGAAAAAACATAAAAAATATCCAAATATTGAAATGAAATCATAAGAAAACAATATTTTAATTATATTTGACTTGTAAAATATGATTACATGTAAATCCACCATGCATTGTTCCCATAATTACTAAATAAGATGATTTAGAATAAAAAATTGATTAAAAAAAGTAATATGTTGAACAACCAATGACCAAATACTATTTATTATACTATATTTTGATTTAAATAATTTTGTGGGTTCTAATTGTGAATTTTTTGTTATTTTTTACCATAATAACATTAAGTTTTAATTAATCTAATTATTAGTTTTGAGATTATGGGATTGGAACTTGGAAAATGGTTTGATAAGATTAATTGTGATATTATTGATTTTTTATAGTGTGAACATATATTGAATTTTGAAATGTTGGTTGTTTTTCTGAATACCTATTTAAAGAATCTATTAATTTAATTCATTTAATGATCAAAAAACTATAGTGATCACCATTTGGTGGTCATTAGAGTATGATGACATGGCCAATAGTTATTCCATATGATTTTACAATAGTCTTTTGGTCAATAGAATATAATAACCACTATGTAGTTTATTATAGTGACTTGAGAATTAAGGAATATATCCAACTAAAAATGATGGTCATTTTTGGATATTGTGATAGGACAAAAGAGACCATCATATGGTGGTCACATGATGACCACTGTAGTCTATTATCATCATATTTAAATGGTTTCTAATGAATCTTTTTTGTTGTAGTGATACATACCTAGTGGTAATCTTTGAACCTTAGGCACAATATCCTCAATACAAGTCCGCCAGACCTTTTAATTGAGCATTTTCATTATTATTAAAATATATTCCTATATCAATTTTAATTTGGAGATAACAAATAACATGTATGGATGCTAAAAAATGAATGTATATTTTTTTTGGATATGATCTGAGAGTGAATACATGTTGAAAAAAGACATTCATCTTTAATGAAAACAATAACAATAAAATTATAAAAAATCACCTAAAATACATTTAATTCATCTCTGGTGACTCACTATCTTTGGATTGTTTCAAATTTTTATTAATATACTTTGTAAAAACCTTGGGTTTATCCATCCAAAATTTCTAAATAATGTTTTAAATATACTTGTTTTGAGGTATAAAAATGTCATCTAATATTTTATTAATTTCCATTTGAATAAATAATACAAGAGTTTAATATTTAAAACTCAAATTTATTATTAATTTTTATTTTTATTTATATAATTTTTACTTCATAATTTTTTATAATCAACTATTACACAATAAATATATAAATAAATTTCATATATAGTGTATATTAAATATTTATTTTTATAATTCCTGTAAAGACCCGAAAATTTCAAGGAAATTCATTTCTTAATTTCTTTGGGAGTTTACAAGAACACATTTTCTGACGGTACCTGATTCCGAGGCCCGGTGTGCCCGGAATCAATTTCCGAAGTATTGATCGGGTACGTTCAGTGAACGAAGGAGCGAGTTTTTCTAGCTTTTGAACCGGTGCTCGAAATCGAAATCTGAAGGCACCGATGAACTCGTAGCGCCGGTATTTGCTTAAGAAGACCCTTTCTGGTGTTGTGTTTTCTCGGGAGGAGTTGTTAAAAAAAAGAGGAATAAAAATATAATAGTTTTACAATTTTATTTTTATTTCTTGCTAAGTGGTTTAAGTGTGGTGTCACAAAACTTGTTCCCTCTATATTGTGGTTTAACTCCTAGGATTGTGAGTTGGAGTGGGAACTATTGGGTTTCTAACTCCCCTTGGGAAAATAAAAAAGAGGTGGGGCCCACACGAGCCCCACCCGTTCACTTTTTCCATAACTCCTCACCTCCATATTTAATTTTGTAAACTCATCTTAAATTGAGTAACGCACCCTCAACCCCACCTAATTCCAAGTCAACTCTCATTTTTGTTTGGTCTATTAAAAGCCTCATTAATTGGTCAACACACGTTAATTAATTCGTGGATTCTTTTTGAATTTTGAAAGAGTTGACATGAGGAATAATATAAGGGAAACCTTATTTTATTTTGGTTGTTTGTTGTGTGAGAAGATTAGGGGAGAAATACTCAAGTCTTGAAGAAGGTTCTTCCTCATTAAAGAATGCGAAGAACGATGAAGAACGCCTGCCTCCGACGAAAGACAACGAAGAATGATAGTTCCTCGGAGATCGATGACATGACACCGTGTACCATGATGCCGATGATACTCTTCTCCGCGACGCCATGTACCGCGACGCCCAAGATCCTCTTCTTCCTCCGCGATAAGGGAGAAGTCGCCGACCACGGTGGTAATCACCAACGACAACGTACCATCCTTCTTCATTTCCACTACAAGTTAGGAGACATCGTTTCCTCCTCAGACGCACCCCGACGTCCACATAATCTATGTCCGACCCCCTAGACTCCGTTCTCCGCAACGTCCCACGCGCGACATAATATTTCCATGTAGGGGTTAATTTCTTGTTCGTGAATATTTTTCCTTTCCGTTCATCGTATTATTCTTGCGCCGCCTATTATCATTATAACGGGAGGAGGTCGGACCGCACAAACACGGCCGACTCTCCTCCCCCTTCGATATTGTGTTTGTCACGACATGAAGAAATGTGCGCGGTGAAACGGCACCGCGCAGAAACAACAAGAATGTGGCAAAGAAGCGTGGCGCCATCACGTCGCGCCGTTAAGGCTGACGAAACTGCGGCCGTAGTTAGGGCCGTAGAGGTGAATTGAAGACTCCACAATTTGTTGTTTGATGTACGGATCGATGGGCGATGTCGGAATAGGCCGCAGAGGTGATTTGAAGCCATCACAGTAAAGATCATGCCCCAGGAGGACCGTTGGCGAAGAAGGAAAGCGAAATAGACAACAGAGCACGTTCGGTGCTCCATGGAAGGCGGCAGTGGCGCGGCACCAAAACAGAACCACCGTGGTGGCAGACCAAACCGAAACGGCTTAGCCATTCTGGAGGCAGGGCGGCGTGGCTTAATGCCGCACCGGTTTCGCTCAACCGCGGGGGGTGGTAACACCCCCCCCCCCCCCCCCGCTCTACGCTGGCCTCGCGGACTGGCCGCACCAGGCCGGGCCACTCCCTATTGGGCCAGACCCGGACCCGGGTCGGGTCGACTCGGTTCGGCCCGACCCCGGGGGTATCGGGCCGGGTCGGACCGAGCCCGAACCCCGTATTCTCGGGCAGTTTCGCTTAAATGCCCATATCATGGGCTACAGACCTACGATCGACGCACCGTCCGTTGCGATGCGATCCTTGGACCGAGACAGTCGTTTTGGTATATTACACTCACGGTTTTGGAGAAATTTGGGTATGGCCATGTGGGTTGGAGCACGAAACCAATGGGGCCCTCGGAGCAGAAACGCTTATAACATGAGCTCCGGACGTCTGATTAACGTGTCGTCGACATTGTTGGATTCCCCTCGATGAGACGGAAATTTTTGCATAATCCTCCTGAGGTTTGGGTGCAGTTGGATAGTGGCCGTGTTGGATTGAACCTGAAATCCAACCGGGCCCCTAGAACGGAAAAGATGATATCTTTCAGACAGGACGTCCGTTTGACAAACCATTAGCGGCATTGGTGATCAAGGTGAGAAAAGGACCCTATGAGTATACCCTATTAGAGTTCAGGGTATAGTTGAGATATAGTCGGGTTGGTTCGTACACAAAACCAATTGGGCCCCTGGGACGAAAATGCTAATAACTCACAGACCGGGCGTCCGATTGACGCGTCGTCTATTGCGTTGAGACCCCTATGACGAGGCAGTCTTTTGAGATACTTCTTCGTGGGAATTTGTGATACTTGGAGTATCGACCTCTAGTTCGTGGTGTGGACCATCTCGGAGACGAGCGTATGGAGTACGGAGACCGTGTAGCAGGCTGAGACCTGATGACTACTTGTCAGATTCGATTTGTAGTGACCTGCATAACCCAGTGGGGAGCAGTATGTTGTGAGGTGGCAGACCCACGACATAGGAGAACTACTTTGTGAGGTGGCATACCTGCGGTACCCGACAGGAGGAGTACCTCTGTAGCCTATGAGGGGGAGCACTACTGTGTGAGGTGGCAGACCGATGGCAGAGGAGTACTACATTGTGAGGTGGTAGACCCGCGGTACTCGACAAGAGGAGTACCTCATAAGTTTTAGGTTAGTGAGCAGTATCTTAGAGTCGTGACATGATCACTATACTCATCATAGACAGAGCTCTTCAGCAGTTACGGTTTCGACAATGAAAATCTTGGTTTGAGCTGAGTCTATGACCTTTGTGCATACCTCATGATTGAGATGGGTCACTTGATAACCTAGGTATATGTATGGGTATATAACTAGGAAGTGATTATACATTGATTTTAATAACCATTGTGTTTCCTTACGATTGAGATGGGTTACTTGATAACATAGTTATAAGTATGGGCTTGTACCTAAGTAAGGGTTATCTGTTGAGATCCATCTTTGTGGTTATCCTTGTTGGATTTAGTGAGACCTTGAGGGTCTCAGGGTCCCTACTATGTATCATTATACTCACACCTACACGGGCTATGACCGTACAACATTGTGTGGGATATAGATGACGGACAACGCTAATGGAGGCCAAGCGTTTGAGGAATGGACGGTACACGGAGGTGGACCTCATGACGAGTCAGTATCTGGAGGTGGACTTCACGATGACACAATACTCGAAGGAGGTTGAAGGGAAAGAGCGTGGTGGAGGCTAGCTGTACCTACCCTTTTGGTAGGATCCGTGGTGGACGATCAAGGAGCTGCGCTATCATTACCTACCCTTCTGGTAGGATCCGTGGTGGATAATCCAGGAGCTGCGCTATCTGCACCTACCCTTCAGGTAGGATCCAAGGTGGACGACCTAGGAGCTGCTTCTATTCTTCCAGCTAATTGCCTTTTCTGTTATACTTTCAGTCAGTTGTAGCTGTACTTTTAGTTGGGTTTGTATTCTGGACCATTTACTTTTCACCATTCTCTTTTGTACTTAGTGTATTAATTCCTCTTGGACTCTGTGGTGTTTTTTTACTTTTATAAAGAAAATGCCTTCCCAGTTATTAGGATTTACGCCTTGGGTGCTAGTCGCCAGCCCCTGGCATATGGAAGGCGGGCTTGGGGTAGTCACGGCATGGGCCCCAAGAACGGGTCGTGATAAATTGGTATCAAAGGAGTCAGTTCTACCTCCGAACATATAACTCTGATATTTTCTTTCTGTGAACCAATAGTTTTAAGGGTACTGAGTGTGGGTTTCAGTTCAGGGAGTCCAGTGTTGGTGCGGGCGGCTGGCGTATTTATACACTAGGACATTGGAAACTGATTTCCGACATTGTGCATGAAAAGACTAATTGCATGTGTGTTTCCAAAGGTTTTTCCTTAAAACAGCTTGAACCAGGTCAGCTCACCAGGTATAAATTGTTTGACCGTGTCACGTATGTTTCTTTCAGGATGCCTTTCCACATACGATCAGCTAGAGACCCGAGAGATGTACGTACTGACAGCCTGCCGAGCGACAAGGCTTCGGTACATGGCCCTCTTGTAGTTGAGGCACCAGAGGAGGCACCAGCAGTACTACACTACGTTGGGCCACTGATGCCACCAGCCCCAGGAGTAGGCGATTCATGCTGCTTGATCACGCTGCACGTGTTCCAGCACCAGAGGCCACCCAGGTTCCGGGGAGAGACGGACCCACAGGTGGCTGAGGATTGGCTAGAGGCTGTGGTGGGAGTTTTAAGGATCGTGGGTACAACAGCGGACTTCATAGTGATCTTTGCTTCCAGCCTCCTTCAGGCAGCAGCTGAGAGATGGTAGAGCCACTTGTTCTAGTTTTTCGATGGGATGACCTTCACATGGGGAGACTTTGAGACCTTCTTAAGGGTAAAGTTTATACCAGTGGATCTACACCCCGAGCGTGTTCAGGAACTGCTGCCTTTGCCGCATGATTTTCCATCAGTAGCTGAGTCATCTATAGGCAGTAGACAGATGATGCAGAGGTCCAAGAGGACCAGACCAGCAGATGGGCGATATCGTGTTTTAGGATCGGTAGTGCAGGGCACCTGGGGTGGGGTAAGAGCCAGGTGTTCCCGAAACGGATAGTGTTACTCCTGTGGCAGGAAGGGTCGCATGGCACGTGACTGTCCAACTCCCCGCACAGTTGATCCGCAGGCATTGGAGGAGCCACCGAGACCGAAGCAAATGCGGGTTCTTGAGCAACAGCCGAGCAGTGGACAAGGTAGTAGAGCTCTAGAAGCAGGTGGACATGATCGGAACTAGTGGATACCTTTTTGTTCTTGGTACTTCTAGTTCCATGTTGTTGTTGTATTTTATGTGTCTTTTTTCTTCAAGCTGTAGTAATAAAATACACTTGTCCTTGTGACATTTTCTTCCTTCTTTTTTGTGTACTAAGAGGTCCCAGTTAAAACTGCTGACTTGACCCTCATTTTTGAGATTCCAACTGGAGGAGACCTAGTGACCTCACGCTGATGCCGACAGTGTGACTAAACCCTTAGAGGTGAGAGTGACAGTTGGATCTCTTGGTAGTAACGTCAAGGCCTTACGACGTCGTCCATGGAATGAATGAATCATTCAGGTTTGGATTGACTGTATTAGGAAAAGAACGTGGTTCATCTAGGGGATGAGGTCGTATTTCTCTTATTGGAAAAGAAGAAATCATAGTAGCTCTTGTGGGACCAGAGATGGTCCATGCCACAACAGAGAAGGTCCAGGTCATCCATGAGCAGATGAGGACAGCTCAGAGCTGACAGAAGTCTTGTGTTGACAGGAGGGAGAGACCACTGGAATTTGACGATGGTGACCATGTTTTCTTACGGGTCTCGCCTTGATGAGGTATATGGAGATGTGGCCAAGGTGGAAAGTAATCTTCGAGGTTCAACGGACCTTTTCAGGTCCTCAGCAGGGTAGGCGAGGTGGCTTACCATTTGACCCATCAACCTCAGTTGCACCAGGTGCACGACGACTTCCATGTATCTCAACTGGGAAGATATGTGCTTGACCAAATGCATATCATTGACCATGGGGAGCTGGAAATTGGCGATGGGGTCACTTTTGAGAGGTTCTAGTAGGGTTTGAGGATCGAAAGGAGAAGGTCCTATGAGGATGGTCAATTCTTCTTGTGCGCTTTCGTTGGAAGCGCGGGAACCTCTAGGAGAGCACATGGGAGCGGAAGGCTCATATGCGTTCTCAGTACCACTTTTGTATCCCTAGTTTGTGTTAATGCTTTACGGAGATGTAAAGTCCTGAGTTGGGAGAAATGTAAATACTCATAAATTTCAATGAAATTTTATTCATCATTTCGTGGGGGTTTTACAAGAACGCAGTTTCTGACAGCACCTGATTCCGAGGCTCGGTATGCCCAGAATTAATTTTCGAAGATTAGCTCAGGTACGTTTAGTGAACGAATGAGCGGGTTTTCCTAACTTTTGAACCGATGCTCAGAATCGAAATCTGAGGGCACTGATGAACTTGCAGCTCCAGTATTTTCATAAGAATACCATTTATGGAGTTGCGTTTTCTCAGGAGTGGTTGTTAAAAAAAAGTGAGGAATAAAAATATAATCGTTTTACAATTTTATTTTTATTTCTTGCTATGTGGTTTAAGTGTGCTGTCACAACACTTTTTCCCTCTATATTGTGGTTTAACTCCTAGGAGTGGGATTTGGATTGGGACCCGTTGGGTTGCTAACTTCCCTTGGGAGAATAAAGGAGAGTTTGGGCCCACACGAGCCCCACCCCTTCACTTTTTCCATAACTCCTCACCTCCCACTTTAATTTTGTAAACTCATCTTAAATTGAGTAACACACACACACCCCCACTTAATTCCAAGTCAACTCTCGTTTTTTTGTTTATTAAATGCCACATTATTTTGTCAACACACGTTAATTAATTCGTGGATTCTTTTTTAATTTTGAAAGAGTTGATATGAAGAATAAAATAAGGGTAACCTTATTTTATTTCGGTTTTTTGTTGTGTGATAAGATTTGGGGAGAAATACTCTAGTCTTGAAGAACGTTCTTCCTCGTTGAAGAACGCGAAGAATGATGAAGAATGCCGGCCTCCGACGAAAGACGATGAAGAACTCTAGTTCCTCAGAGATCGAAAACTCAGCACCATGTACTGCGACGTCGACGATCCTCTTCTCCGCGACGTTGTGTACTACGATGGCGACAATACTCTTCTTCCTCCACGACAAGGGATAAGTCTCCGACCGCGGTTTTCCTCGCCAACGACAATGCACCTTCATTCTTCATATCTTCTACAAGTGAGGAGACGTCTTTTCCTCCTCGGACGCACCCCAACATCCACAGAATCTACGTCCGACCCCCGCAGCACCATTCTATGCGACGTCCGACGCACGACGTCAAATTTCCATGTAGGGGTTAATTTCTTGTTCGTGAAGATTTTTCCTTTCCATTCATCGTATTATTCTTGCGCCGCCTGTTATCATTATAATGGGAGGAGGTCGGAACACACGAACATGGCCGACCCTCCTCCCCCTTCGATGTTGTGTTTGTCACAGAATGAACAAAGGCGCGTGGTGCAACGACACCACGCAGAAATAAGAATAATGCATCAAAGAAGCGTTGCGCTGTCACGCCGCGCCGTTAAGGCCGAATGAAACCACGACCATAGTCGGGACCGCAGAGGCGAATCGAAGAATCCGCAGTTTGTTTTTTGATATGAGGATCGACTGGCGATGTCGAAACAGGCCGCAGAGGCGATTTGAAGCCATCGCATTGAAGATCGGGTCCCGGGAGGACCGCTGGCGAAGACGGTAAGGGAAACGGACCACCGGAGCGCGTCTAGTGATCCGCAGAAGGTGGTGCCGGTGCGCCGCCGAAACAGAACTGCCAGGGCTGAGCCACGATGGCGGACCGAACCAGAACTTCTTAGTTGTTCCGAAGGTATGGCGGTGCGGCTTCATGTCGTGCCGGTTTCACTCAACCGCGGGGGGTTGTAACCCCCCCCCCCCCACTCCACGCTGGCCATGCGGACCGGCCGCACCGGGCCGGGCCGTGCCCTATTGGGTCGGACCCGGGGCAGGTCGAATTAGTTTGGCCCGACCCAGGGGGTATCGGTCTGGGTTGGACCGGGCCTGAACCCCCTATTCTCGGGCAATTTTGCTTAAATGCCTATATCTTGGGCTACGGACCTCCGATCGACGCACTATCAGTTGCGATGCGATCCATTGATCGATAAGGTAGTTTAGGTATATTACACTCAAGGTTTTGGAGAACTTTGTGTATGGCCAGGTTGGTTCGAGCACGAAACTAACCGGGCCCTTGGAGCAGAAACACTTATAACATGATATCCGGATATCAGATTGATGTGCCATCGACTTTGTTGGATTCCTCTTGACGAGACAGATCTTTTGAAACACTTCGCCTGTGTTTTGGGCACAGTTGGCTAGTGGCTGGGATGGATTGAACACAAAATCCAACTGGGCCCCTGGAACGGAATGGCGGAGAACTTTCAGACCGGACTTCCATTTGAAGAACCGTCAGCGGCGTTGGTGATCACGTTGAGAAACAGACCCTATGAGTATACCCTATGAGAGTTCGGGATAGAGTTGAGATATGGTCAGGTTGGTTCGTACACGAAACCAACCGGGCCCCTGGGACGCAAAATGCTAATAACTCACAGATCGGGTGTCCGATTGACGTGTCTTCTGTTGTGTTGAGACCCCTATGAAGAGGCAGTCCATTGAGATACTTCTTCGTGGGACTTTGTGATACTTGGAGTATCGATCTATAGCTCATGGATCAGACCCTCACAGAGATGAGCATACGGATTATGGAGACCGTGTAGCTTGTTGAGACCTGATGACTGCTTGTCTGATTCGATTCAGAGTGACTTGTATAGCACAGTGGGGAGCACTACTTTGTGAGGTGGAAGACCCATGGTGGAGGAGCACTACTTTGTGAGGTGGTAGACCTGTGGTACTCGATAGGAGGAGTAACTCTGTAGGCTATGAGGGGGAGAACTAATGTGTGAGGTGGCAGACCCATGGCGGAGGAGCACTACTTTGTAAGGTGGCAGACCTGCGGTACTCGATAGGAGGAGTACCTAAGCAGTCTTAGGTTAGTGAGCAGTACCTCAGAGTCGTGACAGGATCACTGTATTTGTCAGAGACGGAGATCTTCATCAGTTACAGTTTCGATAATGAAAATCCTGGTTTGAGCTGAGTCTATGACCATTGTGTTTACCTCATGATTGAGATGGTTCACTTGATAACCTAGGTATATGTATGGGAATTTACCTAGGTAGTGATTATTCGTTGATTTTAATAACCTTTGTGTTTCCTCATGATTGAGATGGGTTACTTGATAACTTAGTTATAAGTATGGGCTTATAACTAAGTAAGGGTTATCTATTGAGATCCTTCTTTATTGTTATCCTTGTTGGATTTAATGAGACCTTGAGGGTCTCAGGGTCTTTACTAAGTGTCATTATACTCACCCATGCACAGGCTATGCCCGCACCTCATTGTGTTGGATGTAGACGACGGGCAGTGCTGACGGAGGCCGAGCATTCGGGGACTGAACGGTACCCGGAGGTGGACCTCACGACGAGTCAATATCCATAGGTGGACTTCACGATGAGACGATACTCACCGGAGGTTGACATGCGAGAGTGTGGTGGAGGCTATCTGTACTTACCCTTCTGTTAGGATTCGTGGTGGACGATCCAGGAGCTGCGCTATCTGTACCTACCCTTCTGGTAGGATCCGTGGTGGACGATCCAGGAGCTACGCTATCTGTACCTACCCTTCTTGTAGGATCTGAGGTGGAAAACCGAGGAGCTGCTTCTATTCTTCCAGATGATTGTCTTTTCTGTTATACTTTCGTTCAGTTGTAGCTGTACTTTCACTTGGATTTGTATTCTGGCCCATTTACTTTTCAGCACTCTCTTTTGTACTCAGTGTATTACTTCCGCTTGTACTCTGTGGTGTTTTGTTTACTTTTATAAAGGAAATGCATTCCCAGTTATTGGGATTTACTCCTTGGGTGCTAGTCGCCATCCCCTGGCCTATGGAAGGCGGGCTTAGGGTAGTCCCAGCACGGGCCCCGAGGACGGGTCGTAAAAATTCCTATCATCAATAAGTGACAATCCATCAAGATATACCATGTTATTGGTGGTTTATGTGATGTCTCGAACACAGGTTGCAGTTGAAGGTTCCCCCCACATGGTTGGTCACATGTCCTAAAGCGTATCTACTCAAATTTCATAGGCTACTGACTAGAAGTGAGGGATTATGGTGTGTCCATGCGGAGACTATGCCCTCATTTCCAGAGTGTATCACATTAGATAAATGTAGTAATAGGTAAATAGAAGAAGTAGTATGAGTAAATTGATGTCACAATAGAATTAGATAGAGTAATAATAAATATAAGCAACTGGCAATAATATAAAAATGAAGATGATACATGTCATATATCTAAAAAACTGGAGAACACAGATACAAGGAAACAAGAAATATGTGCTATAATGAAGTCTCAAAAATAAACCAAAAACAATCCATGCATCCTGAGCACCAGCACAGTCATCCTCTACCAAGATCCATTCTAAGAAAGAAAGCAATAATGTTTCCAAATAGAGATGCTTTCCTCTGTCAACACCTACATACATGTAATCTTCCTAGGTACCAATGGAAGCCTAAATAGGATGTGAGATAAATTTTAGTTGGCCTCCACCAATGATGTGTATAAAATTCAATACGTGTAATATAAAATGTAACAGTGTGCAAGCATGAATATATAAAAGTAATGCAACACAATAATGTAAATACCCAAGTACCTATTTCAGTATTAGCTGGTAATGTTTGTGAAAATGAGATCATTTCATTTATTAATTATGTTCTAGTTCATATAGTTGGTCACCGGAGGTTTAACAATCACATAAATACTGAAATTATAATTAAAATAAAGGATTCAAAATGTAAAAGGAAATCCTACAATGATGATAATAATGAAGAGATTCAAGGTAATAACCCAGGAAGCATTAATCATAGGGGTCGATGAAAATTAGATAAAAAAGTGGAGCCTGACTATAGGGGTGATAGTGTAATCAAAGGGGTATCGACCAAGGCATTCCATAATAATGTAATTCTAACTAAGTCAATGGAATTCATCCATGGTAAAAAAGATAAGAAATGACTAGGTATATAGGCATGTCCAAGGAGCCTCATGTCTATAGAAGTCACACTAGATCCATGGAATGTGTCCAAGGCATCCTGTAATAATAATGGAGGGATACTATAGTGTCATATCGATCTTCTATAAGTCGACAAATTTTGAGTTTCAAGGTGCGTATAAACCTCTACAATGTGCATCCTTGAATCTAAATGGAATCCATGAGTGCTCAAGGCATTCCCTCAAAAATCCATGGTATGATCTAAATTGACCACTCCTATAATATTGTCAAGGTCCATATATAATAGGCACCTTATAATTGATTCTTTTAATAAATTAGGTCATGTAATACTCATTACATTTAATAATCCGTTTTGGTTCATTCCATACCTTTCATTATTGTGGTGAGGCTAAGGGATAGGAAACTGTTCCTTAATTCATATAAGACATATTCAATTTAATAGGTCCACTCTACTACCTTCAAAAAGAAGGGAATTGTATTATATAGACATGAAATCAAGTTATTCAATTACATTTAATTAGACCAAGTAATACACATATTGTACATTACAATTAATTATTTAAATATTCAATAAATAATTATAACACTTATCATAGAATGTTCAAGTGGAAACTACAAGGTGATAACCATTTATCAATTCAAAATTAATTTAATTATAGTGTGATTTAAATTAGTAGGTTCAATCATTAAAACTAAATTTATTTAACTAAACACTTACCTTTATCAATATTATGTCAAGGAACACCCAAACAGTTGTGAAAATAAGATTAAAACGACACTAAAAGAATAAATCAGGAAAACAAACTACTTGGGTTGATCAATTTTGGGGACATAACCTCAATATATTGATAAATAATATGAAAAGGGTTTATGAATATGATTCTAAGGATTATAATAAAGTCGCATGAGTTTAAAAGGCGAATACCTGATGAAATCGGCATGCATGCACATCTACACTAATTTATAAAATGTCAAATACTTGATTGTTGAGTTATAAAACACTAACCCCATATTCATATGAATATCCTCATATATTATAAGTATCTAGTTTGGAATGGATTAGAATATACCTGAAGAACATGCCAACACCCTAAAAATTTGTCATATGAGCCTGCACCTCAATAAATTTATCAAGGAGAATAGAAATGAAGAATAACTAAAAAGGAATTGATATGTTACTATAAGGAATCAAAAGTGATGGACAATTATTTGATAAGACTTCAAATGAAAAAGATATTAAAGATCATATCTTAGGCATGAAATGGTCTAAAAAATATGGTGGTGATCCTTTGTTGTCAGCTAGAGAAGAAAATAAGGAATGAGGGTCTGTTAAAAAATTTCATTAGGGGAATTTTAGTAATTTTCCCCAAAATAGGGGTCAATTGGTATGGATGCATGGTTGGAAAAACTATCTTCCAACCATGATTAATTTTCTATAGTAAGGGGGAACCAACACGATTAGGCTGCAGGGATAGGTAAACTATGAACCAACCATGAAATTATCCTCTACAAAAAACTATATAAAATTTTCATGGGAGTACAACCCCTGGTGCAATATTAGGAAAAGCTATGTACCGTAATTAACTTCATAATATGACCCTGAATAGTTATAATAGATCATGTGGAATTGATCACCTTGTTTCTTCTAACCATGCAAGCCAATGACTTTCTCCACCGGCTAGGATTTTGAGCACTGAATAATCTCTAAACACCACCAAAAACATTATAACCTCATTAGGCACCCATATAAAGTCCAAAATAATGATTTCGACCTAATTTAAAAGGATCTGTACATGATTGAGAAAAATGGTTTCTTACAGTCTTTACCCTAAAAGAACATATCCTTGATTCCACCTCCCAATGGTGGCGAAACTCTGTCCAAGAACAACTATTGCCATTGGGCATGGATGCCTACATCCTACTCTCTAGTATTGTCTTTTACATGGCTGTACATAAATAGAACCCATACTAAAGGGACATGCCAGCCTCAGGGAGACTTTATACATAGATAAATGATGTATACATGATACTTATCACCTGAATAATCAATATCTAACTCAACTTCGTAGGATCAATTGTTATGATATGGGTCGACATGATACTGGAAAAGATATGATATATGGAATATGTCATTCAGGGAACAACACTTATGTGGTAATAAAAACCAATAGGATGCTGACTCAAATCCATCTAGAATCTTAGATAGACCTACAAGGTGAGGCAAAAACTTCTTTTACCTCTGTATCTATCTATTCCCTAGCCTGGGCAACACCAACAGGAAAGCATAATCCCCGACCTCATAATATAAAGGTTATTGATTGTGATTAGAACAAGATTTATGTCTAGAATGAGCAGTAGACATATGTTTCCTAATTAGTTGAATGTGCTCTAATCTCTCTTACATGGGATGAGGACCTAGTAGAGTGGCCTCACTTTCCTGAAACTATCACAATGTGAATGACACGACCAAAATTGCAAGTACTCAAAAGGATCTATCATAATTGTCACATTGAAGATATTATTATAGATGAAATTCATGAGAGTAATATGATATTACCAAGAACCATCGAAAGCAAGGACGGGTTCTCAAATCATGTCTTATAGAACCTGTATTTTCCATTATGAAGAACCATCAATTTGATGGTGAAATGCTGTGCTCAGAAGATCCTATGTACCCATAGCCTACTACAACCCATAATAGAACCATGATATGATATGAGCACCCCTATATGAAATGATAGCATGAGGGACCCTATGTATTCAGATGATCTCACGTACATACAATCTTCCCAACTCATCAACTAAGAATATATCCCATATAAGAAGAATGTGGGTTACTTTTGGCAGTCAGTCAATGACAACCCATACAAAATTTCTACCTCTAAGGAACCTCATTATGCTGACTACAAAATCCATGGAAAAATATTTTCATTTCCATTCTAGGAATAAAATAAGCTATAACAAACTAGAAGAAAACTATTGCTCTGCCTTCACCTTCTAAGAGGTGGAACACATATTGAAAAAACCTACTATATAACGTTTTGTACAAGAACACCAATACTAGTTTCACATATGTCAATAAATTTTGTAGATTCTGAGATGAACTTCCCACTGAGAAGAGGGGGACTCCCGAATCACTTCCTATCACATATATATAGAAACCTAGACACTTTCATGTATATATAGAACATCGTCTCTATCCACATACCAATACAGAGGGGGTTCATATATTTAAATACACTCAGAGAAAAATAATCCATGAGGATCTGAAGATTGTCTGCTCATTACCTTCTTAAGGAGGGAAGTAGTAATTGTCAAGGCTGAGAGGTAAGACTATTCATGACTGTTATTAAACTTCATATGCTGCTTAAAAAAGAGGGCCATAAATTTCCATTTTTCATTGGCTTACTGTATATAATATTCTTGAGTCTTTCAACTTAACACATATGGTACTACATTATCCATTCTAGGAATATAGGTAAGATCAAAATTGCGGGATTAAATATATTCAACCCATATATGCTGTTTTCGATTCAAGAAACATTGTGTAAAGATATATTTGAGACTCTTGTGGTCCATATTCACCACAAAGAACTCACTTAATAGATAATATATCCACCTATATGAGGCATGAACAACTTCTTCTAGCTCGAGATCATGAGTCATGTAATTTCTCTCATGAGGCATGGACTGCTGAGATTTTTATGTAACGAATCTTTACTCCTGTATTATAAGAAGAATGAGTTTGATTCTAGTTTCATAACATAACAACATATAATCTATGCTAATATTTGGAAGTATCATAATTCGTGCTGATACAAGCCTTCTTCTTAGCTCCTAAAATGATTTATCACACCCTTCTTACCATAGAGACATGACACCATTATTTGAAAGACCACAAATAGGTGAATCAAGGTGTGATAAGTCCTGTATGAAATTCATGAAATATCTAACCATCCGTCAGAAACTCTATATGTCAATAGAATTCTTAGTCTACTCCCAAGACACCACAACACTCACCTTATCTACATCAACTGTTTATCTTGATTCCAATACAATATGACCCTTCAAGTGAACTTTTTCAAAACAAAAGTGGAAATTATAAGTCTTGGTATAAATATGGTGTCTTCTAAGTGTACGTAGAATGATCTCAAGGTGCTTATCACAGTCTCTAGAAGTGTGAGAATAAACAAAGATGTTATCCAAAAAGAATATAACCAAATAATCCAAATATGTGTGGAAGAAATTTTTCAACAATTCTATTAAAATGGAGGGTGAATTAATAAGACTGAATTAAATAACAAGATAGTCATACATAGCGTAAATTATAGGAAACATTATACCTGGTTTGCCTAAAGGTCCGACTCACACCTGATGATAGCTTGATCCCAGGATGATATTATAGAATACCCTAGCCCCTCAGAGTTGTTCAAAGAGACCATCTATTCAAGGCAGTGGATACCAGTTATTGACTATAAGTTAGTTTAATCATATGAAATCCATTCATAGACAAATGTTCCCATCCACCTTCATTGTGAAAATAGTAGGTGAATTCAGATAGGAGGTACTTCTCCATATAAAAACCATAGCATATAAATCTTTCAATTTCCAAATGATCTTCTAGAGGTCATTAGGTTCCATCCAATATACAGGAATGTACACTGGAGATGCTCTTGGAAGGATCTCAATAATAAAATATACCTCTATCTTAGGAGGTAATCCAAAAAATATCATTGGGGAAAACATCCCTAAAATAATCATCTACTAGAGGAAATTAAACCTGATGTAAACACTCATCCTCCATGAAGTGATTAGAAATCTTGGAAGTCACTCCAATTATACCATAATTATTTAGTTCGGATCTACTAGCCTAGAAATCACACTCCCCTTATGTAGATAACTACTACCCTCAAGTGATGTAAAAAATACCTTATTGTGATAAACTTTTATAAAGGTGTGATATGGGACTAAGCAATCCATCTTGAGAATGACAAAAATATAGTTATCTTGAGAACAAAGAGGTACCACAAGGAATGGTAATTATCAACCTCATGGGGACAATCGAAACATTAGCATATTCCCTATGGACATACTCTAAAAAGTGTATCCATGGTCCTTACACTACATTAATACTACTTTTCTAGCCCAAGATATTCCATGATAGATAAAGGGATGGATGAGTGTGAAGAACTAGTATCTAATAATCAAGATATTATAGTAGATGCTATTATAATAGTACCTCATACGTCCTCCACTCAAATCCCTGAGTATCGGCTGTAATGCATGTAATTGACCTAATCTGCAACCATGTGCTGTTGATGGAAAACCATAAGTATGACCACTATTCTGATGTTGATTACAAGAAGTTGGGATACCATGGCCATAACCTCCTCCTCAAATAATCCAACAGGTCATACTCCAACTCCCCACATAACATGGCATAAAAGAACCTTCCCCCAAAGGTAGAGCTGGTGTAGATCCTCTTCCAGTAGAAGTATATGGAAGGGTCTGATAGAATATTTAAAGATTCCCTATACAACCAAAATCCCAACACTCCAGAGGATCACTATCACAAAGAGTCTTCAGATACCCCAGTCATCTTCACTTATGGCATACAATGGAGCTTCTAGTGCGAGTACTCTGACCACCACTACTCTGAAGGTAAACCTCAAGGGAACATTTCCTTCCATTGAAACAACTACTATCCAACTTCGTCATGGGTCCTTTATTCCTTGTAAAATAAAATTCCCATAGGTTTTGCTAAGTGATAAGAGCATGATTGAATATTTCAGATAATGTTGGTTGGAGAAAAACATTCCCAAGTGTACAGATGGTATAATGATTCCCTTTATCAAAACTTCTAGGACACAAAATCTCATCCCTGGGTAGAAGTGATGAAATGTGATGTTACTTAATAAAATGTGTTGAATACCCCATAATTCTCATACAAACATATTCTATATTAATGGACTCTTTGGTCTGGTTGACACTCATCATTTGAGGAATGAAGTTATCATAGAAAGAATTTTGTAAGTCAACCCAGATTATGCCATGATGAAGACTAGATTAGGAAATCACATTTCATTAGTACTTAGCCAAATCATGAAACATGTACATAGAAAGACTATCATAATACTTTTAAGGAATATCCATATTTTCAATGATAGATAGAGTGGACTCTTTTTAACATTCAATAGCATGTGATTAGTCATCCCCTGAGAAGGTACGAGGATGATGTTGTCGGAAATCAGGTGTCAGATTGTCCATCATAGGTGCAAGTCATTGAGAACCCTACATGAACTGCATCAAATGTAAGAAACTATCATGAAGTTGAGTGTCAGTTCCTAGGTCAGGTATAATAGTTAGTGCCTCATGTGGCACTCCTGACAGTAAAACTAGCTGCTCAGGGCCCACAACTTATAGAGCGTAGTCATATCCACCCACCATGCTCATGACACAAGGACTTCATGGTGGTATTACACTACAAATTCCATTAAAATTACATAGAACTAGACTTGAAGTATATTTAAACACTAATGGAAGGAAAACATAAAAATAAGAGCCCACTAACCAAGGTATACTACCCAATCAACCCACTTGGGAGGCCAAGTATTAGTAAGTTCTCAAGTTTAAATTACTAAGGATCCAGTAGATAAAGGGAAAATAACACCTTTCATAT
Source organism: Viscum album (assembly GCA_963277665.1). Lineage (NCBI taxonomy): Eukaryota > Viridiplantae > Streptophyta > Magnoliopsida > Santalales > Viscaceae > Viscum > Viscum album. The sequence continues at coordinate 917,858,326 of OY728150.1, forward strand.
TCATTTACTGACAACCATTTATTTTTAAGTCATATTTCACATTTTAAAGTTTCATTTACTAATAAACATACATCAAAGTTTGATTAAAACAGATTTTCAGTCCCAGTGAATCAGGTCCCATACACCTTATCATTGAGTTTAACATCCATTTTTATTCTAGTTAACCCTATCTACATTCATCGTCAAAATGTATCATGTAATGTAATATTGATTGACACAATAAACTACCTATTACAACTTGAGGGCCCATGCACCTCATGAATTGAAAATGGAAATCACTCAATCATAACCAAAAAAGAATAATATGAATAATATTACTACCATTAAATCGATCACAATCAAAGGAAAAATTAGAAAATTTAAATAGTGAAATGAACCTAAACGACATTACATATTCATGGAATGTGAATTATAGGTGCCTTTGATTATGAATGTAACAATTATAGCCATCATCATATCATCAGGGAAAGGATGAAATAATTTTTTTAACTAGAATAATCATAAAGACCAGAACACAACATGTGCATAACCCAATTGTGAAATTATATCAACTATAATAGGATAAAGCGTAACAAAAGTCATTATTCAAGAAACTCAGCATTTACCCCAAACATGTGTTACATACGCCCAATCATGGCTTATAAAAAAGTAACAAGGTATTCAAAATATCGAGTATATTATCTCAAAATAGTAAATAATGATATGAAATCCTCTAATAGTACTTTGTGATGTTCTGAATTTGGGTGCCACTCAATGTTGCCCTGAGACCAGTTTTCCACATGGCCTCAAGCACATCTCCCCGAATGCCAGTGGCTGTCAACTAGTAGTGAGGGCCTCCGTTTTTTCTATTGGGAGACTATTATCTCCTTACCAGAGTGTATCATTGTAACATCCATGAATTAATTTAAAATAATTTTTCATTTGATTCCCATTATTTCTTTTTTGGGGGGTTTCCCATGCCTTTTGGTGGAAATGGTGGGTTTTCAAAATTTGGGTCAAACTGTGAGCCCATTTCTAGATTTAAAAATAAATTTTATATCTTTTATAACTCCTTTATTTTAAAACATTTTAAACCAATTCTATTTCTCAATTGGTATACACTGGTATATTAAAATCACCATATTCATTTGGACCACATAGTAATCGATAATCATGAAGGATTTGGGGTTTTTATTAAGGTATTATGACTGCCCATAAGCCCATTTCCTACTTTAAATTATATTTTTAATTTTTCAATATCTCATTCATGTTTTACTATTTTTTTGTGATTCCGTCTCCCACTTGAAGCCACAAACCTAAGGCTTTCAACCCTTAGAGTTTTTTAATTTTTAGAGCAGATATCCTAAGAAGATTAGGGAGATCTTTCTCAATATTTCTCAAATAAACCATATTTGAAGATGTAAAATGTTTCTTTAATAACTCCTTCAATTTTCAATCTTTTTCACCAAACTATTCCCCACGTGACCTAATATGAATCTTTTGATCCTCCCTACTAGTTTTGGTTACTTGGAGATTCATATTTCGGTGGATTTGGGGTGATTTATTCAAGATTTTTCAAGTAAGTGTTTCTCTCTACATTCCATTCCTTTTCCTTTGGGTTTACTCCATTTTTGATGAAGTTCCTCATGTCCAGAATATTGGGTATGTACCTAGGGTTTGATTGGGTGTATTTTTGGTCCAATATTGTGGTTTTAGGTTGGTTTTATCTTCCTTGTGGTGTAGTGGTGGTGCGATCGATGTTTCACAGCAAGATTTAAGAGTTTTGAAAAAAAGTAAGGTGGTTCCATCTGTAAGAAATTATTGACGAGTTAGCATGCATGATTTACTGATTTCGTTGTTCGTCAAATGATTTATGTGGTGAAAAAGTTTTTTTGGATGGATTTGGTTAAGCCTTTATTTTTATAGTTGTGTTTTAGATTTAAATTGGTTGTTTTTCATGTGTAACTCTTGGGGTAGTATTTAGGTGTATTTTAAAACATATGAAAGTGGTTTAATATGTAATGTTCTTGGTGTGCCTTTGGGGTTCAAAGAGGGTTTTTGAATAGGTTTTATGTGTAAAACAATGTTATTCCTCTTGAATGTGTTTTATGAAAATGTTTGTTTTTCATGGGCATCTTTTTTGATATTATTCAAGGTGATTTTATAATACTTGAGAGTGTTTTAATAAATATTGATAGGGATTCCAATTCTATTTTGGATTGGTATTGGTGTGATTTGGGATTTGAAATAGATTTTTGAAATGGATTTGCTGTGCAAAACATTTTTATACACCTTGGGTTTGTTTTATGAAAATTGTATATGTTCTACTTGGTTAAACAAAGTGGGAAAAGGATGTATATGTACTATTTTGGTGAGTGTGCTCACTTAAAATTGGTTCTTGCAAGATAAAGTGGTTGGTTATGATGTCAAACGTTTTGATAATGTTATTTAAATTTTCAAGGTGATTTATGAAATTGTGATGGGGGTGTGAAACATGTTTTCAGGATGTTTTGTGTGAGTGTGATGTGAAAAATGGATTTTTTTATGAAAATACTATTATGTAACATGTTAGTGCGCTGTTATGTGATGTTAGAAATCATTGGAACGATTTTATAATATTTTTAATGGATTTTTTGAATTGTGAATGATGCTCAAAATATGTTGTGGGATATTTTGGTGTGAGTATGATTTTAAAGTGAATTTTAATGAAAAAGGGAATTATGTGACTAGGGTGATATACATGTGGGAAGTTTGGTGAATGTGTGATGTGGTAGTATTATTTTCATGTGAAAATTATATTTAATATATTTTTGAAATTGTTTGAGCACAAATGGGAAACCCGAGTATCTAGGTGGGTGGATGTGTACTAGTATTCTAGTGATCTCGTGGGGTTTGGCCTTAGTTACACATATAAATTTTGATGCTTACAAAACTAACTAAACTATGATGATGATGATGGGAGACCACTAGGTTATGGATAAGTTCCCTACTAGTGGATTGTGCATGAGAAAAGATATTTGTGATTGTTACTTTCACCGAGATATGAGGTGACTAGGACCCACAACAAGCTAGTGCCTAGGGGTTATTTTCCTGCAGCTTGTGGTCATTAGATACTTTTTCTTTACCATTAGCATACAGTATTTATGGATGGATAATTTAGTAAAAATTGCATTATTTTTTTTAAAAAGGGTTGAGTCTTTAAAATATCCCACTTGACAACATTTTTTATGTAAAGTTTCATCATTTAGAAATTGTAAATAGCATTTCATGTTTTGAAAACATGCATGATTAAAATAATTGAATGTTTATCACAAGGAATATTTTATTTGTGGTATCCTACTGGGATATGGATCACACCCTAATTACACCTTTGGGTGTAAGTATACTCGGTTATTTTTTCGGAGGATTGGGTACAGCTTTGTGCCAGTGGTTCGGGTTTCTAGCAATCCTTTTTGGTGAGTTTTTGTGGATATGGCTTGAGAGTTATTACCCCTGGCATAGAGGTGGTTCTTGGATGTACATTTTTTGGGTTTTTATCTTTTGTAATGGTCATTAGAAATTATTTTAAATTGTGTAATTTAGTTCTTATTTTTTTTGTAAAATTTGTTTTAATTTGAAAAATCCAGAGTTGGTTTATTTGATTTGTTTCTTGTTGTTTGTTTATATACACAGATAAATCATTCCCAAATTTAATTTTATGATACCCGAGAACTTTTTCCAACCTATGGGTATTGGGAATTCCATAAGGTCCTTTTCACAGGCTATGTTTGGTGTTGGTTTTGACGGCAACCAGATTTGGTCTGTGAGAAAATGGTACGAGAGGAGTTTCAAGTTAAGTCATTGGGTCATGTTATTAAGGAACAATCAAGATAATCTAGATTTAGGATTATAGGGACTTTAGATTCCAATTATGGGTAGTGTTCCTGATCACCACACCTCATTAAAATATTCATGTTTCTATGGGATGTTGGGAGTTATCTGAGTCCTTCGGTTTTCTTGGGTTGATGATGTTTTTTGGAAATGAAAAGAGAGTTGGGTTAATGGTCTCATTGAGCTCGCAGGGCCTAGAAAGACATATGGAGCCTTGGATATTTCCCTAGAACACTCTCCATTGTGGTGAAGTGATTGGAATATGCCTTACAACCATATGTCTGAGACACCCACCAGAACTAGTTTCCTCTCAACTTGTCTTGTGTCCTTTAGTTTTGAAATCATAGAAGTTTCGTTTTAAAGAAAAAAAGACACGGTTTTAAGAAGCGTAATGTTTTTGTGAAATGATTTTATCATAAAGAGGGAAGGGTTTGATTTGTGATATGGTGGAACTAAATTTTCACAATTTTTTTGAAAAGGAAAATAGTGTGTTGACACCTCTTTTGAAAGAAAGAAATTATTTTAAAGTTTGTTATGAAAATAGTGTTTTCAATAGAGTTTTCCAAACTATTGAATGGTGTTTTAATGGGATGAGATGTTTTGAAATTTATTTGAATGACTTTAAAGTGAGATCTTATATAAATTGTCGTGTATTTTTTAAAAGTTTTGAAATCTTTGGATTGTGATTTTGATTTTGTGGTTAGTTGTCTTTAGAAAAAGGAAGTATTGGTTGACTATTTTGGTTTTGAAAGGTGGAAATAATTTTTGTTTTAAACTTTGTTATTTTTGTGAGTGTCCACATTCTTGAGGTTATATGGGATGGTGGATGGTTAATGGAAAGACTGGATTAGTGTCAATATGGATATGATGAGGGCACCCTGTATGGCATGTGACCATGCACATGTGAGGCCCATGGGGTACCATTAGTCGATACACTAATAGATGAACAGATTATTTTCAAAGAGATTATTTTAACGTAAAACATGATATCTTGATGAATAGTTTGCGATGTCATGTCTAATGTGTTTTTTGGAAATGTTTTCATGGATTTTATTGAGTCCAATAACCCCTCTTGTTTGAAAAGTGTTTTGGGTTTGTGTTTCTTGGGTAAGCTCGGTTAGAGGGCTAGTTAGAGGTCTCTTTATGAGAAATTTTTCAGGATGCCTTGTTGGTGGTTAAATTCATGTGTTTGGATCTGGTTTTTGGTATATATTTTACAATTTACCATCTTGTTTGGTTCCTTGGGTTCTCTCGTTGGATAAGTTATGTCCATTATGGGTAAGTGAAAAACTAAAGTGCAATATGGATTGTGTCTCTATTGGAAGACCCTCCAGTTGATCAATATAAGGAATATATTTCTTGATCATTAGAGATTGAGACTACACCATTTATTTTCTTGGTTTATCTGATCCTTTTGTAGAGGGAGAGTTCTCATGGAAGTTTGAAAGAGACATTAGTTTCTTATGTTACCTGATTCATCCAAGGTAAAAGTAGTCTGCGGTTGTCAGTGTGGATGGTGTCTAAGAGGGCCTTTGGGTCCTTTGCAGTTTCTTCATAGTAGGGGTTTATGTTAAACCACTAGAATAGTAAATATAGTCATGATAGGCTGTAATGGACACTTTATAGAACTCTATGATGTTTGGGGATGTTTTATAAAGACCATCTCCATGCATTGTTTCAATCATTCACAATGGTCATGTTCAGGGATTCCTTGTGATGTTGTGTGCTTGTTAACTGTAGAGGTGAAGGTTGTGAAATCAACTAAGAGAATCTGTTTTGTAGAAAGTGGGAATCCCTTTAGAAAATCTTGACATCCTATGTTTATAAGAAGGCGTTTTTATATATCCATTCCACTTTCTGTTTCGCATCTGATGAAACAACGTGCGATGTGTCTGTTTCTTCTAAACCCTTGTTTAATTGAAATTTCAGGTTATGGTAAAGTAAGTTCTGAATGTGTTATGTCTTGGTGAACCCATCTAGGATCATGGTATAGTTTTCATGGAGCTAGAAGGGGATGTTCTGTTTAGGGTGTTTACAAAGAATCACTGTGAGGTTGAAGATGCTTCAATCATTTGACCTCTAGCCATAGGTTCTAGAGTGAAGCTGGCATGTAGTTAGGGAAAATACCAGGGTCGTTCAAGCCCTTGTACAATGTCTTATACTCATTATGAAATATGGTAATATTTTAAAACCTTTGGTGTCATCATATTTCTTATTTCATTCCCGTTCGATGGAAAGAGGTAGAGAGCCTCATGCCCATTTTATCACCCAATGAAATTTTAGCCCTATGGGGTTTCCATTGAGCTTTTAAATAATGGTTTGAATTTTTTCTAGACATGTTGAGAACACTGTTAGTAGTAATCATGCCCCAAAAAACCATATAGGTATATGGATATACATGGTTAGTTCATGGTCTCCCCAAACTGTACAGACTAAACATGCGGTTGTCCCAACTCTTTGAATTTTGGGGTCTTTCTATGTCAGTCATGCTGGTCGGTTAAGATGGTTGGTTCGTTTTATAGGGATACCCACTATGAGTTTTATGTATGTTTGTTGGAAAGGTATAATGTAACTCTACCCCTTGTACCAGGGAGTTCGTTCGGGCCTCCCCTTCTTAGTCTCCTAATTCTGTCTGAGGAAAAATTAAGTTGTCTCTTATGGTGGGGAGCCCATTTGGGTCTCCCCATAATAGTTTCTCATAATTATCTTTGTTCATGGATTGGCGGTAGGTAGTCTTATTCAGAGATATATAACTACCAACATCATCTTGGGGTAATGTTTGTGATTGGAGCATTCCCACCAGTTTAGTTAAACTAGGTAAGTGTAACCTTGTTCATTGTTGTTATTTTTTTGGGTAAATCACTTGAGTCTTGTTCGGATAGTGTTTGTGAAGTTTTATATTGGGATGAAGTCTGAATGTTATTGATCGTTTTAGGAAATTTATTTATGTTTTGGTTTGTTAGTGTATTTATTCCTTAATTGATCACTGGAGGTGTTTTGGCCTTGGGTCGAAACATGGCAAAGGAGTCCATTTTATCCTTTCAATTGGGTTTGGTTTTTTCTATTGGCTTCGTTGTGGATTTACATGGGTGAAAGGTATTGTGGTGGGGAGAATTTTCACATATAGAACATATTTTAAATGAACTTTAAATTTTATTTCCATTATTTATTTGTTTTGGGGGTTTCCCATGCATTTTTGTGGAAATGGAGAGTTTTCAAAATTGGAGCCAAACTGTGAGCCCATTTCCAGATTTAAAAATAAATTTGGATTCTTTTATAACTCCTTAATTTTACAACATTTTACACCAATTACACTTCCCATTTGGCATCCCCTAGTATATTAAAATCACCCTATCCATTTAGACCACATAGGAATCCATAATCATGATGGATTTAGGTTTTTATTAAGGTATTCGGCCAGCCCAAAAGCCCATTTCCGACTTCAACTTAATTTCTAATTTTTCATTAACTCAATCATTTTTTTCTTTTTTTTGGTGATTCAACCTCCCACTCAATTCTAAAAACCATATAGTAACCCCCATTAGATATTTTTCCTCTTTGTAGATCATATCTTCATCAGATTAGTGTGATCATTGTTAATATTTCTCAAATCCACTAGATTTAAAAAGGTAAAATGTTTCTTTAATAACTCCTTTAGTTTTCACACTTTTCCCCCATTTCTATCCCCAAATGACCTAATACGACTCCTTAAATCCTCACTAATAGTTTTGGTTACTTGGAGATTCATATTTTGTTCTATTTGTGGATATTTCATCAAGATTTTTTCATGTAAGTGTTTCTCTCTTCATTTCCTTCATTCTCTTTAGGGTTTCCTAAATCTTCCATGAAGCTCATAATGTCCAATAGTTAGGGTTCATACCTAGGTTTTGATTTGGGTTTTCTTTGGTCCAATATTGTGGGTTTAGGTTGGTTTTATCTTTTTTGTGGTGCAGAGGTGGTTAGTTCGATGTTTTTCACCAAGATTTAAGGGTTTTGATGTAAAAGGTAGGTGGTTCCATGTGTATGAAATTATTTATGAGTTATATTGATTGATTTACTGAATTACATGTTTCTCATATTCTATATGTGATGAAAAACTATATTATATGAATTTTGTTAAGACTTTATTTTTATAGTTTCATTTTAGCTTTAATTTGGGTGTTTCTCATGTGTAACTCTTGGTGTAGTATTTAGGTGTATTTTATAACATATTAATGTGGTTCACCAAATCTTTTTTGGGATTCTAATTTTTATTTGGTGGGGTCTTAGTGTTCATTTGGGGTTAAAAGTGTGTTTTTGAGTGAGTTTTATGTGTAAAAGCATGTTATGCCCCTTTATAGTATTTTATAAAAATGTGTGTTTTTCATGTGCATCTTTTGTGGTATTATTATATGTGATTTTATAATACATGAGAGTGGTTGAATAAATATTTACAGAGCTTCTAATTATATTTTGGATTTTTTTTGGTGTGATTTTGAATTTTAATGATGGTTTTGAAATTGGTTTTGTGTGCAGAACATAGTTATGCCCCCTGGGTTTGTTTTATGAAAATTTTAAATGTTATATTGGGTTAAATAATGTGGGAAAAGGGTGTATATATACACTTTTGGTGAGTGTGATCACATAAAATGAGTTTTTAAAGATAAATTGGTCAGTTTTGATTTCAAACATTTTGATAATGTTTTTTAATTTGTCATGGTGATTTATGAAATTGCGATGTTGGTGTGATACATGTTTTTGGTCTGTTTGTTGTGAGTGTGAGGTGAAAAATGTATTTTGTTTATGAAAAGGGTATTATGTAACATGTTAGTGGGATGTTATGTGATTTTATCATCCTAGGAATGATTTTATAAATTTTTTAAAGGGTTTGTTTAATTGTGAATGATATGAAAAATGTGTTGTGGGCTATTTTGGTGTGAGTATGATTTCAAAGTGAATAAAAATGAAATAGGGAATTATGTGAATTGTGTGATATAAATTTGGGATTTTTTGTTAATGTGTGATGTGGGAGTGGTATTTTCTTGTGAAAATTATATTTCATGGTTTTTGAACCAATTTGAGCACAAGGGCAGAACCCAAGTATCTAGGTTGTTGGATGTGTACTAGTATGCTAGTGATACCGTGGGGTTTGGCCTCAGTTTTACATAGAAAGTTCGATGCTTAAAACACTAACTAAACTATGATGATGATTATGGGGGACCAATAGGTCATGGGTATATTCCCTACTAGTGTCTCATGAATGATTACATATATTTTTTATGGTTACATTCACTGAGATACAAGGTACCTGGGATCCACATCAATTTACTACCTTGGTGTTATTTTCCCATTGGATGTGTTCATTAGATAATTTGTGTTTACCATTGGAATATGGTATGGTTGAATGGAAAATTATGTATCATTTTCATTATTTTTTTTAAAATTTCTTTATTCTTTAAAATATCGAACTTGAAAATTTTTTTATTTAAAGTTGCATATTTTTGTAATTGTAAATAGTAACTCATGTTTTAAAAACTTGTATGATTTTAATATCTGAATATTTATCACATGGAATCTCATAGTGGTTTTATCCTACTGGGATTTGGATCACACCCTACTTACACCTTTGGGTGTAAGTAGAATCAGATATTTTTTTCGTTGGTTTAGGTATATATTTTGTGCTAGTGTTTTGGGTTTCTAGCGGTCCTTCTTGGTGAGTTTTCATAGAGATGTTTTGAGCATGATTATCCCTTTCCTTGAGGTGGTTATTGGATGTCCATTTTTGGGTTTTTACCTTTGTAATGGTCTTTATACATAAAATTAAATTGTGTAATTTGGTTCTAAATTTTTGTAAAATACGTTTTAGTTTGAAATGTTGAGATTTGGTTTATTAGATTTGTTTGTTGTTATTTGTTTATAAACATAGGTAAATCATTTCAAAAATTCATTTTATGAAACCAGGGCACTTTTTCCAACTCATGGGGATCATAAATCTATTAGGGCCATGTCACAGGTCATGTTTGGTTCCAGTTTTGATAGAAACTAGATTTGGTTCATGATAATCATCGTAATTATAAGTAGTAATGGGTAAATAGTGGAAGCAGTACAAGTAAACTGATGGAACAATAGAAGATGAAAATGTAATAATCAACATAAGAAACTACTAATAATATAAAAATTAACATGATACAATTAATGTATCTATAAAACTTTAAAACATGGATATAAGGAAGAATGAAATACATGGTATAAAAAAGTAGAAAAAAGAAACCAAAAAATATCCAAGCATCGTGATCTATAGCTTAGTCATCTCCTACTAAGATCCATCTTAAGAAATCTAGAAATCATGTGTCCAAAGAAGAACCCTCTCCATTGTTAACACTTTCTTAAATGTAATCTTTTAGGGTACCAATGACTGCCCATATAGGTTGTGATATAAATCTTAGTAAGCCACAAATAGTGCTGTATATAACATCCAGTACATATAATATAAACTTAAATAGTGTGAAATCATGAATAAGTAAAAATAAAGTCATACATTAATCAAATTACCCAATTACCTGCTTCATCCTTAACTGCTAATGTCTTCGAACATGATATCATTTAATTTATCAATTATGTTAATGTTTATATAGTTGGTTATATGAGTTATAAACACAACTGACATCTTGATATGATAATCATAATAAAGGTTCCAAGATATATCATGTTATCCTATAATGATGATAAAAATGAAAGGGGTCCAAGGTAATCACCTAGGCATCCTTGACCACAGGGGTTGATCCAAATGAGGTAATAAACTATATCCTTTCTATAGGGGTGAGAGAGTAATCCATGGAATATATACCAAGGAATTCCACAACAATTTAATTATATCTAAGTCCAAGGAATTCATCCAAGGTAAAATGTGATAACAAATGACTAGGCCCAAGTGTGTATCCGAGGTGCCCCGTGTTCGTAGACATCATTCTAGATACAATGAATGTATCAAAGGAATATTATAATAATAATTTGGGGATCCTATAGTGTTATACCATACTTCCAAAAATATACAATCATTGAGTTCCAGTATAGGTATCAACCTCAGTAGCCGACATACCTGAATCTGAATGGAATACATGGGTGCTTAAGGAATTCCCTTGGGAATCCAAGTTCGGATCGATTATGACCACTCATATAATGTTTCAAGGTCCATATACAGTAAGAAACTTATAATTTATTCATTTAATAAATTGTACCATGTAATACTCATTCCATTTAATAAGCTATTTTTTCATTCCAGACCTTTTATTATTGTGATAAGGATAAAGGACATGCAACCATTAATTAATTAATATAATCCATATTCAATTAATTACGTTCACTATGATTTCTTCCATAATCATGGAAAGGATTTCTACACATGTTCAACCAAGGTCTATAGTTATATTTAATTAGGAAAAGTCATATAGATTGTATACTTTTCAATTAACTGATTAATTCCCAATAAATAATTAGAACACTTACCTTAAAAGGGTCAACTATAAACTACATGTTGATATTCATTTATCAATTCAATATTTATTTAAATAAAGGGAGATTAACATTACATAGGTTAATCCTTAACACTCCATTTATTTAATTAAGCACTTAACTTTATCACGTTCCAAACATGGTACCCACAATCGGTGGCGTAGATAATTTTAACAAGATACTAAATGCATAAATGAAGAGAAAACCCTACTTAGTATGATCATAATTAAAGAAATAGCATCCAAAAATGACAAAATAAATGAAAAGTGTCTTAGAATATGATTCTAATTACAGTAAGTAAATAACATAAATTTAATAATCCATGCCCAATAAAATCAGCACACACCCAACTACAACAATTTATAAAACAATTGTAACATTAGTTATGAGTTATAGAACACATACCTCATACTTGTACAACTCTCCACATAAGGCATCAACCTATAGTTTGACCTAGATTAGGAGAGATATAAATAGGAGACCAACACCCTAAAAATAGGGCATATGATCTTATACCTCAATAACTTTATTATGGAGAAGATAAAATAAGAAACACGAAAAAGTAATCAATATCCTATTAAGAGGAATCCAATGAGATGAAAAATGCTTCGATGAGACTTTAGAGAAAATATATATGGATAATCCAAACATAAAATTGAAAAGGGATTAAAAATAGGGATATGCACCTTTTTTATTTCATAGTGAAGAAAATTATGAAGTAGGGTGTCTTGATATATTTAATTATATGTGTTTTAGTAATTTTCTCCAAAAATATAGGTCTCAAGATTTGGCCTCACGGTTTTCCAAACTGTGCACCAATATTGTTCCTTTTTCTATACTAATGGGTCACTCAAATAGTTAAGACACACTGTTAAGGAAACCATGTGCCAACCTAGTAATTCCACTCTACTAAAAAATGCAGACTTCTCACGTGGGAGTTCAGCTCCTAGAGCATGGGTAGGTTAAACCATGTGCACTTATTCACCCCATTTTCCTTCTATAAATGGTTAGAATAGATCATGTGGGTTGGGTTCCATGATTTTTACTAACCGTGCAGCCTAGTGATTTTCTCCCTCAGTTGGGGTTTCGAGCTCTGAACAAGACCCGAACACCATGGAAACCATTATAACGTTATTATGAATCCATATAAAGTCCAGAAAACAATTAGTAAAAATTTAAAAGGATATAATTCTGAGGGACAAATTGAATTCTTACACCTGATATTGACCAAATAGTTATTTGTGCAACTTATAAACTTTTCCTTGTTTTCTATCAATTAAAAACCCAAAACATTTATTTAAAGAAGTTTCTTTTTCTAGTATCAAATTTAAAAATAAAAATCTTATTTCTATGTGAAAAATGTTCCACTTATTTGGATATATTAGTTCCCATACAATATTCAAGGTTTCATGTTTTACAATTAGATAAAACATTTAAATAAAATCCATTCTTTGAGATTAACTAAATCCTTTCATAGTTAGCCTTTCTTTCAATTAATTAATGAATGTAAAAATATTTTCTATAGATTTTAAAAAACATTTTAGTCGATTGTATTCTTATATTAGGTTTTTTCTTTATGATTAATGATTTATTTTTTATATATCATTCAGTTCTCTTAGTTCACTACTTAACACAAAATAAAAATATTCTAATAACTTTATCAAAGGTACTAAGATTGAATAGTGGAGCATTTCTGTGTGTATACCTGTATTTAAGAGATAATGTTCCCCTAGGTTTGTTTCATATTATATAAAATAATTTTTATCAATGTAATCCATATTTTTAGGATTTACTTGAGGATGTTTGAAATTAATATATTCATATAGAATAAAATAATTTTCATCCCCATGATAAGTGTTCTCAAATTGTTTAATAAAAATTGTATCTCCTGTATTATTAAAATAAATAACATAATTTTTTACACCATTATAAATATATTTATCTTATTTATATTGGAGGAAATGTTTTTCCCTGTACTTATTTTTCTCATTGTCTTTGGAGTAATCCAACTTTTTTGTTTTGGAAAAATATAATTTTTTAAATCACAATGAACAGTTATACAAAGGTTTATATAATAGATATATATTATTATTATTACAATATCCAATTAATATACTTAAAATAACATGTAAATAAAATTTATCGTAACTAATCTCTTGACATGGAATATAACAATGAATCCCAAAAAGCATGAAAATTTCCAATGTAGATTTTTATCAAAACTGACCATCAATAAATTATATTTTTCTAATTATTTTGTTACTAAATAGTAAATAATATAAATAATTTTTTCCCTTGACTCTTCCCAAAAAATATTTTGGTAATTAATTTTAAAACAATATACATTTATCCATCTCAAGAACTAATGTCTTCTTCCTATCACAAACTAAATTTTATTGTGAAATATATGGAAAGGATAGTACCTTATGAAGTAATTTGTCCAAAAATACTTGGATAAATTTGATGTATATTTTAATATATTATTTGATGATTTTTTTTATTTTTTCAAAAAATTCATTATCAATGAAATTTTAAATTTTTAGAGGATAAACAAAGAGTCATATTTCAGTTATAGTTAATCTTACCCACAATATACATGATAAATAATCAATAAAAAAGGAAATAATTAATTTAGTTAAATGATAATGTTATCATAGGCTTGAATACCTCACTGCAGATTGAGTCAAATTTTATAAAAACCCTCTATAATATTTTAGAAATAAATGGAATTTTACTTTTCTTTCCAAACTAACACACTTCACAAAATTTTACAAGTATATTAATTTATTTTTATCAATTTCTAATTTTTGAAATCAAAAGAAAATTATAAAATCTACAATTATTTAACCTTAAAAACAAAATATCAGACTTAGTTATAGTATTAATAAAATTTTGAATCTCCATATGATTAAAATTTAGTTGAAAACTTCAATTAAACACACCACATTTATGAAAATTATTTCCATGAAAATTTATAATTATAAACTCTCTATTTTCCAAGTGTAGAAAAAAATAACTCTCATATAATTCTGGTACACGTAAAATATTTATGTAATGTTTTTTTATGTATGTGAAACACGAATCAACGTTGTACCACGTTTGGTGTTAATAGAAACAACACATTTTCCACACACTTTGAAAGCATCACCATTTCTAACTCTAAACATAGACACACCATATTTTATTAAATCCATAAAAAATTAATTTAATAATATAATATAATTCATACACCAACTACCCATCAACCTATAATTTGATATAAAAAATTTCATTTTCAAAATTTTACTTAAAAAAGTGTTTATATTCATTGATAATTTTAACCGTTTGAGATGCTTTTGATTTCCTCATATTTTTTACATATTTTCATTGTTTAATTATTTATAAAAAAAATTATAATATGGTTATAGCCTAAAGTAATAATATTTTAGAGTATTACCCACTCATTTATAATTTCGTAATGTTTGATTATTATATGTTTTTAACTCTACTGTTTCTATAGATATATTTTTTTTGGAATTTAAATCCTTAAATCTATACTTTTATCACATATTAAATCACAGATAAGTTAACTCCCTAAGACCACCACCATATATCTAGGGGACCCAATATAGTGTCAAGGTGTTAGTACGACATGGGTGGAATTACCTATGAATCAATCTATTACATGCTAGTATACACCAACATATAGCATACTTGCATGAAACATAAATTCAAACAATAAAAAACATGAAAAAATATATCCAAAATCTCTATAATATTATGTAAAAAAACATAAACGAATCGCTAGGTACAACCATTAAATAATGAATATATTTTATTGAAAATAATTATTAAACTTGAGTGTGATCATTATGATCATATCTACTCCAACAAAACTCCAATCAACGCTCTATCTCTATGCTCTATGATCATCCACCCCCGAAATCAGTTGATCGACATAGACTCATGGTAAAAAAGGGGCAAGTTCACATGTAGTGGTGAGTAAAAAAATACCTAGCATGGTCATACCATGTAGTGAGATAACCATATAAACATTTAATATCATCATGTATAAACCACAAGTAATGTGCAGACAATCTAATGCCACAAAATTAAATCATTTTGGATATCCATGATCAATCCCAATAAATCTACTTATATATCACTTCCATCACTCTCACCAAACAATGATGTTTCATTAATAAACACATAAAAAATATTTATTATAACCTAAAATAGTATTCTTATATGATAATTCACCATAGATACAGTAATCATTATATGTAATAATAAATACATGTTTCCACCTATATTTGAAGTACTATAGAAAATATATATATTCATTAATCTCTGAATTACCAGATGAAATACACATCTAAAAAGCTAATAGTTTTATGCATGTTCAAACACTAAAGGAAATACACATATCCAAGGTTAAATTTGTATACAATGTACTGGAGGAAATACATATATTTATAGATATAGAAATATATATGATCCTGTTGAATCATAGATATATAAGCAGGATGAGAAAAGTATTTAGTATATCTTTATCAACCTCGATCCCTCGGTCCCACAATAGTGATTTATTTCATTATATTTTTATTTCAGGGTTTTTTAGTAATTAACCATCTCTATAGATCATATAATTGAGATATAGGTGGAATTACCCTTATCCACCAATTTTCTTGAAACATCAAATCCATCTCATCCAAAATCAATTAATGAGTTAAGTAGATATATATAATCAATGATTAGTTTCTACCTAGATCAGTATATGAGGATGAGTATGATCATTATTATCTTACGTGATATATAGAAAAAGGGAGATTATAATGTAGATCAATGAATATATAAAATAACAATATCTATCCATAATTCATATGATACATTACGTCTCATATCATTAAGAACATAAATCAATCTCTATAATCATATTCTATGATATCCCTGTCAATTACAAGAGACTCACTATATAATAATATAGTTAATGAATTATCATTAATGATTTATTAATTTCTATGTTCATAGAGTTTTAAGGGTAATTTAATAATACATAGATAATATTTATTGAATTATCAAATTGATCACATTAAATCACGATTTATATTATATTTCGCCAAGACACCACTAGATATCAGAACACTTTTATTGAATTTTAATATTCTCATATTATTTTATGTTATGATAATAATTCAATAATGATAAATGTTATATAATTATATAGTGGGAAAAACCTGATCTAGGTTTAAACAACCTTCTTCAATTGGATTTTTCATCCATACTATCTCAAGTATCTAATGTGACACCATTGTAATATCCAGCCATTTTAAAATATTACCCAAAATATTATCAAAAAAATTTCATTACCTTTGTTACTAAGGATTTAGTCACCATTCATTATTATATTTTCATAAATTATAGGTTATTCACTAAGTATATCTAATACCTTAATTACCATGACACTCCAATTATTATAACACCCTTCATTAGTATTATATCATCATTTCATTACCATTATTAACTTATGACTATGGCCACCATTATCACCCTTTATAATTAAATATCTTAATCCAAAACTGTAATTCTAATAAATTTTATTCCATGGAATGAAATAAATTATCTCATTTATATCATTCAATTATCACAATATAATTCATTTGATGACAATATATTCTAGCCAAACACTATTTATGATAATCATTTCATTTATCTAAGTAGTAATCCTATAATGATCATATATTAGATAAAATTATAATAAAAATAATTAATATTAATTAATATAAGATGATAAAATTTCATGAATACATTTTTATTGATTAATTTAAATAATTTGCGAATGAAATTCATATTTTTTTCCAATTATTAATTTGTTTCATCGATTTATGGGTGAATAATATAATATTTTATTTCTAAAAAAATATATATAAAGGAATTAATTGTTTATCATTTTAGAGAAGGATTTTTGAAGAAAAATATATCTTTGTTAGTGTGAATTGAATATAGAAATGGATAAACGAATGATGTTTGTATAAAAAACGTTACTAATATAATATCTAATCCTCAAACGAGTGAAAGCGACATTACCACCCAAAGGGGAAGCTAATAAAGTGACATGGTAGGTCTAACATATGCATTATAATAGATATACACATTGGATAAAGTGTGTGTGCTAATTGGTCAGTGAACATAAAGGATGTGGAAGATAGCCACATATATGTGGGGAGATACATAAAACCCTAGCATTCCACCAACCACAGCTAGTTTTGTTTGTGATGTGATTTTCACATCAAGTATTATTAAGTGTAGGTTGAATGAATCTCACTTTGATATGGGACTATGTCTTATTGGGGTATTTTTCCATAAATAAAAAAGAATGTTTTATCCTATGTGTGTGTATAGTCCCTTGGAGAGAACCCACCACTTCTTGATGAATCAAATACCACTCATCTCTACCAATGTTATCATTTTAGAATGGTATTTCCCCTATTTCAAAGCTCATTCTAGAGATCCACCTCCACTATGAGGATGGAAAATGCTGTGGAATAATTTTTAGATATTGGATAATTCACTTTGAACCTTACGTGATATTTAATGACACCATGAATGTGAATTATGAAGATATAGAGCCAATTTCTATGAAGTATGACTATAGATATGTAAGAAGGTTATAGAATCTTAAGTTCACAACTTGAATTCTCTATATAAAATGATGATGAATTAGGAATGAAGATTAATTTGAAGGTTGAGGCAAGATGTTTTCCTTGTATGAGTGTATAATGAGTGAATAATTTGGGGCTCATACATGCATTGGTGGAAATTCTGTGTTTCACATCCTAAATGTAGTTCATGTCACGGATGTGCAATAAATAGTTAAAAAATATAGGATCCATATAGATTTTTGTTTGAAATTTGAGATGATTGAACAAGATTATTCATGTGCATACTATATGACTTGAAGAAGGTATTATTTGGGGTAAAATTTTCATATAATAGGCTAATACCAAAGGTTTGGGATGTCTATATGAAGAGGGTATTGAACAATTGTGAAAAAACTAGAATCATGACCTTATGAAGGTATACCACTAGGCTCAAGGAAAAATTTTATATTCTTAGCCTATGTTTTTTATTTCCTACCCCATTATGTGTAGCATAATGGGATGGATCTTCTACTCTATCATTTTAATTAATGGGAATAGACAGTTTTAAGGCATTTTTTGTATTAATGGAAGTCATAGCAGGTATTTTCTACACACTAAATCTTTTAATTATTATATATTCTTTATTTAAACATGTACTTTATGTAAGGAATAATGAAGGTATGATATTAGTGTATTCAATATTAAATGACTCTATTTATGTCCATTGTTGGGTCAATATATTTAAATATTGTTTCAATCCTCATATCCTCTTAATAACCCAAAGAACAATACATTAGGAACCGTGAAGTTGAAAGATTAAGTAGAGTCTACCATGACCAATGGATTAACTTAGAAAGAATTATGATGATTCATATTTTCTATTTAATAATTTAATGATTTTATTATTTTGGATACTAGATTTCAAATTACCAATAATGTTTTACACTTTCTTGAATGTCAAAATTCATAATCATTCTATATTTCCTTTTTATATGTTTTTGTAGGGTTTTTAAATTATTATTGGTTTTCATTATTTAAATTTTATATTCTCTACGTTTTGTTCATCGGATATACCACAAACTTACATGATAATATAATAATTAATTTTAGATTTACTATGTTTTAGTTCATGAAATATATAAATTTATAATCGTTATAGACCCATAGGAACTAAATATTCATTCTAGGCATATAAATTTCTAGAACCAATACTAGGGACTTGTCTAGGAGTTTTCCTTAGTTAAATAATTTTGAAAAATATTTTTCCATTCTCTTTTATTTTATTTTAATGTTTGTTCATTTTATTTTGTATCACTTCTGTACTTGGGTATTTTTGGTAGTGATGTAAATGAGAGATTTGATCTTGAACAAGAATGTAAATTTTACCACTAAACTAATGGATATTTATTGTGAAATTGGAAGTAATTGAGAGAATATAAAAAATAGTCAAGATGAACCTGGCACACAACTTTACATGAGAAATGACTATGAAAGACTCTTTAACATTGAATTTTCATTCAAGAAGGCATGTACAGATTTAGATATAATGGAAAAAGAGGTTGATGGAGTATGAGGAAAACCAAATAAGGTAGCATATAAATAATAAAACAATCAATAAATGTCTAAGATAATGTCTAATTTTGAATCCAAACCTATGGTAAATCATGTTACTAAATCAGGATTTGTTTATTTAGTAAACACCCTCACTATTTTATTCTTCAAGGAGAAAATAAAAGAAGAATAAAAAGTGATATTTTTCTAGAATAGACAGAAAACAACTCAATAAACAATTTGAAATGCTTTCCTTATACTAATTTCATCCCCCAAAAATTGAGTATAAATCAATAGGGGAAGAACATGAAAAAGAATCCAATTATAAAAATAAAATATAATAATAAGAGGGGATAGTTTTTATATTTATAATGATTTTTTGACGATTTGAAAGTGAATAAAGAAGAAAAAATAGTAGGAGGAGGATTTGGATACCAAACATGATAAGATCATTGTATAATTTTAACAAAAACAGATAGAAATCTAAGAGAAAGCGGAGTTCATCCATGTTCATATAGACTAAGAGTTACATATAAAATCATAAAAATTGTACATATATGTGGTTTATCTTCTTCAAAGAAAAAAATGATAATTTCAATGAGGATGATAATAAGAGGTACCGCAGATACACTTCAATGTTCGAATTTATTAAAAATATACCAGTTAGTTTTGTACCATTCTTCAATTAGTTATAATGGTAATGTTCAAACATAATGGCCTTAAAAAATCACTTACAGGAGGAGTTCTTTAGGAATTTATTTTATATTTATTTTCTAGGAACTAGTTTTAGATTTATATAAGGAATTTATTTTATGATGTAGTTTTCAATTACTATATCTTTTTAGCTAAAATTAATGGACCTTGTTCCTTGATGTGAAAATTTGATTTTTTATGCCCATATTAAAGGAAAGAAACAATAATATGAAAAGAAATTGCTTAAATTTAAGTGGAGTATGAGTTTTAATTAAATATTTATTGTTACTACCATAAATTTTCTTAAACATATTTTTTATATTTTAGTTGAAAAATGCATTACCCACATATAGAGTGTTCTTGTTTTTGATCTAATAGGAAAATAAAATTTTCTTTTTTTATATTTATTTGATAAATAATTCGAATAATTAAAGTAAGTGTTTTAATATTTAAAGATAAAAATTTTAAATTGATTTAAAAAATTGTAATTTGAGTGAAAACTGTTGATTTATGTATATAAAATATTTATTATATTGGAAAATATATTTATTTCAAAAAATTTTGTTGATTGATTTTTTATTAGCATATATTTCCATGAGTGATTATACCTATTATACATCCCCTTTCTTGAGATGTTTCTATGATTTTTTTCCCATTTTTTCTTGAGAAATTTTTTATGTGACATGAGAATGTTTTTTTCTTGAATTTTCTCGACATCTTACCAAAGCTATGATTATAAAAATTTAAATTTAAAATTATCGGGGCATTGTTTTTGAAAATATATTATAATTTATACTAACTTGTATATTTATAATTCTTTAATTCCATATAAATAATAAATTAATTTTTTACGAAAAGTTTCATATTATAAGCCTGTATATTCTTTCTTACCCTTTCTATTATAATTTGTATTATATTAAATGGAAAAATTATGGGAGAGGGGTTTCACATGATTGTAATGAATGATTTACATTGGTGAGATATATGAGGTTCTTTTATTATTAAATGTGGAAAAGTTCATGTTAGATAATTCACTATACTTCATTAATAATCATCTATAAAAAATATAAAAAAATATAAAAATAGAAAAAATGGTTGTATCTTTGATGGGATAAAAATGAATATTTATCGACCAATGGTTTTGATATATTTTGGGGTTGTGAGATGGTGTGATAATTTTATTAATTCCAACATTGAAAAAATGGAAATAAAGAAAATAAGTAAAAAAATAGAAAAAAAACAAGAGAGTGCATATATTTTATTGATTCATGGCCTTTTCTTTGAGTAATAGGGGAAATTATGATGATTTACATTTTGAGTAAGATTATTTTTTATTATGTTAATTTTGAGCATAATGAATTATATTTTATAGATAAACCTCCTTTTATATATATATATTTTTTATATAAATTTTTTACATACCTTGAATCCACATAGTAATTTGAACCTTAATGTGAAGTTTTCATGATTATTTGTGATCTTTATTTATATAATATAGATATTAGAGGTTAATTTCAAGCCTATGGTAAATAAAACATCATTGAGGTATAAACAATACTCTATTTACATTTTTTACTTTGATTAACGAGGTAAAATAATTTTAATGTGAGGTAAATTAAAATTTACATGCACATTATTAAAGAATTCATACTAATAAATGAAAGTTTGGCTAAACATGTTAGTTTCAAAAGAAAAAAATGGTAAAATACCATTTCAACATTATTTCCTTGAAAATGTGTAGTTAGAAAACTTTTCATATTCGATGATGGAACATTTAAGTACCTATTTAAAATTGTTTTTTTAGAAATTAAGTATGAATGTCAGTTAGGTTAACTTAATTTGATAAATTTTGAGATTTCATCTTTTAGGAAAATCATAAGTCTATGTATGGATGGATTTGACCAGAAAATTCTTTAAAAAATGTATCTATTATTTAAATTACATAATTTTTTACTTTATTTTATAATTTTTTCCAACAATTAATTTTTTTAATTATTTTATATATAAAAAAATTTTAAATAATTTTCAGAAAAATGAAATAAAAAGTAATTAATTGTGTGTCATTTTAAAGTGGTATTTTTTTAAGAATAATTTATGTTTGGTATGTTGAAGGAAATTTTGGAAAATGGAAGAGGAAAAATAAAGATGTTTGGATAATAAGAGGCCAACACAAGATCCAGTCCTCAACAAAGTGCACGCCACACAGCCACTCAATGAGGTAAGTGGCTAAGAACCTAGGAAGGCTGGACATAAAAACAACAATTGATAGACATACATGGGAAAGTGTGTGTGGGTATAAGTCTATGTGCATAAGGGAAGTGGTGTATAGCCTCACCAGTGAAATGTGAAACACTAAACCCACACTCTCAGATCTCGTTCTTCTAGATGCATACACTACGTTACATCATTAACACCAATACTAGATATAAGAATCCTTCAATAAAAAATCAAAATTATTTTTTTATCTCATCAATATAATGTATTTTTTATGATTAGCGAGCTAAATAATTATGACACAACATAAATTGATAAGTCCCATGTTATTTGTATAAAATGGAAAAGTTTCTCAGTATACATGAAACAATTTAATTAATGAAAAGTCTTTAACATATCCAAAAAAAATTTCACACATTTTATCCTTATAAATATATCACATGTAATAATTTACTTTATAACATGTAGAAATGGAAACATAAGAAGGGGTGAGACTAAATTCTTAGTAATGGAAATTATATAGGCATAAAAATGTCATAAATATTATGGTAGGAATATGTAAACAACATAAATATATAATAAACATAAAATTTTAAGCATTTTATATCCATGATAATAAAATGAAAACATTCCTATCAATTTTACTGATTTTATACCATTGTAATTCATAATATTAGACATCAAAAAACATGCGGTCAAGGCCTTCTGCCCGAACTATTCACCTACAATCAAGAATAAAATCAAGATATCTGGTTGGAAAGGATTTGGGACAAGAAAATATCATATTATGATAAGAGGTATACCCAAATATCTCAATTTTGTTTCTTGTGATACTTTTATATGAATCAATGGGATATATATTGTTAGGCCCCACCCGTCACTTGTTTAATCCCAATTCATTCACTATAGGAGAAAAGAATTAATCAATATATAATCAAACTTTCCAATAATCATACATATTGAAATATGAATATGAAGAATTCCAATACATTTTCTAATTTCAAAAAATGGAAAACCTGATCATAACCCATCTAGAGGAACGTTGATGGATAAACAATACATAGTCATCTTTCTGTTAATAATCTATATTATAATGCCAATACCTCTCCCCATGTAAATAGAATATAATAATTTCTAGGTAAAAAACATCTAATATGAGTTATATAATATTTTATGTTCACACTGTATAGAGAAATGGTTACATGTTTAATATAAAATGGGAATAGCATGATCATAATCCATCTAGACTAAAAAAGTGTATGGTTTTAATAAAATATATATTCAGAAGAGAGAAATATTTTTGAATGGGTTTATTTGGGAGGAATGTATATCCACATAAAATATTCAAATAATACCACATAATATAATTCAACGGTATAATGTACTCAAATTATATAAAATAAGTTTAAATAATGGTCCTCACATAATGAAAAAAATTATTTACCAAAAATCCGAACTACAAGAGATACAATAGAATCACTAGTCACATGAATAAGGGAAACAAATTTAGATATTAAATACCATGAGATACATATAAACAAAAATTTATGGGATAATAAAACATTATAACACCATAAAAAAGGGAAATGTAGCATAAAATGTATTATTTCTCAAATAATGATAATTGAGACCTAGAAAAGCCTTATGACATAGAAACTTTTGAATCAAAACCCATTAAATAATATGGATTTAATTCAACTTAAACCTCCATTATTAAAATAATATTCATTATGTGATCTCTAAAATAAAAAATATGTACACCACATAAATGAAATTAGGTTCAAAAATACAATACTTGTCTCAGTGAAAGAAAATTGAAATGAATGAAATACATATTGTAATGAATTCCATGCACATAATTTAACATTTTTTTCAAAAACAAAACTATCTTATAAATTTAATTTATAACCTTAATCATATCCATTCCCATCTATAATATTCATAATTAGTCATTCTCTATGTTAATTCTTCAGGTTTTGATCATTGGGTGTTTGTAGTTTTGATCATTTGTAATAGTTTCATAATAGAGGCGTCTATGTTCATTATTATTTTAAATTTCATCATTACTAGATTATCTAAACTATTAGTATAAATTTTCCATGATATTTCATAAATTTATAATTTCATTTCATGTTATATTTTATATAAACTATGATGATGATATCAGTGATGATCTTGTTTTGAATTAAAGGTTGTTTATTAATTAATGAGTTAAATAATGAAATAAAATTAACATAATAATCATTAATTATATATTTATATCATATTACACAAGTAAATAAATTCTCATAGTCATCTATTACATAAATTCATAGTATTGTTCAATTTTGTAGTCTAACCGACCAAAACATGAATATACCCTGATTTATTGAATGATTATGAGGTCGTTTAGTTGTAATATCATTATAGTATAGTCATAATGATATTGTTTGGTTCATATTAGTGTATTATATTTTAATTATAGACACAAATAATAATAAGTAATGGATTTTAAAATATTGCACAATTTGATTAAAAGAATATCCTCTTAGTACACTTTTGTAAATGATTAAATTAATGATGCTCATTTGATGTTCATATCATTAATAGGTTCTTATATTTTTCATAAAATAACATTAGTATTATCATAAACATAATATTAATCTTTTTATATACTATGTAAATCCAAACTTTTAATGAGGTGAAGGAAAATGAAATGTGTTTAGCCATGGAGGTGGTAGGCCACAAAATACACTAATGATGGGTTTTTAATATATGGGGTATATAAATAAATGATAAAACCATTAATATAATAACATTAAAGTGTGTAAATTATTCTAATATAAATATAATTGTTTTGGTTATAATACATTTTAAAAAAGTAAATTAATAAGTAAAACTAAGTAGTTCATAATACTCACGTCCTGGACGTGAAATTTCCTTGGAAGTCTCATATAATTTGTAGGGCATAGGTTAATAATGAGTTACTGAGGCCTTATCTTCTTGGGATAGAGTTTTAGGAAAATTAAAATTCATTGTTTTAAATTAGTAATTCAATGTTAATTTTTTTGTGAAGTGGTAAAGATGTTACCCTTTTATAAGTGAAGGAATTTGTATTTTTGATAAAACCTTTACATTTTTTCATAATTCCCAAAAAATATAAAACATTTAATTAATCAAAAGTGGAAAAATTATAGGGGTCAAATTTATTGGTCAGTAAAATGCTAAAAAATTTATTTCTAAGTGTTTTTTAAAATTCTTATGCCTTTTACACTTGGTTAAACTCAATTTTACCCCTTTTAGTTTTACCTTGGTATTTAATCTATAAGATTAGTAATTAATTTTTAATGAAAAATATTCAGATTTAACTTTTTACCTAATATTATACATATAATTTAAAATTTGACATAATTTTATCAAATAAAATTTCTAATGGTTTGAAAAGTAAATCTTATAATAAACACACTTAACCGCATAAAAGTAGTTTTTAGAAAAATAACATTTATAAGATTCAAATTTATATATAAGATAAAATTATCAGAGGTAGTGATTTTAAATAAATAAATTGATTTATTATAAAAAATGAAGGGTATTAATCTTTCAATATAATCAAACATAAAATATCTCCTGAAATTACATATAAAGAAATATATCTAAAATATTTTCTATATTAAAGTAAAATTTAAATAAGTTATTAAAATGTTTATCATAGGTTTTATATCGATATATAAATATTTAAAAATTCATAATTTTATTCCTGAACTCAATATATGAATAATTTAATATCTTTAAAATGTTTATGGTTAATCCTACATCGTGATAAAATCATAGAATTTATTATTTTCATAAATCCCACAATTTTCCACTAAAAATAAAACATTTAAAAATTGATCAATTCTTAATAAAAATTTAATTTATAAATGAGAAATTAAAATATTTATTTACTTTTATTAATTTTAAATTTAAAAATTTATAAATTCATTTTTTGAATAAAACCATTTTTATCAAGAAATGACACTTTAAAAGTTTAACTGATATCATTCTTATTTCATATCTTTTACCAACTAAATTGGTTTTAAAAATTTAGTATTATGAAAAATAATTTTTCATTAATAATATTTTCTTAAAATAGAAATATGTATCACATAAATGCAATTTTATAGATAAATACATTAATAAATGATAAATGGTCTTATTAATTATTTTAGATAAACTAAATGAATTTCATTCATTTTAAATATTTATTTTATTTTATTTATATTTATTTTTTCATAATGATAGTAGATATATTAATTCTCAATAATTCAATTTCTAGTTTCTAATAGTCATATTTATACATTTATATTTCATCTAAATATATAGTGATTTTTTTTATGTCTCGATTACTTGTGGGTAAAGCGATCCAAAACTAACTAACTTATTTAAATGTGATGATATATTATAAATTTAGGTGTTATATTACCACCCTTAAATAAATTATATCCTCATAATGTTTCTCATAAAACCATAGTAATTCTTATAAGGAACTCATAATTAAAAATATACTGTTATATGCCCATTGGTTTATTTAAGATGATGAAACAAATTTGTCTATGTGAATATTCTTTATAATAACCTTATAAAGGGAGTATAACCAATAATAATTTCACATATAATTGTACTAAAGGATTTTTATAAAGATCTATATGGAATAACTTTTAACTAACCCCTAAAATTAATTCTACAATAATCACAACACTAAGGGTTTTTATACCTAGTAGTGGGTGAAGAATTACTTGAAATACAATACTTGAAAAACTAGAATGAAAAATAAATTTATGATCTGTTAATTATAGTTGCATAGGATCTTCCTTATAGTCATTTTTTTGTTACTAATTCCATTATGGATTATTGCAATGGGATATTTAGTCATTTAATATGAATCTCTCTTGTAATTGAATTAATGAATTTTTGTATGTTCCCTCGTTGGTTTACTTTTGTGAGTTGGATGATCTTCACCACTTGATATTTTTTGCGACTCTATCTTTCACTTATTTTGTGTGTTAATGACTTTGAATAAATTCACATTATTAATCATAATTAATGATAGTTGGTTTGTCATAATCATTATATTTATCATTACATCTTATATTCCATTGGGTTGTTTATTAAGGTAGTCTTTGCATTATCTCTCACACCCATGGTTATTTCTAGTTCCATCCATTAATAAAACAAAAATATTTAATATGATTGATGATCAATATAAGATAATTATCATTAATAATATTATTAATATTTAACTTTAAGATTTATCACTTTATAACACTATCTGGTCATCCTATAGTTCTTACAACTCAACTAGTATCATAGTTGGTTAATCCTACATCACACTCATATATTATTCTTTGTTTAACCTAGGTCATATTGATTTGGGTTATGTCACACTTATTATCCAAATCCCAATAATAAATAACCTAAATTACCATAATGTGTTTGGAAATTGTTTAAACCTAATAATCACATAAATCTATTATCACAAAATCTAACTTATCCTTACTCAAGATGTAACACCCCAGGTAAATAAAGAATATGGAATTTTCATATTTATCCATATTTGTGAATAAAATATTAATATGACTTTAAAGGGGATGCTATGCTCGATGGTGTACCCAACACGCAACAACGAGTTTCTTGGGAATCTTACGTTGCACTCTAATAATAAAATAATATTATTTTAAATGGTAGTTAACATGTAGCCGTTGTATTGGCAGGAATTTATAGAAATAACTAAAATATGATTATATATGTTTTTAAATGTCTTTAGATATATCCAATAAAAGATAAAGGCTTAAAATACATAAAGAATTCAATTTTAGGCGTATATGCCCTAGTTCTCACTAAAGGTTCACTTATCTCCTTTTGATGGCGAACCGTCATTAAATATAGTTTTGTTCACTCTTATACATTCTATTGGACCAAATAAAACTCTTCTTAAGAATTGGGACATCAAAATTTTCTTTTTGTAAATTTTGGTATCTTTCCAATAAAGTTCATTTGTTTTAATGAATAGTGTAAAATGTTGTATTTTAATTCAAAACCTCTTTTTAATCTAATTTATTTATATGATTAGATTATCTTTTGAATCGGTTTTAATGTGAAATTAGAATATATTTTTACCATTTAATCCAATGGTGGTCATTGGAATCAATTTCACATTGAAATTAGACTTAAATTGGTGTCAATCTTTTGATACTTATTGTTTTATAAAAACACGCTATTTTCTCTGACAGCGGGAATTAATTATTAAATTAATTAATGTGACTTATATGTTTTGAATTTTGTAAAATAGAATTTATTTTTGAATTCGGAGTATCAAAAATAGCTTAGGGTGAATTTTTGGTAATTTTCTGAAAAACTTCAATTTTTGATGAATAGTGAAACCACTAAGTGGTACTTATAAAAACTGATTTTCCGTTTAAATGAAATTTTGACACCATTGTGTTTTGAATTTCAAAAATCCGACATACATGGTTTTCTTTAAGAAGTAAAATGTGGTTCAATGAGATAAAAATAATTTTTTGGTGAATAGTAACTTATTAAGTTTTTAATCGCGATTAGAGGTAATTTGGGTAGTTTAATGTAAAAATAATGTTTTAATAATATGAAATGAACTTGACACATGTCTTAACCTCATTTTTTGTGTCATGGCCGACCAAGAAAAGCCATGGGTCAACTTGGGGACCCCATGGATCCAATTTGGCTGGAAAATGACATAAATAACTTTTTATTTAATGTAAAAGTAAAAATGACACAAACATGATATGTTTTACTAAAACAATTTTTAAGTGGGGTTATACAAATCATCTTTTTGATTATAAATATTCATTGGAAAGATAAAAATATTTACTACATCATAGTATTTTTTTTATAATTTTTAGACATTAAATAAATTAAATTATTTATGACATCATGATGATGCAGTGATGACCTCATTATTTAACAATTTAAATAAAATGGAAAGATAATGTAAAATCTATGAACTACACATGTACAACACTTATTGGATGGGTGTATTTCTAACCCTTATCACCATATCCACGAATTATATCAATATGGGACCTTTTAAAAACGATACACATTTTCAAATAAAGTAATATTTCTTTACTTTCCAAAAGTGCCCCTCCTCTCCTCTTATAAAAGGCCCCCACCTCTACCTCATTTCACACACTCCTCAAGCCTTTGGATCGGCCAAACCTTGCCCCTTTACTCTCTCCACATCCCTCTCCTCATCCTATAGGATTCCCTTTTGGAAGAATCCTTTCAAAGGAAGCCTTTAGGCTCAAATCAAAAGGAGATACACTTTTAAAGGTAATTCATTCTCTCATGTTCATTTGTTTTATTTTACTTCTCCAGCCCCCTAAACTCTTTTTATTTACTTCTTTTGTAACAACACCAGTATCTTCCATATACTAGGATGTTTTTATAAGATTTATTCTACCTACACTCTCACACAACTACATCAATTGGTTAAAGAACATACGGTTTCCGTGGATGGAAAAATTCTGCCTCCCGAAACGATGATTGTTCAATACTCATTTAACACCTTCAAAGGTGGCCATTATGATGTCACTATTTTTATATATGATATATAATATGTTTTTGTTTTCCTTAAGCTTCTGTGTTTTTCATTTTGGGCATACCTTTATGGTTTCCATTATGGGTGAACACGATATCTTCATTTAAGGAAGTGCGGACTACCGCCCCCTCAAAGTGATTTGATTCGTTAAATACCATATGTGGGACGTATAAAGGATGGAACTATGATATTATATATGATATTATACTGTAATTATAATATAACTTTATATCATTATTATTCCATTCTATAAAATATGAAATAGAAATGAAAGTAGCGTTCATGCGTACGTACGGCTTACCGTCTCCATGAACGGTGCATTTCATTTCATACCTCTAAATGATTATGTAATGTTATAAATGCATGCATGTACTGGATATATATGACATATATCCAAATCATGAATATGATTCTGGATATACTAAACATTTGACCACACGAACAACATGTAATTGTAAGAAGTCCACTTTCGACTTAAGAACCAAATATCGACAAAACACACATTATTAACTTAAATGTTTAAATAATGTTTATAACATGGAAATAAGTGATCTAATAAGAATACTGAACAATAAAAAGGTTATTAATAAAGTGGAAATTAATTCAATTTTATTATTCAGGACGTTAAAGAACGATCGAGTCAAGTCAAACCTGAGGTATGGGATCCTACTCCTCTTTCTTTATAAGTACACACTTTTATGTCGCTCCTTTTAAAGCTCATCTTTCTTGTTATTGGTATGATATTTTATATTAAATTTACTGTAATTATTATGTTCATGTGATGAGAGATCCTATTCTCTCTCATCAATCTATTTTGGAAGTTTTAAGTGGCGCCGATAGGCTGCCGAATTCTCATAAGAGATCTAACCTCTCTCTTTCACTTTAAGTACTCCCCTTTATGTCACTTCTTTTAAGCTCCTATTTGTTATGATGGGGGATTTTCTTTCATATTCCTCTTTCTGTAAATTTAGTTGTAATGTGATGAGATACACTATTTGATCTCATCAATCCATTTTTGGAAGTTCTATGTGGCGCCGTTAGGATGCCGAGTTTTCGTAAGGGATTTTTCATCTCACATTTATTCCAATGAGATTTATGCTACGTTTTCCACAATTTCTTTGAGTGGTGTATGTACTGCCATTATTCTACACTTTGTGTAATATACTTTCCTTTAAGATTATTTACATCAATGATTTATTTTCCTTCTTTCATGGGGTGTATGTTTTGAAAGATACCCAAGTCGGGAAGGGAACCTTTCACCCTCCTCTTCATAAAAGACTTCTTTGTTGGGTCTTTTAATTTACATATTGTTATGTTGGGATATGTTATCATATATCCTATTGATGTAAATTTTATGTCCAAGTGATGAGATATACTTTTTATCTCTCATCAACTCATTTTGATGTGATGCTGTTAGGCTGTCAAGGGAACTTTTTAACCCAATTTCAATTTCTTTGGGTTCAACATGTAGTCATTGAATATGTCATCCATTGAATATGTGTGAAAGACCTTTTATTGTTTTACACTTAATATCCACTTATATTGGGTTTACTTATATTTGTCACACATATTTTTGATATTGATTTGTCCTTAATTTAAGGATACCTTCTCTATAAGGGATTTCATCACATTTGACATTTCTATTGAGGGTTCATTGTTTTTATGCACCAATTCACTCGTATATGGTGTATATACTGTCCTTTGGAGTATTATATCATGAATCCATTTATTCTCATGATATTATAAAGTTCTGACTAAATGTTATTCCTCAATTTTTGTATTCAAGTGTCTCTAATTTTGGTAAAACCCCTTTAACTAAAATATCATTTTAAATGTTTTAATTATTTGTTCTTATTAATATCCATGTTTTCAAAATGGTTTTAAGGATTTATTTATATGGATATTAATGGTTTAAAATTTTAAGCTTCAAGGTGGTATGTGACACTTTGATTCAAAAATATCTTTATTAAATGTTTTAAATGGTTTTGAAAATGGTTTTTTTATGGATTCATTATTTCAATATCCTAAAATGTTATATTGTGATTGAAATGTGGAAATGTTATATTTACTTTATGCATGTTTTATGTGATACATTTATGTTATGTTTCTTGGGAATTGTTATAAAAATGGGTGGTTCCGTGATAAACTAAGGGCGGGTGAGCCTGATATAGCTCTCCAATGCATTGGGTAATGCGATGGAGTGAAACGATAAGGTTTATCCGAAGAGATTTAGGGAATATACTATGATGGGTATTCCAAACGTAACCAAGAGGGTTACTCCCTACGTAAGAATGTTATGAATGCCTCAATTAACCTTTATGTCTTAAGTTTTCTACGATTTATTCATGGTTTGATGAGGTATGTTAAAGTACCTATGTTTTATGGGTAAATTATGATTTCATTCTTATGTATATATGAACTTATGTTTCATTTCCATATTTTTATAACCCTTACTGAGCTTTTTATGCTTATCCCATGTTTTTGAAATGATTTTCATAGGTCAAGGGAAAGGTACATGATGTGATGATAGTGTCAACGATGTGTCAAGAAAGAATCCGTGTTTTATTTTAAATTGGTTTTCGTTGATGGGAATAATGAATATTGTCTTTTATGTAACCACTTTGTTTAAATGTGGAATGTAATGCAGGTTTCATGATCTAATTCTCTAAAACTCTAAACCTAAAATGATCCTCAATGTGTAATCTTGTAATAACTCAAGATTAAGTAAGGTTTAAGGCTGGGGCCTTATAGTTGGTATCAGAGGCCGGTTTAGATAACTTTAGAGGTTAGGGTATTCTCTAAGCACAAGTGACATTACCATAATGGTTAGGATTTCTGAAAGAGTCATAGTTTTAGATAAAGTGAATGAGTAAGTGTATCTTAGTGTTTACCTTACTCATTAGTACATGATGGTTTTGTTGATATACTCACACTGAAATTTCTATTTTTAGTGAATGGATGGATCTAGCAGGCACTAAAGAGACAACAAGTTTGAAGGAAACTGTGGTGGTTCTCTGATTAAGATACTAGATAAAATGGAGGATTCAATGAGGAAACTCATGTTTGTTCGAAACCAAATATCAAGGAGTCATGATCAACAACTTGAACCTTGGAATGATCTTTAATGCATCATGTACGAGATGACCAATCCATGTGGAAGTTCAGGTAATAATAATAAAGGTAACCATTAGAGTTTATATGATCCTTACTTTTGAGGTAATTATGGGTTATTATATGATATGCTAGAAAATGAAAAGCATGAGATAAACTTGAGGTTAAAATATGTTATGATCATTCTTTATGATTTTATCTCTTTTTGGGGAATTATTTAAGAATTATATAGTTGTGTAAAAAGGACAACACGCAGACCGTGTGACATCCCGTCGCGTCGGACAAAGCTGCGGGAATCGAACCCACAACCAAAGTGCGACTGGTATTTATCGCCTACCACTGGACTACGTGAAGTCCCTGGTTAGTTTGACCTATTCGTTTTAGTTATATGATTTTATGAATTAAGAGTAAGTTGATTTTGGGTTATTTATGAAAATGATTAACCTATCATGGAGGATATGTGATTAGGATAATTACTATTCAATGTGAGACTTTAGGAGCGACTAATGTTGTTTGGAGATAAATGTTACAATTTAACTTGGAAGACTATGTGACTAAATCCTTCAAATATTTGGGTTTCAATCTTATATTGGTTTACTTTGAAGAATTTTGTGGACAAATTGTTTATCTAATGGTCCTCGTTGATCTTTGGGTTTTGTTGGACAAATTTTGGAGATTAATCATAGATTTTATTTTTTTAAATGGTTATCCTTTTCTGGATTATTTGATCTTGTACTAGCCTTTTTGGTTTTGGTTTTGGTTAAATTCTAGAGACATGGGAAGTATATAGTTCTCTTTTCTGGATTAGGTGATTCTCTAAAATTTGATTATAGTACTCTTAATGGGAACAAGTCTTCCTAAATACTCGTCTTTTGGAGAAAATATGATTTTGTGTAAGGAATCTAATAAAAGTTGAAAGTCAACATGATAAGTGATTATGCTTCCTTATGAATAAATTCCTCAATAAAAAGTAACTTAAAACAAAAATGTTTTCTATTAACTTTTCTTACTGGGGAATCGAATACCATTTAACCCATCACAAGTTTGTGATTTTCTTGTGGTTAACTTTCTCCTAAACATGTTTTCTATCACTCTTCATCAGAACATGACCATATTTTTTCTCCTCCATGTCCATGTTTTCATACTTGGAATCCTAGTATGGGTTAACTCGGGTGACCTTTGTACTTATCTTTCTTTATTTTAAAGTGACTGTTTTACCGACTCTTCTTCCGATGTGGGACTTTCAAGGATGTTACCAAGACCAATTTTAAAATTGCGAGGGCGCAATTCCCAAAAGGGGGGAAGGATGTAACACCCCAGGTAAATAAAGAATATGGCATTTTCATATTTATCCATATCTGTGAATAAAATATTAATATGACTTTAAAGGGGATGCTATGCTCGATAGCGTACCCAACACGCAACGACGAGTTTCTTGGAAATCTTACGTTGCACTCTAATAATAAAATAATATTATTTTAAATGGTAGTTAACATGTAGCCGTTGTATTGGCGGGAATTTGTCGAAATAACTAATATATGATTATATATTTTTTAAAATGTTTTTAGATATATCCAATAAAATAAAAAGGCTTAAAATATAGAAAGAATTCAATTTTAGGCCTATATGCCCTAGTTCTCACTAAAGGTTCAGTTATCGCCTTTTGATGGCGAACCGTCATTAAATATAGTTTTGTTCACTCTTATACATTCTATTGGACCAAATAAAACTGTTCTTAAGAATTGGGACATCAAAATTTACTTTTTGTAAATTTTTGGTATCTTTCCAATAAAGTTCATTTTTTTTAATGAATAGTGTAAAATGTTGTATTTTAATTCAAATCCTCTTTTTAATCAAATTTATTTATATGAATAGATTATCTTTTGAATTTGTTTTAAAGTGAAATTAGAATATATTTTTACCATTTAATCCAATGGTGGTCATTGGAATCAATTTTACTTTGAAATTACACTTAAACTGGTGTCAATCTTTTGATACTTATTGTTTTATAAAAACACGCTATTTGCTCTGACAGCGGGAATTAATTATTAAATTAATTAATGTTACTTATATGTTTTGAATTTTGTAAAATAGAATTCATTTTTGAATTCGGAATATCAAAAATAGCTTAGGGAGAATTTTTGGTAATTTTCTGAAAAACATCAATTTTTGATGAATAGTGAAACCACTAAGTGGTACTTATAAAAACTGATTTTCCGTTTAAATGAAATTTTTCCACCATTGTGTTTTAAATTTCAAAAATCCGACATACATGGTTTTTATTAAGAAGTAAAATGTGGTTCAATGGGATAAAAATAATTTTTTGGTGAATAGTAACTTATTAAGTTTTTAATCGCGATTAGAGGTAATTTGGGTAGTTTAAGGTAAAAATAATGTTTTAATAATATTAAATGAACTTGACACATGTCTTACCCTCATTGGTTGTGTCATGGCCGACCAAGAAAATCCATGGGTCAACTTGGGGACCCCATGGATCCACTTTGGTTGGGAAATGACATAAATAACTTTTTATTAATGTAAAAGTAAAAATGACACAAACATGATATGTTTTACTAAAACAATTTTTATGTGGGGTTATACAAGTCATATTTTTGATTATAAATATTAATTGGAAAGATAAAAAGCTTTCCTACATCATATTATGTTTTTATTAATTTTTAGACATTAAATAAATTACATTATTTATGACATCATGATGATGCAGCGATGACCTCATTATTTAACGATTTAAATAAAATGGAAAGATAATGTAAAATCTATGAACTACACATGTCCAAAACTTATTGGATGGGTGGATTTCGAACCCTTGTCACCTTATCCACGAATTATATCAATATGAGACCTTTTAAAACCGAAACACATTTTCAAATAAAGTAATGTTTCTTTACTTTCCAAAAGTTCCCCTCCTCTCCTCTTATAAAAGGCCCCCACCTCTACCTCATTTCACACACTCCTAAAGCCTTTGGATCGGCCAAACCCTACCCATTTACTCTCTCCACATATTTCTCCTCATCCTAGAGGATTCCCTTTTGGAAGAATCCTTTCAAATGAAGCCTTTAGGCTCAAATCAAAAGGAGATACACTTTTAAAGGTAATTCATTCTCTCATGTTCATTTGTTTTATTTTTCTTCTCCAACCCCATAAACTCTTTTTATTTACTTCTTTTGTAACAACACCAGTATATTAAATATAATAGGATGTTGTTATAATATTTATTCGAGCTACACTCTCACAAAACTACATCAAATGGTTAAAGAACATACGGTTTCCGTGGATGGCGAAATTCTGCCTCCCGAAACGATGATTGTTCAATACTCATTTAACACCTTCAAAGGTGGCCATTATGATGTCACTATTTTTATATATGATATATAATATTTTTATGTTTTCCTTAAGCTTCTGTTTTTTTCATTTTGGGCATACCTTTATGGTTTTCATTATGGTTAAACGCGATATCTTCATTTAAGGAAGTGCGGACTACCGCCCCCTCAAAGTGATTTGATTCGTTAAATACCATATGTGGGACGTATAAAGAATGGAACTATGATATTATATATTATATTATACTGTAATTATAATATACCTTTATATCATTATTATTCCATTCTATAAAATATGAAATAGAAATGAAAGTAGCGTTCATGCGTACGTACGGCTTACCGTCTCCATGAACGGTGAATTTCATTTCTTACCTCTAAATGATTATGTAATGTTATAAATGCATGAATGTACTGGATATATATGACATATATCCAAATCATGAATATTATTCTGGATATAATTAACATTTGACCACACGAACAACATGTAATTGTAAGAAGTCCACTTTCGACTTAAGAACCAAATATCGACAAAACAATCATTATTAACTTAAATGTTTACATAATGTTTATAACATGGAAATAAGTGATCTAATAGGAATAATTAACTAGAAAAAGGTTCTTAATAAATTGGAAATTAACTCAAGTTTATTATTCAGGACGTTAAAGAATGATCGAGTCAAGTCGGACCCCAGGTAAGGGATCCTACTCCTCTTTCTTTTTAAGTACACACTTTTATGTCGCTCCTTTTAAAGCTCATCTTTCTTGTTATTGGTATGATATTTTATATTAAATTTAATATAATTATTATGTTCATGTGATGAGAGACCCTATTCTCTCTCATCAATCTATTTTGGAAGTTTTAAGTGGCGCCGATAGGCTGACGAATTTTCATAAGAGATCTAACCTCTCTCTTTCTCTTTAAGTACTCCCCTTTATGTCACTTCTTTTAAGCTCCTATTTGTTATGATGGGGGATGTTCTTTCATATTCCTCTTTCTGTACATTTTTTTGTAATGTGATGAGATACCCTATTTGATTTCATCAATCCATTTTTGGAAGTTCTATGTGGCGCCGTTAGGATGCCGAGTTTTCGTAAGGGATTTTTCATCTCACATTTATTTCCATGAGATTTATGCTACATTTGCCACAATTTCTTTTAGTGGTGTATGTACTGCCATTATTCTACACTTTGTGTAATATACTTTCCTTTATGAGTATTTACATCAATGATTTATTGTCCTTCTTTCATGGGGTGTATGTTTTGAAAGATACCCAAGTCGGTAAGGGAACCTTTCACCCTCCTCTTCTTAAAATACTTCTTTGTTCGGTCTTTTTATTTACATATTGTTATGTTGGGATATGTTCTCATATATCCTTATTGATGTAAATTTTATGTCCAAGTGATGAGATACACTTTTTATCTCTCATCAACTCATTTTGATGTGATGTTGTTAGGCTGTCAAGGTAACTTTTTAACCCAATTTCAATTTCGTTGGGTTCAACATGTAGTCATTGAATATGTCATCCAATGAATATGTGTGAAAGACCTTTTATTGTTTTACACTTAATATCCACTTACATTGGGTGTAATTATATTTGTCACACATATTTTTTATATTGATTTGTCCTTAATTTAAGGATACCTTCTCTATAAGGGATTTCATCACATTTGACATTTCTATTGAGGGTTCATTGTTGTTATGCACCAATTCACTCTTATATGGTGTATATACTGTCCTTTGGAGTATTATATCATGAATCCATTTATTCTCATTATATTATAAAGTTCTGACTAAATGTTATTCCTCAATTATTGTATTCAAGTGTCTCTAATTTTGGTAAAACCCCTTTAACCAAAATATCATTTTAAATGTTTTAATTATTTGTTCTTATTAATATCCATGTTTTCAAAATGGTTTTAAGGATTTATATATATGGATATTAATGGTTTAAAATTTTAAGCTTCAAGGTGGCATGGGACACTTTGATTCAAAAATATCTTTATTAAATGTTTTAAATGGTTTTGAAAATGGTTTTTTAATGGATTCATTATTTCAATATCCTAAAATGTTATATTGTGATTGAAATGTGGAAATGTTATATTTAATTTATGCATGTTTTATGTGATACATTTATGTTATGGTTCTTAGGAATTGTTATGAAAACGGGTGGTTCCGTGATAAACTAAGGGCGGGTGAGCCCGATATAGCTCTCCAATGCATTGGGTAACGCGAAGGAGTGAAACGATAAGGTTTCTCCGAAGAGATTTAGGGAATATACTGTGATGGGTATTCCAAACGTAACCAAGAGGGTTAATCCCTACGTAAGAATGTTATGAATGCCTCAAGGTACCTTTATGTCTTATGTTTTCTATGATTTATTCATGGTTTGATGAGGTATGTTAAAGTACCTATGTTTTATGGGAAAATTATGATTTCATTCTTATGTATATATGAACTCATGTTTCCTTTCCATATTTTTATAACCCTTACTAAGCTTTTTATGCTTATCCCAAGTTTTTTAAATGTTTTTCACAGGTCAAGGGAAAGGTAAATGATGTGATGATAGTGTCAAGGATGTGTCAAGAAAGAAACTGTGTTTTATTTTAAATAGGTTTCCGTTGATGGGAAGAATGAATATTGTCTTTTATGTAACCACTTTGTTTTAATGTGGAATGTAATGCAAGTTTCATGATCTAATTCTCTAAAACTCTAACCTGAAAAGATCCTCAATGTGTAATCTTTTAATAACTCAAGATTATGTAAGGTTTAAGGATGGGGTCTTATACAAGAAACATTTTTTATTCCTAAAATCATATGCCTTAGTATGTATATACCCTAATCATATACTCTCAATAACACACCATTCCCAAAACCTTTCCATTCTCAGAGACACTAATCCAAAATGATATTTTATATTTATCTAAATATTAACCTTATCATTAACCCTCGAATAGTATTAACCATTAGTTCATAAGTTCACACACTGGTCACATTAATCATATTCCAAAAAATGAGTTGAATGTTCCAAAAAATATCATGAATCAATAATCAATACCATGTATACAAATTACTATCAAACATACTAATTCCAAATAAAACCACCCTTTATTGTCCCAAAATAAAATATATACTAAACGTAAAACTTATTCATCCCTTAGCAATGTGTTCTCTAATAGTTATCTTGAATAAGATATCCTTGTCATAAAATAGTTTATAAAGGTTATTGATACCAATTAATATATCATTTCAAACAATTAATGTAAATCTTCTGAAGATAGATCCTTATACGCTTCATATAATCCTTAATAACACTTAGAATATACCAAAATGTCATAAATTAATATCACTTCACTAATTAAAATAACTAAGTGTATGGAGAATTACTTTATATTATTATATATCTACCACATGTAAGAGTAAAAAAACTATACTTTTCCATCATAATAATAATATAATAAGATTTTAAATAATTTATGTATACACCCTTATTTAGTTATAAGGTATAGTGGTTTACTTTATTTCAATGATTCTATCTCAACAAAATAAAAAAAATGTTTATGATAATTTCTAAAATATGAATATAAAACAATCAATCTAAAGATTTCTTCCCTTATGACACATTTTTTTAAAATATGATACATTTGGATCAACCTATGACCCCATTGATTAATCCTTAGTTATCCATGGTCATTTTTCTATTAGGTTCTTCAACCTAATTAGCTAACATCATTATTAAATCCTTTACAATACTTTATAAAGTGGATGAAATTAATGAAATAATGTCCCCTTGGTTAGTCTCACAACGTGTGAAGTTTTAGTCCCACATATCATACATCAATGTGATGATTGATTCAATTTGTAACCAAATTTTTTTGGGGTGATTTCCAATTGATGCAAGATGATTTATTCAATGCCCAACCGAATTTGTTTGGGGTGATTTCCTCTTATAGAATATATTCTATAGCAACAACCAGTAACTGATATCTAGAGAGGGATATATTTATAGGAAAACAATATACTCAATACCTTACTAAAACATAAGTATATTATCCAATATATATAATTATTCCTAGGGTTTTCACTAGGGTTATATAACCCTAATCCCCAAACAACACGTACATTGTTACAGTAACATAAAAACATATAATATTCCCATGGGTTATCAATAAATTCAAAATTATTTTTAAACTTAATTTATCAATTACTAAATTATACTCAATAAACATATTAATCTCTAGAGTTGTATAGCCCTCTTATTTGATACCAACTACGACACCCCAATCCCACACTCTCTGATCGGGTGATCATAAACAAATACATTACGTTATTTTCTTCATACTAGCTATAAAATATAATATATAATCAACCTTAATTACAAGATATAAATTATTATTAAATCTTTTATATACAAGGTATCTTAATAGGTTTAGATCTCTAGATAATTAGGAAACTACATAAACAAATAAATCCCATGTACTTTATATCGAATGGAAACTTTTATCACTATATACGAAAGTTTTTAATTCCTAAAAATTATTAACCATATCCTATAAATTATTTCACACATGTTATCCTTCTAAAACTATAACGTGATCTAATTTTCTCCATAACATTGGGAAATAGAAATATAACAAGGGGTGAGCTCAAAAACTTAGTAAGGGAAACACATAACTACACCAATATTGGAAAAAACATGAAATAAATATTATGGAAGGAATTGGTTAACAACTTGAATACATAATGAAATTTAATCTGGGATCATTATTTATTCAGGAAAATGAAATTAAAACATATATATTAATAATAATGATCTCATACTAATGGAATGCATACTTTGATACATAAAAACACCACCTGTTGAAGCCTTGTACCAAGAAACATTACTTATGAAAAATATCATAGTAGATAAATCCTACTTTCAAGGATTTATTCTAAGATAATATCATTTTTTGCGAAGATACAGAAACTAAAACCCCATATGTTTTGTCTCATGATACCCATCGATGCATCTAAAGGATACATAATATTAGGCCACACCCATCTCTTATTTATGTCCAATGAATTATCTATAAAATAAAATGGATAAATAATACATTATATACCTTTAAAATAATCAACCATATCTAAATAAGCACATATGGAATTCTAATACATTTTCACATATTAATAAAAGTGATAACATTTTCATATCCCATCTGGAGGAAGTAGGTGGATGCATAAACAATACATAGTCAACTTTCCAATAATAATCTGTATTGGTATTCCAATAATTTTCCCCATGTCAACAGAATATCATAATTTTTAGGTGAACATCATCCGATATAATTTATGTAAAATGTGATGTTCATAACCTATATAAAAACTAGTATAAAACGGAGGTAATATTGTTATAACCTCATCTCGATCCATCCAGAGAAAGAATGTGTATGATTTCAATAGAATATATCCTAAGAAGTGATAAATATTATTGAAACTAACTTTTTTTAGGAATTTCTATTCCCAAATGAATATTAAATAATTCCACTTAATCTATTCAAATGGTAGAATTTACCAATCTTATATGAAATAAGTTCAAAGAATGATCATAACTCAATGAATGAAACTTTTGTTACTAGAAAACCTCACTAACATGGAAATAACTAAATCACTACCCACATTAACAAGGGAACATGATATGGCTAGTAAATACTACAAAATACAAGGAAAAGAACATTCATGGGATGGTAGATCAATATAACACCATACAAATGGTACATGGTGCATAAAATGTGTCACATATCAAATAATGAGAATCAGGTCTAAGAAAACCCAAATGAATTAGAAACTTTTTAATAAAAAAACCCTAAAAATATATCATGAAATTCAAATTCAAATACCATTATCAAAACATAATTCATAATATGATATCTCAAATAGGAAATATATACACCACATAAA
Source organism: Viscum album (assembly GCA_963277665.1). Lineage (NCBI taxonomy): Eukaryota > Viridiplantae > Streptophyta > Magnoliopsida > Santalales > Viscaceae > Viscum > Viscum album. The sequence continues at coordinate 917,900,731 of OY728150.1, forward strand.
TGAAATGATGTGCGAAAATACAATACCTGTCTTAATGGAGGAAAATTGGGATAAAAACCCTTATTTATTTTAATAAATTCAACGAATTTACTTTAACCTATTATATCACAAACATATATTTATTAATAAGTTGAATACAAACCTTAGTGTCATCCATTATCATCCATGATCTTCATAAATAATCATTCTCTATATGAATTATTCATATTTTCCAAATCGATGTTTATAGTTCTGATCATTTGTATTTGTTTTATAATAACAGTATCTATGTTTATTCTTATTTAAAATTTAATCATTACAATAAAAAATAATCTAATTAAATACATGATCTAATTTAAAAAATAACATTATAATTTTATTTTACTTCATTTTTTGTTACTAACCATGATGATGAAATCGATGATGAACATGTTCTGAATGAAATGATTTTAAATTAATGAGTAAAATGTTGATATAACAATACTATAAATATAAAATTATTTACATATTTATATCATATTACACCATTAAATAAATTACCAAATTCCTCCATGACAGAAATTCATCGTATTGTTCGATTAGGTTCTTAAAGAGGCCTAATCCTGAACATACATTGAATTAGTGAATGATTATGAGGTGGTTTAGTTTTTATATAATTATTCCAGAATCATAACAATATTATTAGGTGCATATTAATATGATTTATTATAATTATAAATAATTATAGTAATAAATAATGTATATGAAAATATTTCCCACTTTGAATAAAAGATTATCCTTCTAGTAAGCTAATTTTAACGACTAAATTAACAATGATCGTTTGTTGTACCTATCATTAAAATGTTATTATATTCGTAATAAAAGAACCATAATTATTTTATAAAAATAATATTTATACATTATTACCATCCTTATATCCAAACACATTAATTAGTGAATGAAGAGGAAACACATTATGTTGCAGATGCGGTAGTCCAAATAACATGCGAACGACGATTTTGTTTTTCTAAATTAGGGGGTATATGAATAACCAATGATAATATGATTCATATTATAACATTAAATTATATAGCTGATTATAATAATATTATATTTTTGTTGTTAGAATAAAATTTAAACAATAAAATTAATAATAAAAACTAACTAGTTGATAATACTCATGTTGAGGACATAGATTTTACTTAGACGTCTCCTTAAATTTAAAGGGATTAGGATAAATATGAGTTACCTAGGTATTATATTATTTGTATTTGGTTTTAGGGAGATTACAATGTAATATTTTTAAGGATTAATTACAAGGTAATTTTTTCTTTGAAGTGGTGAATATGTTACCCCCTTATATTGAAGGAAAGGGTAGTTTTGGAAACACCATTATATATTACAATAATGCCATCACAAAATTCAAGGTTAAATGGATAAAAAGTGGGGGAACATGTATGAGACACATTTATTGGTTATATAAATATAAAAAATACATTAATTGGAACATTTTAATGCATTCAGTATTTTACACTTGGTTAAACTCAATTTAACGCTTTTTTACTTTAACATTGGTAATTAATTTCTATCCTTTTTAAATAATTTTTAAGGAAGTAGATTAAGTTAAACCTTTTTCAATAATTTAATACATATAATTTTAAATTCAAAAATTATTTTATAAAATTATTTAACTAAATTTGTGATGAGTTAATTTTAAAATAAACACAATAAATCACTTAAAAGCAATTTTAGAAAAATATCATTATAATCATTAAATTTATATATAAGATAAAATTATAATGGTTAATAATTTTTAATGAAATAAATTAATTTACTATAAAATAAATTATCTTTTTAGGCTTTATAGAAAAAAAAACTGAATCTCGCTTGAAAATGTTTGCTTTTAAAGAAAACCACTAAAAAGAGTTTCTATATGAAAGTAACATTTTGATGAGTAATAAAAATGATTGGTGTAGGTTTTGTATCTATAAAAAATATTTAGAAATTTATAATTTCATTTATTATCTTAATATTTTATTACTTTAATTGTTTTTAAATATTCTAGGTTATTATTATATAGTGATATAATTGTTGAAACTATAATTTTAACAAATCCAATATTTTTTTATAGAAATTCAATGTTTTTAGAAAATAATAAAAAATTAAAATAAAATAAATTTTAAATTAGGAATTAAAAATAAGGTTGAATCTATTAATTTCAAAATCTTAAATTTATAAATTTTCTAATAAAATCATTAAATATATTGAAAACCCCTTTTATAGTAAAATGAAAATTTTAAATTTTAGCTAATATTATTCTTATTTCAAATCACTTAACAACTATATTGGTTATAATTTTTTTTAATATAAAAAAAATTATTGTTAATTATATTTTTCATGAAATATATCTGTATATCACATAAATGGATTTTTTAGAACAATAATATTCTTTAAAATAAAGAATCTTATTTGTAATTTTTGAAAATGTAATTAAATTTAATTCATTTTAAAAGTTTCCTTTATTTTAATTATACATATTTTTCATAAATAGGTTACTACTATTCACTATCTATAATTCAAGGGAAATGTTTTAGTAGTCATATTTAATCATTTATATTTTATCTAAATGTATGGTGATTTCATTTATATTTGGTGTCACATGGGAAGAAATATTTTTAATGAATTAACTTAATTAAAGAAAATAATATAGAATAATTTAATGTTTTTATGTGTGGGGTAGAACATATTACCCTAGGATCCCACCGAATCTATCTAATGTTGTTTAAGATGTGATTTTTTTGTTGAGTATTAAAAAGTAGATGTTGAAGGAAACTCAATCCATTGTGGAACTACGTCTTAATTGTGAACTATTCCACTAAAAAAATTGACTATGTTTTGTCTTATGAAATTTATCCTCCCTCATAAATAACCCACCATCACCAGAAGTCTCACTGCCCACTCATACTCCCACTACTATCACTAGAGACTTCCAATGGAACAATTATATAGATTGGGCATGATCTCCACTGTTAATATAAGGCAGTAAATTCCATAGAAGAATCCATAGATATTAGACAATACATTTTGGGACTTAATTTTTTTTAATGAATCTACGAATAAAATGGATTTATAGATCGAGCTAGCCATTATTATGGTTTTATATTTTTAGTTTCAAAATCTATATTTGGAAGAGTTCATTACCTAAAACCGTATCAGAACTTTAATAGAATCGTCTTGAAGACATAGTGGGAGGATGAGGTGTTGTTTTTTTAACATTTAATTATTTTTTCTTTTACTAACTTAACATAGCTGTAATAAGGATGAAAACATTATTTCAAAGAAATTAAATGAAGGATAATTGAATATTTTTAGGAATTTTTTAATTTAATGAAACATGATGGGAATTTTTTTCATAATTAATCTTTCAATTCCCATATTTATTTTATTTATACATGAACATTATTTGATGAGTGTCGGAGTGATTTTATTATTATATTGACTAGTAAATGAATCTCTCCTTGACCACTCGGTGTGTTGTTCACTATGTTTAAAAATAGTTTAAAGTCACCTATCCTCTTAATAATACAAACTACCTGATCATGAGAACTGGGTAGTTTTGTGGATAGAGAGTGTCTACCATTACCATTGGATTCACTTAAAACATATTCCAACAAATCATGTTTTATAATTTTTCATTTAATGCCTTGATGTTATATAAACCTTTATTTAACATTACCATTTTCATTTTTCTCTTTTTCTTCTTCCAAATTCATCATCATCCACTCTAATGTTTCAACTAATTGTTTATTTCTAACATTATTCCAGGTCGTTATTATTATATTATTGTTTTCTCTACTTCATACTCACTAATTTAACCTCATAAATACATGATCTTATAGTAATTTATTTTATATTAACAATTTTTTGTACATGCACAATATAAATTCAAAATTGGTATTGAGTCAGAATAACTAATGACACCTTCTGATCATATTAGTATACCTAATTATTTTTTTGGTCAAAGATTTATTCTCTTATATTCCAGTCATATGTGATCATTAAAACAATTCATTTATTATGAAATTAATTTTACAAACATATATGGTGTTGTCAATATTCTTTAGGAGAATCCACTAATGTTTAATGATTCTATTTCATTTTCTTTAAACCACATATCTCATCCACTATGTCATCATAATGGACCAATAACCCTCTAACATTGTAAAGTAAGTCATCTATGTGATTATTTTCAGATCCTAACTAACTTTAAAAACAAATAATTTAGTAATATTATTATTAATTAATATTATTGTTATTACTGTTCAACTAAATAAATTTTACTAATGGTCAAATAATCCATACTCAAATGTGTTCAATAAACTACTTAACATGATTCTCAATGAATAATTGAAATAAAACAAGAATCCTCTTTGTTTCCAATATTATTTTATTATTATCATTTTATAATAACAATTTTTCACTTATTTAATCATATACATCATAATTTTATCATCAAATGATCTCAAAATGACCCAAACATGGCTATAATGGATCTGATATGTTATAATGATTCCAATGATATTTATACAATCTAGTATGGGTTCCTTACATTCCCTATATAATTTTAGTTATTCTTGGGGTACCACATAACATCCCCCCCACAAATGGCATAGTGCATGATACCTCTCTATCGTCCAATCATGTTGGTTTGTACAATTTAATAGTATAGAATCTAGGTGATGAGTACTAATGATCCTTTTTTCCTCATATATATTATTTACTAGATTGGGAAGATTCTACTTGACTTATTTTAAATTGGTATAGGGGATATAACCAACATATATTTTTTTGAATAATAATGGTCAGGTAGCCTAAAAAATATCATGTTATCCGAAACCTAGGTTATATGGTACATTTACTCACAGTATGATCTTTAGATCATATATTTTCTTGAGATCTCACTAAAGTCACCCAGGCCATGCATTCCTTTTTTTCTATGGTTGAAGTGGTGGTCTTCTAGTCATGCAATAGATGATTTGGTGTCTATTATTCCTCTTCTATCTCCACTAGGCCTTCCTTGTCATTACAAGTGCACCACTACCTTTGGTGGTTTGACTATGATTGAACATTAACATTCTTCACAAAATGTTATAACCTGTTAAACATTTTCCATTATTCTAGATCTAGTTTATAATTCTAAAAATTCAAAATAATGGTATCCCAAAATTTAGTGAGAGGTAAAAGTGAGAAGTCATTTATCTCTATGGAATATTTCAAACCATATATGAAATTGTAGTGACTCTATATCCATTATATTCATCTAAGGGAGACATCTCCATAGATATATAATAGTTCATTAGAATAAATCATATATTGATTTTATCAAAAAAAAATTGTTCAATTTAGCCTTAACATTTTACCCTATGATTTATCGAAATCCATTAAATGAATTTTAATGAATCTAAGGGAATTGGAATAATTTATTATTATAAAATTATATTATAGGAGGATTATTTATGATTTAAATAGTATTCATGTAAAATTTACGAGTGAATTTTCAAAACTATATAAGTTTCTCCATAATTATCCATAATCATTGTGTGCAATTTCATGATAATTATACCATTGGAAAGAGGATAAAAATAATAAAAATTATTTAAAATTAAAAGTAATATTCAAAAAATAAGATATCTGAAGAGAAATGTTTGGTCATAAATTAGATGAATCAGATCAAATAACTATACCACTTTCATGATGATATTTTGATCTCTGTCCAAGAAATATAATCTCTGGTGTAACGTCCTTGGGGAATTCCCCCACCAAAAACCCTATCCCCACATAATTATATGTATATTATGAATAGTAATGGAAGAATTATGTTAAAGACATGTTATGTGAATTATTATTTATTTTTCATAATTCATAAAAAGTGAAAGTCCTTCACTTCTTATCAATATCATATTTTAAAAAATATAAAAATGCATCACTTTAAGGTAACCATTACATTTTATACACAATTACATAATCCTTTTCTAAATTAGATAATATATTCATGATGATTTTAATATTTTGAATATTTTTAATAAAAATTAAAATTTCCCACTTAAAATTCCCATTGTAATCAACTAAGCCAAAAATTAATTCCATTTGATTAATATGAGGTATAAAATATTCAATGAAACTAAGATAAACATTGAATTTGGATAACAAGAAATGTCCTCATTGTTAAAAACATGAACTATTACAACTTTTATTGAGTTTATATGGTTGTTTTTCTTTGTTGTAATAAGAAAAAAAATGAACCTTATTAATGATTTATAATATTCAATGATCTTCATAGTTATTAAGGATGAAAATAATTAATTAATTCTTGAAGAGTGATTTTTGAAATATCTCTCAAGTGTTCCAGTGAAGATATTTTAGATTCAAACCTTTCCATAAAAATACAAACCACATTTTCAATTACTAATATTCAATATACATATATAAAAATAAATTTTTCTTGAAAAGTATCATTATGTTATTATTATAGTAATGAATTATATCAAACACATTCATTATTTGACTTTCATATTCAGTTTTCAGTTTAAAATATATTCTTTTTAGTCATTTCATTACCAATATAAAATTATTTTAGTTTGTCTCAATATTATTTTCCCCATCACTATCTATAATAAAATTAAATATATCATTTTATATAGATATTGAAAATTATATAGGGCTCAGGGAGATACATTCATCCACTCATCATGTTGATGAATTTCATTTATAGTTTGATCGACTCCAAGATATTGAACCCCAAACTTATCTTCTTCATATTTTCAAATTCATGAGGAATAAATGTTAAAATTTAATCATAACACACCATGTTGGATTAATTTAATAAATTAACAAATATATTAATAAGATAAATTCTTAATGAATATATTTAGGAATAATTTTAGATATTTCATAATTGTCATGATCTGATACCCCAGATGATGAAATAAAAAGAAAAGTACAAATACCAATGGACCAAAATAGGTATAAAATCCAAAATAAATTATAATAGGATACATTTACATAAAATATTATCTCATAAATAAAATATAATATAAAAAAATTTTAATTAGAAAACAAGAGCTGATTTATAATAGTAAATAACATCAACGAAATGAATAAGTCATTCTATAAAAAAATTTAAAATTTAAATTGTTTTTAATGAATTTAAATGGTTTTATATTATGTCTTTTTAAAAGGGAAGGATATTTTTAATCTCATAAGTAGCACCCCAATTTCAATTAAATAACCCTTGATTTATTATTTTTTAATTACGTAATGTATTTTGGTTAAGTATGGGAGGGTTTGGTGGACTTTTGGAATGTTTTGATGTTTTTTAAAGGTTCAAGATTTGAGAATAGATAATACACACCATGAAACTCCTATAAGAAACCATGCAACGACAAACAGTAGGATCTGTGTAGGCACATGGTTAGGTACATAGTTTGGCCAAAATGTTCATCCACCTAGTAGTAATCGTGAAAAGTGAAATAGATGGAAAACATGGTAGGTGCTTGGTTTGTCTAACTATGTGACCCAACCATATGCAGGAGGCTAAGAGAAATTGATTGGTTTATATTTGGCACATGTTTTTTCCAACAGTGAGATCCAAGCATGGACAAATAAATTTTAGATCCTAAAAAAGAGGATATATATCTATTTTATTCCAAATACAATATACCCCCTCCATTTTGAACCTAACTAAATTTTCCATCCACATAAAGGTTGTGGAGTCTTTCCCCATAAAACTAGGTGTGATCCATTATAAAATCATGGTGCATTGAATGAAAGATATCAGGACAAGTATCTATTCTTGGTTGTTTTCCATATATCTATTTCTCTTCCCTCTTAGGGATTTCTAGATGTGATCTGTTGAGGATAGATCTATGATAGTGGGTGCCAATCATGATTATATTTGGCTGTTTTTTGATATTGTACAATATCGAAGGGTGGTTTTTGGAGATTCAACCCATTTTGGTTAACTAAATCATTTAGTTCTTTATTTTCACCATAATTTCTGAGGTATGTGGATTCAATCTTGAAAATTATTGTTATAAATTGATGGATTTAATTAAATTGATTGTTTTACTAGAAATTGATTTTAAAATTGTTGTGAGTTTCTAGATCGAAACCTACTTCAGTGACGGTTTATGAAATTGTAAAAATTGGGTGTTTTGGTGGAAGGTGAAATTTGTAACATGATTGTAAAATGTCATTTTTAAAATGGTTGTTTGGTTTTGATTCAAGGATTTTTTTTAAATAAAAGTATATATTTATTTAAATTGTTTGGAAATGGTTGTATTGTAATTTTATTGTCTTAAATGGTTAATAATGAGTTGAATGGTATGCATAATGGTTGTGAAGTACCACCATCAAAGGGAATAGTAATGGATATGACATTACCACATAAAAGGTAAAACCATTATTGTGTGGTTAGGTGTGTGTTATTGGTTGTGTGAAATGAAAGGGGTAATTAAAAATGAATTCATGGAATGGTTGGAATGAATTTTTTTGGATAATTTCCTTAGAAATGGATTTGGTTTGAAACATTGTTTTTGGTATAAAACTATTTTACTTATAAATGGTTAGATTTGATATATAATATTTTATTTTTTTATATAATTATTTTATATAAACAGGCTAATATGTTTATCCTAGTGATGTGTGTAGGGAAGTCATTTGGGGAAAACCTACTGAGTTTCATTACTCTCCCTTGCTTTGTTAGTATTGTTCTTTTTCAATTTTTTTTATTGAGATGAAAGAAAGGGGAAGGTATCACAATTATTTTGTGTTGATTTATGATACTTGGTCTATATTGTAGAGTTCTAGTTTCAAGAACATTGGGTACTATGGAGTGATGTACTTGGAGACTTTGAGAATTTTGGTTTAGTCTTTTGATTTGGAACTCTGATTTTGATTATGGTGTAGTTTGTTTTGTTGTCTTTTGGTAACAATTTTATTTGTATTACACTGTTATCAAGCATCCTATAGTTATTTTTGGTTTTGGTACACTTGGATTTGGTTGTTTTATTTTCAAAATAAAATTCCCCCCCAAGGGTATTGAATCCCTTGACATTTATTTTCATCCTTTTCCATCATTTGAATATCACATAAGTTCAAGTAGCAATTCAACCTCAGCTCAATCCAATGGGGAGGGGTAGGATGTTACATGTTGTATCATATTTTTTTCCTATACTCACAAATGATATAAATCGTGGTTGTTCAAAATATTTTTGTAAAAATTTTATTGGTTGTTGGCCTTGGAGTTGAAATTCATTAAGGTACATTCCTTGAGTTGGGTTAGCAGAAATTAGTTGGATTGATAGAACATGAAATGTAGTGTATAAAAAGACATCGATAACCTTTTTTTGTGGAACATCAAGTTAATAGGTATTTGGATTCGTAAGTGTCTTTTAGAAACTTATAAGAGTTTAATCTCATTGTCATGGGTTTAGTCAATGATAATTGCTTGTAATTAATTTTAGAAATGACTTCCCACTAGGAGTACATATTTTATTTTATGTAATGATTTATGATGTTGTGAAAAAATTTTGATTTTTGAAAAGTATTGGAATTGTTTTCAAATGAGATATATTGTAAAATAATGATATGAGTATTTTAAAAATAGTTTTATTTTTAAAAATAATGAGGAATTTACAAAAATAGTTTAAAAGAGGAATATTATTGAATTTTAGAAATAAATATTGTGATATAAGGTGTGGTATAACTTGAAATTATTAACCCTTTAGTTACTAGAGAGCGAGACATATGTAGTTTGTTTTTTTATAGAAAATGGAACCCGGTTGGAATCGTAGGATCCAATAGAAAGATGATGATAAGAATACAGTTTCACCTGAGCCATAAGTGAACCAACAACTGGTTCATAGTATAGTCCTAGCTATTCAAGATGTGGATATAGGGAACCAAAGGGATTAACCAAGGCACGTGGATCACTCTATTCAGATATAGAAAAAGAATCCTTGGATCTTTTAGGGTGATTTAGGTCTAGATAAGGCAAAGAAGTGGATAAATTTGATTAATTTAATGTCATATTTCCTTGGCACACAAGAAGAGTTGAAAGTCAGGTTGGGAAATATATTGTGGAAGATATTTCACTCCAATGGTGGGATTTAGCTGTCCGAGATAGATTATACTAAAGAATGGAATGAGTGTATTTTTTAGAATTTTTTAATAAATAATTAAATCATCATATGTAAAGGATTTAAAAAATTATTGAACTTTTCATATTGAAGTTGGAGAACCAATCAAAGATAGAGTATATTGCTAAATTTATGATTTTTTTCCTGCTTTTCACTTGAAGTTGCTGCATGTGCATCTTGAAGGAACTCATGTTTGAATCGAGGTTGAGATATGAAATTAGCTCAATGGATTCTATGATCTATATAAAATATTATATAAGGATGTTCAATAAAGATATAGTGGAAGAAAGGAATATCTCAATAAATATTGATAGGGGATTAATTTTGATACCTATAGAAAATAGTGGGAACTCTAATGTTGGGAATAAGTAGAAGATGGATACCTATTTTCAAGGCAGTGGGATGGCTCAGAATCATATGGATAGATTATTGAACCTTCCTCCTAATCCCAAGAGAATGACTTGATGTTTTTAGTGTGGATATTTGGATCACATGAAGCAAGATTCTACAACACCACCTAGATAAAACACTTTTTGAAACCATATGGGTCAAATTCAGTGCTATTGTCATAGTGCTCCATGGTCATGTGTTCTAGACACTTCTCATGTATCACATACATTGTATACTTGGACAAGATGACCATAGAAAAATACCTACCATCAGTATAACCAAGCTAGACATGGTGATTCCAATAATACCATGACTCCTCTGTAAGGTAAGTTTCAATAAGAAAATAAGGAAAAAGTGTAGTGAGTAAGTAGTTATATGGAGCTGAGAAAGTTATTATGGATGATCAACCTAGGCCATCAATGGTGAGTGGTACATATCTTTTGAATTGTGTACTTATACATCCCATTAAAATTTTTATTCTTGTGATGTTGATCTCCAATGTTTAAATGTTGATATTATTCCTTCTATTTTGAAACTTCAAACCCCTCATTGTCAAAAAAAGTTCTATCCATTAAGTTTAGAAACTGTTTTATAAATATTTATGTAATGATGTGATACGAGACTCATCTATTCTTGTGGTGTATGTATATGATATAATCCTTGGTATTGACTTGTTGATAATGTTCTAGGATCACATCAACTATTATACATGAAAAGTTTGTTTTAAAACTGCTGATTGAGTCAACCATCTCTTTAAAAATTCTTGCAATTAAAAGGTGGGTGCAATGATCTTGTTGGAACTAGTAGTTAGAACAATCTCATACCGATTTTTAGGAATGAATTTGGATTTGATGGAATATATTGAGAGCAGTAGTTTTCCAGCAAATTTCAATCAGTTTCAAGTTGTTTCTCCTATAAATTTCAATAGGTTTCTACTCAAAAGAGTAGTGGAGTTTATGATTGATCTTATTTTAAGGACCAACCCTATTTCACTTCTATTTTAATGAATGAAATCATCATATTTAGTAGAATTTATAGTTTAATTTTAAGACATATAAATATGGGGTTTATTTGGCTTAGGACAACATATGGGTGACATTAGTCTTATTTTTTAAAAGGGTGGATATAAATCTTTGGTTTTGTGTGGATTATTGTAATGTTAACTAAGTTATGATAAAGAGTCATTATCTACTTCTATACATTGATGATATATTAGATCAATTGAGGGAATTTAATTGGTTCATTGAAATTGAATTGTAATAAGGATATCACCAATTGCAGTTTTAGAAAGAGGATATTCCAAAGAAGACGTTAAAAAGTAGAGATATCCATTATGAATATGTTTTTATGAGTTTTGGTATAAAAAATTCAACATTAGTATTTACAGAATTGAGGAATCAGATATTTCAATGATATCTAGATTCTTTTTTGGTGGTGTTTATGGATAAAATATTGGGGTATTCAATGGATAGGTCAGAGCATGAGTAACACATGGTGAAAATGTTGTAAATCTTGAGAGATCATCGTTTTTGTTCCAAAGTCTCAATGTGTAATTTTCTGATAAAGGAGGTACATTATATTGTCCATATAATCTCTAAATGGGTTGTTTCTATAGATCAATAAAAGATAGAGGGTATTATCTCTTGGAAACCTCGAAATAATGTCTTTGAGATACACATTTTCCTTGGACTAGATTTTTATTAACGATGTTTTTATCTTGATTTTCAGGACTAAATAGACCAATGATATATTTCATGAGGAGAAATATTCCATTCCAATAGAATGATGAATATTATAATCTTTTCAATAGCTTAATGTTCATCTTACATTATCATAGATGTTAATATTGCTAGAATTAGGACAAGGGTACATGGTTTATTAACGATGTTTTTATCTTGATTTTCAGGACTAAATAGACCAATGATATATTTCATGAGGAGAAATATTCCAATCCAATAGAATGAAGAATATTAGAATCTTTTCAATAGCTTAATGTTCATCTTACATTATCATAGATGTTAATATTGCTAGAATTACGACAAGGGTACATGGTTTATTGTGATGATTTGGGATCTAGGTTGGGAAGTCTTGTCATTTAGGGAAATCATGTGTTTTATTATAGATCACTATAGTTATGGGGTCTTGATAAGAACTACCCAAGGCATGATTTGGAGTTATCTTTTATAGTACATTCTTCAATGAATTTACATCATTACACATTTAGTGAGAAATTTATGGTGTTTAGGTATCATAAGAGTTTGAAACAAATTTTCTCAAAAAGATATTTGATCCTAAGAAAAAGAAGTCGGATGGATTGTCTCCAAATGTTTTACATTGAACTAATGTTTATATTGGGAAAAATAAATTGTGTGGTAGATACATTATGTAGAAATTCATATGGCCAACTGTAAAAAGAGGTCTCAGATCAGTGGAAGTGGATGTCAGTGATAGACAACATGCACATGGTATGTGATGACCATGGTGAAATTGTAGTATTAGATCCAGTTGCTTTTGTTCCAAATTCAGTGTAGATAGTTAAAGAGGAAAAGACGTATGATTCCGAATGTATTTCTATGAGGATGAAACTCAACGGTCGGGAGACCATTGAGTGATAGAACATGTATATGAGTTTAGCTTTTTGTTTCAAAATCAGTTTGTTATACCTATGGATTATCAGGAACAACATCATCAAACGTACCACCATTTGAGATGGTCTATTCATCTGGGAAAATAAAAGTTGTATAATGCATTGAAAGAAATGTTTTGGCTGGCTCGTATGAACAAGATGTTCAACAAGTTTTTTTGAAGATACTTAATCTATCATCTAGTCAATGTAGAGAATCAATGACCAATAATTATTTTACAATAATTACCTCTTATTTTATGTAAATGGGAGTAAATAGACCTGGGTTTTTTAAATGATCTCCCAAGAATGGTTTAGAAACATGATCTCATATGGATGATAGTGGGTCTACTCTTAAAATCATCCCATTTAATCACTATTAGTAAATCTCATACAATGGAAGAATTCTCAAAAATATATATCTGATAAGTTGTAAAGAGGAAAAATATACTAGATTTGATAGTATCATATCGAGATATGAGGGTTACATCTCATTTCTAGAAATACTTATAGTAATACCTTCAGACATAGTTAATAACTATTATGGAGTATCATCTATAGATGGATGGATAATATGATATAACAAAAAAAAAATTATAAGTCATGCTTTGGGATTGTGTAATGGATTTTGGTATGGGTGGAACAAATACCATTAGTGGAGTTCTCTTATAAAAACAGTTATCAAGACTCAATAAATATGTATCCTTTTGAATATTTGTATGGGAATCCTTTTCGTTCTCTACTTTATTGGGTGGAAATGTGTGAGAATTCACTAATTGGGCAAGAAAAGTCCAATATTCAATTGAAAAGAATCAGTTGATCAAGGGAAGGATGGATATGTCTTATATTATTTATAAATCATATGAGGATTATCATCAATGGTCAGAGTCATTCGATGTGATTGATCATGTGTTCTTAAAAATATTTCCAAGGATTGGGAACTATAATTTTGGGAAGTTGAGAAAGTTATATCCTAAATATTTAGGAACCTTAGAAAAATGTAAATAGTTTAGTGAGGTGGCATATCAATTGGATTCCCCCCACGGTTTAGTGTGGTGCACAATGTGATTCTTGTATCTCCGTTCAAAAATTATTATCTTGATCTCGACCACGTGATTCCATGGGTTAATGTTGGCCTAGATCCGAATTCTTTATTATTATATGTGTTGGTATGCATTGTGGATTGGAAAGATAATTTTTTTATGGAAAAATAATTGGTCTAGTGCAGGTTTTATGGAAACATGGATAGATTCATGAAGAAACTATGGAACAAGATAAATAAATGGTCAAGCGATAGACTAAATTTTTTATAGAAAATTGTGGGTTTCTAAATTTTGATGATGAAAAGGAAAACTGTGGGGAGAATATAGCACCCCCAATTTCATGTAAGTAATTAATTATTTTTGATTTTTAACTATGTAAAGGGTTAGGGTGAAGTTTAGGAGGGTATGTATGACTTTGGGAATATTTTGGGGATTTTATTAAGGTGCATGATTTGGGAACAATTTTTATATATTGTGAAACTTCTATATGAAATTGTGTAAAGGCTGATAATGGGCTCTGGGTAGGTGCATGGTTAGGTACACAGTTTGGAAAAAGTGTATTCCAACGAGGATTAACAACGAAAATTGAAATAGAGGATAAAACATGGTTGGGGCATGATTTTTCTAACTGTGACAGACAACCATGTGAAGGGGGTTGGGAGGTAGTGGTCGGTGTATTGTTGTCACACAATTTCCCTAACCATGTGATCCTATCATGAATGGTTAAAAGTTATGCCATCATAAATTGGATAAAACATTTTATTACACCAAATACACTTATGTTTCTTCTATTTTGACACAAAATCAGTTTTTCTTCCCCCAAAATGCTATGGAGTCTTTCCCCTTTGATCCAGGAGTGATCTATTGGTAAAAATGATGCATTGATGGCCATATTCCATGGTAACTCTACAATTTTGTTCATTTCCCTTATATCTACCTCTATCCCCTCCCAAAAGTTCAAATATTTGATCTATTGGGGATATATCAATGATAGTGGATTCCAATAATGACAAATTTTTGTTGTGTTATTGTTAGGGAAATAAGATCAATGGTGGGTTTTTGTATATTTAACCCAGTTTTGTAAAAGAAATCAGGTCGATCTTCATTCTCTCTATAGTTTTTAAGGTAAGTGGATTAATTCTCGACTCATCTTATTAGAACATGAAGGATTGATTTAAAATATATTTTTTTCCTTGATATTTATTAAGAAATTATTATTATTTTTTATGGAAACTGTCATTGGGGACTATTTATAAAATTTTGAAAATATGGTGTTTTTGTGGAAGGTGAAATAGGGAACATGAATTTAAAATGACAATTTTAAAATGGTTGTTTGGTTTTGATATGTGGAAAATGTTTCAAATAAAAAGATAGTTTTATTGAAATGTTTTGGGAAAGACGATGTAGTAATAAAAATTAGTTTAAATTGATATGTGTTATTTGAATGGGATAGATAATGGTCATGAAGTACCACTATAAAAGGGATGAGTTATGGACATGAAGCTCCAATGTCAAGGGTAAGACCAATATTGTGTGGTTTAGAGTTTGTGTGTGGTTTTGTGAAATGAAAAGGGAAATTCTTGATTAATTCATGGAATGGTTTGAATGAATTCTTTTGGTTTCCTTTATTAGAAATGGATTATTTTGGAAAAATATATTGGTATGAAACTATTTTACTTATAAATGGTTTTGATTTGATATAATCTATTTTTAATTGTTTTATATATTTATTTTACATAAATTTTCTCACATGTTCTATTCTACTGGTGTGAGTAGGGACATCATTTGGGAAAAAACTACTGAGTTTCATTACTCACCCATTCTTTGGAACATTGTAGATTTTATAGATATTGTATATCATAAGACAAGAAATGAGAAGGTATCACAATAATTTATTGGTTCTTTTAGATACTTTGGATATATTTTGGTATTGAATTTTGGAACACTTTTGGAGCAGTCAAGTTATGTATTTGGAGACTTTAAGCTTTCGGGTTAAGTAATCTTCTTTGGTACTATGATTTTGGTTATAATTTAGTTTGTGTTTGTCGTATTTTGGCAATACTATTCATTTTATTAATTTATTATAATGAATCATATAGTTGTTTTTGTTTTTATTATACATGGTTGTGGTTGTTTTATTTTCACAGTGAAAGTCCTCCCCAACTATATTGAAGAACTTGGAATTAATTTTCATCCTTTGGCATCATGGAGATGTCGCCTAAGGGAAAGTAGAAATTCCAACTCAACTCAATCCTATGATAATGGATGGTATGTTTCACCATATGTGTTGGAATAGAAATTTATGTATGCTAAAATACATATCAGTTCACTAGTGAGTTTGATTTTAACCACTTAATCGATCAAGTGAGACCAGATGGATGTGATTAAATCTTAAAAAGAAATGATATTCTAGGAAGGGAATCAAGAAGATTTTTTTGGGTATGATGAATTATCCAAATGGGTTTTTCAATGCCTATAAAATTAAGTCCTCGTTGGATGGTGAAATTAATTCAAACCATTCCCAGACACTCTAATCCCTCTTATAGTATGATATTCCTTAAAAATTCGTTAATGATGATCAATGTATTTTTATTTGTATACAAATAAAAATATACATTTATTAATTTCTCAATTTTAAAATTTTATTTATGGTTTATTCATCACTTATTAAAATTTTAGAATACCAATCCATCATTTCATACTAAATAAGATTCACTGAAAAATCGCAGTACTTCAAAATAGGGGGGATCTACTCATAAGGGTAGAGAAAATGTAAAATGTATACATATGCCCCATATACATCCATCCAAATTAATGGACATATTAATTTCCCAATATTTCACCCAATAAAACATATTATGAGTATATTTTAATAAATAATGATATGAAGATTCTTAATAATGAGATTAATCTAGAGAAATTTGATGAAAATAATTTGAAGTGGTAGAAAAAAACAATGCACTTACTTCTTAAAATGATCAAGGTGTTGTATGTAATAAAAACTCTAAATCCCCTCCATATAACAATATAGGTATTTATTAATATTTCTTCAAAATAAATATTATCACATTGATAACTTATATTACACGTAACACCATGTTTTAAAGAACTATATTATATATTTTGTATTATTATTTAAACATGACCATTATACCCTAATAATTAAACATGGTAGTATGAATAAAAATAAACACATTTTTAAAATTAAGTGTAATGGATTTAGATAAATAAATTATATTGATAAATAGGCACTTAATTTTTGGTTACATGTTTATATACGTCAAAAAATATATTTCTTCTAAAAATTGATTTTAATTTATTTTTGTGAACAAATAAAGAAATAAATTTAGAAAATTTTATAAAATATTTAGAAAAATCAAAATAAATTTTGGAATCAATATTTCATCATTATCGCATTTGGAATTGTTTATAATTTTACCCAAATATTTACTTTTCCATGAATAGTGAAAATTTTTTTTTTATAAAAAACAAAATTTTCATTTAATTTATTTAAAAAGATTAATATATCATTTAAATTGGTTTAAAAGTAAAATTAGTAAAATTATACTATTATTTATCCATATTATTCTATTGTAATCAATTTTATGTTGAATTTTGGTCTAATTATTTTTATAAATTTGAAAGTGTTTATTTGGAAAACTATTTTTCATCACCTCTGTGGGTTTAATTTTAAATTATATTAAGTCTTATATATAAATTTAATTTGGAAAATCATATTACATATTAGGAATGATAATAATTAATATTATAAAATAATGTAAAGTTATTTTTCCATAATTAATAGTAAAAACGGGAAAAAAAATTAATCACCACTATTAAGGTTAAAATGAGTTTACAGGAAGGTTAAACTAAAAATATAAGGATTAAAATAACCGAATAACTTATCAAATTCTAATTTTTTGGACATATTTAAAAATTATTTCATATATTGTTATATAAATATCAATTTTTTAGACGTTTAGGATGTGTAAAATGGGTGTATATCTTTTTCTTTTAAACAATTCCAATTATGTCCTCTCCCCCACTTATAAAATTGAACCACTCTCTTATATTATTCACACTTAAAAATATTATTGGATCATTAAATAACATCCAAAATATACTCCACAATTCTACCCTCATGTCTTACAGTCATTATTTGTATTATTAAACAATCATAATAATGCTTTTGGTTAAAACCTAAAGAGGTTGTTCGAAGAAGAGGAATTGTTCTTAATCGAGTGTTTTTTTGTAATTTATTCTTAGAATTCAATAAAATATGATTCAACTATGATGATATAATAACATAAATGTATCCAATTTAATTATGTTTTATTATGTTATGGAATAACTTGTATCCATTTTTTCTTCCATCATATTGGAAATAAAATTGTTGATCATGTGTGTGATGGACTACCACCTCTAATGAGTGTATATAATGATCGATTTAAAGTATATATTTATTATTTTTATGAAATAAATATAATTATGGAATTATAATATAATATATACGTTTTTATATTCCAATATGTTGGAAAACGATAATGTCGCTCGCGCATACGTGTGGACTATCATCTTCACAAAGTGATGTGAATTTTTTTTTTAATATTTACATGGATTGAAATAAAGATATATTTAATGAATATATTTTATATTTATGGTATAGAAATTATTATTTAATGTTTAATTCACATTTCTCTTTCTTTTTTAAAATCCACATAAAAAATGGAAACAATGTTCATGCCAATGAATGACCTACCGTCTCTATAAACGATGTAATTCATTTTACCATATATAAATTTTATTAATGACTATAAATATGTATATAATTAATATATATGAAATTATATTATGATTAAAATTATGGTAATTATTTAACAATGATAAAATTACAAGGATCAAAACTACAGAACTTGAATATACATGAAAGACGAAGCAATTATTACCCAAAACAGTGATTTCAATAAAGAATTGTTAAAGAACGAGTGGTAAAACGTTACAATTAAATCTTATATTGTATTATATATATGATTATGTTTATTTAAAATATATATATATAATAAATCTATATTTATTTTACAATATGTTCTAATGTTTTTGAATAAATTTGAGACTTGAGGTAAGATATTTTTATCTCACTTTTATCTTTGAGAGCCACATGTCATATTCACAACTTGATTCATTTTCATTGAGTAAATAATGAACATGAATGTATATTATAATGATTATTATGAAATATGTGGTGATTTAAGTATCCATAAATTTGTGTTTCCTTCATGGGGCTTATTATTCAAAAGTAACCAATGTGGTAAGATATTTATGATACATTCTCATTGTTTATCGGGATAAGTTATGATTATGATTCTTGTGATAGAATATTTTGAACTATTTTTAATTAAAACAAAATTTTTTTTATTATTCAATTATTTATAGAGAATTAGTTTTTTCCTTTCATTTTACTCTCTATAATAACTAATGTGGCCAAAATAATATTTAAAGGAAATTTTACTTTGTCTCTATCTTCAGTCGAATATCCTTTCTCTTCCATTTATGTGTTCGTAAAAATATTTTAAATAATGTTTCTAATATTCTCCAAATATTTTTTATTTTATTTTTACCCAAGTTTTAATTTTTTATAAATGGATTAAAAAGATTTTTCTAGTCATTTTTTGAAATAAGTTTGTTTATAATTTTTACCAAAATTGTGAGAGTATTTGTTTGACAATGTATGACACGAATGGAATTTTCCACCATTATGAAAAATTAACGATTTAAATTATACCTAACATTTTTCCATGTATGTTTTAATATATAATTTTTTATTTAATAGTTTTTAATTTATTAGACTTTAAATAAGTGATTTCAAAATGAAAATAATAGTTTAAAAATAATTTTAATTATTTTTTATAGAATTTATATTCATTAATGAACATAACCTTTAGTGTTACTTATGTTTTAGTAGAGATATTATACAATGGTACCATCCTTTTTCTTTATCTATATCATTTTTTATTATGATTATTAAATTTTTATAAAACCCGTTTATTTTCATGGGTTATGTTATGACTAATTAATGAAGTTTTTATTTAACCTGTTTCCCTTTAATAGGTTATGATGTGATGATATAATGAAAATTCTATGATCTTGTGGCACAAACATGCATGCTTTTTATTATGTTATGGGTGGTTTTATTTTAAACCATGGAAATTAGTTGCATTATAAACATGGATAGTGGTTACATTATCCCCAAGGTCAGTGGTTATGTTATAAACAAGGATGATTATTAACATTATAAACCAAGATAGGTGGGCCTAGATTTTCAAATACCTCCAATGCATTGGGTAAAGATAGATAACTAGGGATATAATAAATGTTATGTGTTAACATAATTTTGTGTTAAAAAAATTCTTCTTGGACATGGTTTTTATATCCATAATATTTATCATGGTAATGGTCTCATGTCCATAAGTTTATTCTTGGGAAGTATTTTAAGTCATTAAATTAATGAGTGAACCTCTTTCTATTTACACATGTTGAAAATAATATAATATTACATTTTTTCTCCACAATAATATGTCTATGTTATGCTCTCATGGATCATGTTAATAGATTTCCATTATTATTTATGTCTTATGAACTGCCAATATTTATTCCATGACTCATTATTAGGTTATCTGTTATACATGGAATTATTTTAAAATGTTATCATCATACTCTTATACGCTTATGATCATGTTATAACTAATTTACCATTGATATCACCCTTGTTTACCATTACTAAGAATATGAGATTACCCTTTATTTTTTTTAATTTACCCAAGTTTTGAAGATAGATTTTAAGTTGGGTATGTAAATAAAGAGTACTATATGGGGATATATTTGTAGGGTAATTTGAATATATTTCATAAAATTAGAAGATTTTGTATCTAGTCTCCAAAAAAATGAAACCTATAAGGTCCACAGACATGTATTTTTGAATTTTATTTAGAATTATTCTAAAAATATTTAATATATATATATATATATATGAAAAACATTATTCATTATAGTTGGTATCATAGAAGATTTAATTTAATATTATGATGTTAGGTTTAGAAAAAATTAGTGAGAACCCTAGTTATAAATTAAAGTATAGAAAAATATAATACCCTTGGTTTCTATTATGTAACCCTTACTTGATACTTTTAAGGTTCTAAAGTGTAAGGGTGGAGGTTGGGAGAGTTTGGAGAACTTTGGAATTGTTTTGGCGTTAAATGAAGGTTGCACGACCAGAACACGATTTGTACATACCATGAAATATTCCTAGGAGATACTGTTCACATTGTTCTTCATGGGGTAGTATCTCCACCACTGTTGGAGCACGGTTTAGGGAGACCGTGTGAGGGGAGGCTGTGCAGACAGTTTCTACCAGACGACTGGCGCATGATTTTTCTAACTGTGTAGCCAAACCTTGCATAGAGTCAAATATAGATCCTTAAATATAGGATCTCATTCTTTTTTTCCATAACCCACTAATCCTTGACGCAAATAGGCTTTAAATCAGCTCTAAATTCGAATTTTTCTTCTCAAAAGATTTAATAGCATTCTCTCATCTATCTGATGGAAATATGGAGGTTTATATTGGTGACTCAAAGCTAGATTCTTGAGGTATGTGATCGTTCTTAACCATTCTTGATCAGTTTATTAGATCTAATTATATCTACTTCTCATATATATTTGGTTTCTTATATATACACCCTTTATAGGTATATCTATGGTTTTTTATTCCAAATTTGACGAGTTTTGGTCTTGATCTTGCTAGGATAAGATATCTAAGGTAGGTTCTTGTAGATCTAATACGGTTTTCTTAAGCGTTCTTCATTTGTTATCTAGTTTCGTCAAAACCTTTGAGGTGGGAGGCTTCTCTCTTGACTCCACATATTAGAACTGATAGACATTCTTTCAAATTTATTTACTTGTAATTAATTGATTTTGAATTTAATTATTACAAATTTTTGGTAACCTTCTTTGGAGATGGTTCGGTAAATTTTAAAAATCTAAAAAATTTGGTGTTTTGAATAAAGTGCTTTTATTCTTGGTTTTAAAATATATATTTTAAAATGGGAAATTTTTTTGTAATTTTTTCACATGGATTTGATTAGATATTTTCAATAAAAATGGGATGTTTTATGTAAACAAAATTCTTGTTTTAAAATTAGGTTGTTCCTTGGTTTTCAATAAAATTACAGTTTTACTGAAATATTTTGAAATGGTTATTATTAATGGTTTTGGAATACATTGGGTTTTTTTAGTTCATGTTTTATGTGTTCCTGAATAAGGGATGTGTACCGTTGGGTTACAGCGTGCATGACCCTAGATCGGGGGCATGAGTCATTGGGACACAAAGTAATTGGAAAAGAGATTGCTCATGAGTATGGAACTATTATATGAAGCATGTAAGTGTGGGTATGTTGTGAAATATGTAATGGGTATACAAAAATGATAATAAGAATTTGTTTTTAATATTTCATTAGTTATTTTTTTTGAAAAAATAACTTACATGAAATTTGTTTCATTTAGATTTTTTTTCACTTGGTTTTAAATGGTTCATGGAGCTTTTTTATAATTTTTTATAATCTATTTTGAATGAATGATTTACATTAACTATTTTATGTAAATGTTGAAAAAAATTCTATCATAGTGGAGTGAGTATGTAAGTCATTGGGGAAAACCAACTGAGTTTTATACTCAACCCTACTTTCACACATTGAAGCATTAGTAGATGTTATCTTCTAGGATAGGGGAAAAGGTAATGTTTCATGCATTTTTTGCACTACCTAATGAAAATTGGGTTGTTCAGTGATTGCAGAGATTGAATCTTTTAGATCATGGAGTCTTATAGTCTCTTGAGAGTTTTTATCTGTTTATCCACTGTATAAATTGATAATTGTTTAGTCTTAAATTGTTGCACACATTGATGTGGTTTTGTTATACTTGAAGTTGTCTAGTTTTCTTTCTTTTGTTCATGCATCATTTAGTGAATTTTTGGGTTTTGGTTTATTGGTTTATTGGTTTATTTATTTATGGATAAATTGTCCCCAACTTGTATTTGAAACCCTTCAGCATTTATTTCCAGCTTTTTTCACGATGGGGGTGTCCCTTAAGGCTTAGTAATGAGTCGTTGTAATGTTAAGAAAATGAGAATTAGAAGGTCATTGCAAATGTTATCAACATGTTTGGTCCTTTCCTAACAAGTAGTTGTTAGTGTTCTTCGTCTTGGAGTTGAAATTAATTATTATCTATTCTTTGGTATGAATTCATAGAAAGGATTAGGATTTTAGGACTTGAAACTTATGTCATAAAGGACATAACTAACCATTTTATGATGAACATCAAGTTACCAGGGAATTGTGTACATAAGTGTTTGGAGAAACTTATAGGATTTTGAAACTTCATTGTCATGGGTTTCGCCAATGAGATGAGTGGGAAATTAATTTTAGAGGAATTAATTCCCACTATGAGTTCATACCTCATTTCAAGTAATGATTAATGTGTAAAAAAGTTTTTATTTTTTAAAAATTAAGAAATTGTTTTCAAATGAAGGACTTTGAAAAAGTATAGTCAATATATTTTGAAAATGGTTTGATTTTAATAAACTGGAATAAGTTTTTCCAAAAATGATGGAAATGGGAAAAGGTTGGTTTTGGAAAATAATGTTGTGGTAGTTGATGTGATGAAATTTGAAATGGTAATCCATTAGTTGCTAGAGAGTGATATTGGCGGAGTTTGTTGTTGGTTTATAAAATGTCACCTGGTAGGCATCGTAGAAACTAACTGGAGGACACTGTAGAGAATGTGGTTGCACCAGAATAATATGTGAACCAAGAGCTAGTTTAAATTATTGTCCACCATTTTCAATATGTGGATACAGGGAACTAGAGAAAATGTTACAAGGCATGTGGATCAAACCATCCAGTACATGAAGCAGAATCCACCTATCTTCAAGGGTTATAGTGAAACTGAAAATGTATAGGTGTGGATAAATAGGATGAATCATATATTTAATTTCATCAGCACTCCATCAAAGCTCAAAGTTAAGCTGGTGACTTATATGCTTGAGGATCTGGCAGGCCATTATTGGGATTAAGCGATGGAGGCTAAATTGGATGAATGCCTTACATGGGAGGATTTTGAAGAATTTCTCGACAAAAAATTTTATCCTCATACATTAGAAATTCATAAAACAATGGACTTATTTAGCCTAATGTAGGATAAACCCTTTTTCATGAAATATGTTGCTAAATTCATGAATTTAGTGTGCTTTTCCCAAAATGTTGTATTAGGTGCTCCCTTGAAGGCCCACGCCATTGAATCAGGGCTAATATAAGAGATTCGATCAATGATTATGGTGCTATGTATTAATGATTATATAGATATGGTGAACATAGAGACTGTAGATAAAAGTGATATCTACAGATATTTGGGAGGAGGTATGATGATACCTACAAAAATGGTGAGAACTCAAATGCTGGAAGTAAGTGGAAAAGGGACACCTATTTCCAAGGTGGAAGTGGAAATCACAATCACATGGTTGGATCAATGAACCTTCTCGATGACCCAAGATCAAAGTTGGTGCTTTTAAATGTGGTTCATTTGACCACATAAAGTGAGAGTTTGAGGGAAAAACTAGATCATGTCATAACTACAAATAGATGGGGCATCCTCAGTTCTATTATCATAGTGCGCCAAGGTTAGGTGTTCAAGACATTTCTCAGGCATCGCAAGCATTGTATGAATCGATAGGGAAAAGGTTGTAGAATAATTCTTGTTAGTAGAATAGAGATAGCCATAGTGATTTAAGAAACACCATGACCCCTCATCCAGGGAAATCTATGCAAAGCAACAAGGAGGCAGTGCAATGACAAAGTAATTGTATGGAGCTGAGAAGATGATTATAGATGATTAGGATGGACTATCTACTGTGAGTGGTACAATTCTTTTGAATTCTACCCTTGTGAAAGTTATCTTTGATACTGGTGCATCATATTCTTTTATTGCTTCTCATGCTGTTAATTTTCTATTTTTAAAGATGGGAGTTGTTCCTTCTATTTTAAAACTCCAAACTCCACTCAAGGAAAGATAATGTTAAGAATTTGTGTGTAGAGCATGTGCTATAATTTTTGATGGAGCTGAGATGAAATGTGATTTCTCAATGTTGGACATGGATGTTAATGATGTAATATTGGGTATGGATTGGTTGACAACATTAAAGTATCACACAAATTGTTATAGGAGAATAGTTAGTTTCATGACAGAGGATACCATCGAACATCTATTCTGAGGAAACAGAACAGTAAAGAAAGGTGAAAATAGCTTGTTGGCACTAACGCTGGGAATGATCTCTTACCATTTTCTAGTGTTGACATAGGAATCAATGGAAGATATTTAGGAAATTTTTTTTACAATAGTTTTGAATCAATTTCTATACTTCTTTCCCAAAAACATCTATAGGCTACCACTTATAAGGGAAGTGGAGTTTACAATTGATATCTTTATGGGGGTCAGTATTATTTCCCTTCCATATTATAGGATGGAACCAAAATAGTTACATGAATTGAATGTATAGTTAAAGGAGTTGGAAAGCATGGGTTTCATTCATCCAAGTACATCTACATGGGTAGCACTGGTTTTGATTGTGAAGAAATCAGATGGAACAATTCGGTTTTCTATTGATTATAGTAAGCTTAACCAAGTATGATAAAGAACAGGTACCCACTTCCATGAATTGATGATATGTTTGTTAAATTAAGGGGATCTAGTGGTTCTCAAAGATTAACTTGTAATCATGATATCACCAATTTCATGTTTGGAAGGAAGATATTCAAAATACAGCTTTTAGAAGCAGATATGTCCACTATGAATATATAGTCATGCCTTTCGGTCTAACGAATGCAACATCAGTCATCATGGATTTGATGAATTTGATATTTTAGTGATATCTACACTCTTTTTTGTGGTGTTTTTGTAAGGCATATTAGTGTATTAAAAGTGAAGGTCTAACCATGAGAAACACCTAAAAATAGTGTTACAAATCCATAATGATCACCACTTGTATGAAAAATTACAAAAGTGTGATTTTTGGATACCAGAAGTAAATTTTATTAGCAATGTCATTTCTAATAAAGGTATTTAGGTTGATCCAAAAAAGATAGAAGCTGTTATCTTGTGGTAACCACCGAAGAATTTATTTGAGATATGACGTTTTCTTGGTCTAACTGGCTATTATCAATGATTTTTGTGTTATTTATCACGACTATATTCTCCAATAAATGCGCTAACAATGAATAATTCTCCATTATAATAAATAGAATAATTCTATAAGCCTTTCTAAGAACTAAAAGATTGTCTTACATCAGCACCTATCTTTATTTTTTTAGAATTCGGATAGGGGTATGTGGTGTACTGTGATGCTTCGGGATCAGGGTTGGGATGTGTTATCATGCAAGGGGACCATGTGGTTTTATATAGTTCAATTAAGTTGAGGGTTCATGAGAATAATTACCCAACACATGATTTGGAGTTAGTAGTAGTTTTCCAAGATTTGAAAATGTTGATACATTATCTCTTTGGTGATAAATGTACTATGTTGAAAAACCAAATAATCGTGAAACACATTTTTAAATAGTGAGATTTGAATCTGAGGAAAAGGATATGGATGGATTATCTCAATATCTAAGTGATTAACTTGTCTACAAGTTAAGGAAGATCATCATAGACTGGTAGGTATGTTGTAGTCTTTACCTATTACAGTGTGGAAATGGGGGGAGATACTGATAGATTTTGTTACATGTCTTCCAGGAATGGTTTGGAAAAACAATGCCATATGGGTGATAGTAAATCAACTTATCAAGTAATCCCATTTCATTACAATTCATGAAACTCATATGGTGGAGGATTTATCGAAACTCTATACCCAATAAGTGGTAAAGAGACATGGTTTATCAGTTTCAATAGTCTCAGAAAAAGATCTAGGATTTAAGTATCATTTTTGGAAATCATTAGAAAAATTAGTTGGGAATCAGTTGAATATGATCATGCCGTATCATCCCAAGACAGGCGACCAGTCTAAAAGAAAGATTCAAATGTTTTTGAGACATGTTGCAGACTTGTGTAATAGGTTTTGGAGGACCATGGAAGATAATATACCCTTGGTGCAGTTCTCATACAATAATATCTTACAAGATTCGATACATATGGAATCGTTTGAAGCATTGTATGGGAATCCTGGTCATTCTCCATTGTGTTGGGTGGACATGGGTGAGGCCTCACTTGTTGGGATAAGACTTGTATAAGAAACAATGAATAATATCTAATTAATTAAAAAGAGGATGAATACGGCTCCGAGTCATCAAAAATCATATGCAGATCACCATCGAAGACTGTTGTTGTTTACTGTGGGTGATCACGTCTTATTGAGGATATCTCCAAGGCTTTGAAATAATTGTTTAATGAAGAAAGGAAAGTTATATCCTAGATACATTGTCCCTTTAGAGATATTTTAATGGGTTGGAGTGGTGGAATATCAGTTGGCATTACCACCATGGTTCAGTTCAGTGCACAATGTGTTCCTTGTGCCTCTATTGAAAATGTATTATCCTGATACTGACCATATAATCAGATGGGATCATGTCGACCAAGAGTTGGATACATCATTTGTATATAT
Source organism: Viscum album (assembly GCA_963277665.1). Taxonomy (NCBI): domain Eukaryota; kingdom Viridiplantae; phylum Streptophyta; class Magnoliopsida; order Santalales; family Viscaceae; genus Viscum; species Viscum album. The sequence continues at coordinate 917,928,646 of OY728150.1, forward strand.
TCCAATGAAAATTTTGGATAGGTAAGAGAAATCCATTAATGGTAAAATCATCAGTCCTGTGCAGATTTTATAGAAGCATTGTTTGATTCAGGAAGAGACTTGGGAATGCGAGATGGAAATGAAATAGTAGTGGCCAGAACTATTTTAGGGAATTGAATGTTTTATACATTATGAGGAGGAAATGACCAATGGTGGGGATAATTTATTACCCCTAGTTTCTGGTATGTAACCATAACTTTATACCTTTATGGTTAAAAAGAGTAAGTGTGGAGGTTGGGAGATTTTGGAGATCGTTGGAAGTGTTTTTGGGATAAATGAAGGTCTCATGGGTGACACACGGTTTGAGAATACCAAGACAAATTCTTAGAAGAAACCATGTGAAGTGTTCATCATGGGTTAGTAGCACAAGAACAGCTGGATCATTGTTTAGGGAGACCATTTAAGGGGAGGATGTTCGTGTAGTATCTACAATGTAGTTAGGGCACAATTTTCCTTAAAGTGCGGTCAAACTATGCGCAGAGTCAAATATAGATCCTTAAAAATAGGACCCCTATTGTTTTTTCCATAAATCACTCATTTTTGACCGAAATCATCTTTAACATGGGATTTTTCTTCTCTAAATATCTAATAGGTTTCTCCAATATTTTAGGTGGAAATCCCAAGGCTTTTATTAGTGATTCGAAGTCAGATTCTTGAGATATGTGATCATTATTAATCGTTCTTGATCAGTTTCTTATACCTACTTGTCCTATATCCTCGGTTTCTTTGATATAACCCTTTATGGGTTGATATATGGTTTTATATGACATATTTTATGAATTTTGTTTCTCGATCTTTCTAGGATAAGATATATAAGGTTCGTTATTTGAGATCAAACTCGGTTTTCTTAAGCATTCTTCATTCGTTGTCAAGTTTCATCAAAGCCTTTGAGGTATGAGGCTTCTCTCTCAACTCCACCTTTTAGAACAGATGGGAATGATTTAAAAGTGATTTCCTTATGATGAATTTATTTTTAATTGGCTGGTTATGATTTTTTGGAATCCTTCTTTGGTTATGGTTTGGTAAATTATAGAAATCGGGAAATGTGGGTGTTCTGAATAAAGTGCTTTTATTCCCGATTTTAAAATATGGATTTTAAAATGGGGATTTTTTGGAATTATTTCACATGGATTTTATTTTATGTTTTCAATAAATTTTTTTTTCTATTGAAACTAATTTTTTTTATAAAATTGGGTTGTTCCTTGGTTTTCATTAAATGTATAGTTTTATTGAAATGGTTTGAAATGGTTATTTAGAATGGTTTTGGAATACAATGAGGTTTTTTTAGTTCAAGTTAGATGTTCCCCTAAATAGGGGATGTGTACCATTGGGGTACAAGGTGTGTGATCCTGGATTGGGTGCATGTATCATTGATACACAAGGTAATTGAATAAGAGACCGCTCATGAGTATGGAACTGTTGGATGAAGAATGCATGTTTGGGTGAGTTTTGAAATATGGAATTGGTATTAAAAAATGATAATAAGAATTGGTTTTTAAGTTTTGATATGTTATTTTATAGAAATACAACTTAATGAAAATTGTTTTCATTTAGTTTTGTTTTCACTTGGTTTTAAATGGTTTTTGGAACTTGTTTAAATTTCATTATAATCCGTTTTGAGAATTTTTTTTTACATGAACTATTTTATGTAAATTTTGAAAACTCTTATATACAAGTGGCACGAGTGGGGAAGTCATTGGGGAATATATACTCAGTTTTATACTCACCCATACTTTAGAACTTTGGTTCTTTTTCAAATTCTATCTTTTAGGACAGGGGTAAAGGTAACGTTTCACAAGTTTTTAGCACTACCTCGTGATACTTAGGTTGTTAGATGATTTTCAAGATTGGAGCTTGTAGATCATGGATTTTCGGGTCTCTTGAGAGTTATTAGTTTTTTATATACTTTTTACTTTTATTATTGTTTTGTCTTCTGCTTTTCCATACTTTTCTGTGGTTTTGAGAAACATGAAATTGTTTAGTTATCTTTTTTTCCATGTGTCGTTTAGTGAATGGTTGGGTTATGGTTTATTGGTTTATTGGTTTTTTTTAAAGGTTAAATCATCGTTCACTTGTATTTTAAACCCTTTAGAGTTTATTTCCAGACTTTAGTGGCTTGGGGATGTTTCTTAAGACTTAATAATGACTTGTTGTACTCTCAATCCAATGAGATTTAGCATGTCATTACAAAAAATGTCTTGGAATTTTCATGAAGGGTAATGTTAGTGGTTTTTTAGAAATTAAATCACTATATATATAGTACACATGGATTTTGATCTTAAATATTAGTCCCTAGTAGTAATAATACTTAAAAGGGTGTATTGGGATTTAGCTTTATCATCACCTGGTGGATGAAAACGAACCTTGCCTCACTCCTTATTTGACACTATTAGGGGACAAGTTTTGGAAATCCACAAAATCATTATGAACCATCATAAAGGATTGGAATAGATGATGACCATGAATGAACTAGGTTAAAACTAATGTGTCATACGTTGAAAATAAGCATTCATGATTTAGAAATCCTATGCATGATTTTTCATGGTTATGCTATTTATCACTGTGATTATAATTTCTCACACTATTTTTTTTGTTTTCAGTAAATGTATAGAACCTAAAGGAATTGTGTCAAAAATAATGGTTACAACTAATGAAATGGCCATAATCATTAGAAATTTAATGGATTATTATCCAAGATGCAATATTTTGTGACTATGATCGATCGACTCTCTCAAGCTTTAAGTGACAACATGGGTCATGCTCAAATTACAAATTTACCATGGAGGGAGAAATATGTCATTGATAGTTTTATGAAAAAATATTCAAACTCCATTTAGGGGACTTATAATCCAATTATTGTAGAGAAATTGATCAATGTGACGAAAAACATATTTTATATTCTTTACTGTATGAACCATAAAATAGTTTCCATACCCATTTATCATTTGGAAGGTGAAATATATCAATGGTGTAATATTATAAAGAATATAAGGAAAGATAATTAAATTGACTCTATGGAATGGGAAGAGTTCAAGGGGGTATTTTTATTTTAGTACTTCCCTAATATTTTATATACAAAAATACTGAAAGAATTACTCGATCTTGAGTTCAAGGATGATGAATACATTGATACCTATGAGGAAAAAAATTCAAGACATGAAAGGTATGATTCTTGTTTAATAAAAATCATTAAAAGTAAAATTGATCAATTATTTAGTTGTTTTAAACAAAATATTTTAATGGAATTAGTGTAGTTATTTCCCCTACATATATGGTTGTGGTGGTAGGGTATATTGGGGTTTTGCGTGGCGATCACAGGGATGAGCCCCCAGGATAGTTTTCTTTCCTTGAATGTGATGTAAATAAAAAAGTTTAAATTATACACATGGTATTTTGGAAGCTATTCTGAAATAATTTGATGTTCACTAAATGTGTAAATGGAAGTTAGAAACCCTCAAGGTTCAAGTGATAAGAAAAGAAAAATGGGGTTTCATGGAAACTCTAGTGGCATATCACATGAATGGGAGAAAATGATTCCACCTACTACATTCTAAAAATGTGGGAAAGAGAACTCAAGTGATGTCCAGAAATGAATAGAAATATGTTTCAAGCATAGGAATATTAGATTGTTGAGTCAATAAGGTTTCCTTATGACATTTCCATTCCTCTTGGTTTTGAAAATCACACACTCTATCTTAAGGAAATTTTTTTTCCATAATCTTTATCTTAAAAAGGAATATATTACATCCTCAATTTTTTTTATCCTTACCTATTTTTTAATTGTTATTTTTTTGGTTTCTATAAATATAAATATTTTATTTCTAAATGGTAAAATTCGATTTCATATCAAAAACTTTGGAATCCGATAAATTCAAAGTTTTAGAACATTCAATTTTTTGGATCTGATATCATGTTCTGAATTCAGACTTCGAATATTCTAAAATTCAGAATCCGAATTCTTTGAAATTCAGACTCTGAATTATCTGAAATTCAGATTCCAATTTTTTTGAAATTTAAACTCAGAATTCTTGGAAATTCAAACTCCATAGTATCTTAAATTCAGACTCTGAATTCTTTAATATTCAGACTCCAAATTCTCTGAAATTCAGACTCTGAATTCTCTAAAAATCAGACACTAAATTCCTAAGAATTTTGAATCCAAATTCCTTATAATTATGACATCGAATACCTAAGAATTCAGATTCTGATTTCATTAGAATATAGATTCTGATGTCAATAGAATTTAGGTTCCGTATTATTTGGATAAAAATCTGAATATCCATGGTTTATAGTCTCAAAATTATTACTTGCCTAAACTTGGAACTTTTATTTTTCCTTATACTCCAAAAAATAGTTTTGGTTAAGAAACCTTGTTTTTCTTAGACATGTTTTCCTTAAGAAATGATGTTGCACATTCTATTTCCAACTAACATTTTTTTTGAGTGAAACGTATACATTCCCCTATGAGATTCAAGGAAAAATATGACTGTTGGAGGACAGAGCCAACCGTGGGAGACATTCCTATAAATAGGAGCTCATATGAATGATCTCGTTACTGATACATCACTCTAGAGATTCCATGCTACTGAAGTGATTTCTAGGGAGAGATAATATCATGCCTTGTGTATACTAATCATCTTGTTCAGATTACTTTGTGAAACTCTGATTGATTATGTGTACAATCGAGGACTTATGGGGATAAGAAGATAGAGGTGCTGACTACCTTAAAGTTCAAGGACTTCCTTGATTAGGAAGATAGAGGTGCTGACTACCTTTATATTTGAGGGCTTACAGGGATAAAAAGACAGATTCTGATATTCCTACTGAGGGATTACCCTAGTTTGGGTAAAATAAACTTTCTTGAAAGTATAAATCGAGGGACCATAGTCCTAGGTTGTTGGATACCCGACTCTTTTGGTCAAAAGACTTCATACGTGTTACTTGTTTTGTTTCATGTTTATACTCCACTGTATTTTGATAAATGAAGAAAGTATAGCCTTATTATACTTTCTTGTTCTTTTATGTACTCTAAACAAGTAATATTTTATACACTTTATGGTAGAATCATTTCCTTGTAAACATTCCTTAAGTTTCAATTCCAGAACCACATTTCCAAACCCTATCAATTTTGTAGAACTAAAAGAGGTCTTGTGAATTTACATTATTTAACCTTGTTAAAAATAGTTGTTCATATGGTTAAAATCAAAAGTTTTTAAACATACAATTCACCCCTATTGCAATTGAGCATATACATTTATATATTGATCCAAAAATTGGTATCATATCAGGTTTCTAAAATACTTATATTCATATATATGTTTTCTTGCTCAAGATTTCATTGTTCTAAATATTTTACATTCTTTGTATTTTTATCCTTGTTTACAAAAGATTACTATTAACATGTTTTTGTAGAAATATATTTTGTTTTAGATGGCAGGGATGAATGTCAGTTTGATTGACTATCTAAATCCTACTAGACCACCTATATTTCATGGAAATGATAATGAAAATTGGAGAGATCATAAGAAGAATTTTTTTATTAATACTAAATTTGAAAACTTTGTTATGATTATTGGAGATTAGAGGATTCCCAATAAAGAAGTCTGAACTTTTACTAATCTAGAAAATTAATAATACCAACTAAACTAAAAGGTACACAATACATTATAGTGTTCCATGACTAGGAATATATATTGTCATATTTCTTCTTCTAAAGATGCGAATTGTATTTGGAAGAAATTGGAAATTAATCATTTGGGTACCTACATGGTTATATAATCTAGAAGAGCTATGTGTAGAGTAGAATATCATGGATTTTTATTTCTTTTTGTAGAACTAGTATGCAAGGTACAAAAATTGTTTATGACTATTGTTAACAGAATACAATCAATGGGTGAAAAAGGTTTTTATGACAAGGAAAATATAGAAAAGATTATAGATATCATGCTTAATGAGTGGTAATATCAGAGGACAACCATTGATGAGAATAGGAAAGTATCTAAAATTACTCTTGAGGAGATTTTTTAAACTATTATCCAATATGAGACAAGAATGAAATGAAAAGATGATATGAATATGAAGAATAATTACAATGGAAGTGTAGCCTTAACTACTAAAAAATCTAAGACTCCTAAAATTATTAAAAGATCCATGTCAAAGAAAGTCATTGATTTATCTGAATCAAGTGAAAGTGAACATATTGAGAATGATCTAACCTATATTTCTCGAAGTTTGAACAAGTTAGTTGGAAATAAATACTTTCAGTATAGGATTAAGAAGAATGAAATAAAGGACAAGAAAGAGTCATAAGTCACATGTTATGAATGAAAAATAGAATTGAATATAAGGCTATATTTTCATATTCTTAAAAAAAAGGATAGAAAGGAAAATAATTCTGGTAGTAATAGAAATAAGTAATACAAATCTAGAGAAATTTTTTTTGAAAGATAATGACACCTGGTTTACTAGTGGTGGAGATTCTTCTGATGAATTCTTAGAGTATGAATCTTCTGCTTAGAAAAATCCTGGTCTAATTTCCAAGATACCGATTGAAAATAATTTCCTAATGGCCAAGGTACACAATGATGAATCTATAACTAATGTATATTTGAATGAAAATTAAAGTGATAATAACTATTATGAAACTTCTGATGATGAATCTTCTTCTGATGAAGATAATATTTTACGTACTTTTTAATTAGTATCTAAGTTTTCATAACATCTGGAAAATTAAAATTATAAAGTCAAGAAAAATATTGACAAGGAAAATTATAAAATTTATATTCTTACTAAATAAGTATCTTATCTCTCTAAAGATCATGATAAGAAAATTTATTATTTTTAATGTATTTGAAAAACCTTGAGGAAGTTAATATTGAGTAGGATAAAAATTCCAAGGATCATGAAAAGGAAATTTCAATGAAAAATATTTTAGCGACTAACTATAGTGCTAAAACTAATGTTTTTGAGGATAAAAACATGGTTATTAGACTAAAGTCATAAATATTTTCCTTGAGGAAAATGTTTTTTAATCTTTACCATAGGTAAGGAAAACTTTTATAGGATTTATTCTCAAATTTGACCTTTAATGAATAATTTCTCGATTTATTTATACTCATTAGAAACCAGTTTTTAGTAATAATTATTTTGTTCCTCAAAGTGCTCCATTCTTCACTAAATGTCAGTGTGGTGGATATTGGGGGGGAAATGTTCTTTAAAAAAAACTCAGTCTTTAGGTTTTCAGAAAGTTTAATTTTCTATGAAAATGTGGATAACTAAAATTTTTCTTTCTGAAGTTTTCGGATCCAAGGATGTTTGGGTTATGAAAGTATAGAACTCTTATTTTCTAGAAAATAAAGATAGTACCAATATCAATACATGGTATATGGATAGTGGATCTTCCCCCCACTTGACTAATAATAAAAAATTATTTGAAAATATTATCAAGATGAAAGGAGGAAAAAAACTTTCAGAAATAATGCTATGGGATAAATTATAAGTATAGGTAAAATTGTTCTTATTGAAAAAATCTTTGAGTTCAAAGGTTTTATTTTTAAAAGGCCTTAAGCATAACCTCATTAGTATAAATAAATAATTTGATGAGGGACACCCTGTGAATTTTTGGTATGAAATGTGCTTAGTACATAAATACAAAGAAGGGTTTATTCTTTCTGCCTATAGGAAAAATAATGTATACACACTAAACTTAGAAGACTATAGGATCCAAGATCTACCTTGTCTTAGTGAAATGGAAGACCAATATTTGTTATGGAATAGGTGTTTAGGACACAGTAACCTTAGAAACATATCCAAACTCTCTATGAAAAGACTTGTTAAGGATATACCAGAGCTTAGATTTGATTCCTCAAAAGTTTATGATCCTTTTCAATATGGAAATAAACATAAATCATGTTTTAAATCAATTGGTGAAGACTCAACTTCTAATGAATTACATTTGGTGCATATGGATATTTTTGGTCCAACACAAACAGGAAGCATTGGAGGCAAATACTATGATTTTTTCCTAGTTGATGATTACATAAGATTTCTGTGGGTCTATTTTATAGAAAAGAAATCTGAAGCATTATCTTATTTCACGATTTTTTGAGCACATTATAAAAATGAGAAAAACATTCCATTGATAACTATTCATAGTGATAATAGTGGAGAATTTTCAAAATTCTGATTTTGAAACTCTTTGTATTCGAAAATGCATTACTCATTACTTCTCAGCACCAAGAACCCCTCAAGAAAATGGTGTATTTTAAAGAAGAAACCAAATTCTTTAAGAGATAAAAAAACCATGTTGAGTGAATATTTGGTAGACAATCATTTTTGGGCTGAAGCTATAAGTATTACTTTTATAATATAAATCGAGTATTAATTAGACCTTTTCTTAATAAAACCCCTTATGATTTATAGAATTATAGAAAACCTTTGCTTTCCTACATCAGGGTATTTTGATGCCATTTATTAATTCCTAATACTAAAGATAATTTACATGAATTTGCACCGAAATATGATAAAAGAATTTTCATAGGATACTCCAAAACATCTAAGGCCTATAGAGTTTTTAATAAAAATACTTGTACTGTTGAAGAAAATTTACATGTTAAATTTGGTGAAACTGATACATTTGTTTTTAAAAACCCTCAACCTAAATCTATGGATGTGATTTCAAAAACTGATTATCAACCCTTGATAAAAGATCCTTATGATAAGGAAAATGTTTATGAAATTTTTTTTGAATCATTTATGCATATGATTTCTTACCATATGTTGATGAATAGGTTTTAAAAAACCCAAATTAGTTGTTTATTAAGAATAATTCTAGTGATAATATCATTGGTGATGTAAATAAACCACTAAGGACTAGAAGTTCCTTAAGAAACAAAGTAGAAAATCTAGTATTCCATTAAAAAATTTAACCAAAAATGCACTGACAAAGCTTTAGGTGATGATGATTGGATTAAATCCATACAATATAATCTAGATGAATTAAAAAGGAATAATATCTGGACCATGGTTGAATGATCTTAAAAAATTTCTGTTATTAGAGTAAAATGGGTTTTCAGAAATAAGTGTGATGAAAATGGAATCATATTAAGAAATAAATCTATATTAGGTGATAAAGACTATAATCAACAAGAAGGAATTGACTATTAATAAACCTATACTCTAGTATCTAGAATTGAATCTATTCTTATCCTACTTGCATTTTCATCATTCTTTAATTTCAAACTTTTTCAAATGGATGTTACATGTGATTTTATTAATGTAAATGTTCAAGAGGATGTCATTGTTGAAAAAACTATAGTTTTTGAAGATACAAAACATCTTGAACATGTTTTGCAACTTACCAAAGCTTTATATATACATAAACAATCTCCTAAATCCTGGTTTGATATAATTTCATGATTTTTGTTACAAAACAATTATGTTAAGGGAAAAGCTGATCCAACCCCCTTTATAAAGAAAGATAATAAAATTGTTTTGATTGTTCAAATTTATGTTGATGACAATATATTTGGTTCAACTGAGTAATCTTTAACCGATTAATTTTCGAATGTAATGAAATATGAGTTAGAAATGAGAATGATGGGTATGTTAACATCTTTCCTTGGTTTTCAAATTTCTCATGAATGAGAAGAAATTTATATATATCAACTCAAATATATTAAATATGATCAGAAAAATTATGGATATTGAAATCACTAAAAGTATTAGTACTCCCATTGGTACCTCAAATTCTCTTGATCTCGATGATGTTGGGAAACCAGTAGATCAAACATCATTTAGTGGTATGCTATGAAGTTTACTATACTTGACAGCTAGTCATCCTGACTTAATGTTTTCAGTGTGCATATATGAAATTTGTCAATATAATACTATAGAATACCATTTAACGGTAGTGAAAATAATTCTTTCCTACTTAAAGGGAACTATGGATTTATAACACTTTTATACTTCGGGAAATGATTTTTTTAATAATATTTTAAGATGCTGAAATTGGTGGATGTAGAATATAAAGGAAAAGTACATACAAATATGTCATTTATTAGGAGATTCATTAGTTTATTAGTCCTGAAAAAAGAAACACTCAGTAGCACTTTCCACTGGTGAATAAAAATTTGTAGCAGCTAGATGTTTTTGTGCTCAAGAGTTGTGGATCCAACACACACTCACAGATTATTGTATGAGTTTTACCAAAAAAAAATAATGTGTCATAATACTAGTGTCATTTCCTTAATTAAAAAACCTTTCACATCATTCTCGTTCAAAACATATAGATATTAGGCATCATTTTCTTAGGGATCACACACAAAAAGGAGATATCATTATTCAATTTGTCGAAATTCAAGATCAACATGCTGATATTTTTAGAAAATATATACCCTCTGATAGATTTGAATATATTAAATAGAAGTTAGGAATGATGACCATAAGATAATCTTCCTAATTAACTTATTATTGAAAACTATCTCATTATAGTAAGAAAATCTTTTTCATAGGGGGATTACATATGTTTGATAGTTAACATTTTTTGTAATCAAATTTTTCTCTAAAATCATCCAAAATATAAAGTTCTTCAAGAAAAATTTTCATTATTATGAATAATCTTCCTAGAAATCTAGAAGGTATGTTTTCTTTATTAAATTTTCATAATCATCTTTTTACATGTTGATATCTTTATCTAGTTTAAGAAACAATTTTCGGATTCCCTTTTTTCTCAAATCTGAATGTTTACCTTAGAAAACTCAAAATATCAGAACCTACCAAAATCCTTCTTCAGTTATCATCTCAGCTGTCAGATTTGATCATGTGTATTTCAATCGTTGGATCAATCAATAAAGTTGAACCATTTCCACAGACACCTATATAAGGACCACCTGTTGTTTGTCCCACATCGTTCTTCAAAGCCTTTACATGCTGAAGTTCAGCCTCCCTACTTAAGTCCATTTTGAATATTCAGGTTTTACTTACTTCCGAATGTGTATTGAAGCCTCTCCTCAAAAATAAATATCAACATTAAAATAAATTTCTGAGTAGACGATATACTGAGAAAGATAGGACGATCTAAAATTTTATGCTAAGTATGACTCTATCATTTCCAAGAAAATTAATTTGAATGGCTATGAGAGACTATGCATATCGAATCTAAAGTCACATGATCTGTTCTATCTATAATTTTTTATTAAATTTTATGAGTCAAAAAGTTTTTTCAATGATGGAGGGAGAGATAAGTTTTCCATCAAGAGATATCAGAAGACTTATTCTCTTTCTTACAGAAAGGTGGAAAATTTGATTGGAATTCCTTATGAAGGAAAATCATAATTTTATACTCATAAATTACTGGATGTTTCAAGATCTATTGATAAGGATAAGGATCTAGATTGTCTTGGTTTCAAAGGAATAAATACTCCGAAGAGTTTTCATCTATCTACAAACCTTTGGATTTTTGAGTTATGAGTCCAAGGTTTTATCATTCTGAGAAATGGGGATAAGGAAACCCTGAAGAAAAGTGATATCTATATACTGTACTTCTTGGTGAACCTCATGAAGAAGAACCTGGTCAAGTATATCTTAGATAAAATTGAGAATATCAATAATTTAAATGTGAAGTCTCAATGAATCGGGTTTCCAGATATACTCTCGAAAATTACTCTTCTTTTACAAGAGTCTTTCAAAATTCTTTGTAGTTCTACGAAAAAGAATTTCAAAGTAATTTTATTGAGTGATGACACTCTAAGGAGGATGAAGGATGGATTTAATAGTCTTTCCTAACAATTCAATGAATTTTAGAATCCAAAATCGAAGTTATTTCGATGAAACCAGAAGTGGATGAAACATCCAAGAAGGATAGAAGAAAGTGGAAGGAATAGGAACTTGAAGAGAAATGAGAAACTCATGATGTTAAGGAAACCCAATCTGCACCTCCAAATCCAAAGAAGCGAAAGACTTACCCTGATGAAGTAGTGGCTAAATGGAGAGAAGACAAGAAGAACAAGAAATAAGGGGAGCCTATTTTTGGCTTGGATCCCATTGAGGAAAAAGCATTGAAGTTGAAGGCTATTGAGAATATTTAGAAGAAAGAAAAAGAAAAGAATCAAAGAAAGAAAATTTCTGATGTTGAGATAGTAAAATCCCTTCTCAAAGATACTGAGAAAGATTTTAAACAATACCAGGTGCTAGAATCATTTTTGAAAAAATCACTCCATGTGACTCCCAGAAAGAAGGTGGGGATTCAGAAACCACATGAGGAAGGATAAAAAGTTGAAGAGGAAGAAGTGGAAGAAGAAGGAAAAGAAGAAGGTAGTGGTGATAATGAAGAAAATATAAGGCAAGAGGAGGATTATCAAGAGAAGGAGAGTCCTTCTGAGAAACATAAAATCCAATATTTTAAAGAAGAATCTTAAAAAATTGATACTACAATAAAATATGAAAAGGGTCAGGAATAAGTAAAAAAAACATTCTGAAGAAGACAAGATTTAATCATGATTTTGTTCATCCAGAAGATCAACTGGATGATTCTCAAAAAGAAGAAGTTGATGAAGATAAGATTGTTCACTTATGAGACAGCGAGCATGAATGACCCAAAACGTATGAAATTATTCTGATAGATGATAAGGGAAAAAAGGTGGTAGTCGATACACCTTGTAAATCTATGATGAAATAATTAGGTGCTTCATTGAAGAGTAATGATTATTAGTTTAAAAAAATCCCCACAAAATAAACACTCAGATTTAGAATCATCTTCTCTTGGACATTATTTTATAGTTTAGTCTTAGAAAAAGATGGAATGAAATATTCCATTGTTTTTAAAAATAGATTCAAGATGCCAGATGAATAAACATTTGATATATCAGAAATCAGATTCAGTTTTCATTATTATGGATAAATTTTTTAGACATGAGGAAGATTTCAAAACATTTCTCATTGTTTATGAGGCTCATAAAAGATCTTGTAAAAAGATTACAAGCTAGTCAAGAAAGACAGTCGAAGAGATTTGAGTCTTTGATGAATTTTATGACAATGTCATGGATTATTTTGACACCGAATATGAGATGATCAAGGAACCTTATAATAGTTTTGATGAAAAGATATGTCTTGAATAGAAAACTCAGAAGGTAGAAGTTAAGGATCTAAATGGGAAGCTTAATTTTGTGGCAATGAATTGGAATATGGAAAGGGATCATAGAATTGAATTTGAAGAAAATATTTCTAAGCAAGAAGAAGTGTTGAAATCTCAAGAAGAATGTGTTAAGGCACAGGGTGAAAAAATTAGAGCCTTGGAGAAGAAAAGCGAAGATTAGGATCAACTGCTAAAGAATATAGAAGAATATCATAAGGAGATAAAGAAGATTAAAACCATTGTGAAGAATCTAATGCCAATGGATAAAGAAGGCTAATTTTAACCCATTCCGATCTTTTTTTGTTTGTTTACTCATTTAAATTCAATCAATCTTAATGAAATTTTCATTGTTCTTCATATATTTTGGTTTTTAGTTCTAGTTTTTTAGATACCGTTTTTTCATTCTATTTATTCCTTTTTTGAAAATCAAAAAAGGAGAGAAAGGAATGATAAAGAGTACTAAGTACGAAGATATTTCCCTATGTAAGGGGGATTTCATCTAAGGGGATGTTCTTATCGATGAATATTTTCATATGCAAGATAATATAAAATCACAATAAATGAATTTGGAATACTATCCTTAGGGATTTCAAAACCTAAGGGGGGATTAGTTGTATTCACTATAATGCATATGTAAAGGGAGATAAGTTTTCTTTTATGTTCATAAAGAAAAACAATAAGTCCTTATATTCTTTTTTAAGGATGTTTGTGCTTTCGAAAAATGGGAATATTGTTGAGTCAATATGGTTTCTTTATGACTTTTCTGTTCCTATATGTTTTGAAAATCACAAACACTCTATCATAAGGAAAATCATTTTTTCGCTAAAATTTATCTTAAAAAGTAAAATTTTCTTTCCTGAAGGAAAATTTATCTTTACCTATATTTTCAATTTTTTATGTTTTTTATAAATCTAACACATTTATTTAAAAAGGGTTAAATTTGGATTCATATCAAAAAGCTCAGAATCCTATAAATGCTTAATTTTAGAGAACTCTCTTTTCAGGATGTTATTTCAAGTTCTGAATTTAGACACCAAATTTTCAAAAATTCAAACTATGAATATTCTGAAATTCATACTCTGAATGATCTGAAATTTAGATTTCAAATTTTCTAAAATTCAGACTCTGAAATCTTAGAAATTCATACTCCTAATTATCTGAAATTCAGATTCTAAATTCATAGATATTCATACTCTAAAATTTGTAAAATTCAGATTCTGGATTCTCTAAAATTCTGACACTGAATTCTCTGAAATTCTGTCTCTAAATTCCTCATAATTTAGACTCCTAATTCCTCAGAATTCCGACTTTGAATTCCTTTGAATTCGGACTCTCAATTCCTCAGAATTCAGCCACTGAATTCCTAAGAATTCAGATTCTGAATTCATTAGAATTTTAATTCCTAATTTATTAGAATTCATATTCTGAAGTCTATAAAATTCAGGTTCTGAATTCTTTGGAAAATATAATCCTAATATCCATGGTCTACTGTCTCAAAATTATTACTTGCTTAACTCTGAATTTTTATTCTTCCTTAGACTCCAAAAAATTGTTTTGGTTAAGAAATCGTATTATTCTGACACTTGTTTTAGTTATGAAATGATGTCAAACATTCTATTTCTAACTAACTATTTTATGAGTGAGAAATGTATAAGTCCCTTGGAGATTCAAGAAAAAATATGACTATAGGAGGAGGGAGATTACTGTTGGAGAAATTTCTATAAATAAAATCTCATTTGAACGAGCTCATTAATGATCCACACTCTAGAGATTTTATGTTGTTGATGTGATTTCTAGAGAGATATACTCTCATGCCATGTGTGTACGGAACATCTTTTTCAGCTTGCTTCGTGTAACTCTAATTGTTTCTGTGTATAGTTAAGGACTATTGGGGGTATGAAGATAGAGGTTCCAACTAACTTAATGTTCTAGGACTTCCTTGATACGGAAGAAAAATGAACTGACTACCGTTAAATTCGAGGGATTATGGGTATAGCAAGACAGTTCCCGATATTCCTATCGAGGGCTTACCCTAGTGTGGGTATGATAGACTCTCTTCAAATTATATATCAAGGGTCCATTATCCAAGGTTGTTGGATACCCTACTATTTGGGTTAAAAGACATCATACTTGTTACTTGGTTTGTTTCAATTTTATATTCTGCTATATTTTGATAAAGGAAGAAAGCATAACTTTCTTATACTTTCTTTTTCGTTTATGTACTATGATCAAGTATGTTTCTATATTCTTTAAAGTAGAATATTTTTCTTTGTAATCTTTCCTTATGTTTCATTTCTGGAACCACATTTTCAGAAACTAGCATGCTTGTAGAACTAAAAAAGGTCTTCTGAATTTACCTTGTTTAACCATGTTAAACATTTTTTTCCTTAAGATTAAAAACAAATGTTGTGAAAGTTACAATTCCCCCCCTCTTATAATGGAGAATATACATTAATATTTTAATCCTATATTCTAAGAATGTTTCAAACTCATACATTCTAAAAATGTTTTACAGTTGCATATCACAGGAAGGGAAGAAAATATTTCAACCTCCTACATTCTAAAAATGTGGGAAAGTGAACTAAAGTGAACGCCATAAATGAATAATAATATTTTTCAAACATAGGTATCCTGGATAAGGTTAAAAATACTATGTTATTAATGTGATGATCCTAGTTAGTAAAATGATTGAAAAGTGGTTTCAATAGAATGTACCACCCACACATTAGTGCTATAGATGCAATGATTTTAGGGATTATGTGAATCAATTCTCTAATCCAAGGGATAATAAGGATAATAATATACAACAACCATTAAAAACAAAGGAAAATAGGGTAATTTATTTAATCAAATTAATTGAAGTGAATCATGAGAATAAGATCACACTTATGCTCTACTATAGTGTTGGGAATTTTAGGTCGATGTTTATCTAATAGAGTACTATTAAAATAATATTGGTTACACTTTAGTGAAATTTGATGTGATTATATGAATTTATTATATCTCCCTATATAGATTCTAAGATAATAAAACCATATATGAGATTTTGAATCAACCAATGATCATCTATTGGTGCAAGTACGAACTTGATATTCCAATGGAAATGTTCTTTGACTAAGATAGAAGAGTATTCATGGAATAAATAAAGAATTATATTTTAAGATCATAACTGATTTTATTTTGTAAAATTATTAGGGTAAATTCATTTTGGTATGAGACTTTATGAGAGATTTAAACATATTTACTTGATTTCATTACATTTTGGTCAAACATATTTTTGAGGATCCTTGATGTTAACTATTTATGGAATGGGTGATGATAATCGTTGAGTGTTATTTTTGAAGTTCTAGAACATAATGTTTTTTATTTAACTATATCGGATAAATTGTACTTAACATTTCATTTTTGATAAATAATTATGGATAGGAGTAATAAAATTCCATTCTTTTAGGGTTATTATAATCCATTATAATTTTGTTTTAGTACATCGAGTAGGAAAACATTTATCCTGAATATTAATTTACTGATGTAAATGATAAAGTGGTAATTGATAAAAGCATAACAAAAGGATAATATTGTTCTTATGGAATGGAATGAAATAATGTAAAAAAAATTCTCATAAAAATTACTCAACATTAGAAAAATGATCTTGAATTAAAAAAATTTCCAACTACCTTCATTTCTGATGAATTGAAGGTATTTTTTCTCACCTCTTCTATATACGGTTTTATGGTCATTATCTTTCTCATGAGCATTCAATTTCTAATTATAAATTATCTATGGAATATTTTTTTCTTTCACATCCTTATTTTTAATTCCCAATAATTATATATTCTATTTGGAATCATGTTTTTTTGTTCTAGATATAGTTTTTGATTCCCATTTCCTATTTCAAATAGGGGGTTTCACTGAACCCTTTTACGATGTGGGTTTTCCACAATTGAATTTTTAAATGTCAAACTGCCGATTATCGAGAACATGTGAAAATATCGATGATGAAATTTATTAGGCAGATATTTAACAACTCAAGATTTTTTGAAATATGTTTTTCAAATAAATTTAATTATTATGATATCTTGTGTTACACACAACATCACGTTTTAACAAACCACAACATAATATTAATATTTCGATTTTTTCATGGCCAGAATATCATAACCATTAAACTTAGATGTTTGAATTTTAATAATAAAATTTTGAAAATTAATTATAACACTTTTATTATATAAAATTTATTTATAATTAGGTACTTAATTTTTGGTAAAGTCTTTATATACTTAGATAATTAATTTCCCATAAATAAATTATTTTTTATCACTTTTTTTGAACAAATAAAAAAATTATTTTTTGACACATTTGAAAAATTTATTTTAAAAAATGAGATTTATTTTTGGAATAAGTATTTTATAATTAACATAGAGTGAATTTTTGATAATTTTCCAAAAAAGATTAATTTTTTGATGAATATTGAGAAATACTTATTTTTATTAAAAGATATCTTTTCATTTGAAGTATTTAAAATATTTAAAATTATTTTAAAAAAATTTAAATGTAAAATGAGTTTAATTATATTATTATTTATTCAATATAGGTCATTTTAATCATTCTTGTGCTGAATTTTGACATAAATACTTTTTATATGTTTGAAATATTTTATTTGGAAAACTATGTTTCATTATGTTTCGATGTTTAATTTTAAATTGAATTCTTAAAATTATATATATTGAATTATGAAAATTTGTATCCAATATTTTTAATCATAATAATTAATATTATATAACAATTTAATCGTAATTTTGTTTCATAATGAATATTAAAAATATTAAAAATTAATTATCACAATTAATGTAAAAGTAGGTTTATCGTGGGGTTGAAATAAACTAAAATGGTTAAAACCACATAATAACATATTGAATTTATATTTTATGGCCATATTTAGACTATATCATCTAATGTTTTATAATGGCCCATTTTTTCACCTTTTATGACATGTAAATCGTGATTATATCTTTTTCTTTACAAAAAATCCTAGCGTGTCCTCTCACCCACTTATAAAATGGAACCCACTATCATTGATTATTCATGCTTAAAAATAAACTTGTTTTTTTCAAATTAACTCTTAAATTTATTCCTTAAATCCCATATCACATTCTAGAGGAATTATTTTTATTAGTAAACCCTCTGAAGTCGGATTTTTGTGAAAATCTATGGTTGTTGTCTAAGGAAAATGTATCATTATTAACCGAGCTTTTTTGTTTTATTTATTCATAAAACTCATTAAAAATTTCTTCTAATATATTGGTATAATAAAATAAGTATAATCCATATAATTATTTGTTATTATATTTATGTAATAAGTTGTATTAATACCCTCTTCCATGAAATGGGAAACGAATCCATCGAACCTGTGTATGGTGGATTACCACATCATGAATTGAAGTAATTCGTTTTCTGTCACCACATATCATGGGTGGATGTAATGATATATTTAAATTTTATATATAATATTTATTAAATAATTATAATTCAATAATTATAATGTCATATATACCTTCTTACCTTCAAATCCATTGGAAAAATGACAATTTCGCTCGTACGTACATGTGGACTACCACCACTACGAAGTGATGTGATGAATTTTTTTTATATTGAAATAGATTTTAATAAGCAAATATTTAATGAATATTTATTATATATATGATAAAAAAATTATTCTGGAAATTCTAATTCACATTTATCATTTATTTCTTCCATCTGTCGAAAAAATGAAAACAACATTCATGCATACTTAGGCTACCATCTCCATGAAAAGAGTAATTCATTTTTCAATCAAGAAAATATATGGATGAATATGAATATGTATATTTTAAATATATATGATATAATATCATGATTAAAATTTCATAAATTATGGAACCATAATCAAAGTACAAGGATAAAAACTAAATAACTAGAACATACATGAAAAATGATGTAGTTATCACCCGTAATATTGATTTTAATAAATAATTGTCAAGGAAAGGGAGGTAAAAGGTAATAAGTAAATAATATATGGGATTATATATATTATTATGATTTTTTAATGTTAGTATAATAAATCAAAATTTATTATACATGAGGTTAAAATGTATACGAGTAAATTCAAGACTTGATAAAAGATGTTTTTCTCTCACTTTTATCTATGTGAGGCAAAAGACATATTCACCACTTATTTATTTTTTTGGGGTGTATATACGTCCCAATAATTAATTTAATAATTATTATTATGAAATTTATTGATATTTACATATCGACCTATGTTTATTTCATTCATATGTTTTATGAATCAAGATTTACCAATGTAGTAATGGTTTATGATACAATCTCGTTGTTTATCAGGGATGTTTTTGATTATGATTCTAAGGATGAAATATTATGATATATCCCTCAAGAAACCCATTAATTTTCTTCTAAATTTATAATTTTTAGATAACAAATGATTTAATTTCATGTTACCCCTTTAATAAATAAATATTTCAGAATATCATTTTTAAGGAAAATAGACTTTATCCCTCTCTTCAATAAAAACTACATTGACTTCCATGTTCATGTTTCTAAAATTATTTTAAAGAATTTTTTTAATTTTTGAAAAGAATTTTTTATTTAATTTTTTTTAATTTATAAAAAATGTTTTTAAAGGAATCTTCTTATCAGTTTTGGAAACAATGTACTTTTGACTTTTTACTTAAAATGTGAAAGGAATCATTATTTTATTGTGTATGATATAAGAAATATTTTCCTCCATCATGACCAATCGCTGATCTAAATATTTCCTTTCATGTTTCCAAGTCTATTTTCAATGATAATGTTTTTTAATATTTCTTAAAATTTTAGATTCTAAATAACAAATTTCGAAATGAAAATTATATTTTCCCTAATAATGTTTTAATGAAATTATTCAGGAATTCATATTCATCAATGATAAAAACCTTTGGTGTTTCATATGTTTTACTAGGGATATGATCCAATGGAAACATCCTTATCATTTTTCTTAATGGTATATGAATATTGTGATCAAATTTTTGTAAAACAATATTTTAATGGGTTATTCTTTGATGAATTGATAAAATATTTATGAAACTCGTTTTCGATACAAGGGTTATGCTGTGATGATATGATGAATTTTTTATGATATTGTGGAACACATGTGTTTGATATTCATTATTTATATAGGTGGTTATCTTATAGAAAAATGAAATTGTTATTTTATAATGAATTGTGGTAGTTACATTATAACCTAGGATAGTGGTTATTTTATAACCAAGGAAAATGGTTATGCTATAACCAATGAAACATGGTTGTATTATAAATTGATATAGGTGGGATTTGAATTATATACCTCTCTAATGTATTGGTTGAATTTGGCAAACTCAAGAGGTAAATATGTTATGTATTAACCCGATTTCATGTTTACAATTTCATGTATAGACCTGGTTTTCAAGTCCAAAAGATTAAGCATGGACCAGGTTTCCAATCCACAAGTTTATGAGATGGAAAAATTTTATGTCCTTAACATAATGAGTAAACCTATTTGAATTTATACCTATACAAAATTTTATAATACCATGTTTTTTTACATTCCTATGTCTATGTTATTATCCCATGGATCATGTTCATATATTACCTTTATAATTAATATATTATTAAATACCAAACATTATTCAATGACATAGGATTGTGATCTATGTTATATAGTTTATGGTTTTCAAATGATAAGATCATATTCTCAAACCCTTATGCTAATTTTATGACTAAATAATCCTTGATATCACACTTTTTTACCTTTACTATATATCTAAGATCAACATTTCTTATGTTTCATTTCCCTAGGTTCTGAAGAAATGTTTTAAGTATGGTATGTCTATAAATAATAATAAAATGGGAGATCTTTGTGGGATACATTGAATATATTTCATGAAATATTAATATTTTTATATAGTCTCCAAATACACTAAACCTCAATGATCCTCAAGCATGTATTTGCGAATTGTTTTGAATATTCATCTAAAAAGATGTATTATCTATATATGAGAACCCTAGATCATATATCCTATATCTGAATATTAAGTGATTCATATTTCCCAAACAAGGAAAAACGGGGGAAAGGATGTTCTCATGTTGATATGACAAATACAGAAAAAATTAACCAATGATATATTCACCCCCTATCAATATCTTTCAACCCTGAAGGTTATTTCGTTTTCCCTATAAAAAAAATATAGCTTTGATGAAAAAGTAAGAAAGAATTTCTAGTAAGAATGTTTATTTGATAAAAAAATTTAGATAGTACATCTATCACATAGAATAATATGAAATACAATAAATATTACAACACCTTAAAAACAAGATAAACATGAATGATTCCATTGTTTTTGTGACAAACTTGTTCATTATTACAAACTAAATAATGATTTATTACATAAAATTCACTTGTTACAACATACAAGGTAGAGATGTATATTTTATTTGGGGCTTAGGATAATTACATAACAACATAAAACATGAAATACAACATCTTTATTGAAAACATCATTTACATGACCTCTACATTCCCTCATACTTATCATTGCATGGGATAACCTGAGGACATGCATAAGAAAAGGGTGGGAATTAAAGCCTAGTAAGGGATTAAACATGGAATAACATGAGGAATACAATAAATGTTAAATAATAAGCATATAAATGGAGAACAAGAGAAACATGAACATAAAGGCATGATAAAGCATGATAATCATAATATAGAGATGTGGTAACAACACTTAACATGGAATTAGCATTAGCCAAGGCACATTGCACATGGAGCATTAGTAAACTCTCATTGCACATGAATCATGAGTAAAAATTCATTTCACTTGAATTATCATGATTAAACACTCATTTCACATGACTTATCATGATTCTTACTTTACCCAACACATAGGAGTGCTATCAGAAAGCACCCTTTCATAAACATTTCATTTCATGCGTAAGTGCACCACATGGATCATATGACATGGAATCAATCAACATAATAAGTTATTGAATGATTAATTAATGTGGAATAAACAAATTAAAGCACCATTACAAATTTATATGTGCATAAAGGTGGATACCAGTGACAGAGACATCAGTTTGGTATTCACTACAGAATGATTTTGGCTTGGGAAAACGCGGTGCAATTTTGGCAGCATAACGACATGACATAAGGATTAATGAAAATGGTTGATGAACAAGAAATTAGTGTCTTGTCATATTTACATGAAATGGATAGTAAGGGTGAAATATATATACATGTCCCAAAAAACATAATGGAATTTAGATGTATAATACAAAAGAATTTCTTGGATGTAAAAGAGGAGTGAGAAATCCCTCACAGAATTTCGGCATGGTAACGAGTGTACATGATAGAAATTAATGAGAGAGAAACGGGGTCTCCCATCATCCAAACGTATATAGGTTAGTATGTAAGAGGTACTAAATAATACCCCAACATTTGTAATTGAAAACAAAAGGGCAAAATAGCTTAAAGAAACTTCGACAAAAATGAGAAAGGAAGAAATCCCTTACATAGAAGTGTGATCCCCAAGGATTGGGAGAGGCTTGAGAGAGGCTTATTGGGAGCTTGGGTAACCTTGGTAGTATTATATAGAGAGGAGGACAGAGGATGGATGAGATCAAAAGGCGTTGAGTGAAGAGGAAGTGGGGGCATGGGTGGGTTTATATTGGAATGGAGAGGGAATTCTTTATTATTTAGGTTTGGGATACCTCACATTAAACTAATCAAAACCACAAACCTACCCACGGTTATTACCCATGGTTTTTTCCAATGGTTACTGGAATAAAATATTTTATAAGGCCAATGTCCAGACGTCTTAAAATAATAGGGTGGCTTATGTGAGGGTGAGTCACACTCTCAGTGAAAACTATTTTAAAAGGAAAAATGTTTTATAAGACTTGAAGGGTCCACCAATGATTTTTAAAATAAATAAAATAAACCCAAAATAACTTTAATTTTATGTTAAAACATATATTGGATGAACATAATGTTTTTAGTATGCTATTACATCACTATTAGGTCATTATGATGTCATAAAACACAATATCTATTTAAATGTTATTTAGTTTTTACCCAAAAATTTAAGTGTTAGAAAATTTTGAAAAATTAACCATTAGATAATTTCGATGTCTTGAATCCAAAAATAATTTTAATTTTCTCTAAATAATTTTCTAAAAATGTTAATTTTTTTCAAAAATAACAACTGATATTTATCAAAAAATCATGGGTTTTGACAAAAACAGCTTTCAAACCTTAATAAAAATTATAATTTCATTCATAAAATTAGAAGATAATTTATATTTAATAAAAATTAAAATAATAATAATAATATTTTATTAAAATATTATTTAATTAAAAAATCCATTAATTCGTCAAAATATATTTCTTAGTTGAATATTAACTAAAAATACTATTTGTGTTTTGAAAACTATTAACAAAGTAACAATAATAAAATTAATGCATAATATTTGCACATAATCATAGTGATAAGGTTTTGTTACAAGACCCCTTATAAAACCCACATAAGACCGAAGGGTAAGGTGTGTGATGGTGACAGACTCTTGGGGTGACTCGGATAACATCGTTTGAGTGATAATCTCTATTAACATCCACTTCTCCCATAGTTTGTTCTGCTCAAGCTTAAAATGTTCAATCTTGGATTGTGATTGGTCAAGAGAAAGTCCAAATGACGCCACCTTCTTTTTGAGCTCTGACTAACAGTCTTCTTACGGAGAAAGTCTACTGGATGAGGCCATTGCTTCTTTTGTCTGAGTAAATTAGATTTCTTAAAGCCCTATATTTATAATAATCAGGTGATCACTATTCAACCACTGTATTAGCAACGATCAAAAATCATAATAGTATATTAAAATTCAAAAACATAAAACCAATGATTCTTACATTTATATAAATAATAACGAGACATCAGATGAATAGTAATAAATGAATGTTTGGGTCGTTAAAATCTTCCCCCTTAAGAAATTTCGCCCTCGAAATTTCCTTTTCCCACACTAAAATAGATGTGGGTAACTCTACTTCGTCACTTCATCTGATTCCCACATAACTTCTACAAACATGTGGTTTCTCTACAAAACATTAATGAAGGGCATTATCTTATTTCTTATAACCTTTTATCTATGATCTAAGATCTTCACTGGTTTCTCGTCATAAGAAAGATCTTCCTCTATCTGTACTACCTTTGAAAAGAGTACATGTGAAGGGTCTGGTATGTACTTACAAAAGAGGGATACAAGAAAAAATTCATGTATTTTGGCCATGGTAGGTGGAAGTGCTAGTCAATAGGCCACATCCCTGACACAATCCAGAATCTTGAAGGGTCCTATATACCTAGGACTTAACATCCCTTTCTTTCCAAACCACATAACCTTCTTCTACAGAGATATGCGTAGAAATACCATGTAACCAACTTTAAACTCCAGGTCTAATTGATTGTTATCTGCATAACTCTTATGTTGAGTCTTGGCTGCATTGATATGCTACTGAATGGACTTCGCCTTATCCTCCATTTTTTCAACCATTTCTGGTCCTAGTAGCTTATGCTCACCAACTTCATCCCAACACGCTGGTGTTCTGCACGTCTTCCAATATAGGGCTTCATAAGGTACCATTCAGATGCTTGATTGGAAACTGTTATTATAATAATATTCAAATAGTGAAAGATGTTGATCACATCCTCCTTTATAGTCCACTGAGCTTTCTCTCAATGTATCCTCAAGTGTTTGGATAGTCCTCTCATATTGACCATATGTTTGAGGACGATAAGTTGTACTAAAGTTCAACTAAGTGTTCAGAGCATGTTGTATACTCTTACAAAACATAGAGGTGAATCTTGGATCTCGATTGGATACAATAGATAGTGGTATTTCATATAGCCTTATCACTTCCCTGATATATATCTCTACCACTTGATCCAATGAGAAATCTTCCCAAATTTCAATGAAGTTTGTAGTCTTTGTAAGATGATCCAGAAAAACCCATATTTCATTATTTCCTTAGGATGTATTTAGAAGTCCAGTGAAAAAGTCCATGGTGATGTTCTCCCAGTTCCATGCAGGTATAGGAAATGGTTGCATCACCCCCTTAGACTTCTGCCTCTCTTCCTTCCCTTACTGACACACCAGGAACTTTGATCTATACATAGCTATCTCCTTCTTTATATTATCCCACCAATAATTCTCATGGAGATCTCGATATATCTCTGTTTTTCTTGGGTGAATAGAGAAATTTGAACTATGTGAATCATCCAAATGTTTTTCTTCAACTCTGAACATTATGGAACACATCGTATTTTCCCAAATCTCACAATTCCTTATTCATTAACGTTGAACTCCAAGGATTTCCTTCTTCTAATATCTTCTACGTTCTTCTGAATTCCCACATATTCCCTTTGATAATCCTTTAACCATTCCAAAAGAGATGGTTGAGGAATCATTTGAAAAAGTATTGATGATGCTCCCTTATTTATGATTCCCATGTCCATCTTCATCAAATCTAAGAAGATTGGATCCTTTTCAATTCTCATAAGTGATAGAATCGTTGGGTCCTTTCTACTTAGAGCATCCAAAACCTTTTTTGCTTTCCCAGGGTGGTAATTGATTGACCATTCATAGTCTTTGATCAGCTCTAACCATCTTTGTTGGCCCATGTTCAACTCTTTTTGTGTGAATATATTTTTGAGGCTTTTGTGGTCTGTATATATTTCACACTTCTCCCCAAAGAGATAATGCTGCAAAAATTTTAAGGTGATGATCACTGCAGCCAACTCCTAATCATGTGTTGGATAATTCTGCTCATGAACATTCAATTGGCTTGAATCATAGGAAATGGAATTAACATTTTTCTTCAACACAAAGCCTAGTCCCTTCTTCGAAACATTACTAAATACCACAAAAACTTTTCCACTTGTGGGTGAAGTGAGTACGGGTGCAGGGATAAGCTTCATTTTTAAATCCTCAAAGCATTATTCAGATTCATCACTACAAGAAAACATTACTCCCCTATGAGTTATCTTGGTAATAGGGGTGGGCAATCCGAATAAATTTCTCACAAATTTTCGATTATATCCAGTTATCCCCAAGAAGCTACGGATATCTATTACCGATGTTGGCCTCGACTATCCCTCTATAGCAGCTATCTTAGAGGTATTTATAGATATCCCATTGCTTGTGATGATATGGACCAATAATGAGACCCCCTTCAATCAGAACTCACACTTGATGTATGTTTCATAGAGCTTATCCTTTCTCAAGGTCTCTAGTACAGTTCTTAGATGCTCCTCATGATCCTCCTTGGTTTTGGAGTATATGAGAACATCATCTATAAAGGAAAAAAAAAATTTCTAGGTAATCTCTAAAGACTCTATTAGTCATTTCCATGATTATTTTGGAGCATTAGTGAGTCTAAATGTCATCAAAATGAATTCATATTTCTCATATCTGGTATGAAAAGCAATATTGGGGATATCTTCCTTTTTAACCCTTACATGATAATATCCTAATAGAAAATACACCTTGGAGAATTATTGTGCTCCACATAGCTGATAAAATATTTCATCAATTATTAAGAGAGGATACTTGTTCTTAATCATGATTTTTTATGCTCACGATAATCTATGCAAAGGAACATTGACACATCCTTCTTCTTCACGAAGATTAATGGTGCACCCCATGGTGAAGCACATGGGAATATAAACCCTTTATCCAGATTCTCTTGTAGTTATTTGTTAAGCTCTTGAATCTCCACAAAATATATTCTATATGGAGACATTGATATTGGAATTTCCCCAATTATAACGTGAATTGAGAATTCTACATCTCTTCTAGGAGAAAGACCAGACAGTTCCTTGGGAAAACTTTCAGATAATTCTCTCTCAAAAGGCATGTTTTCAAGGATGGATTCCTCTTTATACTCAATCATATAATCCATATACACATGATCATAGGGTATTAATATCCACTCTTGAGATAATGTAGCTAAAGAAGATTTATCTTCCTCCTTGTACTTGTATAGAATCGGGGTCGATTATCCACATGGAGAGTGATTTACCTCTTATGGAAATTTATGTTGGCTCTATATAGGGAATGCCAATACATGCCAAGAATTGCATTAAATTCCACCAGAGGAAGTATGATGAGGTTATAAAAGAAGTTAAATCCATATATTATGAAAGGGGAGGAGTTATATTCATGGGATGTAATGATTTTCCCATTTTTCATACTAACCGACATCTTCACTCCCTTGATATGTGGTGGTTCTAGGATTGTTCTACTGAAATTTTGGGATATAAAAGAATGCATAGAACCAGAATCATAAAGTAAATTCACTATTATTGAATGAATAACTAGCTTACCTGTCATCAATTCATTGTTGGGGTTCACTTCAACAATAGTGATGGAAAAAAGAACTCCCTTTATGCCTTGGAGGTTGTTGGTTGCCTCCGAAAACCATTGGATTAGGGAAATTATTTGTAAGATGCAATGGTTATTTCAATTTGAAACAATGAAAAATGTGTTGATATTCAAAATGAGTGCTCATATCCTCTATGACAACTGTGTGTTTTTCTTTATGATTGTTAATGGTTAGGATCCCTTATCTTCCAGACCAAAAGTATTTCCTTCTCCCCTTCAGGAAATATCTGAGGTGCTTCTTTCTGCACCTTTGGCAAGTGGGGGTGATTGATCTTCTTTACACCGTTGGATTTATCCATCTATACCACCAATATTAATGTACACCTTACGCTTCCTATCACCATGCTACAACTGAGATTCCGAAATCTTTATTTCATCATTTTGGGAACTTCAGACAATTTCCTCATAGTTGTCGAAGTCATTGATCACCAGTTATTTCCGCAGCTTGGGTTCCAGCCCACTAAAGAAGTGGTCAACCTTGAATTCGGGGGTAATGACAAAGCTAGAGGCATATCGTGCAAGACTTTTGAAGTTTACCTCATACACTCCGACAGATTCATTGTCTTTATTCTTGAGGGCATAAAAGCCTCTTTTCATCTTTACTCAGAGGGTGCGCAGAAAATATTTATCAAAAAACATCTTTATGATATCCTTCTATTCCAATTCTTCAATCACCTCCTTAGGCTTTTTATTTTTTATCAATGTACACCATGGATCACTTTCAACCTCAATATTATAATCAGCTATAATAACCTTCTATTATACATAAAAATGAAGGATGAGTAAAATCTTTTCAATGGTGTTGATCAATTGTTCGAAAATTGAGGGATCAAATGATCGATTAAAAGTAGGAGGCCTTTGTCTCATGAAGCTCTCGATAGAGAATAATTATTTCTTAAGGGGGTTGAACGTTCTTCTTGACCCATGTTTCTATTCAAATATTGAGATAATTGAATGAGAATTGTGAAAAATTTCATGATTCCCGCTCCCATTAGATTCAGTACCTCATTAGCACATTCATCACATTGATCTTCACATCATTTGTTAGCCTGAGTCTCCTATATTGGACATTGGCTAGAATAAAAGGATAGTTTGGGGTAACACATAAAGGGTAATCCACGGAAAAAAATGATGACTTAAAAATAACTTTTATTTCTTTAACTTATGAATCTATAGGCTTCATATCTACTTTCTAACATATATTCTTATGGGATTTTTTATTCCCTTCATAATGGTTCATACTATGCTTGTGAATTTACCAATGCATATCCCCCAGGAGTGTCATATCCAAATGTGCAGCAAGGCACATTGTCATGTACTAGGATACCCCAGGTCAATCCTGAAACTCTTTGTCATGGTTTTCACCCCTAGGAACATCTGTGCCCGAGCCGACTCTACCTGCTAATATCCAGACAGAGATGTATTTTCTTGATAAAAAATTTACACAAAACCCAACAAAAATTAGGTATGTTTTTATTATACTTAGTCTTGTATCTATAGCTTAAATAGGTTTTTCTAATCCTAATCCCAAAAATAACTAAACCTATCCTCTGACACGAACTGTGAAAACCCTTTTCTTTATTACAAACTAAATCCTGATTTATTACATAAACTTTACTTGTTACAACATAGAAGACAGAGATGTCTAGTGTATTTGGGGATTAGGATCATTACATAACAAATTAAAAAATTAAATACATTATCTTTTTTGAAAACTTCCTTTACTTGACCACTACATTCTCTCATACTTAGCATTGCATTGGATAACCTGAGGACATGAATAAGAAAAGGGTGAGCTATAAATCCCAGTAAGGGAATATACATGGAATAAAATGAGGAATAAAATACATGTTAGTTAATAAGAATATTAATGGAGAATAAGAGATACATGAAACTTAAAGGCATTATAAATCATGATCATTATTAAATGGATATGTTGCAACAACACTTAACATGGAATTATCATGAGCTAAGGCTCATTGCACATGGAGCAAGAGTAAACCCTCATTTCATATGAATCACGAGTAAACCACAATTTTACATTAATTATCATGAGTCAACACCCATTTCAAATGACTTATCATGATACTATGCTATAACCAATGCATTGAAGTGCTATCAAGGCACACCCTTTCTTAAACATTTCATTTCATGCATAAGTATTCCACATGGATCAAATAACATGGGATCAATCATCATAATAAGTTATTCCATGATTAAGTTTGTGGAATAAACACATAAAAGATCCATTACAAATATATATGTTCCTAATGTTGAATACCATTGATAGAGATATGGGTATGGTATTCATTACAGAATGATCTTTGCTTTGGAAAACACGGTGCAATTTCGGTAGCATAACGACGTGACATTAGGATTCACGAAAATGGTTGATGAAATAGAAATGGGCGTGTCATCATATTTACATGAAATGGATAGTAAGGGGGTCATATAGACGCATGTCTAAAAAAATTTAATGTAATTTATAAGCATAATACAATATAATTACTTGGATGATAAAGAGGATAGATAAATCCCTCAAGGAATTTTGGCGTGGTAACATGTGTAAATGAGAGGAATTAATAAGAGATAAAGGGGGTATCCCATTATTCAAACATAAATAGGGAAGTATGGGGGATGTTTAAAATCATACCCCAATGTTTTTATTTGAAAACAAAAGTGCATAACAGCTTAAAGAAAAATTGACAAAAATGAGAAAGGAAGAAATCCCTTGGAAGTGTTATCCCCAAGGATAGGGAGAGGATTGAGAGAGGATTCATGGGAGCTTGGGGAACCTTGGGAGGATTATAGAAAGATAGTATGGAATAGTTTCTAGGATCTACAAAGGCAACTAGTGAAGAGGAAGTGGGTGCTTGGGTGGGTTTATATAGGAAAGGATAAAGAATTCATTATTATTTAGGTTGGGGACACCTCACATTAAACTTATCAAAACCACAAACCAGACCATGATTTTTAAAAATGGTTTTTTCCAAAGGGGAGTGGAAGAAAAATATTTTATAAGGACAATGGAAAAAATTCCTAAAATAATAGGGTGGCTTATATGGAGGTGAGTCACACTCTAAATGAAAACAATTTAAAAATACAAAATGTTTTATAAGCCTTGAAGGGCCCACCAAATCGTTATAAAATAAATAATACAAACCCAAAATTACATTATTTACATGGTAAAACATATATTGGACAAAAAAATGTTTATAATATTTTATTACATCACTATTTGGTCATTATGATGTCATAAAACACATTATATATTTAAATCGTAATTAATTTCGACCCAAAAATTCGAATGTCTCTGAAAATTATTAAAAATTCACCATTGGATAATTTCGATGCAATGATTCCAAAAATAATATTCCTTTTATCTAAATAATTTTCTAATGATGTGAATTTTTTTTTAAAATAAAATATTACATTTATAAAAAATTCTTGGTTTTTGACAAAAACATCATTCAAACCTTAAAAAAAATTACAATTTCATTCATAAAATTATAAGATAATTTATATTTAATAAAATATAATATAATTATAATAATAATATTTTAATAAAATTTTATTTAATTCAGAAATCCATTAATTCATTAAAATATATTTCTTAGTTTATTATTAATTAAAAATTCTATTTGTGTTTTAAAAACCATTTAAAAATTAACTATAATAAAATGAATGCACATTCTTTACACATAATCATTCTGCTAAGTTCTTGTTAAATAATCCCTTATAAGAACTGCATAAGACTGAAGGGTATGGTGTGTGATGGTGACAGACCCTTGGTGGGGATCAGATAAAATCACATGGGTGATAATCTCTATTAACTTCCACTTCTCCCGTATTCGGTTCCGGTAAAGCATAAAGTGTTCAAGAATGGATTGGGATTGGTAAAGAGAGATGCCCAATTCTGTCACCTCCTTTCAGAACTCTAAAAAATGGGCTTCGTATGGAGCAAGTCTACTGGGTGAGGCCATTGCTTCCTTTTTCTGAGTAAATTGGATTTTTTAAAGCCCTATATTTATACTAATTATGTGATCACTATTTAATGACTATATTAGAAATAGTCACAAATCATAATGGTATTTTAAAATCCAAAAACATAAAACCAGTGAAGTTTACATTTATATTAACAATAATGAGACATCATATGAAGAGGAATTAATGAATGTTTGGGTTGTTTCAGTTGTCACATCTATCATCAATATGCTTCCCCCTTCTTAGAATAATGTTAATTAGTCTCTAAATCACAATAAGGAAGATATTTACCTCAATGAGTTGATCTAAGACTTATAAATTTATAATTAATATAAAAAACGCGTGTAGGTAATAAAACCTAAAGACAATAAATCCAAGGTCCTCATGCTTATGGGAATGAGACAATTCAATTCCTTATTTGGGGAAATCACCAAAAACATCCTTAAAAAATAATGGTGAAATTAATGAATATGAATGGGGCATGGTGGTTCTGTTGAATATCCGGAAACAACAAATGTTAATTTCATTTTTATAAGAAGAAATATTGAAGCAATGCTATAAAATAGAATATATGGAATATGACATTAAAATATAATTTTTATGAAGATATACCTTTTTGGAAGATGGATTTTATTACTACACGACAC
This sequence comes from Viscum album, assembly GCA_963277665.1. Taxonomy (NCBI): domain Eukaryota; kingdom Viridiplantae; phylum Streptophyta; class Magnoliopsida; order Santalales; family Viscaceae; genus Viscum; species Viscum album. The sequence continues at coordinate 917,960,950 of OY728150.1, forward strand.
ATGTGTAATAAAAAATATCATTTCAAGTGGAAGGAATCAATCAAAGATGGCTTGTCTCTATACATAGTGAATTCTGCAAGTATAAAAATATTAGGGAAGGGAGTAGTTATTCTTTGGTTTACCTCAAGCAATATTCTCACCTTAAATTATGTCTTGTATGTTACCTAAGTTCATAAGAACTTAGTATCATTGATATATTTAAATTACAAAGAGTTTATGCTTGTGTTTGAGGGAAATACTGTTATAATGTCTAAGGATTGGATCTAAATTGGAACGAGTAACTTGTATAATGGAATATTGAAATTAATTACTAACAATTGTTTTCGCAATTTCATGGTTATTTAAATATAATGACTATTTGTTAGGTTGCATAAATCTTAAGTAAATTAATGACATGTCAAAAATGGAATTATTACTTAACATGGATTAAATTGATCATAAATGTGTGAATTTCACAAAAAAATAAAATAAGTAGGAAACTATTTAAAAATATAAAAATTAAAATTATCTTATTCGAATTAATACATAGTGATGTATGCGATTTGCATGCTATACCCACCATAGATGAGAAATAATACTTTGTTAATTTTATTGATGATTTTCTATATTTTTCCTTGTCTCTCTTTTACATGATAAGGATTAGGTTAAAAATAAATTTAGTATCTATAATAATGAAGTTAAAAAATGTTCTATTATAAAGAAATGCCACAAATTTTATATTAGAGGAGTATATTATTATCATTATTTGTTTTAATCCCTTGGGATCATACATAAATTAACCAATCTTTATAAAGCTTAATAAAATTGTGTAGTGAAAAGAAAAAATATAATAATGAAATGATTATTGAAAAAATGTTTATCTGAGACCTCTCAAAAGGTTATTAGGGAGATTCATTACTAATTATTTGTCACACCCTAAATGGGGTTCCTAAAAAAGGCACAAATTGGACTCTGTATGGATTACAGAATCCCAGGATATCAAACCTAAAGTTTTTAATGTTTTAGGGATGTCAGGAAATTATGAGAGTACCTGAACCTAAGAGGGAAAAGATAGATGGAGGATGTATTTGAATAAAATTTCGTATATATTCATAGAATTATAAAACTTATTGATTCATGATTATAGAATAAATCAATTTAGTAGTTGTCAATATAGTAATTGAATCTGGAGATAATATATTTTATGAATCTAGGTTGACCATTTTACCTAAGAATGTATAAATAGATGAATCTAGCTCAAATAAAATAGTATCTCAATAAAAAACAATTTAATGGTATCATAAAAATAAATAACCTCATATAAATAACAAAACAAGGATCTGGTTTCTATATGTACATGTTATAAGGAACAAAAAATATTTTTTAAGCAAACTCGAATTCTTTTCAATGTAGAGTTAGACCCAAAAACATTCAAAGTTTTTGTGTCATATCCTGATGCGTCACTTTAGAAGGAAACCATAAATGATGAATTAGAATCTTTAATTGAGAAAAATACTTAGATATTAGCTGATATTCCATATAGTTCAAAATATATAGGATTCAAATGGGCATTCATAAGGAAATGAATAGTTAGAATTACAATTGACAAATAAAAAGCCAAAAATGTAGCCAAGGAATTTATATAAAAGGAAAGAATTAATTATTTATATTCTTATTCTCCTATAAAAAATATTTCTAATATAATAATTCTTTTTTATTTATATTCCCTATATAATTTTAATAATTCACTAAATGGAAGCTAAAATTACATTCTTAAATATTTAATTATAGAAAAAATATATATATAAAATGACCTAAAGGAGTCATAATACTAGTCAAGGAAAATAAGGTTTGAAAAATGGTATGGTCCCCTTATAGTCTAATTCATGCTGCGAAAAATTTCATGAAAAATTTAATGAATTAATTTTATCAAAGGATTCTATAGTTTACTGATATGAGAAATTTGTTTATAGTCGTTTCTATAAAAACTATGATGTTGTTGTTAACGTATATCTCAATGGAATGATTATATTTTGAGATGATATAAATAAATTAAATAAGGATATGTCTAATTTATCTAGAAACATTGTTACAAATGAATTGTTGAAGATAATTTTATTTTCGGAATTAAAACTATTTAGAATAATAATAATTTTCTACTTTATCAATCTCATTCTATTGAAATGTTCATGAAATTATTTGAGTAATTTGATTATTCAGTTGTTTTTACCCTATAGGATTTTAGGAATACAATGCTTCTAAATCCTAGTAAAGGATTTTTTCAACTAGAACATTTAAGGGATATTCAGTGTCTCATGTTTTCCATTACATGAACAAGACAGAGTAATTCATATTATGTTGTAAGGATTAGTATATTTATAATTAATCTAGGTTATTCACAATGGGATGTGGTTAAAATATTACTACTATATTTAATGACAAATTTGGATTATTTTATATGTTATAGGTAAAAACTGAGGTTATTGGAAGGTTTTTATAATGATTGATGGATAACTAAACCAGATGAACACTATTTTATCAATGATTTATTATTTTCATGTGGGAGTGGAGTGATATCTTTGGAATAGAAGGAAAAACCATATATAACAATCTCTACTATAGATTAATATTTTATAGCTTTAGCTACTACTAGGAAAGAATAATAATGGATTGGATCTCTTTTGTCAGGTCTCCTATTGTGGAATATGCCTATATCTCTGGTTTCAATACATTTTTATAGTCAATCTATATAGATATGGATTATAAAAATACTTACAATACAAAATAGAGACACATTATTCTCAAAAATAGCTATATATTAATGTTGTTTAAAAATGGTATAACTGTTGTAATTTTTTAAGATCAATCTAAAAATTGTAATTAAAACTAACAAAAGGACTTTCATGGGAGTTGGTAAATTTTTTATTAGTGATGTGTTTAATTTAATCATCATTTATTTACTAATGAATGGACCTAAACATAATATTTGATAAATTTCCATGTATAATTTTTAATTTAGTAATTCTATCATATATGTGAATAAAAAATATATGGTATTTTACATTCCATGAAAAAGGTGTTTATTTCTATCGAGAAAATGAGGGTGAGTTTAAAACTATTAATGAAACAATGATTTCAAACATGTTTGGAAACATGGAAACACTTTTTGGTTCACCTATGTGTGATTAAAAGTGACGATTCTCTAAATTTTTTACGAAATTTTCTCTCAAACATTCATTGTAGGATATGTGACACATGAAAATAATGGTTTCTAGGAGAAGATGAAGAAATGATAAATTTTATGGGACATTTGTAGAATAAACATTGTCGATAACAAGAGTTACATGTTCGAGGTAGTTTTTACTAATTTCTCTATTCATATTGATTTTTTCACCACTATATATTGTTCAATATTGAAAGGTAGTTATCCTTAGGCATGATTATTGCAAAATAGCATCAGGGTATATTTTTAAAATTTGTCTTAAATATTTGAAAATAGTGGATGATTGTGTGATTTTGAATTATTAAAAAAATATAGATGATTTTGTTTTATGTTTTTCTAAAGGGAAGGATTTGTTGTAATCAAACTAGATTGGAATATACATTCATGTTCAATAAAAAAATGGTTAGCTAATGGGTGTGATCTAGGCCTCTTAATCAAGCAGGTGTGATTATATGGACATGATAAAATATAAGAAATACACACCTTACCAAGAAATGTATAAACCTAATTACATGGGGGTATGATGACTTATCAAAATAAGTGCTTCCATGCTTATAAATAAAGTTAGTATTTGTTTAGAAAATTAATTCCAAAAATTCTATAAAACCATAATCCTTACAACAGTTTGTGAATCCCTTAAATGCATTTAACAAGTATAAATGAATTTTATTAGTGCGTAATAAAAATTTATTTTTCAACTCTCTTAATTCCAAAAGTTTATTCAAGTCTATTATCTCCTTTATAGCTATATGGAATAGTGGTCAACTATTGTATCCTAAAGATAACCCGCGTACTACCCATAATACTACCAATTTTGTGGGGGGGGGGAATCAACTCTTAATTAGAGAAAAAATTTAATATTACTCAATGAGATTTTATAAACTACAATATAAAGTAAAGCCCCAATCCACATATATATATATCCATAAAAAATGTGATTAAAATATAAAGTTGGAAATGTTATAACTAGAAAAATAAGGATCCCATCTTATTTTGAAACATCCCCCAGTCAGTATATATGTCAGCCTTTGGGAATTCCTGAGCTTAGTCATTGTTATCCATCAGCATATTTTGGGTGGGACTCTACATGAGTTTCCTAAAGTGTAGGTAGAAAAACCCCATAAACATGGTGATTTCCAACAAAATAAAAATAATAGTGTCACATTGAACCATTGAAGTATTGAAATGATATATTAATATCCTTAAAACAACAAAAATGAGGCCCTAATTTTCATTTAATCTTAAAAATTGCTTCAAGTCCATTAGTGTGGTTCTTGTTTACACAATCAGTTTAATGATTGAGTTTTTCATAGATAATTCATGAGGATATGATATTTTAGTGGATATTTTTCCAATAATTGAATGATCAAAGTTGGATGTCATATAGAACACTTTATTTTTGATTTAAAAGGACAATAGATCATAGAGATACTTCTCAACACTAATTTATGTGTTCCATTATATTTCAGCGTTATAGATTTTTTGCTGTAAAATTGATTTTTTGTCACGAAAAAGTACCATAAAAATAGTATTTCACACATTTTCATGGGATTTAACAGCTATAAAAATAACTACAACTTATTATTATTTATAGAATAAAAATATGAATATGTCGTGTAAATAAGTTGAAAAACTACTGGAAAAGTATATTTTAATGTCAATTTTTTAATTTTGAACATCAATTTTTAACCAATGTTGATGTTGGGGATGTAAAAAATAATAGGTTTGAAATTAGTTTTTTTATAATAGATGTTGAAACATTTATTAAAAGAAAATTTAATTTATGTTTCAATATTGGTTTCTCAAAAAATATTGAAAGAAAATTACATGTTAATTTTATGGATCAACTAATGCGGGGATGTAAAAATATATAGTAAATTTTCATATTGGTTTTTCTATAAAATTGACATGGAAATTTAATTTGGATGTTGGTTTTGGGTAAAGAATTATGGTGAAATAACTATAATTATGATACCCCTTTGGATCATAAAATAAATATGTGGAAATATATACTTTTTTATAAAATCTAGATTAAATTACATGGGCTAAACACATTCAAAACGTATTCCTAGTACAAAAAATAGAAAATACCAATAAAATATAGAAAATTATTGTCAAAATTCCCATTTTTTAATGATTAATTAAAAGTGAAAAAAATGAAAATTAAAAATTAACTATACCTAAAAAATAGTTTGAAATCATACTTCATAGATGGGTAAGTTATTCATTTGCATTAGACTTGAAATTAGTGAGAATAAATAATAAAAAATAATATTATAAGATTTAAAGATATAATATTTTCATATTAAACAAAAAATAAATAATATAACTAACCTTATCAAATTCAATTATCTCCCCAATTTTTATTATCTCAAACATGAATGTCAAAATATAATAACCACATTCCAACATTCCTTTTTGAAAATGAAACAATGATTATGAAAAAACAATAAGAAAATATAAACTAATTAATATATAAATATATATAATAAAAAACAAATATTATGTAGTATAATATATATTTACCATTAATTTCACATATTTTATTTTATTTTGATACTGTATTAATATGTGATCATCATTAACCTTTCTCTATGACCCATATTTTCAAATACCAACAATCCCAACAAGTAAAATAATAATAATTAAGAATAAAGAACTTATAAATAAAATAAAACATATTTGTTTTAAATTATGATAAATGTTTTAAAAAACCCAACTATAATAAGAAAAAACAGTATAATTTTAATTTATGTTGCAACAATATAACTTGCATTTAATAACCACAAAAATATAATAATTTCCCAATTAATCACATTAGAATGAATATTAGTTCACAATTATCTTACTCTTATTACCTATCACTTAATTAAATAAGCACCAAATATCTAAATTTGATAATCAGTCATATTTAAATGTAACTCTAGTATCATCTTCCACATATTTCACAAGTGTTGAAATATCTTCCGGATCCATAAAACTATAAACAATAGTGGTTTCATTTTGAATACAATGCATGTGCAGATAACTAATTAAAAAAATAAATAATTTAAGTCATTTTTTGTCATATTTATTTAAAGTAAAAATTTAAATATTAATTTACATACATCAAAAAATTGAAAAAATTATGGGAAGATCATAAAAAATAATCTGATCCATGATATATATTTTTTGAATATTCTCAATGCATATTTTATTCTACTTATATCAAACATCATCATAAACTAATTAATATTATCCAAGAAATAAAAATATGAGATAAAATTTTTAAGTCATCAAAAATATCCTAAGTATCAAATGTTTTTGTTTCATTAAACTTTTTTTTCTTTTATACTATTTTTTATATACTATTATATTAATTAAATATATAAAAAATAATATTTTATTTTCAATAAAATGTATATAATATTTAAAAAAATGCATATGTCGTATTTCATATGATGACAAAGGGTAGTCATACCTTAAACAAATGACCCACACAATCTCCAACTATGGTAACCTCCTTGGTAAGAAATGAGAAAAGAGTATTTGGATCAATGATATCATGTTATGATACTCATAAATGACCCAATTACATATTATTTTGATGTATAGAGTGCACAAAAATATGTAAGACTTTGTACACAACAATATATACATGGGGATCTCCAATATACAACTCAAAGTATATGTTTGGGTCTCAATGAGGAGGTATGGGATATGAGTATGTAGGAATTAATTGTCTTGTAATTTGTTCAAATATAGCATTAATATATGATTTAATTTAATTATCCATGGACCATTTTATATTTTTTAGATACTCATTCTAGTAATCTATTTCTATGTCCAATTATTTCTAAATTTTATAACCAAAAGTTTTATTAATACTAACACCCACTACATATCCTCTATTATGACTATGGTGCTCTATCTTTTCTAAAATAGTATCTAGAATATCCATTATACCCTTAGGGATAATTTCCCCTACATCACTTTATTCTAAATTTCATATTGAAAATATAAATTAAAATGGTATATTAGTGTAATTAAATTAAGAAATAAAATACATTAAAAGAAAATAAAAATTCATTTCATGAAATTCTAATAGTTAATTCTTTATATTGATCTATTAGAAACAATTGATTTTTTTACTTCTCTCTATTTTCTATTTCTTCATGGTGTGTGGTGAGATAGAGGATCGAACTTGACCACTTTTAAATCACTACTATATTTATCTCTTAATGCATCAAAATTTCCTAAAATTATTTTCTCCTCAAGTAAACGATACTCTCACACGATAAATTATAAGGGTATACATTCAACAACTAAAACCCATGGTGATATTTCTTGGCTTCCTCTTACAGAAAAATAAACTAATAATTAATTAGGTATTATACAAGAAATTTTATTATATACAATCATTTACATACCTTAAATGCATTAAAATATAGATTGGTGAAAATTTTAGACCATGTATGTGCATTAAAAACTCATAATTAAGGAATGAATTTTAATTTTTTAACTACCCAAAACATATTTTATTGTAATTATTTTGAAAATATCACTATCAAAATAATGCTAATGATGGAAATATTGTCTTAATTTACTCCATTCATTTAATGTCAAATGGAATCTGTAATTGAATACATTAAATATTATTCATATAAAATATATAGTATTTGAATAATTAGATATAAATAATTAAATTGAGATATTTTATAATTACATAATCCCACAACTACTCTTTCTTTATCTTATTGATGTACTTGCAGTCAAAATAAAAAATATTAATCTTGAAAGGGCTCTGCACGGATATGTAAATCATAAAATGCATTTCATTTGGTCCAATTGGGTTATTATTATCATAAAAATTAAATTATATCATCTTCTCTCCAAGAGAAAGTAAAATTATAGGTAATCATGTAATCCCATACCTACATACCAAATGAATCATGCTATCTAAAGAAGAATAATAAAACTCCATCATCAGAGTCACACCAAAAAAGCCTACACATAATTTTTTCAAAATAAAACATTACATTTATTAAATAATTTTATTATTGAATATTTTATAACATGAAAAAATAGATATATACCTTAGTAATTGTTCCTCTAACATGGTTCTTGTCATTTGAATATATGAATGTAATGATATTATGTGTACCTATATATTATTAGAAATGTTTACATTTAAAAATAATTAATATAAAAATATGTAAGTTAAAAGATATTGTCACACATATGTATGTTTAAAAAATTGATTTCATGGTTCTTATCAAAAAGTATGCAACTTAATCTTTTAGTTATAAATATTAATTCTAAAATTGTATTATTGATAAAAATTTATAAAATTAAATATAATAGATACAAAAAAGTGTTTTATATGACAAATTTAACCAAAACATAATGATATATATTGGATTTTATAAAAAATATTTTTAAACTATAATTGTTAAATTTAAAATTTTACTTATAAATCGTATAAATAATAAATATAAATAGAATTAGATATCCAAATTTAAAAATTCGTGTTTTTTCAGGTCTAAATTTTAATAAATAAATAAAATATAAATATTTATCAGAATAATTAAGAGTGTTATTTAGTTATTTCCCATACAACTTTAGCATGATTATTTCATACGTTATAGTTTATGTATGCATTATTTTCATTGTTATCATCCAAATAATTTGTAATAGACAAATAAAAATCACATTGAGCCCTCACTTCATCATCATTATCATCACCCAAATAAATTCTTTTCCCTTGAAACATAGTGGACCTATGATCATTAAATGGGTTAGTAACATAAAATAGTTTCTTTTCATGTGTTTCCATGAAAAATGGTTCCTCTTAGAAACTAAATCATTTCAAATAAATGAGTGTAAATACACAATCATCTTTTTTCACACCACTATTACTATTAACATAGTTACACTTAAAAAATATTGCTCAAATTTAGTATAATCAATATCCCATATATCCTCATGAACTAAAAAATATTTCGTTGATGCACAAATTGGGTTTTTATCTTTTATAATTTAAAAATGCAGTGCTTCAATGATGGCCATTACACCACTATATTTAACAACACTCTTTTCATCCAATTTTTTCCGAAATGTGCCACCATTAATATCAAAACCCAATCATGTGATCACATTGAGAGACATCCCCCTCCCAACCACTTCAATGTTTATAATAATGATAAATATGTGTTGAATTTTACTTTAAACCGTTAAATGATGTCTTTTTGTGCTGAATCATTTCCCAATTTTCATTTATTTTTAGATATTGTACCTTTAATATAGCAGTATGTGATCAAATATATGGTTGAACCGCATATTTACGGTTCAAAATCTATTAATGTTCCTATATCACATAATCACGTAGAATGAAATTTTTCTTTAAGCTGTGGATCCCTCATCCTTCACTATCCACTGTCAAATGTCGAGATATATGATGACCTATATGATCCAATTCATTAATATAACTAGTATAGAACTTGGTAAACTCATCTGATATATTTTTGTGAATAATATAGGCCTTTTATTGATTAATTTTAAAACATATCCCTTAAAAATTATATATATATTCCAAAGGTTATATCTAACACAAATAAATTGGCCCACACATTGTTATCTCACACACAAAATGAATCACTAGATAAATCATTATACTAAAATAAAGTAATTGGAATGAAATTTATAGTGGAAAAATTTTGAGTACAACTTCATTATCTAGTACAAATAACAACTTTATAATAATTTATTATCTAAAAATGGTTTTCAAAAAATTACAAAACCTGATGATAGTATTTCTAATAGTTGACAAAAAATTTCCACGTAGTACGACCAGTATTAGATGTTGCATCAATAAATAGTAGTCATGTGATTTCAAATCTATTAATTGAAAATACTTCAATGTAACCATATGTTTCAGATATGAATAATATTATCTAGGTACATTAATTCCATATAGAAAATGTTGACTAGAACTTCCATTCATTCCAAATACGAAATAAATATTTTTCACCTTGTCATAATATTGATCACCTAAAAATGGTTTTAGGGGGTATTTTATTCCTATAAAGAATTAAATAATTTTTTTAAATATTTTTAAGAATGATCAATTTGACAAAATCATTAATGTCTCAAGTACACTTTGCAACTACTGGGCCCCGATGGAAGGATTAACACCCCACCTTAACATAACCATTGGGTTCTAGCCCACCTGGTACCACTAGTTTCCCGGAAGATATACGGTCCCCTAATTGGGGACCACCCACATGCCCAAACGGGTCATAAAACTAATTAATGTACCCACATTCCAACATATGTTCTTTCAAGTGATAATTTTTCTCACTCTCACACACCTTGGGAATCTATCTAGAAGGTCACCCCTCCTGATCACTTCTTCTTACCAAGAATTATTAACTATGGAATTAAGATGTGGTAGTATCTAGAAAATAAAGGTTCAAATTGTATTCATGAGTCATATCATTCAGTATTTTAACCCTTTAACATTATGGGGTGTTACAATCACCCCCTCATTTAGATAACATCACCCTCGTTATTGAACCTACATATCTACCAAGGATGTTTCACCACACTTAAGGATAAGGTCCTTATTTGATACTATTTTCTCATGAACTAGTCTTGGATTCCATCCAACCTGACACCTAAACCGACCTATAGGAAGGCCAAACATGCATTCCCAATTCACAAAAGCTAGAAACTAGTGCATAGGCACTGATTAACACCTATGGGAAAAACTTATCCCAAGAAATCCATATAAATCATGCATCATTTTGTAACCAACATTTTCATTATAAAAGTTCAAAGGAAAAAACTATAACATGAGCTAATAATTTATCATTTACAACCAAAAACCAAAATACAAAAATGGGGAAAATATCAACTAGACCAACAAAACCTCCATGTGGTATACAGGAGAACGCCCCATGCTACCACCCCCAACACCTAAGTAAAGGAACCACTAGCACAAGGGACTACCATCACCACCACATGGAGACTTTATTTTACCTGAGTCAAACAAAATAATGTCTATATACACCAGAGTGTTCATATAGGGTGTCATCCAAAGTATCCAATACCATAAACTAAAATGATTCCATACAACGACATTAAAATACATTTTCACATGATATTTTTAAAATAATTTATTTAAAAAAACTTGGAAATAAAAAGGGGAATTATTTATAAATGAAGGGAAATAATGTAAAAGTGGTTTAAAATAATTCAATATAATAAAAAATAAACATGGGAGACTCACCAAGTAACTAGGTCGTTCGGTCCCTACACATCCTCAGACCTTGGTAATGAAACCAAATCGAATATTTTAATGCATGAACCACTTGATAGTTCATGACCATAGTTATAGCATCCTCCAATCCATAATCATATGTTTAGTATGTTTTGTGGTGTGAAGTTACCAGTGAGATCGAGACAACACCCTTTTGACTAAAATGGCATAATTGTCCATAACAACCCACTGAGAATACCAAAGGTTCTCAGGTGCTTCATTTAAACTTCTATAAAATGTGAAATGTTTCATTAGATCACCACCATTCCAATGATTGATAGTACACTTGATAAATAACCTTTCAAAAATAAAATATCTTCAAAAAACTATGAAAACTTCTCAAAACCCAAGGAAAAAATCTTTTGTACCACCCACAAAATTTATAATACCAATTTAGAAACAAAATGAAGCATAATAAAATCTAAATCAATGCCAAGGCATGGAACCACCTAAATCCTTCTTGGAAACATATTGAACCTCATAGAAAATCAAATCTGCGCCAAGGGGGGATCCTTAAAAGGAGATATAAAACTAAAAACACTAATATTAGACCTAAATAATTTTGTTGAGCCCACATTATTTCAACCAATTTATTGGATAAGAAAAAATATAGGTGTAAAGTAAGAAGAGACCAATATAAATAAAAATATAAGAAATGGAGTGACTTACTTGATGAATTCTAGAAAATCCAAATCTAAATCCCCAAGGAAAGGTCAATATGGGAGAGGAGTAAGGAAAAATGGGTGCTCTTAGGGATGTAAGATCAACTAGGGGTGAGTGAGGGGATATTTGAGGTTAAATTTGAGGATGGGTAGAATAGGTATATATTAGTGGAACAGTTTGGCCTCATGGTTTTCCATACAATGAAAAAACGTGCAGAACCTCTATCCTAAATGAAAAGAGGCTACACAATTTCCAGGGGGAGGGAGAATTCCCATGCACATAGTCGTCTGCCTTTGAAAACACCAATTTAATAGGCACATTTTAAGCATGTACACTGATGTTCTAGGTCAGGAAACCTAAACATTGGATCAATCCAAAGATCATGGATTCCACTATGTTAGAACATAGTTTCACCTAACCATGATCCTACTATGAACAACCTGATGTTCTACCTAAAAACAAACACTTTTTCCAAAAACTCTTGAAAAATAGAAGAGAAAAAGTTATAACCAAACATAAAAGAGATAATAACCCAAAATAATCATAGATGTGACTGTTTAATATAACACAATATAATGTTAAATGGTTAAAAGACTAAATGATATGATTCCATTCAACAAGATGCATTTTTTAGGAGCCTACCGTATTATAACTCTATAGTTAAGCATACTTGGACTAATGTAAAAATTATGATGGGAGACCATATAGTAATTTTCCCAAGGTGTTTGCGAGTGACGAAAAATAACTCTTGAAAGAAAATATATTGTAATGTAGGTAAATTCATTAGTATGATGACCCGTTCAGGAACATGGGAGGGCCTCAGGGAGTTTACCTTGAATCTATAGAAAAATTGTGGTACCGGGAGGCCCAAGACCTGAAAACAATGTTAAGGTGTAATATTTATGTTATAAGAAGGTCATAATTGTTACATATGTATCAGATCCAAGTTTATACCATTATTTGGGTCATGTTATTTGGGCGAGTATGGATAGATGGGAGTTAGGAATTTTGGGGTTGAGGATCTAGTTATGAGTGGAATTTATTTCCAACACAACTCATGATATACCTCGGTCCTCCATTGGATTTTTAGGATTTGTATGGAATTCACCTCTAGTTATGGTGTGAAGGATAATAATTGTGCATTGAAACCGAGTAGGGGTGGATTAGTTATGTATTATATTGTGCTTATTATAATTTTAATGTCCTCAATGGTAATGTTTAAATCTAGTTACTACTAAAATTTTCTAGGTATTGTATTGATACCTTATTTTGTTTTTTAGTAGATATTTCAATATGCCTCCCTTGATAACTCAGTGAAACTGTATGAAGAGTCTAGAGAGAAATCTCCCTCAATGGTTGATTAAAGACTAGTGGAAGTAGTGATTCGAGTTGTATTGAAATTTAGACAGGGAGGGGGTTTTGATCATACTCAAGCTTGTGATACTAAACTAGGTCTAGAAAAGGAAAACGCATAGGAGTTCATAAAAACCCCTTACTTATATGGTATCACATACCCCCATGAGGAAAAGGATTGGATTAAAAACATCTAGGGGATTTCTAGGTTCCTCGATACTCCAAAAATGGTAATGGCTAAGTGTGCTTCATTTATATTGGAAGGCCCCAGTAGTTGGTTGTGAGGATCAATGGTCCAAGATGTAAAGAATGAGTAGATAGCATAGAAGTAATTTAATGTCATCTTCAATTAGGTGTATTTCCCTAATACCTTGACCCTTTTCCAGAGATTAGTGTTCTTGGGCCTCCATTAAATGGACTGAAAAATGTTGGAATATGCCATATGCTTTACAGAATTAGTTCGGTTTATACCTGAGGTAGTTTCAAATGAGTTGATATTGGTTCAATTGATAAAATTGGGTTTTTTACATATATTCAATCCTAGGTATTCCCAGGTAAATGGGTTCCTCATTCAGAGTGATATGGACCTCCACGTTCATATTTGGGAACCCTTTTTTAAAAGACTCATTGCTCATGATGGATAATGATGATAAAGTTTTTGAGAGTGGGTTTCCTCTAGTGTTGGATGAGTTTCAAGAGGTGTTTCAAAATGATTTCTTGGGTTTACCTTCAAAATAGGATGTGGTGTTTACCATTGACTTGGAAATAGGAACATAACTGATATCTATTCCATCACATTGTATTCCCCCACTATGTTGAGGGTATTAAAGATACATCTGAATGATTTGGAATCCAAATGATTCATTTTTTCAAGAGTCTCACCTTGTGCCACCCTTGTGTTGTTTGCAATAAAGGATAATAGATTCATCTAGTTGTGTATTGATTATCAAAAAATTAATAATGCAACCATTAAGAATAAATACCCCTTACCCTGAATTTATGACCTATTTAAATTTCTCAAGCGTGCAAGGTGGTTCTCCAAGATTAATATTTTCTCTTGCTATCATCAGTTAAGGGTTCGAGAATATTAAATTCCCATGAAAACATATCAAAGTAGGTATGGACACCTTGATTATTTAGTCTTACTATTTAGGTTGATAAATGATCCAGTGCTCTTCATGGATCTTATGAACCAGGTGTTCCATCAATACCTTGACTATATTATAGTATTATTTGTGGAAAACATCTTGGTTTATACTGGGATTGAGGAATATTGTGGGTAGCACTTCAAGATCATGATATGAACTCTTTTAGATCACCATATTTAGGCTATCCATTCTAGGTGCACCTTTTGGATCAATGATGTCATTTTTTTGGACTATGTGATCTCAGGGAAAGAAGTCTCAGTTGACCCTGAGAAAATCAAAGAAATGATTTCGTAGGTATAACTGAGGAACATGTTTCTGATTATGAGATTTTAGGGCATAATAGGGTGTTATAGGCAGTGTTTTGGGATTTTTTCTTATCATTCTATTCCCATTACCGCTATTACCTGAAAAGGGGTAAAGTTTAAATAGAGCTTAGAATGTCACAACTCTTTTCAATAGATCTAGAAGAGAAGATATATTACCCCTGTTTTGATTTTTACTGAATATGAAAAGGTTTATGTGGTGTTTTATGATGCCTTGTGTATGGGTCTTTGGTGTGTGTTGATGTAGGAGGACCATTCGGTAGCATATGTCTCTCTTCCACTCTAACCACATGAAAATAATTACCCTAACCATGAATTGGATCTAGAAGAAATTATGAAAACCATGAAAATGTGGCATCACTATCTCTTCAAGGAAAAATTGATAGTCAACTCAGATCATACTATTTTTCCATCTAGTTTCTCTATGAAGCATCTAAATATGTGGTAGCACCCATGGGTAGAGTACCATTATGGGTTAACTTTTATTATCTTCTATACCCTGAGCAATGGTAATGTGGTAGTAGACACTCTATGCTACAAAATACCAATGGAATTCTTAAAATAATCCCACGATGAGTGGAATTTGATGGGGTTTATCCCATATACACATAGAATAAAAAGGGTAGAGTAGAGGCACATTTTTTATAAGAATCTAGTTAATTCAAAAACTTTTAGAGTTGATATGAGAATAGTGTAATAATAATGAGTTGTTTTAGTGCTTGAGTAAGTTTCCAAATGGCGGGGAGGTGCTCAGTGAATGGTCAGTTTATTATGAATAAATTATTTTATTTTAATGGTTTCTTTGTGGTTCCACTGTAATTCTGAAAGATGGTGATGTAGGATATCCACTAGTCTCAATGTTCCTTTCATCATGGGATCATAGACATATTTTATAATTTTTTTCACCAATCTAGTGGCTATGTATGAGATGGGATATAGTTTTCTTTATATACTTGTGTTATACTTGTCATCAGTTTAAACATGATCACCAAATGCCCTTTTTTATGATTCATCCACTCCGTATTCCTACCTAGAAATGGGATGAGGTCGCTATGTATTTTATTATTGGACTGACTTGTACACATTGAGGAAGGAGTTCCATTTTGGTAGTGATTGAATATATGACCAAATAAGACCATTTCATTCTGAATAAGGACTCGGCCAAAGTGAATGAATTAAGTCCAGTATATGTTCAAGAGATAGTGAGACTTCATAGTGTGTCATTGACTATCATTTTAGACATGTAACCCCGTTTTACTTATTTATTATAGGAATAACTTTATAAGGAAATGGGTGATCAATTCAAACTCAGTACAACATACCATACTAAAAAAAATTGACAGACAGAGCGAGAAAACCATATTCTAGAAGACATACCCCATGAAAGTGGGATAAAATTTGGATTCTCATCAGATAACCATTTATTTTTGGTGGAGTTCTTATAAAATAAATGTTACAAATTATTAATTAGAATGTATGTATTTGAGGTGATTAATTTTCATCATTGCCTGTCACATTTATGCTCGACAAAAGTTTGTGAGGCTACAATGCTGGGACCATGCCTCATATGGGAAACGTTAGATAAAATCTATTTGTTCCTAAAACATTTTTTTATAGTGAAAATCCACCATAAATATTATTTCCACCAGTGGTGTTGATCCTTGTAATAATTAGTGGGTAACTAGGTGTTTCTAAAAGTGACACCTCAATTGGATCAAGGCTATGTTGGTAATCATAGGAAGACAAAACTAAGTTATGTAAGGCCTTTTTATGTTATTGAATGAGTTGGTAGTGTAGAATACCAAATGAATTTTCAATCCCAGTTGATATTGATCCAAAACATGTTCTATGTCACACAATTTAATAAGTATAACCTCGATCCATATCATGTGTTTAATTGGGATGAATTGGAGTTGGAACTTGATTTTTTTGATTGACCAATGAAGATGTTCAATTACCATGAGAAATTTCATTAGGGGAAGTCTATAATATTGGGGAAGGTTCTTTAGAATCCCTAAAATGACGAACGAGAGACATGAGAATAAAATTTTAGGGTGTAAGAGTATTATTCAAACTTATTTTTAGATCGTACTTTCAGTTTACTTTCTAAGGGAGGAATGTTTTCACGGTGCAGATAATTGTCACATCTGTGATTTTTTAACAATTTTTTTTTATTTTTTGTTGTATCTTTATCTCATGTAATTAATGAAATATTTTTAAAAAAATATTTGATTTTGGGTCAGATAATAGACGGTTCATGGTCGGAATACTATTTGTGGAAACCAAGCACCAACTCTGTGGAAACTGTGCAACCTAGAATGATCCACTATCCATGTCACACATCCTAGAACATGGTTATTCAGGTAAACATGCATCTAGGATAGTGGGTTAGTCTAAGGTGTGTGCCTATTCATAAAGGTTTTAAACCCCAGGGAACTGTGCAATTAGTTTTCCATTTTGATAGTGGTGCCATATGGTTTGCGCAAGATATTGCTGACCACACGACCAAACCATGCAACCTTCCAAGTCATTAAATTTTTTTAAATTCCTACTATAACCCTCATATAATTTAATCCCATATATTTATTCAGTCACCCCCATTCAACCCTCTAACCATAAGTTCACCCCTCTCCACTTCCTTTTATCGCTTGCGCTCTTTTCCTTGGTGTTTTGGCTTTGGATATTCATGAATTCATCAAGTACGTTCCTCTATTTATTCTCTTATTATTTCCATAGGTCTCTTATTCCTTTAATATTTTCTCATATCTTATCCAAATAATTAGATTCCATAATGTGTGATAAAATCTGATTATTTGGGTCTAATCTTGATGATTGCGGTATGCTCTTTCCTTTTTAGGATTTTCCTTAGTGTTGTTGTAGTTTTCAACTGGTTTCCCAAAGTTTATAAGCAAGAGGTAGGTCGTTCCGTTCCTTGGAATTTATTGATGATATTATTATACTTTCTTTGGTTTCTAAATTGGTCTTATAAATTGGTTGGGGGTGAAAAATATGTTTTCCTTGGTTTTTGGAGTGTTTTGTGGGTGTTTGATGAAATACAATTTGTGAAATGTTTGTTAGCCGAGATGGTTTCAATCATTAGAAAGGTTGTGATCTAAAGAGGGATTTCACATATTAGGGAATTTGAAATGGAGAACTTGGGAACCCTTGGTATTCTAGATGGGCTACTATAGACTAGTACACTATCTGGGATAGCAGTGAGATGACCCAGACTCACTAAAAAAATTAACACCACAACAATAACTAAACATATGATGATTGTATGTGGATCGCTAGAACTTTGGTATGATCTTTCTAGTGGTTTGTGATTGAGAATGTTCTATATGGTTTGATCACTTGGGTGTGAGGATACAAGGGACATAACAACCTAGTGACTTTGGTATTCTCCCATTGTACTTTGGTTTTGTATAGAATTATTTAAAAGAGATTTTATATTAATTCCCCAATTTTATAAATAAAACATGTTTTGATTTCCAAATTGTCTTTAAATGAATTATCTTAAAAACATGATGTTAATTTGTCATTTAATGTAAATAAATGGAATCATTTGGTGGTATACTATTGAGACCATGAGATCACACCCTAAAGGCACCCATGGGAGTATATAGACCTAGTTTTATGAGACTCAAGTGAAAGAAAAGATCTCCATGCTTGTGATTGTAGTCCCTTGTGATAGTGATTCATTTGCATAGATATTGTTGGAGGTAGCATGGGGTGTCATCCCACATACCCATGGTTGTTTTTTTGGACTAGTTGTTTTTTTATCCATTTTGGTATTTTGGTTTTTGGTTATAAATGATACTTTTTGGGATCATGTTATTGTGTATTCCTTTGAAATATGGAACTATAAATAATAGTTAAAATGATTTATTATTTATGTGGAATGTTATGTTTGGATTTCATGTGCTAAACTATTCCCAAATGTTTTACTTGAATACTTGGAAATAGTTTCATTTCATGGGGATTGGGAATGACCTTTAGGCCTTACCATAGTTCATGTTGGGTGTCGAGTTTGATGGAAGCCCAGAACGATTCATGAAATAATTTTTGTCTTCCATTCAGTATTTGATAATATAATGTCTATTTTTCAAAAAATAAACATTCTTTATATCCCTCAACACTGTATCAAAATAAGTTTCTATATGAAGTAAATTTTTTATAGTGAAAATTATCATTTCATGTAAAATAAAAAACTGTTTCCTTCATAAAAAATATTGTTACACTTGTCTCCTATAGAAGTTTCAAATAATCTACAAATGGTGAAATACAAACATCAATATCATTTCCTGGATTTTTTGTTCAAGAAACCATCAATATCATTGTAATATAATTTTTATTTATATATATATCTGGGGATAATATGTTAACTACCCAAAAAATAATCCACGAACTATAATGGCTACATAGGCTTTGATATAGATTCATTCCATCTATTCATAATCACATTAGGATATCTCCATCATCAATTCCAAAATCAATAATTTCTTTATCAAATCTATTCTAATGTTGTGAATTAGCAGAGTATTATAAAATTAAATCATAGACTCACACATATTTATACCATCTTAACCATTTAACATTATTTTAATTTTCAACTAGATGCTTTAAATGAGTAATTATTGAATGGTACAGAATATTTTTATCAAAAATTTTTATTCCAGTACCTAATAATGAATCATTGTTGAATTTTTCATCAACCCTATATTGTGATGTACCAAATTTAGGAAATTTTTATAAACATTAATATTCCATAATATATAACTTAGAATCATTGGGAAAATAATGTATCTTTTTATACCTCAATCCATTTGGGTACAATATTTTCATTGCATCATAATTAAAATCTAGATGAATTTTTCCTTCATAAAGTAGCTCTTTCATTAGTTTAATTATTTTAAATAAAATTTTATCTCTCCACCCATCATTTATATTAATGTCAATAAATCTCAAAATATCTTGTAACACTATAAATTTAGTGCATCCTGAGAATAGTGGTTTCTTGAAATTTTCATATAATCATTCAATAGTTTCTATTTTTTTATTGTTTCAATGCCAAAATCATGAATTAATTTTTCAATACAATCCACTCTCTCATGATGAACATTTTCATTGGCATTAAATGTTGAATTTTGTATTATTTCACTATGTGTTATCCAATATGTATAATTATAGAAAAAAAATATCTAATGAGATGACCCTTGATTTCTTCAGAATTTAGATTTCTCGTATTCAAATACTTTATTTATGGACATATAATCATATCCTTATTCTGTAGATTACATCTCGAAATTCCAACAAATCATTAAATATTTTTTCATATTAAAAAGTTGTTCTTTATAAATCTATCCAATTATTATCCATTAATTACCCAAGATGACAGAAATTTTTTTTAATATATTAAAACATATAAACATTTAAATATATATATAAATAGTTAAATTTTTGATATAATAACAGATTATAAAAATAATCAATTATTGATAACAATTTGAAAATGACAAAAAATTATACATACTTCTTGAAATACTTCATTGAGAAATTTTAAATAAAATTGGTTAATCATATATAAAAACATATAACTTAAACATGCATAAATTGTTTACAAATATTTATTCTTAATAAATTAAAATAAAAAAAATTACAATGAAAATTTAATCAAAATTCCTTTTATCGAGAAATGTTTTTTATAAATATAAAAATGAAGAAAAAAATTATTTCAACCATAAAATAATTGTAAGGATAAAAAATATATAAATAAAAAAAAATATAAATACACAATGTTCCAAAAAATTACAATTAAAAAAATATAACACGAAAAAATGTTAAAGAAAAAAACAAAAAAGTGATAATAAAATTCATATAAACAAATTAATGGAAAAATAAAATTTATAACAAATAGGTAGTTATTTTATCTTTAAAAATAAATAAACTAAAATTTTTTGGATGTCTATAATGAAAAATAGATCTGGAAATCCTATAAAATCACATGAATTTTGTGTAAACATGGATAATTTTCTAATGTTGAAGAGTTTTTGTTCAAAAATGAAGTATAAAAACAAAAAAACCTTGAATTGCAGTTGCACGTCAACTGGAATAATGTTTATATGAAATGAATAAAATCAAGGCTCAAAAAATAAGGATGAAGGTTGGAACAATGAGGATTAAAAATGGAAAAAGATTATGAAAATCATCTGAAAGAGTAGATCACGCATCATATAGGGTCATTGGGTTCTGTTGTGTGTCGTTGAAGGTCAAGAGAAGAGGGTTTTGAATACAAACAAATGAGGGTTTTGTGTTGATGATGTTTTTTAAAAATATTTTGAAATCTATTTTATTAAATTCCATTTTTAAAATGTTTTTTATTAGTTTTAATGTATGTTTCATAAAAACTGATGTTAAAAGGTTTTCCCAACACTTTTAATGTCAATTGCTAAGAAACCTTTCTTAAAACCCTGAAGTTGAGGCCTCTATCTCTGCAGGTGAAAATTTAAATTATATTGTTTTAAAAATGTATACATATCTTAGATATTGTGGAAAATTATACATATGGAAAAATTGAATGTAAAACCATAAGAATTTATAATTTATTCCCATTTAAATAAATGTAATCTCTTTGATAGCATGTGATTCATGTAACACCAGAGGATACTACTGAAAATGTAGATTAGGTCACAAGAGGCTACTACTGAAAATAAAGAAATTAAGATGGTGCTTTGTGAAGGTCATGAAATGGTGGAACATACAAAATGTTTAGAAATGGTCGATGATAACATATAGTTTCAGTAGAATCAGTTAGTCAAGTATCAATTCGTGGGTATACTTAGAAAATGGGGGGATATTTTTGAGAGTGATAATGAAAATATTGGTGGATTGGCCAGGACCTCATAAAACAATGTTGTCCAGGGAGGGAAAGTGAAGATGTCAGGGAACCGTGAGGTAATGATCATCTCACCGTGAAGAAGGCTGAGAAACGATTACTCCTTTTTTTCCAAACCAGATGTCGACTAGGTAATTTGTTAGAAATGAATGTGGGTAGGATTATATAAGAGTATGAAATATCATAATGAGTTTATTTCCTTAGAGGGGTTGAATCTTAGGAGGAAGTATGCCAAATTCATAAAACATTATAAAAGCTTAGAATGGGAATTATCTATATAAGAAGAAGCATTCTACCATTTATTTTTTGATGGGTATGGTTCTAATGATTTCTAGTAGTCTTTTTTTGGGCTTGTGCGCTTGTTTACTTAACATTTCTTTTCTTTTAATAAGTGGTTAGAGGTTAGCCTCTGACTGAATTCAAGGGTATTTAAATATGACCATTATATCCAATATATTACGTTTGGAGGTATGAATAGGACTAACTAAATTATAAAAAGTATGGTTATCTATTTTTTAGGAATAAATTAATAATAATTTGAATGAAAAATAAATGTTTTCTGAAAATTGTATTATTCTCATAAGATTTTAGTCGCACTTTCCAGACATATTTTTAAAATAAATTTTTTAAAATTTTGAAAAATTATTTGATAAAATTAATTTAATATTTGAAATCCTAATATCAAAATTAACCTTGTTTCATTTTTTTAAATTTTTCAAAAAAGATACATTTTTCGATGAGTAGTGAAAAATACCGATTTTTCTTATTGAAAAATGCCTTTTCGTTTAAATAATTAAAAGATTATATTATATTTTAATTTCATTAAAGTAAAATTAGTTCAATTATATTATAATAATTAAAATTAGGTCGATGAAGTCAATTTTATATTTAATTTGACATTTAAAACATATATACTTTTGAGAATTTTCTCTTTGGAAACTAGCTTTATCATCGTATCCACAAGTATTATTTTAAATTTTATTATTCAACTCATATGAATTGAATTTGAAAAAATATATTCCCAATTTTGAATCATAATAAAATATATTATATTACAAGGTCTACCTAATTTTTGGAAATGTAAAATATATAAAAATTAATTACTATGATTAATGTAAAAAATCATTTATAAGGGGTTAAAATAAAAATATAAGGCTTAAAATGACTCAAAAATGTAAAAAACTATTTTTATAGGAATATATACAACTTATCACTTATAATGAACAATAATAACACATTTTTAGGCTTTGTAGGATAATTGTTGGGGTTTAATTGATTATTTTGAAAAATTCCTTGTGTGTCCTCTCCCCTACTTATAAAAGGCCACACCCTCATCCCCTATTCACACTTAAAAATACATTTTATTTGGAAAATACCTACCCAAATAACTCATTTAACCTCTTACCAACATCATATATTACTATGTTTTATTATACCAATAACCTAGGAAGGATTTTGGTGTAAACCTAATGGTGATTTCTAAAGTAGAGGCAATGTTCTTAAATGAGAGTTTTTATTATTTTTTTCTTCTTCCACCTCTTTAAAAAAATTTTAAAAAATGAATATATAATATCCCAATTATATTAAATATACATAAATATTATTATGTTAAGGTAATTACTAATATACATCTTCAAGTATATCAAACATGAAAATGAAATCATCGATCATGTGTATGGTGGACTATCGTCTCGTGAACCGATGTAATTCATCATTCCATCGTTTCTATTAAAGGATTGACAAAATTTTGTATTTAACACATGTATTTAATATTTATTATATATTTATATTATTTTTAATTATAATATCATATATAAATTTTTACTTTCAATTATGTTTAAAATATGATAACGTCGTTCGTGTGTACATCATACTACCACCTTGTGAAGTGGTGTGGTTCATTTTTCACTTACAATTCACATAGAAAGTTTAAAAGGGTAAATTTAATGAATAAATTGGATATATATGATAGGATATAAATTCATAAAAATAAATTTATCATAAAATTACTTAGACTTTCACTAGTTAATGGAATGATATCATCGCTTACGCATACATATGCCCTACCATCTCCATGAAGGGATATGATTCATTTTCCATGAACAACATTTAATAATGTTATTAATAAGTTATATACTATGTAAACAATATATCTAAAAAAATATTATCATTCTATATATTATGTTTTTATATCCACTTTTAAATTACTAGAACATTCATGACAAAATATGCATGGAAAATAAGTAAATTGACACCCAAAATAATGAATATATTAAATATTATTAACAAACGGGTGGTAAAGTTTAACAATAGTATCCTACATGGTATTATAAATATGATTATGGATCATTTATAAATTAATAATATAGTTAAAATCATTTTACATGGGGTTAAATCACTTCAAAATAATGCAAAGTATGAGGTTAGAGGTTTTGACTCAATTTTCATTTCATTAAGAATCATTTGTTAATATGAACCTATTAAATTGTTTTTTCATATACTACCACTTTTATGTATTTAACATTTATAAATTTTATTTATGATGATTAATGTTTTATTTTATGTTTATTACTTGTGGGTTTATAATTTAAAAGTTACCTAAGTGGTAAAAATTATTGTACAACCTCACTTTATTTTTTCATTGTTTACTTTCACTTGAAACAATCATATTCTTTTGATCATTTTCATTAGAAAATACATTTATGTTAAATATCCAAATGATTATTTACTAAACCATATTCCAAATTTACATATTATGTTTACTCCTAATGTTATTTGAATAACTGTGGAAATATTTATAAATTTGTATCCTTTACTCAATATTGATATTGGTTGATAATGTATATTATTCATGAATTGAATATATTATTTGATATGAGAGGAATGATTTAGAAATGAATATATGGTTGGGTCATATTTATAGATATCCCCTTGATGCATCAATGGGTCTCATGATACAAATAATTTGGCTAAATTAGATAGTTTTTTACCCAAAATTATAAACTATCCTGTGAAAAGTCTTGAAAGTAGAGGTATCATGATGCCTAAGATCATGAAATCCAATAATTAAAAAATTTCATCATTATGAATTCAATTATTACTATTATCCCTAATGTTTTGATAATGGTATTATCTATGTATTCATCTCATTATCAATTAATTGATTTAATAACATGTTTTTTCAGTTATTTACCTTTACATATTGATTGTGTCTTATCCAATTATGATAGTTAATTTATTAATTAAATGTAATGTGTGTTTTTTTATTTGTCTTGGCATATTGATCATGATATACTTATATCTTACACTATATTTAAACCCTATTAATCATTTGAGAGAACCCTTACTTTTTTCTCTTTCCACGGTATATAATGAATAATTCTAGGAATGAGTTCAAGTATTATGAATTTTTTCCATTAATAATCTTTCTATTTTGTTCATATGTAAAAGTGGTATCATGTATGTATCTGGTTCTCCAAAAATTCTAAACTGATTAGTACTTTTTGATTTCAACCATTGTATCTATACTAATGTAATAAATTATTCACCAAAATTGCTTTACTGGAGTTACAATCATTGTAGGTGGTATTAGAGGAAATTCAGTAGATACCATGAGAAATAAATGAAGGAAAAAATTTATTATGTAACACAACCCTATGATATTTTATGAGGATATATATACAATAAAATACTAGTTTTTAAATAATATGTTATGTTGTTTTTTATAAATAAATCATTGTTTGAATACTAAATCTGGACACATTTTTGGTATAAATTATCCTAGGTGTAATAACTCGGAATAGGCCAAATTTGGATTGATTTGATCATTAGTCGGATCATTAATGTGGGACTTACTACATACTTGGTTTAACACCCCCTTAGGATATACTTAAGATAATTAACATTATCTTTATAAACCATTATTAATTATTTTAAAATAAATATATCCCATATTAATCCATATTTATTATTATAATATTAATGATGCATAACGTACATTAATTAATGTTTAGTGTTACACCATATTTAAAATTATACAATATGACATAAAATTCAGAATCATATGATCTAATCAAGTATATTCCATTGCTAATAAATGGTGTTTTGAATGAATAATGTCATCAATACTCATTTCCAATGTACATATTTCTTTTTTGAGCATGCCAATATAATCGGTATTGGAACTAAGTAGATCATGGTTACACTAGAGAAGCTTAATCAGGTTATAAAAAACATTTCCCAAATCAAGAACCATGATCCACAATATGATTCTCCTATGTTGGATCAATTCATGAGATAGAAGACCCCTTAAATTGGTGGTAAAACTAATCCATTGGTACCTTAGCCATTAATTTAGTCTCATGAGAAGATATATACAACCGTGGAATGTGTTGAAGAGGAAAAGGTTACACATTTAGTGTATTGTCTAAAAGGTGATACTGAGCAATGGTGGTCATCGATCTAGAATACAATGGAGGAGGAGGAAACTATTATGATAAATAACAAGTATCATCTACCATATATTGATGAATTATTCGATCAACTACATGAATCCCAATATTTTTCGAAATATTGACCTTCATTATGGGTATAATCAATTCTGAGTAATGAAGGAATAAATTACTAAGGGAGATTTTATAATAGGGTATAGACATTATCAGTTTACAGTTATACCATTTGGATTGAATAATAAACCCTATGTATTTTGTATATAATGAATAGGGTATTCATGGAAAATATTGATGTTTTTTGATGTATCCAATAATGATATCTTAGTTTATTGTAATAGATAAGAGGACTATGTGAATCACATGAGGATCATTCATGATACTCTTTAGAAGAAGGATTTATATGGTAAATTTAGTAAGTGTGATTTATGGATTTAAGATGTTTCTTTTCTTGTCTATATTTTCACCATGTATAGAATCTTATTTAATCCTATAATGAAAATGGAATTCAGAGAATAGACTACACCAAAAAATATAAATGAGGTACATTGTTTCATTGGTTGGGTAGGTTATTATTCGGGAGTCATTCATAATTTTTCTTCATTGGATAACCCATTTACCAAGATTACACATAAATGGGTTATATTAATTTGGACAATGGAATTTGAAGAATATTATGATTATCTGAATTGAAAATTTTTCAATGCTTTGATTTTGACATTTCCATCTAAAAATGATGGGTTTGTGATATATAGTGATGAATCAAATATGGAATGTGGATGTGTCCTAATGAAAAATTATAATGTTTTTGGATATACATAATTCCAATAAAAAAATCATGAATAAAACTATCCAACCCATTAAATTGAGTTGGATGTTTATGTCTTTTATTAGAATATACAGAGACATTATCTCTATTATGAAATTTATGAGATATAAAAACATCTTCAAATCCTAAAATAAATTTTTTTAATTAAAATTTCTCAATATGTGGAAAAGGTAAAGGCTCATGATACTCAAGGATAATGATGTTTACATACAATACCACCCATGGAGAGAAAAGAAGGTAGAAGATGCATTGAGTAGGAATGATCATGGAGTTCTTATCCAAATTAGGATTGATGGGGATCCTATGTTTACAGATCTAGTAAAGATAGATATGAGAATTATTAAGAATGTTCTCATATAAATCCTTTTTCAAATGTCTTTGAAACTATATTTATTATAAAAGGTAAAAAGTTATTAATTTTATGATGAGAACATTCAGGAAAAATCAAAATTGTGAATGATGGAAAATTAGAAGGTTTCATTTATGATGACATTGTTATGAAATTTTGAAATATATTATGTGTTCCATGTAAAACTAGGCTAAAAATGAAATTGTTGGATGATGCTCATAAATCAAATTTCTTAATACACTATAGTAGAAAAAAGATACATAGGGATTTGAGTGATCATTTTTTTGGGAAACCATAATGTGGGAAATTGATTATTATGTGCCAAAAATTTTTGTTTTTCAATAAGTGAAATATGCGAGACAATATCCTATAGGAATCGTTCAAACTATTCATATTCTGGTGTGCACCATAAGAAAAATGACCATTTGTGATAGGTTATTTACGATGTGAATAGATCCTATTGAAAATTGTCCGTCGAAGGTGTTATTGGTGTTGGGGACATCAACCCATCACAAATAACTAATTATCTATGACGGGAAAAGAGATCTCGTCGCAAAAGGTTTGGTGTGATTAGCACACCAAACAGTTGGAAGGGTATTTGCGACAGGGGGTGCCTCCTCATCGTAAATACCCAATGGCGGTAAATACTATTTTCCACGTGATATGCCCCCGTTGCAAATAGGGTGTCGGTAGGTCACAAATTGCGACGAGACGCATCACAAAAACCATTTTAACTGCCGACAGTAATTAATGTGGCCAAAGATATTTGTGACGAGAGTCCCATCACAAATAATTATGTTGCAAGTAATCTAACTTTTATATACCGTCATCTATTTTTTTATTTCTTCCCCTCTATTCATACTTTCTCTCTCTCTAAACACTAATTTTAGAGTTAAAATTTCTCTGAGTTAAATTTTTTTTACAAATAGATTTTGAATTCATCGACACCTATAAGAGATCAAGTTTAATGGTATATATGTTTTATTTAATTTAATATTTATTTAATTTTTATATTATTTTTAATTATTGTAAATTAGTTGTAATTAAATTAGATTTAGATTGTTTTCTTATCAGTAATTAGCTGTAGTAATAAACTGAAATTATTAGTGATAATTATTAATAATTAGTGGTAATTAAGAATTATTAAGGATAATTAGTAAGGAATATAAAAAATTAGCGGTAATTAGTAATTAGTAGTGATAATTAGGAGTAATTAACAGTAATTAATGCTAAATAGTAATAAATAATTATAATTACTAAAAAATACTGATAATTAGTAATTATTAGTAATAATTACTAATAATGATTACTAATTACTAATAATTATTAATAATTATTAATAATTATTAATAATTACTAATAATTATTAATAATTACTAATAAAAAGTATATATTACTAATAAATAGTAATTATTACTAATAAATAGTTATAATTACTAATAATTAGTAAAAAATAGTAATGAATAGTAAAAATTAGTAAAAAATAGTAAGAAATACTAATAATTAGTAAAAAATACTAATAATTAGTAACAAATACTAATAATTAGTAGTAAAGAGTAATAATTAGTAACAAATAGTAATAACTAGTAATAAATAGTAATAATTTGTAAGAATTACTAATAATTAGTCATAAATACTATTAATTCTTAATAATTAGAGATAATTAGTAATAATTATCAATAATTATTATTAATTTTCAATAATTAGAAATAATTAGAAATAATTATCAATAATTAGCATTAAATAGTAATAATTTTCAATAAATATTAATATTAGTAATAAACAGTAATAATTAGAAAAATAATAATAATTAGAAATAAATAGTAATAACTAGTAATAATTAGAAATAAATATTAATATCTAGCAATAATTAGTAATAATTAGAAATAATTGGTAATAATTAGCAATAATTAGATAAAATTAAGAATAATTTGGTAAAATTTGGAATAATTAGATATAATTAGGAATAATTAGATATAATTACGAATAATTATTATTAATTTAGAATAGTTTGGATTAATTAGGAATGGTTAGGATTAATTTGTAATATTTAGGATAAATTAGTAATAATTATGATTAATTAGTAATAGTTAGTAGAAGTTTGTAATAGTTAGTAATGGTTAGTAATAGTTAATAATAATTATTAATACTTAGTAATAATTAGTAATAATTTGGATTAATTAGGATTAATTAGTAATAATAATGAGTAATTAGAAATAATCAGGATTAATTAGTAATAATTTGAAATAATTAGTAATCATTAGTAATAATTCATATTAATTTATAATAATTAGGATTAATTAGTAATAATTCAGATTAATTAAGATTAATTTGTAATAATTTGGAATATTTAGTATTAATTATGATTAATCAGTAATAATTATGATTAATTAGTAAGAATATGGATTAATTAGTAATAATTAGGATTAATTAGTAACAATTAGGAGTAATTAGTAAGAATTATGATTAATTAGTATTATATTTTTTTAATGTATGATTATTTTTCTAATAATAATAATAACATATTACTATTTTTTATATTTTTTTCAAATATTGAGAATTTTAATCTTTAATAATTTTTTATTGTTTTAATAATATTAATATTGTTTTCATTAATATTATTAATAATAATAAAATTATTATATTATTAATATTATTTTATTATAATTATTTTAATAAAAAAATTCTATATTATTAATATTAGTATTATTATTATATAACATAATATTATTTAAATTAATAGTATTAATACTATTATTATATTCTCATATTAATTTATCATAATTTTATTGAATTTTTTTATTTTATTAAGTATTCGCGATGAGAAAACGAGCCCATCCCAAACACTTTTTTACGATAGACCCAATGCAAAATTATTTTTTTATACATAAACAGAGAAATATTGACAATGGGAAATCATCCCATTGCAAAAAATACATTTTCTTGCATCATATTCTTCAACAATCTATTTGCAACGGGAAGCCATCACAAATACCTCAAATTCCAGTAGTGGTGGAAATTGAATCAAATTACAACGGACTTTTTTACGGGACTAATAATGACTCTTAGGAAGAATGATGAAAGATGGGTTATCATTGATCGCCTAACCAAATCTAAAATTTTTCTCTCTATAAGAGAATATTTAAATATTTAGCACCTCTTGTGGATCTATATTAATAATTTTTTAAGACTTCCCGGTGCACCTATTTTGATCATGTTTGATCATGATCCTTGTTTTACATAGAAATTCATGATGAGAGTTCATTAGGATCTTGATACGACGATTCATTTGAGCATTACCTAAAAACCTAATACCGATTGATAGTCTAAACATACTATTCAAATAATGTAATAAATTTTTTGTTCATGCTCACTTTACCTTCAAGGAATGTGGGAACAATGTTTTCCTTTAATAGAGTTTCCTACAATAATATTTTCCATTTAAGTATTAAAATGGCATTATATAATGTATACTATGGCAAACTATGTCATGATCCAACATTATGGGATGAAGATAGTGAAAGGAAACCTGTATTCCGATTACCTTTTGAAGATACATTTGTCTATGGTAAAGTCTTTCAGGATCTTAAAAGTATTCCTAATGAGTTATACAAAAAATCAATGGATCTATAATTAAAAGTGGGAGATCGTGTTTTCTTGAGATTATATCCATGTATGGTTTCATAAGGTTTGGTAAGAAATGGAAACTAATCCTTAGGTATATCAGACCCTTTTTAATCCTTGATGTAATTGGATCTCTTGATTACAGTTTCGCAGTGCCAACAAGTCTCTCAAAAGTACATGATGTGTTCCATATATCATTGTTATGGAATTTCATTCTAGACCGAACACATATTCTCACCACTGATAAAATTTAATTAGAACTTTGATTATCTCATTGTGAAGAACCTATAAAGATTCTTAATGCCAGAGAGAAATTATTGAAAATTAGTTGACTCGTCTGAAAACGGTACTTTGGAGAAATCACAAAATAGATGAAGGAATGTAGGAATTAGAGGATGATATGAAGAAGAACTACTATCATATATTTATAATTTAATACGAAAAAAAATTATAGAAATAATTCCTTATAGGAGGTAATATTGTAACAACCTAAGACTTTAATATTTTATTTTATTTTATATAAATTCAATATCCTCAATAGCTTTCTATATATGTAACATCTAGTTTAAAAGAAACATGATACTCTATTAAAAAATTGTGTAAAAATGACCATTAGAACATAGATGTTAGGTTTGGTGTATTAATATGACTATATACATATATAAATTATGGATATCTATTTATTATTAATCAAATAATAATCATTTGAATGAAAAAAATGAATTCTAAAAAATATTATTTTTTGAAAGAGCGGTTTATTTTCTCTTTCCACAAATTTATCTGAACTTATTATTTATCAATTTTCAAAACATTATTTGATAAAATGAACCTCATTTATTAAATTAGAATATCTAAATTATCTTATGGTGATTTTTTGGGTTTTATTAAAAGTTTTATTTTTTGATGAATAGAGAAAAATAATGATTTTTATTGGAAACTATGTTTTTGTTTAAATTTTTTTACAAAGATAAATTATATTTTTAATTTTTATAAAATTTAAATTAGTTCAATTTTAATTTTATAAATTAAATTTAGGTCCATTGTATAGTGACCCTTGATTTTCAAAAATTTACATTACATAAAATTTTTGGAATATTTAAACATTATACAAACAAATTCCCAAATACCGTGGTTGGTATAATGAATTTGGAAACACGGAAACAAAAACCTTGGTACATAAGTGAGCTATATTATCTCATACTAGTTTATTCGTGACTAGAACCCTTTTAAGACACATCAAATATAATTCATATATTTATAACCTAGGGAAGGAAACATAAAAAGGGGTGAGCTCAAATGCTATGTAATGGTAAACAAGGTATAAATGTAAGCATAAACAAGAGCATAGGGGTATGAGAACCTGATCATGAAAATAAAAGATCATACCCTGCATATCAAATAACATATACCTGAATCATGGGATAAATCTTGGCAGTTCATAAGACATGAATAAAAATGAAGTAAAGTAAACAAGCCATGAAAGAATAACATAGGATTAAGAGATGGAATTTTTGAAACACATAAACATATAATGATTTTCATTGTATCCAAGGAATCAATTCCAATATCCTATTATAGGAACAATTCTTTTACTAAATCAGGTTACCCCCATTCCATCCCTATATTACTAAAATGAGAGACCCTTGTTCTGACCCTATATTACTAAACCAAGTGACCCTAGTTCTATACATATATTACTGAACTATGATAACCTCATTATATACCTATATTACTAAACCGAGTAACCCTCATTTCATCATTGTTTTATCTCATTAGATATAAATCTTTACCCAATGCATTGGAGGGAGATATATGTCTCACCAATCATATACTTAAATCAATCATACATGTGAGACAAGATCATAAATAAATATAGCATAACCCATGAAATAGAATGGGTACCATAAATATGTAAACATATTGTAAGTTGTGGAAAGATACAAGTTTCATAATCATTTCATCATAAACATATCCCATGAAACCAAGCGGGTTTCAAAATCATATCACCCATGAAAGAGAAATGGGCTTTATAATCATCATTCCATCAAAAAATAATCCACTCAAATAAATAATATGAATTTAAAAATTGAATAATTTCCAAATAAATGAATTAGAAAAACCAATTTATGTCATCTTAGATGGGAAATAATTTTGAAAGGGTATTTTAAAAACATTTCTTGATAAAAATATCCATTATTCTTTGAATTTTTTTTATAACATAAAACTGATTAAAAACCTTTTTGTATTAAAATATATTTTCAAAATTATAATGGAATATTTTAAAATAATAGAAAAAAATTAAAATCCATCTTCCTTGAAAATTATCTACAAGGATATTTTGAAAATATTATTTAAAACATGGTTTTTGAATACAATAGATTTCTGACCGAAGAGAGAGATGGTCAAATTTCAGAAAAATAATTATCTTAAGTACCATATATTAAAAAAATAGTACAAAAAATGATGAAATATTGAATAAATAGATGATAATTAAACACATTAATAATATTGGGAGATTACATCAAAGTATTAATAAATATAAAAAATCTCGAAAAATTAAACGATTATCTCAATACACTCTTAGAACTCGGTTACTTGGGATCATACTCTCTATGTATGAAAATTAAATTAAGTAAATATTAATATATCATAAAAATAAGTATATTAATGACAAAAAATTTATAATGGAATTATATACACCCTAATAAAGAGTTTTGGTTCAAAACAGAACACGAGCCTCAAAGAAAGTAAATTGAGACAAAACAGTTTTACTGATTTGGTATCTTTTGAAAGTAAATCCATTTGAAATAAGGATAATAAAATGGATATGTAAATAAAAATAAATTTAGGTTAAAGTTAAATATAATTAAAGCAGGTTCAGTATATAAAACACACAAATGTAATGAGTGGTGAACATAACATGAATTTCACATAAATTTAAAGTGAGTTGAAATTCCCCTTAACTTGTGTCTTGAATTTCTCTGTACTCATAAAAGATTACAATATAATAAGTATATGTTTATTATACATATTTAAAAGAATAATATTATTATAAATAATATCAGATATGGTTTTATTTTTACCTTACATTACCCTCTTTTTAATTGTCCTATGTTAAAGTCTCACTTCGGGTAATCATTCTCTTTGTTCTTCGCATGTGTCTTAATTTGATATTGTGTCAGTCCCTATACTTATATAATGATTACAAAATTTATAAAATTATATAAAAATAAGTTATATTCATTATATTATTATTATAATAATTTATTTCATAAATAATTACTAAATAGAATACATGGTTCATGGAGTTGGTAATTCATTAGTACGCATGAACGTCGTTTCTGTTTTTATTGTCGTATTGAAAAAACGTATGTAAATAACATATGTATATATATATGTATGTTTATATATATATAATAATTATAATAAAATTTATACATCAACTATATCTTATAATTTCATTAAACAAATCCTTAATGCATTCCATATGGTGTGTGAACAAGTCATATCGCTTTGAGGTTGTGGTAGTCCACACTTCTTCAAATGAGATTATTGTATTTATAACAAATAGAAGGTAAAACGATGTGTGTTAAAGAAAGAATAAATAAGCTTAAATACATAATAAATATAATATATTACATATATAAATAATTTTTCCATAATAATTTCCACCATGATTGGTGGTAAAGGAGAAATTAACAATCATCGTTTCGTGAGGCAGTAGTTCGCCATAAACAAAAACTGTATGTTCAACATCTATTAGATGAAGGTGTCTGTAAGTGTAGGTCATACTATATCCATAAAAATATCTGACTATACGAAGTATTTATTTGTTATCATATAATAATGGATTAACGATATTGGATGTGTTGAGAAGGAAAATAAAGTAAATGATTTTGAAAGAATATGTTACCTCTAAATTGGGTAACTACTTTTTGTTTGTTCCAAAAGGTTTACTTGGGAGGGTTTCTACCAAAAAATATGCTTAAAAGTTGAAGGGTGGATTGTTTTTCAGCAATTTGGTTTTGTAATTTCTGAACTTAAGAGGCTTGAATGGTGTGAGGAATGTGTAGAGGTGGTGGCCTTTTATAGGGAATAAAAAGGACTCACATGGAATATTTAGAAACAAATTAGGTGTGCCCATGTTATTACCTAAAAAAGTCTTCAAAACCCAACCAAACTCAATAATTGAATGTTTGTGTCCTAACTATGGAATTAAAATGGGGTTTGGATAGTATTTTAGGTCATTTGGACTCTTAATTTTAAGGTTTAGTCTCTAATTAAGCATAATTTGGTCTTAATTTCTGTGATTATTTTTAATCACTTTTACTAATCATTTTGGTTAAAAATTAACATGGTATTTTTAGACACTAAATATAAGACCGAATAAAATTTTTTATGTCCTATTTTTCAAATTCCAATCAAATATGCGGAAAAATTAATATTTGTGTTAATCTCGCAGATGAGATGAAATAACGGGGGTTTAAAGTAGGTAAAAGTCCAAACATTTATTTTGATTTTATATTCCATATCAAAGTGGAATTGATTATAGTGAGTTTCAGTGTATTATTAGAGGTAATATTCATATAATTTGTACTTAAAACAGATTTTAAATATTATTTATCATTAATAAATAACTATAAACAAGGTCATTTTTGACTAAAAAGCAGCATTTTTAACTATTAATCAAAAAATGATGTTTCTTAGAAATATTAAAAAAAGTCAACCTAAGCTAATTTAGAAATTATGAATTTTAAAATGAAGTTTATTTTATCAGATTTAATTCCTAATTTTGTCTTAAATTACTTTTATTATTAGAATCATTTCATTTAATAAACTAATGTTTTTAAACATAAAAGCAACTTTACCAAAAAAATATATTTTATTATCAATATGTTTTATTTAGATAAAAAAATAATAAAAAACATTTTAAAATTATTTAATACTGTTTATATTACTAAGATTAATAACTAGTTTATAATTATCTTTTTTAAAAAACTAAAACAATTAAAATAGATATTTTGTAGAAACTTGGTGTTGCATGTGTATGATATGCCAAAACAGTGTTGTGTGCATCATATTCAAAGTCACAGTTGTGCGAAACATATTTCCAGTTAGTTCCATGTGAAAGGAATATTTTAATTAATTCATTTTAATATATAAATGATAATTTTAACTTATTTGAAAAAATTGGTCCATAAAAACTGAAGGTGTTACATTCCACCCCCAATAAAATGAATTTCGCCCCCAAAATTTTTCACTTAGGTAAAAAAAAGTTAGGATACTACTACTTTATCGTACCCCCCAAGTTCCCATGTATCTTCCTCTAACTGGGAATTTCTCCATAAAACATTGACCAGGTGAGTGATATTGTTTTGTAGAGCTTTCTCTAATCGGTCCAAATGTTCAACATGCTACTCCTCTTAAGAAAAATCCTTCTCTAGCAGTATACCCTCTAAGTTTAGCACATGTGAAGTGTCTAGTATTTACTTCCTCAGGTGCAATAACTGGAATATTTAATAGACTTTAGAGATATTTGGAAGATGTTCCAAGTGATAGGCTACTGTCCTGATATAATCAAGATTTTTAAAGGTTCTGAGATACCAGGGCTTAGTTTTCCCTTCTTCCTAAATATCATAACCATATTATAGGATGAGATTTGTGAAAAAACCTTTTCACCAACTTCAAATTCCAAATCATGATGATGATTATTAGCATATTTTTTTTTCAACTTTGAGCTTCCTTGATATGCTACTGAATTATGCTAACCTTCTCGACCATTTCTTCAGAAATATCAGCCCCTAATAAATTTCATTATCCAACCTCATCTCAACATGTTGGATCACTAAATTTCTCCCCTTATAGGTATTAATAAGGTTCCATCATAATGCTTTAGTAAAATCTATTATTGTATGAAGACTCAACTAGAGGTAGGTGTTGATACCAACCACTTATTAAATCTAGAGAACAAGATCTCAACATATCGTCTAGGGTTAAAATTGTTCTTTCAGACTGACCATATATTTGAGGATTATAAGAAACTCTAAAACTCAATTTTGTATCCAGTGGTTTCTGAAGAATTTACCAGAACTTGGAGGTAAACCTTGGATCCTGATATGATAAAATAAAATGTGGTACTCCAAGAAACCATAAAACATTTTTAGTGTATCTATTGGAAAGCTAATTAAGAGAGAAATTGTCTCTCATAGAAATGATGTGTGCTGACTTAGTAAGGTGATCTACTACCACCCATATAACCTTAAACCCTTTAGAGGTTTTTGATATTCCAACAAAAATATCCATAGTGATGTTGTCCCATTTCTATTATGATATGGGTAATGTATGCACCATCAATTTAGACTTTTTTTCACCTTTAACTTGTTGGAATATTATACACTGAGATACAAACTCCAAAATAACTCTATTCATTCCATACCAATATAAGTACTCCTTCATGTCCTTATACATTCTCCTGCTTCTATGGTGAATAGATAATGAAGAAATATGAGCTTCCTCTAACAACTCCATCTTCAAATATGGTACTAAAGGAACAAATACACGGTTCCTGGACCTTATCATTCAATCCCGATCAAGTTTGAACTTAGTATCATTGGTAACCTTAATTTTTAGCTCTTCAACTTCCTTTTGTGCCTCCTAAATGTTCACATGGATAGAGGGCTGAAACGTCATGGGACAATGATAAGATTTTTCCCCTTACTTCTATATTTCAAGATCCATCCTCTGAAAACCCATTAATATTAGATCTTCTGTGATCCTCATCGTGGATAAGTTAGCATGATCCTTCAGACTCAAAGCATCGACCACCTAGTTTTATATACCAAGGTGGTAATATATTGAGTAGCCATAATCCTCTATCAAATATAATCATCTTCTCCATCTCAGGTTCAACCCCTTCTATGTGAATATATATTTCAATATTTTATGATCTATATATATATAACACTATTCACTATAAAGATTGTGCCTTAATATATTTAATGAAAAGATTAAAGCTGGTAACTACAAATCATGAGTTGGGTATGTTTTCTCTTGAATCATCAACTATAGTGAGGCATAGGATATGACCATGTTATTTTACATAATAACACATCCCAATCCTTTCCTTGATGAATCACTATAGATTAAAAAACCTTCTCTACTATATGGTAGTGTAAGGACATGTTCACTGACCAACCTTCTCTTTAGTTCCCTGAAATTTTCCTCAAATTATTATGTCCAAAGGAATATCACACCCTTATGATTTATCTTGGTCAGAGGATTTGATATTCATGATAAATTCTCCATAAATAGTCAATAATATCAAGCTAAACCAAGAAATCTACAGATCGCAATCACCATGGTTGTTCTAGGGCAGCATTCTATAGCCTCTCTCTTTGATGGATACACTGTTATACCATATCATGATATTATGTGACCTAAAAAAATAAGCCTTTTTGGCCAAAATTCACATTTTCTAATTTTTTTCAAATAAATTATTCTTACTTTTGGTCTTTATTACAAATCCCATGTGATCTTTATTCTATTCCATTCCCTTTTAATAGATAAGAATGTCATCTAAAAAGACTACCACAATCATATTGTGGTAATCTCTAAAGACTCTATTAGTTAAATCCATGAAGATAGAAGTGTAATTAGTGATACCAAATGGCAAAAATATATATCCATAGTGACCATACCTTGTACAGAATGTCATCTTTTGTATATACTCCTTCTTGAACCTCAATTAATGATATTCTAAATGAAGGTCAATCTTTGAAAAGTATTGATCTCCACGTAGTTGATCAATCAAGTCATCAATATGGGGAATAGGATACTTTTTCATTATTGTGATCTTTTCCAACTACCTATAATTAATGCAAAGCTGCATTGGTCCATCTTTCTTCTCCCCAAAAGAACTGATGCAACCCAAGGTGAAACACTTGGACACATGAATCCCTTATCAAGGTTTTCATGGAGTTGCTTCTTCAATTCCTACAACTCAATCAGGTCCATTCTATAAGAAGTCATTGAAATTAGTGAGGAACAAGTTTTTATTCTTATTGAGAACTCGACTTCATGTTTTGGTGGTAGACTTGGAAAATATTTCTGAAAGACATACAGAAAATCCCAAACAATAGGAATATCATCGATTTAGATATTCTCCCCAACAATTTGAGATAAACAAACCTTTTTAATGTGAATTAATACCCATACACTAAATGTAATCTCAAATGGAAGTTCATACTTATTGTCAATTTGATGGATGGTCATATAAGGGTCTGAAATTTCAAACATAACTTCCCTTACTTGATAATTTATGTGGTATTTATACAGAGAAATCCAATCCATGCCTAAGATGACATAAAAATTTACCAAAGAGAGAATGAAAAGATTTGAAGGAATCACATTTCAACAAACATCACTAGAGGATAATCATAAACATCATATTTAATCATCGTACCATTAGGGGTTTGCACTGATAATACCACATGTAATTGATTTGGTGGAATCTAAACAACATTATAAAATTATTTAGATAAGAATGAGTGGGTATATGTAGAATGAAATATGGTATTATAATTACTAATAATTATTAATAATTACTAATAAAAAGTATATATTGCTAATAAATAGTAATTATTACTAATAAATAGTAATAATTACTAATAATTAGTAAAAATTAGTAAAGAATAGTAAAAATTAGTAAAAAATAGTAAGAAACACTGATAATTAGTAATAAATACTAATAATTCATAACAAATACTAATAATTAGTAACAAACATAAATAATTAGTAATAAAGATTAATAATTAGTAAAAAATAGTAACAACTAGTAACAAATAGTAATAACTAGTAACAAATAGTAATAATTTGTTAGAATTACTAATAATTAGTAATAAATACTATTAATTCATAATAATTAGAGACAATTAGTAATAATTATCAATAATTAGTAATAATTCGGAATAATTAGTAATATTTAGAAATAATTAGTAATAATTAGAAATAATTATCAATAATTAGTAATAACTAGTAATAATTTGCAACAAATAGTAATAATTAGCAATAAATAGTAATAATTAGCAAAAAATAGTAATAATTAGAAATAAATTGTAATAAATAGTAATAATTAGAAATAAATAGTAATATCTTGAAATAATTAGTAATAATTAGAAATAATTGGAAATAATTAGCAATAATTAGATAATATTAATAATAATTAGGTAAAATTTGGAATAATTAGATATAATTAGGAATAATTAGATATAATTAAAAATAATTAGTATTAATTAAGAATAGTTTGGATTAATTAGGAATAGTTAGGATTAAATTGTAAAATTAAGGATTAATTAGTAATAATTATGATTAATTAGTAATAGTTAGTAGAAGTTAGTAATAGTTAGTAATGGTTAGTAATAGTTAGTAATAATTAGTAATAATTAGTAATTATTAGTAATTATTTGGATTAATTAGGATTAATTAGTAATAATAAGGAATAATTAGTAATAATTACGATTAATTATTAATAATTAGAAATAATTATTAATAATTAGTACCAATTTGGATTAATGTGTTATAATATGGATTAATTAGTAATAATTCAGATTAATTAGGATTAATTTGTAATAATTTGGATTAGTTAGTATTAATTATGATTAATCAGTAATAATTATGATTAATTTGTAATAATTTGGATTAATTAGTAATAAATAGGATTAATTAGTAATAATTAGAAGTAATTAGTAATAATTAAGATTAATTAGTATTATATTTTTTAAATGTTTGATTAATTTTATAATAATAATAACAACATATTATTATTTTTTATATTTTTTTCAAATATTGAGAATTTTAATCTTTAATAATTTTTTATTGTTTTATTAACATTAATATTTTTATCATTAATATTAATAATAATAATAACATTATTATATTATTAATATTATTTTATTATAATTATTTTAATAATATTATTTTTCTATATTATTAGTATTAGTATTATTATTATATAACATAATATTGTTTATATTAATAGTATTAATATAATTATTATATTCTCATATTAATTTATCATTATTTTATTGAATATTTTTATTTTATTTTATTAAGTATTCGCGACGAGAAAACGAGCTCATCCCAAACACTTTTTTACGACAGACCCGCTGCAAAAAAAAAATTATATATAAATGGAGAAATATTGACAATGGGAAATAATCCCATTGAAAAAAATACTTTTTGTTGTGTCGTTTTCTTCAACGAGCTATTTGCAATGAGAAGCCGTCACAAATAACTCAAATTCCCGTAGTGGTGGAAATTGAATCAAATTACAAAGGACTTTGTCACAAGACTACTAATGACTCTTAGGAAGAATGATGAGAGATGGGTTATCATTAATCACCTAACCAAATCTAAAATTTTTCTCTCTGTATGAGAATATTTAAATCTTTACCACCTCTTGTGGATCTATATTAAAAAAATTTAAGA
This sequence comes from Viscum album, assembly GCA_963277665.1. Classification (NCBI taxonomy): domain Eukaryota; kingdom Viridiplantae; phylum Streptophyta; class Magnoliopsida; order Santalales; family Viscaceae; genus Viscum; species Viscum album. The sequence continues at coordinate 918,002,568 of OY728150.1, forward strand.
CTTCCTGGTGCACCTATTTCGATCATGTTTGATCATGATCCTTATTTTACATAGAAATTATTGAAGAGAATTCAGAAGGCTCTTGATACGACAATTCATTTGATCATTACCTAAAAACCTAATACAGATGGATAGTCTAAACGTACTATTCAAACAATGTAATAAATTTTTAGTTCATGCTCACTTTACTTTCAAGGAATGTGGGATCAATTTTTTCCTTTAATAGAGTTTCCTACAATAATTGTTTCCATTTAAGTATCAAAATGGCATCATATAATGTATAACATGGAAAAATATGTCATGATCCAACTTTATGGGATGAAGATTGTGAATGGAAACCTGTAGTCCCATAAATTTTTGAAGATACAATGACTATGGTAAAGTCTTTCCAGGATCTTAAAAGTATACCGAATGAGTTATACAAAAAAACAGTGGATCTAGAATTAAAAGTGGGAGATCATGTTTTCTTGAGATTATATCCATGTATGGTTTCATAAGGTTTGGTAAGAAATGGAAACTAATCCTTAGGTATATCATACCCTTTTAAATCCTTGAAGTAATTGGATCTGTTGTTTACAGTTTCGCAGTGCCAACAAGTCTCTCAAAAGTACATGATGTGTTCCATATATCATTGTTATGGAATTTCATGCTATACCCAAAACATATTATCACCACTGATAAAATTTAATTAGAACCTTTTTTTATCTTATTGTGAAGAACCTATAAAGATTCTTAATGCTAGAGAGAAATTATTGAGCAATTAGTAGACTCGTCTAAAAATGGTTCTTTGGAGAAATCACAAAATAGAGGAAGCAATGTGGGAATCAGAGGATGATATGAAGAAGAACTACTATCATATATTTAGAATGTAATATGAAAAAAAGATATATATATATATATATATATATATATATATAATTCTCTGTAGGATGTAATAATGTAACACCCTGAGACTTTAATACTTATTTTATTTTATATAAATTCAATAGCTTCAATAGCTTTCTATATATGTAACACCTGGTTTAAAAAAACATGACACTCTATTAAAATATTGTTTAAAAATGACCATTAGAACAGAGATGTTAGGTTTGGGGTATTAATATGACTATATAAATATGAAAATTATGGTTATCTATTTATTATTAATCAGATAATAATCATTTGAATGAAAAAAATGATTTCTAAAAAATATTTTTTTTCGAAAGGGAGGTTTATTTTCTCTGTGCAAAAATTTATCTAAAGTTATTATTTACCAATTTTCGAAACTTTATTTGATAAAATGAACCTCTTTTATTAATTTAGAATATATAAGTTATCTTAGGGTGATTTTTTGTGTTTTTTTTAATTTTCAATTATTGATGAATAGAGAAAAATAATCATTTTTATTGGAAACTATGTTTTTGTTTAAATTTTTTTACAAAGATAAATTATATTTTTAATTTTTATAAAATTTAAATTAGTTCAATTTTATTTTTATAAATTAAATTTAGGTCCTTGGTATATTTTCCCTTGATTTTCAAACATTTACATTACATAAAATTTATAGAATACTTAAATAATATACAATCAAATTCCCAAATACCGTAGTTGGTATAGTGAGTTTGGAAACATGGAAACAAAAACCATGGTACATAAGTGAGCTATATTATCTCATACTAGTTTCTTCGTGACTAGAACCCTTCTAAGACACATCAAACATAATAAATATCTTCATAACCTAGGGAAGGAAACATAAAAAGGGGTGAGCTCAAATGCTCAGTAAGGGTAAACAATGTATAAATGTAATCATAAACAAGAGCATTGGGGTATGAGAACCAGATCATGAAAATAAAATATCATACCATGCATATTAAATAACATATACCTGAATCATGATGTGTTCTATATATCATTTTTATGAACATTCATGCTAGACCCAACACATATTCTCACCACCGATAAAATTTAATTGGAAGTTTGTTTATCTTATTTTGATGAACCTATAAATATTCTTAATGCTAGAGAGAAATTATTGAGCAATTAGTTGACTCGTCTGAAAATGGTACTTTGGAGAAATCACAAAATAGAGGAAGCAATGTGGGAATCAGAGGATGATATGAAGAAGAACTACTATCATATATTTTGAATGTAATATGAAAAAAAATTTATATAAGTTATTCTTTGTAGGAGGCAATAATCTAACACCCTGAGACTTTAATATTTATTTTATTTTATATATATTCAATATCTTCAAATAGCTTTCTATATACATAACACCTAGTTTAAAATAAACATGATACCCTATTAAAAATTTGTTTAAAAATGATCATTAAAACATTGATGCTAGGTTTGGGTTATTAATATGACTATATAAATATAAAAATTATGGTTATCTATTTATTATTAATCAAATAATAATCATTTGAATAAAAAAATGATTTCTAAAAAATATTATTTTTCGAAAGGGATGTTTATTTTCACTTTCCACAAATTTATCTAAAGTTATTATTTTCCAATTTTCAAAACATTATTTGATAAAATGATCCTCATTTATTAAATTAGAATATCTAAATTATCTTAGGGAGATTTTTTTGATTTTTTTTAAAAGTTTTATTTTTTGATGAATACAGAAAAATAATGATTTTTATTGGAGACTATGTTTTTGGTCAATTTTTTTTACAAAGATAAATTAAATTTTTTAATTTTTTTTCAAATTTAAATTAGTTCAATTTTATTTTTATAAATTATATTTAGGTCCTTGGTATAGTGACCCTTGATTTTCAAAAATTTACATTACATAAAATTTTTGGAATACTTAAACATTATACAAACAAATTCCCAAATACTGTAGTTGGTATAGTGAGTTTGGAAACATATAAACAAAAACCTTGGTGCATAATTGAGCTATATTATCTCATACTAGTTTCTTCGTGACTAGAACCCTTATAAGGCACGTAAAATATAATACATATCTTCATAACCTATGGAAGGAAACATAAAAAGGGGTGAGATCAAATGACCAGTAACGGTAAACAAGGTATAAATGTAATCATGAACAAGAGCATAGGGGTATGAGAACCTGATCAAGAAAATAAAAGCTCATACCCTGCATATCAAATAACATATACCTGAATCATGGGATAAATCTTGGCAGTTCGTAAGACATGAATCAAAATGAAGTAAAGGACACAATCCATGAAAGAATAACATAGGAGTAAGACATGGAATTTATGAAACACATAAGCATATAATGATTTTCATTATAGCCAAGGAATCAATTCCAATATCATCTTTGAGGAATAATTCCGTTACTAAACCAGGTAACCCCCATTCCATCAATGTATTACTGAACCGAGAGACCCTTGTTCTGACCCTGAATTACTAAACCAAGTGACCCTAGTTCTATCCATATATTACTAATCTAGGATAACCGCATTCTATACCTATATAACTAAACCATTTAACCCTTATTCCATCATTGTCTTATCTCATGAGATATAAATCTTTACCCAATGCATTGGAGGGAGATATATGTCTCACATGTCATATAATGAAATCAATCATACATGTGAAACAAGATCATAAATAAATATATCATACACCATGAAATGAAATGGGTATCATAAATATGTAAACATATTTTAATTTGTGGAAACATACAAGTTTCATAATCATTTCATCATAAACATATCCCACGAAACAAAGCATGTTTCAAAAGCATAACACCCATAAAAGAGAAATGTGATTCATAATCATCACTCCATTAAAAATTAATACATTCAAAGAAAGACTCTGAATTTAAAAATTGGATAATTTCCACATAAACAAATTAGAAAAACCATTTTATGTCATCTTATATGGGAAATAATTATGAAAGGGTATTTTAAAAAATTTCTTGTGAAAAATATCCTTTCTTATTTGAATGTCTTTTAAAACATAAAACTTTTTAAAAACATTTTTCTATTAAAATAGATTTTAAAATTTATAATGGAATATTTGAAATTAATAAAACATTTTTAAAATCATTATTCCTTTAAAATTATCTACAGGGATATTTTGAAAATATTTTTGACAACAAGGTTTTCGAATATAATAGATTTCTGACTGAAGAGAGAGATGGTCAAATTTCAGAAAAATAAATATCTTAAGTAACAAATATTGAAAAAATTGTACAAACAAATGATGAAATATTGAATAAATAGATTATAATTAAACACATTAACAATATTGGTAGATTATATCAAAGTATTCATAAATATAAACAATCTCAAAAAATGAAATGATTATCTCAATTCACTCTTAGAACTTGGTTACTTGGGATCATACTCTCCATGTATGAAAATAAAATTAAGTAAAACTTAATATATCATGAAAATATGTATATTAATGAAACAAAATTTACAATGGAATTATATACACCGTGATAAAGAGTTATGGTGAAAAACAAAACATGATTCTCAAAAAAAGTAAACTGAGACAAAACTGTTTTACAGATTTGGTAACTTTTGAAAGTAAAACTCTTTGAAATAAGTATAATAGAATGGATATATGAATAAAAATAAATTTAGGTTAAAGTTAAATATAATAAAATCATGTTTAGTACATTAACCACACAAATTTAATGAGTGGTGAACATAACATGAATTTCACAGAAATTAAAAGTGAGATGAAATTCTTTTAAACTTGTGCCTTGAATATCTCCGTAATCGTACAAGATTCATATATAATAAGTATATGATTATTATAAATAATTTAAAGAATAATATTATTATAAATAATATCATATATGGTTTTATTTTTACCTTACATTACACACTTTTTAATTATCCTATGTTAAAGTTTCACTTCGGGTAATCATTCTCTTTGTTCTTCACATGTGTCTTAATTTGATATTGTGTCAGTCCCAATACTTATATAATGAATCCAAAATTTATAAAATTATATAAATATAAGTTATATGCATTATAAGAATCTTATAATAATTTATTTCATAAATAATTTCTAAATAGAATACATGGTTCATGGAGTTGTTAATTCATTAGTACGCATGAACGTTGATTCCGTTTTTATTGTCGTATTGAAAAAATGTATGTAAATGACATATGTATATATATGTATGTTTATAAATAAATATATATATATATGTATAATAATTCTAGTAAAACTAATATATCAACTATATCCTATAATTTCAATACACCAATCCTTAATACATTCAATGTAGTGTGTGAACAAATCACATCGCTTTAAGGGGGCGGAGTCCACACTTCCTGAAATGAGATTATTGTATTGACACCAAATAGAAGGTAAAACGATGTGTGTTAAAGAAAGAATAAATAGGATTAAATAAATAATAAATATAATATATTACATATTTGAATAATGTTTCCATAATAATTTCCACCATGATTGGTGGTAATGGAGAAATGAACAATCATCCTTTCGTGAGGCAGTAGTTCACCATACACAAAAACGATATGTTCAACATCTATTAGATGAAGGTGTGTGTAAGTTTAGGTCATAATATTTACATAAATATATCCAAGTATACTGATTATTTTATTGTTATCATACAATAATCGATTAAAGAGATTTGATGGGTTGAGAAGGAAAAAATGGTAAAGGATTTTGAAAGAAGATGTTACCTCTAAATCGGGTAACTCCTTTTTGTTTCTAACAAAAGGATTACTAGGGAGGGTTTATACCCAAATATATGCTTAAAAGTCGAAGGGTATATTTTTTTGATGCAATTTGGTATGGTAATGTCTGAAATTAAGAGGCTTTAATGGTGTGAGGAATGTGTAGAGGTGGTGGCCTTTTATAGGGAATTAAAAGGACTCACATGGAATATTTAGAAACAAATTAGGTGTGCACATGTTATTACCTAAAAAAGTCTTAAAAACCAAAACAACACAAGAATTGATGGTTTATGTCCTATCTATGGACATCCAATGGGGTTTGGATAGTATTTTAGGTAATTTGGGCTCTTAATTTTAATGTTTAGTCTCTATTTAAGCATAATTTGGTCTTAATTGCTGTGATTAATTTTAATCAGTTTTACTAATAATTTTGGTTTAAAATTAACATGGTATTTTTAGACTCTAAATATAAGACCGAATACAATTTTTTATGTCCTATTTTACAAATTCTATTCAAATATGCAGAAAAATTAATATTAGTGTTAATCCCGCAGATGAGACGAAATAATGGGGGTTTAAAGTAGGAAAATGTTTAAACATTTTTATTGATTTTATATTCCATATCAAAGTGGAATTGATTATAATGAATTTAAGTGTATTATTATAGGTAATATTCATATAATTTGTACTTAAAACATATTTAAAATATCATTTATCATTAATAATTAATTATAAATAGGGCCATTTTTGACTAAAAATCAGCATTTTTCACTATTCATCAAAAATGATGTTTCTTAGAAATATCACAAAACTTCAACCTAAGATAATTTAGAAATTATGAATTTAAAAATGAAGTTTATTTTATCAGATTTAATTCCTAATTTTGTCTAAAATTACTTTATTTATTAGAATCATTTCATTCGACAAAATAATGTTTTTAAACATAAAAAGAACTTTACCAATAAATATATTTTATTATCAATATGTTTTATTTAGATAAAAAAATTATAAAAAATATTTTAAAATTATTTAATACTATTCATATTACTAAGATTAATAATTAGGTTATAATTATCTTTTTTTAAAAATTAAAACAATAAAAAGATATATTTTTTAGAAACATTGTGTTGTATGTATGATATGACAAATCAGTGTTTTGTGCATCATATGGAAAGTCACAGTTGTGCTGAACATATTCCCAGTTAGTTTCATGTGAAAAGAATATTTTAATTATTTTATTGAAATATATAAATGATAATTTTAACTTATTTGAAAAAATAAGTCCATAAAAACTCAAGGTGTTACGTTCCACCCCCAATAAAATGTATTTCACCCCCAAAAGTTTTCAGTTAGGTAAAAAAAGTAAGGATACTACTGATTTATCATACCCCAAAGTTCCCATGTATCTTCATTTAACTGGGGATTTCTCCACAAAACAATGACCAGGTGAGTGATATTATTTTGTAGAACTTTCTCTGATTGGTCCAAATGATCAACATGATACTCCTCCTAAGAATGATCCTGCTCTAGTAGTATAACCTCTGAGTTTAGCACATGTGAAGGGTCAAGTATTTACTTTTTTAGGTTCAATAACTGGAATATCTAATAGACTATAGAGATATTTGCAGGATGTTCCAAGTGATAGGCTACTATCCTGATATGATCAATAATTTTAAAGGGTCTGATATACCTAGGACTTACTTTTCCCTTCTTCCTAAATATCATAACCTTATTATAGTATGAGATTTGTGAAAACACCTTTTCACCAACTTCAAATTCCAAATCATGCTGACGGTTATTAGCATATTTTTTCCAACATTAAGCTTCCTTGATATGCTACTGAATTGTTCTTACCTTCTCAACCATTCCTTCAGCAATCTTAGCCCCTAATAGATTTCATTATCCAACCTCATCTCAACATGTTGGAGCTCTAAATTTCTCCCCTTATAGGTATTCATAAGGTTCTATCATAATGCTTTAGTGAAATCAATTATTGTATGAAAACTCAACTAGAGGTAGGTGTTGATCCCAACCACCTTTGAAATCTAGAGAACACGATCTCAACAAATCGTCTCTGGTTCGAATTGTTCTTTCAGACTGAGCATATATTTGAGGATGATAAGAAACTCAAAAAATCAATCTTGTATCCAGTGATTTCTAAAGAATTCACCAGAACATGGAGGTAAACCTTGGATCCCGATCTGATAAAATAGTATCTCGTACTCCAAGAAACCTTACCACATTTTTAGTGTCTCTATTGGAATGCTAATTAAGAGAGAAATTGTCTCTCATAGCAATGATGTGTGCTGACTTAGTAAGGTGATCAACTACCACCCATATAACTTTAAACCCTTTAGTGGTTTTTAATATTCCAACAAAAAGATCCATAGTGATGTTATCCCAATTCTATTATGGTATGGGTAATGTATGCAACATCAATTTAGTCTTTTTTTTCACCCTTAACTTCTTATAATACTAAAAACTGAGATAAAAACTCTAAAATATCTCTATTCATTCCATACCAATAGAAGTATTCCTTCAAGTCCTATTAAATTTTCTTTGCTTCTAGGGTGAATAGATTATGAAGAATTATCAGCTTCCTCTAACAACTCCATCTTCAAATATGGTATTAAAGGAACAAATACATGGTTCTGGGACGTTATCATTAAATCCTGATCATGTTTTAACTTAGTAAAATTGGTAACGTTATTTTGTAGCTCTTCATCTTCCTTTTGGGACTCCTAAATCTTCACTTGTATAGAGGGATGAAAATTCATGGGACAATGATAGGATTTTCCCCTTCCTTTTATATTTCAATATCCGTCCTTTGAAAATCCAAAAATATTAGATCTTTTGTGATCCTCATCATGGATAAGCTAGCATGATCATTCAGACTCAAAACATCGACCGCCTTGTTTTATTTCCCAAGGTGATAATGTATTGAGTATCCATAATCCTTTATCAAATCAAATCATTTTCTCTATCTCAGGTTCAACTCCTTCAATGTGAATATATATTTCAAACATTTATGATCGGTATATATATAACACTATTCACCATAATGATTATTCCTTAATATATTTAATGAAAAGATTATAGCAGGTAACACTAAATCATGAGTTGGGTATGTTTTCTCATGAATCATAAACTATAGTGAGGCATAGGATATAACCATGTTATTTTTCATAAAAACACATCCCAATACTTTCCTTGATCAATCACTATAGATTAAAAACCCTTATCTACTATATGTTAGGGTAAGCACAGGTTCACTAACCAACCTTCTCTTTAGTTCCCTGAAATCTTCCTCACATTCTTATGTACAATGGAATATTACACCCTTATGATTTAACTTCGTCAAAGGATTAGATATTCATGAGAAATTCTCCGCAAATAGTCAATAATATCAAGCTAAACCAAGAAATCTATAGATCGCAATCACTATGGTTGTTCTAGTCCAGCTTTCTATAGCCTCTCTCCTTGATGGATATACTGTTATACCATCTCTTGATATTATGTGACCTAAAAAAGAAGCCTTTTTAGCCAAAATTTACATTTTGTAAAATTTTCATATAAATTATCCTTACTTAGATTCTTTATTACAAATCCCAAGTGAACTTTATTCTATTCCTTTCTCTTTGAATAGATAAGAATTTCATCTATAAAGACTACCAAAATCATATTGTGGTAATATCTAACGACTCTATTAGTTAAATCCACAAAGATAGAAGTGTAATTAGTGATACCAAAAGGCAATAATATATATCCATAGTGACCATACCATGTACGGAACATCATCTTGTGTATATCCTCCTTCTTGAACCTCAATTAATTATATTATAAATGATGGTAAATCTTAGAGAAGTATTGATATGCATGTAGTTGATCAAATAAGTCATAAATATGGGGAATATGATACTTTTTATTGATTGTGATATTGTTCAACTACCTATAATTAATGCAAAGCTGCATTGGTCCATCTTTCTTCTCCACAAAAGAACTGATGCAACCCAAGGTGAAACCCTTGGACAAATAAATCCCTTATCAAGGTTTTCATGGAGTTGCTTCTTCAATTCCTACAAATCAATCAGGTCCATTCTATAAGAAGTCATTGAAATTAGTTTGGAACAAGTTTTCATTCTTATTGAGAACTCAACTTCATGTTTTAGTGGTAGACTTGGAAAATATTTCTGAAAGACATACACAAAATACCAAACAATATGAATATCACCGATGTTGATATTATCCCCAACCATTTGAGATAAAAAAACCTTTTAATGTGAATTAATACCCATACATTGAATATAATCTCCAATGTAATTTCATACTTATTATCAAATTGATGGATGATCATATGAGGGTTTGAAATTTCAAACATAACTTCCCTTACTTGAAAATTGATATGGTATTTATACAAAGAAATCCAATCCATGCCTTAGATGACATAAAAATTTACCAAATGGAGAATGACAATATTTTATGGAAGCACATTTCCACAAACATCACTGGAGGGGAATCATAAGCATCATATGAAATCATCATACCATTAGGGGGTTTCACTGATAATACCACATCTAATTGATTTTATGTAATCTTAAAAACATTATAAAATTATTTAGTTATGAATGAGTGGGTGTATGTAGAATCAAATATGGTATTATAAATTCTATAGTGGATGGTAAGTGTACCTTTCATTATGTTGTTACATCATCTGTCATCAGATATACTGATTGCCTGAGATTTTACATTATCCCTCAACTTAATAGGTTGTTGATGTAGGTCATCATCCACAACCCTTGGGTTTGGGAATTTTTTAGAATAGTGCTCATTCTTTTTAAAATTGTAGCACTGAACAGTTTGAGGTGTATTATGTGTGGATTTTTCTCCATTACAGTTTTAGATGACTTTTTCCCATCACGTTGGCAATAAATTTCTCGATGGCCTTCCCTTAGACACTTAAAATATTTATTAAACCCACTATAGAAATTTTATTCATGCTTCTTACCACACATAGAGTACAAATTAATGTTCACCTTCTTTTCTTCTTGGTTCTTATAGTTTATTTTGAACTTTATATTCCTCTTTCTGTTAAATCCAAGAGATTGATACGTGACTCCAACCCCCATTTCAACCTTGATTTTATAGTGAAAAATCTCTTCATAGATACTAAAGTCTCTTATGGAAACCACCAGTATGAAAATTGTATTTAAACAAAAAAAGAACCTCTCATCTTTAATTTCAGGTTGGATGGTAATTCCAGAATCATACCACACAAATATCATAATATTATACTTATAGGTTCCAACCGACTCATCATCCATTTTCTTAAACTCAAGGAACTCATTCTCTCTCTTTGTATGAAGAATTAAAGGAAATAACTAATTGAAAAATAGGTTCCTGAACCTATCCCAAACCATGGATTCAATCTCATCATGCTAACCTGTATTCTTGATTAGATTCCACTATTGATCTTCTTCACCTTCCAATTAATAATCCTCCATAATGACTTTCTCATGGTCTGATCACGGAGGAACGAATAATAGATTTTCAGTTGTACAAATCAATTGTTCAGAAACAAGTGGATCAGAAGACCCTCTGAAAGAATGAGGTAGTTTACTCTTGAAATACTAAATAGAATTTTGTTCCATACTTTTATAATTTTGAAGTCCACCATGATTCATATCTTGAGAAATAAACGTGAGCATAACAATGAGGTTTCTCATTGCATCTCCCTTAGTATTCAGTTTCTCAGGTGGAAAATTATTTCATTGTTTGTCTCAATAACCTTTAACTTAGTTCCTTTAGGTTCTATCCATTGACTGAAACCAAAATCATAGAGTGGGAAATATTTATCATAATGAGGAATTAAATAATCATGAAAATTCACTTGTAGGATTTACAAATTGTGAAACCTTCCATAATGCATGACACCTTATTTTTATCTTGGGTTTTCATATCCAACCAATATTTAAATCCTTCATAATGGTTTTTGAAGAGTTTGTGAATTAACAAATCATATCCCCCAAGATTTTCAAACCATGTGTGCTGTAAGGCCCATTGCCATGTACCAGATTGCTGCAAGTCAAGCCTGGAATATCACATCAAAGTTGTTACCCCTAGGTATATCTGTTGGAGAGAAAATATCAATGTATTATCTACAGAATGATGTATTTCTAGGAAACCAGTCACTATATCCTTCACCAATTCTTCCATGAAATTTTCTTATAATTTTCCTGGTCCTCAGAATTATCCCTAGACATGTCCTTAGGGTTCTCAGTAAGGTTTTATCATCATAGTTTCCATGGTTAACTATACTTTTTCTCTGATACCACCTATATTGACCCACAATTTTTGAACGTTAACATTACATAAAATTTGTGTAATACTTAAAAATTATACAAAAATATTCCAAAATATCATAGTTGGAATCGTGCCTTTGAAAACATGAAACATAAACAATAGTACATAAGTGAGATACAATAACTCCTACTCGGTTCTTAGTGACTAGCAACCTTCTTAGACACATCAAACATAATACATATTTTCATAACCAGGGGAAGGAAACATAAAAAGGGGTGAGATAAAATAATTAGAAAGGGTAAACAAGGGATACATGTAGTTATAATCATGAGCATAAGAGTATGAGAACATGATCATAAAAATAGAAGATCATACCCTGCATATCAAAGATTATATACATGAATCATGGCATAAATCTTAGAAGCCCATAGGACATGAATCAAAAGGATGAAAAGGACATAATCCATGAAAGAATAACATATTAGTAAGATATGGGATTTTGGAAACACATAAGCATATACTTATTTCAATAGTATCCAAGGCATTAATGAAAAGAACATCTTAGTGGACAAAGTCCTTTTCTAGATTTGGTAACCCCCATTTCAACCCTATATTACTGAACTGGTTAACCCTCATTTCAACCATGTATTTATAAATTGAGTAACCCTCATTCCGTACCTGTATTACTAAATCGAGTAACCCTAATTCTAACCATGTTTTAACTCATGTGAATTAAATCATTACCCAATGCATTGGAGGGACATATTTGTCCCACCCGTCACATAATAAAATCATACATACATGTTCCAGCAGATCATAAATAAAAATATCATGACACATGAAATGAAATTTGTATCATATACTTGTAAACATATAATAAACTATAGAAATATACATGTTTCATAGTCATTTCATCATAAGCATAACCCATAGAAAGAAGTGGATTTTCAAATCCTATAACCTGTGAGAGAGAATCAAACTTTATAGTCATCATGCCATCAAACCATAATTAATTCAAAGAAATAATATAAATGGAAAAATTGAATAATTTACCCACAATGGTTTCTGAAACACCTAGGGATGTTATCTTATATGGGAAATAATTTTTAAAGGTTATTTTTAAAACATTTCTTGATGAAAATATCCTTTCTTCTTTGAAAAATGATTTTTATAACATAAAACCATTTGAAAAACTTTTTATTTGAAAATAGCTTCTAAACCATATAAAAGAAGCCTTAAAAACAATAAAACATTTTTAAAATCCTTTTTCCTTGAAAATGATCTTCTTGGTTTTTTTGAAAACATTTTTGAAAACATGGTTTTTGAATACAATAAATTTACAACAAAAGAGAGATATGTTCATATTTCACTAAAAAACATTATCATAAGTAAAAAATAGTAGAAAGAAGTATACTAAAAAATTAATATATCTCGAATAAATATATGAGAAAGAAAATCATGAATAATCTTCAGATATTTCATCGAAGGAAGCATAAACATAAATAATCTCAAAACACAATATGATTGTCTCAATAAACATGTATAACTTGGTTACATTTGATCATACTCACCTTATAAGAAAAATAAATTACATGAAGCTTAATATATCATGAAAAGAAGTATATTCATGATATAAAATGTACAATGGAGGTATATACACCTCAAAAAAGTGTTTGGTGCATAAAAAAACATGAGCCTCAAAGAAAAAAAAATTGAGAAAAAATCATTTTATCGATTTGGATCCTTTTTAATGTTAAACCACATAAATGTAGGATCATATAATGGATATGTGAATAACCATAAATTTTGGTGTAATTTAAACAGAATTTAGTCATGGTTAGTATATACACCACACAAAATAATATACTGGAAAACATGTCATGAATCTCACTAAAAATAAAAGTGTTATTAAAATCATCTTACCTCGTGTTTGGACCCTCTTTGTACTCATACAATAGTAATGAATATTAAATATAAGTCTCTTAAAAAAATATCACAGAATAATATTATAATACATAATATCATATATGGTTTTATTATTCCCTAATATTACTCACATGTTAATGATCCCATGTTAAATTTTCACTTCGAGTAATCAATCTCTTTGTTCTTCACATGTGTCTTAATTTGTATTAGAGTTGTTCCCTATAAGTATATCATGATTCCAAAATGTATAACATGATATAAATATCATTTATATACATTATATTTATATTATAATAATTTATTTCATAATTTAGTATGAAATGGAATACACAGTTCATGGAGACGGTAAGTCATTCATACACATGAATGTTGTTTCTCTTTTTATAATCGTACTAAATGAAAGTATGTAAATGAAATATGTATATATATTTATGTGAATATATTTATAATTATTATATTATCATGAATATGTCATCTATATCATATAATTTCATTAAACCCTTACTTAATACATTACATATGGTGTGAGAACGAACCACAACTCTTTAAGGGCGTTGTAGTCCACACTTCCTCAAACGAGATTATCGTATTAACACCAAATATAATGTAATAATTTTCATGTAAAAAAGGAATAAATAAGATTAAATAAATAATAAAAACAATATATTTTATATAAAAATATATTTTTCATGATAATGGACACCATGATTGGTGGTAAAGGAGAAATTAACAATCATCATTTCGTGAGGCAGTAGTTTGTCATACACAGAAACATTATGTTCAAAAAACATTAGATGGAGTTTTGTGTAATTGTATGTAAGAACCATTTCATAACAACATACTAGTATATGGAGTATTGTGGTGTTTTAACACAAGAAGGGAATCAGATAGTGTATGGGTGGTGAAGGAAAATAACGAAAAGGATATAGAAAGAAGACATTACCTATAAATCAGGTAACTCATTTTGGTTTGTCCCCAAAGGATTCCTTGAGAGGGTTTCTTACCAAATGGAGGAATAGAAGTAAAAGGGGGTATTTTTTGGAGGTAATTTGGGTATGTATTTTCTGAGCTTAATAAGCTTGATAGGTGTGAGAAATGGGTATCGGAGGTGGCCTTTTTTAGTGAAGGAAAATGACTAACATGGGAATTTTTAGAAACCAAATTAGGTGTGCACATGTTCTTACCCAAAAAAAGTATTAAAAAAACAAAAAAACACTCAATAATGGAATGTTTATGGCTGAAATATTGATATAAAATGGGTGTTGGACGTGTTTATAGGTCCCTTGGGCCCTTAATTTTAAGGTTTGGTCCCTAATTAATCCTAATTTGGCCTTAATTAATGTGATTAATTTTAATCACATTCACTAATAATTTGGGTCAAAATTAACAAGGTCATATTAGAATCTAAATATTATATTGAATAAAATGGTGTTGGACAGATTTTTGAAATTCCAATCATAAAAGAGGTGAAATTAAGATTAGTTCTAATCATGAGTACGAGATGATGTAACATGGATTTAAAGTATGAAAAAGTTCAAATGTTGGTTAAGATTTTATATTCACCATCAAAGTGGAATTTAATGTAATGAATTTAATTATATTATAATTTATAAAATGAACCTAAGGTTACCTTAAAAAATATTTATAATATCATTCATAATTAATAATTAATTAGAAAAAAGGGCAGTTTTTAACTAAAAAGTTGTAGTTTTCACTATTCAAAAAAAAATAAAGTTTCTAAGAAAAATCAAAAAAATCACATTAATCTAATTTTGATGTTCTAAATTCAAAAATTAGTTTTATTTTATCAAATTTAATTTCTATGTGTGTCTATAATTACTTTCATTTTTAGAATCTGTTTATTCTAGAAAACGATGTTTTTACACATAGAAAGGACTCTACAAAAAATCATATCTTTTTATTATCAATATCATTTATTTATATAAAAAAATAATTAATAATATTTATAAATTAGTTTTAAATATTCATATGACTAATTATAATTACTAGGTTATAATTGTCTTCTTTAAATAATTAAAATAATAAAAAGAGATATTTCGTAGAAACTCAGTGTTACGTGTATCGTACGCAAACTCAGTGTTGCGTGCATCGTACACCAAGTCAGTGTTCTGTGCAATGTATTCCAAGTTAGTTTTGTATGAATGGAACCTTTAACATAGTTAATTGTAATATATAAATAAACATTTAAAATTATTTGGAAAGAACATGTCCATAAAAACTCAGGTCATACAATTGGAATCAATATTATCTTGAATTACGATACTAAAACCTTCCATAATTATGAGAATTTTCACTTTGTAAAACCAACTTTTTCATCATGACTATGAGTATAATTTTAAATTTGATTCTATAATTCTTTGAATTGAATTTAAAAAAATTGATTCAAAATCTGGAATCAGAATAATTTGTAATATATAATTTTATCAACTTAATTTTTCAACCACTATGAGTACTAAATGCAGTAAATATTAATTGTTGTGGATATGGTAAAAAATTATTTATCATGGGTAAAAATAAAATGATAAGGATTAAAATGACCTTAAAAGTTATAAAAAACCCATTTTGACATATTTATACCTTATTTTTTATATGAGTTTCAAATAACCTATTTTGGAAGACTTTGGTATGATAAAAATGTGGGTGTATCTGATTCTTTTCAAACATTCCATGTGTGCCCTCTCCGACAGTTGTAAAAGGCCACTACATGCCTCCACTGTTCACACTATGAAATATTTTTCTCTTTCTAGGACGTATCTAAATAAATTCCACACATCCATAAAAAACTATTAGATCCATATTTTTTACCTTGAATCCAACCTATGGTGTATATTGGTGTAAACCTAGAGAAGTTTTCTATGGAAATGTTAATGGTCTTAAACAAGCATTTTTATATTGTTTCTTATTACAGCTCCTTAAAATATTTTTAAACCATGATTATATAATAAAAAAAATATCTTCCATAAAATTATATGTTATCATGTTAAAGTAATTACCTATATCCATCTCTTCTTCAATCCAATTGGAAAGAAAACCATTGATTGACGGTACGGTGGACTACCACCTCGCGAACCAGTGTAATTCATTTTCCAACACCACCTTTCAATGAGAGATATAGTGATGGATTTAAAAAATTTATTTAAAATTTATGATATATTTATACTTGTTTAATTATAATATAAAATATTCCTTCTTACTTTCTAGTTTATTTTGAATATAATAACATTTCGTGTATGTACGACGGACTACCACAACACGAAGCACTGTGATTCATTCTTAAATTATGATTTACATGGATAGTAATAAGGATAAATTTAATGAATAAATGTGATATATATTAAATGGTATAAATTATCCATAAATTAATATATCATAAAATCCCTTACCCTTTCACCCATTAAGGGAATTATATTTTCACTCATGCGTACATAAGACTTATTATCTCTACGAAGCTATTCACTTCACTTTCAATGCCAAAATTTAAATAATTGTTATAATAATGATTAAAATGAGTAAATGTTATATTTATAACCTAAATAACATTATTTATATGATTTATTTATATCCCATGTAGAACAGCTAGAAACTTTATAAAAATCAAGCATGAGAAAATAAGGCAATTAACACCCAAAACAATGAAAATAATGAAATATTAATACTAAATGGGTGGTAAAATATTATATGAGGATCATATATGTAATGATAAATATTAGTATAAATTTTTTTATAAATTAATCACATTATTAAAACTATTATAAAATAGGTTAAATCATGTTTAACAAAAAAGTAAAACATGAGGGATTCTGTCTCAATTTCCATTTCATTGAGACACATTTGTTAATATTCACATATTCCCTTTTATGTGGTGTATATACTGGCCTATTGATATATTGAACATTAATAACTATATATTCATTATTATAAATTCTTTTCAAGTTTATTGTTCAATGGTTAAAAATTAAAAAGTTACCAAAGTTGTAATTATTACTGTACAACCTCACTTTCATTTATAAATGTTTACTTTCTATTGAAAAAATCACTTTATTAGGATAATTTTAAACTGGAATCTAAATTAATATTAAATATCCATATTATTGTAGTATGTATATTATTATTTATTAAACCTTATACTATTTTTACATATAGTGTTTAATTTTAATGTTATTTGATTGAATGAGAAATATTGAAAATGTTATATACTTTAATAAAAATGGATTTTTAATGATAAGGAATATTGTTCATGAATTAAGTTAATTATTGAATATGTGAATTCTTAGTTGGAAATTCAGATATAGGTGGGGCCTATTTATTGATATCTTCTCAATGCATCAACATGTATCTTGGTATAAATCAGCTCGCCAAAACATATGGATTTTTACCCATAGTTTTAAAATGTCTTGTGAAAGGTCCTAACTCTAGAGGTGTCATGAGGATTGAGATCATAAAGTCCAATAATTGTTAATTTAGCTTATTTAAAGTATATTTATTATTATTATACATGATATATTCATAATTATATTATATCAAGATACATTTAATTAACATTTTATTGATTAAATTGACTGTGTTTTTATTTAGTTACCTTACAATAGTTATTATAAATTCTCAAATTATGAAAGCTAAGTTATTGAATAAATGGAATGTGTGTTATTTTATTTTCCATGTCATATTGATTATTATTTATTGATAGATTCCTCCATATTTATCCATTAATGGATTTGAGCTTATCTCTATTTTGTTTCCATTCCCCATGGTATGAAGAACGATATATGGAATGAGTTAAAGGATGAATTTATTTCCCATTACATTGAATTTAATTTTTTTGTTATATTTAATATGTGTATCATGAATGTATCTAGTTCTCCAAAACTACTAAAATGATCGGTCTTCAGGATTTGACTATTTTTATCTATGCCAATGTAATATAGTAGGAACCTACTCTAGGTTACTTGAGTCGATTTCGTTACTTGGAAATAAAATATTTTTAAAACACATACAATTTCTTTCAAAATAATTTACAAAAAAAAACTATATCATATTATGGAATGAAATTTCAAAAATGAAAACATTAATTATTTATGAAAATAAGGCACAAACATATCCTTATTTGGTTAAATTTTTAAAATTATATTGTCTAATGTATTTAATTTTTATATTGAATTTTTTTAATAATTAAGTGGTGTTTAATCAAGAAATTTTAAAAAATTGATCAATATTATAAATTTATCTAAAAAATTATATGTTACCACATACAAAATAATATAAAAAATAGAATAAAAAAATTAAACAATTTAAATTAAATAGATGAAGATAAAAACGATAAGATAAATCAACTTATTTACAAATGATATATGTTTGGGGAAAAAATAATTACTATTTTAATGTAATATATAATCAACCACATCATCAAGATATCAAAATGAAATTCAATTGATCTTATCATATTTTTATTCTTTATAAAACATAAAAAGTATTCTAATGATTATATAGTAAAGAATTGATCAATTTTTTAATTTTAAAACATGATAAGATAACTAACAATTAGATCCCCCATGAATAAGAGTGAGTGAAATAATTTCATGCATATCCTTATCTTAATTGAAAAGTGAACATTATAAACTAAGATAATAATATAAATCTTATTAAAAATAATTAATAAAAACATATAATAATATAGAGTAGAAACATAACATAATTCAAAAAAAGTAAAAATACTATTTAAGTATAAAGGAATGTTATATAAAAATATTTAATTAAAAAATCTCCAAGTTCCTGAAATTTAAATTTATGAAGAATAAAAACATTTCATTAATGATAATAGTAATTTTTTTAAAAAGAAAAAAAGAAGAAAATTATATAAATAAATAATTGTTCCGGTGAGATAAAGAGATTTCTTAAAACACCAGTTTATAAAATATCGTTTTTCATAATTCCAATGAAAAACTCTAAATGACAGATATTATTTTTTTATAGGGAAAAAATAAATGCATGTCATAAAAATGAAATAACTAGAAAATAAAACCAGTCTGTTCATAACGAATTACTAATAGAGTCTTATGGACTATAATGAATAATGAATTTCGTGAATTTTGTTATAAATTTTAATGAATAAAAATCATGACAATAAACTAGATGGATGAATCCATTTAAGATGAGAATATAAATCAAAGATACATGCCTTGCTAAAATTAATAATTTTCTATTTAGATACTTGTTTAGAGGAAATCAGGCCACCACTATAGCTATTAATTAAATAATCCAAGAAAAAACATTTCTTATCCTAATATAGTAGGACTGCTGGTTCAATAAAATCCTAATAAGTTAATTCAAGTGTGGAAATATTCTCTATTAAAATAACACCATGCTGATCTTATAGATAATGTGTGAAAAAATATAGGATTTCTAAAATATTTTCCCAATTAGAATATTTACCTAAATGTCTTTAGTTATTAAATAATTTTTTTAATAAAACGGAAATAATTAAAAATATAACAAAATTTAAAAATGAAAACATATTTAACCAATATATAGAATGGACATATATCAGTATAATTAATATATAATGATACAGTTTCATCATGAAAATAAATCATTGTTCATATCAATAAAAGTGATCCATATTTATTATATAGGTTGAATATTTTTATTTTGTTAAATAACTAGAGTGGTATATAGGTATTTAAAAATTTTATTTGGAATGAAAAGTAAAATTATATGTATATATATACATATATATATAGATTTTGAAAAAATACAGGTAAAGTAATTTAATTAATTTTAGTTTTTTTAGATGTATTGAAAATAAAAAACGTTTAATTAAAATATAAGTGACAATGATTAAATTGCGAGTGATATTAATTTTATTCAACATCGCAAATGTGGAAAACAATTATATATATCATTAACTAAAAAAGTAATAAAATATAACAGTTTCATGTGGAAATATTTAAGATAACTATTTTAAAACATTATTGTATAGTTAATCATAACAAGAAAGTAAATCATACCATTAAGAACCAAGGAGGTATGGTTTCTACTATTTGATTTTATAAATTTCAAAAAAAATATATAATTGGTTGAAGAATATATATTTGAAATTTCTATTTACTTGTGAAGTTCTTGTTATCTGTTACAAACACATGGGGAATGTTTTAGTTTTTATTATACCAAACATATATAATATACACAAAAACAAATATATATATTTATAAATATATATATGTGTGTGTGGGTGTGCGTTTGTATAGAGAGAGTACACATACACACATCAATATATATATATATTTCTGTGTGTGTCAAATCAATATATATATATATATATATATTATAATATATATATATATATATATATCAGAAATATAAAATGAAAAAACAGAATATATAAGAAAAAAATAACAAAAGAAAAATGTGACATATTTGTAATTCATTATAGTGTGTTTAAGAATACTAAATTTTTTATGGAGAATAATGAAAATAAAAAAAATGCCTCAAAAAATGATAAAACATCACCATAAATATAATAATAATCTAATTAATTGTAACCACTAAATATTAATGAAAATCAAATTATAGATATTGAATCCAAAAAGGTTTTAAGAGGTTAAAACTGTAGATTTCAACTCGTTATAAATATGTGTGTGCATGTATAATAGGAAAAACTAATGTCATTTTTCATTTTTTTTTCATGATAAATAGTAATTTTTTTAATCAACATATCAATAATTGAATTTTTAAAAAGAAAACATTAATGGAAAATAAAAATATTAATGGAATGGAAAATAATGGAATTTATCAAAATAAAAAAAACTAAGGTAAAAATTATAAAATGGGGGTAAAAAATTACACCATTTTGTATAGCCTTTTCAAAGTTTATAGATTCCTCAAGATGAACTATAAATTCATGCATCCTACATGTAGGAACAATATCTAGAAATGTCAATCAATTTTTTTAGGGGGGGGGGGTTATTTCTATATTAAAACATGTATGGAATTTTTATTTCCATCTTGTGATCCAAAATCGGTAACATTGATAGAAGGAATTTGTTACACCAATTTAGTTGTTAAGGATGTGTTTGATGACATAATGAATCTAAAATTATGAAAACTATTGTGCATCTGTATGTGTTTATATATATATATATAACAATTTAACAAACACATGTGTGTGAGCATGATTTTATGGATAACCTATGTTTAAAAACTGGGTAGAGTGGAGTCTTTTTAACTAAATCTCGAACTTTGAAAACTATAAGAGAAACTTCAAGAATGGAATGGGAACTAAGAAATATTTTATAAATATTAGAACATATAATATTAAATCTTTTAGAGTAGCTAAAAATGTATTTATTAATATTCCAATTAATAATACAAAAAACATTACTTGATATTCTAATTGAAAAACCACTATAAAGAGTGAAAAATGATTTATAAAAAATTAAAAGGTGATGATTAATTTATGGTCGTATGCTTTTTATGAGTATGACCGTAAGAAAAATATATTATATTACCTATTATAACATTTTAAATTTATTTATAAAAAATAAATAAAATGGAATACATAGTTTTCAAAATTAATAAAATAATTATAATGAATTCCATACCAAAATAAATATAATAATTGATTAATGTAAAAAAAATTATAAAATGTTAGAAAATGATTGTGAAAATGTAATCGTTCATATCATTAGAATAACTATTGCGGTAGTTATAGTGAATGTTGTATAGGAATTCCCATTTATAAGATCATAATTTTACTATAATTTAATGTAAAAGTTAACTTAAATATGAAGCCATGTATATACAAGAGATTAAAAATTATTTGTATTACATAAAACCTCGATAAAACACCATTATGATTTAAAATATCCAAATATAATTATACCAATGTTTTTTCTGGTATTTTAATGTTATCAACTTATGATGAGACAACAAAATAACTATATATATATAACAAAAAATATTTATTACACTTCATGAATTTAAGAGATATTAGCTTCTTATAAAAAAAATATGAAATTTATTTCCTCTAGTACTTTTTATAATTAAAAAGTGAGGTATTTACATGTTCCAATATATTAAAAATAATTTTTCATTTAATTGAAATTTATTAAAAATGGCCTTAATTAATTTTGAGAAAAAAAGGTGTTAATATTGAATTAGGCTATTATTAGTTTGGTAAAAGAATAAGTGAGTGGACCATCATAAACTGAGTTTAGAATATAGCTAAGGGAGTGATAAAAATACTGTTTCTTTCATTATTCAAAAGAATATTTATTCCTACTAATACAAGTGTAATGTAAACTTCTTTGATGAAAATAAAATTTATGTTTATTTTTGTCCCTAATTTTATGTTTAATTGATTATAATTACATTTAATCATTATATTAAACTATTCTATAATTTTTTTTATTATGAATTAATATTTTTTATTAAATTACATCATATATTTTCCAAGTAGACCAATTAATCCATTAACTCGAAAATCACTTTCTCATATACTCATTCATTGACACAGGTTCAGTATATATATGATAATACATTATAATATATAATAAATTTATTGTATTATGACTCTTCTAACTTATTTTCTTAATTTTAGTGAAATAATTATTTTTTGGGTATATTATAGACTAAATGAAGCATCTTGTAAAATTATTAATTGAATAATAAAAAATTTTATTCTCTATTAAATATATAATTTTATTATATAGTAGTTAAAGGAATAAAATATTAACAATTTAAACCGTAAAAATAATCAATAAAATATTTAATAATTAATTGAATAATATGTCCAGGATATAAATAAAAACAATAAGATCATGATATGTTCCAAATAACTCCATTCCATGGAAATATCAAATCTGATGTAGATAAATCATCCCTTTAGTAATTGATTCAATATTGGTGTTGGAAGTTTGAAAATATTGAAAACATAAAGTTGGATAAAAGAAATATTTCCCAAAAAAAATGTATTTGATAAATACGATATCAAGTAAAAATATATTGAAAAAAATCATTGTAATTTCTAGGAAAACTTTTATAATTTTTTTCCCTTTATAAACAATTGTATTTAAACATTACCAGTGATAAAATTAAATAACCTTTAATGTAAATTAAACTTGAAAAAAGTAAAAAATAAATTCATCCATGGAATTCCAATAAATATCATGGATTTGAAGATTATATAAGACATATAAATCTTTTAATTAGTGTTGATATGATAGTTTATAGTCTAGAAATTCAAAAATCATGTTTTTGGAAGGATGGTGTTTTTAATTTAACAAAGGAATTATCAATTATTGTATCTTCTAAAAATAATAAAAATAATAAGAAGGATTGATTAGAAAAAAATAACATAATGATAAAACTCAAGGTACTGACAAACCCTAATTTATTTATTACCACATAGGAAAAAAACATCATTAATGAAATTTTAATTAATCCTAAATTGATTGATAATGTAACATCTCAGAACCTCCGTCTAATTGTTTTTTTAATTATATGGAATTATTTTCAGACTACACGCTCTAACGACACGTGATTCTGAGGCCCGGTGAGCCCATAAAGGAATGTTTAACTTCTATTAAAGTAAGTCCCGAAAATGTGGGAGCAGGTTTTTCTAACTTTTAAACTAGTGCTCAGATCAAAAATCTGAAGAACTGTTGAAATTAGAATGTTTGAATTCTCCTATAAGTGACTATACATTAGCTGGAAAGGGATGAACTAAAATGTAAATTTTCGGACCTTTCAAAAAAATAAAATAAATTTAAAAAAAATATTTTATTTCTTTTCTCCAATCGACGAGAACCAACACAACGATGTGGAAACAAGGTGATGAAGAGGTTCATTATTGGAACTCATTAATGGCTCATAAACCAATAGTGTAATGATGAATTAAATGACGTGTAATAGCTACGCTGCTTCATAAATGAAACAACATAACGATGGGGAGTCGCAGTGCAACTAAAACACTGTGATGTGTTTTATTTTATTTGTGTGGGAATTGGAGGGAAGATAATTGATCCTTATAAATTCTATGACAAACCACAAATAGTTTTCTTCTCCACTGAAGAATAAAGAACACTATCTATGAATGGAAACAAACACTAACAGATCGAGGATCGACGATGGCTCAGAGCTTCACCCCTCATTAGTGATAGATTCTCAATACAGGTAGGGGTTGTGTTTAACTTGTTTTTCACCATTAATAAATTTAATGAATAATTCAGTTCAACCAACGAACATGTTGATCAATAGATCATGAGTTCTTATGGGAGGGTTTCATTTTTGAATTTCATTATAAGGTTTTAAACTATTATTCATTTGATTGAACTGAAATCCCTAGAGCTTCCCCTATTTTACACCTCTAATGTAGAGGGCATGGTCCCACCTGAACAAGGCTCTAGCACCTTCACATTGTGATTTCATTATGGAAAAATCCTCAAATAAGTGGCAAGATAAAGCTAGGGCCATGGCAGGGATACGACGACCTGGGAGGCCTAAAGGGACAAACGGATTGGAGATCAGACCACCGAAGTGAACCTGGTGGCCCGAATAAAGTTCCACCAGGGCGGAAACACCAACACGATGGTGGCGTGATGGACAAGGCGGTCAACCCCCACAGTCCTCATAGAGGATGCGGCATTCTCTTATGCAGAGTAGTAGATTAGGTCGTAGTATAGGTGGTTACAGCCTGGAATCATGTGATATAGGGGCCTACGGTTTCTCGAACATAGAAGACGAATGCCCCACAGATAAACTACGAGGAAAGGAGGGGACACAATGGTGGATTCCATGTCTTGAGTGCAAACCAGTCGTCTACCCCTCTCGAACCAGGGTCTTGCCGGCAGGTTGCTCCCCCAGCCAGTAGATTAGGCTAGACCTGCGACAGTGATCCGGACCCACACTGGTGGACCTGAACCACGATAGGCTGGACCTGCACCCTTCGGGCCGGGCCAGATGAGATCGGGTTGCCTTTTGACCAGGCAGGATGGACCCCTGGACAAACTACTAGGCTGGGTCCAGTGAGACCCATTGGCCTTGACCACTGGATAGGCTAGACCAGACCTACCCTGACCTGAACCAGGTCATGTTGTGTTAGTTAAATCAAACCAAGGTGTGTGGGACCCTCGGGCCGGGTTGGTCATGTCGGTCCAATGAGGTCGGATCGAGCTCAAACACAATCGAGCCATGATTACTAAAATGATAATAATTTGCAAACTAGGTTGCTGATTGATGAGATGTTTGCGACATCGATACCCTCGTGACAAGGAAAATATTTTGTTATGATCTAATAAGACTTCCAAGGATGTTGAATTTGAACATATTAATTGGGGGGCAGTTCTCTCGGGATCATGAACGAAGACGAGATGCAGTCATGTAGACCTCAGTGGCTTGGAAGATGAGTAACCACATGGATCTTAGTGGCCTGGAAGACCAACAGCCATGTGGATTTTTGTTTCCTAGTACAGCTATATGGACCTCATTGGCCCGGTAGACAAGCAGCAGCTTTGTGGACCTCAGTGTCCCGAAAAACATTTGTGACTCATCAAGGATGATTTACTAAATAGTACAAAACGTTATTCACTATAACCAATGGACATTTTCCCTATGGTTTATATTAAACCTGGTGTGAGATGTCTTGTGCTTCTTGATTGTGCTTACAGCTTGTGCTTCGTTCTAGTTCTTTATTCTTATGCTTTATTATTGTGTTTTGTACTCTTTATTCGTGATTATGCTTCGTGCATTTCTTTGAGGATTGTTGTGTGGTATTTCCTTTGTATTTTGGTGTCCCCCACCGAGTATTTTGTTACTCACCCCTTCACATGCTTCACCCACACATTTTCTGTCTAGTGAAAATGATCGATGATTCAATGGATGACTTGTTGGCCGAGGAGTAGGCGGGACCTAGTAGGATCAAGCGGACATGACATACTACATAAAATTTAAGTATCTACACTAATCCTACCATCATGTGGGGATTTCATCTGGTGGCTAACTGAGTCACTTTTTACTTTACTTTTTTTACTTTTTTTGGTTTTGTATTCTATCCCAATGGATTTTAGTTGTCCTGGTACTCATCACTTATTTTAGTATACTTTTTATCCCTTTCACATTGTGAGATGTGGTTGGGCATGTGAGTTCATACATGTACTCGGGAAAATTCCTACCACTTTTAGGTTGACTCCTTCGGTGATAGTTGCTAACCCCTGACCATATGGAGGTAGGTTTAGGGTAGTCACAACATGAGCCCTGGTGGACGGCTCGTGAAAAAGTGGTATCAAAGTTGTTTGGTTCTACCTCAGATACCAATATTCGGTTGTTTTTTTGGGGAAACAATGTTAAATGTTGGGAGACCAAATTTCAGATTCAGGGAGTCTAGTGTTGGTGCGGAGGCTGACGTATCCACACTCTATGATATTTAATTCTACTTTTTAGGTCAATACATAAAAACACTGGTTGGAAAAGTGTCTTCTTATTTTATTTTATATAAGAGTCATCTCAGCAATTATAATATCTTTTCAATTGTAAATCTTGATCTATTTCTAGATTCCTCCACATGGAAGACTAGCCAGGAAATTGATACGTGGCCAGGAGGGCAGCCCGCCTAGTGAAGAGGTATCCATTCAGGCACTAGTTCACGATATGGCCCCACCGGGTGGTGTACCTATGCCACCACCACCCATTGGTCAACATCTACTACCAAAAGTACCATCAGAGGATGTGTGCATACTCGGTGTCTTGCACAAGTTTTATAGATAAAAGACCTCCTAAGTTACTGGGAGAGACAAATCCTTTGTTCGCTGAGTATTGGTTAAAGGCGGTGATGCGGGTCTTCCTCTTAGTGAGGATGCCACCCGACTAGATGGTTGTCCTTACTGCAAGAATTTTCTTGGGCTTGGTAGGTAGATGATAGAAATTAAACATCCAAATGAATGATGAGGAGAACCTCACCTAGATGAACTCCATGGATATTTTATGGGAGGATTTCTTCCCAACGACTTTTCTCTCGGTCTACATTCTGGAGGTTCTTCACCTACAGTAGGGAAACATGATGGTAGCTGAGTATTCAAAAAAGTTCACTGAGCATTACCACTATTATACACACATATTGTGAGACCCTTTCATCAGAGCCTTAGCCCTCATGCAGCGGATATGTCGGGAGATTAGTGTTTTTGTGTTGTCTCTTAGAATCCCCACATAGGCTGGATTATTGGAGCGAGCTATAATAGTAGAGAGATTCCATGCAGAGTAGGCATCGACAGATGGTGCCTCAATCAGGTGACAGGTAATCGAGCCATCTATGGCCGGAGTCCAACAGATGGGGTAGTGGTCCAATATGTTAGATCTTCTAGTGGATGACCCAGGACTCAAGATCTATGGTGTGTGGCTGCCAGGATAGTGGGAGACAACAGAGGAGCAGAGAGTGCTACTCATGCGACGGGTAGGGACACAAGGCTCGTGATTATCTGAACTACTGTACAGATGACTAGACGATGGTCAAGGGACCACCAAGATAGTGGTAAAGGTTTGATTGAGGAGGTCCACATGGTGGAGGACATGGTAGGGGAGCAGGCTGAGTAGTAAGCGGTGGGTGACGGTTTTAGGTACTACTGCCAACACCTCAAGGTGGTCTAACCTGACCTTATGGAGTAAGCAGACTGGGGTGAATTGGACATTAACGATAGCGTGAAATTTTAGGAGTTCCTAATTAAGATTAAGGATCAACATGAGTGGATCCTACATGGGTGGTTGATTCCTCTAGTATGCATTTAGTGGAAGCATGAGAATCTTCAGGAAATCACTTGGAATCAGAAGGCTTGATTCATACCTAGTACACCCATTTGTTTTATTAGCTTTTTTTTCGGGATATTGGGGATATAAATCCCTATGTTGGGGAGAATAAAATTTGTCAAAATTTCATTTTATTTTTTTTAACTATATATATAATTATTTAAATATTTAAGGCTCTGATGACCCGTTATTCCAAGGCACAGTGATCCTATAATGGTATTTTGATATTTTTAAGGTATGTTTAGTAAACATGCGAGTGGGTTTTTCTAAATTTGGAAATGGTGCTCAGATAAAAATCTGAGGGAATTGTTGAACTCAGAACCCTATTATTCACCTAGAAATGAATTAAATTTTCCCTACACAGTCCAAAAATAAAATTTAATTTTTGAACCTTTCGAAAAAAACATTAAAAAGATATTTTATTTATTTTAATCAACTGATGAGTAGTGACACAAAGACACTATGATTCGTTGATGATGTGATAACAAGGAACATTAATTTAACTCATTAATGGATCATAAACCCATAGCATGATGATGCATTAAAGGACACGTAAAAGATACTATGTTTCATAAAATAAATAGTGTAATTACCCAGCATCACAGCGTAACTAAAAAAATTTGACATTTTTTTTCTTTAATTGGTTTTTGCATTGGAGTATCAAGAATTAAACCTTAGGAATTCTCCGATGAACCAACATAGGGTTTCCGCTCATGTGAAGAATGAAGAACACCAACAAATAATGGCGATGAATTCTAAGAGAGTGAGGATCAACAACAGCTCGGAGCTTCAACCCTTGTTGACGATAGATCCTCAGTCCAGATAGGGGTTGTGTTTATGTTGTTTTCCCTATAATTAAATAAAACGTTGAATGTGTGTAATCCCATGCATAGTTTGTTCCATATATCATGCGTTCATTTGGGAGGGAGGCTTTTTGGGATTTTTATCTGGGTTTAAACTATCCCTCATTTGATTGAACTGAAATCCCTAGACAAACTATTTTAAAACTCTAACGTGAAGGGTGATGGAAAACACACAAAAGGACTGGGCACCTCTTCCATGTGCATTATTTGTGACTGTATCCTCAAATCAGTGAAAAGATGAAGCCAGTTCCAATGCAGGGATAAAAGTGACTCGATAGGCCTAAAGGTGTAGATGGATCAGAGATCGGACCATTAGAGCGGACAAAGTGGCCCGTAGGAAGTGCCATTAGCATGACGGTGCCACCGAAAAGTGGTGGCAGTGACAAGAAGCAATGTCCATACTTTTCCGGCTGTGTGGAGGAGGCAACTTTACCCCGATTGCTACGTGATGGACGAGGAAGCCGGCCCTCGCTGGCCACATGGAGGAGGCGGTGCACCCGTGCAGGAAGAAATGGGGGTGGTTTCAGCCCATCACCATGGATGAGGCGGTTCCAGGCTGAGGACATGTGGAGGTGGAATCCCACATTCGGTCTACCCTGGTGAGAAATAGTTTCATGACCGTGGCAGATGAAGGCCCCTCGGATGAACCGTAGGGAAATGAGAGGATGTGGAGGCAGCGACCACATCCTAGGAACACACCATCATTCCTCTCCTGGTAGACTAGGCTCTTATCAGAAAGCCGCACTCCCATCAAGATGGTTGGGATGAACCATCACCCTTCGGGCCATGCTAAATGAGACTGGTTCACCGGGCGACACGGCGGGCTGGACCCTATGCCAATCTGGGTATGGTCCAGTAAGGCCCATTGGGCCTCGCCCCCTATCCAGGATGGACCAGACCAGTCCTGACCTGAAATAAGTTAGGCCAGGTCAGTTGAATCAAATTGGGGTGTGTGGGACCCCCATGTCAGTCTGACCATGTCGTACCGAGCCTAGATGCAACCGGTCCCTGGTTACTAAAATGCAAATAAAATGCAAACTTGGCATCCGATTGACGAGCCATTTGCGGCGTTGAGACTCTCTTGACGACGAAGGAATTTTGGTATACTCTAATTTGAAATCAAATGGAGTTAAATTTCCATTTATGGATTGGTGCACGGTTCTTTTGAGATCAAACACGCATACGAGCAGCATCCAGGTGGACCTTGGTGTCCTGGACGATGAGGAGCCACATGTACCAAAGTGACCCAGAATACTAGTAGCCGTGTGGACCTCAATGGCCTAATAGAGCTGTGTGGACCTCAATGGACCTATAGAGCCGTGTGAACCTTAGTGTCCTTGATGATGAGTAGTTGTCTTGTAGACCTCAGTGGCCTAAAAACATTAGCAACTCATCAGGGATGATTCACTCAACAATGTGAAAAATTATTCACTATAACCAATGAACATTTTTCCTATGCTTTATATTATACCCATTGTGAGTTTTCTTGTGCTTTGTGCTTATTCTTTGTAATTGTTCATCGAACTTCTGCTTCGTGCCTGTGCTCTGTACTCTTACATCATGCTTATGCTTCATGATTTTCTTTGAGGATTGTTTTTTGGTCTTTCTGTTGTGTTTCAGGGTCCCCAAATAAGT
The DNA here is from genome assembly GCA_963277665.1 of Viscum album. NCBI lineage: Eukaryota > Viridiplantae > Streptophyta > Magnoliopsida > Santalales > Viscaceae > Viscum > Viscum album. The sequence goes on from OY728150.1 coordinate 918,033,721, forward strand.
ATTTTGTTACTCACCCCTACACATGTTTTCCAACACCTATTGTGTCTAGTGCAGGTGATCAATGCTTTCACAGAGGACATTGTGGCATAGATTTAGGCATGATTCTGTATTATTTGGTGGATAGGATGTAAAACTTTGGCTTCCAGTAGCTACACTCCTCTTACCATCAGGTGGGGTTTTTAGCAGGTGGCTGCCTGAGTCCCTTTGTACTTTTCTGTTTTCAGTTCCTTTTGTTGGGTTTTCATTCTAGCCCACTGGATTTCAATTTTAATTGCACTCGACATTTATTTTAGTATACTTGTCCCCCATACGTTTATGGGATGTGGCTTGGCATGTGTGTGCGTACAGGTACTTAGGAAAATGCCACACACATGCAGGTTGATGACTTTGGTGCTATTTTTGTTCCCCGGGCCTTTGAGAGGTGGGCTTAGGGTAGTCATGACATAAGCCCAGGGGGGTGGTTCATGAAAAATACAGACATAAGCTCTTTTGAAATTACAATATTTAAACATAAAATACAAGCATTCCAATCCCCAATATCAATGAATAATTGGGGGAAATATAAATTTAAAAATATAAATGTCATAGGGAGTAAACTGGAATAAATTAATCAGAAGAAAACAAAATATGGTGTTGAGGAGATAAACTTTCATTAATTGATAATCATGTTTGTAAGATTTCAATATACCTTTTGATGACACACAAGTGCGAATAATGACTGAGATGAGTGGAATGTGATCCATGGATGGTCATGAAAAAAAATGAATGTAACTTATTTTATAAAATTTATAAGAAAACATTAAATCTCTATTACTTAAGAGGATTCCAGAATTAAGGAAGTTAATTAATACATGGAATCAGATAAAAGATGTTTTTCGCCTCATGTGTTAATCATGTTTTAATGATCTCAAATATTATACATTCTATAAAACATGTTAATCCTATTTAATTTAACTCAAATAATGTGTACAAATGGTTGTTATCTCTATTCCTTATATAATTATAGTAAACATTTTTTAGTTTTTGTTATAGTGGATTTTCTTGATAAATGATTGAGTCTAATCCAGTCTATGAATATCACTGTTTAATACAAATATTTTTCTAAGTTTGATAAACTTTGAGTCTGCAACCAATTATGTTTTTTTTTTGAAAAATGACCCAGACATTGTGACCAGACACCTTATCCCAGACACCGTGAACAAACACCATGACCTAGACATTGTGACCGGACGCCATGACCAGACACTTTGACCCAGACACTGTGACAAGACACCATGACCATGCACTATGATCAGACACCACATCTGTGCTACCGGTTCATGATCTCTATATATCCATGTCATCATGAATATCTCAATGCTCACTGTCAAAGATGGAGACATCATTTCAAGGACACATAGTTTCATAGAGACACAATTTCTAGACAGATTGTGACACCATTTCTTATTCTATTTTGTTGTTTTTCAATTTAATCCCTAACAGTCATAATTAATGCTTTTAAATGAATCGACAAAATTAATGTTTCTTTGTAGACATGTCACCTGATAGTACGAGGTTCGAGGTGTATAATTCATGCATCTTATCAACTCCAACACATGCACTCTAAGAATAAAAGAGAACTACATCCTAGAAAACCCATGTGTGCGATAACAAAAATCACAAAAATTTTCTGAGAAAAGACCGACACATGAAATAAGATACATCTGAAGAACTTATGAAGTATTCTAAAATCCAAAAAGTTTTGATACCATAGATCAATGTCAAGAACATCTTCTCACTATCAACTCCATGAAGAACACAAGCCTGATCAAAACCAAAGATCCAGACTTGTGATACTCTTCTTCTAACAAGAGGACACGATTCTTGCATCTGCTTCATCATAGAAATCCAGAGTGGCATAAAATAACAATAAAAGCACTTTGTACTTTATATCATCATCTTTTATATGTTGTATATTGTTTTTTTTCTTTTGAGTAGTGTGTGTGTGTGTCTTTATAAAAACACACAGTTTCCCCAGCATTAAACTGAAGGATACAAGATATACTTCCTCTCACTACATTTTACACATATTTATTCCCATGGAAAAGTGTGGAAGAGGTCCCTATGTGACCTAATATTTCATACACACAAAGAACTGTGGAAGGGGTCATATGACCTGGACAGTCCTATGTACTAATTTTTACATCGATCTAGGGTTTGGATCAAGTTTATTTATGTAAATTTCTTGGTGGAAGGTGATCACCAAATGGAGAAGATTAGGTCTCACCATGAGACTGAACAACTTTTTTGATATCCTCTATGTTGTTTGATTTAGTTTTCTCTATTTTAAATTATAATTCAGAAATCACTAAACTTGAATTGATAGTTAAACATGGAAATAATTTATAATTGTTTTTTCTTATAATAATAGCTTCAAAATTAACATTAATAACTAATATTATGAGTAATTAGAATTAATCACTCTTATGAGAAGTTATTTAAAAATACAATCTTTCATAACCATACTACTTTTATTAACTTGTCTATATTTATTTTTATTGGGGATCCTTTTAAGAAAAAGTTGTGAATAGAAATTTATATAGATACTCAATTCACCACTGATTGAGTACTCCACTCTGACCAACATTTTGTATCAGAAGATTTGTTATTCATATTAAAGCTTTGTTTCTAAACCTATTCAATAGTGATTTTAGTTGTATTTTAAAGAGGTTTAAATTCCTATTAATTATAAATTTCTAGATCATTCAAATTTTTTCTTTATTATGGATAATATATTGGAAGTTTCTACCACAAATTGACCACAATTATTTAATAGAACCAATTATGCCCAATAGAAATTTAAAATTAAAATGCATTTATAATTTATGAGCATTGAAATATGGTCATAAATTATAGATGGGTATAAGATTCCTTCTACTGATTGAATCAATTGGGATGAACCTACCAAAAATTCCACAAATAAATATTATAAAGCCATGAGTTTTTTATATTTCTCTTTAAGAGATGAGGAATTTAATAGAATTTCTACATGTTAAACTACCCATGAAATTTTGGATACTTTGACTATTTCACATGAAAGAACTTCTAGAGTGAACGAAATGAGGCTTAATACTTATACTATAAAATATGATAACTTTAAAATAAAACCTAATGAGCCTATTTCTGACATGTATCTCAGGTTCAATAAAATTTTCAACAGAATGGGTTTTCTTGGAAAAGTAGTTACTTCTAAAGAACCAATTATAAGGATTCTCAGATGCCTACCTTCCAGATAGAGATAAACCCTTATATCTATTTGAGATTCATGTGACATCAGAATGATACCCGTAAAAGAACTTATTGGGAAACTAATGATGTATGAAGAAGAGATGAAAGTCAACAAGGAAGAGGCGTATGAACCCAAAAAATATCTGTTGCATTCAAAACCACCACCTATAAACACAATGAGATAGGGAATTTGGAATCCTCTGTCAAATGCTCCAGCAGTGAAAAATCATCACCTGAATGTGATGGGGAGATGGATAAATTATCCATAAGGTTTAAGAGATTTTGCAAGAAGAAGAAATTTTTCATAAAGCCTATCTTTAAGGAAAGATATGATCAAAAGGGAATCTGTATGAAAGACTAGAAAATAAGTGATAAGTATGATGAGATTATATTCTATGAATGTAAGAAAAAGTGACATGTAAATGCTGACTGTCCCAATTCCAGGTATAAAACGAAGTATGAGGACAAAGATAAAAAAGTATAAAAAGGAAATGAATGAAATGTGGAGTTCTTCAAAGTATAGTTCAAGTGACTCAGAATCATCACATGATGAACAAGACATTCAAGACAATACGTGTATTATGACAAAAACATCTGAGGTAACACTAGAATCTCCTGTACACAATTCCTTTTATTCTAGAGATGAAATTGATTCTGAAAATAATTATATTAAAGAAATGTTTGAGTACTATAATATGCTTGAAAAGACATGTAATGAACTAAAAGATAAATACAAATTTTTAAAGAAACAACATTCTCTTAACAGAACTTTTAAATCTAAAATTGCTATAGAAAGGGAGAAAAATTCTCAATTACTAAAAGAAAACAATGAACTAAAGATATCCAATGAACAGTTGAAAAAGGACCTCAAAATGTTTACTAATGGTAAATATAATCTAGTACAAATTCTAGGTAAATAGATTGATCCTAAATATACTACTGCCATTGGATATCAACATAGTAAAAGAAATTTGGGAAGAACTGGTTTTCTTTGTAAATCTAGGACATACAGCTTTACTACTAGTTTTGGAAAACATTCAGCTAGTTAAAGTTATGATACACTCCCTACTGTTTCAAGATTTTCAAGTCCAAATAGAGATTATTTTTCATGTACATTACATAATGTTTATAAGAATTCTATGAGGCAGATATGGGTTTCTAAAGCACTAGTCACTAATATTACTAGACCCAAACAAGTATGGGTACCAGAATCTATTTTTATTTTACTATTTTGTAGGAAAGATGCTTAAAGATATCCTCTAAAATCTAATGGTACTTGGAAATTGGGTGTTCAATACATATGAAAGAGGACCATTTATAATTCATGAACTTAATAAAAATTGATGGTGGACATGTCAACTTTAGTGACAATTCCAAAGAAAAAATCATTTTCCTTGGATAAATTTGAAACTCTAACTCAGTTTTAATTTCTAAAGTAATTTTTGTTGATGGATTGGTATATAATCTTATTAGTATTTCACAACTATTTGATGATGGATTTCATGTTAAATTTGAAAATTATGCTTGCAATGTTTTCAATTCTAAAAATGAATTAGTGTTTTCAACATTAAGAAATTAAATTTTTTACTCAATTAATATAGATTATTTAGTCTCTCAAAATGTGTCATGTATGAGTATATATCACAATGAATATTGGCTTTGGAACATGATACTAGGACACTGTAATATTAACACTCTTAGAAAGATAACTTGAAAAATCTATGTCAAATATCTACCCAAACATGAGTTTCCAAATGATAAATTGTGTAATCCTTGTCAAAAGGTAAAGAAATACAAAATTTCCTTAAAACCAGAGAAATAAGAGTCAAATTATCAACCTCTCAAACTGGAACACATTTATTTGTTTAGACCATCTAGAGTTTTTTATTTTAATGGGAAGAACTATGTTTATGTTTTTTTAGATGACCTTTCTGTATATATATTGATTTTATTTTTTCCTCACAAAAGAGAAGCCTACTCTCATTTTACCAAATAAGCCAAAAATTTAGAAAATTTTAGTAGACTTAAAATTATATTATTAATAACTGATCATGGCCATGAGTTTGAAAATAAAGAGTTTGAATATTTCTCCTCAAAACATGGATATATCCATAATTTTCCTTCCCTTAGAATACCTCAACAAAATGGAGTTTTAGAAAGAAGAAACATATCCTTAGAAGATATTTCTAGGACCATGCTTAGTTAATATGAATTACCTATTTATTTTTGGACTGAATCAATAAATACAGCATGATATATAATTAATAGAGTTTTTATTAGACCTATTCTAAAAGGAACTATATATGTGTTATGGAACAATATAAACCAAAATTAAGCTACACCAATGATTTTGGTTCCAAAGTCTATATCCTTAATACAAATGAAAATATTGAAAAAATTTCATCCAAGACTTATAAAGGAATCTTTCTAGGATATTCCAAATCTAGTAAATCCTATGGAGTGTTTAATAAAATAACTAAATGTGTAGAAGAATCTGTCTATATCAAATTTGATGAAACATATCCACATGAGTATAAAAACACTCTATAGAACCTTGAGGATGAAGTATCAAATCTGTATATTATTTAAAAATCCACTAACCATTCTTGTGATGGAATCTGAGAAAACATCTAGTTATGGAAATTGTTTAGATTTATGTCAAAATGAACTTAACACTATTGAAGAACCTGAAATCACTAGCCCCTTTTCTAGAACTATTATAACTCTTAAGAACGATCTTTTAGATGTTGTTGTGGGAGACATAGATAAAGGAACTCAAACCAGAGATTCTCTTATAAATCAAGTTGAACATCAAGTATTTTTGTCACAACATATACCTAAAAACATTAATGAGGCTATCAAGGATGAATTTTCGGTGAGGGATATGTATGAGGAACATAATAAGTTTGAATGGAACAAAGTTTTAAAACATGTTTACCGACCCAAATACACATTTACCATAGGCACTAAATGGGTGTTTAGAAATATGTTAGATGAAGCACGTAACATAGTTAGAAGCATGGTTAGATTGGTTGAACAATGCTATATTCCAGAAGAAGGAATTGATTATGAAAAGACCTTTGCAACAGTAGCTAGACTTGTAGCCATCAGAATTCTTCTTGCATATGCTACAGATCTAAATTTCAAACTATATCATATGGATGTTAAAAGTGAATTCCTAAATGGGTATATTGGTGAGGATGTATTTTTTGAGAAATCCCTTAGTTTTATAAACCCCCATTTTCCATATCATATTTTTAAATTATCAAAAGATTTATATGGTTTAAAAAATGCTCAAAAATCTTGGAAGGATAAACTGGGTACTTTTCTTATTTTCAAATGTTTTACAAAAGTAGTAGTTGATCATACCATTTTTATAAAATGAAAATCTGATGATGTTTTAGTAGTTCATATATATGTGGATGACATTATCTTTGGATTGTCAAGAAATTATTTATGTATTGATTTTTCTATAATGATGCAAAATGAATTTTAAATGAGTTTAATGGGTAAAATAAAATTATTTCTTGGATTTCAAAACATTCAAAACAATGATGGTATTATCTTCAATCAAAGAAAATATAACAGGGATATTCTAAAACATTTTGTCTTAGATATCACTAAACTTGTGACACTCCAATGGGTGCTACATGTAAGTTAAATCTTGATGAAGATGGAAAATATGTCGATCAAAGCACTTACAAAGGAATGATTTTAAGTCTACTCTACATAACTTCTAACTGACCTAACATTATGTTTAGTGTATGTATGTGTTCTTATTTTCCAGAAAACCCTAAGGAATATCATTTAACTATTGTTAAGAGAATTTTTGAATACCTTAATCATACACCGAATATTGGACTATTCTATTCATGAAGAAAATCATTTGAGTTAGTTAGTTATTCTGATAATGACATTGGCGGTTGTAATTTAGATAGTAAAATCACCTCTGGAACATTTCAATTTTTAGGCAAGTCACTAGTATCATGGTGTGTTATGAAACAAAAATCTATTGCATTATCCTCTACAGAAGCTAAATATATAGCTTCTGGTAGTCTTTGTGCCCAAGTTTTGTGGATGAAACACATATTACTAGATTATAGATACCAATTTCGGCATTTAACTATAAATTGTGATAATAAAAGTGCTATTAACATCTCAAACAATCATGTTTCACACTCTAGGAAAAAACATATTAATGTAAGACATCAATTTTTGAGATATAATTATCAAAAAGGTGACATCACTTTAGAATTAATTGGAACTAAATATCAGCTCACTGATATATTCACCAAAACATTAAATTCTGAAAGAATAGATTACATCATACCTGAATTAGGAATGATAAATCTTAAGTATTATGCTTACTATTTGACAACTTACTATTTCATAGTATACAGTTTCACATGTCACTTTCTTAGGACTACTATCGAACTCTAATAGTGTTATAGTTTCAATTTCTTAAGAGTTTTTGTTTCATGTTTACAGTCTCACAGTTACTATCTCCTGATTACTGTCTTGAACATACAATCTCAAACAATATGGTTGCATTGTTTAGAAATCACACAATAAATAACTCATTGTGAAAGCCAGTGACGTTCTCACCATGAAATCCAGTTACGATCTCACCGTGAAATTCAGTTATGGACTCATCATAAAGATGCTTTATCAATTTATTTTTCATATTATAACCCATATCATGGAAATTAATTATTATATTCTTTATTTTTCTGAACTTTTTATTACGATGCTTGATATCCCTAAATGATAAAAACTAAATATGTTTCACTTCATTCTTCACCTGATCTCTCTTCTCTCAAACCATAAGCCCAATCTCAACACTTCAGATCTTTATTTCACTATAACTCAAACTTTCATTTAATTCATAGGATGAAACTCACTTCGTCATCAACTCATGATATGAAAATATCAAAGAAGAAGATAAAAATAGTTCCAATGTTTGTGCCTGAAGGTCCTTTGAATCTGATTATGGTGAACAGAATAGTGGTACCTTAATAGGAAATTTTCCCCAAGTGTATTCTATCAAGTGAGTCTTTATTATTTAATGTGTTAAGAGAGAAAGGATTGGTAGAATGGTTCAAAAAATAGGATATGATGATTTTCCCAAAATGAGTTGCACATTTGTTTCAGTTTTTCCAATATTCTTTTGGTAAAGAATATGATTTTGTTGTGAGAATATGGATCAATGGTCAGAGATGTACCGTTTCTTTGAGGTTATGGGTTGCATGCCTAAGGATACCTCATGAAGGAATTTTTGAGGATTACCAGAGAGTCCGTCCACCTCCAAGTTAGATATTTTTTTGGAGAAACATTGTGAATCTTAATTGGGAATGAAACAAAGAGAAGGGCTATAGTTTCTAGGCAAGATAGTGAAACCAGACTTCTGTTTAAATTTTTTCAGAATATGACTAACCCTAGAAAAGGTTATTTTTCTACAATAAATTATCAAGATTTATTTTTGATACTTCTCATGAAAAATGGAGATATGTGTAACCTATGAAAATATTTTATACTTTATATGTGTGAGTTGATCAAGACAAAGTCCAAGTCAACCACCCTATCTACTCAAGGTTTATCTCATCTATGTGTCATGCAAAATGGGTTGGTTGGCCCCGATGAAGATTATATTAAGGACTATGAATCATTTATTTCAAAATTTACAGTAAAGATAATTAAAATCAGTTGTAATACATAGAGAAAATCATGTGTATAAAATTATGACAGGTTTTATGAAAAGTTAATTCTTATGGAGCACACTTCAAAAACTAAAGACATTTCTAATCCTAGATTGTAGATAGATGAAATTAATGAGTATTTGATTTAGAGTAAGAAGTAGAGGATATTTCACCTAGTGGGAAAATTTTCTTGGATGAGAAATATAGTGCATCTGTTCTCCAAGGAATAACTGAGAATGAAATGCTTGTTCCTGATGATGTTGCTGATTTGGAGAAACAACATGCTTCTAAAGAAGAACTTGTTGTTATGGTAAGCGAAAAGGATCTTGTAAAAGATCATATATAATATATTTATCTTGTTCCCGAAGCTGCTTATGATGACCATGTGGAAGAACAATATGTTCCTAAAATTATCCACTCTTATGAAGATAGATTAGATCAATCCATCCAGTTGGATAGAAAGGAAATGGGTGAGGCTATTGGGGATGAAATCTTGGAAATAGTTCAAGGATATAAATCTCTATTTACTGAGAAAGACGCACCTGTTGAGGGTGATCATCCCCCCAGACTAAAAATATTTAAGTCCCTAATACAGTTGATCTAAGATTAGTGGAATCATGGTATAAATTATTTATTTACTTTTATGTGAATGATTCCCAGGAAGTCTCAGTTAAAGGTATTGACCTCTCTGCCATGTTTTAATTGAAATAAGTATCTGATCTTGTCTCTGTAATGGTACCTGAGCCTGTATCAGCTCCTATTTCCAAACCTTCATAATAACCTTCCACATTGGTGAGTAACAATGATTTGAAAGCCTTTGGATCTAGCGTATTGGATGAAGTTTAGGAGATAATGAATACCTAACCGGATCCCATAAAAAATATAAGTGAAAGAGATTCTTCCCTATTGTTGGAAAAGATCATATGGTAGATTCAACCCAAGATTCTTCATGGAATTCAAGAGACTAGAATTGAGAAAAAATAGTTAAGTGGCGATGTGATGTCTCTCAGAGGTATGATTGAAGAAATGAAAATAGTGATGAACTCAAAACCAAAACACCTTTCTCGTCCTATTGAGGATTTTAGTGGTTAGATTCTATAGGTCATTGAATCCACGATTAAAACTAACCTAATCCATTTAGATGAAAAGGTGGCTGAAAGAGACAAGAAAATTGTTCAAGAGATGTGTGGTCATGTTATTGGTCTTAACAGGTTTACTGATGAGTATAAGTGTTGTCTCCAAAAATTACGGAATCATCTGAAGTCTCTTAATCCAGTTGTTATAGCTTATAGTTCTTGTATACAATCATATCAACCCTCCATGGACAATGATTTACTAATAATAGTTGTTAAATAATAATTTTAGTGGGCACTCAGTGCCTTCGACAAAGAGTCTCTATCTGAGGTTGTCAAGAACAGTGACAAAGTTCTTAATTTGGTGAGAATTCATTCCAAAATATCAAATGATTCTCATTAAACGATTACTAAAAAGGAGGAATTCCACCTCAATATCATCTTCTTGAAGTATGACATGTCCAACCATTTAAAGTATCTTGTAGATAATCTGAGAATCCTTCCTGTCACTCATGCTTTCAAAACTCAAGTCTAAAAGATCAATGATTTAACTCCTTTGTTAGACAAGTTTGTAGAGAACATAGATGACTTTGAGAAATGCATATTTTATGATGGTGAGATTATTGTTGACTTCATCAAGATTTTGAGGCCTTATCTTCATGTACAGAGCATTGATATTGTGGATCCTGTAGCTACACCATTGAGAATCATTTTTACAACCTTCTCATCTGCTTCCCTTACCTCAATTTTTATGTCTATATCTCAGGATCTAAGTCAGATCAAACCATTTATTCTTGAACAACAGTTTCCTTGGTATTCCACCAAACATACCTTATCCCCCTCTATTTTTTAAGGGACTCCCTTACCATGTATTTTAGTTGGCACACGTCATTTTTCAACTCCCACCTCTACTCATATGGCTTCTCCAGATGTTACTGCAAAGGGAAAAGAGACGACAACTAAAGCTGAAGAAAAGTAACTACTATCTTTTAATAGTGATCTTTTTTAATTTATTTTTATTTCTTATATTTTTAATGAAACTTCTTTATCCATGTAATGTATTGTGCACTCTTATTTCCAATTTATTATTTATTCTTTTAGATAATCCCAAAAGGGGGAGTGCTATGCACACCAAGAGATATGAACACTAGGGAAAAGGAAGAGACATATTCACTAAGAATGGATCTGTCACTCACATGATATGTGATCATAAAAAAGGGGGATATTGTGGTTTTCTCAGGTGTTAATCATTTTTTAATGATCACAAACCCTATACATTCTATAAAATTTTTTAATCCTGCTTAATCTATCTAAAATCACATGTACAACTAGTTGGTTTCTTTATGACTTAAATTATTAATATAAAATATATTTAGTTTTTGTTATAATGGATTTCATTGATAAATGATTATGTTTAATCCATTATATGAATATCATTGTTTAATCTGTATACAGATATTTAGATAAATTTGAGAAACCATGTTTCTGCCCCTGGTTATGTTTCTCTGGAAAAGGACCCAGACACTGTTACCAAACATAGTGACCCTGACACCGTGACCAGACACCATGACCCACACACCGTGGCTAGACACCATGACCGAAAACCATTACCAGACACTGTGACCAAGACACTAAGACCACACATCGTGACAAGACACCATGATTAGACACCGCATTTTGGCTACTGGTTCATGATCTCTATACAAATATGGCATCCTGATTATCTCACCGCTCAAAGGAAAAAAAGGAGACATCATTTCAAGGAGACACTGTTCCACAGAGACACCATTTCTAGACCGAGTATGACACATTTTCTTAATTTGTTTTGTCATTTTTCAATTTAATCTCCAACAGTCATATTTGATGTTTTTATATGCACTGACTTAATTAATGTTTTTTGTAGACATGCCACCTAATAGTTTGAGGTATGAGGTGCAGAATACATGCATCCTCTTATCTCCAACATGTTCAGTCTAAGAATAAAAGAGATGTGTGGCCCAAAAACAAGCATGTGCGTGATAAAAAAGAAGAACAAGAATTTTCGGATAAAAGAACTGACACATGCAACAAGATACATATGAAGAACACACGAAGAATTATCAAATACAAAAATTTGTGATACCATAGATTAGAGTCAAGAACATATTCACACTATCACCTCCATGAAGAACATGAGCAATATCTAAGCCAGATCACCAGACTTTTGATACTCTATTTCTATCAAGATGACACAATTCCTGCATCTTATTCATCATAGAAGTCCAGATCTACATAGAATAACACTCAAAGCTCTTCTAACCATATCTATCCACCTTTTCTTTATTTTTTTATTGTTTTAATCTTTCAAGTAGTGTGCTTTTGTTTGAATAAATACACACACTATCTCTTATATTAAATAGTAGGATACAAGAAATCCTTCCTCTCACATCTTTTTATACTTATTTATTCTCATAGATAAGTGTGGAAGAGTTCCCTATGGGACCTAATAGTTCATAACCATTAAGTACTATGGAAGAGGTCATGTGACCTGGATAGTTCAGTGTACTATTATTAAGCTCGATCCAAGTTGTGGATAATGTTTATTTATATAAACCTTTTAGTATAATAAGATCACCAAGTGGAGTGTATTAGGTCTAACCTTGAGACTGAACCACTTGTTTTATATCTATTGTGCTGTTTCGTTTAGTTTTCTCTATTTTACTGTATAATTCATAAATCACTAAATATACTCTGATAGTTAATATTATAAAGAAGTTATAATTTATTTTCCTTATTAGAATAGCTTATAAAGTAATATAAATAACTAATATTATGAATACTGAGAATTAATCACTCTTCTAAGAAGGTATTTAAATAGTAAAACTTTCATAACCATATTTCTTTGATTAACTAGGATTTATTTATTTTTATTGTGGATCCTTTTAAGAAAAAATTTTTAAAAAGAAAATTTTATACATACTCAATTCACCCCCCTCTTGAGTACACTACTCTAACCAACACACGACACATGAGCTTTCTAGATGATATGTGGTTGGAAGTTTAAGAAGAGATCATTAATAAGATTGTGATGGATAATGGGTTATGTCAATAATCTAATTTAGAGGATACCATAATCATGAGATGTATAGGGGAGATGGGTAATTTTGGTGGTAGATGATTAGTTGTGGAGATATAGTTAAAGGTGGGGTAGAGATAAAGGGGGAGGTTATAAGGAAGAATTAATGAAGGGGGATTAAGTAGTGAGGGTGGGACTACAGTATCGGGTGGAACAAGATCATGGGTTAGGGGAAATTTTGAGAGGGAAAATGTAAAAGTATGAGGAGACAAATATAAGTGGAAATATGTAGTTATTTAGAACTATATGTAATAAAGTTACCTAAAACAACATCCCCACTCACCCAACTATTAAATTATCCTAATACATACCTCTTCCAAATCAATGTATCCAACACTAAAATGTAACATTTTTTTATTAAAGTTTATTTTTAAAAATAATAATTAAATTACATGACTTATTTTTTCTAATCTTATTATAATTATAATTTATCTTTGTGTAAATGAATTTTTTGTAACAATATTATGTAATTACCATGTTATAATAAAATTATAGTAGTTTCAATATAAATAATGGAACATAGAACTGAAATGGAAGAGATCTGGAAATTTTTAAATAAAACCAAATATAATGATGAATATAGAAACATATGTGTTTACTGCTTGATTGATGAAAGAAAAAAAAATATTAAAAGGTAAAAAGTATTTTTTCTATATTTTTCATTTATCTATTAGATATTTTATACTACATGCTTGTGGGATAATTAAATCGTCGATGTTCGTATTTTTTTTATTTTATCATTACATATACCTCAGGTTATATTCCAACATGACTTTTTTATGTCTAGAAAATAATTTTTTCTCCATGAAATAATTTTAGTTTTTCTTAATATGACTGTTTAGTATGGATGGTGGGCACTATTGATCATTTAGATTATATTACAGTATGTGTGACTGTTTCAATTTTTGGGGATTGATTTTCCATCTCAAAAGACGGTGTTGATTCCCATTTATTATTCATGGATTACTAGAATTTTTCACATGTCTTGGTGTTATTTTACACATTTTTTATTTAAATATATTATTTAATAAAGCCCATACACACATTTATTACCCTACGTCACTGTCTACTAACCAATAACTTTTAATATATGCTATGATTTTTCAACACTATATAGTTGGAAATGAGAGAAATTTGTTCTACTTTTACTTATTGTAATAAAGAGAGGAAAATATCATACATCAGAGTAGATAGATATAGATAATTTATAAGTAGTATCATGGATATTAGGCCCTACCATTATTCATTGAATATTGGTGAACTGATTCCCTTTTCAAAGAGTATTACTCTGTTGGAGTTTATAGGATGTGACTAGACATAAAGTTAGATAAAAAACTATGTGAAGCTATATAAAGGATATAAATTCATCCCCTTACTTAGTAAAACCCAAACTTGATTCAAAATCTATATCTTAAATAAACTTATAAACCTTTTTTTGTTTCTATTGTTTTATCATTTATGATTTTGGGTGCATTATGTCAGTTCGTCATATAATTTTGGTATAAAATCTATGTGAAAATGTTTAATATCACCGCCTAGATTATAAGGACCACCTTCCATTGACAACTTCTTTATTACATTACTAATTTTTGTTCACTTGTATTTGGTGGATTTATTTCTCATTAATAAATATAGTAGAAGGTTATCTTATCAAAATGAACATAAGTTCAAATCTAATAAAAAAACATTAGAATCATGTGTTATTTACTTATATTTACTAATTATGATGAATTATCATCTATATATATTAAAATTCTTTCTCACTATTTTCACCATAAATATGATTTACCTGTAAGAATCCAAATAATTAGTGAAAATTAGTAAATTTTAGACATTTCTTGTGGATTTTCACTCAATAATTCCCACAAAAATAGGCATTGAACCCAATGATTCCTATTAATGGGAGATTCTTCCTTATCCCTATGTTCTAAAGAAAGAAAACACTATTCTATCCACTAAGGGATAGTTTCATGTTACTTATGTGAATGTCCCTATTAATGTTATTCTTAAAGCCCATATCCTTATATTGCTGTTTTTTTAATAACCTTCTTTTATAGGTTTCCAGTGAGTCCACTACTTCTAAAATCATGTTGAAATTAGAAACCTCGTATATGAGTTAATCCTTAGTAAGAATATTATATAAGAATATGAAATTATTTATTTTTAAAATTTATCTCATAAAATCATTCAATTATCCATATAGATAACTCTAATAGGATAGTTATTTGTATTTTAAACATATATATCAAGATGGGAAATAACAACCAATATATCATTCTATTAATTTTTCTAAAGAATCATTGATTTATAGTAAATATACTATTATACGTGAATATGTTAAATATTTTTTTTATCTAAATAACTTCCAATGTGAGTATTTATTATGACAGTGGTCATGGGATTATATTTTAGAGGTAAAAATGAGTGAAGGGTTAGGTGGACAGATAAGAGATAAGGCAAGATGAGCTGGAATAAGTATAAGGAATATAATTATAATGCGTTTTAAATGTAATAAAAATGGTCACATTAAGAAGAAATTTTGAAAATACAAAAATGGTTTTAAATAAAATATTGATCATTTTTTATTAGTGGGATGTGATATTAACAATAAAAATTATTGAATGTGTTTGATCATTCCATTTTATAATATTTGATCATAAATTTGGGATTCTCTATTAATTTTTATCCTAAGAGTGAGTAATTTTTTAGAATGAAAGAGGAAAATTGTGGTGATGTATATTTAAGGTACAATAAGAGTTGTATCAACATGGATATTGTTTTTATTTCATTAAAAATACTTGATGAGATTACAAAAACTATAGAAGATTATATATGTGTACCTAAAATAAAAATAAACCTCATTTCCCTTAATATACTTGACCAGAAGTGTTATACCTTTCTTTCAAATATATATTTCCAAATAATTACCTATTGATCCCACACTATGATTAAAAAACCCATATTAAACGGACCATATATTTTAGATTATAATAAAAACATAAATAAATTTATTTCCTCCCATGTCCCATTGTCTGGTATGAATCATATTTTATTCTATGTTAATATTTCAAATATATCTTGTAATATTTTTTGGTGCTATGAGTTGAGATAATGCAATATTCTAAGGACCAGTTTGACCAATGTTGATATTATAAAAATATTAAGCATATTAATAACAGATGTGTATAGTTTTCATAAAATATTGGAATATATCCCAAATAGAACCTTGTATCAAACATTTTAAGCCACTGTTGAGTTCAGAGCATGATTTTTACACTAGGTTCTATATAATAATTATGTGTGTCAATTGTTAGGTTTGGATTCCATCTTAGGTGGATAAATGATTTAATACATTATATTTTTAATTTTTTAATTAAATCCAAAAAAATAATCATCCTCTATAAATTATATGTTATAGAAACATTCAGGGTTAGTCACATGACCCAACGAAATGATAGAGTGTTGGAGGATATCATTGGAGGATGACAACATATCAGAGGATAATATTGATAACACATGGATCATCCATGCCAATGGAGTTCATGGATATCACCAAAATATAAGATGAAATATCGTTATTTATTCGAAAATGGTTTGATCTTGAATTAGAAAATTTTATTTATGTGGATTCATCCCATTTTGATATCCCCTATAAAAAATGGATCAATTCCACTAACAAGAACAAATTCAACCAACAATGGTTACTTTATATTATTGTTTTTTGGATTATTTTTTTGTTAATTCATTCATTGTAATAATGAAAATGGAATGAGTACAACCCATACAAAATCTACGTTTTATTCTTATATTGTTTTTCTTGGACTTCTCCCCCATTTTATCGCCCTTTCATTAAGGGAAATTTTGTTGGACCACAGTTTGATAAATACCCATTATTCAATTATTAAATGAATGATATTCAAAAAAGTGGTCAATACCATGGGTACAATTCATGAATGAGGATACAATCATGGATTATGAAAATCACAGATTAAAGGGTTTAGATTTATATATTCTAGGTTGGTGTAATTTTCATTCTTTTGTGATGATTTGGTGATGTATAAAATCTTTATTAGATTAAGTGGTTTGATTATGGTCGATGGTGATAGTGGAGCTTTGTTGAGGGCTTATTAGAGGATAATGGGATTGATCAATGGGGAGAGTTGTGGATTCAGCGGTGGAATGTGAATATTCATGAAGGAACCAGGGGTTTCTAGAAATTCCATATTTCATTATATGTAATCTAGAGATACATTCAGTGTGGGACCCCATGGTTGTGGTGATAGGGTTTTCATATAAATTTATGGATGACACACCATCTGACACATATTCCACGTTGTGTACCCCTTGGGTGGTTTATTTGGGTGTAATATTTAAGTACATCAGCATGTACAAGTCCATGAATAAAGTTATGAGTAGAGTATATGATCATTACTTTGTACTCAAACATAGACCAATACATGGGCCAGACTATAGTACACAAGCATGAACCAAAGTACACGAGCACTTCCAGGTGTCCACAAATAGAGGAAAATGACCCAGGAAGAGTATTAATTAACTTATAAACATTGTGTACCAAAATATTTCACATCATGAATTTGGATAATTATATTACTTGTGAGATAGGGATACATGGTAAGTCCATGGGATGGAATGACATGCTGAGTACCCAAAGTACCAATCGCGTACTCCATCAATGTTTGTTTGGATCCCTTCATTTCATCAATATATACCATGTTCATTTGAGTTTTATACCTTGGTCTTTTACCATAAGGGTAAAGTGTTGCATTATAGCCTTTTCATAAGATTTTGATCTCTTATATGTGTCCGGTAACATATATAGTTTGATGTATCCCCCAATGGGATCAGTGTGAATTCATATATCATTCCCATATGGGGTTCTTGGTTTCGGTGTGATAACCAAGCATATGAAATTAATCCCATATCTATTAGGATGATTTAGTTGGGGTTATTGGGTCCCCCAGTGGCCCGAGGAGTGATACCCTACCTAGTTGAAGATATATTCATAGATTCAATGAGCACTTTTTGGCCAGTCCAGATGTGCATGACCTCTTGAATGAGGGTTGTAAATGATAGCATGGCTTGGAATGATAGTCCTACAAAATTAGAAATACCTAGAATCAGCAAATTGAATATGGTGGAAAATAGTGTTTATTGGGACCTTTTGATATTGGTTATCTTTTATGAGTATATGTGGTTTTTTATTTTTTTATGCCTATTATCCTATTAACATATCTTTTATTGGGATGAATACTCTTGATGATTTATTCTTAGTGATTTAGGGTGTCCAAATGGGTATTTTTATACTCAACACTACATGGTATTTTACTGCACATGTCATGCCTAATATAGATGATAATCCAATTTATGGTGTCTAAGGAGGGTCTAGAGTAGGAAAATCCTAGATAGGTCTAGACATACATAGGTTTTTACTGAGTGTTTAATTAGATAATAGTCCCCTCCTTCTAAGCAGGATAGACTCCTTTTTAGATTTTTCTTAGGATATAATTTATCCCCGTTATTATTTTTAGTACGTTTTGTGATACTCTAATTATGGGATTGATGTTATGTATCCATTATTTTATTTTGGGTTGTTTTACATTAAATAATTATATGGTATTGGAGATGTGATCATGCATATAGGGACAATAGTCCAATAACTATCATGAGTGTGATATGCCTTCTCAGCATTCCTCACTATCCCTTGGCCTATTGGAGGTGGGATTTGGGTAGAGACACTTGACATGTCATTTTCCATGAAATTCTTAGTGATTCATGTCATGAAAGAGTGGTATAAGGGCATGGTTATACCATAAAACCAAAATATAGATTTTGTTCATATTTGAGCTTAGTTTGGTATTTATGACAATAGTGCTAAATTTTTTCCAGTTTGAATTTATGGTCAGGGACTCTAGTGTTGGTGCAGTTGATGATATATCCATTTATTGGGAGTCTAATATCTTGATTGTTGACTCGGTACATGTAGAAACTATTTCTAGGAAAAACATTTGTACATACATCAAATAGAAAAGGGTTGTGATTTCCATTTCCTTCATGAGTATGTTCCCTATATTTAATAATTAAACATGGTGTGTGTTGTTTATTTTAGGAGACCACATCACTGATATCTTTCCAGGATTCTATTACATGATCATTGAGATGATCTTAAATGTGAAGAGGCTTTAGTAAATGGTCCAATACATTAGGTTGTACCTCCGACTGATTTTCCATTTATGCCACCACCCATTGAGAAGTAGATGGTACTCATAGTATTGGTTGAGTATGTTCACAATTTTAGTAAACTATATTAGTTTTAGAGATACTAACCTCCTTGGTTCCGTGGAGATCCATATCCATAAATATTTGAGGGATTGTTTGAAGAAGTCACTTGAGTTTTATTTTTTATGAGGTCACCTACATATAAGATGGTGGTCCAAGTGGAGATTTATCTTCAGGGGTATGATGGGTGTTGGTGGAGTTTAGTGACTCAGAAACTTTATGAGAATCTATCTCTTAATATTTCAAGAATCTATCTAGGGAAGAGTTCTATCAATCCACATAGTGATTAGAGTATATCCAAGAGCTTCTACAGTTCCAACATTGTCGTATTATCATGGTTGAGTATTCTGTATGGTTTACTAAACTCTCTTTATAGTTTTTGGATATAGTTCTAGAATCATTTTTTAAGCATAGACTTTTAGGAGGATTTCACTAAGATATCAGAGTTTGAGTGATTTATCTATGAATTTGAACATATGATGGAGTGGTTGAGTGGTCTATAATAGTGGAGAGATCCCTAGAAGATAATATTCCAACAAAAGGTGTTGGTATTGGTCATGTAGTGGTTGAGACATCAACATCGGGTAGTCGATGAAAGTCACAAGGATTAGGGGGTCTGATATGCTTTAGGGGAAAATACCATGATAGGGGATTGATGTTTTATGGACCCCATGTCGGATCGAGTTAGCTAAGAGAGAGGTGATTATTTTCATTTGATGATCGATGAAATATCACATAGGATTATATTACCTATTGTACAATTGATAGATATATGATCAAAGGAGTTACTATAATGATACAAAGGAAACATCAGGGTGGTTTTCAATGTGGTGAAAATGGTATAGGAGAAGTTAGAGAATCAATTGGAGTTATGTTGTTTGTCTTATTTCCACCACCACCCATAGGTGTTCTATGCCACACTTAGGGATCTAGTGATCTTGGGAGGGGATAAATTCATATAGTTGAAGTCAATATTCATGTGTATTCTAGTATTATTTGAGGTATGATCTTTGTGTTCTCTAATTTAGCTACAGTACTGATATACGTGGGTCCGAGACACTCTTTTCATTCCACTTCTCTAGTTTGAGACATTGAGATTTTGGTTGAGCACATAGATTAACCCATACTCTTGAAGACCCTAACCAGGAGTGAATCAATGATCACACACTCAATCCAATAGTGTGACATGATGATGTGAGTTAAGATATTCTGATGGGATCCCATTATATAATAAATCAGGCCTTATTATGTCACATTAGTTATGGACTAGATAGCTAATATTTTTCCCAATTTGAATATTTCAGGAAGAGTTTGTAGTGTATTCATAGAGAGAGATCATGTTTTCCATCGTAGGTGAGAAGGAAATACATGAGGAGTTGGATGGGCTCATTTGTATGAGGATAAAACTGATTACTCACAATTATTAAAGTATTTCCTTTGGAGTAGTGGATGACATGGGATTTCAGTTCCATACAAAAGTAGAAGATTATGTGGATTTATTTCTTGAGGACATGTTTGGATTACCTACCCTCCAAGAGATATAATTCTATATTGAATTCCACTTAGGGATGAACCCAATATCTATTCCAACATATCAGACTGGTCCTGTAGATATTTGAGAACTGAGGTTGCAGTTTGAGGAATTAAAGGGGAAGGGCTTTGTGAGACCTGGTTTTCCCCCAGGGCATCCCTAGTGTTTTTTTTCCTAAAATGAATATGAGAGCTTGACATTGTGTTTAGATTATATTTTTCAAATGCTGGTGTCCATGATGAATATGTATTCACTAGTAAGGATCATGCACTTCTTTTATCATTTGAGATGGGAAAAATGGTACTCGAACATTGAACTCAGATCAGGATCTCCCCAACTTCGAGTATAGAATGTTGATATAATGAGAATTCCAATCCAATATCACTAAGGTCACTATGATTAAATGTTGATGAATTTTAGAATGATTAATTACCTAGTAGTGTTCATGGTAATCATGAATTAGATCATTCTTAATTTCTTATAATGTTTTCATGTAGTCTTCATTGATGAAATATTAGTGTACATTTCATCAGAGGAAGAGAATAAAAGATAATTAAGGATGGCCTTGGACATAATATAATAGAATAAGAATTATGGAAGTCTATCGAAGTGATAGTTTTGGATTCATAAATCTCAATTTCTTGGACACCTCATCTCATTTAATGGTGTAGCAGTGGTATCGTCGAAGGTCAAGGTAGTGTTGGATTAGGAGCCACCCAAATGCACATAAGAGGTGTGGATATTATTTGGGTTGAAAGAATATTACTAGTGATCCATGCAGAATTTCTTAATTATATATTCACATTATAATAATTTGAAACCGAAAAAGAATCCTTTTATGGGGATGAATATGTTCTAGTAGTCTTTTCTGGAGTTTATGTAGAGGTTGATGAGCACCCCCATATTTAGATTTCTAGAGGAGTGTTTAAAGAACAAGGTGGTTTTTGATTCCCTAGGGACTAGACTTGGTTATGTAGTTATAAATAGGTTTGATGATATAGTATATGGGTGTTGGAAATGGAGACTGTAAGTGCATTATGTTTTTACCCATGATCTTGAGTTTTCAAAAGTAGTGTTCCCCCAGAAGATGTGGAAAAATTTCCTTATTAGAAAGTACTTTATCGTCTAATGTAACCATAAGAGTCTCAGTTATATATTCTCCCAGAAGTATCATAACTAGATAGAGAGATTACA
This sequence comes from Viscum album, assembly GCA_963277665.1. Classification (NCBI taxonomy): domain Eukaryota; kingdom Viridiplantae; phylum Streptophyta; class Magnoliopsida; order Santalales; family Viscaceae; genus Viscum; species Viscum album. The sequence continues at coordinate 918,055,894 of OY728150.1, forward strand.
GAAAGATTTTCTCTATGAGATAAAGTCTGTACTTCTTGGAAGGGGAATGTGGTATTATATTCTATTGGTGGGAGATCTTTCTCACATCTGTTGACCAAGCATTCATAGATTTTTACCTCATTATAGTTGTCCTTATTGGAAGAGTATGGTCCTTTATATACCTTTTTAATGGTTTTTACCCCATCACTTCTATAACCTATTAGATATTACCATTATGGAGATACCAACTGTGAGAACTTACATACTTAGATCTCCACTAGACATGCTCTGTTTGGACTTTTTAAAGGTGTGTTGGATGTTGTCCTTTTTAGAGGACTTATGATTATACCAGTGATGTTACAGGAGAACATTATGATGTATTTTATACACCCCTTTTTGGTTCACCTAGGTGAGGTGAAGATGAATTAGAACCTCTGATGTTAGTTATGGTGGCTGGACATGAAGAACATTGAAGTAGAGTTATCCACTCAATGCCTCACTTATCCATGAGTGATGTATGAGCACAACGTTTTAGTGTTTTTAGATCAACCTATAGAGGGAAGAGAGTGGAATTGGGATGAGATACATATGTATATCAGGATTTGGCTTCCATGGATATCCTGAAGTCTTGACGCCATCATGGTGATCATAGATTGACCCACTATGTTGGCCCACTTCTTAGTTTTATGATATCATAGTTGTGTCAGGATATTGAGATGTATATGAATGTCGAATATAGTCTAGCTCTACAAATTTACCTCAATAATCATTTATGATCATGATGATTGCTTTATGTCATGATTATAGAGTGGAATGAAGGAGTATTTTCTTCACTCAGTTGAATTTGAACACAACATTTCATCCTGAGACTGATAGCCAGAATGGGATGACCATCAAGATTTCATATTCGACATTGGATATAGTTGAGAGGATCACCTATCCATTTTTGGAATTTCATTCAATTATTTTTTTTCATTCTAACATGATTATGGCACCGTCCAAGGATTAATATGGGTAACCCTGTAGTTCACCACTATGTTGTATTGATCCAAGTGAACAAGCACTCATAGTTTCATTGTTGTTGTGAAAAGTGATAGAGAATTTAAAGATTATATAATAGAAAATCAGAAATTCACAGAGCCATAAAATTTCCCATGTGTGCTGAAAAATAAATCCTTTGGAATTTGAGTAGGCATACCATGTGTTTTTTACTTTCTCACCTCGTTGTGGGTTAAGGATATTTGGTTGGGGTAAATAGTTATCCACAAGATTCATTGGACCTTCCAGATACTGTATGGGGAAAAAAGGTGGTGTGACCTTGGACCTACCACCACAATTAGGCTGGGTAAAAGATTTCTTCCACATTTCATAGATGATGAGGTATTTTCATGACTCGTCATATGTTATTAAATAGGTTAAACTGGAATTCAAGGATAGAGAAACATTTTTAGAGTACCAGATGGAGATAAACGACCGGTAATAGAATATTTATTGTGTGTGTGAGATTCCTTTGGTGTGTTTCAAGGGGCATCAGGAGAATCTTCACTAGAGAACCTGGGAGTAGGAGACCCATATGTGAGCTCAATACCCACATATTTTTTATTAGTATTTTTTACTTTTTAGGAAGAAAAGTCTCAAGGAAGGTAGAATGTATCATCTCAATTTTTTGTGTGTAAAGAATTAATATATATCTAGAAATATTTTAGAATCAAGGTACTGAGATGAAAAGAGTTTCCATGGCCAGGTGAACCTGATATTTATATTATAATAATATTTAATATATTAATATCACATGAACACAATTTTCCTAAAATAGTGGAATAACTCCCAAATGATGTATGGGATCAAACATATGAGGCTTCTATTGAGTTTATATTGAGTGTTTTACTACAGGCATGATATAATCCATTAGTGTGTCATGTGTTTTTCTTGGGAACCATCGTGGGAGGATAAATAAATAAATTAATAAATTATTTACATAATTTTTTTAATTAAAGGTAGAAAACTATTTAAAATTCATAAATACATAATTATGGCCAATTCATAGGGTTATCCACATATCCTTTTGAATTGAGAGGCATCATTAGAGGAGACTATTGGGAGATGACAATATATTAGAGGATCGGATCGATACAGCAAGGATCGTCTACATAAATAGAGTTCATGGATGTCTCCAAGGACTTTGATGCATGATTATTATTATTATTCAGTGATCGATTCAAACACAATTTTGGATGTTTGATTTATATAGGTTTATCCTGTTTTTATAACCCATTTTGAATTTGAAACAATTACACTAACAAGAGTTGATTCTAACATCAGAGGTTGATTTATTTTAAAATTGGTTTGATTATTTATTGTTTAATTAATTTGTGATTCTAATTGAAATGAATAAAGGGAAAACCAAAAAATTGATAAGTTTTCTTCATATCTTGTGTTTCATGTATTTCTTCCCTATTTATTTTCACATTAACAAATGGGAATTTATTTTTCCCAATGTTCGATGAATACCCAATATTCAATCATTGCACAACCAATCTTTGGCATAATGGTTCAATACTATGGGTGCAGATAATGATGAAAGAAGTTATAAAGGTGCATGATGATTGTGGATGAATAGGTTTGGATTTGAATAATCTTGATTATGGTTCGTGGAATTCTATATAGATGACACAATGATATACAAACTCTTAATCATATTCGTTTGTTATATTACGGTGGATGGTGACCGTGGAGTTTGATCGATGGTTGATCCATGGATCCTGGGTGTGATTGATGGAAGGAGTGGTGGATCTGGATCTGGAATAGGAATACACATCAAGAAACATTATGTTTCTAGAAATCATACATTACATAACTGGTAATCTGGAGATATACGACGTGTGTGACCCCAAGGTTATGACGCTAGAATTTCCACATAAAGATAATGATCACATGCCACATGAAATATGTCACACACCATGTTCCCCATGGATGGAGGATTGACATCTAATTTGGGATTACACAAGAATATACATATCTAGAAACATGGAAACAAGTAGAGTATATATGTAACACCGCGAGATTGTATGAAAAAAAATATTTTTTAATTTCATTAATGTCTTGTGTTGTACGCTACACCAAAAGGAGATTGGAAAACATGCATCCTTGACCTTCCATGCATTACACGCAATCACAACCTCCCTCGATAGCGTGTGTAGTACGCAATGCCGAGTTTCACTAAACAATGATATGCTATTAAAATATTATTAAAACTAGCCGTTATGAATAGTAATAACCACCTTTTAAAATTTTAGAAACTTTATCTCTCAAAATGGACTTCATTTTTGGATTCGGAATATCGAAATTAGCTTAGGGTGAAATTTTGGTAAGTTTCGGATAACTTTCATATTCTGATGAATAGTGAAAATTACTACAGTTTATTTTAAAACAACTTTTTTAATCAAAATAATTAATAGTGATAAATTATTAATTTGAGTGGTTTTAAAGTATATTTAGAATATATTTTTACAATTTAATACAATGTTGTTCATTGGATGTAATTTCACATTTAAACCAGATATAAACAAGTGTCAATCTTTTTATAGTTATTATCTCTTAAAAACACGCTATTTGTTTTGACGACGAGAATTAATTTTTAAATTAGTTAATGTAACTGATATGTTTTGAATTTGATAAAATTGACATCATTTTTTATTTCATAATATCAAATATAGCTTAGGCCCAATTTTTGTTATTTTTCTGGAAACTTTCATTTTTTGATGAATAGTGAAACCACTAAGTGATAGTTAAAAAACTGAATTTTTCATAAAACATAATTTTACCACTTCTGTGAGTGGAATTTCAAAAATCCGAGAGACACGGTTAATATCAAGGACTACAATTTGGTTCAATGAGATGAAAATAATTTTTGGTGAATAGTAACTTTTTACTTTTTTATACCACGGTTAAATGTAAATAGGGTAATTAAGGGTAAAAATGATATTATTATTATCCTAACACATGTCCTAATTCTATTGGATAAGTGTAATTCGACCAAAAACAACCTTAGAAAAAAAATATTACCATTTAAGCCCACTTGGATTAGATTAGGGCATTTACTATTTTTTAATTCAAAGAAGAGTTAAAAGAGTTAAAATCAATGTTTATTTACTAAAACATTTTTAATATAGGGTTATACATAAGTTAAATTCGATTATAAATATTCATTAGAAATCTAAATAGATTTCCTACATAATGGTATTTTATTTGTAATTTTTAGACATTAAATAATAAAATTTATTTATTACACAATGATGATGTAGTAATTACCATAATAGTGAAAAATTATAATAATTGATATTATAAATACACAAATAAATATAATTTGAGACTTTTTATGAATTAAACATATTTTATAGGTTAATATGACATGTTATTGTTGATATAGGTAACTTGTTTCGAACCTATAATTCTGTTATGAATTTCATAAAAATCATGTACCAAATAGTGTCAAAATTGGCACAAATTAGTTTTTTAAAAAAAAATAATATTATTAATTGTTATTTAATTACTAAAAATCCAAGGTTCGGCCAAATGACTTAGATAAAGAAATATATTAATAATAAACAACTTGGGGTTATTTTGACTTGTTATGGTATGTTTATTAACCATATAGTGTAAAAAAACAAAAAGACACGGTAAAAGTTAAATTATTTAACTTAGAGTTAAATCTAATTAATAAGGTTAAAATAATAACCTAAACTTGTATAAATTCTATTGGATAAGAGGATTTCGACCCATCCCCACTTTAGCTTTGAAATAAGATGCTTTGGAACCATATAAACCGATTTTGACCTTAATATAAAATAATATTTTGGGATTTTCCTAAGGTTCCTCTCTCCTCCCTTATAAAAGGGAACCTCCTCACCCTCTTCCTCACCCCACTTTGAGCCTTCAAGCTCTGCCAACCCCTGACAAAATCTCTTCTCCACTTCCATAGTATCATCCTAGAGGTCCTGGTCTTCTTCAATGACCATCCTTTGTTCTTTAAGTGGAGGTTAAGAAAAGGCGCGTCAAAAAGAGGTAATATCCATTACTGATCTTTTTCAATTTCTTTCTTCTTAAACATCTTATTCTTTAGTTGTTTCATGATAATGTAATAAAATCAGTATTTCTTATATACTGATATGTTATTATAAATATTAAACAACTCTAATTAACCTTCTATCCTCCTACGGAAAAAGGAAATCACTGTGCATGCGTACGTACGGAATACCGTCTCCACGCCGTGGTGTAATCTATTTTCCACCACCACCTTAATTGGATGGGTATAATGGTGTAATTAGTAACTATATATGATTATTATAAAGTGATATTGATACTTAAATATTATACATACACTTCAACACAAGTTCACGATCATGAGAATGATATCATCGCTCGTGCGTACGTACGGACTACCGTCTCCACGACGCGATGAGATTTATTTTCCACATTAACCATTCATGAATGATTATACAGTATATATAATGAATAATAATAAAATATATGACATGTTAAATCTACTGGATTTATTTATATATATATAATTATGTCATCTACTTACTTCCATTAAGACAATAACAAATGGAAAACAACGTTCATGCGTACGTACGGACTACCGTCTCCATGAACGGTGTATTTCATTCCATCTACTAATCTATTATATATATGTATATTCTAAATATATATTATATATAAATCATGTTTTATATTCTGGAAGTAAGTAATCATGATCTAAGTAATCATATGAATAATTACAAGTCAAAACACGGATGACAAATGAAACGATTTTACCCAAAACGCTCATTAACATGGAATTTACAAAAGAACGGGTAAAATAAAGTCATAAGTGAACCATAAATGATATCATAACAATTATTAAGATTCTTTAATAAGTCAACGACATCATTTAAATCATTATATAGGAGTTTCGGACACTTACAAAGCAAATCGGACCCAAGGTAAGGGATAATTTTGCAAATCTCATTTTTATCCGAGATTACTTATTCCTAAGTATTTACTGGGGTTATTTATATCATCCATGTCGATGTTTTATAAAAGTGTTCTCATGTATTTTTAAAGTTCTTATTACCCATTTTTGACTTTTACTACATGGTATGTAAGGAATCTTTCTTTTGTTTACATTACGAGGTACTTTTTTGACTTTTCCGACAACGGTACGAAGAATGTTTTTTTAACTTATTTGGCATGAATGGATTTTTAAAACATTATTTCCAAGAATCTTCCTTTAAAAGTTTTCATGTTTATTTTTAATCAACTACTTTTAGTTTAAAATTGTATGACATGTTAAGAAAGGAAAATGTTTTTGAAGTTGAAAGGATATTTTCCTCAAGAATAAAGTTCAAGTGTTTTATCAAAATTATTTTCCATCTACGATAATAAAGGGTTCTGTTTTTTATCCCTATTATTAAATTGATTTGATTATGTTGTGACAGAATTATTTTTATCTTATATGAATTGTTTGATGATGTCACGATGTTTAAGATTCCCATTTTTATTACATGGGTTATGCAATGATGTATGATTTAATATTTTGTGGCACATATAAGAATGGTATCATTATGAGATGGGTGGGACCTATATCTCCCTCCAATGCATTGGGTAATGATTTTATATCTCATGAGATAGACATGGCTGGAATGGTAGGTTATACCAGTTCAGTGAAATAGGACTGAAATGAGGAATGAACTTAGTGCAGAAAGGGACTTTGTCCACTAAGATAGTCTTGGAAATGAGACTTGATTAATAAAAATGATTCTCTATGATTATGCGTGTATGCCACAAAGTTTTATGTTTTAGGTTATGATAATTGGGATTATATTTCACTACTATGATTTATCCCATGTTATGAAATTATGCTCTCTTTTGTAGGTTAAGATTTCCAAAATGTTATATTCTTATGAATATGATGTGATTGATATTTCTTTTGTTTACCCTTACTGAGTCTTTGAGATCACCATTTTATGTTTTATTTTCCCTAGGATATAAAGAAAGGATTTAGGTATAATAAAGGAAGATCTTTATGGGAGATATTGAAGATCTTTCGCCACGAATAGAAGATTATATTCTGAATTTCCAAAGACACTAAACTATTACGGTCCTTGTGTGTCTGTTTTTGTTATGTACTAAGTATTCCCCAAAAGTAATGTACTGTCCATGTACGTCAGGCTTCGGGTCTCTACAGTTGGTATCAGAGGAAAGGTTTAGTCAACCGTTGGAAACTAGGATGCGAAAACGTTAGTGAGATCCCTAGAGATATTTCTAAGGTATATCTAGGGATGTCCCTAGGGATAAGTATACTAATAGGATATAGTCCTAGAACTATGGTAACGATATTATATTAAACCAAAGATGTTAGATATTGAAGATACTCCCACTTTATTATGATTTTTTCTCTCACACAATTATTTTTGGGTTTTAGAAAATGGCTGGAAACAAGATGGTTCACAATAATGGAGGATATAATGGACAATGGAATGATATTATTAATGAGAAACCAAATGAAATGGGATTTGGAGGTCCAAACATCATTATTATGCCGAATCATCAATCTCATAATATGATCAATAAAGTAAAATTTGGTAAGTTTCCTGACTCAGCTAATAAGAGAAAGTTGGAGATTCATGATGATCATAGAGGAAAGAAAGTTCAATTTCCCCTATTTAAATCTTGTGGGAAGAGGCATAAAAGAGAATGTTTCAATGGAAATAGAAGATGCTTTGGGTGTGGAAAAGAAGGACACAAAGCCAGTAAGTGCAAAGGAAATGGTTCAGTTAACACCTGGGATGAGGATAATGGTATTGCTACGACATCAATAATGGTTAAATGTTTTAAATGTGGAATGTACGGGCATTATGTAAACCAATGCCCTAAGGGAAAGTCTCATGAAGAGAATCAATATGGTCTTATGGGTAGTATTTATGTTGATGATGATGAAGACACTACAAATGATATGTGAGATGAAAGAATTGTTGAATCTTGGTCAATGGTTTAAGAATGCAGTGGAATGATTACATGTTTATCAAGTGTAATTTTGTATAAGTAATCTCATGGTACTATGGAATAAAGAGAAATCTAAGGATTGTTACACTGTTGTCTTTCCATGAGTTTTGAAAGTGTATGATTAATGGTACTGGTATCGATGAAAGGTTATTCAGATATTTTTTGAAAGTAAATGATATGCGCATAATGAAGGGATAAGGGGAAAATTAAATGTTTGATAGTATTCATGAGCTCATGACTGATATAAGGAAATAGTTATATCATGGTTTGAGTATATAGAATTTTGTGGTTTTGGTATGTGGAATGATTTAAATTTTTTACAGCACTAATGTTTTCACTAAGGTTCAATGGGTATTCATTTTTTTCATGAGAATACATGATTAAGGCCTTCGAATGTTTGGAATGTGACCAAAAAGACATATCTTATGATATATGGGGATCAACGATGGTATTAAATCTCTGCTAATCATTTTCACTATATTATAAGAGTGGACTGCAGTATTATGGATAAGCCTATTGATTGGAAAGGATTATGTTGGACATAAGTTAGTATTGTTTAAGGATAAAACTTTTTTTTTGATATTGTTGATGGGATTTTATAGTAATATAGATTTAGAAAAAGGACAACCTGCAGGACGGGCGACAGCCCATCACGTCGGACAAGGCTGTGGGAATCGAACCCACAACCGAAGTGCGACTGGCCTTTATCGCCTACCACTAGCCTACAGGAAGTCCCTGTTTAGTAGAAACTAGTTTTATTATATTAATAAGTATGATATATGAAGTATAAGTCCATTTTAGGAACCATATATGATTAATCTCACTATAGATGGACTTATGTATTTTTTGAGAACTTTTTTAACCTTTTGTTTGAGACAGATGGAAGGACCCATCATTATTTCACATGATCTACTAACACATCAGGAATGATAAATTCAACTTCATTTCCTTAAGATATGAAGTGGAAATTGTCCAATGAACGACAAACAGTGAGACTATACCAAAATCACGAAAGTATTTCTTCTAATTCCAATTTCATCAACTTTTGGGAAATGATATTGAAAACCAAAAACGTTGTCCTAGTGCTCTTATATCTGATGAATCAGATGGTACCCTAGATAGTCACAAATTTATGGCTTTGTGATTATTGGCATTCCCATAGCCATGTTTCTACCACTCTCCATCAGAACATGATGGTTAGATTTCTCTTCCATATCCATATTTTCACCTATGTGGAATCCCAGTGATTATTTTATTTGGGTAACCGTTATGTTTCATACTTTTGTTTTTATAGATTGGTTTTGGTATTTTTTTTTACGATTTGGGTTTTTATTAAAGAAACATTCGAATAGTAGACCATTTATAACCCCGACGAATACTTAGGGCGAAATTCATTTTCAGGGGGGTAGAATGTAACACCCCGAGATTTTATGAATTTTTTTAATTTCATTAATGTCTTGTGTTCTACGCTACACCAAAAGGAGCTTGGAAAACATGAATCCTTGACTTTCCTTGCATTACACGCAATCGCAACCTTCCTCGATAGCATGTGTAGTACGCAATACCGAGTTTCACTAAACAATGATATGCTATTAAAATATTATTAAGACTACCCGTTATGAATATTAATAACCACCTTTTAAAATTTTAGAAATTTTATCTCTCAAAATGGACTTCATTTTTGGATTCTGACTATCGAAATTAGCTTAGGGTGAAATTTTGGAACGTTTCGGATAACTTTCATATTCTGATGAATATTGAAAATTACTAAATTTTAATTAAAAACAACTTTTTTAATCAAAATAATTAATAGTGATTAATTATTAATTTGAGTGATTTTAAAGTATATTTAGAATATATTTTTACAATTTAATATAATGTTGTTCATTGTATGTAATTTCACATTTAAACAAGATATAAACAAGTGTCATTCTTTTGATAGTTATTATCTCTTAAAAACACGCTATTTGTTTTGACGACAGGAATTAATTTTTCAATTAGTTAATGTAACTGATATGTTTTGAATTTGATAAAATAGACATCATTTTTGAATTCATAATATCAAATATAGCTTAGGCCTAATTTTTGGTATTTTTCTGGAAACTTTCATTTTTTGATGAATAGTGAAACCACTAAGTGATAGTTAAAAAACTGATTTTTTCATAAAACTTAATTTTACCGCTTCTATGAGTGGAATTTCAAAAATCCGAGAGACATGGTTAATATCAAGGACTAAAATATGGTTCAATGAGATGAAAATAAGTTTTGGTGAATAGTAACTTTTTACTTTTTTTTACCACGGTTAAAAGTAAATAGGGTATTTAAGGGTAAAAATGATATTATTATTACCCTAAAACAAGTCCTAATTCTATTGGATAAGTGTAATTCGACCAAAAACAACCTTAGGAAAAAAATATGACCATTTAAGCCCACTTGGATTAGATTAGGACATTTACTATTATTTCATTCAAAGAAGAGTTAAAAGAGTTAAAATAAAAGTTTATTTACTAAAACATTTTTAATATAGGGTTATACATAAGACAAATTAGATTATAAATATTCATTATAAATCTAAATATATTTCCTACATAATGGTATTTTATTTTTAATTTTTATACATTAAATAATAAATATTATTTATTACACAATGATGATGCAGTAATTACCATAATAGTGAAAAATTATAATAATTGATATTATAAATACCCAAATAAATATAATTTGAAACTTTTTATGAATTACATTAATTTTATAGGTTAATATGACATGTTATTGTCGATATAAGTAACTTGGTTGGAACTGATCATTCTGTTATAAATTTCATAAAAATCATGTACCAAATAGTGTCAAAATTGACATAAATTAGTTTCTAAAACAAATATTATATTATTAATTGTTGTTTAATTCCCAAAAATCTAAGGTTCGGCCAAATGACTTGTATAAGGATAGATATATTAATAATAAACAACTTGGGGTCCGTTTGGCTTGTTATGGTATGTTTATTAACCACATAGTGTAAGAAAACAAAAAGACACAGTAAAAGTTAAAATATTTAACTTAGAGTTAAATATAATTGATAAGGTTAAAATAATAACCTAAAATTGTCTAAATCCTATTGGATGACAGTATTTGGACCCATACCCACTTCATCTTCGAAATAATACCCTTTGGAACCATTATAAACCGAATTTGACCTTAATATAAAATAATATTTTGAGATTTTCCTAAGGTGCCTCTCTCCTCCCTTATAAAAGGGCACCTCCTCCCCCTCTTCTTCACACCACATTGAGCCTTCATGCTCGGCCAAACCCTGCCAAAATCTCTTATCCACTTCCCTAGTATCATCCTATAGGTCCTGGTCTTCTTCAAAGACCATCCTTAGTTCTTTAAGTGGAGGTTAAGAAAAGGCGCGTCAAAAAGAGGTAATATCCATTACCGATCTTTTTCAATTTCTTTCTTCTTCAACTTCTTCTTCTTTAGTTGTTTCATGATAAAGTAATAACATAAGTATTTCTTATATACTGATATGTTATTATAAATATTAAACAACTCTAATTAACCTTCTATCCATCCAATGGAAAAAGGAAATCACCGCGCGTGCGTACGTACGGAATACCGTCTCCACGCCGTGGTGTAATCTATTTTCCGCCACCACCTTAATTGGATGGGTATAATGGTGTAATGAGTAACTATATATGATTATTATAAAGTGATATTGATGCTGAAATAGTATATATACACTTCAACACAAGTTCACGATCATGAGAATGATATCATCGATCGTGCGTACGTACGGACTACCGTCTCCACGACGCGATGGGATTCATTCTCCACATTAACCATTCATGAATGATTATAAAGTATATATAATGAATAATAATAAAATATATGACATGTTAAATCTACTGGATTTATGTATATATATATATATGTATGTCATCTACTTACTTCCATTCAAGACAATAAGGAAATGAAAACAATGTTCATGCGTACGTACGGACTACCGTCTCCATGAACGGTGTATTTCTTTCCATATATTGATCAATTATATATATGTATATTATAAATATATATTATATATAAATCATGTATTAAATTCTGGAAGTATGTAATCATGATCTAAGTAATCATATGAATAATTACAAGTCAAAACACGGATGACAAATGAAATGATTTTACCCAAAATGCTCATTTACATGGAATTTACAAAAGAACGGGTAAAATAATGTCATAAGTGAACCATATATGATATCATAACAATTATTATGATTCTGTAATAAGTAAATGACATTATTTAAATCATTATACAGGAGTTTTGGACACTTACAAAGAAAATCGGACCTAAGGTAAGGGATAATTTTTCAAATCTCATTTTTATCCGAGATTGCTTATTCGTAATTATTTACTGGGGTTATTTATATCATCCATGTACATGTTTTATAAAAGTGTTATCATGTATGTTTAATGTCCTTTTTACCCATTTTTTACTTTTACTACATGGAATGTAAGGAATCTTTCTTTTGTTTACGTTACGAGGTACTTTTTTGACTTTTCTGACAAAAGTACGAAGAATGTTTTTTTTAACTTATTCGGCATGAAGGGATTTTTAAAAAATTATTTCCAAGAAACTTCCTTTAAAAGTTTTCATTTTTATTTTTAATCAACTTATTTTAGTTTAAAATTGTATGTCATGTTATGAAAGGAAAATGTTTTTGAAGTAGAAAGGATATTTTCCTCAAGAATAAAGTTCAAGTGTTTTATCAAAATTATTTTCCATCTAAGATAATAAAGGGTTCTGTTTTTTATCCCTATTATTACATTTATTTGATTATGTTGTGATGGAATTATTTTTATCTTATATGAATTGTTTGATGATGTCACGATGTTTAAGATTCCCATTTTATTACATGGGTGATGCAATGATGTATGATTTATGATTTTGTGGCACACATAATAATGGTATCATTATGAGATGGGTGGGACCTATATCTCCCTCCAATGCATTGGGTAATGATTTTACATCTCATGAGATAGACATGGCTGGAACGGTAAGTTATACCGGTTCAGTGAAACAGGACTGAAACGAGGAATGAACTCGGTTCAGAAAGGGACTTTGTCCACTAAGATAGTCTTGGCAATGAGTGTTGACTAATAAGAAATGATTCTCTATGATTATGTGTATATGCCACAAAGTTTCATGTTTTATGTTATTATTATTGGGATTATATTTCACTACTATGATTTATCCCATGTTATGAAATTATCCTCTCTTTTGCAGGTTAAGATTTCCAAAATGTTATATTCTTATGAATATGATGTGATTGATATTTCTTTTGTTTACCCTTACTGAGCATTTGAGCTCACCATTTTATGTTTTATTTTCCCCAGGATATAAAGAAAGGTTTTAGGTATAAAAAAAGGAAGATCTTTATGAGGGATATTGAAGATCTTTCGCCACGATTGGAAGATTATATTCTGAATTTCCAAAGACACTAAACTATTACGGTCCTTGTGTGTGTGTTTTTTGTTATGTACTAAGTATTCTGCAAAAGTAATGTAATGTCCATGTACGGCAGGCTTCGGGTCTCTACAATATAGGCACGACCTCTTACTTGGACATAACCTAATACACGAGTATGACTACAATACATGGAAAAATTTGATATATACAGGCATGACCAGGTGAACATGGGAATGAGAAAATAGAATAGTTAATGTGATGACCAGCATCTTCATTCCGTGTACCTAGAGAAGAATCACCATTTATTTGGAGAATTAAATTCTATGTGATATGGAGAGACACAATACAACTTTGGGATTGGAAGACACACGGTATACCACATAGTACACATCATGTGCTACCTCTGAGGGTGTTTAGAACCATTTGTCTATTCATTATATAATTTGTTTTGTTTAGTTTGATACCTTAGACCTTTCCCATGAGATTATAGTATAGAATCATATCTTCAATATAAAATTATGATCCCATACATGATTCTTGTATTAGATATAATTTGGTGTATCCATTTATGGGGCCCGGGAGGAATCCACTATCTTTCCTAAGTGAGATTCATGGTATCATTATGGAAAACATGAAAAAGTCATCAATCCACCTTTTGGGAGGCTAATCTGTTAGGATTTTCTATCCCCCAATAGCCTGTGTGTGATACTCCACCTGAATAACAAGATCTTTAGCGATCTAATGAGTACTTGTTGGATATACCAGATGAGAATGAACTCTTGGAGATGTATTGTCTGTGAAAACATTTCATGGAGTGAGATCCATCCTAGATGAGTGTTACTTAGAATCCTTGAGAATAATATTATGGTTTATGGTGTTGGTTGAGTACTTTTTATACTTTTGGTCTCTACTAAGAATATTTATGTTTTTATTATTAATATGTCTCTTATACTGTTGACATATCTTGGGCTTACCTGACTACTCTTAATTTTGTATGCTTGGTAATTTTAGGATTTCATACTAGGTATTGTAATACAGACCCCTACATGATATTTTACTATTCATGTCATGTATTATTTAGATGAAATTTCATTTCATGGTTCACTAGGTGGACCCAAAGAAGAAAGGTCTTAGATTGGGCTAGAATGACCGAGATGTTTACCGATTATTTCAGTTGATAGTAGTCCCCTCCTTCTGAGTAGGATGGACACATTTTGAATTTTTTTTGTCTTGTATTTTTCCCTATAATCATTTTCAGTATTTTTTTACCAAACTACGATTTTGGGGTTTAGGTTAGGAATGCATTCGCATCTGATGTTTTTTAACAGTTCAACCTTATATGGGCCTATAGATGTGCATGTGTATAAAATTGATTTAGTATAATACCTCCCTTTTGTGTGATATTATTACACAGTACCAGTCGCTATCACCTATTCTATTGGATATGGTCCTGGGGTAGTCACACTCTAATTATCGCTAGCCATGCAAGCCTTAGTGAGTCAGGTTGTGACATGATAGAACTATCCAATATTATAAATAGATTCGTAACAATAGTTCCAAAGACCCAGATAAGATGATTAAATAGAGGATATTAACTAACATAACCCCCAAACAATATACCATATTATAAATATTTTGTCTATGAATGATCCATGAATGTATGTTCAATAGGTCTATGTAGAAATATATAAATCCATTTGAGTATATCCAATATAACCAATGGGGTTCATTAATGTTTTTATCCACTTATAGAGGCTCTCACATTGTGAATTTTATTATCTGTTAATCATGAAATATTTAGATTTAAATATATAATCATTTTTGACAACATTCAAAATTTTAAGAAAAGGAATATCTGTTTAGAGAACAAACCATCATGGATGTTGAAGATTCATAGGGTAGATAGTATTTTTGAGATTTAATAAAATGATTACAAATAATTATTTAAATTTTGAGGGGGTTTTTAGATACCATATTTTTAATGAATTACCTCAAAAATAGAATAGATAAACATATGAATATGACTATCCTAGAGGGAGTGAGATGAATTCTCTCACACTTGGGTTTTCCTAAGTCTTTATGGGAGAAAGCTACCACTATGGCATTCTATCTCATTAATCACTTCCCTTCTAACACTAATTATTTTAAAAAACATGAAGAGATTTTCATTGGATGACAACATATTAATTGGTAACTTATAATTTTTTGATTCATAGATTACTCTCACACTGAGAATGTTAAGTTGAAACCAATGGCTATCTAGTGAGTCTTTTTTTATTACACATAGGGTCTTATGGGTTAAAAATTATGGATAGATAAACTTGATTACTATAATTTTATCCTTAGTTAGGATCTGGTATTTCATGTGTCTATATTTCCCAAAAATAATATTTTTTTAAACACTAGAAAACCCAAACATATAGGTGTTGAGGTGTCACTAGAGGCTCTATATTAGTCTGAACCTCAATATTCGTCTACTAATCTACCTCCTAATGATCAGAGTTATGATAATTTTGATTCCAAATTAGAGATATTGTCTAGGTGATAATCTAAGTGATTATCAATTAACTCAATATATATTTAGTTATATTGTTTTTTTGTCTTCTGAATTTAATATTTCTCTGTATATTAATTTTAATAAACCAAAAGACAATAGAGAATCCAAAAAATAAAAATATTGTAATGAAAAATTAACTTTTATGAAATATGGAATTTATCCCCTTATTAAAAATAAAACTTAAACCATTTTAATGTTTCATATAATATTAAAGAAAATGGGAACGAATTTATTTTTTAATAGTAGGAAGTTTAAACTAGGGAAATAATAATTAAAAATAAATAATGGTTATTTGAAAATGTTTCCATCAATTTAAGAGGACTGAATATAATAGAATTTTTTTCCATGTTGTGAATCATTCATCCTTTTCAATTTTACATTCTTTTTTGTTTTCCGTAAAAGGGTCTTTAGTGAGAGATACCCAAACAAGGGGGTGAATCAGGGTAAGAGTCTTTTTTTAAACCCCATAAACCATGAAGTCTAACTACCATAAATGATATTTTCCTCATTGTTAGTTGGGTCACTCTTTATTTTTTCATTCAATTTTGATATAAATAATACTTTTGTTATCTTCAGCAAATATCTATCAGACCGATGATTACTTTATCCACATTCTATGATTTATATATTAGATAAAGTAAGTAAAAAAATAACATAAGTCTCAATAATATTACTTGGTCTACCCTCAAATGGATAATCCATGGAGTAAACTACAATAATGTGTCTAAGTACCAGAATCCACTAAACCAATTTTAGTTGTTGTTTTAGGAAAGGTCACTCAAATTCATGGGGTACCACCCCATTCAATGATTTTGTGTTTTGAAAATACCCATAAAAGGGTAATTCTTGACATAAATGTTCACTCCCTTCCTCTACTATTTTTTCACTGCTCAAGAGTGGAAAACTATTTGTGTCACATGACATTATAAGACTTCACTGTCTATTTGTTACAATAGGTGTGGGTAGGTTCTTGTTGAACTTAAAACACTTTCCATCCAAAGGATGAGTGTGAATGTAAAAATTCAAGTAATGTTAAGATATATCATTTTACTTACTTATTGATCTTCATTATTTATATTTTATAGATTTATATTCAACATATTAATATTAGGTAATTTTTAGTAAAAAGGAAAAGACATTATTTCTAACCAAATTGGGGTTTCAGGAATTATATGGTTTTAATTTAAATCTTGATTTAAAAAATATAGATTCTTAATTTCAAAAAATTATCTTTTTTTTATTTCATCATGTAAAAATTAACGTTTTATGACTTTTTGAGATTTTTCTAAAAAGATTGATTTTTAATGAAAAATGAAAACACCATTTTTTTACAAAAAACTATCTTTATTTCATATATTTACAAAGTCACATTATATTATGGGATTGTTTTAATAAATAAATAGTTCATTTTAATTAAACATACTCTAATAAAATTTATTTTAATCAAAATTATTCATTAATTTGGTATAAAACAATTTATACATAAAAAATGAATTCTTATTAAAAACAATTTTCAACACGTTTTATGGGTATAATTTTAAATAAAATTTCCTCATATTATATGAATTGAATTTGATATAATGGATTCCAAATTTTTAATCATAATTTTCAATTTTGTTAAATAAGCCTATTTTATTTTTGGTAATTATGTATAGTAATTGTAGTTCATTTTTGTCATACTATAAGAGTAAATCGAGTAATTTTGGTTAAAAATAATATGATATGGACTAAACATTACCCTAAAACATTACATTATTATATTTTTTTAATTTGAATTCAACCATACATATCCAATATTTTATTTTATTGAAATTTTGTGCCATTTCTCATTGAAAATGAATTATATATTATTTTAGGAAAGAAAAAAAATGTCACTCTATTAATTTAAAACTTATGTTATATTTTCACATAGTGATAAATTTATATTTTGAATAAATATTAATTTGTATTTTGATAATAATTATTTTTTTCTTGAGAATTTATTTTAAATTTTTTATGTTAAAATAATTATATTAAATGGTCATGTAACACTGACATAGTTCCTGTGAAAGTAGTAGAAAATTAAAGTAACTATTTAAAAATATATAAAAAGTAATATTTTTTAGATGTTTTATATTGTAACAATTACTTTATACATAATAAATTTTTTTTTATTGATGTTTATATGGATATATTATATCTCCATTGCATTCATGTTGATTTCAAAGTCAAATTATGTGAATAGTTCATAAAATGACATTAATAGTATTTTATACTAAATATAGTTTATTAAATTTTTGAAATATCATAATAAAATTTAAAAATAAAAAATATAATTAAAAATATCTATAAATGTTATCAATTTTCCATTTTTGTGCTAATTGTTGACTTATAAGTAAATTCATGGCCCTTTTACATTAAAAAGGCTGTGTAGGTCAAAATGGTTAATCGAAAAGATATGAATTAAAATGACATAAAAACCTATAATATTTTCAATAGATGATTAAATAAATAAATTATGATTATTATCCCAATATCCAGGTCCTTTTGGAACCATTTTACTTGATTTAGACATGTATTATATTATAATATTTCGTGTATTTCTTAAAGTGCCCCTCCCCATCACTTATAAAAGGACACTTACTCTCCTCTCCTATCCATGATTTAACATCCAATTAGTTCAGTCCATAAATATAAAAATAAATTCATTGAATCCCTAATTATATTCTATATTACCTATTGTGATCATAAAACTATCTGAGTAATGTTTTAGGTAAAAACCTAAAGAGGTTGTCTGAAGAAGAGGTATAACTATTAACCAATAATTTTCAATTAATTTTTTGTTGTAAACTCTTAAAATATTAAAAAAACACGATGAAATAATGAAATAAATATCTTAAATATAATTTTATTTCATTATGTTTAAGTAATATCATATATCCTTCCCTCTTACATCAAATAGGAAATGAAACCATCATTCATGTGTACGGAGGACTCTTACCTCATGATCAGAGGTAATTTGTTTTCCACAACTACCTCACATATTAGATTATAATGGTGGATTTGATATATATATATATATATAATATTAATGATATAATTATAATTCTAGAAATATAATATATCATCTATTTTCTTACCTATCCATCTATTGATAAATGACAATGTCCTCCATGGGTATGTGTGGATTAACAATTCCACTAAGTGATATGATTCATTTTTCTTCACCATATGACATAGATGATATATATTATTTTATTTAAAGATATTATATAATATTTTTGATATAATAAAAATTATGTAAAGATAATTTTTTTTCCTTTTTTCCCTTATTCTCTTTGAAAAATGAATACCATACTCATGCATACATATGACTTACCATCTCCATGATTGTAAATTAATTCTTTTTTATATCAATATTTTATTGTTTTTTTAAAATTAAAAGTAATTTATAAAAATAGTAGTTATGTAATCATTATTATTCTTGATATTATCTAATAATGACCTCTTTGAGTATAGTTAACATACCGAAGCTGTTTTGAAATTATTAACTGAACATCCTCAAAACACCCATGGTAGACATAACGTACTAATTAATTATTTATTTCATTGAGATAAATGAACAACATTTTTTAATGATTAAGTTAAAAACCTAGAAAAGTTTCTCAAACCATTAAAGTACATACATGGAAATTGTTTACTCGAGGTAAGATATTTCTTCTAAGTTTTACTTCATTCAATCATGTTATAATACTAGGAACCCAGTTTCAGTTATATGAAATATATATTTCATAATTTACATTTTATATCATGAATAATTTTTTATAAATGGTAATTTATGTTATAATTCAATTTATATCTTCCAATAAGATTTTATTTGAATGATACCAAGTAGTAAGGGATTTCTTAACTCAATTTCCTTTCATTAGGTCATATCACTTATTCATTTATTATATTATTCCATGATTATGTGTGAAATGAACATTTTTTTATTTGTGTTATATTTAAAAATGTTTTTTGTGGATTTACATTTGTTACACATAATATATCAATTCATTAATTCTCAAATAAATGTTATGATCTTTGTAATAGAGTCATTTAAATTTACCTTTATTGTGGAATGTTGAAATTTTATACAACTGATTTATTTTATATGGTGTATATAATACCCTTTTAAAATTTATAACACGATTCATTCATATTTTATGGTATTTTATGTTACAATTTAATTTATTTAATTTATTGGGATTTGACATGAAAGTTACAAAGTGGTAAAAGGATTCTTAACTGAATTGGAATTCATTAGGTTATACTTCTAATTCAGTGACTTTTTTATGCCATGATATTACATGAATCCATATCCTTATTATTTTATTCAATGAATACAATTTTCTTATAAGGATTTAAATATTTTCTCATAATCACTTCAATGATTAATTACCATCTCAAAATATATGATCTTTATAAGGGACTTCTTTGTGTGAATCTCATTTTGGGTCATGTTTCATGTTATACACTATGATTTCCTTGTATGGTGTACTTACTGCCTCACAGATAAATTTTTAAATATTAATTCATGAAATTAATTATATATAACTATCCATATAAAAATCATTCATTCAATTACTTCTGTTTCAAATGTTTCCAAAACAGAAAGTATTTTTGTGACATACTCGCATCTTATTTTGGGATTGTCAATGTTAAAATTTCCATTGGGAGGGATCATATAATCTAATTTTAATAAATCAAATATATTTTATTCTTATTTTTTATTAATGTTTTTTAAATATTTAATTTGGATTTCAACCCTTATTGATTAATCAATCATTAGGAATGTTGTTTGTAACTGAAAACTATTTTATATCTTATTATAAATCAAGATTATATCTCTTCTAAATACATGTTTTCAAAATTGTTTTTAAAAAAATTATTTTATAGACATAAATTATTTATTAAAGTTATTTTAAGTGGTATTTTACCTTATTTTAAATGGTTTTAAAATAAAATTTCACAATATTTTCTATATGGGTCACTTTTGACTCTATTTATAAAATTTTTAAAATAATGTTTATTTTTTTAGCATTTTTGATGTGAATAAATTTAACGTATATCCCGTAACATTATTTTATTGGATGGTTAAATTATTTTTTAAATGATATTTTTAGAGAAAGTTATTTCACTAATATTTTTGGTATTTTTATTTTTTCAAAGTTTTTTTAGATTGGAAAGGGTATTTTCCTCAAGAATGTTTTAATGATATTTTAATGGTATTTCTATTCACCAATGAAAAAACCCTTGTTGTCACTTATGATCCAATAGGTAAATATTATATTATACCATCGTACTTATTATTTATCTGAATTTATTATGACTGCTATAAAGAGTGTTTCATTGAACTCATTTCTTTTCCTTTGGTAAATCAAGCTGTGAAATAGATTTTTTATGTTAAAAAAATAAATATTACATTTTTAATGATTATATTATAGTTATTGGACATTATTTATACTGAAAGGTGAGCCTGGTATAACTCATGATTTAGATAAGCCCAATATAGATCTCCAATTCATTGGGTATTTGGACATAGTTAACCAGTTTTTGGTTTCTCTAAAGTTATTATTGGAATTTTCCAGGTAGGTTATTCAATTTGTAAGAGTGATTGTTAGAGTAATATTAAAATTATGTTTTAGGTTAACAATATTTTATCTTTATTTTAGCATCATGTTATAATGGTTCCTCTTTTTAAGATTTTTTTTCACATGAATCATTATTTTTAACTTATATGAATTTTTTTTATGTAAAAGCTTTATGCTGTGTCGTGTGGTCAATGATCCAAATTTTTTTGGATTTTAATTATATAATTTTATGTTCATTAAATTTCACTATATTATAATAATATTATTCTCATATTATTATCACTGATGATATCAAACTGTTAATGCTTATATTTACCCTTAATAATCATTTTGGGCTCACACTATTTATTTTTTATTTGTCCACTGATTATGAATAAATATCTTAAATAGATTATGTATGGAAAGGTTTCATGTGTGAATAATTTTATGTGATATGTTTAAGACTTAATGTGGAATAGGAACTATTTGGCATAGTGGGGAAAATACTCATTTGAAGGCATGTTCATTGTTATGTAAGAGTTTTAATTAATCCTATAAAACTATGAACCTCAAAGTTCCTTGGGTACATATGTGATCCCAAATTTCTTTTTGATTTTCTATATTTTTTATGATTGAAATTGGGACACATTTATTCATATAAAATCTAGAAATTTGAATATTAATTTTTAGGCACTAGATTACAGGATTGAGGCATTAAGTATTTTATATTTATAACTAGGGGAGGGTTTATATAATGTTAGACATTATTATGTTTTTATAGTGAGGTTAACTTAAATATTTTTGATAATATATTGGGATTATAGATTTAAGTTTTGTCAAATGTTCAAATTCATTAACACCCCTCTAGATATTTTATGTGATGGAATTTTAAGGTGGATAATTACATATTCGAATATTTTCTATTAGTTTATTGTATACGTATCCCTTAGGGGTATCATGTGGTTTAATGTGAAGGATTAATTGGGAATATTTATATTTAATTTTTAAGGATGTAATATAAACTGTATGATAATAAATTTGAGTTAAAAAATTCTTTAATGTTGATTTTATAGAGGAAAGTTTTTATATAGGGTTACATAGTTATGAAATGACCTAAGAGAAACATTTGGTTTTATTGTGTAAAATTTGAAGTTAAATGTAATTTTTATTCAAATAAAGGGTTATACATTTTTGATTTTATCTTAACATTTTCTATCCATTTAATTTTTGGTGAATATCATGAGAATTTATTAATACCATATATCCTTATGTGGGTTATATGATCTATTAAAAATTTATTTTAATGATTTTGGAAAGAAAAATTCATCCTCAAATCTCATAGTTTGGAGAAATGATATTATTATTTAGTAAATTGATTAAAATTTGAAATTATTATTTTTAAGTAAGTATATTTCCTTATGTTTTTAGTTTAGATGGTAAATTAATTCCTCAAACAATAATAAAAGGATCCTAAAATAAAAAATAATCATATTAAATTCATTTCTTACTAATTGGTAGTCTTTTTTATTGCTCATTGATTTATGGGTTTGTGGTTATTTATATTCTCATGACCATTCACATTATTATTATAAATATTATTTATCATTACCTATAATTATTTGGATATTACTTTTTCCCTCCTTGTCCATATTTTTACATCCCAATAATGTTATTCTATTTGGTATCCTAGTTAGGAATTATTTTAGATGAGCTTTGTATTTCATCCTCCAATTTTTTAAAATGATGTTTTATTATTCCTTTTTATGAAGTGGCTTTCCAAATAGTTAATTTAAATTTTATAAGGATTTCATTTAATATCTATATTTTTTATCTTCCACTCCTTTGAAATGATTTTGAAAGTGTTTTAAACCCTTACTATTAAGAACAAGGTAAAATTGGGAGGACAAAATTTCTAAATGGGGAATAATGTAACAACCTAGGTAATGTTAATATAAATAATTTTAATGTCTTATTAGTATTAATTCATTATATTTAATATATTTATATTCATTATAGTATTATTAGTTATTTTCTTAGTTAAAAATAAAGGGGAAAATTTCTAACCAAATTGGGATTTCTTGCATTATAGGGTTTTATTTAAAAGACTTATTTCCAAATTATAAAATTTTATTTTTATGAAATTAAATTAATTTTTAATTCATTATTTAAAAATCATCTTAAGATGAATTCCTGTGAATTTTCTAAAATGTTTTATTTTTAATGAATAGTGAAAAATATTGATTTTTATTGAAAAATGTATTTTCATTTTCTGTATTTGAAATTCACATTCTATTTTATTCTTTTGTTAAAATATAATCAGTTTATATTTATTAAAAATAATCCAATAAATTTTATTTCGATCAAAATTATAATTCAATCTAGTATAAAAACATTTTAATATTTAAAAGGCATTTTTATAAAAAATTCATTTTCAACACATTTTGCGGGTTTAATTTCAAATAAAATTATGCCACTTATGTAAATACAATTTGAAAAACTAGATTACATATTTGGGATAAAGCAGTTTAAATTTGGTAAAAAAATTCATTTTTATTTTTGGTCATTATGAATATTAACCATAGTAAATATGTTTCACATTATTGTTGTTAAATTGGGTAACTATGGTTAAAAATAATATGATAAATACAAATATTACCTTTATAATTTCCATTAATCTATTTTTTGAGTGGTTATAGACCCACATAAATTTTGATTAAAATTAAGGGAAATGTTTTTCCCATTTTCAATTGAAAATAACATATATATTATTTTAAGAAAGAAAAAATACAAAATGTCACTGTATATCTTTTAAACTTATATTATATGTTCACATTGTGATAATATATGTTTTTAATATATATTAAATTTTAATTTTATAAAAAGAAACTATTTTTAGGATTTGATTTTTTTATTAATTTTTATCAATAAAATAATCACCATAAATGATTACACAATGATAACTGAGTTCTTGTGAAAGTTGTATAAAAATAAAGTAAATGATATTAAATAAGCATTAAAAGTAATATTTTGTGGATAAATTATTTCATGAAATTAATTTTATAGTTAATAATAATTTATTATTTATAGTTAAATGGATTATATTCAAATTTAGTTACTGTAATGTGTCTTCAAAGTCTAATTATATTAATAGTTCTTAAATTGAATTTTATAGTATTTATTATCAAATGGGATTTATTAAATTATTTAAAGATCATCAAATTTTAATATATGAAAATTTGGAAGAGAAATGGTTTTAAATTTCATAAATTTACCATTTTTGAGT
Source organism: Viscum album (assembly GCA_963277665.1). NCBI lineage: Eukaryota > Viridiplantae > Streptophyta > Magnoliopsida > Santalales > Viscaceae > Viscum > Viscum album. Next base: position 918,080,811 of record OY728150.1, read on the forward strand.
CAAACATTAACTTATAAGTAAATTTATGAAACATTTATATTGAGAAATTTGTTACCATGGTTAGGGTTAAAATGGTTATTAGAAGGGTTATTCCAAAATAAATAGATTAAAATGATATTTAAAACTATAAAATTTTTATTTTATGATTTTAATAAGAGCTTTTATTCTTTATCTTTAAAATAATGTCATTTTAAACCATTTTACATGAGTTAGACACAAGCTATATTATAATGGTTCATGTATTTATAAAAGTGATACTCCCCTTACTTATAAAAGGACACCACCTATCCTTTAATATATACAATTTATGATAAATTTAATTAGGAAAATAAATAAATAAATACCTTTTTAGAATCTCTCTCTATGTCCTCTATTCCTTTTGTTATCATAAATCCATCATAGGATGGACTTAAGTACAAACCTAAAGATATTATCTAAAAAAGAAGTATAGATATTTAATTTGAGTTTTCTTTTAATCTCTTCTTATACCACCTTAAAATGTTCTTAAACTATTATAAAATAATAAAATAGGTATCATAAATTTAATAATATGTTATTATGTTCATTTAATTACATATATACATCTCCTCTTCCGTGAAATGGTAAATGAAACCATCATTCATGTGTATGGAGGACTACCACCTCATGGATCGATGAAATTAATTGTACAACATCATAGATCACGTATTGTCATAATTAAGGATAAAATATATATAAATTTATATTAATGACATACTTATTATTCTTTAAAGTTGAAATGAAATCAAATTTCTAATCTTTCTATACATTGAAGAATTAGAATGTCGTTTGTGTGTGTCTTTGTATTTCCACCTCCACAAAGAGATGTGATTCATTTTTCATCGCCAAATCACAAGGATGGTATATATATGTTTATATAAATAGATAATAATATAATTATAATATAATAGTCATTATTTAAAGATATAATGATACTTTCCTTCTTTCCCACAATCTCTTTGAAAAATGAAATTTATACTCATGCATATGTATGGCTTACTTCCCCCGTGATTGTAACATAATTCTTTTTTCGTGACCATATTTAATGGTCTATTTTAAAATTATATTTATTTTATAAAAATTATAAATTTTTTGTGATTATTTTTCTACATATGATTGTATCATTACCTATTTGACCATGGTCTATATACCAAATTCATTTTGATGTTATGAACCGAACTTCCATAAAACAACTAATATAGACTTAACCAATTAAATAATTTATTATGTCATTGAAATAATTGAGAAAAATGGTTTAATTATAATGAGATAATATTGTAAAATTCCATTAAAAAATTAAGTAATTGATAAAATTATATTACATAGGGGTTAAAAATACATACAAGGAAATTTGGATTCACGATAAGATATTCCTCACAATTTCAGTTCATTGAGGCTTTCATTGATGTTATATACCTAATTTTATTTATACAGTGCATATACCACCCATTTTGAATATTATATCTTATATCCTTTCTACATCATTTTTTTAAATTTATAATTAAATTTTTTTCATCCATGGGTATTTGAAATTAAAGTTACCATGTGGTAAGGGATTTCTTAACTTTATTTCATTTCATTGGATTATCTAACTTCTTAATTGATTATAGTATGTAACGAATATGTGTGAAATTTATTTTTCTTTATTTATGTTTTATATTACATTGTATTTAATTTATTTAAATTCATTACACATAATCTATCCATTGAATGCTTTTTAATTCAATGATATTCCCTTTGTATGGGATTTCTTCTCAATTTTCCTTCATTGAGGCATGTTTTACTGTTATACACAAAATTTATTTTATATGGTGTATATACTACAATTTTTTGTTCTATATCATGAATAATACATAATTTATATCAACTTATGTTATAATTCAAATTCATTCATTTAATGGTATTTGACCTGAATATTACCGTGTGGTAAAGGGTTTCCTAAATCAATTTCCATTGATTAGGTTATTATTCTACTTCATTTATTTTTTTATGCCATGGTTATTTTTAATCAATATGTAATGTGGTTCATTCTATATTTCAACATTTTTTGTTTATTTTATTATATGATCATAATTAGATCATGGATTAATCATCATTTCAAATTTTATGATCTTTATAAGGTTTTTCCTTTTCTCAGTCTCATTTATATAAGAAATGTTTCATGTCACACACCATGATTTCATTGGATAGTGTACTTAATGAATCAGGAATTAATTTGGAAATTAATTCAAGAAATTTATGCGATTTTAATATCCATGTTGTACTCTATATTTTGTTGATTTAATATCCAAATGTTTCCAATATGGATAGAATTTTTCTAATACAGTCTCATATTATTATGGGATTTTATATCTTTAATGTTTATTTGTGAAGGGTAATATTCTATTATTTTTTTGAACAAAACATATTCTCTTATACATTGGTTGTTTTAATTAACCTTTGATCATACTTTAAAAGGGTTTGAAATGAAATTTCTTAATGTTTTCTAGATCGGTCACTTCTGAATCGTTTACAAAAAATCAAAAAGAATATTTATTTTTAATGTTTAGAACATGAATGGATTTTAACTCCATAATTTAAATTATTTTATTTAATTACTAATTTATATGTTTTGAAGGATATTATAATAAAAATCAGTTTTCAAAATATTTTTTGTTTTTTTTTAAAATTTGTTTTCTATGAAGAAATGGTATTTTCCTCAAGAATGTTTTAATGATATTATAATGGTATTTTTTCACCAATTATGATAACCCTTTATATTAATTGTGATTCACTAGGGACAAGTTGTAATGATACCATCCATATTCTTTATCTGTATGAATAATGATTTTTAATGATATGTTTAGGGAACCCATTTCTTTTAAATGGGTAAATAATATATGGAAGAAAAAATGGTTATTGTTATATTGAAAAATTAAATATTTCATGTCATAGAATTGATTTGTGGTTATTGGGAATTCTTTATGGTGACATGTGATCTTAATGAAGCTCATGATGATGGGTGATCCCAATATTTTTCTCCAATACATTGGGTAATGGGATTTTGATAACCAGTTATAAGATTATTATAAGAAACAATTAGAATTTAATGAGTAGGTTATTACATTTTGAACAATTAATTTAAGTGTAATATGAAAATGATGATCATTGTTACCAACACATTTTCTTTATGCTGACATCATGTTATAATGGATCATTTTATTTAGGATTTTTTTTCAAATAGTGCTGGACTGTTGACTTGTATTACTCTGGTCCAGTGTTAATTCTTTATACCACATCACAAGTTAAATGATTTAAATTTCTAATCATATTAATTATCGTGTGTTATGTTCATGATCTTTGATTATGTCCTTATACTCTTATGCTCATTTTAGGCTCACTGATGTCATTAAATTGTGATTTATTATATTTACCCTTAACATGAATTTGAGATCACAATTATTTTATTTATTTTTTCCCATTTTATGAAGAATGACGTTAAATGAATTATGTATATAATTTTATCATGTATGAAGAATTTTATGAGAGATGTTGAGGACATAATGTTCAATAGGAAATTATGAGTATAGTGTAAAAAATACTCATTTGAAGACATGGGTATTATTATGTAATAGGTTTTCATAATCCTCTAAAACACTAAACCTAAAAGTTACATGGGTATATAAATGATCTATTATTTTATTTTTTTGAAATATTTTGATGGTTGATATTGGGTCACATTTATTGGTATCAAATCTATAAATTTAATGATTACAATTTAAGAACCGAATTCTAGGAGTGTGGGTTCAGGGTTATTATTGTTAAAAAAATTTATTTTTATTATGATATTATTAAATTATTCAAGGAACAACATAATCCTTTTTAAAGGTACTTAATGACCACCAAATCACTTTAAAAAAATTTCACTTATAAATAAGGTCTAATATAAACACTCATACAGCTCATGTTTTTTTATCTGTATCCATCTAAGCCCATAGACATGAACCTATCCAAGTAAGTTCTTTACATGTATGACTATAATTAACATAAAATATGTTCCCAAAACTAATTTTTTCATATAAAATTGTGGTTTATACAATCAATACAAAATTACAGTGGTTCATATAATCATTTTTCACAATACCCCTTCAGTGAAAATAGAGAGTTTTCTTTTTCAAGAATTTTCCTTTTGCAATTTTATATCACACATCCCCTTACAGGATCATTCATTAATAAAAAAAATCTAGATTCTTTTCAAAAATTTAATTATTCTCACAATATTAATAGTTCACATAACATAATTCCATCACACTAATTTCCTATTTCATTTTACTTAATTCCTTCATGAAACATTATTCCTTTTAAAAATATTCTTTATTTGCATGATTATCTAGTTTCATGAAATGTTTATTCACATAATATTATTTTGTAGATATAATCTTTTTCACAAATGGATGCATGTTTATAAAGCTCAATCTTGTGTGATTACTCATGTTCTTACTTAAAAATACATCCTTTACACTGGCTTCCTACAAAAAATTCTTAAAAACATCATACATTTCTAGAACCACTCTTCCATGATTATAGGAAACTCTTTTTGGTCCTATAAATATCTCTTGTAAATTTTATGATATTTACCTATCTTAGATCCCATCGATCTTGAGAAAGTAATCATGTACTCTTCGTGACTAAAAAAATGTTATAGATAAATATTCTATCATAAAACTATTGGATTAAGGACTCAATTTCTTCATAGGTTTAAAAAATAAAGATACACATCATATGAAATATATTTAACTTTAAACTTATTTTATTCATCTTTTGTTCCTTTAAATAAACTTCCAATAAATGAAATTTTGATTCTTTTATTTTGAAAATAATGTGATTTGAATTTATATGATATAATATACTCAATAAATATACAAGCATTAGATAAATTTTAGATAAACTAAATACTAAGATAAATACCTAAGTTATGTTCATCGGTAGATGATGACTAAGATTCTAAAAAATTTACAGGTGATCCCGATGAAAGAAGAATTCACACATTATATTAATATAAAATTATTCCAATAAATAGAGATTCAACTTTGTGGAGAATTAAATAAAATAATTTACTTTATGCTTCAATGGTTTATAGTTTTGTTCAAAACAATGGAATATTTGATCTTTTTTAGAGTGATTTATATCACTATAAATATTTTTTTCTAAACGTTTTAGTTAATAGATACCATTATATGAGGTTTTACTACTAAAGGATATTAGTTTTTCCTCATATTTTTTTGACTTTTTTTAGATAATAAACATTCAATAAGGAAGATATTGCTTATAATAAGTGAAGCTTTCAGTAGTATAATGATTTGAGGGCATCAAGGGATAGGAAGGTAGATCATCTAATCAAAATGATTAAAACTGCTTATAGATCGGAAGATAGAGAACCAGTATTAAGGTTTATGTTGGGTGATTTTATGTATATGAAGATATTCCATTCAATAATAATAGAATCAAGGATGCCTAAAGTTAGGTTTATAGAATTTCTTACTACTTACGGTTAAAGAAGTTTGGTTTTATAATATAATATTTATGAATGTTTGAATTATTATTCAATACTATATAATTTATTCTAATAATTTTATTTTATGGTGTTTGTTTAACATCCCCATAAGATATTGAATTTATTATAGTATGGATTACTACTATATTTACTCTTATACTCAAACAATTTATATTTTGGTAAAAAGATAATATTTTTCATTCACAAAAAAAATAAGGGATTAGGAAAATAATATGATTATTTTTTAACCATAATTCATAAAATTTATAGTTTTTATACCTAAAACATATGAAATTTTTTTGGGATAACATTTAGAATCATAGCATGTTTCTAATAGATTGTGATAGTTAGCTCATTACAAACAATACCAATATCTGGTATCAGTTCATATTATTTGTTTCTTTACAATATATTTTCTTTGTTTTTCTTATAATACCAATTATTTTTATGAAAAAAGATTCTATTTTTTGTAATGGAAGGGATTATTATTTTAAATATAATGAATATAAATCCAAGTAGACCACCTGTATTTGATGGAGAAAATATTGAATATTGGAATCATCATATAAAATCATTTATCATTAATAATGGTGATGATAATTTCTTCACAATAAATTGAAATTTATAAATTATGGAGGAAGAATATTATTCAAATATCATATGAAGGGAATATATCTTATTAGGAAAATAATAAAGTATAAAATAAGTTGTTATGTTTTATGTAAGGAAATATCTATAGTCAGATATCATATTTGGAGATGAAAAATTGTATTTGGAAGAAGTTAGAGAGAATATATTTTATAATTTATATGATTTTATAAACTAAAAGACCCATATTGATAGTATAATTTCATATCTTTTATTTTATCCCAAGAGATTAAAGTCTCAAATGCATCATTATTTCATTAATATTATAAATAATTTACAATCATTAGGTGAGAAAAAATCAATAGAAGATTGTTATGCAGAAAATGTTATTAACATTATGCCAAAGGAGTGTGAATTGATGTTGGAATATATCAATGATACAATTAATTTGATAAATATATTTCTTGATGACATGATGGGTACATTAATTCAATATAAAAGTATATTTAATTTATATGATAAAACAGAGAAAAGAAATGTTGGACTGGCCTTTTCATTAACTTAGGAAAATTAAAATTCTGGTGATTTTAATTATTATACTAATATTTATAAATTTAGGGTTTCAGAGATAAAATATAATCATTTAGTTCAAATAATTTTATATTATAGTGTGTTTAAAAACTCTAGATTCTAAAAGAATGAATATGTTTGACAACTTAAAAAATATGCAACACCGAGCCTAATAAATCTTTGAAAAATATTATTTACATATTATCATTATAACATAACCATTAAATGGGAGGGTATGAATAATATTAAATAATTTTTTAAATATATTTATATAAAGGTTATAATAAATAAAAATGTATCAATTAATTCTTAAGAAATGTGCACACTATTTTCAGTAAATCTGTTTTAATTTTCAAAAATATGTTTTCTTCAAAAATAGATTATATGTGTTTTTTGAGAAAATGACTTAATTAATTTCAGAAACATTTAAAACTTTTATTTGATAAAATAAATATCAGTTTTTAAATCAGTATATAAAAATTATCATATAGTGAAATTTTGAATTTTTCAGAAAAGATTGATTTTTCATTAAATAGTGAAAAATTGTCATTTTTATTAAAAAAATATATTGTATTTTAAACTATTTACAATGAAAGACACAATTTTTGATGAGTTTTAAAATTTATTTAATTTTTTTGATTGAAAATAATACAATAATGGGGTTTAAAATGAATTTTAATATTTAATTGACTATAAAAACATTTAATACTTGAAATAGAATTATTCTCAAAACTGTTTTTTCATCATGTTTTCTTGTTTTAATTTAAATTAATCTATACCAATTATATTTTTTAAAAAAATTTAAAAATGGATTCATTATTATTAATCATGCGGTAATTTTTTTAAAATATTACCCTTTTATTTTTAGTCATTATGAATCATATTCATAGTAATTATTATTACCATGATAAATGGTAAATCAGCTAATTGAGGGTTAAAAATTATATAATATGGACTATAAAATGAATCTAAAACTACCTAAATTTTGTCGGATGGTTTCATTTTTTATGTACTCATAAAATAATCAATTATATTTTCTTTTGTTTCCATTCATATGAGATTCCATAATTGATAATATCTCTTGTAATAAAGAGTAAAAAATGTCACATTGTTGCCTCTAATAACTATAATATTTTTATCATGGTGATAAATAAGATATGTGTCTACTAATTAATATTAATTTAAAATCTAAATTATTTATCATCATCATGATTATTTGTTATTATTATTTATTAAATAAATAATCATCTTTTATGATTACACCACACTAATGTAGAAGTTATTCAATTAATGATAAATTAAAATAAATGATATTGAAAATATTAAAAGTAAGATAATTTTAAATAATTAATGTGAATCATGGATTTTTTTATTAATATATATTTTTTAATTAAATAAAATATTTTACTCTAATTTATTTTATTTTATTGATGTTATAAAAATTCAAAGAAAATAAATTGTTCTGAAATTTTCATTATTGAAAATTTATGAAAATAATATCTTATTAAATAATATAAAATTCCTAAAATAACAATAATCATACAATTTAATTGGTCATGATTTATTATATAAAAGAATTTCCATTTATGGGATATTTTTCCATTTATATTAAATATATTGACCCTCTTATTGTAAAAAAACATTCTTGTCGAAGTAAGTGTGAAAAAGGTAAAAGGGGGGATCAAACCAAAACATAAGATTAAAAATGTGATCTAAACCTTTATAAAATTTTTGATATGATAGGATATATACTAATAATAATATTAAATGAAAATATTATTATATTAGTTCTATTTGGATATTTAAAATAATTTATATCAAATTTATATTTTAATAAATTCCATGAGTGCCCCTCCCCTCTCATATAAAAGACATCACTTCTTATATTTTATTTTCAGTTAAAAACCCATTTTGTTCATCCAAAATACTATCAAACAACTTAATAAAATATATAACCAAATTATATAGGCATTATTTTTTGTACAACACTAATCTTTGAGTTCTTAAGGTTTTAAGAAAGAAGATTTTTCAAAGAAGAGGTATAGTTCTTAAACACAAATATTAGTTTAATTTATTTTTAAAATTAATTAAAATATTATTAAACCATGATAAAATAATAACACCGGTTATGTTATTATTTTAATTACATCACTTATATCTATCTACTCTTCATTCAAATGGGAAAAACCATCTTTCGTGTGTACGATGAACTATCGCCACACAAACTGATGTAATTTGTTTTCCATCATAGTTCCTCAGGAATTGATTATAATGATGGAATTAATGATTATATATAATAAAAATGACATAATTATCATTATGTAAAGATAATATATCATTTGATTGTTTTCTATTCATTCACTGAAAAATGATAATGTCGTTCATGTCTACCTATGGACTACCACCTCCATGAAGTGATGTGATATGTTTTGCATCACCACATCACATGGATGATATATATATAAGTATATTTAAAGACGTAATATGATATTTATGATATTATTATTGTATAAATATAAAATAATACATACCCTATATATATCAGGGTCTCATGGAAATCAACAGGGAAGCTTGTACGTTCTTTCTACCCTAGGCTCCCACAGTCCTTTGGGAAATGATGTTAGATGGACAAGGATGTGACACATAGGAATCCGTCACCAAGAGTAGCATATACGGTCTATCCACAGGCTCAAATCCATGAGCTCTCATGCTCAATAGAGGATCAGACCAAAAAATTAACATATTATTTTCTCCCCAAGGGTTCTCACATTACCTTAGCTCCATGTCCTATACAAGGCACAACCATTCACAACATATAATGAATGAATCATTTAATCTCTTAGGAATTTCATTATCCCATTTCAATTAAATATAAGCAAGAAAATTAACATTTATACTTAAGGTAATTCATCTCAAGTACTTTAATTAAGACATTAACATGGGCTTCACATTTAACTCAAAAACATGAGTCAAGGGACACTCATTCATCTCATTGGTCATACTCAAATCCATTTGTTCACTCAATAATTAACAAGGCACACTAATCCTGTTAATTAATTCATCAACTAAATAATCAACAACACAATTAATATATTATAATTAATTTTCCAGACGTTAATTATCTCATTATAAATCTCAACTCTCCATAATAAATTCCACAATTAAATATCTAGATCATAATAGCAATGTCTCAAAATTAATTTACAATTAATTATCTCAATGTATGAAATTTTATATCTCATAATTATTCCCTCAATTAATTATTTCAATTACAAATATCAAAGCACAAAAGTAATTCAAAATTAATTATCTCAACTAAGCTAATTAAATTTTCATTATTAATACTCCAATTAATTATCTCAATTATAATTCTCAAACCACATAATTAATTAACAATTATTTATCATGAATTGTCCAATTTAATATCTAATAATTAATCACCCAATTAATTATCTCAATTAAAACATTCAAAGAACATAATTTATTAACAATTAATAATCTCAACTTAGCCAATTTAATATATCCTAATAAATCCAATGATTAATTATATCAATTACAATTCTCAAAGAACATAATTAATTCACAATTAATTATCTCAACTTAACCAGTTTAATATCTAATAATTAATTCCTAGATTAATTATCTCAATTAAGATTATCAAAGAACATCATTATTTCCCTTATCCTATTTAATATCTCATAATTAATCCCTTTATTAATTATCTAAATTAAAATTCTCAAAGAACATAATTAATTAACAATTAATTATCACAAATAATCAAATTTAATATCTAATAATTAATTCCCTAGTAAATTATCTCAATTAAAATTCTGAAAGTACAAAATTAAATCAAAATATATCATTTCTTCTTAGCCAATTTAATATATCATAGTTAATCACATGATTAATTATCTCAATTACAATTCTCAAAGAACATAATTAATTCACAGTTAATTATTTCAACTTAGCCAATTTAATATCAAATAATTAATCCCTCGATTATTATCTTAATTACAAATCTCCAAGCACATTATTAAATCATAATTAATTATTTAAACTTAGACAATTTAATATCTCATAATTAATCCCCAATTAATTATCTCAATTAAAATTTTCAATGACAATTATTAATTCACAATTAGTTATCTCAGTATATCCCACTCATTAATTCATAATTATTTATCTCAAATTATCCCACACAATACTCATGATTAACACTTAACTCAAGTGTGTCAAAATTTATGGGAGGTAATAGAAAAACACATATCAGCAAGCTAAATGAATATATCATTTTAATCATCATGTGTTTAGATTGAAGGTATTGTACCTCTATTGGAGGTGTTTTATTACAAAAACATGATTTTTTATTCTAATATATTATTTTATAACAATAAATAATTCATTCAGAATTTTCATTAAAATTTCCCAACAATTGTAATAAAAGAACAACTGTGTTTTATAAATTAAGAAATGTTGAGTACCCTACCAAATGGAATTGGCTAAGCGAGTACTTTTTAACTCGTATTGTAGCCCGCTCGTATAAACTGATCTTAAAAAAAGTGCACACGCACTTCGAATTTATTGCCACACCTTATAACAACAACCGACCCCAACAATTATTATACTGAAGACCAACACACATCAAATAATTAACCCCAAATCAAGAACATACCATAAAAAACTAATTCAATGGGTGAAAACCCATTTATTAGGTATAATTTCTTACCTGGGTTTCCAAGTGGGGATCGAATCGAGCCAAACCACTTCACCTTTGGCTGAGATCGTCGAAATACAGACCAATGGGTCCCGAGAAATCTTCCACACCACCTAGAACTGGAAGAATAGAAGAAACCAAATTAGACATGAATATATGGTGTCGGCCTAATGGATATAGAATGAAAGAGAGTTGAAACAGCTAATTTGAACAACGAAATGCATGGATAATGACTCACCACACCGTGAAAGACAAATTTTATGAAGGAACCCGATGGAGATTTATGAACGAAGAGGAGTTGGTAGGAGGGGTGGTTAGACACCTATAGGTGATGCATCATGGGTGCATCACGGGCAATGGAGAGCCGAAACAGCTGATGCGGACAACAAAATGTGTCGAGAAGGACATACATTGCTAAGATGGTAAACTTTGATGAAGGAATCAGACGAATCTGGCCTAATAATAGAATCTGGTAGATGAGGATGATACTCCTCAACCAAGGGAGAAAAAGGGGGGTCGTGATTCATGTAGGAGAAGAATAGGATGTTCCTCTCTCATCTCATCTCCCTGAAAAAATAAATTAAATACCCAAATTTATTATAATTATTAATATAATAATAATAATAATAATCAAAATTTTATTATTATTATTAATATTATCAATTAATTAAGGGACCTCTTAGATAAACCCAAAATCCCTATATAAATACATCATTTCTTACACCGCTTTTATAAACCCCTACTCCCCATTAAAACACATAATTTATTACACCTCTTTGATAAACCCCAAACACTACAGGAAAATGGGTCTATACCCATAGTTTATGGGAAAAATATATGTATAGACTCACCTATTCCCATGGTTTTTATAAACCATGGGTATTGGTGATATTTGTTTCCCTATACCCACAGTTCTTAGTAAACCATGTGCATAGGGTACCCGCATAAGCATGGGAAGGAAAATCATTGTGTGAGAATGACGTGGGAAAACCTATACCCAGAGTTTAACATGAACCGTGGGTATAGGTGGAATATATACCCACAATTATCAAGCATCATGGGTGTATCCTTTGATATATAAGACTATACCCACATTTATACCCATGATTTTTTAAAACATTGGGTATATCCTTTGGTATATAAGCATATACCCGCAATTTATAAAAATCGTTGGTATAGATGCCACCTTTACCCATGGTTTAATGTAAACCGTGGGTATAGGGTCCCATATTTTTCAATTTAAATAACAATATATATTACAATATATGAACATTTTAAAATAATTGCAATTGTTACAATGGTAATGCGCTTCAACCATTTAGCTAAAACCCAGCTTCGAAACTCCGCAATGACATTTTATTTATACCAGGTTTCATAAATATATATATAAAGTAATATATAAATTATGTTAACTTAAATGTAATCGACATAGTGGTATTGGCCTTTATTAGTTTCGTAGTGGTGCATGTTTGAAACCCGATTCCAAATATTTTTTATACACACGGTGTAAATTAATATAATAATCTAGATATAGATATTTATAATCAATAACTCACGTTGCTGGATTGGTTAGATGAGTTGTTTTAGACAAAAAAAACATAGGATCCATCCTCTCCTAAATTATTTCATCCAATACAGAATGTATATATTAATTTATATTTGCACACACACACACACACACAAATATATAGATATATATAAAAGTGTGGCAGCTTAGTTGGTGAGGCCCTTCGTGAGGTGCATGTCACATATTCGATTCTCATGGGTCTAGACCGTGGAGCTATCCTGATGCCTTGGTTTCAAATGGCCCCCAAAAATGTGGGTATAGCCTATACCCACAGTTTTGGGTGCTATACCCATGGTTTTAAACCATGGGTATTGGTTATTTTTTCAGTAGTGAAACTCCCCATTAAACATCATTTAATTAAATTCTTCTCAACCGAATTTAATTAAATGAATTCCCCAAATCATCATTATTTAATTAAAATATTATCACCATAATTTAATTAAATTAAAGCTCCACATTTATCCCATTTAATTAAATTACTTTCGTCTCAAATTAATTAAATAAACTCCATATATTTAAAAATCAATTAATTAAATTCCTTTAAACCTTTAATTTAATTTAAACAATTATTCATTTCAAATTTATTTAATTAAATTATCTCAACCTTAATTAAATTAAATAAAATATCTATTTGAAAAAAATTAATTAAGTTTATCTTAACCTTGAATTTAATTATATAAAATCCCCATTTAACTACATTTAAATAATTCCCTCTCAACCTAGAATTTAAATAAATAATATAACCTATAACCCAAAATGGGTAAGACATAGGGTTTGAATCACATGCTCTGAATGATCACACACAGATTATGAGTATGCTACCGGACACCCATTTTAGCATGCATGGCTGACCAACATGGTTTTACAAACCAAGTGCAGCCTCTGTGAACACCTCTATTGGGCCCGGTGCTCCTAAAACCCAACAAGACATCTTGTAAACTCCTAAAGCCTTTACCCAGGCCTCCTATCAACATATTTAAATTTTCCATACTCAAAAAAATTCATCCTGAATTTTTGTATTAATCATTACACATATAACTAACAAATACATTAAAAAACATTCATATTATAGCCCAGTTCAAAAACAGGTGTCTCTACAATCATCCCACCTAAAAAGATTCTTTTCCTCATGAATCCATCAGCAAAAACTACATCATCAAAATACCCACCAAGGTCATGAAGACTCATTTGAATAGTCACATTTAATTTCCAATTGCCGAATGATGCTTTAACCATTTCACATGCACCACATAATTAGCCTTTAAAAACCCAATCCATCAATCAAAACCCTTCACAAAAATCGAAAACAACACATAACCAGGCCCATGAAACTAGAGACATGATCCCACCATCTTCTCCCCAACCACCCACTCATTGGTGCTTTTCCACAAATGGACTTAGTATTTAATGGTCAAATTACTAAACCCCGACACATTCCTTGAAAGGAATCGCTGACCCATAAACCCCACACTCATCCTTAAACTTGTGGCATGACTTTAAAAGGATTTCAACACAAACCACATGTAATCCAAAGTCCTTACTCAACTTCTAGTGACCTATCCAAATAAATCCATCATAAGGATACTTTAAAACAATTTTTCCCAATCATGAATAAATGAAAAATAGAAAGAACCTTGAATCCCACATATAACCCAAATAAAAAATCTCATTAATACCAACAACATTTAAAACAATATCACGACATATGACCGAAGCTATCTCAATGTCACTAGAACAAGGTCTAGATAGAGGAAATGATAATCTCAATCAAAAAAGTACATTAAGAGTAAACCCTGGTCAACAAAAGATCAGTCAAACTGACATCGGTCGACTCTTTACAAAAAGGGCGTGTCTCCTCCTGTCAACATCTCAACAACAATACCTCGATGCTTGTATCACCCAAGGCATCCTTGTTCATTCATAGTTTCCCACTAAAACTATTTCAAAAACCAATCGGTGCGACACTACCCAGCTTTTGAGTGCCCATTTCATTAATGAAATGATCAGTCGCTCTCCAGCGCACTAATTTAGAAACACCTTAAATGTACGTCTGACATTCCACGAACCACGATCACCACATAAACATCTCATATGAAAATTGAAACTTAAGCCTATCATTGTGTCAAAACACTCGAGTCCCATAAATTCCTCCCAAACAGTGGGATAAAATTTATTTAATGCCCCAAACACTCTACTCTGGAGTTAACCCAAGGCCATCATTAACAACTGACCGTGTCCGAGGCCTCTCTGTCCTGAAGAACCAAGCTTTCCCCAATGTATATTGCCTTATTAAGAGTTAAGATACAATGATAACCACTATAAACCTGGGTTTCGTTGTTTAAAACAGAAGTGTCCAACTATGGAAAACAACAATCAAATGGTACAAACCTCAGAAAGCTCACAGTGGAAACAAATAATCTTAATCTCTATGGTGGCTACCTACCACGACGAGTCCCTTAGGATGCATACAAATCAACGCTATCTATTGGTCACACAAAACAGAAATCACTGGGATCAAAAGACCATTTATTTTCATTTATCCATTTTGTTAATTCATTTCAAGCTCTAATATTTTGAAATAATTTTAACAAAACCCACAAGTACTATTCCACAATAAGAAACTTGGTTTTCAAAAAATGCTCCTTGCCCAAATAGGCAACCTATAACAAACATCCTCTTTAACATTTACCATTTAGTGTCATTTCATTTTAAATAATAAATTAAGCATCTAAATTAATTTTAACAATAAGATGACCTTTGAGGGTTCCATTTATTCAAAACATTGAGGTTATTAAAAAATAAACCCTATAACATTTCATTTCACAAAAATCCATAGTTTAACATTTACAACCATTTTCAAACATAAAATGGTTATACAAGGCTCATTCACATGGATGTCCATCTATCAATCAATAAGGCACCTATACAAATTACTGATGGAATTTTTCTACCAATTATCACATTTAATTTTCATTTAACAATTTAACTTTGGAAACTATTTTTCAATAATTTGAATACATGAGTTTTTACTTTCCCTATTATATAGTGCTCAGATACCTTACAACTGAAATTGAATTTTGTTGTAAATGAAACTAATCATTTTTTACTCATGAATACTTTCACAAATCCAAATATATCTATCATGTTATCATAAGTAGTAACACAATGACATGATATACCATAAAATCATGGTAAAATAGAAAAAAAATTCTAATAACAGAGGCCACATGACATATAATCTTTTAAATATGTTATACAAGAAGGTTTTCTAAATCAGATAAAAAAATTTCATTCCACCCAAGGAACACAATAAAAATTAGTCGACATCCTACTAATACACTTACATGGAATATTATATTCATGACATGTGAATCTCTAAGTGACTAAGATGATGCATGTAATGTAATTTCCTTGCTATATCAGGCCATTTTTTTCAAAATTCTCAAAATCAATAAGCAGTGGAAAATACCCCAGTCACTCAAGGTGAATCATATCAACTATAACTTCAAATAGTATAAACATAAATTGTAAACCCTAACCACTTTTCCATTTCCCAAATGTGGGGTAATTAACCTCATGCATATCTATTAACCATGAACCGGAACTTTCCTAGTCTCCCATCTACCAACCCAAAATAGAAAGACAAATGAAAAAATAAAGAAGGCCTGAACCTCTCATACCACTTTGTATTGTCTTGGACATGCTTACCCTCAAACCGGTGGCTGAACTAGTTTCCATATGACTTAATGTGCATATCCCTATATTGAAAAGGCTACTTACTAGAAGTGGGGGTATAAGGATAGTTAATGGGGATATTATACCCTAAAGTTTTGAGTGACTAATAGAGATAGATAGTAAAATTGGATAATAGCGGAAACAGATATAAACAATAATCAACTGAATTAATAAAATGGAATACACCTGTATATATAATTCATGAATGTAATGGTGTTACATATTTGAAATAAGTAAACAAAACAACATGCTTTATATATCGATACTAAAATAAAGAAAGACTCAAAGCCCTAAGGCAGATCTCCACGAGGATCTCAAGCTCCTTCTTGGCCCTTTTCTCTTAATACCCAAGTACAAGAAAAGAACAACATTCCATGTCGAGGGTCCTGTAACAAGTAAAGTCTACTCTGGTACCCCAGGGAAATGGTGGCCCGAATAGGGCATGAGATATACATATAACTAGGTCGTGATTTCTAGTTGTCATGATCTATCTAGAAAATAAAATTTAACATTTTAGTGGTGTGAATATATATCGAAGTAATAACAAAATTGAATAATTAACCAAAAAACAATCGAGGTTCCTAAGGGACACCTAACGGTGATACCAGCTTCTTCCCATGGATGGTATTTCTGATCATGTCAATTATGTATATATATATATATAAATAGTAATTGTGCATATATATAAATAAACAGATAGATATGCATAGAATCCTTCTATATGAACCAAGCACGTACCAACGCCAAATAGACATACACCCAGGATACAATATCTAGATGGGACAAGATGTAATGCATAAAAATTCATTACCAGGGGAAGCACTCATGCTCTTTCCCCTGGTCCAAACTCCAATAGCTATCACGGTCTCCTGGACATCATCATGGAATCTCACACAGTCTTCCTGCCTTGGGCTCTCATAGTCCTTTGGAAAATTATGTCGGATGGATCAATGCATAACACACTGACATCCATCACTAAGACCAGTGCACCTAATCTATCCCCTTTCTCAACTCTCTGATCTCTCACATTCTGTGGTGGATTAGAAAAAAATAAAGTCTTCTTTCTCCCTAAGGGATCTCACGGTCCCTTAGCTCCACTGCATATACAAGACGTAACAATTCACAACATACATTTCCCAATGAATTAAACCTCTCATGCATTTAATCAACCCATTTAAATTATAGATAAGAAAGGAAATTCACATTTATACTTAAGTAAAACAATCTTAGGTATTTCAATTAAAACATTAACATGGGCTTCACATTCAACTCAAAAACATGAGTCAAGGGCTTTTCATTCATCTCATTTTATATACTCAAATCCATTATTTCACTCAACAATTAACATGGTACACAAATCCGATTAATGAATTCATTAATTAATTAATCAACAACACAATTCATATCTCAAAATTAATTTTCTAGAAATTAATTATCTCATTATAAATATCAAATATTTTTAATCAATTTCACAATTAAATATATGGATCATAATATCAAAGTAACTTAATTAATTCACAATTAATTATCTCTACTAAGACCATTATATATCTCATATTTATTACCCTGATTAATTATGTCAATTTAAATCTCAAAGCACAAAATTAATTCAAAATTAATTATCTAAACTTTTCCAATTTAATATCTCATAATAAATCCCCTGATTAATTATCTCAATTATAATTCTTAAACCACAAAAATAATTCACAATTAATTATCTTATCATATCCAATTTAATAACTAATTATTAATCCTTCGATTAGTTATCTAAATTACAATTTGCAAAGAAAATAATTAATTAATAGTTATTTATCTCAACTTATGCAATTTAATATCATCTAATTAATCCCCTATTTAATTTTCTCAATTACAATTATGAAAGAATATAATTAATTCACAATTAACTATATCAAATAATCCAATTTAATATATAATTATTAATCCCATGATTTATTATCTAAATTACAATTCTTAAAGAACATGATTAATTCACAATTAATTATCCCAACTTAGCCAATTTATTATCTCATAATTAATCCTCTAATTAATTATCTCAGTTAGAATTCTGAAAGCACATAATTAATCCCCCATTTAATTATCTCAATTAGAATTCTCAAGGAACATAATTAATTCACAATTATTTACCTCAACTTAGCCAATTTAATATCTCATTATTAATCTCCTGATTAATTATATCAATTACAATTATCAAAAAACATAGTTAATTCAAAATTAATTATTTCAACTTTGCCAATTTAATATCACATAATTGATCACCCAATTAATTATCTTAGATACAAATATCTAAGTTTATGATTAATTCATAATTAATCATTTCAACTTATCGAATTTAATATCTCATAATTAATCCCATGATTAATTATCTCAATTACAATTCTCAATGAACATAATCAATTCACAATTAATTATCTCAATATATCCCACTCATTAATTCATAATTAATTATATCTACTTATCCCACCGAATACTCGTAATTACCACTAAACCCAAGTGCATCAACATTTAATGGAGGTAATAGAAAAACACAAATCTGCAAGCTAAACGAACATATCATTTTAATCATTATGTTTTTATCTTAAATATAGCACACCTCCATTGGAGGTGTTTCATTTCAAAAACGTGATTTTGTAATCTAATAAACCGTTGTATACTAATAAATAATTAATTCAACATTTTTGGTCAAATATCCCAACAGTAGTAACTAAATAACTACTGGGTTTTATTAATCAAGCAATGTTGAGGACCCTTCCACAAAGAATTGGCCAAGCCAACGGTTTCTAACTCACACCACAATCTGCTCCTTCACACACACCTCAACAAAAGCGCACGATAACATGGAATTTATTACCACACCTTATAACAACAACCAGAACCAATAATTAGTCTTCCAAGGACCAATCCACACCCAGAAATTAGACATAACTCAAAACAACCATTACCAACTAATTCATGTGATGTGATACCAATTATCAGGTGTAAATCTATATATGGGTTTGATGGTGGTGATCAAATCGATATGAACTACTTCACCTTTGGCTGAGGTCATTAGAATACGGACCAACAGATCCCATGATATCTTTTTCACCACCTAGAACCAACAGAAAATAAGAAACCAAATTAAACCTGAATATAGGGTTTCAGCCTATTGGAGACCGAGGGATAGAGAGCCGAAATAGCTGATACGTACAATGAAATTCATGGATAAGAAATCACTTAACCAAGAGATGTAACATCCAAGAAGGGACTATATGGAGATAGTTTCCTGAAGTGGGGTTTGGAAGAGGGCTTGAGCACCACCCATTGGTGTTCCACCATGGGTTCATCAATATGGACGGAGATCCAAAATAGAAGATGCGAACAACAAAACGCATAAAGAAGGACTCACCTTACCGAGATGGAAAACGTTTTTGAAGGAACTAGAAGAATCTGGCATGCTGAGAGAAGCTGGGTGATGGGGTAGGTGCCCCTCAACTATGGGAGAAAAAAGGGGGGTTGCACTTTATTAAGGAGAAGAATGGGGTGTTCCTCCCTCATCTCATCTACCTCAAAAAATAAATTAAAAACCAATATTTATTATAAGGATCAATATAATAATAACAATAATAACAACAACAACAACAATAATAATCACAATTCTATTATTATTATTATTAATTAATTAAGACACCTCATAGATAATCCCCAAATTAATATTTTGACAGTTCAGTTATTACACCTCTTCAATAAACCCAAACCTCCCATTTAAACATAAAATATATTACAACTCATTGATAAACCCCTAACTCCTCATTAAACACCATTTAATTAAATTATCCCCAACCAAATTTAATTAAATATATTCTCCAACTCATCATTATTAAATTAAAAAATTTATTCATAATTTAATTAATTTTAAACCCCCAATTCAGATCATTTAATTAAATTTCATTCATCTCAATCTTATAAAATAAAATCCTCCATTTAATCATCAATTAATTAAATTTCATTTATTAGTGTATTAAATTAAAATAAATTCTTCATTTTAGTATCATTAAATTAAATTTCATCAACTTCATTTTAATTAAATAAAACATCTATTTCATATAAAATAATTAAACTCATCTTAACATTGACTTTAATTATATAAAACCCCCCATTAAACAACATTTAATTAATTCTCTCTCAACTTCGAATTTAATTAAATAATTTAACCCATAACCCAAATCTGGGTAAGGTACCTAGTTTGTCTTGCATGGTCTAATAAATTGTGAATCGTATACTGGACACCAATTTTAACATGCACGACTGACACACAGAGTTTTACATATTGTGTACAGCCCATGTGAACACCTCTGTTTGGACTGGTGCGCTCAAAACCCATCCAACAATCCGGTAAACTCTTCAAGCCTTTAACCAAGCTCATTATCAACATGTTTAAATGGTTCCAACTCACAAAACTTCATCCTAAAGCATGGTTTTAATAGTGACCCATCAAAAAACGAAAATGTACAAAAAAAATCCTATTTTAGCCTGATTCAAAAACATGGTACTCTATAATATAAATTTCATTAAAATTTATTTATAGATGTATTTATATTTTAATAATTTAATTTTATAGGACACTTTATGTTTCTTTTGAATTTATTTCACATGTTTTGAAATGGAATATTTTTATGGAATGTTTTTACTTTCTCTATAAATAGAAAAAAAGGAATGTTCTATTTTAACATATATAGTGACAATGATTTACCCGTTACTAGAAATTTTTTTGATGTTATAATTACTTTATAATATTTCATGTTTTATTTCATAGGAAACACTCTTTCCATTTTTCAAGTAATTTTATTTTTGAAAATGGGTTTTAAAAGAATATTATATATCAATATCTAAAAAAAATTCTTATGGGGGAAAGGAATAATTTTTAGGAGTGAAAGATATGATATGTTATGATTATATTATGGTCTTTGGGGCGGTTTTATGAGGATAGGTTGTTCTTTTGTAAACTGATAATTGTTGATCCCTTTGTAGCTCTCTAATTTTTGTTAATGGTATAAAGTTAACCAATTAGGTTTCTCCTTAGAGAATATGAGAATACAGTACAATGGTTTTGGGAAAGAAGGTATGGAGTTTAAATGAATAATTTTTTTAAGAGAATATGGGAATATAATGTGATGGTTAATCCAAACAAGGGATGGGGTTACCCGATTAGGTTTCTCCTAAGAGAATATAGAAATATACTATGATGGTTATTCCAAACATGTGATAGAGTTAATTTATAAGGTTTCTCCTAAGGTAATATACGAATATACTGTGATGATTGTTTCCAACATGACATGGAGTTAACCGATATGGATTCTAAAAAGAGGTTATGATAATATACTATTATTTTTATTATTCCAAGTATAAATGTAATGTTTATTTTATGTGAAACTATGAGTTATAATCCCCCTATATTTTTGATATGAAAATGAATCCATAGTTTTATAAATATTTTATCAATTATTTCTATCGGTGTGAAAAGTTTCCCTTGTGAAAAAAGTGTGTGTTTTTCAGTTAGAAATTATTTATCTCATAATATAAAAGGACAATCTTAAAAAGGTAACTATTTTATGTGTCCTCATATTTTCTATTGACTATCATTTTTTAATCTTTTTATGTACTTTATTAATATTTTGTGATCATCCAAATTTTTCAAATATGTTTCACAAGATGAATATTGAAAATGATGTGGTCAAGATAAAAATTGGGAATACGTGTCATGAAAAGAAAACATGTTTCATTTTACTGGTTTTTTTTTGTGAAAAAATCGGCACTGAATAAATGTTTCAACATCAGGGTTCACACTTAGCCCTTAAATGTGTTAGTAGAAAAAAGTATGGATTTGTCCAATCCAAGTTTCATCTTTTTAAAATTTTAGTTTGTTATATATGATTTATTAACAAAGTATTTTAAACTTTAAACCTAAAAGTTCTTTTTAGAGTGTAATATAGTGTATTCTAGTTCATGGTTACTAGAATACATAATTATAAATGATGGGTCATTATAATTGGTATTAGTGTAGGGTTTAGATTAATTTTGTGGTTAGGATGTTATCTGAGCATAAGTTTATAGTCTTTTATAACAAAAAAGGATAGCATGTTAGATAGAATTATGATTATTTTAGATAAATATAAAAGGGTTAAAGATACCATGGTTAATGATATCTCACTATTTATTATCCTCATAAGATGGTTTATTATGATTTTATTTATATACTAACACAAATTTATATGTTTTAGTAAATGACTATATCTAACTAGAAAGAAAGTAATAATGTATGTGAAAGAAAACATTAGTGGTTTTTAATGAGAAACTCAAAAGAATGGGAGTTATAGTGAAATATCTTTTAGATATTGTTATCTTTTTATCATGAGTTATGATTGAAAACATGAACATATTAGAGTTTCCTAACATACTAAATAAGAGATAAATGGATTTCCCTGGATGTTCAGGAGATAAGGATCAAAATTTAAACATATTCAACATTTTATGTGTTCACAATGTTGGAAGAATCACCTTGAGGAATGAATTAAAATGAACGGGAATATCTTTAATATTTGTTAAAGGACGTAATAAAAAATTATCTTCCAAGGAAAAAGGAAGTGACCAGTTAACACCATGAAGAAGAATAATTTTCTTCACAAGTAATAATTTTAATGATTTAAATATGGGGAGGAGTGTATTATGAAAATTTATATCCTATGGTGGAAATATAAAGAAAGGGATTAGTAGGACCATACAAAAAAATGTTAAGGAATGCCTAATTCTATTAATATTTAAGATAATGAAAATTAAAATTACATATAAATTGCATGGTTTTTAACATGGCTGAAGAATTTTTATTATCTAATATTTGTAAATTATTCATATTTTTATTTTTATAAAGTAATTATTATGTAAGATGATAGAAAACCAAGGTTAATGGATTATGAATAATATTAAATGAATAAGGTGACTACATATAGGGATACACCAGTTATGATGTGGAGTTTGATTTAAGTATTATCAAAAGTTTAAATGCATTAATATACTTTGAATATTTATATGATGGGTATATTTTGGTAGTCATTTACTATTGGTAGATGTTTGCGGTATATATAACTGATAAGTTTAACATATGAAATAATAACTAAAAAATTAATTTTATTTTCATTTTTTGGATATAATTTTAAAGGTATTAATAAACATTAGAATTTATATGATCTTTTATTATTGATGATATTGTCTAGGATGATCATTATATTTTTTGAGCTCTATATGAATTATATAAATATTTCATTAGGAAAAGGACAACACACTTTTCAGGAAACGACCTATCACATCCAACAAGACCATGATGCTTGAACCCACAACCAATGGAAAACAAAGGAAAAACTCCCATCATTGGCCATTAAGAGGACCTAATATAACCATGATATTGAAAACTGACTTCTTTATTACGATATTAATATTATTTCAGAATAATTTTACTATTCTAGGAACCTTATATGATTAAGGTAAACATAAAATTGTGTAATTTTAATTGAAGATTAAAGATATAATTATATGTTGGGGGAATATATGGGTTTAATGTGGATTTATGGTGATTCAAATTATTTATATAAATGATAACAATATCTTTGATATTATAGGATAAGGGAATATACATTTTTGGTATGATATTTAAGGGTGATTGATGTTAATTAGAGATAGACGTCAAATTTATTTTGGAAGAATATGTAGATAAATCATTCTAATATTTGGGGTCTCAATCTTAGTCAGGAATTTTTTTAGGAATGTTTAGGTTATTTATTTATTGAATTATCTAGGTTTAACTTTGGCTGTTATTATTGATGACTTAGAGATTAATGTTATATTTATTCATATGAACGTTAATAATTTTGGGGAATTATTTTATATTGTACAAATAATTTTAGATTTGGATAATGTATAAAGATATGAGGTGTATAATTTCTTCATTTGTGGAAGTATATGATATGATAAGAATTTATTTTAGTGATTTATGTATAAAAATTTAACTTATATATCACTATTGGCAATAAAATATGATATTGTGGTGAAAATTTATTAAAGGATGAAATTATACTTATCAAGTAAGTATATTTCTTTATGATTTTATTCTAGATGATAAAATAATTACTAAAATCTAGGAAAGGTATAACTAAATAAATTTTCTATCATATTACATTAATTTATGATAAATCAATCTTTTCTTCACCCATTATAGATTTACGATTTTAGATTTGTTAACTATATCATGTTCATGTTCTCCATCACTCTATATGAGTCCCTAGGCATCAGTTTTATCTTCTATATCCATTTTTAACTCCACAAAAATCTTTTACTACTTGAAAAACTAGTTATTTTTTCATTATGATAATTATATTTATATTTCCCTCTTATTAAGATGAAATTATATTAAACCTTTTTATAGTGTGGTATTTTTAAATGGTATTTTAAAACGTTAAACATTAATTACTGAGATCAGCTTAAAAATATCCAATATGTGACTTCTAAAATGGGTAGAATGTAATATAACAGTATTTTAAAATATTGATTATTTTTTATAGCATATAAAATACGTAACTTATAGTATAATCGAACAATGAAATATTTTTATTTAAATATGATCATTATAACATAAAAATTAAATTGGTGGGTATGAATAGGATTAATCACTATTTGATATATATATATATATATTCCAATCAAAAAAATTAATTAATTAATTCATATTAAATAATCACTGAATATCTAGTAAATCGATTTTATTCTTAAAATATATGGTTTCTTTAAATATGGATTTTAGTTCTATTTATATAAAACTAAGATAATTAATTTTTTACAATTTCAGAAATATTATTCGAAAAAATTAAATATTTTTGGAAATCAGAATATAGAAATTAGACTATGGTGAAAATTTGAATTTTAATGAAAATTTTGATTTCTCAGTGAATAGATTAAATTATTGATTTTTTTAAAAACTATATTTTATTTTAAAATATATATAGAGTAAAATTATATTTTAGATTAGTTTTAAAACATTTATATTGATTTTTTATTTAAATTAATCCAATTTTGGAATTTAAAAGTAATTATATAATTGAATTTAAGAGAATAACATTTTATTCTTGAAAATGAATTTTTTTTCTTCTGAAAACAGTTTTTTTTCACATTTTTATGGTTTGATTTTAAATTAAATTATGTCAAATGTATGTTTTAAATTTTGAAAATGGATAAAATATTTTTAATTATAAGGTAAAAAAAATTTATTTATTTTCCATTTATTCTTTGTGATTATGAATATTAACCATGGAAATTATTACTACCATGGTAAAGGGTAAATCAGTTAATTACGGCATAAAAATAATATGATAAAGACTGTAAAATTTCTTAAACAATTTCCTAAAATTTATTTTATGAGTTCATTTCATCCATAATCATCCTAAATTCTATTATATGTCCTTTTTTTCTCTTTTTATGAGATCATGACATGTATAATATTTTATACAATGAAGAGTAAAATATGTCGCAATTTTGTTTTTAATAACTCTAATATTTTTAACTTGGGTATAAAAAAGATATGTATTATTATAACTATTAATTTTAAATATTAAATATATATCTTCCTCAAATTAATTTATTTTAAATTCAAAGTGAATGAAGAATTATATTAAATTCTTACACAATGATGAAGCATTAATTATTCAATTAATGGGAAAATAAAATAAATGAATTTAAAAAAATTTAATGTAAAACAAATTGAGAAACATATTGTGAACCATGAATTTTACAGATTGATAAATTAGGTTATGGATGAAATAAAGTAATTTATTCTAATTTACTATATTTTATTGATGTTATAAAAAGACAATGAAAATGAATTATTCTAAAATTAGCATTATTGATATTTTATGAAAATAATTTTTGTTAAATAATATAAAATATCTTAAAAACCTATATTCATTCATTTTATTAGTATATTATTTAAATTTTCAACCATGATACATTTATATTCGATTTCTAAGTCTATAAAAACAGTCTTGACACTCAAACTATAAAATACCTTGTTGTCTTGGTATGTTTGAAAAATGATAAGGTGGGGTTAACACCAAATGAAACGAGTAAATATGAGATCTAAAACTATTAAAAAATTGTATAATAAGAGTATTTAAACACATAAAAATATTTTATTCGAATATTATAAATTGGGAGCCATTTTTAGATCAAAAAAATTATATTAAATTAACATTATATTAAATTCCAAGATTTCACCTCACCACTTTTATAAAATGGAACCACTTATGTTCATTTAGTTAAACTTAAAAAAATTATTTATGAAAATATATACCAAATTAACTTCATAAAAACTATACCCACATTATATAGGCCTTATTTTTGGCATAATACAAATCTTATTTTTCTTACATTGTTAAGAAATAATGATTTTCAATGAAGAGGTGTAGTTTTTAACCACATGTATTATATTTATTTCATCTTCAAATTCACTAAAATATTCATCTACCAAGATAAAATAATAAAAATTATATCCTATATATAATTATAATTTATAATTTTAATGGAATTACATATATCCATCTCTTCTTCCATCAAATGAGAAATTAAATCATCGTTCGTGTGTACAGTAAACTCCTACCTTGGGAACCGATGTAATTTTTTTCCATATCCATATCTAATGAATGGAATAAAATTAAATAATTAATATTTAAATATGAAATTAATTTCATATTTATCATTATAAATACATTATATTTCATTTAACTTATTACCTATACATTCACTAATAAATGATAATGTCATTTTTGCATACGTTTGGACTACCACCACAATGAAGTGATGTGATTTGTTTTTCATCACCACATCACATGGATGATATATATAAGTATATTTAAACAATTAATATGAAAATTATTATATTAAGATCATTATTTAAATATAAAATACTACTTACATTATTTACATAATTATTATTGAAAAATTGAAACACTACTCATGCATACGTAGGACCTACCAACTCCATGATTATAACATAGTTTATTTTTAATAACCATAATTAATTATTGTATTTATAAGGATAATTTATGTAAATAAATTATAATTATTGAATTATTATTCATTATTTTATGGAATAATTAACTCTTTGAGCTTATTCAACCTACCAAATCCATTTTAGACTTACTAATTGAATGTTGTCAAAACATCTGATGTTAAATTCAAGGAATAAGTAATTATTATAACATTGTAATAAGTGAGATAAAATAATAATATACTTTCTAAAAATTATCATTCATATAAATAATTAACATAATTTTATTACTTAGGAACATAAATAATGCACGTAGTGATTTAGACTCAATGTAAGGGAGTTCTTTTTAAAAATTCCCTTTTAATGTTTCCTTCAAAACACTATTTTTATTTAATATCCTAATTTTAAAAATTATTTTATAAAATTATTTATATATATATTAGTTAATTATTAAAAAAATTATATTTTATGTTTAATTTATTTTAATGGTTTTGAAATGGAATCTTTTTACAGAATGGTTTTATTTTATTTACAAAATTCAAAAAGAATACTATATTTTAACTTCTAAACTGATGATGATTTTTCATACCACAATAACTGTTATTTTATTTTTGGATTCTTTTAAAGTATTTCATGATTTATTTAAATTAAAACCATATATCCATCAATTTTATATGTTTTATTTTTTATAATGTTTTTTAAAGGAAAAAATATATCAATATCTAAACCAGTTTTCCGATGGGTGGAAATAATATTTTTTTAGAGTGAATGATTTCATACATTATGATTATGTCATGTTCCATGGGTATTGTTTATGTGGATGTGTGGTTTCTTTTTCAACCAATAATGGGGGATCCTTTTATATCTCTTCAATTCATGGTTTAAAGGTATGGAGTTGACTGTTTAGGTTTCTCATAAGATATTATCAGAATATACTATGATGGTTATTCAATGTGTATCTTTGATAATTATTCCATGTGTTACTGTGAGAGTTACTGAATATTTATGAGTGATATAAAAGTGATTCCCAATATTCCTACATGTTTTATCTATTATTTTCTGGGTTTTCAAATTATAATTCAAAAAAAGTGTGTGTTTTTTATGTAGAAATGATTAACTTCATAATCTTAATGAATAATTTGATAATGGTATGTATTATATGGGTTTTCTTGGTTTTCAGTGGACTTTCATATTTCATTATTTTTATATACCTTACTGAGGTTTTGTGTGTATCCGATGTTTTAAAATTATTTTAAAAGATGAGTAGGTATAAGGGTGTGTTCCAAATATTTTTTTTTTGAATAAATGTAATGAAAAAAAAAATCTTGTTTCATTTTAATGGTTTTTTGTGGTGAAAAAAATGGATAATAAATAAAAGTGTCCAATTTGTAATATATGGGGTCGTTATGTAAGTGTCGGGACCTAACTCTCTAAAACACTAAACATAAATGATATTTGGGAGTGTAAGAAAGTAAATTTTATTTTAATGTCACTATAATATGTAATGTTTAAGGGTGAGTCCTTATAGTGAGAATTACCCTGCTGAAATTTAAATAAGAATGAATCAGATTGTTGAATTTTATAATTTTCTATATACTCATTAAAATGACCCAGAAATAGACATGATAAGATAGAGTATTCATATGTCATTTGTTATTAATGTAAAAATAATTCATTTCATGTTTGACAGCATTTTCTTAAAATGAAGAAGAAATAACAAAACTCAATGAAATAAACTTTGTGTAGAGATATTTTTTTTGGAAGATTTGGAGAATTGGAGTTATAGTGAAAATGATACTACATTGGATAGTTCATCAGAAAATATTGAAAGTGATAGCTATATGAATATTTTTTATTCACACATTCCAAAGGATAAAAAAAATTATGGATAAGGTGACTATATAATATTTTTGGTTTTGTTATGGTTATTATTCCACTTCAATTAAACACTAAAAAAGACAATCCATCAGATAATGAAAATAAAAATTCATTGGGTGATACATATAATATGCTTAGTTTGGATGATATTGTTAGATAGGTTAACCTTATTTAAAATTATTATAAAATATAGAAAAATAATTATTTCTGTATAGAAGAAAATATTATTAATACTAACAATGGAATTTTGAAATTAAATTCTAATGTTTTAAATTTTTATTCAAAATTAGATTCTATGTATAATTCTAGTTCGATTTTAGATGATCTGAATTTGGTTGTTTATCATAAACCCTAATTTATTACCCAAGATTAAATCATAGATAATTTTACTTAGGTTTGAAAAAATTATGAAACAAATAATAGAATAAAAACCCTATATATATTTTAATATAATAGGATTTAATTTTAATAACTCCCATTTATGTTCAAATTAATTTAAACCTAATAGTGCACCATTTTGTATTAGTTGTAAAATAAGAGGTCCATAGGAAAAATATTATTCATCATAAGGAGTTAAATAATTTTATTTTCATAAATATTTTATTTCTAAATAACAATCATATGTTTTTTAGAAAATAGTTGGGCATATATGATTTTTAGAAATATTATTTGCTAATGTAAAATGACCCAGGAAATATTGGGAACTGAAAAGTGGGTTTATTAATTAAAAGGAAATAAATTGAGTACTAGTAGTCAAAATAAATGGTACATGGAAAATTGTTGTTCTCGACATATGATAGAAGACATATCCAACTTCTAGAATTAGAAAAATTTGAACAGAGGATAAATCACTTTTAGAGAAAACACTTATGGTGAAATAATAAAATTTAGTGATGTTTCTTTTCTTATAAAAACATAAATTTATAAATTTTTATACATTATAATATTTTAAACAAACTATATCAGTATTATCTATCAATGTGATGAGGGTTAACTTTTGGATGTTTGAAATAAAAAAATTACTTTTAAAAATTATAATGTTATTTTCATTATATATATTTATAGGCATGAAATTGGTTATACACTTCACTTAGAAGACATAATATATTGGAAATAATGTTGTCTCAATGTAATTTAATATTTATTATGGTTATGGAATAGAATACAAGGACACTATAACTTTTAAAATTTTGCTAATTTTTAGAAAATAACTTGTTCTATAACCACATGAACACAAGTTAAATTATACTACAGTTTGTGAAAAATAATAATTCAATATAGAAAATAAGTATAGTTTTAAAACTATATGAGATTTCTCAAATATTAAAGCTTTATAATTAGTTCCCATGGAATTATTTGGTCCTATAAAAACTATGATTTTTATCCAAAAACACTTTGTGTATGTCTTGGTAGATGTTTATACTAGAGTGACATGGGTATATTTCTTCACATTAAAATAAAAAGTTGATTTTCACTTAAAATATTTTTAGTCATCTATTAATTTAAAAAATACAATTGATTACTTTCTAGATTGATTGCGTTGGTGAGTTTATAAACTCTGATTTTGAATCATTTTGTAGTTAAAATGGTATTAGTCATAACATTTCAGTGCTAGGAACACATCAAAAAAACAATGTATTATAATTATGAAATAGAGTTATTCATTAAGTTAATAGAATTATTTCATGAGAAGTTTTTAGTTATATACATTTTTGGGTTGAATTTGTGATTAATTCATATTCTATAATAATAACCTTTTAATTTAACATTATCTAAAAAATATTTATGACTAGTGGAATATAATAATGCCTAAACATTCTTACTTAAATGTATTTGGATGTAATATAATAAATAAGAATACTATAGAAAACATTAAAAATTTGTTCCCAAAAGGAAATTAAGTAATTTTTATTGTTTATTATACAACTAATATTGCCAATAAGGTTTTAAATAAATAATTAAATTATATTAAATAAAATATTTAGGTTTTGTTTGATAATATAGATACATTTTATTTTGAAAAATAAAAAATAATAATTTGTCAGATGATGTTTTTTAAAATATTCTTGTATATTTATTGAAAATCAGTGCACAACCATTGATCTTAAAATCCTTAGTTGTAACATCATAATATTTTCAATATTTGAAAATTGTTTCAAAAGATAATGTGTAATCAATAGTTGAGGATGAAATTACCACATTTATGAATAACTATTCAATCATATGGAATCATCTGATTGATAATATTATTAATGATATAAGATGAAGAGTTAAAATTTTAAAATGGTTAAAAAATTAATTTTAACATCATGTATTTTTATCTCAATTCAAAAATAAAATGATATATTAAGCATTGGGTGATGAATTTTTTATTAAGTATGTATATGAAGATATAAATCAGTTTGAACCACTTCATGATTCATCTTTTGATGGGCATCTTAATGGACTTCAATGGATTGGTGTGAAAAAAAATTAAATAGTTTTTAATAAAAGAATAATTTTTTAATGAATAAGGGAAGAATTGTTGATTTTTTTCAAGAAAAATGAAAAGATAATGTCGAACTTTTATTATTGGTAAATAGAATTGTATCTTTTTAATTCTTAAAATCCTTTATTTTATGTCTAAAATTTATTTCATTTAAAATTGATATGATAAATTATTTAATAAATTTATTTTTTTAATAAAAAGTTTATATTAAACAATCACCATGTTTTAAAGATGTTAAATTTTGACAGGATGTATTAAAACATTCAAAAAACATTATGGACTAAATCAATACCCAATACCTTAATATGAGAGACTAATAATATTATTAGTTGTAAATAATATTTTTAAGGAAATTCTTATTCAACACTATTTTTAAAAAGGGTTTTAACGACACTATCAGTATTCAATCAACTCCAAAACTCATCGTAGTGTTTCTATGGAACTTATGAGATTTTAGTTGGAAATAATCATGACAAGTGATATTAACTTGTTACATTTTTTTCAAATTAGTCAAATCCCAAAAGGAAATATCATAACTCAATATAAATACATTGGATATTTTCTAAAAAATTGCAGTATTCATAACACTTTAAGTATAAGTACTCTATTAAAAAATTATATCAAACTTGTACAAGTTTTATTCTAGAAACCGGTTGATGAGAATAATTATTGATATTTGGTCATATTTTTAATTTACCTTAAAAAATTAATATAACTACTTTTTTCAAAATATTTGTGTGTGATATTCCTAGAGCATATAAAGGAATCACATTATAGAGTGGAAAACGCTTTTTTTCTATCTTAAATGAAAATCATAACATGGTTTATTATATTGTTATAGATACAAATTTCTACTTTAATATATGTTAAATGTAGTCTTTGGAGGTTATAGGATTGATTGAAAGAGTTCTTTAAAAAAATTACTTTTATAAGAGAAGCTTTAATATCTTTCATGAACAAGAAGAAAAACTCATTACCACTTCCCAATACTTAAGGTAAATATATATTAGCTAGACGTTACTGTGATTAATTTTTGCAGATGCAGAAACACTCATAGATTATGGTTTTAGTTTCACATGAACCCCAATAAATATTTACAATACAAGTAGAATTTCATTGTCTGAGAACCCAACACACTACTCAAGGGTAAAGCACATAGATGAAGGGCACCGTTTTATTATAGATTACACAAAAAGGGATATTATTCTGGACTTTATCAAAAATCAATATATTATTACTAATATTAAAAAACTAATTTATGATATATTTTTCTACATCAAACTAGAATTTTTAATGATACAATTAATGTGATCATTGATACACTTCCTATTTATCATATCTAATAAAATTGAAAAACACTTCTAAATGGGGGACGGTATTTTTTTACATTTGTTATTTCTGTAATTTTAACTTTAAAAAAACATATTTAATTAGTAGAACTATATTTTTTAATTAATTTTGAGTATTATTTTAAGAAATATTAAATCCAATTATATCTGAATGAAAAAGGATAAGTTTATATAAAATGTTTAAAAATACATTTCAATAGATGTTTCTAATTTTCAATTGAGTTTTTACTAATTCATTCTTAAACTATTAAGATCATCTATATGTCAAAAGATAACTATTGGGAAGATAAATTTATTAAAATATATCTAACACTGATTTCATTTAATATTTTATTTATATGATTAAATTTTCAAAATTTATGGGAATATTGTTTTCTTTTAATAGATAATTTTTAAAAATTTCAGTACATTATTTTTTATATAATACTCTTAGAAAAGTGTAATGTGGGTAAATTTTTTATAACAAAATTAGAATTTATAAACTAAAATTTTATTTTTTATTTTTTATGTTTTTCAAAAGGGGAGAAAATTAGAAAATAATTTGTAATTGAAATTTTCAAATTATTTTTATAAGTAGAAAATATTATTTGAAAATGTGTATTTTTAAAAAAAACAGGGTTAAAATTATAATTTTTCTTAAAATATGAGATAATAATATAGAGTCTTTTTATATTTATTTGACTTTTTTACCTATTGAATTATTTTTGAATGATGAAATAAAAATAGGAGGTAATTTATTCCATTAGAACATATAAGGATATTTATTTTTTAAAAAATAGGAATAGGTTTATAAGGATATATATTTAGAGTATGTTTTATATTTTTCCAATGAATATTATGCATTCTAAAAATGGGGATATGGTTGAGTTAATGATGTACTTGTTTCATTTATTTTTTTAAGAAATAAAATTCCTATTCATTGTATTTAACATGATACATTTTTTAGTAATATTTTCTGTAATTAATAAAATTTATAATAATTTATTTTGAAAATATAGATATCTGAGGTTACATGGTAGACTATACTAATCGAATGAATGGTCACTATACTAGATTTGTAATATCTCTATCTAATGATAAAGAGAGAAGATAAGTTCATCGATAAATTATGTGGAAGTGTAGAAAGTGAAATTAAAACATTTGAGTTAGTTATAACGATGTCTATAAATAGATCCAAAGTTTAATTTATAGGTTATAAATACATTACATGATACTTTTGGAGTTTTTTTATTGTTTAATTTTCACAATATCATGTTTCTTTCAATGTTTATCCAATTAGTTTAAATTTCTATTATGAGCTACTTAGCTATGAGATACCATTTTTGAGGTTTTTCTTGTAAAAGATATCAGTTTTCCATTTCAATCTTTTATTTTCTGATCATTGAGATAGATAGATTTAGATAATTAAGACTTAAATTCTAATAAGTGAAGATTATATTCAAAATAAAAATCAAAGGCTCCTGGGGATTAGAAAATAATCATTTGATTATTTTTATTGAGGTATTTTTAGGATAGAAATATAGTAAAAACTTTCACAAGATTAATTCATGGGATTAGAGGATTGGAATATAGTGATTTATATAATAATTAAATTAAGGATACCTAAATTCAAAGTGACAAATTTATTTATTACTTAATGTAAAAGCGATTTGATTTTATAATATTATTTTTAGAGTTTTCAATTTTTATTTAACACTGTGTTCATTGTTTTAATACTTTTCTTCTATAATATTTTTTTAACTTATTCATCTTTTTTTGAATTTATAATGGTATGGATTACTCTTATTTTTAAATTTATACTGTGATAGTTCTTATTCAGATTTTAATATTTTATTTTTGATCAATGTAAAACCTTTGGGTGTATGAAAATTATAAGTTAATTTTTAACTAAAATTCACCCATCATGTATTTTTTCTACCTAACATATTTTAAACAACATTGTTACAAAGAACAAAACATATTATTTTAAATTCCTAGAGCCCCTTTAGAAAACTTCATCCCTATTCCATATAGAATAACCATGTTAGAAACTCATATTTTTCATAGGTATTCATGAAATCCACCATTGTTAGACCATTGACACAGTTAAACATATTCCAATATTAAATGTTTTTATTCTATCCATTGGGAATACAACCTACTCAAAAAATAGTGACATGATATACAAATAATCCAACATGGTCTAACTCACCATGTCAAGGTAGGAAAAAATATTAAATAATGATGAAATAAGTCTAATTGGATGCTAATAATATCCAAATTTGGATTTGTTTCTGTCACTACCATGATCCCAATTTTTTTACTAATACTTTTCAATATGGGTAGATTATTGGATTCATGATGCTTCCTAGTCCTCCTTAACATTAAATCCAATGTATATCTTGTAGTAAATGTAAATAAATAGGAATATTTGGAAATGTTTTACCATGTGAGGAAAAGGTCCTAAAATTTAGATTCAATTCCATTATCACATATCTTCTTAATTTCAAGAACCTTAATTCCTTCATGTCTATGAATCTACTAACAATAAATGATGTTTCACCAAACATCATCTTCTTTATCAATGTTGTCCAGAATGGTATTCCCAATAGATCTTCCCGATATTTTTTCACATAGTCCTTATATCAGATTTCAATATAAGATGATCCCATTTGATATATAACTCCTACATATACTACACTATATAAATCCCAAATATTAGATCCATAACTTCTTTTCTATCCTACCTCATTTCTCTCTATTTTACTATGGGTTTGAGAAATATCTATCTCTCAAAAATGTATATTATTTATAGATACATTCTCAAGGATTTTTAGCGGGTGAACATACTATATTGAAATGATAAATCAATAAACCTCTAAGACCTCTAAGGAAAAACATTGTTTATGAAAAATGGTTTTTGATAATTACAACACCAAAACCCTTTGAAATCACTTAATTACACAAATGATTGAAACTTGAGAGGTAAATTCATTTCTTGAATCATTAATATTTCGTTATATATTATCTCTATACACCAATATGATAAAAATTTATAAAAATTTATTAATACCACTTATAAAAAACATATATATTCTTTACTATATTTGGTGTCGTTCCTAGGTTAATTAGGATTACACCTTTTAAATCCTCATATCCAAACTCCCATTTAATGTATCTACTACTTGAAAAGATATATAATTTAATTTTAGTATGAGGGTCATCTATCATTATTTTCTTGATATTTTGTGAATAAACAAATAAAATCACAGGTTGTACTAGTTGTTAGATAAAATCAAATAAACTAGAAAAAATCATTTTTATTTCTACTTATTCATATTCATTTTCCTATTTCATGGTCTTACACAAAATTATAATCATTTTTCTCTCAATTCCAATTATTAAATTGAATCTTGATGTCAATCATGATACCACTTTTCTAATACAAATTTTTCATTGAATATCATGTGCTCTATTTCTTCTTATTACAGTCATGTTATTGAAATTCTCTCTATAAAAAGATACCAATTGTATAAATGTTTACATTAATTAGAAATTCAGAGTATATCATGATACCACTTTCATCTTTTGTTGCAATTTTACAATGGACTATATCACCACCTAAAACTATAACATATTAAAAATAGGTATATGATTTAAATAAATTAGAAATTGGATATTCTAACTTCCATATGTTGATGATTGTGGTTTTTCATTTTGGACCAACCCTATTCATTCACGATTTCATTTTTATGTTTTAATATTTATGAAAAAGTTTTAAATAACCTTGTCAACCTCTTCCAAATCATAATCATTATCTATGGTAATATGTAAAATGTATTTCTGGTGTCGCTTTTTTGATTGTTTCCACTTTTTGAAGATTTATTTATTAAGTTTGATTTAGAATTCCTGATTCTTAGATTGGGATTATTATTTTTCTTTATAAATTTAATCATAATTTTTACCTACATGTTTACTCTTTCCTATAATATCCTAATGAAATAAAATTGATTGAACGTTCTTTTTTTCAAATATTAACACTGCATCATTTAACCCCAAAATTATTTTGACCTTCATAACCAAAAAATTGTTTTAGGATTAATGTTTTTGATTATTAGTTTTAGATTTATGTTCATCCTTTTATTATACCCACCTATAAGGTGGTTCATACCCTTATTTTCATTAAATCCATTGTTTTCCATTATATTGGGAACAAAAAATGTTCTTGCAATGACCCCTCCCAATGGGGCCCGTGTCGCGACTCCCCAAGACCGCCTCCAATAGGCTATGGGCTGGTGACTAGCACTGAGTAAGCATATTACTAACATGGGAGGAATTTCTTATGTACCTGTACATGCACACACATCTCCAAGCCCACAATGCTGATATGTAAAAACCACTAGGGACCAAAATGCTTGCATATAACTAAACCCAACCAACAGAGTATGATGGGATGTAATATAATAAAAGTAATCTGGGCCAGAATACAAGCCCACAAAAAGAAGAGTTTGAAAACTACAATGTCCAACCTGTAAACACAATGTGGTACTAGGACTAATGATCATAGTCATAAGATCACCTCGGCCTATAGGGAACTCATAAATCTCAGTCTTGTACTTGTATGCCCTGGACTTTGTAAAAAGGCTGCTCATCTTCACAAGACATGACACATGCGGGAAAATCCCTTGTAGGGGTGAGTATAGTAATACTCAGTAGGGGACCCAAAAAACCATAAAGAATTACAAAATGGAAAGGTACAAACAGCTCTACACAATATATGTCTACAGAAAATAGAAGAAAAAAATCTAGATATACTAAAAAACAAAACCCATAGTCTAGGGACAAGTCACACAACGACATTACCTCACTAGGGATTCAGTTTGAAGATTCCATGAAGAACTCATCTGAGAGAAGTCACTCCATGAGTCTAAAAACTCTGATGATGTCCGTATGAGAAGTACTATCTAACGGGAAAGGTCATGAGAGATAGATACAATCATTCCGGAAGAACAGACTCTTGCATGGGAATGATCACGATAGACAGATGATGATCACTACCAGAGACTTGGTGGATACCACGACTCATCCAGAATTGACCTTCTAGGTAGAGGATCAATGCCCTATAGAAGTGGTCATGTCGATACCTAACTCCACCTAGGGTCAATAATGGATAGAGGATCTCGCTCCAGGCATCTTGGAGGGATACCTTACTCTATGTTAGAAATTACTTGTGAAAGGGATCATACTATTGTAGTAGGAAATGATACCTGACCTTTAGGGGAATAATAAAAAGGGGAACAAACCCAAATAAAACATGTCTAAGATAAGGTGGACAAGAAGATCATGACATGTACTAAAAATTACATAGCGTGTAGAATTTTTTACAAGCCATGTATTTTGACCCCAGATATTTACCATGTACTACAGCCCGTGTAGCAAGGCTAGTCATGTTGGAATGTTTTTACATGACGTGTAATACAAATCAAATGTCGTGTCTGAGTACCTGGAGTCAGCTCCATGTATCCTGTCGTTTGCCCATACACGACTTTATCCTGTGTGTGCTACCCCATGTAACTGATACACTGGGTAACCCATGTATATGGCCTAGTCTGGTCGTGTGGTGGAGTACACAGCCGTGTACTCCATCCAGTGTCTGGGTATCACCCTAAATACATGTCGAGTTGTGTGTAGTCACCTTTGTTATTCTGTGTAGGGTCTACCCGCCATGTTCTGAATCCATGTAGTCTATCTTGTGTTTGTGTACTTCCAAGAATACACAACGAGCTTCTGGGAAGGTCCCACACACCATGTGACTAGGGTCACATGTCGTGTGTTACCTGTCTAACCCCCTAAACCCTAGCCACCAACACTGATACCACCCAGCGTGTCCTTCAGAATTACACGCCTTGTATTCTAGAATTTTCTAAAATCACAAACCTGCTTTGCTGCACCTCAATTATGCTCCAATCATCGATCAGGCCATCTGATCACAATGAAACTCTAGAGTTTAGGTCTCCCAAACATCCTGAAGTCGATTACGTGAGTTTTTGGCCTCCAATTATCCCCAAAAACACGTTTTGATCATCTTCATGAAGAACAGTCAAGGATTGATTATTCCTGAACCATTTATATTCATTCAACGCCATTTCTGTCTCACCTTCGCAAGGTTTCCAAGAGGTCGGATCTCTAATTTGGGATTGTTAGATCACAAAACGAATACGCAATGATCTGTTGTTTTTCTCCCCATGAAGAATGTGAAGAATAAAATATAAAAATATAGGGAGAAAATAAATCCAAATGAAAAATTGAGGAACAAACCTCCACCACCATTCTTCATAGAGTCGATCCTCTATTGTTAGTAGGATCAAATAGAGAATAATCAAAAAAATAATCTAACACTGATGAATTCCTTGAGATGAACCCAATAAGAACCCCACAAAAACTAAAGAATCCACAGATTATCCTTTTCGTGGGTGGATCTGCATTAATAGATTTAATCCATGAAAAGTGAAAAATTAAAATCAGTGTAACAAACCCCTACCTTGATCATCAATGAAGATGAAGACCAGTCGCCGGTCTAAATTCGATTTTGCTGCAAAAAGATACATGCGTCATTGTCCATCAGTGTCCATAAAATTATTCCAAAGTTGGCACCCATCTAAGGAGCTAGAGGATTCAAGGGGGGGGGGGTTCTCCTAGAATATGAGGCTAACCCTGGGCTCTTTCTTATTTGATGAAAATAATAATTAGTGTTATGGAAAGATTTTAAAATAAATTATTATTTTATTTTATTTATTCTTAAATGTCTCCTTTAAAATGCATAGAAGATAAATTTTGAATCTGACCCATGCCCGTCAATGTTAGGACCCACCTAATATAAAGAAGCTACACTGATCACAACGGTGCCCTCAAATTTCGGATTCGGGCACCCACTTAAAAGATATTCCACTTTTTCTGGAAAACCGCTCGCGCGAGCTGTTTAAAGGGTTAATTTGTTTCAAACTTTAATTCCAGGTACTCTGGGCCTCAGAATCCCACGCTGTTAGAAATACTGGTCTTTTGATAATTTCATATAAAATTTAAAATTCATAAATAGAAAATCCAAGACATTACATTTTCCCCGTCTTGGGGCTTTTCGTCACAAAATAGCAAAAACAAAGGCTACTCAAAATTATGTGGGTATTGGGCATCGATATGAGCTTCCCACTCACACATGCTATCCTAAATATTATCGTGCTGCCACAAGATGCGCACCAAGGGAATTGATCACCTAGGAAGGATCCTCTTCAGCAGATCATCCATCTCCATTTGGTACTCTTCAAAGGTCACTCCATCATTGATTTCCAACTCGCCCCAGTTGATGATGGGTGATGGGTCTTGCACATAACTAATCAAATATGATATGTGGAATACATCATGCACCCGACGCAACTGTGGCGGTAGATTTAGGTGGTATGTCAAACTCTACACAATATCTGGAAAGGCCCGATGAACCTTTGAGATAGTTTTCTTCCCCTGCCAAATCTCTGTAACCCTCATCGAGGTGAGACCCGAAGAAAGACGTGGTCTCCCTCCTCGAACTCCAAAGGTCTTTGTCTTATATTATCATAAGACTTCTGTCGGCTTTGTTCAATCTTCATCTGCTCCCTGATGATCTGCACCTTCTCGGTGGTAGCTCACACCAACACTGAACCCATGAGTGCTAACTCTCCAGGGTTGGTCCAGCAAAGAAGTGTCTGGCATGGTTTCCCATATAAATACTTGAATGGTGTCATACCAATGGTGGAGTGTTATCTGTTGTTGCATGAAAACTCCACCAGTGGTAGGAGTTCCTCCCAACTGCGACTAAAGTCCAAGATACATGCCAACAACATATCTTCCTGAACCTGGTTGGTCCTCTCCGTCTGACCATAAGTCTGGTGATTAAACACCATGATTAAGCAAAGCAGAGTTCGAAAAACATCTTACAATCCCTTCCACAACCGGGATGTGAAGCAGGCATTTCGAACTGAGAATATTGTCAAAAGTATGCCATGAATTCGAACTATATCCCGCAAATAGAGGTGTTCCAAGCTCTCTAAGAAGCTCTGCTCCATGATATCTATGTAGTGTCCCGACATGGTGAGTCAGTCAATGATCAACCAAATGGAATCATGACCCTTGTACATAAGTTGTAAGCCTATCATGAAGTCCATCGATATTCTATCCCACATCCACTATGAATCTTCCAGGGGGTGAGCTAATACTGGTGGAACTTGGTGTGTAGCCTTCACCTGCTGGCATGTAAGGCCTCGAGAAACACACTCTGCTACTTCCTTCTTCATTCATGACCACAAGAACTGCAGTTAGAGATCCTGTTACATCTTCAACACTCCTGAATGTACCACCAAAGGGGATGTATAAAACTCCCTCAATAACTCCTCCTGCAACACCATAGTTTCAATAGTGCACCCTCTGAAAAGAAGTATGTACCCCCTTGATAATATCCTTCAGAAGCATGCATTGTAGATAACTGAGCATGTAAAACCTCTCAGTCGACATCCCCAATCTACGCCTCCCAAACTCGTTGTTTGAGTGGAGGGGTGACAACCATCAACTGATGGTATGCTGCGTCCTTGCTTTCCATGAAGAATAGCTGCAATGTGGCAAACTTCTCTTTTGCCTTACTCAACATCTATAACCTATACCTTTTTCTAAGAGCATTTGTCACCTTTTTATCCTTTCCAGGAGTATAGATGATCACAAAATAATAATCCTAGAGGAACTCAAGACAACACCACTGTACCAAGTTCAAATCCTTCTGTGAGAATATGTACTTGAGGATCTTGTGGTCAGAGTAAATAATAAACTGCTCCCCCACAAGGTAGGGTCGCCACATATTCAACTTGAAGACCACCGATGCCAACTCAAGATCATGGGTCACATAGTTCTACTAAAGTGGACTAACATGGCACGAACCATTTGCAATCACTTCCTATATTTGCATTAGGACATAACCAAGAATGGTCCCCGATGCATCGTAGAAAACTACATACTCGACACCATCCTTTGGTAATCTCAAGATCAGGGCACTCGTCAAACTATACGTCAATTGCCTAAAAGCCTACTGGAACTTCTCTATCCATAGAAAAGGATCCCCCTTCTTCGTCAATAATAACAAGGGTGCCACTTCCCAAGAGTGGTCAGGTACTAATCTATGGTAATACCCAGCCGAAGTAGAAGTCCCTCTCCCTTCGGGGAGGTAATCCTGGAAACATCTTTTGAAAAGATATCCCCACACTCTGCCAATCCTTTTGGGAACTAAAAACTCAAAATATCTTACTACCACAAGCTTATGGATGGCTGAATCATGTGTAATCATCTGCACCCTCCTTGGTATGAGTTTTCCCTGTGCTCCATGGGTTTTCTTTTTCTCCAACTAAGGAAAACACCATTGTAGATTAACCACAAACTTTTTGCCTAATATAGCCAATCTGAGTATGAATTTTGGATGGCCAGTCCATACCCAAACTACCATCATAAGGCCTCAACAATTCTACCATGAGGTTCCAAACGAAACTCTCACCTCAAGGGTCAGATCACACCATCTATATAATTGTGATTTTTGAGTCTCCTCCCGAAGGTATCACCAGACGTGAGGGTCCAGTGAATGGTTTAACCCAAAACTCTACATCCTGAACAAGATTCATGGAAAGAAGGAATGATTTGTACCTATGTCTATTAATATGGAAGCTAGGGTAGAGATGACAGAGGTCGTACCTCAGATCATCCCTGGTGACCCTGGGTCGTACACCTTGACCGCATGCAGTTGTAACCAAACCTATCTCCAAGCTCCCTGAGCCTAGAGAGGACCACTTGGGGGTGGTGGTGGAAGTATATCGAAGAATATTCCACCACCTGGATATCTCCATGCTCCTCTAGCATGTCTTCCACCTAGCAAGTCAGCATGATCCATTCTCTACCTCTACCTTGGTGGTCCATCAACCACATCCTTGTCAGTATCTTGAAGAGTCAGACATTCTCTAGCGAGATGTCCCTACCATCACACGAGTAGCACCACATCTCCCTGGCTGACTGGATCTAGGCTGAGAGACCTGGACTATTGATCCCATGTCTTGGGTCCTCCTATGACGTCTCCCATATCCCGATCCCTA
Source organism: Viscum album (assembly GCA_963277665.1). Lineage (NCBI taxonomy): Eukaryota > Viridiplantae > Streptophyta > Magnoliopsida > Santalales > Viscaceae > Viscum > Viscum album. Next base: position 918,124,470 of record OY728150.1, read on the forward strand.
TGCCTGACGTCGAATCCCCACTGCCGAGGTCTCCACACCTCTGTGCCTGCTGATAAGTTTCTCTGGCTGCCTCTTCTGTACCAAGAAACTCTCGATCACCATGCCGCACCCGAGCAATCCAAAATAAGTCAAAATGCATAGATGCGCGACACTATCTCAGAAATCCCATCACAGACCTCACTCGAAGGTCGACGCTCTGATGTACTGATCCTTGAACATATCAATCGAGTACCTAGTGAGGTCGGTGAACCTCGATGAATATTTAGCTACCATTAAACTACCCTTCTAGATCTAAATAATACCCTAGTTGTGTACTGCTCTCAGTGTAACCAGAGAGAACTCCTCCCTAAAGAGTCCCTCAAAATCTGTCCATGAATGAGTCTTCTCGCCATGAGTCTGTGTGGTTAGACTCCACCATCATCCTACCAAACCCTGAAGAAGGTTTTCTCCAAGTATCACCATCTAGTCTACTGGTTTCCTCACAAGACAGAAGACTCTGGTCACCGCCTCAAGCCAGTACTCGGTAGCCTCAAGGTTGGACTCACCATGGAACGTGAGGGGTATCTATCTCTAGAACTCATAGAGCGCACAAATCTTATTCCCCTCATCAGTTGTTACTGTAGGTACCACAGGACTCTCCACTGGTGGTGGTATAGCAGGTGCACCACCTAGTGGAAATGCCTGGGGAACTAGACCCTAGATCAATGCCTCATCACTGATGGGGTTATCCTCATGATTGCGCTTCTAAATCCTAGAAGGTATGCGTCATGGAGTCATCCTGTAAGGAAACAAGATGTGCCATGGTCAATGATTATATCTACATAGCTGACACAAGAGATAAGGAAAACAAAACCCATACATATATGATGCATGTACCGATATCTTATTTCCCCAAAACTAGTGTTTTCATATATCAAGTCAACAAACATGTTATCTAGGTCCTGGTGTATGGATACGTCGGCCACCCACACGAATAATGAAGTCTCTGTCTTGAATGCCAAGCTCAAAAAACATAACATTATTTCCCCAAACCAACCTCACAAACTCTTGGTCTAAAGGTATAAGCGACCACCTCTAATACCACTCTGTCATGACCCGTCCTAGTGGGGCCAGCACTACAACACCTCAATCCCACCTCTAATAGGACAGGGGCTAGTGATTAGAACTGAGTAGGAATATTAATAACATGGGAGGAATTTCTTAAGTACCTGTACACACACAAACATTTCTAATCCCACATTGATGAAATATAAAAAACCACTAGGGATAAAAATGCATGCACACAATTAAACCCAACAAATAGAGTACAACAAAAAGTAAAGTATTGAAAGTAAACTGGGCTAGAATACAATCCCACAAAAAACAAAAATATGAAAAATAAAAATTCCAACCTATAAACACAAAGTGGCACTGGGACTACTACTCGTAGCCATAGGATCACCTCAACCTGTACGAAACTCAGAAAGTTTGGTCATATCCTGGTCCTCCCAAGACACTGTCAAAAGGCTACTCGTCTTTATAAGTCAAGACATGTGCCAGCAAAGCCTGTGTAGGGTTGAGTATAACAATACTCAGTATAGAACCCTAAAAACTACAATGAAATACACAAATGAAAGGTATAGTGATCTCTACACAATAAATGTCTACTGAACATAGGAGAAAACAATCCAGATATACTCAAAAACCAAACGCATAGTCTAGGGAAATGTCACACAACAGAATAACCTTGCTAGGGATTTAGTTAGAAGATTCCACGAAGCACTCATCCAAGATAACTCACTCTATGATTCTTAAAACTCTGATGTTGACCGTCCATGAAGTACTATCTGTCAGGAATGTTCATGAGAGATGGATATATTCATTCTGAGGGGACACACTCCTGAGTGGGAAATATCATGATACACAGATGTGGTTCACTTCCAGGGCCTTGGTGGATACCACGACTCATCCAGAATTCACCTACAAGGTAGAGGATCACACCATGTGGATGTGGTCATGTCGATACCTGACTCCACCAAGGGCCAAGAATTGATAGAGGATCTTGCTTCAGGCCTCTCTAAGGGATACATGACTCTATCTCTGAAAGTATTGTAGAAGGGATCATACTACTGTATTAGGAAACGATGGACAACCTTCAGTGGAAGGAAAAAAGGTTCACTATAACAAAGGAAACTTGTCCAAGATACTGTGGACACGATGATATTGCCATGTATAGAAATGTACACGGCGTGTAGAAGTGTTTACATGATGTGTCGTTGGACATTGGGTACTGCCCATGTACTACAGACCGTGTCGTAAGGCTAATCATGTAGGAAAGTCAGTACATGACAAGTAGTAAAGATCACACACCGTATCTGAGTAACTGGGGTCGGCTCTGTGTATGCACCTATGTGCCTGTACAAGGCTTAATCCTATGTGTGCCACCCCAGGTAAATGATACACAGTGTCACCCATGTAGCCGGATTGGTCTGGCCATGTGGTGTATTACACAACCATGTACTCCATACCGTGTCTGGATATCACCGGAGATACCTGCCGAGTTCCACATAGTCACCTCTGTCATGCCGCATAGGGTCTACATGTCGTGTTCCAAAGCCATGTAGTCCATCCCATGTCCGTGTACTTCCTAGAATAGACGTTGAGCTTTGGGGAAGGTCCAAAATGTCGTGTGACCAGGGTCACACACCTTATGATACCTTTTTGACCCCTGAAACCCTTGTCACTGCTGCTGATACCACATGAATTGTTCTTCGGAATTACACTCCGGATATTCAAAAATTTTCCAAAATCATGAACCTGGTTCACCGCACCTCGAGGATGCTCTGATCATCGATCCGGACATCTGATTGCAATGAAACTCCATAGTTTAGGTCTCCCACACATCACGAGGTCGATTCCATGAGTTTCGGACCACTGATCGGCCGTGAAAATGTGTTTTGATCATCTGGGTGAAGAACGGTTGAAGAACGATCATTCCAGAACCGTGTCGATTCATCTGCCGCCATAACCATCGCTCCTCCACTAGGTCACCATGAGGCCGAATCGCCAATTTTGGATCATTGCATTGCAAAAATGATGCACAATGATCCATTGTTCTTCACCCCATGAAGAAAATGAAAAAAACAATCGAAAAACAAAGGCGGAAATTAATCCCAAATGAAAATCGAGGAACAAAGCTCCGCCATCATTCGTCACAGCATTGATCCACTCCCATTAGTATGATAAAATAGAGAAGAATCAAAAAAATAATCTAATAGGGATTAATTCATTGAGATCAACCCAATGAAAACCCTCCTGCAGGAATGTACAAATCCATGAATAAACCTATTCGTGGGTTGATCCGCGTTCGTCGTTTAATCCAAGAAGAAGGAATAATTTAAATCAGAATAAAAAACTATTACCTTTATCATTGACAAAGTGGAAGATCAGTCATTGTTTGGGATTCGATTTCACTGTGCAATGATCCACACGGCGTTGTTCGTCGACATCTGTAAAAATCCACTATGGTTGGCTCCTATCCAAGGTGCCAGAGGATTCTAGAGGGGATCTCCATGGTTATGAGCCTAAAATTGGGCTCTGTCTGATTTAAGGAAAACAAGCCTCATCATTATGGAAACATTTTAAAATAAATTATTAATTAATTTTATTTCATCTAAAATGTTTCCTTTAAAATGCTTAAAAGATAACTTTTGCTTCCGACCTATAACAGTAAATGTTAGGCCTTTTCTAAGGTAAAATCACAGCTCTGAATACAATGGTGCCCTCATATTTCTGATCTGGGCACCTGTTTAAAAGATATTCCACTTTTTCAGGAAAACCGCTTGCACAAGCTACTTAAAGGTTTTATTTCTTTCAAACTTTAATTCGGAGCACTCTGGGCCTCAGAATCACTTGGCTTAAAAAAGCCTAGTCTCTTAATAATTCCATATAATATTTAAAAATAATACACAGAAAATACAAGACATTATAGTTCCCTTATTAAATTTCATTGTGCCATATTTTTTTCAATCACCCAAGTTTGATTCATGATTATTATATTTTACAGTCATGGTGCCCATATATGTTTCTTCTTTGGTAGACCCTTCTTTTTATGCTCATTCTTCATCCTCACAGATAGAGTGCATTATTTATTTTTCCCCCCAATTATATTTCGTTCTATCAACAAGGTCCATTGTGAGTATATTATTATTGGTTTTTTACCCTTAATTCAGCACCTTCATTACTTCCTTAAATATAATAAATTTATTTTTCATCATAATAGATTTTCTTATGGTGTACATTATCTTACTATTTTTCAAAGGAATAAAGGATTTTCATCTAAAAAATTTTTCCCTCCCTGCAGTATAATTTCTATACATTTGATCATGGTTAGAAAAGATAATACATATCTTATAAAAAAGTGTATTCCATGTAATTGAAACTTGGTTCAGATATTTTTTTAAATGTTTTTCTTTATTCGTTGATACATTGGGGTTTTAGGCATATACTCACTAGGTGTCCCAATCTTCCGTAGTAGTTTCACATAATAGACACATTCTTTGGGTACAATTATATTACATAATTTCAAAAAGTATTACTATATCATACTAATTCTAGATTCCTAGATATTTTGATACTAGTTATCGAAGCTACAATGGGAGATTTTGAGTTATTTTCCCAAGTAGTTTTTAAAAAAATCTTGAGTTTTATGATCTTCTAATACATTTCCAGTAAGTAGGAAGTAATTTATTCCTCCCTTGAGTTATCTTCCTTAAAAATATTTATCTTTTATCTCGGTTCGATTTTTGGATGGATAATACTATCTTTTATCTCTATTTATATAGTCATTTTTTTATTTCACGAGTGCAAGATATTTTTGTAGATAAATTTGGACCTTTATATTTGCACCCATCTTAATAATATATTCATTGATATATAGTTATATATATTTCAATCATTTATTCTCATCAATCAGATATTTCAAGTGTAGATGAATTTCATTATTTTTGACTTTTATATCTTGAACATAATTAGAGACAATTCCCTTTTCATTTGAACTACCTTCAGACACCTCATTTTTTAAGACTTCTCCTTAGATTCATTATTATAAAAATTATTATTTTCCTCTAGACCAGTAACTAATTTATTTAGTCTTTAATTCATTCTATTTAAATTTATATCCTCAATATTTATCATTTCAACGTAGATTTTTTAGACCTAATATACTTCCCTAGTTCCAATCTCTCTTATATCAACCGCTGATCTAGATCCTTTAATATGCGGGTATCTCACAATTTTGTACTTCAGGATATTTATTTATGATCATAAGTTCAAACATCACTTGTAATATAAAGTTTATCAACTCCAAAAAAGTCATTGAATTCATTAATATATTGGAAATTATAATTATATATGCTTCGCTTTTATAAGTTTTATGAATCTTCCACTTAAATGATATATTTTCCTTAAATAATTTGAAAATAAGAAAATTCCTTAGATTTCAACTTCTTCTTCCAATTCATTACCTTTACTTTGTCACAAAATTAATGAAATGTTGGAATAAAACTCAACTCCAATAACCACTCAGATAAATTTATAAAAAACAAAATCTTTCAATACAAACCTTTTATTTGATACCACATGGTGTCACTTAAATGGGTATTTAGTAAGTGATACCCTAATGTGGGTGAATAAGAATCTAAAAATTATTCTAATATAAAAAAAATCAAAATATAACTTCACTAAACATTTTAGACCTCATTATTTGTATGGTCACTATTGAGTTATTTTATTAATGATGTTCTAATTGATAATTTAATTATCTTTACCTTATAAAGATTCGATTAAAGATTATATAATCCACACACATTGATTTTTATCTAACAAAAATTATGTAAAGAATTTATATATAGAATCATAATTTTTCATGATTTTCCGACACTGAGCTAATTTGTAGAGAATACAAAACATGGTCAGATTTCAATAATATAAAAAAATAAATTTCAACAAAGTGTTTAGGAAAGGTCACTTAAATATATGGATCTGTCCCCATAGAATGATTTTGTATTTAAACACTCCTCGCTAAAGGTTAATTCTTCACTTCAAGGTCTACTTCCTTCTTATCACATTATCACATTGTTTAAGAGATGATAAATTTTTATCTCACATGCTAAATAGTTAACCTATTCAAATTAGTTTTTTTCTATAAAATAATATTTTTCACACACAAAATATTTATGAAAACAATTTTTATATATAACATAGTGGTTTATATTAATAACCCACAGAATAGAGTGGTTCATGTAACCCTTTTTCAAAACCTCCCTCTAATGGAAAAAAAGTATTTTCAAAAAAAATATTCCTCTACCAATTATATCTCACTAATATTATCCAAACCTCATATATTAATAGGAAAAATCTATAGAATTCACATAAATATTCTTTTTAATACATTAAAACTATAAAAAAATTACATACATCTTGTAATGTACCTCCTTCACAAAAAATTACTATATCACCCAACTTACCTCCTTCTTGAAAATTTTAAAATCCTTAAAAATATCTTTTCTCGCACATTATTATTGTACGAAATATCATTTTACGATGTTATTCAAATTCAAAAAAATTATAGGGTTTGAGAAACTTCGACTTCTGAGATCCGTCATAAATTTTCATTATAATCCATCCTTCACTCTGATTTACTACACACTTCCAAGACATATTCAACCACTTACAGAACAAATATTTAATGGATGAAGCAAGGACTTTACAGTACATGAACTATATAATAAAGTTTGCATGATGCATCTCTATCTTGATGCTCTTTGATTTTAGGAAATATTTCATGCCTTATCAATAAATGGATATTTTTATAGGATATGTATTACATCATCGAACAATAAAACACTAATTTATAAAAACTCTCAGTGATCTTTAAAAAAATGTATCCTTATTTAACATTATAAAAGTTATGATAGATATACTAAACTAGAATTAGTCTTCATGAAATATCCATTTATCAATCTTTCAATATAGTAACATCAATTCTCATATTGGATTCCACCATTCCTTCCATTAAAAACCATCACATCAAATAAATGTTTACTCGGTGAATAAAAAATTAAACAATATCTTACTTACCGTGTCATGGTTTAAAACAAATCTAACACATAGAAGCACCGATTTACATTGGATTCTAACACATTTCATTCCCCATATGACTTTTATATTGAATAGTTGGATGTTAAAATTTATTTTCTACATGTTATGTTTAATAAAAGTATTTACATGAATCCTCCATTGAATGTTTAATTTCATTTAAAACCGAATCAAATTTATATTATACCAAAACAAATTTATGGTCTTAAATAGTCATGAAGATAATGGTATTAATAGTATGACCCTATTAGAATATAAAATAGTATTTTACAAAAATAAAATATGATTCATATGTTTATTTCAATCCTATTAAAATGTTTTAACTATTTTTAAATATACACGACATGATTCATATAATTAAAAACATAATTTTTATTAATCATGTAAATATCTGATTAAATTTTATTTTTTAAATGAATGACCTGAGTAATGAAAAATAGATTTTAGTAAGGGAAATCATTAAAAAGAAAGAGGATATTTTATTTTATTTATCACAAAATTTTTTGGAATGTTTTAATGTGGTATCCATTTGAGCATCCTAAACCTATTGAAATTTCATTAGTCTAACACTTAAATCATTCCCTTGGAGAGTACTATAACTATGAAACTTATATCGCCTTTATAAATAAGATCACATATATGAACCTTTTCAGAAGTGTCACATATTATGCCCATTTTGTGATCATATATCACCTTTTCTATTTTTTAATATTAGTAGGATCATAGGAAAATGTGGTAAACTACACTGACATGCATTGAAATTTCTCCCAAGGTACATGTATATATCTACTGATGTATGCATTTAAAATGGTAGTAATAATGGTTATACTAATTATGCTGTTGGGTTTATCAATTCTGACCATTATGCTAATGTTTACGCTCAAAAATCAATTACTTGGTATGAGTTTCTTGCATGTGGTGGGCCTATATCAGAGAAATACAATATCCATTCTAATAATTCACTATCCACTACTAAGGTAGAATACAAAGACTTAACTAAATGTATAAAGTATGTTATTTTGTTATATGTCTTGATAAATGAATTATTTGTATCTAATTATAGTATTGTTGCAAATTATGATAATATTTTTTCAATTAATTTAATTAATAATCATCTTTTCTTTGATATATTTTATCATATATACCTTTAAGAACATTTTTATAGAGGTTATTAAGACTGAGATGATGTGAATAAATAAGACACACAATTATGTTATTTCAAATAATATTTAGGCTAAATTAAATCCATTATTGATGTTTAGGAATTTGTTAGGTATTATAATGTTGTTCCAATATAATTATATAGGTTTTTAGAACTCTATAATAAATATATTTATGATTACAATGTGGAGATTTTTTATATGAGATTTTGCATACATGTGTTAAAATTAAAAAAATTTATCATGTTTTTTATTTCACATTTACACATACCACATGTTTCATTCCTAAAATCAATTTTACAATAGGGATTTTTTTAACTTCTTGAATTATTTTGGTTATTTTTCCCCTTAAACTAGAATTATATATGGATTTGGGAACCATTTACCATTTTGATCGAATTATACTATGTGTATTAATTTTTATGTACTTCTAGTGTTATTTTCCCCCTCTCTTGATGGGATTAATCATGGTTTATACCTAAAAAATTATTGGATGCTTTATCATGTACTTTTGTTCGATTCAATATTTAGTTATTTGAATGACTTGAGAGATTTTGTTTTTCCACACATTTTTCATCCTATATCAACTCTTATTCTCTCATCACATCACCTATTTTCTATTAATATCCTCTGCACTTGGTCTATAAAGAGAGAGAGATATTTCACCTTGTTTTTGTTCTTGTTAGAGAGGGGGGAAAATATTTGATTAAAAATTTGAGAAATCAATATGTTTCTAGGGGGATCATAGATATGTGTCATTACACTATTATCTTGAAGATATACACACTGATTTAATTTTCCTAGAGTACCACACTAGTGGATTTCAAATGAGGTTACTAGACAAGGATCTGGATGAAAACCTATTAAAGGATACATCGGTAGCTATAAATTATTCCATTTCACTAGCCATAACCATCTATAAGTAATTATAAATCATTTTTTGTATCAATTATTATATCCTTTATGATTATAGTGTAGTATATTATGTTTCTCTAGGAATAATTGTGCGAACTATAAATGAATGAGTCGACCACAACCACATATTTTATTAATACATGCTTCATCGGATAAATTCTCTAATCCTTTATTACTTTTATGTCTCTAGTATTTGGATTCTTTTTTTTGTAATAATGATATTAGGTCATGGTTTTCTCATCATGCCCATAGGTTTACTAATGCATGTTAAAAGACTCTCTTTTTCTTTTATTATTCTAAATAATTATCATCTAGATTAGTTAATCGGTTTTTTTAGTATTTTTATAATAAATATGGTTTACCTATAAATGTTATAGAAAATAGTATAAATTTGTGTCTCGTAGTACTTTATTTTGTAATACCAGTGATATTTACCATAAAAACATGTATGTAGAAGAGATGATCATCACATAACAAATTATGAAAGAACAAATGGGTATAAGAAATGTAGGTAAATAGGATAACACAGACCAAAAAACCATATAAAGGACAAGCTCATGTTGAACAAGGAGCTCACTATTAACCGGGGATCAAGGAGACAATATATACCAATGACATGGATATATTTATTAATGATATTGACATAGTACTAAACTAATGACCTACAAAAGAATCAAAACTAATAATGAAATAAAAAAAACCAAGTAGCCCCCCTTTATAGGGGATTGGTCTCACATTTTTCACTAATGAAACTCCATGTCAGGTGTTATGATCATCGTCTTCACATCCTCCTTGCTTGTTTTTTGTTTATATATACATATAATAGAAAAATAAGAAGAATGTATTTTTTATTTAATATCCAAAATTACTTTCATTACAACAGTCTAGAATTATCACAAAAACCCTTACCCAGGGCTTCCTTTTATAAGAGGGATTGTCCTAGAAATCATTTTGTATTTCCAATGTGGAATTTTGGTTCTCCCTTTCCTATATAGAATTACTAATATATTATTATTAATCATTTGTAGTCAATTAATTAATACTAGAAATTACTATTTAATAATATTATTAAACGACTAATTGATTTTTAAATAGTTAATAACATATAATAAGTTTTAATTAATTAGAAATTAAATAAAATATAATTAATAAATAATAATATTTATAATAACTAAATAATATTGCTTAATTATATAATTAATAATTATATAATTAATTATTATCTAATTAATAACTTTATAATTAATAACTAATAATTAATGATTAATAGTTAATAATTAATAATTAATTAACTAATTAATTATAATATAATTAATATTTAATTACTAAATAACTAATTAATTTTAATATAATTAATAATTATATAACTAATTAACTAATTATTTATTATGTAATTAATAATTATATTAATAAATAACAAATTAATAATTAATAATTATAATTAATAATTTTAATTAATAATTATATTAATAACTAAATAAATATTTATTATATAATTCATAATTATATAATTTATAATTATGTTACTAATTAACAAATTAATATTAACTACATAATAATTATATCAGTAATTATCTAATTAATTATTAAATATTTTTTAATAACTGATTAAATATTTTTTAATTACTAATTAAGTAATAAATAATAATTATAGTATTATTTTTAATATTTATATATTATAAATTATATATTTATTATTTAGTTATTATTAATGTAGTTGGGGTTTGGCTTTGTTGCAAAGAACCCTGTAGTACTACATCGAGGTTGGGGGTTCTAAACCCATGGGGTCGAGGCACTATAGAGGCATTGTAGCAGTACTATATAAGGACTGTAGAATTGAGGGGACTATAGCACCAGTGGAGCTAAAGTGGTGGTTGGGAATTGTAATGGTTGTGGGCACTATAGCATTACTTTAGCAGTGCCAACACTATAGGATGTATTGTAACAACAAGGGTGCTGTAGTAACACTATTCATCGGAGGGCTTTCAGATCAAAAAATTGGGCCTTCAGGGCCATGTAATGGGATATCATGCCCACTGGGCCTATGGTCCATGTAATAGTCTTCATGCCCACTGGACCTACGGGCCATCTACTCAATAAATACATCTTTATGGGTGGGCAATCCTCTAGGGGGTTTTAGCCGTCCTTTCAAGCCTATGTGTGTGGTGCAGGTGTTTAAATGTAATTGTACACCCAAAAAACAAATATATATATTTACTTATTATTTAGATTATTTTTTATTAATTATATATTATATAATTTCTAATTAATTAAAACCTATTATGTATTATTAACTATTACGAAATTAATTACTTGTTTAATAAAATAATTTAATATTAATTGTTAATATTAATTAATTGATTAAAAATGATTTTTAATAAAATATTTGTAATTTTTTGCATGAAATGTAGATCCAAAATCCCACATTGGAAATGAAAAATTATTTTTAGGGTAATCCCTCTTATAAAAGGGAGGCCAAGGTGAGAGTTTCTGTTAGAATTCCAGACAACTATAATGGTAGTAATGCTTGATATTAAATAGAAGTTAAATTATATTGTAATATATATATATATATATATATAAATTAAAAAAAAAATTTAAAAATTAAAAATTCAAAAATTATATTTAAAATTAAATTTTTTTTGTTGAAAAGCGATAGTGGATTTCCGCCATTCTACTTAAAAAAGGCCGCAGGGCCCCTACCATCTTTCTTACACATTTTTAATTTTTTGACCTACCCCCATTTTTTTTAGAAAATCCATATAACAAATCTTTCTCTGCAACTTCTTCAATTGCTGATGGGAAAACTAAACTATATAGGATAACCTCCAAAATCTTAGAAACCAAATGGGTCACCAATCAACCAAGAAGATGAATCATCAACAATTGAGGAGGTTGGCGTATCTATATGGTACTATATAACAAACATACATACATTAGTATATACATGTAACACTAAGCTATTGGGTGCCAAGAAATATACTGTGATCAATGAAAAATTCTTGACAGGGAAATCACATCAAATAAATTCAAATAGAGATTTAAAAAAAATCTATTTTATATTTTCTGGAATATACTATCTATGAAACAACAGAATCGAAACTCAATATAAAATCTCAGAAAAACATATATGTAGTATTACATTTCAATAATTAAATGTAAATGAAACCATTAAAATTTAAATCATTAAAAACATGCATATTAAAATGAAATTTAATTAATAATTAATGAAAATTATAAATTAATAATTTTACACCTTGGAAATTAAATTCAAGACAAAAATTAATATAAAATAATAGTGAAACATAATTTCACAATATTATGTAATACATAATTAGGAATTAAGTCCAATGTAATTTATTAATGCTAAAAGAGGTGTTCATAAAGGGGACTATTTATGAGGGTCTATTTTAGCATGGCTAAAAGAAGACATTTATTTTAATTTTTTTATTGATGAAAAAGGATGAACTTTATTAATTATTTCTGAGAAATGATAGAGGGATAACAATTGATTCAAGATTAACTCATAGAGAACTTCTCCATTAAAGACGGAATGCCTCTCTCTCTTCGATATCAAGGCCAAATCTTGGCACCAATCTACGAAAGTGAAGATGATGATATTGTTATAAATTTAATGATTTTTTTTCTGTATGTGGAAAATCAAATGCATGAACAACTTGTGCTGGATTTTGGGAGAAAAGTGATGAAATCCCCTCAGATTGGAGGGGTCTGAATAAATTAGTGGTTTTCTAGTGCCAGTCAAGTGAGGTTCTAGGTGATGCGACACCTAGATGTCGGCACCCCAGATTTTGATTTTTCAGTTGGCTTATTAGTGGGCATAGTGTCGATGCATGCCATAAGTGGTGAATATGGATATGATTTTTTTGCGCAAAACTCTTGATGTAGGTGGCTCCTCCACTACCATAGATGAACACAAGGGAAAACATCATCTTTTATCAGTACTAAAAAAGAACTCATAAAATAGGGGCCAAAATCATTGCGATCCAGTAGCACTAATGAATGTTTTTAATAACAATTATTGTTAATTTAAGTAAAATTTATTATAATTATAATCAAAAATAATGTTTCTTTATATACATTAAATAAAAAATTTATGTTAATAGTTAATATATATTTATTAATAATATATATATATATATATAATCTTTTAAAAATGCTATTTATAATATTATAATTAAATTATTAAAAAAATATTTATTTATAATATTAAAATAAATTTTATTAAATAATAAATATATTTAATATGTTTATAAATATATATTTATAATTATATATAAATAAATTAAAAATACAAATATTTTTAATTGTTATTATAAATAAGAAAATATATGTTTCCAATGAATTTTGTTAATAAATATATTGATGTGTAAGTATAATTGATGTTCATATGTTATGCATTCATTATGAATATTCATTTTTACATTACACCCTTTTTATTATTCATGTTGTCCATATATGTGATACTCGTTTTTTGTGATCTAAACTTTATTAAGTATATGATTCATTCATGTTATACCCATTAATATATTATGTTCAATAAACATATTTAAATAATAAATATATTTATTATATTTCTAATTATAAATTTTTAATTATATATAAATATTTTTTAAATATATATTTTCAATTAAAATTATAACTATATATATAAAGAATTATAAAATTCTATTAGTTACATATATTATAATTATATATATATATTTATTTATATAAATATTTATAAATATACGTTTTATACTTATAATTATAAATAAATATATATATGAAAATAATTAAAAAATTATAATAAATACATTTTTATACTTATAAAGTTATAAATATATATAGTAAAATAAGTACATTTATAAATATAGACAAATATATTAAAATATTTATAATTAAAATTGTAAATAAATATATATATGTTTAAATAATTATAAAATTTCAATAAATATATTAATTATATATATATAATTATACGGATAACAAATACAATTATTATAATTTTATAATAAATATATATTTATTATATAGATAATTTTATAAATATCTATAATAATATAAATAATTTATTATCATTATATCTTTTTCAATGCTTAAAAAGAACTGATTAAAGTAGGTTTTATTAGGGCTTTAGATTTTAGTGCTGATAAAACATATCTTCATCAGCTCTAATAAAAGTCTTCCCTGATGATATAAAAATTAACTGAATAGATTCTTCTCTCTTGCGCCTTCAAACTTTCATAGAATTGCCTCCCTACCCCACCATCGTTTCTCCCAATCTCGCCACCTTCTCCCCTGCCTCTCCACCCTCCTTCTCCTTTGTCATCACCATCACTATTTCCCACTACCATGCTACCATCTATCTTGTCAATGTCGCTCTATGCGGTGTCATCATCCCTCTATACTGGCATCTCTCCCTGCCATTGTCTCTCCCTGCCATTTTCGCTCCCTACCATCATATTGAATATTTTATAATAAAAACATAAAGTCACATTAAAAAATATACTAAAAGTATCTTGATCTTCAAGACTTGAAAATGATATGGGGTGGTCGAGTCTATCAATGAATGAAGGTAGATTTATATTGGGATATTTCATGATTATGTTTATATAATGTAGTGGAGAGTAGTGCAAGATAAAAATAATAATGAGAATATATATTTTATTGAAGTCACATTAAATGAAATTTTATCAAATATTATGATATAATAAGAAGAGAGATATGTGAAATTATCTCTCTTCATATCTGTTTTAAGATCAAGTTTTCATTTTTAAATTATATATTTAACCTTAAATTATGAAAATTCCATTAATGTTGCATATAAAGGAGCACCTCCCCCATCTTTTTCCAAGTATCTAGCATTTGTATTTTTATCTAAATTATACCCATATTCAATCTCCCATAACTTATATACCCATCATATGGATTTAAATAATGGTAACAAGTTTCTAGGGTTCTGTTCTAAATGTGATACATAAAAAAGATTCAATTCTTCTATGGGACTTAAGTTATGTTTATTGTTTACCATCAGAAATACTATTTTTATGTTTTAAAGTATTTATCTTAATTCTTTTCTAAGAAGTTCCAAGAACATTATTTTGATGTAGTTTCATTGCTATATTTTTGTTCAATGATAATAGTTTAAAATTATGTTTTCATGGATTTAAAATAATATTTTAATGATATTTATGATAAAAATGTAATCTTCTAAATATTTTCTTTGCAAATTATGACACATGGGTGGTATGGCCTTAATTTGATACGGGTTTGGCACATCTATTTTGAGAACTTAATAGATTTGTAATTTTAAAATTTGTCTTTATGGATAATTATTTAATATTGGTTGTTTTTAATGAAATATTAATTCTTCAAATATTTTTATAGAGATTTTTTGTTTTGGTACAAAAGTGATTAATTATTCTAGTATTAATGTTCTTTTATTTTGAGATAAAATATTTTCATGTACTATTGGTTAAACATTTCCATTAACTTTTTAAATTAATATTAATCCATTCCATGGATAATCTACTTTATAAATGGATTATGTGTCATTTATAGATATATTTTGGTTATATTTGATGTGACCTTCTTATTCCTTACAACATCGACTTATTTTTACTAGAATTCTTCGAAAACATGTTCCTTTTCATTTTATTTCTTTTTTGTATTTTATTTATCTTAATATTATTGTTGTTTTTAAAATGTTTTCTTATAATATTAATTTCTATATGAGTGCTAGTGAAGGATAAATGGTGTTTTCAAAGTGGTTTTATCACTTATTATGGAATGATATTTGATAATGAGTGTTCTATAAAATTCCTAAATAGATTCTTTAAAATAATGATTTTGGTTTTAACATCAGCGGTAATCATTAAATTGATTTTTTTAAAAATTATTACTATGTTAATTAAACATAAAACCAGGGGTTTGGGTGAATTATAGGTGTTAAAAATGTGTGAAAGGTTGTTTTATTTTTAAATTGGTGAGTTAACCCCTATGATCAATATTTAAAACCACTTTTTTTATATTTTTAAATTTTTATTTTATTTTTTTAGGGTGTTTATAGAATTTAAGATTTATAAATGAGATAATTATTTCAAAAGGGTTTGTTTTGACATGTGGATTGTATTTTTATACCTATTGTGTCTTTGAATATTTTTCAATTGGTTATTTAAAGGGAAGTGTAAATCCCAATTTGAGTTTCAAAGGTGTTTGGATAAAATTGGTTAGAATAGTAGATTAATTTGGATTTTAGATGTGATAAAATGGCTTTGAAATCAAATATTTTTTTTAAATAGATATCTCGTTTGAAATTTAATAAAATATATGCTTATATAAAAGGTGTCATACCAATTTAAGACACTTTGATTCACCTATGATTATTGTAGATTGTGGTCCAATATGGGGATGTTTTTTATTGAAAAACTTGTTTTATGGTACTTTTGGGGGTGTGAATATGTTTAGTAGTGATAAACTATATTCCTTATCTCATTTTCAAGTCATTATATTAATACATCCTAGTGATGATGTCCATGATACTATAATATTTTTTTGGATTGTTTAGTAGTTTTATTTCTTTACTTCTATTGTATTACCAACTATTTATATTATTTTTTGGACCATGTTTCTTTTAATTTTCCCCATTATGTGTGAATTAACATAGTGGTGATTGATTATGTGATTTATTCTGTCTTTTCATGGTTATATTTTTATATTTTTTGAAAATAGATTCTAAAATATTTCTAAATAAGGATAAAAGGAAAGTGTGATTTTGATTTTTTTTCAAACCACATTAATAATGAGTTTGAAAAGTGTTCATAAATGAGAAAAGTTATAATGGTTTTTATTCGAAAAATACAGAATGTGTGAGTTTTGAAAATGGGGTTTTAGACCACCATGCCATGTTTTATGAAAAAGTTTGATTTTCAATCATCATTTATAAAACTGTATGAATTTTGGAGACCAATTTATGTTTTGAAATGTGTATTTAAAAAATGGGTTTATGAAATCGTTTTAATTAAAATCATGAAAAGGTTATTTGACCAAGAGATATTGTCTAGGTAAAAATGTTTTCCATGTGATTATTTTCATTTAGTGAAAATCCTAGAAAAAATCATTTTAACATACTTTTATGTGGTACTACTTATTTGGTAAAACTATATTGAAAATTTTTATTTTTGTAATTTATTTGAAACTATTTTCTTCAGATGTAGTGGTAAATTGGTCTATTAGATTTTGTAGGTTGTGGTGACATACTAGACTTTTATTCATGCCTATATTTTTATAGTTTTTGGTTTGTTCTGGATTGTTTCTATTTGTTTGGATCTTATGAGAGTGATATATAGTTGGATGATGACCCCAGTTGAACATATTTTGTGTATTTATTTTTTATTATTTTAATATTAATTAATCAAATAGAATGGATCTGAATAAATAATGGATGGATACCAATCATCTGAAAAAAAGAGTTTGAAGATGAAGTGAAAGATTTAATTATGTTTTCAAAAGATCATGCATATGAACCTTATAAAATCCTTTTCAATGTTAATTATATTTTTATTCATTACTAATCAGTTCAAAGGAGTTCTAATAACACTTGATGTATCAATGAATACATCGATGTTATAAATGTTGTAATAAAAATAGGTAAAAGCGAATATAGCTAGTAGTTGGAATATCACTGCATTTTATGGATCATATGATATTATTACATCTATGGAAAATGAAGAAGACCATATTGTGGATTTGATTAAAAATATGAATGATGATGGAGATCATATTGAGAAAATGAAAAGGTGACATTTTATGCTGGTTTCACTAAATATACAACATTTTAGTCTATATTGAAGCTATATAATTTTAATGTAGGCAACAGATAGAGGGACACTAGTTTTACGAAACTACTTCCTCTCTTGAATGAAATACTCATAGAATATAATGATATCTCAAGTTGAACATATGTTTCCAAACAAATAATATTCTATATGGGTATGATATCTGAAAGAATACATGTATTCCAAAATGACTATATAAAATTTAAAAAGGACCAAAAATCATTAATAAAATTCCCAATGTGTGGTGCTTCTAGATACAATAAAGATGAATGAAGTCCTAAAAATTTGTTTGGTACATTCAAAACATTCCATGTTTTGGTGCCTAGATGGATGTATGGAGACTGCATGGAAATTTATGTGGAATCCATATACAAGAAAGAGTTATGGAAAAATACATCACCTGATATAATCTCCTCAGTGGAGGATAATTGATCATGAGTATCCTAAATTTATAAACAAGCTAAGAAAACATCATCTTGAATCATCTATAGATGGAGTGAATCCTTTTGGTTTTCAAATAAGCACTCATAGTACATTACCGATTATGTTGGTAAATTATAACTTTCCATCTTGATTATGCAAGAAATTGAAATAAATCATGTTATTTATGCATATATTAGGAACAAAACAATTTGGTAATGATATTGATGTTTATATGGCTCTGTTTTCCTAGGATTTGAAATTATTGTGGGATTCAGGTGTTACATTGTATGACTCTTACTGAAATGAAGATTTCACATTGACATATATTTTTTATGGGATGATAAATGACTTTCCTACTTTGGAATTTTTTTGGATATGGAATTAAAGAAACTCAACTATGTCCTATTTAGGAACAAGGTACACATTCAATTATGTTGACACTTTTATTGAAAAAAATGTTTCTAGGACATCACATATTTATACATTGATGGCATAAGTACCGATCTTAGATGACATCATTCAATAGAACTTCAGAAGAATATACAACACCATCTACAATAAAAGGTGATAAATTGTTAGATAAAGTGAATGATGTGGACACAGATTTTGGTAAACTATTTCTGAAAAAACTTATGAATGCTAGTTAGAAAAAGAGATCAGTTTGTTTGAATTACCATACAAGAATTGTCTGCACATCAATTTTTTTTTTATGTTATGCATTTTGAAAAAAAATGTGATAGTGTCATCGCATGCTTCTAAATTCACCAGAAAAAGCAATGGATACAATTAAGGCTAGGTTTGAAAAGGTTGACATGAGAATATGAGAAGCATTAGCACCTTTGAATGGTGAAAAACAAAAATTTTCTTCCTCTAGCTAATTACACACTTTTATGAAAGGATAGATATCATTTTTTAGTCTTCATGAATGACATAAAAGATCAAGAGGGGTATTAATAAAATATCAATAACATCATGCTAATGACTAATTTAAAGTTAGAAGGTCTAAAATAACATGATTACATTTTTCTAATGCGAGATCTAATTCTTATAGCTTTATATTTTATTTTCCCAAACAATGTATGCCATACATTTACAAAGATTTGTTTCTTCTTCAATGCTTTATACAGAAAAGTTATAGACCTGTTGAAATTCCCAACTATAGATAGAAAAACCACAATTATATTATGTGAATTGTAAATGTTCTTCCTACCAACATTCAATGATATGATGGTTCACTTAGTGAGAGAGATTAAACTGTGTGGCCCTTTAAACTATAGATAGATTTACCCCATTGGAATATATATGAATAATTTTAAAGGGTATAACAAAAATTGAATTCAAGAAAAAGGGCCATATTGTAGAATGATATATTGTTGAGGAAGCTATTGAATTTTATACTGAATACTTGTCCAGTGTGGAATGAATTGGTCTGCTGAAATCTTGTCACATTTTGTGGCTTGCAGGTGATGGAATTTCTAGAATAGATTCTGTCACAATCAATATTATAGATTAGGTTCAGACTCACTTTAAATTTTTAATAATAGTTTAGAGGATTCCCTATAATTTAAAAGTCAAAAAGGAATTCTTAGATATTTTAATCAATCAATGGATGAACGATGGTTATCAAATACACTTAATTAAAAGTTTATAGGATAGTATCAAGATCATATTTTTAAGGAGTTAGATGAAAATATGGATTAAATTTCAAAAAGACATAGATGGATAGTCAAAGGATTAAGTATATATATTATCACACAATGGTTATGTAATTAATGGTTACACATTTTATAATAATGAACATGATGAAGACAATACCATGAAAAATAACAGAGTTACACTTGTGGCTGAAGTGATGCATGTCTTTGGTACTATGGACAGAAATCCAATTAATGTGAATATGTCATACCTTGGCATCGTCAAAAAAATATGAGAGTTGGATTATAAAACATTCCATGTTTTTATTTTTCAATTAATGATGGTTGATAACAAGATTTCTATTAAAACAGATGAATTGGGATTTGTGAAAGTTGATTTCAGTAAAGATGGTTATAAGGAAAAACCATTATTAATGGATTCATAGTCTAATAAAATTATTTTATGTTCCATATCCCGCAAACTAAAAGTGGTCAATTGTTCTGTTATCGACCAAAACCATTGAAGGGTTATATGAAAATTCCACCGAGGTTGATCCTTTCACTGGGGAATCACAATAATTTTACAATAGCTCCAATGTAGATGATTTTTTTGTTAAAAGAGACCCTAATGAAGAGATTTGGATCGTTGATAGAGGGGTCAAATTCCTTTAGACTTTTAAAAAAATATTTCAATAATAAATTTATATTTTTTGTAATATAAGTCATGTTACCACATGTTATTTTCTATTCTATGCTTCATTTATATTCTCTAAAATAAATGTTAAACCAGTTTTGTAGATTATTACTTTTGAAAATGTTGGTGCTTCCATTCTCGAGGAACAATAGGCCTCTCAAATAGTTGTTACTCATAGTGCAATGGAACAAAAACCGTCTGTATGTGCTGGTGCTCCTAATCCTGAGGAACAACAGGTTTCTCAACATATTGATGCTCCCTTCATAGAGGTACAATGACCATATGCACATGAAGATTAAAACTCTTTAAAGGAACATATTGATGATGTTGAATTCTTGGAAATGGTGGGTTATGAAGGAACATTGATGTAGAAAAAATAGAAGCACAGTAGTTTGATGATGTTAGAGAAAATCATTAACGAGAAAATAAAAGGCATCATATTTTAGGTTGGATGGAATATAATGGTCTAGATTATTAACCACAATAATTCCATGTTCATTAGTTTTATTATAATCATCACTTTTAAATGCCTTATTATTGATTTAGATTTTTGGAACCATGTTGTTCCCATGCATATGACACTAATGTGGGATGAGCTTACAGTAATAATATAATATTAATGATTTATTTTAATAAGAAATAAAATAATTAAACCTTGACTTAATCTTCATCATCCCTTAATGAGTGAATTTATAGTATATAAGGCCCCTAAGAAATATGTATTAATTTTTTCTGGAAGGATTCATAGAGGCTTTCACGTAAATATATTGAGAAATCATCTTAATGATACAGAAGGGAAAATAAATCGGCACCAACTGCTAATCTATGCACACATGATAACCCAAGATTCATGGGATGCATTTAATAGTCATCTTACAGATGTGTCTTTTCAGGTACATTGAGGCTAGTAATATATTGTTTGATGATATGTGTATTAATCACTTTGATAGAAAAAATTTATTTATGAAAAAAAATGAGTGCTGAAAATATGTAATGGGTAGTAAAACCATTGAACCCCTATCATAATGTCAGAATGGGGTACTCTTCTCTTGAAAAAAAATGTTACATAATTTGAATCTATTGTAATAATTTTATGTGACATGGAACAACAAACTGATTATATTTCTATGTTTATTAGTATATTGATGACTCCAAATCCACTTCCATCCCAATCCATGTGCTATAGAAGGAGGCACGTGTATGTTAGGACGAGATAATAATATATTATAATACACAAATATTATGGGAAACATGTGTAAGTATGACATAATAAAAAAATTATTTTAATATATATTATATAGAAATGATTAATTATTCTCATATAATTTATATCCAGTATAGTAATTGGAATTATTAACAACTGTACCAGATGAACACATGTTATCGGTGTCCATAGAGATGCCAAAATAGTATGGTCGTGTCAAAGGTGTGGGTTTTGGGGTGACACCCCAAGCATATTTTGAGGAAAAAAGATGAGGATAAAGGTGAAGAAATGAAATGGATGAAAGAAAGACTAGATACCCCTGAAGAACATTTACAATGGAAAAGAGTGATTATATAAACTTTTATATGGGGGAAACAAAGAGATGAAAAAACTCCACCATCTTTGAGGTGACACATTCCCCTAAAAGATATTTCTTAGCTGAGGCAATAAATATTCAAGTAATTTTTTTATAGAATTTAAATCATATAGACACTGATAACTTTCCTATACTAATATTATATAGGATGATAATGACTATGATCTATATCTATCAACACCCACCCATCACCTTGTTGTGAGGGCTACGAAGTTCAACATCCAAAATGACAAGCTACACAACATAATACTTCTAACAGATCATGTGATTGTGTTGATTAGCATATCCGATGATCTGGGAAATGAGCCACCAATTCCAATTGATGAATAAGATATTCATAAGATCAACTAATATTTTTAAAGATTCATCACAAGGCCATCACATCTAGTAAAAAACATGTCAACAAGGATGTATTCATTTCCATTATTTTAATATAAAACATTAACAATTAATGAAAAAGGCTCAAAACGTTGAATGTTATTATTTATGGACAAAGGTAAGGGGTGAAATGAAAGAACCACTCAAAACAATCTAACAGATTGACCAAACAATTAGAAATATCTACTAAAAGCACCTTTACCCCCACCCATTTTATATAAATATTTATTAATATTTAAGGATGAAGAGGACACAATGTTAAAAAAATGGAAGTATACATGTAGTTGATTTTGATTAATATATGTATATAGAGGATGGTTATGACTACATTGGTGTGGGGAATGTAAATTAAATCCATGGCTATGATTTTCTAGTTTCCTTGGTTGTAAATGTATACATGAGGTGTGTTTTCTTGATTTTATCATCCAAAAGCTAATATACTATGTTAATTATGAATAAAGACATTTCATATTGTTGTAAGGTGTATATATGGAAGAAAATTAAAGGTATTTCCCCATTAATTTTTTTTTGATGTCATTAGTCCACACATCACTACTACAGAGCAACCAAAAATAGAATCTAAAAAATGTTAAAATAGTGGTAGGAATGATCAAATCTTTTGAAAGAAAACATACATATGATAGAATATTCTTAATACCAATGATGTTGGGGTAAAACTATACAATTAAATCATATAAAATATATTTTAATTTCTTTCATTACTTATTCATTTTTGTGCTTTTAGGCAACATTGGTTGCTCATTGAGGTCAATTTAGAAAGTCAGAAAATTTATTTCCTAAATTGAATGCATGGATACCCAAAAAACCGACCACACATGATGTAGTTTTTTAATTTTTAATACACTACCTCCAACATTTCAGAATTAAACATAATGTTATATAATTTATATTATGTTTTATCGAGGATTCTGTTAAGATAGGGTGGTGCATCGATATCATGGAAAACAATGAATGAGCCTAGGTGATAAGCTTGAAAATCCTGAAAATTTATGCATCCCGAGAAGTATGACGGTATATATAATAATATTTCACTTCCAAAACACATATCCAAACAAATTACTTATTTTTATCAATGTTTCTATAGTTTTGGAAATAAAAAAATTGATTATATTGTGGTTATTATGTTTGTAAATTTAAGAGATAGATCATATTCAATGAAAAAATAACATCCCTAAAGATGTATTTTATAATATGATTACTATTTAATTTGAAATATTTATTACTAATTTGTGTATTTATATTTATCCAATTCTATTATGAATGTATAAAATACTCATATTCACAATAAAAAATAGATTTTCATA
This sequence comes from Viscum album, assembly GCA_963277665.1. Lineage (NCBI taxonomy): Eukaryota > Viridiplantae > Streptophyta > Magnoliopsida > Santalales > Viscaceae > Viscum > Viscum album. The sequence continues at coordinate 918,148,553 of OY728150.1, forward strand.
GAAATGAATGGACAATATACCTGATGGGAGAATGTACATAAATATAATGAAGATGTGAATTCCAAATAATTAGTGTATTATTTCATATTTATGTATAATTTACTTATTTTTAGTATTACTCACATAATAATTATTTTCTTATATAGGTGGATTCCATTTTTTGGGTTGGGGTGGTTTGTTTGAAGATTCTCATTCTTGTGAGAGATAATAATTTGATGCTAAAAATCACAATTCAATGAGAAGGTAAGGTTTTTTTTATATAATATGTTTCCTTGTAATAGTATATGTTCTCTACTGCATTAGCATAATATAAATTAAATGTGTGACTACTATTATACACAATGTCTTCGACATACTTCATCTCCCTTAAAATATTTCAACCTCTATAGTGTCCACATTTATCATTTTCTTTTAAATAAAGTAGATGGAAATTGATGTAAAGTGATATATGTTGACACTGTAGTGTTTCTAGTTCGATAAAGAGTCTATTTTTTACTTAAAAATAGCTTTTATTTTAATAATAAAACAAGTGACATAGAAAACCCTAATAAAAACATTAGTTTTGTCTGGATAATTTTGAAAAATTATCGATGAGTAATTTGTGATGTCTAGCTATCAACCACACCTCAATACAGTACACGGTGTGATTAGAATTACTCAAAGTGTCTCTTTTATTTAAAAAAATTGACATTACTTTTTGTAAAAAGTGCAATTAACATACTAAATTCCAATAAAACAAACACATATTATTTTGAAAATTTACTAAAATGATAAATGAGTTATTTGTGATGTGTGTGAGTTAATAAAAACTCAACAGGATATACGGTGATCCTGATATTACTCAAAGGGTCTCAATTTATTTAAAATTGACATTAATTTAAATAAAAATAACACGTGGAATACTGAAACTAGATAAAAAAATTCAGATTATTTTGATACTTTTGTAAAATGATCCATGTGTCATTTTAGTTGTATAACCACACCTCAATACGACTGACATTGTGAACGGTATGAGTAAAAGTGCTATTATTAGTTTTAAATTTAAATTTTATTTCAAAGAGTTTTAGTCAGTAAAAACCAAGAAAATACACTCTGATTAACTTTAAAAATTAGTAACGTTATTCATAAGTCATTTGTGACATGTTGTAATGACCCACAGTTTCATTAATGGAAAATCCCTCTTGATCCCATTAAATGTCTCTTCATGAAAAATGTTTTTTATAAGATGTCAACTTCTTTGGTTTTATGTTAAGAATTTTGACCGTTGCTAATATAGCTGTTGAATAGTGATCACATGATTAGTATAAATATAGGACTTTAACAAATCCAATTTACTCAGACAAAAGAAGCGATGGCCTCGTCCAGTAGAATTTCCCCATACGAAGCCCATTTTTCGGAGCTCGGAAAAGAGGTGGCATATTTGGGCTTTTCCCTTGACCAAGCCCAAGTTGAGCTTCATCATGTCAAGATTGAACATGACCGTCTACGGGAAAAGTGGAAGTTGATTGAAATTACCACCTGATCGATGTTATCCGAGCCACCCCAAGAGTCTTCCACCATCGCACACCTTACCCTTAGGTCTTATGTGGATGTTTTAAGGGGTTATGTAACAAATAATTAGTACTCTGTTCATGTACATTTTTTTGTATATAATAATGGATATAATTTCTATTCATTTTTGATACATTGTAATTAGTTTTTAAAGTACAAATGGTGTTTTTAGTTATTATTTAATTAAGAAATCTATTTTATTAAATTAAAGGATTTTTGAATAAAATAATATTTTAATAAAATAGAAATATTATTATTAAATTAATTTTTATTAAATATAAATGATCTTATAATTTTATGAATGCAATTGAAATTTTTATTAAGGTTTGAAAGCCATTTCTGTCAAAACCCGTGAATTTTCGAAAAAAATCAGTTTTTATTTCAAAAGTGAAAATTCACATATTTAGAAATTTATTTAGGTAAAATAAATGTTATTTTTGGAATCAGGACGTCTAAATTATCCAACGGTGATTTTTTCAAAATTTTCTGAGATAGTCAAATTTTTGGGTAAAAATTAAATACCATTTAAATATAAAATGTGTTTTATGACATCATAATGACCCAATAGTGATGTAATAAAATACTATAATCTTTATGTTCGGCCAATATATGTCTTAACATTAAAATAAAGTGATTTTTGGTTTGTTTTACTTAATTTTAAAAGCATTAATGGACCCCTCAAGACTTATTTACACTTTTCCTTTTTAAATTAATTTCCATGGGAGTGTGACTCACGTCCACATAAGCATCCTTAATATTTTAAGAAGTTAGGACATTGGACTTATAAAATATTTTTTTCATCTTCCATTTTCCAAAAACCATGGGCAAAAACAATGGTATGGTTTGTGGTTTGGATTAATTTTATATAAGGGGTCCCAAAACTAAATATTAAAGAATTCCCTCACCTTTCCTATATAAACTCACCCAAGCTCCCACTTCCTCCTCACTCAAAGACTTTTGAGTTCGTCCAACCTCTGACCTACAATCTCTAGAATCCTCCCAAGGTGCCCTAAGCTCCCAAGAATCCTCTCACAAGCCTCTCTCTATCCTTTGGAAGCACACTTCCAAGTAAGGGTTTTTTCTTCCTTTCTCATATTTGTCGAATTTTCTTTAAGTTGCTTTTCCTTTTAATTTAAATTATGAATGTTGGAGTATGGTGTTTCACATCCCCCATAGTACCCTCTTGTTTTTAATGATGAGAGACCCCTTTATCTCTCATTAAATACCTCCCATGTTCTCCCGTTAATATGCCGAAATTCCGAAAGGAACTTCTCTCTCCTGTTTTACATTCAAGCAATACTTTTGTATCATGAATATAAATTCCACTAAAATTGTTAGGAATTGTATCTATATGACCTCTTTACTGTCCATTACATGTAAATATGATGAGAAACCCCTTTCTCTCTCATCAAGCATTTTTATAAATTTTTATGTCACGCCGTTACACTGCTGAAATAGCACCGATTTTCTAAGCCAATTCCATTGTGTAGTGAATACCATGCCCATTTCTCCATCATGGTTATTCGCATTTATGCACATTTAATTATTGATTATAAAGTTTCATGTATTAATTCCACGTTTCTTTATTGTGGAATAAATTATTATGTTTTATGAGTCCATGTTTTATGATCCATGTGGCACACTTATGCATGAAATGAAATGTTTTAGAAGGGTGTGCCCTTATAGTGCTCCAATGCATTGGGTAAAGTATTATATCATGATACATCATTTGAAATGAGTGTCGAGTCATGCTAATTCAAGTGCAACGAGGGTTTACTTGTGCTTTATGTGCAATGAGGATCTACTCATGCTCTATGTGCAATGAGCCTTGGCTCATGCTAATTCCATGTTAAGTGTTGTTGCCACATTTCCATGTTATGATTATCATGATTTAACATGCCTTAATGTTCATGTTTATTTTATGCTATATAGATATTCCTATTGTCTAACATTTATTTTACTCCTCACTCTATTCCATATTTACTCCCTTACTAGGCTTTATAGCTCACCCTTTTCTTATGCATGTCCTTAGGTTATCCCATGCAATGCTAAGTACGAGGGAATGTAGTGGTCATGTAAAGGATGTTTTCAATTAAGATGTTGTATTTCATGTTTCAAGTTTTTATGTAATGATCCTAATCCCCAAAGACACTAAACCTCACAATCATATTTGTTGTATCAAGTGAAGTTTTATGTAATAAATCATGTTTATGATTGTAATAAAAGCAGGGTTGTCATAGTTGGTATCAGAGGATAGGTTTAGTTATTTTTGGGAATAGGAAACCCTAGTAAAGCCTTAGATACAAGACTATGTATAATAAAAACAACCCTAAGTTTTGGTTAGTACTGATTAAGTGGTTTATCAAACAAATACATCCATGTCTGGATACGAGAAGGTAGAGGCGACTCTAGCACAGATGTATCCTAGGGGTAAAACCCAAAAACAACGCTTTGAGCTAGACTCAAACGAGAACTGGTGCACGACAACGGGCCTTGCTGTACTATTGGTTACGACACTCCCAGATGATATGTTTTGATAAATTCACAAGTTTAGTATGAACACTTATTAACGAAAATAAAAAAAATTCCCCTAAGAATATATGTTAGAAAGTAGATCATGAAAACCCTATATTTAAGCCTATAGACATATGAGTTAAGGAAATGAAAGTTTATTTATAAATCATCAACTTTTATCTTTGGATTACCCTTTATGTGTTACCCCTAACTTTCCTTTTATTCCAGCCAATGGATGGTAATAGGAGGACTTGGGCTAACAACAGTTGTGAAGATTAGTGTGATGATTGTACTAATGAGATTCCCAATCCAATGGGAGTGGGAATCGCGAACTTTGTCACACTTCTCTCTTAGATAAATCATGTTTTGAATAGAATCAAGGGTCAAGATGAACTTTAAACCCCCCCCCCCCCAAGAAATAACAAGTAACTATCGAGAGCTTTATGAGACAAAGGCCTCCTACTTTTAGTGGATCGTCCAATCCCATGATCGCTGAACAATGGATCAACTCCCTTGAAAAGATATTCTCCATCCTCTAATGTTCTGAATAAGATAAGGTTCTCCTAGTAGCATATCATATGGAGGGTGAAGCTGATCAATGGTGGACGTTGATCAAAAATACGAAGCATGAGGAGGAGATTAAGGCATTGGAATGGAAGGATTTCTAGAACATGTTTTTCGATAAATATTTTCAGCACACCCTCTGGCTTAAGATAAAAAGGGAATTCCTTTCCCTCAAGAAAAAAGATGAAGAATCTGTTGGAGCATACGAGGAAAACTTCACAAGGCTTGGACGATATGCTTTGGGATTTGTTGTTACCCTTGAATTCAAGGTTGATCGCTTCTTTGATGGGCTGAAGCCTAGCTTGCGGAAATCATTAGCGATCTGTGACTTCGACAGCTATGAGGAAATTGTCTGATGTGCCCTCAAGGTCGAAATGGAGATCGGGGAATCACAGGGGTATCATGGCGACAGGAAGCGTAAGGTGGACTTCAATGTTGGTGGTCCGATGGATAAATCCAATGGCGCTAAGAAGATCCAACACCCCACTTTCCAAAAGAGCACAAAGAAGAACCTTGTAAATTTCCTTAAGGGGACGAGAAAATGCTTCAGGTGTGGTAGAGAAGGGCACCTAGCTATTGACTGTCGGTAAGAAGGACCCGCGGCTGCGACAGAGGCGAGGAACACTCCGTTCAAACCTCAATGCGTTGTTCAATGCTACAAATGCAAATAACCAGGTCATTTTTCAAATCAGTTCCCTAATCCAAGGGTTTTTAGAGGAAACCAACAACCTCCAAGACAGCAAGGAAGATCTTTTGCCATCACTTCTACCGAAGTGAACCCCGAAAATGAAGTGGTGATAGGTACGCTAGTTATTCATTCAAGAATAGTGAATGTACTTTTTGATTCAGGTTCTACGCATTCTTATTTATCTCGAAAGTTTAGTATTACAATCCCAGAACCACCACAAATCATGGAAGTAAAGATGTCGATGAGTATGGAAAATGGGTAAATCATTGCATCCCATGAATATAAGTCCTCCCCTGTTATAATCTGTGGATTGAATTTCCCGGTGAACCTCTTCATACTCCCTCTGGTGGAATTTTATGCAATTCCTGGCATTGATTGGATTTCCTTATATAGAGCCAACATAAATTGTCGAGAGTGGGAAATCACACTCCATATAGAGAATTGTCCCCTGATTATTTACAAGTGTCAGGACGAAGATGAATCTCATTTAGCTCCATCATCTCAAGAATGAATATTACTTCTTTATGAGCATGCGTATCTGGCTCAAATGATTGAGTCCAAAGAAGAACCCATCCTTGAAGAAATGCCTATTGTGAGAGAATTTGCAGAAGTGTTTCCTGGGGAACTGACTGGTCGTCCTCCTAGAAGAGATGCGGATTTCTCAATTGAACTTATACCTGGGGCGCTACCAATATCCAAGACTCTATATAGAATGGTTGTTTTAGATCTTGAACAGCGGAAGAAACAACTACAGGAGACTATGGATGAAGGGTTTATACGCCCAAGTGCTTCACCATGGGGTGCACCCGTCCTCTTCGTCAAGAAGAAGGATGGGTCAATACGGCTTTGCATCGATTATTGTGAACTTAACAAAATCACGATAAAGAAAAAGTTTCATCTCCCAAGAATCGATGACTTTTTTGATCAGCTGTGTGGAGAAAAATACTTCTCCAAGGTGGATTTGCGGTCGGGATATTATCAAGTAAGGTTGAAGAAGGATGATGTCACCAAGAATACTTTTCGTACAAGGTACGAGCACTATGAATTCATAGTAATGCCTTTCGAACTCACCAATGGTCCAAAAATATTCATGGACTTGATGAATAGAGTCTTTATAGATTACCTTGACAAATATGTGGTAGTCTTTATAGATGATATTCTAATATACTCCAAAACCAAGGACGATCATGAGGATTATTTTAAAACTGTACTAGAGACATTGCACAAGGAGAAGCTCTATGCAATGTACAACAAGTGTGAGTTTTGGTTGAAGGAGGTCTAATTCTTGGGCCATATCATCACAAGAAATGGGATATCTGTGGACCCCTCCAAAACAGATGCAATTGAGGGATGGTCGAGGCCAACAACGGTAACGGATATCCGTAGATTCTTGGGGTTAGTTGGATATTATCGACGATTTGAGAGAAATTTCTCATGATTGTCCAACCCTCTTACCAAGCTAACTCGAAAGGGAGTAATGTTTGATTAGAGTGATGAATGCGAAGAAAGCTTCAAGGAGTTGAAAAGAAGGCTTAGCACTACACCTGTTCTCACTTTACCAACAAGTGGGGAACTTTTTTTGGTATTCAGTGATGCTTCAAAGAAGGGATTAGGCTGTGTGCTGATGCAGAATGATAAAGTTATATCATATTCCTCAAGGCAATTCAAATTCCATGAGAGAGACTATCCAACGTATGATATGGAGTTGGCGGCGGTGATCTTTGCCTTGAAAATCTGGCGACATTATCTCTCTGGGGAGAAATGTGAGATATATACTGACCACAAGAGTATTAAATATATATTCACATAGAAAGAGCTTAATATGCACCAGAGAATATGGATAGATCTCATCAAGGATTATGACTGTTCCATCCATTACCACCCTGAGAAAGAAAACAAGGTGGCAGATGCCCTAAGTAGAAAGGATCCATCGATTCTATCAATGATGAGAATTGAGAAGGATGCAATCATCTTAGACATGATGAAGATGGACATGGGAATCATAAATAAGATAACATCATCAATCATTTCACAAATTATTGCTCAACCATCTCGTTTTGAAAGGTTAAAGGATGCTCAAAAGGTTGATGTGTGAATTCAGGAAAAAGTTGAAGCTATCAAAAAAGGTAAATCCTCAGAATTTAACGTTAATGAAGAAGGAATTGTGCGGTTTGGGAAAAGACTATGTGTTCCATCAAATCCAGAGCTGAAGAAAGAACTTTTAGATGATGCACATAGTTCAAAATTCTCTATTCACCCAGGGAGAACATAGGTGTATCAAGATCTCCGAGAAAACTTTTGGTGGGATAATATGAAGAAGGACATCACTGAATATACATCAAAGTGCCTGGTGTGTCAGCAAGTGAAGGCAGAGAGGTAGCAGTCTAAGGGGATGATGCAACCATTGCCCATACCAGAATGGAAATGGGATAACATCACCATGGACTTTGTCACCGGACTTCCAAGGATATCCAAAGGCAACAATGCAATCTGGGTTATTGTGGATTGTCTTACAAAGACTGCACACTTCATTTCTATTCAGGGGGATTTCTCATTGGATCAAATGGCATTGATATATATCCAGAATGTGGTAAGAATTCATTGAGTACCACTATATATTGTTTCTGACAAAGATTCAAGATTCACCTCTATGTTTTGGAAGAGTCTCCAACATGATCTGAATATTGAACTGAACTTTAGTACGGTCTGTCATCCTCAAACTGGTGGCCAATCCGAGCATACTATCCAAACACTTGAGGATATGATGAGAGCATGCTCAATTGACATTAAAGGAGGATGGGATCAACACATTCCTCTGGTTGAGTTCTCTTTTAATAATAGTTTCCACTCAAGCATCCAAATGGAACCATATGAAACCATGTATGGGAAAAGGTGCAGAACACCGACAAGTTGGGATGAGGTCGGTGAACGTAAGATGATTGGAGCAGAAATGGTCGAAGTAATGGTGGAGAAGGTGAAAACAATTCATCATCATATCAAGGAATCCCAGAGTCGATAAAATAGTTATGCAGTTAATCGTTGGTGAGACCTTGAGTTTAAAGTTGGAGACATGGTGTTTCTACGCATATCTCCAAGGAAAAAGGTCATGAGGTTTGGAAAGAATGGGAAGTTAAGTCCAATGTACATCGGCCCATTTGAGATTCCTGATTGTGTTGGGGCTGTGGCCTATCGACTAGCACTTCCACCTACCATGGACAAAGTGTATGATGTCTTTCATGTATCCCTCTTAACGAAGTACATACCAGACCCTTCACATGTACTCTCTTCTGAGGTGGTACAATTGGAATATGATCTTTCTTATGAGGATCAACCAGTGAAAATCATAGATCATAGAGAATAAGTACTATGAAATAAGACAATGCCCCTAGTCAAGGTGTTGTGGAGAAACCACACGTTTGAAAAAGCAACATGGGAATCGGAGGAAGTGATGAAGCTGAGTTACCCACAACTGTTTTAGTGTGGGAAAATGAAAATTTTGAGGTAGAAATTTCTTAAGGGGGGAATGTTGTAACAACCCAAAGTTTCATTAATGTAAAATCACTCTTGATCAAGTTAAATGTCTCTTTATGAATTTTTTTTATAATATGTCAACTTCTTTGGTTTTATGTTAAGAATTTTGACCGTTGCTAATATAGCGGTTGAACATTGATCACATGATTAGTATAAATATAGGACTTGAAAAAATCCAATTTTCTCAGACAAAAGAAGTGATGGCCTCATCCAGTAGAATTTCCCCATACAAAGTCCATTTTTTAGAGCTCAGAAAAAAGGTGGCATCTTTGGGCTTCTCCCTTGACCACGACCAAGCTGAGCTTCATCATGTCAAGCTCGAATGTGACCGTCTATGGGAAAAGTGTAAGTTGATTGAAATTACCACTCGAGCAATGTTATCCGAGCCATCCCAAGAGTCTGTCACCATCGCACACCTTACCCTTAGGTCTTATACGGCTGTTTTAAGGGGTTATATAACAAATAAGTAGTACTGTGTTCATTTAAATTATTTTTGTATATAATAATGGATATAATTTCTAGTCATTTTTGATACATTGTAAATATTTTTTAAAGTAAAAATGGTGTTTTTAGTTATTATTTAATTAAGAAATATATTTTATTAAATTAAGTGATTTTTGAATTAAATAATATTTTTAAAAAATAATAGTATTATTATTAAATTAATCTTTAATAAATATAAAAGATCTTATAATTTTATGAATGAAATTAAAATTTTTATTAAGGTTTGAAATTCATTTCTGTCAAAACCCTTGAATTTTCTATAAATGCCAGTTTTTATTTTAAAAGTGAAAATTCAAATATTTATAAAATTATTTAGTTAAAATAAATGTTATTTTTGGAATCAAGACATCGAAATTATCCAAAGGTGATTTTTTCATAATTTTCTGAGATAGTCAAATTTTTGGGTTAAAATTAAATACCATTTAAATATATAATGTGTTTTATGACATCATAATGACCCAATAGTGATGTAATAAAATACTATAATATTTATGTTCGGAAGATATATGTTTTAACATTAAAATAAAGTGATTTTGGGTTTTTTGACTTACTTTTCAAAGCATTAATGGACCCCTCAAGACTTATTCTACACTTTTCCCTTTTAAATTAATTTCCATGGGAGTGTGACTCACCTCCACATAAGACACCTTATTATTTTAAGACGTTAAGACTACGGCCTTATAGAATACTGTTTTACTCTTCCCTTTTCCAAAAACCAAGGGCAAAAACCGTGGGATGGTTTGTGGTTTGGATTAATTTAATATAAGGTGTCCCAAACCAAAATAATAAAGAATTCCCTCAACATTCCTATATAAACCCACCCAAGCTCCCACTTCCTCCTCACTCAAAGCATTTGGAGTTCATCCAACCTCTTACCTACTCTCTCTAAAATCCTCCCAAGGTTCACCAAGCTCCCAAGAAGCCTCTCACAAGCCTCTCTCTAGCCTTTGGAAGCACACTTCCATGTAAGGGTTTTTTCTTCCTTTTTCATTTTTGTCGAATTTTATTTAAGATGTGTTGACTTTTAATTTCAGTTATGAATGTTGGAGTATGGTTTTGAACCTCCCCCATACTACCCTCTTATTGTTCAAATGATGAGAGACCCCTTTATCTCTCATTAAATACCTCCCATGTACAGCCGTTACTATGCTAAAATTCCGAAAGGAACTTCTCTCTCCACTTTTACATTCAAGCAATACTTTTGTATCATGAATCTAAATTCCACAAAAATTGTTGGGATATGTATCTATATGACCTAATTACGTTCCATTACATGTAAATATGATGAGAAACCATTTTCCCTCTCATCAACCATTTTTATAAATTCTTATGTCACGCCGTTACGCTGCCGAAATCGCACCGATTTTCTAAGCGAATGCCATTGTGTAGTGAATACCATGCCCATTTCTCCATCGTGGTTATTCACATTTATGCACATTTACTTATTTATTATAAAGTTTCATGTATGAATTCCAAATTACTTTATCGTGGAATAAATTATTATGTTTTATGAATCCATGTTTTATGATCCATGTGGCACACTTATGCATGAAATGAAATGTTTATGAAGGGTGCGCCCTTATAGTGCTCCAATACATTGGGTAAAGTATAGTATCATGATACGTCATGTGTAATGAGTTTTGACTCATGCAAATTCAAGTTCAAAGAGGGTTTACTCGTGATTTATGTGCAATGAGGATTTAATCATGCTCCATGTGCAATGAGCCTTGGATCATGCTAATTCCATGTTAAGTGTTGTTGCCAAATTTCCATGTTATGATTATCATGCTTTATCATGCCTTTTTGTTCATGTTTATTTTATGATCTATTGATATTCCTATTCTCTAACATGTATTTTACTCCTCAGGTTATTCTATATATACTCCCTTACTGGGCTTTATAGCTCACCCTTTTCTTATCCATGATCTTCAGGTTATCCCATGCAATGTTAAGTATGAGGGAATGTAGTGGTCATGTAAAGGAAGTTTTCAATAAAGATGTTGTATTTCATGTTTCATGTTTTAATGTAATGATCCTAATCCCTAAAGACAATAAACCTCTCGATCTTCTTTGTGGTATCAAGTGCAGTTTTATGTAATAAATCATGTTTAAGTTTGTAATAAAAGCAGGGTTGTCATACATGTATAATGTAGTCTCACATAAAACTGACTCGTGATGTGATTGGTATGACTCCAAATGTGTGTTTTCTATTTGAAATGAGATTTTAGTAAAAAAACTAGCATACTAAAAACTGAGAAAACACATTCAGATAATTTTTATACATTATTAAAATAATTCATTTGTAGTTTTTGATGTGTAATAATCATCATCACCTTAATATGATTCCTGATACGGCCGATATAACTTAATGTGCATCTTTTTTATTTAAAATTGAAATTAATTTTAGTAAAAGAACAATATGCATACTGAAAACAGAGAAAATAAGTTCAAATTATTTTAATAATTTATAAAAATGACCCATGTGTAATTTTTTATATGTATTAGTCAAGAACTGCTCAATATGATGCACGATGTGATCGATATAACTCCAAGTGTGTCTATTTTATTTAAAACTAATATTAATTTAAGTAAAAAAACAAGTGACATACTTATTTCCATGAAAAAACATTCCTATTTTTTTGATACATTTGAACAATGATCCAAGAGTCATTTTGACATGTCGAACTCAAAAAAACTATAATCCTTTACGTTGTGTGATTAGTATGACTAAAATTTTCTATTATCAGTTTCAAATTAAAATTTTAGTTCAAAACATGTAACTAACTGAAAAATAAGAAAAAACAATCTAATTATATTAATAATTGAGTTCAGAAATTCATAAGACAATATATATATATATGAAGCATTCTCACATCATGATGATGCATGATTTGAATCATATGACTCAAGATGTGTGTGTCTAGTTAAAAGTGGAATTTGATTAAAAAATACAATTAACATACTGATAACTAAGTAAACATATTCAATTAATTTTTATACATTCGGAAAATTATCCATCAATAATTTTGGATGTTTAGGAATCAACCTCACCTCAATATGATGCACAATGTGGCTGGTATAACTCAAAGTGTCTCTTTTTTATTTAAAATTGACATTAATTTGAGTAAAAATAACAATTGGCGTACTGAGAATAGAGAAGAAACATTAGGATTGTTTTGATAATTTATAAAATTGATTCATGATTCATTTCTGATGTGTAGGAGTCTACCAAACCACAATACAACACAACATGTGACTGGTATGACTCCAAGTGTGACTTTTTATTTAAATTTCACATTAATTTAAGTAAAAAGAACATGTGACATATTGAAAATAGATAAAATAGATTCAGATTGTTTTGATACTTTAGGAAAATGATCTAAAAGTTATTTTTGATGTGAAGAAATCAACCACAACCTAATCTGATTCACACTCTCACCGATATCGATAAAAGTGTCTATTATGAGTTTAAAATAGACATTTTAGTTTAAAATGTGTCACTAACTAAAAACTGAGTAAAAGTTCATTGAATTTCATGATAATTTAGTATTGAAATTCATAATTCATTTATGATTTTTTTGATATAATATCATGTAAAAACGACGCATGATGTCACTGGTATGACTCAAAATGTGGGTTTCCAGTTTAAAATGACATTTTAGTAAAAAAATAAATTGGCATTGTAAAAAACAAGAAAATTCATTCATACTGTTTTAATACTTTAGTAAAACGATATATCCTTAATTTTTTGACCTATAGGAATCAATAACACCTTAATATTATGAACAATGTGGCCAGTATTACTCAAAGTGTCTCTTTTTTATATAAAATTGACATTAATTTTAGTAAAAAGTAATAGTGAAATTCTAAAAACTGTGTAAACACATTAATATTGTTTTTATAATATATGAAAATGATACATGAGTTTTATTTGACATATTTAAGTTAACCACACCTCAATATGACACAAATTTTGACCAGTATAACACTAAGTGTGTCTTTTTATTTAAAATTGACATTAATATAAGTAAAAAGAAGAAGTGACATACTTTAAACTAAAAAACTCAATCGTATTGTTTTCATACATTAAAATAATGATCCATGATTCATTTTTGGCTAATATGAATCAACCACATAAAAATATGATGAATGATGTGACTGGTATAACTAAAAGTGCCCCTAATCGGTTTATCATTGATATTTTAGTTCAAAATGTGTCACTCAATGAAAAGAAAGAAAAAATGAACTAATTTTTAGGGTAATTTAGGAAAAAGATTCATAATTCATTTGTGGCATATATTAAAAATTATCACATCAAACCTACACATGATGCGACTAGTATGACTCAAAACACATGTTTGTATTTTGAAATGATATTTTAGTAAAAAACACAACTGACATACTAAAAACAAAGAAAACACATTCATATTGTTTTGTTACTATAGAAAGATGATCCATATATCATTTTTGATGTGTATGAATTAACCACACCTCAATATGATGCACGGTCTCTATAGTATAACTCGTAGTGTATATTTTTTTATTTAAAATTGGCATTGATTTTAGTAAAGAGAACAAGTAACATACTGAAAACTGATAGAACACATTCATATTGTTTTGATAATTTCCGAAAAAGATATTTGAGTAATTTGTGATGTGTAAGAGTCAAGCACACCTCAAAAAGAAGAACTATGTGGCCGATATGACTCAAAGTGTATCTTTTTATTTAAAATTGACTTTAATTTAAGTAAAAAAGAATAAGTAACATTTAGAATACCAAGAAAACACATTCATATTGTTTTTATACTTCAATTAAATGATCCATGAGTCATTTTTGTTGTTTATAGCTCAAACACACCTCAATCTGAAGCACGGTGAGACCAGTATGACTATAAGTTTCCCTTATGAGTTTAAAATTGATATTTTTGTTCAAAACATGTCACTCAATGAAAACCATGAAAATATGGTATGATTATCTTTATTATTTTGGAATGTGATTAATAATTAATGTTTTATCTGTATAATGTAATCTCACATCTAACCTATGCACGATGCGACCAGTATGAGACAAAATTTCTGTTTCCAGTTTGAAATAACATTTTAGTAAAAAATAGAACTGTGATACTAAAAATTGGGAAAACACATTCAGATTGTTTTCATACTATATGAAAAAGATCCTCCAGTTATTTTGTTTTGTATGAATTGAATTAACCTCAATATGATGCAAAATGTGGCTGGTATAACTCAAAGTGTCTCATTTTTATTTAAAATTGACATTAATTTTAGTAAAAAGAACAAGTAAAAACTTAAATATGAGAGAAATAATATTTATTGTTTTGATAATTTAGGAAAATGATCCATGATTCATTTATATATTGTATGAGTCAATTTCACCTCAATACGGTCCACAATGTGGCTTGTATGACTCAATGTGTCTTTTTTTATTTTAAAATTTACATTAAATTAAGTAAAAAAGAACAAATGGCATACAAAAACTGAGAAAATTAATTCATATTATTTTGATACATTATGAAAATGTCCCATGAGTTAATATTTACATATAGGACTCAACAAAAACTCAATCTGATGGCCGGTGTGACCGGTGTGACTAAAACTGTCTGATATTAGTTTAAAATTAACATTTTAGTTCAAAACATGTACTCACTGAAAACAAAGAAATATGCTCTGATTGTCTTGATAATTTATAAAAATTATTTATAAGTCTTTTTGAGAATATAATGTATTCTCAGGTCAAACTGATGCCTGATGTGACCGGTATGAATCAAAATATGTGTTTCTAGTTTGCAATAACATTTTAGTAAAAAAAACCACTAACATACTAAAAACTGAGAAAATGAAATCATATTGTTTTAATACATTAAAAAAATGATCCACTACTCATTGTTGATCTATAGGGATCAACCACAACTTCATATGATTCATGGTGTGGTCATTATAAATCAGAGTCTCTTTTTTATTTAAAATAGATATTAATTTTAGTTAAAAGAACAAGTGACCTACTGCAAACTAAGAAAACACATTCAGAATATTTTGATAATTTAGGAAAATATTACAAGAATCATTTTTTACATGTAGGAGTAAACCTCACCTCAATACAATGTATGGTGTGACTAGTATGGCTTAAAGTGCATTTTTTTTATTTAAAATTGACATTAACTTAAGTAAAAAAAAGTGACATAATGAAAACTAAGAAAACACATCTATATTCATTTGATTATTTTGTAAAATGATCTATGATTCATTTTTGATTTGTTGGAATCAAAAACACCTCAATCCAATGCACGTTGTGATTGTTATGACTAAAAATGTCTGTTATTAGTTTAAAATTGACATTTTAGTTCAAAATGTGTCACTCACAAAAAACCAAGATAACACACTATGAATGTCTTTATATTTTTGGACAGGGATTCATAAGTCATTTTTGACTTGTATGAATTAGTCTCATGTCAAACCAATGCACGATGCAACTGAAATTACTCTAAATGTGTGTTTTTAGTTTGAAATGACAATTTAGTAAAAAATAGATCAAACATACTAAAAACTGAGAAAACCCATTCATGTTTTTTCTAATACATTAAGAAAATAATTAATCAGTAATGTGTGAGGTGTAAAAATTATCTACACCTCAATCCAACACATATTGTGAACTTTATAACTCCAAATGTGTCATTATTTAAAATTGACATTAATTTTAGTAAAAGAACAAGTGGAATACTCGAACCTGAGCAGAACCCGTTCGGAAGGTATTGATATTTTAGTACTAGGATCTATAACTAATTTTCCACGTGTAGGAATCACTCCACCTTAATAAAATGCAGGGTGTAACCGATATAACTTCAAATGTGTGTTTTTTATTAAAAATAAAAATTATATTAATATATTATTTCATATTAATGAATAAATTATTTCTTTATTTTATTAATAACAAAATATTTGTTTTCTAATATAGGTGGAATCTTTTACTCAGGTTGAGATAATTTGTTCGATAACTAATTCTATGGGCATACATTTTTTAGATTGTGGAACAGGCGTAAAAGATGAAACATTAATGATTTAAAATTTTTATTGGATAGTGGTAAATGTAATTATATAAAACATTGTCTAAAAGGTATATATTATTTTTTTCTGAATATAACATGGAAATACATTTTTATATTCATGATGTCTGTAAAATGTTTATAGAATTGTTTGAAATTACAAGTTGTTTCTGGGTGTGCTATTATATTAATATCACAGTACAACCAATGAGGACTTTATTAGTTCTATTTTGAGTTCTAATAAAGGACCCACTTTATCAACTCTATTTAAGGAATTTATAAAGTATTCCTTTATCGGTGCTTTTTTAGTATGGATAAAGGACCCCCTTTACTAGCACTGTGATTATAAATAATTTTTAGCCCTAGTAAAATCCATTTTGAGAGCAGTTAAATGGAGTATATTTAGTAGTCATCGTGGTGATATAGATCTTATAAGATTCCCGATGATAGATGCGGTAGTTCCGATATACTATCTTGGGTTGTGGATGATGGAACTCAGTTGTCTGATTTGGATGATTAAAATAAGGATGCAGGTTCAGATTTGAGATCACGGAAGGCCACAGTGTTGGTTTCCAGATGGCGATTCAAATGGAATTGCCTCGACAGTGGGGGTGATGTGGGAGCTAACTGTGATCTCATTTTTGTGGTCTCAATGGTCAGTGAGAAGATTAGTGATGGAATGAGTTTCAACAATATGTGCATAAACCTTGTTTTTTCCACAGGACAAGATGCAGTTTTTGAGAAGATGGTTATGGTTACCCTCTTTGAAGAGATCGATTATGGTGAGGACTGTCATCAGTGGTGGGTGTGGGATGTGATGGAGGTGATGAAAAGAAAGGGTGATAGAGTCCTGATTTCCGGGCATAGATAGCGTCAAATATTGGAAGACATCGGGATGTGAGTGGTGTGTTTTTTCAAGTGTTGGAAGGCTATGAAAGATTGTTGTAGATTTTTCAGAACTTATTTTGGGATAATTAGAATGCAGATCTATGCAGGAGTCTTTATTGGGAGGCGGGATAACAGCGACATCACAGTTTCAAAAATTGGACTTTAAATGGATGAGATTCATGTTGGTTCTTTGGACCTTCAGGCCATGAATTTTTAAGGATTATTGGGTCTCTTATAGACTATTTTTATGTTTGGGGGTATTTGATGTACCACTTCATTTTTTATCTATTATTTATTTTTTAAAATAATATAATTTAGAGACCATGGGATAAAACTCATGGTCTGCACTCCTTTGAATAAAGGGTAAAATATATAATCAAATTTATATATAAATATTTATATTTTCATAAATATGATTTATATAATTATAAATATATATTTATATAAATATAATTATTAATATAAACCCATATATAAAGACACACATATTTATATTCATATATTTATGTAAATTCCATTATAAATATACACACATAAAATTAAATTTCATTATATAACTCTTTATCCACTCATACTTATTTTTAATTTCATATATTATTATAAATACATAGATATATATATATATATATATATATTAAATGTTAGAAGTATGAACGGTAAAAATAAATACCTAAATACATTAACACTAGTTCATATTTAAAATTTTATATTAATTATAATAGTATATATATATAATTATAATTATATATGTATGTGTTTATATGAATATAAAAATATTATATTAAATATGAAGAAAATCCTATTGTACTAGTGGTATGTGTTATTTTTGAAAAATGTGATGGGTGGGGGTTTGAATCTCACATTGTCAAAATTAAATTGGAAAACATTTAGTGTGGGGTGGATAATTTTAGTGGGATATGTGGTAGTTGTGAATATGTATGAGGCATATTATCAAACCCTAAATGTATTTTAAAATGTTTAAAAATATTTTATTATTGATAAAAATATATATTTTATAACGTGTTATATTTTTTATGCTTTATAAAAACATTGATAAATATTGATCTTTATCTGCACAAACTTATTATTGATAAAAATTTTCTGTTATAATTATTTTCTAATGTTTGTAAAATAATCATGGATTTACGAGAACTCACTTTATCATTTCTTTAAAAGCATTAATAATTAATATTCTAGGGTCATTTAATAGCATAATCTATAATAGTGATATATATATAACTAAGTTTCATTAAAAATTTATCTATTACTTCAATTGGATTTACATTCATTAATATATTTCCCAAATAAAATTAAATACCCAATATAGGATCCCTATTAAAAGGGTTCAAGGACTATAAATCCTTTAAGTATTTCACTGTGTGAATTGGTTTCCATTTTTCCAGCATTATAATATAATTTATTATTAAAAATAAATCAAAATTAAAAATAAATGATATATAATAAATTTGATAAATAGCAATATAGCCAATATAAATAATAATGATTAATATAATTAATTGTTAGTAATATAATTTAAAAATAAAAATATAATTAATAGTTTATTAATTAGTAATATAATTATTAATCGAAAAATAATCACACAATTAATATTATTATAATAAATTAAAATTTCAATAATTATAAGATTAGATAACTGTGGGGTTCAGGTTCTGTGGTAACCACTCAAAATTTTTCATCTTCCCACCATAGATCGATTTATGATGCTCTCAATTTTTGGATACTTGAGCGCACATAGTTTGAATAGTGAAAGGGATGTCAACAATTTGACTAGTGGCCAATTAAATGTCAATGGAAGTAAGAAGGGATTATTGAAGTGACGGTTTTGTGACACAAATTTGGTGGGACAAGACGGAGGGACAAGAATGGGTTTTGGTAGGGCTTAATATTTCTATTTTTACAAGGATGATGATGTTGGAATTATAATCAGTGGCCCCTGATGGTGACAGTTTCATGGGAGAATTCTTGGAGTGTGGCTGATGGTGTGAGTCACGCACTGGTACCATAGAGGGAAATGTGTTATTGGTTGACCTACTTGTAAGGGCCTATGAACTAGATGTATTTGAACATACATACCCCACGTCCTTCATTGCGTTGTAATAGGATCCCACTACCATAGAAAAAGAGTCCTTTTGGAATAATAAATAGGGGCCTTCCAAAAAACCTATTTTAAAAAATAATAATTATATGATTAGTTATGTTATAAACTATCAAATATAAAGAGTTGTTAATTATTAACAATATAGAGACCCAACCCCAGTAATCCTAAAGTATGTTTCTACTACAATTAAATTGACATTATTACAAGGAATCAAAACCTGAAGGACAAATGTATTTAGTAGTATGGGTAAACTAGATACATACATAAGTCATGTTTTACAAATGAATAGAGTAATTAAAACATAAATTTTTTATTTCTTGGTTAATAACGTTATTCTATCTAGAGTTTCATTTCTATTCATTCTTAGTATCCTTCTGGGAATCTAGGTGAACAAAAATGAAATATGTTTAAGATCAAAATTTTAGTATGGTAAAAGTAAAAAATTAAAAAATATTTAACAAATGAGAATATTCAATATGGTAAGGTAATAAATGATCAAAAATTCCATGTAATCAATAAACTGACAAGGAATTTTATAAACTAAATGGAAAGGTTTGAAACAAAAAAACATGCCACTTAATTAATGAACTCAAAAAGAATTTCATTTATGGACATGTCGATGAAAAATCAAATTGATGAATAATAACTGAAACTAAATGAGTGAAATTCATAATTATTGGACATCATGTTTCCTAGGCCCAAGGATCAATTACATTTAAGACCTCTCACAAGATGGTTTAGCATATCAGGAAGAAACACATCAATCTTCCACAACTACTTCATCTCATAAGACTACTAATGCACCATGGGGCTATTTATAACCATTCCCCACCCCTGTCATGCCTATCCAAATAATTCCTCACATCTCGAATAATCAATTTAACAATGTTCTATATCAAATATCTGTATGGAGTGGATGATACATACTTATCAATATTTTACCAAATAATCAAAGAACATTAAATGGAAAAATGGTATGGAAAATTGTATACACTTTAGGAAATGAACATATCCATGTTATATGATATTGATGAATAGGGTAAATTCAATGATCAATTATCATATGAACTGAATATTTCAAGGGGAATAAAAAAGGAATCTATGATGTGAATGTAATTACTATCATTGTCCAAATAAATCATAAACCATCTA
The DNA here is from genome assembly GCA_963277665.1 of Viscum album. Taxonomy (NCBI): domain Eukaryota; kingdom Viridiplantae; phylum Streptophyta; class Magnoliopsida; order Santalales; family Viscaceae; genus Viscum; species Viscum album. Next base: position 918,169,122 of record OY728150.1, read on the forward strand.
GAGGAAGAATAAGGATGGTATCAATAAAACATATCCCAAGTGGAGTAATAATAATTTTTTTTTCATTGATGAATAGAAATACTATAAAAATATTTATTAAAAATATTCATGATGAAAATATCCTTTTTTAACGTCTCGATTTCAGAACCCACCTAGTGGGGCCCCATACCCAGTTGGTCACATGGCCTCAAGCACATTTCCCTAAACCCCAGAGGCTTCCAACTAGTAGTGAGGGCCTTGGGTGTGATATTGGGAAAACTATTCCATCATTGGTAGAGTAATGCAGTGGAAAGAAACAAATAAAAATTATAGAGGCATTAATAACATGCAATAAGTAAACAGTGGAAGAAAGAATGTAAGAAACAACTTGAGCACATACATAAATGATGCATGGTACAGATTTCTTGGAAGGCATCCAAACAAGTCAGATTGCAAGAATACAATACTAAACAAAGTATAAAATAAAATCATGTAAACAGCTCCAAAACATCACAAGACACAGCTTGGTCTCATTCTTTCCAGCTACAATGTAGTCATGTACCTGGAGTAGAAGGGTGATTTCCCGTATCTATACCTACATAAATATATTCTATTTGGGCCCAAATGCCAGACCCAAACATGGTGTGACACTAATCCAAGTAGGCTACCACCCATTGATCTGTGCCAAATAGTCAGTGAATATATATATGTCAGGAAATATGAAAAAAGAAGCAGTAAACATGGAAATACTCAAAAGTAATGAATCCTACAGTTTCAACTACATCTATTTCCATTTATTAGTTAAGAAAACAACAATAATATGTAACCCTCTGGGAATTACTCACATCGTAACCCCTTTATTTCAACCAATAAAACTTAAGAAACCCTTTGGGAAGTACTCATAGTCTATCCCCTATGGTTTAGTTTTAGCAAAGTCTCTGTGATGAAGAAATCACCGCCAATTCCCCTGGTAGTATATTATTGGTAACTATAAACACTCTGGGGAAGAATACAATTTCAAATTCACTTTATGGTATCGTTATATGGAGCTATAGACACTCTGATGGAACACAGAATCCATCCCCCATATTGTCTCACAATCTAAAAGTAAACTGACACTCTGGAGATTCCATCAACGTCCATTCTATGTATAGTCTACTTCACTAGGTTCCCACAACCCTTTGTAAATCAATCGTGCACAAAAGATATGCAACATCCAAAGTAAACCTCAATAACTACCTAGATAAACAGTCTATAGTATCTCATAGAGTGTCTGATAAACTCACTTCATCCTAACAATACTAGGCATGGAAAACAAAGCAGCCTAACAGGCCAAGCTAGACCAAATGGTCAAAATCATGAAAACATGGGAAATACATCCATATCAAGGTAAATAATGCTATTTATAATAATAAATCGTCTACTCAAGCACACAAGGCAAATCAGACAGTAATAGGGACAAAAAAACAAAAACACTCAATACCCCGAACAAAGGTATTGGGAACTTTTGCACATATAACTAAAATACTAACAATGAAAAGAAACAAACCGCGTACCTTAGGATTTTATAAATGATATACATGAACCACAGGCATTGAATCACCATATAATGTTTTAGATATACAAAAATCCCAAAAAACAATCAACTGAGGATATCTCACGAAAGGGAAGAAATTAGGAAATGAGGATCTAGAATAAGGAAGCTCTTACTGTGGAGATTCCAACACAATCGATGGCGTTCAATTCAGAGAATGAACAAAAATTCAGGTTCTAGGATAATATTCATTGGCTACAGATGTTCCTAGATAAGACAAGTGGAGAAGAATAATTTTCAGTCGATTAGATGCAACCCCAGTCCATTTAATGAATTAAAATAAAGTACATGAAGTTTTATTTAAAAGTACACGGCGTGTACTTTCCATTATCAGGACCCGGTTTAGGTGGCCTCTAGGTCACAATACACGACCCTCTACTCGGCCGTTACATGGCCAGCACATGGCTACCCATGTCAACTGGGTACATGGCATGTACTTATAAGTACAGGGCGTGTACTCTAGAAACATTGAAAAACTCCCCTTTTTTTCTCAAAAAACCCACAAAAAAAGTTTCATAAATGAATGGAAGATCTGGGTTCTTTCAAACATACACACTTAAAGAAATTAATCCCCAAATTTCCCTAGAAAGGCACCATAGATGAATAATCCTCGAACATCCCCAGCCACTGTGATCATAAGTCAGCCTCCCTCTCCAATATATCATCCTAGGCTCACCCGTTCTGCCATAGCACCCATACCAGAAGAATGGACTGGCCATGGAGAACATTATCACATTGATCAACATTCTGGATTAGATGCTTCTCAAATGTGCCATCCACCTCTAACTCTACCTTCTCGGGACGGAAAAACATAAGATAGGTATGAGATGTAACGTCAGAGCTGAGAAACGTGGAAGACATCATGCAAAGCCTGGTACCTCTGAGGTAACTAGAACCGATACAAAACCAGCTCGACTCTCCCCAAAACCTCAAACGGTCCAACATACCTTGACGAAAGCATACCATGTCTCCTAATCCTCTTGTGTCCCAAACAGGGTGTGACACATTGGAAAAACTAATCTCATACCTCTAACTCAATGAGTCTTCTCCATTGATCAACATAAGACTTCTGTAATGACTGTGAAGTAGCCATCTTTTTTATAATCAACTCTATCTGCTCTATGGTCTCCTAAAAAATACAAGGTCCCCACTTAGCTACCTATACTGTCTCTAGTCAGTATGAGGTTGATCGGCATGACCTACTATACAAAGCCTCATTATGAGACATTTTAATAGTTTCTTTATTAAGATTATTGTTGGAAAACACCACAAGAGGTATGTGCTACTCCAAAGAACCACCAAAATCTAGGATAAATGCTTGAAGCATGTCCCCAAGCACTTGAATCATATGCACAGACTGGAAATCTTTATATGGATGGTATGTTGTACTCAAATGTACCTTTATACCCAACACCCACTACAGTTCCTACCAAACCCAAGATGTAAAACGTGTATTCCTATCTGTAAAAATTGATTGTGGAACCCCATGTAGATGTAAAATCTCTCCTATGTAAAAACTCCCTAGCTCATAAAAAATGTAGGTCTCCCTGATTGGAAATAAGTGTGAAACTTTCATGAGTCTATCAATGATAACCGTATATCATCATTCCCTTGAGGCGACCTCAGAAAAACTGTCACAAAATTGATCGCAACATCATTCTACTTCCACTCGGGATTGGGTTACTTTTGAAAAAGCCCTACCAATCACTAATGCACCTCCATTACCTGCTTACAGGTGGAAAACCTCATCACAAACCCATCAACATCTCTCTTCCTACATGTCCACCAATACCGATGGTGTAGATCATGTTATATATTGGTGACACCAGGATGTACTACCCATAAAATCGAATGGAAGTCCTATATCAGCTCCTTCTGTATGTCTGCTAACACCCATATGAGCCCATGAAAATGAAATATCTCATCCTCTCTTACTCTCCATCCCAAAATAGCGTCCTTTCCTAACACACTCTCTCGTAGGACTAGGCCTTCTCAATCTGATAGTTTCCTCATCAGCACTCGATCAAGTAGAATAGATGTAACTGCTATAAAAGAATGAAACATCTATCCCTTTATGTTGTGCACATCATAATTCATCTCAAAGACTAGATCCATAAACATCCACTCACTTTTGGACTCTTGAACCTCATGTATCTGAGTCTACCTGCTCAACGCATCAGCCACTATGTTGCCTCCTCCAAGCATGTAGGCAATATCAATGTCAAAATACCGAAGGTATTCAAACCACCTTCACTATCTAAAATTCAAATGACACTACATAAAGATATAATTGAGACTTTTGTGGTTGGTGAAAATGAAAAAATTCTCTCCCAATAGGTAATGTCTCCAACAAAATATAGCATGAACAACTGCATCCAACTCGAGATAGTGCGTTGGGTAGTTCCTCTCATGTGGCCTCAACATCTGAGACCCGTACAGTTGGAATCATTGTCCCTGCATTAGTGCTACTACCTGCCTGATACATGATGAATCGTACTAAACTATATAAACCTTGACCGGCATTGGAAATACTAGTATAGGTGATAAATTTAACCTCTCTTTCAGATCCTGAATGGCTGACTCACAAGAATCTGACCAAAAGAACTACAAACCCTTCTTAGTTAGACCCATGAATGGTGCTTCTAAGAGTGAAAATTCATGTATAAAATGTTTTTATTATCTAGCTAGCCCTATAAAACTTTGTACCCCAGATAATTTCGTAGGATTATCCTAGGAAACTACTACTCTCACTTTCTCTAGATCTATTGACACTCTCGTATCGGAGATAACATGACCCAAGATTTGAATGTTGTCCATCCAAAAGTAGAATTTTGAGATATTAGTATATAACTGATGCTCGATATAAGTACTCAAAATGATCTAAATATGGGTATCATGGTCATGTCATGTGTGAGAGAACACCAATATATCTTCCATGAATACTACCATGAAATAATCCAAGTATTGATAGAACACATGGTTCATTAGTTCCATAAAGACTGCAGGTGCGTTCATGAGAATGAACCACATAACCACATACTCATATAGACCATACTAGCTCTGGAATGATGTAAGTGGTATGTCAGAAGGTATAATGCACAAAATATGGTAACTGGATCTCAAGTCAATATTTGAGAACACCAAGGCTCCTCAAAGCTGATCAACGAGATCATCTATCCATGGAAGGGATATCGGTTATTGACCATCAATGGGTTAAAATTTCGATAATCCACTCAATGTATAAGGGTATTATCTGCATTGTTTTCAAACAGGAAAGGTGAAACCCTAGGAGAAGTACTGTGTTGGATGAAACCCTTTTCCTAAAACTCCTCCAAATGCTTCTTGACCTCCTGTAACTCTGGTGTGGTCATCCTGTAAAAAGGAATGGACACCGATCCCACTCCTAGTACATTCTCAATAGATAATTATACCTCTTTCTCTAGAAAAAACATGAAAATTCCTCAGGAAATACATCTCTAAAATGATCCACCACTAGAGGAAAGTCCATCTGTGAAGTCCCCATGTCGTCCAGATATAGTCTAAAAATATGGGTTGTAACTCCTTCCAACCCATTATGCTCGGGTCCTGATCTACTCTCTTGGACATCCCATTTTCCTTTATATAGAAATGTACCACCCTATGGTGACGTAAAACTCACCATGTAGAGATATCAATCAACAACAACCTGAAAGGGAACTACAAAGTCTATTCCAAGGATGACATCATCTCATATCATCTCAAAGACATAGTGGTCCCATAAGAAGTGACACCCACCAACCTCAAGAGGGAACTCCTTGCACAAACATACACTAGTCTTTCCAGTCCCCAATAGAGTGTTTAGCATCAAGATATAAACATAGGTAACAATATAGATCACACGGTTCTCCACAATAGAAATAGATATGAAATTATGGTAAGCCCTTATATTGAAAAGTGCATAAGCTAAAACGAAGGCAACTAAGATCATACCTAGAACTGTATAGGGTTCATTATCCTGCTCCTTCTAGGTATTCTCCACTACAAATGTTTGACTTGCACCGTGACCCTGTGATCCTACCAGAACACCCTAAGCTAATCCACCATGTTGTCGCTGAATGTCTACGGACTAACTATCACAGCTGCGACCTCCTCCTTGGCCTAAATGGCCAGAAGAACTCCCGTTCCTAGACTGATAGGAAACTAGTGGTGCTTCTACTGAATACAGAGTCATATAAAAACTCCTGTCACTAGCTTCTGGTGAGAGAAACTAACAAAACCACTTAAGATGACCCGTATTAGCATGATCGGACCTCCATTGGATCTCTTGGGCAATGTGGTCTTGTATGACCGCTTTTCCCACAATAGTATCACACCACATATCTAACTAAAGGTGTATCATTTTTCCTTGTATTCCCATGTGTGGTCTCCTGGAGGTACTTCCTGCTGTCTATAGGAGGAAAACCAACATTGGAAGTTGAGCCTCCCTAGATGACAACTCTAGAATCCATCAGATTGGGCTCTGTTATCAGTGATTGGTTGACTATAGAGGTGATGGAGGTCATCTTGAAGATTTTCACCTAATATTGGATATTGAGCATGAAACCATCCTCTAAATTCCTTGCCAAGAATTACTCATCACCTCCTGGGATGGTTGTAAAGTGCTACAACTCTGCAAAGCGTGAAGAATACTCCCTAACCGAAAGAGTACCCTACTCTAGACTCATGAACTCTCATGCTCGATTGGACTACAAAGTCAATATTTAAAATAATTTATAGAAGGAACATTGGAACTCATACAAAGACATAACTTTCTGGTGTCCATCCTGTGAGATCACATCCCACCATCTCTTGGAAAAATCCCGATGAATATAGGTAGAAAGATTTACACTCCTCTATGGAGGTGTCTCCAGATGGTTGAAGATAAAAAGTATTGCCTCTAACCACGACTCTATATCCTGAGATCCTTGGTCACCTGTAAAGGTGGTAGGATGATTCTTATAGAAAACTCGTGTCAAATCTATCATAGATGCGGAAAGATGCGATGCTACTCGGAAGTTCTTCATAAAACTCATGAATCCATCTTCGAACTGTGCATTGAATCTTATATCAAGGAAAATGGTTGGTTACAAGATTGATACGATAGGAGGATCTATTGGTATTCCATGATCATCCATGTATGGTGTTTGATCACTTCCCTATAACTGGCCTAAAACCAAAGGACATCTCTGTGGAATGACTTTTCATGGTCAAATTCACACCTTAGTTCAATTTTATCAAGGACCGTGACATAGAAGTTCAAGAAAATATCATGAGAAAGGAAGAATTCAAATTCTTCAAAACATGGATACATGACATGTATAACAACTACACGGTGTGCTCCTTTAAGCCTTCACATGAGCATGTACTTCTACCAAAATGGGTCATGTAACACCCCATACCCACAGTTTATTCTACAAAGACACAACATGTAATTGATTCATTTTACCTACCTGAGTTCCCTTACTTGAATAGGACACATAGTTCTCCTTGAGCACGAATATAAGATGTGTTTTTTATAGACATGATGTGTACCACTTAGGATTCAATTGCTCATGTCATTAGTCACATGGGTGGACACATGACTAACTATACACAGTGTGTTTATACTAGAAATGGTGTGTACTAGATGGATTCCACCACACCGTGTTGTTTATTACATGACCAGATAAAATGGGTTACACTAAAAGATCTGTTCAAGCTTGACACTACATGCATAACCTACATTTTTATTCATCTGTGTTGTTAGTCACACGGTTGGACACATGGTCTACACAACACGACATGCACATCTAGTACACGGCGTGTCCCACCAATGATTTCCCAACCTTGTGTATCTTCCAACACACCCAGTGACACCGTCAGAGATTACACAACATGTACATACAGAACACAATGGGTACTTATGAAAAATAGTTCCTTCTCGGATAGAGTAATACATGGCATGTATTTATCATTACATGCCATGTATTCTAGGTTTTTCTGTATGGTATGTTTCAAAAACTACTCCAGAACCTCCAAAAATACTGAAACAAACATTAAAGTGCCAAATTCAGATTTTTGAGGGCTCACACTTCTCTTGAATCAATGTATGGAATCTAATACATGTCATATACAAGGAATAATAAGGAAATGATCCAACAAATTCCGATCCATGAGGGTCCATAACACCTCAAGAACCAAAGTTCAGAGTTAATTCAAATGAAACCTTACAAAATTCAATATCTTATTAGATAGAAGGTATTATATCAAAGAATCTATCACAAATACATGCATATTTTTAACAACATATATCCCAACAACATAAAATTGGTAATTCCCCCTAAATGGCACGATAAGAATGCACAAAATCTGATTTCTAGCAAGTTTCTATATGATTCCTGAGATGGAATGCCCTCATCTCATCAGGTTGAAACAAAAATAGACTCTTAATAATATCAACAATAAAAGCAAAAAATATTTGAATCACCCAAAAATGAAATCAAATCGACTGTAATAATTTAAAAACCACAATAATCACATTATATGAGGTAAATTGTCTTTTCCCTATACACAGGTTAACTACTCCTAGGCAAAACTTATTACCATATACCTATTCATTTGTATCCCTAGATATAGTCTCTAAATAGTAATTCAAAAATAAATAATTCCTTTGATACCTCTTTGTAACGCCTTGGTTTTGGAAGCCGCCTAGAGGTTCCCCAAACCTGGTTAGTCACACGACCTCAAGCGCATTTCCCCAAACACCAGAGGCTGCCACCTAGCAACGAGGGCCTTAGGTGTGATAGTGGGGAAACTATTACCTCATTGGAAGATTAATTTAGTCGAAAAAATAGATAATAGTAAAGGAAGCAATAATAACATGAAATAAGTAAATAGTGGAAGATTAAAAGTAAGAAATAATAGGAGCAAAAATATAAATGTTTCATCGTACATATGTCTAGGAATGCAGCCGAACAAGTAAAAATTTGGAAATACAGTACTAAACAAAAGTTCAAAATAAAATAATGTTAATAGATCTACAGCATTGCAAGCCTCAACTTGGTACCATTCTCTCTAGCTCCAAAGCAGTCAACTGCCTAAATTAAAAGGGCACTTTTCTCTTATCTATACCTGCAGCAATATAACCTATTTGGTCCCAAAATCTTGAACGAAATACGATGTGAGACTAATCATTGTAGGAAACCACCCAAAGATCTGTTCATAATAGTTAGTGAATATATATGGAAGTAAATATGAAAAAATAAGTAGAAAACAAGGAAGTACTCAAAATTAAACAATTCTACAGCTTCAAGTACATCCATTTCAATTTATCAGTTAAGAAACCAACAATAATATGTAACCCTTTGGGAAGTAATCACAACCTAACCCCTCTAGTTCAAAAAATCAAAAACATTCTTGCCTCTGGTAAGTACTCACAATCTAACCCCTTTTGTTCAGCTTATCAAAGACTATCTAAGGAATCAATCACCATAAATTCCACTTGTGATCTCATATCAGTAACTATAGAAACTCTGGGGAAGCACTCAAAATCCAATTCCCCCTATGGTCTCATAATGTGGATATTCAAACACTTTGAGTGAGCACAAAGTCTATCCCCCCAATGGTCTCGTAATTTAAAAGTAAAAAAAATACTCTGGAGAAGCCATCAACAACCATTCTCCCTATAGGTTACTACACCAGGTTTCCACAACCCTGTGTAAATAAATAATGCACAAATGATACAAGGTAGAAAAATTAAACATCAAGAACTTAATGGATAAACAACTTATTGTATCTCACAGCATGTCAGATAAACTCACTCCACCCTAAAAATATTATGCATGGAAAACAATGCAGCCTAACCGGCAATACGAGGAAAATGGTTAGAATCAAGAAAACATGGGAAACACATACATAGAAAGGTAAATAAAAAAATTTAGAATCATAAATAATACACTTGATCACAAAAGTTATAAGAAGCATTAACAGGGTTAAAATCCATAAAAACGCAATACCTCGAACAAGGGTATTGGGAACATTTGCACATATAACTCAAACAATAACTTAGTAAAGGCCAAACCCACCTACATCAGCATTGTACAGACGATATACATGATCCTTTGTCCATAAATCTCCCATGAACAACATATATCAGTAGAAAAACTAAAACAATTAAACATATGATATCTCATGAAAGGAGAGATATCTGAAAACGAGGCTCTATAAGAAAGAAGAGCTTACCGTGGTGATTGTAATGCAATTGACAGTGGTCGATTCAAAGAACGGATATCGAGTTAGGGGATCAGAGATGTTTTATCAACTATGGTCACTCTTGGATAAAATTAGTGAATAAGAATAGGTTTCTCTCGATTAGAACTTACCCCATTCCATTTAATGAAATAAAAACCAAAGTACACAGCGTGTTCTTTAAAAGTACATGATGTGTACTTTCCATTATTAGGACCTGATTTAGGCAGCTTCCAGTTCACCACACAAAGCCATGTGCTCAGATGTTACAAGGCTAGTACATGGCTACCCACGACATCTAGATACACCACGTGTAATTATATGTACACATCTTGTACACCTGAAATTTCTATAAAGTCCTATTTTTTCTCAAAAACACTAGAAACCAATATTCATACATGAAAGGATGATCTATGCTCATACAGTTTTGAAAAAACATTTTGAAGATAATTTTCTTTTAAAATCACTTTTGAATCCATTTTTAGGAAAAAATAACCGTTGAAATGTGAAAATGAAGCATCGATGAAGCGATGGTGGTTAATTTTTTACAAGTCGTACAAGGTGAAAAAACACTCCTTTTCATGATAAATTTTTGAAAAATTACTTTTTTTGAATGTTAAAAGAATATTACTTGGATAAAAATTTTAAAAGAAAAAATGGTACAAATTTCTTAAATAAATCATTTATTAAAGGTTAAACTATTTATCTTAAAACAATTTACAAAATATGGCTTTTAGAAGAAAATAGGATCTCTAACTAAAGAGAGAAATAAAGATGAGCTTTCCTAAAAAACATTTTCTACAACATTTTGAGTACAAACATTGGGAAAATGGGAATACTATTGGAAAAGTGTCATTAATAAATATAGGAGAATAAAATGTAAGGGTTTATCATTGAAAGATCAAATAATTTCATTTTATGAAAAATCAAGTGTAAATAATTCAAAACAAAATTTGATTGTGATGTTAACCCTTGAATATATTATAACAATGATTTGAGAATCAACAAATGAGTAGATTATGTCTATATACTATAAATCTATATAAACAAGTGGAAATACATCAAAATAGAGAAAAAGTAATTATACAAATAATCATAGAATGTTAATGACAATAATGAAGTAATATAACCCAATGAAAAGGGTTCGGGTTATGAAATTTATTTTCCACTTGGGTAATAGTTCAATAAAATCCCCATATAAGAAATAATCCAAATTGAAACTCAAAATATCATGAAAAATGAATTAATCATGATATTTCAAGTCAAATTTGAAGTATTTACACCACATATTAGAAATTAAGTGCACAAAAATAAAGTGATTATTTCACTGAAAAGTTAATAATCACAAAAAGAATTTATATTTTATATATAATCATTATGAACATTCCTGGGGAAATAATATTAAAACATTACAAAGTGTTCCATACCACTTTGAAAAAGTTGAATCATAACCCCCATGAAATAATGAAATTAAATGAAACATATAATATCATGAGAATAAGTATATTGATTATATATCATTTCAAAAGGTTATATATACACCATGTAAACATGATTTTTTGTATAATACCAAATAATTCTCAATGGAATATGAATTGATATGAAATCCCTTAACTTATTTTTCCTTTTGGGTGGACGTACTTTAAAGACATGTATAAGGGTTTTGAACATTTCAATAACTTATTCCAATACCATAACCATATTTATAATAACATATATTAACTTATTATAATATCTTATTACCTATTTTTTATCTTGAAGTTATTATTAATTAGATCAGGATATAATAATATATATAATATAAAATTGGATGTAAATATCATATATATTTAATATATATTAATTTACAATAATATATAATATTTTGAGATAAGATGTAAAATTCATCATTCATGGAGATTGTACGTGGTGCGTACGCATGAACGCTACTTTCATTTCTTTGCGATATTAAAAGAATTAAAATTAAATGGTATATATGTATATTATAATTAAATTATCATATCTATTTCATATATGTAACATATTATTATTAAAACCATCTCTTGTATGTTCCATGTATAATGTTAATGAATCACATTGCTTTGAGGAGGTGGTAGTCCACACCTCCACAAACAATGTAATCGTATTTACCCAAAATGGAGAGAATAATTGTATGTGTTATATAATTATTTAAGAAGAATAAATACATTATAAATATCATATATATAATATATAAATAGTGTGTACATAATAATTCCAATCCGTGATAGGTGATATAAGAAAAAACGAACAACTTCATTTTGTGAGGCGGTAGTTCACCATACACATAAATGATAAGTTTGTTACCAATTATATGGAAGTGTGTGTTAATTTAGGTATAACCCTTAAAATAACAACATATGATTATATTTATGATACATTTCTATATATAATAATGGAATAATAATAATTTAAATAGTGTAGAAAAAAATCTACAGATCTTGAGGAAAGATGTCACCTCTTAATTGGGAAACTACTTTTGGTTTGAATCTAAGGAATTCCATGGATGTAGTTATGATAAAGTGTAATATTATAGGATTAGGTGAGTTATTTATAGGATTTATTTATAAATATATTGGTCATTAAAATTTGTCTTTATAGGTGTGAATAAGTGCGAGTGGTGAGTGCCTTTTTTCAGTGGAGGAGGAGTGACATTCTTGTAAATTTTTTGGAAAGGGAATGTCCCCCACAATTTTACCATTGAAAGTAAAACCAATAATGGTAAATATTATATAAAATATATAATATGGTATAAATATTTACATCTAATGTATTTTTGAAATGTTTGTAGGTCATTTTAGATCATATGTTTATGGTTTAGTCTATTGTGAAACTAATTTTTCTCTTCATTGATGTATTTAATTTTAATTAATTTCACTAATATTTTGGGTAAGAAAAACTTGAAATTATTATAAATTATAAATTATGATGGTTGAAAATTTAAAACTTATTTTTATAAATTATAGTCATATAAGTTTCAGAAACTACTTTAAAATTAATATCGTTGAAGGCACGAAATTGCGTGTTTTTAAAGTCGAAATGTTTAAAAAAATTCTATGTTTTTATATCTAATTTCAAATTGAAAATGATTATAATAAAATAAATTGGTTAAATTAAAAAAAATTAATTAAAATTTAAAGACAAAATAAAATATAATTTAACTATATAAATAAAATTGATGAAAAAGATGTTTTGAATTAAAATTCAATATTTTAAACTATTCATCTAAAAAATGAAACTTCACAGAAAAATACCAAATTTCACTCTAAATTTATTATGATTTTTCTCTTTAAAAAATGAATTTTATTTTGATATATAAAATATATAAATACTCAAAAAATTTGATTTAAAATAGGTTCACAATTAAAATGTGTGAAAAGAATCTTTATATAAATATTGGTTTTATGTGTAATTTTAGGTTTATTATTACCATATATCTATCGAATCTATTGGATAAATATAAATTATTTTTTATTGAATATATAACATATTTATTTCATTAGTATAATTTAATAATTATAATTAATTTAATTAATTAGTATAAAACATATTTCTGAGCATGAGAAGTGTTTTCTATAAAAATATTCCCTTTACATTCAGTTGTATCTTATATTCATTAATAATTAATTTGTAACAAATGTTCTAGATTTATATTTGTGTAAACCATATATTTTTATAAGTTAGATAATAATATTCATAACAACTAATTTAATGACTTTTTTATATCTTAATATATTAAATAAAAATACATTAATAATATATTGTAGCATAGTAAAACTCGGTCTTGCATGTAACAGAAGCTATTGAAGAAAGTATTTTTTGCATCTAACATAAGCTAACACAGTATTCCATGTATTGAAAGTTATATCATAGATTGAATTTAATTGAAATAGTAATTATATTGTAAATTTATGGGATATTATATTCCCTAACATTCTTGGTGTTTTATTTCATACATGTTATCAAATAAAACATTCATACCTGAGATTTTTGGGGTGCAAAATTCTTCCCCCCTTAATTAAAAAGAATAATCCAAATTTACACTCAGCCTTGGAAATAATTTTTTTAATATTTTTTATGTTGAAATAACACATTGGGTGATGGGTTTGTAAAATAGTCTCTAGAAAATAAAGAGTGGGAAGTAAAAAAGGTCACATGGACTTACATATTACTATGTCTTTAGGTAGAGAAACATTAGAGGAATGTAAATATGTGTACATGAAAGAAACGTGTAAATATTTATACGGAGTGATTGAGTTCATCAATAACAAGCAATTTACTGATAAATAGAATGTTGAGAGTCTCAATGTCATAAATATTTGGTGATTTAGAGGACCATCAGTTCAAAAGAATTAATGTATTAGTATTGTATTTTTATTTTAATATACTTTTTCTAATGTTGAGGAATTATTTTATTAACCATGAATATAAAGAAATATATTTACATATAAATTTTAATTTCCACGTATCAATTTCATCTTTTGGTTGTTCTTCATTCAAATTCTAATCCATCCCCATATTTCATGAAATGTAAATCCAAAAATGAATTTGTTTGACTGGAACACTAAAATAAAAACACTATGGATCTTAAGGGCCATAAAGTCTCTCCATTTTTCTCTAAATATTCTCCAAATCCAATATAGTTAATAAATTAATCTATAAACATATAAATTGACACTATTAGCTCAACATTAATATTTAATAGTAAATTTTTTTACTAAAAAGAATGGCATATTAATTAGGTTATTACGTAGGACAGTGGTTGGTGTTGACCCTTATCATCATTCGATCATGATATCAAGACTAGCAACCCTACCAGACATGATAGGTTATCCCCCAAAATACATGTTTTTTTTATAAAACCATTTTAATATAATTTCTAAAATAAATATGATATAAATCCTTGAAATATGGGTAATCACTAAATAGAATTTTAACTACGGGTTTCAACAGATCCTCAATAATATATACTTCATCCATTTATTTTCACATACGTCCTTCCATGGTCTAATATTTAAACTAAATCATTCATTGTCATTATCTATTCAAATAATGTGTAAAAGTTTGTAAAGAAAATGTGAATCATCCTAACCATATCCCACAATAGTGTCAATCTAGATGCGCAATAAGGGCAGTTGTCACATACGAGTTGACAATGAGTGAAGCCTGACACACCTTTTCAAAGTTGTTACACCTAGGTATATCTATTCTAGAACCATGTACACTTTTAATATCCATACAAGGATGTATTAATTGTAAGTTCCACAAAATCTCTACCTTACCAAAATTCTATGATTCTTCTCTATACTTATCCTCGATGTATTTAATAGGGTAATTTTGTCTAATATATGTTTTCCAAAATCTAGTTCCCAAGGTTGCTAATAAACTTCCTCTGATACCCACTGAAGTGACCCATCCCAATAATGACCAGATCTAGTGTCTACTACCATTACATTATCATGATTACATGGAATCAAATCATTAAGGACTAAAGTGTTTAGTAGTTTTGTAAATAGGATACATATATATGTATTTTTTACAAGGGAATACAATAATTAGAACATTTTTTTTCTTTTGAGGAAAATAAACTTATTCCATCTAGAGTATCCTTTCATTTATTTATTAGTACACTTATAGGAAACTTGGGGAAAGGAAATAAAACAAGGGAGAGATAAAATTAGTAGTAACGGTAAATTATAAACGAACCAATAATTAATCAATTGTAATAATAAATACTAGAAGATAATAACTGAACACACATACCATGTAATCAATAAACTGAGAAAGAAGTGTGCAATAAATATATAAAGGTAATAAAATGAAACACATGAAACTTAATCAATGAAATAAAAATGAAATATATCCATATATATATGTGCAAAAAATTTTATTGATGAATTATAATGGAAACTAAATGAGGTAACAACATAATTATTTGATACCATGTTTCTTAGAAACATAGAACCATAACCATTAATAAATTTCACAAAATGATTTACCATATTTGGTAGAAACCCATCTAATTTTCACAAATATGTTGTCTCATGAGCCTACCGATGCATATGGGGATATCTATAACTGGGCCCCAACCATGTCATACCTATCCAAAGCATTACTGGTATATCAAATAATCGATTAAAAAATTTTCCTTATAAAATATCTGTACAGAGTGCAAGATATATATTTTTAAATATTTCACCAAATAATTGTTTAAATTTCAAAGTTAAAACAAAATGGAAACTATTATATTATTTAGGAAATGAAGTTTTCTATGATAAATCAGATGGATAATTAGGTGAAATTTAATGTTCAATGATCATATGAAATTGAATATTTCAAGTGGTCTAAAAAAGAATCATGTAAGTGAATGTAATTATGTTACTTGAAAAAATAAATCATAATATTTCCTGAGGAAGAATAAGGATGTTATAAAAAAAATTATCCCAATTAGAGTAAAAATTAATGGTTTTTTTCCTTGATGAATGGAAATACTATAAAAAATAATTTAAAAATATTATTGAGGAAAATTTTTTTTTTTAAAAAAAATGTATATTATTTTATTTGAAAATCAATTCTGATAAAAGTTTATTTAATATGTTACATTTAAACCCTGAAAACGAATATTTAAAGAAATTATGGAAAGTAAATCCATATATTTTTTACATGGTGAAAAGATCATTCTTTTACATGGTAAAAGGATAAAAAAATTCATTTATTGAAATGAGATAAAAATAATTATTTGAAGACATTTAGAAAATAAATGAGGATAATTTTTTTAAAAATATATTTTATAAATTTAAAAGAATTGATTTTTTTATCAAAAAAATTTTTTATAAGAAAAGTTTTCTCTAAATAATGTGATAGATGAATTATGGTTTTCTTATAATCATTTTCTAAAATATTTTGAGTAGAAAAGAGTGGGAAAATGGTACTATTACTTGAAAATGGTCATGAATAACTGAGGATAAAAAATGAAAGGGTTTATTAGAAAAATATAAAATAATTTCCTTTTATAGAAATTCAAGTAAAAATAATCTCGAATGAAATGATATTGTCAAGTAGACCATTAAAAATATTATAACACTGATGTTAGAATCAATCAGTGAGTATATTATGTGTATCAATTTTAAATACACATAAAAAAGTGAAAACAATATAAAAGGAAAAGTAATTATACACATAATTATAGAATATTAATGATAATGAAGATGTAGTGTAACCCAGTTGATAGGATTTGGTTTATGAATTTTTTTCCACTAGTGTAACTTTTAACTCAAATCCATTTAGACAAAATAATTCAAAATAAAACTCAAAATACCATAAATAATGAATGAATCATAATATTATATGTAAATGGAGAAATATGTACCCAACATATAAAAAATAGGTACTAAAAAATATATTTATTGTTTCAATATAATGATAAAAATCACAAAAGGAAGTGAGATTTCACAGATATTCATTAAGAACATTATTGAAGAAATATTATTTAAACATCCCAAAGTGTCCCATTCCATATTGAAACAATTGATTTATAATCAAGATGAATTAATGAATTAAATGAAAAATATAATATCAGGATAATATTTATATCCGTTATATAAAATTATAGAAGTGATTATATAAACCATATAAAATTTAATTCGATCATAATAATAAATAAGTTTAAGGGGAATGTAAATTGATATGAAATCTCTTACCTTGAATTTCCTTTTAGGTGAGAGTCCTTTAAAATTCTGAATGAGGATTTTAAATATTTCAATAAATTATACCAGAAACATACTAATATTTATAGTGTCATATATTAGCATTTTATAATATCTAATTACCCAGTATTAAGTAATCTATCATTATTATCACAATTTTTGATGTTAAATGCCTAGTTTTTCAAGTATGTTTTAACTTGTTACTTGTAGTTATTAATAATTACATCTTGAGTTCATAACCAAAAAAATGTAAACCATTATTTCAATATAATTTATATTTTTTATACATTTATTTATAATAATATATAATATTTGGGTATAATAAATGTAATGTATCGTCCATGGAGAGGGTAGGTTGCACGTATGCATGAATGCTACTTTGAATTATTTCCTGAATTAAAATAATGAAAAGTAATATATATATATATATATATATATATTAAAATTCCAATATAATATCAATGTCATATATGTCAGATATTATAATTAAGACTTTACTTTATAGGTTCCATTTATAGTAGGAATGAATTACATCACTTTGAGGAGGTGGTAGTCCACACCTCCACAAACAATGTTATCATATTTAAAAAAATAGATAGAATAAGGGTATGTGTTAAAAATAAATTAAAAAAGAATAAATATCATAAATATCATACATAAATAGAGTTTCCGTCATAATACCCAACCATGAGAGGTGGTATAGGATATACAAACAACATCATTTCATGTGGCTGTAATTTGTCGTACACATAAATGGGAAGTTCGTTACCCATTAGATATAAGTTTTTGTATGTATAGGTAAAACCCATAAAATAAAAACATATAAGGTTATTAATTATACTAGTTTTTTTACAAAATAATTTAATAATAATAATTGAAATATTGGATAAGAAAATAAAACTGAGGAGCTTGGGAAAGGATGTAATCTCTTAATCGGGCAACTCCTTTTGGTTTGAACCAATGGGATACCATGGATGGATTTATACCCAAGGAGGGGCTTATGGTATTAGATTAGGAATTTTAGGAGATATTTTTGAAGATATTGGTCAATAAAAAATGTCATGATAGGTTTGAAGTAGTGGGATGTGTGGGTTCCTTTTTATAGTTGAGGAAGAGTGATATTCGTTTATATTTTTGGAAATGGAATTATAGCCACATTTTTTCAATTTAAAGTGGATCCAAAAATGGTCCAAATTATATTTAAGGGAGCATATGGTATAAATATGTATATATAAATGATTTTGGAATAGTTTCATGGTCATTTTGGATCTTAAGTTTATGGTTTAGTTCCATATTAAGTTAATTTTTCTCGTAATGTTAGTAACTAATTTTAAATAATTTCACTAATATTTTATGTAAAAAACAAAGATTATATTATTAGAAATTATAAATTATTATGACTAAAAAAGTGAAATATTTTTTAAAATTTATAATCATATATATCACTGAAATTAATTTAAAATTAATCCTATAGAAAGGGTGACAATACATGTTTTGAAAGTAAAAACATTCAAAAGTTTGCTATGTTTGTCCCTAATTTTAAAGTGAAATTGGTTATAATGACCTAAATTGTATTAATTTATAAAATATTCATATAATGAAACTTTATAATCAAATTATAATATAGTTTAACTATATTAATAATTTAGACGAAAAACCAATTTTGAATAAAAATTCATTATTTTCACAATTCATCAAAAAATAAAACATCACAAAAGAACACCGAATGTTATGCCTAACATAATTATGTTTTCTAACATTCAAAAAATGAACTATATTATGACATATTAAATCTATAAAATTTTAAATTTTTTATTTACAATAGGTTCATCATTAAAAGGTGTTAAAAGTGCCTGTATAAAAATATGGGTTTTAATGTGTAATTTTGGGTCTGTTATTATCTTATGTCTATCGAATATATTGGATAAATTTCAAAAAAATATTGAATATATAAAATATATATTTCATTAATATCACTCCGTAATTGAAATTAATTTAATTTGTCACAATAAAAAACTTTGTGAGCATAAGAATTGTTTTGTACAAAAAATATTCCCATCATATTATATTTGTTCTTATATTAATTTCTAAATAATTTGTAACTGTTGAAATAGTTTTATATCTGTGTAATCCATATATTTTCATAATATATTTAATATTATCAATAACCTTTAATTTAATAGATATTTTATGTCTTATTATATTAAATAATAATATGTTAATAATAAATTATTGCTCAGTAAAACTCAGTCTTGCGTATAACACAAGCTATCGAAGAAAGTATTTGTTTTGTGTAATGAATAATAACTCAATATTATGTTAATTGAAAATATATCATTGATGAAATTTATTAAAAATATTAATTATATTTTAAATTCTCTTGATATTATATTTCCTTACATGCCTGGTGTTGGGTGTCATACACACTATCAAATACAATGTTCATACATTAGATTTTCAGGTCATTACAAACAATAATTAATTAATAATTATTAACATAGTAAATAATTCCTAAAAAACTTGTACATAATTATTAATTGGTATTAATTATTTATTATATTATTTATTATCAATTCTTAATTTTCAATTATATTATTAATTTATATTAATAAATATATAATTTTAAATTTTTTTATTAATACTTAAATTATTAATTATATAATAATTATTAAAATTAAATTATTTATTTTATAATCAATTATTATTTTTTATATTATTAATTTTTAATTATTTAATTAACTATATTAATAATTACAGAATAATTAATTACTATAATAACTATATTAATAATTTCTAAATATTATTAACAATAATAATTGTTATTATTTTAATTATTATTAATTATAGTATTGTTTATTAATTAAATTAATTATATTATTAATAATTTATTGTTAGTTATGTTTTATTAACAATAATATAATATTCTTCTAGTGGAGGTAAAATGGAATTTGAATCTCATATAAAATGTCTTTAATGGATATCGAGGATGAACCCCTTGTAAAATTGTGCCATGTGTGAGGATTGAGATTATATTTTGGAAACACATTAATTAAAGAAAATTTGAATAAATTAACAATTCAATACCATTTGGAATTTCAATTTTATATTTTACACATAAAACAAAAACAAATTATAACAAATTAAGCCCCAGTCATCCCTGGACTGGTAACATTGTTTGGATCATGAATAGACCAAAGAGGTAGTCATGATTCTCTCATGATGGTGACAAATACTAATGGAGTCAATGAGTACTAATGGGAATAGTTTCATCTGAATAATAATTAATAAGCCAAGAAAATATTCCTGGAGGTCCGGTACAACCTTCACATATGTCAAAAGGCCACACCACCAAAAAATAATATTCAAAATATAAACTAAATAGAACCAATCCATTAGAAGAATAAACAACACCTGACAACATCCATAATATAAGAAAAATTGGAGTAAACATGTCACGGTACAAAGCATTGTAGTAATAAGCCACAAGGGAAAATCTAATGGACATATAGAAAGAAAATAAAAGAAACTAAAACTAACCAATATAACTATATCCATGTAGTAGAAGATCATCACCATATTTCACCACTATAATCCGATACCATGAAACTGATACCAACCATGAGTTAGATATCAAATTATTGCATCCATGCCAACCCCACTAAACATGTAAAGATAATAGGAATAGGAATACTATATTAGTAGGAAACTACCTATTAATCCATGCATACATTTTAAATTGAAAACTATGCTATCCTAGTAGGAAATTTAGTATAAATAAAAATAATTTTCTGAATTTTTAGAGAAGAAATAATAATATACTCTACCTTTTGAAATACATGGTTTTAAAGATGGAACCTGATGAATTTTCCATAGTGTTTATATAAATATGCACACATATTTATATGCTCTTGCACATGAATATGAGTGCATAACATGAAATCTAATTGTATATATACATCAATGTAAACATTCATAGTGAATTCCATAGGCATGACAACAAAATACATTTTTTTCTAATGTAAAAAAGGAAGAAATTTTTTTTTATAATTTGACATTAAGTATTTTTTTATTATTAGAAACATTTTAACATAAATAATTATCAAACATAACATCATGGTAACCCATGGAATATGGGGGAATAATCATTGAAAATTCCAAAAAAAAAATTACTAAACAAGAGAAGAACCAAATAACAAATATCCTACATTAACACCTAATATTTCCTTCACTGGTCAAATTGAGGGGCATATCACATAATCAGGATAAGATCTATATTAGGGACACAAGCTGGAGTGTGATTATGAACTTGTGCGGCATATTTACCTTGAATTCCCACATAGAAATTTGTGGTTACTGTGGGAACCAAATGTGTACGTGAGTAAAACAAATGATAATTAATAATATAAACAATATAATACATTTGATAAAAATCCATAACCTAACCTTCTACTCACTCAACTAAAAAACTGAGATTATATCAATAACATAAATAAAATATATATTCCATCACATTGGGAATCTTCTCTTACTAATTAGCACTGAAATTCATTTTCATAATATGAGGGGAACATTCTATGTTGGGTTTTCATTTATGAAAACCCATTTCAAAAGTAATAAATTGGCCTCACTACACTTCCTAATAGAAACTGAGTTTTAGAATGACTTCAAACACCAAACAACCCAATTTCAATCAAACATATCCATATAAATTCAAATAAATCAAGAAAATATTTTAAAATTGAACCATCTATTTAATATGGACAATTTGGCAAATATATAAGCACCAGGTGACCGTGGATTTCTATGAAATACTTTAAACTATTAATACAAAATTACAATATCATTTACACTAGATATAAACCAATGGAAACATATTTTCTTCCAAAAGAAATAAAAAATTAAAATGAAATCTTTTTTAAAATGCCTAATAAATGAAATTAAATCAATAATCAATAATAGTTTTAAATTTAATGATCCATGTGTAGAACCAATTACCTTTAATCCTTTCTTTTTTTAAAACAGCGATACCAAATCACATAAAAGGTACCCATAAGGGATTATAGAACCTAGTTGAACCCTAAAAAATCAAAATACATCTATTAAAATCGATCTATAGGAAAATTGAGGTCACCATACCATGATGTGGTTAGTGAAGAAGAGAGAAAAGGAATGAAGAAAGAGGCTAGGAATGATTTACCTTCAAGAATCACACTAGAAACTCGAAAAATATCCATGATGTCACCATGGGTTTGAAGGGAGAGGCATGGGAGAAGCCCCATGATAAAAAGGGTTTTAATGTAAGAGAAAAATGAGGCCCTGAACATTTTGTCTGAAAAGGCATTTAGAGGTAATTTTAAATTTTAAATGAATCCATGAACTAGAGATTTTTTGGCCACATGATTTTATAAATTATGTCCAAATCTCGCTCCCTTTATTTGGATCCTATAGAAATTCTTGTGAGAAATCTATATCATTAGTCAAACCATGTTATGAAAAAAATAATGTTTCTCTATTAGACCTATAGTTACTATGGCACAATTTCTACATGGGTTTTACTAACCATGTGTAAACCGTGTGTCATGGAATACATTCCCAATAATCATAATTCTAAATAGTCCAACCTCCACAAAAGAGGGGGAAAATATTAAAAAATAAAATGAAATAAAGAAAATAATATAGGAAATTAGGGTAGAGGTTTGATAAAATATCCATCATAGAATATTCTATCCCAAGAAATCACACAAGTATTGATTTTTTCAAGGAAAGGGAATGAGGTTTGATTTTATATATGAAAAATAAATAAAGATAAAATTTTATGAAATTAAAGGAAACATCATTAAATATCTAGGACTACCACTATATGAAGGATTGAGTGCACCACAAAATCCCAATTTCAAACAACAATACTATCTTAAAAGACTAGAGATCGACACATCAAATGGTCACCACCAGAAAAGCAATATGACATGAAAGGAAAGACTCAATGTCTTACAATAAATCTAAAAAACAAGATCCACCCAAAAGTAAAAACAATTATACTAAAAAACATTATGGATATATGTCTATCACATGGAGTTTCCACAACACAATTCCCACTCTAAACATGAAAAATTGCTAAAAATAGGGTTGGGTAAGGTGGGGATCAAATGGTAAACCCAGTACTATAACCACACACAAGATTATAAATAGAATAAAACTCAGTGAGTTTAGTAAGATATATTTATTTTATGGTCAAGAGTCCATATTAATTACTCTCATTATACTATATCCTTAATAATTGGAATGATAACTTGATCTCTAAAGAAATACAAGGGTAACAACATAGGATTTACTACACATCACACCCAAAATTTATTAATGAACACAGGACATTATTTTATTGAAATAAATTTCTAGAACCTTTAGAATTTCATAACATAAAATTTCATGTAAATAATAGAATACAACCCATAGATACAACAAGATAATAAAATATAAAAAACAACCAGATATATCCATAAATAGATGCTACATTAACACTTTGTTTAGTGGACATCACCATATGATCTTATGAAAGAGTAGATCTTTCTATACCTATCTTATAATTCACTCATTTATATAATATATATAGGTATTATAGATGGACATATGCATGATATGTCTGATGTGTCTCCAAAAATAAGGATTCTTATTACCTACTTTCCCAAAATGGTGACATTAAAAAAAATACACCCTCATGAGTATTTTTTAAAGAATTAATTGATGTTGCTACCATATTTCCATGAATTGGATTTCATATAATCACCTTTATTAGAGAATCCACCATATCTCATTGGGATATGTGAAACATCAATTACTTATAGAATTCTTACAATCCAAACTCAGTCCTCATATCCCACTTCACTATGTCTTCATAATTGTTGAGGCCCATACAAAACACAACGGGATGAAGACTTGGTTGAATACTAATTTAAAAATAACTATCCATAGCTATTTATCCATCTCTTGGTCTTTATGTTATAAGACAAACTCAATGAATTGAATCGTGTATTACAACATCAATCAATCACCTTACTGGAGAATATATAAGTCCATTGTGTTCATTACCTTCCCAATATTTGGTAAAAGTTTTGGATGAACAACACCTTAAATCCATCATAGAAAAGGTCCCTAAGTAGATTTTTTATATAGTTTAATTACACCACTACCAACATGGACCCACTAACATGAAGGTAGTGAACATGATTTTAAGTGAAATATGAGGATCAAGTTGGACAAAGACCCACCTTGTAATCCCCAACCATTCCATTACATATTATGAATCTATTTACACAAATAAATGTATATTTTTTAATCGTTGGAACTTTATAATGAAATATAAATTTTGGGACTAAATGGGATGACCACTATGCTCCATTTCTTGGTTTGACAGAGGGAATGAATTAGACCAAGAATGATCAAGTATAGGATCTTATCATAGTGAATAACCAACTGACCCATCTTGTGACTCTACCTAGACTTTATGGAGGTGTTCTCTAAATCATGAAACCAAAAGCATGATCCAACATACAAAATGATCAAACTCTATAAACTTATCATAAATTAGTAATGAAATCATAAAAACCACTCAAAATAACCCTCAAATACCACAATGTCACAAATAAAAATAAAAATATGGGTAAACTTAATAAATGAATATTAACACCAATCACATACCCATTAATTTTAATTTTTGTGAAAAACAAAATTATAATGTTTCTTAGAAAATAAATTAATCCATATATATCAAAAATATTTGCCTGTTAAAAACATTCCAAATGCACACATTTAAGTTTTCCACCAACCTATCTTAAAACATATTGTATAATTTATAACAACTTTTCTTCATCAAAGTTAATCATTTATAAACCATCATTTAAATTCAAATACTAATTAATTTAGAAAAAGTATTCATATCCTTTATAAATTTAAAATAATTTTAAAAACAACATAAGGTTTTATTATAGATGTAAAATGTGAATAAGATGTAATATCATTTAAAAAGCATAATAACTAAGAAATAATTATAAATAAATTGAAATAATGAGTTAAATCAACTCAAGACACATGGAATCAAAATAAAAAAATCAATCAAATCACACCTGCAAACAATTTGGTTGCATGGTTTGGAATACTGTACACTAATAATGCAAGGCACTATAAAGTCCATTCAAAGGGACTTAAATGGTCTGTACAAGGTTTTCCTTTTCATGCGCAGTAATTGTTCACTCTATGATTTCCCTCTAGTTTCCACTCAAATGATTGGATCTTCTCAAAATAAACCATGAATTTTTAATAACAAAAGGATTCACTCAAATAAATATCAAAATCCTCAAAATTATCCAATAACATAGATCATATTTAGGATATAAAAATCTTGGACCACAATGGTAACTAAGGGTTTCTTCCAAAAAATGTGGTGATAAATAACCCACTCATGATATTCCAATTCAATTGTAATGACCCAACCTTCATACAATTGGATATACCATAATAAAAAGGTAATACCTAGAACTGAGGACTTCACAAAAACCATTGATACAATTTTTCAAGAACTAGGCCCCAACCACAATAGAACATTCACTGGGGCTAGATCACGACTAGACCCTAGAGTAATATCATATTCTCCTAAGCTAGTGACAAGAACAAAGAGAATTTGAGAGTAGAAATGGGATAAATGTTTATTGAAGAACAATTAATATTCCTAGGATGTCTTCCTTGAAGTTTGACATGACCTTGTAATATGTTATAAGTACAATCCACCAAAAAAATAAAAAAAAAATTAAACTAAATTAAAAAACAATAATAATAGAAAATAAAAGAAAATAATATCAATATGATTGAACCAGTATAATGAAAAAATAATTCAATGTATATGGAATAGCTACAAAAAGATGAAATGGATAATACAACTGAGATACAAAAATAAAATAAATGAAACTAAAACAAACCAATCCAACCGCTCTTTTTATAAGAAGGACATATAAACTATACAACAATATAATCCCAAATCTAATTCCAGATACCAACTATGGGACAAAATATAAATATCCACATACATTTCGACATGGTTAAATCAGTAAATATATTAGGTGTGAGAATAATTCCCTAGTAGGTCTATAACATCTAGTTATGTAAATATACTTTAATGGTAAACCTATATGATGGTTGTTTTCAAATAATAATAAACAATTTTATTTATTCATTTCTTACAGAATAAAAATTAATAAAACGTATCATCATAAAGATAATATTTTAAATAAAGAACTATATGAATTATACCTATCCATATATATATATATATATATATAAATGGATAAATATGTATATTCTCTTACACATGAATATGAATGCATAACAAGGAAAATAGTTTTATATATACACCAATTTAGAAATTTAATTTTAATTCCCTTGGAGTAATCAAATTTATGCAATTTTCTTTTCCTAAAGTAAAAATAGAAGTAACCCATACTTACAATTTGATACTAGTTATATTTTAAATATTGAATTTTTTTCACATAATTAATTTTCAGACACAACATTATGGGAGCCTAGGGGAATGGGAGGAAACAATATATTACTTGTCCATTCAAATTACTAAAGAAGATCAATTCGAAATAACAACCAAACATCTCTAACACCAAATATTAACCTAATGGGTTTAGTTGAAGGGGAATATTCCATATATAGAATAATATCTATCTTAGCTACACTATTTAGAGAGTGATCATGAACTAATACACCATGTTCTCATAGAATTACTGAGTATAAAGATTTCGTTACCCATGATTCCGAAAGTGGAGGTGAGATAAAAAATTCATAACAATATATATAGCATTGTACATTTCAAAAATAATCCAAAACATCGCCTTCAATTAATTCACATGAAACATCCCTAATTATATTAATAATAGACAAGATATACATATTCACTTTTACCAAGAATAATCTCTTATATATAATCAATTAAATTCATTTTCAAGATGCAGTTTATATGTTATAATTGGGGTTTAAATTTAATAAAAACCACTCTAATTATGCCTAATTGTCCTTATAATATTTCCTTATGAAAACAATGTTTCTCAATCACATTAAAAAATTCAAACATAACCATTTCAATCAAATGAATCCCTTTAAATCAGAAAAGGAAAAAAAGTATTTTAAAAATCTACAATAAATTTTAAATATCCAATTTGGAACTTCTTTATTTAGAATGTTAGCATGGGTTTCCAAAAGTTGCATTGATATTTGAAAATGAAAAGAAAAGTGAATTAAAGCTTGAATAAAACCAAAAGAAACATCTTATTTTAAAGAATAACTACTTAATACACATGATATAAATTTGAGAACAACCAAAAAAACAATCTAAATAAATAATAAATAATAAATTTAAAAGTAATGTTCCATGTGTTGGACCACATACATATAATCCCTTTGTTTTTTCCAATGGGAATGAAAAATCACTTCAAAGATACCTAGGAGGGGTTATAGAACCAAGGGTATACTTATAATATCAATGTAACGTTATTGAAATTGAGATAAAAGAAACCATAGGTCACTGATCCTTTCTAGGGTTAGAGAAGAAGAGAAGAAATAAATGAGGGAGGAGATCCACAACCAGTAGGGGTTGAATAGGGGATAAAATGGAGGCCTTATGCCATTAATTTGAATATGGGTGAAAAGTTAGTTTTTTTAATCTTAATGAATGATGGAACTGTATATATAGATTGGTAAAAAATTTATATCCATACTCCCTATACTAGGATCCTAAAGCCTTCACAAGGGAAAACCACATAATTAGAAAAATAATTCTCTATCCATGTGATTTAGAATTGTTAGAACTATAAAGATTGTCACACTGTTTTCTCATGGGTTGTACTAAATAGGTAAAAACCAAGAGACATTCACCACATACCCATAGACCCAAAATTTTAATTACTTCCCCCCAAAGAGAGGGAAGTAAAGTAGAACCGACAATTAATGAAAAAAATTAAAATAAAAGATAAAATTAGAGTTAGGGTGTGAAAACAATTAAAAATTCTAATATTAATTAATATGGAATAAAATATGAAGTTATTTGACACTTTTCATGGAATTTTTCAAGAAATACATGAAATAATTTCACATTTTTGAATCACCATGGGTTTATATAAAACATGAATGATTTTACATTTTATTACCAATGTTAATATTTTAATTTTATTTGGATAAAAAAACATTTTTTTTAATAGAACCTCATTTAAGAATTTTTATACCAATATTGGTCCTAAAAAAATTATTAGTAACTCAAAACACTAAAAATATCATCATCATATTAGATATCACTTATACATACCTCCCTAGTCATCATATTGAATGATCCATGTATATACCTCTCAAATGACCATGCCTAAAAAATTTATCATTTCTATTAAAAAAATATTATGAATATTAATTACATTCTCTCAATTATATTTTATTTCCTACATGTATCTAAAATTTAATATTATTTATATCACTTATTTTATAAATAGATTAGTCATATTTTTCTTATTTCTTCAACAATAATTTTTTTGTATCTATTTTATATTTAAAAAAATTATAATTTCATTAACTTGACTATATATATTTAATTAATTATGAGTTTTATAGGACCATCATATGGTAATTTTAATGGAATAAACCAATATAGTTTGACCAAATTATCATAAAAAAACGCAATATAAAGATCATAAAATAACTAACATGCATGTCATTAAGTAAGCACCTGGAATGATGAGCTATAATTGGTTTACTGGATCACAATCACCCAGTAAATAACAATAGAATTTTTTTTCACAAAGATTCCACTAGCCACTAGAGTCATCATTCATAATGAGAGGACCACGTGATCTACTATAGAGTGCTTAAACCATCCCCAAAAAGAAAAAATTGAACCATGAAAAAAGTATAATGGATCTGAATTCTTGGTATCTTATATATCAAAAGTGGAATTCCATCCCTTATTTATACATCCATTATTAAATTAAGTGATTAAAATGTTGGTAACCATCCCTTGTAAGCCATTAAATATCACTTATAACACATGACCGAGATTTCTTATAATAATATAAATGTTTCATATAATATTCTTAATCATAAATTTACCAACTCATTGATGTATAATCGAAAGATAAATTGTTTGGATGGAATTAAAAAATTCATTGACAAAATATCTTAATATTATCATATGATATGATAGGAAAATCAAATGACTTATATGATATCAGGATATCATAATATGCGATGTGCATCATATGTGATCACAATGATATGATAGAAGATTTATAGTAAAATATCATATACAAAGTTTTGTTCATTTCCAAAAATCAATAAATTAATGTAAAATCTCATAATTAGTAAATGAAACCTCACAAATATTTGTGAATCCATCCAAAATCTTTTGGATTTGGTTTTATGAAACTCTCTACATGTTATAAAAAATCTTTGTTCCAATTAAAAACTTTATCCAAAGAACTAACTATGTGACCCCATGGAAAAATATAGAACTGAAAATATATATGAAATATTGATTCAATAAATGACAGAAAATTTTTGGCTCTAGGAAAATGACAGTGGTAATCAAGCTAAAAAGGGGTCAATTGTGATCTCAGTTAAATAGAATCATATCACCATATGAAAATTTCTTAAATAATGGGTATCATACAAATCTTATTAATAAATATATGGTAAAAATTTCCATAAAATGGATTGGGAAATAATGACGGGATGTGATAATCTCATATATTTCTACTCATATACTCATGATTCTCTAAAATTAATCCCCCAAGTTTATGAATACATAACATGAAATTTATCATAGTACATGAGTACATCCAATTATTAAGGTCGATGTAGCTATGAATGAACACAACCAATCTTCTAAAAACATTTTCTAATTCTGATGAAATAAAGAGCCTAGTTGTATTTAACTCATCACACATATGGAAAAATCTCATCTAGGTTGAGGTCCAAGTAATGAAATGATCATAACATTCCCAATCACCCTTGATTATATAAGAATCAAGGATTGTGTAAGAATGGTGTCAATGTTGGAAGGTTATAAAGATAGGTATGATGAAAACCATTGGTAATGGGGATTCATGATAAGTATAAAACCACGTATAAATTAATGTTTATAATGCATTCCATGTCATATACTTTGGAACGTAAATCCCGATAACTAGTCTTGATATATTACACAATGATTCTACTCTTCATATATCATATCGAAATGTTTTTATAAATTACATTATTTTACACTTTCCAATTAAAAAACATCACATAAACCCACAATAATCTTTGATGATCATCAAATTGGATTTACTCAAAGTTTTACTTTGAGAGGATATTTCCATTATACTATTCATGTTATATAAATTAATAACAAATGAATGAATGATAATTAGAGATTTCCTTTTTTATAAAATCATGATAAATTTATACCCATTTCAACCAATCTCTCATGTATCTAATATAAATACATTCAACATAACTCCCATGCTTTGGTTGATCTAATAGTTTCATCTATGTTAGTTGGTTCCCTACAACAAACGATTTTTTACTTTTGATTAAAAATATATTAAATGACCTGAATATTAATAAATATCTCGAAACATTATTACTTTTATTTTTTTAACATTAATGTAATAATATCATTCATCAAATTCAAATTTTATATATTTTCCCCGATATGATGAGAAAAGTGAACTGTGATGACAATAGCCTTAAATTTATGATTTATGGATGGATGAAATGTATATGATGGGACACATATGATACAAGATATCGGGTGTCATAGGATCATAAATAATTGAGATTTATTTTTATGAATTTCATATTTAGTAGTCTCTGAGAGATGAGGTTTGGAGGAAATACCAAAAATAGGAATTCCATGGGTTTATATTTTATTTTATATTCCTACATGAAGATGTGTGTACTGATCTATAGAATTTATATCAATATTATTAATGTATATCATGAATAATATATTTTTATGTATTGATGCAGTCCATGATGAAATATTCTCATAGAGAGGTTGGATATGTGGGGTTTATCATTATTGATTTGAAATTAATGAATAGCTCCAGAAAGGATTTATCCATTCTTTGTTAATGTAAGTAGTTATTTCAGAACCTTTGATTGGAATAGAATGGTAGGATTAGTTATATAGCTATAGTGACTTGTCAATGTATTCATTGCAGGAAAATAATGTGATGATATATCATGTTTATTAGCAAATGAAATAAGTATACAAACTAATTGAGTATTTATTGGGAAAAGGGATTGTTTCTAAAAGTGATAATACATAAGAATATTTTTTTTTAATTGGGACATTAATTTTGTATGAACCCGGATCTTATTTTCCATTGTGTCATACATTTCAGGTTTCTTTTATAAAAATAATAGTTTCTTGAAATTTCAAGAGTACACATCATTTACTTATAAGTACATGACGTGCACTCGGTTGTCACGGGTCATCGTGTACTAGACATGTAATGGCCCAGTATATGGTCGTGGGAGGTGACCTAAAGGCTACCTAAATCAGTGACCGGTAAGGGAATGTACATGTTCTGTACTTTTAAAGAACACATAGTGTAATTTCTTTTTTTTATTTAATAGACCGAGATCAGGTCTGATAGACAGAACCATATCCTTCTCGACCTAACTCATCCATGAGAGATTATATGGCGCAAATCCTCGCTGAGCCCCCACCTCATATTTCATTCTCTAATTCTAACTCCATCGGTTGCATTGGAATGACCACGATAAGCACTTTCATCTTCTAGATCCCTATTTCCTAGTTTCTCCACATTCACAAGATATCCTCAGATTAAAAATTTTAGTTTTTTTTATTTATGGCATTTTAGGAAGATCCAAGGCCTGAGGTTCACAAATATCATCCATACAATGTAGCGGTAGGTTATTTTTTCCTTTCTATAGATATTATATGAATTTTATGTGCAAAAGTTCCCAATACCCAAGAACATGGTATAGAATATTTATGGTTTTTAGCCCCATTATTGCCTGCTATGCCTTTTTTGTTTGGATAGTGGTTAATATTTTGTGAATAGGGTTAAATTTTCCATGCTATGGATGTTTTTTCCATGTTTCCTTGTTTAACCATTTGGTCTAGCAAGCCTGTTAGGATGATTTTCTTTCCATGCATAGTATTGTTAGGATGGAGTGATTTTATCTGACATGCTTTTATATGATGTAGATAGTATAGCCAAGTAGTTCATGAGGTTTACTTTGGAAGCCATATATTGTAGTGCACGATTGACTTACTGAGGCCCATGAGAACATGGTATAGTATACCCTTTGGAGAATGAACATTGAGGGATTCTACAATGTTTCTGTTTACATTTACATTGTGGGGACATAGGGGGGGATAGACATAAGTGCCCCCTCAGAGGATTTTTAGTTCCACATAGCAAGACCACATAGGGGATTTGGATGTTGAGTGCTTCCCCAGGGTGTCTATAGATACTGATACGAGACTACATGGGGAACTGATGGTGATTTGTTCCTTAGAGACTCTTTTCTAAATCTGAACCAGAGGGGTTAGATATTTTGTACTTCCCAAAGGGTTGATTATGTTGTTTGGTTGAACTAGAGGGGTTACTCTGTGAGTACTTCCAAGAGGGTTACCTATTTGTGATCATTTGCTTACTTTAGTTTTGAAATTGGATTCATTGAAACTGTAGGACTAATTACTTTTGAGTAATTCCTTGTTTTCTTCTTCTTTTTTATTATATCCTGCCATGTATATTGATTGACTATTAGGCATAAATCTTTGGGTGGTTTCCTACTAGGATTCATCTCACACCCAATCTGGGTCATGCTTTTGGGCCCAAATAGATTATATTGTTACAGGTATTTGTAAGGGAAAGCGCCCTTATACTTCAGGTACTTTACTTTTTTGTAGTTGGAGAGTATGTGACTGTGCTGGGGCTTGAGATGTTGAGGACTTGTTTACTTTTTCTTCTTATACATTGATTTAATTTTTTATTTTTGCATGGTCACATATTTGGATGTTTTCCTAGACATATCTATCATGCATCATATTATATTTTCTCTACTTTTTTTCTTCCATTCATTCTCTGTTTATTGTTGTATGGTATTATTATTAATTATTCAATTGTTATCTATTTATTTCTGATGCATTAACCTGCCAATGAGTGAATAGTTTCCCCACTATCACACCCAAAGAACTCATAGCTTGTAGGCAGCCTCCGGCGTTTGCGGAAATGCACGTGAGGCCACTTGACCAACTGTGTATGGGGCACTTCTGGGTGGATCCCAGAATTGGGATGTTACAAAGTGGTCTTAGAAGAAATGTTTTCTTCTTGACTTACTGTTTGGATCCTATCGATAGGGATAAGAAATAATAGGTACATGGTAATAAGTTGTGTCCAGGAGTAGCTAACCCATGTATAGGGAAAAGCCTATTTACCCCATATATCGCAATGTTTCATGTTTTTATATTATTACAGTTGATTTGATTTCACCATTGGGTGATTTAAATGTATTTTATTATTATCAATGATGTTATTGTGGTTCTATTTTTGTTGCAACCTGATGAGATGAGGGTATGACATCACATGCATCATATAGGTACTTTCAAGAGGTCACAAGTCATGCATTCTGAACATGCGATTTATGGTGTATTAGTGATTTCATGATATTGTGATAGATGTTGTGCTAGATATGCATGTTGTTGTGATAGATGCCTTGATAGAATACCTTATATTTGATAGGGTATTTTATTTTTTATAGTTTAGTTTGAATTAACGCCAAACATTGGTACTTGAGGTTTTATGGGACCTCATGGATTAGAATTTGGTGGATCGTTAACTTTATATTCTTTGTATATGACATGTATATGATGAAAATATTTGATTCACATGGATTATGGGACCCCACAGATTAGAATCTGGCACTTTGATGTTCTTTTCAGTGTTTTTCTGGGTTTCGGAGTAGTTTTTGAGGCTTACTATTTAGAAAAACCCAGAATACATGGCGTGTAATGATAAATACACGCCATGTCTCTTGTTCAAGAAAGAAATATTTTTATTAAGTAAACGCCATGTATTCTAAAACTGTGTTACTGTCTATGTGGGAAGAGACATGGGGCTGGGAAATCTTTGGTGGGACAGGCCATGTATCAAATTTACACATCGTTTGTTTAGAACATGTGTCTATCCGTGTGACTAATGAAATAGGTGGATAATGGGTAGCTATTACATGTGGTTTCATTGGAATACATGTTGTGTAGAGTCAGCCATATAACCGACTGTGTGACCAACAACACAGGTTGGTGCTGTTCTTTCTAGTATAATCCATGTATGGAACAAACACACAGTGTAGTATTGTCTTAGGAGAAACGTGTGGGTTAGTCATGTAGAAGAACTCAGGAAGGGGAAAATGATTAAATTATACACCATGTCATAGAAAAATCATGTCATGTGAATGGTGTGTTACCCGACCACGGTTAGAAGAAGTACACTACCATGTGAAGGCTTAAGGGGACACGCCTTGTAGGACTTATACACACCATGTATCCATGTTTTAAAAAACATGGATGCTTTCCTTCTCTTATTCACTTCTTTCACTTCCATGTTTTAGTGCCAGATAATCATGATCTAAGGTGTGCACTTGACCTTGCAGAGTCATGCCACAAAGACGTCCTATGGTAGTACACTCTTTATAGGGTAGTAATTAGACACCGGACATAAAAGATCATGAACTTCCAGTAGATTCTCCAGTTGTGCCAGTCTTGGCACCATCCATTATTTTAGACACAGGTGCTGACGTAAAGATCTGAGAGGAATTTATGAGTTTTATGCAGACCTTCCAAAATCACCACATCCCACCCCTTCTATGGCAGAGATGATGTATGTTTTCTAGCATCAGCATCCTCCCACCTTGATAGGGGACTGATGACCACAGGCTGTAGAGTCATGGTTAGAATTCAGGCTGTCTATCTTTGATCGTCTGGAGACTCCTCCAGAGAGGAGAGTTAATCATTCTACGTAGATGTTATAGTATTTCACCAAGATATGGTGGGATGTGATATTACATGCGGGACGCCATAAGGGTATTCCTTTGGATGAGTTCCAGTGTTCCTTCTATGACTAATTTTACCCGGATACATTGAGGTCCGATTGAGCGCAAGTGTTCATGAGTCCAAAGAAGGTTACTCACTAGGTTATAGATTATTCTTCTCAATTCACAGAGATACAGTGCTTTACACCCATCCATATAGGTGATGAGTTATATCTAGTGAATAAGTTTTAGGATGGTCTCATACATGACATCTGATCTTAGGTGAACATCTTCAGGTTGATGTCCATCACATCTATAGTCAAATAGGTGCAGATCACTGTGCATAATATAATGGATTCTGAAGTTGTGTGGCAGGGTGGCTCAGCATCTGGGGTTGGTATCCCTCCTAATGATAGCAGAAAGCATCATAGGGATTCTACGCGCTGAGATCAAAGGAGGCGAGAGACATCTTCTGGTAGCCATGTATTATGCTACAAGTGTAGAAAGGTCAAGCATAAGAGGCCACATCTATAGAGAGACCCAGTGGAGTGCCAATAATGTGGAAATATAGTTTATCTTTAACACGTATTTCAGATCATCTCACCAGTAACCGGTGATAGGGGTTCTTCTATGACTCACAGTTCAGGAGCAGCCCCACCAGTTTCTCCTCGGTCAGGTAACTAGAGTTCTTTGAGCCATTCAGGCCGAGGTGGATGTTGCAGTTGGGGTAGCCAGTCGGGAGGCCTTTAGTGACAATAAGGTGGATCAGCTTAGGGTGGTCAGGTAGGGTCACAGGGCCATGGTACATGTCAGACTTTTGTAGTAGAGTAGACCTAGCAGGAGTAGGATCATGGACCCTCTATAGTTCAAGGTACAATCTTAGTTGCCTCAGTTTTAGATTTTTCACTATTTGATACAGGGGATTCCAATAGTTTCATATCTATTGTTGTTGTGGAGATCCTTGGGAACTATATCTTTACTTCGGTTGATGTCTATACCCTGGACACTCTGTTGGTAATAAGAACAACTAGTGTACATCAGTGCAAGGGGTGTCCAATTGAGGTTGGTGGGTGTCACTTCTTATGTGACATATTTGTCCTAAAGATGACAGGCTATGATTTCATTCTCATAATGGATAGATTAATTCCATTCCAGGATGTTGTTGATTGATATCACCATAGGGTGAGTTTCACGTCACTATAGGGAAGATCTTTTCTTCTTAAAAGAGAGTGGCATGTCTATACGAGCAGAGCAAGACCTAAGAATCATGGTTTTAGAGGATTTATAGCCCATATTTATAGTCTATATCTAGATGACCAGGGGATATCACATATAGACTTTCCACCAGGGGTGGATCATTTCTGGGATGTATTTCTAAAGTAATTTTCCAGTTTTCCTCTAGAGCAAGCGTCATTCTTTTCTATTGAGCTTGTTCTAGGAGTGGAACTCATGTCCATTCCTCCATATAGGATGGTTACATGAGAGTTACAAGAGATTAAGAAGCAGTTGGAGGAGTTATAGGAAAATGGTTTCATCTGACCCAGTACTTATCCTGGGGGTTCACATTTCTTGTTTGCGAAGAACGAAAATGATACCCTTATAATTTGTGTGTATTATCATAAGTTGAACCAGTTAATTGTAAATAATTGGTATCCCATTCCAAGGATTGATGACTTCTTTTATCAACTTCAAAGAGCCTGGGTGTTCTCAAAGATTGAATTTTTATCGGATTACCATCAGTTGCGCGTTAGACCATCTGATATACCTCTTACAACCTTCTAGAGCAGATATGGTCTATAAAAGTATATGGTTATGTCATTCTCTCTAACAAACGTGCCTTTAGTCTTCATGGCACTGATGAACTGAGTGTTCCATCCATACTTGGAATCTTTTGTGGTAGTCTTCATGGATGATATCTTGGTTTACTCTCGCACTTGATGCAACCATGATAATCATATTAAGATTGTTTGGAGTACACTGAGGGAGAATTGGTTATATGATAATCTCTCAAAATTCCACTTTTGGATAAACTTGATTCATTTCTTGGGTGATGTTATATCATAAACAGTAGTACCAATAGACCCCGAGAAAGTGAGAGCAGTAGTTTCTTAGGAGCATCCAAAAAACGTCTTGGAGGTACGATGTTTTCTAGGGCAGGCTAGATATTAGAGACATTTCATACAGGTCTTTTCACGCTTAGTTGTGCCACTAACGGGCCTGGAAATAAAGGGTGAGAAGTTCTTATGGTATGATTTTTTTGAGTCAGCCTTTTAAGAGTAGAAAGGCTGGATGAATTTTGCACCGATAATAGTTTTTCAATAACTGAAAAAGAGCTATACTATTTACTGTGATGCTTTATGTATTGGGCATAGAGTTGTGCTTAGGAAGGGGAAATATTCATTGCATACATGTCTCAGATGTTGAGGCCACATGAGAGGAATTACCCGATACATGATCTCAAGTTGGATGTAGTTGTTCATGCTTTATGTTGTTGGAGACACTATCTTCTGGGAGAGCATTTTGAGGTTTTCACCAACCACAAGAGTCTTAATCACATATTCACTCAGTGTGACCTGATTTTGATATATCAAAGGAGGGTTGAGTGCCTTTATTCCTTTGAAATTGAGCATTCTTACATGCTTGGAAAAGGAAATGTCATGGCCGATGCGCTGAGCAAGAGGACCTAGACACAGGCAGTTCAGAAGGCCAGTAGTGTGTGCCAACTTATGGCTCTGTTCACTGAGATGAATTTTGAGGTGCATGACCGATTGGGGAATAATTTTTATTCTTATTTAGTTTTTACATATACTCTACTTGATTGGGTGATAAGGAGGAAGCTATCTGATTATGCATGCCTAATCCTATGGGAGAGTTTCTTAGGAGAGGACCATATCCCTAGATAGACCATAGGTTAGGATAAGATCCTACATTATCATGGTAACATATGATTGTCACAAAAAATACATGAGGAGTTCATGAGGGACATACATTACTCAGTTTGGGTAGTTCATCCTAGTGTCACCAAGATGTATCATGATCTATATTGTTAGTATTGGTGGCTAGGTATGAAGAGAGATGTTGTTGGCTTCATGATGAGGTGTCCCACCTATCAGCAGGTGAAGGAAGAGCATTATTGACCAGAAGTGCTTTTGCAGAATTGACTCATTCCCAAGTGGATGTGGAATTATGTCGCGATGGATTTTGTGACAGGTTTTTCTAGGTTTCCATGAGGAAATGATGCAGTTTGGGTTGACATTGATAGACTCACGAAGGCTTCTCACTTCTTTCCAATCATGGAGATATTCAGTCTTGGTGAGTTGATAAGGATGTACATTCAAAAAAAAATATTCTTACAGAGGGGTTACTCACTATATTGTTTTAGACAGGGATGAACGTTTTACTTCTCAGGATTGGCATGGACTATAGATGGCATTGGGTACACAGGTACTTATGATTACATCTTACCACCACCGGATATATGGCTAGTCCGAGCATAAAATTCAGTTGCTTGAGTACATTCTTCGAGCATGCATCTAGGATTTTGGAGTTTCATAGGAGGAGCACATACCTCTTGTGTAGTTTTACTACAATAATAGTTTAAAGAAAATATTCAGATGTAACATTTTGAAGCTTGGTATGGTAGACCATGCCGGTCACCCTTCTGTTGGTTGGAGGTAGGAGAGGCTACTATGTTGGGAACTTTTGTTGTCCAAGACACCAAAATGAAGATATTGTTGATTTGGAAGATGATGTCTACTGCATAGTCACGTCAGATGTCTTATACTGATCGATGGAGACGACCTGTGGTGTTCGAGGTCAGTGATCAGGTTTTTCTACACGCCACACCGAGGATGTGACACAGGAGGATTAAGAGCAAGGTAATATTTCACCAAGATACGTCAGGCCATTTGGGGTTTTGGGGAGAGTCAGGCCGATTGCCTATTGGTTTTAGTTACCTCTGAGGTACTGGGATTTTCATAATGTATTACACATTTCTCAGTTGTGACATTACTTCTCAGACCCGTCTCATAACTTTCAACATGAGGAGGTTGAGCTAGAAGAGGACGCATCGTTTGAGGAGAATTGTATCCAGATTTTTGATCCAAGTTCAATGGTTCTTCATGGTTGGTCTACTCTTCTAGTATGAGTGATATGGCAGCACAGGCGATTACATGAAAATATGGGAGAGTGGGAGGCTGATGTACAATCTTAGTGGCTAGAGCTGTTCAAGGATTATTCTCCAATTCCAAAATTCTAGGGAAATTTGGGGAAAATTTTATTAAGGCGGAAAGTTCGTAAGAACCTGTTTCTTTTTTTTCTGTATGTCTTTCATTTAATGTTGTTTTTGAGAAAAATAGGAGTTTCTGAAAATACTAGGAGTACACATCGTGTACTTATAAGTACATGTCGTGTACTCTGTTTCTGTGGTTGAATGTGTAATAGCTATGTAATGACCGAGTAAATGTATATGTGGGGGGGGACATGGAGGCCACCTAAAGCAGGGCATGGAAAGGTAAAGTACACACCATGTACTCTTAATGAATATTCCATGTAATTATTTTAATTAAATGGATTGGGGTCATGTATTATAGAAAGAATCATCTTATTCTCAACCTAAATCATCTGGGAGCGATTGTATGGCATGAATCATCACTAAGACCCAGACTCTCCATCCATTATCCAAATCTAACTCCATTGGTTATGTTGGAATCTCCACAATAAGCTCTTTATTCTTATGGATCCTCGTTTCTTGATATATCCTGTTTCAAGAGTTATCCTCACATAAATATTATTAGTGTTTTTGTAGATCTACAACATTTTAGGGATATTCAAGGCCTCAGGTTCACTTATATCATCTTTACAATGCTGAGGTAGGAGGTATTTGCCTTTCTATAGATAGTCTTTTAATTTTATGTGAAAAAGTGCTCAATACCAAAGAATAGGGTATTGTGTGTTTATGTTTTTTATCCCTATTATTGGTTATTATTCCTTGATTGTTTGGATAGAGTTTAATTGTATGTTAAGAGGGTTAACTTTTATATTTTTTGTATGTTTTTACCATGTTTTCTTTTTTGACTGTCTGGTATAGCTGGCCTATAAGGCTGCATTTCTTTCCATGACTAATATTGTTAGAATAGAGTGATTTTATTTGACATGTTGTGATATGTTGTAGATTTTTAGCCAAGTAGTTGTTGAGGTCTACATTAGATGCTGTATATTTTTATGCATGATTGAATTACATTGGGCTGTGAGAACCTGGAGTAATAGGCCATAGGTAGAATGGATATTGAGGGCTTCTCTAGAGTGTCTGTTTACTTTTACATTGTGAGATTGTAGGGGGATGGATGTAAGTGGTAACTCAAAGTGTATGTAGTTCCACATTGCGAGACCATAGGGGGAATTAGACATTGAGTGCTTCACCAATGTGTTTATAGTAACTGATATGAGACTATTGGTGGAATTGATGGTGAGTCCTTACACAGAGAGTCTTTGCTAAAGCTGAACCAGATGGGTTAGACTATGTGTAAATTCCACAGGGTTGCTTGTGTTGTTTGGTTGAACCATAGGGTTTAAGATGCGAGTACTTCTCCAGGGTTACCTATTCGTGATCTGTTTCTTATTTGAGTTATGATAATGGATCCATTGAAACTGTTGGACTATTTACTTTTGAGTACTTTTTTTGTTTACTGCTTCTTTTTTATTATTAGATGCCATATATATTCACTGACTGTTAGGCATAGATATTTGGGTGGTTTCCCACTGGGATTCATGTCACACACTGTTTGGGACGTGCTTTTGATCCCAAACAGATTATATTGTAGAAGAAATAGATAAGATAATTCACTCGTATGCTTTAGGTTCTTGACTACATTGGAGCTTGAGAGCATGTGACCAGGATGAGACTTGAGATGCTAAGGAGTTGTTTACTTGTTATTCTTATACTTTAGTTTCGTATTGTATTTCAACATTTTGACATGGTTGGCTGTTTTCCTATACAAATGTGTCATTCATCATTATATATGTGCTCTAGTTTATTTCTTCCAGTCTTCATCTTTTTACTGTTGTATTGTGTTATTATTTCCTTCCCTATTGTTATCTATTAATTTCCGCTGTGTTACTCTACCATTGGGGACATAGTTTCCCCACTATCACACCAAAGGCCCTCGCTACTAGTCGGCAGCCTCCAGCATTTAGGGAAATGCACTGGAGTCAATGTGACCAACCGATAATGAGGCACCTCTGGATAGTTTCCGGAACCAGGATGTTAAAATTTTAATTCTTTATGGGTGTCTCAACATGTATTTATATTCTGATCTTGGATGTTAGGACAGTTCTCCAAATGCCAGTGAGTAAGAGGCTTAGAGGGCTACACATTAAGTGTATTCAAAACCTTAGTCATATTATTCTTTTATTTAATATTAGAATTAATATTACTCGCATGATATAATGAAGGATAAATATTAATGTTAGGTTGATAAGATAAATATTTATTAAATTAATTATAAAATAATATTTAGTTATTTTTTTATGTATTTGTTTTTCAAGGTTCGATAAATATTGAGAATGGTTGGAATACTGAGTTAAGGTTCTAAATGGAAATGATTTATGATATTTAAGTGCATTTAAATATTTTTTTATTTATTTATTTTTTAAATGATATTTAATAAATCCAATTTTTTAGTGAATTTCATAAATTTAATAATAATATTATTTTTTTAGTTTACATATGGTTTTTTGGAGATGAAAAAATATATAGAGGGCCTTTGTGAAATTATATTTTGTAGAATACTAAATATTTAAACAAAATTATATCATTTTTCATGATAGTGGATTTTCTATGTAAAAACAAATCTAGTGATAATTCTCTCAAGACTGTAGAGGCTCTCTCAAATAATTCTCTTAGGAATAGAGAGTAGGAAATCCACTTAATCCCATTGAAGATCAAGAGAAGAAGAGAGATTCATTATTGTTTATAAGGCATTATAGTTATCCTAAATGCGAATGATACAAGGAGATCAGTCTTAAAAATTAAAATACATTAATATATCCAAGGAAATTTGTGATTTATAGAGCACATGTATATACCAATTGATGGATCCTATATTATATCCTCTCTATGAAATGATGGTAGAATCAAATAGGGTTAAATAAGTAAAAAAGTATTAATAATGAAAGAACTCCAATGAAAGTGGTTATTATTATTTAAAAATTAATCTTAAATTTTATGTGAAATATCTTATAATGAAGATTCCATGGTTTCAATTCATCATTTTATGGAGAAATTTTAGGAAACAAGTGAAAACCCATGGCATGTCTGGGAATAACTTCTTTCGTTGAGGCACGGAATATTCAAGTGGTATTAGAGATGTTACATACTGATTTATAATTATTATCGTTCAATTATGATGGACTAATTTTATTTTAGATTTTATTTTCCAATATTATTTATTTTTAATTATCAAAGACTATAATTTTTTTCAATTTATATAATCACAAATATAATTATGAATAGTTGAACAATGTTCCAAGATCCCAACAGATGGTAACAAAGATTATGGTTGGATAACATGGAGACATAGAATGTAACTGAAAAGTAAATGTCATGTTCCAATATTCATTTTATGTTGATGAGTTTTGAAAACCATGAATCATGGTGCAGGGGAACAACACAAAAAGCTATTTTATAACACATATTGACCAATTTAATTTAACATAGCTTGACAGGTTGCAGAATGTGTAGCTAGATAACATTTTATGTAACCTTTTATGGTTTGTCCTAAAAAGAATCACAGAAGTTGTATTTTCTATGTATATGTTACATATTAATACATATTGTGTATTTACTGAAAATTTAATAACATGGGGCAGTTCTAACTATACAGTGCATTTCTAGAATACACATCTTGTAACATATAACTATCTATGGGGATTACATGCCAAGTCCCTAAGAGTGTAATAT
The DNA here is from genome assembly GCA_963277665.1 of Viscum album. Taxonomy (NCBI): domain Eukaryota; kingdom Viridiplantae; phylum Streptophyta; class Magnoliopsida; order Santalales; family Viscaceae; genus Viscum; species Viscum album. The sequence goes on from OY728150.1 coordinate 918,212,707, forward strand.
AAATGACTAGAAAATGGAGTATGTAGTGTGTAATGGACACATTGTGTAACTAACACCCTTTCATATGGAGCACACATCATTCTAGGTTGTATATCATGTTAATTTATAATATAAAATAGAAATTAATTATTAAATAATATCCAAATTATGATATAGTTAGATGGTGTACATCCCATGTAACAATGTTTTAAAAATTAATTATCTAAATTATTTTTTTCCATGTTATTTTGGAACTTCATGAAATGTATTGTGATAATACACACTATGTACTTCATTGGAATTTATATCGATACACAATGGATTTATTATTGATAGGTCGTGTAGTAAAAAATGTCATACTGACTAATTTTATTGACTCATATAACTACACATCATGTAATATCTGGACGCACTATGTATTCTACATGTCATGTATGTATATATTAAATGATAAGGACTATAGAGAGCATATTCACTTTTCATAAGAGTGAAAATACATTCCTTGTAGAAAACAAGGGTACACACTATGTTACCTCCAATACATGCCATATAAAATTTGAATAAAAATTTAATATTAAAGAGATTGGTATCTGTTATGTTCCCTTTTAGTACACACAATTTATTAATTAATTTTAAACTAAATTTTTTATTTAAAATTAATGTTGATGTGAATCATAAAAATACTTTGGATGGAAAACGAAGCTAAATAAATTATATTATCAATTAGATATAATAATTAATTAATTCATGAATTTTATCTTAATAAGGAATGGCTTCAAAAAAATGTGTACAGTAATAATTGTTGTTACTTTAAAATGATGATATGTGTATCATTCCCTTCTCTTATTAAGTATAAGATTGCATTCCCACTATTTATTTTTTATAACATTATCTCCTTGGTCCTCCTCAAATACGTGTGAATAAACATATGTAATGGAATGATCTCCTAGCTCGGTATAGATGGTTGAAGATAGATCCAAGGTGAAACCAACCATCGAGATACATAAGTGAACATGTGTAATAATGCTACTCAATAGTAGTTTGGTATAAGGAGTTATTCATGTTGGTAAAAGGGTTATTTTTTCTTCTAAATGATAAATCAACCAATATAAAAATTGATGATCATTCCACATATTTATAATAAAAATTGATGATCATTCCACATATTTTTCAAGTGTCAACAATGTACAGAATATAAAGAACCTCTCCTTAGTGAATAATCAAGGGGAAGCATTATTTTATTTTTTATAAAATTTAAAATATACACTTATACCAGTTTCGTAAGATGTATATATTTTTTGTATTTAATTAAAATCATTATAAAATAACCAATTGTATTTCATAAGGTTTTATGAGGTAATTTGGGTTATCAAGTAGCCAATATAGCTAGATTGGATAAAATTAATATAGTAGAAAACAACCTTACATTTCCAAAAGTAATGGATCTACGTTTTTTAAAAAATTATGTTTCTATCTTAAAAAGAACATTATATCTATTTACAGTTTATACATGGATGGTGTTGTATTCAAATTTACTAATAAGAGCTATTAAATTTCAAAGTAATAATATATTATGGTATGGAAAACTTGAATAATGGTGTTTATGTAATATAATATTAAAACCAAGAATTTATTAATAAAAAATATTGATTACATGACTGATATCACACCTTGTTTTGGTATCACTTACTTAGTCATGAAAATAAGTGGTGTTTGAAAAATATTTAAAATGAATGATTTATAAATTGTTATTAAATAAAAGAACTTGATAGGTTTCACACTTGTTTATTTGGATAAATCTCAAAACCACCATTTTTTGGTATGTTAAAAGGTCCATAGAAATATTTTAATTAGTTTATGGATATGTTTCCATAACATTTCTAGTTAAATTTAGAGGTGGGTATTCCTAATTATATAATTTTATATATGAATTCTATAGTTATGGATATGTATACTTAACGAGGTATAAGTCTGATTACGTACTGAAATTTAAGGAATACAAGTTTTAATTAGTGAATAATATTTGTACGGGATAAAGAAACTATATTCATCCTAATGTAAAGAATGTCTAAACTAGGAGTTCATTGACTATCTCTGGGAGTTTGGGATTTTATCTCAACTAACTTTTTCTTATACACCTTAGTGGAATGAAATTTATTAATAGAGGAACCATACCTGGTGGAAATGGTGAGGTTTATAATGATTCATTCAAACCATCCATTAGAAATTTAGTGATATACATATATTCACTAAATTGTGAGTCAACTGAAGTGTTAAATTAGATTAAATTTACATATTAGAGGAAAAATATAACCATTTTCCATATTATCATGTGTGGGGATGTGTGACATTTTTATATTAATATCTAGAACCAATCTCTCACCATGATGCATTATGTGCATATTTATAGTATATTCCTTTGAAATAATGGGTTATTATATATGATAACCTTTAAAAAAGAAGATAATAGTGGAATTAGAATATGTATTCCTTCAGAGGAAATAGATATTCAATAGAAACTTAGGGATCAAGATTGCCATTTATGAATTCGTTGCTCCAGATAAGCCTGAATATCAACCTGAAAAAAATCGATAAGTCACCAGGGAAGATATTTTTTTAGAGACACGTTTACAAAGTAGTAGAAACAAAGTGGTTGAGGAACTAGATATATATTGTTCTCAATTTACTAGTGATGGTGATTTATAATTAGTTGATAATGATAAACCTATATCTAATAAAGAACAAGTAAAAAAATCAGAAGTTTTAACATGGATGAAACACATGAATAAAGGGTTGGATTATATTTACTAGAACCATAAATGGGATATGGTATATTCTTCAGTAGATGTAAAATGTTTGATGTAATTGGGAATTTATAATGAAACTGGTCATGGGAGGTAAGGTTAGTCTGTATATATCATGATTGACTATTAAAGAGTTATGAAACATAAAGGAATAATCTATGATAAATCCTTTTTATAATTATTAATGAATAAATGTATCAGAATTATACATTCCATAATATCTTACCATGATTATAATATTTGGAAAATGGATTTTAGGATAGATTTCCTTATAAAGAACATTCTGGAAGACGTTTATATGAAACAAATACAAAGGTTTGGGACTATAAAGGATTCCAAAAAGGTATATAATTTGTAGAGATCCTTTTATGGGTTTAAAAAAAGATCTAGATCATAGAAAATTTTCTTTGATGATGATATAATGGAATTTGGTATCATAAATAATGAATGTGAGACCAATGTCCACATGTTGTCTTTTGGGATTGTAGTTTTTATCCTAGTAGTATATATTGATGACATATTATTATTGGGAATCATGATTATATTCTTACATTTTGTTAATATATGGTTGAACATGTTCTTAATTATAAATGAATTGGGTAAAATAACCAACATTTTAGGGGTCAAGATAATTCAAGATTGATCAAAGAGTTTGTATGGACTAAGTGAGGGTGCATATATTGAGAAGGTAATGATGTTATTAATCATAGAATAATACATGTGGGTCATGTTTATAGAGTCACATCAATTAAATGTCACGAATAAAATTTTTCCATAGACATAGAAGTATAATCATAGAATGTATAAAATAAAATATTTTTTTATAATAGCATCTATTAGGAATTGCATGATATATACTGGGATTGATGTTTCATATGTCTTGTGTATGTAGGAAGATATGAATATGACCTAGTATACAATAATTGTAGTATTATAAATACTATATTAATGACTCTATTGATGAAGAAATGTCGATATTTGTAGAAACAAAACAACGATTCAAAGAACTGTAAATGAGAAAAAAATGAAACACAAGGATTTACGTGGTTCGAGATTAATCCCTACATCTACGGAGAGGTAATATAAATTAACTATAATCAGTTGTTGAATTTACAAGAGTTATCTCAATGATTTATCACACAGAAACCCTAGCCTGAACTTGGCTATAAATGGAGAAGATGATCTACTATTCCAACAACTGCACGAGAATTCTGCGTTGCTACTGTGAAAGGCATTCACCAAAGTCAAAAGTGCTATAGTGGATGCCGAATAGAAGTAAAAATGGCTAAAGTAATGTTTACTACAATGTCTGCACTACTAAAGTTGCGGGTAGGTGTACAGTATGGACCACAAGCATTCATCCCAACCAGATCAGGCTACAACAATCCAACATCCATAGCTTACAAAGGATATACTCATTATTTATAAAGGAAATGGAGAGCTAGTCATTATGATATATATATATATATATATATTCAAGTTTTTGAATATATTATAATGATATAAAATTATATTAAGGATATTTATTCTATCTTAATAGAGGGACTGTGAGATGGAAGAGATCAAGTCAGCTATTGGACTCCAATTCCATTGAATATTCAGATTACATTGTAGAATATATTGTATCTAAATAAGAAGTGTTGATATGAATCATTATCTATGAGCTGATTTCTATTTCTATTATTAATGATCTTATCAAATTGTACTGAAATTGTACTATAGTTGTGGACCCCACAAAGGAGAAATGGATACATAAAATGATAAAGTATATACATTGGATATATCAAATATGAGGGAATTTTTTCAAAGGGGTGAGATCATAGTAAGTATATTTTTTAGAGAGGACAACAGGGTGGAATCATGGCCTAAAACCTTATCTTAGTGGAATAATGGATACTATGTCAACAATATAAGACCTAACATCATTAACAGTTGGATCTAGTGAATGTATGAGCCTATTGGTGTTAGTTCCATAGAACTACCTACATTGTAAAATTAATTAATAAAATTTTCAACAACTTGAATATTATTGAATTTATTCACACATGATAAATTTTCTTTTTAGTAACATCAAAGTGATAATGCCCTTAGAGTATCAGTCACATCGAATGGATATAATAGTTCCCCTATCCGATGAGAGCCTTAATGTTCTATGACAATATTTATGAATATATGTTCTATTATGGGATGAAATCTATCTAATAATACATAGATGAGGTAAGATATCATGTGAATGGGGAATATAATACATAGAGACTTCATTAAATGAAGTTCAAACTTGGTAATCTCTGAGAGTGGTGGTTATGAGGACATTCTTACAAATAAGAATTATACATGGTATGTTTCATTGGGTATTCCTATATGTGGATGTGTATATTTATCCCTAGAATTGAGATTATTATTAACATTGGTCATGACTTTCTTATATTGATGTATTGAAAAAAAATGTGACGATATATCGTCATAGTGAGGTAAGATATATTGAGTTTTTCAAATGTGATATGACATTAATGAATAAAAGAAGAAAAGAATTTTTTTTATTTAGAGTTGATTGAATTAGATATATCATGCCTCATATTTTAATAGAAAAGATTGATAAATTAGTTTTCTATGGTAGTTTATCAATGAGTTCATTAATGAAAAGTCAAAGAAAGTTATATCAATTTTACAAGCTGAGGAAAAAACTATGAAACCTACTTGATGAGATTTTAAAACAAATAGAATATATAAAAGAATAATAAATTTTAAGAGTTTTTTAATGATGAAATTGATAAATTTTTATATGGGTTCCTTTATGTGTTGCAAAATGGTGATCATGGATTTTTTTTCTAGTTTTCATAATGCCACTAAGAATGTTTCTAAGATGGCCACTCACTACTTGTATAAAAAATCTGAGTAATCTTATTTATGAATTTGTTATTATAGAAATATTATCCATAAGATCAATTTAATAATACATATTCATGTTATATTGATCACATAAATATTTATTGACTGAATAATAAAATGATACATATCTATATATAGTTATTAATAATGGTTCATGAAATACATCGTAGGTTTGGTTAGTTGAGTTAACATCTTATATAGAAATGAAATATTTTTTTGAATATAATTTAACAAAAAATAATTAATTTATATAAAAAATTATATTTAAATAATCTATGTGTTTAGTTCTTTTTTTGGAAGTAACGATAATAATATTTTTATTATTTGACCTAAGGGTTTATTATATTTAACAAATTAACTTCGGGCATTTGTTCAATTTGATTTTCTCTAACCCTAAATATATAAACCTAGTCATATAATTTTTCATGATTGAATATTTTGTATATACACTAAATTTTAGATATAATTCCCTCAAGATCGTTTTGAATCTCTTAAAGAATGCATCAGTAATGGAGATTCGATAATCCTTTTCCCCCAAGAAGTATAGAAAGATAAAAAAAGATCCATTCCACTCTAGAATCAATTATAATTGTGATAAATTGGAACAATGTAAGGAATTCATCTTCAGGGATAGCACAAAAAGATTCAATTATGATGTTATGAGGATTATGGGGCATGTGTGGATACCACTAGAGGGATTTTATTTTGGATCCTCCTAACATAAGGATTGTATAATCAATTTTTTTTTGATTGTTCAGCAACATCAATAATTAAAACATTCCTAAAAAATTTGTAACTCAAATTTTAACATTAATTATATGTTTTTTGTGAAAAATCATGTATGATGAATGCTTTGGTTTCTATTCATTGATTTAACAAGATAATCTAAGGGAAATGATGAAAAAACAATTTCATGGCACAAGAAATATCGCTTGTGACATTACAGATAAACATTATCAAATAGGGATCCACAATATTTTACTCTACATCCTGTGACCTTATATTTACATCCCCCCTCTCAATATGAAGGATGTTTTTTCTCTTTATGTGAGAATGGGGTTCCTTGGACAAATAAATATCTCCATTACTATCCCATTAAATCTCAATTACTCCTATAGTTCAACGAACAACTATACGGAATGAAATTAAATTTCTGATATAAATTGTTTCATTCATAGATTCTGGTAAAGTAACATACTCTAATTCTATTTTCTAGTATGCAATGGTGTAATATTTTGAACTCTTCTAGTCAATATATACATATATTAAGAAAAAAATGAAAAAAATTTGAGTTATCAGTTTATAATTTTTATATTAGAAACTATAAATATTGTAATCCCTCTTAAAGAGTTCATTGTCTTCTCTAATGTCCAATAACATATCCTTCATCAATGTACATAAAGATGTTCATGACTACAGTCAGTTTACTCTCACATGGACTGGATGATAATATATATTTTTATTCACAAACCATAAGCTACATTGGGGGAATTGTAAAATATGGCCAATATAATATATAATATGTTGAATGAATAAGTAATCCAATCCAACATTAATAACTCTTTAGTAGAATATTAAATCATTAAAATATTTGTGTCCAGAAACACTAACAAAGACTTATTCATAAAGTTCTCCATGCTGGACCACAAAAACTATACCAATATATGAATTTTGACTTAGTTTAACCTGCATATTTTATATATCATTATATATCCTTATATAAAGTATTTTGGGCTCTTCGTTCCCATTTTTCATGTAGAAGAACTTTCCAAACCACATCTTTATAGAGTACAAATCGTGGATATCTTTTCTAATAATTAATATACAATCCGTATAAAGAAAAAATATGACAGAACACCCATTAACCCTATTGTATAAATAAGAATAATCCTTGTATTTTTTTAAACATAACTCTTTAATATCATAATCAAATTAGATTCCCCAATATTGAGAATCATTCTTTATTACATTAATGGGCATGGAAACCTTCATACAATTGAACACTCATTTAGAACTTTACAGCTAATAGGATTTATTATATACAAATCCTTGAATAAATTCATATTATTTAAAGTTATTTTCATATAAATCTTATATATATTACGATAAAAATGAGATTTTATGTCATTGAACATCTATATGGACTTTTTCAACACAACAGGTGAATATTTTTCTTCATAATCAAAAGCATAAATTTTTATATCACCTTTTTTCACAAGGGGGACATTATATGTCGACAATTTACCATAAATGTAAAATTTATTATAAAAAACACTTTAAACATATTGGTATCACCCCTTTATGTGTATATACCATGTTAAAAACATTGTTAGTGTACATTGAGTCCATCATAGGGTCCATGGATTTTAAATATTTCTCTAAATTGAAACTCTCAGTAGCCTCTATGGGCATATAAGGCTTATCATCGTTGAACAATACTTCATGATAATTTTCCATAAGAAATATATATCTCATAGTCTCATTAAGAATCATACAATTACATTAAGGATTATTTATAACTTGATTCTATTATTCTTCCAAAACACCTTTCGAAACTCATTTAATATCCCTCTTAGTAACAGTTCTAGTCTTTTCATATTGAATTTCTCTGAGTTAAATATTCCTCCCACTACACCATGATTGATATATACCTTCTCGAGTATAATACCATGTAAGGCCATACACATTTTTTGTTCAATAGAATTATAGAATTAACAACGCACCACATCTTTGAGAAAACCAATAAAGAAGAATTTATTCAATTTATGGATAAGATTATAAGAAACCATATGTCATACATATTCTTCATAACACCAAATACTTTTAAAATTCCTAATATTATATTTACCAATCCATATATTATATGATATATTTATGACTAAATTAGATGGAATATAGTTAAGTTTCAATGTAATAGTTTTCATATCAGACATTAAGAATGTAATAGGAATGTATCTCTGACTCATCATTAATCAACATGTGTCTAATAAGTTGTTATTAACATTATCAGGAATACCATTTCACTATAGAGTTCTAATATGATTGACTGGTTGAAAAATTCTACAATATTTCAAATGATCATTAATTCTTTTGCACATGTATTAACTATAATGATTTGGTCAAAGAATTATAACACATTTAACAATTTTATTTTTGAACATTTTTTATTAAACTACATGGAAATTTCAAATGTTTAATACTTATTTATCATCATAAACATATAATAAAACATACTAAAGTCATAAAAAGTTTTTACGAAGTACCTAATATCACTAATTCTTTTAGTGATCAATGGTCCATATACATCACTATGTAGAAGATCTAATATATCACTAGAACATTCACATTTTCCATAAAAGGGATCTTTGGTCATTGTTCCTAATAAAAAAGATTTACATGTATGAAATGAATCATAATTAAATGATCCCATAAATCAATCTCTACTGATTAATTTAATTTCATTCACATTTATATGTGCATATGGAAAAATTTAAATGTATGTGTGGTTAAAATCAACCCTGACCTTATTATTTTAAATATTATAGTCAGGATTAATATTATACGTAATGTATAATAAATTTACCATATTCATGATTCCATAAAACATTTCATTTGTAAATATATAGAACAAATATTTTTCTTAAGAATGAATAGTAATCTGATCTTATCCAAACATGATACAAAAATAAAATTTTTATTTTTAGTAGGAATATAACAATAGTTTTCCAATTCTAGAAATAACACACTAGGTATATTTGAATCATATGTTCCAACTTGTAATGATGAAAATAATGCCCCATTTTCAACATATATATCCACTTTACGCTACTCCAATTCCCACCTATATCCAACTATATATTTATCAATAGAAATGTTTGATCCACATTTGGAAAATAATACCCATGTTCTTGAGTTGGAGAAATATATTTCTATAATATTAACATTAAAATTCTCAAAATTCTCCTCTTTGAGAAAACTTATCAATATTAGATACAAATATAGATTTGTTTTATAGTTAATGCCTATAAGATACCTCAAAATGAAATATATGATGCCTAAAAAAATCTAAATGAAAGAAATATCTATGGATGAGTATCTTGTTTTATTTATTTTCATAAAGGAAATATAATTAATTAACTCCAACTAAAAGTGACAATCCCAAACATTATATCCATTTAGGGTGCCACAAACTATATTTCATCATGACTTAAACAAGTTTGAACATGTAAATAACATGTGATTATGCAGGTTTGAAAACTATTTTCAATCATATCATATATTATTCATAGATTTCATAGTGGATAAATCTTTATCTAACTATATAATGTGGATTCACTAAAATAAATTCTTCTACTGTCCTAATCATTACAGTTTCCTAGATAAATTTAACCTAAATAAAATTCCAATATCCAAGCACATAACTGTTAGGGTGACATTATTACTTACTTTCATTGCAAAAGATAATCCTTGAGAACCAAACCATTAGGATTATATATATTGAATGATCAGGGTCTTGAAAAGGGTCAATTGGAAAGGATTCTAAAACATAGTATTTTAGGAGGCTTTATTCAAATTCCATGAAATTTAATATACATATTATTCATAATAATGTCAAAACTAGTCCACTATAAGAAAAAATTAACACTTCATGTTTTATTCCTTCATTTATGTGTTATTCATTTTTTTTAAATATCTATTCCATCATTAGAATTAATATTTTCACACCATATTAATGTATAGAACTTTAAAACACATATATTTTATTTTAATCATACAAAAATAGAATTCAATAATATTTAAACATATCCATATTCTTCTTATGGATATGGTACATGATATTTTCATGTAAAGAAATAAAACTATATGAAATTGAAAATCCTCATATAATTAATCTTAGAAAAAAACTCCAACCCCACTTTTCCAAAATAATGTATAAGCCTCTATGCAAGTGAGAAATCCTACACAAATCCCCAATCCCAAGTAATAATTTATCTAATATATATTCTAATTAATTATAAGTCTAATACATAATATGTATAAAATAAAATCAATAACTCAATTCTGGATAATAATATTAACTATAAATTGTGTTCAAGATATATTAAAAATAAATATTTTGTTTTCAAAACAAGAATGTTATTCATAGCAAAAAATTTATAATAATAAATTTATCACAAAAATGAAAGAATACATTACACTCATATTTCATAAATGATTTATTAGATTGAATATTTAGAAAGAATAAATAAATAAATAGGCATTTTATTTATTTTTGTAACATTATATACTAATATAAACATTTCATATTTTAATTATTCGTGAAAATATCATATCTATAATGCCTAACACGTATGTTTTATAATGAAATTATAATATAAAGTCATTTTTATCCAAAATAGTAATTTTTTATATTTGGGAATATATCTTATTTTATGATTCATAGTGGGTTATTATCAATTGTAATCCATGATATTCCAAAATGGGCCCCTTATGTATCATGATCCACTTTTATGGAAAAGATAGTTATTCTTATGAATCATGTAACACTCAGGACCCTTATGTATCATGGACCACTTTTATGGAAAATATAGTGATCCTTATTTATCATTTAACCCTTAGGTATCAAGATCCACTTCTATTGGAAAATAAGTAACACTTATTCCTTAAATAACCTTTTCATATAAGGGATTCACTTATGCATCAAAGACAATGAACCTTACAAATCAAGACCATGAACCTCATGTTTGAATGGGAAAATCCCAATTTCCATTATATATAATAGATTTTTCATATACAGAAAATGAAAGGTAATTTCACATAAGGCAATCCTTATTTTTTATTTACACTCAATAATAACTATGAATTTATTCCCCATTTTTTTAAAATTCAGGATTCAGTCCATATATACAAAATTGAATATCAAAAATATTGACAAGAACAAAACCACATGTTTGGATGTATCATACTCCCTATTGTAATATTGCTATACCTAATGACTAGAAACATATATTTCACTATCCTATACTGTACTATTAGGAAATGTGATATAGTGATTCCAAGGATAAAATTTATCCATTCTATATTATATTTTATGATATGTCCTCAATCATATTATGATATACATGTTTTTATAAAAAAATGTTATAATGATTCATTTATGTATAAGACTTTGATACCACTACCAGGTTGTAGAAGAACATTATATGATAATAGAAGTGGAAGAATATAAAATAATGTTCTTGATCTATCATCATAAATCAACATACAAAATTAAGGACCCAAAATAAAATGCATACCTAATCTGAAGAAATCTTTTTTCACAATGAATTAAAAGGAGTTTAATTGATCGTAATCACCTTGAGATAACCAAAAAACACTCACATCCATAAGAATTCCATAGTCAACTAGATTCCCCTTAACAATGAGAGTGCCCCATGGTCTCCTATAGAGTGAAAGAACCTTCTATATGAAGACATAAGAAGAAAAAAGAAAAGTTTATTAAATTTGGATTGTACACATGATATATATATCTAACAAGGGGATTGTATCCCCTTATATGGCCTCCCTTAATTCATTTAAAGTAGTAAGGCATTGATTTTTATCACATTATAAGTGTTATATGTTACTTGTAATGCTAGACCATTGGATTTAATATTTTTTGAACATTTAAAATAATTATGTGTATCCATAAATGTATAAACTCATTGATATATAACCGAAGATAAACTATGTGAGAGATATGGAATAAGAAATTTACTGAATACCATAATCATATTAATTGATACGATATAGGAATCACATGCCATATATGATTTGAGGATATTGTAATTCTAATATGCATCACATTAATGTATCATGCTATGACACATGGAATATTATATAATGCAATATACCCATTTTAGTGTATTTCCAATAATTTCCCACATTCACTAAATTTTCATAAGGGTATAAAAAAATGCATAACCCTTTTGGATCCATCCAAACTCTTTCAGATAAAGTACTATTCAGATCTCTTGATTTTGGAAAAAATATTTTGTAAAATTTAATCCTTATCCAAAGTTTTATCTAATGACACCCTTGATAAACATGCCTTTGTTTTAAATATATTACATGATATAAACATTAAATTTAATGAATAGTAATAACCCAAGGACCAATTGATTCAATGTCTTTAGAGACTTATAATATGATCATTTTATTTTACAATACATTATATCATTTCTCATTAAAGGTAAAATAACAAAAAATCTTCTATACATCCCAATAGTAAGGATCATCATCATATAATATAGATTTATAACATAACTACATAGTGAGAATATATTATTACTAAGGGGGGAATAAACATTTCGTTGAGGAATTCATAAGAATAAGTAAAATCATGAGAATTAGAGAAATATCGTATCATTACAAGTGATTACCATAAAACATAAGTGATCATCAATGGACATGGAATAAATACATAAAGGCACAAAAGATCAACATGAAAATATAATAATTATTTCATGACTTGGAATAATTTTATGTAATCCTTGAATCAGATGTATAATATCATAATTAATAAAATCTTATAACTCTGGAACACACATTAGCAAAGGGAAAACATTACATTCATGAGCCACACCATGACATCACAAGATAATAATACTAAAAAACTTCCAAAATGGAACATAAATAAGTATAGATAATGTAACCTTCCTGAGCCACACCATATGTTCTCATGCTTATGAGAAACGAAAATTTACTTATAAAATATTTTTCTCTTGAGATATCAACTTTTTTATAAATACATTTTAGGATGATATAGGACCCCAACCTTCATTCATCCATACATACATGATCAACATAAAAATTATTCTCTATTCAAATCATTAAGAACCCACTAAAATAAAATGGGTTTCAAAAAAATTCTAAATGAATATAAATAAAATTTCATAATGAACCCATGAAAATAATAATGGGCTTCATAAAATATCCATTCATTCAATAGTAACTTTTTATTCTAATAAAGTATATAAATAAAAGATATTCATGTTGGGTGAAAGTGGTAAAATCCAAGAGGAGCATCCATAATAAGAGTTATTACAATCTTGTGGTAGATATCTGATTCAATAATAAATAATGTGTCTATTGTCAACACTCTCATTTCAGGCCAAGCTGTTAGTTGATAAGTTTTCTTCTCTCAATGTATGACTTAACTCAGTACCAAGATCCAACATCATCTAAAACTTCATGAAATAATATGTTATGTCCCATGTATTTTTTGATTCATTATGAAGAAGACCCAAAAAAATCATAGATTCAGATTCCACTAAAGATATAACAATGCCAATATTGTTGCACAATTTGACACCACAAAACATCGCATAGGCCTACATCCTATAAAAATTAACTGACTAATAGAAATCACTAAATATGAGGACCATAGAACTACTTTCATACCTAACCAACCTAGAAACACCCATCTCCCCTACAGAACAAGAACCATCATCATTAAGCTTCGGCACATCGGTAAGAGGTGTCCAGAAGACCCATCTCTGTTGGAACCCAGTATTTATAGTCCCATAATGCCACATCATATGAGGCTGAAACACCTTCAGATAAATGGTGGACCTCTAATCTGGAATAAGAAGCACAAGATCCCCCATAAGATCACTCACCGAAACCTAGATGAAGGCGATTTTGCATTTACTGACATCTATATAACTATTCCTAGAATATCATAACATCAGAAACATACACCAAAAAACTATAAAATGAACTTATATTTCATTTCCAACCTGAAAAGAAAATTTGAAACAAGACTTCATGAATTCTTGTAATGACTCTCCACTCACTTTAGTACCCATGAACTAGATTATATAATCCCAAACACATATGGGACACTCCCCTTTGAATAATATGTGCAACAAGAAATTCAGTTCATCAGGTCACGCAACACATGTCGTGGAAGACAAATTAGTTGACCTTCCTCTAAAGATTATCATCTGTAGGTAGTTTATTATTCTGTAACCAAAAAACTATGATGTTAAGATTCATAGCAATATCCTTAAACCAAAGCAATCCTACCCAAAAATTTCACACATATATTTCATGCAACTGTACACAATACTCTTGATCGTTAAAGCCTCCATACGAAGAATATGAAAACAAGCACCTATTCAATATGTTGGTAGAGAAATAGAACCAAATAATGACTTCTGATAATCATTGATAAATTATTTAATAGTATTTGGAAAATAAAAGGCATCAAAGAAGTACAACTCAAGAGTAGGTAAACCTAAGAAGAAAAGTGTCTTACCTGACTAGTTATTTGTCTATAATATTATGTAGAAATTTCCCATAACCCACCCCACATTCTCCTGGAACATATCCATTTGAGCCATAATGAAATGTGCAAGCCCATAAATCCTTCCAGAACAATATTTCTATATTCTCAAGACCATAAAGTACCTTAATTTCATTAAAAAGCCCTATAAATAGTTATCAATATTAATATCCTTGGATAACCTCACCTGCATACACTCCATGGAATCTGAAACATTTTAAAACCCATTACCACCCCCATCAATATATTAAACCATCCAATCAGACACCTTCTAATGACACTTTCCTCCCTGATTATCCTACCATATAAATTCCACCATGATTTTCCCAATCTAGTTGGTGGTCTGATTGGGTGCCTTGATAATCAATTGTATACACATGGGTATTGATGTTAGAATGCTATTAACAAGAGTGATTATTCCTCCAATATATAGAAGAAAATTCTTCAAATTTTGAATCAATTTAGTTATTCTACTAATGATACCATGCTACCCCTGGGAAATCTTTAATTGAAATATAAACAATACTTTTACTATAGATGATCCAATTTCAACTCTAAAATTTATATTCTTCATCCATGATACTAATAAAAGAATTGATATACATCATTCTACCATTAATGAAAAACAAAATATCATATAAAAACATGAGATTGGAAAAAAAATCTATCTCCTACTATATCACTGACAGACATGATCCTCCCATCCTCACTGCTACACTTCACATACATAGAATGCAAATCCTATTCTATATTGAAGAGTCTAGGTGAAATTGTTTCACCTTTATGGAGGCCCTAAATATTCTTTAATAACCCTTAAACCATCCATGTCATCAAAATAAATAGATATAGAAAACGTTAGAACTTGAAAAATAAGTCACATACCCATTCTTTAAATCCAAAGCATCTCACGCCCTTAATAATAAATCCCCACTACAAGCGATGATAGTATTTGTCAATATACCTTGTCACCATAATATTTCATCCAAATGACCATAGATTGACGTTTTCCACCAATTCCTTAACAAAACAAATTTCCCCATGTATTCGATTTCATTGAATGAATCCTTGCTGTTCCTTGGAAAAGAGCCTCGGTAGAAAGTTCCCTAGTATTTTGATTATGATATTTGATAAGATATTATAAGTGAAATTACAAAGGTAAAGACATCTATATTATCATAGGGATTAATGGTATTTTACCATTAGGATCAAAAAAACATTATAAGCACACACCACTCTAGGTAATGCCCCCTTGGATTTATTCATTCATCACCACAATTATCTAATATTATATTATTTTCTAAGCCTCTGCAAAAAATGAACCTAGTATACCATTAGGTCCATGTGCACTATCTGACTTCAAGCTAGACACAACCTCATTAATCTCCATCTCAACCATAATGGCATCCAAATAAGAATTTTAAAAATCTTCCACGAGAAGGATAATGGTGAGACGAAAGTGGTTATCAGTAGTCACCCATTGAGTGTCCCCCATTCTCATATCATAGTGATCCAGCCAAGAGATAGTCAATGTGATCCACCACAATCCTCCAAAAAAATTCAACATCCTCAGTGTAGGTGGAATTAGAGAAGACAATATTTATCCTAATTGTTACTTTATTTTCATAGGAATTCTTAAAAGAAAGTGGTGTTATGATCTTCCTCCCTATGAAAATGAATATTTGATCTCTCTCTAGTGACTCTCTCAATTTCCATCATTATTTTGAGAACAACATTTTGTTTTTGAACCAAATAAGTGAACAAGTCATCATACAAAGCCTCCTATAAATTATATTCATGCCTCCAAATATCTTATTTTGATCACATAAATGAAAATAGAATTACTACTTCTATTTTAATCCATTATTTAAGGTCCTTCAAGTGTTTGAGGTGGTCCTAAATCCCCACCCAAGTAGGCACATGCACTCGTTTCATCTAGGATTCATGAACTGCATGGAAAAAATCTCATATCGCACAAAACTTGCTAAATAAAATTGATTACTACTAATATCATCAATATTTATGAATAATAACAACATATAGTGATTTTATTGGGATCTTTTCAGATGCGTAACATGGGTTTGGGGAAAGGAGACAATGCCTTTCTTGTTTTCCATGATGTGATCTAGTTTTCTCCCAATCTGATCACCCCCCTTCTGATTATTGCATCATATAAACCTATCACCCACGAATCCCAAGTTTATCATCCCTCAAAAATCCATAAATTACCAAACGTCTTATATTTCCATGATATAACAAGCTTCCCCTTCCTTATTTTTTGACACATCGTCTATGGAGTTGAAGTCACCCCATGAACAACACTGGACTCTCTAGGATAAATCCTAAATGAATTTTCCATGAAATAATTCTTTATGCTACCTCAAAACTAACATATATGAAATGGAAAATAAGATCCCCTCCCCCATGAATCAATTTCACAGTAATATGATGTGATGATATATTTCTATGCAATCAACTGACACATAATTCTCTAAATAATCCAAATCTGAGTGCTACATGGATGACCATGCATTCCATCCTAGAAGCTAGTACACCTGGAGAATGAAGAAAACATATCCTATTTCATATTTTATTATAGAATATATAAGGGAGATACATTGAACATATGATATTTAGTTGATAGAGAATAACCTTTCCCTCATGCTTTGAGGCACCAGGTATTCCGCATAATGAAGGAGATTACGGATAAGAGGTGGTTTTTTCCTTATATCCTGAGGACCTAGAAGATTGAGAATGTACACAAGATGCAATGGACACATATTTATTCATGTCTCGAGTGATCTGACATTCCTCATGAATAATTGATGTCCTATTTTATGTGTCATATTAGTGAGGGCCTTTGGATAGTAGAAAAAAATATTCAGACTTGACACCATCCAGAACATCAAAATGGCCAAGAATATTAAATAAACTACGTGAACACCAATTTTGGGGAGAAAGGATTTTTAAGAAACCAGATTTCAACCCTCCAAAAGAGCCAAACAATGCCCATGAGGCATCAAGATAGTCATCACATGAGGCCGCACATCCATTCCTATAACATCATCAGACATATCATTGAGGAAGTTGGAACCCGACCTAGTCTCTACGACCATACAATCACTTTAAACCACCAAATAAGATACCAAAATTTCTAGATACCTTGGAACATAAAAGTTCACCAATGAGGATGTAAATGTTCTATAAGTATACATAGTAAAAACTACCACCTTTCTGGGGATCTTGGAAGGAGACTGAAAACCTACAACTAAAACCTTCCTAGCCACTTTCTTGACTAAATGAAAATTACCATATAATTTTCCAAGATATTTGACCTTCATAACCAAGGATTCAACATGAAGACACCTATATATGGACATAGAATGCCAATGAAGCTGACATAACTCAAAAAATCAGGGATGACCCTGATAAAAGATCGACTTCCACTAAAATAACTCCTCACCAGAGTAGATGAGAATGCATGATGAAAATTGAAGAGGTCCATCTCTATGAAGGTCTAGGGAGATGAAGAATATTTTAGGCTCCTAGTATTCTCATCCACACACAGATAATTTCTCAGAGTGTTGAAAGCACTTTAAAGGATGTAATAATTATGCAATGGAAGTGGGTGCCCTGAATGCCTAAGCTAGACTACTACCGAACTCGACTCCCTCCCCAGGTAAGCTTCCCACCACCAACGAGATAAAGAGAATCTCCATGAACCTTATGACATATCTTCCCATGACCAATCCTTCTTGATTTCTTCCCCATATAAAAGATGAATGGAAAATCTATACCCAAAAATCGAAGAGATAAACATGGGATAAACCATTATCCAAGATCCAAGAAAATCACAAAAAATTGAGTAAGAGTCGGTCTCTCTCGACCAAATCTCTCCACCAAATATAACTCATGATATGCTATTTCCTCTCTAAGTTCTCCAGCAGTGTGATCTACCACTAGACACCCAATCACCCAGTCTAAAAACTGAGGAGCAATAGAAATTCCCAAAATACTCTGAAGACAAAAGGGGCAAGCCACAATATGAGAACTAGAAAGAACTTACTTTAAAGAAAACTAACCCACACCACTATCCTTGACAAGAGAATATCTCAATGGGGAATCTTTAAAGGAAGAATTTCCCCAAATATTTTCAAAGACAGAGTAGAAGGACACACCACCAGAAGGCCCTCTAGTTCCAATGTATGAGGCACAATGGTGAGAATTGGAGAAAACTATGAAGGCATGTGATTCGTGTGATGCACGTTCTCAGAATTTGAATAGGCCATCTCTCTAAATAAATCCACTTAATAAAATATCAAAATTGTATAAAAAATCATGAAACCAAAAATTCAAAAAAATTAATCACCAAATAAAAAAAATTTGGGGGGAAACATTAAAGACAACTCAATTGGAGTACCCAATATGAGATATTTTTTGAAGAATTTTTTATTCATTGTTGGAAAATTCATTGTTACGAGTCTCTTCCAAAATGTATCATCCATTTTTAATAAAAAAAGTAACCCATTCAAGAAGATGGAATTGTTTTAAAAAATAATTTTCCTTATAAAAAAGAGAGAAAATATTTCAAAATAGAATTTCATGGAATAATTAAGGTTAATAATAAATAATATTACTCAAATAAAAGAGTTTTAACTACCAATTCCCCCAACGTTACCATTGATTTTGGGAAAAGTTATCTAATCTATTGTATCATGACGATAAAAATCTTAATTTTTCATTTAAAAACCATATTACAATAAATTTTCATTTATAATCTTCCTTAATAACAATTGGATTTAAAAATTATATTGATGTAATCTCTTTTCGATGATTTAATAATCCCAACAATTTTGAACTCGGTTCATAAAGGTGGTGTCAATATATACTATTATCTAGAAGTTAATCATTTTCAAAAAATTAAAGGATGATTAATTTTCTTTTTATAAAGTACTATAAAGTTAACATTCCAATGAATTTTAGTTTTATCCACATTTCATGATGACGAAGATGGTGATGAACTAGATTCATGTTATATACAGATATAGATTTATTTCCATATAATGATTAATTGTTTCCATTCATAAAGAAAAATATTATTGATATATACTACATGTATATGTCATATATACTCTTAAAACATAAACTAAAACTAGACATGATGGTTGTAGTGAAAAATGTAACATGATTATTCATAGTGGTGGTGGTCCACACATACACACACTTTTTGTTTTCATTTTTCAAAATGGAATGGTAGAAGGGGGTTAATGATTATAGTATCACTATGGTAACATAATAGTTTAAGAATGATATCAATATTATCATTTTCATATGTTGAAAATAAATTTTACAATGAAGATATTCATTTCAGTAAAAATAAAAGAGGAAGAAATGGCGAGAAATTTATACCTCACTACCTGGATTATCTTTTTTGTGAAAGGGGTATTACATCGAGGGATAATATTTAGAGACAAAAAAGAACATATTTCAGTTTTTAATGTTTGTGTATTATTTGTTTGGTATATTTTGGAAGGAAAATGGTTTTTTTAGTGCAAGAGTAAGTAAGAAGAGCAGTGCCTCTTTTATAGTTGAAAAAGAGTAAAAAGTTTGTAAATACTAAAAGCATTCCAATAATGAAAGGAAAATCTCATGTAAAAGGGATCCTAAATTGGTAAGTAATATATATGAGAATATATATGGATGTGAAACTCCAAAAAAATTTAATTAAGACATGTTTATAAAATGTATGTCCCTTTACCTCTTAGGTTTCTCATTTCTACCATTACAGTTTTCAAAATGGTCACTAGTTTTTTCTAGGGAAATTTAACCTTTATGATCAAAGAGGGTGTTTTAAATATTATATAATTTGAACCTAATTATTACAAATTGGAAATCCATTATTTGTTCCATTTTTTGAAATATTAAAAATCAATTTCAAAATATAAAAATTATAATGCATTAAAATCATTTTTTAAAAAATATAACTTAAATTATGAAATGTAAAATGTGGATTTATAAAAAACCCCACATTTTAAAAATAATAAATTAACCTATAAAATACATATTTGGTCTTTTAATTGTTTTTTCATAAATTTCAAATTCATAATTATATAGTTATAAAGTAATAAAAGTCTTGTTATTTAAAAAATGATACTTTTTACTATTCAACTAAAACCCAATTTTCTTTTAAAAAATAAAACATTTATCTTAATATATTATTACCTTGATAAACCAAAAAAATGAAATAAATTTCTAATATTTAATGTTATAAAAATTCTAAATAATTTTTAATTAAAAACATAATATTTAGTGAATAACTGTTTTTATTTGAAAATGACTTTTTGTATATTAACTATTTATTTTCCTCTAAATTAATAAATAATATAGTGTTAATACTTTATTCATATCCAATATATATTATACACTAAATGAATTATGTTTTATGAAAATGATTTTATTTTTTGCAAAGCTGTACAGTTGAGTAAATATTTAAAGTGAACTTTATTTTCTTCTATTTATATATATATATATATATTAATAATTCTGCTATCACTAGTTATAATAAAAAATTATACACCTTATTTAAAATGGTTTATAATTTTTTTGGCATTTTTGTTGTGTGTGGATCATGTAATTGAACAAAGAATTTAATAAAGGAGGAAAAAATAAGCTAATCGAATTCTACCGCATTAAAAGGAATTTCATCCTTGAAATTTTATTACATTGAAAAAAAACATGTGGGTACTTTTCTCCCATCACATCCTTAGGTTCCCCTATATCCTTTATAAAATTATGATTTCTTCATAGATGTTTGACTAGATGAGTAATCTTGTTTCATTTATCATACTCTCATGGATCTAGAATCTTCGATGGTTGTTCTTTATATGGGTGATCATGTTCCATTTTCATGACTTTTAAGATTAGTAGATTTGAAGGATCTGGTATATTCTACCACAAAATTAATACATGGAGTGAAATCATATACTTATGGGAGGTTAAGAGGGGGTGCTAAGTGATAAGCTATAACCCCAACTTGATCAAGGATCTCGAAGGGACTGTTATACATTGGGCTCATCTTCACTTTCTTCTCAAATATCATAACATTCTTCCATGGAGATATTCAAAGAAACTAATTTCTACAATATTCGAACTTTAGATCTCATCCATGATTATCAGCATAACTCTTAAATCATATTTTTTGATACTTTCCCATTTCCCATAATTGTTTGAACATTATTTTTTATTTTTGTACAAGGAAATGAACTATTAACCTCCCTATCTTACTTCATCTTAGAATGTTGGGTCGTATAAATATTCTCAAATAGAGCCTCACACGATGCTATATAAATTAACGAAAATAAACTATTGTTATAAGTGAACTCTACTAGGGGAGGTTTTGATCGCAATATCCTTCTAAATCATTCAAGAAACATCTCAACATATCCAATACAGTTTGAATGGTCCTTTTTGACTGACCATCCATCCACAGATGATAGTAAATACTAAAATATAGCTCTATCTACTATGATTTTTGAATATTTCTCCAGAATCTCAATGTAAACCCCATATTCTTGTTAGATATAACTAATAGTGGTACACTATGCAGCCTTAAAACTTTATATATATATATATATATATATGTCTTGGTGATTTGGCCAGTGATAAATCTTCTTTTATGGAAATCAAATTTTTTGGAGATTAAAGGAAACAGAATACAACACAAATGAAATTATTTCATTTAGTTGTTTTTGTGGATCCCTATGAAAAAAATATGTGGTTGTGTTTTCTAATTTCCATATATTAATGGGTAATGGATTCAATGTTACCTTATTGTTTTTTCATTCAGCATTGTCCTACTATTATAAAAACCATCAAGATACATATTTTTCAATTTGAATCTTCATATTACCCCATTAGATTTTTCGTTTTAGATCTCTATACATCTTTGTACTTTTTATAGGAATATAGAAGGACATGCTATGTGAATCATTAAAATGTTCCTTATTCAATTACAATTTTGATGGAACACATATTAGAGTTATAAACCTTAAAACTCCATCATTATCAATGTTTAACTCTAAAATATTATCCACCGTATTTTATAGCACTTCATTAAATTTCTATGTGTCTTTGATCTTCATGTTGATAGATAGATAAGATGTAGTTCTTGCTAGGTATTACTTCTCACATCCCTTTAAAAATAAATATTCATCCTATGAATATCCAGGAATATTTGGTATCTTTAAACCCTCACCATATATAAATAGCCCAATCTTTCATCATTGAAGCATCGACAACATTATTTTCCCTCCCAAGGTTGAAATGTGTTGAGTCTTCATAGTCTTTTATATATTCCAATAATATCATTTGGAAACTATTAAACTCCTTATATGTGAATATATTTTATAAAATCATACAGTTGGTTTAAATATTATACTTCTCACAATAGAGATAATGTCTCTATATTTTAATGCAAGGAACGCTGCCTCTACCTCTAATTCATGTGTTGGGTAATTTTTCTCATGAGTTTTTAATTTTAATGTGGAATAATCAATTATATATTAATTTTTCATATGGATTCATCATAATCCATTCTTTTAGGTATGACTTTAACATTACATACCTTATAAACTCAAGGGTAATATAAGAACATGTGATGTAACTAATATCTTCTTCAGATCAATAAAAATTATTCACAATCCACCATCCAAATTAAATTCACTATATTTTGTGTTAATTGGTTTATTGGATTTGATAGTCATGATAAGTTTTCACAAAGCATTGATAATTTCCATCTAACTTGAGAAAACTATGGATCTTGATTATTGTAGTTATTATGGGAAATTGTTTAATAACTTCTTATTTTCAATGATGTATAGATATTACTTTATTGGTGACTACATAACCCATTAATGATACATTTTCTAGACATAATTCTCACCAGATAAATTTTTAAAACAAACTATATTTTATTAAGGTCATCAACATATCCCATAGATAAAATCTATGACCTTCATTTCACATTTATTGTATAAGAATATCTTTTATAATGGGAACAAAAAACTAATCAAAGTAGTCAACAATGTCTTCATTAATTAGATCTATGAAGATGGTAGTGTAATTATTCAATATGAATAGAATCACTATAAACCCATAGCGTCTATTCATCATTTTGAATTATGTTTCTAAAATATCCCCCCTTTTGAACCTTAAAAGATGATATCAAAATCAAAGGTTAATATTCGAGAAGTAATGAGCTCTAATTAGTTGATCGAACTGGTAGTTGATTGGGTTAAATGATATTTATTCCTAATTGTGATCCTATGAAGATCATGACAGTTAATGTAAGTCCACATTGATCCTTCATTATTATTATTATTAATTTTTTAATGGTTGAGGTCGAAGCCTCATTTTATTATTAAATCAAAGAAAATTCCTATTTTGACTGTGTAGAGGGAGATCCATTACATAGCTCGAAGGCCTAGTGGGAATATATCCCATTAAATGCCTCGTAGGCCCAATTTTTTTTGGCCCAAGGCCCATTCTATGAATAGTATAAATATCGTACCTACTTTCTAAAATACCCTCACTATACCCACTACTGCTACAGTGTCTGCTACCGCTACAGTGCCTGTTGTTGCTAAAATGCCTCGCCGGTACAATAATGCTAAAGTATTGCTAATGTACCTACACCCAAGGGGTTTTGAACCCAAATTTTTCATGTAGGATTACAAGGTCCTTACAAAAATTCCAAACCCCAAATATAAAAGTACATAGGGTTTTCAGGCCCAAGGGGTTAAACAGTATAGGTGGGTCATCACCCACCACAGATCACGTTTATGTACACCCCCAGCCATAGAGCTAGGTGTAATGGAATCCATGCTTTCAGTCCAGTTCCACACGGGGTAGAGGGGATCGTGAGAGGAGTTTAGGATGTATAGTGCATGTTGCTTATAAAGACCCAAACCTAGAACTTCATGGTCAGGACGCCACCGCCACTCACCAACTCGCCCATGCCCCATGGGCTTGACCCTTCATTATTCTTAACAAAGAGAACTAGTGATCCACATGGAGATGTACTGGGGTGGATAAATCGTTATCCAAATTCTTCTTTACCTAATTATTTAATTCCTTCAATTCAGTAAGATCCATCCCATATATGCACTTTTATATAGGAATATAAACATGTATAATTTCAATCGAGAACTGCACCTCATGTATAGGGGGGACCGAGTAGTTCCTCCAAGAATACATCAATATATTCCAGTACAATGGAAATGTCATCCATGAGGATTTCCTCTCCAATCATTTAGACAAGAAATCCATAAAATTAAATAGAAAATAATTCCTTAAAAGCCGTTCATATAGATATTGGGATCAAGAAAATTATATCACCCTAGAGGGTCTATCCATGTGTTTAATTATGTATCTTTTTCATGTACCAGGTCACAGTTGAGTAAATACCCAATTTACCCTCTTCAGAGTTATTACCCCTAGGTACAAGTTTTCAAAAGCTTCCATTCTCTTACCTAAATCAAGATATAGAATTATTTTCTATGAAAATAAATTAATCAATACTATAAAAATATTTCAAGATATCATCCTATATATTGAATCTTATATAGGGTTTTCACTGAGGTTCTTTAACCGTAATTCTGAAAATCAATTCTCAAAACTCCAAAAATAACTTAAAATTTAACTTTGATCCCACCTATATAAATAGAAGCTATACATTTCTTTACTTTATGTCTTTTAAATTTTATAAACAATAAATTTTATAAATATTAATATCATAAATACTGATAGCTTTAGTGTATTTGGAGAGTTTCTACACAATCATCTTCTTTTAAAATACTTGAGATAATTTCTCCTAAAAGACACAATCAAGAACCTCTTTTTGACATATCACAACTAATACTCATCACCATAACACCGTGAATAATAACATAAGAAATGGGTACACTGAAAAACATAATATGCACTGAATAATAATTTCTTCAAGGATGATTTCATAAGAATAAGTA
Organism: Viscum album; assembly: GCA_963277665.1. Taxonomy (NCBI): domain Eukaryota; kingdom Viridiplantae; phylum Streptophyta; class Magnoliopsida; order Santalales; family Viscaceae; genus Viscum; species Viscum album. Next base: position 918,238,728 of record OY728150.1, read on the forward strand.
AACAAATATTCATATGAGAAATATTATATCACCACGAGACATAATAATAAAACATAAGTGAGATTAAATGTAAATGGAATGAGAACATAATGATGAAAAATATCAACATAGAAAAATAATAAATATAACATGTATTATGAGAATTTAACAGAAATGTTGAATGGTGAGAGTATAAGATCATAATTAATAACATTCTTCATCTATGGAAGAAACATTAGCTTAGGGAAAACATTACTTTCATGATCCACACCATGATTACATAAGACATGAATATATAAAGTCTTTCAAATATGACACATACATTAGAACATGAAGCATTACTTTCATCAAACACACCATCAGAGTCCATGATTATGAGCAACTAAAATGTACTCGAGAATACATTGCTCATGAGATATAAACTTTTAACTAATGCATGGTAGGGCGATATAGGACTCTATCAATCTTTCATTCAAAAATATGTGTGATAGTGAAAAATTATTAACATTTAAAATCAAAAAGAAACCATTTAAATTAAATGTTTTTAACAAAACATACTAATGAAAATAATTAACATTTCATAATGAACCCATGGAATAAAACATTTTGTTTTAAAACATCCAAATGGTATAAAATAACATTATGGATTATATTTTTTAATACCAAGTAAATGATTACTTAAAACAATCAAATATTTAAATAAGATATATATTTTAACATGAATTATAAATCCAATGGAGTTAGATCATTTAAAGACATTGTAAACCTTTTCATGAAATGTTATTTTCTAAAAATGTTTTTTATTCATCATTGTAAAAGTTCAAGTTACAAGTATATTTTAAAAATTATCCTTTTTTTGAATAATGAAAATAAACCCATTAATGAAATTGGATGTGGTTAAAAATCTTTTTTTCCTAGAATCAAAGATAAAAAATCATGAAAATTGTAATTTCTTGGAACTTTTAAGTTTATCATGAAATTATATAACTCAATGAAAGGTGTTTGATTCTTAAATTCACATACCATTGCACTTGATTTACACCGTAGTTATTTAAACGCCATTATCATAAAGATAATCACCTTAATTACTAATTTCATAACCTTATTCATAAAAATTTCAATATGTACTATTAATTAATGAAAATTCAATTTATGTATTATTTGTTATAATCTATTTTCTACATCGGGTGTGAATAACACTGATTGTTTTAAACTAGGTTTATCAAAGAGGTGTTGATCTTCTTTCTTCTCCCAAATTATACCATATAAAAGAAATTAAAGGAACATGAATTGATATTTTATTAAGAAAAATAATATTATAATTCCATTACATGGTAGTTTTAGTCATGTTTTATGAAGATAAAAATAGTGATAAACTAGTTTGACGTTATTTACCAATATAGATGGATTAACATATAATGACTGTTACATTTTTTAATCCATAAATAACTATATTAATGATATATATTAACTATATATTTATATCTATATATTCAATAAAAATAAAATAAAACTAGTCATAATGTAGGTATAGAAAAAGAACTATATTTTTGTGTGGGGGTTATAGTACTCACACATGCAAAACTCATGTTTCTTTCTTAAAGGAAGGGATAAAGAGTGTTAATTCTTATAACATAATTATAATGAAAAACTAATATAATAATATTATTAATGATATAATTTTTATATATAGAAAAAAATAGAGGGAGAATAAATGAATATAATGAAAATTAAAGGAGGAAGAGCTAGTTAGAAATATGAACCTCACCACTTGGGTTGTCTTCTTTGAGAAAGGGGTTAAAACATTGAGTTATGTCTTTTATAGATGACCAAAATCTCATTAATATATATTGGGGTGTTCAATAGACATTTTAGTATAGTTTTGGATGAACATAGATGGATTTAGTTTGATGTGAAGTGAGAATAGCAGTGCCCCTTTTATAAGTTAAAATGTGTGGAAATTTTGGAAATACACAAAAAAAATTCAATAACGGAAAGTCACTATCAAGGAAAATGGATCCAAAATCGATCAATAATCTAGAGGATAATATATAAGGTCAATACACAAATCAAAAACTCATTTAAAACACCATTTTATCTTGTTTTTCCCTTTTACTCTTTGGTTATTAATTTTTAACATTTTTTATTTCAGCATGGTAACTAGTTTTCACCTATGTAATTTATCATTTATGCCAAAAATATAAAATGTAATTTATTATATAATTTGAATTTAATGATTCAAAATTTGAGATTTATTTTATTTAATTAAATTTCTAATGTTGATGAAAATTACTTTTAAATACTAAATGTTTAATGTATTAAATTTTTTTTTTTAGAAATATAACTTGAATTCAAAAATGTCAAATATTGGTTTTTAAATTAAAACCATAATTTTTAAAATAACAAATTTACTTATAAAATATATATTTTTTCTTTAAAAATATAATCATAAACATATAATTCATATTTTTATAATAATAATTTCATAAAACTCATGTAATTTGTAAAAACTATAGTTTTCAATTTTCACCTAATGTTTTTTAAAAAAAACTCAAAATTTTAACATAATTTAATATTTTCATGGTAAATCTAAAAAATGAGGTTATTTTTTAAGATCAAAATCAAAAATTTATAAATATTTTTGTTAAATTAAATACATAAAATAATTCAAATATCTATTTTTATAGGAAATTGTTTTAATATATTAACTATTAATTTTCTTTTAAATTACAAATTAATCTTGTGTTAATACTGTTTTCATATACAAACTATTTTATAAATGAAAATAAAAGGATTTTAGAACAATGATTTTATTTTTTTCTTTTCTACGCTGGTGAAATCTGTCTTTAAAGTTGAATTTATTATTGTACACTATAATTTCTTTATCCCTATTTATAAATTCAAATTCATTATCAACCTTACAATGCTATATTTGTTTTTGTTTCAATGTTTCATGTACTGAAAGTTATCAGCAATATATTTTATTTATGAAGGAAAATTCTATCTATTATAGAAAATATATGACCTTATAGGAACATTCAGTAATTTAAAAATATCATAACTCGATTTCATAAATATAAAAAATGGGCATTTGAAAAAACGTCAGTTCTACTCAAGATACAAATAGTTTTGTACTGATCTTGATCCATAATACTCATATCTCCATATTAATTGGTTTATTTAAGGATTTATCATATAAAACATATGTAAACCAATATAATCCATTTTTGCCTAACATCGAGTGTATAATAGACATGGAACATGCCAATCTAGTATTGTTCTTATCATACATTCATTATTTTCTAAAATAGATTACCAGGATGATGGATACATCACATATTTTTCAGCATAATATATGTACGCATCTCAATCCACTCATACATGTGTTTAAATCATTATATGAGTGTATAAATCCCTTCTTGGTTTATCTCTAACAAACTATATGGTCATTTATATCTTTACTCTAATTCAATAAATGTCCCATATGTATTTAAAACATAAAATGATGGGAAAAACCCCATTTGAATTATTTTCAACCAAAAACATGACCAATAATATACCCAATAATTGTTATTTGTCTAATTATCATGGATTTCATAAAAAAATTATCAATGTATAATGGTTCTAGAGATAGGTATCTCACCAAACATATGAAATGTGAAATTATAATAAGAATACATCCCTAATAATATCAATGACCCTATAAAATTCCATTTTATATAATTTAATGTATCATTGAAGATAACATAAAGAGATATAAATTCAATATATTTTTTAAAATTATTTTGGATTATTATGTGTCTATAAAAATTGACGGAGCTTGATTTCGAGGCCTGGTGTGCCTGGAACATAATTTTGAACTTTTTTTAGGTACGTTCAGTAAACATGCATGAGGAATTTTATACCTTTGAACTGGTTATCTAATTAAAAATATGAGGGCACCATTAAATCTGCAACACTCAGATTTTCCTAAGGAAGGGTTGACATTTACCACAATAGTCAGGAGATAAAGTAAGTTTTACAGATTTTTAAAGAATTATAAAATAACATAAAATTGTTATTTTATTTTTCTACCAACGGTTGAGTGTCGGTGTTGGGACCACTAATTTGTCATGCCATTTAATGATTTGACTCTTTGGATTGTAACCACATATTTCAGATTAGTAGGTTCATTCATTAATGAACCCCATTAATCTCTCATTATGTCATTCACTCATCCCCTCTATTTAAATGATGCTCGAGCTTGGGTTACTGACACAGAAGTGAGAGACCTATGAAGAAGTTTTGTAGAATCTACCACTGATGAAAAATGGAAGCTTGGATGACAATGTTAGAGGAATCGATCTAGGATCGATGAACGTCAGTGTATTCATCAAGTTTGGATTCTTCATCCAAAATCATGACGTCACCTCTAATTCTAAGGTAGGGGTTTTGATTAAATTCTAGTGAATTTGTTTCCTTTCCATGTTCTTGAGAAGAATGATGAATCATAGAATTATTATAGTTTATCTATGTTGAATTAATCACAACTTGGATATTATGATGATAATACAGAGGGAGAGGGACAAAGGATGAATGCCCAGAGCCTCTACTGCTTCATCTTTGTCGCGTTCTTTGTGGGAGAAGTTGAACTTAATGGAAACTTAAATCCGAGAGCCGTGCGGTGACGCCAATATCACAGGACTCCCATAGGTTCATTCCAAAAGGAAAATGGACCACATGGTGCCACTATCATGCACCACGGTGAGGAGGCCATGACATTGAAGCTCCAGCAGAGGAGAAGGGGACTGACACCCCGTGGGTCCCACTAACCAAGAGGCAGCACCACCTAGCACTGCTATTGCAGAAAAACGAATGGATGAAAGCCGTTTGGGAAGGGGGAGAGAAACCCCCCATGTGGGCCACCCAGTTGGGTTCTGTGCTAGCTAGTAGGATTGATCACCTGGTGGCCTGCGCCCAGCCCATTCGGGCCAAGCGCACTGCCCAGCCCACTCAGGTCGAGCCTGCGGCCAAGGCGGTTTAGGCTAGGGTGGGTCGGACCTGGGTCGGACCTGGGTCAGACTTAGACGGGAACGGGGCGAACCACACCAGGTCTGGTCGACCTGAACTGAGTCGATTCATCCAAAGATGGGGTGGTTCAGGTCAGTCCAACTGGGTCGGACCGAACCCGGACCCAGACCCTTTATTGCTTAGATACGCTTAAAAGGTTGTATGTCAAAATCCAGATGTCTATTTAATGAACATTCTATGACACTGTAATCCTTGGAATGAGGCGGTCCTTTTGAGATACTCCACCAATGTTTTGGAGAATGTTGGAGTGTGGCTAGGTTGGATCGAACCAAAACCCAATCGGGCCCACGGCACTAAAATGCATATCACACACAAACTGGGCATCCGATTGACATGTTTTCTATCACATTGGGACCTTCACGACATGATTCTCCTTTGGGTTACAACTTTTTGAAACATTGTAGAAGTTGAGGAACGACCGATATCATTGATGAGTAGATACTACAGAACTCAGGCGCACCGATTGTGGGGAATCCTGTGTCTCATTGTCAATTGAAGAGAGACCATGTCTGGATCAGCATTATAGCGACCATGGGGGGATCAACATCGTTGAGAACACTGTAGGATCAACATCATAGAGAGCCTATGCAAATAAGCATCATAGAGACCCTGTGTGGATCAACATCATAGGGACCCTGTGTGGATCAGCATCATATTGACCCTATGTGGATTAGCATTCTAGCGACCCTGTGTGGATCAGCAGGGCGTGACCCAACGAGGACCAAACATAGAGAGTCACATCATGGATAAGTGATAAACGACCATGTGTGGATGGAAAATGGAACAACTTCTTCATGATTCAGTTGTGGAGACTTCCTAATGGAATAAAATGATATAGATTAAGAGTAATCATCTTTATTCTTGAACACTGAGTTGTATACCTTGTGTGAGTTGTCTCTACTTTCTGCATTGTGATTGAGTTCATGATTTTTTCTTTTTCATTTTTGGAATTTTTTGAGACCTTTAGGGGTCTAGAGGTCTCTACTGGGTATTGTTATACTCACACCTTCACGGGCTTCTCCAACACCTTGTTGTGTCATATGCAGATGACAAGCAGCTTGAATGAGACTTTTGGGAGCCAGGATGAGGAAATACGCATAGGATACTGGTTGACATGGAGTGCTACAGAGACGAGATGTACCTATCCTTTAGGTAGACTCCTTGGTGAAGGATCTCAAGAGATATTTTCTATTTTCTGTTGTGGTTGTATCTTTTCTGTTGGTCTTGTATTTCAGCACCTTTACTTTCTTTACACACTTTTACCACTGTAGTTTTTCTTCATGGTTGCATCTTGTTGTGTTCAAATAATGGGTATTTTTATAGGTTTAAAGGAAATTCCTTCCTTTTTTTGGGACATGCCATTCTGGTGAAAGTTTCCAACCCTTGGACTATGGATGGAAGGCTTGGGTTAGTCCTGATACAGGCCACGGGGGACGGGTCATAACATATAACATGTCTTGATGTGTTACATCCTAATTTTTTCTTCCCCAAAATTCCCTAATAGGGGAGGGGTGAATCAGGGTGAAAAAATATTCTTTTTATATAAAGGATATTTTCCTAATGTTGTCAATAACTTGTTAACACTTTTTGATTAAAATACACATTCGACAAATACATATATGAAAAAATGGAATATGAAATTTTTAAATGGTTCTCCAATAAGGGATAGACTAAGGAGAATGAAAAAAAAGATGTGATGTTCATACAAAAATACACTAAGCTTCACTATATTTTTTAAATTACAATAGTTCAACCTCTGTCACTCTGTACCAGGCACACTACCATTACAAAGCGTTTGGGGTCAATACATTGCATCCCTAAGTTCAACTTCATCAATTCATCCTTATGCATTTGATTAATTTTTCGATTTTTTCTCAAATTGAAGGCCTCATAAATTTTATAAAGAATGTATTATTTGATTTCCATTATGACAGTCTAATTATTATTCTATAATACAATAATTAGTCTCTAGAACTCCCAACTCAAAAAGTTATGTGTGAAAATATTTCTACATACTATATCGAGCACTTGTATCACACTAAAAAATATTCATCATACACCCACATCGTGGTTCACTATCCATAGTGCACCTACCACATGAGATATTATCCACCATTCACAAACAATGAGAGATTACTATGTGAACAATTCCACTACACACATCCTGACATAAGATTCCCATTTTAGCTTCCCTAACCCTAAAATGAAACATGAAAATGTTATTTTCATGCATTAGTTATGAGAAACTTCCCTCCACACTACTTATATCGAAAATTCATTCGCAATCCTTGACTTTAATACACTATATATATGATATATCCTTTACACAGTACCTAAAATCATGAATTTATCATTATGTTTGTTGCCTATATTCTGATGTAGTTAATGATGTATTTATAGGGGAAAATCCAAAAAACTCACTAATCATCATGATTATAAATAATCCTCCACATCACGTACAAAACAATCTAATTTGTGGCCCTCTTAGTATCATCCCCTTTTGACTACGAGCATTCATTGTGATCCATTTTCCACACAAACTATTTTCTTGAACTGTCCATCATAAATTCCACCCAATATCACAACCTTTAGACTGCGTGCCTCCTACATGATTTGTAGACTTCTTACATGGTCGTCAACCTCCTATGTTGTTTGATTGCAGTGTACTTATGGTGGGTACTTACCATATAGACCATGTACATAATTATTTTTCCACATACCTTATCTGTGATCAAAAAACCTTTTAGGTTATCTTCCCAGTTAAAATTTTAAAACCATTTTTTTCTATAAAATTTTTGTTCAACATAACGGAAACCTGAAAATTTCCCTAAAATTTTCAAGGAACAACATTTACAAAAAATAGGATACAACAACATCAAATAATGTCTTTAATTATTATATATTATGAAAAATATATCCCATACAGATAAAAATCATTGATCTATGAAGAAAATATTTAAAACCAATACAACACACTAGAATGGACCCCCTAGGTTCCAAAATTCTCTCCTTTAGATTTATTGGAAGTCCAAATTCAAATTCACCTATAAATTTGTTGGTAATGGAAAATGCATCCCAAGGATGCACCTAATTCTTTCGTACTTGATCCAGGAGCATATCTCATTCTGCATTCTCGGATTTGATTGATCATAAAGCCTGAACTATGTTATAGATTATAAGATATAGAAATTAGAGTTTAGGCTATAAAAATGGATAGATGGGAAAATTTTAGGGCAATGTATGGATTTTCAGGCAAGAACGAAAGTCTTGTGTCCATGAATTGATGTTTTTCACGCAATAATAGAATTTTTTCATGCATGAATTGAATTTGTTCACACAATATTGGAATCTTACATGAAAAAATTGAATCTTGTGTGCAACCTATTGCGAAAACCTTTTATGTGACCATTGTGATGTCATCTTCCCCCCCAGCCACCTGAAAAATATCTAAGTAAGGTGAACGCCAGTTTCAAGATGTGTGCTCAATATCACCTTCCATGTGTAAGATTCTTACACAGTTAATGTGACGTATGTCAAAAATATTCCCCAATGTCCATAGAAATTGGATAACTAAGGTGCTTGCATGTTCTGCGATGTACGTGCAATATTGGAATATGCCTGCAAGATTCACAGGCACCCAATGCGACATCAAGAATCCCATTGTATGCACACCCACCGCAGGTCATGTGGATGATCTCTTGCACACCTAGAATCTTACGCATTGTCTCTCAACGTTTATCCCATAAATATAATTTCACCCCCCATGGGTTAACTCTTTGGAGGATAGCCTCCAAACTAGTTCACAGAAGACCACCTCTTATATGCCTACATGGAAGAATGGAAACCTTTGTGTGAGATCTTTATTGATAGGTCCCATATGGGTCCACCTTTACATGGTCTCATAGTGGTTTTATCCCCACAAAAACTCTTTTATGCCTATGTCATGTGCAAAAAAGATTTCCTATTGCACGCAAGATTCAATTATTGCTCGCAAGACTCCCAATCTTGCGTGCAAGACTTCAATCTTGAACACAACAATGCCACGGTGCCCAATAATGCATGAACCTTTACCGCACAGTCTAATCTTGTGTGTATCCCATCCATTGTTAGCCCATATTACACAAAACAGTATCCAAGCTTTCAATTTATAGTCTATACTGTGTGGGATGCGCCCCCGCACCCTCTCTAAGGATTAATACAAGGTTGTGGTCCCTACCCTCCTGGACAGTCTCTCCATTGCTATCACTAAACCCCCTAAAAAATGGAGTGTTGCACCACGAACATTAATGCCCTGGTTTCCAACATTTTACCTAGTGCCCTTATGCGCACTCACCATCCTCCTATGGAGTACCATGATTTGAGATACTTCTTGAAACATCATGAGTATACATATTCCTCTTGGTCCCTTTCCCATGTTGTGAATTACGATCCTCATCTTCAATTCCTTCAGTGGTTTTAGTCGAGCAATTCCTTATGAATCTTCTTAAAACACCCATCACAGGTCTTCCATTCCAAGTTTAACTAAAAAGGGAAACTCTTGAATAAATCCCACACCAGCCATTTCTTGGTGCATTAAACCTAATTGTACTCACATCATGACTTTAAACTATAAAACACCCAATTTGACAAACATAGGATGTCTCTAATTTCTAATAAGATATGCCTAATGGATCAATCATGAGATGACAACAATCCTCACTACATGACTTTAAACTTTATCATACCCTATCACTCGAGAATAGGATTACATATGCATGCAACATAAGATGCCTCGTCATGAGAATAATAACAAACAAAAACTATAGTCCTCCTAAGTAGGAGAAAGCCCCCAATCATACCCCTTGACCCTTCTACAAGTTGAGATGCCCTCATGGAATAACATGAGCACGACAGTTCATCCATCTCATTGCATAATCCTCGCATAACTCTTCCATTCACTTAACGTTAAAATAAATCCTTACCCGTTCTAATGAACATGGTATTACCTAAATATCTGACTTGAGGAGTATGTCACAGGTAGATTCAATGCGTAAGCCCCATATATCATTGCATCTCCTTAGAGTCACTCGAGTAGCTTCCATTCATAAGACCCATCCATCAATGCGTCTCCTCAGTGGCACCGATGTAACCTCCATGCATAAGCCTCATCTATCATTTATTATCCTTAAAGTAACACAAGACGCTTCCACACATAAGCCCCATTCATCATTCCTAGCGCACATACATTCACGACGTGATCGTCAGGTCAATTTAAGCCTCTTATTTCTCATACTGAGCATAAATCACATGGTATTAGAGTAAAAATCAACCATGACACCCCCTTGGGGTTACCTTAGCATGTAAGTCCTTTCCCCCTCTCTTGAAATGTGTGGACTTTGATCCATTCCATTTTCAAGAATGGTATGTAGGATGCCTCCATGATGTTCTAGCCCATCACCCATTAATCCTACCACTTCATGTCGGTTCAACCTCACCCAACTTGACATTAAAATTTATGACCATTTCTTCCCACATGACGTTAAACTGTATGATTTTAAACTACATGGGTTTTGATCCCTCTATCCTAGATAGGGTACATAAAAAATCCTCTCTAAGGTCCAACTCCAAACATAGGTAAACTACGATGTCCCCTTGGTTAGGACCCATATCCTTGGTCCCCCCCATTGTGGTTCCATACCATTCCCTAGGTTTTCTAAGTGTGTAAGTCCCACACTCAAAACATACTCTCCCAACCAAGACTGTCCCTCTCACGATGGGCTTATAACCATGCATAAGCCCCATCATGTCTTCGAGTCGTTTTCCTTTGTGTACACCATGATTCTATGATCCTTCTTAAACTATGTGCACATTGATTTTCCTCCATGTGGATACATAGAAAGCCTCTATGAGGTTTCATCCAATCATCAATTTCCCATCCTATTCTCTCCATTGAGATTTTGTGTTTCGAGAACGTCATTCCCCGACACAGAGGATCAATATCCTTAGAGTCCAACTCTATGTGTCCATTATCACAGGTCACTTCCTTAGGTGTCCCATCACCCCATTAATGAACTATGTGGGCTTTGATTTCCTTCAAAAGGGATATGCAGAAAACCTCACTAAGGTTCAAGACCAAAACATTCATCTTCACCTTAGTTCCACCCATTTAATTTCACTGACATCATTCAAATCCCCCATCAACCATCCAGATTCTCACACGGGCTGCCACATCTCATTGAAATCATGACATCCACTTCATTTCCACTTTTAGCAACACTTAGGTACCTAACCTAGCTTAATCCTGACACATCCATATCATCCAACCAAGATTGACCCTCTTGTGAAGGGAAATTAACAATGTGTATGCCCCAAACCCTCCCCCCCCTACGAACTATGTGGATTTTTATCCATGACTTCTATGAAGGTTACGTAATAATCTTCCATAAGGGTCAATCCCAGCCAATGGTAAACCTTGGTGTTCTAGTCATTGGGGTCCAGCACCCTGATCTTCCCTCAGTGGTGTCCAGATCATCCTTCATAGTGTGACATATTCCATTTTTGGGAAACAACACCATGGGTCCTCTATTTTTGGGTGTTCTAATCTGTCCATATGGTTCTACATTTTTGGGATACTCCCTCATCATGTGAAATCATCAATTTTTGGGACACAACAACTTGGCTCAACTCTTTTTTGTGTTGTGATCCATCCATACAGGGTTCCCTTTAGGGATACACCCTCAAGGTGGGACATCTTACCTTTTTTGAACACACCACCATTGGTATTATCTTTTTGGGCTACCTGATCCATCCATCAGGTGCTCCCTTTTTTAGATACACCCTCATGATGTGAAATATTCCCTTTTTGGGACACACCACCCTAGGTCCAATATTTTTGGGTGTTTAGGTCTATCCATTTGGTAAACCTTCCAGGGGCTCCCTTCTAGGGATGTACCAATCTGATCCATCTCCATGGGGTATTCTGATCACTATCATTCCATATCCACAAGATGTCAAACTCATGGACTACCCCCTTGTTGAACATGAGATGTCTGAGGAAAACCTCAGAAACTACAACTTTGGTGTAATAGTCTCTGCAAGACATTAAACTCACAACATACCTCGTGTTAAACATGATAATCCTAGGAAAATGTCATAAGAAAAGGATCTGGTATCACATACCCTTAAATCGATGCGGGATACTGCGAGTTACATACTCTTGAGAAGCCTTCTTATGAGGAAGAATACATGTGACCAACGTTCACACATCCAGATATGCCCCACACACCTGATGTTAGCATCTTCTCCAACCAATGGTTTATGCCATGTTAATACACCTTATAATGTCCAAACAAAAGCATTGTAGTTTACCGGTTTCCACAAAGATATGGAACTAGGAATGAGATTCGCAAACAACGACTTAAATATATGATGTGGATCTAGGCTAAGAAAAGAATTCAAAGGAGGATCCCACAGAAAGAGTGATTGAAATCCCATTATCTCATTTCAATCAAGGAAGAAACCTCTCTTAAGAGTAAATGTATGTTGCCCACCTTTGGAAAGTGGGAATGTGGTGCATACAGATGCGCGTCCCCACAGAGGGCATGCATCCACGGTGGAAAAGCTTCAGACACATAATACATGATATATAACGTCCATATATCATCATTAATACCCATCCATTAATCAAATAATATGTGATTAGTGATCTATTTAGGAAAATAATAAATAAAGAGAGTAATGAATGCCTCATGAAATTCATTATTCCAAAACACCCGTGACTTTTATAATATAAACTACCATAATTGAGAATGATATTGTACACTAAAACCACGTGATGAACAATTGAATTTCACAAAATCCCCCCCCCCACTATGAAAAATTAAAATAGATATAGAACCATATAATTATAAATAATAATTTACATAATGATATACAATTAGGAGAGTGGAATTATTTTAAACCCCCTAAAAGCTAAGGGAGATGGGTCAACACTGAGGATCAACCAATGTTTCTTGAATATTCAAGTGGCCAAAATACATTCATGATGTATTTTACATATTCATTAGTTACAAAATATTTCTTTATGACCATTACATTCTCTAATTCTTCATTGATGATGTGAAACCAATTATAATTATGAATAATATAGGATTGTTGTAATGGATTTTTCATAAGTTGGACCGAACATTCATTATCATATATTTACACAATTAAAGGATTCACATCTTCACTAATATATTATAATTAGTTAAAAATATATAAATTATGAGTGAAATCAATGCTCACTAGAATATATTTTACCTATACAATACTTAATAAAATGATTTTCTATTTTTTACTCAACCAACTAACATATTTATTACTGATAAATAATAAACCAACAATTTTAAACCTATGGTCCATAAAATATCCTACAAACTCTGGATTAGAAAATGAAAATAACTCATGATATTTCCCACCAATAATTTAATACCCAAAATTTTGATCGTTCTATTTATACTTAATGATTCTTTTCACAATAGTGAGATTCTCCTCCTTCAGATTATTATAGAAATGAGTTGTTAAACATGATTTAAAGTCAATATCTAGCCTTGTTGTTTTCAAATACAATATGATCCCAATGATACATCAGTAAAAAGCTGAATCTATATATTTTCCATCATCATACTTGCCAATATTGGCTCCAACCACAATCTGAGTTGACATTGGTTTAGAGTTATGCATGTAAAATTTTATTAGAAACATTGTTGTATACTTAGTTAGGGAGACAAAAGTATATCTAATTATATGAATCAATTGGAGGCACATAAAATTTATAAGGTCACCAATCATTGGAATTTCAAAGTTATATTTTATATGGATAGAAAATTATTCCATGAATTTCTATTTTTATCCTCCAAAGATGATATCATCCATATATAAAGGCACCAAAAAGTAGCCTTTCATGGATGTCTTAATATATCAATTAGGATCCAAATTCACCCTTTTTAATTATAGTTTCTTGAAATATGAATCCAACCATTCATGAAATGGTCATGGTGCCTGATTTAGACCATATTGAGATTTCGTCAAAAATTAAAACATTTTTTCATCATTTAAAATATAAATAAAACTTGTTGTTTGATGTAAAATTATATATCGATAAATCAATTTATGAATGGTATTTTGACATAGATTTTATAGAAATTGAATCTTATTTGAATATTCATAGCCAAAAAGGAGAAATACTGACCCTAGTTGGGCTAATAGAGAAAAAATTTCTTCAATATCAATGCCATTAATTTGTTTATATACTTTTACCAAGGACATGTTGTTTCAGATTACATTCCCCTAACCATTATATTTTTTCATGAATTTCCACTTTATCTCAATCACTATATGATTTTCTTACCATTTAATAATCACTACGGTCTGGGTTTTTTCAATCTAATCAAATTCTTCGTTCATATATTTAACCCATGATTTATCATTTTCTATTTCTTCAAATAAGGGTTCTTATACTATTAACAACAAAGCCACATGAATAACATTTCCCATTCTACTTATTTGTGTTTGTGAATCTATATTTTATTATATTTGATAGATCTACCTATGGTTGCTTATTTCTTATCAATGGAACCAATTTCTCATCTTCATAAAATAATTACACTTCCATATTATCCACATTGTTTTCATTATTCTCATGACACTATAAAACATCTATAGTATTACTAAAATCATTTTCATCAAAATTTTATTTATAAAAAATATCAAGGATCAATCCTCCAAAGTAATTCACATCTTTATCCTTAAGGAATTTGAAATCACACTCTATTCTATTTTTCTCATCCTGTTGTTGTAGCATTTTTGGTCATAGTATTTTTATAATCCTAAAAAAACTCCATCTATAGTTTCAAAATAATTTCTCTAGTTTCATTATTTGTATATGAGTGTAGAAATTACCTATAAAGACAAGAAAGATTTTCATTTAAGGATTCCTTGGGTAATACATTGCATATGGGGTCCTGTACTTCCCATGTATTATTGATGAATGATTCTAGGAATATAATAAAAATTATACTATATATATTAAGTAGTTGTTAGAAATTTCATATTCAATGTGTAATTTTTTTCATATTGTTCACTGTCACATTTATTCACTAAAAATTTCCATTTTCCAAGGACATATGATAAAAAAACCTCATGCTTTAGGCTATGCTTCAAGAGACAATTCTCAAAATTAATAAATGTTATTATATTATATTATCAAATTGAAATATCTTAATTGTGTCCTTAATCACACTTTTCACTCTTCTCCAATACCTCTTATAAACCCCATGAACCCTATATTTCTTTTTATAAACATAAACTATTCCATTTTTATAAATCTATTAATGAAAACAATGTAATATATTTATCTGTATGTAATATATAATTATTGGACAAGATATATATATGTGGACTAGTTCATGTAAATTATATGCACATTATTTTGGAATGATAAGGATTCCACACCATTTTTCACCATATACAGGAATCAAATGTTTTCTTTTGGCCTCTCATCAAATGTGGTATCATCACTATATCTCTATATTGAGATACATTTTCCATGATTTCTTATTGAATGTGTAATAACCATTAATGCAAATGTTTTTTTCTTTAGCCACTATAAGGGGATATGTATTCTCATGACTATCCACCTAGTATATTTGAATATTAGTTTTCCTTCCTCTCATAAGAGTGTTTCTAGATCTTCATTTGATTATAAACCCTTTCTAGTTAAATGTTACCTCATGATCAGAGTCAATATTGTTGATTTTTACATTGAATATTTTGTTATTACCCATATATAAGGATCAATTTGGTATTCTTTATCTCATCACCTTCTAATATTGTATTTCTAGTCCCTATGATTTTAAAAATGCCATCTTTGATAAAATAAACAATTTAATCCACACTAAATTTTATGTTCTTTAATGTTTCTATATTTCCTTTTATGTACGTGTAACACCCACTACCTAGAATTTGTGGGATTCAGTTATTTATTTCAATGATAGAAATTTTAGCTATATTTTCCATCACGAACATATTTTATTAATTAGATGTGATACTTATTTGAGTAGTGGAAAAAGATTTCCTTTATAATTTCTCCTTGACAAGAATAGTGAAATCATAATCTCTATTTTCATTCAATAAAGAGTACCTATTAATTAGAAGGAATTTTATTAGTTATTTTGTATTAAATTTACGAAACAATATGTAGTTGATTTTTCACTTCCTCTTTGCTCGTAATCAATGTATTTATTGAAAATTTTAGAACAATGAAAAGTATTAAAAGAAATTATTATCTTTATTTGATGAATGATACAACCAAAATATCTCTTGATAACTATTGGAAGATTCCCCATTCCAATAAATTCTTTATTATTCATATCTAGACATAGTGTTGACAATTTAGACACATATTTAAAACGTCATATGGGGAAATATATTCTCCCCTTAATTTCGCAACATATTCCCTGTCTTCCCATATCACCCTAGTTGACGACACTTTTCTAAGAATGATGTATTTATAACTTCCATAAAATTATATTCTCTTGGGGTGATCAATGATCAAGCATCCAACGAGTTTTTTTTTATTCCAAAATTACCAAATTTCTATTTTCCATTGTTTATATTTGTTACTGTTTCATTTTTGATATCTCAAAATCACAGTTGATTTAGATTTTACCTATAAATCTCTATCTGTGTCCATATAGAATGATATTGACACCATCAAAATGTTTCTTGACCCATCTGATCAATTATCCTTATATGAAACTCCCAATGTTTATCTTCTTTTGTGAATCACTTGATTCTAATGTTTATCTCAAATAATTGAAAATTATAGATTTAATACATTTATTATATTTTTTGATACCACATTTTATACACCAATATACCTTTAGTGGGGAGGGGTGAATCCGAGTTTCAATTTTTTCTTCTGATTAAAATGTTCTTATAACCATTTTGTAGGAACTTGTTAAATAATCCCGATTGAAAATCACATTCAACAAATACACAAATGTAGAAGTAAAGGGACACATAAATTTTACTTGGTTTTCCACCACGGTCTATTTTAAAGAGTATAAAATAAGGATGTATCAATTTTAACTGAATCCATGAAGAATAAATAGATTTTATAGATTATATTTCTTATATATGGTCACTAAATTATAGGTTTATTAGCATTATAATGAGTTCAAGAATGAAACAATACCTCAACTATATAACTAATGTGGACTCCTCTTAAAGTACTACTCTACATGATGTCTATGTTAGGTTATTTACATGAAGGTATAATTCATGTTATAAAAATATATTATTTGATTTCTATCATTATTGGATTACTGTAATGCTTCAAGGAACTCATCAATATAAAAAATACTGAATTGAAAAAGATTACTAATAAATTTTTGCTTCAAACTAACTTGGGTGCACATACCATGCCAAACAATAATCAATATAAACCAACCTCACAGTCCAAAATCCACTACAGACCTATCATACATGCTAAAATCCAACATGAACAATTCATAGTAGTATCCTTCTTACAAAAATTCTCTATGCACTTATAACTACATGAATCATATGAAATCATTTTTATCCCAAAAACTGATTTCCTGAACTTTTGAACCACACACTAGCCAAGTGAAACTATCCCATTAAATAAATATTCACATACTTCCTTTATAGTACATTATTATTTTGTATTTAATTTATATTATCTACTTCAATCAATAATTAAACTTCTGAAATTAGTCAATAGTTTTTTTCAATATCTAATGATGTTAAAAATAGTGTATTTATTTGAAACCTCTTTGAAAAAATTATCAAATCAATGATATTTCGAAACAATGATTCATCCATGAACTACCCACCATGTATTCCAATTAATATCATACCCTCTAACCATAATATTACTACAGATCCACATACATTATTAACTATCCTCATAAATTATTCATTATGTTGGCCACACAACATCACTTCCCTCTGGCCATGCGCCTCCTATTTGATACACATACTCTATACATGGTCACTCACCTCCTCTATGGGATACCTGTAGTTAACTTATTCATTATAAATACTAAGTATTGGATTCTCCTAGTGCCAGATACAAGTACCTTATATGTGATATGTGCATGTTCTGGGCGATCTATGCAACGAAGATGTGTAAAACCTTCTTTTTCCATAACTAATTATTGAAACATCACTGAAAACTAAAAAGGCATTTCGTGCTCCCAATTTCTTCAAAATATCTACAATAGTTTTAAAAATCATTGATGCACTCAATAAATATTAATGAAACACTTCATCCTAGATCACATTGGTTATAAAATTTCCCCCCTTCATCTTTTTAATACATATTAAAATTAATATCTATAAACACTCTCCATGTATTCTATAAAGAAGTATAACAACTAATCCCTCATTATAAGTATATGTATAAGATATTTATTTATACAACAAGGGATAAAGATATAGTTCCATGCCTCATTATATTCCTCATTCAAAAACATACCTTTTCCTCTTAAATATTACCATCTCTCCATGAAATTCACACCATAAACTCCCATTTAATTAAAATAGGAGAGTGAGATAAATCCTTTTGATGCACACTTGAATTTCAAAAAAATTACCCCTATTAAAAATAAACCAAAATAAATGAAGAAACTATTAATAATGAATACACTTATTAATAATGATATAAAATGGGGATAATGAAATTTTCATTACCACCATAAGATGAGTGAGGAGGTTGAAAAGTGAGGTTTAACAAACATTTATCAAATATAATTATGGCTAATGAAATTTACATGATGTTTGGAAATTAATTGTTAGTTCCAAATTCTTTCACAATGACCATTCGTTGCATCACCTTTTCATTAATTATGAGAAAACTGATCACAATATTCTTATTATGAGAGTGTTATACATGATTTTTTGGGAGGTCAGTCACATTTTTTTTATCATAGAAGATCATAACTAGCTAGTTAACTTCTTCCAAGATATCTATCAATTTGTTTTCATCTATAGATATCGATTGGAGGAATTTATCACTAAAATATATTTTCACTATTTTATTATCAATAATGATCTTTCTTGTTTCTTACTCAACCAACTAACTCAATTGTTCCTGATTATGAAAGTGCAACCTCTTGTAGACTTATGTTCCACCAAATCAATGTCCTAGTTTTAAAAAATAAATAACACATGAAATTTTCATACATAAAATAATAATACAAAATTAAGGTTTCCATCGATGAAACTCATGATTTTTTGAACCACCGTGATATGATATTACTTTATATTACTCTACAAATGAGCCACTATACATGTTGAAAAGGATATTTATAATTATTTTCTATTCAGAAAAAAATATGATCCTTATAATCCTCCAATAAAAAGTGGGATCCATGGATTTTAGAGTCATATATACTCCATGAACTATATCTCTTAGTGTTTAAAATACTTTATGACCATAGAAAATAATGAAAATAAACACAACTCACCAATATATATCACCTTGATTCCAATATAAGTCTACAATTTGTATATTGTATACAACTCTTTCGATCAATTAAAATATTAATCTGAAAATAATAATAATATATATGTACAACCCATAATACTACATGATGATTATCCATTAGGGATAAATTAATGTTTTAATTTTTGGCAGTATAATCATTCCACTTTTCATGTAATATAAATTCAACATATATGAATTAATGATAATTTTATATTTCATTTATTTTAAAATCATTATACATTTAAAACCATTACATCAAATGTATCATGTATCAAATACCAAGTTATTGGAATTGACCCTAATGATCTCATTGTCCTAAAATTATACCAAGGAATCTGTTAAATCCTTCTCTATATCCATCAAACATATCATTAAATCACACTTATAAACAATTTTTTGAATGATTTAATAATCAAAAAATATTTGGTGGGTCCCTTTGTGAGACTAGATTTCATTGATTAATGAAATAATACCATTGTTTTCACAGTAAATATCTATTACTAACTCATTATTAGAAACCATACCATGTTAAAAAAGGAAATTCTTCATTAAAATATCTTACTTTACAACATATGAGGTAGTGATGTGCTTTGAATAAATTTCAACTCCACTATGGTGACTTATTTGAAAATATTATAATTGATTTCCCCACAGTTCGAATGAAACATGAAACCAGTTTGAGATCTAATGTCTTCTATTGTAGATTAAAATATGGAATCACTATATACAATAAAAATGAGTCCATAATCTTCTCCAGACAACATGAATATATCCTGACATATTTCTAAGTATTTAATAATGATATTTAATTAAATTTAGAAACCATCATTAGAATTCGATTCGTATATGCTAGTAATTTTCAAAATAAGAGAGTTACAAGGTCAAATACACAACATTGAATACTTGATAGGTATTAAGGAAGATTAAAATAGAATATTATAGATCTTTTTTAACATTTTAAAAGGATCATAAATCATCCAAAAATGTATTCCATGAAACACTGGTAAAGGCCCATTCTTACTGTTCTTTATGCTGAAAATATTTAGCACTTTTCAAATATATGTGTTCTGAATCTGTTGAAGACATTAATCATATATGCATATGATATTTAATTTATTCATCACATGTGATAAATTTTTTAATTTTTACATCAAATTTTATTCTGAGAAATAATTATATATAAATTATTCTTAAAATATAATTCATTTTTATTATATTTTAAAAATATTTATGAAAAATTATCTTGAAACATAAAAAAATACAAGAGAAATTTTAGTGAGATTCAATAACTCTCTAGGGAATCAATCTCTAAAAATCATCATTACTTACACTAAAAACTCCCCAAAATTATATCTATTATAAAGTAGTTATGATACACCTACTACATTATTTGTGATAGTAAAATTCTCCCAAAGCTGAAACTTGAGACCCTAAGTGAGATGTTGTAGATACTTTAACATTATAGTACATTTATATTCATTTTTTATAAAATAATAAAAGTGGTTTTAAAAATGGAGTGATGTCATGTTTTTACATTTCTATATAATATATATGTCTTTTATTAGTTCTAAAAATGTCATTTCATGGTTATATATACTTCAAGGTTCTAAACAAGTGTTATTATTAGGAATATAAATATTCAATGACCTTTCTTTATACTAAAAGGTCACTGAGAAATCCCTTAATGGATTACCACATAAACTATTTAGTGTTGTGAAAATCTAATATAAGTAAAATATATAATTAAAAGGCCATAATTAATTTAATCATAGGGAGGAAACCTAAAATTATTAGAATCAAAATTTAATTATTTCAAATCATAATAAATAATTTATTTCATTATTTTACAATAACATTTTGCAGAAAAATTCCTCGTTATTATTAAAAAAATTATTAATTTAATATTAATTTTATGAAACACATCCAAAAGTTCCGGTTGAAGAATTATTAATAATTTGTTATTCTTTAATAATACAAAAATATTTACTCATATGTAAATTAAAATAAATATATAATAAGTAAAAACATGATTTAATTTATTAATATTATTATTTTTTGTAATAACTTTTTATATGTGGAAAAAATCAATTATGATTATTTTGAAGACATCACAGGTCAAAAGGGACTACAATTTATTCCTAGTGGTAAAAAGTGAATATACATTTAGTTTCTTAGAGTTTCTTGGTATTCAAATTTTTTTTTGGTATTGAGATCATGACACATGTTTTGAACAAAAAAATCACTCTTAAATTGAAAAAAAAAACATTTTGTCTTTCAGAAAACATGGCTTGTCAAAAGATTTGTAGTTAATTTCTATATGCTAAAAATCAGTTGAAAACCCTTAACTTATAGTTTTACCGAAAAAGATTTTTTGTAATGTTTTAATGATGTTTGAATTATTGTTAAATGAATTTTCACATTTAAAAATTTAATTAATACAAAAAATAAAATGATAAATTTTAATTTTTTATATAATATATTTCATTTTTATTATATATATTATTAAGTTTTGAAATATATATGTTGTACTATATGTATATATTAAAATTTTAAATTATATTGGAAAATGGATGCACACAAGAAAAAATTTATATAACCATCCATATCAACAATGTTGATATTACTAAAAACATATGATATATAAAAAATATTATATAAGATTATTTATTTTAAATTTAACCTATATATTTTTTTTATGTTTATAAAGACATTTTTATAAAGTTACTGTGTATGAGTGTGTTATAATATAAGTATTTATACAACTAATCGATATATTATTATATATATACTATAAATATAATATGCAATATATAAATATAATTTTTTATAATTTTATCCTATTAATAACATATGTGTGTATTTGGGTTTGAATATTTATATATTTATGCATAATTATATTTGTGGTTTAGTTTGATTTATATTAATATCGAATAATTAATATATATATATATAATATGTGTGTTGGTGCACACGTTAATACATGCATAATCATTCTGAAATTTAATACAGTCACACAATATTTTGATTTTTATATATCATATATATTATATACACACATATATGATTTAAATATTTAAATTATTATAAACAAGTATATATATATATAATATTTTCAAACCACAACATACTATTGTTAAAAATAAATCATGTGTAGTTATTTAAATAACATATATGTATATATATAAACTAATTATCTGGGCTTTAAAATTCTAATAATAGTCATCCTTTATTAGTAAAAAAAATAATATTTATAGATTACCATTTTAAAATTTATGTTCTAATAAAGTAGTGGTAATACCATGGGATGTGGAATACATAACAATTATTTTTTGAAGGAGTGAATTTTTTTAGAATATAGTTTGGTATGAATAATATATTTAATTATGCTTGGATTTGAATGTTTCTAGAATAAATTAACTACAAAAAATTTTCTAATGGAATAGTTGAGTGAAGAAAAATAGAATAAAAGAAAGATATTGGTCAAAATAATGGTATATACATTGTGGGTGGTGGTGGTGAATCAAGTTATTTCGGTTTCATTTTAACAATCCTCACCAAAAATATTATTCTATAATTTATTTGGATTACTATCTCCCTCAATATTAATATAAGGTGATTAAAAAAATGAGGTAAACATGCTATTTTACATAGTTCACCAGAAATGTCCTAATCCAAGGATCATGTAGTGGATATGTGTGGATACACCTGAAACACTGAGTATGATGTATTTGTTTTAATATTTAGAGTGGCTACCCTGACCCTCTATTTTTACAAACCTTAAAAAAATTGATAATTTAATACTCTCACTCACATTAAATATCACTACTTATCCAAGTAAATACAATATCAGTCTCTATGAAATAAGTATGAAACTGCACCATCAATAGTGTATCAATTTTCTCCACATTCACTAAAGTGATGAATCCCTTGATCCTCCAGTGAATTGAAAATCTAGAACTCCTTTTAGAATTTCTAATTAAATTTTACTATTCTACTTATAGTGTCTTTAACTTTCATGAACGCTTATGGAATCATTCGATTTTATTTTTATTACATGCCTTTTTTAATGTTTCTATACCTTTTTTAGAACATTCATAGGTAATTAATCATGTCCAACTTCTATGCCCAAATAGCAAGGGCGGTTATCATTCATTATCCCACCATACTTTGGAATAACCCTAAGCACCCCATGTCATTATATAAGGGTCAAACACACCCATTGAACCCAAATAAAAACTCCACATATCAATCAATGATGTTAAAATTTTAATTCAATATATTTATTTCATTTTCTCTAAGGCCTCATAGAACATGACATGATATCTTATAAAATTACAATTTTGGGACATAACTCACCAAAACACTCTGAAGCCAATGG
Source organism: Viscum album (assembly GCA_963277665.1). Taxonomy (NCBI): domain Eukaryota; kingdom Viridiplantae; phylum Streptophyta; class Magnoliopsida; order Santalales; family Viscaceae; genus Viscum; species Viscum album. The sequence goes on from OY728150.1 coordinate 918,262,688, forward strand.
TTTGATCTCTTCACATCAGAGTCTGGTTGGCATTTTAATAATTAAACATAACTATATCAGGATCGACCATGATGTGTTGTAGTGATAAATATAGTACAGTTATTCTCAACAGAAAATCCCCATAGAAATGCATGTAACCATGCTCACATACCTATTTCTTCATCAGCTCTAAATTCTTGATTATCAACATTACATAGTCCACTATGTAAGGGATATTTAAAATCTAACATTTTATATTCTTCTGTATTTCCTCTATGAAAACCAAAACACCAATAGTGGTTCCCCCTTTTCTCCAAGGGATTCTTAAATCATGTTATATAATATTTTATTGAATGGTCCTCCTTAATCTTTTTCTTATATCCTTATGTATGGGAAATAGAAACATTATTTATGGTGATTTTCTATATTTCCACTATCCACTAGGATCTTATATATATATGGATGGTTCAGGATTTCACCACCGTTTCACTAAAATTACTTCAACTATGGATTCTATAATTATAGTTTTATAATTAATCATTTTACAAAGGAATGATTTCAACACAAAAAATATTATACCATGGTGTGGAACAAAAATTATCCCCATTTTATAACTACTTCAGTATGGGACTTGAAGTAGCAAAATATTCCTCATTTTCATGTGGTTTAAAATATCTGAATTTTATGTACCATCCACCATAGATCGAAAACTACTTATGTATATAGAGATAGTTTACTCATAAGTGTACTATTTTTTCTTCACTAGAATCATTTTCCTTATTATAACTTATACCACAATTGTGTGATGTCTGGCTAGCATGATGCACTTCCTCAAGAACCTTCAATCTTCCTCTATAAATTAGTTATCCATTATCATAACCTTATTTCCTCTATTAGAAGTATTTTAATACCCTTTTAAAAAACTAACCTAAAAATATCAAAGAGGATTTTTTTCCAATAATATCCCCATTTGGATTTGTTGACAAACCCTCTAAAATAAATTTAATACTTTTTTATATGAAAAACACATAACTTAAATCAATACATTATAACAAATGTTTTATTAAATATTAGTATCAATTATTTATGAATCATTGACACTAATCCCACATGAGTTAATACCATTGTTAAAAATATAAGCTAAATGATAATTTCCTCATTAAAACACTTACTTAATCCAAATAATATTAAAACATTAAAAACGAAATTGATTCCCTAGATTTAAAATTCATTCACTCAATAAATTTTCAATGAAAGTACTACTGACCAACTACTATTTTCAAGGTGTAATTTTTTTTATTTTCCAACACTCTTACTACTAGAATAATAGTTTAAGGTCATCTCAATAGTGAATGTAACAATCCATGTTTTTTATACCTTTTCTTTGAATAAATTTTAATTTTAATTTATATATGAAAATAAACTGTGTCAAATATTCCTTTTACACTAAAATGACTTGTCGTATGTTACACGCAACACCAAGTTGTAGTACGATACACACAACGCTGAGTTTTTGTGAAACATATATTTTTATTATTTAAATTATTTATATAAGATAATTATAACCAATATGTTAAACCTAGTTTTAAGAATATTAATAACTACTTTTCCAATATTTCTTATAATTTTTTTATATAAAAAAACATTCTGATTGTAAAAAATTATATTTTTTGTAAAGTCCTTCTATATCCTGAAATACCATTTTTAATGAACTTATAATAAAAATAATTTTCAAAACATTTATAAATTTATTTTGATAAAATAAACCGAATTTTTTAATTTATAATTTCAAAATTATCTTTCAATGAATGTTCGGTTTTTTCAGAGAAATTTACCTTTTTTATGAATAGTGATAAATATTGCATTTTATTTGAAAACTGCATTTCTCCTAATTAATGATTAATACAAATGGGTATTGTAAATATGTTTTTAGGTAAAATTAGATAAAAATTTCATCTATTAATACAATTTAATTCATTATTATCCATTTAAATTTTAAATTAAATATCAAATCATAAAAAAATTATACTTTTTCCAACATTGAAATCCCATTATTTCATCTCCTTTGTTGGATTTGCAGTAATATTAATTTTTTCACTTATCTGAATTGAATTTCAAAAATAATAAATAAACTATTGTATTAAGTCTAATATTTTGAGTCGAATTAGACCATATTAATTTTTGACCAAAATGATTGTTAAAAGTGATTAAAATTAATCACAATAGTTAAGGCCAAATTAAGCTTAATTAGGGACTAAACCTTAAAATTAATTTTCCAAATAAACTATAAACTTGTCCAAAACTCAACTAATATCCCTAATTTGTCCATAAACCTTCAATTATTGAGTTATTTTTTTTAACTTTTTTTAGGTTATAACATGTGCACACCAAACTTGTTTATAAAAATTCCAAGTGAGTCCTTTTCCTTTACTACAAAAGGCCACCACCTCTACCCATTCCACACACCTATAAAACCATTTATTTTAATATAGTATATGCCCAACTTTCCTCCTATTAACCCTCACTTATACCCTGAATACTCTCCTTGGGAAGAAATATTCTCAAGGAAGCCTTTTCACAAAAACCAAATGGAGTTACCCAATTTAGAGGTAACGTCTTCTCTCAAGATCATTTCCTTTATTTTCTTTCTCCATCGCCTTCACTCTCTTTAATCCATTATATTGTGAATAAACCAGTATCATACATATACTATGATGTTTATATGAAAATTTTATGACATACACATACACACAACTCCATCAAATGGATGTTGAACATATTGTTTCTATGTTCGACGAACTACTGCCTCACGAAATAATGATTGTTCGTTTCTTCTTTACCACCAATCATAGTGTCCATTATGATGGAAAATATACTTATATATATCTAATATTTTATTGAATATGTATTTCATATTATTTATTCTTTTTGGAATGCATGTCTCTTTACTTTTCATTTGGTGTTAATACGATAATCTCATTTGAAGAAGTGTGGACTACCGCCCCTCAAAGCCATGTGATTCATTCACACACCACCTGGAATGTATTTAAGATGGTTTTAATGAACATATATGATATATATAATATACTAATTCTAATTTAATAATGATAAATATATATACATAGATATATATACATATTTCTTTAGATACTTTCTTTTAATACGATAATAAAAACTGAAACAACGTTCATGCGTACGTACAGTTTATTGTCTCCATGAACTGTGTATTTCATTTAGTAATCCTATATTATATAGATTATTATAATAAACATATAATTTATAAAACTGATATTTATATTATTTTTTACATAATGTAATTGGGTATAAGTTTAAGTAAAAACAATATAACAAATTAAGGCACATGCGAAGAACAAAGAAAATATTACCTGAAGTAAAACCTTAGCATATGATCATTAACAAGAGGAAAATATAAGATCATAATGAAACCATATACGGTATTAGATATAATTATAATTATGAAATAAAATATTTATAATAAAATTATATTTATTATACAGGAAGCTTGTATGAGTATGAAGAGAGTCAATACATAATGTAAGGGTAGTTTAATATCACTTTTAATTTTTGTTAGATACATGTTATGATTACCACTTTATAATTTTGTGTATTGTATTTACTTAAAAAGGTTTTATTATATTTATATTGTAAATAAATTTATGGGTAATCACATTCCCATTTTATGATCCTTTTTCATGGGGTTTAAGATTCCAAAGATTTCAAATCGTTAAAACAGATTCGTCTCAATTTTCCGTCTTTGAGACTCAATTTTGGTTATGCAGCTAAACTCTTTTTTTTGTGGTGTATACACTTAAATTTTACTTTTTATATCATAAAGTTACATAATTTATGGTATATTAAGATTCATGTAATTTTTTTTCTTATATAGATTGTATGATCCCAAGTAACCATGCTATAATTGTTTATTATGACAATCTCATTTCTTTTCGGGATTTTTTATATTTATTCTATAATTGATGAAATATTATTATCCATACATAAATAATATTAATGATTTTATTTATCCTATTATTATTGAATATATAATCATTTTTCAGTACCATTTTTCCAGGATTTGGTACTTAAGATAATTTTTTTAGTAAAATTTGTTCTTCCCTCTCTTCGGTCAGAAATCTATTATAATAAAAAACCATGTTTTAAAAATTGTTTTCAAAATACTATTAAATATAATTTCCAAGGAAAATTTGATTTTGAAATTTTTTAATTGTTTTAAAATATTCCTTTATATTTTTTCAAATATATTTTCAAAGAAAAAGGTATTCAAAAGGATTTATGTAAAAATATTCATTTTTCAAAGAAAATGACATTTTTCTAAAGAAGTGTTTTTAAAAGATATTTCAAAATTATTTACCATCTAAGAATACTTCCTTTGTTATTACACATGAATTTATGGGGAAATTATTCAGTGTTTACTTTCATATTTTTTTATTTAATGGATTATATTTTGATGGCATGATTTTATGAATTGCGTTTCTATTTCACAGGCAATATTCTTTTGAAACCCACTTCTTTTAACGGGTTATGTTTTTGATGAAATGATTTTAAAACCTATCTATTTTCATAGGTTATGATATTTTTACAAGTTTATGATACCCACTTCATTTGATGGTTTATGAGAAGTCTATTTTGTGATCTTTTGGAACATGTATGTATGATTTCATTATGAAATGGGTGGGGCCTATATCTACCACAAATGTATTGGGTAATGATTTATATATCATGAGATAAAACATGACTAGAATGAGGGTTTCTCAGTTCAGTAATACATGGCTGGAATGATGGTCACTCAGTTCAGTAATACAGGGCTAGAACAAGGGTCACTCTGTTCTGTTGTATAGGGATGGAATTGGGGTTTCCTGGTTTAGTAAAGGACTTTTCCACTAAAATGGTCTTGGATGTAATGCCTTGTCTACTATGGATATCATTATATACATATGTTTTTCTAAAATTCCAGTTTTTGTTCCTATATTATGAATTCATGTATTATGCTCTTTATTTTATTATGATTCATGTCTTATTAATTATAAATATTTATACCATGATATATGTTATGATATTTGATATGTAGGGTATGATCATCTATCTTCGTGATCATGTTCTCATACCCTTATGCTAATGATTATGCTTCCATGTCTCCCTTGTTTACCCTTATTGAGCATTTTATCTCACCACATTTTATGTTTTATTCCCTAGGTTGTGAAGATATATATTATTTTTTAGGTGTATAAGAAAGGTGATAGTCATGAAAAACTGAGTGGGAGATAATGTTGATAATGTATGTATCAATGTTTATGAATTCCAGGTTTCTAAAGGCACTAGACTAGTACAGTGTTCTTACATCTATTTATGTAATGTTTTGTGTTTTCTGAAAAAGTTATGTAATGTTAATGTTTGTAAAGAAAGGGTCACTATAGATGGAATGAGAGTAAAAATTCAGTTAACATTTTAGAAATACGATGAGAAAAACATGGTGAGAACCCCAATGACATGTCTAATGATAAGTATTAGGATGAGTCAATGTATATGAAAATGTCTAAGAATTTTGGTGATGGATAGAGTGAGTGGATTCCTAGGAATAAATCCCTTTCTAGATAATACAAGTGGATGTGGATCTGTCACAGATGTACCTAAGGGTAACAACTCTGACAAGATGTTTAATTCTTGACTCAAGGTAATCTGTATACAAAAATGGGCCTTTATTCACCCATGGTTTGACATTCTTGGGTGTATTCTGTGGGAATTCACAAACTATTCCCAAACCATTATTATGTGGTTAAATATAATATGGATAAGAAAACCATAGGATAAACCTAAGGATTTATAGATTATGGAATGTTTCATCATATAGACATCTTATTAGTGATTTTTTAGGATTATGTGGTTCCTAATTATGTTAAATATTTATTACATTATTCTTCTAGTTTTATTCAATGTATGAAACTTGAAGAAACCACATTAATGGTGATTTCTATGGACATTGAATCTATTTTCCTTCTGATAAGTTGAATTCTATGGGATATGGAATGAAAAATATTATAGCGATACTCATAAACAATTCTCATACTATGAATCATGGTGGAAATCCAATTGAGGAAAAGAGGGAACAACATTTTATTGAGTCTTTCATAAGGAAAATTATACCTTATTTCAGGGGTTATTATGATAAACTTGTTGCTGAACATTGGATTAGTATAACTAAAACTATATTCTCCATTATTTAGTGTTCAGAGCATGATAAATTAATTCTTTATGTTTATCAGTTAGAAGGTGAAGCAGATCACTGGTGGACTCTGATCAAGAATATAGGAAAACATGGTGCGATTAAATCAATGGTTTAGGAAGATTTTAAGAATATATTTTTTCGATAAGTAATATTTTCAAATTCTTCATACCCAGATGGAGAAAGATTTCATTGAGTTGAATCATAGGGATTATGACTATGTTGGTAGCTACATGTCTAATTTCACGAGACTTTTAAGGTACGTTTTATGAAATTATCATCTAACCTGAATGTAAAATGGATAGGTTCTTATGTGGCTTAAATCCGTGTCTCATAAGGGAATTGGAAACAAGAGTCTTTAATAGCTACGAGAGGATTGTGTATTTTTAAATCAAGGTTGAAATGGATGTTGGGGTCACATATCAATCTCATGTTGTTGACAATAAGTGGAATGCGAAGTTCAAAGAAAACACTACAGAATGTGAATAAAAGAATATGAACATTACTTTATGCTATATGTGTGGGAAGAAGCAAGAAGGAAATTTCCTTAGACGGTATAAGAAGTTTTTTGTGTGTGGAAGGAAGTCCATCAGGAAATTGACTAATGAGTTTATGGGAATAGGCATGCTCAAAATTCTATAGGAGAAAAATGCACATATAATTAAACTCCCACGATTTATAACTTCAAGTGCATAGAGAATTGGAATTATGCTAACCACTACCCAAACCCAAGGGTTGATAATGTCGATTGATGTCAAAAACCTTTTAATTTGAGGGATAAGGTGAAATATAATGCAATCACTATATTTGATAAGTGGTGCGATAATGAAATGGTGAAAGGTACAGTTAACATCCACTCTAGAACTGCTAATTTCTTATTTGATTCTTGATCTACCCACTCTTTCATAAATAAAGAATTTTATATTGGTGTTAATATTCCTCCATTTTAATTATAATTGGAATTTATAGTGGAAACCCCTAATGGTATAATGATTTCATCAAATGTTTATGATTCCTCTCCAGTTGATGTTTTTTGGAATATACTTCCTATAAATATTTTCATTCTTCTTTTAGTTGAATTTAAAGTAATATTTGGAATAGATTGTCTTTCTCTACGTAATTCCTACATCAATTGTCAAATAAGGGAAGTGAAGTTGTATATTTTAAACCATAGTATGATTATCCATCAATGTGATTATAAGTATTAACCTACATTGGAGATTACATCTAGTGTATGGGTCTTAATTCCCATTTAAAATGTTTGTTTATATCAAATGGTTGGGTAGAAGCTCGACATCAATAATATGACAACTTTTTAGGATTTTGTGGATGTCTATCTGAAAGAGTTTCCAAGTCTTACACCAAAATGTGAAGTCGAGTTCTCCATGGAACTTATACATGGTTCCACTCCAATTTCAAAGACTCCTTATAAAATGGCCCTGATTGAGTTGTAATAATTGAAGAAGAAACTCCAATAAAACCTTAATAATGGGTTCATTCGTCCAAGCGTGTCACCTTGGGGTGCACCAGTTCTTTTTGTGAAAATGAAATATGGTTCAATGAGACTCTTCATTGATTATCAGAAGTTGAACAAGATCACAATCAAGAACAAGTATCATGTCCCCTGTATTGATGATTTATTTCATCAACTGCACAGAGCTCAATACTTTTTCAAGATTGACCTCTATTCTGGATATCATAAATTGAGGGTAATTAAGGAGGATATTCCCAACAAGCTATTATATACAAGGTATGACCACTATGAATATATAGTGATTCCATTTGGTCTTACTAATGTCCTTGATATATTTATGGATTTAATGAATAGAGTCTTTATAGATTACCTTGACCATTTTGTGGTATTCCTTATAGATGATATTGTTATCTATTCAAAGATAATGTTAGAGCATGAGAACTATATTGAAGACCCCAAAAAAATTATATTAAAAATTTACAAATTGTGAATTTTGTTTGGAAAAGATTTAATTTTTTGGTCACATAATCTCAAGATATGGTATAATAGTAGATCCGTTAAAGAAGGAGGATATTGAAAGCTATCCTAGACCAACCACTATGACTTAGATCTTTATCTTTCTTGGTTTTTCTGGATATTATTAATTTTTTTTGTAAATTATTTCTCAAGAATATCTAACCCTATTACTAAGTAGACTCTTAAGGTGTTCATGTTCTTCTAGATAGATGAATGCGAGGAAAATTTCAAGGAACTGAAAAGAAGGATGGTTTGTGAAATGGTTATTACATTACCATATAGTGGAGAAGGGATTATAATATATAGTGAAGAATCCAAGAAGGGATTAGTCTATTTTATTACTTAAAATAACATGGGTGTAGCCTATTACTCACAATATCATAAGATTCATGACAAAAGTTACCCAACTCATTATTTGGATTTAACATCGATAATTTCTTATTAATGATATGGAGTAATTATCTTTATGGGGAAAAGTGTAATATATAAACCAACCATAAATCATTGAGTTATTTATTCACATACAAGGAGTTGAACATGCACAAGATTGGATGGATAAAGTTGATAAAAAATTATGATTCATCAATAAATTACCACCTTGGAAAGAGAACATGGTTTCCAATGCATTGAGTCAAAAAGATCATGCCAAATTATATTTGATGAGGATCGCAAAAGATCCAATGTTTATGGATTTCCAAAGGATGGATCTAAAAATCTAAAAGGAAGGGGAAGAATCTTATCTTTCTTAAATGAATGTTAAACCCTCTATCCATGTGAAGATTAAAGATGAATAGATGGAAGATGAAGCGATTCATGAGAAGGTTATAAATGTTACTGAGTTTAACCTTGGTCCAGATTGAATGATAAGGTTAAGGAACTGTGTATGTTTCCCTTCAACATCATATTTGAAGAAGTATATGGTAGAGGAATATCATAGTTCTTCATTCTCTATTCATCTTGGAAGTATTAATATGTATACAGAGTTATAAGAATACTTATAGTGGGATGACATAAAGAGAGATATCATGGAGTTTGTATATCAGTTTTTGGCATTCCAACAAGTTAATGATGAAATACAAATGTCTAAAGGGATGTTGAATCCATTACACATACAAGAATGTAAATGGGAGGACATCAATATGGATTTTTTTGTGGGACTAACCAAACCGTCTAAAGGGTTTAATGTTATATGGGTTGTTTTTAATCACCATACTAAGTTAACACACTTCATTTGCATCAGAGAATATTTATATATTTATCATATTTCTAGGATCTATATTAAGGAAGTGGTTTGGTTTCATGGAGTACTATATTTTATTCTATCATATTGGGATTTGAGGTTTAGTTTAAAGTTCTGACACAGTCATAAAGAACCACTTGATACAGAATTGAGTTTCATCACTGCTTATCATCCTTAGATAGATGGTTATTCTAAAAGAACAATTCAAACCCTAAAGGATATGTTGAGATATTCTTCTTTGGATTTCAAAGGTGGTTGGGATCAACACCTTCCTATGGGTGAGATTTATTACAATAATATATTTCACTAAATCTTTCAGATGAAACTGTATGCTTCCCTTTAGGGGAAGAAATGATGAGCTCTAATATTTTGGGATGGGGTTAGAGAAAGAAAGAAATTGGGAAACGAGATAACTAAATGAATGCTTGAGAGGGTTAAAACCATTCAGAAACATACCAAGGCTACTCAAATCCAGTAGAAAAGTTATGTTGATAACAATCAACATGATCTAAAATTTTATGTTTGTGAAAGTTGTTTCAATGAATCTCACATTGAAAAAAGTTATGAGATTTGAGATGAAACGGAAAATAAGACCTAGGTATATCAATCCATTTTAAATTTTTAATAATATCAGGACGATATATTATCACTTGTAACTTTCTCCAAATCTCTCTCAAATCCATGATGTGATCCATGTATCTCTCCTGAGGAAGTACATATCTAACACTTTGCATGTGCTGAACTCATAGGTTATACAGTTGGAGGAAGATATTTATTAAGAGGAGAAACCTATTGTAATTATGGACTAATAAGTGAGAGTTATACCAAAAAAAGGCCAATAACTTGTTCAAAGTTTTGTGGAGTAATAAACAGTTAAAGGAAGCTACATGGGAACTTGAGGGTATTATGAATTATAAGCATCCTCATTTGTTTTTACTCAAATGATGAATTTTGTGGGTGAAATTCATTTTAAGCGGGGTAGAATGTAACACCCTAAGTTTTTAGAGATATTATTTTTAATAAATTTAAAATTTATTTTATATCTTACAATATGCTATTTCATAGATTCTATTCACACTAAAATGACTTTTCATACATTACATACAACACCGAGTTGGTGTATGATACACGCAAAATTGAGTTTATATGAAACATATAATCTTATTATTACAATTCTTCAAATAATATAATTATAACATACCCATTAAACCTATTTATATGAATAATAATAACTACTTTTAAAATATTTTATATAATTTTTTTATATAAATAAAACATATTGATCATAAAAGACACGATTTTTTGTAAAGTCCTTCTATGTCTAAAAAACCCTTTTTAATGTACTGATAATATAAAAAAATTCAGACAAATTTATAAATTTAATATAATAAAATAATCCTCATTTTATAATTTATAATTCCAAAAAAAACTTTGGGTGAAATTTCATAATTTCTCTAAAAAACATCATTTTTTGACGAATAGTGAAAAAGGCAACCTTTTATTTAAAAATTTATTTTTTTATAATTAATTATTAATTAAAAATAATATTATAAATATGTTTTCTGGTAAAATTAGATAAGTATTACATATATCAATAAAATTTAATTCATTACAATCACTTTCACTTTGAAACTGAATATAAAAGCATAACAAACTTTTGAACATTTGTCTACTTTAAAACCTCAGTATTTTGTCCTGTTTGTGGGATTGGCACTATTATTAATTCGTAATGTTATGTGAATTGAATTTAAAAAATCTAAAAAAAAAATTTATTCATTATAACATTTTGAGTCTAATAATACGAGGATAATTTTTTTACCAAAATGATTAGTAAAATTTGTTAAAATTAATAACATAGATAAATCTAAATTAAACATAATTAGGGACCAACCCTTAAAATTACGGTCCCAAATGAACTATAAACGTATCAAAAACACATATTAATTCCATAGTTCAACTATAAACTTTATATTATTGAGTTTGGTTGGTTTTTAATGACTTTTCTTAGGTAATAACATGTGCACACCTAACTTGTTTCTAAAAATTCTAAGTGATTCCTTTTCCTTCAATATAAAAGGACACCACCTCTACCCATTCCTCAGACCTCTAAAACCTTTTATGTTCATCCAATATAATCCCAAGTAGCCCCCTAAAAATTCTGTCTTTAACATTTAGGCCTCTATTTGGGTATACAGCTTCTCAAGGAAGCCTTTGGGCACAAACCAAAAGAGGATACCTGATATAGAGGTAACATCTTCTCTTAAGGTCCTTTACATTATTTCCATTCTCCATGCCTCCACTATATTTATTCCATTATTTAGTGAAAAAACCATTATCCTAAATATAATTGTATGTTTTAATTAATAGGGTCTGACCTAAACTTACACACGCCTCCATATAATGGTGGTTGAATGTACTATTTTTGTGTACAATGAACTACTACCCCACGAAATGATGATTGTTCATTAATACATTACCAAAAATCGTAGTGGACACTATACTGGAATATATATATATGTGTGTGTAATATATTATAGTTAATTTTATTTAATTTTCCTTATTCATTTCACAATGCTCATCTCTTTACTTTCCATTGTGTGTTAATACAACAATCACATTTGAGGAAGTGTGGACTACCGCCCCCAAAAAGCAATGTGATTCATTCACACACCATATGTAATGTATTAAGGATAGTTTTAATGAACATATATGATATATAAGATATATTAATGATAATATAACAATGATACCTATAAATATACATATTTTATTTACATATTTTCATTCAATACACCAATATAAAAACATCATTTAGGCATATGTATGGATTACTTTATCCATGAACACTGTATTCCATTTCATAATCCTATATTATATATATTATTATAATATAAATATAATATATATACCTGATATTTGTATTATGGTTTACATTATATAATCATGATATATGTTTAAGGACCGATGATATAACAAATTAAGGAAAATGGGAAGAACCAAGAGAATATTACCCTGAGTGAATCCTTAACATTGGATCACTAAAAAGCAGGTAATATAAGGTCATAATAAAAACATATATGTTATTATATATATAATAATATTATTATATAAAATACGTATAATAAACTTATATTTATTATACATGATCCTGGTATGAGTATGGATAGAGTAAAGGCACAAGGTATGGGGAATTTCATCTCACTTTTAATTTCTAAGAGGTAAATGTTATGTTTACCACTCTTTCATTATGTGTGGTGTATGTACTAACTATGATTGTATAGTATTTATATGGTGTATAAATATTTTTTCTATTAAAATTCAAATTTTATGATCTTTCTTTCATGGGGATTAACTTTCAAACGTTTCGAAATCGATTAAATAGTTTTGTCTCAATTTGCCTTCTTTAAGACTCGTGTTTTGGTATGCACTAAAAATATATTTTTGGAGGTGTATATAATTTAATTTCACATTTTATATCAATAATTTCTTTAATTTATGATATATTAATATTTATTTAATTTCCTTTATTCCATATATAGTATGATCCCAAGTTATCATGTTATAAGAGTTTGTTGAGAAAATCTCATTTCTTTTCGAGATTCTTTTTGTTTATACTGCCTTTGATGAAATATTGTGATCCATACATCAATAATATTCATGATTTTACTTATACTCTTTTAATTCAATATATCCTCATTTTTAGATCCATTTTCTACTCTTTGGTACTTAATATAATTTTTTATTGAAATATGACAATCCCTCTCTTCTGTTAGAAATCTATTGTATTCAAAAACCATTTTTTCAAGAATGTTTTCAAAAAAAATTTCATAAGATACATAAAGATAATTTTCAAGGTATAATGGATTTTAAATTTTTTTTATTTATTTTTTTAAAAGTTTAAATTATATGTTTTTAAAGATATTTTTTGAAAACAATGTTTTCAAATTGTTTTAAGTAATAAAAATATTTTTTCAAAGAATAAAATATATTTTACTCAAGAAGTGTTTTTAAAAGATCATTCAAAATTATTTCCCAAATAAGATAAAATCTATTGGTGTTAATAATTATTTTATAGGGAAATTAATCAATGTTTCTGATCAAATTATTTATCTGAATGAATAATGTTTTTATGGAATTATTTTATGAAACCCGTTTCTCTATCACGAGTAAAATTCTTTTGAATCCCACTTTTTTTCATGGGTTATGTTTATTATGAAATGATTACGAAACATGTCTATTTCTACAGGTTATGATATTTTTACATTTTTATGATACCTATTTAATTTCGTGGGATACGATATGTTTTTTATGATCTTCTGTCATATGTATGTATGATTTCATTATGATATAGGTTGGAATTATATCTCCCTCTAATTCATTGGTTAAATATTTATATCTCCAAATGTAAAACAGAGCTGGAGTAAGGGTTAGTCAGTTCAGTAATACATGGATGGAATGAGGGTTATTGAGTTCAGTAATTTATAGTTGGAACGAGGGTCACCATGTTCAGTAACAGAGGGTTGGAATAGGGATTTCCCAGTTTAGTAAAAGACTTTGTCCACTATGATGGTCTTGGCAGTGATTCCTTGGCTACTAAGGAAATAATTATATTCTTATTTGTTTCCAAAATTCCATGTCTTATTCCTATTTTATAATTTCATGTATTATGATCTTTATTTCACTTTGATTCATTTTTTAGGAATTACCAATCTTTATTCCATGATCCCTATTTTGATATTTGATATGCAGGGTATGGTCTTATATCTTCGGGATCATGTTCTCATACCCTTATGCTCATCATTATAATTATATATCTCCATTATTTATCCTTAATGAGAATTTGATATCACCCCCTTTAATGTTTCATTCACTAGGTTATGAAGATATGTATTACTTTTGAGGTGTCTAAGAAGGGTCCTAGTTAAGAATATCGTAGTGTGAGACAATAAATCTCACTTATGTATTAGTGTTATTATATTCCTTGTTTCCAATGGAAGTAGACTAGTACGGTCTTCTTTCATCTATTTGCATAATGTTTTCTATTTTCTGGAAAAGTTATGTATTGTTAATTTTTGTAAGGTTAGGGTATTTATAGGGAATGACTATATTATGTTCCATGAAAAAAATGAAAATATAAAAAACATAAAAAAACAAAATTGCACACATGTAGTTTTTGAATGGTTATATAAGGGTAAATGAAGTTTAATAGTTACTAAATTGATGAAAAAGAATGTAAGAATGAAATTAAAAATTATGATATTACAAGGGTGATCAATTATTTAATTAGGGGTGACCCAATTGATCTAAATTGGTAGAAATGAATTATGTTCTTTCTTCATTATTAATAATAGTTTTGTAGAAATCTACGATGATATATTGTCGAATCAACTCAATGTCATTAAAATATAAATAAATTTATATAATGTATCTCTATTGAAATTTGTTTCACCAAACTCTGAGAATGAATAATTTATTCTTAAATTATATTTTTTTAAGACTTTTTCTATTTATATAGATCAATTAATATATTTTTTGAATAAGATCGAATGTATGTGGTGCTCAGTGTGGTTGGTACCACTATGTAGGGTAAGAGTGTGAATTGGTGGTTGACTTTGATAAATGAATTTCAATCCAAAATCTTGAATTGATTAAAGTGTCAACATAATGAATATAGTTTCTTATCCTCACATTTTATGAAACTAAACTAAATTTAGAAAAAACGATTAAAATTTTCTATGTTTTTCCTTATAAGCATACTTTTAATCATTTTTTATTAGTCTCCCTATCATGTATTATCTATTATGTACCAATGTGGTTACATTGTGGTCATTCTCCACCTAATCATCTTAGATACCCTATAATCTCCTACTCCAATGTCTCATTTGAAAATATATATTATAAATGGCCAACTAAAATTATGATCCAAAAAAAAGATTCAATTCCTTTTCTGAGTTTAATCTATACTACTAGATGTTGATCTCCCTCCATGAAAATACTGGTTCACCTAGTATGCTGATGTTTGCATTAAATAACATCAAAATTTATAGTGATGATAATATATTCTTATTTCAAATGATTAGTATATGTACTAAATGACATGATTCTTTTAAACTACATGAATACTCTATAATGTAGGTATACTTATCCATGAATGGATCCATACTTTGATCTGGTATTTTATCGTTGATATTTCAATTTGTTGGGTTATGAATTTCTCAATATTAAATGTTTTAGGTTTGTTTATAATTGATAAAAATATCAGGATGCAAATGTATTTCATTTTTATTATTTTATATTAACATAGTAGTATATTTTTTTCTAGAATGATATATGGAAAATACCGTAATTATCAATAGTTAATTATTCATGAAATTTAAAAAGCTTAAGAGAATGTGAAATTATTCGCCTATTTTAACATAAAATCACAGTCAATTACTTCGTTTTAATTCCTTAAAAACATGGGATATCAGGATATTAAAAAACTCTATAGAATATACTTATTTGTATTAAAATATAATTTAATCTATTTTTTCATAGAAGCATGTTTAATTTCCACATGGATATGATCTTACCGTGTGGATCACTCACTAATCCTTCAACGTGAATCATATGCAACAATAATTATATTAATATTTGAATCCTTGAATCATAGTTCAATATTCATAACTGATTTGTATTTATAAAAAATAATAATGTCACTATTTATTTTTTTTTCTCCATCATTTAATATATATTTGTTTTTAAGGATTTATTCTATATTTTTTCACTATGATGTCCTTGTGGGTACCTTATGATTATTATAGAATATGATGTATTCACCGTAGGGTTAATGCACCCCATGGCGATCTTTGATTCTTATAATGTTTATAAGGGTTGTATCCTATGATGTGTGTTATACATTATAAAAATATTTTATCATGCCTTACAATGTCGAACCATTCCCTATAATTTTTATTGGAGAATTCAAGTCTTTCCAAAATTTCCAATTCATATACACAATACATAACTTAAAAAGTCTCAGTGGTGTAGCATAAAAAATGTGAAAGTTTCCATTCATTTACATTTTTCAATTAGGTATAAAAATGAAAAATTCAATCAAACTCTACTGAAACATCATTAACTCAGATCAAGGTCTTTCCAATCATCTCAAATGTTATAATTTCATCATAAAAATAAATTTTTCTTTATAATTATATAAATTATTCCTTCTTATAAAATTCTCAAATCTCTAGTAAGATCCCAACATTGACCATATTAATTGATAAAATGCTCCCCACTATTGGTGTTCATCCATAATATATTCCAACTACCTTAAAAAGTGTAAAAACTACATCACCTATCTTAAAAAATAAAGATGAACATACTCATTCATCACTTGCATGTGCTATTACATTGAAGTTTTCCTTCCATGTTCTTCAACCAGTAATAACTATTTATTTTAGAATTTATTATGGTTTCCATTCATTCTCAAAACACATTATTTAAATTTCCCTCTTCAAATCCTTTTTATGATTTCATTAAACTCATTAATTTGGGCACTTCAATATCAGGATTTTTTTATATTTTAAATAAAACATTTTAATCTCATGAAAATCAATGTAGTTAATCATCCACTGGTTGAGAATAAAATTAATTAGAATATAATTTGCATTCCATGGTATCTTTTTCAAATTCCATCCAAACATATTTTTATCCCCATTTAATTCAAAACCAAATATTGATCTACAATTGTGAGTAGGATAATACAATATGATTTTCATATTATTGGGTCTTTCTTTAGTCAACACTATTTCTATGTGATCGTACATAGTATATAAATTAATAGTGATTTAACCCTAGTAATCAATTTCGTCTATAAACATACCCTCATGTGATATCATTCTCTGATTTGTCTCAAATTTCTTATTTTTGGGGCTATATAAACAATTTTATTAGTAATATATAACATTCCAAAATATTTGACAAAAACAATATAATAGTAAAAATTTAGGACATGTGACTATGCCTTTTCTAATTTTTCATCAACAAATATTTCCCACTATTTTTTTTAATAGAACGAAAAAATCAAGGTATGTGTTATTTTTTTATACCTCATTTTTTAGTTTTTTAAAAGCATCCTAAGATTATTGAGTCACTTCATTTTTATTAGATAACAACTTTACCTTGGGTTACCCTACCTCAAGTGACACACACTTTTTCTCCTGCACATTGATATCAGTAAAGTAAAAAAGTAAACAACTTCATAAATGAATAGTTTTTATGTATGTATATTTTACTATCATAATACATTAAAAATTTCATTCTCACTTTATTTTCAAAATATTATTTCTCATGGGGATTATTTTTATTTACCTTACAATTGATGAAATTTATTTTTCTGATGCCTGTATCATCATTATAATCAATTATTCACGAGATAGTAAAATCATAGTGCTGTCTTTTAAGACATGCCTAGACTGATTATATATTTCTTATAAATTTTCATGATTTTTTTGGGTATCATTTTTCGAAAACATCCCATGTGATTCAATATCCTCATGGGAACTTAACTACTTTTCCATAGATCTAGCACTTAATTGTTAATTTTACACCATTTTAGCTATTACCAACTAATCTTGACATACTATTAAGCAATCCACTATGATAT
Organism: Viscum album; assembly: GCA_963277665.1. NCBI lineage: Eukaryota > Viridiplantae > Streptophyta > Magnoliopsida > Santalales > Viscaceae > Viscum > Viscum album. The sequence continues at coordinate 918,280,803 of OY728150.1, forward strand.
ATTCATATCCAATTGGGTTTCCACGATTTCATTGATTCATCCTAAAAAATTACTTTCTTCCTTATTCTTATCATTATTATCACCTATCACACCATATTAATCTTCTCAATGTAAATTATTCTTAAATTCATCATCCCAATGATATTCTTCTTCAAATTTAGCACATATTTATTTTGACCACATAAATCATTTTGTGTGTGTGATGATTACATTATTTGTTAAGAAGATATTTTAATATTTGATAATATATCCATATATTCTCCCAAATCCCCCCTTAGTTCACACTTCTTCCTTGGAAATGACATGTTTAACCACAAAGAGTAGGATTTTTGTTAATACATTTCGAAAAAAAATAAAAAACCTCTGGACATTGATATTTTAATTTGATAACAAATATATCTAAAATATTTTTGTATCCTTCCTTTTTAAAATTGAGGATAATAATTACTAGGGGAATTAATAATATTTACTTAATTCCATATTCCTGTTATGTATAAGAGTTTCTCTCACTTGTATTTACATTCTAAAAGTCTTCAATTTTTGTCTAGTATCTACACTAGGAGATATAATAAAATTACATAGTGGTTTCATAGTTTAAGATTTTCATTTGATATTTCGAATATTATTCTAAAATTCATGATAATACTATTATTTCACCTCATTTACCTTTAAAAAGACTTATCTTATCTTCTTTAACTCATTTTAGGCTTTATGGACATTTTATTATTTATCAAATAACTCATCTTTTTTCATAAAAACATTTATTTAATGTATCTCACCATTACTTATTCTTTATCAAATATTAAATTTAATATCTTGATCTGATCAATGTTACTATATTATTTCTTGACTAAATCCACCTATTTTTCACACCCCATATTATTTTATTTTAAAATTTATCTTTTCTATTTTTTAAGCTATGTATTATTCACAATAAAATCTACCATATCATTTTAATCATTTATTACTACTCTATTATTTATTATTCATGATAAAATCCTAAGGTATCATAACCAAGATCAACATGGTTCAAAGAATATAACATCATAATCTAATTGACTGCTTGATTATGTGTTAATTTGTTATGTCCAAATCATGAAATTCATCTTCTTGATACAAAAATATTTTCCATTCTGTAAAAATTATTCAACATCTATAATTTAACATCCTTATCATCTGTCTCAAATAACATAAGCTTGTTCTTTTTTAAATTTTGGTAAAAGTGTCTAGTACTATTAAAATTTTAACATCTTGATGGTTTCTTATCCTTTCTATTCCTCTTAATCCATCTGAATTTCATTTAATTAAATTAAACAATATTTTGGAATACATCTTCATCATTCTCATATTTATAATCAATTTATTTAGTATATTCATTATCTTGAACCATATTCCTTCTCATATACTCAAAGAACAACTCATATTTTTCTATCTTTTTTAGTGTTATAGACTTTATTATTACATAAAACTGAGAAGATTTTATAGTTAATAAAAATAAAGTTATTGAATTTATTATATTTCTAATATATTTAGATATAACCTATCTCACAATATTCTCATTAGATGATTGAAAATGATTAAATCATCTAAATTCGTAGAAAATTCCAAAATGATACAAATAAATTCATTAACTCTAATAAATACCAATCATTGTTTTCATCATCATCGATTTTAATATCCTACAATATAATAATCTAAACATGTAACTTTATATATTTAACATTACGATTCCTCTCACAACTACTCCTCAACCTACCTTATATATCTTCTGTAGTTTGGATTCTCATGACCTTATTGTAATGTTTTTCAAAAAAAAATAAAATAATGTAATTTTTTGTTATCCATATAATTATATATTTATATTATTTTTAAAGGACATGGGGAATTTATAAATAATAGGTGGAAGTACCAATTTTTTATCATATCTTAATTAAAGGTTATAAGATAAGTGGTAAGGAATCATCCAAATTCTGTAAATGTGATATTTTTATTGTTAAATGTTGGAACACCCCTTTTTCATATAATTTATATTAGGAAAAAATACCTCAATGTGTCGTCTCAAATTTTATGGGGTGATTATGTTTGTTCGAAAACACACTTGACCACATTATAGTATGTCTAGTGGTACCGAAGAAGTTTTTTTGAAGGTGGTACTATTTCCTCTAGTCTTCCATATTTTTTGTTCTCAAAATTGGGATTTTTTTCTATGGAAAATAATAGTATTAGATAATGAAAAGTGCATGGACCGTAATGAAACATACAAAAAACACCTAAAAAGGTACACATACTATATAGAAAAGTACATAGATCACATTTCAAGTACATAGAACAATGAAGGAAAATAGACATAAGAAGTATTTTCATATAACAACACTATATGGATCATATACCACACTACACGAACTACATATGGGATAAATGTTTTTCAGATGAGGGTTGTGAATTAATTCCTCTAAATAAGGTTAATCCCTATGAAATCTACATAATATAATTAGTTAATAGGAGGTACATCATTTTCAAGAAGATTGTGTTTAAAGGGGTGTTGTGAATGAACAAATTCCTTATGTGGGCCACATAACTAGTTTGTAGTGATGGTATATTCATAATGTAGTTTTTTTAATTATTAATATAGTATTTCTTGGTAGATATAATCTTATATAATGGACCCTAATCAAATCCTTAATTAGAGAGAATTAGAATAGAGAAGATCATCACTGGAAGAATTTGGCCAAGTCCAATGTGGTTTGCGAGGGAGACATTACATGAAGGAAGTGATTCACCAAAGAGGTGATTTTTTATATAGTCCATGAAGGGTGAGTTTTAAATGATAGTTTACTGAAGGGCTTTGTAGGGAACTATAGCTCGTACTGGAAAAAGTATTCCAAATTATTAGTAGTCTGTGAAGTGAAAGTTTTTCATGAAGCATAGGTAGTTCATGAGGCATTGGATGTCTGTCGAACAGAGGTGGTCTATGATGCACCCACACTCTATAGTCTATGATTTCTTAAGAAGGGATTTAGTAATTTCATGAAGTAGAAGAGATATTTAGTGATGTGTCCCTCTAGAAGAAAATCTCTACATGGTGAATTGTATTTCATCAATAGGGTAAAAACAGGATATCATAGAAGTCTTATTTATGAAATAGTCCTCAAGTTTTTCTAAGTAATAAAATATTCACCAAGAGGAGCAGTGAGAGAACTTCATATGAGAGAGTAGTGAACTTTCACATTATGATTGGTTGTAACCCAAGGGGGACAACGATTCAATATAAAAAAATTTCCTAGAAATTCACTTTATTGGATTTGGTATATAAGAACATACCTTTTTATACTCCTTGGATGTATCCCAGTGAGGGTGAACCGCCTAAAACTAACCCGTATCATGTATTATTTAATTTATGTTCATACATTTCTTCGTGAAATATAATGAAGAGTGTATTTAATGATGAAAAAGAAGATCCAAAGGGGTAGTTGTTTTAATTTATCATACCTTTACTCACCCCTATATTAGGGTATATAACCTAGTTGGAATATTAATTTGTGCTACCTATAAAAATTAAATTCTTCATTCTTATTAGGGAACATAGATTTTTATGTACCACTTACGCTTCCCAAGATGGTTAGTACCACAGGTTGTGAATCAATGGTACTGTTTTACAATTTTTTATCATCTCAACCACATGTAATGATTAATTTTTTCATCTACTCAATATATTCTCTCACGGTCACCCTGTTTTCAAATTAAATAAATAAAATACCCCACATGATGATTTATAAGGTTTGGCCTTACAATCACACTCAATTTCATAATTTTTTAGTTACCCAAAACATAGATTATTCATTATATACCTAGGTGGCTACACTATAGGCATTCCCGATCCAATAAACATAGAGTACCACTATTACCCTTCTCTATTTTCCTCCCTAGAGAATGAATTCTATCACTTACCCATTATAAATTATGATTTAAAATAACAAATATTAACAGTAACTTTGTGTTTCTTTTGCACTAGTCATTGTAGATCTCCCTTTATGAATCAAATTTATCACTAATAATTCTCATTTATTTTTTTGAATTACATAAACAAACAAATCCAATATCAAAGATATCAATTTCAAATATTCATTTTAGATCCTTAATAATCATGTACTTATATGATTCTTAAATACTATGGAATATATGTCTCTTATATAGATCGAATCTTTAACAACTTTTTATTACCAGATAATGTAGTGCATCATGTTATTAACTTCTCAATATTAGAGGCTATAGTTTTATAAAGGATTTCATAATTTTTCATGCTACACAACTCATAATTTATACAATTTTATATTCATATAGTGACTGATATTATTATTTCTATAATTATTTATAGAAACTTATATAATTATTAGTAGTGGATTATTTATCTCAATAAAAAATAATCAGAAGAATATGATTGTATTATATTATTCAAAATTGTTAAAAATATATATCATTTATTCCTTAAGGATTTATATGGATGTATCATTGCCACATGTATATATTTTTAAGTAATAGATCACTCACTTGTCATTCTGCTTGGAATATGGACTACTTGAATGATTATTATGTATGAATCATTAAATCAGAGTACATCATCATCTAATTTGTATTTATAAAATATCATAATATTCATTTGGTTTTTATTGTTATTTATCCATTATCATATATATTACAATATTTATAGAGTTCTCTGAAATCTTTACCTTATAAAGTCCTTTTGGGTAGCTTAACACTATTACATCCCATGTAGTCATTCATGTAGGGTTCTAGTCCCTTATGTTGGTGTAAAATAATCATAATTTCACAAAGATTTATACCCTTTAAATTTGGTATGTACCCTAGAAAGTTGGGATATACCTAAAAAGAATATTATTCCATATAAAAGAAATTGTTTCAAACAATAAAATTTTGATCTATACCATAAAAAATCTATCATAATGTTTAGTATTTTTTTCAATTCTCCATAACATCAAGTACCATACAAGGTATCAATGTTTAACCCTATAAAGATTCAGTTATACCCTATGAAGTGTATAAATCCCCTTCCATTCATATATATCACATAGATACAAAAAATGGAAACTTATATAAAACAATATTATAACTTCTTTATATCATCTGAAGGACTTCTCAATCCACACAACTCATCTAAAATTTTCATCCAAACAATTTTATTTTCTATATTTAAATCACATATGGATTCCTAAAAAAATTCTCTTATCTCTTGCTAGTGAGCCTTAATTACAATAATAATTTATCAGATGATCCAGAAAAATGTGTTCCACCAAGAACTATTCCCACTATAATAGGAAATGTTTTAACCTCATCATCTATCTTAAATAATAGTGATTAACCTAGTCAATCATCGTATATAAATTCCCTCATATTGATGTTTTCCCACAAACTTCTTCTTGTAGAAACAACAATTTTCATTGCCGATTATTATGGAAGAACCTCATCCTCAAAATCATGAATTGAATTTACTTTATAATAACTTTATTCACTACAAATATGACTCATTCGTGTGGAAACTACACATTTCATTACCTTTTGGTACATAGAACAACGTTGAAGGGGTGATTAAGAATAATGGAAACAAGAAAATATAATTAAAAGGCTCATAATATTTTTTTCTAATAAAAACCCACATCATTTTTCTAAATATTTTAAAGAATGAATGAATTTCTCACTATAAGGGAATTTATATCTATAACATTAATCTATCTATTTATCATTTAAAATAATTTTTAAAAGTTGTGTGAGTGGTCCTAATAATAATATTAATGAAAAATTAAAATAAAGAAAAAGAATAGTTAAATGATAACAATTCATTTTAATATTAATTCATTATTTTAATTTATCCACACATGTTCAATGTATATAATATAACAATAATTCCATATCAATACTAAAAGAAAAAGAAAGATATAGAATGTGTGAAGGAATATTCTCTTCCAAGATAGTTACTCTCTCTAGAGACACCTCCAATTGAAGCCCAATTCACAATTTGCATCCCATTGGAATCTTTGCCACACTCTGATGAATCCCCACTAGTCAATTCACACCTCAATTTATAAATTAATTTCTCTTAAATTGATTATCCTATTTTTTTAATATTTCCCCTTGTATTTCCTCATAAATATAAATAATCACTTTGCATCCCAAAACTTCATAAGTGGTTCTTATCACTACCCAATATCTTCTACAAGAGACTCATGAAAAAATTAACAAATAATAGACAATACCACATGTTCTTCAAGAAAAAGTCCAAATTAATTGTCACTTGAATGTATTCCTAATTAAATTATTTATTAACTGGGCTTAATTGACACTCTCTTGCAGTATCCCTTATAATTTACCTCATCAAACTGAGATCCCATTTACATTGATTTCTTGTTATGATAGAATAGATCTATATGAATTAACTTGGATTTAAATATGGGATAATACATACTTCTATATGAAATTTTCAATGTAAAAAAATATTTCAGATTAGCAGTGACTATTTCATATGGGTTTATTACATTTACGTATCTCATCCATTGATATTTTTCAAATAAAATATATTTATAAACTGAATTTTATTTCTATAGTTACTTTTAAATGCTAGATTCTTCTATGATATTTCCTTTATGTATGATGAATTGACCATTATTTTTGAGAACATGATGTAATATCATGACCACCATTCACTCTATAGTAAACTGACGAGGTTTCCAAAAAACATCTAGAGGGCCGACCATTATTCCAAAACCAACTAGTAAATAGTGTGGATTTAAGAAGTAACAGTGGGGTGATGATACCACCTTATCAGAGTGAGAAATAACAAATAATACCCATGTATAATCTACAAAATATAAACATGCATTAGATTACACATAAGAATTGAACAAGAATTCCATTACAATAAATATATAATAGTAATCACTCACATTGACTCTTGATCATGCCATTAAAAAACATTGATCACTTACTCAACCAATCATAAAAAAATATTTAATTAGAAGACACTGAGGCAACATTATCTGTCTGCTTCCTAACCTCATCCAAGTATCTAATCTTATTTGAGAGTTCATTATTAATCAATATTCTTTGAGTTTCTAAACAACCCTGACCTATGTTTAGTAAAGATCTGTATAGGTACCAAAGTGCCTTGGTTTCTCAGGTAGTGTGTGAGTATTACTCAGTAGATCACCAAAAAATTAGTCTTGTAGATTACTAGTAAATACAATGTATGTGAATATTACATAGTCATCCATATAAATTAATACAACATGAATATACAAATTAAAAAACCATTATCGATCCTTAGGTTATAAAGAGACACATGAGATCGACTATACCTACATTTTCTTATGGATGAGTGTATTTGATTTCAGATAATTATGCTAACTAATATTAATCCCATCAGTTATATAGTAGCAGGCATAAATCTTGGGTCCTTAGAAATATCATCTGGAATAACTATAGTAGTAGCCATAAATATGATACCTAAGAGGTAATATTTGGTAATAAAGAGTCACTATATATCATCACAGATTCCTTGGGAATTATCTAAGAAAATAAAGAGTCATCAGGTGTCAACAATGATTCGATGGATATGGTCATAAGAAATCAATATTCATTAGGTATCATCACATATTTCCAGAATATGGTCCTATGAAATTGAAATCCATCAAGAATAATCACTGATTCTGAGGATGTGATCCTAGGAAATCAATAATCACTAATCGTATACACCAAAATAATTTAGTTAATCCAAGTAATTCTATAGTAGTAGGTACAAACGATAGAAAAAAGGAGAAATTCCAAGGCATCCTAGTAGATGAAAAAAATTTATATGACAGTACATTTCTCCCGAGTTATCCCATGTCATTATCACTATAGCCTCCTCATAATCACATCATCAATTTAGGTTCAATATTGACACCAATGTCATAAAAGACCATTCTTTTGTTAACGCTCTTTTTGTTTAAAATATCTTTAGGGAACCAACAAGGTTCCCCAATTTCTCATCACACCCAATACACCCAACTTGAGATTCATTATCACATTTTTACCTCTCACAATCAAATCTATTGTTCCAATACTATCCCTAATTATTATCACAGTTGTATCATATACTCACAGGACTTATTGGACTAGAATCACTAACATTAGTCTCAATATATGCTATAATTTCCCTCTTGTTTCCCAGGTCATCTCATGTTGGTCCTTTTTCATAACCTTTCAACAGTCTACCTAGGGAATGAAAACCCAGTTAATCACATCTCAATATGGTAGGAACAATTACTTTGTGTTCATCTAAACTCTCCCAAATAATTTAAGGTTCCTTAAGTTTCCAAAATGTGAAATACATAATCTGTTTATCTCAAAACCTCACTCACATGTACCCGGTGGTTATTAAATACACATACCATATAGGCCATAATATGTCATTCATTTAAATTTATTTAATTGATTTTATTTATACACAATTTAGGAATATCTATCTTATGAAATGCATTTATATTCATGGTCTCAATCATTGATAGTGTGAGAAATCAACTCAATAGAGAGAGGTCCATCAGGGCCCTTGGAAATTTATTCAGACATTTCATTATAAATAAATAGTTTACTAAACATTAAAAGGACAATAACCCATAGTGGGGAGACAAAATATCATATTTCACCATATATAAATGAAAATATTACCAGTGTTTTGTCTCAATACCCACCTACCAAATTTACTTAGCTAGGCCCTTTTAGAAAATTATTAACCATCCTCATCTTGACATGTCCAAGCTCAACCTCCCATCTTTCACCCACATGAGGCCTTAAATTGTGAAATGATATACAATTTAATTAATTAAAACCATTTTTAATTAATTAAATTAATTAAAATTGAGTAATAAAATAAATTTAATCAGACATAAATGCCTAATTACACACTTGGAAACCTCATCATGCTGAAACATTGATCAACGGGGTTATGTTTACTATCAACCAACACCTTGAATTAATACAGAGAAAAGTACAATTATTACCCAAAAATAAATCCCTCAATTTTATCAAAAATAGATGAAGACCCTAGATAAATAAATATAATGACTTACATTAATTAAAATCGTTTGGGATTACATTTAGAAATTATATTGGGATATCTTCAAGTGAATCCACATGAAATCCCAATCATTACGAGATGATTCCCCTGTGACCTGGTTGTATAATCTATATAACCCTAACTTAAATCATCCTAATTTAGAGGGGAGAGTAAAAGATTAACATAGGATATAGATGGAAGTTATTTAATCATAATAATATGTCATACAAACTCAAAATACCACCCAATTACATGGGAATATACAAATAATGGAAGAAGAGACCCTTCCACCCTATGTCAACAAGGGGAAGTTAGAATAGATAAGAGTGGTTAAAGAATGAAGGGGTAATTATATTAATATACCACTATATAATGAAATTAAAAAATCCACTTTATTTTACAACACATTTTTACCATGTTTGCGCCAATGATATATATTTCACTATCCATGGTCACACAACTCATAAGGTTTTGCCTCTTGGTTTCTAAACCATGAACCAAACATGTAGAACACCCTTTTATACAAAAAACATGTCATGCCCATGGAACAATAACTAAAAAACCATTCAAATGGTTTACATGAATGGTTTCTCCTAACTACATGGTAACTATGCAGAGTAAAAAAACATTTAAAAACTTTTTATTTTAAGCCCAAGCATCCTGAGATTCACCTAAGCACATGAGGTACTTATCAAGCCTCAACCCATATCTAAAATCATCTATATCATGAATATTAACGATTGTAATTATAATATAAATCATAATTTTTAAAATGAACACTTTTATATAATTTAAAAAAATTAATTCCAACAGAAACTGTTTACTCATAAAGGAGAAAAGTTTGACACCCAACATTTAGACATTAGTGTTCTTACTTGAATTCTTTGTTTGTCTATGTAGAATGAAATTCATGTATGAGAATATAAAATTTATATACCAAAATATTAATTTTATACAATGGTTATTGGGATAAATGAAACTAATTAAATTTCATGTATCCCATGATTATTTTATATGCATTTCCCATGAAATAAACATGAGGTATTGAATAGCTTTATTCACACACATCCCCATTTCAAGTTGGATTATGATATAATAATTTTTTTATAACCTAGTGGTTAAATTGTACGGTATGAATAATAATAACCACATAATTTAAAATTTGAATAATGTATTTAGATAATTCAATTTCATTAATTAATTCATATTAGGTACTCAATTATCCAAAAAGTCATTTTCGAGATCAAAAATATGTTTTCTTCAAAAGGGGTTTTTATTGAATTTTTTCATGGAAATTATAATTATTTTATTCTATTTTTATAAATTTAATTTTAATAATTAAATATCTTTTTTTAAATAATCATTTTTATACTATCTTCTACCAATTTTGTTAAATTATTTCCAAATTTGTTTTTTAAGTGAATGGTAAAAAATAATAATTTATGAAAGGACTATAGTTTATTTTGAAGTAAAAGACCCATTATGTATTTAAATTCTTATTTAATTATTATTAGAATACTTTAATTATAATCAATTTAATTAATTATAAAGAAATAATTATTGTACTTTAATTTAGCAAAAGTTCATTTTGTGGCATAAAAACCTATTGTTTTCTAAAAAATGCTTCTATTTTTCCAATGTGTTTTTATAATAACAATTTAAACTAATCCAAATTAATTAGTGATTTTAATGAAATGTCAATATTAATTTTTAATTCAAGTACTTAAATATTAATGCCATTGTTTTTTCAAGGTTAGGAATGGAAATAAATTTAGTTTTATCCTTAAAATTGATTTATTAAAAAATGGTTTTTTATTGTTGTTTGGGTACTTATTTAAAAATTTTATTATACCACATTATTAAGTTGAATCTGGTAAAATATTGAACAACTTTGGAATCAAGATAATTAATATAATTTAATTTTTGAAACCTATATTTTTTCAAAATGAAGAGTTGAAATTCTAAAATTTTGTTGCTATGTTTATGGGTAAAACAAGTTACAAGGGAGAGTGTTAAAAAAAGAGATCAGGGTAGGAATATCTCCCACACTTATCATATTCTAATTAAATGTATATATTCAGAACAAATATTACCCTACATTATAATCCTTTGTTGTTTAGATCAAAATTCACGAAACTGTCCCCACTATCATTGAAATATTTTATAAAATTCCTTGTGTGACCACCCCTCACTTATAAAAGGGAACCTATACTCTATTATTCCCATGATTTTATCCCTATAAGTCAAATAATTCCTTAATCAAAACATTACTAGATTACCTCCCTTCATACCATATATTATATTTATCCTAATACTAATTCATTAATTATTAATGTATAAGAAAAGGTGGTATCTCAAAGAAGATGATGTTATAGAGCATATAAATAAAAATATATCTGGGTGTAAGGGGTATATGTTGCAATCTAATTTTTAAACGAAATGTTTATGATTAAGAATTTTATGATCAAATATTATGATCTATCTATCCTAAATATTATATCTATTCTTCTCCTCTTTCTATTTTAGATGTTTTTATTTTTTTCCTCTCTTTAAGTACATAAGAGACCAAAAGGAACATTTCAAAGGAAAAAAGAATTTATTTTTCAATTTAATTGAAAATATTTTCTTCAATGTTTATATTTTCTTTAAAAAACATTCTAGAATGTATTTAATATTCTTAACATAATTATTAAGTGAAATTTTACCCATGTTTGATTTTGTATAAAAATGTTTAAAATTAAATTATTTTCATTTTTTAAACAAGGTACTTATGAATTTTTACCAAAAATGTGAAAGGAATAATTGTTTTAATATAAATCACATGAATATCATTTCCATTATTCAATACTAGTCATTTATATAAATATCAATATATACTTCCTCAAAGTTATTTTCCAAAATAACGTTTCCATTAATATTTTTGAAAATTTTTCATTAAACAAATTTGATTTCAAAATGTAAATTGGGTTTTCCTCATGAAATTTTATAGTGATATATTAGAGGTATTTTCATATATAACAACATCCTTTGATTTTACTTATTATTTACTATGTGTATGGACCAATGATACCGTACTTACTCATTCTCTGGATGGTTTATGATTATTATGATGAGATGTTTATAAAACCCATTTATTTTATATGTGATATAGTATAATGAAATGTTTATGAAAACCATATACATTCAATGGGTTATGATATAGTAATATGCTTAATTTTAGATAATAATGTGTCACACATATGTATGGATTTTTTGTGTAATGTTTGGTCCTGGAATTATATATATGTCTAATGTATTGGCTAAAAATAGATTTGGCTTGAGATAAAAATAATTGAATGGGGAGTGAAACCAGTTTGGTATGGGAATTTATCTAATAATATAGTCAATGGATACAACCTTTAATATAGAAATTATTGAATATGTAATTAGCCCAATCCAATATGATGGACTTGGTAGTGAGCCTTGACAGAGGACATAATTTTCAATGCTCATATAAATGACACAAAATTATTCCTCATTCTTATGTTGTGTGCTCATGAAACATGATTGATTATTGATGATTCCACAATAGTATTAATTATGTATTATGTCCTATATTAGGAAAAATAATTATTCCCTGATTCATGATTAGTAATCCTGGACTGATAGGGTAAGACTTTTAATGTTATGATCATTTTATCATATACTTATGCTTTTTTATACTTATTTATAATCATCAATTGATATATTTTATGTTTATATTTATTTAGGACTAGAGATAAACCTTTACTATGTTTCCCTTTGGAAGAATAATAACAAAGGTATTAGTATGATATATCTAAAAAGGGTAATAGTTTTGAAAAACATAATGGTAAATGATGTTAATATTTTATGAATCATATGTTTATGTATTTAGTTTTAAAAATAAGAAAAAACTTTATGGCTCTGTAATAGACCATAATGATATGGAATGAGTATTTATCTAATGATTTGTATTATTTATTTATGAAAAGTTGTCATCATAATATTGGAAATGAAACTTACATAATGCATGAATTATTGGATATATCAACATTTGGAAAAAGGATCCCCATGTAAAATTCTCTAAATGTTAAAAATTATAAATAGATTCAATAATGTGATTTTATAATTCAAAAAATAGGTATTAGAATTTATTCAAAAAATATATTTAAAACAAAATAATGTAATATTAATTCAAAAACACAAATCCATTGAAACTAATTATAGAATGTATTTTAGTTAAATTCAACCAAATAGAACGAAAATAATTTTTCAAGAGATTTATGGAAAATAAAACATTGAAATTATTAAATTAATAATCTAAAAATAAAAAATTCAATAAAAAGTTAAAAAATGTTATTGTAAATATAAAATTTAAAATAGTCAATAAGTTTTCTATAAGAATCATATTTTTAACCCAAAACACTAGAATTATATAAAAAATGCAATAAATGAACAAAAAATTTAATTATTATCATGTAGGGGACCACAGAAAAAACACATTCATGAGGGATGGAAGTTGTGCAGTTCAACGGAATCCCCTCAACCGATTTTAATATACTTCAAATTTATGTAAGTTATGTTAGACTGGGTAATCATAATCCCTGTTGGATTTTTTATGGTAGTAAGGCAATCAGTTAACTTATCCCCCTCACATTAAGTTTGAGAAATATACCCATAAAGATGAAACATGTGTTTACAAGACCATATTAAAAGACACCACACATCAATAAACATGGTTCAAATCCTTCCTTTTTTATAGGAAAGAACAGAATTCTTAGTGATCTTTATCTATAATTATGGATAACATATCCTACAAAACTCAGGGAAAACATTCACCCTTTTTTAATAAACTCAATGTGCACTTTTATAATCATTCTCAAGTGAGGATTTGAATAACTAATAATTAATTGAATTAAGTCACCATTCATTTCTATAAATAAACAAAATACCATGGGGGTGTAGGGGTCCCAATATATCCAATATAATTGGATATCAATGGTTAGACTCAGGGATCAACCAACGCCTCTAAAAATTTTCTTTGGGTAGAACCATTGTCATGACGTCTACAACATATTTGTTTTGACACATACTCAAACTTCAGCAACCATTTACCAAATTTCTCATTAATTAAAGGACTATATATCTATATGTTACTTATCTTAGAATAATGGATAGTGTTTTTTTCTGTATTTTATTACCCCAGATTTATCACATCTAATTCTAAAAGGATATTTCATATCAACTCCAACATCCTAAAACTTTTGAATAATCCATAAAAATTTATTATATTATTTAGTATCTATTATATAATGATAATTAAAAGTGGTCAAATAAATTTTATCATTCTTTTTTCTCAACCAAGAAATACCCAACCCTCTATGACAAGAGGCACCTCTTGATGTTTCCTTGCAGTAACCAACCAAACTTGATCAATTCATACTAGTGTATCTAAAAATCCCCTACTATGATGTTCAATCTTAAAATAGTTTGAAATTAATTATTCCATTAATATGACGATGAAATCTTTTTTCATAACTCAAGAGACCCTATGGGGGGATGTGTGAATTAGGGTTCCAAAACATTCATTTGTGTATTTAGATCTTATTCCAATGTTTGTAAAAAGTAATCAAAAATATCATTATAATTAAAAAATCTATACCAATAAAAATATTAAATTAAGGAAATGCATAATAGTTTTAACTTGGTTAACCACTAAAGTCTGGTCAATAGAGTATACAATTAGTGTTGTGTTAGTGTACTAGAATCCACTAATCTTTACTAATTTTGTGGATATTATTATTTGTATATGTACACTCTAGGAAAAATCACTACCTTTATAATAATTTTAAGGATAAGAGAATACATCCTGCATATCACTTATGTTGACTCCTCCATGATCAGTACTATAGGTTAGATCCTCCTCAATTTAAGGTCTTGAAGGTTTATTCTATGTTTCCAGGAATGTGTTGATTGTTTTTAATAATATATTATTTAATATAATTCATCAACGAGGCTAAAAAAGTCAACCAAATAATAAATGTTTTTTAAGTATTCTTTCTCATATCCCTTCACCCAGGTATAACCCTTTATGGAATTCTACTTCACCCATGTGATTCCTTTAAAGAAATATTTTTTCATGAAAATAATTTTTTCAATATCATTATCCCACGTCTATTTGTTCAGGAAATGTCACTTAAGTCCACTCTACTTAATTCCTAATCACTCAACTCCCTTAACATTGGGGTTCAACCCCTACTGCCTTTACTCTTTCTTATTCATACAACCTTAAATTCACACAATATTCTTTACCAAAAAATGTCTCTCAATTTTAGTTTTCCTTACACATGTAAAACATACATGGAAATAGATCTCTTAATCATTTCCCTAAGCTTTCCTAGTTAAAAGATTTTGGGGTTATGTTAGTATTTATAGGAAAACCCCTAACCTCATTACGATTCTCTAAGATATAACATTCATAGTGCCACCAAATTTATTGTTTTTATGAAACTCAAATAGAAAATTTTTTTCACGAAACATCCACTTGTGTGAGTATATAAAAATAGTGCCAATCATGATCTAACCTTAATGAAACCATAATAATTAGAACGTTGCTTAAGCCAACTAGCATAAAAATAATTTTAATAACACAAAAGGATCTTATTATCACAAATTACATATCTTTTCTATATCCCTTCACCATATATCATAATCATTAATCTTCATCAAAAACTTGAAAATGGATTGATAATAAACACATAATATATCCCTATTTTAACGACCCGATGTTTTTAATTGAAATTAATTTCTTATAAATATTTCATAAAATTACATGAAAACACAACATAATGAACTATTATGTGCTAAGGGACCTTTAAACATATGTTTGTAACTTCTGTTCTTGAAATTTCAAAACTCTGACATACACGGTTGTGATCAGTATGTTTTTTGGAGTCCAATAAGAAAAGAATAATTTTTGGTAAATATTTACATACCCTTATAAATATTAACATACCCTTATGATTAGTGGTAAGAACTAATTAAATGTTACTTTACCTATGATAATATATAAATATTAATCATGTTTAAAGTACAATATAGCTATATTTTAGAATAAGTAAATGAATGTTTTAAAATGGTTTTTGATAATAAATTATGATTTTAATTAAATATTAAAATAATCAAAATTAGAAAATTAATTTTGAAAAATGGATTTCATTTTTAGATACTACAGATGGAAAAATGGTTAGGATGAATTTTTTAAATTTTTCTGAACTAATAGATTTTTTTATGAATAATGAAATACAATAACTTAAAAAATAAGCTAATTATTGAGTTATTCAAGATATTATGATGATGTAAGACCCATTGTTTCTTGATAGCATGAAAAAATTACTATTCTTGGTCATCTAAAACTCACTATTACTTGTATTGTTTTGAAATAATAAATTAATGAATTTTATATTGAGAAATCCCCTCTCTCATACACTACAAAGACCCCGTCACTCCCTCTTCTCTTCACTCCTCACATGCCCTGTGACAATCCAATACTCTGCCCAAATCTCCCCCCAAGATCCTCCCCCACGTCCAAAATCTCCTAGTATCTTCAAAATACATAAAAACCTCACTTTAATAGGATCTCAAAGGAGGAAGTCTCAAGAGGTAAATTCCTCTTTCCAATTCCTTCATTTCTTTTAAGTTATTTAATTTTTGTTTCTTTTCTCTACTTGTTTCACCATAATAGTATGATAAATCCAGTAACATACAAGTACAGAAATGTTTTCATTCTAATGGCATATTTCATTAACTTCATTCCTTTCACCACATTTTATTTGAATGAAATGAAAGCACCGTTTCAGATGTGCTAATTTTGCACATTCAATGAAAACAATTTATCAATTTCAATTATAATATTTAATTATAGTCATGAAACCATTTGTGTTATGGTTTAACCAGATTATTATATATTTAATGTATCATATTTTTAGTTCTGTAATAATTTTTTAAAAATGGTTTTATGTTATAATGAAAAACATGTACTTTATAATCAAACCCGTCGATTAAAAAAAATAGTTTTCACTATTGTTTTATTTAATAGATTGACTTCAATATAAGTAACCAAATTAAATTTAAAACCATGTAATCTAATGTATTTTAATTAATATCATATAACTACATTTCTGGACAACCACTTCCATCTTTCATGTTTATCCAAACTTGAATATAAGTGAACCGGTATTTTAAAACCAAGTAAACAAACAAGCCCAAACAATGAAATTGAACCGAATAACTAATCAAAAAGGCCTTGAATGAACTAAAAAAGGTTATAATAAATCATTTAAATATATAAGAGGATTTGGAATTATGAATTAACAAGCTTAATTTTTTTTAATGTCTTTAATAACAAGTGGATAACACTAATAAATTTAAGGTAAGGGATCCTCCCCATTTATCTTTCATTTCAAGATTGTCCTCTATGTTATTAAAATTTAGGTGTGATCCCTAATGATGAGGTATTATGTCAAACCTTACTTATACTGACCTCATGATTTATATGTTCTTATAAATCCCATTATCTCTCATCAAATCAATTTTACGTACACCATATACCATGCTAAAAATCCGTAACAAATTCAACCCTAACCTCCTTTACTCCTTCGAGATTCTCTATCGTTATTTTTACCCAAATGAAGTTGTATTTTCATTTTATGTACAACATCTAAATACTTTTTTTATACTCAAAAATCATTCTCCAAGATCCATACCTCATTCTCTTTTGGGTATATACATGTTCTTTAGTGATTCCCACCTCAATACCCCCCGGATAAGCAATCATGTTTTAAGGGAACATCCATAATTTTTACTCGATGTCAAGTGCACTCTATCTTTTTTTTAATATACAATTGTTTTTATAAAATCATCATTTTTATTATGAAAACATTCTGGATTCTCTTCTGATTTTTTATGAAAGATTTTTGCCTAGTCTAATTTAAAATCTCTATTGTATTTTCCTTAAAACTACATAAAATATTTTAATGCTTTAATTTCCCAAATACATTTCCTACCAGTTTCCACTCCTTTTTAGAATCATGTACCATGATATATGCATAATTAATGTCCATGTATAATTACTTTCTTTCATGGATGCTCTCATAATTTCCCATTGGATATGATTTATGTCATTTTTGGGGTACCTAATTCTTTCCATGGGTACCCTTATGTTTATGAATGGTTGATTATGTATGATTATTGGTGTGGAAAGATTATTTATATGGAAAGAATATTCATGGAAATGTTGATATGGGTGTTCCTATATAGGGATCCAATTCATTTGGTAATTTTAAGACTCATGATATGCAATGTGAAACGGGATTGGCAGTTAGCCTTGACCTGTAGTAAAATGGGAAACGGGATGGGCAGTTATCCTTGACTTATACTAAAGAAATTCTTTATTCTTAGGCCACGTATATTTGATTCCATTTTTATATGATCCCATGCATATATGACATGATTTCATATGTTCTATTAATTATTATCATTATGACATGCCTTCTAACTCATGTGGTTAAGATGTATCCTTATGTTCATTTCCTTACTGGGATTTTTTGCTCGTCCCTTTGTTCACGTGTTCCCCAGGGTACCCTATGTAGATGTAAGGGCTCAAAGGATGTTAGGATCTATTTATGGATATTAAATAAAGATATATTTTTAGCCCCATTTTTTATGTTTTATGTACCTATTCTTACAAGACATTAGACTTAACGATCCTTGGCTTTAACTTTGATGTATAATTTTGTTTAAAATTGAGTAATGTTATATATAAAAGGTTGGGTTCCTTAAAGTTGGTATCAGAGGATGCTATAGTTATTTTTTGGATTTTTGGAATAGTTCACCTTAGTGAGAACCGTAAGGATGAGACTAAGTATAAGAAAAAATACTAAATTTTGGTGACTATTGAGAAAGTGATTTATCAAGAAAATACATCCATGTCTAGATACGAGCAAGTAGAGGTGGCTCTGGCATAGATGTACCTAGGAGTGAAAAGTCTGAAATGGAGTTTTGGTCTTGACCTGGGGTATCCTAGTACATGATAATGGGTCTTGCGGCACTCTTGGTTATGACACTTCTACGGGATATGCTTTGGTCTATTCATTAGCTTATTACAAACCATTTTTAAGAGACAAAAAATACCATAATAATATATGATAAGAAATTGATCGAGAATAACATAGATATAAACCTAAGGAATCACAATATAGGATATACTTCTTCTTTGTATGTTTATCATTTTATGTTTAATGTTTTCTTTTTATGCTTAATAGCTAAGTATACAAGACCACTAATTATATGTTCTTTTTTTATTAGTTAATGGTGGAAAATAGAAGAACACATTCCAAAAACCAATGTGATAGACAATGTGAATATTTCCCTAATGATATTCTTGATATGACAAGAGTAAGTGATCAAAAATTCATGACAGTACATGGTCAGTTGGATCAATTTATGAAGAATAACTTCAATCATGTGGAACGTCTTCCTCATCTAAGGAAATATCAAGTTGTTGTAGAATCCTTCATGTGGAAAAGGCCTCCCATGTTTAGCGAATCTTATGATCCCATCCTTGTAGAACAATGGATTAACTCTACTGAAAATATATTCTCCATACTCTAATGCATGGAAGAAGAGAATGTTGTACTGGTGGTCTATCATTTTGATGGGGAATCTGATCAGTGATGGACACTAATCAAGAATACAATGTCCTAAGAAGAAATTGATTCCACGTATTGGGAGGAATTCAAGAGGATGTTTTTCACCAAATATTTTACACAAACCCTCATTCTCAAGATGGAAAGAGAGTTCCTCTAACTCAAATAGAAGTAAGATGAGTCCATCAGGCCATACGAATAAAACCTTACAAGGATTGCAAGGTACACCTCTGGCTTTGTCATGAACACAGAAAGCAAGATGGGTCACTTCTTTAGTGGACTAAAGATGAGTCTACAAAAAGTGTTGGTGATTAGTGACTTCTACCATTAATATGATACTTTTCATTGTGCCCTCAAGGATGAAATGAAGACTAGAGAATCTTGGTGGTCTCGTGGGCCTAATGAAAAGTAGTTGAAAATGGAGAACAACGTGTGTGGTTCATCAAATAAATCCCATGATAGAAAGAAGCAGGACTTTTATCCTTGAAAAAATTCTGGGAAGAAGAATCTTGGTAAATGTCTGGAGGGAACCAACATTTGCTTCAAATATGGAATGTTTGGTTATCTGGCCAAGAACAGCCAAAGGGATTTGAAATATCCCACTAATGTGGAAGAATAAAGGAAGGATCAGATCAACCCTCAGCCAGCAGTGCTGTGAAACACCCCAAGCTTCTACGGTATGCTTCTCTTTGAATAATGCAATAGCATGTGTTGTACGCAACATCGAGTTCTAACACACCACAACCAATCAAACTAGCTATTATGAAAAGTAATACACACTTTTTGAAATTTTAAAATTTTATTTTTCAAAATGGACTTCATTTTTTGGATTCGGAATATCAAAATTAGCCAAGGGTGAGTTTTTGGTATTTTTTTGAAAAACTTCATTTTTTGATGAATAGTGAAACCACTAAGTGGTAGTTTAAAAAACTGAATATTTCATAAAACATAATTTTACCGCTTATGTGATTGGAATTTCGAAAATATAAGAGACACGGTTAATATCATGGAGTAAAATGTGGTTCAATGAGATGAAAATAATTTTTGGTGAATAGTAACTTTTTACTTTTATTTACCACGATTAAAAGTAAATAGGGTAAATAAGGGTTAAAATGATATTTATATTACCCTAAAACATGTACTAATTCTATTGGAAAAGTGTATCTCGACCTAAAACAACCTTAGGAATAAAATATTATCATTTAGTTCCACTTGTATTAGATTAGGACATTTAAAATTATTTAATTCAAAGAAGAGTCAAAATAGTTTAAATCACAGTTTATTTTCTAAAAGATTTTTAATTTAGGGTTACACATAAGATAAATTCGATTATAAATATTCATTAGAAATTTAAAAAGATTTCCTACATAATGGTATTTTATTTATTATTTTTAGACATTAAATAATTTAATTTAGTAATGACACAATGATGATGCAGTAATTACCATAATAGTGAAAAATTAAAATAATTGATATTATAAATACCCAAATAAATATAATTTGAGACTTTTTATGAATTAAAATAATATTATAGGTTAATATGACATGTTAGGATTGATTTAATTAACTTTTTTCGATGTAATAATTCTGTTATGATTTTCACAAAAATCAATTTTCCAAATAGTGTCCAAATTGACATAAAAGAGTTTTTAAAACAAATATTATATTATTAATTGATATTAAATTCCTAAAAATCTATGTTTCGGCCAAGATACTTATATCATGATATTTTTAGCATTAATGGACCACTTTATGATCTCTTGGAGGTATATAGTATGTTTATTAACTATATAATATAAAAATACAAAGTGACATGGTTAGTGTCAAACTAATTAACTAAGAGTTAAAACTAAAAGACAAGATTAATATAATGAACGAAACCTATCTAAATTCGATTGGTTGAGTGGTTTTCGACCCATTCCCATCTTAACCATTATATAATCCACTTTTGAGCCATTAGAAACCGAATATGAATTTATTATAAAATAATATTTCTAGCTTTTCTAAAGGTGCCCCTCACCCATCTTATAAAAGGTCACTCCCCCTTCTCATTAATTCACACCTTCAAAGCCTTTTGTTTCTTCCAACCCCTGCCGAAATACTTTATAAACTTCCCTCACTACAACCTAAAGGGCTTAGTTTGATCAGAAATCCAACCTAAAGAGCCCTTTTAATTAAATCAAAAGGAAGAACCCGAAGAAGTGGTAATGTTTTCACCACCCTTTTTCAAATTCATTTCTTCTTCAACTTCTTCATTCTTTGTTATTCCAATTCTAAAATAATGAATCCAGAATCTCCTATATACTGTAATATTATTATAATTATGGTACAACCATATTCAGTATTCTATCCATCCTTTGAATGACATTTCACCATACGTGCGTACGTACGGCTTACCGTCTCCACATCGTGGTGTAATTGTTATTCAATATATTATTATTTGGATGGGTACAATAATTATTTGTAATTCATGTAAATAATAAATATAACATGATAATGATTCTGTATATTTGATATACCATCCAATTAAATATTATTTTAATATCAAAAGAATGATATTGTCACTCGTGCTTACGTACGGATTATCGTCTCCACAAACACGACGAGATTCATTCTCCATCGTATCCATCCAAGTGTAATTCTCATTTGATGATTAATAAAAGTATATAAGAACTTGATATCATTCTGGATATGAATAAGATACAAACTATCCATTACAAACACGGCTTATGTAACAAAACATATAAAAGAAAATGAGTATGCTAACACCCGAAACAACGATAATACTAAGACATTATTAAAAAATCATTGTTAAAAGATTATATATGATATGACATTACTGTATATGATTCTTGTCTGATTTAATAACAATTACTTCACCATTATACAGGAGGTTAACCTACCCCAACGAAGGAAAATTACAAGGTAAGGGTTTATTTCGCAATATATTCATTATCCGAGGTTGTTTATACGTAATAATCTACTGGGATTTCTTTATCATCCACATCCATGTTTCTTCAAAATGTATTTCAAAACATTTTTACTATTTACAAGAATATGGGTTAAAGTCATTTATACCCTTTTATGACTTTTTATAAGAGGTTTATAAGGGAATCTTTCCGCCGTTTTCCAAACAAGGTGCTTTTTAACCTTTTCGACAGAATTAAGGAAAGAAAGTTTTTTTAACTTATACGGCGGGTGCAGCTATTTTTCTCCATTATAAAATCATTGAAGCTTCCCTTACAAGTTTATAAGAATATTTTAAATGAAAATGTTTTATTTTATAAATATATGACTCTTATATGATTTCAAAATAGAAAGAGATATTTTTTGTAAAAGAGTTTTGATTTCATCTATGTCAACATCCTTTGATGGATTTTATGTTTATTTGGAGTTGATTTATTATGATACTATACTTCCATATTGTATTGATGGTTTTGTGATATGTTTGACTGTGGATGTGTTATTTTTTTTACCATTCATGGTTTATGAAAAAAAGTATTTACATTTCGTATGCTTGTTTTAATACGAATGTTTATGTTATGTTTAAACCTTTTCATATGGGAATGAATTGGACGTAATATGTGACGGGTGGAGCCCACTATAGCTCCTTGATGCATCGGTAGGTCTCATGAGACAAACTAGTGTCTTGGAACAAGTCCTTGGTGAAATATTATTTGTAGTCTTGGAACGAGTCCTTGGATATGTGGTTATGGTTGTCTGACATTATACATTCCATTATTATGAAAGTGATTATTGATATTGCATGTGATTTTTCAATTAGTAGAATATCCATGCGAATACGTAAATGGAATTATTTCATTTTATTTTTTCCATACTATGTTGAAGTTCAAGTTTAAAAGGCTTTTTTTAGTTATACATTGCCTTAAATGTTTATTCTTCTTTATGAAAGTTTCCACTTTATTGTTATCCTTACTGGGCATTTGAGCTCACCACTTTTCTATGTTTTATTTTATCCAGGATGTGAAGAAGTAAATTATGAATGACCTGCAGGGATAGTATGAGGGGATAAGAGTGTGGAATATGGAGACTATGTTGTTGTAGTTTTCATTTTTATGATGTAATGTAAAACTTTATGAATGTATCTAGTGTTTCCAAGGCTACTAAACCAATCGGTCTTTCGATATTTGATATTTATTGAGATCATGCCAATGTTATGTAATAATGCACTGAATCTGGGTAACTAGGGTTGGGGCATTACAGTTGGTATCAGAGAAAGTTTAGTAAAAACCTTGGAAGCTAGATTTAGATAATCTCTGATTAGAGCACATAGATTTAAGATGGACTTTGAGGATTAGTATAGAACAACTTCCTAGAATTTTAGTATTGTATATATTTTGTGATTTTTCCAAGCAATACATCCCTGTCTTGATACGAGCAGGTAGAGGCGGCGCTCGCACAGATGTACCTAGGGGTAAAACCCAAAAACACCGCTTTGAGCTGGACTCGAACGGGAAATGGTGGATGACAACAGGCTTTTCTGCACTCTTGGTTATGACACTCATGATTGATATGCTTAGGATAACTATCATTTTATATCCAAATCATTATGAAGGGTTTATGAGTATATACTTCCTCAAAGATTTTTTTTTATGATTATGGATTATATCGATAAATATTTCAATTTATGTTAACTATTTTATAAATATGGAATTATGTATATTGATTCATAAACTGATCTAGTTTATTCCATTGTTTAGAAATGGCGCCTAGTGGAAGAAATGGAAACTGTATCAATGCACATACTCCATGTAGGGATTTTCCTCCTAATCAAGATAATTATAGTGGAGCTGGTGATGCAACTAGTGCTGATCAACTAATCACCATACTGGGACAACTCACTCAGGTTATGAATAATAACCTTACCCGTATAGAGCACCTTGATCCACAGTGTGGAGGATCAATGTTAGATCGCTTCATGAGGAAACAACCACCAATGTTAAGTGCGAGTAAAAATCCATTGGTAGCTGAGCCATGGATAAGTTCCCTAGAGAAAATATTTCAGGCTTTGGGAAGTAGTGAAAGGGAAAACGTTATCATGGAAGTTTACCGCCTCACTTGATATGTTGATCAATGGTGGTCATTTATTCAAAACATGAAGGAAGATTATGAAGTATCAAATATGGAATGGAGGGAGTTCAAAGATCATTTTTTAGAAAAATACTTTCCTCGTGGCCATCGAGAAGATATGGAAAGGTAATTTCTATGTCTGAGACAAAACAAGGATAAGAATGTCGCAAAGTATGAGGCTAAATTTACAAGGTTAGCAAGGTATGTTGGAGATTATATACATAACACAAGAAGTAATATTGATCATTTCTTGGATGGGTTAAAAGCATTTCTCCATCGAGCATTGGTCTCACAATCCTTCTCGTCGTACGAAGACATTGTCTCATGTGCTATCAAGATAGAGAAATAATTCTCTAAGTCATATGACTTTAATGTAAAGAAAGGGAAAAGGAGATCTTCTAATCAATCTGGGAATGGAAATAATGGGATGAAGGGAAATTTTGAATATCCATCCTGCAGTAAATGTGGGAAGAAACACCCCGGTACTTGCTTAAAAGGAACAGGAGTCTGTTACAAGTGTGGTGAAAAAGGCCACCAAGCTCGTGATTACTAGGGGAAGAAGGAAGCTAACGATGTCAAATGCTACAATTGCAGGGAGATGGGACATTATGCAAATGAATGTCCTAAGCCTCAGGGGAACTTACCTCAGAAAATGCCAAGGGATCAAGGCCAAGCATATGCTATCACTACTGCCGAGGTAGAAGTTCCGAATGACGTGGTGGTAGGTAATTTAATGGTTTCCTCAAGTTTAGAAAATGCATTATTTGATTCTGGATCCTCACTTTGTTTTATATATTCCCAGTTTTCAAAGAAAAATAGATATTTCCAATTTTATTTAACAAGGGAGTTGTCAGTTAAAACTCTTAAGGGAAGTATCATTGCAACAAAGTTTTGTGAATCAGTCCCCATTAGAGCACATAAATTTTCTTTATCCGCTGATCTCATCGTCATACTTATGATTGTGTTTGATGTAATCATTGGTATGGGTTGGCTTTCAGACCTTGATGTGAATATTTATTGTAAGTAGAAGGAGATTACGATTTTTGACGATGATGATGATAAGGAACACCTTATCTTTAGAGCAAAATTGTCACCACCTAATTCTTATCTAGATCCACCCCCAGTAGATCAAATAAATTCAATTATTGGGGAGGAAGAAAATGAAATGATTGTGGGTGAGGAAAGGAATGTTCAAATAGAAGATTTACCTGTTGTGAAAGAATATGTAGATGTATTTCCAGAAGATTTACCTGGACATCCTCAAGAAAGAGAAGTTGAGTTTTCCATTGATTTAATTCCTCGATCAAGGCCTATATCGAAGACCCCTTGTAGAATGGCCACTATAGAATTATTTTAACTAAGTAAACAACTATATGAATTTAGTAATAAGGTATTTATTCACCCTAGTGTTTCTCCATGGGGATCCCCTATACTTCTTGTTAAAAATAAAGATGGATCTATGAGGTTATGTATCGAATACTGGGAGATCAATGCTATAGAAATAAAGAACAATTGTCCCCTACCTCGCATTGATGATTTATTTGACCAACTGCATGGAGATAAATACCTTTCAAATATTGACCTTAGATTTGGATACCATCATTTGTGTCTGAA
Organism: Viscum album; assembly: GCA_963277665.1. NCBI lineage: Eukaryota > Viridiplantae > Streptophyta > Magnoliopsida > Santalales > Viscaceae > Viscum > Viscum album. The sequence continues at coordinate 918,307,320 of OY728150.1, forward strand.
GAAGGAATACATTCCGAAGACAGCATTTCGAACTAGGTACGAGCATTACGAGTTTACAGTAATGCCTTTTGGGTTGACTAAAGCACCCTCTGTATTCTTGGATATGATGAATAGAGTTTTCAAGGAATATCTCAATGGATTTGTGGTGGTATTTATTGATGATATCTTGGTATACTCCAAAAGCTACGAAGATCATGAAAATCACTTGGGAATTATCCTGAAGACTCTGAGAAGACATGAATTATATGGGAAGTTTAGCAAATGTGAATTCTGCATTCAAGAGATTCCGTTTCTTGGACATATTGTCCCTAAAGATGTAATCTCTATTGATCCTTCTAGGACCAAGGAAATCCAAGAATTTCTAGCACCTACGAGTATAACTGAGTTACGCAGTTTTATTGGTTTGGTTGGTTATTATCGAAGTTTCGTCCAGAATTTTTTCCAATTGGTTAACCCATTAACGAAGCTCACATGTAAAGGGGTTAAATTTGTTTGGACAAAAGAGTGTGAAGAATGTTTCGAAGAACTGAAGAGAATATTAGTCAATGATCCTATATTGACTCTACCATTATAGAATGGTGGGTTCGTTATTTATAGTGATGCATCGAATAAAGGACTTGGTTGTTTCCTTATGCAGAATGATTGGGTTATTGCCTATGCATCACGACAGTTGAAAATTAATGAACAAAACTATCCTACTGATGATCTCGAGTTAGCAGCTGTGATCTTTTATTTGAAGATATAGAGGCACTACCTCTATGGTGAAAAATGTGATATTTATACTGATCACAAGAGTTTGAAGTATATTTTCTAACCATAAGAACTCAACATGAGGCAAAAGAGATGGCTTAAATTACTCAAGGATTATGATTGTACGATACAGTGCCACCCGGGGAAAGCAAACAAGGTGGAAAATTATTTGAGCAGAAAAGATCATGGAGTTTTGAACAATATGAGAATTGAAAGGGATCCAATTTTTATGGATCTAGTGATGATGTATATGGGAATAACCAGGGAAGGTGAAACATCAATGTTTTTTCAAATGGTTTCCAAACCATCTTTAATAGAAAGGATTGAGAGTTCAGAGACCGATGATGAAGAATTTCAAAAGAAGATTAAAGTTGTGAATGATGGGAGATTTAGAGACGTTGTGTATGAAGAAGGAATTTTGAAATTCGGGAAGAGACTTTGTGTTCCCGATATACCTGATCTAAAAAGGGAATTTCTGGATGATGCTCATAGTTCCAATTTATCTATACACCCTGGGAGCACCAAAATGTATAAATATTTTAAGGAACATTTTTGGTGGGACAACATGAAGAGGGAGATTGCTGATTTTGTGTCAAGATGTATAGTTTATCAACAAGTGAAAGCTGGAAGGCAACAGCCTGGAAAAGTCATGCAACCTCTTCCCATACCGGAGTGGAAATGGGACAATATTATGATGGACTTTTTCATGGGGATACCAAAGACTCCTTGAAGGAACAATGCAATATGGGTCATTATTGATCATCTTACCAGGTCAACACATTTTCTTGCTATAAGCAATGATTTACCACTTGAACGACTAGTAAGACTATATATTAATGATGTTTTGAGACTTCATGGAGTACCCCTATCGATTGTTTTTTATCGTGATCCCTGTTTTAATACAAGATTCTGGAAAATTCTACAGAATGCCTTGGATACTTAACTTCATTTGAGCACTGCCTACCACCCTCAAACTGATGGACAATCAGAATGAACTATTCAAACCTTAGAAGACGTGTTGAGATCCCGCTCACATGACTTTCAGGGTATGAGGGATCAATATTTACCTCTGGTAGAATTTTCCAATAACAATAGCATCCATTCGAGAATTCAGATGGCACCATATGAATCGTTATACAGAAAGAGATGTCGCACAGCAACCTGTTGGGATGAAATTGGTGAAAAAAAAACTTTTAGGTCCAGAACTTGTGGAGGAAACGATGGAAGAGGTGAAGGTAATCCAAAATCACATCAACGAAGCTCAAAGTAGGCAAAAGATCTATGCCGATAATCGAAGGAAGGATTTGGAATTTCAAGTCAGTGATCATGTTTTCTTGAAGGTATCCCCATGGAAGGGAGTCATATGTTTTGGTAAGAATGGTAAATTGAGTCCCAGGTACATCAGAACTTTCGAAATTCAAGAATGAATTGTGGTTGTATCTTACTGATTAGCAATGCCGCCAAGTATCTACAAAGTTCATGATGTGTTCCACATATCTCTGTTGAGGAAATACATGCCTGACCCAATGCATGTACTCACCTACGAGGAATTAGAACTGGAACCCAATCTGTCTTATTGTGAAGAGCTCGTCAAGATTCTTGATACGAGAGAACAAGTACGCAGAAACCAGATGACTCGTCTGGTAAAAGTATTGTGGAGAAACCATAAGATGGAAGAGGCAACGTGGGAACCAGATGAACATATGATGAAGAACCACCCAAGTCTTTTCATGTGGTGGTATTCTAGATATTTTGTGGATGAAATTATTTGAAGGAGGGGAGAATGTAACACCCCAAGCTTCTACAATACGCTTCTCTTTGAATAATGCAATAGCGTGTGTTGTACGCAACATCGTGTTCTAACACACCATAACCAATCAAACTAGCTGTTATGAATAGTAATACCCACTTTTTGAAATTTATAAATTTTATTTTTCAAAATGGACTTTATTTTTGGATTCGGAATATCGAAATTAGCCTAGGGTGATTTTATGGTATTTTTCTGAAAAACTTCATTTTGTGATGAATAGTGAAACCACTAAGTGGTACATAAAAAAACTAAATTTTTCATAAAACATAATTTTATCGCTTCTGTGAGTGGAATTGTGAAAATCTGAGAGACACGGTTAATATCAAGGAGTAAAATATGGTTCAATGAGATGAAAATAATTTTTGGTGAATAGTAATTTTTTACTTTTATTTACCACGGTTAAAAGTAAATAGGGTAATTATGGGTAAAAATGATATTAATATTACCCAAACACATGTACTAATTCTATTAGAAAAGTGTATCTCGACCAAAAAAATCATAGGATGAAATTAATATCATTTAGGTCCACTTGGATTAGATTAGGACATTTATTATTATTTAATTCAAAGACGAGTTAAAAGAGTTAAAATCAAAGTTTAATTACTAAAACATTTTTAATATAGAGTTAAATATAAGATAAATTAGATTTTAAATATTAATTAGAAAGATAAAACTATTTCCTACATAATGGTTTTTTAATTATAATTTTTAGACATTATATAATTTAATTTAGTTATGACACAATGATGATGCAGTAATTACCATAATAGTGAAAATTAAAATAATTGATATTATAAATACCCAAATAAATATAATTTGAGAGTTTTTATGAATTAAACTAATTTTATAAGTTAATATGAAATTTTAGGATTGATTTAATTAACTTTTTTCTAAGTAATCATTCTGTTATGATTTTCACAAAAATCAATTTTCCAAATAGTGTCAAAATTGACGTAAAATATTTTTTAAATTAAATATTATATTATTAATTGATATTAAATTAATAAAAATATAAGGCTCGGCCAAGAGACTTATATCATGATAGGTGTAGCATTAATGGACCACTTTGGGGCCACATGGAGGTATATAGTAAGTTTATTAACTATATAATATAAAACTACAAGGTGACATGGTAAGTGTCAAACTAATTAACTAAGAGTTAAAACAAAAAGATAAGGTTAATATAATGACCCAAACCTGTCTAAATTATATTGGTTGAGTGGATTTCGACCCATAACCACCTTAACTGTTAACTAATCCACTTTGGAGACATTATAAACGGAATATGAATTTATTATAAAATAATATTTCTAGATTTTCCAAAGGTTCCCCTCACCCCTCTTATAAAAGAGAACTCACCCTTCTCATTAATTCACACCTTAAAAGCCTTTTGGATCAGCCAACCCCTACCCAAATACTCTCCCAACATCCCTCAATGCAACCTAGAGGCCTTATGTTGATCAGAAATCCAACCTAAGGAGCCCTTTTGATCAAATCAAAAGGAAGAACCCGAAGAAGAGGTAATGTTTTCACCACCCTTTTTCAAATTCATTTCTTCTTCAACTTCTCCTTTCTTTGTTATTCCCAATATAAAATTTTTAATCTAGTATCTCCAATATACTGTAATATTATTATAAATATGGTAAAACCATATTCAGTATTCAATCCATCCTTTTAATGACATGTCACCATACGTGCGTACGTACGACTAATCGTCTCCACATCGTGGTGTAATTGTTATTAAATATATTATTATTTGGATGGGTATAATACTGATTTTTAATTCATGTAAATAATAAATATAACATGATAAAGATTCTGTATATATGATATACCATCCAATTAAATATTCTTTTAATATCAAAATAATGATATTGTCACTCGTGCGTATGCACGGATTACCGTCTCCACGAACGCGATGAGATTCATTCTCCATCATATCCATCCAAGTCTAATTCTCATTTTATGATAATAATAGTATCTAAGGACTTGATATCATTCTGGATATGAATAAGATACAACCTATCCATGAAAAACATGGCATACATAACAAAACATATAAAAGAAAACGATTAAGATATCACTCGAAGCAACGGTAATACTAAGTTATTATTAACAAATCAATGTTAAAAGATCATATATGATATCATATTAATGTATATTATTCTTGTATAATTTAATAACAATTATTTCACCATTATACAGGAGGTTAACCTACCCCAAACAAGGAAAATTACATAGTAAGGGTTTATTTCGCAATCTCTTCATTATCCGAGGTTGTTTATACGTAATAATCTACTGAGATTTCTTTATCATCCACATCCATGTTTCTTCAAAGTGTATTTCAAAACATTTTTACTATTTACATGAATTTTGGTTAAAGTCATTTATCCCCTTTTTTGACTTTTTATAAGAGGTTTATAAAGGAATCTTTCCATCGTTTTCCAAACAATGTGATTTTAACCTTCTCGACAGAATTAAGTTTAGAATGATTTTTAAATTATACGGCAGGTGCTGCTATTTTTTGCCGTTATAAAATCATTGAATCTTCCCTTACAAGATTATAAGAATATTTTCAAAGCAAAATGTTTTATTTTATAAATATATGACTCTTAAATGATTTCAAAATAGAAAGAGATATTTTTTAAAAGAGTTTTGATTTCGTCTATGTCAACATCCTTTGATGGATTTTAAGTTTATTTGGAGTTGATTTATTATGATAAAATACTTCCATATTGTATTGATGGTTTTGTGGTATCTTTGACTATGGATATGTTATTTTTATACAATTAATGTTTTATGAAGAATGTATTTACATTTCATATGCTATTTTTAATACGAATGTTTATGTTATGTTTAATCCTTTTCATATGGGAATGCATTGGACATAATTTGTGATGGGTGGAGCCCTCTATAGCTCCTCGATGCATTGGTAGGTCTAATGAGACAAACTAGTGTCTTGGAACAAATCCTTGGAAAAATATTATTTGTATTCTTGGCATGAGGTTTTGGCTATGTAGTTATGATAGTCTGGCATTATGCATTCCATCATTATGAAAGTGGTTATTGATATTGCATGTGATTATTTGATTAATAGAATATCCATGTGAATAAGTAAATGTCATTATTTCATTTTATTTTTTCCATACTATGTTCAATTTCAAGTTTAAAAGGCTTTTGTTTTAGTTATACATTTCATTAAATGTTTATTCTTATTTTTGAATGTTTCCACTATATTGTTATCCTTACTGGGCATTTGAGCTCACCCCTTTTCTATGTTTTATTTTTCCCAAGATGTGAAGAAGTAAATTATGAATGACCTGCATGGATAGTATGAGGGGATAAGAGTGTGGAATATGGAGACTATGTTGTTGTAGTTTTCATTTTTATGATGTAATGTAAAACATTAGGAATATATCTAGTGTTTCCAAGGCTCCTAAACCAATGGGTCTTTCGATATTTGATCTTTCTTGTGATCATGTCAATGTTATGTAATAATGCATCGACTCTAGGTAACTTGTGTCGGGGTGTTACAGTTGTGTTACAACTATAATGAGCATTGTCATTATGTTAACAATTTCCCTAAGCTGAGGGTTGTCAGAGGCAATACAAAACAACCTACAAGGAAACAAAGAAGGGCTTATGCTATCATTACTACTGAGGTGGAGCTGGAAAATGATGTGTTGATAGGTAAGCTTGTTATTAATTTGAGAATAGTGGATGTACTACTTTATTCTGGTTCTACGCATTCTTTCTTATCTTGCACGTTTAGTAGAACTATTAACACACAATCTAAAAATTTGGAGGAAATTTTATCTATGTGAATAGTGAATGGGAAAATTATTTCATCAATGGTTTATAACTCCTCTCCAGTTAACATTTGTTGACTGAACCCCCCAAAAAATCTCATCATACATCCTTTAGTGGAGTTTGATGCTATCATGGGCATGGATTGGCTATCATTATACAAGGCCAATCTCAACTATCAGGATAGGGAGATCGATCTTCACATCCCATAGCATCCTCTAATTATTTACAAGTGTAAGGAAGAATATAAATATTCTTTAGAATTTTCATCTCATGTGTGGATACTTTTTCCATGTGATAAATCATATCTAGCTCAAATGATCGAGAAAAATGAGAGAATCATGATTGAACACATGCCCATCGTTAGAAATTACACTGATGTATTCTATAAAGAGTTTCCTGGTCTTCCTCTTGTCTGAGAGGTTATGTTTTCAATTGACCTTGTCCCCGGATCTCTACCATTCCGAAAGAAACCTTACATAATGGCCACCATAGAGCTGGAAGAGCTGAAGAAGCGGTAATAGGATAATATGGAGAATGGTTTTATACACCTGAGTAATTCACTATGGCGTGCGCCAGTCCTCCTTGTTGGGAAGAAGGAAAATCAATGTGCCTCTGCATTGATTGTTGTGAGATCAATAAAATTACAATAATGAACAAATACCCCCTTCAATGGATAGATGACTTGTTCGATCAGCTTTGTGGGACCAGTTATTTCATTAAGGTGGAACTTCAGTTGGGATATCACCAATTGAAGGTGAGGAAGGATGATATTCTTATGACTACCTTTTGAACGAGTTATGGAAACTGTGAGTTCATAGTAATTCCCATCAGACTCACTAATTATACATAAATGTTCATGGATTTATTGAATTGAGTCTTTGGAGATTACCTCAACAAATATGTGTTAGTCTTTATTGATGACATTTGGATATACTCCAAAAGCAAGGAGGAACATGAGTAGAATTTAAATATTGTGTCAGAGACATTACAAAGGGATATGTTGTATGAAATGTATAGTAAATGTGAGTTCTGGTTGGAGGAAGTATCATTCTAGGGGCATGTTATCACTAATAAAGGGTAATATGTTGACCCTTCCAAGATGAAGGTAATTGAAGTGTGGCCCATGCCACCTTCTATAACAGAGATCCACAGCTTTGTGGGTCTAGTAGGCTATTACCGACTATTCATGAAGAAATTTTCATGATTTTCAAATATAATGAGCAAGATGAAACGGAAGGGAGTACTGTTTTTCTTGACTCAGAAATGTTAAGACTATTTCACTGAGTTGAAAAAGAGTCTTATAACTTCGCCAACAATCACACTCCCTACAAGTGAAGAACTCTTTGTGGTGTATAATGATGCTTAATATAAAGGATTAGGATGTGTACTGATGAAAAATGATAATGTGATAACCTATTCCTCAAGGAAGTAGAAAATCTATGAGAAAAACTATCCAAAGCATGATCTGGAGTTGGCAGCTGTGATCTTAACTTTGAAACTTTTGTGGCATTATCTCTATCGGAATAAGTTTGATATATATACTATCCACAAGAATATCAAATATATTATTAAATAGAAAGAGAATAATATTCACCATTGAAGATGTATAAATCTCTTCAATGATTATGACTGCTAAATCTACTACCATCTGAGTAAGGCAGAAAAGGTAGAAGTTTCTCTACGTAGAAAAAATCATGCATATTTATCAATGTTGAGAATTGAAAAGGATCAGATCTTCTTAGATTTAAAAAGGATATTCATGTGAATAATAAATGGGGGAACATCATCAATCCTCTAGAAAATTATTTCTCAACCATCCCTCATGGCCAAAATAAAGAATTCTCAATGAAAGATGTAAAAATGCCGAAAAGAATAGAAGTAATCAAAATTGAGAAATCATCAATTTTAAAAATTGAGGAGGAAGGAGTTATAATATTTGGGACACAATTATGTGTACCATCCGATCCAGAGACAAATAAGGAGTTGTTGAATGATGCACATATCTCGAACTTCTCTATTCACCCAGGGAGCACAAAGATGTATCTAGATCTCTGGGAAAACTTTTGGTGGGACAATATTAAAAGGTAGATTGATGATATAATCAAAGTGCCTAGTATGTTAGTAAGTGAATGACGAGAGATAAAAATCTAAGGGGATGATGAAAACACTATACATGCCAGAATGGAACTCGGGTAACATTACTAGGGACTTTTTCACTGTAATTCCAAAGACATCTATAAGAAATAATGCTATATGGGTCATTGTGGATCATCTTATAATGAAATCTCACGTTTTTGCGGTTCAAGAGGACCACTAATTTAATAAAAATTCACGGATTTACATCAAAGAAGTAGTAAAGATGTGTGGATTACCACTGTATATTGTATTTAATTATGATTAGAGATTTACCTTGACAATTTGGAAGAGTCTCCAGCATGCCCTAATCACTGATCTGAACTTTAGTACGACCTATCATCTCAAACTGATGGCCAATATGAGCGGACAATTCAAACAGGGGAAGACATGATGAGGTCATGTTCTGTGGAATTAAAAGGAGTATACGACCAACATCTTCCACTAGTTGAATTCTTCTACATCAACATTTTCTACTCGATCATCCAAAAGGCACTATATGCTTCCCATTATGGGAAAATGTACAGAACAATGTCGTGTTGGGATTAAGTGGAAGAGTTTAAGCTATTAGGACCTGAAATGGTTGAAGAGATAGTGGAGAAGTTGAAAACCATTCAGTAGTGTATCAAGGCATCCCAAAGTCGACAAAAGAGTAATGCAGATAACCGATGATGAGACCTTGAGTTCAATGTTGGAGACATGGTATTTCTACGCATATCTCCCTGGAAGAAGTTCATGAGGTTCGGAAAGAAAGGGAAGTTATGTCCTAGGTACATAAGACTTTTCGAGATCCTTGATTGAGTAGAAGCTGTGGCCTATAGACTATCAATTCCACCTACCATGTTGAAAGAACAAGATTTATTTCATGTATCTCTTTTAAGGAAGTACATACCAGACCCTTCACATGTATTCTCTTCAAAGGCAGAACAGTTGGAGGATGATCTCGCTTACAAGGAACAGCCAATGAAGATCTTGGATCATATAACAAATTTTGACACAACAAGACTACTCATATATTCATGGTACAATGGTGAAACCACAAGTACGAAGAGGCAACCTGAGAACTGGAGGATGCAATGAAGGAAAATACCCACATCTATTTTTGTCGTATAATGTGAAACGAAATTTCAAGGGTGAAATTTTATAGGGGGGGGGGAATGTAATGACATAATGTTTTTCAATGGAAATTCATTTCTTTTAAATATGTCATAAAATAACATGAAAACACAAAATAATGAACTACTTTGTGCTAATTTACCTTTAAACACACTTTTGTCACTTCTGTGCTTGGAATTTCAAAAATTTGACATACATGATTGTGATCAGTATGTTGTTTGGAGTCCAATAAGAAAAATATAATTTTTGGTGAATAGTCACATACCCTTATGAATAGTAACATACCCTTATCAATAGTGGTATACCCTAATGAATATTATCCTTACATATGATAATATATAAATATTATTCATGTTGAAAGTATGATATAACTATTTATTAGAATAAGTAAATGAATTTTTAAAACTGGTTTGTGATAATAAATTACGATTTTAATTAAATATTAAAATATACATATTTAGAAAATTATTTTTAAAAAATGGACATCATTTTTGGATTCCACATGCCAAAAAATTGTTAGGGTGTATTTTTGGGATTTTTCTGAAATACTTGAAATTTTTTATGAATATTAAAATACCATGATTTACAAAATAAGTTAAATAAGCAAATTATAGAGTCATGCATTATGTTCTATTGATGTAAGCCCAATTGGTTTGGGATCATATGATAAAATTAATATTATTGGTCCTGGAAGACTCACTATTATTTTCTTTGGGGGAATTATAAAATAATGAAATTTATATTGAGAAATCCCCTCTCTTCTCCAATATAAAACCCCCTCACTCCCTCTTCTCTTCACCCCTCTAAAACCTTGTTCCTTGCCAATATTCTCACCATATCTCTCCCTAAGATCCCCCCCCCACGTTCAAAATCTCCTAACCTCTTCAAAATACCAAATCCACTCCCCTTAAATGGTTCTCAAAGGATGAAGTCCCAAGAGGTAAATTCCTCTTTCCAATTCCTTCATTTCTTTTAAGTTCTTTTCATTTTGTTTATTTCCTCACCTCCCTTAACCATAACATTATGTTAAATTCAGTAAAATAAATGTACAAAAATTTTTGCAGGATAATGGGATATTTCATTATCTTATTTCCATTCACCGCCTATTATTTAAACAAAATGAAAGCACTGTTTGATATGAGATAATTTAGCACATTCAAGGACAACATTTTATCAATTTCTATTATAATCATTAATTCTAATCATGAAACCATTTGTGTTATAGTTTTACAGGATTATTATATAGGTTATATATATTAATTTTATTTCTTAAATCCTTTTCACAAATGGTATTATGTTATAATGAAAAATAGTTACTTTGTGTTCAAACCCACCGATTAACAAAAACAGTTGTCACTATGGTTTTATATAATAGTATGACTGCAATCTAAGTAGCCAAATTAAATTTAAAACCATGTAATCTCATTTATGTTCAATAATATCATATAACATCATATCTGGACAAATGCTTCCATCTTTTAGGTATATCCAAACTTGAATATAAGTGAACTGGTCTTTTAAAACCAAGTAAACAAACAAGCCCAGACACTGAAATTGAACCTTATAACTAATCAAAAAATACTTGAATTATCTAAAAATGGTTATAATAAATCAATTAAATATATAAGAGGCCTTGTAATTATGAATTTACAAGCCCAATTTTTTATTCATGGCTTTAATAACAACTGGAGAACACCAACAAGACTTAAGGTAAGGGATCCTACCCAATTCACTTTTATTTCAAGATTGTCCTCTATCTTATTCCATTTTATGTGTGATCCCTAATGATGTGGTATTATTTAGAACCTTCCCTATATGGCCCTGATGAATTATTAGTTATTATAAATCCCACTCTCTCTAAAAAATCCATTTTAGTGACACCTGATACCATGCCAATAATCCGTAATGAATTCTACCCGAGCCTCCTTTACTCCTTCATGTTTATCTATCTTTATTTTTACCCAAATGAAGTTGTCTTTTATTTTTATGCATGACTTATACATACTATTTATATGCTCTAAAATCATATTCCTAGATATATTCTTCATTCACTTTTAGGAATAAATGTTTTTTAGTGATTCCAACCACGATACCCCCGATAAGTAATCATGTTTTAAGGGAACTTCCCGAATTATTATCCAATTTCATGTGCACTCAAAAACATTTCTAAGCCTCTATTGTCTTTATAAAATCAGTATTTTTATTATAAAAACCTTCTTGGTTAACTTCTGGTTTTTTATAAAATATTGTTCCTTTTTCTATTTTAAAAGCACTATAGTATTTTCCTTAAAACCGCACAAAATGTATTAACGCTAAAATTTCACAAATACATTTCATACATGTTTTAACTCCTTTTTGAAATCACATTCCATGATATATGACTATTTAATGTCCATGAATAATTTCTTTCTATCATAAAAACTTTCATGATACACCCATTGTTTATTATTTATATCATGGTTGTGGCACCAAATTCTTTCCATGGGTACCCTTATGTTTATGTATGGTTGATTTTGTATGATTGTGGGTGTGGAAAGATTATTTATGTGATAAGAATATTCATGGAAATTTTGATATGGGTGATCCCATATAGCACTCCAATCCATTGGGTATAGTTATGTCTCATGAGATGCTATGTGAAATGAGATTGGTGGTTAGCCTTGTCCCATACTAAAATGGGAAATTGGATTGGTGGTTGTCCTTGACTCATACTAAAGAAATGTCTTACGATTCTGCCACATATATATGATTCCATGGTCATATTATCCCATTCTTATATGATATTATTTCATATGTTCCATGCTTTGTTATCATTATGTCATGCCTCTTAACTCATGTTCTTAAGATGTATCCTTATGTTCATTCCCTTAATGAGAATTTTAGCTCATCCCGTTGTTCAGGTGTTCCCCAGGGTAGCCTATATAGATGTAAGGTCTCAAAGAATGTTAGGATATTTTTATAGAGAGTAAATAAAGAAATGTTGTTTTGCCCCATGTTTTATGTTTTATGTACTTAGTCTTCCAAGACACTAGACTTAACAATCCTTGTCTTGTACTCTGATGTATAATTATTCATTAAATCATGTAATGTTTTATATTAAAGTCTTGGGTCACTATATCCAGCTTGGATCACCATGGTTCAAACATATTTTCAATTATATAATGTAGCTTTATATTTTATATCTTTTGTACTCTATGGATTGATATAATAAAAACACAATATTGGGAAACATCACTATTAGTTATAGTAGGATACAAATTATTTTCCTAAAATTAGTTACATTAACCTTCTTTCCACATCCATCATTCGAAAAAATCATCTACATAGCCACTTATGTTATCATCAGTATAGAATATTTAATTCAAGGTATTTTTTTAATTTATTTTCAATATTTTGATGGACAAATAAATTTTCCATGTATTCTTTGATTTACATTTAAACTAATGAAAACTGTTAACTCCCGTATCATAGATATATCAAATTAGTATCTCAAGTATTATATAAAATCTAAATGTCTCTATAAAAAATTCATTTTGAGTGGGAGAAATCATGAAATAAAGCTAGTTATTTTTAATTAGATTAATTTCATTAAGAATGTTTATTACGGTGGTCAAGGAATCAGTAACCTCAAATTATTTAATGATTCTTTAGAAGATATTCTTACTTGGAATCTCGTAAATAATAACTCTAAAGATTTTAATTTACTTATAGTAAGGATTATTATAAAATTGAAAAAAGGCTTATTGATTTATACGAACACCTCAATTTGGCCATCCATAAAATATTATTTTTCCAACATTATGTCTCACTCCCGATGGATGGATAACAAAGAGTATTCTCTGAATTTTTTGTTAGATAACTATATTTCATCTCTTCTTATATTATAATAGATCCCTTGTATTTACATATTGATTCTAATGTTTCAATAAATTATTTCTTGATCTCCTTGAATTTAGATCTATATAATTATTTTAATATTATAATAAAAAATTACTCCTTTTCTAATAGTGATGATTTTTTAATCTGGTAAACTGTTATAATGGAATTTCATATTCTAAACATTACTACGATGATAATTGTGTTAGCATAAATCATGATATATCTTGGTTGGTTTTTTTGATAAGCCTTGGATCAAGCCATCCATATTTTCTATTATTTGGAGGATTGATCATAATCTAATACCCATGTATACTTTTCTATAATCATTTGGTGTTCAAATTTAATCAAAATTGTGTGTGTGTAATCGGCACAAAGAAGATATTGATCATATATTCTTCTCTTTTGATACTACTTATTATTTATAGAAGTACATATGTGAAATTTCTAAATTTGGGTTGATGTATATAGACTCTATTTGTCCTCATATTCAACGTTATACTAATCCAAACACATCTCTATATATTAAGCGACTCTATTTTGGTGTAGTTCTTGAATTGATGCATTTGATCTGACATTATATAAATGATTTTATCATCATAATAATTCATTGAATCTTCATGCAGCCTAAGTGAGGATAGAAGCTGCTATCAAAGAGGATGGCTCAGTTCAATAGGGAATTTTCCAAAACACCTTCCAAGACTTCACTATCATATGCCACCTATGAATTGATGAAAAATACAGCCAACCTAGGGATATATTTGATGTATTTTGGAAATCCCCTCTCCTTGGATGGATCAATGTAATGTTAGATGGTGCCTCAAAGGGAAACCCATGTCCCTCGGGTTGTGGAGCAGTTTACAGGGACCATAATTGAAAGGTTCTTAGATTATTTTATTGCACCTAAGGTATTGTATCTTCTCTATAAGCTAAAATGTTTAGTGTTATCACTAAATTTTATACATAGAATAAAAGATAGACTAACATATGGTCAAAAACTTTTTCAACCACCATTTTGCAAGCATTCTAGAATGGCATGGTGCATCATTCTTGCCCTCATTAAAATTTATGTATACACTATTTTCATTATATTTAATGGACAAACTATATTATCACCCATTATTTTCAAGAGGTGAATTCAATGGAATATGGTCTACCCAATAAAGGAGAAAACAATGAAATAAATCCCTTTGACGAACTTTTTGAAAATTATATTTTGTTTTATGAAAAATATTTTCATAAAATTCAATATTTATTACTTTTCAAAAGATTCTTTAATGTAAATAAATGTCTCTAATCTTTTTGAAAAATGATTCAACTTAAAAAAGATCAATTCCAATCCCCTACCATGTATAACCCCCATTATAAAATACTGAATCCACTCATTGATCATAACATCTAGTACACAATAACCACAAGCCATCACAATCCTTTCATATATGAAAAATCAATAGTTTTATACTATAAAAACAATCCACAACATCCGATGTGTATATGATAACCATGAAACATTATAGCCCATAAAAAATACATAACCAATGCAATAATTTACAAACATTAAAGATAGGTTTCACTATATCTTCATTTCCCCCAAAACCACCTCCATCAATTAAAAACAATGAAATTGAACAAAAAATTATTTTTGTGGAATAATACCATAATATGATGAACTAATATTGGGTAAGAAAGAAGTACACAAACTCATTACCCCACAACATCCATTTTGATCATGAAATATTATTTACCATTTAACCACTATCATTAGTTTCATTAAGACATTCATTTAGCCATTCCAATTCATTAAGATAATTATCTAAAATTTATTTCAATCCCCACAATTATTTAACTTCCCACCCATGTAATTTATATTAATAAAATATTCTGTTTCCAATTCTAGATAATAAATTTTACATCATCAAATTAAATTCCATTGTGTCCTCAACCAAAAAAATGATTCATCTAAGACTTATGATAATAAAACAAATACCCTAGAAACATATAAACCTCCCATTAAATAATTCCAGATTTATACTTACTATATAGAATAGACTAAAATAAAAGAAGTCATAGTATTAACCATAAAAAAATTCATCAACATAGATTCTACGTTCTGTTATTTGATAATTATTTTCATCATTACCTTATTCAATTTATTAATCTGTTTAAAAGGGAATCGTGGTTTCTAATGATAGTAATAACATGGGGCCATAACAACAAACATAAATTATTGAAATAAAATCCTTACAATACTTTGGAAACACAAGACACACCCAATTAATCATTTTTATTAATATTAAATATTCTTAGAGGTTATGTTTTCCTTGTATTTCCCCCTTACCATAAACCAAAACACCGAATGAAATTAATATAACATAAATTGTGGTAAATACAACAAGCATATTGAAATTTATCAACATTAAAATATAGAAGTCATGTATTGAGGTCCACTACCTCAATAATTATTTCAAAAACTACTTCATGATGATGAGGAGACAAGAGGAAACCCAAAATTCCATTACCATTATAAATTAGGATCAATGAACAAGAACACACCACCAAAAATAAAACTCTATCAATAATAGTAACCAAACCAATTTTATCACTAATAAAACCCAATCTAGATGATGAATGAGGGGGGAACTAGGAATAAATTTAAGTAGAAAATGGAGGGAACTCGCCTATGATCACCAATAACATAGTGGTTTAACCTAGTGATAAAATACCTAAAAATTGGTTTGAAATACAATTATATTATGAACTATTCAAATAAACTATTTTATGAATAATATAAAATAATTATAGGTCTCTATGAGGTTTATAAAATTTTTGGTAGTTTGGAAATTAAAAAACTATGATGCAATACACTACACAACGCCGAAAAAGGATGATGTGGAGTATATTTCTTGGTCAAGGAAGAACTCTATGCTATAGAGGAGTTGGTAAATATCATGTTATAGTAACATTGAATATTACATAATGAAAATCTATAAACTTGTAAAAGTGACCACAATGTAGGGGAACCACTACACTGCTAATTTCCAAATCTGAAGATGAAGGCCACCTTGTAGCCTAGCTCCATGGCGTAGTAACACTGAAACATGAAAAACCACATAACTCATCTTCCCAGTTTCCAATCCATAGGGAATCCATCTTAACAAAAAACATACATGAAAGGGGTACCAATGGACAAGTATAAGGGCCACTTCACAACTACCTCATGTTCAAAAAAGAAAATAGAACTCCTAAAATGATCTTAAATGACTCCCTACCATTAACCAATTCCCCATGTCACTACAATATTGAAATGAGAAGAACCATAAAAAATCTACTTCCCAAGAATATTTGAGGAAATTATCTACCACAAACCAGAAATATGACCTCCGTGGTACAAAAAACACTAACAATCCAAAAGGAACTCTATCCATAACCTCAACTCCAAAACCCTCCCTTTATACTTGAACAATATTTTGAAACCTCCAAAAAAAAATCAATATAATGGACCCATATAGTCCATAACATTACATCAGATACCACACAAATGAATGTTATCCTCTAAAATAAAAAACCCCAGTATAAATATAATCACCACCAAAACACTCCCTAAAAAGTTACCTCTAAAAAATAACCAACGTTCTACCAACAACCTCAACAAGATCCAAAAATTGATACTATAATAAAATAACTAAAAAACAGTTATAGTTACTATAGATGCATCTCAAACTATGAATGAACTATTGATGAAGAATAAGTGGCACCAAATCCCCACCCATGAATGAAATTTCTCATTCACTCCACACAATTTTACTAGGTTTTTAAGATAGCTAAACCTTGGAAAACATTTTCTACAACTTATTAAAATAATTATTTTACATTTGAGAAGATACATTCTAGAAATTTTTTATTTAATACATAAATAATTAAATTTCTAAAAAATTTAAATTTAATTTCAATAAACGCTTGAAAATTCATTACAAGGATTTAGTGGAAGGATAATTACTCTACCAAGACACCCCATAAATTATATCTACATAGATTAGTGGGAGACCAACACAACCAAACATAACCAAAACACATCCACCCCAAATCAACTTATGTTAACTCACAAAAAAGTCCATGCCATAACTACAAACCAACGATGTCACCAGAACCACAATACAACAAAAAAACCGCAAACAATCACCGTAAACTATCGCTTGTCACTTGCAATTATAAAAACTCCTCAATTCTACAAAATTATCCCTTAACCCGAGTAAACCACCTAAAAAGTAAATTCTATAAAAGATCCCCACACATCACACAAGAAAATAAAACAAGGACATCATTGCATAACGACAAATTTTAGATTCTTTATCCAATATAATGGAAATTCAAGGTATTTTATGTCATAAAATATCTTTTATTATGGGTATTATAAAAAATTCCATATCTCCATGGGAAACCAGATCATTAAGCATATGTATGTGATAAGTCATTTTCACACATGGATAGATCAATCAAAAAATACTGAAAAGGGTCACATAACCCACAACAATCTTATCTCAAAAAATATTCATGAAAACTATTATTTTCATCCATAACAATAGGCATGTATCACACCAATCTATTTCTACAAAATAGTAAAAACATACAATTGTTCCACATTCCCAGCTATTTTATATATAACAGTTCATTATCATTATAAAGATGACACTTATTATACACCCAATAGATATCGAAATCATGAAGTCTTAAAAAACATCATAAATATCCTCTTCATCCCATATAAATGAAAAAACTATCAGTACTTCATGCACACAATATCAAGGGGACCCATATACCATATTAGGATAATATCTACTTTGGAAATCCCTAATTCTAAAAAATAATATAAGAATGTGTAATAAATATAAGGTGCCTTGATAGTTATGGGATTTAACTATTTTCATATTATTCAATCCATAACAAACATTTCTAGTGTAATATCAAAGGAAAAAAACCCATCCATCAATATAGGAATCAATCACTCCTTTAAAAAATTTATCCATTGAAGGAATGTTCATCTTCATCAATATCAAGATTAAAAAAACATTTTTATTACTAGATTTATGTTGTTAACCTTTTATGGGAGTTAAGTGATTCTATGAACTCAACCATAACCCCACACAGAATCACAATAGGGGCATATATTCCTGTCAGTATGAAACATCACTTCAATGTTCACGTCATATAGTTCCCAGTTACAAATAGCTTAGTTCAAGGATTAAACATCATTGCTGAAAACCCGATTATTAAATAACATATATGAAATCAATTCATTTTTAAAAGACATTTTAAACAATAAACATCAACACTTCAATTAAAAAAATAAATATTCAATTAAATCATGTAAAATAATAAATATTTTTAAGTCATCTTTCATGATATATCATGCATTACTGATGAAAAAATAAAACATGAACCTGAATTAAATATAAGAATTATAAATTTTTTAATAATACAAATCAAGGTTAAAATACATATTAAAAAATTTTGATCTCAAAGGAAACATGCATCCATAAAAACACAAAATACACAAATGTAATCACTTATATCATGCATAAAATGATTAAAAAAACAATATAGAAGAATATTATTACTGCGGAAACACGAATCCTACTTTATATGTAAATTTGTGCATTATAGTTCATAATGATAAATTTAAATACTCCATTACATATAGAATATTATTTGAAAACTCTTAAAATAAAACATGATCTCAGATAAAAATATTAAACCTAAAATTTTTTCACTAAATTTTATTTAATCATGCCTGAAAATGAAGACCCCATTTCTCATGTGCCTTTTTGTCAATGGTTGTTAATAGAGGTTAATGGTTATCCACGAAAAGAAATTATTTAATTAATATCAATATGTTTAGGTGGTTGTAAAGAATATGTTTTATTGAATTATGTTTTTTTCAAGTATCCATTTTTAATGAAGAATAAAAAGAAGTTCCAAAGTCTTGTTATATTGGAAAAAGATTCTGTATGTTCTTGAATTTTGAATATGTGAAGTATATTCATCACTTTAATATATTTATAACATGAAGGTGAAAAATTAATTAAAGACATTGTGATACACTACAATTATTTGTGAGATAATATTAATGTCTATAAAAATGCACCTTGATATGTAGAGAAAACAATTTGTTAAAAACCTTATAAAGTTGTTGAAATAGTGAATTATTGGATGAATGGATAGAGTCCATATAATTTTTCTAGACAAAATGTTCTAAAAAGGTTATTTTTTTAATATAAGAGTATGAATTAACAAAGGAAGTTCAGTTTATCAGACCAATGTGATCAAATATACATTATTAGACTAATGTGACCCGATGAAAGATGGAACATTCCCACTTCTATAGAACAAATATATCTACATAAGTATCAATTGATTCAAATTTATGTGTTCCTCATTGATTAAACATCATAATTCCTTGTGGATATGATTAAATGATGATGTTTGGAGGAAAAAAACATTTATGATAGAGATCTAAAAAAATTGATTCTTTTTTGTTCGTTAAAGTATCAAACATATTCATTATTCTATGGAAATCATGATTTTATCTAAAGTTGGATGAAGTAAGAACCTGGCTGAACTATGGTTCCTGAAATAAGGGATATATTATTGATGTTGTTTGGAATGAAGAGTTGTAAAAATTATATCATATTGAATATTAAAAATATCATGATGTGATTTAATAAAGATGTTGATGAGGTTATAATGGATGAAATGAATAATAGAATATATTATAAGAACATGGAAGGCCATCAGACAGAATCGATCAGACTGATGTATTTGAATAAAATGATAGAGGTTTTCTAAAAAAAATGCTACAGGAAACATGTAAAGATAAAAAGACAAAGTTTTATAAGAAGTAAAATTTGACAATGTTTTCCAAAATAAGTTGTTTTACAATGTTATATCTATATAGCTTAATCAAATGGAGGTTTCCATGAAAAACTCATTAGAAAGAAGTTTCTTAGAAAGTAGTCAGATAGATGTTTCTGAGAGATGTCATCAGAGAAAATATTATGGAGGCCTCTTTGAGAGTACAAAAAAAAGACATTGGATAGAGTTTTATGAATTCATCATAGAGATGAAGTGGAACATATCACTAAGGGTTCATATGATAGAGGGAAATGAGAAAACACATGGGAACCCATCAGATGGAGGAATATCCCAAAGGAAGTATGTCGAGCAGAGTATTAAGGATCAATCAAATAGAGTCTTTAGACAGAGATGTTTTTTATGAAGGAACAATAAGCTATATATTACTGAAAAGTAAATTTATTAGGAAAATTTATATGATACATAGGTTCATATGATTATGTACTATATCAATGATCAAAAAACATTACAAATTTTTAAATTTAAAAATATAGAAATTCCATGATGGTAATTAAATGATTCAATAGAAATTAAGTGATGAACCCTGATTCCAGATGATAGTGAAGGTATATTGAAGAAAATAGTCAATTCTATGATTTAATGAGAGTTATTATGAAATGGGTGATTCTTATCGTTAATATGTTTTAAGGTGTTCAAATGAAGAAAGAATCGAGAGGAGTATTCAAATTTGGGGGTGGGAAATTCGAATTTTTGTTTGTTCATATCATCATGTTTCTAGAGAAACTATACCTATATATATAGAAGAAGGTGCATTAATAATATAATTGATTGAGTTATTTTTTTTCTTATGTTATTAGTCATGTTATTATTATTAAAGAGTTGAAGTGTAATATAGAATTATAGACCAATAAGTGTGAGAGTAATCCTTATGTGTGTCAATGTACCTCATAGAATGGTACTAGATGGAGTGGATTCATCGAAAAGAGATGAATCACATAAAAAATTAGGAAAGTAGCAGATGGATTCTAAAAAACTATATGAACAAATATTTGGAAAAGTAATTCTGTTAGTTTGTATCAGATAACAGTGATGGGATAAGAAAAAGAGATCTAATGAACTTGATTCAAATTAAATTTCAATGGAAAAAAATATCTGATGAAATAATTGGATGAAATGGTTTCATATTGATAAATAATATATGGAAATATGATCTTATAGTTTTCTAGTTTTGGGAAGAAGACGAGTTTCTTGGATGATTATGTTTACATAAGAGAAGATAAAAAAGAACAAAGTTTCACTACAACATTTAATAAAAGTCACTTTGGGTGAATAATTTCATTGTGATGAAAACAACTTAAGAAACATTGAATACTATGCACATAGGTTGCATGAAGAACCATTGATGAAATATTATGTTAATAGGCATTCAGCTGTCAAATGTTTTGTTATTTTTTATTATCACTCCTCATAATGTGTTGGGTACCACACATGGTATAAGGACCAGTTTTTTCTAAACCGTTGTAATAAGCATCACATTATAGTTTGGAATCTAGTTACTAGTCATCACCATAAATTTAAAGGACTAGATACTCATTTTTATTAGTGAACCATATAAAAACTATGTTTATTATCCTTTACTTTCATCCGTATACGAAAATATGATAAAAAAATAGAATAGGAGAATCTTGATTCTAAAAGTATAATGAGTTAAATCGAGTAAACATATAGATTTTTTTTGAAAATTCATCCAAAAATGATTCATACCCCTTAGTGTTGTGAAAATTGTTAATTTAATCATTATAGTACTATAAATTATTAATCATTTCACTACTTCAGAAATTATTATTATACACAAAAAATTAAGGTAACATGATGTTACTTCTATATATAAATATAACATGATCAATACATAAAATGATTTCATATTCTAATTACAACATACTTAGCAAGATATATGCTCAATATTTACATACTACAAATTTCATAACAAGACATATTATTTTTTTGAATATCTAGACATCTGTTATTATAAATTACTCATGGATTAACATATGATGCATTTTTTTCACCACTATAAATTTTTTTTTTAGAATTATAAGGAATAAGATTTATCTTCTAAATAGTTTCAATTCTCAATAGGTTACCACAAATCACACATATTATTTTCTTGGGATTTAAAACATTTATCAAAATCCATCCCTAGAATAAATCCATTAAACATCTAAGTTACATATATTGAATAGAGAGGAAATACATGCTATGAGATTTTCATTTCTATTTTCGACATAAATTTATAAAAAATCTTTCATAACAAATCTCTTTATAATTCTTGGTAGGAGGGATATATATTATTTTTAGAGAAACTTGAAATTGGTAATATTTATCACATAACATGTTTATATCTCTCTAAAATTCAGAAACTAATTACACATAAATTTCAATACTTGTTGTAAATTTCCGACACAGACCTATAACAAATAAATTGATTAAAAGTAAATTTTTTTATTTATTCAAAAATGTAGGTAATAATTTATTTTTATAAATATTTTTAAATTTTAACTGGATTAAAAATGATCATGGTCGTAATTTATTTGTAATTTTATAATTTAAATATTCAGAACTATGTTTTAAAATAATTTAATAACATATTCTTATGATACATTAAAAATTAAAAACAATACATAGAAAATATAATTGCATGGGACCCAGAATACACATAAACATGGGTTAAAACAATTCATTTGATTATGGTAATATTTAATCTATATAAGTTAACATTTTTTATAAATGTTTTGAAAACTAAGTTTCTATTTATTACAAAATAAACTAAAACAACTTCAATAAATATTTTATACGTTAGGAAAATAAGTATGGTCTCTACATATTCTAACAATGGAAACAAAATACTAATAAATTAAGAAAAATGTCATAATAAGAAAATAAATAGTGCATTAATGTCAATAAATGGTTCAAAATAATAGTTGTTACTAATTAATCACCATTTAATCTTTATTTTAGGTTATATGATTAATTATGAAAACAATAATAGATCAATAAAAATTACATCCTAAACACTATCAGAGAAAATCATATAGAATTAAAAAGTGTTAATGCTAATACAACTATTAGACATGATGCATGTACCTAACTATAATCATACCCTACAATGGTTGGACTTCCACCTAATATGTTTGATAGGTTTTCAAAGTCCACAGAACATATCATAGTGGAATAGAAAATATATGTGCCCTATATGGTCTTCTTGGTCAAAATAATATGTTAGGATCTAGTTTCATCGCTACCCTACCAAACCCATGAAAACCAGACCTCTACCAAGCTCCAATTCCACCCTATGTCTCAACCAAAAGCTCTGATATCACTCCTTCATTATCTTCCCCTACCAGAAACCTCTATATGGATACAAATTTATATATAAGTTAACCGAAGGCCCTTTATCTAATATGACATTGATTATTGACTGGAACTAATGTAATCACAAATATGGGAGGTTTTTTAGCTCTTAATTCCTATGAAATATGATATAAATAACCACTAGGAAATCTCTATATGACAATAGAAAAGTATAGCATTTCCCTAAAAAAACTACATGACAAAATGATGTTCTTTAAAAATAATTTATTCTTCAATATCAGGATTCAATATAACTAACATATATTGATAAAACATTTTCATTCAATGATATTAATTATTATTAGAATAATATTCATTAGTTCTAGTAAATTTTCTTACATGGATACATAAAGAACCGGTTCATAAGTGACCTGCATCATCTCTCACAAATTTCTTTATAATTATCAATGTTTATATACATGTCCTATTTAATTTTTTTCTTCATATCCTGATGAAAGGAAACATAAGAATGGTTGAGCTCATATATTTAGTAAGGGTATATAAGGGAGATATTGAAATAACATGAGCATAAGGATATGAGAAAATGATAATAACATTTAAAAATAACACCTTGTATATCATAGATCATAATCCTGAATCATGGTATAAATCTTGGATTTTCATAATAAATTAGACATAAATGAATCAAAGAACTTGTTCCATGAGAGCATATCATTAACTTAAGACATAAGTTTGTGGAATAAAAATATTAATACAAAATAATTTTCATTGAAGTCTGAGATCACTACCAATACTATCATAGTATAGTGGTTTCACTATCAAAATCATCATATTAGTCATGTTTCACCCTCAAGACTATCACAGTGGAAAAATTACCTTACTAAATTGGGATCACTGCCCATTATATTTTTCGTTATGTCATGATATATCCATATTTACCCAATGCATTGGAGGGATATATAATTATGGTCCCACCTTTCATATAATGAAATCATATACATGTGTTATATATGATCATCAAACATTTATCATATCATATTTTATTAAAATGAAAAGGTTATAAAAAATATTACATCATATCATTACACATGTAAAAGAAACAAGATTCATAAAAAGTTCATCTTTCATTCATATCACAACACATGGAAAATGTACGGGCTTCAAAAATATCATTTAATAACAATAAAAATAGATCCTGAGAAATAATAAGGCTTATATCATTGAATAATATCTTTATTAAATACATTGAAACATTAATGTATGTAATATTATATGGAAAATCTATTTAAAAGATTATTTGGATTATTTCTGTGGGAAAATAATGTTTTCACTTTGAAATAAATTGTCTAAAATCCGAACAAAATAATGAAATATGGATTAAAACATATTTTTCAAAAAAATAAACATGGAATATTAATAAAGAAGCATCAAATAATTGATATTTCGGGATTGTGAGAAATTTATTTCATGTTGTATACATTAAA
Source organism: Viscum album (assembly GCA_963277665.1). Lineage (NCBI taxonomy): Eukaryota > Viridiplantae > Streptophyta > Magnoliopsida > Santalales > Viscaceae > Viscum > Viscum album. Next base: position 918,332,541 of record OY728150.1, read on the forward strand.
AAATATTCCTGTCATGTTTTTGGTAAAAAGGGTAAAAGAACCTCCAACATAAAATGAAAAGATGTTTCTTTTTAAACCATATATTAAAAATTAATACATGGGTTAAAATTTCAGTAAATAATCATTGGATAATAGTAAAAAATTATTTTATTTATTTTTGGAATAAATAGACATTGAAAAAGAAGGATTTTTGTCCAGAGAGATATATTGTTGGTTTTCCTTACAAGAATTATTTCAATATTTTGAGTTCTTAAAAAAGGGAAAAGAACGGAAAAAATGAAATATCAAAAAATGAAAATATTAGAAGAAAATTCATGAGTTTATTAAAAGATATAACATAAGGTTTCATCAAAATAACTTAATCCTAAACAATTCCGGTAAACAATAAGATTATAACATAAAACCCTTACCAGTTGTTCGAATTCAATCATGAATGTTCAAAACTACATGATAATAAATATATACTTATTTTAAATATATTTTATAACCATAATATTATATATAACACCATATATTATTTACGTAAACATTATATCACCCATTTATTAACAATTATTTAATAAAATTACTGCTCAGTGTGATAAGTGCTTATTTTTTTCATTTATGCTTTGGTTTTGTAGTTTTGGTCCTTATACATTGATCGTGGTTCCATCATTTATAAAATGTTAATAATTATATAAACTTAATATATATTCATTATATATATGTATATTCATGCACGAATTATAGATAGAATAATAAATGACATTATTCATAGATATGGTAGGTTGTACCCATGAATAAACACTATTTTAACTTCTCGATTGATGGATGATAGAAAGTTAAATAATAATTATCTTCTAAAAAAATAATTATTATATAAAAATATATATATATATTATTAAATAAATCATTATAACCATCTATGTATATCATAAATTAAAAATTAATCAAATCGCTTTGTGGAGGTGTTAGCCTACAAGTACACAAGAGTGACATTATCATTTTACAAAAAATTGATAAATAATAAGGTAGATATAAAATTATCATTATATAAGAATAAATATTTCTGGAATATAAAATATAAAAATTAGACCCATCAAAATATCCATATATAAAATATTGTGATGAAATTTTTATTTTATCACTATGCAGAGATGATAAACCATACATACATACGACAATTACTTTTACTTCCAATTTGATGAGGTAAAAGTAACAGTAAAACGAAAGTGATTGGTAGAGGTGATTACCTCTTATTTGAAAGTACTCTTTTTCCCCTCTTAATAACAGTGGTTTTTGTATTTTTTGGAGAACATTACCACTCTATTATGTATAGGGATGTTTATAAGGATATTTTAGTGAGTTTTTTGAGCTATAAGGATCAATATTTTGTAATGAATAGAAAAAAGGATTGTCAATTTATAAGGGAGGAAGGGGATACACATTGAATTTCATAAAATATAAGAATTTATTAAATTTAATATCAATAATTGTTTTTTATAAATGGACATGAATTTGAATAAAAATATAACATGGTTAAAATAGAATATATAATGAAATTTATATATGTTTTGGTATCATTTTAATGATTATCTTTTTTGATTAACCGCCTCATTACTTATTTGAAAATAACCAGAGTAAACAAATATTTCTATATTAAAGGCATAATAATGTTACCATAATTTTAAGGGTGACACATAAAAAGACCAAAATTTATATTTTAAACCTCATTCCATTAAATTTTCAAAATATTTTTTTGGAATTTTAATTCATTTAAAAATAATTATTTATTATAAAATATTACTAATGTCAATTTTCGACCTATTAATTTACTTTTATTTTAATGACAAGAAGAAAATTATGGAATTAAATAAGAAAATCCTCACACATCCCTAAAAGGTCATATTTATATAGAAATGCACATAACATGATAATTAAATTTAATTTTATTACATTTAATATTTTTTTATAATCATTTATTTAATTTTAATATTTATTCAATTAGTATCATGTTGGTACTGCGTAGAAATTTAAGGTAATTATTCTATTTATAAAAATTATAATTAAATTAATGTGATAAAAAATAATTTATCTTTAAAATAAAAATTTATAACCGAACCTATTCTCTTTTTTTCCTTATATAAAAATTGAAGAGATATTAAATTCATGTGAGTGACATATTATATTTATTAATTTCTCAATTATGTTTTAGATCCTAATAAGATAAATATGGCACCAAGTTACCATATATTCATGAATTTTATGTAAATGGTATAAATACAATCATAATATATGAAAAATAATGTTTTATATAAATTTTAAAGGCTTATCCCTACGTTTTAACCAGTATTTTACTTTATTACCCTTGTCGGGGTGACAAAAATTTACTATGGTTAGTATTCATATTGGAAAAAAATAAAATAGAAGTATTTAAAAAATTTGAACCTCTTAATTCTAAATATGGAACCCTTTTTTCAAAATATTAATTCTATAGTTGGAATAATTTTATTTTAAAACAAGTGTGAAAAACGAGATAAAAACCACTTCTAGAAAAAAAACATTTTAAGCATAAAAATAGATTTATTCCTATCTCATTCCTAGAAAAATCATTTGATAGATTTTAAAATAATTAATTTAATTCATAATATATAAATTTCATTAAAATCATTCACTATTAGTGATTGCTATAAATTATTAAAATAAAAATACATTATTCACATAATAATAGTTTTTTAGAAAAACAACTCCATTATTTAAAATGATTTTTATATTTATCTATAATTAATTAATTACCTATGAATTCATTTTAAACATAAGTGAACCATGAGTTTTTGATAATTTTGTTAGTCTTACTCACACCCATCAATCCAATGGATATGATATTAATGTCACATTATAGAATAATATTTTATTAGCATATATTATTTTGTTTAATATCGGTGTTATGTGTAATACCAACTATCAAATAAAGAAAATTATAGATAATTATTTCCTAAATTTTTGGATTGTTACATACTTCCACCCGTTAAATTAATGTTTCCTTCAAAATTTTATCTCTCTGATACAAAAAAATGAGGATTTCATTGTTTCATTACATTCTTAGGTTCCCATATTGATTTTTCAAATTTTTGATTTCTCTAGAGAACCTTAACCATGTGAGTAATATTTTTCAGTATAACTTCACCACTATGATCTAGTATTTATACCATTTTTTCTTCATAGTAATGATCTTTATCCAATGGTATGATCTTTGAGTTCATTACATTCAATGGAATAGGTATACACTTCCTCCGAAGACATACATTGAACAAACCATAAACATGAGGTAGCATTGGTTGAAGCACTAATAGATATGATACCATCCCAAATAAACCAAAAATATATAAAAGGGTCTAATATAAATGAGGAATAACTTTCCTTTCTTTCTGAATCTCATAACCTTCATCCATAGTAAAATTAATAAAAACAATTCTCCCAAACATCAAAATTCAGATCTTACCGATTTTTATTAGCATACCTTTTCTATCTGCTTTGAGATACCTTGATATGATGTTGAATGATCTAGATTTATCTTCAAATTCCTTATCTATCTTATGTCCTAGAATATTTTCATATCTAAATTCCTCCCACCACATTGGATTTTTATACTTCTTTCTATATAGAGAATCATAAGGTTCCATTTGAATACTTGAGTGAATGATATTGTTATAGGAAAAATTGACTAGGGGAAGGTGTGGATCCAAAATAACATTAAAATACATAGAACAATATACCTAAATATACATTAGGGTTTGAATGGTTATCAAAAACTAACCATCTATATAAGGATTCTAAGAAGTATTTAAACTCAGCTATGTATCCAGATCATGGAAAATACTTTTCTAGAACATCAAGATAAACCAGAGATCAGGATTGGATTTAATAAAATGTGTCACTCCTTGAAACTTTACATATTTGTTAATAAAATTATTGTAAATATAATCAAGGTAGAATTATTATTTAATGGAAATGAAGTGTGCAAACTTCATATGGCAGTCCGCTATAACGGTAATGGAATATTCCCTTTAGTTGTTTTGGGAAGTCCAATGAAAATTTCCATGATGCTTTTTCCCATTTCAATTTTGATATGGGTAATGGTTTTAACATCCCCTTAAACATTTTCCTATCATCCTTTACTTTTTGACATACTATTTACTAATATAAATAATTTTCAATATCTATAATTATGATATCACACCAAAATACTATTTTATAACTATATACATATTTATACTTTCGTTATTAATAGATAATGATGAGCTATGGAATATGAACGTAATATAATAGCTCCTTATTCAAATATGGTATGGATTGAACACATTCATGGTTCCTAAACCATGTCATTATTTCAATATTGAGGTTGAATTCAAGAAAATTTCTAACTATCTTCTCCAGTTCCATATATTCCATATGGTCTTATTTAATCTTCACATAGATAGTTGGCCGAAAAATAATTTGGGAATAATAATATTTATCCACTTTATTCAATATTTCTAGATCCATTCACTTAAAATCCAGAAATATTGGGTCTTTTGTGATCCTCTTCATTGATAAGAAACCTTGAGAATTTCAGCTCAAAGCATCATCCACCTAGTTTACTTTCCCATGGTGGACATATATTGAGAAATAATAATATTTAATATTATCCAACCATCTTCTATAATGCATATTCAATTATTTTTATGTGAATATATTCTTTATAATTTTATGATCAATACATATATCACAACTTTCCTTATAATTATAATGGATCAATATCATTAATGAAACAATTATCACACCTGAATAAAAATAATGAGTTGGATAATTTATATCATGAACCTTAAATTATCATGATGCATAAGCTATCAAAATAATATTCTGTATGAAAACACATTTTTTTCCCTTATTTGGTGCACCACTATAGATTATAAACTATTATCCACTGTTGGGTAATTTAATGATATGTGTTTTGACTAAACTCCTCTTTAGTTCCATTACATTTTCCTTACATTCATCTATCTAAAGTAACATATATCCCTTTGTAGTTAACATGGTAACTAGATTTGTGAGTCATGAGAAATTCTCCACAATGTTCCAATAATAATAAGATAATCCAAGAAAAATTTAGATATTATTCACAATAGTTAGTCTGACATGAAATTCAATAAGTCCAATATTTTATGGATCCACTGATATACAATTTTATAATATTATAAGACCCTGAATTGAATGTATTGTTTCTAAAATACACACTTCTAAATTTTTTCGTACAACTTCTCCTTTCTAATGGTCTTTAGTATGATACACATGTATTCTTAATTCTATTGCTTTATCATTAAATATATTAGAATATAATCTATAAATACTATCCCGAATTGATCATGGAAATCTATGAAGACTCTATTCATTAAATCAATAAATATATAGGTTAAATTAATAAGACCAAATGGAATCACTTTATATTAATAATTTCAATACATTATATGAAATAATTTATTGGAAATATCCTCCTTATTAACCCTTAATTGATGATATCCAAAATAATTATTAGTCTTTGAATAGTATTTATATCCACATATTTGACCAAAAAATTAATCAATTTATGAGGTAGAGGATAATTATTCTTGATTTTTATATTCTTATGTTCCTAATAATCACTGCAAAGACACATTGATCAATCGTTATTCTTAAAAAATTAGTTTCACACCAAGGTGACACACATGGATGAATAAATGTCTTATGAATATCATATTGGTGTTTCTTAATCAATTCTTCCATCTCAAACAATTCTATTTTATATGTATTCTTTGAAACAATTTTATCACTAGGTATGAACTCTATTTGGATCTCAACTTCATGGTTTCATGGAAGACGAGGAAGCTCTTCCAAATAGATCACAACAAAATTCTGTATGATAATAATATCATCAATGTTGAGTTTTTCTACAACCATATATTATAAGAACCCATTTTTCATAGAAATAAATAATCATATATTGTATATAATTTCCATTGGAAGTTCAATTTTATTATAACCCTAAAATATGATCCTAGGTTCATTTGAAATATCAAACATTAATTCCCTTCCTGATTAATTAGTGTGGGATATATGTAAAAAATTCTAATCCATGCCTAGGATAACATGAAATTGAACCCTATATATAATAACAATATTTGAAAAAATAAAATTCCTATAAAATTCCATTAGTGAATAATCATATACTTGATATGAAATAATCGCACCATTAAATGTTTTGACTACTAATTCAACATTTAATCATTATGGTTCTACTGTGAAACCATTAGTAAATTATTCAGATATAAAAGGGAATATTTATCAAAAATAAAATAAGGCATTATAATTTATAGAGTTTATAGTTGGTTTTCCTTTACACACTACATGATCTATATCAATAATAGTGATAATATGATATTTCCCTTTTCCTTTAGGATTAAGGGGTTACTGATAGAGATCATCATCATTAACCTGAGGATTTGAGCACTAGTTAAGGAATGGTTTCCTAATTGATACTAAAGTATCTTATGTATAAATCTCTTTAGATACTTTCTTTTAATCTACTAAAGAATTGACAAAATTTAATTTTAGGTTGGATGATAATACCAGAAGCATACCACATAAGTATTATAAAAATTTCCTCATATATACTAATGAAATAACCATATTTATACATTATATCAAGTAATTACTTATAAATTTTTATGTGATTAATATTATGAATGTAATTATTTAAAGATAATCTCTTAAACTCATCCCACTCCCAGAATTAATTTCTTCCAATTTGTTTGTATTTTTTCTCAGATTTCACTATTAATTTTCTTCACCTTCCATCCAATAAACAAAAAAATAAACTTTTCATGTTCTAAAAATTATAGAATTAAAAATACTTTTTTAGTGGTAATGATCGAGATCTCAATAACTAGCAGATTAGTGGAACCACTAAAATAAGTTTTTTGTTTCTTTGTTATTTAATCAATAGTATATTGTTCCCTTCATTTTTGGTTTGGAATCTCAGTAAAATTCATAGTTTGAGGAAGTTTTATAATCATAATAATGAAGATTTTCATTCCATATCCCTTAAAAGGGGTTTCCTATGAGGAAAAGCATTGATTTTTTAACACATTTATCATTAAAATTATTCTTATTGGTTCTATCCATTAATTAAAACAAGAATTTATAGTGTTGGGTAAAATAATCGTAGTTAAAAACCACATAATCAATAAAAATAATTTATTGTATATATAAATCAAGAAAAATTTCTTTCAATATATCACATAATAGTCTTATCCTAGGATATATATGATCATTAACAAAACATTAGGATATTATGTTATAATTTGAATATTCCATAGGCTTGTCACAAATTTTTTCTTATTTTATTTTCCTTAGGTAAATAATCCTCTCTATGATACCAAGTACAGTGAACCAATAATTTCATGCATAGATATTAAATTTTTAGATTAATATTAATTACATAACGTAATGATACATTATAGAATCATATTGGTCTAGTATATTTGGATACATATAATTAGAATCAAATGGTTCATAAGTGAACTAGATCATCTCCCACTAAGTGTTCCATAACTACCACCATTCATAGACATATCATATTAAATACCATACTTCATAACTTGGGTAAATTAGTCATAAGAAAGGATGAGATAAATTTCTTATTAATTGAAATCAATGGATATATTAATATAACATTAAAATAAGGGTATTCGAACAAGAGCTTAATATTTTAAAATTGTAACATCTATATTTTTCTATTTAAAAAAATAGAATATTGACAATAAAACTTTTGGATCTAGGAAATGTGGTGGCACAAGATTTTGATGGATAGTGAGCCTAGTGTTATTATAATAAAAATATTATATATATTAATAACATGTGCACAAATGTTTCCTGAAATTATGGAGGAAATCCTAAACAAGGACTCTTATAAAAAATTTGAGTATAACATTGTGTCCATAACATGGGTTTTACCATATGTGTGACATAATCTATGTACATGTCTGGGATTTGGATTGGGCACTATCATATGAGAAATAAATAAATAATTTATTATATTTATTTTAATTTTTTAATTAAATCCCAAACTAATTAAATACACTATAAAAAAAATTTCTGAAAATTTCCTAGTCTAATATTTTTAACCCTAGAGATTGAGAGTGGATCTGTTAGAGGTACATTTCTAGGTAACTGATTTCAGATCATGATTTGGCGATTGGAGTGTAAACAGAGTTTATTAATCTCCCCAATCACTATGAAAAATAACCATTCATTTCCAACGATCAATCAAAACTCTAGGTATGACATATTATTTGCATTGATTTACCACAAGAATGTTTTACTCATATCAAATGTGAATTAACATCCATATAAATTAATTCATGGATTGATATTTGGATACATGTATTGAATTATCATCCTATAAATATGAATCTATTTATTACATCATTTTTTATCGTCATTCATCATTCTATTGGACAAATATCATGGCCAATAAGAACATTAGATGAAGTTAATTACCAATGTTTTCTTATGAGTTTATCTCATTATTAATCATGTTATCATAAATGGTATTTGGTTTTGATGGTGGATCAAAAAACATCCAATAATTAATCATTCATCAACAATTATTTGGCACAACTAATTGATACCATGGGTTCTAGTTGAAGACAAATCATGTGGAAAAGGAGCGATGTCTAGGATGAAAAATTAGGATTATATTAGAATTCCCATTCTTAGTTTTATGTGTAGAAAGGGTACTATTTGGTTTTTTTATATGTGAATAGATTTAAGTGGTCCAAATTTAGAGATGAAAATTGGGGTTATAGTGGTGCAATCATATGACATTTCAAGACCCACATATTCGAAAAAATCATTAATTACACATTACGTAATAGAAGAACGCATTCCATGTTGACCCAAAATGTAGCAGCTAGGGTTACATATGAAATAAATTATCACATTTCTTTTTAAATTTTCACATTTCATTTGATATGACCTTGTGAATCAGTTTGTAACATCGAGATTAATAGGCAAAAAATTGTCTTGGTACATGGGTGAAACTCAGTAATTCGACATTTCTAGGTACGTAGACACCACTTAGTAGACAGCATTACCAAAGTACATGGGAAATTTTTGGGGTGAATGATCATGGTATGGAGAAAAAGAGCATGGATAGGATTGGAAGAAATGTTTTTTACTGCAACTAAAAGGTGAATAATTTTTCTAGTAAATATTTATAACCTTTCTATGATCATTATAGACTAGTTTACTTGGGTGAATTTCCTTAGTTCGTCCCCTATTAGGGTAGAGTGAGGCATCATATCCTGAGCATTGGATGTGATCCCCTCTAAGGGGTTGAATAAAGATTGTTTTGTAGGGATATCCCATGTGGCCCTGGTTGGGATCCTCAATCATATCATCTGACCTAGGAGGGGCTTGAGGTATTGTCATGACTAATATACATGGGACTTGATCTTGTCCTTAGAGGGTTAATATAGTTAGGGTTTTTGGTGTCCACCACATCCATGGTAATGATCCCCAATCTGCATGTCAATTCTAATTTTTAGAATATAATCCTTCCGAGAAATACCTGATGATAATGGCATCTTAGATGAGCAACATCAATGTTCACAGATTGTGGAATGGGCTCTCTTCGATGATAGTAATATTTTATCTCAATCAAGAATCATTGAATCGATTTATAGTTGTGACCATACCCTAAGACTTATTTTCTATCATTAGTAGATTTGGATTTTGTTATATTAAGTCACATTTTTAATGACATTCCATTATGATGATCTAAGTATTCCCTTGATGTTTTATGAATTGTGATTTTAAAGTGTTCCATTGGTTATTTTTATACTCACCCCAATACTGGATCTTCCAAATAATTTCATTTCTTATGTAGAAAATATTTCATTTGATGAAGTCCTTTGAGGGAGAGTAGAAAATGGGGAACAACTATTCTAAAAATAACGTGGTTCATTATAAGTTCCACATTTGATAGTAGTCCCATCATTCTTTCATGTTGGACATCTTTAATGTTTTTATGGACTTATATTTTTCCCTGTATGTTTTTCAGAATTGTTCTCACACTCTAGTTGTGGTATTTAGATGTATATCAGAATTAGTATTAGTTTTATTTATATTAAATCATTTTATGGGAATTTTTAGATGTGTATTCACATAAAAGTGTATTTGGTTACGGCCCCATGTGTGTTTGATATTCCTACACAGTGGTTGTTTCCATCCCCTATCTTAGTGAAGGTGGTCTTGGGGTGTCACATTCTGCTTACCGCCAACCAGGTGGGCCTGATGGGCCACACCATGATATTTAGGTATTATAGAAGCTTCATCTCAAGATATGATATTATATATTTTCTATTTATTTGGTTTTTTTGGTATTTAAGGAAATAGTTGTAATTTATTTTATGTTTGTCTCTCAAGACAGGTTATCCAGTGTTTATGTAGCGATGATATATTCATTGACTATAACTCTACTAACATTCCTGATAAATTAGAACATGTTTCCCATTTTTTAATGTAATATTTTTTACATGATTCAAATAGGAATGTCTTTTTCTTCCCATATCATTTTAAATTAATCTCTCCAAATATACTTTTGATTATGGTACATTTTTCCATTTTAAGATTCCTCCACAAAATTTTCCAACAAGGATTCTATAAAAAGATTGGGATGATGATTCAATTAGTGACATGAATTCAATATATGAACATTATCACAAGATGGTACCTTTAGGATGGGTTCTATCTAGACCTTCACCCATTGAGCCAAAAATTATACTGACAACACTAGTAGATGAGGTGCACAAGTTGAGAAAACATTATGAGTTCCTATGGTAGCAACACCTATGGATTTAGGGAAATCCAAAACCATATGTAGATGAGGAGTAGATCAAGGTAGTTATGTGAGTATTTCTCATTTTTTGGAAACATTAAAACTAAATGGGGGTCCTATTAATGAGCCTTATCTTTAGCTCCACAGGGTGTTGGTTGGGTCTAGTGACTTTTTCATTTGATGATATGACTATTTCACGGATAGCATTTGAGAAAAATTTTAGAGAGAAGTTCTGTGTAGATATGTTGTGGGAAATTAACATTCAGAAGTATATATAACTTCATCAAGTTAGAAAAACTATGGATGACTATTAATCAAGGATCACTAACCTCTTGAGATACTAAATTATTTTGGTTTATGATCAGATATTCTGGGAATAGACATTTGAGTGAATAGTATAAAGAGATATCCAAGGAAGTGTGATATGACTTTGAATTCCAACCTATTCTATAATAATAGAAAATTATTTGGTAGTAGAGATATTTCCATTGGAGAAAGCATAGAATGTATTTACTAGTGGTGGGAAATAAGGAGATGAGACTTCAGTATCGGTTAACTGATGATAGGAATTGTGATCTATATGTGTGAGAGGTTTTAGGATGTAATCTCAGGACAGAGGGTTTGTAGTTTAGTACACTCATTATGGTTCTAGTTAACCTAGAGAGAGACAATGCTACTCCATTGGTGGTCGGGAACATCTCACATGAGATTTTCTGACATTCCATGGAGCTAATAGAGAGTCATTGGAAGGAACAACAAGGAAGAGAGAATAAAAGGAGAAGAGTGGTCCAATGGGTTGAATAAATGGAATTGGAGAAGTAAAAATGATGGAGATAGAATATTGTTTGACCTTTTACCACCACCACCACCGGTTGGTCCCCACTAGGCTCTAGGAGCTGGTGTACATGGGTGAGGAATGATTTAGGTGGTGGAGGACTATGACATAGAGGATCTATGTATGATAAGAGGTATTATCTTTGTATTTTCGAACTTATCTCAAAAACTAATGGATACCTTTATAATCCATTCAATACCAATAGATTATTTTTGAGACTTTATCTCAACTGATATTCTTAGAAACTCTTACCATAGGGGTTTCAATAACTACACACCACTGAAGATGGGGTGAAATAAATCTTAGAGGAGTGGATTTTTATAGGGCCCATTTTTAGCAGTCAAAATTCCATAAAAATCATATTTGGTTTTTATTCGTTATCGAAAGTTCAGGATAATATTTACTACTTCAGGATGGGAATGCGGTGTATCCACAATGATGGAATATGGTTTACCTTTATGAGCAATAAATAAACCTTGAAAAATAAGGATATGCTCATTCATAGAAGATTAAAAATAATTACTCAAAAATTGAATAGAATTTACCTTCTAATTGAGGATTATATGGGATTTTATCTTCCTACAGTTGTGCAAGAGTGTGGAGGATTTTTTCTTGAGGATGAGTTAAACATACCTCACCAATGAGAGATAGAATTCTTTAAAGGCTTGAACAAAGGGAGTGAACAAATATCTATTCTAGTATATCATATGGGCCCTAAATAACTTCATGAGTTGAAGGTACAGTTGAAGAAGGTATAGAGGAAGGGATTTATTAGACCTAATATGATACACTGGGCAAACCTATTATTGTTCTCCATGAATTCAAATGGGTGTTTGAGGTTGTGTATAGATTATCGTTTCCTAAACTAGGTGATTGTGAATAATAAGTATCCACTATCGAGTGTGTAATACCTATTCAATTAGTTTATAAGGGATATATTGATTTCAAATATAGATCTCATTTCATGTTATCTACAACTTCAGGTATGATATGTGGATATAACGGATATGGAATTCTAATAATGATATCGTAATTATGAGTACATGGTGATGCATTTTAGTGTGATGAATTCCACCATAGTATTCTTGGGACTCATTAACTAGATCATTTTAACTTTATTATAGTACATTGTGTTGTTATTCATCGATGATATCTTAGTGTGCTCAGTTTCTAAGGAGGAGTAGAAGAGACGCATGACGAAGGTCTGGAACTTACTCTAAGAGTACTGGATTTATACAATTATCTTGAAGTGTTAATGCTGGATTCATGTAGTCAACTTTTTGAGACATGTAATCTCATAGGAGGGTGTAGTAGTTGACCTATAAAAGAATGATTTGGTGTTTTAATGAAATCCACCCAAGAACATGATGTTGGAACCATGTTCCTTGGGTTGGTTGGATACAACATTATATTTGTGCCTGATTTTTCTACGATATGATCACCATTGACTTATTTAACCTGGATGGGTAGACATTTCATGTTGATAGAACGGTTTTAAAAAAGTTTTCAAGTGTTTATGTAGAGTTTTATAGGCACTCCCATATTGTTATTTTCAAAGGAGGGTGATAAGTGCATTGTATTTTGTGATCCCATAAGAACCAAACTAGGTGGTTTCTTAATGTAGAGGATGGGATTGATAGTCTATGTATCCCAGACTTTGAGACCTCATGAAAAAAAACTACATGAACCATAGTATAGTGCTATAAATGGTTGTATTTTCACTAAATATATAGAAACACTACCTTACAGGTGAGTTGTATTCTTCTATTCTGACCCCAAGAGCCTTAGGTATTTATTATCACAAAAGTATCATAATTTTAGATTGTTGTAATGGGTTATGTTTCTACAATATTATGACTTCTAGATAATATATACCTCTAGAAAGGGGAACATGGTGATAGATTTTCTCATCATGTGATATTGTTCATAGTTGTAGAGAGAGTCATCAGAGTAGTTGACCTCATTGAAAATTTTATAGTGGACAACAATGGTGTGACATATATACTATTGATGGTTGTTACTCCTCCATTTCTACACCATGTTTGGATGACTTGTCGTGGAAAGAACTACTATGATACCTTACTTATTGAGATACCCACTAGATATTATCCAATTGGATTTTTTGATCATGATGAGCATGTCATCATTTTCCTTGAAGGATGATGGTACCAGAGAAATTATGTGAGAAGGTTCCAAGGGAGTTTCATATATCGCTATAGGAAGTATATCTAGGTTACGAAAATATTTACTTGTACTTTCAAATCCATTTTTATTATCCATTAATTGTTAAGTTTGTGGTGGATTTTGTCTCTTGATTCCTCACTTTTTAGTAGGTGAAGGCTAAGAACCAGCTTCCACTAATTATTACCCAATTGGTTGATGTGCAAGAGTAGAAGTGGGATATTATATCAATAGAATTCATGATGGGGATACCTATAACTAATACGGTACATGATTTCATTTTTGTGATCATAGACTAACTTTACAACTTATACCATTTCCAAGCTATTTGATATTAGTGTTCTATAGAAATATTAGGATGTATTTACATAAAAAAGATAGTATAGATTAATGGAGTTACCTTAATGTTCATTTTATACCCTGAATCACACTTTATGTCATGATTATATAGAGGATTGAAGGGGTAATTTAAGGCTTAGTTACATTTGGTAATAGTGTTTCACCCCTAGAGTAATAGCCAGTCATAGAAAAAAATTCAATTTTTGGTGGAAAAACTGCAAGGATGCAAGTAAGACATTGGCTATAGTTGGGAGGATAGCATAACCTTAGTGGATTTTTCATAAAATAATAACTACTTTTACACAATCGGTAAGGAATAATTGTAATTATTGTGTGGTAGAACTGGTCGATCATTACTATGTTGGACTGATCTAGAAGTGTCACAACTCACAAGCCTAGAGTTGGTGTGATATATAGCAGAGATGGTTTGGATAATCCACGGGAGGTTGAGGACTACCCATTTCAAACAAAATTCTTATTCAGACTGATAAAAGAGGCCTTTGGAGTTCATGTAGTGACACATTTTTTCAGTAAATCTCTCAAATTGTTGTGGATTTTAGAGGGTTTTTTGGGAGTAAATTTATCTTTGAAATTCATTGGACAGTTCTAGATACCGTGTAGTGTTAGTGATGTGTTATATTTCATGGATCTATATCTATAGTTATACCAGATACACAATGTTCTCCATGTTTCGAAACTAAAGAGGTATGTTCATGAACCATCATAAGTCATAGACTGTGGTGATCCTAACATTTGGGATGAGGAAAAATTTATAGGGTACCCTATAGGGATTGAGGATCGACAGGAGAGGACCCTAAGTGGAAAGTGATTCCCTTGGTGAGTGTCTAATGGTAGTATGATAATATTCAAGAGATCACAAGGGAGTGGGAGACCCAAATGCGAGATCAGTCCCCCAATCTCTTGGGGTATTCATTTTAATCTTTTCTAGATGAAAATCTATAAAGTTTGGTATAATTTAATATATTTTTTTCATATAATTATTTTGAGTATTTTTTATAATATTTTCATATCAAGGACATGAGATTATGTGAGATTATGAGTCCCAATGCACCTGGTTTTGGTATAATAAAAATATTAAATATATTTATTTCTCTTGTGCATATAGTTTTTTGAAATAGTGGAATAAATCCCCAAAGTGGACTCATGAAAGAAATATAAGACCACTATTTAGTCTCCGATGTGGGTTTTACCCTATGAATTACATAATTTTTATTTACGTTGGGTGAGTTGCTTGGGAAACAACGTGGTCGAAATAATTATATTTATTATTATATTTATTTAATTATATTGATTAATGAATATCCAAATTAACATTTATATAATTATTTATTTAGGTGAAATCCCCTAGTTCATTCATATAACAATAAAGAATGAGAGAGGTGCATTTGGAGGAGGATTCATGGTTGACCATAATCGAATCATGCTTGGGAGATCAATGAACTAACATAGTTTATGAATATCACCAATGAAGATGACAAAAAAATGGTCCCCAACTATGATTGATCCAAAATCAAGGAGGAAATTTTAATATAATGGATTAATCTATTTTTTTAATCAAAATTGAATGTTAAATAATCTCCTAAAAAATTAATTCACGGATTGATCATTTGATACTTTTATTCTTTATATTTTAAGAAATATGAATTTTTTTACTATGTGATTATTGGATCTTCTATATTCATTATAATGGAAATGAATCATTTCCAAACTAAACAACATATGAAGGTTTCTCCTCATATTTTTTATGTTATTCTCTCCATGTTATTTAAGTGATCATCAAATATATTCAATTTGGATAGAGTTTCACAAATACCAAGTAATCAATCCTAGAACAAATTTTTTTTGGAGTAATAGATTGATATAGTGAGTTAATGTTGAGATCAATGATGCAGTCAAGGTTATATGAATATGATGATTAATAGAGATCATACTGACATTCCAATTCCTGGTTTCTTTGGAAATTATGTTATGATGCAACAATTATTAGTTTTAAAATGGATTTGGGTTTCTAGAATATGATCAATCAGTGAAAAATGGGCTCAGAGACCCTCGATCAATGGTAATCAGAAAATTAGAAGGAATAAATAATGACAGAAGTGGAATTTTTGGATGAAAAATAGAAGACCTCAAGGTTCTGTAAAATCCCTATTTACATGGTGTGTAATGGAAGAGCACATGATATGTTGACCCAGCCATGGAGACTAGGTCTTATGTGAGAAATAAAGTATCCCATGTCTCATGACCTGTGTCACATACCATGTGACATGGGAAATAAACTTTGAATGTACCCTTAGGATGAACAAGAACAAAAATTTGACGTATACGAGTATAAACTAGTACTCTAACATGAATAGGTACCCTGACATGGCTTGGTACATGAGTATGACCAATGTACATTGGCATGACCTAGGGTACACGAACATAGGCTAGAGCACATGGGAAAACCCTAGGTAGTAAAGACAAACCATGTACTAACATTACAAATGGTGTACTTTCTCCATGATATATTAAGAACCTTTGTCTCTTTAGTATGACCCAATTTTCTTAGGGTGCATTCCCTCAGATAATACTTCCTGAGGGTAGAGTGAGACAACATGTCATAGGCCTAGTATGTTATCCCTAATAGAAGTTTAATTTTAGATAGATTTTTAGGAATCCCCCATGAGGCCCTGGGTGGGATATTTTTTCACATCTTCTACCCTAGGTGTGGTTTGAGATATTAGCATGACCTTCACACATGGGATTTGATCACCAACTTATTGAGTAAATCCAGTTAGGGATTTCAATTTCCCCCACATCCTTGAGTGTGATCTCTTATCTGTGTGTCAATATACAATGAATTACAACATGTGTTTATTCTCCGTGGTACTCAATGTGCACAGCCTCTCTAATGATAACCATTTGAGTTACCCAATACATATAGTGAGTTCTCCAAAATGAGCATTATCTTATTTCTCGAGTAGGAATATTTGACCATATTTGTAGTTGGGGCCTTATAATGAGTCTTATTATATATTATAGATGTATCAAGATTTATTATGGTATCTATCATATTATTATTTAAATTTCATTGTTATTAGATTAATACAATCTTGGTTCTTTATACCTTGTGTTTTTTGAGGTTTCCTACTGGGTAATGTTATAATCACCCCTGCATGGGATCTTCCTACACGTGTCGTGTCTTATATAAACGACATAACATTTGATAATTTCAATAGATTATTAGGAGTACATATGGAATATATATTCCAGAAAGACAATGGTTCATAACAGGTGACACATTTTACTATAATCCCTTCATTCGAGCAGGTAGACGTCCTAACATTTTTTTAGTGGGCTTATATTTTTCCCTTTATACATTCTAGTGTTACTTTCGTACTGTGATTTTGGGTTTTAAATGTATTCATGTATTTTTTATATTTTATCATTTTATGGGTATTTAGATATGTATGTGTTCATAAAATAACCTTAATATAAGGACTACCATGTGTGTGGTATTCCTTCTCGACACTTACTTACCACACCTAGCCTATTAGAGGTAGAATTGTTAGATCAAAATCATCTTAATACTGAATAGGAAAGCATATTTGGGCCACTCCATGAACAAAAAACACACCCAACATATAATAGATCATTATATTGAGTTATGTCATAAATCATGGTAGTTAATAATATAAGAATCATAAAAGAATCTATGAACATGGACCGTGAGAGAAAAATATCCATAAGACATATGTTTATGGTATACACGTAAGCATAGAGAATCATTTACTTAGTAGACAATAGTAACTCCTCATACTATCTTAGTGGATTGGGTTAACTCCCCAAACCATTTTAGTAGTTTAGGATTACTCTCAATACAATCCTATTGGACAGATTCCCTTATTGAACTGGGTTCACTCCCCATGGGAATCCTTTTTATCTCATGAGATATCTATCATTACATAATGCATTAGAGGGATATATAATTATGGGATCAGCCTTAAAAGAATGAAAATTATACATATTTTTTCTACAAGATCATAAACATTCATAATATAAAAACCCAATGGAAGAAAATTTGGTTTCATAATCATTTCATCATCGAATGACCCAAGAAAAATAAATGGGTTTCATAAACATTATATCTTTTAATCAAAGCATAACCCATGGAATAGGTATGAGTTTTATAAAAATATTATCTTCATAATTATAAAACATCCATGGAAAAAATATTTTTTTGATCATGAGATCATATCCTTAGTAATGATTATGTAAAATCAATTATTGTCACCTTATATAGAAAATTAGATTCAAATATCACTGGGAACATTTCATGAGGGAAATACACTTTTCACTTCAGAATAAATTGTTTAAATATAAAAATTTACAAAATATTAAAGGTGTTTTCCTGAAAATAACCCTTCAAACTTTTAAAGGAATATTAAAATTGTTTAGTGGTTATGACGGT
Source organism: Viscum album (assembly GCA_963277665.1). Taxonomy (NCBI): domain Eukaryota; kingdom Viridiplantae; phylum Streptophyta; class Magnoliopsida; order Santalales; family Viscaceae; genus Viscum; species Viscum album. Next base: position 918,351,264 of record OY728150.1, read on the forward strand.
GGGAAATTATGTTCATGTCGTATATTTTAAAATAAATATTGATTTTACATTTTCAATGAAAAATACATAGTTTATGAAATAACAAGAAGGTTCCTTTTCAACAATTTATTAAAAATAAAACATTGGTAAAAAATAATTTAAAAATTCATTATATAATACAGAAATAATTTTTTAATTTTTTTATAAATCTTGTAAATGGACGATAATGTATTTTCGACCAAAGAGAGAATTAATGTTTTTTTATTAATGCATTATTTTGGTATATTGAGTTATTAAAGAGAGGAAAATGAAATAGATACATGTAATATTCTAGAATAATAATATTTAAATAAAATTCTTGAGTTTATTCATAGATGGACAATAATATTTCATCCACATAACCTAATCATTAACATTTATGATAAACAATGAGATTGTAACATAAAACTCATACCATAGGTTTATCTTTCTTTAAAAAAGTTCAAACATCCTATATAATAAATATAAATTTATTATAAATATATTTTATAACCATACTAATATATATTCCATTTCATATAATATTTACTTTTAACCTGTTATCACATCACTTATTAATGATTCGTTATTAAAATCTCTCCTCATTGTGATTATTGCTTCATTTTTCATATATGTTTTGGTTTGATAGCTTTGGTCGTTATAATTTGATCATTGTTAAATCATATCTATAATTTAAATCATGAAATAAATTTAATATATATTAAATATATTTATTTTTAGAGTCATCCAAAAAATTAGAGAGAGAATAATGAATTTCATCATTTATGGAGACTGTTGGTTATATATATGTGTAAATAATGATTCCAATTTTCAATGGGTGGAATAAAATAAGGGTATATAATAGATAATATTTATGAAATAAATACTATATCAAATAAATAATATATATATTTCAAATCCATCCTCAATAGCATATATGTGATTTATAATTGAAAAACTAATCACATCTCATTGAAGATGTGGTAGTCCACACGTATGCACAAGCAACATTATTGTTCTGCAATAGATTGGAAGGTAATAAGGAATATATTATATTATCATTTCAAAATCATAATTATTTCCAAAATATAATATAAAAAATTAAATCCGTTATAATATCCATCCAAAAAATAATTTGATGAAAAATTAATTATATAACTGCGTTGAGATGGTAAGTCATACACACACACGAGTAACACTTTCACTTCCCATTTGATGGGAAAAGGGATTATAGTTGTTGACTAATAATCATAATAAAATTTATGTATATTTATTTTACTAAATAAATTATTTTATGATTAATAAAAAGTATATAATGTTTGTAAAAGAATAAGAAAACAAAAATTGATTATTTAATGTGATTACCTCTTCTCTGGATGAACTACTTTAGATCCCCTCTTAAGGATCCACATGTTGGTATTTTTGGAAGAAAAAATCACAAATACATGTATAGGGATGTCTATGTGGTAAATGTTTAGATTTTTTATGATTTTTAAGGATCCAAGTGGAGTAATAAGTTAAAGGATAAGGGTCCTTTTATAGGGATATAAAAGAAAAACGTGGAGTTTTATAAAAGATTAAAATATAATAAATTCATTATGAAGACAAATTATTCCAAATGGACATTAATTTTAATAAGGGGTATTGGGTAGAAATAAAATATGATAATAAAATATATTTATGTTTTCATGTCATTTAAAACCATATATTTTTGATTGACCCATTTTTTAACCATTTTTTATCATAACTTATGTAACAACTATTTCATTCTTAAAGGTTTATGAATTTTAAAATAAATGAAAATTTTACTAATAAATGGAAAAATGTTGATATTTTAAACAATATTTCATCCCCTTGGTTGATGACAATATTTTTATAAATTTTTAATAATTTAATTAAATATTATTTGATATAAAATAGCATTAATGTCAATTTTGGAACTATTAAATTAATTTCTCATTAAATATGACAATAAAAAGATGGAATTATATTATAATATTTTTAAAAATACATTTTATTTAACATTTATCTAAAAAATCATGGCAAACAATAATTCACTTAAATTTTATTACTTTTTTTATTTTTAAAATAATATTTTTTATTTCTCTATTAATTCATTAAATAGTGTATAAATGTATCATAGTCCTCTTAGGTGATTTTTCTATTAAAAACTTGTATATAAATTATTATGATAGAAAAATTAATTTATATTATAAATAAATATTTATAAATTAACATATCCTATTTTTATCCTTATGTAAAAATTTAGGTGATATGAAATTTAAGAGGGTGAAATTTTTTATTTATTCTTTTCTTAAATTAATATAATGGTCATAATCAAAGAAATATGGAACCATGTGACTGTATATCTAAGAATAGGATGGAAATAAACAATCTAAATTCAACCAATATGATGAAGGAAAGTGTACGGTAAATTACTTTCTTTATTTTAATGTTTTAACCCTATTTTTCCATTTTAATCATACATTGTGATTTTTTATACTATTTTTACTGTTATTATTGATTAAAAATAAAAGGGACATATTTTCCAAAATTGAACTTCATAATTCCAATTGTGTACTCAATTTTTCAAAATTCAAATTCAAGAAAAAATTTATTGTGGTTACTATTCATATTGACTAAAAATAAAAAAACATGTTTATCAAATTTAAACCTCCTAATCCAAAATATTGATTACATTTTTTAAAATTAAAATTTTCTAATTTGATGGTATTTATTGTAAAATAAGTGCTCAAAACACATCAAAAACCTATTTTTAGGAAAATATATAATAAGCATAAAACTAGGTTTATTCTTATCCTGTTATTAGAAAAAAATGTTTTATGATGTAAAAATAATATATTGAATAAATAATATAGAAATTTCAGTAAAATAATTCACAGATATATATTTACATAATAGATTAATATAAAAATACATTTCATGCCTAAAAATAGTTAATATAAAAGAATTTCCTTTAGTTTCAATGGATTTTTATTTTTGTTTGTAATTAATTGATAACCAATGAATTCATTTTATAGGTATATAAAACATAAATTTTTAAAAACTTAATTTTTTATATTAATTACTTCATATCCCTTAACTAGAAAATTATTTTAAAATTAAATAATAATATTAAATTATATTTCAAAATTTCGTTTAAACTTAGTGTTGTGCGTAATGAAATCTATAAATGAAAAAAATTATAGTGAAATAGATCATAAAATCTATGGGTGTGACATACTCGTATAGTTGATTCTATCTTTATTGGTTTATCAAAAAATTAATAATAATCATTGTTGTTGTGAGAACATGGCAGTACTTTGTGGTATCATCCCTATAAAATTAAGAAAGTCTATATGTGATAAATATGAAATAATAAGAAAAGTGAAATAAACAAAGCTTGGAAAATAGTAGAAACATGTACATAAGCCAAAATCCAAAGATGGTACATGTGACACCATCCTCAGCACCACAAATTCTATAAGTACTATAAATATCCACGATGTGTCTCCATCACCAAAACCTCTAAACGAACCATCTATATTATACAACATGCTAGGGTCTAAAATGTATATTTTTCTTAGATAAAACCTATCAACTCAAGGGTTATCCAACCAAAACCTATAGAAAGATGATAGAATAACCTCCTTTCTAGGTGAAGGGACATGAGTATGAAAAAAACTAATAATATGTCATCAAGAATCATTCCATACATATGTGACCACAGCACCACATTTTTTAAAATCCATATTCATATCATCAGGAATCTGCAACAACATTGAAAATGTCACCACAATTCAACTACATCCATAACATTTGTCAATATGTTAATATAAACACAAAGAACATCCACCTCATAACCTCCTCCCATCCACATACCCCACCAAAACAATACCATTCTCTATAAGAATGTACCATGAGAAAATAGGGAATGAACCTCACACACTCCCCTTACAATGCATGCCCCCCAATATGAACCCCTCTATACTATAGTCATTCATCACCTCTTGTTCAATCTAACCACAAGCCAACTTATCCTATGAATTTATTTTAAACCCATAGTAGTGAACTACAACTTAATTTCATCAATGTTCATGTATATATTCCAAACTCAAACCATTAAATCCAATATAAAATGTGTACAAACAATGATATATTAAAATACATAAAGATATGATTAAATGAATATTTAATTTCAGTATGAATACTTTCACCATGTAAAAATTATATCATTGAAGAAGAAATTGTTTTCATGGAATAATATCATCACAAGAATAACCATCATTGATTAATAAAGAATGCCACAAAATCAATAGTTCCCATCATCCATATTAATCCTAGAATATTATTTATCATTTTGACACCATCAATAGATTCATTAAGACATCCATTTACTCATCCCCAATAATTAATCCAATTATATCTTATTAATTTCATCCCCCAGACATATATAATTTCCAAACCATTTCATTTCAATTAATAAGATATTATTTATCCAATTCCAACCCAAAAACATTATATTATCAACCTACATCCCACTGTCTCCTAATCCCATATATTTAATTAGTTGGGACTCAAAAATGCATCCATGTAATTCACTGAATGCTTCCATATATAATCCGAGATCGTAGATCATTCCTCAAGCTTCAATTTGACTAGTCGTGGAGCCCAATTAGAGTTATGTATAAGAAGTTATGGTTGTTCAAATATGGGATACTGGAAATGCAAATCCAGTACGGTTTTGTGGCAAAATATGAATTTTTGCGTGAAATGGGAATCTTTCCTGTAAAAATGGAATCTTGTATGAAAAAATGGAATACTTTCCATATGAAAAAAATAATGCACACAATAATGTAATTATTTGCACAACCCCATGCACAAACCTAATTTGTTCCAAATGTGTGTCAAATGCCCCTTTACGTGTGCATCCACTGTAGGTCGCGTGGAAAACCACTTGCGCATGCAAAATATTACATGCACCGCCTTGCGCAAAAAACCACATGAGTGCATGGAAATTTATGCACACTCTCTTCATATTCTCTGCTTATAAATACCAGTGTACCCCCTTCTTCCTAGAGGCTCGGAGGTCGGCTACTGTTCTAATGCGCGAAAGTCTTCAATTTCTACACCTCCTCACAAAACCCCCCATCTTGTGCGCAAAACATATCTTTTCCGTGTAAAGGGGCCAACATGCCCAATTTTTCACACAAAGATTAACTTTTGTGTGAAAATGTTCCACGATGCCCAATTTTTCTACACAAGTGTTGTACATGTCCAATTCGGTTCATGCCTCCTCTGTTACGCGCACATTCTCTATTGTGTGAAAATATTCTCTTTGGCATGCCAACCTCCCATATTGTGTGAAATTTCTTCTCTATTGTGCAAATAATACCTTTTTTTCACACATATCCCATATTGCGTCCACCCATGCCCTATTGTGCACATGTGTTCCCTATTGCATGAATTCTTTCATATTGCCTACAACCCGTCCCTATTGCGTGGAATCTGTCCTTCGTTCATGCAAACCATCATGTGCAGAGCCTATCTTACGCGCAATTGTGCCCAGGCATGTGCCCGATGGTCCATACCACAAGGGCTATGCTCTGGAATGTCCCTTCCACTCTTGGAACTAACCCCAATGAAAAAATGGAGAGTCTCCCCACAAACCTTTCCGGTCGGACATCGACTGTTTTCATTGTGCTCTTATGCATAGTCACCTTCCACCTATGTGATGCCATAATTTGAGATAATCCCCCATAGATCACGAAACACCTTGAGTCAGCATATTTCTCTTGGTCCTTTTCCTATGTTGTGAGTTTAGTTTCTCATCATCAATCCCCTTTGAGTACCTTGAGTTGAACCATTCCTCTGGCAACTCATCCAAACCCCATCACCTGACTCCTATACCAGGATGAACTAGAATAGAAACCCTTGCATAAGTCCCAACACAGCCATTTCTAGGCACCTTATGCCTAATAGTCCTCCCTAAATGACTATAAACTATTGTAATCCCTATTTGACAATCATAGGATGCTTCTTTCTCTAAATAAGAGATGCCCTATTCTCCAAGCATATGATTCCAATAGTCCTCCATACATGACTATAAACTATAGTACACCCTATGTTTCAAACATAGGATGCCTCTTGCTCTATATGAGAGATTCCTTATTTTCCATGCATAAGATTCCAATAGTCCTTTATAGAAAATTATAAACTATATTACACCCTATGTTACAAATATAGGATGCCTCTTGCTCCAAACTAGAGTTTCCTTATGCTCCAAGAATGATATGCCAATAGTCCTCTCTACATGACTATAAACTATAGTACACCCTATGTTCCAAACATAGGATGCCTCTTGATCCAAACAATATATGCCTTTTTCACCAAGCATAAGATTCCTAATAGTCATCTCTACATGACTATAAACTATAGTCCACCTTATGTTCCAAACATAGGATGCCTCTTGTTCAAAACAAGAGATGCCTAATAATCCCAGCATAATATTTCTAATAGTCCTCTCTACATGTCTATAATATGTAGTAAACCCTGTGTTCCAAACATAGGATACCTATTTCTCCAAAAATGAGATTCCTTATGCGCCATGAATAAGATGCCAATAGTCTTCTCTAAATGACTATAAACTATAGTAAACCTTATGTTCCAAACATAGGTTGCCTCTTGCTCCAAACTAGAGACATCTTATTCTCTAAAAATATGATGCCTAATAGTCATATCTATATGAATATAAACTGTAGCAATCCATATCAAACAAATAATAGGATTCCTCTTGTTCCAACTAGAATATTCCTAATGTGACTAGCATAAGATGCCTAATTCTATGATTACATTTTCATAATTTCAGGAGAATTGGAATCTGTTCAAAAATTCCATCACTTCACCTCACGCTTCACATGTCCTTTATTCAGATCTTCATCCTCTTCCATGTCTGAAGGGACCCCATAACGTCCTGCTCCCATACCGCATCGGCTAACCTAAAATCATGCGCCAATGACCCGTAAGACTTTGGATAACACTTTGAGTCGGGTCTGGTGTTCCCAACACGTTCAACAGTCCACCCAGATTTGTTTGTCCCAATTTTAGGCTAACACGATATGGATGTTTTGTTTCGAATAAGGTCAATAGTTATCCTCCATCACCATGCCACCCTCTCCGCATTCTGAATTTTTGGCATGTGAATTACACATTTCATCCCCCTCTGTTCAGACTGATTCAAGCACCCTCGTCCTTGTCCTGTTTGTGCACTAGAACATAGGTTTGTGCCTCAATTATATTCCTCAACCCACCAATGGTTTGGGATTCCCTCACAGCCACACATGAGAAAGATGTTTTGAGAAGATTCCTTGCATTGGACCCATCCACTATTTCCACTCCATATCAGTACTCGGGTAGCTTCCTTGAGTAATCCACATCCACCATTACCACTCCATAGCGGCACATGTGTAGCTTCCATGCATAAGTCCCATCCACCATTGTCTCATCATAGCGGCACCCGGGCTGCATACATGCATAAGCCCCATCCACCATTTCCAATCTATATTGGCCGAAAAGAATATTCTTTGTGTGAGCCCCATCCACCATTGCCACACCATAGCAGCACCTGGGAAGCTTCCTTGCGTAAGCCCCATTCACCATTTCCATTCTAGGGTGGAACCCGAGAAGCTTCCAGGCATAATCCCCATTCAACATTGCTACTTCTTAGTGGAACCTAGGCACGCTAACGTCTATTATTTCTTCACATAGCCACACTAATGGGGACCCCCAACGGATCACTCCATAACACCCCATGGCCACGACATTACAAATGCCTTACTTCCCTCAAGGGTGTGTGGGTATCGTTTATGTAATGCCTAGGGGTGAGGAGAAAACCCACTTCATCCAAGATGCTGGACATTTAACTGCCAAGAACCATCATCCTCAGCAAATGATGTTAAAATGTGACCATGCCTCGTGCGTCGAATGCGGGGTTCCCCCACACTGGACATTCTGCATGCCCACTAGTCTCCACAGGAGTGAGATTATTCCAAAAATGGAATGATATTCTCTTTGTCAGAGAATCGTCTATTTTAAGGGAAAGGTAAACCACCCTAGTGTAAGAATCTATCTTTTCTTGCAGGTTGTAGCATTCCTACTCCTCTCTTCTTGGGTGCCAAATCCCACTCTCGTTAGGATTTTTCACCAGTCAGGCCTCCACCATAGAGTAAGTCCCAATCTCATTATCTTCGGTCTACTAACCATGTGTAAGCCCCTATTTCCCCATTGGGATTCCAACTACATGTAATACCTATTCCACTTCCCATGCACGTACCTTTCTTGGCATGATCGTTAGGCCTTTACTGACTCTTGCTTCTCACACCAAGCCTGACTCACGTGGGATTAGAGTAACCATCGACCATGACATCCTCTCTGGGTAGCCTATAGTGTAATCCCCACACCAACCTATACTACGAGGACTTTGATCCTTACCAAGGAAAGGTATCTAGGAAGCCTCCCTGAGGATCAACACACCACCCATTGGTCCTGGCCATCTTTACATCGGTTCACCCACACCAACCTGAACTACAAGGTCATTGATCCTTTCCAAGGCAAAGCATGTAGGAAGCCTCCTAGAGATTCAATCACACCACTCATTGGTCCCGACCATATTCATGTTGGTTCAACCACACCAACCTTATCTACAAGAACTCTGATCCTTTCCAAATCAAGGTACATAGGAAGCCTCCATAAGGTTCAATCCGAACATCCAGTGGTCTCGACCATATTCGTGTCGGTTCACACACACCAACTTTAACTATGTAGACTTTGTTCCTTGCCAAGGAAAGGTATGTAGGAAGCCTACTTGAGGTTCATTCCCAACACCCAGCAGCCTCGAACATCTTCACGGTGGATTACACTCTATTTTGAACTACACGGGTTTTGATCCTTGTCTCCTGGATAAGGTACGTAGAAAGTGTCCCTATGGTTCAACCCCATAAAATAGTACGAAGTTTTGATCCTATCCAGTATTAAGCCATTGGGACCCTATCCAGTGGTATGCCATTACAACCCCATCTAGCGGTATGCCATTGCAAAACCATCCAGAAGTAGGCCATTGTGACCCAATCTAGGGGTAAGTAGTTTTTACCCCATCCATCGGCAAGAAGTTGTAACCCAATCCATCTCTATAACATTGTGACCACATCCAACAATAATCCACTGTTAACCCCATTCAATAATTAGTCGTTGTCAAGTGAACTATGAGGACTTTGATTCCCTGCCACAGGGATATGTAGGAGGTCTCTTCGAGATCCAATCCTAATATCCTCAGTGTCCTCGAGTCGACTCCATATCAATCTACACCCACATAACATAACCATCCATCATCCATTTTGGTTCATACCTGGTCCACCACATCCTGGTGGTATCATGCCACCCCATTCCTCATTCACATTAACAACAATCGGGTAGCTAACAACACGTTATCCCAAACATCAGCGTTCCCTCTTGGGGTTTCACTCACATGGTCCACTCTAGTCAGTGTTCTGATCAGTCTGATCAGTATCCTCTAGACATTAATAATGAGACATACCCTGTGTTGAACATATGAAGTTGAGAAAAACCTTAGATACTTGTCTATGGAATAAAATTACCCATGTTCGACATGGGATGCGTCGAGAATTCTGTGCCCTCGAGATGCGCTATAATAAGTGGAAGAAACCTAGATGTGCTAGTGTTCCAGAATCCAGACATGGAAGTGATGTCCAATGTGACTAATCCCCGGACCAAATGTTGATGAAATAAATGGAACCATCAGAATGTCCCAACAAAAGCAGTGTAATTAACTTGTGTCCATGAATATATGGAAATGGGAAGAGTTTCAAGAACAATGTCCTATATCTATAAGGGAGACCCAGATTAGGTGACGAGTTCTGAGGAGGAATCCACTAAAAGAATAACCAAAATCCAATCATACCATTCTGATCAGGGAGTAAATGTACCAAAAAAGGGAACAAATGTCACCCGCCATTGGAAAGTGGGAGTGTGGGCCATGAAACAATGTTGTCGACCTCGAACAGACGGACGCACACACGCTGAAAAAAGCGTTGAAAATAGAAATAGTTATCCCAAGGTGAAACTATTCTCCTCAATATGGAGATTAGTAGAATTTGAGACATCAGTAGACTAGCTTTCATCAGATCCAGCTATCTTGTGCCAGGTCCTACCAAGCAAATAGTGGGCCTGGCGTGAAACCCACCAGAAGTTGGGGCAATCAAAATATTAGACATCCCAATCTGTGACGTTGTCAGCGTGGATCCATATTACCAGCCATGGAAGACAGAATGAAATTGGGACACTGGTCATCGATTCCATTCCATTCAACACTAATGGGTTAATCTCCCTATTCTTCAAGAACCACGGTGCTGCATGAATTAAATCGATGTCTTCCCACTGATGCAGTGGTAGGGGAAATGCCAATGCAATTGTCCTATACAACTCCATAGCTTTGGAGAAAATATCCATGCCTAAAAACATTGGGTATCCACACCCCATCCCCCCATATGAATTCAACTATCAGAGAGTGATCTATGACCTTATACGCTTGTATGAGGAGGAGGGTATTATCTTGACCTCAGATATGGACCACCAGGATCTAGAGGTGTCTGTACCTCACCAGCACCACTGCCCCCAAGGGCGACGTAGGGAGACACTGCTCCCCACTCAAACATACCATCATTTAGGGATCCTCTCCCCAGAATGCCTCAACTAATCTCTCTCCTATTCCGGCATGTTAAGATTTGTTTGGGATAGCCTAGTTTGGATCTCTTTTCTGGGGCCCCCAAGGAGGGATCCCACTATACCGTGCTAGCACCTCCACATAGTCCCATGAGTCGAGAAGCAGGTAATCCATGTGCCTAAAACTTGGGATCCATTCTGATTGACCTGACACCATTGTCATGCATAGGACGAGGAAGACACCCACCAAGGGGCGTCAATGTCAGCGACTACTATGGAATTAGCCACCACCGACATAAATCATCAACCCCTTGCGTATTCTGAGTATGGGAACTTGTATACCCGGCCCATATTGAGGCCCCAACTGCCCCATGGGAAAGATGGGTCCACTCTCCTTGCGGCCAACACATGTAATGGTCACAGTCAGTCCGGAGGCTCTCCTCGTACTGCCACCATGGAAAATGTGGGACGTCCCCACTCCCAACCTCGACATAGAGGCCCGTCATGTGATACTGTCAGTATAAATGAGATATCTCCCCATGATGGTGACACACATCATGGAAGCCTCTCCCATTCTAATTACATCTGGTATGGTGTCATCCCCCTACCACAAACCACCGGTGTGGGTATGTTGTGCATCCAATCAATATACATCATGGGGACCCTCCCTATGTTCATACAGCAGCCGGCAGAGGTCCTCCTTGCCTTAGCAACCAGAGGGGTGAAGGCCATAATTTCTTCACTACAACCCGGTGCGGAGGCCCTACCCATGTTCGGCTCGACCAGTATAAGGACCTTCCTTGCACTGATGCCTCCACGTTAAATGGGTATGGGGGTTCCAGCTATGCTTCTATGGGCATGAGTGGTGGTCCTACCAGCTTCATCACTTCCCATAGTCGTCCTCCCCAAATACATTTTGATATCGGTCCCAGTGCTCCACGCACTCCAACTTGCTCATGAGAAAGCCATCTCTTCCCAAGAACCAGTACGGAAAAATGTCCTCCATGTGTGGAGAATCTACCCTATCCTGAAGAACCATCCCGATACTAGAGGGCTGGTCATCTCCACCATAAAGGAAACACTGAGAAGATTTTGACTGAGATCAAACTAGTCTGCTTCTCTGATTCTGGAGCTGAATACGACTTAATGATGGGACCTTCTCTATGTTCCTCCGTTTCAAGGGTCGGGGTAAGAACAAGGCACAACATCTTAGTACTCCCAGAATGCAAGGTCCATCATTTTACCACCTCCATCCATAGGTATATCTAGGAGGATGAAAATTTTTCAACTTCACAAGTTACAGTCGTGTGATCACCACCATCATCTCTTGAAGCACTATTTACCTCGACTAGAGATCACAGAGAGCTATTATGGGGTCCAATGGTAGACGAAAAACAGCATGGTCCACTGCTAGTATCCATATCCATCACTCTGAAAACTGAGGTAGTTATCCCATCTAGCCACGATGTCGTGACTAGGCCACTTAAATCTTCAGAGGATAGCCTGATATGCGGCGGCTTGAATGCCCATTCGTTGTATTCTCCACTGGCCATCCTACTATCCCAACAGTCTACATCATTAGTGTTACACATTCCGCAGCCACCTCTAGTTGATGAGTGGGGAAATAAAGATCTAGACCCTGAATCTGATCCCAGGATTTTGTGGAATATCCTCATGGCAGACTATTTCTCTAAGATGATTTGGCTGGTCACAATGCCAAATTAATGTGCACCTGAATCCCTCACCCAAGAGGAAGCTGAATGTTTCCTCTAGACCCTCTAGGTGACTCATTTATGTATTTTTCATCAACAAGAAGCTTACCCTGTGATCCAAGATAATTTTGAGGACATTGGCGAACAGTGTCGTCTGGTTGATTTGGCCTCACTACCTTTGGTCCAGCGCCCCGAGTCACTAGGTCACTATAGGGCCCTCCAGCAATAATTCATTCAGAGCTTTAGGTTACTCCAAAAGATTATTGAAGAGGCTTCTCCCCACATATATATTTGTGGCTAGGGGTAGTATGGTTCCCTCCACTTCAGTTCTATCGAACATCAACCCGATTTTCTTGGTGACATAAAGGATATGCCTCCTGGAAGAGTGATGGTAAATATGGTTGACCTCCCAGAGGGTGAGAATGAGCTAGAACATCTTGGAGAGGACCTTCCTCCTAAGGGATAATCACACTTCTCGGATCCATCGGAAATAATTAATCATCAATAGTGGAATCTAATGGGTCTTCTTGTGCCCACCATTGTAGCAGTCCTCAGCCAGAATCCCAGTAATGGTAAGGAAATCTTTAGAGATTTGAAGCCCTACGACCCATTTGGCTCAGTGTAGAAGGAAGAAGATGATCCTAAAAAATTCACGTTGCATCAGCAACTCAATGAACATAAGAATATGGTCGACAAACACCTTGATGAATGCGCTGATGAATGGCAGCCAGACTACACTGATCCTTAGGCAGGGCAGGAGGTGCAGTCATAGCTTCCACTCAGCGAATTACCTCTTGGTGACCCTAACCATCCTTCCGATGTAGACGAGGATGATTCTGGGGCTTACAATCAGAGGGAATGGTATGTCTCTAAAAATCCACCTAAATTACGTCACAATCCACGAGACCTAGCACAGATTCCCCTAGCTACCGTGTAGGTCATTCCCCCAGCCACTCCACAAGCCACTGGGCCACCTAATCATGTTGAAGAATCGACCAATGCACATGTGGTCAGGGATCCCTATCAAGATAGGTACCTAACCCTGATGATCCAATAACTGCACTAATTTACCTTCTTGAAGCCTTAGAGACATGATAGGTGGTTCTCTCATCTTATGGAAATCCATAACCAGCATGGGTGGATGATATGCCAGCACCTCCAGGTTTCAGGAATCCCACCTCCCCACCCACTTCAATGGGACAAGGGACCCGCAACAACAGCTAGACCACTTTATCTCATGGTGTGGCCCCATGTTGGGAACTCCAGTGTAGCAGGAAGCTGCCACAATCTGATGTATCATATATACATTTAAAGGGCCAACATTTTTCCAGTACAATCAAGTCTCCATCGGATCAGTAGCTTACTGGGAAGACCATCGTAGGCATTTTCTATACCAGTTCAGCTCCACCACTTGAAAGATGAGTATCGCAGTCCTCTTCAAGTCCATGTAGAGGCCTGATGAGCACGTAGCCGAGTTTGTCTCATGGTGGAACGGACTCACGTATTCCATTGATATGCTGCTAACTCCAATGAAATTGCTGACGATGTGCGTAGAGAATGTCAAGATGGAGCTGGTCCCCTCTCTGATAACCTAGATCTATCCTGGGGGATTTTGAGACTTCTCTAATAAGGCCAAATTCTTAGAGGAATCCTTAAATCATGCCAAGCATGCACGTATGTTGCCTCCTAGGATCCCCATAAGAAGGGCCGCCAGGGACAAGCTGGTCACAGTGGCCTAGATAGAGGCCCCCAAGTGACTAGAGTTGTTTCCAGTAGAGTCACCTCCATATCCACACAGAGTCCCTATACCACAGGCGCAGCCACTGGCATAGCTACACCCACCTGAGAATCGGTAGCTTCCCCCACGCAATGTGCTGCCACCTCCCAAGAAAGATTACCAAGCTCCACCTCCTCAGAAGGATCCCACATCCCCTTATTAGGGTTAAGATCCAAGGGTCCCCTTTCTAGATAGGAGAAACTAGACCTACTCCTTCAACGAAAAATAGGTCCCTGGTTACATCCACAATGCCATGGAGTAGGGGATTCTATGTTTTTTTGAGTGAGGATGGTGAAAGAAGAAAACCTCACTGATCACCTTAATTACTGCCCCTACCACCATATCCTAGGTCACACTCCCATGAATTGATATGTGTTCAAATATTGGCTTCAAGATTAGGTAATTAACAACATAGTCTATTTAGGACTAGCTCCAGCATAGGTGGCATGCATCTTCATAAGGCCAGACAGAAGCAGCTATAGTGAGGGAAAGTGGCATCAAGGTTCCAGTCACGGATCCCAGATGTATGAAGATTAAATGGCTCAAAGGATAGTCACCCAATACCATGGTGTCATCCAGGTGCACCTGAATTGACTAGAGCCTTTATAAACTATGACCACCACTTCTACATCATTGTCTCAGCTGACCTCTTCCCAGAAGAGCAAACACCTACAGAGTAAGGGAAAGAAAATCCCCCCACTGATGCCATATTCCTCTTGTACTCTCGGTGACTTCATAGCTCTATAGATTAAAATCCCTCCCGGAATTCATTCATTAGTGGACAAATCATTGAGTACCGGTCATGGGCATGCCTCGGTTAATAACTTTGAGCTAGTAAATCCCGACATGATTCCTGACGAAGAGGGGCGCCAAGCAGATCCTCCAAACATCCTATCCATCGCCAGTATCAATAGAACCATCGAAATATGGACCGTCAGAGTACCTTAGTCAGAACTTCCATCCAAGATGTTCCTGATACCGAAACCATGCAAAATGACAAACACAGTTCACAACATACGCAACCTTCTGATCTAGTGACATTAGGCCTTCCTTCACTGTCATTCGTGTTGTTGGAGTAGGAAAATTCACCCTGACCATGTCATGACCATCCATGCCCTGATACAGGCCAATATCTTTCATCTGGACCTCATCTAGTAGTCACTTAGTTGTCATAAACTAGTTAAAAGATGGATATTCTTAGAACCAGTCAGCTGTTGGCCTAGTTGGTAGGGCCCACCTTACCTCCTGTCATACGACGACCTCCTATAAGTATAATTTCATACCCAACAAAGAAGTATGATGTTCTTAATAATATTTATAGTATTACATCAAGTCTCCCCATCCTTGAGGACCTTATCCTATCGCCCGATATGTGTGAGGCCCTCGCTGAGGCTTTAAGGAGGCCCCTCCAGTTTCAGATGGAAGTTGCTACGGAAGAATCGTTTCATGCTAAAGCAGTCGAGAATGATGAATTCCAGGACATTATCTCATTCACTGGAGAAGATGAAGTCTCTCCCAAAAAGGGGCACATCCACCCACTATAAATCACCGTCTAGTTGAAGGCCATGGACTTTTGTCACTATCTTGTCGACATGGGTTCTAGAATTAACCTAATCCCTATTGAGAAACTGCGAAATCATGGATTCTAGGAAGATGATCTGAGTCCCTCTGACCTAAGAATACAAGTATATGATAGGACATAATAGAAAATGGTCAGTAATATCTTCTTGAAGACACAATTTTGTGGCCTAGTCGCCTACACCAAATTTATGGTAGTCTCTTAGGAAACTGCCTACAATGAATTGATGGGAAGGCAATGGATCCACCGACATGTGGAAGTTCCCTAATCTTATCACCAGCGCCTCAGGTTATCCCTAAATGGTTGAGTGAGAAAACTTCAAGGTGAGGAGTCTCTCTTTACCTTTTGTGAAGCCCACTACATGGATGCTGACTACAACTAGAGGAAGGACAAGCAGATTCAGACTAATGACGTCGAGCATGCCGTTGCTACGACTGACCCGCGGACAGATCTAGATGAAGCCTACGTTTTTTCAATCCAATTATTGGAGGATATGAACATGGACACGGGACACTTCTTTTTTATTTTAGGGATGATGGGGGAACACATTCCTAGTCCTAAGTGATGCCAGAAGATCACCTAATACTACTATACAAATCAGGATCAAGAGATCTCGGAGCCTCCTACACCCATAAGGTATCGGGATGTCCACCACATGGAAATGAAAATACATCATACATGATTGTTATTCTAGGATGTAATTAACCTAATCAAGATGACATTCCACTATTGTTTCAATATCATCAAGCATGGGCCCATTTACTGAAGGCCAGATGGGATCAGATTGACAACTTTCATCACTATGGTTGCAGTAGAACTGGAGTCCTCCGACACAGTATCTGTTGTCGCTCAGGCTGGTACCAGCCTTCCATCAGGATATTCCAACTCATAAGAAATTCCTACCACTGATGATCCATCCATTATAAGTGGAAGAGATGATTTAGAGGATACACCTCCTTCTTTTGAAGTGGGTGTCTCCACTACCGTTGATGAGGTAGTACATGTGAACCTCAGTAGATAGGTAGACCCTAAACCCGCATTTATTAGTGTCACCATGTCCCACAAGGAGAAACATTAGTACATAGACTTCCTGAAACAACAATGTTTCCCTCGGAATTCTGGGATGACCTCCTGGATGGGAGATTCAAACGTTCCGATCAGTTTCTAGCGGGTTTGTTCGTAGAACCGGAAACATCCAATGATCCCATATCAATTTGGACCTACTTTCTAAAGGTGGGAGCTCATTAGCTTGTGAACTGATGAGTCTTAGGAATTTTCATTGGTCGAGAGGATGGGAGGTCGGACTCATCACACCTTTTTTAGGGGAATTATTGTCTATTCCGGGACTCTCTTTATATATTTAAGTTATGTTCGTGAATACTTATTACATTACCAAGTATAAAATGAGCTTTTCCTTTAGTTTTGACAATCAATGATTAAATATATAAGAAATTTAGAGAATATTTTATATATATTCGAGGTTCTTCATCAATAGAGAATCATCTATATCTATTTAGAGATTCTTGATCAATGGTAACCTTCAAAACATTTATATAAAAGTCTCTTGGTCATTATGATGACCAGGCTGGTTTTAAAGCCACTCAGTGGGGCACTTGAAGTTCATTGTCATTCAAAAGGACAATGAATTATTTCAGAGTTGGGATCGAACCCATAAATGGGCTACCTACGTATCCTTTGTTTTGGAAAAGGAATAAGAACCCACGTAGTTCGAGTAAAGGAGTATGATGTTTATGATTGATGGCTCAAAGAAGAATGTCCCAATTACTTTTACACTCTAAGCTCACATGAGTCATGCTCGGTGTGAGAAACAAGAGGTATTGGTAAAAATTAGACAATTGTGCCATGAAAGATGCAATCATAAGAAATGGTTTGGGGCTTATGTATGTATGACTGCCCAGAGGATTTACTTTAGGGAGATAATCCAGGAACAGGGTCTATAAAGGTATATGTGCTTTATGGAGATTTGAACACTCTAACTTGGGGCTTATTCCTGAAAAGGAAACCCAAATTAGTAGAGGATTGATAATTGGGTTTTACTCCTAAGAAGGAATCCCAGATCAAACGTAAATTAGGACTGGTTAAAGAGAATTTAAGGGACTTGGGGCTTATTCTTTAAAAGGAAGCACAAGATTATGACTGGGACTTATTCCTGAAAAGGAAGCCCAGGTTAAGGATTAAGGTTTGGGGCTTACTCCTGAGGAGGATGCCCACATTTGATATTGGGGTTTACTCCTAAGAAGGATGCCCAAATTTAGGGACTTGGGGCTTACTCCTAAGAAGAATTCCCAAATTAGGGGACTCGGGGCTTACTCCTAAGAAGGATGCCCAAGATGTATGACTGGGACTTATTCCAGAAAAGGAAGCCCAGGTTAAGGATTAAGGTTTGGGGCTTACTCCTGAGGAGGATGCCCATATTTTAGATTGGGGATTACTCCTATGAAGGATGCCCAAATTAAGGGACTTGGGGCTTACTCCAAAGAAGAATGCCCAAATTAGGGGACATGGGGCTTACTCCTAAGAAGGATGCCCATGATTTAGGACTGGGACTTATTCCTAAAAAGGAGACCCAAGTTAATTATTTCTCTCATCTTAAAGGATGAGGTTGAAAGAATGAACTCTCCATATTTAGTGACAAAAAGATATTTAAATCACTAGGTTTTGAGAGATACTTCACTGAATTCCTTTCAGATAAGGAAGTCAAATCAAGAAATCATGCCATAAATGGCTTTGAAGAGTGTCTTGGAGACTGAATCTTGAAAAGGAAAGGTGTAGTGATTTAAGAGGGGTGAAATGGACAAGAAAGGCACCAAAAAAGGAAGGGGCGCGCAAGTCTTTGAAGGCGCGCAAGTATTGCGGGGGCGCGCAAGTATTGGTCGCACAGGTATACCTATGCGACATATGTTGTACTTGCGCGATGGTCAACCAGCATTGAAATATTTGAGAGACTCTTTATTAAAGCCTTTATAATCCTCTTGAGGTTCTTCTAGGAAAGTGACGCGCAAGTTCTATCGAAGGAGTAAGGCTGCGCGCAAGTGTGACCATTTCCCTTAAGGGCTGGTCACTCAGGCACACAAGTGTTGATGAATTTCAACACTTAGGCCTTCCTCCCTCTCTTTAGATATTTCGTTATAGGTAAGAAATTACCTTAGAAGTGTTCCGGGAGCATTGAGAAGAGAGTTGGGAGTCGGGAGCTTCAATCTGTGTTTCTGGAAAAAAATCCTCTCGAATGGGGGGCCCACGGGGTCTATTTATAGGCAGGAGAAGACACTGGGTGGTTACCACTTAGGTCGCGCAAGTCACTTGCGCGACCAAAAGGCGTCGCACAAGTGGACTTGCGCGATAGTGATATAACTTGCGTGGTGAAGTTTCTTTTGATCCTTTGTTCATTCCTTTTCGATTTTTGATAGTTTCATCAAAGGATGAATCACTTTGAGCTCAGATATTCCCATTTTCCAATTTTTTAGATTCTGTGACGAAAGGAGCGTCATCAAAAGTCCCCCCTCAGAGTTGGATCCGGAGAGAAATGAGGATTTGACTCTGAGGAAATCGAATCCATCCAAAGGAAAAGGGGGCGCGCAAGTCTTTAGGGCACAGAGGGCGGCGCGCAAGTTCTCTCTGCGTAGGCCTTAAGCGCACGGGGTATGGCACGCAGAGTCCCGGCCACATCAAAAAATAGAGGGCCTCACTTCCGTACAAGCATCTGGATTTCCGGACTTCATATCTTCGAGCTCTCACCGCGCAGGTCACCTTAGCTGCGCAGGTTGTTCTGTTTTCTAGAGTTTTCATCGATGTTTCACTACTATAAAGGAATTTGTACTTGCGCAGTTTATACTTACGCGTCAAAAACTAGCGCGGCACACGAATACTTGCGCACCATTTTTTAGACTTGCGCGCCTTTATGCCTTATCCATTTTATCCGAATTATTTCACAAATTTTATGAAAAATAAACCCAATTAAGAGTTCAATTTATTCAACTTTTGTGCAAATTCAATGGCTCCTAAGGGAATTAAAACGTCTGATGAACTGGCTAGCAAGCGGATTGATGACATGATGAACATCATTGGCCACGATTACTATGATATCTGCGACAGCACTCTCCCAGATTTGGCTATGTACTTGAAGAAATATCATCTTAATTTCTCACAGAGCATCTACCTACTTCTATATGGTCATGGTCACCTGCAAGGAGTCAATGTTCCAGAAACAAAGAACTATACACCTGAAATGAAGCTGCACTTCTACTCTTTCATTTCGGTTATGCTGTGCATTAAGAGAAAAAACAATGGTGTGAACTTTCAAATTCTTCCTCCATGTCATTTCCTTGCAGATATGAAAATGGAAAAACCATGGGCTGAAATGTTTTCCACTTCCGGTTGGTGGAGAGAAGACAAACATGGTATTATAGAAATATCTGAAAAGAGTATTCTCCCCAAATGGCTCTTTACTTCCAATGCTCCATTCTCAAATCCATGTATCCATCTTCCAAACCTCTTGGACAGAAACAGAGTCACTGTTTGATTAGTAGAAAATTTTCTTAAACCGCACTCAAGAACATCCTTTTACAATTGTTCCAAGAAGAGCTAGTATCACTGAATCTATTATTGTATCCAGTTGAATGAATGAATTCTAGGTGGTAGCTGATGAATCTCGTGATTCTGTAAATTAAATGTAGTGTTATGTTGAAATCCTCTTGTAATTCTTGAAAAAAAAAGAGAAGATACTCCAGTCTGTGGATGTCCTTCTAACTCTTGTGCATCAATGAAAAACACTTTCACTTTCACTCATTTTTACTTGCATTCTTTCACTACCTGCTTCAAATTTACTTAAGCCAATGGTCTTAGTAAGCATAGTTTGATCTTTACTAGGATTATTACAAATAACCCTACAAACTTTGAACCTTTTAATTGCTCAATATTACCTAAATCATACAAAATGTATGTTTAGTGAGCTGGAACATGACTTTTATTCAGAGTTCCTTTGTCTTTGGTGGGCAGTTTAAAGTCATGCATGCCGGACATAAAGGGGCTAATGCTTAAGGTCGAAATAGCTTTGACCAAAATGGATTAAAATTGATTCAATTCCTTGACAATTTATCTGAAAACATATTACCATACTCAAGTATGAGGGAAAATATGTAACCTATGACTTAAGAATTTTTGAATCTGAAGAATGATATGAAAAAGAGCTAAAAAGCATTAGAAGAAGTAGTTTCCAAGAATGAAGTTACTATTATTTGACAAAAACCCGTTAGGGGGTTGAAATATGCATGGCCACCTAAGGGCATTGGCTGTATGGTCAAATAAATAGCATCTTTTGGCTGACAAGTCTGTTATGTGGACTGTTTATGCAAGGCCACCTATAGGCACGTGCTGCATAGTCAGGCAAAAGAATTATCAGAAGTTTACTTTCCAAGTGCTAAAAGCCAGTGAAAGTTTATGGATATTCAAATTTTCTAAATTATAGAGTTTACTGTATGGAAAGAGGTACTTGAATATGGAGAAGATATTTCCAGACAATATTATCGAAGAACTGGATGAATATTACTCCTATGAAGGTCTGACCCAAACGTAGGGAAAGAGAATATGGAGAGTATAAACCATAGACATGAATACTTTCAGATCATGAAAAAGGACATGGGACAAATATGTTAAGGATGGATATTTTTTTCAGATCCCTACATACCGTCATTTAAGACAAATAAGGACAAAAGAGGCATTCTTCCCAAGAATGAAGTTACTATTATCCAACAAACCCGTTAGGGGGTTGAATTATGCAGGGCCACCTAAGGGCATTGGCTGCATGGGCAAATAAATAGCATATTTCGGCCGACAAGTCTGTTATGTAGACTGTTTATGCAAGGCCACCTATGGGCATGTGCTACATAGTCTGGCAAAAGAATTCTCAGAAGTTTGACATTTTTGTGACTAGAAGTCATGAAAAAGGGTTATGAAGATATGAAAATATTTAAGGATAGGATTATAACACATAATGATGGGTATTTTCCAATGTATATAGAGATACATAGGTCAATGATAACCATAATCATGTTGTGGCTGGGTCCTGAATTGAAATTTTGGACTTCACTACGTATCTCATAAGAATGAGAATCATCCCATACGTAGTTCTTGAAATGCTGTTAAACGTCATGTAGGATGAATGTATGAGAGATCTTAGTTTAGGTTCATAGAATTTGGACTGTAATAATGAATACACAGTGTGTGTTTTCATGAGGACTTTTTAGCCAAGGGACTGAAAGTGAAATTTGGGGTTAGGCCCAAAAGACTTGGGACTGGATTCGAGGGACACTCGAATGTTCGTACGTATCCCATAATGATGGTAATCAAGTCCACGTAGTTCTAGAAATGCCCTTTGTACAAATTTGGTTTGTACGGGCAAAAGGGAACTTTAGTGCAATGAAGGTTTAACCTGAGACAAAATGTTTAGGTATTACCATGTATGCACGTAGTCTTTTGAAATGAAAACATGATTGAAAAATCAATGTCAATAATAGTTCTCTCTCAAATGAGGAAATCAAAGAGTATTGTAGTTTATTGTCATACCGGACAAAAGTGTTGCATTGTTTAACGTCATATAACAAGGACGAAAGTGAATCAATGTAAAGATATTGATTCTAGGGGCGGTTTCAAGAATCAACATCATATGAGATGGTGGTGAACCGATATGAAGAGATTGTTTTTGGGCTTTAACCCTGGGAGGTTGCCTACATACCCAGTCTGGATGGAAAGGATCAAAGTCCGTGTAGTTCAATTAAAGAATGAATTAATGATCAAGTTTTTCTTGGGGACAACGAATAAATAATAATAAAAAGTTGTTGGGGGCATATACATGGTTAGCGGCCCATAGAGAGTGTTACGATTGAGGTTTTCTCTAAGCTCACGTGAGTTATACTCGGTGTGAGAAACAAGAGGTAAAAACAACCTTAACAATGCATAGTTTAATGTCATGTTGGATATATAAAGGGACTATGCAGTTCAAAGTCTTCCAGTTAGGACTATTGGTGCTGTGCAATTTAGTGTCATGTAGAAGGGAAAAAATACAGTTTAATGTCATGTAGGACGTATAAATAATTTTCTGTACAGTTTAGCGTCATGTTGTTAGGACGATGGGAACAATAGAGTTTAATGTCATGTTGGACGAAAGGGGGGAACTGTGTAGTTTAATGTCATGAAGTGAGGAAAAAAGAGTGCACCATTTTAACATCATGTTGGACGCATTGGGGATTTTTCCCACAGTTTAACGTCATGTTGGACGAAAGGGCGAATAGTTTAAGGTTATATGCATGGACCGTGGATGGTGTAGTTTAATGTCATGCTGGACGGTGGTGTAGTTTAAGGTCATACAGGACCTTTGATGATTATATAGTTTAACGTCTTTCCGGACGTAAGGGACTTTTATACAGTTTAGCGTCATGTAGTTAGGACGTCACAGTTTAACGTCTTGCTGGACATAAGGGACTTGCAAATAGTTTATGGTCATATGCATGGACCAGGGATGATGCAGTTTAAGGTCATTCTTGACGGTTTAGGGAACGTTTTCACATTTTAACGTCGTGTGGGATGAAGTTGCAATTTAAGGTCATACTGGACCATTGTTGTATAGTTTAACGTCATATAGCAAGGACGAACTGGTGCCGCACAGTTTAGTGTCATGTTGCGGGGACAAAAGGTGACACAGTTTAACGTCATGTTGGACGTATGTGCAAATAGTTTAGGGTCATATGCTTCGACCGTTGCTGTATAGTTTAACTACATATAGCAAGGACGAACTGGTGCCACACAATTTAGTGCCATGTTGCAGGGACATAAGGTGAATACTTTGTATTTTATACAAAATATTTCTTCAAAAATCTGGCATTAGTTAGAGTAGTAATGAGTTCTCCATCCATCGAGATTAATAAATAAGCTCCATTGGAGTAGACCCTATGTATTGAATAAGGTCCTTCCCATTTTGGCTCATGCTTGGGAGGATTCTTTCCTGGTATCATTGGAGTCCTGAGAATTAATACAAATTCTCCCTGAATGAATGAACGAAGACGAACTTTTTTGTTAAAAGATCGTGCTATTCGATTCTGATAGATTTCCAAGTGGTGCAAAGTGCACAATATTTTTTCATCTAACTGTTCCAATTCATTCAATAACTTTTGGGATTGCTCATCTGTAGATAACTGCTCAAAAATGGCTACTCTGAGTGAGGGCAATTGAACTTCAATTGGAAAGACTGCTTCTGTTCCATATACCAACTAATATGGAGGTGACCGCGTTGCATTGCGGGTGGTAGTCCGATAAGCCCATAAAGCATAAAAAAGTTTATCAGGCCATGACCTCTTATCTTTATCCACCATCTTTTGCAGTATATTTGAAAGAGTCTTGTTAAAGGCTTCTATTTGGCCATTAGCTGCCGCATGATACCGAGATGAATGGTTGGATTTAATGTTGTATTCTTGATACAATTTCATCACCTCAGAAGAACAGAAATTGTTGCCATTGTCTATCAATATGGTATGAGGGACACCAAATCTAGTAATGATATTAGACTTGATGAAGCTAACAATGCATTTTGAACTGACTTTTTTGAGAGGTACTACCTCTGCCCATTTGGAAAATAAATCAGTAGTAGTAAGAATGTACTTAAACTGCTTGGCCGTAGCTGAAGAGTAAGGTCCCAACACATCCATTCCCCATGTGGCAAATGACCATGAGAATTTAGCTGTATGAAGCAACTCTGGAGGTTGATGAATGATGTTGGCATGTACTTGACATGAATGACACTTCATTGTGAAATCAACAAAATCTTGTATCATTGAAGGCCAAAAGTATCCGAGCCTTCGAATTTGATCAGACAATCTATGTCCGGACTTGTGGGCACCACAGACTCCTACATGCACTTCTTTCATGAAATCCATTGTCTCTTCACCATCAATTCATCTGAAGAGAACTCCATCAAAACCACATTTGTAGAGAATTTTCTCTAGGTGGTTTGGGCCATCATAAAGAGTAAAATTGACCACATGTCGCCGGATTGGTTCTTTCTCACCTCTATCAGGTGGAAGTGTTCCATTTTGAAGGTATTCCCTGATTGGTGACATCCATCTTGTAGTATGACCATACGGTTCAGGAATGGGACTAATTTCATTAATTTCCTCTATTCTGGCTTGACCATAAGGTGAAATTGCACGACGGTGGGCAATACTGATGGTTTTCTCATCCTGATTAGGATCTGCTAGATCTGTGGCTATATTATCTAGTGCATATGCTTTAGCATTTTGTGATCTTGGGATATAAGAAAATGTCGGTTCTAAAGGGAATTCCGTCATTAACTTTCCGACGTAATCATACAAAGGGATTAACTCTTCTTTTCTGATGGAATAATCCCCATTGACTTGTTTGATTACCATGTCTGAATCACATTTCACCTTTAAGTGATTCACTTGTGCTTGAAGCGCTAACTCCAAGCCTGTGATAAGAGCTTGGTATTCGGCTTCATTATTAGTACCACCTTCCCACAATAAAAAGGAATAAGGTAACAATGCCTTATCTGGAGAAATGAGTACAATTCTTAAACCAACTTTGTTGAATTTAGGATTTTCCATTTTCTTCCCTGTTGGACTTCTGGAAGCACCATCAAAATACATTTCCCATGTTTGAGGAATCTCTTGAATAGAGAAAACTTCCTCATCAGGGAGTTCAATATCTGAAGACGTGTCTTCCACTGAAGGATGTTCATCCAGGAAATCAGCCAAAGCTTGGCCCTTTATTGCCTTTTGAGATACATACTGAATTTCGAACTGCTGCAAAATAACCGCCCACCTTGCTAGACGTCATGTAAGCATTGGACGACTAAGGATGAATTTCAGCGGATTATTGCGAGATACCAATTGGACCTCGTGATGTTGCAGGTAGTGTCTCAGTTTCTGAACTGCGTAGATTAATGCTAGGAAGCACTTCTCAAACTTGAATACCGGGTTTCTACTTCAAGCATAGTTCTACTAAGATAGTAGAGGCTATTTCCATTCCCAGCATCATTCTTTTGAGCAAGAAAGGCACCCAATGATCGCTCTAGAGCTGTCACATAGAGGATAAGTGGTCTTCCTTCAACAGGTGGCATGAGTACTGGTGGATTCAAGAGGTATTTCTTGATAAAATCAAACGCTTCTTTACATTCTTCAGTCCATTGGTAAGTGACTCCTTTTTTCAATAATTTGGTAAGGGGTAAACTTTTGCCTGCCAAATTGGCGATGAAACGCCGAATATAGGCTAAGTGTCCTTGAATTCCTCTTAATTCTTTCAAATTCTGAGGAGGTGACATACCAAGGATTGACATGGTCTTCTCAGGATCGACTTCAATACCAAGATGGCATACAACAAAGCCAAGGAATTTTCTTCAGGTTGCCCCAAAAGCACATTTTAAGGGGTTCATCTTCAAATTATGTTGTCGAAGCTTGTGGAATATGACTTCCAAATCAGCCAAGTGATTAAAATGTTGTTTGGATTTAACCACCAAATCGACTATATAGCATTCAACAAACTTTCCTAAAAAAGGTTTGAAGATACGATGCATAGCGCGTTGATATGTTTCACCTGCATTCTTTAAACCAAAGGGCATCACCCGGTAACAAAACACACCTTGAGGGGCTCCGAAGGCTGTATATTCCTCATCTTCTGGGGCTATTCAGATCTGATTATATCCGGAATATCCACCCATGATGGAAAGTACTTTATAACCAGTCGTCGCATCAATTAAGAGTTCTGTAATAGGAACTGGGAAATCACCTTTAGGAAAATACCCATTAAGATCTCTGAAATCGATGAAAACCCTAATTTTTCCGTTCTGCTTCTTTACAGGGACAATATTAGCCAACCATTTGGGATATTGAACTTCTCTGACGAAGTTAGCTTTGATCAGCTTATCCACTTCAGCTTCAATTTTGGAAGCATAAGTTGGGTGTGTTCTTCTCGCGGCTTGCTTAAATCCTCGATGTTCTTTTGGTAAAACCAAATGATGAGTATCAATATCAGGATCAAGCCCAGGCATTTCTGTATAGTTCCAAGTGAAAATATCTTTATTTTTCTTTAGAAAAGAAATATACATCTCTTGGTATTCAATGGTCATGGCCACACTAATTAAAGTGGGGTGTGGATCTTTCTCTGTACCCAGATTTATTTCTCTGAGATCATCCACAGTGGTAGAGATACCCTCTTCAAATGCTGGAGGAGCATCTCTAAGATCTTCCTCTTCCTCTTGATCATGTGCTATTTCTTTCGTTTCTACATGCATAGTAGATGACAAAATGGAATTTTCATGATCAGAAGAGATGTCAAAATTTTCACATTTTGAAGAAGAAGCTTCCATTTCCGACCCTATTGATGATAAAGGGCCTTCTTTGGGAAATAAAGAGGATATGATGGATTGAGAATTGACATCATTATTCACCTCCAATGTTGCTATAACTTCTTCTGGCCTGATTGGGGAAGTATAGACCTGTTGGATTTCAGTAGATGAAATGAAGATGTCACAACTTGTGCTTTCATCACTATTTGGTAGGTTACCAATTTCTCTCATGTTGTCTGGCTCAACTGCCGTAATTGACATTATGGATCTTTCCATAAGATTATTTTGATTTTGGCCTATTTTTCCAATTTGACTGATAGGTAACACATAATCTATACTCACATGTGTAAATGGATTTATTAGAATTTTCTCAAAAACATATGGAGCATTAACTTTGGTAATTTCCTTCATAATAGATTTTTCTCTTCCCTTCATGTGATAAAATTATGCCTCAATGTATTGAGACTCACATGTCATGAACATGGCCTTATCACCATACAATGTTCCAACATGACCATTGAAATAGTATTTGAGACATTGATGGTATGATGAAGGGATAGCTGCATGCTGATGTAGCCAGGGTCTTCGATGCAAGATGTTGAAAGCTGAGTCTTGATCAACAATCATGAAAACCGAATTGGATACAAGATCTCCAAAATAAGTTCTGAGTGTAACTTCGCCCAGTGGTTCTTGTTCATTTTTATCATATCCTTGTAACATCATGATAGAAGGAGATAAATCAAATTCCGTGAGGCCCAATCAATGAAATGTATGGATGTGCATGAGGTTGACTCCTGAACCATTGTCAATGAATGCTCTTTGGATATCCACACCATTGACTTTTTCAGATATGTACAAAGGTTTTATGTGCCCATGCACAACATCATCTTCATATTTATCAGTAAAAGATATCACTACATGGCATTCTGCAGGATTATTCTCTATGTGATAGACTTCAGCTGTAGCAATTTAAGCTTCAAATTCTTAAGGACTTGACAAAGCTTCGATGAGTGCTTCCCGAAGATCTTTTGACAGATTCAAAGCATGCAAAATTGATAACTTGGCTGGTACTTGGGCCAAGTGTTTCAATATATCATACTTTTGATCTAAAGGTCTGTGTTTCCCAATAGGAGTATGTGGTTTAGCAGGTACCTTGGAAGCAGATGCTTTGGAAGCTGATGTATCTTGTATTGGGATAGAAGTTGGTAAATTCCTTGGTTTTGGAAGATTAGACCGATTAGATCCATTTACTTGCTGAGATAAAGAAGATGGAATTTTCAATCAGTCTTCCGAAATAACAGTGCCAAGACTGAGTTGACTATTGGTAGAAGAACATGCTTGTTATTTTTGAGCTCGCTGAAGGGCTCTACCACGAGTTTCTGCTGCATACACAGTGCTAGCAGGGGTAGAACTGGAGTCGTGGCTTTGGAAAGATCCATGTCTTCCCCTGTATCCTAAACCTCTGGAACTTCCTTGGATTCCCTTATTTGATACAGGGAATTCAGGCTCATCAAAATTGAAATTACGACTGGAGTACGGATCTGTTAATTAAATCATATTAACAGAACCGAAGATTAACTCTTTGTCTAATGAATACTTTGCCTGACTAGCTTGTTTAGGCTGTTCCGTTTGATGGGGCGGTGCCCATGATTTGGAAGTAGATGGCATAAAGTCTTCCAGAGTCAAAGACAATTTAGGCTTTGACACATACTCATCTTCTTCGGATTATTTTTTCTTCTTTGAATCAAACTGTTTCTTTGAGGACTTTCACTCTGATGAAAAAGGTTTTACCGCAATATTCATAGCAGAAGACACAATTTGTTTCTTTAATTGTGTTCACAAAATGGAATGAGTCTGATTGATTGTCTTTCTGACCATCCAATCATCATAATTTTGTGTATTTCTGCTTTTGACTTCTTGCCATTCACCTTCCTCCTCTGGAACTGTAGCAGTAACACATGCTACCTGAGTCGAAGAACCCTTCAACTTGACTTGTCCCAAGTCGACCATCTTTTGCAGGAGGTATTTGAAGACAAAACACTCCTGGATGGGATGCCCTAACATTTGTTGAAAGGGACAATAATTGGGATGTTCTTTATCTCCTTCTTTGTTTGGCCTCTTGGGAACTGGTAATTGAACCATATTATTTTCCAGATCTAAAATGAAGTAACTAGGAACTTTCTCACTTCAGAAGGAGAATGTTTTACTCTTCATATCCTCAAATTGTTTTCGTTGTTGATCTCTTTGATCATTTGGACGAAACGGCCTTTGTTGTTGGCGTTCAAGAGGTGGAGCCCTTCGAGAAGATGAAGGTTTTGAAGTAGAAATAGGTACAGGTGCTTGTTTAAGCATAACTGTAGCAGTTTCTTCTTTACCCATTCTCCTTCCTGAAGCTGATGTAATTACACGAGATTTAACCTTAGCCTGTATAAGGGAATCTTCAATCTGCTGAGCGATTGAAGTAAGGTCTTGAAACCCTCCTGTGTATTTCACAGGGATTAATGGCGTGCGTAATTCGTCACGCAAATTTGCCACACAGATTGGCAACAGCTCTTCTTGAGGGAGTGCTAAACTAAGGGAATACGTTAATCCCTTCTCGTGAGCAATGAAATCAGAGACTCTTTCATTTTACCTTTGCTTGCAGTTTGTAAGATCGAAAACTATCGTTTTTGGCAAAGTTGAGCTGAACTGAAGAAGGAATTTTTGGCGAAGATCCTCCCATCCAATGATTGACCAGGATTGCAAGCTTGTATACTAGACAAAAGCTGGTCCTTGAAAGGTTCGCACGAAGCATCTGAGTTTCACTGCTTCTTGCTGCTCTGGAGTTCCTATCATAGGATCACAACAAGACACGTAATGCGTCAAATGTTGTTCACGGTCTCCTGATCCATTGAAAGTAGGGAAAATAGTGTTTCCCAAACTGGATGGAGGAGAAATTGAATCTACACATTCAGGGTAAACATTCTTTTCTGGTTGAACTTGCGCCCGTTTCCCTTTCATAGTTTCTAACCGAGCTATTAATTACTCAATAGTAGTTATTAACTTTTGAGAAACATCCGGTTGAATCTGGTCTTGAGTAGGTGCAATGAATGGAGCTTGGACAGATGTGGTGGTTGGTGCTGCAACTGATGGTAGCACTGCCAACTGTTGTTGCGCTTGACCCACGGGATTAGACCTCTGAGGGTGTACTGATAAAGGAGGATATTCTTGATCCATCTCAGTAACTACAACAAATTCCTTCGGCTGTCGGACTTCAGCATTCTTAAGAAGAAGACTACTCTGAAGTAGTTCTGCATTCTACCTTCTTAATTCTTTCATTTCTTCCTCCTGTTGTGAAAACCTTTTCTCTAATGAGAGTTATTGACCTTCTCCAGAGGAAGGATATGTAACCTGATTCTTTCCCCTCCCTTTTTTGGATACTTTTTCGAGAGAGGGAAGTGGATTACCTAGGTTCTGAGTAATCCTTTGACTTCGTGTACGCACACCTTCTTCATTTGTATCGGTGCGTACATTTTCTTGAGCAGGACGCTCTTCATCTGAGTCCCCTGAGTGAGTCTCCTCTGGTGGATTAGCAACAACAGCATTGATGTCATTGATTTATGAATAATGCATCACATCCCTTCTATCAACATTTCTGTGATATTGTATTCTTTCATATCATTGATGAGACATTGCCTTTTGTTGATTAAATCCTTTAGGAACTTCTTGACGAGCTATAATTTGGAGGGAATCTCCTGATAATTTGGCTCTTCATTCCTCTTGGGGCTTCTTCCCTAATTGAGAAAAGACCGACATTCTCTGAGAAGGGGAATGATGATTTGAATGAGTCCTCAGTCTCGTGAACTGGGGATGTTCCTGCTGATTCTTCTCAACTCCTCGATTCCCATTTGTTGACTCTGAGGGTTGGGTTAAAGGAGTCCCCAGTCTGACAAGCTAGGGTGGATCTTGACATGATATGTCTGAGACTTTCTTAAAATCTCTCTTGATCTTGTGAATATTAGTTCAGAAATTAGATGGATGCATTAACCTGTATCCACATTTATCACCTGGTTCAACAGACCGTTGGATGATTTCCGAGACTTCTGTCATTTAATGATTTGTTTTCTCCAGACGAGAGGCTTGTGCAATATTCTCACCTGCTTGATATAGGAGCAATTCAACAACTTGTTCTCTATATGCTTGATTTTGAGAGGAACTAATTGAAGCCTGTTCTTGAGCAATCTTTTGATTATGAACAAAGCCCATTGACTGTGGCCGTCCATGGGAAATAACATTACATGAGACCATTTTCAGCGGTCTTTGCTGACTGGAAAGCACTGTGAAATGTAGTGCTCCGTGAACACCCCATCGTCTGATATAAACACTAGATGGAGCATTGGCAATTAATTGACGCAATTTTCTTAGTGCGCTAAGGCATGAATTTTGAAGGGTTCTCTGTTTCTTTTCAGCATTCGGATACCGAGAGACTGATAAAGATGCCAAATCAATTTGACGTTGTATCCCTTCTATTATCTTAAGATGATTTTCATATTCATCATAGGATAATACCTTCTTCTTCAATTGACAAAGAGTTTTCCATATGTTGATACGAATATCATGGACTCCATCTTCCGTCAACATCTTTGGAATATCATACTGGGAGTCAATCAAAGGCCAAAACATGACTGGTACTTCACTTTTCGCCAGTTTTTTCCTCATATTCAGCATTTCCTCTTTATCACTAAATGAAGATTCTTCTACCTATTTTGACCAGAGTTGGTGTTTCCTTGTTGCTTCATCGGATTCAAGATGATTGGTAGAGAGATCATTGATCAAACTAGAAGATGCATGACTTAGGGGTGGTTCGTAGAATGACCTACACCCTGGGCTATCATCTGATTGAGAAAGTATTTCACTTGCTAGAGATAAGTCATCAGACATGACTGGTTTCGCATTTGCAAGTGCCTCAAGATAAGAGGGCTTTCTCGGCACTACATTGTCCACTGGAGTATTTTCCAGGCAATGCGAATCACTACTACGGAGAGGACTTTGGCAGCGAAATTCATCATCATGGGGAGGACCACCATAATAGGTTACAGCAAAAGATGAGATCTCTTGCTCCTTGGTCTTCTGACCACACAGAGGGTTCCTGTGGCTTTAATCTGAAGAAGAAACTTCAAGATTGATCTAATTTTCATGAAGCAAGCCTTCATGAGGAAGTGTCTATTGAAGACCTTCAGAATTAATGTTCCCGTTATTGGGAAGTGAGGGAGTAGAATCTTGAATTCTGACAGATAAATTTATGAGGGCTTTATGAACTCTAGCATTGAGCAAGGCCTTGTTACAGATTGGCCTTTGATCTCCTGAATGTGCTGGGAGGATCTTTTTCTTAGATGCCTTCTTACTCTCTTTGGAAACCACTGGTTGACGAAAGTGGTTACTTTGAGCAGGTGTATGTGCCTGATCAGGAAATATGGTCAGGTTAGGCTGACGATCTCCACTCAAATCTGGTGTATGTGCCTGACTTGGTTGTCCGTATGATATGGGGGAGTATGCCCCATAACCCTCATGGACTGGAACAGATGTGTGTGTCTGTTCTGAAGTGAATCGTTGATGTGTCACTCCACTTCTAGGGATATATTTATGTGTCTTTCCCTGAGATGATGCTGAAGCTGTTATGATATCCTGGCAGGCATCCAGAATATGAGCAGGAATTTTCTTCTTCTCTTTCACCATTGACAAAATATGCTTGGTGACTTCATCCGCCAGAACTGGAATATACGTCCATTCCGGGTTTGGAGTAGGTGTTTGTGCCTGCTCCTTTCCTCCTGTTCTTGTCAGTGAATCCTGACAGTACTCAAGTGTGGAGGCAGAGAGTTGAGTCTACATCCTGTTTGTCATCGGAGCTTTCCGACTGACTTCTCTGTGCGCTACCAAGCGAGACTGTTGGTAGGATTGATTAATACTAGCAGGTGTATGTGCCTGCTGATTACACTTCACCAAAGGTGGTTGACGAGATCCATCATATGTAGTCAGAAGAGCCTGCTGACTAACTGGTGATGTATAAGCATGTGTATGTTCCTCCCTATAGTACTCCGCCGGAATTGCCTAGCGGGATTGGCGTGATGCTGCCAGATGAGTCTTCTGGACAGCGGAATTAAAATGGACAGGTGTGTGTGCCTGCTCGTTGTTTGCCACCAAGTTAGGTTGGTGGACTTCTCCGGAGATGGCAGGGATGAAAACCTGCCCATTGTTAACCGGATTCCGTCTCTGGCGGTTCGTCTTTCCTGCTCGGGTTCGAGGAACCTGAGCTGAATGCCTGGAGTCGGTACCCTCATCATGTTGAGGGAGCACTGTCGCACGAGTCTGGCGGTGATTTTTGATGGGAGCCCTCAGGAAGGACTCCTGCCTTTTTGAATTAAGGCCCTGAGGGACCTGCTCATTCACTTCCTCAAAGTAAGGGAGTGAATGGAAATTGCGTTACGGGGATAACGACTCGAAACAGTTGGAGACGGTAGTCAGCACCGCCTGCCTCTTGATCACTAGTCGTCGTTGTCCGGACGACCTATGTGAGTTGTTCACATGGAGGGCCTATCGGGTTTCCTCCAAAGTTGGGATGGTACCGTGTTGACGGTACTCCTTAACCAGCGCATTTGATACCCAGCATTGAAGACGCTGAGTAGGTGATGTCATCCTCAGAGCGGATGAAGATCTAGTAGGAATAACAGTAGTGGTATTTATAGCAGTAGTATTCACAGATGTGAATTTCAGAGCAGCCATTATGGAAATACAGAATATCTTGGAAAAGAGTGCCTGTTTGATATAACAGACGTAATCAAGATAAAATTCAGCCACTTCATCCTTTGGATGAGCACATATGTCAATGATTGTTTTTTGTTAGCCCTCCTATTGAGTTTTAAATAGGGGCTTAACAAATAAGTAAAACATCATTTTAACTTGGTTAAGGATTAACGTCAGGTTCACCATTTTTTGTTTCTCTCAGAATTCAGGGATGTCCTCCTGAATGGGAGATTCAAAAGTTCTGATCGGTTTCTAGCGGGTTTGTTCGTAGAACTGGAAACATCCAATGATTCCATATCCATTTGAACCTACTTTCCAAATGTGGGCGCTCATTAGCTTGTGAACTGACGAGGCTTAGGAATTTTCATTGGTCGAGAGGATGGGAGGTCGGACTCATCACACCTTTTTGAGGGGAATTATTGTCTATTCCGGGACTCTCCTTATAGATTTGAGTTATGTTTGTGAATCCTTATTACATTACCAAGTATAAAATGAGCTTTTCCTTTAGTTTTGACAATCAATGATTAAATATTTAAGAAATTTAGAGAATTGTTTATATATATTCGAGGTTCTTCATCAATAGAGAATCATCTATATCTATTTAGAGATTCTTGATCAATGGTAACCTTCGAAACATTTATATAAAAGTCTCTAGGACATTATGATGACTAGGCCGGTTTTAGAGCCACTCAGTGGGGCACTTGAAGTTTATTGTCATTCATAAGGACAATGAATTATTTCAGTGTTGGGATCGAACCCATAAATGGGCTACCTACGTATCCTTTGTTTTGGAAAAGGAATCAGAACCCACGTAGTTCGAGTAAAGGAGTATGATGTTTATGATTGATGGCTCAAAGAAGGATGTCACAATTACTTTTACACTCTATGATCACGTGAGTCATACTCGGTGTGAGAAACAAGAGGTTTTGGTAAAAATTAGGAAATTGTGCAATTAAAGATGCAATCATAAGAAATGGTTTGGGGATTAAGTATGTATGACTTCCCAGAGGATTTACTTTAGGGAGAAAATCCAGGAACAAGGTCCATAAAGGTATATGTGCTTTATGGAGAGTTGAACACTCTAACTTGGGGCTTATTCCTGAAATGGAAACCCAAATTAAGAGAGTATTGATAATTGGGTTTTACTCCTGAGAAGGAATCCCAGATCAAACGTAAATTAGGACTGGTTAAAGATAATTTAAGGGACATGGGGCTTATTACTTAAAAGGAAGCCCAAGATTATGACTGGGACTTATTCCTGAAAAGGAAGCCCAAGTTAAGGATTACGGTTTGAGGCTTACTACTGAGGAGGATGGCCACATTTGAGATTGGGGCTTACTCCTAAGAAGGATGCCCAAATTAAGGGACTTAGGGCTTACTCCTAAGAAGAATGATCAAATTAGGGGACATGGGGCTTACTCCTAAGAAGGATGCCCAAGATTTATGACTGGGACTTATTCCTGAAAAGGAAGCCCAGGTTAAAGATTAAGGTTTGGGGCTTACTCCTGAGGAGGATGCCCATATTTGAGATTGGGGCTTACTCCTAAGAAGGATACCCAAATTAAAGGACTTAGGGATTACTCCTAAGAAGAATGCCCAAATTAGGGGACTTGGGGATTTCTCCTAAGAAGGATGCCCATGATTTATGACTAGGACTTATTCCTGAAAAGGAGACCCAAGTTAAGGATTTCTCTCATCTTAAAGGATGAGGTTGAATGAATGAACTCTCCATATTTAGTGATAAAAAGATTTTTAAATCACTAGGTTTTGAGAGATACTTCACTGAATTCCTTTCAGATAAGGAATTCAAATCAAGAAATCATGCCATAAATGGCTTTTAAAAGTGTCTTGAAGACTGAATCTAGAAAAGGAAAGGTTTAGTAATTTAAGAGGGGTGAAATGGGCAAGAAAGGAACCCAAAATGGAAGGGGCGTGCAAGTCTTGGAAGGCGCGAAAGTATTGTGGGGGAGTGAAAGTATTGGTCGCGCAGGTATACCTACGCGACATATGTTGTACTTGCGTGATGGTCAACCAGCATTGAAATACTTGAGCGACTCTTTATTAAAGTCTTTAGAATCCTCTTGAGGTTCTTCCAAGAAATGGACGTGCAAGTTCTATCGATGGAGTGAGGTTGCGCGCAAGTGTGACCATTTCCCTTAAGGGCTGGTCACTCAGGCGCGCAAGTGTTGATGAATTTCAACACTTCAGCCTTCCTCCCTCTCTTTAGATCTTCTGTTCTAGGTAAGAAATTACCTAAGAAGTGTTCCGGAAGCTTTGTGAAGAGACTTGGGCGTCGGGAGCTTCAATCCGAGTTTCTGGAAAAAAATCCTCTCGAATGGGGGGCCCACAGGGTCTATTTATAGGCAGGAGAAGACCCTGGGCGGTTACCGGGTGGTTACCACTTAGGTCGCGCAAGTCACTTGAGTGACCAAAAGGCGTCACACAAGTGGAATTGCACGACAGTGATATAACTTGCGCGGTGAAGTTGCTTTTGATCCTTTGTTCATGCCTTTGTCGATTTTTGATAGTTTCTTCAAAGGTTGAATCACATTGAGATCAGATATTCCCCTTTTCCAATTTTTTAGATTCTGTGATGAATGGAGCGTCAACAAACACCTTGATTTATTCTCCTAGAGTTATTATGAGATGATGGGACTTGATCCTCAGGTATTCGTTCACCGCCTCGGTCTCTGAGAAAATCATCATGGGTTCAAGTAGCTTCCCAGAAAGACGCACCCTTAACATGGTTCCATGGTAGAGAAAGAAGTTTATAAGCTTATCAGGGACAATTTTTTAAAGGAGGTCCAGTACCCCAAATGGAGGGCCATAATTGTGCCAGTAAGAAAGAAGAACGGACAGATCTGTGTCTGCATTGACATTCGAGATCTCAATCATCACTGTCCGAATGATGATTTCCAACTTCATGTGATAGAATTGTTAATTTATGCTATAGATGGATTCCAATCCCTCTTCTTCATGGATGGGTACTCCAGGTACAGCCGGATAGAAATGGCTCCCGAGTACGAGGAGTTCACAACCTTCAGGGCACTGCAAGGTACTTTCTGTTACAAAGTCATGCCCTTCGGTTTAAAGAATGTTGGTTCCACCTAACATCGGGCTATGCATCACATATTTAAGCCAATACTCTGAACATTATAGAAATTATATGTGGAATATCTGGTGGTAAAATCTTGCTAGCATTCAGACCATCTCAATGACCTTGAAAAATTGTTCAACTTCCTCTGTTACCATCACCGGAAGATGAATCCACTGAAGTGTGCCTTTGGGGACACCTCTGGGAATTTTCTTGGCATCATTGTCAGATATAGGGGCATTGAGATTGACTCAAAAAAGATAAAGGCCATTATCCAGATGTCTCGTCTGAGAAATATTTCGGAGCATCGAGGTTTCTAAGGCTAGTTATCCTACATATGTCGATTCATTGCGAATTTGGCCAACAAGGGTAAATCCTTTTCTTGGTTAATGAAGAAAGTCACTATCTATGAGTAGTGATTAAGAGTTTTAGACTAGTTTTGAGGAGATCAAGAAGCATCTTCTCTAGCCACCGATATTAATGCCACTTGTATCTGGAAAGCCACTGGTCCTTTATATGACCACCCTGGAATGATCTCTCAGCACCCTTCTTGTCTAGAAGAACACTGAGGGGATGGAGAACATCCTTATTAACACATCTACATACTCCTTTATACGGAGACCAGATACTCCTCTAAAAAAAGAGATGTCTTGCACTGGTATTTGAAGTACAAAAATTGTGACATTACTTACAACACCATGTGGTATAGTTGGTGTCCCAACTAGACCCTCTAAAGCAAATCTTGTGTCACCACATGCAAAAAGGCTGACTAAATTGGTGGGTAGTATTCCTACAGCAGTTAAATATCAGTTTTGTTCCTTATACGTATATTAAGGGTAAAGTGTTGAAAGATTTTCTTGTTTCCCATCTGGCTCCTGCAGACCAGTCCATGGACCTTCATTTCCCCGATGAAGCGATTCTCTCGGTGGACCAAGAAATTCCATGCTGGTAGATGCACTTCGATGGTTCTTCCTGGAGCCCCACTGGTAGAAGTCTCAATGACTCTAATCTAAACTAGGTAGGCATGGGTATCATCTTCATTACCCTAGAACAAGCCATCCAACCATTCTCTATCGTGTTGTCAGAAGGCTGCACCAATAAGGAATAAGAGTATATGGCTCTCATCAGTGGCCTCGAGAAAGCTCTCGAGATTTATGTGCCCCATTTCCATGTGAAAGGGGACATTGATCTAGTCATCAAATAGATCAACGGTGACTAAATAATTAAAAAAAAGATCCTGTACCATTGTTGGAGCTCACTCTCCAGCCAATGGCTCTGTTTCAATCTCGTCCAGAAGTTACTCATGTCCCTAGATCTCAGAATAGTTGGGTGGACGACCTCGCCAACCTAGCTACATCACTCATAGAGCCCAGGAATGATGATCTCATTATCCACATGGCACGTTGAAGAGTCATTATTCCCATCACCCCTAATGATGAAGATGGCCCGTGGGTAATCCAACTTACCGACGGTGCCTCCACATCCGGACCCAAAGGTCCCCTAGATGTTTTGATTGAAGTGACTTCCGACTGGAGGGCCCCCTTTATAGAGTATCTCCAGAATGGTTATCTCCCAGCAGATCGGGCTGGGCATGAGCGAATTCGACTCCATTCATTGTAGTTTACCCTCTAGGACGGCCCCGGACATGAGAAGATCCTCTACAAGAATGAGATTGATGGGGTTCTCCTCTATTACATTCAAGGAGTCAAGATTTCTCAGGTCATGCAGGAGGTTCACGCTGGTTCATGCGGGGCTCAATAGGTTGGGACAAAACTATCCCACCAGATCCAGAGACTGGGGTACTTTTGGCCCTCTATGATCAATTATTGCATCATGTTCACTAAGAGATTCCATGCAAGCCAAATTCATGATAACTATATGCATCGGCCACCGAATCCTCTATACTCCACCAAGTACTCTTGTCCATTTGCGGTGTGGGGACTCATGGTCATGGGACCATATCCACCAATGATATCTCGCCAGTGCAGATTCATCTTGACAGCTACAAATTTCTTCTCCAAGTGGGAAGAGGTGGTTCTACTCAAGGAGGTCATGACTTGTTCCATCGTTGAATTTTTGAGGACCAACATCATATACCAACTTGGAGTCCCTCATGCCGTCAACACTGATAGTGGCACG
Organism: Viscum album; assembly: GCA_963277665.1. Lineage (NCBI taxonomy): Eukaryota > Viridiplantae > Streptophyta > Magnoliopsida > Santalales > Viscaceae > Viscum > Viscum album. The sequence goes on from OY728150.1 coordinate 918,390,450, forward strand.
AATTTCCAAGAATCTGAGGTGATGAAATTGTATGCTAAGTTCAACATTCGTTCTAACCATACCTTCCACTATCAGGAACAAGCAAATGGGCAGACCGAGGCTTTCAACAAAACCCTCTCTCAAATTCTACAAGAAAATGGTTGGTTAGAATAAGAAGAGTTGGCTAGACAAGATCCCCAATGCCCTTTGGGATTATTGGATGATGACTCATAATTCCACATAGGTGACCCCATATTCTCTATTGTACCGAACAGAGGCCGTACAACCCATCGAGAGTCAATTTATCTCACTGCACACAACTGTCTATGGTCATCTAGTGCCAGATAATGTAGCTGAAATCCATCTAGACGAGTTAGAAGCACTAGATGATAACAAGATTCATTCCCTAAGATATCTGGAAAGGCATCAGAACAAGATAGCCAGAGCTTTCAAAAAGAATGTTCTCCTTCGCTCCTTTTTGAAAGGGGACTTGGTATTGGCCCGGAAGCCACCCATGATACCTGGTAGGAGACCAACCAAGTTTGACACCAAATGGGAAGGAACTTTCATCATTCACAAGGTTTACTCGAATGGTCTGTACTCACTGGTTACAATGGATGGTGAGTATGTAACTCCTCCCACCAATGTCAAGATCCTCAAGAAATAATATGCTTCTGCCCCTGGGTCCCACATGACTATAAATAGTATGGTCCTACACGACCTTAAATTGGTCAGTCCAACATGACCCTAAAATACATGGGGGTCTTGCATGACCATAAACTATATGATCCTATATTACCTTAAACCATACATCAGCCCACACAATGTTAAAATACATCTTAAGAATGACATATGGCTTGATTTCCATCCTCATGGGATATGTAGGAATACTGAGACACCTTGTCTTGAGTCCATCCCTAGTTTCCTCATTGACTATACCCTCCGGGTCATAGTTCTTTTAGGGGATCTCACATGGTGTCGTGTAGGCTTATTTGGCCCCACCCATGTTAGGGTTACGATGATTGCACCATGTTCCCACCTTGGTTCTTATAATCCTCCCACTTCCCTACTATAGGATGCTAAAATGCATGGCCTTTCTATAACTATGTGTTGCTTGATTACCATCCTCCGGTGATATGTAGGACCACCCAAACATTTCATCCATAGGAACATCCCCAAACTACGGTACCTCTCATTGGGACGAAACACTTAGTGTGGTTCATTCTTTTTCCCTCATTAATGTCATGCTAATCATGACCATACCATGTATCCCTCTCTCATAATGATCTATATGTCTCCTTTTGTCTAACATTATTTGAGATTGACGGGTGCATTCATGCTGCACACACCCCATAATTTGTGTTCAGATTACCTTTCATGCCTGAAGGGTCCCCCAAATGGCACGGTTGCTAGGCCCAAGGGCTCTCATCCCATTAAGGTCCAATGTCCTCGAGGATTTCAGACAAAAAATAGATACGAGTCTTGCGTTGCGAATATGGTCTGTGGTCGATGTTCATTTTTTGTTCCCATTTCGGGTCACACGATATAGATGTTGTGTTTCGAACCTGGTCAAAAATTATCCTCTGTCAATGTCTCCACCCCTATATATCTAAAACATGGAGTGCAGCGGTTCATTCTACCCCACATTATCTAAAAATCTCAGTCTGCTTCGAGCGGGAGTGTAATCCTATCTATCATACCCCTATGTGATGGGTAGAGCCTAATCCAACTCATTATTTACCACACCGATCATTTCTCACATGGACTTATGAGTTATGATGAAGCAATGACCTCATGAGATGCCATATGGCTACAGTTGGCCAGGGTTCCCAACCTCAGGTCCTTCGACCCCTTCGGCCACCTGGCATGAGTTATCATTTAGGATTGTGTGGTACAATATGGACTTATGTCCTCATTGACGTCGGGCTATTTAACCCCGCCACAGATATCCCCTTGAGGCAACCATCCCATCATTTATGGTCCGTCCCATGAGTACAGGCCCTGCCTTGCTTCTGAAGTCCCATCATATGGGCTTCCTTCACCTAATATATCAAAAGGGTTCCTAAATGGTATGGATACTTAGCCTAAGATCTCTTCATCCATTTCGATCTAATACCCTCAAGGATTGCGAGTGACAAGTTGATACATCTCCCGTGTTGCGAATATGGTCAACAGTCAATGCTCAATTTTTCACCCCCTCTTTTTCACACAAGGGTGGATACTGTGTTTTGATCCTACTCAACAGTTTTCCTCTATCATCTTTTCTGATTTATGGTCTTTAATAAGCACGATGATTCTCTCTCATTTCCCCATGCATGTGATATTAAACTAGGAATCTATGGTTCAAGTTCTATGACCCTAAACTAAGATCACCATCATCCTCATAGCAAGACGTTAAACTGCAAATTGGCTAGGACATTCTGTCAGTGGCCCAGCCTCAGGCCCCTTGGCCTTATCCAGCCCCTGGCCCAACTTATCACGTAGGTTTGTAAGGTGTGGTGCAGGATTATGTATTCATTCACGTAGGGTTACCCACCATGTCGTACACATCCCCAGATGAGATACCTTGCCCCTACCTTCATCCTCACTACATGACATTAAATTGCAAACTCACTGAGATATTCAATCCGAGGCCCAGCCTCAGGCCCCTAGGTATTTTGGGTCCCCTTTCCCATGTTCTCTCTTAGGGTTGTACGGTATGGACTCACATCCTTATTCACTTCAGATTACTCACCATGCTTTACACGCCCATCATTGGAGAATCTAGCCCTTATTTTCATCTTCCCTTTCCCAGAACTACATGTGTCTTGATTCCCACCATCATGGGATATGTACGACCACCCGAACGTCTAGTCTTCAGGTCCAGCCCCATCTCTTAGAAACCCACCTATCATTTTGTCCCCTTGGCCCATGTTCTTCCATAAGTGGGGTATATGGTGTGGTATGGGATTATTCCCCCATTCATGTAGGGTTTATAACAACCACACCACATACATCCCTCTTCTGAGCATACTTCACTCCCTTTCCTTGATTTTAACTCTATGAGTCACCTTCCCATAAGTCAGGTCCCCTTTCCCTCTTCAGTGATTCACCAATTGTCCCATGAGTACTCTAGTCTAGAACATTGAGTGTTAAATTCTACCTGGACATGTTTTCACCCATTTTTTAGACTTTGTGTTACCCTTCATTTAGTATTCCGTTATATTTCACTTCTGAAAGGACCCACAAATGGAATAGATGCTAGGCCTAAGGTCTCTCCTACCATTATTGGACAACATCTTCAAGGGTTTCAGACAAAAAATCTAAACAAGTCCTACGTTGCGAATATGGAAAGCAGTCACCTCTCATTTGTTGTTCCCATTTAATATCACATGATACAGATGATGTGTTTCGAACACGGTCAACAGTTATCCTCCATTGTCATGCAAAACCCTTCAAGCCTCGATCATTGATTACATGATTCACATTATTTTCCACCCCATCATGTACAGATGGAATTTTGATATTCCTGGTTCTATCACTTAGTGCGCATTGGCACATTCTGAGGAAAAATCCACAGTAAAGGCGCCATTTAGGGATCCTCAATGACTTCCCTCTAGCGTGATTTCTGAGTATTGAAAAAACACATCTTTATCCCTTGATTCCCACACCACATTTGACTCATGTGAGCTTAGGGATTGAGTTGAGGTCCGTACATACTTAGAAGGATTCTGATTCACCATGGACTGAGCTCTAAAACCAAAAAATAAGACCTCCTTCAAGAACTACGCGTGTCCTTATTCCCATCCTCATGGGATATGTAGGAATTCCTAGGTGTCTCGTCTTCTGGTCTAGCTAGATTTTAACTAATTTATCTCTTTTATTCTTCCCTCTGGGCTCTAACCCTTATAGGAATGTGTGGTGTGGTATGAGATTATGCCCTCATTCATGTTGGGTTTGCATTAGCCACACCACATACACACATTTTTAGGAGTTATCCCCCCAACATCATGTCCCACATGACATTAAACTGCATGTTGTCCCGCACGACATTAAAAGGCACCTTCATGAACGATGTGTGGCTTGACTCCCATCCTCATGAGATACGTAGGAACAATAGGACATATCATCCTTAGGTCCATATCAATAGAGGGATAGCCTCTTTTTTCCTACATCCTTTATCCTTTTCTATCCCCTTAGCTAGAGGTTTCCTCCTTGGAATCCCGCACAATATGATGTGTACCTCGACATAATTCACGTCAGGTATTCTTTATCATGCCATGCACATTCCCTCTGGAACCTCAACCCACCAATATATGTCTGGGCCATTTGACATTAAACTATTATTCATAGTTCCACATGTCTTTAAACTATTACGTTTTTATCCCATGACATTAAAATGCATGGTTAGTCCCCTCACATTTCCCTAAATAGTGACATTATCATCCTAGTTGCACAATAAAAAATATCACTACACCATGATAACCTCACTTGAGGGGGCCTCATGTTAGGTATTGGTCATATACTATAAAATTTTTCAATGCCTCATATGGCTTGATTCTTGTGGTGATGCCTGGACTTTCTATCCTAGGTCCATCGCTTCAAAAAACAGACATTCATCTTAATGTAAAAACAATATCTATCAAATACTGCTTCTTTCGATGCAATGGCCAGACCCGCACAACCTCATTATCTCTGACACTGTTATCCAATCGTGTCTCTTGAAGAACTACATGTGGCTTGATTCTCATCCTCATGTGTTACATGGGAACACCCGTGCATTTTGATTCAGGACTAGCCTAACATTCCTTTTCAGCCCCTCGACTTAAAACATCACTAAGGAAAACATGGTGATCTAGACCGCAGGTCCTCATTCACACCATGTTATATAATTACATCAGCATTTTTCTCATGCGTTCCCTACCACATTTGGTCTGATATCTATTACCATAAACTAAAATCACTCTATATCCCTGTCGCGAGACTTTAAACTGCATGAAACAATATAGAACCATGTACGGCTTGATTCCCATTCTCATGGGATACGTAGGAACGCCCCTATATCCCGTCTCTAGTTCCAGCCCCCAAGAATCTGAAATCATGTCCCCAATCATTCATCCCCTTGGCCTGAACTATTTTGGGAATGTGTGGTGTGGAGATTACCTCATGGTTAATCATTCACATCTAGTTTTCAAATGGCCACACCATCTGCCTCACGCATCTTTCCCCTACTTGGTCTGAGTTATATGACCCTAAATGAAGATATCCCAATGGGAAATACGTGTCATTTTAGGCTATTCTTCCACCCTATGCATAGTAAATTAAATCAAGTACCCTCCCCCCTTAATGGTCAACCCTAGGGCCTTAAGTTGGAATCATGCAACCCCAAGACCATTTTCTTTGGGAAGGGACTCAAATCCCTCTATTTGATACATCTTATTGTCATACTCAGATGTGTTTTGACAAAGAGAATAAAGTGTGGAGTTTATCGAGGATGTTAACCTCATTCCATGTCCATGAATTTTGAGACCTTTATTTGGATCCTCATCCTCTACCACATTCGAAGGGACCCCCTTCACAACCTAGTCTCATGCTCCTCGTCTCTCCTACCGTCTCAGGGAAATATCCCTAAATACCATAGAAGGAATTTGTGATAGGTCTCAAGTTCAACCCTCATTTTTCTGTCCCAATTCTAGGATAACACGATATGGATGCTATGTTTCGTATATGGTCAATAGTTTTCCCTTATCATCATTCCACCATCATTGGGGTCTAGATCTCAAGCATCATGATTCACATATTTCAAATTTCTTATGTTAAAGTGGAATTCCAACATGCTTGTATTTACTCCTCCGTGAATCAAGGTGCATTTTACGGGCTGATCAACATCATTGGGACATCTTTCACCTAAATTCATGTCACCCCTAACACGTTCCTTCTTGTGTTAGTAAAGTCCCATCACAACTTCTTTCTTAAAACATCGAGAAAAACTCAAGTGGGATTAGTAGTTCTGGTAGGACGTGTAGGGGCACAACCATGTTTCACATAAATTCCTTCGTCTCGCAAGACATTAAACTGCTGACCCTCCCAGAACAATGTATGGATTTATTCCCATCCACATGGTGTATATAGGAACTCCCAAGAATGTTTCCTCGGGCCTAACCTAACATTCACTTTTGGTCCCTTGACCTAAGGATCTTCCTCTAGGTATATGTAGTGTGGTGCAGAATCCTTATGTCCTCATTCACATTGGGTTTACAGCTACTGCGCCACATCCTCCCATCCTGGTATCACCCCTTTCGCTCTTTCTTCTATCGTATGATTTTAAACTACATGATCTCACATGTCCTTGACTCATGACACTAAACTGTGATTCTACCTTGAACAAGTTCTTGATGCCCCATGTTAATCATGGGATGAAGGAGATACCTTTCCAAAGAGGCCCTATTAGGAAGTAGGTATGATCCCTAGATAGACTGATGCACCCACCTAAGATACCTTCCCCATGATGTCACAATTTCAATAGTGTTGGAGTCCATTCGAACAACCATCACTCTATACTCCATGCTTTGTGTCTCATTATTCGGACCCTCGTCCTCTTTCATGTCTAAAGTATCCCCCAAACAGTATGGATGCTCAGCCTATGGATCACATGTTGTCTTGGGATAACATTCCATAAGGCTAATGGGTGAAATTTTGAGTCAGGCCTCATGTTTTGAACATGGTTACCGGTCAACCATCATTTTTTTCCTATTCCAGGCTAATGCAATAAGGATACTATGTTTCAAACATGGTCAATAGTTATCCTTTATTGTCATGCTACCCATACAATGTTCCGAGTATTGGGTATTGTGATTCAAAATTTACACTGCCCTATGTTAGGATTAATTTAAATGCCCTTGGCCTTACCTTACTCGCGCGCTAGAGCACACTCTGAAGGTGATAATTCGACTGTTCTAAGAGCTTCATTCTCCAGTCAGGTCACCCTCTTCCTCCATGTAAATTCTAATTGGTTGTTCAGAGATCCCTACTCTCTAGCTTCAATCCAACTTCTTGGATTGTTAAAATTGTGATCGATATCCTATTCGGATCCCCTCACACCATCCTTTGTTTAGCACTCTCATATAGGTGTATTACCTTATATTATCTATTTCCCGCACCAAGCATGGCTTGTGTGCGCTTTGAGATTTAGTTGGATATTTACTAAATGCAATAAAGATACAATGAACACCAATTCATGCATTTTCCTCATGTTTTTCATCAGAATGTGGTCCGCCTCATACTCCTCATCCACATTGGACCCCATTCTTAGGGGGAATTTGTGGGCACCAGAAAACGTATCCATGTTGTTCACTAAATGAATCCATATATGATCTCTGAGTGTATATCGTTCCACAAGCTTCTATTTGACTAGACATGGAGCCCAAATGGAGTTACAGATCATATGTTATTGTTGTTCAAAGTTGGGTGGCTAGTAATGGCCATCCAGGATGGTTTTGGGTAAAAGTATGAATTTGTCCGTAAAAAGGGAATCAAGCACATTAAAAAAGGATTCGTGTGTGTAAAAATGGAATCTGGTGCGAAAACGGAATATTGATTGTAAGAACATAATATCTCAATCCATAATTTAATTTTGCATGAAACCCTGCATGCAAACCTATTCTGTGAAAAATGCACATTAAACGCACCATGGCGCATGCACCCACTGCAGATCGTGCCGAAAACCACTTGCACGTGCAAACTTTTATGTGCGCCGCCTTGTGCAGAAAATCACATGCAACCATGGAATTTTACACGTACTGACTCCCTAGATTCTACCAATAATTACAAGTGAATCCCCTTCTTCTTAGATGCCTGGAGGTTGGCCATCGCTCTAATACGCAAAAGTCCTCATTTTTCCCGCATGCATGAAAAACCCCCCATCTTGTGAGCAGAACTTCACTTTTGCATGTAAAGGGGAAAACATGCCCAATTTTGTGCCCAAATCATATTTTTAGCATGCAAAAGTTCCATGGTTCCCAATTTTCTATGCACCAATGTTGTAGATATCCAATTGCGGGCATGCCTCCCATACTGTGTGCACATTCCCTATTGCATGAAAATATCGTCTTTTGCATGCTACCCTCCCCTATGGAATGAAAGTCCTTCCATATTGTGTGAAATCCTTTTTTTGAACACACATCTACTATATTGCATGCAATCCTACCCTATTATGTGTAGGCTTTTCTTATTGCACACACTCTTTCTATATTTCACGATGGCCTTCCCTATTGCATGATATCCATCCTTCTTGCACACAACCCATCCTCCATAGAGCCTATCTTACGTGAAACAGTGCCCAGGCCTGTGCCCACCGGTCCATACCATAGGGGTTGCACTCCGAGTCGGTCCGTCTGCTCCGGGAACTAACCCATATGAAAAATGTGGTGTCGTACCGTGAACTTTTCGAACTGGGACGTCGGTAATTTCCATTGCACCCTTATGCGTAGTCACCTTCCACCAATGGGATGCCATGATTGAAGATACTAATCCACACACCATCAAAACACCATGAGTCAGCATTTTTATCTTGGTCTGTTTCCTATGTCGTGAGTGGATATTCTTGCCATCTATCCCCCCCCCCCGCCCCCTGAGTACCTTGAGATGAACCATTCCTCATGAAACTAATTCGTACCCCATCACCTGACTCATATGCTAGGTTAAACCAGAAGGGACTCCCTTACATAAGTCCCAACACCATCATTTTATAGAAACCTTATGCCTAATAGACCTCTCTACATGACTATAAATAGCATTAGTCTGTATTTGACAATCATAGGATTCCTCTTTCTCCAAATAAGAGACTTCTTATTTTCCAAACATAATATGTCAACCGTATTCTCTACATGACTGTAAACTATAGTACACTATTTGTTTCAAACATTGGATGCATCTTACTCTATACATGAGATCCCTTTTTCTCCAAGTGTAAGATGCCAATAGTCCTTTCTAAATGACTATAAATAGTAGTACACCCTCTGTTACAAATATTGTATGCCTCTTACTCCAGACCAGAGATGCCAATAGTCTTTCTTACATGACTATAAACTGTAGTACACTCTATTTTCCAAACATAGGATGCCACTTGCTTCAAAAAATATATGCCTTATTCTCCAAGCACATGATGCCTAATATTCCTCGCTACATGACTATAAAGTGTAGTACACCCTATGTTCTAATCATATGATGCCTCTTTCTCCAAACAAGATATTCCTTATGATCCAAACATAAGATTCCTAAAAGTCCTCTCTATGTGACTATAAACTGTAGTACACCCTATGTTCCAAACATAGGATGTCTCTTACTCCAAACAAGAGATGCCTTATGCACCAAGAATAAGATGCCAATAGTCATATCTACATGACTATAAACTATAGTACACCCTATGTTCCAAACATAGGATGCCTCTTGCTCCAAATAAGAGATGCCTTATGCTCCATGAATAAGATGACTAATAGTCCTCTCTACATGATTATAATCTATAATACTCCCTATCTATCAAATAATTGGATGCCTCTTGTTCAAATAAGAGATGCCTTATATGAAAGGCATAAGATAACTCTTTCCATGATTATAGTGTCACAATTTCAAGAGCATTGGAATCCTTTAAAACATTCCATCACTCCACCCCATGTTATGCATGTCCTTCATTTGGATCTTCTTTGTCTTCCATGTTTGAAGGGACCCCCTAACAGCCTAGTCCCATGCCGCATCAGCTCTCCTATCATCATGGACCAACAACCAGTAAGACTTTGTAGAACACTTTGAGTCAGGTACTGTGTTTTGAACACGGTCAACAGTTGACCCTCAATTATTTGTACCCATTTCTAGCTAACGTGATATGGATTCTGTGTTTCAAACACGGTCAACAATTATCCTACATCTTCATCCCACCCTCACCGCATTCCGAATGTTGGGAATGTAATTCAAAATATTCATCCCCCTCTGTTCAATCTGATTCTAGTGCCCTTGGCATTTCCCGCTTGTGCAATAGTGCATAGGTGTATACCTCAATTATATGCCTCAACCCACCAGTGAATTGGGATTCCCTCAATGGCCACACATGAGGTATAAATTACGGGTAGCATCCATGTGTATGCCCCATCCACCATTTCCGCTCCATAGGGGCACCCGGGGAGCTTCCTTGCGTAAGACCCATACACTATAGCCGCTCCATAGAAGCACACGGGCAACATCCATGTGTAAGCCCCATCCACCATTTTCGCTCCATAGAGGTACCCAGGCTACATCTATGCGTAAGTCTCATCCACTGTTGCAGCTCTTTATCGGTACCAGGGAAGCTTCCTTGCGTAAGCCCCATCCCCCATAGACACTCCATAGCGGCACACTGGTGACTTCCTTGCGTAACCTCGTTCACCATTGTCGCAGCATAGTGACACCTGGGAATCTTCCTTGCGTAAGCCCCATTCACCATTACCATTATATGGTGGACCCCAGGTAGTATCCAGGCATAAGCCCCATTCACCATTGTCTCTCCTTAGTGGCACCCAGGCATAGTAACACCTAATTCATATTCTCATAGCTACGCTAACGTGGACCCCCAAATAGGTCACTCCATAACACCCCCTCGCCACAAAATTGATGATGCCTTCATTCCCTCAATGGTTGGTGGGTATCAGTTATGAAATTCCTAGGGGTGCGGGGAAAACCCACTTTGTCAAAGTTGCAGGACGTTAAACTGCCAAGACCCATAGTTCTTAGAACATGACGTTAAACTTGACCACACCCCATGCGTTGGACGTGGGGTTACCCCACCTTGGACATTCTCCACACCCACTAGTCTCCAAGAGAGTGATATCATTCCTCATATGGAATGATATCCTCTATATTAGAGTGGTGTGTGTCTGTGGAGAAAGAGAAATCACCCTGGCGTAAGTCCCTAGCTTTTCTTGCAGGAGGTAGCATCCCTAATACTCTCTTCCTAGGTGCCAAATTCCTCTCATGTTGGGTTTTTTCACCACCTAGTCCTCCACCCTAGATTAAGTCCCAATCAGTATCTCTTCGGCTGCTAACAACATGCAATCCCCTATTTCCTCTTTGGTCCGCAAACTACGTGTAATCCCAATTCCTCTTCCCATGGACTTACCTTCCGCAGTGTGATCATCAGGCCTCTGTTGAATCTTGTTTCACACATTGAGGATGACTCACGTGGTCTTAGAGTAAGCATCGACCATGACATCCTCTCTAGGCCACCTAGAGTGTAAGCCCCACACCAACCTGAACTACGAGTTCTATGATCCTTTCCAAGGTAAGGTATGTAGGAATCCTCATGGAGCATTAAGCCCACCACCCATTGGTCCTGACCATCTTCACATCGGTTTACCCACACCATCCTGAACAAAGAGGTCTTTGATCCATACCAAGGCAATGTACGTAGGAAGCATACCTAATGTTCAAGACCACCACCCATTGGTCCGGACCATCTTCACGTCAGTTCACCCACACCAACGTGATCTACATGGACTTTGATCTTTTCCAAGAAAAGGTACATAAGATGAATCCCTGAGGGTCAATCCAAACACCCAGCGGTTCTGTCTATCTTCACATCGGTTCACCGACACCAACCTGAACTACATTGACTTTGATCCTTACCAAGGAAAAGTACGTAAGAAGCCTCCCGGAGGTTCAAGCACAACACCCAGTGGTTCGAACCATATTCATGTCGGTTCCCACTCCAACCCGAACTACCTGGGTTTTGATCCTTGCATCCCGGATAAGGTTCGTAGGAATCCTCCCTAAGGTTCAACCCCATCCAGCAGTAAGACATTGCGGTCCTATCTAGCAGTAAGCTATTGGGACCCTATCCAGTGGTAAGCCATTGCGACCCCATCCAACGTTAAGCTGTTGCGAACCCATCCAACAGTAATACTTTGTGACCCCATCCAAAAGTATGCTGTTTTGACCCCATGCAGCGGTAATCCATTGTGACCTCATCCATTGGTATGTCGTTGTGAACCTATCCATTGGTAATCCATTTTGACCCCGTCTGGTGGTAAGACATTGTCAACCCCATTCTATGTTAAGCCATTGTCAACAGAACTATGGGGACTTTGATTCCCCTCCATAGGGATATGTAGGAGGTATCTTCAAGACTCAATCCCAACATCACTGTTTTCCTCAAGTCGACTCTATATCATTCTCCACCCACATCACATGAACATCCGTCATCTATTTTGTTTATTACCCAGACCACCACATTTCAATGGGATCATCCCACCCCATTACCCATTCAACTTAACAATAATCATGTAGCTTATCATGCATTAGCCCCAACATCGGTGTTCCCTCTAGGGGTTGCACTCTCCTAATTCACTATAGTCAGTGTTCCGATCTGTCTGATCCATATCCTCTAGACATTAAACCTGTGGCATACCCTATGTTAAACTTATGATGCTGAGGAAAACCTCATATACATGTCTATTGAAAAATTTCCCCGCATTCGACGATGTTTTCCTTGGGCTTCTGTGCCTTTGTGAAGCCCTGTAATAAGGGGAAGAAACCTAGATGCACTAGTGTTCCAGCATCCCGACAGACCAATGATTTCCAATGTGACTACTCCCCCGACCGAAGTTTTCTTCCCTGACTGGACCCCTTGGAATGTCCCAAATGAAGCTATGTAACTAACTAGTGTCTATGAAGATATGACATTGAGGAATATTTTCATTAACAACCTCTTAATCCTATAAGGGAGACCCAGATTAGGTGAAGAGTTATGAGGAGAAATCCCCAAAAGGAATAACGGACATCCCATCATTCCGTTTTGATCAAGGAGAAAACATCCCAGAACAAGGAACAGATGTTGCTCGCCTTTTGAAAGCCGGGATGTGGGGAAACAAACAACGTCTTCAACCTCAAACAGAAGGAAGCACATGACCTAGTGAAAGCGTCAGAAACATAATTCATCAAACACTTAATTAAATACAACTAACATCCTCATAACATAAAATCCTTAAAGTAAAAAATTGCATAAATCTCTTACCACATTTTTAGAAACTAAAATAGTAGAAATAAAATTATTAAACATAATTGAATTAATCAATATAGATTCTAAGTTATGTTTTCTATAATTGTGTTCCTAATAAATATATTTTGTAGTTAATTTATTTACAAGTGTGGCCTGGGTTCTAATGACAATAATAACCATTTTCAATAATAGTAAAATTCCATCATAGAAATCAATACATAACAATAGTATTGAAAACGCAAGTCATTCCCAACTCCACATAACCATTTTATCAACTCTATTAAATTAAAATATTCAAATATGTTATGTTTTCCATGTGTTTTCTACGATCACATAAACCAAAATATCCAGTAAAATAAAAACAATATTATTATGAGAAAATAATGTAGTTTCATTAAAGCATATTAATTCTAGAAGATATAAGATAAGTCTCAAGATCCCATACCTCAACTAGTGATTTATAAAGTGTTTTATGAATAGGGGGTGAAGAGAGGAAACCCAAAAAAGCTGAAACAACACCCATGATTGATGAAAAATTGAAAATACCATATATCATCAAATTATTTCAATGTAATCACAAAACCCATAGTTCCCATGCAGAAAACCTTCACTAGATAAATAGTGAGAGAGGATCCAAAAAGGATACGAGGGAGGGAAGTGAGGGAACTCAACTATAATCACAAAAATCAGTGTTATTGAGAAAAGGTGTCACAACCCATCCCTCGGGTCTCGTGCCAGGACTACCCCAACCCGCCTTCCATTGGGTTGGGGCTGGCAACTAGCACCAGAAAGGCATATCCCTATTATGGGAAGGAATTGCCTTTAAACCTGTACAAACACACTTACGGGAACACAAAAAGATGATACCACGAAGTAAACTGCAATAGTTAAAAGGGTGATGAATGTAAAGGGGTTGGAATAGTAGCCCAACTGAAAAGTACAAGTACTACTAAAAAGTACAAATACAACCGAATAACACCAACCACTCCTAGATCATCCACCAAGGATCCCACAAAGGTAACACCACGAAGGTAGACATAACACATAGGTAACACCTCTGAGATATATGTACCACATTGGTAATACCATGAAGACTTCACCCCAAATGTAGAAGTACCACACTGGTACACCGAGAAGATAGAAATAGCACAGAGGTACACCACAAAGATATAAGTAACACAAACATACACCACGAAGTTAGAAAAATCATCTCACAATTAGGTATATAAGTAAGGAACAAAACTACAGATGATTAGCCGTGAAGCTAGATCATTTTATTCTATCAAGAGGCACTGCTACTGATCATACAAAGTCTAAACCACATAGGATAGATAGGTTCTTAACCCCTATAATGACCAACACATGATCTTATCTACCTATGATCGATAGGTAACTAACCCCCGCTAACCCACATAGGATCTAACACACATTATATAGATCGGTAACTTACCCCTGTAATGACCCACACAGGATCTGACCCACATAGTATTAGTATGAGCTGACCCACATAGAATCTCTTAGCACTGACCCACATTGGATCGGTATGCGCAGACCCACATAGGATCTGGCCCACATAGGATTGGTGCTATCCCACACAGGATCGCACTATACAAACCCATGTATGATCTATCTTCAATATCGGCCTCATGAATTGCCATTATATTTCTTGCACCCGCTACACTCAAGTTATGTAGTATCTAACCCTTGAGATGTCGTTCATACGTAAACCACCACTAATCTCCAAAAAGGACTAACCCAAAGGCCCTCCTTGTCATAAGGGTTCCAACGCGATAGACAGTGCTACAATCAGATGCCCGGTCTGTGAGTTATAAGTGTTTTAGCTCCGGGGGGCCCGGTTGGATTCATGTTTGATCCAACCTGGCCATACTCCATCTATCTAAAAAACTCAAGTGAATTTTAACAAAAGGTTCTTCTTGATCCAATTATCCCAACACCATAGACGGTTTGTCAAATGGATGTTCAGTTCCCAAGATATGGACCTTTAAGTGTTTCTGGGCACGGTGGGGCTGAAGTCCTATCCGACCCAATCAGACTGACCCAAGTCAGCTCGGTCTGGGCTGGGCAACAACGATCATGGAATTCCGGGTAGAGGTCCGGCCCGTACGGCAAGGGGGTGGCCCAAATCGTAAAGAAGATCCCACAAAAGGGTGGCCTGACCCGCATAGGGTGGCCCGGCCGTGTGAGGCATGGCCTGCAAAGGGGCAGTTTGCAAGGGGGGAAGCCCGTAAGGGGGGTGGCTGGAAAAGGGTGGCCAAGATGCATGAGGCGCCTTCCAAAAAGGGCGGCCTAACCTGTATGGGTGCTGGCCCACAAAGGGTGGCCCGACCACATGAGGCACGACCCACAAAGGTGTGCTCGACCTGTAAGGGGGGCCCGTGGCCCACTGGGTAGCCAGCCCACTGGGGAGGCTACCCACTGGGTGGAAGCCCACTGGGTAGGCATCTGGGCTATGTGAGGTGTGTCCCATCCTAGCCAACATTAGGGGGTGAAACCCCAGGTCTCCCGAACAGCCCAGAGGCTGTTTGGTTCCTTCGTATCAGCGACACCACGTGGCGCAACCAGGTGTTATGTGGGAACCAATAGAGTAGTTATTCCCTCCTGTCATGGTCGGCTGGTGTGATGGACATTGTCTCCAGCAGCGTGCGATGGTGGGCCGCTCCACCACCTGTGACCGGCCAATGGGGCGGCTGCCCCCCTCGGTCCACTGCGGCTGACAAGCTGCGGCCTGTATCCTTTGGTGACACATTGGTCACACCTCCATCTTCTTCCACGGCCAGTCGGCGTGTCAACCACCTCCTTAGATTACCACAACTGATGATCCAAAACCAGTTCCTCTAGCAGCATGGGTACATCACCTCCTCCCTCCCAGCCTGTCGCTCCCAACCATCGCCTTGGTCCTTGCCAGTGTCATCGATCTTCCACGGAGAATGAACGGGAAGTAAGGAAGTGGGGGGGGGGGTATGGTCCTAGTTCAATTGGCACATGCCCTCCACGTTAGCTTGTAATCATGGCGGAGGATAGAAGGGTTCAATAATTTCTTGGAATTTAAAGCGTGGTAAACCCCTACCATTAATCGTTAGAGATACTCCCATGGTTGAGGAAGTGGGTCGGTGTTCACTATCCCCCACAACTAGACTCCAACGACGTCACTCAATCATCGACTTTCTTTTTAGAGTTTTGGTGTTTCTCTTCATCTCTAGCCAGAACCGGCTCTATCTTCCAATGGTTTTTGATCTCAACACTTTGTAAGAACTTCGCTGCTTGGTGAAGCTGTCCGATACATCTTCCCAAACTCCATATAAATATGAGAGGGGGAGGGTATGTAATGACGTTGGTAATTAATGAGGCTCATTAATTATAAACCTTCCTAATTCCCCAACAACGTCGTTACATATGATTTAAGGGTCAAGCCATTTATTGTCTAGACACATCGCAGGTCCCACGTTGAAACTTTTCTATTTGACAAAAATCTAGAAATAAAATAAAATAGAAAATTTATTTTATTATTATTTTTTAAAGTCTTAGAAACTATCTTTTTATTCTGACCTACTACGGTTGAGGTGAAGCATCCCATAAGTGAATCCTGGCATTGTGGATTAAACGATGCCCTCAAATTTGTAATCCGAGTACTGGTCCAAAATTTAGAAAATGTCGCTCGTGCGTCTACTAAATGTACATTATAAAAAGATCAATATATTATTAACAATCACCACTGACCTGTTCCAGTTGATATTAGGATCCAGTTAAGGAGAAAACTCCCCAAAAAACTCAATGGTACTCTTAGATTTTCAATCTGAGTTACCATTTAGAAGTTATAGATTTTAAAAATAAAATAATTATCACAAATTTTTTTATTTATGGCCAAGAACTAAATTAAAATATTGGTCACTGGTGGCCAATGTTAGTATCTTCCTAAAGAAATAATACTCTCATGAGCTCAGTGGTGGTCTCCTAATTTTAATCCAAGTCACCGTTCGTGGGTGATAAGCATTTGAAAAACAAAATAACATTATTTAATTATTTTATTTACAGTTATTCCATTTTGATGTTTTCTCAAAGGAGGCATGTTCCGACTAAACATAAGTCATGCCTATGGTAAACATGCCATATTGAATGCAACAATTACTTCATATTTCTGATCCTTGAACCCATTTAAGAGTTATTCCAAATTTTCCAAAATAACACTCACCCACACTATTTAATGTTTAATAAAACATTGATGAATCATTCCATGCACTCTGGGCCTAGGAATCGTGTTCCGTTAGATTTTGCAGTCTCAAAATAATTACATATAATTAAAAAAATTATATAGAATATTTCAGCTCTTAACAATAGGGATCAAATCCACTAAATGGGTGCTGAACGTATACTTATTTATTCACCTTTTACATCCTATATATGCAAGAAAATATTCATGAATGTTAGTGTTGTAACGGGATAGGTAATTTATGGACAATTTGAAATTAGAAGACCATGATGAAACCCAAAACACCATTCCACAAAATGATGATGGGGTGAAGATTTGATAGTGTAAATAAAAATACCATATCGTAAATTATCTAGGTAAAAACCACATTATACGTACATGAAAAGGGTTATGGTGAGATCCTATGAACTAATAAGAGAAACCACAACGAAGGGGAATAACCACTCCCCATAATTACAATGTTACAGAAGACTTCCACACTATATCCTCGCTCCATGATGCAGTGACAATAAAATAAGAAGAACCAACAAAACTTCTATTCTTAGACTTCATTCCATAGTGATTTTGTCATTCTATAAAACATCCATGTGAGGGGAATTCTTGAAAAAATATAAGGTCTATGCCACAACAACCTCATGATCAACCAAACCACTATAACATTAAAATGATCCTATAAAACTCCACCCTATAATACAAAACCCCACACCGTATTGATACCAAAATTGGATGATGAACTAAAAATTAACTTCCCAAGGATCTATGTTTTATTTGTAAACCATACACCATAAAGACTATGTCCATGATGAATCAAACACTACCACACCATAAATAACTCTACCCAGAACTTGGACTCCAAACTCCACTCTCCACCCCTAATCGTTCTATTGAATTGTATAACACCTAAAAATCACAATTTAACAATCCTAAAATTTTTTTATTGATATATATGATGTATGAATAACTAAAATGAATGTTTTCTTAAATATTTATCATTACTAAAATAGATAAATATTATAGATTCCTTTATCTAATGAAATTCCATATTTGTTAAGGAATGTTTTATTATATATTCTTCTATAATAAATCTATCAATAAATATAGTGTGAATTTCACCCACATGGATTCCATATTGGAATGATGTTTTTATTTCAATTAAACACTCCTTGATTTTCCATTACATTGAGATAACCATGAATATTCATATATTTTTCTAATTAGACTATAAGAGAAAATGCATCATCAATGATAGTTACTTCAATTTTATACATACCATGACCACCATCCATTATTCGTTCCATTTTACCTTTCCATATTTATTATTTTTTCTATAAAACACACACTTGGTTCCATTGATATTTCAATCATTTGGCCTAAAAAAACTTCCCATTTGTTTTTATTCATCAAAATTTCAAGTGATTCAGAAACACTTTGATCAAATTATAATCTTTGATAGACTCTTAAAAATACATAGTATTTACTTGATATATTTGATAAGTTTGTTGTTGAGATTATTTTTTCAAAATACTTTATCTCAAGAAATTTGATTTCTGATGGTATTTATTACCTATATTTAAGCATTTATACAATATTTATTTTTTGAAATTGAACCAACATCATTTTCCTCACCATTATTGTCTAATTATATATTTATTTCATACAAATGTTCTATTTCCATTATATTCATTTATGTATCATTGTATTCTAAAATATTATCATTGTTCAATAATGAAAGAAACTTACTAAATTGTAAAATCAACTCACGTCCTCCAAAAGTTTCATCTTGAAATTCTATAACTTTCCAATGACATTTTTTTACCTTTTTATGCCATGATTATTAATTAATAGAAAACGAAAATAACTTCATCACCGTAAGATTAAAATTTTGATTATATTTTTATTGAGAATAAAAAATTGTATTAATAAATTTTAAAAGTATAATAGTTTTGGATTGTTCATACACCACATTTTGTAATGTTTTTTATCTTCATCCAGACATAAGAAAATAATATTTAGAGTTATAAAATAATGTAATAATTACATCCATCTAATGTATATCTGGTATATTAATCTATTTTATCATTTTCAAAACCATAAAATTAATGACTCAGTTCCTCATTGAAATGAATCCTTTTTGTTGGGGATTCCTAACAACTAAAACTCGGTTCATTAATCTATACTTTTTGATAAATTATTTACCCTAATTATTTATGAATTACAAACCATTATTAGTATAGAACTTTAATTTTTCCCCAAAAATATTCTCCGCCAACCTTTGATGTGATATAATACAATTGAACACTCTAGTTTTGTGAAATATTATCTATGCAATCATGTTGTAATAATAGATAAATAAAACATAATAACTTTTTTTTCATCAATAGATTTTGGTGATATCATCCCACAAACATCAACATGCACCAGCTCAATATATATTATTGTCTTCTTATCGATTGTCCTATATGTATGTTAACAAGTTTTCTCTTTTGATATTTATTATATGTGTGTGAGTTCATTAAAATTAAATTTTAGTGAAATTATAGGCTTATTAATTCTTAAATATGTATTCTAAGAACTTCTGAATCATATGGTGAAAAATTTTGTTCCACATGTTCTTTTTTTCTTCCTTGGATTGAATTTTTTTTCTTTTCTAGTAATGAGGCTGAGATTACCTTCATGCACATCCCCTACATCAGAACAATAAAATCTATTCTTATAATGATGAAATACTTCTTGTTAATGTTTACAACATTAATCAATTCATACAATTTTATTTCATTTAACAAATTATGAACCTAACCTTCAACTTCTAGTACATCTATGGGCCTCATGTATTTGCATCAAAATTTTTATTTTATGCCCCAATAGTTTTCAACATTTCATCATTTTTATGGTGAATTATAACATCTTTATTATATTTTATTCACACAATAATATTCATGTTTTTTATTAAATATTAAGTGAATCCAATATCATTGATCACCAAAAAATCCTGATCCATCACCTTTAGTGAAATATTTAAAAAATTCATATTATCAGATATTCCCTTCTTGATCCACAGTCAATACTTCTCTTCCTTTTGTGGTGAATGATATTTTTCCACATTAGGTTCAATCAAATAATCATTATAATTTAAGGATTGAAATTTATTATTAGTCATTATTTTTCATGATAGAGATTATTTTACCAAGATCCATATCTTGGCTCTCCATCTGTGCACATTTTTTATACCCTTAAAGGCCAATTTTTGTATTTCTGTTAATAATCTCCAGTAAAAAAGAAATACATGTTTAAACCATATTGTATATATGGAATTATACTCATATTTTATTCCTCTTAAGATCCCAATTTTTTAATATAGAACACACATATTGTGTATTCCCAATATCCAAAAGATAATAACATCATAATTTTTGTGTAATATTACTTTCCATTGCTACTATATTTTTAAAATATCAATTCTATTGTGAGGTTATAAAACCAAACTTCCTACAAATTCTGGGGAGTGATTGTTTAATATCAATCTCTATTTATTTTTTATATATTATCAATACTCTTAATAAATTTGACAATATTTTAAAAAAATTTAGTTTGGGACATTTATATATTTTTTGATAATCCCTCTATATTAGTTTGTTTCTTCATTTTCCACCCATACAGTCAAACAACCAATGTCATGTTTAGGGTTAGAAGTACATCATTATTATCAATCACTCTTCACATCATTAGGAATTCAGTTTTAAGATACTCAATCATTATAATGTGATCTTCCACTAAGTTGTTAAACCCATCAACAATATTTGTCATATCTTTGGTCTTTATATTTATTTAGACATCCTCATTTACTCTTTTGGGGATTTAATTTCTATGTTTTATGCATTAAAATATCTATTTCTTAAAGACAAACTTCTAGTAAAACTGTAAGATCTAATCATTCCCCAACAATAGTGTTTTAATCATTGCAATCCTTCAGTTTTGGTTTTTCTATGTAATCCAAAGGATCTTCCTCAGTGAGGTATTTTATGTCAACAAATTATTCTACTATTATTTCATATAATCTAACATGTTCTTGATAAATTTTAAGAACTAGAATATTTGTTTTCATGTATGTTTTTCTTTTCTACTAGTTTTGAAAAAAAGAGGTATTTCTGGAAATTTTCGAAGTACACGCCATGTACATTATGAGTACACTCCTTGTACTTGGTTTCCATATGAATCCGTGTAAAGGCCGCACACACGACCATGTTGGGGTGACTTGGAGGCCACCTAAAGCAGTGTTCGGAAAAGGAAAGTACACGCCATGTATTTTTGTTTTGTTAGTAAACATACTGGGGTCGCGTCTAATTTCCAGAAACACTCCTTCTAGGTTTTGTTCGGCTGAGAGCTCCCATATGGCCATGATCTTCCTCTGAGCCCCTAACCAAGCATCTGATATCTAATTCAACCATCGTCCATTGCATTGGGATCACCTTAGTAATCTATCTCTTTTTCTTGAGATTTATTTCCCAATTCCTTCTTTTTCTCAAGTTATATTCTGTTGAATGTTTTAGAAATTTTTGTAGATATCTAGCATTATTAGGTGATTAAAGCCCTGAGACTCAAGTATATCAATCCCCCAATGAAATGGTAGGTGGTTTGTTCCTTTCAATTTAAATTCTTTGAGTATTATGTGCAATTTTTTCCAACACCACTAAACACGGTATTGTATGTTTACCGTTTTAACCCTGTTGATTTCCTAATATGATGGTATGCATGAATAGAGGTTGTTAGAATGTTAATAGGGTTTTTTTCTATGATTTGGATGCATTTTCCCTTGCATGTTATATTTATGGCCATTTGGGCCTGTATAGCCTTTAGGCTTCCTTGATGATTCCCATTCCTAGTGTTATAGGATAGAGTGATTATTTTATAAGATATGCATGAGATGTTGTAGGCTATTTAGCCAGGTAGTTCTCTATATTTACTTTGGTTTTATTGCATTTCTATGCTTGTTTGACTTACACAGGGCCATGAGAACCTTGTGTAATAGAATATAAGGGGAATTTATTGTGTGAGCTTCCTTAGAGAGTCTTTATCACTATTGAATATATGGGTAATTAATCGAGTGAGATTCCTCAAAGAGTATTTATCACTTTTGACTATATGGGGAATTGAAATTGTGATCTTCCTCATAGAGTCTTTGTCACTATTTAATATATGGGGAATTGACAGAGTGAGCTTACTCAAAGTGTCTTTATCACTTTGAACTATATGTTGAATTGACCGAGTGAGCTTCCTCAAAGTGTCTTCATCAATTTTGACTATAAGAGGAATTGACCGTGTCATCTTCCTTAAGGATTATTTAACGCTTGGGACTATAAGTGAAATTGACTAAGAGAGATTCCTTAGAGAGTCTTTGTAATACATTTGTTTTGATTAAACCAGAGGGGTTAGGCTGAGAGAACTACGTAGTGGGTTACCTACATTTGTTTCTTATTGTTGATATATGGAAATGTTTGTATTTAAATTTTAGGATTGGTTACTGCTAAGTACTTCTTTGTTTACTGCTTCTTTTATTTTTTACCAACCATATATTCACTGATGGTTAGGCACTGATCTTGTGGTGATTTCCTACTAGGATTTATTATCACACCCTGGTTGGGCTATGAATTTAGGCCAAAACAGATTATATTTCTGTAGGTATAGATAAGGGAAAACGCCCTTCTACTTCAGGTACATGATTTTCTCTAGATCTGGAGAATGTGGGACCAAGTTGACGCTTCTGATGTTGAGGATCTGTTTATCTATTTTCTTCTGTACATTGGCTTAGTACTATTTTTTATTCCATCGTTGTGATTTTTTTTGGATAATTTCCTAGATGTATGTATCCTACATCATTTATATATATGTTTTCTCTAGTTTATTATTTTTAGTCTTCCACTGTTTACTTTTTTTATGAATTATTAATGCTTCTGTTTTTCCCATTTATTTACTTCCACTATGTTACTCTACCAATATGGTCATAGTTTCCCCACTATCACACCAATGGCCCTTTATGCTAATCGGAAGCCTCTGGAGTTAAGGGAAATGTTCTTGAGGCCATGCGACCAATCGGGTTCGGGGTGCCTTTGGGTGGATTCTGGAACTAGGACGTTACAAAGTGTTATTAGAGGAGTTTCTTTTCTTTTAATTAATATTTGGATCCTATAGTCAGGATAAGATGTAATAGGTACATGGTAATGATCTGTGACTAGGAGTAGCTAACCCGTGTACATGGAAAAGCTGACCTACTTCATTTAATGGCAATTTTTCTGGTATTGCAATTATTACAGTTGATTTGATTTCCCCTTGATTTATTCACATGTTTTATGCTGTTATTGAGGTTTTATTTCTGTTGAAACCTGATGAGATGAGGGTATACCATCTCATGCATCATATAGGCATTTTCTAGACATCACATGTCAGGCATACTTTCCATGCCATTTAGGGTGCATTAGTGATTGCACGTTGTTGTTATAGGTTTTGTGCTAGATATTCATGTTGGTTTGATAGATTTCATGATAAAAATATTTTTTGATTGATAGGTTATTGTTTGTGTGAGGTTTTTTTTGAATGAATTTCAAACATTTGTTCTTGAGGTGTAGTGGGGCCTCATAGACCAGAATTTGGTGGATCATTTCCCAGTTTTTCTTGTTATAACATGTATAAGATTCCAAACATTTATTTTTAGGGAGTATGGGACCTCATTGATTGGAATTTGGAACATTGGTGTTCATTTCTACATTTTTTTGGGCTCCAGAGTAGTTTGTGAGGCTTACTGTCAAGAAAAACCTAGAATAAATGCCGTGTAGTTTTGACTACACACCTTGTGTTCTTCTGTTCGGGAAGAAATTGTTTTTCTTAAGTATACACCATGTACCTTATGTACATGTATTGTAGTCTCTAACTGTGTCATAGGTCGTGTTTATAGAGACATGTGATATGGAAGTTCTTGTGGGAACACTTCATGTGTTAGGTATACACACAGTGTAGGGTTGACCCTCTGTCTGCCCATGTGACTGACAACATGGGTCGGTGTTATCTTTTCTACAACAAACTGTTTCTGTATGAAACACTCCATGTAGTGTCTGCTGAGTATTTGGATATGTCACTAACAACACGTGCATTTGAAACCTAAGCAGTACACTCCGTGTCTATCTAGAACACCCCATTTAGTGTGAGTTGTGTATCTGGTCATGTCACGAACAACACGGGTTGGTGAAGCACGTCTATTACACGCCGTGTCTGGAAAAAAAACACCATGTAAACTTGTTCTGAGGGGAGTCATGTGTCAGAGCGGTATATAAAAAATCATGAAGGGGAATAAAATTCAAGTACACACCTTGTGTAAGTACAACATTCCATGTGTTTGGGGTGTTACATGACTAGTTCTGGTAGAAGTACATGCCCATGTGAAAGACAGAAGGGAACACATCGTTTATTTATTTTACATGCCACGTAGTCTTGTTTTGTAAAACATGAATGATTTTATTTCTCATGTTCCCTTCTTACACTTCCAGTTTATAGTACATGATGTTTTGTTCTAAGGAGTGTGCTTGACCTTATAGAGTCATGCCACCGAGATGTCCTCCGGTTGTATGCTAGTTTCAAGGCGATGATCAGACACCGGGTATGGCAGATCAGTGACTTTCGGCAAATCCTCCAGTTATGCCAGTCTTGGCACCTACAGTTATACCTGACACAGGTTCCGATTCACAGTTCAGGGAAGGCTTTATGATGATGATGTAGACCTTATAGAGAGTGCTTCTTCCTACCCCGCCCATGGTAGAATTGATGCGATTCTTTCAGAAACGGAATCCTCCCATTTTCTCAGGGGATGGAGGACCCCATGATGCAGAGTCATGGCTAGAGGCCACATTGAAAATCTTCGAGCATCTAGAGACGCCTCCAGAGAGGAGGGTCAGGCATGCTACGTACATGCTTTGGGATTCCACCAAGAGATGGTGGGATGTGATCACACAGGAGGGATGCCAACAGGATATGTCTTGGGAGAGTTTCAGTGAACCTTCTATGATTAGTTCTACCCAGATTCATTGAGGGCCTATCGACCATGAGTGTTTATGTGTTTGGAATAGGGTACTCTTTCTATTTTGGTGCATTCCTCTCGTTATACCGAGCTTCAGTGCTTTACACCCTTTCCAAGAGGTGATGAGTTATTCTTGGAAAGGATGTTCGAGGATGATCTGAGGAACAAAAACCGATCGCTTGTGAATATATTAATGTTTAATTCTATCTCTTCTATATTCAACCAAGAGATGATCACTGAGCATAATCTGGGGGATTCTAGAGCTGTGAGCTAGGGAAGTTCGGCATCCAGAGTTAGTGATCTTCCAGCTGAGAGAAGGAAGCATCGTAGGGAGATAGAATGAGGAGATCAACACCGTAGGGAGATAGAATGAGGAGATCAGAGTAGGTGTGATGCATCTCCTAGTATCCAGGTAGTTTGCAACCAATTCGGGAGGAGAAAGCATATGAGTCCACATTGGCCGAGGGACCCAGTAGTGTGTCGATCTTGCGGTAAGATTTTTCATATTCAGTGCTTCTGTCAGATCTTCTCACCAACAGTTGGAGACATGGGTACTTCTATGACTCCTCATTCTAAATAAGCACCACCAGTTTCTCACTAGTATGGGAACTCGAGTTCTTCTAACCATTCAGGTCGAGCTAGAGGTCGTGGCTGTGGTAGCCAGTCGCCCAGTTTTTAGCGACATCAGGGAAGATCAGCTCAGAGTGTTGAGGCAGGGTCACATGGTCATGGTACAGGAAAAACTTTTGCAGTTGAGCAGACCCAGCATGAGGAGGATCCCGAACCTTCTACAGTGTGAGGTACGATTATTGTATCTTTAATTTTAGCTTCTCATATTTTTTATATAGGGGCTTCCCATATATTTATATATGTTGCAGTTGTGGAGAGCCTTGGGCTCTGCATATTTTCTTATGCTGACATCTTGAGACTAGAAACTTCATTGGGGAATATAATGAAGAGAATACATTAGTGCAAGGAGTTCCCTCTTGAGATTGGTGGGTGTCACTTTTTATGGGTCCTCTATGTCCTAGAGATGATGGGATATGATGTCATTCTCAGAATGGATTGGTTAGTTCCCTTCCAAGAAGTCATTGATTTCTATTTCCATAGTGTTAGATTCACATCACAAGAGGGTGGGTATTTTCTACATAAGGGCAAGGGCGATGTCCAGGTGAGCAGAGTAGGACCCGAGCATCATGGGATAAGAGGGGATATAACTCAGATTGCTGGTCTTTATCTGGATGAACAGGGGTTTTCATAAATGGACTTTCTTCTAGTGGTGGATTTTTTCAGAGATGTCATTATGGAAGACATTTCAAGGTTTCCTCTAGAGTGTGAGGTAGAATTTTCTATTGTGCTTGGGCCAGGGGTGGAACCAGTGTCCATTCCTTCTTATATGATGTCTACACCTGAGTTACAGGAGCTCAAGAGGTAGTTAGACGAGTTGTAGGAAAAGTGTTTCATCCGACCTAGTACTTCTCATTGGCGTTTTCCTATCCTATTTGTGAAGAAGGCAGATAGTAGCTTCGGGATTTGTGTGGATTTTCAGACACTGAACTAGTTGACGGTCAAGAACCAATATCCTTTACCCATGATTTATGATATATTTTATCAGCTTCTAGAATCCTGATTGTTCTCAATGATTGACATGAGAGACAATTACCATCAGTTGCGCTTTTGACCATTACATATACCTCTAAATGTCTTACAAAGCATGTATGGTAAATATGAGTATATGTTTTTGTCGTTTGGTTTGACGAACTCACCTACAGTTTTCATGGAACTGATGAACTGAGTGTTCAATCCAATCTTGGATTCTTTCGTGGTGGTCTTTGTGGTCAATATCTTTGTGTACTATCACACTCCACACGACCATGCTTAAAATATTGAGATCATTTTGAGTACACTTAGAGAGCATCAATTATATTCTAAGATCTCAAAATTCCACTTTTGGATGGACCAGATTCACTTCGTGGGTCATGTTATCTCAGAGATAAGAGTATCTGCAGATGCAGAGAAAGTCAGAGGAGTGGTTTCCTGGGATAATCTGAAGAATTTATTTGAGTTAAGAGGTTTTCTATGGCTGGATGGATACTATAAACATTTCATACAGAACTTTTCACACTTAGTAGCACCACTGGCGGGTTTGACTAAGAAGGGTTCAATATTTTTGTTGTCTGATTCTTGTGAGTCATCCATTCATGAGATGAAAGAGATTGTCACTCCAGCATCGATACTTGTTATTTTAGACCCAGCCTAGAGCTATACTATGTACTACGATGCTTCATGTATCAGTCTGTGAGCTGTGCTTATGAAGGGAGAAGGATTCATCACTTATAGGTCTCAGAATTTTAGGTCACATGAAAGGAATTACCTAACACTCGATCTCGAGTTGGCTACTATTGTTCATGACTTATGCAATTGGGTACATTATATTTTGGGAGATAATTTTTTGGTTTTCGCCAACAAAAAGAGTCTTAAGTAAATCTTCACTCAGCGTGATCTGAATTTTAGACAACGAAATTGGGTAGAGTACCTTTAGTCCTTTGACATTGAGCATTCATATACGCCTAGGAAAGGCAATGCAGTGGCTAATGCATTCAGTAGGAGGACTTATATACAGGTAGTTCAGGATGCTAGTAATGAGTGGAATTCTATCTCTATTATCTAAGATGAATTTTGAGGTGCACGACTAACCAGGGTAGACCTTTCTTTCTTCTGTGGCTGTTACCTCTACTCTTCTTGAGCAAGTGAGAATGAGGTAGCTATCAGATTATGAAGGCCTTGTACTATGAGAAATCATGACTAGAGATTACCTTATACATGGTAGGACCAGAGTTGAAGATGAGATCTTGAGATTCTAGGAGCGCGTATGGGTGCCAGCAGACATATGCGAGGAGCTGATTCGGGACTTTCATTCTTTAGTTTGGGAAGTTCATCCTGGTGTCACCAAGATGTATCATGATCTACATCATTAGTATTGGTTTACTGGTATGAAGTGAGATGTTTCAGGTTTTTTCATGATGTGTTACACCTATCAGTAGGTGAAGGTGGAGCATCAGTGACTAGAAGGGATTTTCCAGCAGTTAGCCATTCTTGAGAGGAAGTGTAATGATGGCATGATTGATTTCGTGACAATTTTACCGAGGTCACCTCGAGAGAATGATGCAGTATGGGTTGTCATTGACAGAGACACAAAGGTTGCTCACTTTTTTCCAATCAAGGATACTTTTAGTGGTGATGACCTGGGATGGTTGTACATCCGTGAGATTGTATGTCTACATGGGGCTCCACACTCCATCGTTTGTAAGAACCCAGATCTTGTTTTTCAGGTATGTTTTCCTTTTCTAGTCATTTTGATAGAAATAGGAATTTATGGATATTTTTGATGTACACGCCGTGTACTTTATGGGTACATGTCGTGTACATGGTTTCTGCATGAAACCATGTGTTGGCCGTGTAATGGATGCACACACGGCCATGTGGGGGTGACTTGGAGTCCTCCTAAATTGGAGTACAAAAAAGGAAATAACACGCCATGTATTATCTTTTCTTAATTCATTAAACATAACGGGGTCACATCTAATCACCAGAAAAACGTCCATCTAGGATTCGTTCGGCTGAGAGCTCTCGTAAAACCATGATCTTCCCTTGAAACCCCAGCCAATAATCAGTTCTCTGTTTTAACCACTGTCGATTGTTCTGGGTTCACCTCGATAAGCTCTCTCTTATACTTGATCTTCATTTCCCAATTCCTTATCTTTCTCAATTTACCCTCTGTTGAACGTTTTAGATGTTTTTGTAGTCCTTTGGTGTTCTAAGGTGATTCAAGCCCTGAGACTCGTGTATATAGATCTCCCAATGTCGAGGTAGGTGGTTTGTGACTTTCCATTGAAATTCATTGAGTAATAGGTGCAATTTTGTCCAATATCCTTGAACAGGGTATTGTGCGTTTACTATTTTAACCATGTTGATTGCGTGCTATACTGGTATGCGTGAACAAATAATGTTGGTATGTGAATAGGGACTTTTTCTATGCTTCGGAAGCATTTTCCCATGCATGTTCTGTTTAAGTCAGTTTGGCCCTGTTTAGCTGTTAGTATTCCTTGATGTTTCCCATGCCTAGTTATATAGGATGGAGTGATTTTTTTATCTGACATGTATGAGATGTTGTAGACTATTTATCCAAATAGTTCTTGAGGTTTTCTTTGGCCGTATTGCATTGCTATGCTCGTTTGACTTACACAGGGCTGTGAGAACCTTATGTAATAGACAATAAGGGTAATTGACCATGTAAGCTTCCTCAGAGAGTCTTTATCACTTTTGACTATATGGGGAATTGACCGAATGAGCTTCCTCAAAGAGTGTTTATAATTTTTGACTATATGGTGAATTGAGCGACTGAGCTTCCTCACAGAGTC
The DNA here is from genome assembly GCA_963277665.1 of Viscum album. NCBI lineage: Eukaryota > Viridiplantae > Streptophyta > Magnoliopsida > Santalales > Viscaceae > Viscum > Viscum album. The sequence continues at coordinate 918,420,143 of OY728150.1, forward strand.
TTTATCACTTTTGAAAAATGGGGAATTGACTGATTTAGCTTCATCAGAGAGTCTTTATCACTTTTTACTATATAGGGAATTGGCCGAGTGAGCTTCCTTGAAGAGTCTTTATCACTTTTGACTATAAGGGGAATTGACTGTGTGAGCTTCCTTAGAGAGTCTTTAACACTTGGGACAATAACGTGAATTGACTGACATGGATTCCTCATAGAGTCTTTGTAGAATACTTGTTTTGATTCAACTAGAGGGGTTAGGCTAAGATAACTACCCCGAGGGTTACCTGCTAGTTTTTCTATTGTTGATATATGGAACTATTTGAATTGGAATTTTAGGATTGGTTACTACTGAGTACTTCCTTATTTACTGCTTTTTTGTTTATTAAATTCCATTTTTTCACTAACTTTTAGGGACATATCATGTGATGATTACCTACTTGGATTTAGTCTCACACCCTGTTTGGGATATGAATTTGGGCCCAAACAGATTATATTACTATAGGTATAGATAAGGTAAAACACCCTTCTAATTCAGGTACCTGATTTTCTGTGGAGCTAGAGAGCGTGGGACCAAGCTGAGGCTTGCTATGTTGAGGAGCTGTTTATTTGTTTTCATTTGTACTTTGACATAGAACTACCTTGTATTCAATCATTGTGATTTTTTTGGATTCTTTCCTATACTTATGTATCATGCATCATGTATATATACATGTGCTCCTCTTTATTATTTCAAGTCTTCTGCTATTTACTTTTGTATGGATTAATACTGCTTTAATTTTTTTCATTTATTTACTTCCCCTACGTTACTCTGCCAATGAAGGCATAGTTTCCCCAATATCACACCCAATGACCTCACTACTAGTTGGCAGCCTCTGGCATTATAGGTAATTCACATGAGACCATGTGACCAAATGGGTACGAGGTGCCTTTAGGTTGCTTCTAGAACGTGGACGTTACATAAAAAAATTCATCATTTTTAATAATTTTGATAGTGAAATCCCTGTAAATTTCACATCATTCTATGATTTCATAATAGGATCTCTATCTTTATCACCATATCGTAACTTATTTGTACATATTTTAATGATATTCCCAATTTACTAACAAAAAATTAAGTAATGTTAATTTTTACTTTAAATATTTATTTTCCCAATTTGAGTATTAAAGAATGTAAACACATCACCCCAAGAATGTCCATATCTTTAAGATCATCCAATAATTTATATTTCATTATTTCCTTTAACACCACATCTTAATACTTACTTCATTCAAGGAATAATTATAATTGTTCCTATTACCATATGTAATTAGAGTGCAATAAAGAATACAGAGAATCACCTACATTAGTTGTTTATCTTTGTCAACTAAGATAATTTAATTTAAAATGATTTATAATATTCTATTGATCACCTTTAAAATTTTTAAATTATCAATAATTTCTCAAAGTCCATTAATATCCTATATAATTATTTTCTCTTACTCAAAGAATTTATTGACACACTCATTCTTATTATCCTAAAATCCTTATACTTTAACCAAAGCACCTAAAATTTCACGACACATACCTTGGAATCAAATTTATATATTTTTAAATGATTTTCCTAAATGAAAAGTGAGTATTTAAATGTTATCAACTTCAGTTAAATATCATTGAAAAATGAGCCTCATGATTTAATAATTATATTAAAATCACCATCATGCCCCATATATCCTTTTCTGATGATCTTCTACTATCTTTAGTGTTTATAACCCATGCATATTAGACATGTAGAAATCCCTTCCCAAATATAAAAATAGTATTTAATATAAACATTACATTGATGGGAATTTTTGTTCTTAAGGAACTGATTTTTTATGTCATGGGAGACCAATTGAAATGATTCCTAGAGAGAAAACTTCATTAATAATCATTATCTTCTATTATAACAATTTTTCTGAAGATAGGTGAATACCCTCTGGAGATTGAAGTAGGGTATGTCTATTTCCGTTTTATGATTGCATCCAATAATGTTATACACTATTTATTAACAATACTTTCCAACTAATTGTGAAGATGAAGTATTTAAATAAACAACAAAGGATGCATTCAATTATAATTAGTTTACCAAAATTGGGAAAATATAAGGAGCATGAAATATCAATTTGATGATGCAACACAAACAGTATTCACCTTAACTATATTTAAAAATTTATTGTGGTCATGTAGACCCTCTAGGATTATGAAACTGATAGAAATTATGAATTAACTAATCTCGCTCACATTGGATTTCACTAATTCTTCAATATGTAACATTATTTATCACTTTGATAAAAAAATTACTACACTATTAATAGTGTATCAATCTTATATGCATTAAAAAGTGTGATATATCCATTGAATCTCCAATGACATAAATTCCTGGATCTCTTTAACGAATTTATTATTTACATAAAAGATTAATGTTATACCATCATCAACTTTCATATACCTTCCAGGAATCTGAATCCTTTCTTTTTCATACCATTCATTATTTATTGATCAATGATCCACCAACTATTTCTATGAACATCCGGAGTAAATTAATAATTCCCAACTTCAAGGACATATCATCAAGGGTGAGGATCACACATAATTCCTTAAAGATATGTGATCATTCTATGTGACCACACCATTTTCAGGTTGTCAAAGGTCCTTGTTTAGCTTGAATAAAGATTTAAATAATTCTCTATGATCTCTACAATATAATTCATGATATTTATTTAATTTTCCCTAGGATACATTTTACTAAAACATGAAATTATATGAAATTATTGTTCTATGATCTAGATCAATACTATCCTTAAAAATCCATATAATTCCTTCTTCAATTTTGATTCTTGTGATTATTTAAATCATTAAACATATCATTATCATGATTATCCAGAGATTGGTTTAGTGATAACAATTGTGAATTCATAATCAAATTAAAAACCAATCCAAATTGCCTGACTCTACACTCAATTATTTATTTACTATTTAATTTTAAAGGATATATTCTCAACATTCCTTTGTCTATGGCATATAAGATATCTAGCATCCAAATTTAGCTATTATCATGTGAGTCTTCCAAAAATTACAAAAATATCTATTCTGAGCCTCTTCATTTCACATAGGGAATCCAAACTACTATTAGAGAGTCTAGCATGGTGTATTTATCCTCTGGTTTCCTATTTTAACTTCCCTTATATGTAGGAAATAAAAACCTTACATATAAGAATATTCCATATCTTCAATATCCATCAAGATCATACATTTATAGGGAAAATTATTTTATTGGACACTTCTAATTAATATTTCATAAACTTAGGCTTCCAAAAAAACTTTTTCAATATTATTTATTTTATATAGTAACTATTTTGATACAAATATCAGTATTCTATAGGAAATTAAAAACATATACTCATTTTACAACCATTTCTGGTTTTTTCTTTATATCAAGGTGTATCGAAATATATTCCATATTCTCAAAGTATTCAAGATGTTAATTATATATATTATAATCCACATATCGATAACTTATTATATATAAAAGAATATATATCCTAGAATTTTTCTTTTATGAATCACTACAATCCACCTTCATGGTGTGACCAACAACACCATGGTGTGATACCTGAAATGTAGGTTTGAATTATTCAATCACCTTCCATCTTCCTCCAACAATTTTCTTCCCTTTCAATAAAACATATAATTTATATTAAAAGTATTACAATATAATTTTAAAAAATTATCCACAAGAAGTTTTTCTATATATATATATATGTTTTGGGGGATATTTATTAGTTCGATAAATGAATATTCTCACAACTAGGTCTTTGTAGAAGTTAGAACATGTCAAAGGGTAAGTAATTATGTCTAGTAAGATTGTACCTAATTAACATATGGGGTGGTGGGTATTCTTATACAGATTACTGGCCCTAATAATTACTAATTATTTTATAGAACCATACTACAAGAATAGAAATGGTATTATCTGACTTTGATGTGTGTGGTTTATAAAAAGGGTATTCTGATTTAGATAAGGTGTATTACTTATTGAAAAATGAAGACATAAAAAAGACTAATTGGGTGTTGAACATTCAATTTTGTGATTCCACCTTATAAGGATTTCCTATTTAAGAGTTTTTGAGTTAGAGTAATTTAATTATGGGTAATATCTTGAGATTATTTACCTATGTTATTGTCTTTAAGAATTTAATACATTTAGAATAATGAAATAACTTTTCAAAAAAAAACCAAAGATAGAGATTATTTATTTAAAAAAAATCAATAATGGGTGTGGGATTTGAGAAATTATAATTGACTAACTATATGGAGGAATAATAAGAATAAATTATCATATAATAATCCATAATCTCTCATGAAATTTTTCTTCTAATTAATAGATAAAGAGTGCGAGTTTTATTGTATTTTACTCTTGTGTTTTAAACCCATAACTCAAATGTTTCAAATATTTCTCTCTTATCCCAAGTATAAAAAATATATATAAATAAAATGAAATAAGTTTTTGTTAAAAATTATTATCACTTTTTTAAATTCTAATATCATTGAGATGCAATATCATTAATATTTTGTTATAATGATGACATTTTAGATTATGTGTCTTCAACTCCTTATAAAACATTGAGACAAAGTTGAAATATTATAAATATAACATAGATTAATGTTTTGGGTCATGTCTATGATGAAGTGGAAAAATAATTTTTTACCTGCAAACCCAATTGCACCATCAATAGTTATAATTGATTAAAATATGTCCAAAAGAAAATAATAATAAAATCATACTTATTACTTTATGACCCATTTACCTAGTGGGTGGTATAAATTTTACATATAATCATATAATATAAAAAATATAAAATCTAATTTTTATTAATTATGTGTACTAAAATTATCAAGTAAATATGATAAAAAATTTTTAATCAATTAATGTAAAATAGAAGAGAAAAATGAATAATTTATATCTATTTTTTACAGTTGATTTTTTTGTATTAATCATATAAATATTTTCACAAAAAATTTGTTAATAGCATTTACTATTTAATAATTAGATGAATTTTATTGACATTAATATTATTTTAAATGTTTTTTAATTTTTATAAGAAATTAATATTATTTGATTAATGAAATAATAGTTCAATTTTTTTAGGAAGGAGTAGTTATAAGCCATGATAAATGAATTCATTATTATCATAAAAATGTATATTTGGATTAATTATAAATTAATTAATTAAAAATATATATTAGTTGTTTTTTATATTATTTAGTAAATAAAATCAAAGGTATGATTTGATTTTTGATTATAACTACTAAATGCTACTCAAGAACATAGAAAAACAAACTAAATTAAATATTAATTAAGTATCATAAAATATAATTTTAATCAAGATAATTTCATACATTCACAACCCTTTTAAAATTATAATTGGGTTTAGGTACTTATTGTACTGTATCCAACCCAAAAATCAGTTTAAAAAAATTATTATTGTCTTTTTTTAATAATATATATAAAAAAACTATAACACTATTTTATATGAAATATATATAATAATGATAATTTTATATAAAAATATTTATTATTATTATTATCCATGATTTAATTTGAATGAAACTAATTTCTTAATCTGAACATTAAATTTTTAATGTTACTATACCAAGTATTTTTGTAAGGTATTATTGTGGTGAAATTATAAATTACTATAGTAGGAAATGTAATAGGAATGTTGTATGATTTTTTTGATAAAAATGAAACTATAAGGGGACCTTATGAGGGATTTGTATTTTAAGGGGGTGTTTGGGCCTCCATATAAATACACACACACACACACATATATATATATATATATACTTGAGGCTCAATTATAATGAGATTGGGACTAGTTAGGATTTCTGTGAGTAGTCCCATCAGAGAAGATTTTCCTTTCGTGGGGGAGTTAGTGTCACGTTACAATTGGCCCAGAGGGGGGATGAAACTTAATTTTCTAATAAAAATAATAATTATAATATTAATAATTACAATATTAGTAGTACTGGTAATAATAATAATTGGATTATAATGGATCGTAATGTTTTCAGTGCTCTAAACATTGTGATTCCCTAGTGTTTAGGCTCTTAATGTCCAATGGATTATTATTGATGAAAAAACATTAATCCATGAGATGTTTTTCTAGTATTTGAAGATTTATTATCATAGAAATGGATTCTTTTATGATATTTTAAATTTTTTGAATATGTATTAGGGGATTTAATAGTAAAAGTTACTATTGTTAAAATAATATGTTTAGATTTTGAAAAATGATTTTCATGTTTCCTATGTAAAAAAAGTATTGAATAATTTATTATTTAATGATCTCATAGTTAGATCTATGTGTCTAAACATGATAATTATAAAGAATGGTTCTTTGTCTTTTTATGAGGTAGATAAAAATATTTTCTTGAAATTACATTAAGGGTGATTTTTCACCATAATTACATGATTAACTCCCAATAACAAGAAAAACCATAATAAATTCAATTAATTACATATATAAATTCATAAAATATGGGATTTTCTGGGAATGTGCATGAAATATCTAGTGTATGAGTTTTACCACATCGTTTTTACTTCTATTAATCTCAAATAAATATATATTGGGGTTTGGAATTTATCTCTCTTAAATCCGAAATCATAAGGATTCATGATTGATATCTATTTATTAATTAAATGTTAGTTAAGAACTCAATTACTCAAAATTGGATTTGAATTCAAGATCTATGATTTTGTTTTTAGTATACTAAAATTATATTGGAAATTGAATCATATGTGGGAGTTAAAATAAAATATGATAAAGATACTGAACTTTATTGATATGGATAAAATTCAAGCATATTAGACAATATTGACATATTATCCATAATTATTTTAACAATAAGTTGTTTTTTATATGTATATACTTTAATTTTAATATATTCTTTCTTATTTGAAGAACTGTTGTTTCATTGGGAACACAATAGATATTTTTTATAGAAAATTTTTTTGTTTTAACTACAAGAATATTTAACACTAGGTTAAAAATTGTACATTTAATAGTATACATAATGAAGATATTTATTATGGAGTTTTCTGGGGTACAAAATATAAAGAAGTACCTATTTATATGAGGAATACTAGATGTCTTCCTTTGGAATAGTTTACTAGTAAAACTATACTCATGCTATATAAAGAAGGTTCCTTTGATTTAGGGGTTTTTAAATCATAGGATTAATATAATTTGGGTATTTGGGATTCCGCATCATCTATACCATTGGTGAATAATTTCAATCAAGATGGAAAACATAGTAAGTATTACCAAGTTAATTTTCATAAGTATCGTAATACAAGGGAGTTTTTTTTTGATAAGTGCCCCTCATATAGGGAAAATGAGGTAGAGATAATATAATTATATACAGAGACACTTATATCGTCCAAAGATAATAAAAAGAATAAATATTTATTCTCTTATTCAAAAGTACAGATTAAGAATTATAAGTGGTATAGATATATAAGATCTTCAACATTTCCTTATAGGTATATTCTCTAAACATCGACACTCTTGAGGTGTCAGAGAAAATAGTAATAAACAGTGTTGGTTATATATTTTAAAGGTAAATAATTGTTATAAATCATTAATGTTTCTAGATAGATAAGTCTAATAAGATTATGTACATAGTTTAAAATAATAGAACCACCATAATTGATATTTAAAATTTTAATGAATTGGTTGATATTAATGGTGTACATTTAATCCATGGACAAGAATATATATGTTAGAACAATATATATTTTATTATGTTTAGTGTATGGGATAAGTTAGCAACAATGATGGTAGATAATCAAGGGGATGTGAATCCTAAAAAAAATATTAATCAGGTGTGCCCACTAACATGGAATCAACAAGGGAATGTAATTTGATATGATGTTATATCATTCACCTCCAATTTTTTATATTATGATGGAATCATTGATTTCTTATAATAAATGATAAATTTTAAATGAGAATGTGAAAAACATTAAGTGATGGATAAAACTAGCCTAATTTTGTTTCCTAGTTTACTACTAGTAAATTTCTTATCATGGGTCTCTCGTAAAACACAATTTATAAAAACTAAAATTCATCCATGTGGGTGAACAAAGTTATATCCTAAAGATTAAGAACTATAGATTCACTACTGAAGATGTTTATTATTTGTTGTTTCGATTTTTTTAAGAAATAGTGAAAGGGGTTTGGTATTGTTTTGTGTAATAAATTCTAATGGGATGAAGAAAAAAAAAGTCATTATAAAATGAAAATTGTTTGGGTGTGAAGTATATTGACTTCTATAATAATTGATATCTATTCTAAACAACATGGTTAAATGAGCGGATCCAATACCATTAATCTAATCATAATAGTTTTTTGTCTTATATTTGAGAATAAATATCTCCATAAAATATTTTTATTCAGATCATTTACTAAGTAATTGAAGACAAATAGTGGAAGGACACCGTAGTTATGATGGAAAATGGAGTTAAAATAACACTCTCATGCTTCACCTTAACTATTGTGAATAATTATGGATGAAATATATTGAAAAATAAATGAATAAATTTATGATTTCCCATTGTGATTCCCCTTTAAAAACCCACAGTGAGTTAGTTATATATGAAAATGGAGTACCAGGTCATAGTTTCTTTATAGAGGTCAGGGAAAAAAAATAATTAGAGAGAATAAGAAAATAACAACAAATGAAATAAAAATAATCAATTAAAATTAGAATACAGAATCATAATAAAATTATATGATAGATCAAGAAAACCCCAAAGGATAAGATCTCAATTTATTTTCAATGTGAGATGGTAAACATAAATATTATCATTGATGAACCTTCTTATTTCCTCTATACGAATTCAACACTACACGTTGAGCTTATTAATCTTCCATACATGAGTTCCACACTTGCAAGATGAGGGTCACAATTGATGAATGTGGGAATCAAATAAATCTTATAAATTCTTGACATTCTCACCAAGATCTCCCTCTTCATAATCATTTGGAAAAATCTCACACAGATAGATAATTAAAGCTCTCCCTGATTTGGATAAATAGTAAAAATAGATTTTTTTATTATCATTTTCAATTTTTGGAAATTTTTTATTTTTTACCTTTGTGAATATGAACTTTAATAATTTTCATTAATAATCTTCGTCATGTTAGGGATAACATTTATGACACAAATTTGATATATGATAACCATTGAATATTTACACTTCCATTAGAATGAACCTTATAAAGGTAATTAATTAAAACTTTTAACTTTAAATTTTGGATTGTAGGACCATTATGTGGCTTCAGTTGCTAGGTTATTCTCTAATGTAGCTTTTAGGATACCTTGGTTATCTTTATACATTGGATGGGAGTCATGTATGACCTTTACACAACCATAAATTTCCATAATATACCTTTATGCGTTGTTAGGAGGATCTTGGTACCTTTAAGTAGTAACCTTACTACCCTTACATGAGTTCTATTTAACTTTTAATTATTATAATAATATTAACTTTATGTATATTCCAATGTGTAGGATCTACCTTTATATAGCCCTAGATAAGTTACCATTATGCATCTTGTATTCGTCACATGAGTGTAACTAAAAAACACATAAAATTAAAATTTAAATGAAGATTTATATAGATTATTATGAAAAGGAGTTAAAATATTTAAAAATATATTTGAAATCATTCGTACAATAAAATTTAAAAAACAAAGATCAAAGAATATAATTTCATTAAATTCAAAAAAATAAATAAATGAAGTAAAAACCAAAAATTAATTTTTTGTCAAATTAATTCCATATCTTCAGATGTGTCAACAAATTAATTAATTTCCTTGGATCTAGATCAATTTAGTTGTTTATAATCAATTAATTTTTTTAGAAAATAGAATTTATTTCCTATCATCACTAATCTAAATATACACCACTACACAAAAAGGAAATCCAATGAGTTTAACATATCAAACATTTTATTTTTATTTTGTTCAAATACTCTTGAAAAAACTAATAAAGTAAGGATTAATCCATTTTTTTAAAATTCATGACTCATAAATTAATATAAATCACTTCCTAACATCAGTTAAATCCCATGATCCATTTTGAATAATGAATTAAATTGTTTTTTCTAGTATTTAAAATTTTAATAATGGGAATTTTCACTAATCACTCTCCTCTAGTCCCTTATTTTAAGGACCCATTTTCCACCCCCTTGAGATAACTAAAATTATATTACTTTAGGTGAATTTCCCCATTATTTATTTGGGTTAAATATTCCAATCACCCAAGTCCATTTATTTTTTTATAATTAGGTAAATATTGAAATTTTATGATCCATGTATATGAAAATGACTTCTTGAAATAATAGTGGGGATTTATTAGCCATACTCCAAGTTCTATACTATCATAAAACATCATTGTGTGATCTTGATTTTACATTATACTATAGTATCAAAGGGATTATATGAATATCATTTGAGTTGGATATTTGAGGTGTTATTTTTCATAAAGGTCATGTTACCTACATTAACGTATAAAAATCTAGTTTACTCATGTTGTAATATAAATTCCACCTTATCCTTTTCTTTTACACTCCATTTATTACATTTAAAAAATATATTTTTGTAATAATAGTGATCAAATTCACGGAGAAATAATGAAAATCGAGAAATTTAAGAATTAATTAATCCCCAAAAATAACATTCTTTCTACCACTTAGAATGAAAAATTTCTAAATAAGTTTTCCTATACTAAAAAACTGAATTGTTAAAATAGAAAATAAAAATATCATGGTAAATTTTATTTAAAAATTTTAAAAATAGATCATAAAAATATAAATAGATTCTTAAAAAACTATAATTTTTTTAAAATCTCCCCCAAAAATTATTTGACATTGTCTAATTAAGATTAAAAAATCGATTTTAATAGATTAGAAATGATTAAAACAACTGTACAAACAGAGAAATGATTTGGAAATTTTCAACTAGTTTGAGTTAAACTATTCTCTAGGACATTGTATAAATCTTGAACTAATATCCTAAGTGTTTTACACTCAGTAAACCTACTGAAAATATATTAATAACCTTATAAATTATATTACGAAAGTAAATAAAGTAACATGAAAAAAGAAGTAGGATAAGATTTTTGGGTTTTCCCTCCAAATAAGGGTGTTATTTAAGTCTTCATTTCCTGTAAATTCCAATGGTTATTCCATATCTTCCATAGGATGTACATTGGGTGATAAAAACCATGAAATATATATCCTTTTATAGATTCTAAATTTCACTATTATTTAGAGGTACCCTTTAATAGTGTGATTCATGTCCACCCCTAATTAGTATTGAATATCTCTTGAATATGGTGTTGATGGATGATGTAAGGGTCCTCGAAAACCACAAATATTGGGGATTCCTCTTCCAATGGATACTCTAACGATGTTGTTTGGGTATATTCAACCTTTGAATAGTTAAGTAATAATTCTAAAAAAATAGTATTAAAATAATTTCTTTTAAAACCATTAATATTTACCCTAATATGTAGTAGCATAAATTTATATTTCATCATAAGAGTCCACAAGGAATTTATTCATTACTTCTCCTCCATATATATACTTTTCTTTCTGTACACGAGGTTGCTTTTCATAGGGAAGAATTATCAGTGCTCATAGTTTCCCCCCTATTTAAATTTAGTCACATTTCTTGTGGATTATTATTGTAATTCCACCATATGTTTATTAAAAAACTCTTTATCGTTCTCTATTATGACTATTGACACCTTTAAATATCTCACTACATGTGCGGTTATTACGGAATGCAGTATCTTGTTTTATAATTTAACATGAACATGTTTTTTATCTTGGAAGTATCCATTTGTGTCATATATTACTTTAACCTTAGTAAGAAACCATAATGGTTCTTTATTTCCTTCTTCCAAAACACCTTCATATTTTTTAAGAGATATAAAAAATGTTGTTAAATCAGTACTGTTATAATTATGTAAATTTGAATGATGTTTATGATCAACAAAATCTTAAATAAATGTATCTAAGTCATGAGTTTCCCCTCCATTATTTTAGTTTTTTTTCATTTTGTTCATGATTAATACATGGTATATCATTTGGGATACTTATAACCTAGGGTTTCTCATGTTTTACCTCAAAAAATAATTCCATTAGTTTTTCTTCCTCATCATCCAAAATAGGCATCATTTTTTATGAATATGAATAATTAATACTAGTGATAATTATGGATATTTCAGATTTATAGGAATTATACTTAAATGAGTCCATTTATGTTGTATCAACCTCCATATTTTTTGTATTTATTTCACCATATTGTTGTAATGCCTTTCAAAAGACTTATTATATTCATGTTGGTGGTAGTGGACATTCCAGTTTCTCTTCAATGTTGATCCCATCCAGTACTTCTTTGTCATCATTATCCACGGCCTAAAAATTATGTTATGTTAGAGGTAGAAATATGTAGGTAATATTAGTATAATATAGGTTCAATTTTTTTATAATAAAATAATTATAGGAATGAAGAACCCCCCTTAATGATATCAATGTTCTGTTTATCTTCAAAGTGAATTTTAATACGTAGAGCCATCCATAAGTAAATATTTTTAGGTATTTCTTTTCATTAATATATTCATCCACCTTCATTATCTAAAATATGAGAGTATTCAATTCATGTGGATATACCTATTCCTCTTGATATTATTCTACTTCTTCATGTCCTATAGAATTATGAATAATTAATGTGACTTGATTTAACTCATTCTTAAAATCATCCCTGATGTGTGGCTATTCATATTTTTTTCCTCCAATTGGGGAATAAATCCTCGTGTATTAGAAATTTGGGGTTTCTATTTAAGAATTATTTTAATATTTTTGAATAAATTTATTTATTTTGAAGAAATTATTTTATAATTCATTGGGATTATAAGAATTGTGATAAAGAACACAATATGATAATGAAATGAAAAAAACTAAATTATTTATAATTATGTAAAAAAAATGAATAACCAGCCCAACTCCCCTAAAATAGTTATAATTTATAAATGAAATATTATAGGGGTCTCATAAAATATAATATAAAACACTTAGATTGAATATTAGAATGACCAAGTTATTTTCTAAAAGATCTAGGCTTGATTATTCACTACTCAAGAACATTATTATGTTTTTTATTTTTACTTGTTTATAAATACATAGGGAAATAAGTTTTTTTGGATTTATTTTTTTAAAAATCAATGGGAAAAAATACCTTGAAAATCAGTAACAGTAATCAGAGTGTGTTATGTAATCTCTAAGTGGTTATTGAAAAAATCTAAATGAGATAAATTTAAGAATATCATTATCTTATTAATCAAAGTGAATCAATTAAATGATGTGTAAGTGTTTATAGATAATAGAGCTTCTATCACACCCCCTCTCTTCAGCTTCCATATCCTATGGAATTAGGGAAGAAATATATTGATAATTAAATTCATAAATTAAATATTTCATGTTAGGATACCCCTCGAACAACCCAAATTATATTTTTTTCTCCGTGAATATGGGGTCAAATATCATAGGTACTTTATAGAGGATAAGGAAATAAATGAATGTGGGCTAATTAGGACAAAAAAAAAAGAAATAAAAAACATAATGAATCAAAATGAAAATTAAAATAGAAAAATTGGATGAATTCTAGATCAATCTGACACTCAAGGGAAAAGTCTACAGTCCTTCATAACCAGACATCGATTTTGTTAATTATTATTATATAATATTATTTATTTTTATTTTGGAATTCAACACTGTGAAACAATATTCTTCTTCATATTCATAAGATTTCCACTTTTCTAATTAGAGAGTCCCAAATACTAATGGTGGATATCACTAGAATATTATAACTATCTAATATTATCCCCTTCATTTCCTCTTTATTTTTAATTTTTAAGATCACTAGGTGGAGAGATCATTTATGATTACTCCAGGTTAGTTGAATAATAGAAATGGATATTTTGATTTGATTTTTGTATTATAGAAAATTTTAGATTTTAATAACAAGAAAAATATTACCATTATACATCCCTAGAAATACATATATGTGAGTTTTAGATAACTTTTATATGGTTTATTTGAAATTGTATGACCCTTATATAACTACCCTTCAATGATAATGAGCACAACATATGTACCAATGTGTGGAAATTTCCATTATGAAATATAGATGAGGAAAATTTTGTAGTTTTAGTTTCACAATGGTACCCTTTCCTAGAATATAACCTTCCTTGGTGAAATTAATGCAGTGGATAAGAGTCATGAATGAACTTTCAAAACCCTTTATTGACACCAATTACCATTATGAAGTGTAGAGAGGATATTGGAAGACATATGAAGTAACATGAATACCCTTACATGTGAGTTATTTTTCTTTATGAAATCCTATTGATGGTACCATTAACCTTTATAAAAAACATGGGAACTATAAGGAACCCACCTTAAACATTACATAATCCTAAATTAATTCCATAATTCACATTGAGTATCTTTTTAGGATTAGAGTTTTAGATAATTATGCCATTACTATTACATTACATCCCAAAAATTACAAAGTATACACTTCTACTCTGTTTCCATTTTTTCATCAAATAAATACTCTTAAAAAAATAAACATGTCGATTTCCATGTTTTAGACATCATGACATTTCCATGATGCCATATCTCACCATATTCATATTTAAGTCCTGTGAAAAAACATTTCAAAGAAACTTAGGATGAGAATAAAAAGCACACTAAGGGTTATAAAATAAGTAATGGATTCATTAACCCATCAATAAATACAAATCAATGAAACCATACTATTAAATCATAACATACCACATGAAATCATATGATTTATTAATAACACACCGAAATCATAAATCATAAAGGTAACATATGGCATACATAACATAATTACATTGTAGCTTTCACTACTACATTGGGTGTTTCACTTGTAATACACATCATAGTATATTCCCTAAATCTATTAAGAGAAACATTAACATTTTCCTACGTTAAGTCACTAAATGAATTGGATTTCTATCATGGGCTCACCCACCCTAGGTTTCTCACGGAACCACCCATATACATAAAAAATGCCTAGGAACCAAAACATATTCCTAACACATAAAACAAGAATAAAGGAAAGATAAAATTTACACATTTCAGTCACAATATATCATTTCTTGATATTGAAATAATCAATGCTTTCTCAAAACCATTTTCAATACCATTTAAAATGTTTAATAAAGAGAATTTTGAATCAAAGTGCCCTATCCCACTTTGAAATTATTAAAAGGAATTTTAATTTTCGGCATTCAAATACATATTAATAGATCCTTTAATCCTTTTTTAAAACATGGATATTAATATGAAATATTTAGAAAATTAAATATTTAAAACAATACTTTTGTTATAGAGTTCTTTACCAAATGAGAGACGCTTGAATAAAAATATTTGAGGAATAACATTAATCAATGATTATAATATAATGAGAATAAGGATATAAATTATATTATATGTCAAAGGGAAGTATATACACCAAATAAAAGTGAATTGTTGTATAACAACAAATATGTCTCAATGGAATATAAATTGAGACAATGTCCCTTGCAAAGATCTTACCTTTAGATTAAGGACATATAAATGACATAAATATGTGTGATAAATATGAATACACCCAATATAAGTGGATATTAAGTGTAAAATAATCATATTATATTCACACATATTCACATCATGATATAATCAAGAATTATAAGATTATACCAATGTATTGAAATGGGGTAAATAAGTTCTCTTATAGAAATTCAATAGCCTAACGATATCTTTTTAAAATTTAGAAAATGATTTGACAAGAGAGAAAAGGTTTTCTCATCACATGGAAATAAAATATAAAGAAATAAGGATATATAATTACATATCAATACATAAGAAAATGTAAATTTAAAAGAGATAACATAAAAGAAGTCTTTGATTAGGAGAGGGAGGGTAAAAGGTTTCCTTACTGATTTGGTAACTTACGAAACATACATCCCATGAAATAAGGGTCATAAAATGAAGATTTAAATACCTGTTAGTTAAAATATATTACAAAAATAATAAAATCATGGGAAGTACATACACCAAAAAAGAAAATATTTTAAAATAAATCATGAATCTCATGGGAATAAAAAGTGAGATGAAAACCTCTTACCATGTTGTAATTAATCGACTCGTATGACAAAAAGTTAATAACCACCAAATTAATAAAATAATACCATTAATTTAAAAATAATCATGATAATAAATATCAAGTTTCAGTACAAAATATTCCACATTTAATAAATATGCGGTGAACATAAAAAATCTCACATAATTACAATTGACATAAGAAACTTCTTACCTCTTGTCAGACTTGAATCGTTTGTTCATTGTTATTCATGAATAATACACATAAGTTAATTTATAATTTCCTATAAACCTTTTCAAGTTGATTATTCATTTTATATCACTTATTACCTTTCTATAACAATTCTTTAATTATTTGAGCTCATATTAGACATTTATTCAATGTTTGGAACTTGAGTAAAAAATAAACTTTTAATAATTACAAATTGTCCATGTGGTCAAAATTATATTATCTCTAAAATTTTATTCAGGATTTAAATATCACATATTATATATATATATAGTATATATGTTTATTTATAATACTAAATAACATTTGGAGATAAAAAATGAAATGCATTGTTCGTGGAGATGGTAAGACATACGTACGCCTGAACGCTACTTTCATTTTTTTCCATTTTTAAAAAGTAGAAACTGAATGATACATAGGTATTTTTTAATTAATGTATAATTTTATATTATATATATGTTAAATAATTTCATTAACTCGATCATTTATACGTTCCATGTATGTCATGAATGAATCATATCACTTTGAAGGGGCGTTACACTACTAGAAAAACAGGTATTTGCAACGGGTCATTTGCGACAGAATCCCGTCGCAAAAGGCCATTTGCGACGGGAGCCCATCGTAAATCGCCCGTTGCGGAAAACGCCGTCGCAACAACAATTATTTGTGACGGGTCCGCCACTAAATATATTATTTGCGACGGGGATCCTTCCTGTCGAAAAATATTACTCTGTATATTTGTAAAAACTTTAAAAATAGTAATTGCGAGGGGGCCCATCACAACAGGTATTTGCGACGGGCCCCGTCGCAATTACTTTTTAAAAAAAAAATTAAAACTATTATTAAATTATTTTAATGAATATAATAATAATATTATTTGCGACGGGCATAGTATCCCGTCGCAAATACTATAAAAAAATAAAATAAATAAATTATTAATAAATTATTTTAATTAATATAATAATAATCCAATTATAATTCAAAAATAAAAAATAATAAATTATTAATAAATTATTTTAATTAATATAATAATAGAATTATAATTCAAAAATAAAAATAATAAATTATTAATAAATTATTTTAATTAATATAATAATAATAGAATTATAATTCAAAAATAAAAAATAATAGAATATTAATAAATTATTTCATTAATATAATAATATTAGAATGATAATTCATAAATAAAAAAATATTAATAAGTTATTTTAATTAATATAAAAATAATATAATTATTTTACATTCAAATATTAAAATAATTCAAATATTAAAAAAAATATAATTAAATTATAATATTATAAAATTTTAATACATATATATAATTTAATATTATAAAATATAAATAATAATATTATTCATATTAATATTGTTATTTTGAAATATAATATTATTAATATTTTATAATGAGACAGAAACTACGAATAGAAGAAAATTCATATTTTGATTTAACAAACTTTATAACTTAAAAACAAACTCTAATCTGAAAGAGGGGGGTGGAGGGATCTGTAGATACTGGTGGAGGGAAATCCATCCCTAAAGCATGAGTGAGTCGTTGCATGTACTCCATCTGCTCCTGGTGCTGCTGCGGCCACCGACTCATCTGCTCCTTGTACAGCTACTGCTGGCGTCGACGCTCCTCCTCATGTTGTTGCTGCTGCTGACGCATCTACTCCTGCTCCTGTCGCAAACTCTCAATCAGTGCAGTATGAGATCGCAACTGATCCTCATACTGTGTAGCAGAAGAAGATGCACGAGCTCCTCTCGAGCTGGACGCCGACATCGCAACACTACCATAATAATCTCCGGGAGTCAGTCAAGAGCTAATTCCAACTACCCGGCCCTTCTCGAAGGCATACTGGGTGGCCTGCATCCATGCCGCCTCATCAAACTGACGGCTAGTGGTCTGATCTGATGACTCGGCCTGACTCTCAGGCCAGTTCTGTGATGCTGCGGCCCCATATGACTCCTGTAGTTGCAATTTAAAATTAAAATTGTGAATATATTATATGTAGTTAATTTTTAAACTTGAAAACAAATAAGACTGACCACGATGTGATGATGACGATCACCTATGAGCTCCCCAGTAGCAGGATCACTCTACATCCTCTGATATACGTCGTACTCCGTAATATCGGGGTGCTCGATAGCCTATAAGAATAAAAAATAAACTGTTAATATTTATAGTTATATAAAATATTTATAAATAATGTACGTATCAGATGCTATCTATGAGTACTGAAAGAAGAACTCCCAGCTCGATGAGTCACCTCCTGTCTCCCCCGATTCTGCCTCCCCACTGATGATCTCCTCTGAAAGGCACCACTCAACCAGTGCGCAAATAATCCATCCCATACATGGGATGAAATGTACTCTGGTCGGTGTACTCTACATGACTCGTCAGAATCTGACACTCCTACTTTTTTCGTGGAAGTTTTTCTTAAATTGTGCAAAAACAGATAAAAGCGATCATGCATGGCCACCTCCAATGCCTTGTGGATGGCATCACACATGGTATCCTCGATCGGATGCCATAAACCCTACAAATAAATCAAAATATCATGTTAGAAATGAAATAATTTTCAAAATAAAAATTATTTATTTACGTACGTACCAACCAATGGCCGAACATGGCCTGCTGCACATCAATGGGAATCTGCTCCCATGTGGTCCACAACTGAGAGAAATAGTTGCGCAAAATAGCGCTTCCCTGTCCGACTGCTATATGCAGAAAACTGTAAAAATAATAAACATTTATTATGTGAATAGATTAAAGAAATCTTAGTCAAATCCACAGATTATCACACAGGTTATCACATCTCCGTGTGCGTGGATCAAACCCAAGAAGTGGACGTCGCTCGGGGACGGGGTCAGGAATCATTAATCGTGCAAGACTGCTCCCCCTCCGTGTACTCCCTAGAGCGCCTACAGGCTGAGGGTCATCTGCCAGCAACTCATCCGCATCAAAAGGCAGGTCAACATCCGCCAACTCACGAAATGTGTCGTCGTCCATCTGAAACAGAAAATGTTAATGTTGCTAGCAAATAATTGATAATTACTATCATAAATACATATATATATATATTAGGATAGTATATAACTACCATGGAATTCTATCAGTGTTCATCTTCATCATCATCTTCATATATGTCAATGTCATCATCATATTCCTCCTCAACATCATCTATATCCATTCGAGTTCCAATTGCTTCATCTCTTACCATTTCAAATTCATATGTGACATCATTAACATCATCGTCATCACCGACTCTTAAATGTGTGGTGTCGTCATCGATACTCATGTCTCTTTGTAAAAAAGATTGATTTTGATGACTCTAATGAAAAACTTCAATTCTTTGCACATCATTGAAAGCACATTCACTTTGACTAAACTGAGTGTCTCGAATTTGGATTTTTATTACACTCCACCAATCATTCAAGTCTCTTGATATAGCATAGTACTTTGCATAATAAACATGATGTGCCTATTGAGCCAAAAATAATGGTTCATTTACTGCGAGAACACTTTTACATTTATTATCGATGATTCTATGAGTGGGATGAACACGAACGCCTCTCTCTGTATCCAACCACCAAAATTTGAACATGGTTATGTAATGTTATCCAATATAACAGAGTTCAATGATTTCATCAAGTATTCCATAAAAGTCAACTTCATTTTCTCGATGATGAGATCCTCTCATGCTAACTCCACTGTTCATTGTTTTGTTCGATTCCCTATATGCATGTGTGTGAAATCGAAATCCATTCACCACATATGAATTATAAGTTTTAACAAGTTTGGAAGGTGGGTTACTTAATATACACAACTGTTAGTCAATTTTATCCTCATGTCGAGACACCTGAATATTTGTGAAATAATTATCAATATAGTAAACTATACATTGAATGAGTTGGTAGAAGATAAAGAATTCATGTTACCAGTTTTTAAAACCACTGAGTGAAATTTTTCAGTCGGCGTTCTTTGAGAGCAGCTGCTGTAATTTGTGGAATTTGTTTCTTGATATTATTATAATACAACCTATAAAAACCAAAGTTATTTACTGTAACATAAATGATAGAATAAGTGATATAAACACTTACAGTACAACTGATGTCATCTCTTCACAGTTGAGCAGAACATACGTATGAGCTCTGTGATGTTCATCATCTAAAAGCTAGTGTTCATAAACTCCTCCAAAACCAAGCTCTGGCTGGTTGAAAACAGATAATTGATTGTCAATTTCATCAATATTCCTCTCTTTCTGTCCCATTTGGTTGTGTTTTGAAGGATACTCAGATTCAAAATAATGGGAGTAGAAAAAAGATATTTCCTCTTGCAAATAAGCTTCTGCAATATATCTTTCAACAGATGCTTTGTTACCTACTTTTCTTTTCAATTTTTGCATGCATATTTCAAATGGGTACATCCATAGATACTGTACTGGACCTCCACATTTGGCTTCATATGAAAAATGTAACATCAAATGTTTCATTGAGTCGATGAAAGACGGTGGAAATATTTTTTCCAGTTTACATATAATTACAACAACATCTTCTTCACGTTTGAATAGAGCATCATAATCTACTGTAGCCGCACAAATTTCTTAAAAAAAATGAGACATGTCTGTTATGGAATCCCAAATCACAGAATTCAACATACCTCTTAATCCAATGGGTATAAGTCATTCCATTATAACATGACAATCATGACTTTTTAATCCAGTAATATGACTATTCTTTACAAATCTACCCAAATTGGAAGCCCAACCATCTAGAAGTCTCAAATCTGCAATCCATTGACAAAATAATAAACGGTTTTCTTTAGACAGTGTATAAGTTGCTTTTGGTTTCAGTAACCTTTCTGTTCTATTATTATCAAACAGTTCCAGTTCTGGACGCCTGCAAATTTGGGAAGATCTAAACGTGCATTTACATTGTCTTTGCTCTTTCTTGGCGTATCCAAAACTGTATGAAACAAATTATCAAAACAGTTCTTCTCAATATGCATGACATCTAACATGTGTCGGACCAACAAATCAGACCAATATGTAAAATCCCAATATATGCTACGTTTAATCCAATTGTGTTCTTTCCCAAAACCAGAAATTTTATGATGGTTTATTGTAGGACCAAAAGTGATAGGAGGTAATGAAAATACAACTGATTTTAACTACGAACCTGATAGCATATTTGGAGGTCCATCCCTTTTAACTCTTCCTTTTCTGAAATGAGATCTGTTTCTGTGAAAAGGATGATCATCTGGAAGAAATCTGCGATGACAGTCAAAATAACAAGGTTTCTTTCCATGAATGATCATAAATTCTTTGTTCTCTCCCATACAGTAAAAACATGATTTCTGACCATGTGTACTCCAGCCAGATAACATCCCATAATCTGGGAAGTCACTAATTGTCCACATCAATGCTGCTCTTAGTATGAAATTCTGTTTCGTTGCGACATCATATGTACTGACACCAGTACTCCACAATAAACTTAATTCATCAATGTAACAGCCCAAGATTTTATAAAAAATATTCTTTTTAATTTTATTAATGTCTTATGTTGTATTCTACACCAAGATTACCTTGCGTTATATGCAACACCGTATTAGCTTGCAGTATACGAAACACTATTCTTGGACCGTGTTACACACAATTTTGATAATAGTTATTCTACGCAACATTGGGTATATATATATATATATATTTAATGTATAAATGAAATATGGTTGGATTCTGTTATATGAAACATTGAAGGATTCTTTCATAACACGCAACCCTGACTTAGCTTGCATTACACGCAATCGCGACCTTCCTCGATAGCGTGTGTTGTACGCAATACCGGGTTTTAATAAACAATGTTATATTATTATAATATTGTCATGAACTAGCCGTTATGAATAGTATTAACTAAATTTTGAATTTTATAACATTATTATTCATCTTACACATTTCTAGAACATGGTATAAGAACAGAATAAATTTTTAGGGTAAAATAAGTATTTTTAAAAAAATACAGTTTTGTCGCCTTTTGATGGCCTACCCACTTTAAATCTGGTTTTTGACATGTTTATATGTTCAATTTAACAAAATAAAATTCTTATTTTGAATCAAGATGTAGAAATTTACATTAGATAAAGTTTTGATAATTTTCCGATAACTTTCATATTTTAATGAATAGTAAAAACACGCTATATTTTAATTAAAAACAACTTTTTTCATCGTAATATCTTATGTCGTTAAATTATAATATTGAATGGTTTTAAAGTATAAATAGAATATATTTTTACCATTTAATATAATGTATGTGATTATCATTGATTTTACCTTGAATTCATAGGTTAAATCAATTCAACCTTTTGCAATGTTTTAAACAAAAACCCGTTTTTATTCGACAACGGGATTAATTTTAATTTAATTTCTGCAACTTCTGTGTATGGAATTTTAAAAAATGGATTCCATATTTGGAATCAGTGGGTCCAAATTATGTTAATAAGATACTTTTTATTTTTGGGAATTATGAATAGTAACTACGGTAAATTTTATTTACCATAGTTAAAGGTAAATCGGGTAATTAAGGGTAAATATAATATTTTAAAATTACCCTAACAAATGTAAAAATCCTATTGGATGACTAAAAGTCGACCCATATCACCTAAGGGTCGGATTAGAATCATTTAATGGACATTTTTCCATGAAAATAACTTAATTATTATTAAAACCAAAGAAAGTGACAACATGTCACTCTCTTAAATCTTATAAATATAATAATTTTAAATTAGTGATAAACATCATAAAATTTCGAACATGAACAGTCTCCAGAAATCTATCAAAATTATCTACATCATGAGAATTTATTTAAAATTTTTTGGGATTAAATAATTATCATTAATTGTGACACAATAGTGATGCAGAAATTATTTATCTAGTGAAAAATCAAGAATATAGTTTTTTTTAAACCAATAGTGACCATAAAATGCAGAAATACCTAACCAAAACATATTGGACATGTAACTGTAAACCATAATCATTCAATGGTCGAATATTTGATCATTTGGAGCCTTATAAAATAGATTATGACACTTATAGTATTTTATTTTAAATGATGCCAAAGTTGTCACCTTCATAATTTAATAAATATAACAATTTAAATATTGTGATTTTAAGATGATAAATTCGAGTAAAAGTATTATTGTGAAAGGTAATATATTTATCTTAATCATAGGATTTTATTTTAAATTTTTATACAACAAATAAGTATATTAAATAATTATACAAAAATGATGTAGTAATTATTTTATTAAGAGATAAAACAAATAAATGGTTTTAAAAATAATAAAATAAATATTATATGAACTATTTAATGTGATACACTAATTTTATAGATACATATGACCTTTTATTAATATATTAAAGCTTTTATTTCGAACATATCTTCTGTATATATTTTATTTAAATTCAAATAAATGAATTGTGTCAAAATTGACACTATTGTTATTTTACAAAAATAACATATTATAAAATTGTTTAAAAATCACAAAAATATTTAAAAATTATAAATTTATATTTATATGGTCTATAATGTTATAAAGTAAACAAATATGGAAAATTAACAACAAATAAGTAATTATTTGTTATAATTTAAAATTTATAATTTTATTACCACAAATAAACATAAATAGATTAAATAAGGATAAATCAAAATGATAAGGTTTAAAATAAGATCCAAACATGTCTAAATTTGATTGGTTGATGAGATTACAACCCTATATCATCTAATCTTCGAATATGAGTCATTTTTGGAGGTTTTTAAGTGGGGTTAGATTTATTATAAATTAATATTTTTAAGAATTCCTAAGGTGCCCCTCTCCTCCCTTATAAAAGGGCACCTCCTCCCCCTCCTCCTCACACCAATTTGAGCACTCAAGCTCAGCCAAACCCTGCCAAAATCTCTTCTCCACTTCCCTAGAAACATCCTAGAGGTTATGGTCTTCCTCAAAGACCAATTTTAGTTCCCTAAGAGGAGGTCTCCAAAAGGCGCTTCAAAGAAGAGGTAATTACCGTTACCAATTCTTTCATCTTTTTTTCTTCTTCCACTTCTTTTTCTTAGGTTGTTTCATTATGAAGTAATAAAATCAGTATCACTCATATACTGATATGTTATTATAAGTATGAAACAACCCTATTTCAACATCTATCTATCCTACGGAAAAAGAAATCACCGCGCATGCGTACGTACGGAATACCGTCTCCACGACGCGATGAGATTCATTCTCCATGTTAACCATTTAAGAATGATTATAAAGTATATATAAGAAATAATAATGAAATATATGACATTATAAAGCTACTGGATTTATGTATATAGATATATGTATGTCATCTACTTACTTCCATTCAAGACAATAGGGAAAGGAAAACAGCGTTCATGCGTACGTACGGACTACCGTCTCCATGAACGGTGTTTTTCATTTCATTTATCTATATATTATATATATATATATACTGAATATATATGATATATAAATCATATTTTATATTCTGGAAGTAAGTAAATCATGATATAAGTAATAATAATGTCAAGAACAACAAGTCAAAACACCTACGATAAAAGAAACGATTTTACCCAAAACGCTTCTTTAACATGGAATTTACAAAAGAACGGGTAATATAATGTCATAAGTGAACCATATATGATATCATAACAATGAATATGATTCTGTAATAAGTCAATGACATTATTTAAACCATTATATAGGAGCTTCGGACACGTACAAAGCAAATCGGACCTAAGGTAAGGGAAATATCACAATCTCATTTTTATCCGAGATTGTTTATTCGTAAGTATTTACTGGGGTGTATTTTATCATCCACATCCATGTTTCATCAATATGTAATATTATTTCCATCCACCTACAATTTATTAAATCCATTTTTACCCTTCGGTGAGTTTCTAGTAATATGTATGAAAGTAATCTTTTTTCGTATGAGGTACTTTTTGACTTTTCCGACAAAAGTACGAAGAATGTTTTTTTAACTTATACGTCATGAATGGATTTTTAAAACATAATTTCCAAGAAACTTCCTTTACAAGTTTTCAAGTTTATTTTTAATCAACTTCTTTTATTTTAAAGTCGTATGACATGTTATGAAAGGAAAAATGTTTTTGAAGAAGAAATGATATTTTCCTCAAGAATGGAGTTCAAGTGTTTTATCAAAATTATTTTCCATATAAGATAATAAAGGGTTCTGTTTTTATCCCTATTATTTTATTGATTTGATAATGTTGTGATGGAATTATTTTTATGAATTCCTTTATCTTATATGAATTGATTTATGATGTCATGAAGTTTCAAGAATCCCATTTTTGTTACATGTGTTATGCGATGATGTATGATTATGTGGCACACATAAGAAAGGATTCATTATAAGATGGGTGGGACCTATATCTCTCTCCAATGCATTGGGTAAAGATTTTATATCTCATGAGATAGACATGGCTGTAATGGTAGGTTATACCGGTTCAGTGAAACAGGACTGAAATGAGGGTTACTCGATTCAGAAAGGGACTTTGTCCACTAAGATAGTCTTGGCAATGAGTCTTGACTAACAAGAAATGATTCTCTATGATTATGTGTGAATGCCACAAAGTTCCATGTTTTATGTTATGATTATTGTGATTACATTTCACTTCCATGATTTATCCCATGTTATGAAATTATGCTCTCTTTTGCAGGTTAAAATTTCCAAAAGTTATGTTCTTATGAATATGATGTGATTGAATTTTTTTCTTTTGTATAACCTTACTAAGCATTTGAGCTCACCCTTTTATGTTTTCTTTTCTCCAGGATATAAAGAAAGGTTTTAGGTAAAAAAAAGATCTTTATGGGAGATTTTGAAGATCTTTCACCACGATTAGAAGATTACGTTCCGAGTTTCCAAAGACACTAAACTATTACGATCCTTGTGTGTGTGTTTTTGTTATGTACCAAGTATTCCGCAAAAGTAATGTAATGTCCATGTACGTCAAGATTCAGGTCTCTACAGTTGGTATCAGAGGAAAGGTTTAGTCAACCTTTGGAAACTAGGATGCGAAAACGTTAGTAAGATCCATAGAGATATTTCTAAGGTATGTCTAGGGATGTCCCTAAGGATACGTATACGTATAGGATATAATCCTAGAACTACGATACCGATCTTAGAATTTAACCTAAGATGTTAGATATTAAGGGTACTCCCCCTTTACTATGTTGTTTTCCCTAGCATTATTTTGCCTCTCACACTATTCTTTTTGGGTTTTAGAAAATGGCTGGAAACAAGATGATTCATGATAATGGAGGATATGATGGACAATGGAATGATTTTCTTCATGAGAAACCAAATGAAATGGGATTTGGAAGTCCAATGATCATTATTATGCCGAATCAGAAATTTCATAATATGATCAATAAAGTAAAATTTGGTAAGTTTCCTGACTCGACTAATAAGAGAAAGATGGAGTTTCATGATGATCATAGAGGAAAGAAAGTTCAATTTCCCCTATGTAAATCATATGGGAAGAGGAATCAAGGAGAATGTTTCAAGGGAACTGGAAGATGCTTTGGGTGTGGAAAAGAAGGACACAAAGCAAGTAAGTGCAAAGGAAAAGGGTCGGTTAACACCATGGATGATGATAATGGTATTGCTACGACATCAAAAATGGTTAAGTGTTTTAAATGTGGAATGTATGGCCATTATGCAAACAAATTCCCTAAGGGAAAGACTCATGAAGAGAATCAGTATGGTCATATGGGTAGTATTTATGTGGATGATGATGAAGAGACTACAAATGATATGTGAGATGAAAGAATTTTTGAAGCTCGGTCAATGGTTTAAGAATGTAGTGGAATGATTACATGTTTATCATGTGTAATGTTGTATAAGAAATCTCATGGTACTATGGAATAAAGAGACGTATAAGGATTGTTACACTATTGTATTTCCTTGAGTTATGAAAGTGTATGATTAATGGTACCACTATCCATGAAAGGTTATTCAGATATTTTTTAGAATTTAGATGATATGCGCACAATGAAGGAATAATAAGATAAT
Organism: Viscum album; assembly: GCA_963277665.1. Lineage (NCBI taxonomy): Eukaryota > Viridiplantae > Streptophyta > Magnoliopsida > Santalales > Viscaceae > Viscum > Viscum album. The sequence goes on from OY728150.1 coordinate 918,447,726, forward strand.
GGGGTGTTTGATTATATTCATGAGCTCATGATTGATATAAGGACTAAGTGATATCATGGTTTGAGTATATAGAATTTTGAGGATTTTTGTATGTGGAAAATGTTAACTTTTAACTGCATTCAAGTTTTCACTAAGGTTCAATAGGTATTCAAGAGAGTACAAGATTAAGGCCTTTGAATGTTTGGAATGTGTCCAACAAGATATATCTTATGATATATGGGGATCAACGATGGTATTAAATCTCTGGTAATCGTTTTCACTATGTTATGAGAATGGACTGCAGTATTATGGATAGAACTAAAGATTGGAATGGATTATGTTGGACATAAGTTAGTATTGTTTAAGGATAGAAGTTTTTTCGATATTATTTATGGGATGTTATAGTAATATAGTTTTAGAAAAAGGACAACCTGCAGGACGGGCGACAGCCCATCGCTTCGGACAAGGCTGTGGGAATCGAACCCACAACCGAAGTGCGACTGGCCTTTATCGCCGACCACTGGCCTACAGGAAGTCCCTGTTTAGTAGAAACTAGTTTTATTATATTAATCAGTATGATATATGAAGTATAAGTCCATTTTAGGAACTATATATGATTAATCTCACTATAGATCGACTTATGTATATAATTTTTGGTAACCTTTTGTTTGAGACAGATGGAATGACCCGTCATTCAATCACATGATCTGCTAACACTTCACAAATAACAAATTCATCTTCATTTATTTAAGAGATGAAGTGGAAATTGTTCTAGGCACGAACAATAGTGAGATTGTACCAAAATAAAGAAAGTATTTATTCCAATTCAAATTTTCAACTTTAGGGAAATGATCTTAAAACCAAAAATGTTGTCCTAGTGATCTTATACCCGATGAATCGGATAGTACCTTAGATCGTCACAAATTTATGGATTTGTGATTATTGGATTTTCCATAGCCATGTTCTCTACCACTCTCCATCAGAACATGATGGTTAGATTTCTCTTCCATATCCATATTTTCACCTATGTGGAAACCCAATGATTAGTTTATTTGGGTAACCGTTACGTTTCATACTTTTGTTTTTAAAGATTGGTTTTGATATTCCTTTTTACGATGTGGGTTTCTATTAAAGAAACTTTCAAATAGTAAACCATTTATAACCCCGACGAATTTCGAGGGCGAAATTCATTTTAAGGGGGGTAGAATGTAACAGCCCAATATTTTATAAAAATTATTCTTTTTAATTTTATTAATGTCTTATGTTGTATTCTACACCAAGATTACCTTGCGCTATATGCAACACCGTATTAGCTTGCAGTATACGCAACACTATTCTTGGACCGTGTTACACACAATTTTGATAATAGTTATTCTACGCAACATTGGGTATATATATATATATATATATATATATTAAATGTATAAATGAAATATGGTTGGATTCTGTTATATGAAACATTAAAGGATTCTTTCATAACACGCAACCCTGACTTAGCTTGCATTACACGCAATCGCGACCTTCCTCGATAGCGTGTGTTGTACGCAATATCGGGTTTTAATAAACAATGTTATATTATTATAATTTTGTCATGAACTAGAAGTTATGAATAGTATTAACTAAATTTTGAATTTTATAACATTATTATTCATCTTACACATTTCTAGAACATGGTATAAGAACAGAATAAATTTTTAGGGTAAAATAAGTATTTTTAAAAAAATGCATTTTTGTCGCCTTTTGATGGCGCACCCACTTTAAATATGGTTTTTGACATGTTTATATGTTCAATTTGACAAAATAAAATTCTTATTTTGAATAAATATGTAGAAATTTACATTAGATAAAGTTTTGATAATTTTCCGATAACTTTCATATTTTAATGAATATTAAAAACACGCTATATTTTAATTAAAAACAACTTTTTTCATCGTAATATCTTATGTCGTTAAATTATAATATTGAATGGTTTTAAAGTATAAATAGAATATATTTTTACCATTTAATATAATTTATGTCATTAGCATTGATTTTACCTTGAATTCATAGGTTAAATCAATTCAACCTTTTGCAATGTTTTAAACAAAAACCCGTTTTTATTCGACAACGGGATTAATTTTAATTTAATTTCTGCAAATTCTGTGTATGGAATTTCAAAAAATGGATTCCATATTTGAAATCAGTGGGTCCAAATTATGTTAATAAGCTACTTTTTATTTTTGGGAATTATTAATAGTAACTACGGTAAATTTTATTTACCATAGTTAAAGGTAAATCAGGTAATTAAGGGTAAATATAATATTTTAAAATTACCCTAACAAATGTCAAAATCCTATTGGATGACTAAAAGTCGACCCATATCACCTAAGGGTCGGATTAGAATCATTTAATGGACATTTGTCCATGAAAATAACTTAATTATTATTAAAACCAAAGAAAGTGACAACATGTCACTCTCTTAAATCTTATAAGTATAATAATTTTAAATTAGTGATAAACATCATAAAATTTCGAACATGAATAGTCTCCAGAAAGCTAAAAAAATTATCAACATCATGAGAATTTATTTAGAATTTTTTGGGATTAAATAATTATCATTAATTGTGACAAAATAGTGATGCAGAAATTATTTATCTAGTGAAAAATCAAGAATATAGTTTTTTTAAACCAATAGTGACCATAAAATGCACAAATACCTAACCAAAACATATTTTACATGTAACTGTAAACCATAATCATTCAATGGTCGAATATGTGACCATTTGGATCCTTATAAAAGAGATTATGACACTTATATTATTTTATTTTAAATGATGCCAAAGTTGTCACCTTCATAATTTAATAAATATAACAATTTAAATATTGTGATTTTAAGATGATAAATTCGAGTAAAAGTATTATTGTGAAAGGTAATATATTTATCTTAATCATAGGATTTTATTTTAAATTTTTATACAACAAATAAGTATATTAAATAATTATACAAAAATGATGTAGTAATTATTTTATTAAGAGATAAACGAAATAAATGGTTTTAAAAATAATAAAATAAATATTATATGAACTATTTAATGTGATACACTAATTTTATAGATACATATGACCTTTTATTAATATATTAAAGCTTTTATTTAGAACATATATTCTGTATATATTTTATTTAAATTCAAATAACTGAATAGTGTCAAAATTGACACTATTGTTATTTTACAAAAATAACATATTATAAAATTGTTTAAAAATCACAAAAATATTTAAAAATTATAAATTTATATTTATATGGTCTATAATGTTATAAAGTAAACAAATATGGAAAATTCACAACAAATAAGTAATTATTTGTTATAATTTAAAATTTAGAATTTTATTACCACAAATAAACATAAATAGATTAAATAAGGATAAATCAAAATGATAAGGTTTAAAATAAGATCCAAACATGTCTAAATTTGATTGGCTGATGAGATTACAACCCTATCTCATCTAATCTTTGAATATGAGTCATTTTTTGGAGGTTTTTAAGTGGGGTTAGATTTATTATAAATTAATATTTTTAAGAATTCCTAAGGTGCCCCTCTCCTCCCTTATAAAAGGGCACCTCCTCCCCCTCCTCCTCAAACCAATTTGAGCACTCAAGCTCGGCCAACCCCTGCCAAAATCTCTTCTCCACTTACCTAGCAACATCCTAGAGGTTATGGGCTTCCTCAAAGACCAATTTTAGTTCCCTAAGAGGAGGTCTCCAAAAGGCGCTTCAAAGAAGAGGTAATTACCGTTACCAATTCTTTCATCTTTATTTCTTCTTCCACTTCTTTTTCTTAGGTTGTTTCATTATGAAGTAATAACATCAGTATCACTCATATACTGATATGTTATTATAAGTATGAAACAACCCTATTTCACCATCTATCTATCCTACGGAAAAAGAAATCACCGCGCATGCGTACGTACGGAATACCGTCTCCACGACGCGATGAGATTCATTCTCCATGTTAACCATTTAAGAATGATTATAAAGTATATATAAGAAATAATAATGAAATATATGACATTATAAAGCTACTGGATTTATGTATATATATATATGTATGTCATCTACTTACTTCCATTCAAGACAATAGGGAAAGGAAAACAGCATTCATGCGTACGTACGGACTACCGTCTCCATGAACGGTGTTTTTCATTTCATTTATCTATATATTATATATATATATATATACTGAATATATATGATATATAAATCATATTTTATATTCTGGAAGTAAGTAAATCATGATATAAGTAATAATAATGTCAAGAACAACAAGTCGAAACACCCACGATAAAAGAAACGATTTTACCCGAAACGCTTCTTTAACATGGAATTTACAAAAGAACGGGTAATATAATGTCATAAGTGAACCATATATGATATCATAACAATGAACATGATTCTGTAATAATTCAATGACATTATTTAAACCATTATATAGGAGCTTCGGACACGTACAAAGCAAATCGGACCTAAGGTAAGGGAAATATCACAATCTCATTTTTATCCGAGATTGTTTATTCGTAAGTATTTACTGGGGTGTATTTTATCATCCACATCCATGTTTCATCAATATGTAATATTATTTCCATCCACCTACAATTTATTAAATCCATTTTTACCCTTCGATGAGTTTTTAGTAATATGTATGAAAGGAATCTTTTTTCGTACGAGGTACTTTTTGACTTTTCCGACAAAAGTACGAAGAATGTTTTTTTAACTTATACGGCATGAATGGATTTTTAAAACATAATTTCCAAGAAACTTCCTTTACAAGTTTTCAAGTTTATTTTTAATCAACTTCTTTTATTTTAAAGTCGTATGACATGTTATGAAAGGAAATATGTTTTTGAAGAAGAAAGGATATTTTCCTCAAGAATGGAGTTCAAGTGTTTTATCAAAATTATTTTCCATCTAAGATAATAAAGGGTTCTGTTTTTATCCCTATTATTTTATTGATTTGATCATGTTCTGATGGAATTATTTTTATGAATTCCTTTATCTTATATGAATTGATTTATGATGTCATGATGTTTCAAGAATCCCATTTTTGTTACATGTGTTATGCGATGATGTATGATTATGTGGCACACATAAGAAAGGATTCATTATAAGATGGGTGGGACCTATATCTCCCTCCAATGCATTGGGTAATGATTTTATATCTCATGAGATAGACATGGCTGGAATGGTAGGTTATACCGGTTCAGTGAAACAGGACTGAAACGAGGGTTACTCGATTCAGAAAGGGACTTTGTCCACTAAGATAGTCTTGGCAACGAGTCCTGACTAACAAGAAATTATTCTCTATGATTATGTGTGAATGCCACAAAGTTCCATGTTTTATGTTATGATTATTGTGATTACATTTCACTGCCATGATTTCTCCCATGTTATGAAATTATGCTCTCTTTTGCAGGTTAAAATTTCCAAAAGTTATGTTCTTATGAATATGATGTGATTGAATTTTTTTCTTTTGTATAACCTTACTGAGCATTTGAGCTCACCCTTTTATGTTTTCTTTTCTCCAGGATATAAAGAAAGGTTTTAGGTAAAAAAAGATCTTTATGGGAGATTTTGAATATCTTTCACCACGATTAGAAGATTACGTTCCGAGTTTCCAAAGACACTAAACTATTACGATCCTTGTGTGTGTGTTTTTGTTATGTACCAAGTATTCCGCAAAAGTAATGTAATGTCCATGTACGTCAAGATTCGGGTCTCTACAATCAATCAATGGTTTCAAATAAACATCAATATTTTTCTTCGGATGTCCTAGAATTAGTAAAGTCAAAAAGATATATGGCTCTTTCATCAACATCCATGGAGGTAAATTGTACGGAGTTAAAAAAACAGGCCAACATGAATATTGACTACCATAAGATCCGAACGGACAGAAACCATCAGTGGAAAGGCCCAGTCGAACATTTCTAGATTCTAAAGGAAAGTATGGATGCACTCTATCAAAATGTTTCCATGAATCACCATCGGCAGGATGATTCAAGATTTTATCAGTTGAAATATTCTCTTTATTCCATGACATCATTGTCTCTATATTCTTAGACATGAATAAACGCTGAGGTCTGGATGTAAGCAGAAAATATCTCAACTGTTTTACAAGAATCAAACCAGACTTCCCATGTTGTCCTTATTTATATCTCAGTTTCCCACATGTGGGATAACTATCCACCGACTCATTTTCCCCCAAATACAGAATTCAGTCATTTGAACATGCATGAATCTTCTGACAAATAAGTCCCAAATTTCAAACCAGCCTCTTACACTCATAGTAACTTGCAGAAAAAACATTTCCTTCGGGTAACAGTGTTTTAAGAAAAGAAAATATCTGGTCAAAACAAGTGTTTGACATTCCGTTATTTGATTTGATAGCCATAAATTTTTCAACTTCTTCTAATTTTCTCATCTTGCAGCCAGGATATAATGCATCCTCAACAGACCTCAACAATTCATAAAATTCAGACGGTTCCAACTTAGGATTTGAAGCTATATCAGCCGGAGTTTCTGTATGTTGAACAGATGAACCTGAAACATCATGTACTAAATCTTGAAACCGAGATGGATCCGAAATCAAGTTGGTATCACCTGCTCTGGAACTGCATTCACCGTGTTGATACCAAAAAACATAATCTGGTTGGAAACCAAAATGCAAGAGATGTCCCCCACTTTGTCAAACGTGTCAAACATTCTCAATGCACATTTTCTACAAGGGCATTTTATTTTTCCTTCTGAAACAAATTCTGGATTTGATACTGAAAATAATAAAAAAGTCTCCACACCCTCTACATATACTAGATTTAAACCAGAACTGTTTGGATTTCTATGTTGATTTATCCATATGTGGTCAACGAATAATGAGTGTTGACGACCTCGTTGTTCCATATTTTTCTATAAAATATAAAATCATTATTGGTTTTGAATAATTTGTTAGAAAAAATACTCAAGAAAGGATAATTATAGAGTTTACATCATACCCGACTGACGCAAAATTTTTATTGATATAGACCTAAAAATTGACCCCTTAAGAATTGAACATGTTGAGAATAAAGCAAAACCTGTTACAAATATTGATAATTTTAATATTATATAAATTTTTTATTATTTTCATAGTACTAATATTATTTTTTCATAAATATTAATTATATAATAATAACATTATTACATTATTAGTATATTTTGTTTTTAATATTAAAATAATATAATTTTCTATATTATATACAATTCTCATTTCATCTGTGTGTTTAACATTCTGTCTCCACATGTAATATTTGCATTCACTTTCACCTCTCCATTAGTGAGTAGGTTGATAATTTTGAAAAAGAATGCAAATATTACACGTGGAGACAGAAAACACACAAATGAAAGGAGAATTGTATATAATATAGAAAATTATATTATTTTAATATTAATAATAAAATATATTAATAATGTAATAATGTTATTATTCCTAATTATTGGTAATTATTCCTTATTATTGGTAATTATTCCTAATTATTGGTAATTATTCCTAATTATTGGAAATTATTCCTAATTATTGGTAATTATTCCTAATTATTGGTAATTATTCCTAATTATTGATAATTATTTCTAACTAATGGTAATTATTGGTAATTAATTGTAATTATTTCTAATTATTGGTAATTATTGGTAATTATTCCTAATTATTTGTAATTATTCATATAATTACAAATAATTAGGAATAATTGCCAACAATTAGGAATAATAACATTATTAGTATATTTTATTATTAATATTAAAATAATATAATTTTCTATATTATATACAATTCTCCTTTCATGTGTGTGTTTTCTGTCTCTACATACAAATATTACATATGGAGACAGAAAACACACAAATGAAAGGAGAATTGTATATAATATAAAAAGATATATTATTTTAATATTAATAATAAAATATAATAATAATGTAATAATGTTATTATTCCTAATTATTGGTATTTATTCCTAATTATTGGTAATTCTTACTAATTATTGATAATTATTACTAATTATTGGTAATCATTACGAATCATTACTAATTATTGGTAATGATTCCTAATTATTGGTAATTATTCCTAATTATTGGTAATTATTCCTAATTATTGGTAATTATTCATAATTATTGGTAATTATTCCTAATTATTGGTAATTATTGGTAATTATTGGTAAGTATTTGTAATTATTGGTAATTATTGGTAATTATTTGTAATTATTGGTAATTATTGGTAATTATTATTAATTATTGGTAATTATTACTAATTTTTGGTAATTATTACTAATTATTGGTAATTATTACTAATTATTGGTAATTATTACTAATTATTAATAATTATTACTAATTATTTGTAAAAATTACTAATTATTGGTAATTATTGGTAATTGTTATTAATTATTACTAATTATTGGTAATTATTATTAATTATTACTAATTAGTGGTAATTATTGGTAATTATTACTAATTATTACCAATTATTACTAATTATTGGTAATTATTGGTAATTATTTGTAATTATTACTAATTATGGATAATTATCGGTTATTATTACTAATTATGGATAATTATTGGTAATTATTTCTAACTAATGGTAATTATTGGTAATTATTGGTAATTATTATTAATTATTGATAATTATTACTAATTATTGGTAATTATTACTAATTATTGGTAATTATTACTAATTATTGGTAATTATTACTAATTATTACTAATTATTACTAATTATTGGTAATTATTACTAATTATTACTAATTATTGGTAATTATTATTAATTATTACAAATTATTGGTAATTATACATAATTATTTGTAAATATTACTAATTATGGATAATTATCGGTAATTATTACTAATTATTGATAATTATTGGTAATTATTTCTAACTAATGGTAATTATTTCTAACTAATGGTAATTATTGGTAATTATTTCTAATTATTACTAATTATTGGTAATTATTACTAATTATTGGTAATTATTTCTAATTATTACTAATTATTGGTAATTATTACTAATTATGGATAATTATTGGTAATTAGTAAATTATGACTAATTATTCGTAATTATTGGTAATTATTACTAATTATGGATAATTATTGGTAATTAGTAAATTATTACTAATTATTGGTAATTCTTATTAATTATTGGTAATTATTACTAATTATGGATAATTATTGGTAATTATTACTAATTATGGGTAATTATTGGTAATTGATACTAATTATGGATAATTATTTGTAATTATTACTAATTATTGGTAATTGTTACTAATTATTGATAATTATTGGTAATTATTACTAATTATGGATAATTATTTGTAATTATTAATAATTATTGGTAATTATTACTAATTATTGCTAATTATTGGTAATTATTATTAATTATTACTAATTATTGGTAATTATTGGTAATTATTACTAATTATTCCTAATTATTGGTAATTATTACTAATTATTACCATTTATTACTAAATATTGGTAATTATTGATAATTATTACTAATTATTGGTAATTATTACTAATTATTGCGAATTATTAGTAATTATTACTAATGATTGTTAATTATTAGTAATTATTACTAATTATTACTAAATATTGGTAATTATTGGAAATTATTACTAATTATTGGAAATTATTACTAATTGTTGGTAATTATTACGAATTATTAGTAATTATTACTATTTATTACTAATTATTGGTAATTATTGGTAATTATAACTAATTATTGTGAATTATTGGTAATTATTACTGATTATTGATAATTATTGGTAATTATTACGAATTATTCCTAATTATTGGTATTTATTACTAATTATTATCATTTATTCATAATTATTGGAAATTTTTACTAATTATTCCTAAGTACCATTAACTATGAACAATGAATACTAATAATTTAAATTTCTTAATTAACAAAACAATATAAACATAATTAAATTACAACTAATTAAGAATAACTGAAACTAATAAAAAATTTAAAATAAATATTAATTTAAAATGAACAGAAAAACCTTTAAAATTGATCTAAGGTTGATCTCTGATCGTTGTTGAAAACATCAATATCAACTCCGGAAAAAAAAATTAAACTTAAGAAACGCTGAACTCTAAAAATAGAGTTTTGAGAGAAGGAGAAGATCGAGTTTGAGAATGAATGAAAAAAATAGATGGGGGGGTATTTATAGGTTAGATCATTTGTGACGGGGCTATTTGCGACGGGATACCCGTCACAAATAGTATTATTTGTGACGGTACCCGTCGCAAATACCTTAGCCCTCATTTATTACGGTCAACGGTTAAATAGTTATTTGCGACGGGACCCGTCGCAAATAATGACCTGCCGACATACTATTTGCGATGGGGGTATATTCCCGTCGCAAATAGCTTTTACCGCCACCGGTTCTTTGCGACGAGGGTATATTCTCATCGCAAATAGCTTTTACCTCCGCCGGTTATTTGCGACGGGCGATAACCACCCGTCGCAACTAACTTTCCCGCGATTTGGCGCGCAAAGTGCGCCAGTCTTTTTGTGACGGGCAAATTCCCCCGTCGCAAATAAGTTTCTAACGGGACTATTTGCGATAGGATTTATCCCCGTCGCAAATACCCATTTTTTCCGTAGTGGTAGTCCATACATCCTCAAATGAAATTATCGTGTTTACATATAGTGGAAAGTATAATGGTTTATTTTAAATAAAAATTAGAGAAGAATATAGAAAACGTAAACATAATATATATCATATATAAATATAGTGCCATTATAATGTCCACCGTTTGAGGTGGTAGTAGAAGATATAACAATCATCGTTTCCTAATGATGTAGTTTGTCGTCCAAAAAAACAGCATGTTCTTTACCAATTAAATAGAGGTGTGTGGAAGTTTAGTTAGAATAATTATAATAATAACATCCTAGTATATTTAATATTCTGGTGTGGTTATAAAAATAAATAAATAAATATAGTTTAGGAGGTTGGAGAAGGAAAATAAAACAAATGAACTTAATAGAAGACCTTACCTTTAATTCGGGCATCTCCCTTTGGTTTGAAACAAAATTCTTTATTAGAGAGCCTTCATCCTTAGGGAAGGATTCTAGGGGGAATAAGGGTTCTGGGGAGCATAATTGGGTAGATTTTGTATGATACAAGGGGCATGAGATGTGTGAGTAATGGGTTATAGTTGAGGGATTTTTATAAGGGGGGGGAGGAGGGGATCTTTAGGAATGATTGAAAGTATTAATTTATTATAAACATATTTTCAAATTCAAAAGGTCCAAACCTCATTAAAGTTAAAGATAAGATGACTAATCTTTTGAATTAAAATCATAAAATAATAATTGGATAGGTTTTGGATATTTTTTTAATTTCTATAATCTTATTTATTTTAATCATTCATTATTGAAGTAAACCTAGCATCATTATTGTGTCATAAATAGTTTTATTTATTTGATGTCTAAAAGTTATAAAAAAAATAAAAGGATGTAGGAAATTTTTTTAGATTTCAAAAAAATATTTATAGTCTTAGAGATAAATTATATAACCTCATGTAAATATTCATTTACTAGAAAATATATGTTTAAGTCATTTTTTCCTTTACCTTAAATCAATCAATATAAAGTGTCATTATCACTCCCAAGTGCCTTCATGGGGTCCGAAAATTGACCCAAGGATTACCATGGTGGAAAATGTGTCCACCAATAAGAACAGTACACATTTTAAGTTAATTTACTATTATTATAATAATATTTGTTTACCCTTATTTACCAAATTTACCCTTTAACCATGGTTAATAAAAAATTTATCGAAATAAATATTCATAATTTCTAAAAATAAAAGTTACCTATTTACACAATTTGGACCTCCAGATTCCAAGTATGGAATACATTTTTCCACATTCAAAATACATAAGTGGTATAAATTATTTTAAAATTAATTCTCGTTGTCAAAATAAAAATCATGTTTTTATGAAAGAATAACTATCTAAATATTGACACTTGTTTATATCCAATTTTAAAGTGAAATTATATCAAATGACCAAAATTGGATTTTCTGGAAAAAATATATTCTAATTTCACTTTAAAACAAATTAAAAAGATAATATAACCATAGAAATAAGTTATATGAAAAGGTTTCTTTGAATTAAAATGCGATATTTTTCAATATTTATTAAAAAAATAATTTTATCAGAAAAATACAAAAATATCATCCAAACTAAATTTTGATGTCCTAGTTCTAAAGAAAAACTTCATTTTTTCAAATAGAACATATAAAAGTAAAAAAAAACTATTTAAAAAGGGTTGTCCATTAAAATCCAGTAAATCGACTTTTTTTAAAATATTAGAGTATGTATGCTTAAAATTGGATTCATTCGTTTTTTATGCCTCTAACATTTATTGGGTAAAAGTAAAAAAAAATAACAAACATGTGTATTCATATTGTAGTTAGTCATGTTCATTCCCACCAATACAAAAACTATGCGTTAACTACCATTTAAAATAATAATAATAATAATATATTATTTTTTTCAGTATTACTCAACATTGGGTGCAACCTAAGACTTTGAAGAAACCCATTGTTACGTGATAGTTATTCCATCGAACCTAGAACCCCCATTAAAGTAAAATTAATATCTAATTCACAAATATTATTATATATGAAAATCTAATATTCTTTATTTACCAGGGATGTTATATCCTTCCCCCCTTTTGGGAATTGCTTCCTGGCAATTTTAAAATTGGGCTCAGAAGATTCATTAAAAGTCCCACATCGAAAAAAAGGCAATAAAACTATCAATTTAAAAGAAATAAATAAAATCAAAAAGGACACCCGAGAAAACCCATACTAGGATTCTATGTAGGAATACATGGATAGGTAAGAGAAACTAAATATCATAGTTTAATATAGAATGATAGAGAACTTGGTCATGGAAAGATAACCACCCCAATACCAAAAATTTGTGGTTGGGTAAATATCTAAGGATAAAAGAATGCGTATAACAATTTTTTTAAAGATACTTTTCATTGAGTTTTATAATTTTATTAATACCAATAATAAGATCATAATAAAATATAATTACATGAAATGTAGTGTTTCACCATTTAATAAAATTTCTACCACAAACACATCTTTTAACCAAATGATGAGTATTCAAGATGTCTTGGTCAAACTTGATGTGCTAGAATCAACTTTTAGAGAAACACATAGTAAAAAAATATGAACTATATATTTCCCCTATCTTTATAAATTAACCAACACCGAAATGATTAGTACAAGATCAGATAATACCCAAAATGATAATATTTTAATAAAAGAAAAACGACTCTTAGTCTCCAAAAATTTTCAAACAACAACTAAATTCCAACAAGGATCATTCAATAAACCACTACCCATAAAATTATTCAATGTAATCCAAACTAAGATTGAAACCCAAGTCCCATAAGGATTTAATCACATTGTCTTCCAAGATAAATCATAACATTTATCTCCAAATAACTTCTGTTACTCTTAAAGTCTCATACTGAAATGTAATTAACCTAATAACATATTCTGCAAAATAGGGTAATAATTTCCATAGATAAACCAAATAATTATAAGTCCCCAATAAAAACATGTTTTATTCCAGAATAAAATTCTACCATTTACTCCTCAAAAGTAATCCCATAGTATTATATTTCCCTTAATAATATAAGGTTCCAAAAGGGAAAACACCTTTATCACCTAATCACTGAATAATTTTATTATACTAAGGATATCCATTTGATAAAACATCAGTTCCAAAATCCACTTATTATTGATTCATAAAATCATCTAACTAAAAATAATTAGTCATACTAACCTTTGAATTTACGCAGTACAGGGGTAGGTCATAAATCCTAATCACACATTGGTTATGGGTTCGATAACTTTGTCCAACGTGACAAGTGGTCACACGGTCTTTGTGTTTCAAAAACTATAAATTTTATAAAATTCCCCAAAAAAGAGATAAATTTCGCAAAAAAACCATATCAACTTTTACCATAATTTTTATCTCATACTTTTCATTTTCATCCCAAAAAGTAATAATCTATAATTCCCTCATATTAAAGGATCACATGAACCCAAATGTTTCATTATAAATACATCCACAAAATAAAATATAAATCTTATGTGAATAAAATTTTCACATATCAACCGTCAGGGTTACACATTTTAGAAAACATCTTCCAATGTAATCTCATCATTAATACATTCAAACATATCATCATCCGGAACTCTTAAATTCCTAAAATATTGATATATTAATCATCAAACATTCTTCCTAATACTTCATCCATGTTTTTCCATCTTAATATTTTATAATTATTTCGTATAAAGAAAATCATGCATAATGACTTAATATTTCATTAATTTCAAAATGTTAGGTATGAAATAATCAATACCTTTCATAGGTCATTTTCGGTTTCCTTATCTTTAATTGGAATGGAATTAGGAATTGGTAAACATATATTTGTATGATCATGCTGATCCCTTTCCCAAAAATTCTTTTTAGGACATTTATTTTTTTAGTGAACATGCACACCACATTAAAAACATTAAATTGAACCCTCAAAATAACTTCATTCCCTTTCATGGAGCGAATTAGATTCTTCTTTTTTCCATGGTAGGTTCTTTCTTCATGACCTTCATTACAACATCTAAAACATATTCCCATCCATTTTAGCATTTTCTCGACTGTTTATTTTCACATCCTTGACACATATATTTTTTTAACACACTTACCTTTAGGATAAATACCAAAACATCCACTGATATTTGTTTCTCGCATATATAATTCCATACAAAAATCACCATGGTTCACATGGTCAATCATGACTCTATATAGTTGGTTAAGTATAAAACCATGTGTTTTCATTATAGCTATAACTTTATTTGGTTCCTCATTCAGATTAGCACTACAATTTTCATCACCCCAATTTCTACTTTGGTGCCTACTAGATCCAACCATTTAGTAAAACTTTGAAGGTTAGTGTGATAATATTAGTAAAATAATCATATAATATCTTATGGGGAGGGTAAACACTAATATATACTTATTCAATTTATCTAAAATAGTCACGACTCTTTCTACAATTCTAACCATTATAGTCACGTCACTTATGCTTAAAGAATGTCCTAACCTCTAAATTTATCTTAACCGACCTCTGATACCAACTATAAGGTCCCAACCATAATGATTAAACTTGTATTAAGTAAAGAATTCACATTAAGGATCTTTTCTGGTTTGGAGTTTTATAGAATTAGGCCATAACTATTACATTACAACTCAAAAAATACAATGTAGACACTACTAATCAGTTTCTATTTTTGTTATCAAATAAAAACTATTAAAAAAAGAAACATGTCTAGTTCCATGATTTAGACAACATGATTTTTCCATGATCCCATACTTGACCCTATACACCTTTAAGTCTTGTGAAAAAATATTTCAAAAAAACTTGGGATGAGTATAAAAATTTTAGTAAGGGTTTTAAAATAAGGAATGGAAATGTTCTCCCATCAATAAATAAAAATCAATGAGACCATAATTTTCAATCATAACATACCTCATTAAATAAAATGATTTATGAATAACACAATGAAATCATAATTAATGAAGGTAAATTATGGTATACATAACAAAATTACATTTCAAATTTAATAGCTTCATAGGTACTTACACTTGGAATAACCATCAAAGTATATTCCTTAAATCTCTTAGAAGAAACATTAATGTTTACCTCTTTCACGTTACACAATGCATTAGAGAGATATCTCAGGCTCACCCACCCTAGGTATATCATGGAACCACTCATATAAATACATGATTCCCATGAACCACAAAATATTCTCAAAACATAAAATAATAATAATGGTAAGATAAAATTTACACATTTAAATCATAATATATCATTTCAACATATTTAAATAATCAATGATTTCTCAAAACCATTTTGAATACCATTTAAAATGTTTAGTAATTGATTTTGGAATCAAAGTGTCTCATACCACATTGAAACTTTAAAATTTAATTTTAATTTAAACATTCATATTCTTATAATTATATCCTTAATACCTTTTTTAAAACATGGATATTCATGAGAAGGATTTAGAAGAAAAAATCTGTAAAACAATAAAGTATTTAAGGAGTTCATAACCAAATGAGAGACGTTTAATACAAATAATTGAAGAATAACATTAATAAAAGCTTATAATATCATGAGAATAAGGATATTAATGATATAATATTTCAAAGTGAAGTATATAAACCATATAAAAGTGAATTGGTGTATAACAAAAAATAAGTCTCAATGGAATGTAAATTGAGAGAAGGTCCCTTGCCAAGATCATATCCTTAGATTAAGAAGAAATAAATGAAATAATTATGTGGGAAAAATAAGAATACACCCAATATGAGTGGATATTAAATGTAAAATTATTATAGATCATTCACACATATTCATATCATGATATAATCAATAACTATAAGTTTAACCCAATGAATTGAAATTGGTCTTTAGAAGTTCTCTTACAGAAAATCGATAGCCTAACGACGTCATTTTAAAATTCATAAAATGTTTTGATGAGATATAAAATCATATCTCATCTCATTGAAATAAAATTTACTAAAATAAGGATATATAATAACATATCCTCAAAAAAGAAAATGGAAATTTGTAAGACATAACATAAAATAAGTCTTTGACAAGAAGAGGATGGGTGAAAGGTTCCCTTATCGATTTGGTAACTTACGAAACATACAAACCGTGAAATAAAAATCATAAAAAGAAGATTTAAATACCAATAAATTAAAAAAATATTAAATAAATTCTACAATCATGGGTATCATATACACCTTAGAAAAATAAATAATTGAAAATATAACCTGAATCTCCCGGGAATAAAAAGGGAGATGAAAACCTCTTACCACATTGTAATCAATCGAGTCTTATAACCAAAAGATAATAAACACAAAATTAATCATATAATACCATGAATATAATGAGAATAATGGTAATATATATCAAATTTTAATACACAATACAACACATGCAGTAAATAAGGGGCGAATAACATAAATCTCGCGAAATTAAAAGTGAGAGGAGAAACCCCTTACCTCTTGTCTGACTTGACTCATTTTTACTTCATCTTTACTGAATAATAAACTAAAGTTAATTTCTACATGATTCAGAACTTTTATAAAGTTTATTATTCCTTTTATTTAAAATTTTTCCTTGTTATAACAATTAGTTAATTATTTGAGTTTATATCAGATATTTTGTCGATGTTTGGAACTGGAGTAAAAAATGAACTTGTTATAACTACAAATTGTCCATGTGGTCAAAATTATATTATTTACAGAATCATATTCATGATTTAAATGTCATATATATAATATATATCCAATATATATATGTTTTTATAATAGTAAATAACATTTGGATATAAGGAAGGAAATGCACCATTCATGGAGACGGTAAACTGTACGTACACATGAAGGCTACTTTAATTTTTCCCATTTAAAAATGAATGGAAACTGAATGATACATAGATATATTGTAATTAAATTATAATTTCATATGATATAAATGTTACATAATTTCATTAACTTCCTCATTTATATGTTCCATGTACTTCATAAACGAATCATATCACCTAGAGTGGGCGGTAGTCCGCACTTCCTCGAATGAAATTATCAAGTTTACACATATTTGAAAGAATAAAGGTATGTTTGTAAATAAAAAATACAGAAGAATATAGAAAACAGAACCATAATATATATCATATTTAAATACAGTGCCATCATAATGGCCACCATTAGAGGTGGTAGAATAATATTGAACAATAATTGTTTTGTAAAGCAGTTGTTCACTTTCCACAGAAACTGTATGTTCCATACCCATTAAATAGGGGTGTGTGGAAGAATATTTTGAATAATTATCATAAAAACATCCTATTATATATAATATATAGGTGTTTTTATAAAAATACAAAAATATTTACAATTTATAGGGTTGGAAGAGGATAATAAAACAAAAGTACTTAAGAGAAGGCATTACATTTAAATCGAGAAACTGCTTCTGGTTTGAACCAAATAGAATTATTGAAGTGACTTATACATAAGGGAAGGATTCTATGATGATGATAGGGATGTAATGAGATTAATTGGGTAGAGTTTGGACGATCCATGGGGCTTAATAGGTGTGAGTAATGAGTTAGAGATGAGGGATTTTTATAAGGGGGAGGAGGGGCTCTTTAGGAATGTTTGAAAGTATTATTTTATTAGAAACTTATTTTAGGTTTTCAAAGTCCCAATACTGATTAAAGTCGAAGATAATATGACTATTGTTCGAAATAAAAGCGTAAAATAATAATTGGATAGGTTTTGGATATTTTTTTAACTTTTTTAATCTTATTTATTTAAATCATTCATTAATGAGGTTAATACTGCATCATTATTATGTCATCAATAATTTTATTTATTTGATGTCTAAAAATTATAAAAAAATACCATAATTTATGAAATATTTTTATATTTCAAATGAATTATTATAGTCTAAGTGATGTCTTATATAACCTTATGAAAATATTGATTTACATAAAGATATATTTCTAAGTAATTTATGTCTTTACTTTAACTTAATTAATATAAAGTGTCATTATCATTCCCATGTTGCTATATTGGGTCCCAAAAACAACCCAAGGATGAAGATGTTCAGAGATGTATCAACCAATAGTAATAAGGCACCTGTTAGGGTAATTTATTATTATTATAACAATATTTTATTACCCTTCTTTACCAGATTTGCCCTTTAACCATTGTAAATAAAATATTTACTGAAGTAAATATTCGTAATGTCTAAAAATAAAATTTACCAATGGAAAAAATTTGGACTTCATGATTCCAAATATGGAATCCATTTTTCAAAATTCAAAACACATAAGTGGAAAAAATTAATATAAAATTAATTCCTACAGTCAAAACAAAAGTATGTTTTTAAGAAATAATAACTATCAAATGATTGACACTTATTTATATCCAATTTAAAAATGAAATTACATCAAATGACTAAAATTGGATTAACTGGTAAAAATATAATTTAATTAAACTTTAAAACCAATTAAAAATATAACTTAACCATATAAATAAATTTGATAAAAAGGAAATTTTGAATGAAAATGCGGTATTTTTCACTATTCATTAAAAAATTAACTTTAACAGAAAAATAGAAAAAATTTCATCCGAACTAAATTTTGATGACCTGATTATAAAGAATATTTTTATATATATAATATATAAAATTGACATATACTATATTTAAAAAGGGTTCTCCATCCAATGGAAGTAAATAAACATTTTTAAAAAATATTAGAGTATTTATGCTTAAAATTGGATTCATTCACATTTTAAGCCTCCAACATTTATTAGGTAAAATTAAAAACATTTAAAAAAAATCTGTAATCATATTTCAGTATGTTTTGTTCATTACCACCAGTATAATGGGTACGCATTAACATCCATTTAAAATAATTATATTATATTATTCTTTTTTTTTTCAGTATGACTCAACATTGTGTGAGACATTAGACTTCGGAGAAACCCATTGTTGTGTGTCAGTTATTACATGAAACATAACATCCCATTTAAAGTGAAATTAATATTTAATTCACAAATATTTATAAATTTGAAAATGTTGAATTCTTTATTTACCTGGGATGTTACAGGAAGTACCTTCATAGATCTGTATATGTTATCCTTACACAACATTCATTCCTCATGAGTGGGTAAATTAAATATTAAAAAAATTACAATTCAGCAAATAATTTTTACATATTATGAACTAAATGTTTTTAAAAATTATAATCAAAATTAAAATATTTCAATAAATAAATTTTATAAGAAATCATCAACGTATAGTTTTTTAATAAATTTCATAAAATTATAATATTAAGTAAAACCAAATATTAAATATATTTACTAAATTAATTATGGTATTTAAAATATCTCAATGAAAATTAGTAAAAAATTTATTAAATATTATCTCCCATGAATTAATATATTGAAGGAAGTAATGACCATTAAAGATGGAATTCTTGAGAAATATACCTCTCTTTGAATTTAAATTGTAAATTTTTCTTAGGATATTTACTCACTTAGTGTGAATATGATGGCAACATAATTTTGGAGAGGGTAGATATTAAAATCACTTTATAGAGGTAGTTATAGTGAACTATCAATAAACTAGAATTAAAGAGTATAATAAGAAAGACGTGGAAGAGAAAAATATTTTAACCTTTTCTAAAACATTACTAATTCCTAAAAATCCATAGAAAACAACTAATTACAGTAGGATAGGGAGTAATCAATGAAGTCACGGTGCTTTAAATAACATTTTTATGAGATCCTAGAAAGGTTATTGATACAATATATGTGTGAGGCAATTTAAGTGTGGCATGTATAACCTTATTAATTCTATCGGTTATGATAGGGTTATATTTTTTACTCTAGTGAATACATTGTGTATAATAATAATGTGGTGATTGTGGATCATACTATATTTGTTTCAGTAATTTTTGGTTTGTTCTAGGATTCTATATTTTTAATATCAACTGTATAAATTCTTATGTGGCACTATTCACAAATTTATTCATCTTAATAATATTATATTTTCATTTAATATAGAAACTATGGTGTTTTAAAAAAAATCATGGTTCTATAAATTATTGATTATTATTATCCTATGAAAATCTAGTTTGTACGTTTTTGATGTGCCTAAATATTTACCACCAAAATATAATTCTTAAAATACATACTTTACACACTAACTCTAATGACAATTGATTTGACCCATGACAAATGCATTATTTTTCATCTCATATAAATATTAAAACACACACTGAGGACCTGAAGGTTTAGTGTCTTGGGAGATTCTCTATATAAATGTATTAATTCATAATAATGATTGATCATATCCCAAAAAATTCTCTACACATGAGTGATTTATATATATATATATATAGCTAAATATAAATTACAAGGGAAACAATAAAACATAAGAGAGGAGTGATCTTAAATTATTCATAAGGGAAATAGAATATTAATGTTTCATAGGGAATTCGATTATAATAATGTTTTAAATAAAGAAAAATAATGAAATAAAAAACAAAAAACATAATATAATCATAGAGAGTTTATCATAATGTATGATAAATTAGTATATATCATAAAGAAATACATTTAAACTCATATATAATAATAAAAAAAGTGAAACATATTCCTTGAAATAAAATTATGGAATCATGAGATAATAATCATGAAACATGAATAATTATATATAGATGTGGAATCAATAAACATGAACTATGATAACAATACTATATAAAATCGAAAAATAATAATAATTAAAAATAATAAAATTTTCTAAAGAAAACCACAATGAAATTATAATAATAATATACCAATCTAAACACATAACATTAAAAATATATACCTAGTCTAACATCCTATTTTCTATAATGTAGTTGGAATATGAGGACCATTTTTGTCCCATAATGATCCCTACAGATGAAACATTTTACCTCATATATTGTATGACTGTCAGATAAACCCACCACATAATGATATAATATACATTTTTGTTTTAATTATGTCAATAAAAAGTTACAAAATTATTATACCATGTGAAAAATTTGTATACATATAAACATTCAAGAGATTACAATCATCCAAAGAATGAAATATTCTGTTTAGTTCCATTCAATTAAAATAATGTTATAATGTGGGTTTAATCTATATATACTATAAGGTTCACAACCATGATAATATATTTACATAGTCAATTTGATGTATTGATAATAATTTTTAAACCTTTAAATGTAAAAAAACAAGAATAAGATACTCATAAAAGAAATTCATTGGAATAAATACTATCTTTTCTTGATGATGGTTGATATGCTAAGACCATGTTATTGACATATCAATAAACCTTTAGTGATTTAATTTCTTTATTTATATTTAGTTTATGATAATTAAATGGAATGTCTAGAATATTATAAGTTAATGAAAAATTTATAATGAGAGAAATTATATTCTAAGAAACATTCAAAAAATAGAATATAAAAGAAAGTTGAATTGTTCTTTTGAGGATGAAATGAAATTATTGATGGTTTAGGAAAGATAGTACTTATCTTTTAAAAATTATTGAAATATTCATAAATAATGAAATATATTTCTTAAATTTCATTTCCATGAATTTAAATTAAACTAATAATTCCCCACAATCATTTATTTTAAATAAGTCAAAATATATTAATTATTAAATTAAAAATTAATATCTATTATAAAAAGAGGTGTCAAGCCCAATTAATTGATGCATTTTTTTCCATTGTATAATTATGTGTTTTGTGAATAGATATTGGGTAAAATTCATAGAGGATTGTTATGGATTCATTAAATGTCATGATATTTCATATTTATGTTATTCTCTATGAATATTAGATGACTATGGAACTATTCTTAAATACTAGTGACAGGTATTGAAGAGTGCATATTGGTTTACAAATATTGATGAGTTTATTTAGAAGGATAAAAAACAATATGTTATTTTTTGAATTAGAAAATTTAGGTGGATATAAATTGTATGAATAATTTAATAACTCCATTTATATGTTTTTATAAAAAAATTATATATCCTAGAAGTCCAATGTGATAGGTCAACCACACTTGTGGGAGGATAGCTCACTAAGCTAGGATGTATGGTGGGCCCAAGTTGGCATGTGAGAATATTTGTGGTAGAGTTATAACATGGGGACATATGGGCATGTACAAGTGGAATACAATTGGTGCAAGGTTCATGTAAGAGGTTGTGCATCATGGGCATGTGCGCACAATGTTCATAAGTAGTCCCGATTACATGCATCATGTTGCTAAAGGGAAGATATTAAATATAAATGATAACTAATTAAAAGATATTTAAAATTTATTACATTATCATACTTTGATATCGTTCCTTATTCATTAAAAATCATAACTGGGTTCCAAATAAGAAGCTTCCATGTTATTATCTTTAAGATATCTCATGTGAGTTCCTACTATACAAATTCAACCATGAGTATAAGATAATATTTCAGGATAAAATTTGTCATATGAGAAGAATATATAGGTATTTAAATGATTTATTACCTTGAAGAAACAATCTTCCATGAGTTTAGAGATTGTACGCAGGTATCTTCAATGGAAAGAGAATGTTCCATGAAGCTTTGGGCTTGAGACATGGAATCACTAAAAAACATAACATTAGTTCATTTAATGATCAACCTTTTGAGATATTTTTTCTACCTGAGAGACGGAATGTGTTCCTCTGTGTGATGATCATAAATTCCACTTAAACATGTTGATTATATGTTAAGACATCACTAGAGGTTTAACCAAGTATGCATAAAAAATTATATAATGATAAATATAATGGGACTCGAGATTAGATATAATAATTAAATGATGACACATGTGAGTAAGTGTATTAATGATTCACATGAAGGAATGTTCTATTTTTTCATATACATTAAATTATAAATGTAAATATTTCATCCATTATTTTATAGTTAATCTATAGGGTAACTCAAAGAATGAAGCATTCATGCATGCCAACCATTCATAAACATATATTCATGTGCTGTTTGAGAATTAGTCTTGTATTGGTTTCACAATATAAGTTACATGGATGTATTTTGTGGTAAGATGTATAATTCTGGTTAGTGATGAGGATATTCACTATCTCAAGAATATGTTTAATTAAAAATCATACATGCCACGATATTTATGAAAATAATTCATGAATATTGGTGAGTAATTTCCAAGTCATCTGAGTGATATGCTACATATTTTTATGGACAAAAATCATTTGGTAACCTTAAATACAGATACCTGAATATGTAATATATGAATAATTTTAAGTTATTTATTGATAAAATTAAGATGGAAAAAGAATATCCAAAGGATATTTTAGTTTGAAAATTTACTTATCATGTACATCTACTGAAATTATATCACGATACATTTATCATCATTACTGAATCATTGTATGTGAAAAAATTAAAATATATCAAACATGATTTAGTATATAGGATTAATTTTTTAAAAATTTATGACACCTTTCTCGAAATAAAATAATAATAAATGATTTTTTTACACGCAACAATGATGATGAAATCATTGAAATTTGGACCTGAAAAAATTTGTGATATAAATTCCAATATTTACAACTGTTTTATTATTGTTTCCAATGATTTGTAATAATTTAATTAATAACAGAAATATGTATATTAATACAAGAGAACATGAAGATGATTTTGACCCTTTATAATAGTGTTAGAATTAGGAGTCTAATAATAATTATTATATGAAGGAGAGAAGTGTTTGATTCATGGAAATTTTCAATATAAGGAGACCAATAGAAACCAAGTATTCAAATGAGAAGAAGATAACACAGATCTTGTTTGTCCTTTTGGGGGTCTTAATAGAAGCAGTCCACTTTAAAATATTTATGATCTTAAAGATGAGTTCATAAGTGAAGGTGCTACGAAATTTGTTTGGTGGATGAATATCTAAATAAAAAGATATTTCTATCACTCGATCAACTTAGAGAAAGATTCTTGTTGCTATGTTATCTAACCAATCATTAGATAACTGTGATTTTAGTGTCTAATTAAAGGCTAAAGAAGTATAATTTGGGTGTTTAACCCATAGATGCATAATTTTAACTGTGGTGTCAAACATGTAGTAACCACTAATACTTATAGTAGATAATCCATATTAGGGTGTTTGACATACATAGAAAAGAGTATGATTTTATGTTGAACTTTGTAGACACTGTTTTATACTCCCTATATTATGATCACTGCATATGAGGTGAGGGTGTGATGTCACAACCCGTCCTCGGGACCCGTGTCGTGACTATCCCAAGCCCACCTTCTATAGGGAAGGGGCTATAGATTAGCACTAAAGGCATAAATCACTAAAACTAGGAAGGCATTGCCTTTATAAAAAATTGACACACACAATCAGAGTACACAACTGGAAGTAAAACACTAGGTAAAACTGTATACAAAAGAGTGTGCTGAAAGTAAAGGGGAAAGAAATACAAGCCAAACAGTAAAGTACAAGGATGATTGAAAACAAGAACCACTAAATATTGACAAAATAGCTAGAAGATGACAAGAAGCTCCAAGATCATCCACCACAGACCCTACTTGAAGGGTAGGTACAGATAGCCTCCTTCATTCTCCATGTCCTTCAATCCACTCTGGGTACTGATTCGTCATGAGGTCCACCTCTAGGTACCGTTCAGTCCTCATACACTCTGCCTCAGTCATAACTGTCTGTCATCTGCATTCAACACAACATGGTGCGGGAAAATCCCATGTAGGGGGTGAGTATAACGATACTTAGTAGGGACCCTGAGACCCTCTAGGTCTCACAAATCCAACAAGGATAACCAAAAATTATGAGGTCAACTGAAAACCTCACTTAGGTATATGACCATACATATACCTATGTTTATCAAATGACAATCTCAATCGTTATGATACACAAGAGATACTGACTCAGATCACACAGGTATTCAACATTTGTAGTGAGGTATAGTTGATCAGATATAGCCACTATATCATCTATGTTGTCGGACCAACACATGATCCAGGACCACCTATTCTGTCCGACCAACACATGAACCCAGAACAAAATTCAAAACTTTTGGGCCAACACATGATCCAGGAATAGTCGTTAGAGCTATCAGACCAACACATGATCCTGGTACAACTATTCCATCAGACCAACACATGATCGAGGAACAGAAGTTAGAACTTTCTGACCAACACATGATCCAGGAACAGTCATCGGAACAACCAGACCAACACGTGATCCAGGATTAGTCAAAAGTGCACAGCCAGCCACATGGCTTTCACAAACCACGCTTTATTCTGGGAGGGTATGCTTCTGAAGCAAATTTTCAACACATCAACTACCTCGTAGTCTCATGTTGATGTATCCTGAAGGTCCGCCACGTCATAGGGGGATAATCAAACTAAACATAACCAAGAAACTGAGTACAAGATGACCAAGCCTTTTACGAAAAATTACATGGTGTGTTGGTATAAGGTACACGCTGTGTAGTCCGAACTCAGGTACTTCCCATGTGCAATGGCACATGTCGAAAGGATGATCATGTAGAAAACTAAGTACACAGCATGTGGTATGGTTAAACTCCGTGTCTATGCAACTTGGTTTGGCTTCGTGTATGCTTGTCATGTGCCCATACATGGCCTCAACCCGTGTTCACCGACCCATGTAACTAGTACACAGAATATTCCGTGCCACTAGCCATGCCTAGCTGTGTGGTGGAGTACATGCCTATGTACTCCACCCCGTGCCCGTGTATCCTCGAGATACATGGCGAGTCTCACAAAGCCGATTCAGCCTTTTTGTGTAGAGATTTCACGTCATGTGACTGGGGTCACATGTATTGTGTTACTTGTCTGATGTCGGAAACTGAAGCCAAAAAATGCTTCTACTACATGGTGTGTGTGTCTAAAGTAAACGCTGTGTACTCTAGAATTTTTTAGAAACGACGCCTCCAGCCAGCATGCCTCCTTTGGTTTCCATTCTTCATTCCATTGTTCCATTTTCCATGAAACCTCTATCTCTAGGTTGCCCCGACTTCATGAAGTCATCCATGGTGTTTTTGGGCCTCTGTTCAGCTCTGAAAACACGTTTTTATCTACCCACTCGAAGAACGGTTGAGGAACGAACCTTTCTGTTCCAGTCCGATCTGTCCCCCGCTATCGTCGCCGCACCTCCACTAGTTTATTGTGATGTTGGGCCTTCATTCCTGGATCGTTGTGTCACAAAATGATCGTGCAAAGATCCTTTTTTTCACCCATGAAGAACGCGAATAACACACCAAACATTCACAAGAATGGTGGAGGGAATCAGACCGTGTTCGTTTGGCCCTGTCCTTCTATGTTAGTTTGGTTGCAAGAAGGTCAAGAGAATCAGTCATCGAAGAAAGAAACACCGTTTCTCAAAAAAAAAACACCCCTACCTTGAGTTCGGTGATCGTTGACGACGTTGTGGTAAGGAGAACATCGTTCTGTTGACGTCGGGTAATGTTTGAGGTTGGGGATTGAGGAAGAAACGTCGTCGGCATTCTTCGCGGCCAGCACCTTCTCTTTTGAGTAGGTTGAAGATCAAAGGATAAGTTCATCGTTATTTGGTGGTTCTTAATTGGAAGGATGCTCAAAGGTTTCTCCATTCCTTGTTTTAAGCTCCACCAAAAGATTATTCCAACACCAAAAATAATAGACTCACTCTTATTTTAATGGTTGGAAATAATTCAAAAGATTTCAAAAATTAATTAATTGAAGCCATTAATTAATTTTTGTGTGAACTGGCACAATTATGGGGGAAGTTCAAAAGTTATCCCATTTATGGGGAGTTCAAGGGGGTAAAACACGTGTGGGCCCCACATCTTTGATTACTAGAAATTTTTAATCTTCAGGTGGGCCCCGGAAATTAATATCTTCCAAAGGGGGGTTTTGTGTGGGTGGGTCCCACCTCTAACTGCCACTTTTAGGTTTTAACCACCAACAAATAAAAATAAGCACACCTTATTTTTATTTAATTTTATTTTAAAACCCCAAAATCTAACTTCCAATCATTTTAGAATGCAACTGCAGTGAAGGTATCACTAAGCAATCACCGATGCTGCAAGTTCAACAGTGCCCTCAGATTTCAATTCTGAGAACCGATTCAAAAGATATAAAATCCCGCTCATATGTTTACTGTGCGTACCCGAACAAAACTTCAGAATTTGATTCCGAGCACACCGGGCCTCAGAATCAAGCGTTGTAAATTTTCATGGACTCGTAAAAATCCCTTGAATTTAAGAAAAAAACTTCCATAGAATTTCTGGTTCTTTACATTCTCCCCACCTCAGGGCTTTACATCCTTGTAAGCTACAAATCACACTAAGAGAATAAAAGGGAGTACTGAGCATGAATCTGAGCCTCCTGCTCCCATGTTCTCTCTTGGAGGTTCTCGTGTTCCCAGTGCATGTGCACCAGAGGTATCGACCGTCCCCATAGAACACGCTTCTGTCAATCCTCAATCTCTACCGAAACCTCCGTGAAAGTCGCCATGTCATCTATGTCCATCTCTCCATGGTCGATGATGTGGGATGGATCGTGAACAAATCTCTCAAGCTGAGATATATGGAAGAAATTGTGCACTAGATGCAACTGAGGTGGAAGATCATAGCGGTTATCCACCTTTCCTACTCTGCTGGGGACCTAGAATTGTCCGATGAATCGAGGAGATAACTTGGCGCCTTGTCCAAATCATCATAGACCTCATTGAGTCGAGACCCGTAAAAGATGTGGTCGCCATCCTCGAACTCCAGAGGTCTCCATCTCCTATCAGCATATGACTTCTTCTTGCTCTGTGCAGTCTTCATCCACTCCTGGAAGATCTTCACCTTCTCCGTAGTAGCCCGTACCAACTCTGGTCCCACTTTTGCTGACTCCCTTGAGTTTGTCTAGCATAGTGGAGATCTATAGGGTAGCCCGTACAAGGCCTCAAAGGGTTCCATCTCGATGGTGGAGTGATAGATTTTGTTGTAGGAAAACCCCACTAAATGTAAGTGATCCTCCTAGCTACGACCAAAGTCAAAGAGGCATGCACGGGGCTTCTCCTCAAGAGTCTGAATGGTCCTCTTAGTCTGACCATCTATCTGAGGATGGAAGGCGGTGCTTAAGAAAAGTTGTGTCTCGAAAGATTCCTACAACCCCTTCCATAGCTAGGAAGTGAACTATGTGTCATGGTCAGAGAAAATAGAGGAAGTTAATCCATGTAAACGCACAATCTACTACACATAGTGGCATCCCAAGATCTCTACTGAACACTTCTCTCTAATCGGTAAGAAGTGGTCCGACTTGGTGAGTCGGTCAACAATCACCCAAATCGAGTTGAGACTCATAGATTTATGTGGAATAACCGTCAATAATTCCATTGATAACCCATCCCACTTCCACTCTGGGACATCTAAGAGTTTTATCAAGCATGATGGTACCCAGTGCTCCACCTTCACTTGCTGACAAGTGAGGCATCATGAGACAAACTCAGCTACTGCCTTCTTCATACCTGGACACTAGTGTTGTTATCGAGGGTCCTGATAAATCTTCACCACTATTTTATGTACCGCTAGAGGGGAACTGTGTAACTCCATCAAAACTCCTTTTAATGTGACACTGGCACCATAGTAAGTCCTCTATAGAGAATAACGTGCTCCCCACCTTCTGAAAATCCATCAGGTACCTGCCCTGTGGATAACTGTGAATGTCACATCTCATAGTCATCATTCCCATGTTGTGCCTCCCTGACTCGTTGAATAAGTGGGGGAGTGACAATATGATACTGTAGATAGTGTGCTCCATCTCTATCCACAAATAATATTTGAAAGGCATCTAGCTGCTCTGTCGCCTCTCCTAGAAACCATATACCAGATCTCCTGCTGAGAGTGTCTGAAATGATATCCCCAATCCCAGGAGTATAGAATATCTCGAAGTCATAGTCCTGGAGAAACTCAAGCCATCGTCTCTGTCTCAGGTTCAGGTCCTTCTGAGAGAATATATATCTGAGACTCTTGTAATTAGAGTACACAGTAAAACACTCTCCCAGCAGATAGTACCACCACGTCTTCAAGGCGAAGACCACTTATGTTAACTCCAGGTCATGGGTAGCGTAGTTCTGCTCATGATGTCTCAACATCCTAGTAGAATACATGATCAATGCTTTCTCCTGCATCAGGACACACCCCAGTCTATTCCCTGATGCGTTGCAGTAGACTACGTATCCCATGCCTTCCTCTAAAGGTCTCAAGATAGGGACACTAGTCAGCCTATGCCTTAGCTCTTGAAAGAACTGTTGGAATCTCCCCAACCACATGAAGGGTTTCCCCTTCTTCATCAAATCTGATAGTGGCACTACAAATCTGGAGAAGTCTAGAACAAATCTCCATTAGTATCCATCCAAGCCCAGGAAACTAGGTACCTCTATCACACTCCTAGGTGGCCCCCAAGAAAGTACTTCCTCAATCATAGCTGGATCCACTACAACTCCAGCCTCTGAGATGATGTGTCCCAAAAATTGAACCTCTTGAATCCAAAACTAGAACTTTGAGAGCTTACCATAAAAAAGGTTCTCTCAGAGTGTGTCCAGTTCAACCTGAAAATGGTAGGCATGCTCCTCCTTGGTAGATGAGTAGATCATAATGTCATCGATGAAGACTATGACAAATCGTTCAAGTTATGGATGGAAGATACTATTCATGAGACTCAGGAACACTGATGGAGCGTTGGTTATGCTGAAGGGCCTAACCAAGTACTTGTAGTGGCAGTACTGACACATGAAGGCTATCTTCGGCACATCCTCATCTCGAACTCTGAGCTGTTGATAGCGTGATCATAGGTCTATCTTCAAGAACTACTGCACTCCCTTGAGATGTTCAAAGATGTCGTCAATCCTCGAGAGTGGGTATTTGTTCTTCACAGTCACCTGGTTCAGGTGACGGAATTCAACACAAAGCCTCAAGCTCCCATCTGCCTTCTTGGCGAACAGAATCGAGGCTGCCCAGGGAGAAACACTAGTTCGAATGAATCCCTTCCCTTGCAAGTCCTCCAGCTGTTCCCGTAGCTCACGAAGCTCAGCAGGAGCCATCTGATATGCTGATGTAGATATTGGTGTCGTCCTAGGGTACAGGTCAATTTAGAAGTCCACCTCTCTGCGAGGAGATAGTTATGGAACATCATCAAGGAAACCATCCGCATAATGGTCCCCCACTACAGGATATGTCATACTCTCCACATCAACCGCTCTGATGGTAAAGCACGCCAACTAATGAGTGATTATCTACACCATCCTCCAAGTATGTACGTCCAGTTTCCCAAAGTCTCCCTTATCACAAGTGAAGGTAAACGTGGTCCCATCCATGTAGAAACACCACACTTTTCTCCCAATACAGTCAATCTGAACGTCGACTGTAAATAACCATTCCTTACCTAAGATAACGTCATAAGGCCTCGACGCCGCTACTAGGAGATCCCATATGAAGCTCTATCCTCCTATAGTAAACTCTCACTACCGGCACCAGTGCATAATCATCAAATCATCTCCCGTAGGAGTCTCTATCCATAAGGATCGAACTAAAAATTCCTCTGGAATCTTCGAGCTCTGAACGAGGGATGTGTCAAAAACAGAGTGACTGGAACCCGTGTCTGTAGGAACTGCAACTAAGGTAGAGTAGACATAGATAGTACCTTCAGCCATCTTCGGAGCACCATGGTCGTATGCCTTAGCTTCCTAGAGCCGAGCTCTCCCCTTTCCACCTTCTCCCTGCGGTCGGGGTGGACCTCTTGGTGGTGGTGGTGGTAAAACCTTAGATTTTCGTCCACCACCAGCTGCATGGACAGCTCCTCTACTATGTCCACCTGATCCCTACAGACCGCCTCGATTGAACCTCTTCCTTTGACTAGGAGGTTCCTCAACTCTCTACTGATTGTCAGTATGGCGGGTTAGATAGTCACGAGCCATGTGACCCTGCCCGCCACAATAGAAGCATTTCCCACTCCTTGCATTACTGGCTCTATCTCGTGTGCCCCCCATAACTAAACCTGTATCATGAGGTTGTCCTCCAGATGGTCTGGACCACTTGGAACTCTATGACAACTGCTTATTGCCAGCTGTAGAAGACTCAGCTACATGATTTCTGGTGGTGGGTCTCGCTGCTGGTGTCTACTCAATAAGGAAACTGCCCAATATAAGGGCTTTCTCCAACACCCTTTCCTACATTGAGATGCTGAGGGAGATCATCGAAGCTCTGATATCTCACCTAAGCCCCTGTACGAAGGTGTGGGACCTAGAATAATGGGTCCTGCACCACATCGGTGGAGTAACGCGAGAGGTCGGTAAACCTCACTGAGTACTGTGCCACTGTCATGATGCCCTACTGTAGATAAAGTAGCTTCTATATCCTCACCGCACATAGGGTGGCCGAGAAAAACACTGCCCGAAACATGCACTTGAAGTCTGCCCAGATCATTGTCTCCT
Organism: Viscum album; assembly: GCA_963277665.1. Classification (NCBI taxonomy): domain Eukaryota; kingdom Viridiplantae; phylum Streptophyta; class Magnoliopsida; order Santalales; family Viscaceae; genus Viscum; species Viscum album. The sequence continues at coordinate 918,479,910 of OY728150.1, forward strand.
CATCCTGCACTTAGAGCATCAAGGTCCATTATCTGCCTACTACTACCTAAAATAGACTCACAGAAAAGATCACCATAAGATCGGCTGGTGTCCCTAGTAGCATGAAGAATCTCACCACAGCATCCAGGCAAACCTCAACTGCATGCGGTTTCATCTCTCTGCTGATCCTGGGTGGCCTCTGGCATTGGAAATGATGCAATGCGCTCAAGAGGCATGCACTCTCTACTACTGGGGCTCGTGGAATCGGTGTCCCAATAGGTAGCGGTACTTCTAGTGCCTCTACTGTATTATGTCCCTGCGCTAAGGCCACTTCGCTCGGTGGGCTATCATCTCGTACAACTCTCGGAACCCAGGCTGGTTATTTGCATGGAGGCATCCTGAAAAGAAACAGGTGCACTACGGTCAAAAAGTTATACCGAGTGAGTTGACTCAAAGAGATCACAAATAAAACCCTTGAAACACACACATAATCAGTGTTTTCATGTACTATGTCGGAAAACAAAGGTTATGGTCCTGGTGTATGGATACGTCAGCCACTGCACCAACACTGGACTCCCAGGACTAAAAACCACACTAAATACTCTTAAGACAATTGCTTCATAGAAAGAAAGTTCATAGTTCTATGTTCTAAAGTAGGACTGACTCCTTTGATAACAATGTTTCATGACTCGTCCTCAGGACCCATGTCATGAATACCCCATGCCCACCTTCCATAGGCCAGGGGCTAGCGACTAGCACCAAAGGCGTAAATCCCTAAAACTGGGAAGGCATTGCCTTTATAAACAGTAAATGCACACAATCAGAGTATGAAAATGGATGTAAAACAATATGTACAACTGTATACAAAAGAGTGTGATGAAAGTAAAGGGGTAGGAAATACAATACCAATAGTAAAGTATAAGGAACACTGAAAATAAGTATAAATAAAAAGGGAAAAAACAGATGGAAGATAACAAGTAGCTCTTGGATCATCCACCAAGGATCCTACATGAAGGTTAGGTATAGATAACCTCTTCCGTGTTCCACGTACGTAAATCCCCTCCAGGTACTGACTCTGCATGAGGTCCACCTCCGAGAACCGTCCAGTCCTCGTACACTCTGGCTCGGTCAATTTTGTTCATCGTTTGCATCCAACACAAAGAGGTGCGGGCAAAGCCCGTGCAGGGGTGCGTATAAAAATACTCAATAGATACCCTTAAACCCACTAGGTCTCACAAATTCAAGTTGGATGGACCACAAAGTATGAGATTAACTAGAAACCTCACTTCGGTATATGCCCATACATATACCTATGTTTATCAAATGACCCATCTCAATCGTGGGGAAACACTAGAGTTATTTACCCATCTCACAAAGGTATGCATCCTTTGTAGAGAGGTACAGATGAAAAAATATATCCACTGTATCATATATACTGTCAGACCAACACATGATCCAGGACCATCTATTCTGTCAGACCAACACATGATCCAGGAAAATAAATAAAAAATGTAGGACCAACACATAATCGAGGAACATTCGTTAGAGCTGTTGTATCAACACATATTCTAGGTCCAGCTATTTTGTTGGACCAACACATGATCTAGGAATAGATGTTAGAAATGTCTAACCAAAACATGATCCAGGAACCTTCATCGGAACTATCAGACCAACAAATGATCCAGAAATAGTCAATAGTGCCCAACCAGCCACATGGCTTACACAAAGCATGCTTGATTCTAGTAGGGTCTTCTCCTCAAGAAAAGTTTCAACACATCAATTGTCTTGTAGTCTCATGTTGATGTATCCCAAAGATACAACACGTCATAGGGGGGTAATACAAACAAAACATAACCAAGATACTGTGTACAATATGACCAAGCCTTTTACCGAAAATTAAATGGGTTGTTTGTATAATGTACATGCCGTGTAGTTAGACCTTGGGTGCTGCCCGTGTCGAAAGGCTGATCATGTAGAAAGGTAAGTACACGCCGTGTGGTATGGATATATGTCGTTTCCATGAAACTGGGTTTGGCTCCGTGTATTCATTCCATGTGCCCATACACAGCCTCATCCCATGTTCATCAACCCATGTAACTAGTACACAGAATATCCAGTGCCACTAGCTATGCCTGGTCGTGTAGTGGAGTACATGCTTGTGTACTCCACCCCATGTCCATGTATCCCTGGGATACATGTCGAGTCTCACGAATCCTCTTTAGCATTTATTTTTAGAGATTACATGCCGTGTGATTGGGGTTACACTCCATGTGTTACTTGTCTAATGTCTGAAACTGAAGCCACAGAATGCTTGTACTACACGGCGTTTTTGTATGATGTACACACCGTGTAATATGGAATTTTGTAGAAATGACTCCTCTAACTAGCACGCCTCATGTGGTTTTAGTTCATCATTCTGTTGTTCTATTTTCCATGAAACTTCTCTCTCTAGGTCACCCCAACGTCCCAATGTCATCTCCGGTGTTTTCAGGCCTCCGTTCAGCTCTGAAAACACTTTTTTTTCTACCCATTCAATGAATGGTCGAGGAACAGTACTTTCCATTATAGTTCGATTCACCACATGGTATCGTTGTCGCACCTCAACTAGGTCATTGTGATGTTGGGTCTTCATTCCAAGATCTTTTTGTAGAAAAATGATCCCCCAACGAACCTTTTTTCATCAACCGTGAAGAAAGCAAAGAACACACCAAACATTCACAAGAATGGGGAAGGTAATCGGGCCGTGTTCGTTTCGCCCAGTCCTTCCGCATTATATTGGTAGCAATCAGGTCAATAGAATCAATCATGGAGGGAAAAAACAATGTTTCTCAAAACAAAACACACCCCTACCTAATGTTCGGTTATCGTTGACAGTGTCGCGGTATGGAGGACGTCGTTCAGTTGACGTTGGGTAACATATGGGGTTGGGGACCGAGGAAGAAATGTCTTCAGCATTCTTCGTGGTCAACTCTTTCTCTTTTGACTCGGTCAACGATCAAGGGAGAAGTTTGTCATTCTTCGGTGGTTCATAATTAGAAGGATGGATATCTCAAAGGTTTCTCCAAGCCCTGTCTCAAGCTCCACCAAAAGATTATGCCAACACCAAAAATAATAGACTCACTATTATTTTAATGGATGGAAAGAATTTAAAAGATTTAAAAAATTAATTAATTGAATCCATTAATAAATTTTTGTGTGAATTGGCACAATTATGCGGGAAGTTGAAGAGTTCCTCCATTTATGGGGAGTTAAAGGGTTTAATGCCTGTGTGGGACCCACCGCTTTGATTACAAGAGATGTTTAAACTTTGGGTGGGCCCCACCAATTAATATCCTCCCAAGGGAGGTTATGTGCAGTTGGGTCCCACCTTTAACCTCCACTATGTGGTTTTAACCACCAACAAATAAAAATTAGAACACCTTATTTTTATTTAATTTTATTTAAAGACCCCAAAAACTATCTTCCAATCATGCTAGAACGCAACTGTGCTGAAGGTCTCAGTAAGTAATCATCGGCGCTGTGAGTTCAACGGTGCACTCAGATTTCAATTCCGAGCACCAGTTCAAAATATATAAAATCCTGCATGTATGTTTACTGAACGTACCGAAACAAAACCTCATAATTTGATTCTGGGCACACCGGGCCTTGGAATCAAGCGTTGTAAATTTTTACGGACTCGTAAAAATCAGATGAATTTATAAAAAACATTTCGACAGAATTTACGGGTCTTTATATGTGAGATAATTGTGGCTTGTCATGAAAGTTAATAGGTTTAAGGAGTTATATTAAAAGCAAATAACTAAAACAAAACCAAGGTTAGATAATTCATTCCTCCTCTCTCAGTGATCCATCCAGATCTGGGACATATAATTGGAATTAGTGCATTTTTTCCTATAAATATCTATGAATAATTATATGATGTCAATAATATTTACTTAATATATAGTTAAGGTCCTCTAATATTTAAAGTGAATAATTTTCATAGGTATTGGAACCAAAATATTCAATGTCCCCTATCACGTTTCCAGTGGGTAAGATATGTAACCACATTTGAGTTTCATCCCATTGTTAACGTTATTAAAATGAATCAAGATAATAAATGAAATAAAGATTTATATGGAATATATTTAAATTCCATATTGAATTCTATATCATAGATTGTATTTACTAAAGTCAGGGGTCTTTAAAAATAAATTGAAATATAGGTAAGAAAGAATCTATGAAATTCGTGAAAAGGTTAATTAATATAATTTATAGGTATAGAGAAATAAATTTGAATAAATTAATATGGATGATGATTTGATTGTTCATTAATACTTTATAGTGGTCAATGATATTATAACCAACATCTAGGGTCTTTGTGATAATCTAGTAGATTCTATAATTTTTAAAAAATTGATGATGAATTTTCAATATCAATATGATTCTAAAATTTTAGATCATTAAATGAGTGTATTTGGTAATATATGAGTTTCAAAACATACTCATATCCAATCTGATTAGAAAAATTCTATCATCTAATAAAAATTCAATGGAATAAATTTCCTCTAATGAAATGATAATTGAAAAATTGAAGAAGAAGTTCTTGAGTCAAGTGATTCAAAAGATGATGAAGGTGAAGATGCGTTCAATAATATTTTTACCTCTATTGAAAAGGGTTCTGAAAAGGGAAATTATATCACCTTAAAACATACATAACTGATAATTACATAAATTATAACTAGGGTTTCCCCTTCCAAATTTCAAGTATATTTTTTTTGCTTTTATAGAATTATGAAAAATTCAAATATATCAAACCCTTATAATGTGAAGTGGCCACTTCCACTAAATATTCATTTTTTCCACAAAACATGATAAACATAAAATCTCGTTTCATTGAAAAAACATTCACTTCTTTAACGTTGAATCCCCCATAACTGAGATTTATCCCTTTCTATAGTTTATAATCATCCATTAGACCGACGAAAAATATTTTAAAACATTTGATGAGAAAACAATATCTGTAATTGAGATTTATTTATATATATATATATTAAATAAGATCATTATTCCAATGAAAAAATGAAAAACTAGGAAGAAATTTATCATTTTATCAAGATGACCTGACCATATAAATAAAATATTTCCACATGAGAAAAATTTACGTTTTAGTAGGGAAAAATGTTCACACATATTAGAAATAATAAGTTAATAATGATATAATCATGAAAAAGTTTCTTTGAGAAATAAAACATTAACCATTAAATGTTCACAAATTTTCTTTACCAAATGAAATTAAAACAATGCCATAAAAATAATAGTAAAATAAAAAATTTATATCTTGTAGAATCGTATTCATATCCCATTCTCACTCTTGTTAACCTCATGTTAGAAATAAATAAATACGATTTAGTTCTTTAGAAGTATCCTTCTCGATTATCTCTTATAATTTACAACTTTCAAGACTAAAAACTACCCAATGAACTAGGAATCCATATTAGTCTCTCCTATCTTCACGATCTATATTAGTACCACCAATAATTATCAACAATTATTGTGATCCCTATAATGAATAAAAATTTATAATCATTCAATTTTTTCAGCATAAATCGCTTAAAAAATCATTTGAACACCTAATTAAATCATATTCAATTTTATCAAACAAATTGTGAGAAATACCCGTTTTCATTTGAGAAGTATTTAAAATAAAATATTCCCTATTATTATAATAAATAAATTTAATTTTTTATAAAATGGAAACATGAATATTATGATTTATAAAAAATAAAGGACAGGATGATGAGAAATTTATATTATGCCATGTATGATTAAAAAAATTAAACTAACCCTTTGTGAAAAATATTCAAAATTGATCAATATTAAATACATTAAAAACATTAAATTTTGAAAATTATTTAACAAATTAAAAAGTTTAATAAATTTAGATTTATAACCTTTTATTTATAGATAGTGAAATTCTTTAAATATTTTAATTATGATGGATATGGTGGATAAAGAGTTTTAAAAAAGTAAAAATAAAATTTCAAAGGGAAATTTCATATGAATATAATAACTTTTAAATCAAAAAAACATTGAAAGATAGAAACAGAAATGTATTCTAAAACCACATTAATTTATTTTAATGAATGATAAAAATAATTCATATGTTATTATATAGACCAAATCGAATAAAACTTGTTGTGAACATGGAATGGTCTTGATATAATGAAAAATGAGACAGAAAATCACTTACCTCATTTTTTTACTTTCCACATATGTTATTTAAATCTGGTAACAAACTTATATTTAATATTTAATTTTATATGAAAATTTTTAGGTTTATTATCTTATCATAATATCTTATATTTCATTAATTAACATGTCCTATTTAGTTACTAAACAAATTAAGATCGTGTCAGCTGTTTTAAGGATGATGTGTGCATAATCCCTTAAAAACATTTCTTGGTTGAACAAGGTCAAAGGTGTTTTTTTCCATTAATATCAAAAAATTAATCATGTTATAATTTTAATTAAATACATTAAATAAAATTTTATAACTATCCATGAAATTCATATGTAATGAATGAATCCCATCGCTTCTTGGAGGTTTTAATCCTCACAAAACATCTGAACAATGTTATCATTTTCACATGTATTGAATAGTAAGAAAATAGATGGATTATTATATTTAAATAATGATTATTATGTCGTGAATATAATATATACACATTAAATCCACCATTATAAGTAGAAATAAGAGGAAGTGAAGGAAAATTAAACACAGTGCTTTATTGAAGTGGTAGTCCACATGCAAAAATGAATGATGTTTTTATTCCCCGTATGATTTAAAAAGAGAAGAACAAGGGTATTAACATAAATATAATAAAATAAAACTAAATTATATTTTAGATAATTATGTTATATATAATAATTATTTAATAATTTTTAAAGGATATAGAAAAAAATTGAAACAGTTCAGTTAGGACTTATTCCTTCTCTTTAGATATATATATTTTTATTACCCCTTAATCCTTTTAGGATTGGTATTTTCGGGAAATGACCTATAATATATGTGGATGGGTTATTGATAGAGTATTTGGTTGGTAAATTATGATCTATAGTTCTCATGGGTTCAAAGTATGGGAGGGTAGTATGTTCCATTTTATAATTTTGGGAAGTGACATGTTTGTAATGTTTCTAAAAATTAAAATATTATAAAGTATTATTCATTTAGAAGGGGATAGAAATATATCCATTTATAGCTAATGTAAGTAGCGTATAAATAATATTATCAAATAAATTTTATTTTATGATTTTCTGTCCTTGTAAAATTGTTTTTACCTTAACTAACTAGATTTTCTTATTACCACAGTGATACATTTTTACCACAGTTACTATTCATAATAAACAAAAATGAAATTGAACACATTAATAAACATTAAAATTTATATTTAAAAATGATATCAATTTTTTAGCTTTAATTTTTATAAGTGGTAGGAATAATATTTAATAAAATTTCACAAAATATAGTAAAACACATTTTTTAGAAAATTTCTTTTATACTCATTAAAATAAATATGCACCAAAATAAAATATAATATTGATTACTATGGTATTATTTATATTATTTTTATTCAATTTTATATTTTGTTACATTAAAACAAAATACAAAATGGAATGGGAATTTTAAATTACATTATTTAAATAAAACAAATGGTAGCTTTGGAAAAATTGACAATTGTTTCACTATTCAATCAATAAGTAATCTACTCAAAAAAATCCAAATCCTTTAACCAAATACTATTATAAAAATTCGAATTAAAAAATTATTTCCATTTTTCTAGATATTTTTTATATAAGTTATAGAAATTAATTATGATATCCTCATACAAAGTACAATAAAAACCATTGTTGACGAAAATGTATTTTTGATAAATATATAGACTTTTTTCTTATTACTTTATCAATAAATTTTTTGAAATTAATGAAAATTTAGTTGATTGGATATATAATATATATATTTTATTTGAATAATTTATCAATAGTGATTAATTTAATCTATTAGCATAAAAATACATTGCATATATAAAAATTGTTTTAAGAAAAATATATCTTATTCCTTTAAAAAACTCATATTCACTTATAAATGATGTATAATATATGTTTTATTTATCAATCATTTTATGGAGGTAAAAATTTCTATAGATATTTCATAATACTGTTATTTCTATTCATTACCACCAAGCTAGTGACTAGTTTTTAATGGTATTATTTTAATATTAATATTTCAATAGAATATGATCATTCATTAAATCTCAGTACTATGTACACCACACATTATAGATTGTAATATTATTTAAATAAAAAATTTTCTATATTTTGGAGTGTTATATTCCACCATCTTAATGAAATTTCAATTTGCATAATTTTATCTAATAACACATAAAAATTATTTAGAACAATTATTAACATCAATTCCATGGAGTGGAAGATAAAACATATGGTCACGAAAAGATTTTTTTTAAAAATAACATGGATGAGAGAACCACATAAAAAAAGAGATAACAAAAACATCCTTTTTAAAATAGGAAAAAGAGAATTTTGGATTTCACCTAGAATATAAAATAATCAGGTTACTAAATAAAGAAAATATTAAGGGGAAGTGAAAACATGGATATGGAATGTAGTGACCTTTTAGAGATGACATTGTATTTTATTAGTACAGAATAGACTAATATTTAATTTTAAATGATAATAAAAGGATAAATTTTTTATTTTCAAAATTATTTTTTAGCATTGATATATTTTTTTGACAATTAGGATTTAGAACAAGAGGAAATAGACTTATCTGATTTCCTTCATTTTTTGTAAGAACAATTTTATCCTTTGGATGTGATTAGATATATTTACACCTTTATATCATATCATAACCAAATAAATGAATATTCTAGATTAATTTTTATGCTCAAAAGTACTAAAATTAATTTTAAATTCACCGTAATATTTAAAAAATGATAAAATTTTATTTCTCATATCTTTAAACATTAACCAAGACCAAAAATGTGAAACACAAAATGAGATAACATCTAATAAAAATAAAACACAATTCAATAATCACCTAAATCACCACATTAAAAAATAAATTTCAATATAAATTATTACACATACAACTAACCATAAAAATATTCAAAATATTCTCAATCATCTTCAAAACCCAAAAATGAAAAAGATTTGATCACATATTTTTCGATTATAAACATAACATTTATCTTCATATTATATCTATTAGTCATAGATCCAAATAAAAAATGTATATTACCTATTAATATGATCCCTAAAATATTATAATATTTTTGATAAATATCCTAAATCACTATAAATCCATAATAGAATCATCTTTTATTCTAGTAGATTGATTAATCTTGATTTCTCAAATAAAATATCAACTTAGAAAAAATATTTATTTCACATTTGTCATAAAATGATTCAAAACAATAATGTTATCTTTCTCTAAAATAAATATACATTTATTCATCAATTTTAAACACCATGGTTAGTTATATAATAAATTATATGTTCCCAAAACATAATAACCATTTTATCCAAATTTTAAATAAGTACCAAAAATCAAATATCATTTTAAATCTAAAGTATATATATCTCATTAATATTTTTCCACCAAATATAAAAGTAATATTCTTCAAATAACATTTTTACTTTAACACAAGTTAAACATAAGGTTTACATATAACTAAAAAATTTATGAAAACTCAATAAATGTCTCCCATAGTACTCCAATCACTTAAAAAATAATATAGTACTAATACTTTTATACATATTGTCATCCTTCAATTTATCAACAATTAAATAAAATATAACCACATCAAAACTATTTAAATGTTATATTTTGACCCTTTTAATCATTAAATTTTCATTATAACCCATTAACCTATATTTTTCATATTTTTCATTAATAATTTGTTATTTCAATACAAATATGAATATTTTCCTAAGATACGTCAATTTGATGACCGAAAAAGTATAATTTAAATGTTTTCTAGGTCCTTTATTTTTTTAACATTAGTATATAAATTTGGTAATCCATTATTCATATGACCTGTTTAATATCCTTAATGATATTTCCTCCCAAGACACTAAATTTTATAACAATCATAGTTCTAAAATTTAAAAAATTTAATCGATTCCATTATAGAAACATTATCCCCATTACTAATTTAAAATAAAACTCTTCTATTTTCCTTATAATTATATCCCAATATTCATTCTTTTACCAGATATAAAACATCTTAAAATTCCATTTATGAATCTCTTTGATTGATTATTCTAATATTCTCAGAACATAGTATGTTTAATATTTTTACATTCATAATTTTTATTAGTAAAACATCCATAGAACTCCCTTTTTATATTATTTGGTGTGTTAGGAAAATCACTAAGGTTTAGGAAATGAATCCTAACTTAGGATAGATGGTTATGAATTACCAAAATACTTTTTTCCAAAAATCTCATTCCATTTGTTTGATCATTTAGACAACTACCACATTGTCCTTCATATCAATTTTTCATTTGGTTACTTCTAGTTCAAGTAATTTACTAAAACAAAAATCCTTTGTATGAGAATAAAATATATAATAACAATAAACCATCTTATGAAGAGGACATACACTAAAATATCCTCATATATGTAATATTATATTAAAATATTTCATATCATGCAAAATAACCATATGTTTCCAATATATAATATCCGTATAGGTTATTGATGACTTCTGACATATGCCTGAATAACATCGTAGAGTCTAATATTATATAAAACTTTCAATTTCTACTAACTAAAACACCTCATAACAGAAACAATCATTAGTTATATTAGTTATAAAAAGGGGTGGAATCTACTATATCTTCTAATCCTGGATTTCCAACATACACGTGTCAACCAATGGTTCTTCCGCAATAGAAAACACATACGTGCCACTGAAACCGAGCTCCATGCCTCCCCTCCCCGCGTAGTCTCCCATTTCCGTCCTGTGCACACCCCGCGAGTCGAAATTTTTCATCTGCCTCCTGCTAGCTCTCCCGAATGAAACCTCACCCCTTTCGACCTCTTGATCCCTTGAATGCCCCCTATTGAATTGCAAAATCCTGATCTAGAAGCTGTCCTTCACCTACCACCATGACCCTATTTCTACTGCGGTTTCTCCGTTTTAGGGTTCTCCCAGTTTGGGTCGGGGTAAGTTTATTGATGACCTAGGGTTCTGGTTGTCTCCCCACACAGCCGTCATCTACCTCCTGGATATCTTGAATACTGTCATTCTCACACATCATCTACCTCCACGTGCCAGTTACAGCATACACCTCTATCCTTCTTGAAGGAAAACTCGGATTTCCAACATTCTAGATTGACTCGCGGAACCCTTTGAACCAATCAGCTCAACCTCTAGGTAATAGTTCAAAAACTAACACTGCTTCGTTTAAGTTCAATTTAGTTCCATAATATCTGATTATACCTGCTCGATTTACATACAGGCGACACCCCCTACATATTGAAGTCTCAGTCTACTCTTCCTGGAATTGTTTGGATTCCTATTTCAATGCTACTATCATTCCGATCTCAAAAACCTTCAGGCTAATCGAATTCACACCCGCATCATATTTTCACTACAGGTAATAACATATATTCATAATTGAAAAATTAAATCCTTTAAACCGCATGTATGGATCTACATATCCTATATAACTATTTGAATTCACTTATAGTTAGTTATACATTGTTTTCCTATACGAGGTTCCAAGCCCTAATTATTCCATTTTCATTTCAATTTACCATGTTCAATTACTTTAAGTTCTTAAGATCTCGAACTAAAGTTGGAATTGTCTTTTGGTAGGTAAAATATTCCGTTTTAATCAATGGGTTTCATGGAGCTCCCAAAAAGATATCTATGAAAGATATAAGGTGAATGAATGAATGCACAGAATTTAGAACCATCTGTGAAATATGAATTTTACATTGTCTCTAGATTTTATTTGTTTGTGTCTCTTGTAGTCCTTGAATTATGAAATTCACATTTTTCATTCTGTTCAAAGGGAGCATCCAAAATAAAATTTTACTGCTACTCTGCAAGTATGGTTCATTTTATATTATAGCTTTCCAACACATCAACATGTTGTTGTCTTGCATCTTAATTTACTATCTATGATAGAGATGACTTTATTTTTTTAACTAAAATAATATTACTGATATGGTCTGGTTTGACTGACTAAGCATGCAAGAAACAAAACTGACATAATTATTTTTACTAATTTTAACTGTTTTGATTTGAAACACTAATGTGTAGTTGAAGTAACGTCTTAGGTTAAGCAGTTATTTTAATGTGTTTCACTGCTATGGGAAAATAGATTAATGTTTTCATATAAAGATTCATAAATTTGTTAATAGATTTAATATGTAGACACATTAAATAGTTGAAACATTTTATTGAATTTCTTGGATTAGTACATCTCCTCCATATTAGGTGTTTTCGGTTCAATTTCATTCAAATCCAGTTTAAAAAAACCTTACCTAATTTAGCCAATATTATGTCATGTTTCAATTTCCATTTTCCAACCTTATTTTCCAACACTTTTGATTAGCATGAAACAATACTACACTACAACTATTCTCTTTTTATATTCTCTCTGTAACATGTTTTTATATTTTTTGCTGACCAGATTCTGTTTTGATTCTACCTGGATGAAGGAATTTCTATAGTTGGGGGTTAGAATGAATGCCGCAAGGTAGATATATCTCGCATGGAATGTATTCTATGCACTCTTATGGGAAAATTAGTATATGCACAACATATCAATATGTTATAATACTTATGCAGGATTTGTTTTAATGATGATAGGAAAAGACTCAATATTTGGGGGAATAATAATGATGTGTAGGAGAAATGCTTTCTTGGTACTGCAATAAGGTAGGACATTAATATCATAAAAAAATATTCTATGAAAAACAATATTACTAGCATTTGAACATTTGATTAATTTGTTGGAGAAAATTTTGAAGCTGTTCCAAAATTACTACCATGGTTAATTGATGATGTCCACAGTCATTGGGGGAGGTGATGTTTTCTCTTTTGTGATTAACATTTCCTAATGCACCATTGTGTCAATTATTACAGTGTATGTTATTAAATATTGGGTCAGTCATTTTTCAATTGACAACTGTGTTGTAGGAATATGAATGAACTGGATGTTTAAGAGTCAAGTAGAACAATGACATAGTATTTGTTACAATAACTACAGATTTTTCATGCATTGAGGTATTAATATATTTATCTTCAATGTATCTTATTTTCATTACATCATTAGAGTGGACATTACTGATTTTTTGGCACGTGTCTCTTGAATTATTCTATAGTTTGAGCGTGTTATATAGTTAACGAGCCTTTTTTATTTTAGGTGTACATAATTGGAGGTGATGGGAAGTAGAGAGGAGCATTTGTGATTTTCTAGGTATTTTAATCTTAGATCATTAATGAGTCTGGTAGAAATTATTTTATGTTTTAGGAAATATTATTCCTTGAGTTCATTTTGATTCAACCATTAATGTATAGGAAACATTGCTGTATGTGCAGATAAACATATTGGATGAATCTATAGGTGATCAGCTGGTATATTGTTAACTATTCTTCAGCCACTATTAATCCTTATCACAACTTAAAAATTAGGTACAAAAACAAGAATCATTTCTAGAACTATTTTCTTATTGTCAATAGATCATTTAATAAGTACAACACATATGGTTATTGGAAGATGTTTTCTTTTTCCTTCAATTTTTACCATCCAATAATCAAGACATTTTTTTCTGTCATTGCAGACCCATGATTGACTAGACTTTACATTGGGTTCAACTAATGCATGGGATCAACAGTGAAGATCCCCCATTAAACAAAAGTAAAGACGATTCCAACCATGTAGTTAGTAAATTTTTGGATTTTCAAATATGTACGCACTTATTTGTCTTTTCATATTCAACATGAATTTATTATTTATACAGAAATGTAGTTGAACAGAATATTGATATTGATTTTCATGCTACACAAAGATTCAATATCTCTTCCAGTTGTTTCTAATACTAAAGTAGCACATCAACCAAGTATATTGTAAGACTCCCAGTCTCCAATGATCTACAACAATAATTTGTGGACTGTTTCGACTTTCTTTCCCCCAGATCACTACCATTATAAAATTTATTGATTATCTATAATAACATTAGATAAATCTTTCCCAAAAACCCCGTATAGTTTTGTAGGTTAAGCTAATTTGATAACTAGGAAAATTTTAAAAATTGGATTATTTTACTTAAGCTTTCAACAGATTAATAGGACTTATATTTTTACTGTGGTTTGTGTTTTAGGTGGGTGTCCTTATTTTACAAATTTGGTTGCTACTTCTCCCCTCATCATGAATACTCATACCATATCTTCTTCTTTGGAGATTGGGAAGGACATGATCAATCAAGGGAGGGCAGACCTGTTTCACATCTATCTTTCCAGGTACATGTGAAATTATAGGTTGCAGGGCATGGGTTTATGGTGGAAGGGGGAGACGTGGTGATGGCTTTAAAAATACTACAAGAAAGAGCCTGCATTGGGAGGAAGGTAAGGTATGTCAAACATGGGATATGGCTTTGATGAAATGTCCATATTGAAGGGTTGCTTTTAATTGCGTACTGTTGTTACTTAGCAAGGCATATATGTGGTGGTAGGACAGATGTGGTTTGGTGGTACTGGGGTTTAATGCGTCTTTTTGTGCTGGGTGTTATCTTGAAGCATAGGAGAAGGTATAAACTGGTATGTTTTCTATTAAAATTTGTTTTTTATTACAGTGAGTTGTCAATATGATTTTTTGACTGTTTTTTTGGGAATCCTAATTACTATAATGGACTTTTCTTACAGGTTGCATTACCTTACCAGGATAGGTTCTGCAACCGAATTAGTTAAGGGAACATTAAAAAACTCATTTATGTTCAAACTAATTGCCAAATCACTCTAAGAGTTTATGGACGATTGACTAATAATGTTCAGAATGATTAACAATTTCTGTTCTGTTATTTGGGATGTCTGAACAGAACTGAGACATGTATGTTTCCCTATGGTTGTTACAATGGTTCTAGATTTGACAGTTAAGGTAATGTTGAAACATGTATGTTTCCCTTTGGTGATTGAAAGGGGTTCCAAAGCTGTTTCAAGATGTTCCCTTTGGTGGTTACAAAGGTTCCAAATTTGGCATATACGTTGCTAAAACAAGTATGTTTTTGGTTATATTCTTTGTTGTATTATATTTATTTGTCAATCAATTTTTTTAATTATATTTGGGTTTCCAGCTTACTATATTGGATTGTTATTTTACCTCATGTCAAAATTCCCCTTTCCCTTTTCCTCCTCCCCCTTCTGATTCTTCTATTTTTTATTATAATTATGATTTTCTCTTTATATGGAGTTATATTTTTATCTAATTTTTTGAGCATGCATCAAATTCTAGTAAATCCCATGTCATTATGGGATCATTTACTGTTGTAAATATTTATGTTATTCTTATTATATAAAATTAAACTAATTGGAAGCTATTGTAGATATTCCTTGTTTTCCTTGAACAAAAATACATTTTTAGTTTTCCAGTTCGTTACAGGTAGTTCCATGTCTTTATCTACTTTCCCATTTTTTAATTTCTTCCTTTCTATCCTGGTTGTCCAAAAACATGATGCACCACAACATACCTTCTTCTAATGCACTGATTGGTTACCTCCATCGGTCATTGGTCCTATGTCCTGCCCATTCGCTCTTTCCCCAGCATCAAGCTCATCATGTAGTGGTCTGGAACTCAACTGTAACCTAGTGTGCTTCATAAGCCCTGCTGCTCACCCATGCCATGCATCATTTCCCAGGAATAAACTAGTAACCATCCATACATTTACCATTAGGCACATGGTCCCCATGGTTCTCCTTAGTGCTTTCGACCACATAGGTTATCTTTTACCCCCTACAACTTCTTTAATCTCTTCAACATTCATATCTGACCTCCCGACCCGCTGTCCATTGGCCTCTATGATTTTTATCAACATGTGATATCTCTCATTCAAGTTTTCCAGACTCCCCAGACAATACATATGGTGATAAAACATGTGATGGAACCATCAATGCTCTGATTTCTAATAGTTCAGCTGTTGAAAACAAAACATTACTTTCCTATGAAAGCGTTTATTTTTTGTTTTTTGCTTGTCATATTATTTCTGGATACATGTGTGTTTGCATGAACATAAACACATAAATATTTATTATCAATTGTTTATTCTATACCACATTACTTTTGATTTATTTTGAACTTTTATTTCTTTACTACTTGTAGGAAAGATATTGTCTTGAGAAGAAGAATAAATATGCAGCCAATGTACTCTTAAGGAGCCCTTCTATTCGAAGGTAACATTGTGTCGTGTTAATTTATATCTTTTTACCATACTGCAACTTTTACATTGAGAGGTGTCTTATCTCATTATTCATTCATGTGGGTTTCATATTGAAATTCCTATTAAATATGTTCATACCTATATCTGGATTAAAAAATTTGATATGCCATATTTCATTTTTACTATTTAATTGTGGTTCGGAATTAAGAATTTCATTCATGAAGCTTATTTTTCTGGTAGTAGATCAATAATGCATGGCTTTAACATTTTTCATTTATGAACTCGTATCCACATGAATCTGCTTATATGTTATATCTAATTAAAAATTTGGACTCTAGTTGATTATTGTATAAAAAATGTCACTTAAGTAGTCCGTTTTATGCTAAGGGGGTCCATATAGGGAAGAGCTACTGAGAGGTCTTAATGGAAATCTTATTGAGTTCACTCAAGTTGATGTTCAAGAGGAACAACAATAAACTTTCTATATAAACAAGATATGGTGGTTTCTACTCTGAAGACCACACCCACTAATGGACTAGGGTTGATTTGCAGGAACTGTCCTGCTATGGACAGGCTAACAACAACACCTTTTTAGGGTTCGAAACCTAAAAATCCTTTTCCCTTTTCTTTTATTTTATTTCCATTAGTTATTTTACTATTTAATAACATTTTTATTGTGTTTTCGGGGTAGGAAAATAAGCTGGACAACACCTCATGAACCTGTTGATGATCAAATCATACTGATCTGTAGGTTTCGGCATCTGCAGAGTATATAGTGAAGAACAACTAGCTTAAACATGCATTTATTATTGCGACGTCGGCGGGAATTTCTTATGGTGTTTTTGAACAATAACTTCACTCCTTGTTGTATTCCATATAATATTCTAGATTTCACTATAAATCCATGATTTTAATTTTCTGTACAACTGCATTACCAACAAAATATTATACTCTATGAAAACAATACTCGATGTTTGGGATACTGTCAATGTATTTGTATTATTTCATTTAGTAATTTTACTATTGTATAATATTTTTTTCCGAGTACAAAAAAAGCTGGACAGCAACTCAGGCACCTGTTGAAGAATGAAGCTTACTATTGTTGGATGCATAAATAAACATTCAGGTTTATGTTTCAACATTGTTTTCATTATTTTTGATGATTTCCACATTCCTCTTTAAACTGTATGTGATACATTTCCCATTAATGTTAAGGTTTATCTAAAATAAATTTTATGTGTAGGCTTCAAGATTCAAAATAAATACAAACATATATTGATCTTATCATGTATTATTGTCACTCATTTCCTTTTTCCTTAATCTTACCCCCTAGGAACGAGAAAAATATGTAAAATCAGGTATGGATCGTAACATCTTTTACTCTGGAAATATTAATTAATGTTCTTTTATTTTACGAATCCTTCAAGCTTTATTCTTTTTAGTTCTTGGTGATTTTGTTCACCTAAGACTTGAATTATATGATAATACAAAATAATTAGATCCTTTGATTTTTTTGTGGTATAATATCCATAGAAGATAAAATAAAACATCTTATTTCTTCTATGCATAGAGTTCTTGGATAATATTAATAGGATCCGATGATATTACATCACAATGTTTTGTTTATTCTTGGGTTAGTTGGAATGATCATGAGGAAATAGACAAGGCATCCAGTGCATGATTATTAAGGGTGGTAGAATAAACATTGTTTCATTCTTGGTCAAGGAATTCATGTGTTGTTATTTGGTGGTAAATTAACCATTTTGATATTTTCAATTTACCTTCTTCTATAAATATCTACAGAAGGTGCATTGTCTTCTCTTCTTCCCTTTTATCTTCATTTTATTATTTGTTTTAAAAATCCATTAATATATGATTATTCATAATCTGTAGATTTTATTTGGGTAATTCCTAATCTATATGCTTTATATTTTCCAATGAATATTTTATATCCACCACATGCATATTAAATGTTCATCATTGAACAGATATTCATTTTAATTTTTACCGATATCATAATTTAGACTCAATGTTCTCACATTTTCTTGATATAATATGTATTCTACCTCACTAAATCCTTCCTCACTTTTTTATTGGTTCTACGCATTGATAATATTTTTCATTGTCTTCAATTAGTTCTATCATACGTACCATTTTCTCTACATTACTGTTTCTTCTACACTTTAATAAATATTAATCTCTTATTAAAAGAAAAACCATTTATCGAATACACCGTGTAATAGCACGGGTGTGTACTAGTTTATTAAATTTCAAGGATATTTTATGTTCATTGTTTTATAAAAATAAAAAAACACTTAAGAAAAAGATACTTTCAGTACAAAGTGGACACTTAAACATAATTTCTATTACATCATCAAAAATAAGAATCCAAAATTTAAATTCATGATTCAAAAAAAAACACAATCACTTCCATAAAAGTGGATCTCTATAATGAAAATTTAAAACTTTTTATAGTTTCTAATCATCATTAGGCCATAGGTTTTTTTTGAAAATTGTAATGAGATAGAAAACCTCAGCGAGGGATATTTAAAGGAATTTATCCCATTATTCGAGTGAAAATCATAAAAACCAATGATCAAATTTACCATTTTTTCAATATAATTTGTGAATTTATGTAAAATATTTCAACATGATAAAAAAATATGTTACAAAAAAAATTTATATCATTAGAATTATTAAAAAACAATGAAATAATTATGGTGAAATTTCCTTGAAAAACAAAACTTTCATCTTTGAAAGTTAAAAACATTCCAAACCTTATGTGATCTGAATTTTTCCATAAAACCATTTTGAATAATAAAATTGTTATCTTAGAGAATCAAATTCAATAAATATGTTCACTAATTTTTAACCCATGAATTAAATAACTAAAACCTTGTTAATTCCATATAATTAATCATCTTCGTTAGATCCCATTTTTTCAGTTTTGAAAACTATTCATTACCCAATGTATCATAGAGTTATATCAAGGTCACTTATCATCATGTGCCATATCAAGATCAGCCATCAGAATATATAATGTTAAAGTTCTATATCATGAAGAAAAACGTATAATATTATAATTTTTCATCATAAAAACCTTGTAAATAAATATTTGAACCCATAATCAAATCACCTTACATCTTCATATAAAAAATTGGGGGAATATCTCTTTTTAAGAACCCAATAATAAAATTTCCCAATACAATTAGAATTCAATTTTGTATGAAAAAAAATAAAAACATGATCAATAAAAATTTTACTAATGGATTAATAATATGGATGTAAATTCCAATCATTCCATATATATTGAAAAATCATTTGTTTTTCACTTTGGGAAAATGAGTCCAAAGTGACCCGTATGGAAAAAGTTAAAAACATTCATTTTTAAACCTTTGTGTTGAAATTTTAAATTTTTTAATACTAAATTTAACATATTTTTTAATTATATATAATAACATTCCAAAAAAGATTTAATGAACATATATATTGAAAATAAATATCTAAAAACATATAAAAGATAATTTCAATGTAAAATTAAATATGACTTTAGTAAATTTTTTATCCAAATAAAATAAAGGAATAAAACTTGAAAGAGATTTGTAAGACAATTTTATTTCAGTAAATTAATGGAAAAAATTATTAATTTGGTACTATAAACAACATAAAAAATAAAAAATGAAGTGAAAATTACATGAGTCTTAATAAAAGGAAGCATAGATGGTAAATCAGTTACCTCATCTCCCGAATTCATCCGTACATTATTTAGCTCATATAATTAAATTATATTAATTATTTAATTAATTAAAAAAATATAGTTTTTTAAAATCAACATAATCTCTTTTATTCAATATATTACCATGTATTTTATAATTACTAAATCTATTAATTTCATGTTAGACGTTTTGAATACATTCGGTTCATAATCCTAAAGACAACTTCAATAGGTTGACCAAAGTCAAATGGGTTATTATAAAATAATAAATAAAACACTAATCATTAAATAATTCTTATATTTTTTCATTAATTATAATCTTATAACTATAAATGAAATTTTTATAGGAAAAAACAATAGCATTTCATTATGGAGGTGGCCATCCACATGTAAGCACGACTGATATTTTAATTTTCCAATGGATAGATGGGTAAGAAAGTAGGTGATATATAATATTTCAATGACAAAATTATTTAATTAACATTATATGTATATATATATACAAACATTAAATATATTATTATAAATATCCATGAAAGGTGGAGATGGAAAATAAAACTCATCTCTTTGTGAAGGTGGTAGTCCCCACGTATGCACAAATGATGGTTTCATTCCCCATAGGATGGAAACATACATTAATAAGTTTTATATCAAAATAAAAATAAAAAAAATTAATTTATATTTTATGTAATTATGTTTTTATATCATCTTTCTTTAAGAGTATTTGGAGGATGAAAAATAAGAAATAAATTTAAATATATCAGTTAGGACTTATTCCTTTTCTAATGATTTCTCCTATTGTCTCACACATTAAGGATTATAGGATTGGGATTTTGAGAAGTAGATAAAATTTAGGAACAATTTAGGGATGTTGGATATAGTTTTTTCTAGCATTATATGAACTAGAGTGCTCAAAATGTATGAGAAAAAGTGGATGTAGAGACCCGAAACTTGACGTACATGTCCATTACATTACTTTTGCGGAATACTTAGTACATAACAAAAAAAACACAAACACACAAGGATCGTAATAGTTTAGTGTCTTTGGAAACTCGGAACGTAATCTTTTTATCGTGGTGAAAGGTCTTCAGCATCTCCCATAAAGATCTTCTTTTTTTTATACCTAAAACCTTTCTTTATATCCTGGGAAAAAGAAAACATAAAAGGGTGAGCTCAAATGCTCAGTAAGGGTAATCAAAAGAAATATCAATCACATCATATACATAAGCACATAACTTTTGGAAAATCTTAACCTGCAAAAGAGATCATAATTTCATAACATGGGGTAAATCATGGCAGTGAAATGTAATCACAATAATCATAACTTAAAACATGAAATTTTTTGGCATTCACAGATAATCATAGAGGATCATTTCTTGTTAGTCAAGACTCATTTCCATGACTATCTTAGTGGACAAAGTCCTTTTCTGAATCGAGTAACCCTCGTTTCAGTCCTGTTTCACTGAACCGGTATAACCTACCGTTCCAGCCCTGTCTATCTCATGAGATATAAAATCTTTACCCAATGCATTGGAGGGAGATATAGGTCCCACCCATCTCATAATGGTACCATTCTTATGTGTGCCACAAAATCATAAATCATACATCATTGCATAACCCATGTAATAAAAATGGGATTCTTAAACAACATGACATCATAAAACCATTCATATAAGATAAAGGAATTCGTATAAATAATTCCATCACAACATAGTCAAATAAATCTAATAATAGGGATAGAAATAGAACCCTATGTTATCTTATATGGGAAATAATTTTGATAAAACACTTGAAATGAATTCTTGAGGAAAATATCCTTTCTACTTCAAATTCAATTTCTTTTCACAAAACGTCATGAAATTCTAAAAGAAAGAGATTTTATTGAAAATAGTCATGAAATCTTTTGGAGTAAGATTCATGAAAATAAGTCTTTATAAAACCGTAAAAATACATTCGTGTCGTATAAGTTAAAAAAAACATTCTTCGTACTTTTGTCGGAAAATTCAAAAAGTACCTCATACGAAAAACGACAAAAGATTCCTTTCATATCTTTTACAAAAAAACGTAACGAAGGGTAAAATAGGATATAAACTATTGTAGAAGGAAGGAAATAATATTACATATTGAGGGAACATGGATGTCGATGATAAAATACACCCCAGTAATTACCAAAGTAAAAACAATCTCGGATAAAAGTGAGATTGTGATATTTCCTTTACCTTAGGTCCGATTTTCTTCGTAAGTGTCCTAACCTCCTGTATAATGATTTATATAATTTCATTTACTTATTAAAGAATCATATTCATTGTTATGATATCATATATGGTTCACTTATGACTTTATATTACCCGTTCTTTTGTAAATTCCATGTTAAAGAGCATTTTGGGTAAAATTGTTTCATTTGTCGTCCGTGTTTTGACTTGTAATTATTCATATGATTACTTAGATCATGATTACTTAATTACAGAATATAAAACATGATTTATAGATATATATTCAGAATATACATATATATAATGAATCAGTAAATGGAAAGAAATACACCGTTCATGGAGACGGTAGTCCGTACGTACGCATGAACGCTGTTTTCGTTTCCTTATTGAATTGAATGGAATTAAGTATATGACATAAATATAAATATAAATAATTCCAGTATCATTATTATGTCATATATTTCATTAGAACTTATTAGATATACTTTATAATCATTCATGAATGGTTAATCATTGAGAATGAATCTCATCGCGTCGTGGAGACGGTAGTCCGTACGTACGCACGAGCGATGATATCGTTCCCATGGTCGTGGAATTGTGTTGAAGTGTATGTATACTATTTCAGTATCAATATCAATTTATAATAATCATATATAGTTACTCATTAAACCATTATACCCATCCAATTAAGGTGGTGGCGGAAAATAGATTACACCACGGCGTGGAGACGGTATTCCGTACGTACGCACGCGCGGTGATTTCTTTTTCCGCAGGATGTATAGATGGTGAAATAGGGTTGTTTCATACTTATAATAACATATCAGTATATTAGTGATACTGATGTTATTACTTCATAATGAAACAACCTAAGAAGAAGAAGTGGAAGAAGAAATAAAGATGAAAGAATTGGTAACGGTAATTACCTCTTCTTTGAAGCACCTTTTGGAGACCTCTTCTTAGGGAACTAAAATTGATCTTTGGGGAAGACCATAACCACTAGGATGTTTCTAGGGAAGTGGAGAAGAGATTTTGGCAGGGTTTGGCCGAGCTTGAGTGCTCAAATTGGTTTGAGGGGGAGGGGGAGGAGGTGTCCTTTTATAAGGGAGGAGAGGGGCACCTTAGGAATATCTCAAAATAATATTTTATATTAAATTCAAAATCGGTTTATAATGGTTCCAAAGGGTCTTATTTCGAAGATAAAGTGGGGATGGGTCGAAATAATATCATCCAATAAGATTTGGACAAGTTTAGGGTATTATTGTAACCTTATCAATTAGATTTAACTCTAAGTTAAATAATTTAACTTTTACCGTGTCTTTTTGTTTTCTTTCACTATATGGTTAATACACTTACTATAACATGCCAAACTAACCCCAAATTGTTTATTATTAATATATATATCCTCACCTAAGTCATTTGACCGAACCTTAGATTTTTAGGAATAAAATAACAATTAATAATATAATATTTGATTTAAAAACTATTTTGTGTCAATTTTGACACTATTTGATACATGATTTTTGTGAAAGTCATAAAAGAATTATATGTTCGAACAAAGTTGATTAAATCAACACTAATATATTATAGTAACCTAGAAAATTAGTGTAATTCATAAAAAGTCTCAAATTAAATTTATTTTGGTATTTATAATATCAATTATGTCAATATTTCATTAATACGATAATTACTGTATCATCATTGTGTCATACATAAATTAAATTATTTGATGTCTAAAAATTACAAATAAAATACCATCATGTAGGAAATAGCTTTATCTTTCTAATGAATATTTACAATCGAATTTAGCTTATGTTCAACCCTATATTAAAAATGATTTAGTAAATAAACTTTGATTTTGACTCTTTTAACTATTCTTTGAATTAAATAATAATAAATGTCCTAATCTAATCCAAGTGGGCCTAAATGATAATATTTTACACTTAAGGTTGTTTTTGGTCGAGATAAACTTGTCCAATAGAATTAGGAGATGTGTTAGGGTAATATTAATATCATTCTTACCCTTAATTACCCTATTTACTTTTAACCGTGGTAAATAAAAGTAAAAAGTTACTATTCACCAAAAATTATTTTCATCTCATTGAACCCCATTTTACTTACTGACATCAACCGTGTCTCTCGTATTTTTGAAATTCCATTCACAGAAGCGGTAAAATTAAGTTTTATGAAAAATTCAGTTTTTTAACTACCACTTAGTAGTTTCACTATTCATCAAAAATTGATGTTTATCAGAACAATGCCAAAATTTCATCCTAAGCTATATTTCATATTCCGAATTCAAAAATGAAGTCTATTTTACAAAATTCATATCATAGAAGTTGCATTAATTAATTTTATAATTAAATCTCGCTGTTAAAACAAATAGCATGTTTTTAAGAAACAATATCTATCAAAAGATTGACACTTGTTTATAACTGGTTTAAATGTGAAATTACATCCAATGACCAACATTGTATTAAATTGTAAAAATATATTCTAAATATAATTTAAAACCACTCAAATTAATAATTTATCACTATTAATTATTTCGATTGAAAAAGTTGTTTTTAACTAAAATTTAGTAATTTTCACTATTCATCAAAATATGAAAGTTATCCGAAAATCACCAAAATTTCACCTTAGGCTAAATTCGATACTCTGAATCCAAAAATAAAGTCCATTTTGAGAGCTGAAATTTCTAAAATTTTAAAAGGTGGTTATTACTATTCATAACGGCTAGTTTTAATAATATTTTAATAGCATATCGTTGTTTAGTGAAACTCAGTATTACATACTACACACGCTATCGAGGAAGGTCACGATTGCGTGTAATGCAAGGCAAGTCAAGGATGCGTGTTGTGAAAGCTCCTTTTGGTGCAGCGTACAACAAAAGACATTAGTGAAATTAAAAAGAATATTTTTCATAAAATCTCGGGGTGTTACATTCTACCCCCCTTGAAATGAATTTCTCCCTCGAAATTCGTTGGGGTTATAAATGGTTTACAATTCGAAAGTTTCTTTAATAGAAACCCACATCGTAAGAAGGAATACCAAAACCAATCTTTAAAAATGAAAGTATGAAACGTAACGGTTACCCAAATAAACTAATCGCTGGGTTTCCACATAGGTAAAAATATAGATATGGAAGAGAAATCTAACCATCATGTTCTGATGGGGAGTGGTAGAGAACATGGCTATGGAAAAGCCAGCAATCACAAAGCCATAAATTTGTGACGATCTAAGGTACCATCTGATTCATCAGGTATAAGATCACTAGGATAACATTTTTGGTTTTCAAGATCATTTCCCTAAAGTTAAAAAATTGAATTAGAATAAATACTTTCTTTATTTTGGTACAATCTCACTGTTGTTCATGCCTTGAACAATTTCCACTTCATCTCTTAAATAAATGAAGTTGAATTTGTTATTCGGGAAGTGTTAGTATGACAGGTCATTCCATCTATCTCAAACAAAAGGTTAGAAAAAATTATATACATAAGTCGATCTATAGTGAGATTAATCACATATGGTTCCTAAAATGGACTTATACTTCATATATCATACTTCTTAATATAATAAAACTAGTTTCTACTAAACAGGGACTTCCTGTAGGCCAGTGGTAGGCGATAAAGGCCAGTCGCACTTCGGTTGTGGGTTCGATTCCCACAGCCTTGTCCGACGTGATGGGCTGTCGCCCGTCCTGCAGGTTGTCCTTTTTCTAAAAAAAAACTTCTATCCTTAAACAATACTAACTTATGTCCAACATAATCCATTCCAATCTTTAGGCTTACCCATAATACTGCAGTCCACTCTCATAATATAGTGAAAACAATTACCAGAGATTTAATACCATCGTTGATCCCCATATATCATAAGATATGTCTTGTTGGTCACATTCTAAACATTCAAAGTCCTTAATCATGTATACTCTTGAATACCCATTGAACCATAGTGAAAACATGAATGCAGTTAAACGTTAACACTTTCCACATACCAAAATCCTCAAAATTCTTTATAATCAAACCATGATATCACTTAGTCCTTATATCAATCATGAGCTCATGAATACTGTTAAACATTTCATTTTCTCATTTTCCCTTCATTATGCTCATATCATCTTATTTCCAAAAATATCTCAATCACTTTGAATACCACATTAGACCAATACATAAATATTCCAATACTCCATGATACAACATTATTTTGGAATCCCATTACATAAACACTTAATCATTCCACCACATCGTTATCATATTCAACATCGCCAATGGTGATCGCATGTGACTTCCCTTTGTCCTTTGCCTTAAGTGGTTGCTCATGTCGATCATCACTAACCCTTGGATTAGGGCATTTATTAGCATAATGCCCCATTTCCTTGCACTTGAAGCATTGAAGTGTTGGTGGTGCGTTCTCTGCAGTGTTTTATTTATTCACATCATTAGAAACCCTTTTTCCATTACATCGACACTCAGCTGCTCGATGACCTTCTTTTCCACACTTAAAACATTTTCTAGTCCCTTTAAGACAATCTCCACCATGCTTCTTTCCACACTTTGAGCATAAGGAAACATTCATCTTCTTTTCACCATTATTCTGAGATTTCTCCTTGAACTCCATCTTTCGTTTCTTTTCAGAACCATGAGGTGGATATGTAACACCAACTTCCATTTCTACCTTTATATCACAACGCACAATTTCTTCATAGCTACTGAAGTCTCGTATAGCTAATGCCCTTCGAAGACTTGGTTTTAAGCCACTGAAAAATCGATCAACTTTACTTTCAGGTTGGATGATAATGCCAGATGCATACCTTGCAAGTCTTGTAAAATTCGCTTCGTATATACCAACAGATTCATCATCCTTCTGTTTCAGCTCAAGAAACTCCTTTTACATCTTCGTTCGAAGAATACGAGGGAAGTACTTATTGAAAAATAAGTTCTTGAACTCGTCCCATTCCATGGACTCAATTTCATCTCTTTTCCTTGTATTCTTGATAAGATTCCACCATTGATCAGCTTCACCTTCCAAACGATATACTGCTAAGATGACTTTATCATGTTCAGAACATTGAAGAACTGAAAATATCTTTTCAGTGGTACTGATCCATTGTTCAGCAACAAGTGGATCAGAATACCCACTGAAAGAAGGTGGACGTTGCCTCATGAAGGACTCAATAGAATATTGTTCCCTTCTCTACTCATTTGGAAGTCCAGAATGATTCATAGCTTTTTTAAGTATAGAAATAAGATTTTTCACTCCATCTCCCATAACATTTGTTTGTTCAGGAGGACAATCATTGCATTGTCCATTGCATTGATCAACACGGTTCCTTCGGGTTCCAGCCATCGTCTAAAAACCAAAAAGAATAGTGTGAGAGGGAAAAATCATGCTTGGGAAACAACATAATAAAGGGGGAGTACCTTCAATATATAACATCTTAGGTTTAATTCTATGATCGTTAGCGTAGTTCTAGTACTATAACTTATACGTATACTTAACCTTAGGGACATCCCTAGACATACCGTAGAAATATCTCTAGAGATCTCACTAACGTTTTCGCATCCTAGTTTCCAAAGGTTGACTAAACCTTTCCTCTGATACCAACTGTAGAGACCCGTATCTTGACGTACATGGACATTACATTACATTTGCGGAATACTTAGTACATAACAAAAAAAACACCAACACAAAAGGATCGTAATAGTTTAGTGTCTTTGGAAACTCGAAACGTAATCTTCTTATCATGGTGAAAGATCTTCAACATCTCCCATAAAGATCTTCTTTTTTTTATACCTAAAACCTTTCTTTATATCCTGGGAAAAAGAAAACATAAAAGGGTGAGCTCAAATGCTCAGTAAGGGTAAACAAAAGAAATATAAATCACATCATATACATAAGCACATAACTTTTGGAAAATCTTAACCTACAAAAGAGATCATAATTTCATAACATGGGGTAAATCATGGCAGTGAAATGTAATCACAATAATCATAACTTAAAACATGAAACATTTTGTCATTCACACATAATCATAGAGAATCATTTCTTGTTAGTCAAGACTCATTTCCAAGACTATCTTAGTGGACAAAGTCCCTTTCTGAATCGAGTAACCCTGGTTTCAGTCCTGTTTCACTGAACCGGTATAACTTACCGTTTCAGCCCTGTCTATCTCATGAGATATAAAATATTTACCCAATGCATTAGAGGAAGATATAGGTCCCACCCATCTCATAATGATACCATTCTTATGTGTGCCACAAAATCATAAATCATACATCATTGCATAACCCATGTAATAAAAATGGGATTCTTAAACAACATGACATCATAAAACCATTCATATAAGATAAAGGAATTCATAAAAATAATTCCATCACAACATAGTCAAATCAATGTAATAATAGGGATAGAAACAGAACCCTATGTTATCTTATATGGGAAATAATTTTGATAAAACACTTGAAATGATTTTTTGAGGAAAGTATCCTTTCTTCTTCAAATTCAATTTCTTTTCACAAAACGTCATGAAATTTTAAAAGAAAGAGATTTTATTGAAAATAGCCATGAAATCTTTTGGAGGAAGCTTCATGAAAATAAGGCTTTATAAAACCGTAAAAATCCATTCGTGTCGTATATGTTAAAAAAACATTCTTCGTACTTTTTTCGGAAAATTCAAAAAGTACCTCGTACGAAAAACGACAAAAGATTCCTTTCATATATTTTACAAAAAAACGTACCGAAGGGTAAAATTGGATATAAACTATTGTAGAAGGAAGGAAATAATATTACATATTGAGGGAACATGGATGTGGATGATAAAATACACCCCAGTAATTACCAAAGTAAAAACAATCTCGGATAAAAGTGAGATTGTGATATTTCCCTTACCTTAGGTCCGATTTGCTTCGTAAGTGTCCGAACCTCCTGTATAATGATTTAAATAATGTCATTTACTTATTACAGAATCATATTCATTGTTATGATATCATATATGGTTCACTTATGACTTTATATTACCCGTTCTTTTGTAAATTCCATGTTAAAGAGCGTTTTGGGTAAAATTGTTTCATTTGTCGTCCGTGTTTTGACTTGTAATTATTCATATGATTACTTAGATCATGATTACTTAATTACAGAATATAAAACATGATTTATATATATATTTTCAGAATATACATATATATAATGAATCAGTAAATGGAAAGAAATACACCGTTCATGGAGACGGTAGTCCGTACGTACGCATGAACGCTGTTTTCGTTTCCTTATTGAATTGAATGGAATTAAGTATATGAAATACATATAAATATAAATAATTCCAGTATCATTATTATGTCATATATTTCATTAGAACTTATTATATATACTTTATAATCATTCATGAATGGTTAATCATTGAGAATGAATCTCATCGCGTCGTGGAGACGGTAGTCCGTACGTACGCACGAGCGATGATATCATTCCCATGGTCGTGGAATTGTGTTGAAGTGTATGTATACTATTTCAGTATCAATATAACTTTATAATAATCATATATAGTTACTCACTAAACCATTATACCCATCCAATTAAGGTGGTGGCGGAAAATAGATTACACCACGGCGTGGAGACGGTATTCCGTACGTACGCACGCGCGGTGATTTCTTTTTCCGTAGGATGGATAGATGGTGAAATAGGGTTGTTTCATACATATAATAACATATCCGTATATGAGTGATACTTATTTTATTACTTCATAATGAAACAACCTAAGAAGAAGAAGTGGAAGAAGAAATAAAGATGAAAGAATTGGTAACGGTAATTACCTCTTCTTTGAAGCACCTTTTGGAGACCTCCTCTTAGGGAACTAAAATTGATCTTTGAGGAAGACCAGAACCTCTAGGATGTTTCTAGGGAAGTGGAGAAGAGATTTGGGCAGGGGTTGTCCGAGCTTGAGTGCTCAAATTGGTGTGAGGAGGAGGGGGAGGAGGTGTCCTTTTATAAGGGATGAGAGGGGCACCTTAGGAATATCTCAAAATATTATTTTATATTAAAGTCAAAATCGGGTTATAATGGTTCCAAAGGGTATTATTTCGAATATAAAGTGGGGATGGGTCGAAAGCCTATCAACCAATAAGATTTGGACAAGTTTAGGGTATTATTTTAACCTAATCAATTAGATT
The DNA here is from genome assembly GCA_963277665.1 of Viscum album. Taxonomy (NCBI): domain Eukaryota; kingdom Viridiplantae; phylum Streptophyta; class Magnoliopsida; order Santalales; family Viscaceae; genus Viscum; species Viscum album. Next base: position 918,510,426 of record OY728150.1, read on the forward strand.
TAACTCTAAGTTAAATAATTTAAGTTTTACCGTGTCTTTTTGTTTTCTTTCACTATATGGTTAATACACTTACTATAACATGCCAAACGAACCCCAAATTGTTTATTATTAATATATATATCCTCATCTAAGTCATTTGGCCGAACCTTAGATTTTTAGGAATAAAATAAAAATTAATAATATAATATTTGATTTAAAAACTATTTTGTGTCAATTTTGACACTATTGGATACATGATTTTTGTGAAAGTCATAAAAGAATTATATGTTCGAACCAAGTTGATTAAATCAACACTAATATATCATAGTAACCTAGAAAATTAGTGGAATTCATAAAAAGTCTCAAATTACATTTATTTTGGTATTTATAATATCAATTATGTCAATATTTCATTAATAAGATAATTACTTCATCATCTTTGTTTCATAAATAAATTAACTTATTTGATGTCTAAAAATTACAAATAAAATACCATCATGTAGGAAACCGTTTTAGCTTTCTAATGAATATTTACAATCGAATTTATCTTATGTACAACCCTATATTAAAAATGTTTTAGTAAATAAACTTTGATTTTGACTCTTTTAACTCTTCTTTGAAATAAATAATAATAAATGTCCTAATCTAATCCAAGTGGGCCTAAATGATAATATTTTACACTTAAGGTTGTTTGTGGTCGAGATACAATTGTCCAATAGAATTAGGACATGTGTTAGGGTAATATTAATTTCATTCTTACCTTTAATTACCCTATTTACTTTTAACCGTGGTAATTAAAAGTAAAAAGTTACTATTCACCAAAAAATATTTTCATCTCATTGAACCACATTTTACTTACTGACATCAACCGTGTCTCTCGGATTTTTGAAATTCCATTCACAGAAGCGGTGAAATTAAGTTTTATGAAAAATTCAGTTTTTTAACTACCACTTAGTAGTTTCACTATTCATCAAAAATTGATGTTTTTCAGAACAATGCCAAAATTTCATCCTAAGCTATATTTCATATTCCGAATTCAAAAATGAAGTCTATTTTACCAAATTCATAACATAGAAGTTGCATTAATTAATTTTATAATTAAATATCGCTGTTAAAACAAATAGCGTGTTTTTAAGAAACAATATCTATCAAAAGATTGACACTTGTTTATAACTGGTTTAAATGTGAAATTACATCCAATGACCAACATTGTATTAAATTGTAAAAATATATTCTAAATATACTTTAAAACCACTCAAATTAATAATTTATCACTATTAATTATTTCTATTGAAAAATTTGTTTTTAACTAAAATTTAGTAATTTTCACTATTCATCAAAATATGGAAGTTATCCAAAAATCACCAAAATTTCACCTTAGGCTAAATTCGATACTCCGAATACAAAAATAAAGTCCATTTTGAGAGCTAAAATTTCTAAAATTTTAAAAGGTGGTTATTACTATTCATAACGGCTAGTTTTAATAATATTTTAATAGCATATCGTTGTTTAGTGAAACTCAGTATTACATACTACACACGCAATCGAGGAAGGTCGCGATTGCCTGTAATGCAAGGCAAGTCAAGGATGCGTGTTGTGCAAGCTCCTTTTGGTGTAGCGTACAACACAAGACATTAGTGAAATTAAAAAGAATATTTTTCATAAAATCTCGGGGTGTTACAGTGGAATGGAGTTTCCCATTCTATAAGCGAGGTGAGTGTCACCCTTGCAATTTTTCTAAAATTTTAAATATTATAAAGACTTAGTCATTTGAAAATATCTCCAAAACTGTAGTATTTGGAATATTATATATTAAGGGTTATATTTAAATCATGGATTATGAATTAAGATTATACTTTGGGTCTTTATCACTTAATTTTTACCATAATTTACCCGATTTAATCTTTACTCTGGCGATACATTCTTTCCCTGGTTACTATTTAAAATGACCAAAAATGAAATTGAAATAATTAATTAAATTGAAGCTCATGATTTCAAATTTTGAATCCATTTATAAATAATAAATTTTTATAAGTGGTTGGAATTAATTTTAATGTAAGTGTGCAAAACACAGTGAAAAATAGTTCTTAGAAAATTTAGTTTTCATCAAAAGTACGAATATATAAAAAACATAGTATTTATTACTATGGAATTATTTATATTTTTAAAAATATATCTTATTTTATTTAAAATGAAATAAAAAATCAATTATAATTTTAAATTAATTTATTTAAAGAAAATAAATGATGGTTTTTCCAAAAATCAGCACTTTTCACTATTCTGTCAAAAATAAATCTTTTAGAAAAATCATGAAATTTAATTCTAAGGATACTATGAAATGATTATTTAAAAATTCCTTGCCATTTTTAAAATAAAAATTACCGATGTTATATAAAATAATTATAATATCCATGACCTAAATAAAATAAAAACCATTTTTGAAGAAAATGTATTTTTGAAGATTAAAATAACATTATTCTTATTACTTTTATGACAACCACACTTGAAATAATATTAATTAATTTTATTGGATATATAATCTAATAAATTCATTAGAGTCATTATTCAATATGGATTAATTTAATCTATTAGGATAAAAAATAATTCACTAATAAGAATATGTTTTCAAAAAATATATATTACCCCATCAAAATATTTTATCATCATTTATAGACAATTGATAATAAATATATGATTAGTTATTCATTTTATTAATAAATGGATTTCGACATTTTAAAATTTAACTATTATAACACCCCAAACACTTTATGGTATGTTTCTTTAAAATACATTCTTTTCATTAGATATAATATATTTCATAAAGCATAGTTTTTTTTGAAACAACAATTGGTTATTTAGGATATAGTCATAACCTAGCCACTAAATATAAATTTTCCACTTCTGTGTTTTGAAATTTGAAAAAAAAACATACACGATTGCGATTAGGGTGATATTTGGATTCTAATAGAGTCAAGTTAATTTTCAGTGAATAGTAAATTACCCTTATGAATTGTAACATACCCTTATGAATAGTAATATACCCTTATGAATAGTATTACAAACATTATTAATCCTAACCATACTCATGAATGTATAAATAAAATTTAGGAACCTTAAAAATGAAGATGAATATTTTAAGTGTAGGTATTTTTCAATTAAAAAATATTTTAATAAACATTTAAATTTATCATATTTTGAAAATTATTTTGTAAAATAGAATTCATTTTTTTATTATACACATCAAAAAATGGTTATGGTAATTTTTTTTGGATTTTTCTGAATTACTTGAATTTTTGTTGAATAGTAAATACATTAATTCTCCGTATAAATACATTATAATTTTAATTAACTATTCCTAGAATCCTGAGTGATGTAAAAACCCAAATCTGAAAATTGAATTCCCTTATTACTATTATAGGTTATAAAATCCTCACTATTTCTTTTCTTGTTGAGAAATAATAAATTATTGATTGTAATATTAAGTAAACCCTTCTCTCCTCCACTATATAAACCACACCTCACCCCCTTTTCCTCCCACACAACTCATGCTCCAATAATTGCCTAAATTATACTCAAATATCTCACTAATATCCTACCCCATGTCCAGGACCTACTAGTCTCTTCAAAAGGACAAAAACAATCTCTTTAAGTATATTCTCAAGAAGGGGTACTGAAGAGGGGAGCCTCTCTTCTATTTTCCTTCAAATTCTTTAACAAGTTCCATTATTTTGTTTATCTCTCCTTACCTCCCCACATCCAAATTCTATGATAATTCCGGTACCTTACATGGACTAAAATTTTATTATTCTAATGGAATATTTTTTCATAATCTCTCTTTTTCCCCCACCTCTTACGCTAAAAATTAAAATAATGTCCAAGATGTGTTAATTTATCACATTCAAGGTCCACTTGTTTTCGATTTCAACTACAATATTAATGACTGATCATGAAACCTTTTTAATGGTTGAAACAGATAATAATATATGTATTTTAACTTATGCATTGTTTTTTAATCTTTACATACTCATAATATAAAATTATAATACAAAAAAAAGATCTTTATGAATGAAACCGCCAAGTTAATCCAAGCGTTTGTAATTAATTTTAAACTAATGATTCATCCACATGGTATATAACACAAAATAATTTTAATATAATTTATATATTTTTAATGTAACTAATAATATATATTAACAATTCAGGATGTTTTACCTCATTTCAAATGAAGTCTCATTCATGAATAAAATTAAACCGGTCAGGAAAACCAAGAAGGAAAATGCTTCCAAAATAATAAAATTGAACCTCTTAAACCCATCAAAAAGGACAATAATGTACCTAATAATGTTATACTAAATCAATTAAAATTTTAAAATGTTATGGAATTATTAATTAATGAATCTAAATTTGATTATTTAGGTCTTTAAGATCAATCAATAACAATTTCAGGCAAAAGTTAAGGGATCTTCTCTCTCACTTTTATGCAAGAATCCCTCATATGTTGTGTTATTTTATTTCTAATACCAAATGATGGGGTATGTTTTCATACCTTTTACATACTTCTATTATGATATATAAATCATGTTATACCCCTTTTACCTCTCTTTATGCCCTCACAAGAACACCTATTACCAGGACGAAATGTTTGTCGGCGGTTTCTCATATAACTTTCAATTCCAAGGGATTTCCATGGTTTTCCAAATATTTCTTATATGTGGTGCTTTTATTCTTCAATATGATATAAATTATCATGATTACCTACATATTCATGTTATTAATGACTCATTTTATTATTATTAATTTCTGGTAACATGATAGATGGATTAAAATGTTGTAACAAGCCTTGTCTCAATTTCTATTTCGTTGGGACTTACTTTGTATTATGCACCTAAAAATAATAATGTGGTGTACTTAGTTAAAATTTGTGATAAATTTTCATTTAAATTATTTTTCTATTATATATCCATATTATAGTTTCATGGATATGATTATTGTCTTATGTCGTATAACTATTTTACATAGATTTTTTATTTGCAATGTTGTTTTGACTACAGAAATATTGATGAATCTGTATTCTGTAATATATAAAGATATTGAGAATGAATATTTTATTTGTTTTAAATCTATGTATAAATAATTATTTGAACATGCAGTGATCGATGGGTCCCACTATATCTCCTCGATGCATTGAATGGTATCATGAGACAAATCCGTTAGTGACAAGGCCTTCGATTTTGTTTCCATAAAATATGACAGGATTCTAACCAGATAATTAAACCATTTCGATGGGATAGTTGTATCTTATGCCAGATACATGAATTAAAATTAATAAGAATTATCTTAATTCATTTTCAATTATCACTATCCATGAGGTTTTCACTATTACAAAATTTAGGGATGTACGTTCATTCTCTGTTTATTAATGGAATGTGTTTTTCATTTATTCACCATGCCATATTTGTATATGATTCTGTTATTTTTTATTCATTCTTCTACTACTTGAAACCCTTACTGAGAATTTGATCCCACCGCTTTCATTTTTTTACCTCCAACAGATTTTGAAGATAAGGTCATTTATTGAATTTCCTTGGATAATGTTTTTTAGTTTTTTTATGCATTCACTAAAAAATTATTTTCCTTTACCTGCGATTTTTTAGTGAAGGTTTATTAAACCACAACTAAACATTTTTTTAATATCCACGAACCTTCTCTCCCTTCCCCCTAACACCCCCGGACTCCCCTGACACCCCCGAACCCCAACCCACCCGACCCCCGCGACTATGATGACCCCAGTGACCATTGATAACCCACGCGACCTCAGGATCCCCACTACCCCAACAACCCCCATAATCCCTAGGATAACTCAACCCATGAAACCCCCACGAACCCAAGGACCTTAGTGACCCCGGTGACCCCCCGAATCCCTCGATGCATTTCACCACCTTTCACAGCGCCTCTTACCCCATCGCTACTAGTCAATACCATCGCCACCCCTCTATGAAGGTCTGTATTCCTTTGTGGGGCATTTATGGTATGATTTTGGGTTTGTTTGGATGAATATTAGATCAATTCCATTTCTCAACGTTAAATTTTAGTAGCCATTACTCTAAAATGGAACAAAAAATGTAAGGAGCTCGAACCAGTGCCATATATTTCACTAAATCTTGAATAGAAGATAGTGCATGAATAGGGGTGCGTCTAATATAGTGCATTACTATGGTTTCACTTCAAAATAGTTCTGTAAATGGTGCCTGTTTGGAGCAGAACCACTAAGCCATTTTAGTGTTTTCACGCTAAAATGGAGTGGGTAGGAGATGGTCTTCATTATTTATTTTGAATATTTATGGTTGTGGTGGGATCGTTCATTTATAGGTTCCCTTTATGGTGTTGTTGTGGTTTTCCACAAGATGCTGAAATTTTATAAGCTTGTGGTATGTGATTCTATAATTTAACATTAATAAATTAATTTTGTATGTTTTATGTTATACTTAATTGTGTTTTATGAATTGTTTTAATGGAGCATAATATGTTTTCAAAGGGTTTTGAGGTGTGTGTGGGTTGAATGATTATTTTGAAAATGAAATTGGTTAGGTTTCATGTGTGCCTACTTTTTTATGCTTTCTAAATAGGTTCCAAGAATTTTGTAAATATGAGTAATTATAGTTGGATTCTGGAATATTGAATAAATGATATTGGGTAATATAATGATATTAGGTAATGATGTACTCTCCAATATGTTATGAGAATCAAGTGATAATGCTTACTCCACTAATGTTTAATCGTATACTATGGTATATGTTTGGTTAATTGAGATTACTTGTCCTTCTATCACAACATGTGATCAACTCTCATGAATCCATGACATTTTTAATAAGTTATTTATACCATGCTCATTTTTACCATATAAATATCTTATCTAACCATTAATGGTATATTTTTATGTTATGGGGATTGAATATTTTATTTCAATTCCATAAAACTATGGATTTAATTGGTTATCCTACTTTCTATAATTGAAACAAAATTTACTAGAAATTGAAAAAGTATATTGACAATAATTATTTTCAGTGTTATTCCAAGATCTATTTTGGGAAATTTAATTTACATGTTTTCATTTATCTTTGGAATTTATTGTTTCCTTTGAGTCTGGAAAAACAAATACTTTACTCATAAGCCTTGGATTCAACTACCCTATCTCTTAATCCTTTCACATAATGATTCCTAGAATGTTCTACATCTTGGTTCCCCATGTATTTTCTAATTTAGTGAGTGATGTTCAAGGTAGGATTTTGTTCCCATTTCATATTCCTAAATTCTATTTAATTATTATTCAATTTATCAAGCCCTTACCTGAGTGATATCAATGTTATGTCATCATCAGTTGGTCCATATTTTTTTATGTAGCTTGACATACAAAAAACTACAGGGAAGAGAGTCTCATTCTCCTTTTCTTTTATTAATATTATTAATTTGCATGCTTTTGTTTTCACGTGGGTGTGTTAATTATTTACCATATGTATCTATATATTAAAACCTTATTTAACATATTTATTCTTTTTCAACTAGAATATATGAATATATTTGCATATTTAGTTATAATTATGTGTTTTAATGTCTTTTTAATATTGTGTTTTCATGTTGTGATATACATAGATAAATGTTGAACCACATTATCGGGGAACACACCTCAGTAAGCTAAGGTTTTGGAAGAGTTTTTATATTTTGAAATTTCATGTCGATTTGTTCAATGGAGAATAAGATGTCAATGTCCTAATTGTAAATTTAGATGATGGTTGAAAAGATACAAATTTTATAAACATTTAATATTGCAGCAATTCCATTATCAATATTTGTATTGGATTTGGCATGGAGAATCGAACATAATAGAAAAGTTAAGAATGAATGTCAATCCATAGAAAGATCTCCCAGCTTCATCGACAATGGAAAATGAAATGTAGAACTATATAAATGAATAATTTGGAATTTAATGAAACCAAAATCAACATCAAAATATATCAAAACAACCGGATAAGGGTGATACAAATACCAATGTGACAAGGGATGTTTTTGATTCTGTAGGACAACTAGATCAAGACTTTAAAATATCATTGGATCCTCCACTTGATTCTGTGGAAACTAAATTAAGAGAAAAATTCACTAAGGAAAATAAATTTCATGGTTTAGTTAATGATGTAAATACAGATTTGTATAGAGGATGTTTGAAATATCAGAAACATTCTTTTGTGATGAAGTTGTACCATACCAAATGCCTATGTGGAATTACATATAAGGCAATGACCATGATATTGGGATTTTTTTATAATTCATTTCTTGAAGAAAACCTTCCCGAGTCTTTTTATGATATGAAAAGTTTTTAACATGCTTGGTCTGAATTATACAAAAAATACATGTGTGTCAAAATGACTTTATGCTTTATTGGTTAGAGCATTCAAGTAGACAGGGTTGTAAAAATGTTATTCTTCAAGATGGAAGTCAATGGGTGATGTTGGAAGTCTAAATCAACATACTAAAATGAAGACGAAGAGAATGAACAAACCTATAAAGGTTTTTCATTACTTCCATTTAAATCCTTGATTGCAATTATTATTCAAGTCACAAAAAACCGCCGAACACATGAAGTGGCAGACTATAGATAATAAAAAATATGGTTTAATGTGACATATAAAAGATTCAAAATCATTGATGACATTCGATTCATTACATTAAAATTTATCTGAAAATCATAGGAATGTTAGATTGGGATTGGTGGTCGATGGATTCAACCCATTTGGAACATTGAGTAGAAATTATAGCATTTTGCCAGTTGTTTTGATCCCTTACAATCTGAATCTGTGGATGTGTATGCAATAAACGTCTTTTATCATTTCGATGATTATATTTAGAAAACAAAAATTCCTAGTAGTGATATTGATGTATACTTGTAGACTTTAATTTATGAATTATCGGAGTTATAGAGCAATGGTATTGAGACATATGGTTTTTATTCTAAAACACTGTTCAAAATGCATGGTACTCTAATGTGGACCATTAGTGGATTCCTTGGATTTGGGAATTTATCCGGTTGGAACACTTACACCAGTTTGGTTTGTCCTTTTTGTAACATTGATTTTGAGCCCTAACGGAATCCTCACAGTAGAAAATGGTGCTTCTTGTTCCATCAAATATTTCTCAATGCATCTCATAGATTTCCACTAAACGGATCAAAATTCAATGATTTCATTGATTGTAGCCACCTCCAAAGTTATTAACAGCTTATGAAATAATGGAGCAACTTGGAAATGTTGTAATAGAATTTAGGATGGTAAATCATTTTAAGTATAGTGGTAAACTAGAACTAAGTGCATCCTTATGTTAAATATGAGCACAAAAATGGAAGAAAAAACCTATATTATTCAAAAATTCATATTGGGAATTTAATTTGTTACGACATAATCTTGATGTGATGCATATTTAGATGATTGTTTGGAAAATTTGATGTTCATAATTCTTAATGAAACTACTAGAAATTTACGTTTCTGTGCCTCCTGAAGCGGGTGACCGCCATTGGCGGTCGCTAATGTGAATGTAAAATTCTAGCGAGAATTTTCCCGTGCGTGCATCTTCTTCTTCCCGCATGCTTTGGCCGCTGCAAATCCTGATGCCGCACGCCACCGCATTCCGCCGCACGCCGCCACCTCACTTCATTCCATACCATGCTTCCTTCGTGACCGCCATCTACATCCAAACTTCCTGAACCCTCGCCTCGGACATCCGGCGACCTCATCCTCAACACCCGAATAACCCAACATCCACCGCCGCCGTGTGTCCGCCATGGCCGGTGGGGGAAAGCTCCTGTGTCCCTTGCCGAAAATATGCCGATACGATGACCCGCATGAGGACCACAGCGCTGCATGAGGACCAGCAGAATGTTGTGTCGATGTGAAACATTAGCGACCGCCATTGGCGGTCGCTAATGGGCATTACCGACGAAGCTAATGCGACCGCCAAAAGCGGTCGATGGGCGGTCGCTAAAGCCCTTTAGCGACCGCTTTTGGAGGTCGCTAAAAGCAACCTTTCTAGTAGTGTGATCAAGGAATGAATAAGGATCATCTCAATTCTCATAAATACATACAATTAATAAACATAAAAGTGATATATGGCCATATGAGAATGAAAAGTATGATCTATAAATTATTACAACAAAAAATAGGGATAAATATACATTCTGTCAAATTTTAATGCATGTGATGTTATCTTATGGGTATTAAAGTAATTAATCAAGGTGTAATGACTTATAGAATCTTAGGTTACATGAATTGAAAAGTCACGATTCACATTTTTCGTTACAATAGTTACTACCTTTGGCATTGCGTACATTATTACCTGAAAAGTTTATTATTGTTGTACTCCAATTCCGCACATTTTTTAGGCAACTATGTGAGATATCTCTGTATATATTTGATCTTGATAACCTTCATGAGAGGTTTGTATTGACACTTTGGGAAATTGATATGTTCTTTTCTCCATCATTTTTTACAATCATGATGCATTTAACTGTATATTTGTTATAGGAAGCTAAATTTGGAGGGCCCGTACATTATCGATGGATGTATCCAATTGAGAGATAATTTAATTTTTTTTACTTATGTAAACATTTTTTGGCACAAAATTAAATTCCTAATTGCTGTTTTTTATTTTATTTCACAGATATCTTTGGAATTTGACGTCATATATGGGAAATAAAGCTCAACCTGAAGCCTCTATTGTTAAAGGATATTTAGCAGAGGATTTTATTACCTTTTTTTCTAGAAACGTGGATGATATTGAGAAAATATTTAATCGATTTGGATGTGTTGATGACATATAAAATAAATCTCAAATATATGGGAAACAAAAAAATTTCCTACTATTAGCCGATCGCTAAGTTGAATTATTATAAGCACATAGACATATACTACTAAATATAGAAATTGAAAATCCATTTATTGAAGTGTTGTAGATACAACCAAAGGGAAAAATTAGAGTTCGGACATGAAATGAGAAAGATATAACGAAAGTTCTTAATATATATCTTATAGAATGGTTTGTATGTTCTGTAAGTTCTTAAATATTTAAATAAATACATATATTAGGTTGGCACATATATTTTATAAATATAATAGATTTTTCTTTTTTTAGATCATTAATACTGATAATTATGCCGAGTTGATAGAATATTTGATCTTTCTTGATTGAGGTCCCCTAAAATAGGTTAGAAAGTTTTATGCTTATAGTGTGAATAGATTTAGATTTCGTACAGTCAACCGAGAAGAGGGTTTGAAAACATAGAATAGTGGTATATTTGCATTTACTAATGTGAACTACATAATCAAATGAGAATAGTGATACATTTATATTTAAATATACCACTATTCTACCATGTAGTTCACTGATGTAAATTGAAAACATCAAGAAGAGGGTTCAATACGGATCATGTAGTTCGATACTTACAATATGAATGGATTTATTTAATCTACCACAGTCATTTTTATGTTTTTTTACTAAAATAAAATTTGGTTGATGTTATTAGAGGTGTTAAAATAGATTTCGTGCAATTTACATCAATGAACGTCACTCTCTTGATGGATGATGGTGATTGTGAACTACATGATCAGTGTATCCAATCATCACAAGAGAAAATTTTATTTTATGTGAATGATGTCATAGATGAAATGAGTAGTGTTGTTTCTCATGTAAAATAAAGATATTGTTTTGACATGGGAAATGAAGTAAAATATTTTACATCTGACATTGAATCTCATCAACAACAAGAAGTAGACTTATTTTTCCATCATTATATTGAAAATATTAGTCTAGCAAGGGTGTATCAAGTAGATGCTGTAATGGAGAAGGAAAACGGCATGACTGATCCGTATATCCTATCATCTCAAGAGAAAGTTTGATGCTTGCAATTTACATCAGTGAACATCTATCTCTTTATTGATGTTGGTGATTGTGAACTACTGATTTGTATATCCTATCGTAGAATGTTAAATGCTTGCAATTTACATCATTGAACTTCTCTCTCTTGATGGATGTTGGTGATTTTGAACTACATGATCCGTATATCCTATTATCACAAGGGAAAATTTTATATTATGTGAATGATGTCATGGATGAAAGGTGGAGTTTAGTTTCTCATATAAAATAAAGAGATTGGTTTGACATGGGTGATGAAGTAAAATATTTGACCTCTGACATTGAATCTCATCAACAACAAGAAGTGGAATAATTTTTCCACAATTATATTTAATATATTTGTCTTGAAAGGGTGTATTAAGTGGATTAAGTAATGGAGAAGGAAAATGACATGACTGAAGGGGAAAATGATTGTATGTACAGTTATTCATTCATTTGGAAGCTAGTTGTTTCATCTATATATTCATTGATTCTCATTGTTATGTATATTTTGTTTGTTAGTACTATGTTTTTGTTATCATTTTTAATTTTTTTTTTGCATAATTTTTGGGAAATATCATTTCTAAACATAATTTTATTTGATTAAATTATAGTAATTCCACAGAGGAAGTGTCATACTATTTCATCGAACACACCTACAGGTGATGATCCATCTATCTCCCTCCCTACAAAATCTGAACAACCATCCACATTCCTAGATGCATCATCCCCCTGAACCATCTCTCACACCCCTTATGATCAACCCTTCAGCATATCAGTCATCACCTCCCCCTTCAAGTGCCTCTGTAGTGAGGGATTGGTTCACCACTTCTAGTTCTTCCTAGGGATACAACAGGGTGACTGTCATAGGAAAAAAATTTAATATGAATAAATTTATTTAACTTTTTTATACTAAAATTTTGTTCTTTAAAGATGGAAATAATGAAAATATGGAAAATAATATAAAATTTCAGATTTATGGAATCTAATCAGAGATAATATTGTTCTCCCATTTGATTCATATGGGGTTCCTAAGGATGATGTCGCAGGATTACCTAGCTATATTCTTTGTCAGCTTGGTGCAGAGCAAGTTTCCCTTCCTATTCCATATGATTATTGGTTGAATATGAATAAAACTGGAAAAAATAAATTTTTTATTCCAAAATAAATGTAATTTAAATACATTATGGTATAATTGAATTTCATTATGTTATTAAATTATAATATTTTTAAAATGAATTTATGCTTACAGATATGTTTCCACATTACAGTTGCTGATATGCTAGCATGAAAGAGGAGATTGAAAAATCTGTGAAAGAAATGGAAAGTCATTAAATTGAGATTGTGAAGTGATGCCAACAATAATTCGTTGACCTCTAAATAGATGTATGACAAGATACCTGTTGGGGTACCCAAAGAGCAATGAAATGTTTTTTTGAAAGACATCATGATGAGAAGAAGTTGGTATTTAAATATATATTATTATATTTATCTCATTTTACATTTATACATGTATATGAAGAGGAAATGACATTGAATAAATTACTATTAAATTAAATTTTATTTATTTCAGGATCTTTCAAGGAAGAATGCATCAAGCCAGGCTGAGCAAGTCATCCCTCACGCTACGAGGTCATAGAGTTTTTCAAGATTCCAATCAGCTCTGGTAATCTTTTAATTAGTTTAAATATTTATAAGATAATCTTAACTGTATAATATATTAAATTTTTTATTTATCATTTTCTAATGATGTCAAAGAGTTTAGGAAACACATAAACCCGAACAGAAGTGTGGGTGAATTTTCACAAAAAATATAATGGAAGTTTTGTTAATGAGCCTTCCAAATAAGTTGAGGGTATGAACTCATTTTTCATTAAAATAAATTATTTTCAGTTGTTACTATGTTAATATATGTTTCCTATAATATTATTTATATTTTATTTATAGGTTAAAATTAAATAATTATGGGATGCCAATCCTGTGCAATCCTGCAGAGTCTCCCAGGATGACCCAATTTTTAATGTTCTTGGGAAGGAGCATCCTAGTCTAGTGCATAGGATGGGATTGGGACTCATACCATCTAAGTTATTTAGAAGGCCACGGGGGATTGCATCAGCATCTAAATCTAGTCGTAGTCAGTACATACCCTTATATACTCATATATATATTCTTTCTCTATAAAATACTAATTTGGAATAGGGAACTCAGATATCCTCTTTATGGAAATAGGTGATTGATTTATACCAGAAGGTGACCGGATCTACCCCTAATGGTATTTTTTCGACTAGTGGTGATCATGTAACAGAAAAAAATTCAATACCATAATGTTTGAAAACATTTTTTGGTTTTATTTTTAAATATAAATATACAAGGATATTTAATTCTCAATATAATGTTCTTAAAGGTGGTAGTAGGTAGTAGAGATGAAGGTGGAGAGGGTGATGAGATGTGTTCATCATCAGATAGTGATTTGTGGTATTGTGGATAGGTTGGAAAATTTTTTCAATAGTTGGTTTGTATAATTGTATCATGTGTGGCACATAGTTTTCACTTAAAAATTTGATGACCTAAAATTTTCTTGATATCTCATGTTTACTTTTTTTATTATGAACATAGTCTTCTAATGACAACAACAATTTACGATAATAATGTTGTATTAATGAATATTTATATTTATGAATCATATATGGATAAAAAATGGATAGTATTGGAGACTTCAATATTTTCAAAAGATCAGATGAAAACATTGGATCTCCTCTTCCGTATTTCTAACAAATATGTGTTGTCACTAACCTCTTTCAGATCGACTACAGCTTTTCCCTCATCTCTTGAATGAAACTTATCCCAAATAAGTAACACTCTCCCAAATCTACATATCCCAAGGTTGATCTATATGGATGTATATATAATGATTCAAAGGGAAATATATTTATTCTATATTAATAACTATTATTATAGTAAAGTCTTACCAATGGAAAATGATTTTCGCATGATCCACCAAAATCAAGAACACAAGCCTTAATCAAATCCTTAATAACCTAGATAACTCACTCTGGTGACCCATTGATATATGGATGATAATCCATACTCAATTTTATCTAGGAACCCATCACCTCTTAAAACCTATAAAGAACCTGGATGGGAACCTTGGGTCCCTATTAAAAAAACCATAAAGGAAAACCCATGATGTTACACAATCTCTAAAACATACAAGTATCTGAGGTGCCACACATATATCGATTTTTGGATAGTTAAGAAAAGCATTGATTTTTTAATTTGATCTATGATAACCCAAATAGAATCCTCCCCACCAGGATTTTGTGGAAAAAAATGAAGTCAATGGAAATATCATCCCAGTTACATATTGAAATGGGTATAGGTTGAAACAAACCAGTGGGTCTCTATGTTCCACATTAATTTTTTGAAAACTGGGACACCATGAGATAATATCTATAATTGGATACCTCATCCATTCCCCCAAATGCATAAATATCATGTTATGACTCATCTAGGTAGATCCTGGGTGCGCGGACCAACATGATCAATGTCCATTTTTTATCAACTCTTACCTAAATGAAAATGGTTCAACTAACCTATTATGGAAGCAAAAATCACCACTGGGAGACCAACACCACTCACCCAAAGTCTTCCCATAATAATGAATTTTACAAAATCATCTGAACTCAGTGTTTTCAAATATTATTTCTAAACCCACTCATCAAAGGATGAGTCAATATTCATCAAATCCAAGAACACATTTCCACCAATTTCTTCCACTCCCAATATCATCTTAGCAAACAAACTCATAAAAAACCACTACATAAATGATTCCATCACATCTTGTGTTAGTAATTCTATCATCAATTCCTTAAAAACCACATTCCATTTACCAAGAGTCTATAAAATGTCAGAATAAAAATTATGAAGATACACCACTCTACCTTTCTATCACATGTTCTTATCCCTCCATGAAAAAATATATTTCAGGTTCTTATGATCAGAATACACCAAAACATTAGTTTTCATTTGATAATAAGGAATATAAATGAACATAAAACTAGGAATAATTTCATTAGTAAATTTGACCTCTATCTATGTGGTAAACAAGAAAAATCATCCTAAAAGACTTTGGCGTGTGTAAAAACCATAACAAGATGTTAACATCCCAAACATGTTCCATAGACATCAAGAAAAATATTTGTCAACTAGCATGATATTACCCATTTATACGGAACAAAAATACCCACCCTTCCTGATATATCATCCCACTCACACTAAAAATCATGAGTGACCCCATTTGAAGAACAAAACTATAACAATTGAACATAAAAGACTATGTGGGACTTAATAAATATTGATAATTTAATATATTCTACGTAATAGTTTGTATATGTCATCCTCAAGAACAAAAAATTCACCCACCACCTTTAATTCATATATGATCACCTAACATGTAGGACAATTGAAACCAAATTCGAACCTATTTTCCAAAGGTATGGAAAGATAAAATAAAACAAAATATGTTCTGAAATTAATTCCAACATTTCATGTAACTTAGCAAATATAAATGAATGATTATCAAATGTATCAAAAAAATCTAAAAAAATAAAATATTAAATAAATATTCTACCTCTAACAGTAGTTAGACCTTCTTCAGATTCATATATCACATACTCTTCTATGAAAAAAATATAGTTTATCCAAACAAAAACAACCTTAGCCTAAGGATTAGTCCCAACACCCTTGAAATCATCGTTATAAACCATTGAACTCTTGGTGAAACTTGATCCTTCCTTACTACCCTAGGATATCCATTCAAACAAGCAATTTATATGACCAAACTGTCCATAATGATGAATATTATTAAGATCCTCCACACAATAAGGATTTTTATGAACACAAATTCAGTACTATTATAAAACAAATTCTGCTACCCTGATGAGTCCCCTAAAACAAATCCTAAATGATATAGACCCCCTTTTTTATTCTTTTATAGAAAAAAATACACCATGGGTAAGAACTCCTCCAACTAATGCTCCACCCAAACCTATCATTCAGATATATCTTCCTAATCTAGAACTTATTTTTACACTACCTATATTAAGGTCATAATAAACATGAGAGTAAGTTCTTATTGAATATCAGGACTCATTACTAACTCAAAACATTTTTTGTTTTGCTACTCAATGGTGACTAGGTCCAGTGATGGATGCACTAAGTCAACAAAATCGGTGGAATGCTCCAAAACAGTACACTTACCCTTCTCTAATGTTAGAAACTACTGATAACATCAAAACATAATTCATCAGGGTAAAACAATTTCTTGAATATTTCCTTGAAATAAGTCCAGGTAATTTCTTCGTGAATCATAACTTGAACAATGGAGTCCCCCCATATCTTACCTGGCCTTTTGAGCATATACATAAAGAAACCCACCTTGAAGTCTTTATGAGTATTCAAGAAATTGCGGATACTCTCAATCTGATCATGATATTCCTCATATTCTTAGGTTTCCTTTTCCCCTTGAATGATAGGTGGATTAGTACATGTCCCATATGACTTTATAATTGAAATGGAATGGTAACTCCCTCCATGTAATGAGCTTCTTCTTTTAAAACTCTTATAGTGCAATATTTAGACCACAATGTGGTATCCAATAATATCATATTTCATCACCCTAATATATTCTTTTTCTATATTATGTGTTTCTGAATTGAATATTTTTGTGGATTTGAATGTTATTTTTCTTATGAATATATTGGTTTTCTTTTATTCTTTTGGATGTAAGATGTTTTTTCATGTGAAATTAGCACATTTTTCATCAGGGAACCGGTACTAGGGCTGCAAAATCAACTCATTCTTTTATAAATATACCTTTAGCAGTAGTTTAAACTACTGCTATGTAAATTGATGATCTTTAACAGATGCTTTAACCACCTCTTTAATTGGGTATCTTACTACCCGTGGTGGTTAAAACCACCACTACATAAAATAATTTAGCAGTGATTAAAATCGCCGCAAGATAGTTTTAATTTTCTGTTACCATGTCTCATTTTTTGGAAAGCTAGGAATATATAAATCAAATAAGATATGTCTAATTTCATGAAAATTCAGGAAGTTATAAATGATTGCAATGATAAAGAATAAAATAAAGCATTGGCTATGTTTTAAGAATCAATTAACGTACCTATCCCCACATCATTAGGAACATCAATCTCTGCAGTTGTAATCATATCAGATTTCCCATTCTCTCCTAGCCTTTTCTGATTTATTTTTTTTATCTCTTAGGAAACTCATTTTCATAGTGTTCAATCTCTCTATAATTATATCACTGAACATAATTGATTGTTTCTTCACCTTTCATTCTCCACACTTATAGTAGACTCTCATGCCTTTCAAGTATTTCCCAGGATGATTCATTCCACAGTTCTTTCATAATGGGGATTGCTTCATTCCTCTGTTCTTATTTGGTTTTTCAATGTTTCCATGGATATTAGAGTACCAATTCTTATCATGGGTTCCCTTAATAAAATTTGATCTAGAAAACTCCCTCTCTGTTTTGGTGTAACTTAATACAATTTCATCATATGATCAAAATTTATGAGAAGCCAGTTCCCTTCAAAGACTTGGCTTAAGACCTTCAAAGAAATGATCAATCTTGTCATCCGAGTCACGTACATAATCTATGAAATACTTGGCTAGTCTTGTGAATGTAGCCTCATACTGCTTCTAATCCCACGACCAATCGTCACGAAATGAGATCTTTATGATGGTTACTAGAAACTGCTGCAAAATTGAAGAAACCACCGCGTATTGTTTGCGGACACACAATATAAAAGTGGTTTTTGGAAATCATGACCGAAGCATATGGTAGAAGTTTAAACCACCCCCATATAAAAAAAACCATCTCTATGCGACAATTTTCCTATAGTGATAGTATTTTGTTACCTTTTCTTTTGTAATATGAGTTACATCTATGTATCTAGTTTATTCAAGACTTCAAAACTAACCATTACTTCTGGATTTATTTCCTTTTAAGCATTCCAATGTAATATTTAATGCACCGACTATGGTCTAGAGAGGATGGGCCATTATAGTTGTTATGATAAGAATTTTAGTAGAATGATTGGAAACTAGATTAGAAATTGTTGAATAGGGAACAAATCCTTAAGATGGTATTCTATTAAAAACATACCAGAACGTCCTGTAATTTTGTTAAGGAATATATTATGTGGATCTTTATAGAAAAAAAACTCTATCTAGATATGAATAGGTAAGGGTGGAACTAACATAGATATACCATGGTGTGAAAACTCTAACAAGGTGATTCGGGCTTGAGTTGGGGTATCCTAGTATATGACAATGGGCCTTGATGCACTCTTGTTTAGACACTCTTAGTGGATATGCTTTGGATAATTCAAATTTTATTTAATATCCATTATGAATGATTTTAATGTAAATTTTCCCTCAATGAAACCAATTCTATGAGATTATCTATGGATAAGATTTCAATTTTTGCTAAGTATATTTCTAGTCGAGATTATAAATTAAGATTCAAAACCTAATATAGTGTATTCCATTATTTAGAAATAATTCCTAATAGTAGAAGGGGAATCAACACTCATGGATAATGTAGGGATGAACCAACTAAGTAATTCAACATAATAAATGTTGGAGAAGATTAGATCATAACTATATTTGGACAACTTACTCAAGTTGTGATGAATAATTATGATACACCTGTGTTGGATCATTTCATGTGGAAAAAGCCACTATATTTCAATGTGACTACAAATCCAGTGGAAGCTGTGCAATGGATCAAGTCCCCTGAAATGATATTCCTAAAATTAAGATGCAATGAAAATGAAATGGAGGTTTTGGATGTGTATTATCTCATGGGTGATGCAGATAAATGGTGGTCCTTGACCCAGAATACCATGGAGGAAGAAGAGATAGATGATGTGGAATGGAATACTTTTAAGGGAATATTATTTGAAAAGTATTTACCTCATGAGAAATGAACTAAAATAAGGTGAAAATTCCTTGGTTTAAATAAAAGAGAAGAAGACAGTGTTGCAGAGTATGATGCTACCTTCACAAGACTAGCCTGGTATTCTATAGATTATGTATCTGACTCAGAAGACAAGATTGATCATTTCTTTGGAGGTCATAAGTAATTTCTTTGAATGGAACTTGATTCTTAAACATTTTCATCATATGATGAAATTTTATTATGTTTCATCAAAATAGATATGGAGTTTGCTAGATCAATTTTTTTCAAGGGAAACCATGATAAGAAACAGTACTCTGATAACCATGGAAAAGGTGAATGACTAAAGAAGAATAAGGAAATGAAGAAATTCCCATTATGTGATAACTGTGGAAAGAATCTTCCTCGGAAATGATTTAAATTCATGGGAGTTAGCTATAGGTATGGGGAAAAGGGTCAATGATCATATTAATGAAAGGTGATGATGAAAATAAATGATGTTCACTACTACAATTGCAGAGATATGGGACACTATGAAAATGAGTGTCCTAATCTCCAAGGACACATGCCTCTTAAAAGTCCACTAGAGAATGTGATATAATATGTGATTACAATTACATTGGTTGAATTTACTTATGATGTGGTGCCAGTTACTTTAATTGTTTCCTTAAACTTAGCTAACACTTTACTTGATTCTAGATTATTGCATTCATTTATATCCTCCCATCATTCCAAGAAAATAAGCACTCTCAAATTTGATTTAATAAAGGAGTTTCCAATCAAAACTCCAAGAGGATGTATAATTTCAATAATGGCATGTTGATCAGTCCCCCTCATGACATATACACAAGATTTAGTTTCTAAACAAATCATCATACCAATAACTAATTTTGACATAATTCTCGGTATAAATTGGCTGTCAAATTATGATAAAAAGATATATTTCAATAATAAAGAATTTACAATGTTTTAAAGTGGTGTAAAATCAATTATTTTTAGAGAAGAAACATCTTCATTTTATTTTTATATAGATCTACCCCCAGTAGCTCCACTAAATGCAATTTTTGGAGGGGAAGAGAACCCAATATCTATGGGTGAGGATAGAAATATTCAAATTAAATATGTGTATATAGTGAAAGAATACATTTATGTATTTTAAGAGGATTAACCAAGACATCCTCCTGAGTGGGAGGTTGAGTTCTCAATTTATATAATTCCTTGTGCAAGATGTAACACCCCAGGTAAATAAAGAATATGAAATTTTGATATTTATCCATATTTTTGAATAACATATTAATATTACTTTAAAGGGAATGCTATGCTTGAAGGCGTACCCAATACGTAACAACAAGTTTCTTTGAAGTATTACGTTGCACTCTAATAATTAATTAATATTATTTTAAAGGGTAGTTAACTCCTAGCCATTGTAATGGTGGGAATGAACAGAACTAACTACAAAATGATTATATATTTTTGTCAAATATTTTTCTTTTTATCCAATAAATGTTGGAGGCTTAAAATGAAAATGAATCTAATTTTAAGCATAAATCATCTAATATTATTTAAAAGGTCGATTAACCACCTTTTGATAGAGAACCCTTTTTAAATATAATTTTTACAATTTTATATGTTGTATTTGACAAAATAAAATCCTTCTTTAGAATCTGGACATCAAAATTTACTTTGTGTAAAATTTCGATATTTTTCCGATAAAGATCATTTTTATTGAAAATTTTTCATTTTAATTCAAAACCTCCTTTTAATATGATTTATTTATATGGATAGATTATATTTTTAATTTGTATTAAAGTGTATTTAGAATATATTTTTACCATTTAATCTAATGGTGGTCATTGGAATTAATTTCACATTGAAATTGGACAGAAACTAGTGTCAATCTTTTAATAGATATTGTTTCTTACAAACATGCTATTTGTTTTGACAGCGAGAATTAATTATTTAATTAATTCATGCAACATATATTTTTTGAATTTTTTAAAAT
Organism: Viscum album; assembly: GCA_963277665.1. Taxonomy (NCBI): domain Eukaryota; kingdom Viridiplantae; phylum Streptophyta; class Magnoliopsida; order Santalales; family Viscaceae; genus Viscum; species Viscum album. The sequence continues at coordinate 918,532,331 of OY728150.1, forward strand.
AGACATCATTTTTGAATTCGGAATATCAAATATAGCTTAGGGTGAATTTTGGGTATTTTTATGAAAAACTTCAATTTTTGATGAATAGTGAAACCACTAAATGGTAGTTTAAAAACGGATTTTTCGATTAAATGAATCTTTACCAATTCTGTGATTTGAATTTCAAAAATCTGATATACATGGTTGTCATTAGGATGTAAAATGTGGTTCAAATGGATTAAAATAATTTTTTGTTGAATAGTAACTTTTATGTTTTAAATTGCGATTAGAGGTAATTAGTGTAATTTAAGGTAAAAATAATGTTTTAATAATATGAAATGACCAAGAAACATGTTATACCCTCATTGGATGTGTCATGGCCGACCAAGAAAATCCATGGGTCAACTTGGGGACCCCATGGAGACACTTTGGTTGGAAAATGACATAAATAACTTTTTATTTAAAGTTAAAATAAAAATGTCACAAGTATGAGTTGTTTTACTATAATAATTTTTAAATGGGGTTATAAAAGTCATATTTTTGACTATAAATATTCATTAGAAATATAAAAATATTTACTACATCATGATATTTCTTGTATAATTTTTAGACATTAAATAAATTACTTATTTATGACATCATGATGATGAAACGATTACATCATTAATAAAGGATTTAAATAAAATGAAAAGATAATGTTGAAACTATAACATACACTTGTCAAAGTCCTATTGGATGAATATATTAAGAACCCTTACCACCGTATCCTATAAATAAATTAATGTGGGACCTTTAAAATCGAAAAATCATTTGAAAATGAAGTAACATTTTGTACCTTTCGAAGAGTTCCCCTCCTCTCCTCTTATAAAAGGCCCCCACCTCTACCACTTTACCCACACCTATATAACCTTTGGCTCGGCCAGACCCTGCTCATTATGGCTCTTCACATCCCTCTCTTACTCCTAGAAGCCTCACTTTGTTTAGAAGTCTTCCCAAGGAAGCCTTTGATCTCAAATCAAAGAGAGATACCCGATTTTAAGGTAATGTCTTCACTTGTGTTCTTTTGTTTTATTTTGCTCATCCAACCACCTAAAATCGTTTTATTAATTTCTTTTGTAACAACTACAGTATCTTCAATATAATAGGATGTTGTTATAAAAATTATTTGATCTACACTTACACACACCTACATCTAATGGTTAAAGAACATATTGTTTCTGTGGATGGTGAATTTCTGCCTCACGAAACGATGATTGTTCCATATACATTTAACACCATCAAAGGTGGCCATTAATATGTCACTATATTTATATATGATATATAATATGTTTATTTTTTACTTAAGATTCTTTTTTTTCATTTATGGCATACTTTTATGGTTTCCATTATGGTTAAACGCGATATCTTCATTTTAGGAAATGCAGACTACCTCCCCCTCAAAGTGATTTGATTCATTAATACCATATGTGGTACCTATAAAGGATAGATTTAATGATATTATATATGATACCATACTTTAATTATAATACTATTATGTATCATTATGTTTTAATTCCATTAAATAAGAAATAGAAATGGTAGTAGCGTTCATGTGTACGTACTGTTTACCGTCTCCATGAACGGTGCATTTCATTTCTTACCTCTAAATGTTATATTATAAATGCATGTATATAATGGATATATATATTATATACATGATATCTATATAATGAATATAATTCTGGATATAATATATATTTTACCACATGAATAACTTGTAATTATAAAGAGTATATTTTTGACTCAAGTAGCAATGATCTACAAAACGACCATTATTAACATAAATAATTACATAGTGTTCATAGCATGGTAGTAAGTGATATAAAAGGAATAATAAAATTGAAAAGAGTTCTTAATAAAGTATAAATTAACTCAAGTTTATTATTTAGGAGGTTAGTTAACGATCGAGTCAAGTCGGACCCGAGGTAAGGGATCCCACCTCTCTATTTCTTTTCAAGTACTCTCTTTTATGTCATTTCTTTTATTCTCCATGTTATTATGTTGGAGGATATTATTTTATATTCCTATTTCTGTAATTTATATGTTAATGTTATGAGAGACCCTATTTGATCTCATCAATCCATTTTTTGATGTTTTATGTGTCGCCGTTAGGTTGCCGAATTTTCATAAGTGGATTTTCATCTCACTTTTTATTCCTGTGAGATTCATGCTACATTGGCCACTATTTCCTTTTATTAGTGTATTTACTGCACATTATTTTACAATTTGTATAATATAATCTCATTTATGGGTACTTACATCTTCATTGTACGACCCTTATTTCACGGGGTGTATGTTTCGAAAGATGGCCAAATTAGTAAAGGAACCTTTCACCCTCCTCTTTCTAAAAGACTTCTTTTGTTATGTCTTTTAATTTACATCTTTTTAGGTTGGGATATGTTCTTCTATATCCTTGTTGATTTAAATTTTATGTCCAAGTGACGAGATACCATTTTCTCTCTCATCAACTAATTTTATGAATTTTAAAGTGACGTCGTTAGGATACCAAATTTTACCAAGGGAACTTCTTAACCCAATTTCTATTTCTTTGGGTTCAACATGTAGTTATTGAATATGTCATCCTTTGAATATGTGTGAATGAACTTTGATCGTTTTTCACTTATTAACCACTTATATTTGGTGTTTTTATATTTGAAAAACATAATTATGAGATTGATTTATCCTTAATTTAAGGATACATTCTTTATAAGGGATTTTATCTCATTTTACATTTCCATTGAGACTTCATTGTTTTTTTGCACCAATTCACTCTTATATGGTGTATATACTGTCCCTTGGAATATTATATCATGAATCCATTTATTATCATGATATTATAATGTTTTGATTAAATTTTATTCCTCAATTATGGTATTCAAGTGTCTCTGATTTTGTTCAAAACCTTTTAAATAAAATATCATTTTAAATGTTTTAATGATTTATTCTTATAAATATTACTCATTAATATCCATGTTTTAAAAAATGGTTTTAAGGATTTAATTATATGGATATTAACGGTATAAAATGTTAAAAACTTCGATGTGGTATGGGACACTTTCATTCAAAAAATCTCTTTATTAAATGTTATAAATGGTATTGAAAATGGTTTTAGAATGGATTCATTATCTTACAATTCCATATTGTTATTGAAATGTGGGAATGTTATTTTTAATTTATCCTTAATTTATGTTCTATGATTATGTTATGGTTCGTGGGAATTTATTATGAAGACGGTTGGTTCCGTGATAAAATAAGGGCGGGTGAGCCCGATATAGCTTTCCAATGCATTGGGTAACACGAAGGAGTTAAACGTTAAGGTTTCTATGAATAGATTTAGTGATATACTGTGATGGGAATTCCAAACGTAACCAAGAGGGTTACTCCCTACATAAGAATTTTTTGAATTCCTCAAGTTACCCTTATGTCTTATGATTTCTATGATTTATTCATGATTTTCTGAGGCATGTTAAAGTGCTTAAGTTTTATGGGTAAAGTATGATTTCATTCTTACGTATATATGTACTCATGTTTCCTTTCCATACTTTTTATAACCCTTACTGAGATTTTTATGCTCAACCCAAGTTTTTAAAATGTTTTTCACAAGTCATGGGAATGGTACATGAAATGATGATAGTGTCAAGGAAGTTTCAAGAAAGAATCCATGTTTTATTTTAAATATGTTTCTGTTGATGGGATAAATGACTACTATCTTTTATGTAACCACTTTGTTTAAATGTGGAATGTAATGAAAGTTTTATGATCTAATTCTCCAAAACTCTAAACCTGAAATGATCCTCAATTTGTATTCTTGTAATAACTCATGATTAAGTAAGGTTTAAGGCTGGGCCATATAGTTGTTATTAGAGTTCGGTTTAGATAAATTTAGAGATTAGAGTGTTGTTTAAGAAAAAGTGAAAAGTTGTGTATAACCACAATGGTTATTATATTAGATGGAGTCATTATTTTTTCTGAAAGCTAGAATGAGTTTGAGATAACTTGGATAATTATATCTTGGTGTTTATCTTACTTTTTTTTATTTGATGATTTTACTGATATACTCACACTGACCTTTTTGGTTTTAGTAAATGGATGGATCTAGCAGGCACCAAAGTAATATTAGATTTGAAGAAAACTGTGATGGTTTTATGAAATAGAAATTGAATGATATATGAGCTGTAATGAGAACTCTTGTGGTTATCCTCAACCAACTATCTGGATTCATGATTGACAACCTAAACCTTAGTGATTTTTATAAGGCATCGTATATGTGAGAAACAAATCCCTACGGAAGTTCTGGTAATAATCATAAAGGTATGTTTGTTAAAAAACCTATGTGTCAAATATGTGGAAGGAAACACATAGGAAAATGTTTCAAAGGGACAGAAAGATGGTATAGATTTGGCAATGAAGGTCATAAAGCAAGAACCTACCATGGAAAAAGGAAGCATTAAGTTGACACTAGGAAAGGAAAAGAAGTTCATTCTGAAGGATCAGTTGAATGTTTTAAATGTGTTGTGAAAGGTCATTATGCAAACACATGTCCTACGAAGATGTTTTGGGAATGAGGTCACCAAGAGCGTACAAATATTCATTTACCAATACCTAATGCCATTCCAATTGAAGATAAAGAAACTGACAATAAAGAATTAAAGGTATGGATTATTTCTTAACATATGTTTTCCTATAATTAGAATATTAGGATATAATTCATGATTTTTTGTAGGAAAGATGTATTTCAGAATAATTTGAAATGGAATGGCTAATGGATCATAAAAAATGTTGAATGAGTAAGAAGTCATCATATAAGGGATTCAAAGGGTATGGTAGATTTTAGGATGGTGAAATTATTAGATGTATTAAGTCTCTTTTGATGATGAGGTTACATTAGAAGACTTTTTATAGTAACCACGATGTTTGATATACGAAAATTTTATTCATGGAAAAATTATCCTTTCTTTTGTGGATACAGTTATAAAGAACCATTTGGGTTTATATGATCCTTGAATTTGAGGCAATTACTGGTTAATACAGTTTGGGTTGCAAATTGGAAGTTATCAGATAACCTTTGTGGTTAAAATATGCTATGGTTATTTTTAATGAATTTATCTCTTTTTTTAAGGATATAAAATTATATAGTTTTTGAAAAGGGACAACACGCAGACCATTGGACAACCCCTCATGTCAGACGAATCTGCGGGAATCGAACCCACAACCAAAGTGCAACTGGTATTTATCGCCTACCACTGGACAATGTGAAGTCCCTAGTTAGTTTGAATGATTCTTTTTAGTTAGATGATTTTATGAATTAATATTAAGTTGATTTTTGGTTATCAATGCTATTGATTAGCCTATCATGGAGGATATGTGATTAGATTAATTACTTTTCATTATGAGACTGTATGAGTAACTAATGTTATTTTGGAGAAAAATGTTAACATTTATCTTTGGAGACTATGTGATTAAATCCTTCAGAGAATTGGGTTTCAATATTAGATTGGTTTACTTTGTAGAATTTTATTGATAGATGTTTATTGAATGGTCTTTGATGAACATTGGGTTTTGTATGACAAATTTTGGAGATTAGGAGTAGTTTTTTTAAAAAAAATATCATTTTTGGGTATTATCTTATCTCGTACTAAACGTTTTTGGTTTGGTTTTGGTTGAGATCTAGAGACATGGTAAATATATAGTTCTCTTTTGTGGATTAGGTGATTCTCAAGAAGTTTATTATAGTACTCTTAATGCGAAAAAGTCTTCCTAAATACTCGTCTTTTGGAGAAAAAATGAGTTTGATTAAGGAATCTAGTAAAAGTTGAAAGTATACGTGACAAGTAAGTATGTTTCATTATGATTTAGTTAAGCTCAAAAATAAATTCCTTAAGGAAAAGTAACTTAAAACAAAAATGTTTTCTGTTAACTTTTCCTACAGGGGAATCGAATGTTGTTTAACCCATCACAAGTTTGTGATTTTCTTGTGGTTAACTTTCTCCTAGACATGTTTACTATCACTCTCCATCAGAACCTGAACCTTTTTTTCTCCTCCATAACCATATTTTCATACTTGGAATCATATATGGGTTAACTCAGGTGATATTTGTACTTCTCTCCAATTCTTTTAAAGTGATAGTTTTACTGACTCTTGCTCCGTTGTGGGATTTTCAATTAAGCTTCCAAGCCCATTTTTAAAATTGTGAGGACACAATTACCAAAAGGGGGGAAGGATGTAACACCCCAGGTAAATAAAGAATATGACATTTTCATATTTATCCATAATTTTGAATAAAATATTAATATTACTTTAAATGGAATGCTATGCTCGAGGGCGTACCCAATACGCAACAACGAGTTTTTTTGAAATATTACGTAGCACTCTAATAATAAAATAATATTATTTTAAAAGGTAGTTAACTCCTAGCTGTTGTAATGGCAGGAATGAATGTAAGTAACTAAAAAATTATTATATATGTTTGTCAAATATTTTTACTTTAATCCAATAAATGTTGGAGGCTTAAAATGAAAATAAATCCAATTTTAAGCATAAATCTTCTAATATTCTTTAAAAGGTCAATTAACCGCCTTTTGATTGATTACCCTTTTTAAATATACTTTTGACAATTTGATATTTTTTATTTTACAAAATAAAATCCTACTTTAGAATTTGGACATCAAAATTTACTTTGTGTAAAATTTCGTTATTTTTCCGATAAAGATCATTTTTATTGAAATTGTTTCATTTTAATTCAAAAACTCCTTTTAATCTGATTTTTTTATATGGATAGATTTTATTTTTAATTTATATTAATGTTTATTTAGAATATATTTTTACCATTTAATCTAATGGTGGTCATTGGAATTAATTTCACTTTGAAATTGGACATAAAATTATGTCAATCTTTTAATAGATATTGTTTCTTACGAACACGCTATTTGTTTTTACAGCGAGAATTAATTATTATATTAATTAATGCCACATATATGTTTTGAATTTTGTAAAATAGAAATCATTTTTGAATTCATAATATCAAATATATCTTAGGGTGAATTTTTGGAATTTTTCTGAAAAACTTTAATATCTGATGAATATTGAATCCACTAAGTGGTAGTTTAAAAACCGATTTTTTGTTTAAATGAATCATTACCACTTCTGTGATTTGAATTTCAAAAATACGATATACATGGTTGTCAATAGGATGTAAAATGTGGTTCTATGGGATTAAAATAAATTTTTGGTGAATAGTAACTTTTAAGTTTTTAATCGCGATTAGAGGTAATTAGTGTAATTTAAGGTAAAAATAATGTTTTAATAATATGAAATGACCTAGACACATGTCCTACCCTCATTGGAAATGTCATGAACGACCAAGAAAATCCATGGGTCATATTGGGGACCCCATGGAGCCACTTGGGTTGGAAAATGACATAAATAACTTTTTATTTAAAGTTAAAATGAAAATGTCACAAGCATCAGATGTTTTACTAAAACAATTTTTAAATGGGGTTATACATGTCATATATTTTAATATAAATATTCATTAGAAAGATAAAAATATTTCCTACATCATGATATTTTTTTATAATTTTTAGACATTAAATAAGTTAAATTATTTATGACATCATTATGATCCAACAATTACCTCATTAATAAAGGATTTAAATAAAATGAAAAGATAATGTTAAAACTATAACATACACTTGTTAAAGACCTATATTATGAGTATATTTCGAACCCTTACCACCTTATCCTCGAAATAAATCAATGTGGGACCTTTAAAATTCGAAAATCATTTGAAAATGAAGTAACATTTTGTAACTTTCCAAGAGTGACCCTCCTCTCCTCTTATAAAAGGCCCCCACCTCTACCACTTTACCCACACCTCTCATGCCTTTGTCTTAGCCATCCCCTACTCATTTTGTCTCTCCACATACCTCTCTTACTCCTAGAAGCCTCACTTTGGGCATAAGTCTTCCCAAGGAAGCCTTTGATCTCAAATCAAAGATAGATACCCGATTTTATGGTAATGTCTTCACTAGTGTTCTTTTATTTTATTTTACTTCTCCAACCCCCTAAAATATTTTTATTCATTTCTGTTGTAAAAAATACTGTATCTTAAATATACTAGGATTTTTTTATAATAATTATTAATGCTACACTTACACACACATACATCTAATAGTTAATGAACATACTATTTCTCTGGATGGTGAATTTCTGTCTCACGAAATGATGATTGTTCAATATTCTTTTAATACCCTCAAAGGTGGCCATTAATATGTCACTATATTTATATATGATATATAATATTTTTATGTTTTACTTAAGCTTCTTTATTTTTCATTTATAGCATACCTTTATGGTTTCCATTATGGTTAAATGTGATATCTTCATTTTAGGAAGTGCAGACTACCGCCCCCTCAAAGTTATTTGATTCGTTAATACCATATGGGGTATGTATAAAGGATATATTTAATGATATTATATATGATACCATACTGGAATTATAATAATATTTTGTATCATTATGTTTTAATTCCATTATATAAGAAATAGAAATGGATGTAGCATTCATGCGTACGTACGGCTTACAGTCTCCATGAACGGTGCATTTCATTTCTTACCTCTAAATGTTATATTATAAATGCATGTATATAACATATATTTATGATATATATGATATATACATAATTAATATAATTCTGGATATAATATATATTTTACCACATTAACAACTTGTAATTATAAAGACTTTATTTTTGACTCAAGTAGCAATGATCTACAAAATGACCATTATTAACTTAAATAATTACATAGTTTTCATAGCATGGTAGTAAGTGATATAAAAGGAATAATGAACTTGAAAAAGGTTCTTAAGCAAGTATAAATTAACTCAAGTTTATTATTCAGGTGGTTAAAGAATGATAGAGTCAAGTCGGTCCCGAGGTAAGGGATCCCACCTCTCTATTTCTTTTCAAGTACTATCTTTTATGTCATTTATTTATGCTCCATGTTCTTATGTTGGAGGATTTTATATAATATTCCTAGTGATGTAATTTTTATTTTAATGTGATGAGAGACCCTATTTTATCTCATCAATCCATATTTGTATGTTTTATGTGGCACCGTTAGGCTGCCGAATTTTTATAAGGGGAATTACATCTCACTTTTTATTCCTGTGAGATTCATGCAACATTGTCCACTATTTCCTTTTGTTTAGTGTATGTACATCCCATTATTTTACTATTTGTATAATATACTCTCATTTATGGGTATTTACATCTTCATTTTATGACACTTATTTCATGGGGTGTACGTTTCAAAAGTTGGCCAAATAAGTAAGGGAACCTTTCACCCTCCTCTTTTTAAAAGACTTCTTTTGTAATGTCTTTTAATTTACATCTTTTTAAGTTGGGATATGTTATTATATATCCTTGTTGATGTAAATTTTATGTCCAAGTGATGAGATACCATTTTCTCTCTCATCAACTAATTTTATGAGTTTTAATGTGACGCCGTTAGGCTGTCGAATTTTACCAAGGGAACTTCTTAACCCAATTTCGATTTCTTTGGGTTCAACATGTAGTTATTGAATATGTCATCCTTTGAATATGTGTGGATGAACATGGATTGTGTTTTCACTTAATAACCACTTATATTGGGTGTATTTATATTTGACACACATAATTATGAGATTGATTTATCCTTATCTTAAGGATACCTTCTTTTTAAGGGATTTCATCTCATTTTACGTTTCTATTGAGACTTCATTGTTTTTTTGCACCAATTCACTCTTATATGGTGTAAATACTGTCCCTTGGAATATTATATCATTAATCAATTTATTCTCATGGTATTATAATGTTTTGATTAAATTTTATTCCTCAATTATGGTATTCAAGTGTCCCTCATTTTGTTAAAAACCCTTTAAATAACATATTGTTTTAAATGTTTTAATGATTTATTCTTATAAATATTTCTCATTAATATCCATGTTTTAAAAAATGGTTTGAAGGATTTAATTATATGGATATTAATGGTTTAAAATTTTAAAAACTTCAATGTGGTATGGGACACTTTTATTCAAATAATCTGTTTATTAAATGTTTTAAATGGTTTTGAAAATGGTTTTTAGAATGGATTCATTATCTTAGAATGTCATATTTTTATTTCACTGTGGGAATGTTATCTTTACTTTATGATTAAGTTATGTGATATTATTATGTTATAGTTCTTGGGAATTGTTTATGAAGAGGGGTGGTTCTGTGATAAACTAAGGGTGGGTGAGCCCGATATAGCTCTCCAATGCATTGGGTAACGTGAAGGAGTTAAATGTTAAGGTTTATCCGAAGAGATTTGGGGAATATACTATTATGGGTATTCCAAACGTAACCAAGAGGGTTACTCCCTACGTAATAATGTTATGAATGCCTCATGGTACCCTTATGTCTAATGATTTCTATGATTTATTCATGATTTTATGAGGTATGTTAAAGTGCTTATGTTTTATGGGTAATGTATGATTTAATTCTTATGTATATATGTACTCATGTTTCCATTCCATACTTTTTATAACCCTTACTAAGCATTTTATGCTCAACCCATGTTTTTGAAAAGTTTTTCACAGGTCAAGGGAATGGTACATGATATGATGATAGTGTCAAGGAAGTGTTAATAAAGAATCCATGTTTTATTTTAAACAAGTTTCTGTTGATGGGATAAATGAATACTATCTTTTATGTAACCACTTTTTTTAAATTTGGAATGTAATACAAGTTTTATGATCTAATTCTCTAAAACTCTAAACCTGAAAAGATCCTCAATGTGTAATCTTGTAATAACTCAAGATTAAGTAAGGTTTAAGGCTGGGGACTTATAGAAGACCTATATCAAATACTCCCTATAGAATGGCCACTGTGGAATTAGTGCATATAAAGAAACAAAAAGTTGAATTTAGTGAAAAAGTATTTATTCAACCTAGTGTTTCTCCAAGGGAAACCATATCCTCTTTGTCTAGAAGAAAGATGGATCCCTGAGTCTATTCATTGATTACAAGGAAATCAATGCTATTACTAAAAATAATAAGTATCATATGCCACGAATTGATGATTTATTAAATCAAATTCATGGAGAAAATTACTTTTCAAACATTGAAATTTGATCTAGATATCATTAGATGTGTGTGAGGAAGGAATATATTCCAAAGACAACATTTCAAAATAGGAATGAGTTTTACATGTTTATAATGATGCATTTTGGACTAACTAATGAACCCTCTATTTTCAAGGATATAATTCTTAGGGTTTTCAGGGAATATATTGATAACTTTGTTTTGGTATTTATTGATGATATCCTAGTATAATTTAAAAGCTATGACGACTGTGAGAATCACTTGCAGAATATTATAAAAACTCTTAAAAGAAATTAATTATATGGGATGTTTCGCAACATTAAATTGTAGATTAAATAAATATCTTTTCTAGGCTATATTATCTCTAATTATTGAATCCTATTTTATCCGGTGAAGACAAATGCAATCCAAGAATGTCCCATGCCAATGAACATAACCTATGTTTGCAGTTTTGTTGGCTTAGCTGGTTTCTATCAGTGTTTCTTTCAGAATTTCGCCCAACTGGCTAAACTGCTAACCAAACTCACTTGCAAAGGGGTAATGTTTTTATGGAAGAAAAAATGTAATTAATGATTTGAAGAATTAAAAATAAGATCAATCAATGCTCTAATTTTGACTCTTCTATCTGGAAATTATTGATATGCGATATACAGTAATGCATCAAGAAATGGAACAGGTTTCTTCCTTATGAAAAATGATAAATTTATTGCATATGCATTAAGGTATTCGAAGAATCATGATAAAAATTACCCAACACATGACCTTTAGTTAACTATTGTAATATTTTCTCTTAAAATACAGAGACATTATCTCTATGGTAAAAGATGTGAGTTATATATGTATCACGACATTTTGAAATACGTTTTTACACATTAAGAACTTAACATGAGACAAAGAATATGGACCAAGTTAATCCAAAATTATAATTTTTCTATACACTATGACCTAGAAATGAAAATAAGGTGGTAGATTAATTATGTTGGAAATATCATGGACTTATAACCCAAATGAGGATTCAGATAGATCCAATATTCATGGATCTACTAAAGATGGTTATGGGAATTGTAATGTAAAGGGAAACATATTTCCTCTTTCAAGAGATTACTAAACCATCATTACTAGAGAAGATAAAAATATCTCAATCAGATTATGAGAATATACCCAAGAAAATTAATGTTGTTAAGGATGAGTGTTTGGAAGACATCGTGTATAAGTAATTAGTTTTTAAATTTGGGAAGAGGTTATGTGTTCAATTAGTACCTAAGCTAAAAAAGGAACTATTAGATTATTCTAATAGTTAAAATTTCTCTGTACACCCTAGTATTAAATATATGTATAAGGATCTAAAGAAACAATTTTGGTGTGATAATATGAAGTGAGAAATTGCTAACTATGTGTCAAGGTGTCTAGTTTGTCAGTAAATAAAGGTGGAGAGACAATATCCTAGAGGGATGATGAAACCCTTACATGTTCCTATGTGGAAGTGGGATGACATTATGATGGATTTTGTCAAAGGACAACCGATAATGCCTAGAAGGAATGAGGAAATATGAGAAATTTTTTATTTTCTCACAAAATCAGTACATTTTATTTCTATAAGAGAAGATTTACCACATGAGAACTATAAAATACATTATATTAATGAATTTGTAAGACATCATGTTGCACCTCTATAAATTGTGTCTGATCGAGATCACAAATTTACTTCAAAATTCTAGAAAACACTCAAGAAGGATTTGGATACTACGATTTATATGAGTACTACTTATCACACCAAAAAAACAGACAATATTAAAGGACTATTAAAACATTATAAGATTTATTGAGATCACGTTCTATTGAATTTAAAGGTATGTTGGATTAGTAAATTTCATTGGTAGAATTTTCAAACAATAATAACCTCGATTATAGCATTAAAATAGAATCATATGAACCATTATATGGTAAGAGGTGATGCACTCCAAATTGTTGGGATGAAGTTAGGGAAACAAAGATTTTAGGAAAAGAACTTATCAAAGAGACAACTGAAAAGGTAATGATAATTCATGCACATATTAAACCGGCCCAAAGTAGGCAAAAGATTTATATTGAAAACCGGAGAAAGGATTTTTAATTTCATGTATGAGATCATGCCTTTCTAAAGGTATCTCTATGGAAGGGTGTCATACGGTTTGGTAAGAAAGGGAAACTGAGCCCCATGTACCTCGGATGGTTTGAAATACTGGAAAGGATCGAAGCTGTAGCTTACCATTTATAAATTCCACCCAGTCTCTTTAAAGTTCATAATGTGTTCCTTGTGTCATTGTTAATTAAATAAATTCCATTACCAATAAATATACTCACATATGATGAAATAGAACTGGAACCTGATTTTTCCTAATGTGAAGAGCCTAACAATATTCTTTACACAAGGAAGCAGGTATTGAGAAATCAGACAACTCTTCTAGGAAACATTCTTTACAGAAACCATAATATAGAGGAAGCAACATAAAAATGTGCAGATGTTATGAATAATAACCAACCACATATTTTTAGAAGGATATATACATGAAAAATTTTGAGGATGAAATTTTTGATTGTCCAAATAATATAACACCCCAAAACATTTATGGTATGTTTCTATTAAAAACATTATATTCATTAGAGAGAATATATTTCATAAAGTATAGAGTTTATTTGCAACAACACTTGGTTATTCAGGATACAGTCATAACCTAGACATTAAACATGAATTTCCCACTTATGTGTTTTGAATTTTGAAAAACAGACATACACGGTTGCGATCAGGGTGATATTTGGAGTCTGATAGAATCAAATTATTTTTCAATGAATATTTACTTACCCGTATGAATATTAACATACCATTATGAATAGTAACCAACCCTTATGAATAGTAATATGAACCTTATGAATGGTAACCCTACTCATGAATGTATAAATAAAATTTAGGCATCTTAAAAATGAAGATAAATATTTTAAATATTGATATTTTTTTATTAAATAATGATTTTAATAAAAAAATTAATGTCTCCTATTTATAATTTTTTTTTTGAAAAATGGAGTTCATTTTTGGATTCTACATGTATAAATATTGTCAGGTTTAATTTTTGGGATTTTTTGGAAATACATGATCTTTTGGTGAATAGTAAAATACATTAATTTACTGTATAAATACATTATAATTTAAATTAACTTTTACTATCATCATAAGTGATTTAAGCACCCAAATATCAAACTCACAGTCACTTATTACTAATCTAGGTCATGGAATCATCATTATTGCTTGTGCTGTGGAGAAATAATAAATTAATAATTATAATTTTATGGAAATCCTCCTCCCCTCCACTATATAAACCACCCATCACCCCCTCTTCCTCCAACACTACTCAGGCCAATATCCTTACCTAAATTTGGTTAAAATATCTCCATATGATCCTCCTCCATGTCCGAGACCTTCTTTTTTCACAAAGAGGCCAATAAATGGCCTTAAACATATTCACAAGGAGGTGTACTCAAGAGGTGAACCTCTCTTCTTTTTTATTTCAAATTCTTTTACAAGTTCCATTCTTTTGTTCCTCTCTCTTAACCTCCCCACATAAAAATTCCATGATAATTCCAACACATTAAATTAACTTAAATTTTATTATTCTAATGGAATATTTCATCACCATCTCTCTTTTCACCCACCTCTTACACTAAAAATTAAAATATCGTCTGAGATGTGTTAATTAATCACATTCAACGATGACGAGTATTCAATTTCAACTATTATCTTTAAAACTAGTAATGAAACCCTTATAATGGTTCAATACGAACATAATATATGTATTTTACCTTATTCAATGTTCTGTAATCCTTACACACTGATAATATATAATAATACTACAAAACTAGATCATTTTGCACAAAACCACAAAGTTAATCCAAGCATGTATAATTAACTATTAACTAATGAATTATCCTCATGGTATATAACCAAAAAATCATTATAAGATCATTTATATATTCTTATTAAAACTAATAATACATATTAACAATTCTGGATGGTTGACCACATTTCAAATGAACTCCAATTTATGAATAAAAGTAAACCGATCCTGAAAACCAAGGAATAAAATGCTTCCAAAACAATAAAATTAAACCACTTAAACCCATAAAAAGGCCAAAAATGAACATAATAAGTTTATAATAAATCTATTAACTATTGGTAGGGTTCTATAATTATTTATTAATTAATATAAATTCAATTATTCAGGTCATTATGATCAATCAAGAACACCTTCATGAATAAGGATATAGATCCTCTCTCTCACTTTTATGCAAGAATTCCCCATATGTTGTGTCCTTTTATTTTTAATTAATAATGATGGGATATGTTTTGGAAACTTAAACATAATTCCCTTATGATTTATAAATGATGTTATACCCGTTTAACCTCCCTTTAATTCCTCACAAGAATAGCAGTTACCATTACGAAATGTTTATAAGGGGTA
This sequence comes from Viscum album, assembly GCA_963277665.1. Classification (NCBI taxonomy): domain Eukaryota; kingdom Viridiplantae; phylum Streptophyta; class Magnoliopsida; order Santalales; family Viscaceae; genus Viscum; species Viscum album. Next base: position 918,547,965 of record OY728150.1, read on the forward strand.
TCACATCTCACTTTCAATTTCATGGGATTTCCCTTGTTCACCACTTTTTTCTTGTACGTTGTGTATGTTTGATTACATTTGATATATAATATCATAATTCTGTTTATATTATGGTTATTAATTATTCATTTGATGATTATTAATTTTTGGTCACATGATACGATGGATTACATGTGGTAACAAGTTTGTCTCAATTTCCATTTCATTGGGACTTACACAGTATTGTGCCCATAATAACTATAATGTGGTGTAACTACTTCCCATTTGAGATCAATTTTCATTTGAAATTATATTTCTATTATATATCCACAATCTGGTTTTAGGGATATTATTATTATCTTAAGCCATGTACCCTTTTTACATACGATTTTTATTTGGAATGTTGTTTTGACTAAGGAAATATTGATTAATCTATAATCTCTAATATATAAAGATATTGAGAATGAAATTTTGACATGTATTAAATATATGTGTAATGAATTATTTAGACTTGGACTGATGGAAGGGACGCACTATATCCCCTCAATGCATCGACAGGTTTCGTGAAAAAAATCTGTTGGTGACAAACCCTTCGAGTTTGTTTCCAAAAATTCAGATAGGTTTATACCCATAGACTTAAACTATTTCTATGGTGTAGTGGTATCATGTTCCAGATACATGACATCCAATTAATAAAAATTTAATTTATTAATTTTAAATTATTATTATCCATGGGGTTTTAACAATGATCAAATCTATGGATGCAGGTTCATTCATAGTTTATTAATGGCGTGTGTTTTAAATTTATTCACCATGACATATTTGTTTACAATTTTGTTATTTTTGATTGATGCTTCCACTACATGTAACCCTTACTGAGTATTTTTTATAAGGACCCAGCCATAGAATATTGAATAAAATAAATAATTCACATTGAGTATCTTTTCCGGTTTAGAGTTTTAGAGAATTAGGACATAACTATTACATCTCAAAATATTATAAAGTAGACACTTCTACTCAGTTTCAATTTTTTTAATAATATAAAAACTATTAAAAAAGAAACATGACTAGTTTCATGTTTTAGACATCATGTCATTCCTTAATCCCATCCTTGACCCTATTCATCTTTAAGTCATGTTGAAAAAATTTCAAAAACTTTGGATGAGCACAAAAATCTCAATAAGGTATATAAAAATATGGAAAGAAAACATTAGTCCATGTATACATAAGAATCAATGAAATTATACTTTACTCATAAAACATAAGAACTTTAACATAACTCATGAAATCTTAAGATCTATGAATAACTCATAGAAAACATAATACATAAAGGTAACTTGAGGCATTTATTACATATTTACATAGGGAGTAACCCTCATGGTTACGTTTGGAATACCCATCGTAGTATATTCCCTAAATCTATTCGGATAAACCTTAGCGTTTAACACCTTCGCATCACCCAATGAATTGGAGAGATATATCAGGATCACCCTCCCTTAGATTATCACAGAACCACCCAAATTCATAATCAATTCCCAATAAACATAACATAATCGTATCACAGAAAACATGTATAAAGGAAACATAAAACTTCCACATTTTAATCTGAAGATATCAATTCAACACATTGATATAATCAAAATATTATCAAAAACATTTTCAATACCAAAATAAATTAAAAGTAAAACATGGTATTTATTTTTCATTTAAAAAAAGCAATGGCTTGTAGAGGAAGATGAAACTCGAATAATGGCCACAGTGGCGGATAAGTCGTTGTCACCGCATACGTAAGACAATAACATTCTTTTTTGTCATTTAGTAAAATGTTTCGTGTAAAAATATTCCTTTTTAATGACATTAAAAGTCAAAAGTGTTTTATACACTGTATAAAATAATGTCGTGTAGAAATCAACAGATTCCTCAATGAATGTAGATGGAGACGAAGTCCCATACAAAGACAATATCCATAGATTAAGGATAAATCAATTATATAATTATGTGTGACAAATATAAATACACCCAATATAAGTGCATATTAAGTGTAAAACAATCATAGGTCATCCAGAAATATTGTAACGACCCGACCCCTGTTACCCAGAGTTGGTGCATTATTACATAACATTGGCAGGATCACAAAAGATAATGTCTCGAAAAACCGATTATTTTAGTAGCCTTGGAAACACTAGATACATTCATAAAGATTACATTACATCATAAAATTAAAACTATGACAACATATTGTCCCCACACTCATCCCCTCATACTATCCATGTATGTCATTCATAAAATACTTCTTCACATCCAGGGAAAAATAAAAAATAGAAAGGGGTGAGCTCAAATGCCCAGTAAGGATAACAAAATAGCGGAAACTTTCATAAATAAGTATAAACATTTAAATAATTGTATTACTAAAACAAAATCCTTTTAAATTTGAACTTAAGAATAATATGGAAAAACTAAAATTAAAAAATTCGATTTTCTTATTCACATTGATATTCTACTAGTCGAATAATCACATGCAATATCAATAACCACTTTCATAATGATGGAATGAATAATGCCAGACTATCATAATCACATAGTCAAGGCCTTGTCCCATGACTACAAATAATATTTTTTCAAGGCCCTATGTCAAGACACTATTTTGTCTCATGAGACCTACCGATGCATCTAAGAGCAATAGCGGGCTCCAACCATCACTTATTAAGTCCAATGCATTCCTCACATGAACAGGTTTAAACATAACATAAACATTCGTATTAAAACCTTCATAAAAATGTCAATACATTTTCCATAAACCATGAATGGTATAAAAATAACACATCCACAATCAAAAATATCACAAAACCTTCAATAAAATATGGAATTTGTTTCATAATAAATCAACTTCAAATAAGCTTAAAATATATCAAAGGATGTTGACATAGATGAAATCAAAACTATTTGAGAGAAATATCCATATTTTAAAATCATATAAAAGTCACATAATTATAAAATAAATAATTTACTTTGAAAATATTCTTATAATATTTTAAGGGAAGCTTCGATGATTTTATAACGGCGGAAAATAGCCACACCAGCCGTATAAGTTAAAAAAATACATTCTTACCTTAATTTTGTCGAAAAGGTTAAAAAGGACCTTGTTTGGAAAATGACGGAATGATTCCCTTATAAACATATTCTTAAAAGTCAACATGGGTATAAATTACTTTAACCCATAGTCTATAAAATAGTAATAATAATTCTAAATACATTTAAAATAAACATGTATGTGGATGATAAAGACGTCCTAGTAGATAATTATGTATAAACAACCTCTGATAATGAAGAGATTGTAAAACAAACCTGCACCTTGTACATTTACTTGTTTGAGGGTAGGTTAACCTCCTGTATAATGGTGAAATAATTGTTATTAAATTATTCAAGAATCATATACATTAATATGATATCATATATGATCTTTTAACATTGCTGTATTAATAATATCGTAGTATTGTTGTCTTTTCAGGTGTTAACTGAATCAATTCATTATATATGTTTTGTTACATAAGACGTGTTTTTTTATGGATAGGTTGTATATTATTAATATCCATAATTGTATCAAGACCTGAATCAATATTTTTAATCATTAAATTATAATTATACTTGAATGGATACAATGGGGAATGAATCGCATCGCCTTCGTGGAGAGGGTAGTCTATACGTACGCACGAGCGACAATATCATTCTTTTGACATTAAAATAATCTATAATTGGATGTTATATCATATATACAGAATAATTATCATGTTATATTTAATCTTTTCAAGAATTACACATCATTATTATACCCATCCAAATAATAATTTATTAAATAGCAATTACACCAAGACGTGGAGACGGTAGGCCGTACGTATGCACGTATAGTGACATGTCATTCAAAGGATGGATAGAATATTTAATATGGTTGTACAATATTTATTATAACATCACAGAATATAGAATATAATGGAGTTATTATTTTATAATGTAAATAAAAAAAGAAAGAATAAGTTGAAGAAGAATGGAACTACAATGAGGGTGGTGAAAACATTACCTCTTATTTAGGTTATTCATTTTGATTTGATAAAATGGATCCTTAGGTTGGCTTTATGATCAGTGTAAGGCCTCTAGGTTGAAGTGATTGAAGTTGGGAGGATATTTGGGTAGGTTGTGGTCAAGCCAAAAGGCTTTGAATGTGTGAATTAGAGGTAAGGGGAAGTGTCCTTTTATATAAGGGGTGAGGGGAACCTTAAGAAAAGCTAGAAATATTATTTTATAATAATACATATTCGGTTTATAATGGTAAAAAAGTTTATTATTCAAAGTATAAGGTGGGTATGTGTTTAATTCCTTTCATCCAATATATTTTAGACTGGTTTGGGTCACTATATTAACCTTATCATTTTGATTTAGCTCTTAATTAAATAGTTTGACATTTACCATGTCTGTTTAAATTTTTATATTATATGGTCAATAAACATACTATAAACTTCCAAGAGACCCCCAAGTGGTCCATTAATAATAAAACAATCGTTATATATGTTTTTTGGCCAAAAAATATATTTTTATGAATATAATATCAATTAGTAATATAATATTTTTTTAAAAACCCATTTATGTCAATTTTGACAATATTTAATAATTGAATTTTGTAAAGTCTTACCAACTTTATTAATTAAAAAAAATCATTAATAAATAATAACATTTCATATTAACCAATAAAATTCGTTTATGACATCAAAAATTCCCAATTATATTTATTTTAACATTTATAATAAATTTATTTGATAATTTCAATAATAAGAAAAATACTGCATTATTATTGTGTCATAAATAAAATTAATTATTCAATGTATAAAATTTATAAATAAATGACCATTATGTAGGAGATAGTTTTATATTTCTAATGAATATTTATAGTCGAAAATATAACATATATAACCCTATGTAAAAAGTTTTTTCAAAAAGATTTATGCTTATGTCATTTTTGTATTTACATTCACTTAATTACTATAAGGTGTACTAATCACTTAAAGTGGATACATGGGGTCCCAAAATCAACCAAAATATGACCATGGTCGGACATGTATCAACCATTAGAATTAGGACACGTTTTAGTGTAATTTATTATTATTATAATATTATTTTTTACCCTTATTTACCGGATTTACCATTTAACCATGGTAAATAAAATATTTACCGAAGTAATTATTCAAAATGTATAAAAATTAAAGTTACCTATTTAAACAATTTGGACCTCCTAATTATAAATATGGAATCCATTTCTCTAAATTCAAAACCCAGAAGTGGTAGAAATTAATTTAAAACTAATTCCTGTTGTCAAAACAAAAAGCGTGTTTTTAAGAAATAATAACTATCCAAAGATTGACACTTGTTTATGTCCGGTTTAAATGTGAAATTATGTACAATGAACAAAATTAGTATTAAATGGTAAAAATATATTCTAAATATACATTAAAACTACTCAAATTCATAATTTATCACTATTAATTATTTCTATTAAAAAGTTGCTTTTAATTATAATTGAGTAGTTTTCACTATTCATCAAAATATTAATTTTTTCAAAACAATAGAAAAATTTAATCCTAGGACAATTTCAATATTAAGAATCCAAAAATGAAGTCCATTACGAAAGATAAAATTTATAAAATTTCAAAAAGTGTGTATTACTATTCATAACAGCTAGTTTTATTGGTCACGGTGTGTTAGAATCTCGAAGTTGCGTACAATGAAAGATATTACATTATTCAAAGGGAAATATACCGTGGAATCATGGGGATTTACACATATTTATAGAACTAAATAATCAAGAAGTAGATGTTTAACCCAATGAATTGAAATTGTTTTAAGAAGTTCCCTTACAAAAATTTGACAGCCTAACGGCGTCATTTTAAAATTCAGAAAATGATTTGCTGAAAGGTAAAAAGGTTATCTCCTAACTTGGACATAAAATTTACAGAAATAATGATATATAAGAATGTATTACAACATAATAAGATGTAAATTAAATGACCTAACAAAAAGAATACTTTTAAAAATAGGAGGGTTGAAAGTTTCCCCTACTGATTTGGGTAACTTTCAAAGCATACACCCCATGAAAGAAGGGTGATATAATGAAGATGTAAATACCCAAAAATAAATGTATATTACAAAAATAATACAATCATGGGAAGTAGATACACCACACAGAATTAAATAGTGGAAAATGCAGCATAAATATCACATGAATAAAAAGTGAGATAAAAACCCCTTACCTTATTGTAATAAATCGAGTAGCATGAAGAAAAGATAATAAAAAACCAAATGAATAACATAATACCATGAATATAAATAAAAATAATGATTATATATATGAAATGGCAGTAAAAAATACACCACATGAGAAAAATAAGTGGGGAATAATGGAAATCTCACGGAATTAAAAGTGAGATAATAAATCCCTTACCTCAAGTCCGACTTGTCTTGTTCATTTCTTTATATTCCTGAATAATAAACCTTTGTCAATTTATAATTTCTAAAGGAATTACATTAATGTTCATTATTCAATTAATGTCACATATTATCATGTTATAATAATTAATTAATTATATGAGTTCATATCATAGTTTTGACGATGTTCGCTACATGAGTCAAAAATGAACTTATTTGAAGAGAATTGTCTATATAGTTATAAGTAAATCATCTATAGAATGGTGTTCATGATTTAAATATAACATATATCCAGTATATATGTATTTAATAATATTCTATAATATTTGGGGATAATAAATTAAATGTACCATTCATGGAGACGGTTGGCCATACATACGGATGAATGCTACTTTCATTTTTTTCATATTAATGGACTTCAAAACTAAACGAGACATAGATATATTATAATTATAGTATAATATATATGTTATATAGGTAAAATTTGTTCATTAATTACATTATTTATAAATTCCAAGTTTTTCATGAACGAGTCACATCACTTGAGGGGGCGGTTGTCCACACTTCCTCAAATGAAATTATCGCATTTACACAACATGCAAAGCAAATAGGTATGTTTTAAATAAAAATACAGAAGCATAGAGTTGACATAAATATAATTAATATTATATATAAATATATTTCCATCATAATGGCCACCATGATTGTAACACCCAGAGCCCAGTTACCCAGAGTCGGTGCATTATTGCGTAACATTGGCATGATCACAAAAGATCAAGTCTTGAAAGACCAATTAGTTTAGAATCCTTGGAAATAGTAGATACATTCATAAATGTTACATTATATCCTAAAGTGACAAACTAAAATAACATAGTCTCCATTTTCCACACTCATATCCCCTTCAGACTATCTATGCAGGTCATTCATAAAATACTTCTTCACATCGTGGAAAAATTAAAACATTGAAAGGGGTGAGCTCAGATACTCAGTAAGGATAACAATATACCGGAAGCTTTAATAAATAAACATTAACTTTTAAGGCAACGTATAACTAAAAAAATCCTTTTTAAACTTGAACTACATAATAATATGGAAAACATAAAATTAAATAATGCCATTTACTTACTCACGTGGATATTCTACTAGTCGAATAATCACATGCAATATCAATAACCACTTTCATAATGATGGAATGCATTATGCCAGACTATCATAACCACGTAGCCAAGGCCTCGTGCCAAGACCACGAATAAGATTTTTTCATGGCCTCGTTCCAAGACACTAGTTTCTATCATGAGACCTGCCGATGCATCGAGGAGCTATAGCAGTCTCCACCCATCACTTATTAAGTCCAATTCATTCCTCATATGAACAGGTTTAAACATATCATAAACCATAACATAACTGTATCACATAAAAATGCATAAAAGAAAACATAATATTTCCACACTTCAATCACAAGATATCAATATAGCACATTGATATAATAAATAATTTATCAAAACCATTTTCAATACCAAAATAAAAGAAAATTAAAACATGGTATTTATTTTTCTTTTAAAAAAAAGTTATGGCTTGTAGAGGAAGCTGAAACTCAAATAATGGTCACGATGGCAGAGAAGTCGTTGTCGCTGCATACGTATGACAAGAAAAACATTCCATTTTGTCGTTTAGTAAAACACTTCGTATAAAAAGAATCCTTTTGAATAAATGTAAAAGTCAAAGGGGTTTATACACCGTATAAAAGAAATTTGTGTATAAAACAAAATATGTCTCAATTAATGGTGATTGAGATGAAGTCCCTTAAAAAGATCATTTTTTTAAATAAAATAGATCTATTATGTGTATTCACTATAATTACACATAAAGAAAGTAAAAATACAAGATAGTACATAATAATATCATGACATAATTTGAAAGTAAGAGATTAACCCAAATAATGGAAATTGGGATAAGAAATTTTGTTACCTCGTGTCCGACTTGACTCGACCGCTCTTTAACATCATGAATAATAAACTAGATTTAATCTATAACTTATTAAGAAACCTTTTTCGAGTTCATTATTCATTTTATATCACTTATTACCATGTTATGAACATTATGTAATTATTTAAGTTAATAACGGTCGTCTTGTCGATCTTAGGTACTTGAGTCAAAAATAAACTTCTTATAATTACACTTTGTTCATGTGGTAAAATATCCATTATATACAAAATTATATTCATGATGTAGATATCACATACATCATATATTTAACACTCTGAGCTTCCACGATACGCCTCTCTTTCAATAATGCAATAGCTTGCATTGTACGCAAGTTCGAGTTCTAACACACCGCGACTAATCAAAATAGCCATTATGAATAGTAACTCCCACTTTTTTAAAATTATAGAAATTTTATATTTCAAAATGGACCTCATTTTTGAATTCTTAATATCGAAATTTTCCTATGTTAAATTTGTTGTAATTTTATGAGAACTTCCAATTTTTTATGAATTGTGAAAAATACTTAAAACAACCTTTTTAATCAAAATAATTTATAGTTATAAATTATACTATTTAGTAGTTTTAAAGTACAATTAGAATATATTTTTATCATTTTATCCAATGGTGGTCATTAGAATTAATTTAACATTGAAATTGGACATAAACAATTGTCAAACTTTTGATATATATTGTTTCTTAAAATCACGCTAGTTTTTGTGACAGCGGAAAATAATTATAAAATTAATTAATTAAACTTATATGTTTAGAATTTTTTAAAATAGACATCATTTTGAATTCATAGTATCAATTATATCTTAGGGTGAAATTTTAACATTGTTCTGAAAAACATCAATTTTTGATGATTAGTGAAACCACTAAGTGGTAGTTAAAAAACTGATTTTTCGTTTAAATGAAACATTACCACTTCTGTGATTTTATTTTCAAAAATCCCATATACATGGTTGTCATTAGGAAGTAAAATGTGGTTCAATGTGATTAAAATTATTTTTGGTGAATAGTAACTTTTGAGTTTAATTAATCGCGATTAAAGGTAATTAGTGAAATTTAAGGTAAAAATGATATTATAAAAATATGAAAATACCATTACACTTGTCCTAACCCTTTTGGATGAGTCATTTCCGACCATGAAAATCCATGGGTCAACTTGGGGACCCCATGGAGCAACTTTGGTAGGAAAATGACCTTAAGAACTTTTTATTTAATGTTAAAATAAAAATGTCACAAACATGAGTTGTTTTACTAAAACAATTTTTAAATGGGGTTATACAAGTTATATTTTTGACTATAAATATTAATTATAAAGATAAAAAGATTTCCTATATCATGATAATTTTTTTATAATTTTTAGACATTAAATAAATTAAATTATCTATGACACCATGATGATGCAGCGATTACCTCATTAATTAACGATTTAAATAAAATAAAAAGATAATGTAAAATATAAGAATTAAACTTGTCCAAAGCCTATTTTATTAGAATATTTATAACCCTTATCACCTTACCCTCAAAATATATAAGTTTGGGACCTTTAAAATCCGAAACTCATTATATAATAAAGTAACATTGCATTACTTTCCAAGAGTGCCCCTCCTCTCCTCTTATAAAAGGCCCCCACCACTACCACCTTACTCACACATTCTAAGCCTTTTGAATCGGCCCAAATCTGCCCAAATACTCTCTCAACTTCCCCCTATTACTTCTAGAAGCCTCACTATGGGCAGAATTCTTCCCAAGGAAGCCTTTGGCTCAAATTAGAAAGAGTTACCTGATTTTAAGGTAATGTCTTCTTTTATGTTCTTTTGTTTTATTTTCCTTCTCCAACCCCCTAAAATATTTTTATTACTTTCCTTTATAAAAAACCAGTATATAAAATATACTAGGATGTTTTTATGATAAGTATTTGATTCACACTTACACACACCTTCGTCTAATGGTTAAAGAACATACTGTTTCTCTCGGTGGCAAAATACTGCCTCACGAAACGATGATTGTTCAATATTATTTTAACACATTTAATAGTGGCCATTTTGATGAAAATATTTTCATATATGATATATATATTATGTTTATGTTTTCCTTATGATTATTTATTTCTCATTTATGGCATACCTTTAAGATTTCCATTATGGGTAAACACGATATTTTCATATTAGGAAGTGCGGACAACCTCCCCCTCAAAGTGATTTGAATCGTTAATGCCATATGTGGGATGTATAAAGGATGGAGTAAATGGTATTATACATTATATTATACTGTAATTATATTATACCTTTATATAATTATAACTTCATTCCATTAAATACAAAATATAAATGAAAGTAGCTTTCATGCGTACGTACGGCTTACCGTCCCCATGAACGGTGCATTTCATTTCTTACCTCTAAATGTTATGTAATATTATAAATGAATGTATATACTAGATATATATGATGTATATGATATAAAAATCAAGAATATAATTATGGATATAATGGATATTTTACCACATGAACAAAGTGTAATTATAAGAAGTTTATTTTTGACTCAAGTACCTAAGATCGACCAAATGACCATTATTAACTTAAATAATTACATAATGTTCATAACATAGTAATATGTGATATAAAAGGAATAATGAACTTGAAAAAGGTTCTTATTTAGGTATAGATTAACTGTATTTTATTATTCAGGAGGTTAAGGAGTGGTCGAGTCAAGTCGGACACGAGGTCAGGGAATTTCTTAACCCAATTTCCATTCTTTGGGTTAATCTCCTACTTTCAAATTATGTTATGATAATATTATGTACTATATTTTATTTGTACTTTCATTATGTGTACATATAGTGAGTACACATAATAAGTCTATTTTATTTAAAAATGATCTTTGTAAGGGGCATTGTCTCAATATCCTTTAATTGAGGCATATTTGGTTTTATACACAACATTAATTTATACGGTGTATAAAACCCTTTGAATTTTCCTTTCATTCAAAAGGAATCTTTTTATACGAAGCGTTTTTACTAAACAACAAAAGGAATGTTTTTTATTACGTATGCGGTGACAACGACTTCTCCGCCGCCGTGGCTATTATTTGAGTTTCGGCTTCCTCTATAAGCCACAACGTTTTTTAAAAGAAAAATAAATATCATGTTTTACTTTTCTTTTGTTTTGGTTTTGAAAATGGTTTTGATATAGTTTTTATTATATCAATGAGTTGTATTGATATCTTGTGATTGATGTGTGGAAATATTATGTTTCCTTTATGCATGTCTTATGTGATACAATTATGTTATGGTTTATGATATGTTTAAACCTGTTCATATGAGGAATGCATTGGACTTAATAAGTGACAGGTGGAGCCCGCTATAGCTCCTCAATGCATCGGCAGGTCTCATGAGACAAACTAGTGTCATGGCACAACGCCTTGACAAAATCTTATTTTTAATCTTGGAACAAGGCCTTGGATACGTGGTTATGATAGTTTGGAATTATGAATTCCAAAATTATGAAAGTGGTTATTGATATTCCATGAGATTATTCAACCAGTAGAATATCCATGTGAATAAGTAAATGGCATTATCTCATTTTACTTTTTCCATATTATGTAGAAGTTCATGTTTAAAAGGCTTTTTTTAGTTATACATTGCCTTAAATTTTTATGTTTATTTATAAAATCTTCTACTATATTGTTATCCTTACTGAGTATCTAAGCTCTCCCCATTCAATGCTTTAATTTTTCCGGGATGTGAAGAAGTATTTTATGAATGACATGCAGGGATAGTCTGAAGGGGATATGTGTGTGGAAAATGGAGACTATGTTATTGTAGTTTTTCACTTTATGATGTAATGTAAAATTAATGAAAGTATCTAGTGTTTCCAAGGCTACTAAAATAATTGGTCTTTCAAGACATGATATTTTGTGATCATGCCAATGTTACGCAATAATGCACCGACTCTGGGTAGCTGGGGTCGGGGCATTAAAGTTGGTATCAGAGGCAGTTTAGTACTAACCTTGGAAGCTAGATTTAGATAAACTCTGATTAGAGCACATAGCCCGAAGATAGACTTTGAGGATTAGTATAGAAGAACTTCCTAGAATTTTGGTATTTTAGAGATTGTGTGAGTCTTTCGAGCAATAAATCCATGTCTCGATATGAGCAGGTAGAGGCGGCTCTGGCACAGATGTACCTAGGTGTAAAACCCGAAAACACTTCTTTGAGCTAGACTCGAATGGGAACTGGTGCACGACAACGGGCCTTGTCACTTTTGGTTACGACACTCCCGGGGGATATGGTTAGGATAATTCCCATTTTCTTTTCAACTCAATATGAAGGGTTATGAGTATATACTTACAAAAAGAATACATTTATTTTGATTATGGATTATATCCATAAATAGATCAATTTATGTTAAGTGTTTTGAAAATTTGTAATTATGTATTTTGATTCATAAACTGATCTAGTTTATGCCATTGTTTAGAAATGGCACCTAGTGGAAGGAATAGAAACTGTATAAATGCACGCACTTTGTGTTGGGATTTCCCTTCTACTCAAGATTATTATTGTGGAGCTGGAGATACAACTTTTGCTGATCAACTTATTACCATACTGGGACAACTCACTCAGGTTATGAATAATAACCTTACTCATATGGAGCACCCTATTCCGCAACGTGGAGGATCAATGGTGGACCGATTCATGAGGCAACAACCACTAGTATTTAATGGGGGTACGAATCCATTAGTAGCTGAGCAATGGATAAAATCCTTAGAGAAAATATTCCACGCCTTAGGGAGTAGCGAGAGGGAGAAGTTTATCCTGGCAGTTTACCGCCTCACTAGAGATGCCGATCAAAGGTGGTCATTGATTCAAAATACAAAGGAAGATGAAGAACTATCAAGTATGGAATGGGGAGAGTTCAAAGATATTTTATTAGAAAAATACTTTCCTCATGACCATCGAGCAGATATGGAAAATCAATTTCTGAGTCTAAGACAAAAGGAGGATGAGAATGTCGCAAAGTATGAGGCTAACTTTACAAGGTTAGCGAGGTATGCTGCAGATTATATACGTAACCCGAGAAGTAAGATTGATCGTTTATTTAATGGGTTAAAACCATTTCTCTGTCGATCTTTAGTATCATAATCTTTCTCATCATACGAAGATATTTTCTCATGTGCTATCAAGACAGAAAAGGAATTCTCTAAGTCTTATGACAACAATGTAAAGCAAGATAAGAAGAGAATGGTGGAAAAAGAGACAGATAAATAGAAAAAGGGAAAGAAGGATTTTCCATTATGTGATAATTGTGGGAAGAATCACCCCGGTGCTGCCTAAAAGGAATGGGAGTTTTTATAAATGTGGAGAAAAAGGTCACCAGGCTCGTGATTGCAAGGGAAAGAAAGAGGCAATCAATATTGAATGCTACAATTGTAGGTAAATGGGGCATTATGCAAATGAATGTCCCAAGCGTCAGGGAAACTTACCTCAGAAAAGGCCAAGGGATCAAGGACAATCTTATGCTATTACTACAGTTGAAGTGGAATAATTAATGTATTGGTGGTTTTGGACTCAAGGATTATATTCTGGTTATAAGAATAATGTGATATATATAAGGATTGTACTGCAGTACTTTTTGATTTCATTAAGGATTTAATATGATGAAGTTAATCATATTTTTAGTATGTGAAAATAAGAGAAACATTACTTTGTTTGGGGAATCTGAGGTTACAATTGATTTTGGAATTTAGAGACCTTTTAGAAAAAGTCTGGACAGAGGTATTTTGGATAACTATAATGGTTGGAATGAATTAGGTTGAACTTTGGATAGTATTTTTTAAGGTTAAAACATTTATGAAGATTATTTTTGGAATATTATAATACTATACTTTTAGGAAAAGGAAAACCTACAGGTTGGGGGAAGACCCGTCGCGTCGGACAAAGCTGCAAGAATCAAACCCACAACCATAGTGCAACATGCCTTTATTACCTACCACTAGTTTACAGGAAGTCCCTGGTTATTACAAAATATTTTTCCTAATCTAAATGTTATGTGGTAATATTTGGAACCTTATACAATTAGGATAAATAGAATATTTTTTACTTCTGTTACCATTTAGAGTGAAAGATGGGTTCGTGGTAAAAATTTATTAAAGAATGAAAGTCTACATGACAAGTAAGTATATTTCGTTACGTTCTTAGTAAATCTCTTAAAAAAAATCCTCAACTCTATGAAAGGTAACTTAAAACAAAAACGTTGTCGATTAAATTTTCCAACTGGGGATTCAATGATCGTTTAACCAATCACATGTTTTTGATTTTCTTGTTGTTAACTTTCTCCTAATCCTATTTTATACAACTCTCCATCAGACCTTGATGGTTTGTTTCTCCTCCATATCTATATTTTCAAAAAATCCTAGTATGGGCTATCTCAGGTGACCTTTGTACTTCTATTTATTTCTTTTAAAGTAATATTTTTATTAACCCTATTTTCTATGAGGGTTTTCCACAAAGGTATTTTCTATTTTCAACCTTTTATTTTCAATGAAAAATTTTAAATTGCGAGGTTTCAATTTATTGAAGGAGGGGAGAATGTAACACCCTGAGCTTCCACGATACGCCTCTCTTTCAATAATGCAATAGCTTGAATTGTACGCAAGTTCGAGTTCTAACACACCGCGACTAATCAAAGTAGCCGTTATGAATAGTAATACCCACTTTTTAAAATTATAGAAATTTTATATTTCAAAATGGACTTCATTTTTGTATTATTAATATCGAAATTATCCTATGTTGAATTTTTTATAATTTTCTGAGCGTTCCAATTTTTTATGAATACTAAAAAATACATAAAACAACTTTTTTAATCAAAATAATTTATAGTGATAAATTATACTATTTAGTGGTTTTAAAGTATAATTAGAATATATTTTTACCATTTTATCCAATGGTGGTCATTAGAATTAATTTAACATTGAAATTGGATATAAAAAATTGTCAATCTTTTGATATATATTGTTTCTTAAAAACACGCTATTTATTGTGACAGTGGGAAATAATTATAAAATTAATTAATAAAACTTATATGTTTGGAATTTTTTAAAATATACATCATTTTTGAATTCGGAGAATCAATTATAGCTTAGGGTGAAATTTTGACATTGTTCTGAAAAACTTCAATTTTTGATGAATAGTGAAACCACTAAGTGGCAGTTAAAAAACTGCTTTTTCGTTTAAATGAAACATTACCACTTCTGTGATTTTATTTTCAAAAATCCAACATACATGGTTGTCATTAGGAAGTAAATTGTGGTTCAATGTGATTAACATAATTTTTTGGTGAATAGTAACTTTTAAGTTTAATTAATCCCGATTAAAGATAATTAGTGAAATTTAAGGTAAAAATGATATTATAAAAATATAAAAATACATTTACACTTGTCCTAAACCTATTGGATGAGTCATGGACGATCAATAAATTCCATGGGTCAACTTGGGGACCCCATGGAGCCACTTTGGTAGGAAAATGACATAAAAAACTTTTTATTTAATGTTAAAATAAAAATGGCACAAACATGAGTTGTTTTACTAATACAATTTTTAAATGGGGTTATACAAGTGATATTTTTGACTATAAATATTAATTAGAAATCTGAAAATATTTCCTATATCATGATAATTTTTTTATAATTTTTATACATTAAATAAATTAAATTATTTATGACACCATGATAATGCAGTGATTGCCTCATTAATTAACGATTTAAATAAAATAAAAAGATAATGTAATATCTAAGAATTACGCTAGTAAAAAGCCTATTGGATGAGTAGATTTCGAACCCTTATAACCTTATTCTAAAAATATATAAGTGTGGGACCTTTAAAATCCGAAACTCATTATATAAGAAATTAACATTTCATTACCTTCCAAGAGTGCCCCTCCTCTCCTCTTATAAAAGGCCCCCACCACTACCACCTTACTCCCACCAGCAAAGTCTTTTGGCTCGGCCAAAATCTGCCCAAATACTCTATCAACCTCCCTCTCTTACTCCTAGAAGCCTCACTTTGGGCATAATTCTTCCCAAGGAAGCCTTTGGCTCAAATCAAAAAGAGTTACCCGATTTTAAGGTAATGTCTTCTTTTATGTTCTTTTGTTTTATTTTGCTTCTCCAACCCCCTATACTATTTTTATTCCTTTACATTATAACAAAACCAGTATATAAAATATACTAGAATGTTTTTATAATATGGATTTGATTTACACTGACACAAACCTTCGTCTTATTGTTAAAGAACATACTGTTTCTGTGGGTGGCGAAATACTGCCTCACGAAACGATGATTGTTTAGTATTCTTTTAACATCTATAATGTTGGAAATTTTGATAACACTATTTTCATATATGATATATATATATTATTTTTATGATTTCCTTATGATTCTGTATTTCTCATTTATGGAATACCTTTTAGATTTCCATTATGGGTAAACACGATATTTTCATTTTAGGAAGTGTGGACTACCGCCCCCTCAAAATGATTTGAATCGTTAATGCCATATGTGGGATGTATAAAGGATGGAGTAAATGGTATTATACATTATATTATACTGGAATTATATTATACCTTTATATAATTATATCTTCATTCCACTAAATACAAAATAGAAATGAAAGTAGCGTTCATGCGTACGTACGGCTTACCGTCTCCATGAACGGTGCATTTCATTTCATACCACTAAATGTTATTTAATATTATAAATGAATGTATATACTGGATATATATGATGTATATTATATCTAGATCCTTAATATAATTATTGAGATAATGGATATTTTACCACATGAACAAATTGTAATTATAAGAAGTTTATTTTTGACTCAATTACCTAAGATCGACAAAACGACCGTTATTAACTTAAATAAATAAATAATGTTCATAACTTGGTAATAAGTGATATAAAAAGAATAATGAACTTGAAAAAGGTTATTAAGAAGGTATATATTAACTCTAGTTTATTATTTCAGAGTTTATAGAGCGGTCGAGTCAATTCGGACGTGAGGTAAGGGAATTTAATAACCCAATTTCCATTCTTTGGGTTAATCTCCTACTTTCAAATTATGTCATGATAATATTATTTCCTATCATGTATTTTTACTTTCATTATGTGTACATATAGTGAATAAACATAATAAGTATATGTTATTTAAAAAATGATCTTTGTAAGTGACATCGTCTCAATATCCTTTCATTGAGGTATATTTGGTTTTATACACATCTTTAATTTATACGGTGTACAAACCCCTTTGACTTTTACATTTATTCAAGAGGAATATTTTTATACGAATAATTTTTACTAAATGACAAAAGGAATGTTTTTTCTTACTTATGCGGTGACAACGACTTCTCCGCCGTCGTGACTGTTATTTGAGTTTCGGCTTCCTCTATAAGCCATAACATTTTTTAAAAGAAAAATAAATACCATGTTTTACTTTTCTTTTATTTTGGTATTGAAAATGGTTTTGATAGAGTTTTTATTATATCAATGTGTTGTATTGATATCTTGTGATTGAAGTGTGGAAATAATATTTATCCTTTATGAATGTTTTATGTGATACAAGTATGTTATGGTTTATGATATGTTTAAACCTATTCATATGAGGAATGCATTGAACTTAATAAGTGACGGTTGGAGCCCGCTATAGCTCCTCGATGCATCGGCAGGTGTCATGAGACAAACTAGTGTCTTGGAACGAGTCCTTCACAAAATCTTATTTGTAGTCTTGGAACGAGGCCTTGGCTACGTGGTTATGATAGTCTGGCATTATGCATTCCAACATTATGAAAGTGGTTATTGACATTGCATGTGATTATTCGACCAGTAGAATATCCATGTCAATAAGTAAATGGAATTATCTCATTATATTTTTTCCATATTATGTTGAAGTTTATTTTTAAACGGCTTTTGTTTTAGTTATACATTTCCTTAAATGTTTATGTTTATTTATAAAAGCTTCTTCTATTTTGTTATCCTTACTGAGCATCTAAGATCACCCCTTTCAATGTTTTAATTTTTCCAAGATGTGAAGAAGTATTTTAGGGATGAACTGCAGTGATAGTCTGAAGGGTATATGAGTGTGGAAAATGGATTCTATGTTATTGTAGTTTTTCTCTTTATGATGTAATGTAACATTTATGAAAGTATCTAGTGTTTCCAAGGATACTAAACTAATAGGTCTTTCGAGATTTGATCTTTTGTGATCATTCCAATGTTACACAATAATGCACCGACTCTGGGTAGCTGGGGTCGGGGAGTTACAATATATATCCAGTATATACATTCATTTATAATATTACATAACATTTAGAGGTAAGAAATGAAATGCACCGTTCATGGAGACGGTAAGCCGTACGTACACGTGAATGCTAATTTCATTTCTATTTCATATTTAATGGAATGAAGTTATAATTATATAAAGGTATAATACAATTCCAGTATAATATAATGTATAGTACCATTTACTTCATCCTTTATACATCCCACATATGGCATTAACGATTCAAATCACTTTGAGGGGCGTTAGTCTGCACTCCCTAAAATGAAGATATCGCGTTTACCCATAATGGAAACCATAAAGGTATTCCATAAATGAAAAATAAAGAATCATAAGGAAAACTAAAACATAATATATATCATATATAAAAATAGTGTCATCATAATGGCCACCATGAGAGGTGTTAAAAGAAGATTGAACAATCATCGTTTCGTGAGGCAGAAATTTGCCAACCACAGAAATAGTATGTTTTTTAACCATTAGACAGAGGTGTGTGTTAGTGAAAATCAAATAATTCTCATAACAACATCCTAGTATATTTAATATACTATTTTTGTTACAAAATAAAGTAATAAAAAGAGTTTAAGGGGCTGGGGAAGCAAAATAAAACAAAACTACATAAGAGAAGACATTACCATAAAATCTGGTAACTCTTTTTGATTTGAGCCAAAGGCTTCCTTGGAAAGACTTCTGCCCAAAGTGAGGCTTCTAGGAGTAAGAGAGGTAAGTTGGGAGAGTATTTTGGCTGTGGTTTGCCGATCCAAATGGCTTGAATGTGTGAATAAGGTGTTAGTGGTGGGGGCCTTTTATAAGAGGAGAGGAGGGGCACTCTTGGATAGATTGAAATGTTACATTATTGTGAAATGATTTTTGGATTATAAAAGTCCCGAAATAATATATTTAGAGGCTAAGGTGATAAGGGTTCTAAATATACTCATACATAGGTTTTTTACATGTGTATGTCTTAGATTTTACATTATCTTTTCATTTTATTTAAATCGTTAATTAATGATGTAATCGCTGCATCATCATGGTGTCATAAAAAGATTATTTTATTTAATGTCTACAAATTATAAAAAAATATCATCATATAGTAAATAGTTTTATCATTCTAATGAATATTTATAGTCAAACATATGACTTGTATAACCCCTTTTAAATTTGTTTTTAGTAAAATAACTCATGTTTGTGACATTTTTATTTTAACATTAAATAAAAAGTTTTTAATGTCATTTTCCTACCAAAGTGGCTCCATGGGGTCCCCAAGTTGACCCATGGATTTTCTTGGTCGGCCATGACTCATCCAATAAGTGTAGGACAAGTGTAAAGGTATTTTCATATTTTTATAATATCATTTTTATCTTAAATTACACTAATTAACTTTAATCGCGATTAATTAAACTTAAAAGTTACTATTCACCAAAAAAATTATTTTAATCCCATTGAACCACATTTTACTTCCTAATGAAAACCATGTATGTCCTATTTTTGAATATAAAATCATTGAAGTGGTAATGTTTCATTTAAACAAAAAATCAGTTTTTTAACTACCAATTAGTGGTTTCACTATTCGTAAAAATTGAAGTTATTCAGAACAATGCCAAAATTTCACCCTAAGCTATAATTGATATTCAGAATTCAAAAATTATGTCTATTTTAAAAAATTCCAAAAATATATGTTGCATTAATTAATTTTATAACTAATTCCCATTGTCACAACAAATTGCGTGTTTTTAAGAAACAATATATATCAAAAGATTGACAATTGTTTATGTCCAATTTCAAAGTAAAATTAATTATAATGAACACCATTGGATAAAATGGTAAAAATATATTCTAATTATACTTTAAAACCACTCAATATTATAACTTATCACTATAAATTATTTTGATTAAAAAAATTGTTTTAAGTATTTTTCACTATTCATAAAATATGGAAGTTCTCAGAAGATTACAAAAAATATAACTTAGGATAATTTCGATCTTACGAATTCAAAAATTAAGTCCATTTTGAAATATAAAATTTCTATAATTTTAAAAAGTGGGTATTACTATTCATAACGGCTACTTTGATTAGTCGCGGTGTGTTAGAACTCGAACTTGCGTACAATACAAGCTATTGCATTATTGAATGAGAAGTGTATCGTGGAAGCTTAGGGTGTTACATTCTACCCTCCTTCAATAAATTTCGTCCTCGTAATTTGAGATTTTTCTTTGAAAATAAAAGGTTGAAAATAGAAAATACCTTTGTAGAAAACCTACATCGTAAATAGGGTTAATAAAATTTAGCCTTAATAAGAGGGAATGTGAAATGAAAAATTCACCACCAAATTATGATCTCGATAAGGAGAAAATAGGTGGAAATTAAAGACATATAATTGGAGGAAAAACGTAAATATATATAGGGAGTGATTGAGGTCATCAATCCCAAATAAGTGTAAAATTGAGGGCCTCAAAGCCTTCAATCTATGTTGATTTAAAATATTATCAGTTCAACAAGACCTAAGGTATTAGGATAACACATTTTTTGATTTAATATCCCTTTACTAAAGTATTAGAATTAAATTATTCATAGAATAAGAGATAGGTATATATATATTTATGCTTGGCGAGTAGAGTTTCACTCTTCAACTAATTTCTACCACAAACTCATATTTCATTAAAAATAGAATAGAACACAAAAAATATATATTTATCCTAATCGTACAAGGGTTAAAATATTAACACATACCATTTAGATTACGAAAAATATTTTGTAATAACCATGGACTTCCTGTAGGCTAGTGGTAGGTAATAAAATCTTTTTTCGACGCGACGGGTTATCCCCCGACATACAAGTTGTCCTTTTCCTAAAACTATAGTATTATAATATTCAAAAAATAATCATCAGAAATGTTTTAACATTAAACAATACTATCAAAGGTTAAACATAATCCATTCCATCCTTTATAGTTATCCAAAATACCATTGTCCATACATTCTCTAAAAGGTCTTTAATTTCCAAAATCAATTGTAACATCAGATTTCCTAAAAAAAATATGATTACTTTCATCATATTAAAACCTTAATGAAAACAACAAGTAATAAAGTACAATCCTTATATATATCACATTATTATTATAACCAGAATATAATCCTTGAGTCTAAAAGAACCAATACATTAATTATTCCACTTGAACTATAGTAATAGCATAATATTTTCCTTGATCTCTTGGCCTCTTCGGAGGTAAGTTCCCCTGACGCTTAGGACATTCATTTTCATAATTCCCCATTTCCCTACAATTGTAGCATTCAACATTGATAGCCTATTTCTTTCCCTTGCAATCACGAGCCTAGTGACCTTTTTCTCCACATTTATAACAAGTTCCCATTCCTTTTAGGCAAGAACCGGGGTGATTTTTCCCATAATTATTACATAATGGAAAATCCTTCTTTCACTTTTTCCCTTTATCCGTCTCTTGTTCCATTGTTCTCTTCTTCTCTTGCTTTACATTATTGTCATAAGACTTGGAGAATTCTTTTTCTATCTAGATAGCAGACGAGATAATGTATTCGTACGACGAGAAGGTTTGTGAGACTAATGACCGATGAAGAAATGGTTTTAACCTATCAAAGAAACGATCAATCTTACTTCTTGGGTTATGTATATAATCTGCTGCATGCCTCGCTAACCTTGTAAAGTTAGCCTCATAATTTACGACATTCTCATCCTCCTTTTGTCTCAGACTCAAAAATTTCCTTTCCATATCTGCTCGATGGTCACGAGGAAAGTATTTTTCTAAGAAAAGCTATTTGAAATACCTCCATTCCATAATTGATACTTTTTCATCTTCCTTTGTGTTTTGAATCAGCGACCACCATTGATCGGCATCTCCAGTGAGGTGGTAAACTGCCATGATGACCTTCACCTTTTCGCTACTCCCTAAGGTGTGGAATATTTTCTCTAAGAGTTTATCGATTGCTCAGCTACTAATGGATTTTTACCCCCATTAAATGTTGGCGGTTGTTTCCTCATGAAGCGGTCTAACATTGATCCTCCACGTTGCGGATCAGGGTGGTCCATACGAGTAAGGTTATTATTCATAAAATGAGTGAGTTGTCCCAGTATGGTGATAAGCTAGTCAGCACCAGTTGTATCACCAACTCCATTATAATTATCTTGAGCAGGAGGGTAATCCCTACATGGAGTGCGTGCATTAATATGGTTTCCATTCCTCCCACTAGGCACCATTTCTATTCAATGGCATAAACTATATCAGTTTATGAATCAAAATACATAATTCCATACTTGTAAAACACTTTACATAAATTGAAATATTTATGGATATAATCCATAATCATAAAAAGAAATGTTTTCTTTAAGGAAGTATATACTCATAAACCCATCATAATGGTTTCTAATGAAAATGAGAATTATCCTAAGCATATCTCCCGGGAGTTTCGTAACCAAGAGTGCAGTAAGGCCCATTGTCGTGCACCAGTTTCCGTTCGAGTTTAGCTCAAAGGTTTGCTTTCGGGTTTTACCCCTAGGTACATCTGTGCCAGAGCCGCCTCTACCTGCTCGTATCTAGACAAGGATATATTTCTCAGAAAACTCACAAAATATCTATAATACCAAAATTCTAGGAAGTTCTTTATACTTATCCTCAAAGTCTATCTTCGGGCTATGTGTTCTAATCAGAGTTTATCTAAACCTAGCTTACAAGGTTAGTAATAAACTGTCTCTGATACCAACTGTAATTCCACGAACCCAGTTACCCAGAGTCTGTGCATTATTGCGTAACATTGGCATGATCACAAAATATCATGTCTCTAAAGACTGATTAGTTTAGTAGCCTTGGAAACACTAGATACATTCATAAATGTTACATTATATCCTAAAGTGAAAAACTAAAATAACCTAGTCTCCATTTTCCATACTCATATCCCCTTCAGACTATCCCTACAGGTCATTCCTAAAATACTTCTTCACATCCTGGAAAAATTAAAACATTGAAAGGGTGAGCTCAGATGCTCAGTAAGGATAACAATATAGCATAAGCTTTCATAAATAAACATTAACTTTTAAGGCAATGTATAACTAAAACAAAATCCTTTTTAAACATGAACTTCTGCATAATATGGCAAAAATAAAATTAAATAATGCCATTTACTTACTCACATGGATATTCTACTAGTCGAATAATCACATGCAATATCCATAACCACATTCATAAAGATGGAATGCATAATGCCAGACTATCATAACCATGTAGCCAAGTACTTGTGCCAAGACCAAAAATAAGATTTTGTCAAGGCCTCATGCCAAGACACTAGTTTGTCTCATGAGACTTACCGATGCATCACAGAGCTATATCAGGCTCCACCCGTCACTTATTAAGTCCAATGCATTCCTCCTATGAACAATTTTAAACATATCATAAACCATAACATAATTGTATCACATAAAACATGCATAAAAGAAACATAAGATTACCACACTTCAATCACAAGATATCAATACAAAACATTGATATAATAAAAACTTTATCACAACCATTTCCAATACCAAAATAAATGAAATGAAAAACATGGTATTTATGTTTCTTTTAAAAAAAAGTTATGGCTTGTAGAGGAAGTCGAAATTCAAATAATGGTCATGGTGGCAGAGAAGTCATTGTCGCTGCATATATACGACAAGAAAAACATTCCTTTTTGTTGTTTAGTAAAAATATTCATATAAAAATATTCCTTTTTAATAAATGTAAAAGTCAAAGGGGTTTATACACCGTATAAAAGAAATTTGTGTATAAAACAAAATATGCCTCAATGAATTGTGATTGAGACGAAGTCCCTTAAAAAGACGATTTTTTAAATAATATAGATCTATCATGTGTATTCACTATAAGTACACATAAAGAAAGTAAAAAATACAAGATATTACATAATAATATCATGACATAATTTGAAAGTAGGAGATTAACCCAAAGAATGGAAATTGGGTTAAGAAATTTCCTTACCTCGTGTCCGACTTGACTCGACCGCTCTTTAACCTCCTGAATAATAAAATAGAGTTAATATCTACCTACTTAAGAAACCTTTTTCAAGTTCATTATTAATTTGATATCACTTATTACAATGTTATGAACATTATGTAATTATTTTAGTTAATAACGGTCGTTTTGTCGATCTTAGGTACTTGAGTCAAAAATAAACTTCTTATAATTACACTTTGTTCATGTGGTAAAATATCCACTATATCCATAATTATATTCATTATTTAGATATCATATACATCATATATATCAAGTATATACATTCATTTATAATATTAAATAACATTTAAAGGTAAGAACTGAAATGCACCGTTCATGGAGACGGTAAGTCGTACGTACGTCTGAACGCTACTTTCATTTCTATTTCGTATTTAATGGAATGAAGTTATAATAATATAAAGGTATAATAAAATTCCAGTATAATATAATGTATAATACCATTTACTCCATCCTTTATACATCCCACATATGGGATTAATGATTTAAATCACTTTGAGGGGGCGGTAGTCCGCACTTCCTAAAATGAAGATATCGCGTTTACCCATAATGGAAACCATAAAGGTATGACATAAATGAAAAATAAAGAATCATAAGGAAAACAAAAACATAATATATATCATATATAGAAATATAGTCATCATAATGGCCACCATGAGAGGTGTTAAAGGAATATTGAACAATCATCGTTTCGTGAGGCAGAAATTTTCCAACCACAGAAACAGTAAGTTCTTTAACCATTAGAAGAAGGTGTGTGTTATTTTAAATCAAATAATTCTCATAACAACATCCTAGTATATTTAATATACTGTTTTTGTTACAAAATAAAGGAATAAAAAGATTTTAAGGGGTTGTAGAAGCAAAATAAAACAAAACAACATAAGAGAAGACATTACCTTAAAATCAGGTAACTCTTTTCAATTTGAGCCAAAGGCTTCCTTGGGAAGACTTCTGCCCAAAGTGAGGCTTCTAGGAGTAATATAGGTAAGTTGGGATAGTATTTTGGAAGCGTTTGGCCGATCCAAATGGCTTTAATGTGTGAATAAGGTGGTATTGGTGGGGGCCTTTTATAAGACTAGAGGAGAGGCACTCATGGAAAGATTGAAATGTTACATTATTATGAAATGCATTTCAGATTCTAAAGGTCCCACAATGATATATTTCTAGGATAAGGTGATAAGGGTTCGAAATATACTCATGAAATAGGTTTTTTACATGTTTATGTCTTAGATTTTACATTATATTTTCATTTTATTTAAATCATTAATTAATGAGTTAATCGCTGCATCATCATGGTGTCATAAAAAAAAATTTAATGTCTAAAAATTATAAAAAAAATATCATGATGTTGGAAATAATTTTATATTTATAATGAATATTTATAGTCAAAAATATGACTTTTATAACCACTTTTAATTTTTTTTTAGTAAAACAACTCATGTTTGTGAAATTTTTATTTTAACATTAAATAAAAAGTTTTTTATGTCATTTTCCTACCAAAGTGGCTCCATGGGGTACCCAAGTGGACCCATGGATTGTATTGATCGTCCATGACTCATCCAATAAGTGTAGGACAAGTGTAAAGGTATTTTAATATTTTTATAATATCATTTTTACCTTAAATTGCCCTAATTACCTTTAATCGCGATTAATTAAACATAAAAGTTACTATTCACCAAAAAATTATTTTAATCCCATTGAACCACATTTTAATTTCTAATGACAACCATGTATGCAGGATTTTTTAAAAAAAATCACAGAAGTTTTAATGTTTCATTTAAATGAAAAATCCTTTTTTTAACTACCACTTAGTGGTTTCACTATTCATCAAAAATTGAAGTTTTTTAGAACAATGCCAAAATTTCACCAGAAGATAGAATTGATATTCTGAATTAAAAAATGATTTCTATTTTACAAAATTCCAAACATATAAGTTGCATTAATTAATTTTATAACTAATTCCTGTTGTCACAAAAAATAGCGTGTTTTTAAGAAATAATATATATCAAAATATTGACAATTGTTTATGTCCAATTTCAAAGTGAAATTAATTCTAATAATCACCATTGGATAAAATTGTAAAAATATATTCTAATTATACTTTATAACCACTGAATAGTATAACTTATCACTATAAATTATTTTGATTAAAAAAATACTTTTAAGAATTTTTCATTATTCATAAAAGAATGGATGTTCTGAGAAAATTAAAAAAATTTCAACTTAGGATAATTATGATATTACGAATACAAAAATGAAGTCCATTTTGAAATATAAAATTTCTATAATTTTAAAAAGTGGGTATTACTATTCGTAACGGCTACGTTGATTAGTCGCGGTGTGTTAGAACTCGAACTTGCGTACAATGCAAGTTATTTCATTATTGAATGAGAAGAGTATTGTGGAAGCTCAGGGTGTTACAATGATAGATGTTAAAAGAGTATTGAATGATCATCGTTTCGTGAGGCAGTAATTCACCACCCACAAAAACAATATGTTCTTTTACCATTAGATGGTGGTGTGTGTAAGTGTAGGTATAATCCTTATCATAAAAAATCCTAGTATATTTTGGATTCTTGTGTTAATATTTTATCAAATAATAAGAGGATGGTGGTGAGTGAAGATGGAAAATAAAAGAAAGAAACTCGAGAGAAGACATTACCTCTAAATCGGGTAACTCAATTTGACTTGAGCCAAAGGCTTACCTGGAAAGACTTCTGCACAATGTGAGTATTCTAGGAGTAATAGAGGTATTTGGAGAGATAATATTAGTAGAGGTCGGAAGAGCCAAGGGCTTGAGAGGTGTGGCTAAGGGGGTAAAGGTGGGGGCCTTTTATAAGTGGGAGGAAGTTCAGTTTTGGAATGTCTGGAATTGTTACTTTATTATAAAATTATTTTCAGATATTAAATGTCACACAATGATATATTTTGAGGATAAGGTGATAAGGGTTTTAAATCCACCCTTTCAATAAGTTTTTTTACAAGTGTAAGTCTTAGAATTTACCTTATCTTTTCCTTTTATTTAAATAGTTCATTAATGAGGAAATCAATGCATCATCATAGTGTCATAAATAAATTTATTTATTTAATTTCTAAATATTATAAAAAAATACCATGATGTATGAAATATTTTTTTATCCTTCTAATTAATATTTATAATCTAAGAGTTCATTTATTTAAACAATGTTAAAATTGTTTTACTTAGGATATACAAACCTTTGTTATATTTCTCTTGTTTTTTAAAAATAATGTCATAAATGTCACTATCACACCCATGTGACTCCATTGGCACTCAAGTGTGATATAAAGCTTACCATGGTCGGACATGACTCAAACAATAGAATTTGGACAGATGTTTGGGTCATTTTATATTAATATGATATTATTTTATTACCCTTAACTACCCGGTTACTAATGAATCACGATAATTAACGATATTTATCGTCGTTACTATTCATAATGTCCCCAAACAAAAGAGTATTAATTACATAATTTGGACCTTGTGATTCCAAATATGGAATCCATTTTACAAAATTCCAATAACAGAAAGTTCTGTAATTTATTTAAAAATAATTCTCGTTGTCAAAACCAAATACGTGTTTTTAAGAAGTGAAATTTATCAAAAGATTGACTTGTTTTTACACCCAATTGAGTAGTGAAATGACATCCAATGACCAACATTGTATTAAGTGATAAAAAAATATTTCAATTACACTTTAAAAAAAATTTAATGACTACACAACTATATAATTAAATTTGATGAAAAAGTAGTTTTGAAGTAAAATATAGTATTTTTCAGTATTCACTAAAAATGAACATTTGTCAGAAAAATACAAAAAATTTATTCAAAGTAAATTTGATATTCCAAATACAAAAATGATGTCCAATTTACCAAATTCAAAACATATAATTTTCATTAATTAATTTTATAATTAATTCCCACTATCAAAACAAATAGCATGTTTTCAAGAAACAATATCTAGCAAAATATTGACACTTGTTTATGTCCAATTTCAAAGTGAAATTAATTCCAATGACCACCATTGGATTAAATGGTAAAAATATATTTTAAATAAAATTTAAACCCAACTAACAAGATAATCCCACCCTAAAAATAAATTATATTAAAAGGAGGGATTGAATTAAAATACAATATTTTTCACTATTCATTAGAAAATAAACATTATCAGAAAAAATACCAAAAATATACACAAAGTAAATTTTGATGTCTTGATTCTAAAGAAGGATTTTTTATGTAAAATAAAATATATAATAGTGACAAAATTATATTTAAAAAGTTTTTTCCGTCAAAAGGCTGTTAATCGACCTTTTAAAAAATATTAGAATATTAGTGCTTAAAATTTGATCATTCAATTTTTAAGCCTATAAAATTTATTGGGTAATTATTAAAATATTTAACAAAAATATATAATCATTTTTAGTAAGTTCCATTCATTCCCTCCATTGCAACTACTAGGTGTTTACTACCATTTTAAAAAATATTATTATATTATTAGTGTGCAATGTAAGATTTCAAAGAAACTCGTTGTTGCATATCAAGTACACCATCAAACATAGCATCCCCTTTAAATTATTTTATTAAAAAATATTAATAAATTTGAAAATTTCAAATTATTTATTTACTTGGGATGTTACATCCTTCCCCCCTTTTGTGAATTGCATCTTCACAATTTAAAAATTGGGCTTGGAAACTTCATTGAAAGTCCCGCAGCAGAAAAAGAGTTCGTAAAACCATCACATTAAAAGAAATAAAGAGAAGTAAAAAAGTTCACCCGAGTTAACCCATACTAGGATTCCATGTAGGAAAATATTGATATCAAAGAGAAAAAGGGGTTGTGTTCTGATGGAGAGTGATATAAAATATGTCTAGGAGAATGTTAACCACCAGAAAATCACAAACTTGTGATGGGTTACACGGTTTTTGATTCCCCAGTAGAAAAATATAACATACAACATTTTTGTTTTAAGTTACCTTTCATTGATTAATTTATTTATGAGCCTAACTAAAACATAGGGAAACATACCTAATTTTCATGTATACTTTCATCTCTTACTAGATTTCATACACAAACTCATATTTTCTCCAAATGATGAGTATTTAGGATGACTTTTTCACATTAAGAGCACTATAATCAAATTCCTGAGAATTTCCTAACCCAAAAAAGATGAACTATATATTTCTCATGTCATTAGACCATAACCAAAACCAAAATTGTTAGTATAAGATCCGATAATTACCAAAAGGTTAATCCTTTATAAAAAGAAATACTACTCTTAATATCCAAAATTCAACAAAAAGTACCCAAGGTTCAAGAAATATCATTAAATAAACAGTTATCCATAAAATTATTCAAAGTAATCCAAACTAATATTGAAACACAAATCTTTGAAGGATTTAATCACATAGTCTTCCAAGATAAATCATTACATTTATCTGCAAATAACATCAGTTACTCTTAAAGTCTCCTATTTAAAAGTAATTATCCTAATCACCCATCCTCCATGATAGGTCAATCATTTCCATAGATAACCCAATATCAACTTATTATTGATTCATACAATCATCTAACTGAAAATAATTTTTCATACTAACTAGGGACTTTACATAGTCTAGTGGTTGGAGATAAATACCCGTTGCGCTTTGGTTTTGGGTTCGATTCCCATAGCTTCGTCCGACACGACGGGATGTCACACGGTCTGCATGTCTTCCTTGTTCAAAAGCAATATAATTTAATAACATTCCCAAAAATAAATAAATTCATCAAAAATAACCATAACATATTTTAACGACAAAGGTTATCTAATAACCTTCATTTTGAATCCCAAAATATATTAACCGGTAATTGCCTCAAATTAAAGGATCATATAAAACCAAATGGTTTTATATAACAATATCCACAAATGAAAAGATAATTATTCCATGAATAAAACTTTCATATATCAAACATAAGGGTTACACATACTATATAAATTATTCTAATGTAATATCATCATCAAAAAAGCGTTAATACTTTTAAGAATTTCACCATCCTAAAATCTACAATAACTCTTGAATCCCTTATATGTTTACTTCTTACTAATTCCACATTCTTCAGGATCCATTATCCATTCCTTTCCAACTTATTCTGAAATACATCATTCCTACAAACAAAATCCTGAATCATATCCTAATATTCAATAATAGGAAAAAAATGTTAAGAAATAATCGATACCTTTAATTGGTCATTACTAGTTTCTTCATCCTCAATCAGTATGGAATTAGGTAATGGTAAATGAATATTTGTACGATCCTGGTGATCTCATTCTTGAAACTTCTTCGTAGGACATCTGTTTTCATAATTACCATGCACGCCACATTTCAAACATTCAATTATTCCTTTAGAAAGAACTTCTTTCCCTTTCCTAGAGTCAACTAAATGCTTCCTTTTTCCATGGAAGGTTCTTGATTTATGACCTTCATTTCCACTTCTATATCATCTTCCTGCCCCTTTGAAATATTTTCCTAGGTGTTTCTTTCCACATCTATGGCACATAGGTTTTTTAACAAACATACCGTTATGATTATTACCTGAATTTATGTAGGTATTTTTCTCACGCATATATGATGATTTATAAAAATCACTAAGGTTCAGGTGGTCAATTATGACTCCAGATAGTTTTTTGAGAATAACCACAAGAGTTCTCATTGCAGCTCCCATATCATTCAGTTGCACGTTCAGAAAACTGTTACAGTTTTCTTCACATCCACTGTTACTTTGGTTCCTACTAAATCCATCCATTTACTAAAATCAAAAAGGTCAGTGAGTATATCAGTAAAATCATCATATAATACTAATTTATAGTTATTCACGTTACCTTAAACTCATTCACTTTATCTATAAACTATGACTCTTTTTGAAATCCTAATCATTATGGTAATGTCACCTATGATTAAAGATTACCCTAACCTCTAAAGTTATTTAAATTGATCTCTGATACCAACTATAAGGACTGAACCTTATAATATTGAATTAAATGAATAATTAACATTTAGGATCCTTTCAAGTTTAGAGTTTTAGTGAATTAGTACATAACTATTACATCTTAAAAGATTATAAATTAGACACTTCTACTCAGTTTCCATTTTTACATAAAATAAAAACTCTTAAAAAGAAACATGAATAGTTACATGTCTTAGACATCATGTCATTCCATGATCCCATTCTTAATCCTATTCATCATTATGTCCTGTGGAAAACATTTCAAAAACTTGGGATGAGCATAAAAAGCTCAGTAAGGGATATAAAAATACGGAAAGAAAACATTAGTCCATGTATTCATAATAATCATTGAAATCATACTTTACTCATAGAACATAAGCACTTTACCATACCTCATAAAATCATAATATTTATGAATAACTCATAGAAATCAAATGACATAAATGTAACTTGAGGAATTCATAACATTCTTATGTAAGGAGTAACCCTTATGGTTACGTTTGGAATACCCATCATAGTATATTCCCTAAATCTCTTCGGATAAACCATAGCGTTTAACTCCTCCGCATTACCATATGCATTGGAGATCTATCTCGGGCTCACCTACCCTTAGTTTATCATGGAACCACCCAACATTATAAACAATTCCCAAGAACCATAACATAATCTTATCACCTAAAACATGCCTAAAGGAAACATAACATTTCCACATTTCAATCACAAGATATCTATACAAAACATTGATATAACCAAAATAATATCAGAACCATTTTCAATACCAAAATAAAAGAAATCTAAAACATGGTATTTATTTTTCATTTAAAACAATTTATTGCTTTTAGAGGAAGCTGAAAGTCAAATAATGGTCACTACGGCAGAGAAGTCGTTGTCACCGCATACGTAAGACAATAAAATTACTTTTATCATTTACTACAATGCTTCGTGTAAAAATATTCCTTTTGAATGAAATTAAAATTCAAAAGGGTTTTGTACATCGTATAAAATAAATTCATGTATAAATCAAAATATTTCTCAATGAAATTAGACTGTGACAAAGTCCCGTACAAAGACGATATCCTTAGATTAAAGATAAATCAATTACATAATTAAGTGTGACAAATATAAATACACCCAATATAAGTGGATATTAATTGTAAAACAATCAGAGGTCATCCAAACATATTCATAGAACAAAACAATCAAGAAGTATAGGTTTAACCCCAAGAATTGAAATTGGGTTAAGAAGTTCCCTTATAGAAATTCTGATAGCCTAACATCGTCACTTAAAAATTAAGAAAATGAGTTGATGAGAGGTGAAAAGGGTATATCATAACATGGACATAAAATTTACAGAAATAAGGATATATAAGAACATATCCCAAAATAAAAAGATGTTAATTAAAAGACCTAACAAAAAGATGTCTTTTAAAAAGTGGAGGAGAAAATGTTCCCTTACCGATTTCGGTAACTTTCGAAACGTACACCCCAAGAAAGAAGGGTGATATAATGAAGATGTAAATACCCGTAAATTAAATTATATTACAAAAATAATACAATCATGGGAAGTACATACACCACACAAAATGAAATAGTGTCAAATGTAGCATGAATCTCACGGGAATAAAAAGCGAGATAAAATTCATTTACCCCATTGTAATCAATCGTGTCGTATAACCAAAAGATAATAAAAACCAAATGAATCACATAATACCATGAATATAAATAAAAATCAAGACAATATATATGAAATTTCAGTACACAATACACCACATGAAAAAAATAAGTGGGGAATAATGGAAATATCACGGAATTAAAAGTGAGATAATAAATCCCTTACCTCATGTCCGACTAGTCTTGTTCGTTTCTTTATATTCCTGAATAAAAACCCTTTGTCAATTTATAATTTCTAAAGTAATTCCTTGAATGTTTATTATTCAATTAATATCACATATTATAATGTTATAATAATTAGTTTATTATGTGAGTTCATATCATAGTTTAGTCGATGTTCCCTACATGAGTCAGAAATGAACTTGTTTGAAGAGAATTGTCCATGTAGTTATAAGTAAATCATCTCTGGAAAGGTGTTCATGATTTAAATATAATATATATCCAGTATATGTGTATTTAATAATATTCCATAATTTTTGGAGATAATAAATTAAATGTACCGTTCATGGATACGGTTGGTCGTACGTACGCATGAATGTTACTTTCATTTTTTGTCATATTAATGGACTTTAAAACTAAATGAGACATAGATATATTATAATTACAGTATAATATATATTTTATATAGGTAAAATAATTTCATTAGTTACTATCTTAATAAATTCCATGTTTGTAATGAATGAGTCACATAACTTTAGGGGGTGGTTGTCCACACTTCCTCATATGAAATTATCGCATTTACACAACATGAAAAGAAGAATGGTATGTTTTAAATAAAAATACAGAAGCATAAAGGGGACATAAATATAATATATAATATATATAAATATATTTCCATCATAATGGCCACCATTATAGGTGTTAAAATAATATTTAATTATCATCATTTCGTGAGGTAGCAATTCACCACCCACAGAAACAATATATTCTTTGACCATTAGACGGCGGTGTGTCTAATTGTAGGTATAATAATTATTATAAAAAAATCCTATTATATTTAGGATACTGGTGTTATTATTAGATCAAATAATAAAAAGATTCTGGTGAGTGAAGAAGGAAAATAAAAGAAAGAAACTCGAGAGAAGACATTACCTCAAAATCAGGTAACTCTTTTTGATTTGAGCCAAAGGCTTCCATGGAAAAAATTATGGTCAATGTGAGGATTCTAGGAGCTAGAGAGGGATTTGGAGAGATAATATGAGTAGAGTATGGATGAGCCAAGGGATTGGGAGGGTTGGGTAAGGGGGTAGATGTGGGGGCCTTTTATAAGAGGGAGGAGGGTTACTTTTGGAAAGTCTTCAAATGTTACTTTATTATAAAATGTTTTTGGATTTTAAAGGTCAAAAATGATATATGTTGAGGTCAAGGTGATAAGTGTTTTAAATAAACCAATAAAATATGTTTTAGACAAATGTAATTCTTATATTTTACCTTATCTTTTGATTTTATTTAAATCATTCATTAATGAGGTAATCAATACATCATCATGGTGTCATAAATAAATTTATTTATTTAATCTCAAAAAATTATAAAAAATACCACGACATAGAAAATTTTTTAAGTATTAAAATTAATATTTATAATCTAAGAGATCATTTATTTAAACAATGTTATTATTGTTTTACTTAGGATATACAATCCTTTGTTATATTTCTCTTCTTCTTTAAAAATAATGTCATAAATTTCACTATCACACCCATGTGACTCCATGGGCCTTAAAGTTTTATATAAAGATTCCTATGGTCGTCCATGACTCAACAAAGGGGATTTGGACACATGTTCGGGTCATTTTATATTATTATTATATTATTTTATTACCCTTAACTACCTGATTACTAATTAATCACGATAATTAAAGATAATTACCATCGTCACTATTCATAATTTCCAAAAACAAAAGTGTCTTAATTACATAATCTGGACCTTATTATTCCAAATATCAAATCAATTTTACCAAATTACAAACATAAAAATTGAAGTAATTAATTTAAAAATAATTCTCATTGTCAAAACCAAAGACATGTTTTTAAGAAGTGAAATTTACCAAAAGATTGACTATTTTTTACATCAAATTGAAAAGTGAAATTACGTCCAATGACCAAAATTGAATTAAGTGATAAAAACATATTTAAATTAAAATTTTAAAACAAATTAGAAGTACAATCTAAATATATAATTAAATTATATGAAATGGTAGTTTTGAAGTAAAATGAAGTATTTTTCGGTATTCATTAAAAATGAACATTTTTTTGGAAAAATACCCAAAAAAATTCCAAAGTAAATTAGATATTCCAAATTCAAAAATAATTTTCATTTTAACTAATTCAAAACATAGAAGTTTCATTAATTAATTTTATAATTAATTCTTGTTGTCAAAACAAATACCGTGTTTTAAGAAACAATATTTATCGAAAGATTGACACTTGTTTATGTCCAATTTCAAAGTGAAATTAATTCTAATGACCACCATCAGATTAAATGGAAAAAATATATTTTAACTATACTTTATACAAAATTAAAAAGATAATATAACCATATAAATAAATTAGATTAAAGTTAGGTTTTTAAATAAAATACAACATTTTTCACTATTCATTAAAAATGAACTTTATCGAAAAAATAACAAAAATCTAAACAAAGTAAATTTTCATGTCCTTATTATAAAGAAGGATTTTATTTTGTAAAATATAAAATATAAGAGTGAAAAAAGGTATATTTAAAAATGGTTTTCCATCAAAATGTGGTTAATCGACCTTTTAAAAAATATTAGAATATTTATGCTTAAAATTGGATTCATTCACATTTTAAGACTCTATCATTTATTCTGTAATTGTTAAAATATTTAACAAACATATATAATCCTTTTTTAGTTAGTTATATTCATTCCCTCTATTACAACGACTAGGCATTGACTACCATTTAAAATAATATTATTATATTATTAGTGTGCAACTTAAGATTTCAAACAAAATTGTTGTTGCATATTGGGTATGCCCTCAAACGTAGCATCCCCTTTAACGAAATATTAATATTTTATTCATAGATATTAATAAATATAAAAATTTTATATTATTTATTTACCTGTGATGTTACATTTATTCTCACCATTTTTTTAACTTCAACAGGTTATAAAGAAGAGATCATTTATTGAGTTTCCGTGTATGTAGTTTTTTAGTTATTATTATGCATTGTATTTTGTTAGCATTCCCTTTGTAATATGGGTAACATCTATGTATATAGTTTCTTAAATACTACTAAAATGATCATTACTTATGAATTTCCTTGCTTTTAAACATGTAAATGTAATAATTAATGCACCGACTCATGTCTAGAGGGGTTGGGGCATTAAATTATTTCTATGAAAAATCCCTAAACAATTGACCAGGTCATAACTATCTTATCTAAATAATAATATTTCTATAGAATATCATCATTAATTTAAGATTAGTTTTTTGAATACCACACATTATAAAATAAATTATTACATAAATAATATATGTTATAAAATTATGTGGTTTTACAAAAATGGAATGGGGGAAGAAAAAATCACTAACTGGATGGAATTGTGATATCCATGGACACATAGAGATGATTTTCCAAGAAAATGTATAACATTATAAATGTGATGAGGATATTGAGATGATTTTAAAAAAAATAAAAAAAAGGTAAGAATGAGAAGACAAATTATGGATGACAGAATATTATTTTAAGGATTAATCATGGAAAAAAAGATCCATCATTAAATATATCTTTCAATTACGAGGTTAATTTATTTTTTAATGTGTATTTTTTTTACTAATTATTTAGTGATGATGATTGTTAATAAAGATATTTACTAAATTAGAAAATAATTAACGATTTTGAAGCATGCATGGATGAAATTAGAATGATTGGTTAGGAAGAAAAAATTATAAAATGGGAAACATAAGGTTGTCTAAGAAAATGAAGACCTAAGATAGAAGGAACTAACCTATGTTGATGGTATCATGTATAATAAATTTATGTTAATTTAATTTGAAAATACATTGTGTGATTTTAGTGGAATGGTGGATAAAAAATAAGAAGTGTTATTTGAATCACAATTTATATGTTTCAGAGTTCAACAAGATTTGAAAAAGGACAATGAAAAATTAAATTATTAAATGGAAATTAATGGATAATATTTTCAAGAAAGTGAGATGAATGATTCCATGTATTGGATAAAATTTGGCACTTTTAATTATTAAGATAAATATATTATATCTGATAGTGTACGTTATAAATACCAACATAGACCATTATTTAATAATAAATATGTTGAGATACATTATTTCCTATTATAATAATATTTTAACCAAATAAAATATTTCCACATTTTTAATAAAAGAAAAATATTTCAGCACAACAACATCAATATGAATAGGAACATATCTAGATACCACATAGAAGATTATAGTTTAGAGGTTTTGTTAGTTTTGTGTTAGGTCCATAAAAAATTTGAATTTTGGTATAACATTCCATTTCCAAGAAAGAGGAAAGAACCAATGTGTTTTTTTGAGTAAACCAAGATAAATTCACAAGTAAATAAAGCTGTGACTAGATTTCTAAATTATATGTATTCCCAAAATAGTTTCAAATTTCAATCATAGGTATGTGGAATATATATATATATGTTTCATAAAGATTAGGTATTCATAACTAAAAAATAAGGAGAGATAAACTATGGTGATGGAAGTTTAATAAAAATATAAAGGGATTTAAGGAAATGTCATGAAAACATGAAGTTATTAAGAAGAAAAGTTAGAATAATTAGAAAACAATCAAGAAAGAATAATTGATAATATAGAAAGATCAATTGGAGATATCTAATAATATAAATACTTATAAGGATAAAATAATGGAAGTAGATTTATTATATTATGTGAAATTTCATGAAGATTAATACAAAATAGGTAACTTAAAGTTAAAAAAGATGTGTGAAATATGTGACCAATTTGAACATGGTCTAAAAAAATATGAGACTAGCCTGAAATCATAATAAAAAAGCACAATGTGGATGAATAAGTCCCAAGAAATATAGGTTTAATTAACATATAAAGTGTAGGAAACTAATTTAAATCATGAAGTAGTGAAAGAAGAAAAAGAAAATTAATTATAATAGATTCACAAATATGGTACGGTTGAGAAGAAATTCTCAGCTATAGCGCTTCCTATAAAAGAATAAAATGTACCTCGTTATTCTTTATTATTTTATATATTCTATTATTAAATATGGGGAATTGAAGTGTAATATTTATGATATCATTTCGAGATAATATGAATAGATTTTACTTTATGGAGATTACTTACTAAAATAAAATGGCATATAATAATTGAATCAATTAGTTGTAGTAACTTTGAGACGAACTTTTTATTATAATAGATTCAATTGATTACAGAAATTATGGAAAAATGACAAAATTGAAGATTGATGTATGCATATCTCAATTTCTATCCATTATATAATTTTATAAATTTTGGATACTATTTGAAAATGTTAATTTATATAAGTGTGAAAACATTGGGTAGTTATTCATCTTGCACTAGATCATTATGATTTGTCACTTTAAGTGTGTGCATGATTATTGTCTCTAATTTAAAATATCTCTCTAAGAACGCTTTAAAGGAATTTTTGACCATGGTAACACATATTTGAGTTCTTATGGACAAAATAAACAAACATAGTTTCATCTCCCTTGTTTTTTACATGGATTTATTCCACTTAGACATAGTGTAGAACAACTAAAGGCTATTTTCTAAGAGAAAAAAGTGATATAACCCCCCTCATTAAAATGAATCAAGAATTGATACTGAATGAGAGGATTATTATTTTTTTGAAAATAATATTTAATTTAGATAACCCTTTATTATTATTTAAATTTTATTTTAAATAATGAGTGAAATATTTGATCATACATATTGATAATAAAGACGTTAAGAGATATCTAAAAAAATAATGGGGAGATTTATTACTCCAATCAAGTGTTTCATTTTTTTCAATGAGTAAATATGTGTTTGGTTATTAAAAATGGGTTAGTGATTCTTTTTTAATTGTTACAATTTTTAAAAATGGTATTACATGTTATTCTTGTGTAATTATCCTTAAATATCTGACGATTATTAGACTATTCTTAAATACTGATTATATGTGATAAAGAGTTCATATTGGTCAACATCATTTATCTGTATATTGAGAAGGTTAAACAAAAAATATTCTATTTTTTCATAAATATATTTGATATGTACATACGTTTCATGATGAATTTACTAACACTTTCAATAAGAGTTTGGAAAAAATTGGTTAGGCCCAATAAGGATTAGGGCCAGATCAACCACTTATGTGGGAGTAGAGAATATTGCTTTGGAGTAAATACACATGGATAACCCATGGTTTTAGGTGATCTTAGTGGAGGTATAGAATTAGTATGGTAAAGAATGAGGATGAATGGGTGACATGAAAGGGGTACATTATGAATGCAGATTGACATGCACCATGAGTATTTGTGTAGGGTCCGAGGAAAACATAATTACTCACACAGAGAAGCAGAATGGAATAGTTATCATATAAATTATTAGAAATATTAATTTATTTTCAATTAATTATATCCACGTATGTAGATACTATTCTTCTACCATTAAAAAAGTAGAAAAATTACAGAAAATAATATTCCACATTATCATCTTAAACCTTTTGTGTGTAAGAGTTTTCTGGGTGGATTTGACCAAAAGTATAATAGACGATTTAATGATCAATGTTATCTTTTTTAAATAAGAAAATGAAACTTCCATGAGGTCCTTCCATGATGATATAATCTTATAAGAGTTTGAATATCATATGTTCATATCTTCTATGGTCAAATTGTCTTATATGAAACATGAATATTATTTTATGTTGTGTTCTCGAGACATGAAACCATGAAAAAAGGTTCTTTTGTGCATTTACATATTTAACTTTTTCATCTTCATTTTCACATGATATGGTCGATAAATACATTATTGTGATGATAATCAAGAGCACATGAACATGAAGATTATATTTCATAACATCATATTAGGTTTATAAAATAATTAATAAAAAATTTCAACTTTTTTAATATTAAGGAGATCAATATTAAATAAAAGAAATAAAGGATGGTTCATAAAATTATGTGGAATAATCTCACACATTTGAGAAGCACTAATTTTCATTAATGTATATATAATGAGAAGGGAAAACATTACATCCACGAATTTACTATTCACCATAAGGGAAAATCGATGAAAAATTCTCTCACGCTTTCCTAACATGCATAATCATATATGCATGCTATGTTTGAGAAGAATATTTATATAAGTTTCACATGATATGGAACACAAAAGAGTTTTATTGTAATATCAAATATCCAGGATAAAGATGATAATGATCCATATATAAATAAGATGTAATATGAAGAAACATGAAATCCAAGGGTCTTATAAAAACCATTCAAGAATATTGAGTAAAAAATTTTAGATGATCGGTGTGACAAGATCGATATAATGAAATCCATAATTATTATTGGTATATTGAATGAGGATAAAGGTATTTTAAATACATGCATAATTTTAGATATTTGTTAACCATGTGAATAAGGATAGTGAATATATAATGTTCATTGTATTGTAATAATGCATTTAAGTTTAGATTTTAATGAAATAATATCCCAATATATGGTTCATGATTCATGAAGAATTTTATGAGGAAAAAGTATATGATATTAAACATAAATTAGTAACAAAAACTAATGTGGAAATAATTTAGGACACCTTTATCAAATTAAAAATAAAAATAACTACTTATAGTTATATATAATTATGATGAATAAATTATGGGAGTTTGAATATTAATCTTATATAATTTAAATTCAAACATTTATAAATAATTTACTACAACTTTTATTAATATACAATAACTACATATATAAGAGAAATATATATAACCATATATTAGGAGATGAATTTTAGTTTTAAAATTGATAATATTCCAAAAATACTGAGATTATAATAATTTAAATTATTGAATAATGAGAAGAGAATACAATCAAGAGGTTCTAAAAATAATGATACTAATTGGACATGATTATTCAAAGGATAATAAGATATCATAAATCATATCCCATTTTTTGGATTCACATGATAATAATTCTTGTTACATTTTTTTAAGATTTTAATAATAATACACAACTGGTGGTGATCTAATTTTCTTGTAAAGGATGACAATTTATAGATGATGATATTTATATCAGTTGATCAACTTAATGTAAGGAGCTTGTGACTCATGTGTATGACCAGTCACTGGAGGAATGGGAGATAGAGTTTAATCGAGGTATCAAAACAATTTATTAATTACTAAAATTCATATGTATTACCAATTTTAACAACATCGTTTCTATAGTTTAGAATCCAATTTGGTGTGTCTAACTAACATGTTAGGGAGTAAGCATTCATGTTGAACCTTTTAAGAATTGTGGGGTGTTCTCTATCTTATTATTTTTGGAAATGCCATGATAAAGTGATATAATAGTGAGGGGATCAAAAAAATTATCAGGTTCAAGAAGTTGGGTTAAAAGGAACTAACTCATTAATGAAAATTAGGATAATTTATTCACCCCTATCTAATTAGTGATATATTTGGATTTAAGAAAATTAAGAAGAAAATATATGGAATTTGAAAAAAAAGTTTTAACATGTTGGTAACTTATTCATAAAAAATATATGTTTCATTCCAAATCATTTTCAAAGGGAGACAAGTAAAAAATTTAAAACATTACTTTATAGGATAAATTAAAATAATATAACATTTAATGAAAAATAATTTAAAAATTATAAGACATTTGGAGAGAATGACAATGAAATTCATGGAATTTGAATGAAATTTACAATAAATAATGATAAAATAAACAATATATATGGGAAATTGAAATATATAACTAACATTGAATAACATAGACAATGAAAAATTTTCATGACCCAATATAAGAAGATTAGGTCAAAAAACCAATGTAATTTCATTTTTTGTGAAGAATGAATCATTTGAAAAGTAGATTATACGAATGAAATGAAAATATATTAGAAAAAATGGATAATTACAATATAATAAAGTCATATGGTAAAATATACCAAAATAATATAAATGATGTTAATAAAGAAACATTATACTCTAAAGAAGGAAATTTAGGTAAAAAACCCCTTACCTTTGACTTATTCTTACATAGAAATACATTAACAACCTATATAATAGCCATATACAATGTAAAAATTTTAGGAACTTATTCGTATATATTACATTTTATATTCACTTATCTCAAGGGTATTAATTATTTTTAGTTTTTATTGATCATAAGTTGTTAGTAATTTAACTTTTTTATTGTATGTTTCATTATGTGAGCCTCCATTATCATTCTATGTTATAGATTCTAACATATATATTGTAGTATAGGTACTAATACTGTAGTTCAAAAATGATTTATGAGTTTTTTGGTTCATTACTCAAATAGTTTAGGTATTATTTGAAATTATGAAATTCATACGGAGAATGTTTCAATAATTTTTAATAAAAGGAACACTGTTAATTATGTGATAAATCTTAATATTACTATTATGGAACAATAATGACACTATTATATTATTATTAATATCATATATTACAATTTATTATGTATTTATATCCATCAATGATAAAAATTTAATGTATCGTGAATACATGAGTTTGAACCGACACAAACAAGAACATGCTACAATAATTTGACAAATATGACTATGATGTGATTTTTTTATTATATCATTAATATGGAAGTATAAAAATATTAATTATATTTTTGTATTCTTTTAAATGAAAATTTAAATTATTTAGTGGAATAAGATAATATTAAAATTATAATATGTCATTACTTATAGAGGAGAAATTGTTTCTTCTCTTGGAAGAATTATTATTTTGATGAAACTAAGGGAATTTATTGAGACTAGAAGATACCCAATGAAGATAATAAATCTCATGGATTATATTTGGGTATTTACTAAAGAGTAATACAATATAAAGGTTTTGGTTGATGTTGGTAGATGATGGGTCTTTTTATAGATGATCAGGAGTGGAATTTCTATAAATACTTATTCCACAATGTGCACGGAGTGTAGTTTTACATGGAAAGTGAATAAAAGGTGGAATAATATTTCATAAAATTATTTCTTCCACTCATATAAAAATTTATATATGGTTTCTGATATTTAAGGTATTTACCTCTTAATTTTACCATGTTTACCTTGTTTTACCTTTGTATTGGTAACTTAATTTTTACAGCTATAACTGATTTTTTATGCATGAAAATGATGTTGAACACATGATATATGTTGGAAATTATAAATAAATATATGGAATACATATTAATTTATTTTATTTCTAAATTTGGTAAATATTAATTTTCAGATAAGAATACCAAGAAAATAAATATTATTTTTTTAGAACATGTATTTTTAAGTATTATAACTCAATTATACTTCTTCCTAACCAAGATATAGTTATTAAATAAATTATGGATTAAAAATTATTTTGATTAAAATATTAATTTGAATGTAAATTTAGATTAATAAGATAAAAATATAATATAATTCACTCCTTCTAATATTAAAAACCCATAATTACATGGTCTACCACATGGGTTTAACATTATCACATTTCAAGAATATTTTATGTTTATAATTATAAATAATTAAGGAAAATAGATACATGTCATGCACTTATAATTAAAATTGGACATGTCTACTCAATATTAATTTTTTTCAAAAGAATTAAAATAATTAAAATTAAACTCATATTTAATT
This sequence comes from Viscum album, assembly GCA_963277665.1. NCBI lineage: Eukaryota > Viridiplantae > Streptophyta > Magnoliopsida > Santalales > Viscaceae > Viscum > Viscum album. The sequence goes on from OY728150.1 coordinate 918,592,292, forward strand.
TCAAAAAATTACATTTTTAATGTTGAATCTAACTTGGGAAAAGAAAGAAATTATTTTAGTTCATAATCATTCTTATGCCCTCTAAAAAACATTTGAAAACGTTATATGAGCATAGTAAACTTATTACGGGATATATAAATGAATGAATCATATTTATCCAGTGAAAAAGAAAACCCATGAAGATGTTTATCATTTTATTAATATAACATGATCTTATTAATAAAATAATTCTCCACATGAAAATAAATTTTTTTCTAAAATATAACCTTTGAGGAAATTATAAATCAATTTATAACTATGAAACCATCATAAAATATTACTTTTAAAAAAACATTTCAACTTTATAAGTTCCCAAATATTCCTTACCCTATGAAATCAAAATATTTCCACATAAAATTTTAAAAAACATATAATAAGTATATTAGAGAATTATATTCTTATCTCATGTTATCTTGTGTTTAAAATGTTTAAAAAATAACTGAATCCATGTAAATTCAGAAGGACTAACCCTTCTGGTCATATCCCTCTTTGGAGAGCTATATCGAGCTCACCCATCATAATGAGATATACCAGGTTCACATATCATCATATATATTTCCTAATAAATATATATTTAAAAAAACTATAATAATATAATTTTTCATTAAAAAATTGAAACACTCATTTTAACCAATAATAAAACTAGTCACTATTTTCACATACAAATAAGAAAAAAATCCAATTTCTATTGAAAAATATTTTAAAATGAAAAATTACAAAATGCAATTAGAAGTGAATTTTATTTCTAAATACAAGAATATATGATGATTAATATTTATAATAAATAATGTAAATGATATTGGGATATTCTACTCATTCCATATATGTTAAAAGTGTTGTTTTTTTACTATGGTAAAATGAGCTAAAAGTTAACCATATAGTAAACATTTATAAAATTACTTTTTAAAACATTGTTAAGAAATTTAAAAAAAAAAATTAATTATGAAAATTAATATAAATTTATTTATACATAAGAAAAATATTTAAAATTTTAAAATAATATGGATATAGAGGTTAAATAAATTAAGAATTCAAAAAATGATTTAAAGAACATCCACTTATAAATAAAGTAACTTTTAAATCAAAATAAAATTAAAGGATACAAAATGTAATATACATGATAAATGTATTTTTTTAATAAATTTTAAATTCATACACATGATAGTATATACACCACACAAAATAATACACATGTTGACCATGAAATGAGTCTTTATGAAATGAAATTGATATGTAAAATACATTACCTATTGTTTCGACATTCGACACATGTTCTTTAAATAATGTAATGAACTTATATTAATCGCATAATTTATTAATAACCTTTTAATGGTTATTCCCAAATCATAATAACTTTCATTTAATAAATTACCATGTGTTTTATAGTTACTAAATCGATTATGATTAGGTAATATGTTTTAAGAACGTTCAGTTTATAATCCCTATAACAACATCAGTAGGTTGACTAAAATTAAAGGGATTATTAAAACATCATCTATAGAATATTAATCCAGAAATAATTATCATTTTTATTCAGTAAATTAAATTTTATAATAATCCATGAATTTATTACTTGAAAGATGAATCATATCACTTTTTGGTGGTTATAATCCACACATACACATGAAGACATAATCATTATCTAATAGATATAAGGGTAAAAAAATAGATGATATATTAACTTTATATAATGATAGTTATTCAATAATTATCATAAATCTAGATTAAATCCATAATTATAAATATCTCTGAATGGTGGTGATGGGAAATTAAATAAATCACTTAGTGGAGGTAGTAGCCCACTTGTACGAACACATAATGTTTTAATTCCCAATAAGATGGAAAATGAGATGAATAAGTGTTGTAAAAGAAATATAATAACATGAATATATAGTTCATATAATATTTTTATTATATCTACATGTTTTTATAATTTTTTAGGGAGTTAAAAGAAAAAATAATATTGAAATAGGCTATTTTTCGACTTAAACATTTTCCTTAGATATCTCCCTTTGGTTATTAACTAAAGTCTTACAAGAATGGTCTTTTTGAGATGATGATGTCCTATATGATGTTTCTAGTGATATTGGGGAAAGGATTACAAAGGTAGTGAGGTATCTATATTTTTAAAAAGGTTTTAGGTTGGAAGGATATGAGGATCCCTATTATTAGTGGGGGGGCACACTTAAATTTTTTATAAATTATTAAATATTTTAAAGACTTAATCATGGGAAATGTTTCCATTAAATTCTCCAATTTAAGATATAAGGTGATAATTTTTTATATAACGTATTAAAAATAGTAATAATATAATATTTTATTGCTTTATAATTTTTTTACCTTAATTATTTAGATCTACCCTTTATCGAGAACACATTTTTAGCAAGGTAACTATTCCTAATGGACAAAAATGAAATTGACCTCATTAATAAATTCAATCCACTGGATTCCATATTTGGAACCTATTTTTCGGGGTAAATTTTTTATAAGGTTTTCAAATTATTTTTAAAGTAAATTTGAGAAATGAAATGGAAAATATTTTTCATAAAATTATATGTTTAAACATAAAAATGAACTAATAAGAAAATAAAATTTAAAATAGATTAATAATAAATTATTTAATATTATTTTAAAAAATGTATTTTATGTTAATTTAAAATTTAATAAAAATTATATAATTGGAATTTTAAATTAAATGATTTAGATAAAATAAATAATATTTTTTAAAAAAATATGATGTTTTCACTAATCAGTCAAAAATCAAATTTTTAGAAAAATCCCTAAAATTTATCAAAAGAATAATTTGAAAATAATATTTTGAAAATTATTTCCATTTTTAAAATAAAAAAATATAACTAAAGAAATTAATTTTAATATCCATGTACAAAATGAATAAACAATTTAAATAAATGTATTTTTGAAGTATAAAATGACTATTCTTATTCATTTTCTAAAAATATTTGTTCGATTATTTCATTATAATCATTTATCTTCCATAATTAATTTAACCTATTATGATTAAAATAAATTGCATATAATTATTTAAACTAAAATATATCATTTACCTACAAAATATTTTCCATTAATTTATTACCAATTTATAATTATTGTAGGAATGATTATTCAATTTATTAAAGAAATTATATATATACATATATTTCATAATATTGTTATTTAGATTGATACCTATCAATCAAATTGATTATTTATAATGGTATGTTTTAAATAACAAAAATTTTATAGTATATAGTTATTCATTTTATCTCGATGATACCATATATAATGGAAAGTCATATTTTTTAAATAAAATTTAATCTAAAATCATTGGGTGTTACACAACTTATAATAAAACAATTCATTGGGAAATTGGTATTTTAATGTTAAATGATATTTTGATTATTAATAACTAATTTATAGTCAATAAATGGTTTTTTTGGTAATTATATATATATATATATATATATATATATGTGTAAATTTATATAAACAATGGATTTCACTAAATTTCATACTCTAAATATAAAATATTTAAAATATTATAATAACGTGTAATATATAAAAATAAAAATTCAATAAAAATTGTTAAACATGAATTAAATTAGTTTTCTTAAATTTCCTTAATGAATTAATATATATTATAAATATATTTATCTATAAATTCCTTGAATTTTGTCAATAAATTTTATTGAAATATTTATTTAAAAGATACAAATTAAACAAAAATATTTAATTTATAAAGATAGTTTCATTATAATTAATTGTATTTTCTAGAGTAATTTAATTCCACTTAATTAAATTCAAATATGATTTATCTATTTTTTTAAAATAAATTTTCAATAATGTATATTTTAAACATCTGACAGAAATTTATGTACATTAACCATATACCATTAATTTCAAACTCGTAACATATTTTCCATTATTTTATTCAATGGGTATATACCCTTTTATAATGATAAAAACATGGAAACATTAGCCTCATCTCACTCTATATATTCATTCCATTGTATCTTATCAAATAATACTTATCATTCGATTAATTTTAATTTTATGTTTTAAAAAAATCTATTTTGTATTCATGATTTTATTCTCACCATTTTTTTTGTTTTATTTATAATGATTCTCAAGAGTGAGAACGTTCTAATGGATTTTATAAGTGTAAAATTATTATAGTTTTATATATAATATCACATTTAAATTTGAAAAATTTTATTTAATTCTATTATCTATGGTGTATAATAATCCACTATATATAATAGTCAGTTTTATTTACTTTTTTTATACTGTACTATTATAAATGAATAAATTTTTTTAATTTGATTCATATATTTTATGATTTATTTTAAATTACATATTTAATTATTCAAAATTAATATACAAATATAATAGGAAAAAATAATAATTCATAATTAAATTTAGGATTTTATATTAATAATCCCCTGTAATTAAAATATGTCCTCACAATGTTAATTATTTTTCACTAGATTAAAATATATGTGGGTATACATATGATAAGTATGGATAAATATATCATTTTTAATGAGATATCAACAACATTATCTTGGGTAAGACAAAAAAATCATATTTTTCTTCATAATAAGAATGAATTGAGATTTTCATTAGTCTCAACCATTTGTGAAACACTTGCTTCTTTAGTTTGTCTTCAAACTCACGAGTTTCTAGATTCATACCATAAAAATATTAATTTTGATGATCTTTATTCCATTAATATACAAAAAATAAAATGGTTGTGATAATATATGATAAAATTTGAGTAAATAAACATATGAATATGAGAAATAAATCCTCACATATCATATCTAAAGAAATCTTCCATTCCACCCACAATACTGTCGGTTCAAGTATTAAATTATTGTATGACACTATACCTCTAAAAGTTCGACCAGTGTTTACATAATTTTTCTCCTTTTAATATCAATAAACTAATTCCCAAAAATTAATAAATCTTACAATAATAAAAACTAAAGTGTTATAAACCCATACTCCCAAACTATATAATAAAAATAAAAACATCACACACCTTCGTACTAACTATGGTGAGTAAAATATATTTAAATAATTTTTTTATATTAATATTAAAATACACACCTAGGATGAAACGATTTTGTGTATTTTGAGGTTATTTATATATAAATATAAGACTACATAATAAATATTAAATATTTCTCATATGAATTGTTTCTATATATATCCCTGTATATAAATTCCTAGTTAAATTTAGAAATATAAAAAAAGTGAGCTGAATTTGACTTTAAGGGAAAAATCATTACAATGAGTGAATTAAGGATAGATCTTAAAAATATATGAAAAAAATAACATTTTCCCAATACCTAATTTAAAATAAAAATTAATCATAACATTTTGTCTTAAGGAATGATAGATAAACATTGATCATAGAATAAAGGCATATAACCTAAAAACAAATCATCATAAAATCAAAACATATACCATGTCATAAGAATGTGGAATCCTGAGGCAATAATTTTATGACACTATTCACAACATAGGCACCTGGAATAAATAAACAAAAATCATTTAAAAAAACAAAGGGTTGTCTTATAATAATATGTAAGGAAAATCATTACATATATGAAGGCCAATGACAATGATATTATTATTATAATGGACAAGGATAATGACCTACCAATTAAAAGTGGACTCGGGATAACCACGAATGTCCCGTAACATATTGTATATAAGTTAAATAACCATGTACCATCTTTATTTCATGAGATATAAATATTTACCTAATGTGTTGGAGAGATATATTGGACCCACCCATCACGTAATGATATACCATACATATGTCTACCACATGAATAAATCAAAATTCATATCATCATTAACCCATGTAGAAAAATTGGAGATATATATATATATATAAATTAAAGAGGTAGAAACATTAAAATAATGATAATTGGTACCTAGTAAAATAACCTTAAATTTAAATAAGTAGGTATAATTCATTTACACCATATAGAATAAATGGTACATGATTATGGTAGTAGATTTCCTCAATCGGTCAAGGGTGTGATTACCTAGGTGAATAACCTTCAATGAGATAAAATAAGTATATTTTAATAAAAAAATTAAATACACTGGTCGGATGATAATATTTACGTTTTTATCATTGATAATGAAAGATAAATGTCGTCAATGATTAATCCTCGTATGGTGATCTAATTTTAAAATATTCTTGTTAGTTTGTTTAATGAATAAAAAGATTATTTCTGAATATGTTCTACATGATAAAAAGGTGTAAAAAGATAAAATTTATGATAATAAATATTCAATGTATTAAATATAAATTATTAATAAATAATCCATTATAGGATGAAAAGAAATTATAAAATATTTTAGTTAAAATTCATCAGCTCTGACATACCATTTATATAATTTGAAATAATAGAATATATTATTTATATGTAATTTTCATGAAATGAAATAAAGAAAATAGTCATTCTATAAAATGATTCTTTTAATATATATAAAAAATAAAATTATTTAATTAAAAAGTAATATTAATAAAATAATATGACAATGGATACTAATTCATAAAAAAAAATTGTACTGTTTTGGTAGTTTTTTTTTCAAAAAACATATCATTGGCATTTCCAAATGATTTTCAATGGATGAAGAATTTTTTTAAAACGAATACCAAATAATGGAACCAATAATGTTTTGGAATGGTTAATGTAGAATAAATATGGTGTTGAATATAAAAAATATTTCAATGTAGAATAAAATAACACATGACCTTTTAATTTAATGGTATGTACCTTCCCATCTGATCTAATTTTGTGTCTAAGATATTTTCATTTTCAATAAGATGTTTGAGGATAGATCAATGGAGTTTGAGTATAATTTTCTATAGTAAGGTATGTTTGTAGTATGCAGGTAGGTTTTTTCATCATAGGAGGATAGTTGGAGGGCTTCAATGTTGTTTCATGCTTGTAATTAAAAAATAGTGACCAGGGAGTTATTTTTTAATGGACCAATTATGTTAAGGGTGGTTTCTTCATGTAATTTATCTATTTTTAGGTGATATTGTTGATTCCTCTTATATAAAATAGGTGAGGCCCTTATGATATGGTTCTTCTAGATGAAATATTTTGTTGTTACTGTTAATTTTGTTATTGTGGAGTCATGATTCGTTGGTTTCACCACAACCTTTCATGGGCTTATAATATTTAGGAGAGAAATGAGGTGTGGATTCAGAAGGGATGTTGGATGGTATTGAATTATGTATTAAACCCCCTTACGGAAAAATAGTTTTGGTTGAACCCTATATTGTTACAACTTAGTTAAGGGGTTTGGAATGTGTTTTATTAAAATTGTGTCCTTTATAAAACTAGAAATCTTTCTGATTTTCATTTTAATTAATAACTTTTAAAAAAATATGAGGTGACTAAAAATTATTTTTGGATACTTTTATAGTCTTTATTTATTGTATTCATTTTTTAGTTTTGGATATATATTACTTATGCTCTAAGTTGGGTCACAAAACTTTCCTTCTATATTTTATTTCATTTCATCATCTTTAGAAGTTTATAGTTCTGAGATGCATGTGTATTGTGAGATTTTGAGTGAGTTTTTGATTATGGATATTGTGTATTGGGTTATCTAAGGTCCTTATGGTGTCATATCAATCATGAAATCTTTTCCCCCATTCTTTATCTTGTGTAGTGACTCATAACTCTCCAGTTCATAAAGATGATTTAAGAACACTAATTTATTCTATATACGTTGAATGAATAATTTTTTTTAATTATCTAGGAGGGTATTATGGATTAAAATGATGAATATAATATACCATGTGTAATGAAATTGATGGGGAATGGGGTATTCACATTGGTTTTTATTACGTCCATGTTATTGATGGTCTTATGTTTGAGGCATACTTACTGTTATTTATGAAAATATTTTATAGTTGTTGAAATGTTTTTTTGTGGAATTAACCCTCCATAAAATTAAAATAAACTAAATATAGTAATTTTAATGTTTGTTTAGAAATTTTTATTTCAATGATTATTTTTTTTAATAGAAAGGGGATGCAGTAGTCGTGCTATATAAATTGACTTTTTTTTTCTTATTTTACTTTTATCGTATTTTTGTGGTTGTAATTTTGTGGTAATAGGAAGGATATTATAAGGGTATTTATATGGATGGATATAGATTCAATGATAAGTTTTATTTGGGAAGTGGTACTACATTTCTTGGTATGTTGTGGACTATGAGTAGAATATGATAGATTGAGTTAGGAAACAAGGCTACAATGTTCTGGATTGGATACATTGTGGGATGGTTTTAGGATATTTAGATAATGTTGTAAGGGATACTATTTTGGGATATGTATATTTGTGATATGATTTCCTTGCACAGGGTGATAATAAGGAATTAATATTTTTCATAGTAAGATTACATGTTTATATTTTGTGGGATTCACTATAATTTCATGGTGGTAAAAAATATAATTGGTAATAATGAACTTAAAATTAAACAGGTAATTAAATGGGTAGGTATTTTAATTAAATATTTAATTGTAAGTATTAATTAAATTTAATTATTTAGTGAATGATAATCTAATAATGGAGTAATTTTATGTATAAATAGGAAATATTTGAGTTCTTTTGTGGCCATTTTGCGTAGACAGTGGGCTAGTTAATGTATGGGACTTATAAGTAGTGGTGGTGTGCAAAAATAGTAGTATGGTGTTAATAATGTATGGGGATAATGTTCTACTGATTTAAACTCATTATTTATGGTTTTTGTGTGGTTACACACACACATAAACACTTATATTCTCATTGTAATTTATAAACTAACCCCACCCAAGGTGGATATCCTTACCATCACCCAAGTGTTTAGGGGTTTGGTTATTTTCCCTAACATCTAGGTTAGTGATAGTGGATGAAAAAAAAACTCTTTTTCCACACACTCTTTGAGTAGAGTATAGTTGATTGTTAATGTTTATGATTGGATGACGTATTGCTAGGGTTTTGTAGGGTAAGAGGACCGAATGAGGTTTATTTAATGCATGTTCATGAAACCCTATTATAGTATATCTGTAATTTATATATTTTATGTAACACATGTTATTTGATATTGGATGATGGGGATTATGTGGTAGTAGAATGTGGTTTTGTTTTTCCATGATTTGTTTGGACAAACAATAAAATAGTAAGTTATACATTATCATAGGTTAGGGTCGGATGGTTTGTGACCCAACCCACATAAAATATTTTAGGGTTTCCCATAGAATATTTATTTCAATAAATTATATTGGAAAATTAGTGTTTGATCCCATATGGGGTGATGTTGATTATATTTCCTTGTACTATTATATTTCATTGGATTTAATATCTATCCAGTGTTCCTTAGTGAGGTTGGGTGGTAGTTAATCTGAAGGGGGGTTATTCGTCCCATTATTTGTTCACTGATGAAATAATATTAATCTTCCATATTATCTTGAGAGGTCTTAATTTTGACACTATGTAGTACAAAAATTTTATTCACCTTGATAAACACACACACACACAAACACACTATGTTTTAGGTTTCTATGTTGATTGTGGTGACCAAGCCATACCATACATACTTAGAAATTTGCATTATTGATAGAGTTTTTTCCTAGGATTTTATTAGTACTTCCATATGGTATTTATTCATCAAACATATTAATTTATCATGGGATTAATTTTAATTTTTTTATTTATGTTATAGAGATGTTATTTAGTTTTATTTATGTTCCCTAGGGTAAACTAGGTTAATTCATCCAATATATATTTCATATACCCATGGTGCTAGTCCCCATCAAGGGGCCTATTATATATGGGCCTCATGAGTCTCTTTCAAAATAAATACTAGATAAGGATGTGTTTCTTTGGGGTTGATTCAGGATAGAGTGGTATCATATCATTTTGTTAAGATATTGGCTGGATTTTAGAGTTTGAAACTATGATGATTTTATTTGTTGGTAAGGAAACAATAGTAGTTGAGCATGGTGTGTGGCATAGGATAGTGAGACTGTCTTAAAAATTAACTTTTAGGCCCCCCCTATGATCTAAATAAAGGACTCTATATTTACTAGATTTCCACATTAAATTGTTTTTCTTTTAAGGTAGAGAAAAAAGAGAGTTATATGAATCATTATTTATTTCAATTATGTTTGAAATGTGAGAATTTTTGTTATAAATAAAATTTAAATACATTAACATGATTAATTAAATTTCATTCCACTGGTCATAGTACTTTTTTGTTGTCTTTAGTGATATCAATCAGTCAATCTTTGTGCTTAATATATGTTTTTTTGGATTAGTAGATTAATTGGGTTGAAAGTATATGGATTATTTTGTTCGATTTTTAGAGTTAGATATTGTAGAAATGAAGGGAGAGTTTATCTGATTTGGATATACAGTGATCCATTGAGGATATCGAGACCAATATTAAATTGATCTAACCTCAAGATGATTATCAAGTTTCAAAAAGGTTATTTAGAAGTGAGGAATAGTGTGATTGTGGTGGATTTTGTATCTTGGGGAGAAAGAGGAGGAATATGTTTATTGGGAATATTTCTAATAATATTTTCATACTTATTTTATATCACTTATGATAAGGTTAATGAATATGTAGGATATGGTATGTATTTTACCTATGATATTTAGATTTTGGGAGCTCAAGATCCAGTTTATGTACATTCTTCAACTCACACATTACGTATTTCTTAATAAGGATTGCAGATCTCAACACTTTGAGGGGTTAATATATCCCATGAGTTGATATAGGGTTACGGTATTTACATTGAATTTTTATTTGGTGGTGTAGAAAAATAGTACAGTTTTTTAGAGGATTCATGCCTAGTTAAGATCATCTCAAAAGGTAAGAAATTAGGATTCCTTGAGAATATGTTCTATTATTGTTAGATTCTAGGAATCAAGGAATTTGATGTTGTATCCTATTTGGTGTGAGATTATGTCATTTTTTCCCACTTATTTCTCTGGGACTAGAGTTTTATATCATCATTCTAGGATTATTATTCCAATGTTGATTTCTTTTCGAGTAATTGATTATCAAATTTCTCACCGTTCACCCATTCGTAGGGACTAGTGATGTATTAGTGGTTATATCACTTATCAACCTCATAATAAAAAGAAACCTCAATGTTTTAATCGACAACTACAATAGTAGTACTTAATTATATGGATAATAAATAGAGATATTAGAGTAACTCTTCATGACATCCCTCTCTCATATGTACATAAGGATAAATTTTCCCATGGGGGTGGTCTTCAACTATGAGTCAGAGGATTTAGATATATAGAACGTAATTCTATTGATAATATAACACGAGAGGGACCAAAGATTTTTTGAGGTAAAATTTTCTTAATGTATTGAATGGTTTATGCATTGTTTGATTTTAGATAATCCCACTCCTTTATTTCACCCACCATACTACATGGATTGGTACTCAAGATTGATAAGACTCCAGTTACTATAGTGTTGATTAAAATGTTAAAGGATATAATACTATTATTGATGTGTACTGTGTTTATGAGATGCTAATTCGGTAGTATTAATCATCTATAAATTTATTTATACTTCAAATATAACCATATTATTTCATCATTAGAATCAACTAGTTATAGTTTCTTCTTTACTTTATTTATTTAATTAGTAGTAGAGTGGTTTTTTGTGATAAGGAAGTATAGTGTTCAATGTTCATTAGAAATATTTGGAATTAATTGGGTCATAAATTCTCAAAGCCTTTGTTGTATCAATTAGAAGCTCCGTAATTTGTTTTTATAAAGCCAAAGATAATAAAGATCCATAGAGTCATGTAGGAGTTCCCTAATTATTTCCTTTATTTTGTTTTTGTTTTACCCATTTAGTGTAATTCCATGGTTTATATATAGTTACAGTATGGTTTCACTCTAATTTTAATAGACCATTATCAAATGCAACCTTTTATACTATTGGAGATACATATTCATATTAATGATCTGATGTAGAATTATTTCTTATGGACATGTGTATTAGAGTTTGGTTGGTCCCGTGTTATTTTATAATAATATGACCTATTGTTTTCATTTGTGTATGTACTAATAGTTATTTAATTATGTGGTGGTCAAGAACCATTTCCCCCTCAAAAGTATTGATAACATTATTTGACAATTTTAAGTGAGATATTTAGATTTAGAAGGTTAATCTATCGTATGGTTATCATCTAATGAGGGTTAAGGAGGAGTAAATCCTAAGGAATACTTTTTTTTTGATGTTATGGGAAATTCGTATATGTTTTTATAGCATTCATTTTAATTATCACCCAATATGTGTTCATAGAACTCATGAACACCAAGATCCATGAGTTCTTAGACTAAATTGTGGTCGTTTTCATCAATTTCATCCATGTATACTCATGGATAGAGGATTTACACACAAACCACTTATGGGATGTTTTAAAAGTTTTACATGATCAACTCTATAAGAATTATCCTAGTGTATGTTTTGGATGTGGGAGTCATACTTCAATGTACCCATAATGTCTCTATGTGGAGTGGTAGTAGATTTATCAGAGATTGGGGAAATGTTTTCTTATGTAGCTCACAAGAATGTTGAAGAGGTCTATAGTTTCCTCATTCTCATGATTTATTATAGAAGTATTCTTTTTGAGTACTTTCATCTAATGGATTATTTAAAATATTTTCATGGAAGGATCGGGTTTTCATGTGGACTAATCAGTGTTGGGATGATTTCAGATGACTTAAGGATAGGTTGACCAGTACTCCCATTCTTTATCACCTATAAGAGAGAGTGTTATTTAAATTATTTTTTGACACTCCCCATATTAGTGTAAAATTTTTCTATATGTACTAGATATAAGTTATATAATATTGGTTTATCAGGTTATATACCCTTGAGAGTAACTACACTACAAAGGATCTTGAGTTTGTAGTGGGTTTTCTTTGATGTCGAGGTAATATTACATCATTTTTTGTTCATTATTCACATTATAGACCATAATATACAAAAGTATGTTTTACCTAATTTGATCAAAATTTATAACAATCGATTTGGATAGTGTTTCTCAAAGATATTAACTATGAGATCTCCTACACCTTGAGAAATTGGAATGTAATTGTACCCAAAAATTCAGGAGACAGGTGAAGACCTACTCCTAAAAAAATATGTTAATCAAAAGTAAAAGTACACAGGAGAACAGAGACACAAAATAATCAATAAATACGGGTATACACCTTATTATCTTATAGTTATTTATCTTGATTTATTAGAGGATGTTGGTAGAGGATTCATGTTTGAGATTATAGTGAAATCAACCATGGTTAAATGGGTGTAAAAGTCTCATTGGGGAGACTTTGAGGTATAGGTCACATGGAATCATATCATCCATGATGATTCCCCCAAGGGATGATATATGGATGATTGATATATGATGATGTTTCAGAAAATACTATTTGTATCATCAGTAATGCATGTGTAAGTACTCTACGTGTTTCATAAACAGTATTGGTAGTGTAACCTAGTTTCTCTAATATGTATCATTACTTGAGGGTTTATCTTGGGTTACCTAGTATATAGATATTTATAGAATATTTTATATTATAGTGTGTGGTTTGTCAGTAGGTGATGGGAGAACACTATATTCTAGGTGGTTTGTTGTGGACATTACCTATTTCCAATAACAAATGAGAGGTTTCCATATTGGATTTCATCACCAACGTAATATAATACTAGGGAAGATGTGTTGCTATATGAGTGATCAAAGATGAGTAAATGAATATGTCCCACTTCCTAGGGATTAGGGAGTCAGGATTTATTGAGGTTCTAGTTAGGAATTTTGTATATGATGTTGTGTAGCTTCAAGAGGTAATACAAACCATTATTTTTTATCAAGATCCTCATTTAAATTCATAAATCATTGTAGGGTTGTGGTAGTAATGTGGATTCTAGTTTGACCTTATCACTACATCTGATCATCAGAATGATAGAGATATAAAGTGGGCCATATATATGAAAAAAGATACGTTCTAATCATTCCTCATAGAAATTGGTGGATCATGGATTTATATTTTTCTTTTTTTGAGTCTAATTATACAACAAATATCACTCATTTATTGGGATTGATATTTTTGCGGCATTTTATGGTTGGCATTGTCGATCTATATTATGTTTGATTATGGTCGGGGAGTCCGAATTTCATAAAGAAAATGTAGTTTAATTATGATAGAGAATATTTAGATGGTTTAAGACAGATTGAAGGCATTGGAAGGCCAAATCTATTTACAAATTGGTGGATGATAACTTTGGAGGTTGAGGTTAGAAAACACTTGTTTTAAGTGTTTCCCTTCATAATGGCCAGTGGAGGATTGAATGGGGTAGTAATATGTATCCCCAATTTATTATTACTTTATCAATATTGAATCATGTTCAAAATGTTGTGTATTGATTGGTAATTCCTTCACTAATGGTTTAGATTCATGGTGTGTTTCATTTCTCACAGATTCATTGATAGCTTTATAATGAATCCTTTGTAATTTATTAGGGGAAGTAATATATCAATGATATAGGTACCTATTCTTATCACACATAGATATTATATAATTTTTATGAATATTAAATACAATAAACAAATACATGACTGAGAAATATAATAGTTTAGTTCCATAGGAAACATGGAAACACAATCAATTAGTACATTGGTAGACTAAAAAACCCCCCATTATGTTCTTCATAAATTCCACCCTTCTTAAAAATATCATACATAATATATTTATTCATAACACGGGGAATGGAAAATATGAAAGGGTGAGATTAAATGCTCAGTAAGGTTAAAATTGAAAATACATATGCATGACATGAAAATAATGGTATGAGAGCATGAGCATAACATTTGAAAACCATACCCTCTATATCAAAGATCATAATCTGGAGTCATTTAATTAATATGGGAAGCCCATAAAAAATGAATCAGAAGTAAATAATTTAACACATTTTATAAGCTAATAACATTAGCATAAGACATGGATTTATGGTATACACATAATCTTGTAAAATAACTTTCATATTATCCAAGGTTTACTTGCAATGATATCACAGTGGAATGGGTTTAGTTCCCAAACAATCATAGTAGTAATGTTTCACTCCAAAGACCCTAGTAGTTGATAAAGTCCCTTACTGAACTGAGTTCAATCCCCATTGCATTCTTATCTATGTCATGAGATATAAATTTTTGCCAAATTACATAGAGGGAGATATAGGTCCCACCCTTATCCAAACAAAACCTTATTTATGTGTTTCACATGATCATAAAACATTCATAATACCTTAACCAATTAAATTAAACATATTTCATAAAAAATTCACAATATCATAACCAATGGATATGATACTATTTTTTTAATAATTTCATTATTTCATCATATAAAACCCCATGAAAATAAAGGAGCTTCCTAATAATTTCCTCATGGTATAACCCATGAAAGGGAAATGGGTTTCATAAACATCATGAAATAATAAATTCCAACCATTAATGGAATGAACTTGATTAGTATTCTTAGATCATTAATACAGTAAGGCATAAGTAATTTTGATGGCCTAAATCTTAGATGGAAAATGATATTAAATGACTATTTTATATATTTCTTGAAGAAAATATCCTTTTTACTTAAAAAACATTTTAAAAAACATTTTTAAAATATTTTTCCTTGAAAATAACATTAAAACATATAAATGATTCTTAAATTTAAATAATAGTCATTTTGACTAGATGATTCCTTCATTATCTACCCATGAAAACAAATATTTTTTCACATTTTTAATTAAATCCAAATGATATTTTTTTGGAAAAAGAAATCAATATTATTTTTAATTTAATTACTGTAAAAATTTAACATGGGTATAAATTTATTTTTATAAATTATTTTATAATAATATAAAATATTCAGAGAAGTTTTAGAAAACATGGTTTTGGAAGTAAATTGGATTCTGACTAATGAGAGAAATAAAGATATATTTTCTTAAAAATACATTCTTAATTATTTTATTGTCCAAAGAGTGGAAAAATGGTAATATTTATTTAAAATATCATTAATAACGAATGTATAATAAATTTTATGAATTTTTAGAGATTTGTATAACAATATTTTTATATTATAAAATAACATAAACATTCCCTATAAATGATGACATAGTAACATAAAATCAATACCATTTTTTGTAAATATAAATCATAAAACCATGAAGGAAAACCATAAAATGGAACATAAAATTTCATGAGTATAAATAAATTCATTATATTACAATTCAAAGGGGTTTATATTCACCTCATGAAAGAATGTTGGTGCATAAAATAACTTACATCTCAATGAAGACATATTGAGACAAAATCACTGACTTTATGTCCAGACTTCTGTCACACATGTTGAAATTAAATTTATAGTAAATATTATTTTGTTATAAATTTATTCAAAAAATATTTATATGTATCATATAATATATTATTTTATTATGACCCTTTTATTACCAATTTATTTATAATTCGATGATAATGTTATGATTCTGGTAATAACCACTTTGTCGTTCTATATTTAATGATATTTAATTTTTGGTCCTCATAATTTTTTCATGATTTAAAAAACTCTAGAATTTTAACCATGATATAAATATCATATATATAATGTATATATATATTCTTATTAATTCATAAAATTTTGTGACAGGAAACGAAATACACCATTCATGGATATGATAGGTTATACGTAGACATGAACATGATTCGAATTTTAATTTCAGATTAATATAATGAATTATATATTATATATTATCTTTAAATAATAAATTTATTTCCATATATTTCAAATATTTTAATTAAATTAAGATTTAATAACATCCATATAAATAATGAAAGAATCACTTTTCTATGTGAGGAAGATGCTCGTTATACACACAATGGACATTACCACATTCCCAAAAGATAGAGAGTATGAAGGTGTGTGTGATATAATAATACAAAAATGTATAATAATTTGAAAATTATGATATATTGATAAAAATCCATCATTATGTAATCTCGTGAGAGGCGGTATTGTGAAAAAATGAATTCAGTTCTAAAAGTGGTAGTTCTCTCTACAAACAAACAACGATATCCAAACCCATTTGAGGGAAGATGAAAAGGTTTTTTCTCTGGATCATAACTTAAAAAAATATTAGTATATATAAGATATCGTGGTTTTTATATCATAATGATATTATAGTAACTGAAGGTGGGGTAGGATGATATAAAACCAAAATTACATTTGATGAATGTTACGTATTCCTCGGCTGTACTCCTCAGGTTTGAATGAAAATCCTTCCAATTTTGGATTTATGTCCAAAAAAAGTTCTAGGATGATAGGATGTATTTTGGGAAGAAATTTGGTTTGGTACTGGGAAAAAAGGGGGGTTTAAGCTATGATGAAGAGAGAAGAGGGGGTGGCCTTTTATATGTTAGTTGAGTGACACATTGATATTTGTTTTTGAAAAGAAACATGTGATCCCATGTTTTTATCATGAAATAAGGTTCCAAAATAGACCATTATAAACAATAGAAGATACATTTTTTAAATATGGTCATGCAATGGGTTATTCAAAAGTCTTGGGATATTTTTATCCCTTATCATTTTATTATAACCACTACTGAACCCATTTTTACATTAATCGAGGTAAATAATATTATCTATTTTTACTATTTATGTTGGTAAAAATTTGTTTTTGCATTATTAGATAATATAAATAATTATTATTAAAAATATGGAGTACATATTTCCAAATTTCAGTCACGTAATTGAAATTTTTTAATTTAAAATTAATCCCACAAACCATATTGGAAAGTTTGTTTTAAAAGAGAAAATGTTCAAAAGATTACAAATTAATTATATTGAATTTAAATATAAAAATGACTCATATGACCAAAATTGGGTTATTAGAAGTATATTTAAAATAATTTCACATTACAACCAATTTAAAATTTAATTTATGTTTATAAATAAATTAAAATAAAAAGATGGTTTTAATTAAAATTAAATACTTTTCACTATTCTTTAAAAATGAAACAATGTATAAAAATTTAAAAAATTAATTCTAATCTAATTTCGGCCTGAGATTAAATTTGTAAATTTAATTTTATAAAAGTAATTTTCTTACATTTTTTAAAATTAATGGAATTAAACTTTACAAAAAATTAAAATCCTTTGTTTTGAAAAAATAATATTTTTAAAACATAGAAATACTTTATTTCAAATTAATACTTTTATAAATACATTTTATTTATAGATTAAAATTATAATTAATATTTTAAAAGTATTTATTGCTATTCATAGAAGTATGTTTAAAGACTAGGTTATAATAGTCATGTTTAAATAACTATATGAATAATTTATCATCTTTTTGTATAAAAACAATGTCCTATATAACAAACGCTAACACAGTATTGCATGTAGTTCAAGCATAACATAGTATTTCATATTATGTAAGATATTAGTGATATTTAATTTATTAGAAGAAAATTAAAACCTAGAACCCAATGGTGTCACATTATACTACCTTCAAAAGTTTTCTCTGTGAACAAATTAATGATGATACTTCTCTGTCAATATATCCTAAGTGTCAACTTACCTTCCTCAAACTAGTGGGCTCACCAAAATACATTGAATAGTTCAGTGGTATTGTATTTTTGAACGTTATATTTAAAATATATAATCTCAAAATGGTGTTCCTCATAATAAAGATCTTATTCCAGTTGTATGTCCTCTATGTTAAGTCCGTGTAAAGGGTCATGTATGTAATTTCTTAGAAAATATACTTGGAAATCATCATGAACATGAGAGAGGTTTCATGGATGTAAAAAGTGATAGACCACATTCCAAATAAAATCATGAATTTAAATGGTACTTATATACATAGGTATTAGTTTCCATTTCTTCCTAAATGACACATCCTTCTTTAATGGATAAATTCATAGAAACACATTATCACTAACTTAAATATCTATATCACACTGGTGATTATAAGCATAAAGTTTCTACCCAATTTTATATTCCTTGATGTGTTTTTGAATGTATTTAACCTTTTATACCATTTCCTTATCTAACTCAGGTCCCAATAGATTTTATTGGCCATATTTATTTTATATTGGTAGGGGAATACATTTCATCCCATATAGGGCTTACTAAGGATCCATCTGAATGCCTGAGTGAAATCTATTGTTGTTTGAAAACTCATCATGAGAAATGTGTTGATACCAACAGCCTATTAAATATAATTAACCATGTCTCATCATATCTTATGGGGTTTATATTGATCTTTTAGAATGACTATTTTTTTCTGAGGACGATAACCGGTTTTGAAAATAAAATCAATATCACAAGTTTTCTGATGAATTCTCTAGAACAATGCGGTAATCCTTAGATCCTGATCAAACATAATGGAGGTTGGTAATCCTTGAAACCTTAAAAAATCTTTAATGTATGGCCTATAAATATGATTCAGAGAGATTTTTTCTCAAACAGTGATGAAGTGTACAAACTTTTTAAGGTGATTAACTACAACCCATACTGCAATATTCACTTGAGACATTTTGGGGAGTCCAATGAAAAATATTCCTTATGATGTTTTCCAATTTCTATTCTGGTTTGTAAAACATATGTAAAATCCCTGTATACTTTTGTTTTGAATACTTTTATTGAAGACATTCCAATAACATATAAACAAATTATATGGTATATATCTTCATTTAATCCCACCAAAAATACTCTCTCAAATATCTATACAACATCATACATACTTGATGAATACTCAATGAGGAACTATTTCCAGTATTAAATTATTCATCCAATTTGTTTTGAAAAAAATAATTCACAATTTTTGAACATTATCACTAGAATGATAGATGATTGAACATTTAATTAAGAAAAAAAATTTCCCCTTCCTTAAAAATTTCTATATCTATACTTTTCAAATATTGAAATATTGGATCTTTTGTAATCTTCATCCTTGATAATCTAACATTATCTATTTAACTCAATGCATTTGTAAATATTTCTATTTTATAAAAATGTAATGTATTAAGTAGTCATAATAATTAGTTATCTCAAAATATCTTCATTATATAATATTCAAATCCTTTTAGGTGATATATACACTAAACTTTAATGACGAGTATATATATCACAATTTTTCCATAAATATAATGCCTTCATATCATTAACAAAAAAATTACTACAAATAACTCTAAATAATGTGGTTGATAACTTTGAACATACATCATAAATTTTTATGGGACATAAGATATAACTATGTAATTTCAAAAAAGAAGACATCTCAAAATCTTATTGGATAAATCACTATATATTAAAAAATATTCTCAACTATAGGGTAATGTAAGAATAGGTGAACTGACTAATCTTCTCTTAAGTTCTATAAAATTTTCCTCACATTTACATGTTAGAAGAACACAACTACCTTTTGAGTTAAATTGGTCAGAGTATTAGATATTCATAAGTATATTTACACAAACCATTGATAATATCTGACCACACTATGAATACTATGTATCTCAGTCACTTTTGTTGGTTTGGGCCAACATTCAATGGCATCCAACATTAATGGATCTACTAATATACCCTATCCTGAGATTATAAGATAAAAAATGAACCATTTTTATCCAAAATTCATATTTTCCAATATTTTATCTTTCCAAAGGGTCTTTAGTAAAATTAGCAGGTGGTATTTTTTCTATACATTTCTCTTTGAATAGATAATAATATTGTATATAAAGACTATAAACAATTTATCAATGTAATATTTAACTACAATATTCATTTAATCCATGAAGATAATGATGTAATTTTAAAGATCAAATGCAATCAATTTATATTCATAGTGACCATACCTTTGATAGAATTATATCTTGGGTTTACCCTCCTTATTAACCCTCAATTGATGATATCCCGAATGAAGGTTAATATTGTAAAAGTATTGAGATCTGTTAAATTGATCAAAAAAGTCATCAATAAAGGGTAGATAATACTTGTCCTAAATTGTTATGTTGTTTTGATCTTGATAATCAATAAAAAATTTCATTTATCAATTTTTATTTCTCATAAAAAGAACTGGTGAACCCTATGGTGATACTCTTGGATGAATGAGTCAATTTTCTATGTTTTACTAAAGTCACATCTTGAATTATTGCATATCAATCATGGTAATTATATAGGGAGTAATTGAAATTGGTGTGGCACTAGGTATGAGTTCTATTTAGAACTCAAATTCTTTATTTGATTGAATGCTAGGACATTCTTCCAAAGAGACGTAAAAAATCCATTCATGGTAGAAATATCATTGATTTCAATTTTATCATCAAACATTAGATATAAAAACCCCTTTCAAAAAGAAATTAATACCCATACAATGGATGTAATTTCCATTAACATTTCATAATTATTACCACATAAATATAAGATCATAATTAGTTTTGTCATATCAATAATTAATTTCCATATTCAAAAATTATTATTGTATTTATGTTGATATAGACAATCTATGGCTACTATGAAATCAAATTTAACTAGTGGAATAATGAAAAAATTTATAGTAAGCACATTCCTACCATCTTCAACTAGAGAGTAATCGTAAAATTGATATGTGATTATCATACCATTAGCCTTTTCAATTATAATTTTATATCTAATTGTTTAGGTGGCATATTTATTTCCTTATAAAATTTTTAGATATGAAAAAATAGGAATATTCTAGAGGAAAACAAGACATTAATAGTTATAGACATGATGGTAAGTATACCATTCCTCAAATTGTTATATAACTCCTCATTAGAATCCATGATTGTATGAGATTTCCCATTATCTCCCGGATTAAGAGTTTTTTAATTCGATAATTGTCATTAATCATTTATATTGGGCATTGGTTTTCATAACTCTCATAACACTTTAAATTTAAAAACTAAAGTTTGGTTTGTGTATTCTATTTAGATTTCTCACTTTTCACATCGTTAGGCAACTTCTTCCAAATACATTGGAAATAAATTGATCGATAACCTTATCTTCCACAAATTAAACATTTACTAGCCCACTTAAGACAATTCCCTCCATACATTTTCACACACTATGAGGATAAAGTAAATATCATCTTCTTCTCTCGAGTATTATTATATATTCATTTGAATTACATTATTATCTTCCTATTGAAACCATAATATTAATACAAAACATAACCCAATTGTTTTCATTGATAGCTCATACAAAAATCTCATCGTAGCTACGAATGTATCTTCTGGATAACATGCATACAAGCCTTTGTTATTTTTTCACTAATGAATCGACCAGCCTTACTTTCTATGTGGATGATGTTACCATAATCATAACTCACCCATGTTGTAAAATTTTCCTCATAGGTAGAAACAAATTCATCATCCATTTTCTTCACCACAATGAAATCCTTATTCAATATTTTATGGAGAGTAATAGGATAGTACTTATTGAAAAATATTTTCATGAACTCGTCCCCATCCATAATGTAAATTTTATCTCGATGCCTCATATTCTTAATAAGATTCCACCATAAATTTGATTCACCTTCCAAACTGTAGCAAACTAAAAAAATGTTTTCATTTTATAAACAATAGGGAATTAAAGATATATATTTTGTAGTGATAATACATTATTCAGAAACTAGTGGATCAGAATAACCACTAAAAGAAGGTATACATTGACTCATAAAGGACTCAATAGAATCTTTTTCCCTCATTTGTTTTTTTGGAAGTCCAAAATTATTCATATCTTTAGAAATGTTTGTGATAATAACTACAGTAGTTTTCATTCCATATCCCTTAATGTTTGGATTCCTAGGGAGAAATCATTTCATATTCTATATCACTTAGTATTAATATAGTTCCTTTAGGTTCCAACCATTAGTTAAAACCAAAAATTATAGTGTAAGAAACAATAATAATGATGTTAAACCACATTATCTTGAAAAATAACTTATAATAGGTCTAAATAATGAAATGTATTTAATCTATGACACATTAGGTTAGTCCTATTTCCTTCATTTTCATAATATATTTAAATTATTCATGGATATTAGTAAATATATTTTTGAATCTCGAATGAATATCCCTTTGATGTTTTAAACTTGGTTTGAATAAAGGCTCATTATTACCCACTAGGTGACAATCAGTTCTAGCTTATTGAACATATTTCAGAGTTATTACCCATAAGAAACTACTTTCTAGAGACACATCCACTTGTATTATCATAGAAAGGATATAATTTTTGGAAACCATGTTATCTATCCCCTTCCAAAATTCTTGAAAATTTTCTTATACATTGAATCATCCTTATACTCATCCTTATATATGTCCTTAGGTATATCACTAATGTTTTAATATCATATTTTCTAAAATTTAGATAAACGAATCCAATGATACCAACTGTAAGAACCCACAAATATGATGCATAAATATTACATCAATTTTGAGGAATATTAAACACATTAAACCAACACATTCCTAAGGACCATAATAGTTCAGTGCCATTGGATACATGGAAACAAAAACAATTGTTACAAATTTAGACTACATCATCTTCCAATATGTTCATTATAATAAGAATCCTTCTTAAAAATATCATACAAAATAAATTTCATCATAACATGGGGAAAGGAAACATATGAATGGGTGATATCATATGATCAGTAAGGGTAATAATGGGAGATGAGTGATAATTACATGAATATAAGTGTATGATATCAACATAATTACATTTGAAAACCATACCCTGGATATCAAATATCATAATCTAGAGTCATGGAATAAATATTCGTAGTTCATAATACATAAATCCTAAGGGGACCAAATAAAATGATTTATAATATCATAACATTGGGATAAGACATTGATTTTGGGTATACATAGAAGAATCGAAAATTGTTTCCATATTAGTCAATTATTACTTAAAAGGATATCATAGTGGAATGAGATCACTCCCCAAACCGCCATAGTATTCAATGTTCATTCCCAAGACTTTCTTAGTAGATTGTTTTACTGAATTGGGTGAAGTCCTCATTCCATTCCCATATATCCCATGAGATATAAATATTTACATAATTCATTATATGGAGATATAGTTCCCAATCATCTCATAATGAAAATAATATTTATATGTGCCATATGATCATAAAATATTCCCCATATCATAACTCATGAAATTAGTTTCATAAAAATTTCATCACATTGTAACTTGTAAAAAATAGATTGGATTCATAATCATTTTATCATTTTATCATAGAGAAACCCATGAAAATAAATTGGTTTTATAATTATTTCCTCATGGTATAATATATTAAAGAGAAATGGATTTCATAAACATTATCACATCATAAAAAACCATCTCGAGAATGAATACGAATGGTATTATTTGACCATAACCCTAGTAAAGAACATGTAACATCAACAAGCATCACCATCGATGGAAAATGGTTTCTAACTATCATTTAATACTTCTATTAAGGAAAATATACTTTCCCCTTTAAAATATACTTTTTTAAACATACAATATTTTTTAATTATATTTATTTGATAATAAACCTAAAAACATATGAATGAATCTTAAATGGAAATAATGGTTAGGATTAAGAGAATTTGTTTTCGTGAAATACATGTTAAAACAAAGATTCCATTCATATTTTTTGTAAAGGATAAACATATATAATTTGGATAATGACATGAAATTGACATGATTTTATTGGAAAATAAATACATTTGTAAAAATTTCTATTAAAAATCATAGGATAATAATGATTGATTTTTACACATTTTAATGAATAACTTTTTGGAAGAAAACAGATTTCTAATTAAAAAGAGAAATAAATTTGGTGTTTCTAAAAATCTTTTTCTTGATTAATGAATTAAAAAATATTATAAAAATGTTATTATTTAATTAAAAAATAATAATAACATAAGGATAAAACAATTCATGAGTTTCTTGAGATATGGATCATAATATTTTATCATCTGAATGATAATATAAATAATATCAATAAATAATGTGATTGTATTATAAAATCAAAACCACTTTAGTTACTTTAAATTGTAATCCCCACGATGTAGAAACCTAAAATGGGACTTAAAATTTCATGGTGATAAATAAATTCAGGATATTACATCTACTAGAGGATATATATACACCTTTTAATATAATATAGATGCATTACATGATGTATGTCTCAAATTGACAGAAAAATCCCATACCTTACATCTTGAATTCTATCTTACATGTTCAAACCTCATATATAATAATTATAACTTTATAATATGTATATTATTCAAAAATATTTATATATATTATACCATATATTGTTTTCTTATGAAACTAAACCATTTATTAAAAATTCTATGTTACTGTTATGTTTTGGGTAATAACTGCTTAGTTATTCCTTTATGTTTTTGATTTTTTATTTTTGGTCCTCTTACATTGGACATGATTTAATCATATTAAGAATGTTAAAAATGGTATAAATATCATATATATTCATTATATATATTTATTTATATTAATTTAAAAAAGTTATTGATAGAAAATGAAATACACCATTAATGGGGATAGTAGGCTGTACATACAGAGGATTAATATTTCAAATTTCTTTTTAGATTAAATGAAATAATATTAAATGGTGTATTATCATTCCAAAATAATTTTTATTTCATATATATATATATCATATTTTAATTAAAACCATCCTTAATACCTTCCATATTAATCCTGAATGAATCAAATCACTTTGTGAGGTGGTAGTTTTCCGTATACATGAGTAACGATATCATATTTGAAAAAAATAGAGAGAGTAAAGGTATGAGTGTTATAATAATTCCAAAAGTATGAAAATATCCTATACATCACATGTAAATAAAAAATAGATTATTATTTTCAACCTTGATTGGTTGTAATGTAAAATTGAATGACATCAGTTGTGAGGCAGTAGTCTATCGTACACACAAATGATGATTTTGTATCTAATTAAATGGAAGTTGAGAGGGGTGTAGGTGTTTTTTATAGCATAAAAAACATCAGTATATTTAATATAATTACTTTATTATATAATATTTTTTTAATAATTTATGGTGGTGGAGGAAAAATAAATAAATAATGCGCATTGATGAATGTTACCTATTCTTATGGAATCCTATTTATGTTTGAGCTAAAATAATTCTTATGATGGATTTATATACCAAATAACTATTAGCTAATGAGAATATGGAATTTGTAAAGGTATTATGTTTGTTTATGGCATAAAAATTGGTTTAAATGTTTTTAAAATTGCAGGTAGGGGTGGACTTTTATAAGTGAGGTGATTGACCCACATGTAATTTTTTTTAAATAATATGGTGTACCCATGATTTTATCCTTAAACAGAGTTTCAAGATGGAATATTGTCAATTATAGAATATATATGGTATTAATATGTCCATATAATGGTTTTTGGAAACGTTTTTCAATATTTTTAACAGTTTTCATTTTTTTAACCCCTATAAAATCCATTTTAACATTAATCACGGTAAATAATTTTTACTATTTTTACTACTAATTTTGATCAAAAATTAGTTATAGCATATTAGATATTATAAGTTACTTTGATTCCAAATATTTAATAAATTTTTAAAAAATCTATTCACATAAGGGGAAATTTGTAATTAAAATTTAATCATGCAAATAAGACGAGAATGTTGGATCTTAAGAAAAAATGTTCACAAGTTTACAATGTTTTTATACAAAAATTCTGTATTAAATTGGTTTATATTGCACAAAATGGATTAATTGATGTATAATTAAACTAATTATACTTTACATAGAATTTATACTATTATATTTATTTATATATTAATTAAATGAAAATATTTTTTTCAATAAAAATTTAGTATTTTCCATTATTCATTAGAAAATTAAACTTTTCAGAAAAATAAAAATATCACTCAAGGACAATTTGGACATGATGATTTCCGAAATTCAATTAAATAAATATATTTATTTTTATAAAATACTAAAATATTAATTCTATTAATGTTAAAAAAAATAAATGAAAAACATTTTTTTGATAAAATAATTGTTTTTAAACATAGAAATACTTTACTAAAAATTAAGATATTATTAATAAATATTTCTACATTATATAAATACATTATAATTAATATTTAAAAATTATTTTTTCTATTAATATCTCTATTTTTAATTGTTATGTTATAACATTCATGCTTAAAAACTATATTAATAATATATAATGTTTTTGTTAATAAATAGTTTCATTTGTAACACAAGATAAACAAATGTTGCATGTATAGCATTCATAACTTTGAGTTCCATGTAATACATGCTATTAATTTAATTGAATTTATTCAAAAAATAATTATTCCAAAAAAGTCATGGTGTTACAAAGAATGATGTCATTTGGTTGGATTAGCCATTAGAGATCCCAAATTATTTAGAGAAGGTAATGAGTTAGAATATTATTCTAGTGGTGTGATTTTTTGGGAGTCGTAGTGGTGTGGAAAAGAGTGCATGGTAATTAAAAACATAAGTTCATGATATGTAGCACAATATTTTTTAGGATTATTTTTCTTGTTTGATGAGATTTTTGATGTTGTATTGATCTGAAAAAATTGATTTTATATGGATAATATATTATATTGTTTCTCCTAGTGTAATATCATCATTTGTTTAGTCGAATCATCTCGTTTGAGAAATAACCTTTGACAGAGTACTTTCTTGGAAGTTTGTGTGGTTTTACTTGTGGGTTTGGTATAATTTTTTTGGATAAGAATAATTTGATAGGTATCTAGTGTGGTTTTTAAGACCTTACATATGAGTTAATTTTTATTTATTTAATGTTATGGTTAAAATTGTTGTTTGAGGAAGGTTCCATAGAATATGACCATAATATTTTTCTATAAGAAGGTTTGTAAGTGTAGAAGTGTGTTTTAAGAAATATAAGTTAATTTAGAAGGCTTGGTTATATTTTTGTGCTCGAATTTGAGATTTAGGGACCCGGGAGGTCAGATTCTATGACCCAATTATTTTGAGGGTTGATTCAGCATAGCCTTAGTCTGTAATGTGGGGTGGTTATCTAAATATATTTTATAAAATAGAAAAATATCATTTAGTGTAGAGGTTTGGGGAAATTAATTTTGGTTTCATTATATATTTTAGTTTAGTTTCAATAAGATTTATAGGATTCACTACAACCTCACTTCAAGAAAATAGAATTTTATAGAGGTATTTGACATGGTTTCTTAAGCAAAGATAGACCAAGGGTTTGGGAAGTGAAACATCCATTTCTTTAACATAGAGCTGGTAGAATCCCTAAGGGTTATGGAATAATCAAGGGTTATATACAATAGTTTGATAAAATTATATCATATTATAAATTCATAAATATATCATATTTTTATTAAATATCTACTCCTTCCATTGACACGTGGGTGAATCAAGGGATATTTTAGTATATTATTTCAGCCCTTATTGCTTATAATTTATTCTTAGATTATGAGATATAATTTTTGGGATCTAAGGTGAGTTATACAACTTTAATTCTTGGTTTCATCTTTATTATTCATCCTAAAAAAATGTTGTTATATATTATAGTTATATTATTATATTTTGAATGGATTATTTGTGATATAAGTAGTGATTTATGTTATTTCAGGTTTCCCAGTTGAAACTTGATCGTGGAATTTTCTATTCCTTAATTTATCTTATAGTAAGTTTTTAACAGATTTTGTTGAGAAAGTTCATTGAAAAAATCTAATTAATTTTTCAAAAATTATGTTATTAGAATCAATTTTCTCTCTTTTAGTGAGTAGTGTTAAATAAGCTAATGAAGATACTGAACCATATTTAATGAAATTTATGGGTAAATGGATAATTGAATGATTTTTTCTTACTACCTTGTTGTATTCGTTCTTATGCGTGATGATTTATCCTTGCTGTTATAAAAATTAATGTATTATTTTTTTAATTTTTTATTGATTCCATTTTTAATTGGATTTATCATTCATAAAAGGATAATAACATAATGATGTAAATTAAACTGGTTGTGTGGATATTTATAAAGGAATTATGTTGAATGGTATGTGGTAATAGGGTTTTAAAAATTATATTTATTTTCTTGTTGGGATTATTTGGTTTTCTATGGATTTTATTTGTTCTCTGTGTGGAAAATTTAATGTTGTGTTTTCCATGGTGGAGTGAAAATGAGATTGGTAATATTCGATAGGTAGTGAGGTTGTGTTTGGTCGGTTTTTTAAGTGAAACAAGGCTATATTCTTCAGTATAGTATGTATTGGGGTATAGTTTAATGATGTTTTCTTGATTTTGGAAAGGATACTACTGTGGGTTTTTATTTTGGAAATAGTTTCCTTTCATTGATTGGTAATAGATAATATAGAGTTGTTATGGAACGATGACATGATTTGTTTTCATGTTATTCATTTAAATTTTCTAGTGGTGATATATTATAATTAGTAATAATAAACATAAAATAAAATGGTAATTAGTGGTGAATAATTATCAATTAAGATATAATACAATGTACCAATGAAAAAGAATTTATTGGAGAATAGTACTACAAGAATAGTGTAATAATATGACTAAAATATAAATTTATGAATGATTATGTGGTTGTTTTTTGTGGATGGTGGTCTAGTTTTTGGTGAAAATATTTTTAATGATGGGGTTGTAAAACAATTGTAGTATAATGTTAATAGTAGATGGTGGTGATTTCATATTTATATGTATTCATTAAGATGATCTTGTTAATGGATTTATATATATACAATTGTATTCCCATTTTATATATAAACACATTCCACCCAATATAGATATCCTCACCTACACCTAAATGTTTTGTGTATTGGGTGTTTTCCCCATATTTCTGACTAGTAAGGGTATATGACTGGGTATTACTCTTCCCCACTCTTTAATTAGGTTTAGTGCTGTATATTTTCTATATATATGGTGATATGAAATTTTTTTGGGTTTGAGCATTATAGGATGAGGTGATGAAGTTTATTTCCTTCATGTTAGTGATGCCCTACTGCACTGAATATATTTAATGTTGAAGCAGTGTGATGTGTGGTCGGAGATAAGGGATTATGGGGGTGATATGGGTATGGATTGGGGCTTGATTTTGGTTAATTAATAGATTTATTTATGCTAACATAATATATTTATCCCTACGTAATGTTGAGCTACATGGGGTTACAACCTAACACACAAATATTATTGGAGGGATGGAGCTCATTATTTATGATGTTGGAGCGTGAGTGTTTAAATATAATGGGGACATTCTTAGGGGAGACATTGATTTTATTACTTAATACTATATTATAACATTGTATATAATATTTGGATAATGTTCCTTGGAAAGGATGGGTGGTGGTTGACCTGATAGGTTCTTATGGGTTATTTTGTTTTTTGGTTGATGCATTATTATGCTTCATCAAAATTCTCATGAGAGGTCAAAAGACTAATCCTACTCATTATAGATGTTATTCCAACATCAATATATATTTATAATCTTTATTCAGGATCCTAGTTCTAATTTGGTGATTAAGATTGATAATACAAGCTCAGATATTGGGATTTTTCAAATAGTTTCTTTATAAATTTTTTTGACATTTTATTGGGATTTTTATTCATATTATACATTCACGCACTATGAGATTATTATGGATATTTTTTTAGTTATGTTTTGGAATTTAGTAGTGGTTTTACTTTGCTATTCATAGAATATATGAGGGTGAATCCTACTATATATATATATATCATTTATACCCTTGTTTCTAGTCTCCGACATAGGTTCTATTGGAGGTATGCTCTAGGGGTCATTTTCATTCTCATTATAGGGCTGAGATAGGTTCCCAGTGGGGTGGGTCATTAAATTTAAATAGTTTCAAAGAAACCCAGGTCGAAATAATAAATCTGAGAAACCCTTTTTGAATTTTTATATATTGAAATCTTAATGGTTTTGAAGATGAAAATATTTATCTTCACAAATGTGAAAATACAAACACAAATATGATTTAAAAATTTAATATAACATGAAAAATAAAAAAAAAATATAGAATGTAAATATTTGTACATTATAATGGATAAAATTAATGATTATTGAGTCAAAAAATTGAGTGTTATGGTAATGAAATTTATTTTCCCCATAAATAATAAGAAAATATCATTTGGACTAGGGAAATGGAATTATATACCAAACATAGATAAATATAGTCAATGAAGAAGGATTATGACTCAATCAAAGTTGTTTTTGTATAAAAACCAATTAAATGTCACATTATATGATGTAAAAATTAAATAAAAAAAGGATTCTAAAAAATACATTAATATAAATAGAAAATAATATGTAGAAAAATATAATAAATTCCTAAATAATAGTGTTCCAAACATTTATGAATAATGTTTAATAAGTAATATTATAACTCAATGGAAGGAAATTTAGTCAATAAAAAAACTTATATTGGATTTTATATTAAATAGAGATACTATAAATTCTTATATCAACTCATTAATCATAAATTTCAGTAACTTATTAATTTAAAATACATTTTCTATTAAAATTTAATTCTCATTTATTACTAAGTAACAACTTATTTTTAGTTTAATTTTATTATAAGTTATTAATAGATTCAATGGTTCATTGGATGTTTTGGGATAAAAGCCCAATTCATCATTCTATGTAATGGAATTCAATATCAACAAAATATTAATAGTATCCATATTGTAGTTCCATGTTAATATATATAATTTCATCTTCATACTTTTAGAGTTTTGTTTATGGTTTGTGAAGATTAAATCCATAATGAGCTTGTTTTAGTAATTTTTAGACATATGTTGTTATATTAATAATTAATTAATAATAATATTTCCATTACAAAACCCTGAAGAAAGATTTTTTTTCATTGTCATCATATCTTACAAGTCGTTATGTTTTCCTATACATCCATGCTAAACATTATAGAACCATTCATCTAGGTGGTTAACCAAACATAAATCAAAGCTCAATAGTATCAATGGTTGTGTATGATTATGGAGTGATTTTGATATTATATCATTTTTTAAATGATATAATGACTTTATTTAGATTTTATTAACATGTAAAAAAATAATTAAGAAATTTTATAGGAATAATATGGTAGAAAAAATGATTACAAGTCATTACTTATAAATAATAAATTGTATGTTCTCTTGGAAGCAATAATTCTTTTAATGGAATTGGGAAATTATATTGAGTGCCTAATGTAACCAAAATAATAAAGTCTTATTAAGAATATACTTCAGGTAGGTATTGAAGAAGAAAGAAAAGAAATTTTATGTGATAATGTGGGTAGAGGAGGTGTAATTTTATAGGCTATCTTGAGTTTTATTTTCACTAATACCCATTACATAACATGTATAGTACATAAATTTTCTTTTAATATGGTTCTAAACTAAAAAAATAATAGAGATAGTTAATGAACCCCATTATACATAGAATTTATAGATATCTTTTGAGATATTTTTGTCATTTATCCTGGAAAATGATTCTAAAATTATTACGAAATTTGAATGTACTGATTAGAAATATAAAATTAATCTTGTTGGATTTCATTTATAAATGTGATAATAATTTATTTAAATATAAAAATTTATTTCACATAATATTTTTATAAAAATATAATTTAAATATAAAAATAAATTTATTCGTATTCATTACCATATAATTATCATTAAATGAAATAATATATATATATATATAGATAATAAATTTCAATAAAATAATTATTTAATATAGGTCAATTTAATATATTCAGATCAAAATACATAACCTATACAAAATAGTTCTTCAAAAAATAGTTCTTTTAAATGTTTATTGATTTTATCCTTATTAATAAAAAATTAATAATAAATGAATGTATTTTTATTCTTTTTATAGATATACAAACAATAAATTTGTTTAAATTGTATACTCTAAACATGATAATTTTAACATTCAAATAAAAATATATAATATATACTAAAAAATTGTTCATAAATAAATTTTTTCTATTTAGGGATGAGTAATTAAATTAATGTTCCTTATACTTCCCAAAATATTTCTTTAATTTTATTAATATATTTTAGTAATAATTCCATGATTTTTAACAATTCATTTTTATTTATATTATTATTTAAATGTAATAAATTTTAAAAAAATTAATAATTCATAAAAAAATTATTTATAATCCAACTTACTTTTACAAGTGAATTTTTACATTTTAAATCTATTCATAAATCATTTATTTTATTTCAAATAATATATTTTTAATGAAAATTTATATTTTAAATATTCTGTTTAAATTTATGTATATTAACTATGTAATTGTAATTCCAAAATTGTAAAATGTTTACTAGAATTATACCCAACAACTGTATAACCTTTTATGATGGTAAAAAAACATATATTATCCCCATTACACTCTATTAATACATCCCAATAAAACATCTCAAATCAAACTTCTCATTCCTACAATTCTTATTAACTGTTTTAAAAAACTCTTTAACAATTCATGATGTTTTTTCACATTGTATATTTCATTTTAGTAACAATAATTATCAATGGTAAATATGATATAAGATATTTTTCTTGGTAAAAATGTTATTTTTTTACTT
The DNA here is from genome assembly GCA_963277665.1 of Viscum album. Taxonomy (NCBI): domain Eukaryota; kingdom Viridiplantae; phylum Streptophyta; class Magnoliopsida; order Santalales; family Viscaceae; genus Viscum; species Viscum album. The sequence continues at coordinate 918,626,110 of OY728150.1, forward strand.
ATTATTTATTTTTAATTTTTACAATTTTAAGGGATATAATCATCCATGGTTTATAATAATCCATTTTACATAATATATGGTTTCATTTACTTTTCTTGTATTCTACTATTACGATCGAATAAATTTTTTTTTATTAATATATTATATTATTTTTTATTTTTGTACAATTCATTAAAAAATAAGAAAGCAAGTTACTGAGGGGAAAAATTAACACATAAATGAAGGATTTTATTAAATGATCATAGTAATAATGAAGGTATTTTAATATATTATTAAATAATCTCTTCTTTTTAGGCTTGATTTTGGATATAAAAAACCTTATAGTGTCTTTATTATTTCTTAGAATTTCTTTTTTAGTGTTTAGTGTTAATAGTTTCTCATATCCATTCATCAATAATCATGTTTTTTCAATTGGATTCTTTTGATATTTTTAGTGTTCATGTCTGATATCTATGTAGAAATTATCTTTGATTTGGGTTCCTAGTGTTTGACAAGTATGTTCCTCCTAGACAATTAAGAACATGATCTTTGGTGTTTTGGGTTTCCAACCCCTTGATCATGGATATACTCATTATTTGAGAAATATAGGTTTTAATCCTTTTTTAATCATCACATAATATAATAATGGATCTATAATGAGTTTGTATTGAACATTGAAAATCTTTATAATTCTTCAAAAGGTGAAAATTTTGGGGATATGTGATTGAGGCATTGTGACCCACCGATCATGGAGCACTATTGAGTGGTATCCGCTTTCAGTACATTAAAAATTGGTATTAGATACATTTTATCTAGTTTTCATTATTATTTAGAGATAATAGATAAGGATATAAAGAAAAATAATGTTGGTAACGCATTCTTCCTAGGTTTAGCTAACCCACATATAAGAAAAATCCAATTAACCTCTAATTAAAGTATTATTTTATGTATTTTAACTATTAAAGTTGATTTGATTTCACTATTGGGTGACACTGTTCATATATAATGTTATTATTTATGTGACTATGGGTTATATTTTATTGAAACCCAGTGAGATGCACGTATTCCATCTCATGAATCATATATGAAACTTTATATAAATCATATTCCATATAGTATTACATTCCATTTAGTATGAATTACCTATATGCATGCTATTTGGATAGGTTTTTTGAAGTATGTACTTGATATTGTGATACTTTTTGTGCAGCGGATAAAGAATGTGACAACATTTTTCAGTTCATAAGGAGCAAGGTCCTTTATAGACTGGAAATTAATTCATATTTTGATTAAATCATTTAAAGTGAGTTTAATATGAAATAGATTATATGGGCACCAATTTTGTATTAATGATGTGTTATTGCCTCTCATTTATTAGAACATGTTGAACTATTGGTAAAAACATTCAAATAAGTTAATGATGGGAATTATGTTTAATTTAAATGTGAAGGTGTACTGGAAAAATATAGAATTTACATAGAATAATATTTTGAGTGGGTAAGATGTAGTTTCTCCAATGACCATTTCAAATGTTTCGGTGTAAATTCCCAACATTAGGACTTGGCTGTGGGTTATAACCTAGTTTAAGAAGTGTTTTGACATGTCATATACTAATTGTCTGTGAACTTTTTTGTTTTTCTTTTTTGAGGCGTGTGATTTTCTTCAAAAATGCAAAAATAGTCCAGGTAGGCCAGTTGGGGAATGTTTCTTTTTATACAACTATTTAGTGGCTTTTTTGACTATTATAACTAAACAAATACTATTATTCAACTTTATGAAGAACCCAAGTAGATTTAATGTGACCCTCACATGTCTAGTAATCTTAAATAACATCAATGGATTTTATTTTCACAAAATTTCTTATTATGATTGAAATTCAATAAATGGTTAATGCTTTAAAAATGAAATTTGATATGATTTTATTATTTTTACTTAACGTGTTCGTTAAATCATAAGCAGAGTTCTTTTGTTTCATAGTTGGTTCATTATTTTCTTTTTAATAATTTTTTTGATATGTTGGATGTAAAAGGTTAGTCAAAGTAATGACATAAATAAAATGAAACCTAAAGTGGTGTCCTTCAATAAAAACTCTTGGGTATGGTTAGTTTGAATATTTCATTTGAGTTACTTTGCAAGAGAAACATGGGAATTTTCTATAGGCTTTATCATTTTTAACAACACATTAAATGGTAGGCGTAGAGCATAATTAATTTCTATTTTGCGTGACCTAGAGTTTGGGGTCGAATCTTATTCTCTTATAGGGGATAGCCTATGGGAGGTAACACCATTAGAGATTATATTTATTGATAAATTCCATCATCTTTCTGTCATATGGTACCTTTTTGGGTCCATTTGTCCATACTAGGACTCTTAGTTTTTTAATGAAATCCTTGTATGGATGGGTGACCATGGTAACCTAGAACCTTGTTATGGGGGTGAGTATTAGGTAATTATTGGTTTCAAAAGGTTAGACATCTCATAGGTTATGGTCAGCTATTTAGTAGCTCTGATAGACCTCTTCTTTTCTGTAGTGATAGACGAATCAAGATGTTATCTTCTTAGTTAAAAGTTGTAAAATGAAATACAACTTTGGGTTATATCACTTGTACAACCTACCTAATACATTGATTCATTGGGAAGACATCCTATGGATAGTATCAGGGATGGTCATCTTGTTTTTGAAACCTCAGGGTACTGTACTTTTATATACACAGTACCCATTGTGTTCCTATATGGTATTAAAAACATGTTGATTTCAGTGAAATCGTTGAGCTATGATTTTTATATACATACTCGGTTATTCTACAGAGTTGAGTGACCAGGGTTTAAAAACAATAAATCTCATCACAACACATGGGATGAGTTCAATGATAATTAGGTTTTTTGACATGATTGTCAGGTTTGTTTTGGTTTTCAGGCCAAATTCCTTGTTAATGTGTGTGTGACTCAGAGGAGTGTCCCACATGTGTTTATGTTGAATCTGTTCTAGGGTTCTTATGAGCAGTTGGTCTATCACTTCCTCAATTATTAATAAACATTCAAGGTTGGGATCATGGAATCAATTCTTCTATATATTTCATTGTTTTCTCATAATCATGACATTTATGTGGTTTGCTGGGGATGAAATCCTCAAAAAACACCCATAGTTATGGATGAACTTCAATAGTAAGGATTGAATGATCAAGTAATTCCTTCGGTGATAGAAGTATGTGATTAGTTAATGATAGCGCTTTAGTAGGTAAAGATGAGATTATTTCTAAGAAAGTCGATCAGTAATGGTTCAACTGTTCTTCATGGAAATCTTTGATATCCTCTTAGTGTTCTCTTGTGTAGAGGTGCGCATCACCCCTAACATTACATCACCCTTTATGCACTTATAGAGAGTCAATATTATGCCACAATAAAGTTTTAAAAGCTATTATTATTTTCTACGAGGTTTTCTCAATGTTTCATTTGGATGCATAGCTCTTACTGAGGCATGGTTATCCCTGAGTGTCACTTAAGTTCCCAAGTAGGAAGCCCATGGATATAATCTTGGAAATTAGTCATTTTCTTTTGACTTGGATTCCAAGAAAATATTGTTAGGGATCATTTAATTTTATGAAGTGGATGTATTAGAATAGTAATAATGTCTCACTTGTAAGATTGGTGTGTGGATTACCTAGGATTGGTTCCCTGGACTTTGGTTAATTGAATATGAGGTTACCCGATCCTTATGTCAGGCTCAGAGGTGATTTTTAAAATGGTTTATGATTCTAGTGAGATAGATCTATTTTATACCTTATTCATGTTGATGCATAACAATTTAAAATTCTTGGATGTTGATTTGACCCAAGAACATCACCAAGAGTCAAGTATGGAATTCATTACATAAGTTCATGGTAAATGAATTATGCCTTTGAATAAGCTCTTATAGTTCAGTTTGTAATATTCCAGACTTCTAAGCCAAGCATTTCATGAATATTCAGATGAGGTGGATAGACTTGTTATCTTTTTTCACTATGTCTACAGTCAAAATAAAATTGTTTAAGAATGTCTCCATGTTAAGGTGGGAGTGGTAAAAGGTCGACAGTGTATTTTAAGAAAATTTTCTTAACCGGTTTTAGTTTGGTCAATTGGGAATTCAATTGTTCCTTTATGGTGAGGTCCTGGATATGAAAGTAGATTTAGTCTGGTTTTCGTAGTTAAATAATTTCTACTGGGATCATCTCTATAATTCTCAGTGTCATTCTTTGTAAGGCAATTCTGATGGTGGAGGTACCATGGTTCAGAATTGTCACCTTTTGTGATAAAATTATTTTTTGGGGTGAACAATCAGCTAGATGATTAAAGAGAATTTAAATAGATCATGTATCAAGATAAAATTTCTCACAAGTACTAGTGGCTAGGTATGAAAAAAGATATTTCTATTTTTTTTCATGAGGTGTTCCACCTGTCAGTAGGGGAAGGAGGAACACCAGTGACCATGTAGACTTTTACAGTAGTTACCTATTACTGAGTATAAAAGGGATGATGTCATGATGGATTGTATAACCATTTTACAGAGGTCGCCTTATGCCAGTAGTGTTGTGTGGGTTTTTTTTACAGGATCGAAAAGGTTTCTCATTTTTTCTCATCAAAGGGGCCTTTATTTTTGGTGAGATAGGAAGCTTGTATATCAATGAGATAGTACAAAATCAAAGGGTCATGTGCTCTATCATTTCAGATAGGTATGTCCATTTTACATATCATTTATGAAAAAGTTTTTTGAGTACACTGGGTAAACATGTTCTTTTGAGCACATCTTACCAACCTCAGAATGATGACCAGTCTGTCTATACGATAAAAGTGATCGAGGACATTCTACGAGCATACTTCTTGGATTTTGGGGGCTATTGGGAGAGGAAGATACCCCTGATTGAGTTATTCTAAAATTTTAGTTACCATGATACTGTATATATGAAACCTTATAAGGCTTTTTATGCATCTCCATTCTAATCCCCCCATGTTTTGGTTAGAGGCATGTGAGGAACCATTATAGGGACCATGTATCATATAGGAGACTTTTTAGAATTTCTAGTTGATTCAGAAGTGTATTGCTACTGCACAGTCTTGATAGAAATTATATGATAATTACTTCAAATTCCATCTAGAGTTTGAATCCAAGGATCATATTTTCTTCCATGTTTCACCAAGAATGGTACATAGATTGATCAGGTGAAAGGGTAACCTTTCACCCTTATATGTCTGACCATTTAATATTTTGGAGCAATTTAAAATTTTGGCCTATAATTTATTGTTAGCTCAAGGGTATTGAGTCATGCATTAAATATTCCACATATCTCAGTTACACCATTATCATTCGGGCCACTCTTGTAACAACCAGAGTTTTTAAAATAGAAAATTTTGTTCGACAACATAAGCAATTCATGAAACTAAACCAAAAAACAATGGTTATTTAAATAATACTATTTTAAACTTTACATTAAATTTTAATATATGATTATTATTGTTTAATTTATGAATTATATATTTCATAAATATATTAAGAAATGATTATTAATTATTCAATAAAATTTTTATAATGTTTTTTGTTTTTTAAAAAATGTTTTAATTAAAAATGTTATTTATTTATTTATTATAATTATTTTTGAGAACATATATAAAATTAATTTGATAAATAATGTCAATATTGTGTCTCATCATATCATAATTAACTTACGGTAATAATTTGGTACTTTTCAGAAAAATATAGATTTTTTTATGAGTAGTGAAAATATTGTTTTCACATAAAATTGTCATTTATTTTGATAAAAGAATTTTTTATTCTATTAATTTGATTGTAAGGTATCAAAATTATTATTTAATTATATTTAATTTAATTAATTACATGTAAATAATAATAATACTATATTTTATTATAAGTTTATTTTTATGATTAAAAATTCATTTTTCAGAAAACTGGTTTTAAAATGCATAATTTATAACCATTTTAATTAATTGAAATAACCAATAATGATAAATTAAATAAACTAAATATTTATATTAAATATCTATCATTATGAATTGAAAATGATAAAAAATAATATTAATAGTTGAAGAGTTAATGTGAATTCATATTTTTTTAAAAAAATGTATTTATCAAATTACTGTTTCCATAATACCTATGGATTTTATAAAATCATAATTAAAATTAGATAAAAATTTCAACTTAATAATTGAAAAATATTATTACTTACTACTGTAAATTTTAATTATCAAGATAAAAGGAAAATAGAATAATTAACGTTAAAAAAATAAATTGATAAAAAAAGAATCAATGTAACCCTAATAGTATGAATATTTATATTTCCATTTAATTTGAATTATTCATATATTTATTTATTATTGTTTCTACTTTATATGATTTTTGGTAATCAGTTTTAAAAAAATAATTATATTTTGATACGATAAAGAAAAAGTAATATGTTTGGTTAATATTCAAATTCAATAAAAAACATATTTTGACGGAAGAAGGTATTTTTTTTAATAAATAATATTTTAATAAATATTATTATTAAAATACTAGTATTAAATATAAATGATCGTATAAATTTTATGATGTATATTGTAATTTTTTATTAAGGATTAAAAAATGTTTTTTTCAAAACCCTTCATTATTAATAAATGGCGGTTCTCATTTTAAAAGTGAAAATTAAAATATTTAGAAAATTATTCAGATAAAATGAATATTAATTTTGGAATCAGGATGTCTAAACTATCCCATGGTGAATTTTTTATAATTTTCTGAGATAGTCAAATATTTAGGTAAAAAATTAAATACCATATAATTAAAATATGTGTTTATGATGTCATAATTCCCACAAAATTTTGTAATAAATATTATATAGGGTATTTTATAACCCATTTGTGTTTTCAAATTAAAATAATGTGAATTTATATTTGTTTTATTTATTTTATAAATCCTTAGTGAATCCTCCAAGAATTATACAATATTTTAAGATTTTAAAATAATGTCTTCATAATTGGGACTCACCTCCACATAGAAAAGGGAAATATCTTAATATCATTGGACATATTGCATATAAAATAATTTTGTCCACTCCAATTTGTAGAAAAAACCATGGTAGTTTTTCTGGTTTTGAATATTTAATTATACAGATTCCAATAACTAAGTTTGTTAAATAATAAAGAACTCCCCTCTCATTTCCTATAAAAACCCACACAATATCTCACATATCATCACTTAAGATCCATAGACCATGTCTCTAATCTACCCTCCCCTCTCTAGAACCCTCCCAAGGAAAACCAAGCTCTTAATAATCTCCTCTTAATGATTTTCATGTCACACATTCAAGTAAGGGATCTCCCTCTATCGATTTTCTTCAAGCACCTCTTTTATGTCATGCATTTTAATTTCCATTGGATTAATTTGGGATATGCTATTTCATACCTCATTACTATATATTTTATGTATTCATTACGGTATCTTCCTTTCACTCCCATTAATCCCCTTAATGATCCTTTAAACCTAATCGTTACCATGCCGAATTTTCATAAGGGATCACCCTCTCTCCTTTTACTTCAAGAACCTATTTTTATGTCAGGCCTTTTAATTTGCAATAAAATTATTTGTTACATGTTCTTCCATACCTTATTACTATCCATTTTATGTATAAAATTTGGGATATTATTTTCAATCCCATTAATCTCCTATATGATCCATTAAACCCACCCGTTACCATGGGGATTTTTTGTAAGGTATCTACCTATCTTGTTTTTCTTCAAGCACTTATTTTTTTTCATGCATTTTAATTTCCATTTTATTTATTTCAGGTATGATATTCTTTACCTCCTTACTATACATTTTATTTAAATATTATGTAATATTCCTTTCACTCCCATTAATCCCCCCATATGATCCTTTAAACCCACCCATTACCATGCTGAATTTTTGTTAGGGATTCCTTCCTTTCTCATTTTCATCCATGTTTTTACGGTTTTTATACCCTTTTATTTTAAATTAAAAACGTCAGGAGTATGATTTTCACCTCATACATACTAACCTACTTATTTTTTAATGATTATATACCCATTTCTCTCTCATTAATGTCTTCCATGACCACCCGTTTCCATGCGGAAATTCCATAATGGATTTCTCTATAATTATTTCCATCCAATGATCTTTTCAATATTATGCATCTAAATTACTTTTCATATGTACAGATATTATGATACATAATAACCTTATAGTCTATTTCTTGTATAAATGATTATATACCCCTTTCTCTCTCATCAACCCAATTTATGAATTTCTATATGACAATGTTATGCTGCCGAGAATGCACAGAGATTTTCAAAGCCAAAATCATCCTGTAGTGAATACCATAACCAATTATCTATCATGGGTATTCCCATTTATGAGCATATACATATTTAATTGTACTTAAATTTACGTATTTTACATTATTTGATCTTGTAATAATGATGGTGTTGAATGAATCCATGTTATATGATCTATATGTCACACTTAAGTATGAGATTAAATGGTTTATGAAGGGTGCACCCAAATAGTGTTCCAATGCAATGGGTAAGGTTTAGTTTCATGATAAACCATGTGAAATGAGGGAATAATCATGAAAATCATTTTGAACTCATAGTTTTATCATGTTAATAAATATGAAATGTTCCTTGGATCATGCTAATATCATGTTTTATATTGTTTTCACATTTCCATGTTATGATAATCAGACTATATCATGTCTTTGTGTTCATGTTTCTCTTATGGTCTATTGATATTCTTGCTACATAACATGTATTTTATTATTCATGTTATGCCTTTTTTACTCCATTAATGGGATTTATTTCTCACACATTTCTTAAATATATCCTCAGATTATCCCATACGGTGTTAAGTAATAATGAATGAGTTGGTCATGTCAAAGAAGTTTGAAATAAAGATGTTTTATTTCATGTTCTTATTTGTTATGTAATGTTTCAAATTTCCCCAGAGACACTAAACCTTTTGATATTATAGGTTGTATTAATTGCATGTTTATGTAATAAATCATGTTTAAGTGTATAATAAATAGTAGGGTTGTTAAGTAACTCTTGCTTTTTAGACTAAGGAGATTGATTTATAGGTAGACATGTCAATTGAGGACCATACTGTTAATATAGTTGATAGGAACATTATTTTTCTCTGTGGTTAGTCAGTTCCTCTATTATAGGTGCTATGGTAATAAAATCACATAGAATATGATACTTCAGATTGGGAGATGGAAATACGTGATCAGTGGCCCATGTAGTTCTTAGAAAAATCCTGACAACACATCAAAGGGAAATTCCGGGGCAAATTTCATTAAGGGGGAATATTTTAAGAAGATGGGTTTTTGTATGAGGTATGGACCATTTTTTGTTCATTTTTAATTCATAAATATGGATGGATATGAATTCCCTTTTAGGCCATTGAGGTATCTGGGACGTCCAAGTCTTGTTTGGAGACCATAATCTGATATTAGGTGGAAAATGTCCTAGAACATGGTTTATTCAAACTGTGCAGGGCATGCTACACTATTAGATAGAACCATACGAGGATAGATAGTGGGGAGATACATACCACAATGTTAGACCAAACCTTGGGATTTGGGGCACATGACCATGCGACCATGTCTACAATTTTGATAGTGGGTTTTAGCATGTTTTTTACATGGTTTGACTAACAATGTGAGGAAATCATTTGGGTTCCCCTTACTTACTACTAACAGTGCATGATTTTTCAAATAATTCACCTAAACCATGTAACACTTTATTTTCGGTGATTTTAAAAAACAATTACCTAATTAAATCATTAAATAAATCCATTATTTCCTTTCTCTCCCAGAAATCAAAGGCTCACCATTTGATCCCATTTGGTTGAATATTCTAGTTATTATCACCAACACTGTAACACCCCGAGATTTTATGAAAAATATTCTTTTTAATTTCATTAATGTCTTGTGTTATATGCTACACCAAAAGGAGCTTTCACAACACACATCTCTGACTTGGCTTGAATTACAAGCAATCGCGACCTTCCACGATAGCGTTTGTTGTACGCAACACCAAGTTTCGCTAAACAACGATATGCTATTAAGATATTATTAAAACTAGCCGTTATGAATAGTAATAACCACTTTTTGAAATTTTTTAATTTTATTTTTCAAAATGGACTTCATTTATGGATTTGGAATATCGAATTTATCCTAAGGTGAAATTTTTGTACATTTCGGATAACTTTCATATTCTGATGAATAGTGAAAATTACTAAATTTTAATTAAAAACAACTTTTTTAATCGAAATAATTAGTAGTGAAATTATTAATTTGAGTGGTTTTAAAGTATATTTAGAATATATTTTTACAATTTAATACAATGTTGGACATTGTATGTAATTTCACATTTAAACCAGTTATAAACAAGTGTCAATCTTTTGATAGTTATTATCTCTTAAAAACACGCTATTTGTGGTGACAGCGGAAATTAATTATAAAATTAATTAATGCAACTTATATGTTGGGAATTTTTTAAAATAGAAATTATTTTTGAATTCGGAATATCAATTATAGCCTAGGGTGAAATTTTGGTACTTTTCTGAAAACTTTCAATTTTTGATGAATAGTGAAACCACTAAGTGGTAGGTTAAAAACTGAATTTTGCATAAAACTTAATTTTACCGCTTCTGTGAATGGAATTTCGAAAATCCGACAGACACGGTTAATATCAAGGACTAAAATGTGGTTCAATGAGATGAAAATAATTTTTGGTGAATAGTAACTTTTTACTTTTTTTACCATGGTTAATAGTAAATAGGGTAACTAAGGGTAAATATGATATTACTATTACCCTAACACATGTCCTAATTCTATTGGATAAGTGTAATTCGACAACAAACAACCTTATGAATATAATAGGACCATTTAGTTCCACTTTGATTAGATTATGACATTTAATATTATTTTATTTAATGAATAGTTAAAATAGTTAAAATCAATGTTTAATAACTAAAACATTTTTAATATGGGGTAATACATAAGATAAATTCGACTATAAATATTCATTAGAAAGATAAAAATATTTCCTACATAATGATATTTTATTTATAATTTTTAGAATTTAAATAAATTAGTTTATTTATGACACAACGATGATGCAATAATTACCCTTTTAAGGAAATGTTAACGTAATTGATGTTATAAATGCTCAAATAAATGTAATTTGAGACTTTTTATGAATTCCACTAATTTTATAGGTTACTATGATATATTAGTGTTGATTTAATAAACTTGGTTTGAACATATAATTCTGTTATGACTTTCACAAAAATAAAATATCAAATAGTGTCAAAATTGACACAAAATAGTTTTTAAATCAAATATTTTATTATTAATTGTTATTTTATTCCTAAAAATCTAAGGTTCGGCCAAATTACTTAGATAAGGATATATATATTAATAATAAACAACTTGGGATTAGTGTGGCATGTTATAGTAAGTGTATTAACCATATAGTGTAAGAAAACAAAAAGTCACGGTAAAAGTTAAATTATTTAACTTAGAGTTAAATCTAATTGATAAGGTTAAAATAATAACCTAAACTTGTCTAAATCTTATTGGTTGATAGTATTGCGACCCATCCCCACTTTACCTTCGAAATAAGACCCTTTGGAACCATTATAAACCGATTTTGACTTTTTCTATAAAATAATATTTTGAGGTATTCCTAAGGTGCCCTCTCCTCCCTTATAAAAGGACACCTCCTCCCCCTCCTCCTCACACCAATTTGAGCACTCAAGCTCGGCCAACCCCTGCTAAAATCCCTTCTCCAATTTCCTAGTATCATCCTAGAGGTCCTGGCCTTCTTCAAAGACCATCCTTAGTTCTTTAAGTGGAGGCTAAGAAAAGGCGCGTCAAAAGAGGTAATATCCATTACCGATCTTTTTAAACTTCTTTCTTCTTAAACTTCTTCTTATTTAGTTGTTTCATGATAAAGTAATAACATAAGTATTTCTTATATACTGATATGTTATTATAAATATGAAAAAACTTTAATTAACCTTCTATCCATCCTATGGAAAAAGGAAATCACCGCGCGTGCGTACGTACGGAATACCGTCTCCACGCCGTGGTGTAATCTATTTTCCGCCACCACCTTAATTGGATGGGTATAAAGGTGTAATGAGTAACTATATATGATTATTATAAAGTGATATTGATACTGAAATAGTATACATACACTTCAACACAATTCCACGACCATGGGAACGATATCATCGCTCGTGCGTACGTACGGACTACCGTCTCCACGACGCGATGAGATTCATTCTCAATGATTAACCATTCATGAATGATTATAAAGTATATATAATAAGTACTAATGAAATATATGACCTGATAATTATACTGTAATTATTTGTATTTATATGTATGTCATCTACTTAATTCCATTCAATTCAATAAGGAAACAAAAACAGAGTTCATGCGTACGTACGGACTACCGTCTCCATGAACGGTGTATTTATTTCCATTTACTGATTTATTATATATGTATATTCTGAATATATATTATATATAAATCATGTTTTATATTCTGGAATTAAGTAATTATGATCTAACAAATCATATGAATAATTACAAGTTAAAACATGAACAACAAATGAGACGATTTTACCCAAAACGCTACTTTAACATGAATTTACAAAAGAACGGGTAATATAAAGTCATAAGTGGACCATATATGATATAATAACAATTAATATGATTCTGGAATAAGTCAATAACATTATTTAAATCATTATACAGGAGGTTCGGACACTTACAAAGCAAGTCGGACCTAAGGTAAGGGAAATATCACAATCTCACTTTTATCCGAGATTGTTTTTACTTTGGTAATTACTGGGGTGTATTTTGTCATCCAAATCCATGGTACCTCAATATGTAATATTATTTCCATCCTTATACAATAGTTTATATCCAATTTTACCATTCTGTGAGTTTTTAGTAAAAGATATGAAATGAATCTTTTGTCATTTTTCATACGAGGTACTTTTTGACTTTTCCGAAAAAAGTACGAAGAATGTTTTTTTAACTTATACAGAATGAATGGATTTTTAAAACATTATTTCCAAGAAGTTTCCTTTACAAGTTTTCATGTTTATTTTTAATCAACTTCTTTTAGTTTAATGTTTTATGACATGTTATGAAAGGAAAAATGTTTTTGAAGAAGAAAGGATATTTTCCTCAAGAATGGAGTTCAATTGTTTTATCAAAATTATTTTTCCATCAAAGATAATAATGGGTTATGTTTTTATCCCTATTATTAAATTGTTTTGATTATGTTGTGATGGAATTATTTTTATGAATTCCTTTATCTTATATGAATTTTTTTATGATGTCATGATGTTTAAGATTCCCATTTTTATTACATGGGTTATGAAATGATGTATGATTTATGATTTTGTGGCACACATAAGAATGGTATCATAATGAGATGGGTGGGACCTATATCTCCCTCCAATGCATTGGGTAAATATTTCATATCTCATGATATAGACATGGCTGGAATGGTAGGTTATACCGGTTCAGTGAAACAGGACTGAAACGAGGGTGACTCGATTCAGAAAGGGACTTTGTCCACTAAGATAGTCTTGGAAATGAGTCATGACTAATAAGAAATGATTCTCTATGATTATGTGTGTATGCCACAAAGTTCCATGTTTTATGTTATGATTATTGGGATTTCATTTCACTACTATGATTATCCCATGTTATTAAATTATGATCTCTTTTGCAGGTTAAGATTTCCAATATATTATGTTCTTATGAATATGATGTGATTGATATTTCTTTTGTTTACCCTTACTGAGCATTTGAGCTCACCCTTTTATATTTTCTTTTCCCCAGGATATAATGAAAGGTTTTAGGTATAAAAAAAGGAAGATCTTTCACCAGGATTAGAAACTTTTATTCCGAGTTTCCAAAGACACTAAACTATTACAATCATTGTGTGTGTATTTTTTTTTGTTATTTACTATGTATTCCGCAAAAGTAATGTAATGTTCATGTACATCAGGCTTCAGGTCTCTATAGTTGGTATCAGAGGCAAAGGAGGTAGGAATGTATCCGATCCTTGGGAACTCTCACATGTGACTGTTGGACGAAGCATGGCTCTCCGCCCAAGGGCTTCATGAGGAAATAGCTGCCACTGGGGATGGTGGTGTGTCCCGCCCAGGGGGTGTAGCCGCCCATGGAGTGCCCTGATAGGTATCAACTATAGTCCACTGGAATTAATTCTAGACCACTACAGTTGGTATCAGAGGAAAGGTTTAGTCAACCTTTGGAAACTAGGATGCGAGAACTTTAGTGAGATCCCTAGAGATATTTATAAGGTTTGTCTAGGGATGTCCCTAAGGATAAGTATACGTATAGGATACAATCCTATAACTACGGTAACGATCTTAGAATTTAACCTATGAAGTTAGATATTGAGGATACTCCCCCTTTATTATGATTTTTTCCTCTCACACTATTCTTTTTGGGTTTTAGAAAATGGCTGGAAACAAGATGATTCACGATAATGGAGGATATGATGGACAATGGAATGATATTCTTCATGAGAAACCAAATGAAATTGGATTTGGAGGTCCAAACATCGTTATTATTCCGAATCAGCAATCTCATAATATGATCAATAAAGTTAAATTTGGTAAGTTTCCTGGCTCGGCTAATAAGAGAAAGATGGAGTTTCATGATGATCATAGAGGAAAGAAAGTTCAATTTCCCCTATGTAAATCATGTGGTAAGAGGCATCAAGGAGAATGTTTCAAAGGAACTGGACGATGCTTTGGGTGTGGAAAAGAAGGACACGAAGCCAGTAATTGCAAAGGAAAAGGTTCAGTTAACACCAGGGATGAGGATAATGGTATTGCTACAACATCAACAATGGTTAAATGTTTTAAATGTGGAATGCACGGGCATTATGCAAACCAATTCCCTAAGGGAAAGTCTCATGAAGAAAATCAGTATGGTCGTATGGGTAGTATTTATGTGGATGATGATGATGAGACTACAAATGATATGTGATATGAAAGAATTGTTGAAGCTCGGTCAATGGTTTAAGAATGTAGTGGAATGATTACATATTTATCATGTGTAATGTTGTATAAGTAATCTCATGGTACTATGGAATAAAGAGACATCTAAGGATTGTTACACTGTTGTCTTTCCTTGAGTATTAAAAGTGTATGATTAATGTTACCAGTATCCATGAAAGGTTATTCAGATATTTTTGGAATGTAGATGATATGCGCATAATGAAGGGATAAGACAATAATGAGATGTTTGATTGTATTTATGAGCTCATGATTGATATAAGGACTAAGTGATATCATGGTTTGAGAATATAGAATTTTGAGGATTTTGGTATGTGGAATGTGTTAACTTTTATGTGCATTCATGTTTTCACTAAGGTTCAATGGTTATTCAAAAGAATACATGATTAAGGACTTTGAATGTTTGGAATGTGACCAACAAAACATATCTTATGATATATGGGGATCAACGATGGTATTAAATCTCTGGTAATCGTTGTCACTATGTTATGAGAGTGGACTGCAGTATTATGGATAAGCCTAAAGAATGGAATGGAATATGTTGGACATAAGTTTGTATTGTTTAAGGATAGAAGTTTTTTTTCGATATTATTGATGGGATGTTATAGTAATGTAGTTTTAGAAAAAGGACAACCTGCAGGACGGGCGACAGCCCATCGGGTCGGACAAGGATGTGGGAATCGAACCCACAACCGAAATGCGACTGTCCTTTATCGCCTACCACTGGCCTACAGGAAGTCCCTATTTAGTAGAAACTAGTTTTATTATATTAACCAGTATGATATATTAAGTATAAGTTATTTTTTGGAATAATATATGATTAATCTAACCATAAGATGGACTTATAACTTTTGCTAACCTTTTGTTTAAAAGAGATGGAATGACCCATCATTCTATCACATTTTCTGCTAACACATCACGAATAACAAATTCAACTTCATTTCTTTAAGGGATGAAGTGGAAATTGTTTAATTCATGAACAACAATGAGATTGTACCAAAATCATGCAAGTATTTCTTTTAATTCATCAACTTTAGGGAAATGATCTTGAAAACCAAAAATGTTGTCCTAGTCCTCTTATATCTGATTAATCAGATGGTACCTTAGATCGTCACAAATTTATGGATTTGTGATTGCTAGCTTTTTGATAGCCATGTTCTCTACCACTCTCCATCAGAACATGATGGTTAGATTTCCCTTCCATACCCATATTTTCACCTATGTAGAAACCCAGTGATTAGTTTATTTGGGTAACTGTTACGTTTCATACTTTTGTTTTTTAAAGATTGGATTTGGTATTCCTTTTTACGATGTGGATTTCGATTAAAGAAACTTTCTAATAGTAAACCATTTATAACCCTGATGAATTTCGAGGGAGAAATTCATTTTAAGGGGGGTAGAATGTAACACCCCGAGATTTTATGAAAAATATTCTTTTTAATTTCATTAATGTCTTCTGTTATACGCTACACCAAAAGGATCTTTCACAACACACATCTCTGACATGGCATGAATTACACGCAATCGCGACCTTCCACGATAGCGTGTGTTGTACGCAACACCAAGTTTCGCTAAACAACGATATGCTATTAAGATATTATTAAAACTAGCCATTATGAATAGTAATAACCACTTTTTGAAATTTTGTAAATTGTATTTTTCAAAATGGACTTCATTTATGGATTCGGAGTATCGAATTTAGCCTAAGGTGAAATTTTGGTACTTTTCGGATAACTTTCATATTCTGATGAATAGTGAAAATTACTAAATTTTAATTAAAAACAACTTTTTTAATCGAAATAATTAATAGTGAAATTATTAATTTGAGTGGTTTTAAAGTATATTTAGAATATATTTTTACAATTTAATACAATGTTGGACATTGGATGTAATTTCACATTTAAACCAGTTATAAACAAGTGTCAATCTTTTGATAGTTATTATCTCTTAAAAACATGCTATTTGTTGTGAAAGTGGAAATTAATTATAAAATTAATTAATGCAACTTATATGTTGGGAATTTTGTAAAATAGAAATCATTTTTGAATTCGGAATATCAATTATAGCCTAGGGTGAAATTTTGGTACTTTTCTGAAAACTTTCAATTTTTGATGAATAGTGAAACCACTAAGTGGTAGGTTAAAAACTGAATTTTGCATAAAACTTAATTTTACCGCTTCTGTGAATGGAATTTCGAAAATCCGACAGACACGGTTAATATCAAGGACTAAAATGTGGTTCAATGAGATGAAAATAATTTTTGGTGAATAGTAACTTTTTACTTTTTTTTACCACGGTTAATAGTAAATAGGGTAACTAAGGGTAAATATGATATTACTATTACCCTAACACATTTCCTAATACTATTGGATAAGTGTAATTCAACCAAAAACAACCTTATGAATATAATAGGACCATTTAGGTCCACTTGCATTAGATTATGACATTTAATATTATTTTATTTAATGAATAGTTAAAATAGTTAAAATCAAAGTTTAATAACTAAAAAATTCTTAATATGGGGTAATACATAAGATAAATCGACTAAAAATATTCATTATAAAGATAAAAAAATTTCATACATAATGATATTTTATTTATAATTTTTAGAATTTAAATAAATTAGTTTATTTATGACACAACGATGATGCAATAATTACCCTTTTAAGGAAATGTTAACATAATTGTTGTTATAAATGATCAAATAAATGTAATTTGAGACTTTTTATGAATTCCACTAATTTTCTAGGTTACTATGATATATTATTGGTGATTTAATAAACTTTTTTTGAACATATAATTCGGTTATGACTTTCACAAAAATCATATATCAAATAGTGTCAAAATTGACACAAAATAGTTTTTAAATCAAATATTTTATTATTAATTGTTATTTTATTTCTAAAAATCTAAGGTTCGGCCAAATGACTTAGATAATGATATATATATTAATAATAAACTACTTGGGGTTCGTTTGGCATGTTATAGTAAGTGTATTAACCATATAGTGTAAGAAAACAAAAAGTCACGGTAAAAGTTAAATTATTTAACTTAGAGTTAAATCTAATTGATAAGGTTAAAATAATAACCAAAACTTTTCAAAATCTATTGGTTGATAGGATTTCGACCCATCCCCACTTTACTTTCTAAATAAGACCCTTTGGAACCATTATAAACCGATTTTGACTTTAATATAAAATAATATTTTGAGGTATTCCTAAGGTTCCCTCTCCTCCCTTATAAAAGGACACCTCCTCCCCCTCCTCCTAACACCAATTTGAGCACTGAAGCTCTGCCAACCCCTGCAAAAATCGCTTCTCCACTTCCCTAGTATCATCCAAGAGGTCCTGGTATTCTTCAAAGACCATCCTTAGTTCTTTAAGTGGAGGCTAAGAAAAGGCGCGTCAAAAAGAGGTAATATCCATTACCGATCTTTTTCAACTTCTTTCTTCTTCAAATTCTTCTTCATTAGTTGTTTCAAGATAAAGAAATAACATCAGTATTTCTTATATACTGATATGTTATTATAAATATGAAACAACTCTAATTAACCTTCTATCCATCCTACGGAAAAAGGAAATCATCGTGCGTGCATATGTACGGAATACCGTCTCCACGCCGTGGTGTAATCTATTTTCCGCCACCACCTTAGTTGGATGGGTATAAAGGTGTAATGAGTAACTATATATTATTATTATAAAGTGATATTGATACTGAAATAGTATACATACACTTCAACACAATTCCACGACCATGGGAACGATATCATCGCTCGTGCGTACGTACGGACTACTGTCTCCACGAGGTGTTGAGATTCATTCTCAATGATTAACCATTCATGAATGATTATAAAGTATATATAATAAGTACTAATGAAATATATGACCTGATAATGATACTGGAATTATTTATATTTATATGTATGTCATCTACTTAATTCCATTCAATTCATTAAGGAAACGAAAATAGAGTTCATGCGTACGTACGGACTACCGTCTCCATGAATGGTGTATTTCTTTCCATTTACTGATTTATTATATATGTATATTATGAATATATATTATATATAAATCATGTTTTATATTCTGGAATTATGTAATTATGATCTAACCAATCATATGAATAATTACAAGTTAAAACACGAACGACAAATGAGACGATTTTACCCAAAACACTACTTTAACATTAATTTAAAAAGGAAAGGGTAATATAAAGTCATAAGTGGACCATATATGATATAATAACAATGAATATGATTCTTGAATAAGTCAATAACATTATTTAAATCATTATACAGGAGGTTCGGACACTTACAAAGCAAGTCGGACCTAAGGTAAGGGAAATATCACAATCTCACTTTTATCCGAGATTGTTTTTACTTTGGTAATTACTGGGGTGTATTTTATCATCAACATCCATGTTCCCTCAATATGTAATATTATTTCCATCCTTCTACAATAGTTTATATCCAATTTTATCCTTCGGTGAGTTTTTAGTAAAATATATGAAAGGAATCTTTTGTTGTTTTTCGTACGAGGTACTTTTTGACTTTTCCGACAAAAGTACGAAGAATGTTTTTTTAACTTATACGGCATGAATGGATTTTTAAAACATTATTTCCAAGAAGCTTCCTTTACAAGTTTTCAAGTTTATTTTTAATCAACTTCTTTTAGATTAAATTTTTATGACATGTTAAGAAAGGAAAAATGTTTTTGAAGAAGATAGGATATTTTCCTCAAGAATCGAGTTCAAGTGTTTTATCA
The DNA here is from genome assembly GCA_963277665.1 of Viscum album. Lineage (NCBI taxonomy): Eukaryota > Viridiplantae > Streptophyta > Magnoliopsida > Santalales > Viscaceae > Viscum > Viscum album. Next base: position 918,645,979 of record OY728150.1, read on the forward strand.
AAATTATTTTTCCATCAAAGATAATAAAGGGTTATGTTTTTATCCCTATTATTAAATTGATTTGACTATGTTGTGATGGAATTCTTTTTATGAATTCTTTTATCTTATATGAATTGTTTTATGATGTCATGATGTTTAAGATTCCCATTTTTATTACATGGGTTATGAAATGATGTATGATTTATGATTTTGTGGCACACATAAGAATGGTATCATTATGAGATGGGTGGGACCTATATCTCCCTCCAATGCATTGGGTAAAGATTTCATATCTCATGAGATAGACATGGCTGGAATGGTAGGTTATACCGGTTCAGTGAAACAGGATTGAAACAAGGGTGACTCGATTCAGAAAGGGACTTTGTCCACTAAGATAGTCTTGGCAATGAGTCATGACTAATAAGAAATGAATCTCTTTGATTATGTGTGTATGCCAAAAAGTTCCATGTTTTATGTTATGATTATTGGGATTTCATTTCTCTACTATGATTATCCCATGTTATGAAATTATGCTCTCTTTTGCAGGTTAACATTTCCAATATGTTATGTTCTTATTAATATGATGTGATTGATATTTCTTTTGTTTACCCTCACTGAGCATTTGAGCTCACCCTTTTATGTTTTCTTTCCCCAGGATATAAAGAAAGGTTTTAGGTATATAAAAAAAGTAAGATCTTTATGGGAGATGTTGAAGATCTTTCACCAGGATTAGAATATTTTATTCCGAGTTTCCAAAGACACTAAACTATTACGATCCTTGTGTGTGTATTTTTTTGTTATGTACTAAGTATTCCGCAAAAGTAATGTAATGTTCATGTACGTCAGGCTTCGGTTCTCTACAAACACTCCATCAAATCTCTAATTAAAGTGCCACTCATATCATTGGATCTGTATCAGTGAGTACTTGATTAGCCTTTATTCATTCTTTTTTAGGTATCGACATCACTATTTAGGTACATTCTCATTTCCCTTATTTTTAGGTTCTACATCCATTTTCATTTTTATTCTACTTATATTAAAATAATGAGTTTATAATGGATGATCACTCTACTATCAATCTATTGTAGTAGATCTATACATTTTCCATTGTTTTTGGTGATTTATAGGGGTAGCTACCATTTTGATGCATTGGTGGTCATTTTCCAATCGAAAGTCCATCCATGGAAGTTTTCTATATAGAATTACAATGATTATGCGTTTTTAAACAACCCATGGGTTGATTTTATGCATTCTTAGTTATAATAATCTTATTAGTAAATTAATTGGGACAAATTGACTGAATAGAAGATGATTTTCCTACTTTTCATTTTAATTATCTCCATTAAATTCCTACATGGAACTTCTATTGATTAAATATCTCTATTAGAAATTATATAAATGCGTTGGTAAACTCATGAAATGTGTTTTATATATATAGATAAATGAGTGGTTATACATATTTGTTCCCTAATATGTGAGTTATGGTTAATGAGTGGGTATACCCATGATTTATAAATAGATTCATGTGAAATGATAAATTGGTAGAATGTTGATTAGATCCATTAGATGTTATAGACTCTTGTCCTACTCGGCTTGAACTCAGTAGTGGATACCATATATTAATTATTATATTTGATTCTTGATTCCAAGGTACGAATTAGGCCTTTCTACCCCTTGGACAACACATTCTTGGAATCAGGTAGGACATGTTTGGTATGACATGATCTTAGGACTCAAACTAGTGCCTAATTGAATTTCCATTAAGATGATCTTACGTCTTAATGAGGATTCCTTCATCTCATATACCCTGAATACATCCCTTCATGGTTATAAATTTCATTATACAATATGTTCATGATTAATATGATACTTAATTACATAGAATGACCATATTTTTTGTAAAATTCGATTATACGACACAGTTATGGGTAATATGTGATATACTTCGTTGAATTAATCAACTGTGGTTTTTTGACACTTAATGTTGAAAAAATTGTTCTTTTTTTACATCTCATGTTTGGATGAGTGGAATGGTTCTGTTGGTCATTTATACATTTCATGTAGCTACCTTGTTAGAGGATCTCTACCATATTGTGCTGGGAGACTTGAGAGGATTCTTTAGAGTTACGTTTTTGTAGTATATATTCCATGGGAACTGTAATTTTCATTAATGAAAACCATCTTTACTCACACACTACATAGGTTGTTATATTTCAAAACCGGGACTTGTATAGATCAGTCTATGGTTACCTACTAGGATTGCATCTCACACCTTATTTTGGCCATCATTGGGTACCTGAACTAACTATTTAGATATAGGTAAAGATAAGGGAAATCATCCTATGTTTTATGGTTAATTTTATTCCATACATATAATCATGAGAGAATAGGATATAGTTGAGACTCATGATGTAATTCAGAGATAACAGACTAGTTATTTTTAGTATTTTTGGATACATATATTTTACTATACTGCTATTCACATGTTTTTTAAAAATTTTAGGTACATTTATCATTAAAATTATATATTAGACACTTCTATCTTTGTAATATATTCATGTCCTATTTATTTTTCATTTTTTTTGTTTACTACTTTCACTAATTTTTGTTATTGAGGTTTTACTCTGTCACACTCTCATAATGAGGGAATAGTCTCCCCATGTACTCACCTAAGGCCCTCACTACTATTTGGTAGTCTCTTGGATTTGGGTAGATGCACATGAGGCCTTGTGACTATGTGGGCTTGGGGAACTATTGAGTGGAATCCAAGATCCGTAAATTATAGAGGATTTTTCATAGTTTGTTAGGGTGAAATATAGTTTTCTTTATCATACTTGAATTTTTTTGTAGTTGTATGTTGGGTGTTCTATTGGATTTTTTAGAAGGATATTCATAAATATATCAACTTTCATGTTTACTTAGTCGGAAATGGTTTTTTTTTCAATATTATCTAATGTGAAAAGATTTATTTTTTCAATTTTTAAGGAGATGTAATGATTCCAATTGTATATAAAGATAATATTATCTTTTAAAAGGACAGTACACTATTCATTCATAGAATAGAATTAGATATTTATATGAAGTCAATGATATTTTAAAAAATATAAAGGTTAATAATACATGATATATAATTTTATGGGATTATTATTAAATTTATTTTATTAATGGACCTTTTACGGTATGAAAAATGAACACATTTTGGTATCATGGTGTATTTATGAAGTACTGATTGATCATAATTCATTAAATAAAAATATAAAGTAACATTATTTTTTTTAAATAAATGATAAATTTATAAGAATGGTATTATCCTTGTATTTTTAAAAAATTAAAATCGATGATTTAAATAATTTTATTTTGTTATTGGATACTTTTATACCTAGGTTGGGGCTTATTTAATGTTAATGGGTTGTTTGTGAATAATGAAAATGGATACTAGTATCTTTGTGGTTGTTATATTAATCCATGTTTTTAGGACTCTATTAATGGTCACATGACTCTAATATAGCTAAAAAAAATAACGAAAAATCATTTACTGATTTTTCCATTTATCCTTAACTTATTATACTGACATCTAATTATTTAATTTAGTAAAAAAAGATTATGAAAATTTAACTCACTTAATTATTGGACCATATAAATGATATTTTGTTAACTTATACTAAATTTCTAATTTAGTAAATTTCACACATTAAATTTATTCATCACACATATAAATATTAAGTAGGATAACAACTTTTTGATGTGACGGTCTAGATTTAAAATTAATTTCAATGATTAATTGTGTTTTTAATGAACCATTTAAAAATAATTTATCTTTTAGAATAAAAATTATATTATAAAAATTTATTTCGAGATATTTTTGAAATTTAATAATATTATGATTTTCATAAATTTATAAATAATATGAATTCTATTATTCTCATGTATTTTTATATAATATTATTTTTATCTAAAAATGTCAGTTGTTAATTGTCAATAGAAAAATTTATATTACATTTCCTTGGAATACATCTCAATATATTATGGGTTTAGATATGTTTTTTCATTTTCTAATAGAAAATTATTATTTGGATAAAGGAATAAAATATCCATCATCAAAATTTAATTTTAGATAATTGTTTAATATTCATAATGTGTAATTTCCTTTTATATATAAATAGTTTCCTAATCAAAAAATACATTGGATTTTTATTGGGGGATCATAAATTATAGAATAATCATTTTGATCAATTCATCATTAGGATTCACAAGATACTACCCCAATACTTCAAAATGAAAAATTGAATTTGATAAATTATTCTTTTAGTATTGTAGGGAAACATCGTCAATATTTTAACTCATATACAAATACTCTTGTTGATGTTCCCTTTAAAAATATTGTAAAATATTTTTTACAAACCACATGAAAGGATTATTAAAGTTTTAACATATTTATAGATTATTTTATAGAGAAATATTTGAGTGAAATATTAGTTGACAAATTAAATTATACTTCTTTATTATTTAATGGTATAAATAAATAATTATATTGAAGGATGTGAAATTTTTTCAGTGTTGTATTTTTTTCTCTAATGTTATTCAAAATATATTTTCTCTATAAGTCTCATGGGAGATATAAGATAAAATTATAATGATATATGGAATACTATAATGAACCATGTGGTAGGATATAAAATACTAACTTTTAAATGGTTTAAGTTTATGATATTGAAATTTTTACATTATAATTTTTTGGAAGCCTAGGTCCCTGAATCATTTAATGAGATTAGAAAAGTAAATAACATGATTAGACATATTTATATAAATACAAATTTATATAACAATTATTTTATTCTATATTAGAGATAATATTAGAATAATAAATAATAAAAAAATAAATTATAAATCTAGATGGAATCTCATATATAATGATTTAAATCTAAATTATTGTATAAAAACTATGTGGTAGAAAATAAAAATCGGTTAACATTTTATGATGGATTAATTTGAAAATAATTTTTTAAATATTATTTAATCCCTTAAAATAACTAGTCATATGAATTGAAACTCTTTTGATGTCAACACTAACAAGTAGATGTGGAATTTAAGAGATTTAAAATCATATAAGGCCTTTCATTCATAACATTATAATTTATATTCTTATTCTATAATTATGAAAATAGGGTTTTAAATTGATTGGTTCTAATATTTGGGAACATTATATAGGAACTATTTTATATGGATGGTTATTATAATTCCTTTTAATATTTCTCTTCAGATTCATATGTATAATTATTCATTCATCATAAAGACGATTATCCCTAGAAATAAAATTCCTTGAAATTACATTTATATATAACATCATTGTGTAATACAAGAATTTAATGTGTAATGGAATTTTTTTGTAGGTATGTGTGATGATTCTATCTTTAAAATATTATGAATAGGTGATACCAAATTATGGACTATTAGTGGATTTCAAAATATATAAATTTTTTTTGGTTGGAACACGCTCATTGGTTGGATTTTCTAGTTAGTAATGTTTTATTTTGATTAGTTTTTATAAAAAATTACATGAAAATGTGGTTTCATGTTTCATCATAAAAATATTGACACACCTCATATATTTTCATTAAATAATATTTGATAGAATGGAAAGATATATCTTCATCTTATTTTATAATTATTATCTAAACCAATTATTTTCACAATTATCAATAGTTGATAATAAATTTTTGAGATACATCCATTTCAATGTATTTGGAAGAAGGCTATGTACCACATAATATGTAATTATAACAAAAAAAGATAAATTTTTCATGCATAGATATTTTTAATTAAATTTATTTAAAAATAATCTTTATTTTAGGCACATTGGGAAGAATATATTTTATAATTTAGTTTCTTCACATTTATTAACGATCAAAAAAATTCCTAATATTATTTAAATTTTTATAAATAATTTCAAGTAATAAATATAAATCATAATCAATGATATATTGATAATGTTAAGTATTCTTATATATTTGTTACATTAATTAATTAGGGGAAAATTATTTTCCTTTGATGATTAATGGACGGTAGAGAAATTGATGCATATTTAATTGAAATATTTAAATGTGTTGAATTAAAAAATTAAAATTTACAAAGATTAACAATTTATGACTCATACATATATAGATTCAAATTTTTCTCTTATATGGAATAATTTGTTACCAATAAAAATACCTAATGTTCTAATGGTCATTTAAATATTCTTCATACAACATTTTGATAATATCATAAACCTGATTGACCTTAAAAAAAATTGAATAAATAATTTTAATTTATCTTTTTTATTTAGAGATGAACTTTACCCAATATTTTCTATAATGATAATAAATTTGAATTTATATTTAGTGGAAGAATATAATGGTGGATGAATATTATAATCCCAATACATGCATCCCCTAGAGAGGTATTTTTTAATTTTGTTATATTACTCGATATAAAACATTAATTAAAATAATTAAAAGGATTATCAAGTTTATTTATAACTTTTTATTAATATGTTTATAAGTTATTTGAAGTAATATATTTAAAATAATTATAAAACATAATAATCAGAGATATATTGTCAATTAATCTAATTTAATATATGAGATCAATTGAAATTTTTATATAAAGTAAATTATTTATGGTTTTGAATTAATGTATGTTTTTAATAAAATACATACTTATAATATGTTGATAAATTCCTTGTATGTTTAATAATATTGTTTATTTAAATTTTTAGATAATGAGTGATTATATTTGTTCTAAACTATAATAAGTTTCTATGTATTTGTCTTTTTGTCATTTTAAAGATGCTACATGATTCTATTCACTCTAAATTATTAGGGTCATGTTTAAAAACGTCAATTTATAAGTATGTTGGGACATTAAAAATATTTTTATATGTTCAGTTATAGAGATGGGATACTATAGAAATGTGGATGAATTATGGAGTTAAATTATCATAAAAAATTTCTTTTGTGTTATTAAAAAATAAGATGATCTATATTCATCTTAGTATAAAAAAAATATTCATTACAATTTTACTTTTTTATTATTTTCTGGTTAATATATACTAGTGTGTGTGGCAGAAATATCCATTTATTTTTACTTTCCAAAAAAACATATATTAAGTAGATGATATTTTTTATGAAGTATAAATTTTTTTTATCTACATAAAACTGAGTTGCATGTATGATATGGGAGATTATGTAGTAGACAATTATGATATTATGTGAAATTAATAACAAACAATAAATTAATTTTCTATGATGATATTGACAATATAAAATTTTCAAGGTAGGGTAAATAAAAAGAAGATAAAGTATTGTTACTAATATAGGTTGATAAAAATATGTTCAATTAAGAGAAATTATGATTATGATAATGTGTGATTTCCAATTTTATCTATAGTTTAATTGAATAATTAGGAATGTGGTGACATGTAATTATTATATATACTATCCCGTTATGATAAATTTTTTATTTAAAGAGAATATAAATTCTTCATTTTTTTATAAAAGTATGTAAAGGTGAATTTTGGTTTTTAATTTCATGACTAATTTAAAAATATGATTGTACTATATTATAATTATTAAATATGAAATATTTTATTTTACTTATTTAATAACATTTTAATTGTTTTATAATTAAAATTTTATTTTTTTCGATATCATCTATATTATGTAATTTTTTTATATAGTGATATAGAAGACACTATAGTTTTGACATGATATCCTTTTAGGATAATAATGTTTGATGGAGGAACCAAAATTTAAATTATAGTGATACCTTAGTGTACTATATAAATCAATGAATATGTCAATATAATCACAATGAAAATATACACCGGTGGCTCATCACGACTCTTCATCCACTATAGAATCATATGGGACAAAATATAAACTCTTAACCTCTTCAATCACCTAAAACACTTTCTTTGGAACTATAATGAAAACTTATATCTTTCTCTATCTATCCTTTGGAATGAACATATGTGAGTATGCTTTGGAATCATGAAAACTAACAATGATTCCTTAATAGATATTACAATTTTTACAACACCATGAAAAGTATGTTTCCATGTTACCATTGTGGGCATGTACTTATTTGTAATAATTTATATTATTAAAGTAGTTTTAAAATTATTTTTTGGTTAAATAGATAAAAATTATAATGTAAGATTAAAAAGAATATGTAATCATTTTATTTGGATCTTCATAAATTTAGATATATTTATTCTATTTGTTTCATTTTGAGTGCACACTGAGGAGGTTATGGATCATTTTATACATATTTCATGAAACCTAACATTTGAGGCCACATAACTTCTATAAAATTTTAATATTGGGGGAATATTTGATTATTCTAGAATAATAAATCATTAGATCACATGATAAATGTACTATATTAAATATATATTAAAATAAGTTTAAATTTAATAATATTAACCATTATATGAAAATTAAAATAAATTTAATATATATTATTTATAAATATTATTCCATTTTTATGAGACCTATTTTATTTGAAATTAATGGGCTTTGAAAAAAAGTGGAGTAAATGAAAATATTTTAGTTGGATATTGCAAAATGACATTAATGACACTTATTTGATAGTGAAATAGACGTATGATAAGGGCCCTAAAGGTAACCTAAGTGTCTAAAGGAAGATGTTTGATAATTTTTATAATAAAAAAATCCAAAATATTATTTTCTGATATTATTTTTTATTAATATTATTTTCATTATATATTTTCCTTTTATAGTGACATATAAAATACCTTTTTGAGTGATTTGTTTGAAAAATAATATTATTCATAGGATGCAAGTATCCTTATATACATTAGTATTTAAGAGTTACTATATTAAAATAGTTTTCCTAGTCCAAGGTTATTATATTTATAATATTAACATGATTTTAAGAAATATATTTTCATAATTATCTATTGTTTATTTTTTAATATCTTCTACGGAGGTATGTCATGAATTTAGATGGACAGAAATTTGGTTTCATGCACAGAGGACAAGGATGGTAGGTATGTGATTATTTTGTCCTGTCACATAGGGATAATAAGTTATAAATACCCTTTATTTTCATAAAATAATTTATAATTTATAATTATTAGGTTTATAGTGAATAATTAAGGATGTATGGGATGGAAACCCTTCACAGTCTACAATGATATATGGAGGGGGTGTTATCTCATAGGTTTTATTGAAGGAACATTCTTATTAGGTGAGTGGATTGAGTTGTGAACTATCACCTTCATTAGTATTTTTAATGTCCCATAAATCATTATAATCATTAAAACCTATAGAATAGAGTACTCCAATTGTTAATAAAGAATTACACAAAGAAATTATAACTTTGAATTATATAGTTGAATATTATTTTTAGTCAATATAACAAAGAATTATGAGGTCTAATATTTAGATAATGAGTTTTTATTAATGTTATAGAGGATTAAAGTAATAAACCATAATAATATTTAAACTTCTATTGGATCTTAGATAATTGAATGTTTAATTAAAGCCTACATTTTTTTATTGATATCAAATATTATATCAAGCTAAGATATTATGTAATGTTTGATAATATTGAATCATTAACCTTATCAATTATTTAAGTATATATTTAATCATAGTTAATTAAATGATAAAATATTTTGATATTAATTATGATTATGAGTAATCTTTTTTTTATTTTATAATTTGACCATAGAGACTATTATAGAAGGAAAAAGGTGTTCATATTAATACAAAGCATAAAATAATATTTATCACTTTTTTTAGTTTTACAATCATCAAATATATACTCAATTACATTCTATGTTGAGATAGGTGGAAATCAGTTTGTAGGAATTTTAGGACCACCACTCATTTGAGGGTAGTAAAGGTAATACTAATTAGTTGTTATAATAATAAGTACTTCAACTCATTGAGATTATTTTACATAGAACAAAACTATTATAAATACTATGAAAAATGAATACTTATAGTATTATAATATTATAATAATCAGTATAAATATTTTTTTTATTTATGAGAGGTATTAAATGTATTAAAATTATTTTTATGGTTTTTTAGATATCTATTATATGTATTAATTTCTTATGTTTAAAGTTGTGAATTTTATTAGGGGAAAAAAGTTTGTATCTATATTTCTTATAACAAACCATTTTTTGAAACCACTAATATTATATATCTATATATTAAATGAATTTTTAATTTTTAAAATGGATGGTAAGAATATGAAATTTATTATTTGTATTTTTTAAGAAGAAATGCTAATTAAAATTATATCTAAGCTAGTAAAATCACCAATAATAACAATGAAACCATCAAACAATTCATTTTTATGACATTTACTTTTCATATAATCTAAATAAATAAAGACATTGTTATTTTATTACGGAAGTATTTATATTTTTTATTACATAGACTAATTTCTAATCATATAGATATGTTTTAAAACATTACATATTAGAAAAAACATTGGTAAATAACATTTTCAATTTCGGTGTGTGTGTTTTTTATATATATATTTTGGTGATTTAATCATTGTCCCTATTTTAATTATTTTTAATTTTTTTACTGATACATGGCCTTTGTCCCAAATGTTTTGGATTATTCTTATTATTATTGTTATTATTATCATTGTTATTATTATTATTATTATTACGAGGTTTTGTATGATTTTTACCACCTCCTGATCGACATCTATGAGGTTAGTGGTTTGATACTTGAAGGCCCCTTGTTTTGTAGGGTGAAGAGTTTCCAAATCATTGTAGTACTGCATTAGGGGAAGTGGAGTACGTAATGATGTAGTCATGGTTAGTTAATAGTTATATGTATTCTAGTAGGATTTTAGCTTATACATGTACTATAGAAGGTAATATATAAAAAGAGTAATATACTAGTATTTTTTTATAGAAGTGTTATTTGGGAATGAAAAATGTATTTTTCTCTATAGGGCCTTAGGGAAGCCAAATTTTAAATGTTTTAGTTAGTGTTTTCCAATGCTTGAGGGGTGTGATAAGGTTTGAACCTTAAGGTTGCATAGGTGTTTGTGTGTGATTTTAGTCTGTAATCACATAATCCTAAATAAATATAATCATCATTATCACTATTATACCAAAAATCCCTAAAACATGTTTTTTGGGATGGGAGATGGAATCCTAAGGGTTTCACTTTAAATTATACAACATAAATTTTTGACAAGGGGTTGGTTTGGGAGTAATGATTTTGGTTTAATTATTTTTTAAGGATATATTATGCTAAATAAATCTAATTGTGATGAATTAGAATAAAAAAGAGGTATATGGTTATCTCAATGTCATATTAATCCCATTAGGTTCTAAAAAATGGGTCCTTTCCCATGGTAAAACCTAAAGTTTCCATTGTTAGTAGGGAATAAATCATTTATAGAGGTAGTTTTATATCATCAAGCATTATACCATTCCATGGTTGATGAGGGGATTTCAATAATATTTCACATAAAATTAAAGTAATGGAAGATCTTTTTTACTCTATGAAATCAATAAATTATTTTCATAGTTTAATCATTGGATATAAATTTATCGACATAGGTTTCATGGGATATTATTTTACGTGGTGTAATAATAATGAAGAAATAAGTTAGTTTTGATTTGGATAAACATGTTTCTATCAAACCAATATAGTATTAATGTGTTAAATAACATTAATATTTCTCACTAGCCTCATAGTTTATCACAACACTTGTCCTTCATTGTTGATCCTAGTTATAATATGAATCATAAAACAATATTTAATAATGGAAAAGTATAGAAAAAAGATTAAATATTATTTAGAGGTGGTTGAATAATCATGTAATGGGGGTTCTCATTGTACTACTATTATATGCTTATAGGGAAAATTAAAAATGTTAAAAAATTATATTCTTAAGTTTCATGAGGGTGGTATTGATAATGACGTCAAGAATGATGTTATATCAATTAGGAATGAAACTTTTGACTATTTTAATTAATTTTAATGAGATATTATGACCCACATGGTCATTCTTAGGAAAAAAAGAAATTCCAAACACTATCCTTTATATTGAAGATGATGAGGCATGGTAAAGGATTCAAACACATTGTATGAGTGATAGTGGCAACAAAACTACTTAATTTCATGATTTTTTTAAAAATAAGTAATGTTAGGTGAGATTAAACCTTCATATAACGAATGATGGCTTCCCAAAAGATGTTGATACTCTTGGTGTTTTAATTATTATCAAAAATTTTGGTGCCCTCTTGGATCCCTTTATGTATTCATTTCATTGTAGATATACATATGAACGGAATGTGGTCATAAATAACATGCCAAAATTTATTTCTATGGTACATATCATTATTAGTATTAGTATACCTAAAGAAGAGGTGACTATCAATACATATAAAAATATAGTTATAGAGAGTGCATCAAGACCAAGGGACTTCCTAAGGTTCTTCCATGTATTTTTCTGGAACATTTTCTACGATAATGATATCACTAATCTAAGGATCATTTAATGATAGCCCATATTACAAGGTCCATGGTAGCTACTAAATTGGTTTTCTGTTTTAAAATCAATCTTATTTCCTATTTTCAATACATTTTTTTGATCAATTTATACATTTTTTTAACAAAATTAAAATAATGTTTCCCAATGATAGATTAAATCTGTTTAATCCACACTTTATAAATAAAGGAAACAATGATTTGTTGATGGAAAAGGAATATAAGGATATGTTGGCTCAGTATATAAGAGATCGGATGAGTTAGATAGTAATTTTTTATAGTTTTAATTGGAGGGATAAAATTGACATAGAAATTAATATTATTGGATTTAGTTAGTTTCATTTTATTAGTCTTGGGAAGGGTGGATTTCAATAATTAGTCATGTGGTTTTTTTATTTGGTGATTCTCATCCCAATGGATGTATTAATCTCTCAAGGGTATAATTTATGGTTTTCTTATGTCTTTATGATATCTCTATCGAGGTGACCCTATTTCTCATACCGGTTTTTTCATTTTGGTGGATATTATTAATAGGAATTTTAATTTCTAAATAGATAAGGTATGTGTGTGTTTGTTTTTTGGGTATGTATGTGTATTCAAGTTTCCCTATCATATTCATTATTGATGATATTATTATTTTTAAATAGTAATTATTGATTTATTTTTTACATTAAAGACCCCTTAAAAACTATGGGTTATATATAAGTCAAGTAATGGATTATAATAAAAGTTTCCATTCTCTATATAAAAATATTCTATGTTGGATGAATAACTTTATTTAGATATGGTCCAGTTTGTATTGTAATTATTTCCCATTTGTATACTCATGGGTTCCCAAAATCTATATTTTTCCCATGACCACATTTCAATAAACCATTAAAAGACATGCCTACATAACTAACTAGGTGGAAACAAAAAATATTTAATGTGAACCAGTGATACAAAAATAGGAACATGGAAGTGGAAAACAAACCCAAGTAACCTTTCTACAACATTGAACCATGAATTTATATTGAAACTAAATATTGAATGAAATAGTAAAAAATTAAATGAGGCACAATAACAAAACAAATAAATTCTATTGTTTGGAATTATGTCATACTTTATAGAGGAATACATCTTTAATTTTATTCATGAAAAATGAAGATGATTACAATCAAGTTTATATATCAAAATATTATTTCACGCTACTAATATAGGTGATCTTAGTGAATCCATCCAGTCACTACCATGACCTGACCTTTAGTGGTTATCCTCCACCTATAATAATCTTCATATATGATCCTTCATAAATTCAATGACTCCTACCTCCATAAATGGATCATTTGACTAAATGTTACTAAATTTTAAAGATTTCTCAAGTTATGACCTCTTTTTAAAACATTAGAAGAATGATTATATAGTAGAATCGAGCCAATACACATTTTTAGATATCATCACTTTATATATTATGGGGTACAATACTTCTAAATATTCTACTATATCATCCCTTTATTTAATTGGATATTAGGATAATTATATTTATACATTTAGTGATCTAAATTTACTTCAGCCAAAAAATTATTCTCATAGGGCCTACCCAATAATCTCTCACTAGAGAATTTTTTTTCATGAAACTATTGACTTCATTAAGCATACATAAAATTCATTATTTATTGTTGAATTAATTTTAATTTTCCACACTGATCCCCACCATAATTATTATTTATTTAAGTCCAACAAAGGCATATCACCACCCCAGTACATACAAGGAAAAAACAATTCTATTAATCTTACCAATATTCCATACTCGATCAATATCTCAATTTTTACTCTAGTTTGTCTAATAATATCATGATGATGTGGTACTTCTAATTAATGTTATACTTTTGAGAATAACCAAATTTTTTTCAACCAAAATAGTCTAGTTCTATAAGTCACCAAACAACAAACCAAATCCAAGCATCCTATTGAGATTTTTCAAATAACCATTAATCCAAACCAAATCCTTTAAAACATCCATTAAAGAAATATAACATCCTTCCATTATCTAAGTGAAAATACTAGTTGATGTTTCAATATCCATATAAATGACATTTCATTAAATGTAAACACATATCCAGAAGTTCTATTACATGTATCTGAATCTCTACCTAAATCTATGTTGTTAAATCCTTAAAATGGTATTTTTTTATAAATGAAATTTTCTTCCTTCCTATAACGTTCATGTACCAAATAATCCATTTAAAATACACCCAATAATATCTTAAAAGGTTTGAAATTAATATACTAAAATATACCCCTACATTTGTTGTGTTTAGATTAGTAAAAACCATGGTATACACTAAAATTGTAATTAATGATGCAAAAAAATACATTCTCTATATATATGACATCTAATTAATTTCATGGTGACTTAAAATTTCTAATTTGGAAGTGATGGAATAAGAGTGTGGATATTTAATTAAACTACTTAATTTTGGATCGCTCTACTATATTCCAGATATAGATAGATTGAGGAATGTTAAAGTAACAAAAAATTTGATTCTTATGATCCTCATACATCATAATTGTTTATTAGAATTAGGTATTTAATCCTAAAACTAAATGGAAAATAATATTTTATATCAATGAATTTTTACTTTACCAAAACTATAATTATTATTTCATAAACGTAAAGAAATAGGATAATGAAACTCCCATAACCATACTCATGTTTTAATAGAATATGTCAATATTACTCTAATTTTTCTTATTTTCTTGAAGTCATTAATATTCCTACTAAAATGTATACCTTTTTTTAAACTATAGAGGATATATTTCAGTAGAAAAAAATGTTTATAGTTTCGATGAACATAAAATCTATCCAGCTAATTATTATAGGTCTCTTCAATTAAGTCCCTACAAATATATATTATCACCCCATATAACTATTATAGATGCAGTACATTCTCTGAAAGTATGATTAATATTATATTTATAGAAATATTCTTAAATAATGGGGATAATATTATCAATAAATCTAGACCTCCCATTTTTTAAAACTATTCCTAAAAATCCCGGAATCGTAACTCTTTCTACCATCAACATCTTCCTTCATCTGATAAAACCAACTATTCTGAAATTATTTAATCCTTACATGCCTTTTTGATATCTCCCAAGTTACTGATACCTTTAAGGAATCAATTTTATAACAAAAAGAAAAATCCCTCTATTCTGAGTCTTTCAATATCCTAAAATATTCTAGTACATAGTCTCTACATAATATTTTAGAAGTAGTGAAAATAATCATAATACCTTGTCACTAGGTATCTAACTATATTAGAGATCTATAATTTTCCTACTGTGATAAATTTGGTATTAAAAAAATTGGATATGTAACATTTGGTACTTGATCTTACACCATCCTTGAACAGTTTCATACATCAAGCTTGGGAAATACTATTGGAATGTGACACCTTCTTCGATTATATTTACCATATGTTCTAGAGATTCTAGTACTGACATACTTTCCATATTCTCTAGAACATCAATGACACTTGGATGTCCATCAGTTTAAACCTTATCTTCTAATAATAAATTTTTTCATTAAAACATTCTAATATGTTTTTACACTTCCACAAGTTATATTGATCAAATATAAATTTTGAACTTCTTTTTACCTTATGAGATTCATTATCCCAAATTAAAAAAATACAAGATATTCATCATCATAGAAAAAGAAACATGTTAGAGAATTAGTCACAACTATTTATCATTTCATGGAAGAAACATGGATGTAGGTGATAGTAAAAAAGATTTAAATGTGGTTGAAATGAACCTCGCTGTCAAACTAGTGGGATTTCATATGTTATTTTCCGATTAGAAATGTTGTACTCTGGTTAACTATGTACACCATGTAGTTTATATATTCCACCAAAAAAACCCTGTTGATCACTATATTAATTAACATACCAGTATAATTCTCCAAAAAATTTATAATCCTTTCCAAAAATGCATTATTTTTTGTGCCCCTATAAGGGTATACCATATTTAAATATCCTAACACAAAAAAAATATCAATAAATCAGAAAGTATAATCTCACCATAATTTTCTAACTATAATCACACTAGTTTAATACCATACTCCTCTACCTTGTTACTCCACCAAATAAAAGTCTTGAACACGTTATACTTGATTCATTGAAAATACATCATAAAATATCCCAATGAATCATTGATAAATGTAACAAAGAAGAGTAACCCCCCTGATAATGACCAGAATGGGTCCCCAACCATCTGTTTAAAACAATCCCAACTTTTTATGCTTTGATTATTTCACTTACATATGGAAGGACACAATATATTGATTAAAAAATATAAAATCTCTATATTTTATATATTTTGATCATTTAGTATTCAAAATCAATTAAATATCTAGGATCATTATCTTTTTATTACTGAAGTGTCTTAGAAAGTTACTTCACAGCATCATGGAAGATAAATCTATATCTTGCATTTCACTTTATCGTGAAATTATTGGGTTAAGAACCCCATGCTCTATTTCCCTATTAATAACCATAGAGGTATGAAATGTTTTCTACATTCTATTTGTGATAAATAGTAAAAAATACTTTACCATCATGTAATCTATTGAAAATTATGTTCTTTTATAACCCTTGTATTTGTGACACATCCTTTAATTCCATTGACCATTTTATTCCCTATCCATATAAATATATTTCCTTATGTACTATCCCAAACGCCCTTTTCATTCATTTTTACAAACTTGTTGAATGTTTAATTTATAATTCTTCATCAATCAAATGTTTTTTGGAATGAATCTCTATATTTTATCACCAATGATCCCAATGAACTAGAATAACATAGTATAAATTCACTTCTATATTATGATACATGATTCATCAAATAAAATACCTAATGCATAAAGTTTATTGTTATTACTGCTGTAAATTTATAATTTCTTAAGGTATCCTTTCCTCCAATAATTATAGTATAGAGGATCACCTTTCATTGAGATTCTCTTATTGTATCACCTTGTTCCTTTTTTTAATTTAAATAAATCATCCTTCTAGTTGTTTATTTTATTTTTTCTATATTGTATGTAATTCCAAAATATTAATAGAAATCCTTATGATAAATATAATTGTTTAAGATCTGGTCTATAACATTTAGGAACATTATGGAACGCTTATAATGCAGTTACTCAAAACAATCACCAAATCTTTCCATGATTCTGAGAGCAATGATAGCAATAACAACTCTTAAAAAGAGTCTTTATATTTTACCAAAACTAATTAAAATTGATATATAATAACATAAAAAGTCATTAATATGATCAAAAAATGACTTATATTCATATATTCTAAAACTAAATAGTCTATTAAGGAATGCCAATTTTTTCATCACTATAAGTATTTATACCTATCAGGTTGGATATTTAGGGGTTTGAATTCTATTTCTATTTAATGGATGTGGTATGTAACATTCCATTAATGGGAAATTTTCATCAACCCATGTGAATTCTTATCCATATTCTCCCATTATTCTACTGACATCACTTATATCATGAAACGAGTAAACTCATGATCAAGATCTTTGTACAGAGGTTAATCCTCTATCTTTACCAACAAGAACCCAAAATTAGTTCAATTAAAATTTTCTCCACAAAGATTAATTTCAACCAATCCCATACCTCTAGAAATTTTGAAATAAAACTACATAAAAATATGTAATACAAGTGTCCAAGAACATCTTATTGATATCCTTCTTTAGGTTCCAGGGAATAAAATTTTTAATGAAGAAATATTTTAATCACCATGGTTAGAGCGTAATCATTTAGAAACACTCTAAATTTAAGATATGATAAAAAAAATTAGTTCATGGATATGTTATTATAAACCTCCTAAAGACACACCATTGAAACATACATGGTGAAAACAAAATATTTATATTGTGCACTTATGCAACAATGACATGAAATTGGTCCACACCCAATTCTTATTGTCATTTATTTGTTAGAATGGATATAAAAAATAAACATAGAAAAGAAAGGGAGAATTGGTTTTTTCAAAAACATTAAGAGATTCAAATCACCAATCTTATTATGCAGCAAAATATTTCTTCTCTCTTAATGATGATTGATAAACAGTAATAAATAATGATAATAAAGTAGTGATGTATCATGGTTCAGGTCAAAAGATCACATAGTCCACTCTACCAATGCTCTCTCAATGAGAATGGTTATTTTTTTAAAAAAATTAATCTTATCAAAATACCTCAACAACTATGTTCATAAAATTGAAACCTTACCAATAATTCTTTATGAAGCTTACTAGATCATTTACAGGGAAAAATATTCTCCACATCTTAGTATAATAAGTTTACATTTTACAACAATTGTGTCAGATAATTTAATGCTCTAATAAATTAGTAAAGATTTATTTTGTTGAGAAAATATTTTATACATCACTATTGGAGTAGAAAATGGAATAAGTTTTAAGATCTTGAATAATTCATTGTATCAAATAGTTCTTCAATGTTGAAGAGGAAATCATAAAACAACGATAGAGAAAACAACAGACAAATGTGTAAACATGTATGTCTGCAAAGTGTATCTCTAAGAAATGCTTCTTTGATCTGTACAGAATAAGATTTAAAAATATCATTCAGCTACAATGACAAGAATATTAGTGAATTGATCAGATAAATCAATAAATGTATATCTACAATTGTAGATTTAATGGTAACAAAACACTTATTGTCTTCAAACACATATTTTACATGTGTATATTTCTTGTACGAACCCAGTTTTTGCTGTTAAAGACTTTGGAATATTCTTTATTTTATTCCAGAGCAGCGCCTTCAGATGGCGTGCGATTCCGAGCCCGGATGTGGCCGGAATTGAGTTTTCAGTGCATTCACACTGGAAATGCCAAATAAATGTGATAACTCATAAACGGAATCCCAGATCAGAGATCCGAGAGTACGGATGGGTTCATAATAATGTTTTTACCCTAGGAACGACATAAAACATGTCGGCACGGGACGTTTGGACCCCTCGCTCGCTTCCGGTACGAGAAACGGATAAATTAAATTATTAATTTATTCATTTAAGGGTGAAATTCTAGTATCTCTTAAAAAATGACTCAGATTGGAAGATCAAGTTCGTTGTTGAGTTCAGAACATGTTGTTTACCCTAGGAGGGGTGTAACTTTCGCGGGCGCGACCCGTCTATGAAAAATGGCCCCAGGGGCGTTTTCGTAATTTTGCAGCCTCAGGCGCTAAGTTTAATAACTTTTGAATGAGGTCTCGGATTAAAATTCCAAGACCTCCGTTGTGCTCGGGAGGTGGTGTTTACCATAGGGGAGGTTTAATCTTGACCCCGCCAAGAGTTTCAAGTGCGGGTTAATTTGGAGAATTAAATTAATTAAATCTTTTTAATTAATTTTTTTTTCGTCCTATTTCAGCATAACCCCCCCCCCTCTCTTCCACTTTGTTCATCTCCTGGTGGAAGAGCTCAACAAAGGAGGATCCCTTCTACTCTCCTCCTCCCCTCCAGCAATCCAACGGCTCGGCGACGGACTCTCCGTGGAGCGTCGGGCGAAGCCCAACAAAGTAGGCTTCGTTGCGTTCTATTTCCGCACCCCATTTCAATTCGATTTTGTTCATTGAAATGTTGTTCAAATTTAAAACGAAGACCTTATTTGCGGAGAACATATTCTGATATTTCAAACACATATTTCGGGTTTAAAATTCGAGTCCTGACGTGCTCGTAGTCATCCACCGAAAACAGCGGGTTTTAGGGTGTTTTTCCGGTGTTTTGGGTGTTTCCAGGCGAGCAGGCGCGGCGGTGCGGTAGGGGACCAGGTGGAGGCGTCGATCGGGCGGTTTGCAGCGTTCGGCAGTAGGGCGTCAGCGTGTCGCGGGGTCGAGGCGGTCGGGATCGCGGCCGAGAAGAGACGGCGCGGGCGGCCGGTGGAGCGGGGAAGCGACGGCGCTATCTGCGGCGAGGTGCGTCGTCTAGGTGCGCTCGGCGGAGGAGCCCGAGGCCAGGTCTCAGGCATGCTGAAGAGCCAGGACCCGCCCGGTGCAGGTCCTGTTGGTTGTCAACGGAGACCGGCCGCTTGGCCGGTCTGCTGGGAGCGAGGACCCGCACAAAGCGGCTCCTGTTGGGCGAAGACACGGGACCGGCCAGCAGGCCGGTCCGTTTGTTAAAAAATATATATATAAAAAATAATAATAATAATGATAATAATATGTTTCTAAAAATAATAATAATAATAATATTATTATTATTATTATTAGTATTATTATTATTATGGAAAGGGATTATAAATCATAAATCATCTGCAGGGCGTCTGTTTGGTTCACCGTCTATGGCAGCGCGGAGCTCGTGTCAAGACAACGTTTTTTAGATGGTTTCGGGGATTTTTAATCCCCGAAACGAGGGTCCCGGTGGCGTGACACACCGTTCTGTGCTCGGGCGTTTATCCGGGAATCTTGATTTGAGCGGCGCAGATGCATCTGACGTCCGCTCTGAGTACCGTCAGTTGCGTTGGGACCCTGGCGCCAGGGTGAAGTTTTCGAGGGTGGTTTCGGGCGTTAAAGTCGCAGTTGAGGAATGGGCCCCACAACCCGTCATTTGAGCTGCGTGCATCTTTTAGAAACTTTTTCCTTGGATGTCCGTTCGGGGCGTGCGAGCAGTCGATGTTGGGTGTTTTTCTGAGGGCATCGCGTTGGCGCAGTCTGCCCGCTGTAATTCTGCACGATGGTGCGGGCCCCGTGAGAGTCGTTTGGGCGTTGACGGTGATTTTCCATCTTTATCACCGGGCGACCTTTTTGGACAAGTGAATAGTCCATCTTGTGTACTTTTTTGAGAGGATCGCAACAGTACGATCCGTTGGCAGCGCTTCGGGACCAGGGTGCGGGTCCCGCGTGGTACCGCTCGTGCGTGGTAAGCCGGAATGTACATTTTTCTCTGGATATCCATTCCACTCAAGTGAGTAGTTCTTTTGACATGTTTTTCCGAGAGCATTGAGATGGCGCAGTTCGCCCGACCTTTTCGGGGACGTGGTGTGGGTCCCACCAGACCCAGCTATGGTGAATAGTACCTTTTTCACCGTTTGACCATTTTAGGTGATTGAGTATTCAATCCCGTGTGTTTTTCTGAGGGGATCATAGTGGTTTGATCTGTTTGTTCAGTTTCGGGATCTTGAGGTGGGCCCCACACGGGTTGGTACGGTGAATAGTACCTTTTTCTCCTGTTGACCGTTTCAGGCGAGTAAGTAGTCTATCTCGCGTGTTTTTTTACGAGGATTAAAACGGTGCGATCCGTTTTGTTATGTGGCGCCTCATACATGATATTATTAAATGTGGAAATGTGATGGTGCCTCGGGGGCGGTTCTTCTACTGTGTTTGTAGTAGACCCTTGGCGTGTGATCGCGTGCACTCCCGTGTGAGTGAAGTAATGCTTGAATAGATGCGGTGCGCTGTGCCTGAGTCATTGAGGCAACAAGTTGGAGATGTTACGTCACACCTTCGCATTGTCATTGGGTGTCGTGAGCACGATGGCCCTTGGGCTGAGAATGTGGTATACTTTGGGAGTATACGGGAATGCATGGAGGTACATGTGGTTTTTCGTACCTGAGAACGTTTGTGCACTTGGTTGGGGTTGATATGGGGCCACACGTTGTGTGGGCCCCACATGACTGCCGGGTTCTGCTTTTCATACTTTGACCTCTCGCGATGTAGAGGGTCCCTCTCTGCTCATTTGTTTGACCAGCATGGTGGAGCTTTTCCCCTGGCTCTGTGCTCGTTTGTTTGACCAGCAGGGTTGAGTGGTCTCCCCTGGTTTCATTCTTGATGGAACAAGCGCTGAACCTCTTTTGGGTGAGTTGTTCTGGAGTTGGGTGGTTGCGCGATACCCACTCCGTGTTCGGTTGGCCAGTGTTGTACCCTCCATTAGAGATGGCCAAAGCAGTTTTGAGATCTACCCTCCAGCAGGGCTGAGTAGTGGGTTACTCATCGACTTCTTTGGGTTTACCCTCCAGTAGGGATGGGCAGTGGGTTTCTCACTGACTTCTAGGGTTTACCCTCCAGCAGAGACTGTGCAGTGGGTAACTCGATGACCTCTTAGGGTCTACCCTCCAGCAGGGTTGAGCAGTGGGTTGCACGTCGTCTATTCCAGGTCTACCCTCCAGCAAGGCTGGGCAGTGGGTCGCCTATCGACTTATTCCGGGTATACCCTCCAGCGGGGCTGGGCAGTGGGTCGCCTGATGATTTATTAGGGTCTACCCTCCAGCGGGGCTGGGCAGTGGGTCGCATGTCAACTTATTCCAGGTCTACCCTCCAGCGGGGCTGGGCAATGGGTCTCCTGATGATGTATTTGGGTCTACCCACCAGCGGGGCTGAGCAGTGGGTCGCCTGATGATGTATTTGGGTCTACCCTCCACCGGGGCTGGGCAGTGGGTCGCCTGATGATGTATTAGGGTCTACCCTCCAGTAGGGCTGGGTAGTGGGTCCCCTGATGATGTATTAGGGTTTACCCTCCAGCAGGGCTGGGCAGTGGGTCACTCGATATCCGGTTATGAATTACCCTCCAACAGGGCTGGGCAGTGGGACACATTTCGGCATTCCAGGCTCAGTCCTTTCTACTAGGCTATCCAGTGGCTTTCCTCCGTGATTATCGGAGCGAGACCCTTGGTTGTACGGGTTAGTGATGGAGCGATCCTGACGTTGAGGAGGCCTCTCAACTGTGGGGCAGTGACGAGGCGTGGTTTGACTTAACCTAGAACTCTAAAGTACGAGGGGCGCTTTCCCCCACCATTACGCATCCTTGTGACGCAACCTAAAACCGTGTGGGTGAGTCAGTGCCGCCCAAAGTGGATAGTGTCAAGGTGAGATGGTTTGATCCCCTTGACTTGTAGTTTGGGGAAAACATGCGGGATGTTGGGCATCGATGGTGTTAATTCTGGGACTGTTTGCGACTCACATCTTGGGCTCAGCTACGGGATGGAGATCCCCTTACGAGCTTGTTTAGGCTTCTTGTAGAGCATATATATATGTATATACCTTGCTCGAGTACCCACTTCTTGGGCTTGGTTACTCTCCCTCCAGGAGAGGCAAAGACGCGTGGGGTATGCCACGTTCTTTTCGTGTCTAGCTTCTCGTGGTTGGACGAGTCTACTCTCCTACTATAGGTAGAGAAGACTCGACGGGAAGTTCATCTTCTCACCGTTTCAATCTCCTTGTGTCTGGACGAGTCTATCTTCTTTCTCTTGTTGGGTTGAGCTTGACTCTCTACTGTTACTCTTTACTGCACTCTTGGTTGTACTCCTTTACTTTTTTTGTTCTCTCTACTGCTCACCCTTCGGTACCTCATTTTTTGCTCCCTCGAGCCTTTGGGGTATCCTACTGAGTATTTTTATACTCACCCATGCTTGGGCTTTGCCCGCACTTGGTGTGCCCTTGCAGACGACAGACAAGTTGGTTGTGACTTCAGTGGAGTATAGGAGTTCGGGATCTTGGAACGCGTGCGGTGATCATAGTCGAGTTCTAGGTGGGGAACCCTTCCTGCTGTTCGTTTTGTTTACATGTTTCCGTGTTGTGGCACTTTTCTGGTTGGGCACATGCTTTGCCCCCGTTTTCCTTTCCAGCACATTAGTTTGTACTGTTTAGAGGTCGATTCACTCTTGTGGTTATTTATAGTAGTTGCCCTTTGCGTTTTCTCTTTACTCTGCACTTTTGCATTGAGGGTGTTGCGTGTGTGTGTATAGGTACCTAGGCAAAGGCGTCCCCAAGTTTTTGTACCTTCGGTGCTGGTCGCCAGCCCCTGGCCTATGGAGGCGGGCTTGGGGTAGTTGCGGCTCGAGCCCAGGTAGGGTCGGGTCATGACAAAGTGGTATCAGAGGTGGTTTGTTCCTTGGGACGCTATTTGGACGTCCCTAAAATAAAAGGAATTGGTTGGGATTTAGGGAAACAATGTTAATGTGTCTCGAGAGCGGCTCTCATGCTAGGGTGTCCAGTGATAGTGTGGCGGCCGACGTGTCCATTCACCAGGACCATGATAACCCGCTTGTCGACTCGGCATGCTGAGACACTTATTGCAGGGAAACTTTGGTTTGTGCATCACATAGGATTGAGTCTTTCACTATCCTTCTTGAGTCAGCTCCCCATCGTTGTTGTATTGGTTTATACATATATGCTCATCTGACCGCGACACTCCTTGATAATTTTCAGGATGTCTCCGCGAGGACAGCAAGCCAGGATACCATCTTTGGTTCATGACGACGACCCTGTGAGCTACAAGGCCTTAGTCCAGGACCCATCATGTGAGCCCCTTTTCTCCGGGTGGGCCGGTAGCAGCACCCCCACCTATTGAGCAGCATACAGTTTCAGCAGAGAAGGCTGAGCTTGATTGCATGTTGAGCGCGCTCTGTGAGTTCCAGCAGTAGAGACCACTGAGGTTCAGTGGTGAGCCAGACCCTCAGGTAGCAGAGGTTTGGCTCAAGGCATTGATTCACCTTTTCATGATTGTGCAGACTCCAGCAGATCTTATGGTGGCTTCGGTAGCTGACCTTTTCTGTGGAGCAGCTCGGAGTTGGTGGAGTCTGGTGACTTTGTTTCTTAATGAGTCGTCACTTTCGTGGGGCAACTTTCAGTTGTTGTTTCATGATGAGTTTTCCCCTCCTGCTTGTGCTCCATTCAGATTCCGGAGCTCCTGTAGTTTCTGCAGGGAGGGATAGCGGTGGCCGAGTACGCAGCTAGTTTTGCAGACCGTGCAAGCTTTTACCCGGACTTGGTCCGTGACGACAACATCCGAGTGAGGAAGTTTGAGCAGGGTCTCCATCGAGAGATTCATGATGTCATAGTACCCTTGGGAATTTCCACATATGCCGGGGTGCTAGAGCAGGCGCTGTTGACAGAGAGCTTCCTGTCACATTCTAGAGTTGGTGGTGGCCGCAGGCACGTTGGACCCGAGACGTTTGTCGTGGCTAGCGGGCGTCGGTAAGCAGAACCTCGACGCATGTGGATTACTGACAACTGGACTAAGGGGAGTGGTCGTACACCAAAGTGGCACCAGAGGGCACAAGTGCAGTCTAGAGAGAGTCGGTGCTATGCTTGCGACGGGCGAGGTCACTTGGCACGGAACTGCCCGACCAGGCACGCAGGGAGCTTCGGCCAAGCAGCAGGTGCACCACCACGATAGAGGCAGCGCCGTGATCGGAGTAGTAACCAGATAAGTGGTGCTAGCGGGAGGAGCTGGTAATGGGGGATGACTTTACGAGATCTTCCTGTCACCACTAGGTGGTCCACGTTAGGCTCCGGGAGCTGACAGTTGGGACCACGGACAGCCGCGAGCTTTGGATGTCTATGATCCTACAGAGTATGAGGTGATAAGAGGTACACTCTACAACTCTTCTAATTTTTTCAGTATAATTATTAAACTCTGCCTGTGAAATTCTTTTCTCCCGGATCCTTGTTTGAGTTGTTACTAGGGTGGCATGGGGCGTCGGTGTAACCCTGTGCTGGTAAGGTAAATGGTGTGATACCTTTTTCTTTAGTCGATGGTGTCGACTCCATGGATTTCCGAGCGTGTAAGAGAGTCCTGGTTGAGAGACATCGACTGAGAAATATTGTGTAACAAAATATCTTTGGGTGTTTCACCATATGGATATTAAGAAGGAGGGAATCACCGGGCCGTGTTCCAGGTGCGGGCAGTGATTCCTGTCACGGTGTGCGACGTAAGGGTTCGGTCGGTGAGGTGAGCTACTCCCGAGGTCCTTCAGACCGTTTGAGACCGTGCAGAGGGATGGCGAGGTTCCCTACCGCCTTGCCATAACCCCAAAGGTTGTCTTGGGTCCGCGACGTCTCCCACATGACTCACCCGAGAAGAGGTGTGTGTGCTGCTATGCACGACATTGTTGAGGTCCGACATCGTGTGAACAGATCAATCCTTTGGTCTTTGTGCGGTGACGCAGAGCTGGGCGTGGGTTCTTCTGGAAATGGGAAAGCCAAGTGTGGGCTTAGTACCCTGTGTTGCTCCCTAGTTCTGCTTTTTGGGGACAAAAATATTGAAGGATGGAATGATTTAAGAACCCGTTTTTTGCTATGAAAGTCTTTGGAATATTTTTGATTTTATTCCAGAGCAGCGCCTTCAGACGGCGTGCCATTCTGAGCCCCGATGTGGCCGGAATTGAGTTTTCAGTGCGTTCACACTAGAAATGCCAAATAAATGTGATAAATCCTAAATGGAAACCAAGATCAGAGATCTGAGTATACGGATGGGTCCAGAATAGGGGTTTTACCATAGTAACGACATAAAACATGTCGGCGTTGGATGTTTGGAGCCCTCACTCGCTTTTGGTACGAGAAACGGATAAATTAAATAATTAATATATTCGTTTAAGGGTGGAACTCTATTATCTCTTAAACGGTGACTCTAATTTAAAAATCAAGTGAACCGTTGATTTTGGAACGTGGAATTTACCCTATGAGGGGTGTAACTTTTGCGGGCGTGGCCCGTCTGTGAAAAATGGCCCCAGGGGCGTTTTCGTAATTTGGCCGCCTCAGGCGCTAAGTTTAATAACTTTTGAATGAGGTCTCAGATTAAAATTCAGAGACCTCCATTGTGCTCGGGTGGTGGTTTTTACCGTAGGGGAGGTTTAATCTTGACCCCTCCAAGAGTTTCGGGTGTGGGTTAATTTGGAGGATTAAATTAATTAAAACTTTTTAGTTAATTTGTTTTTCTTCCTATTTATGTTTAACCCCCCCCCCCTCTCTTCACCTTTGTTCATCTCTTGGAAGAAGAGATCAACCAAGGAGGAGCCCTTCTCCTCTCCTCCTCCCCTCCGGCAATCCAGTGGCGTGGCGGCGGACTCTCCGTGGAGTGTCGGGAGAAGCCCAACAAAGTAGGCTTCGTTGCGTTCTATTTCTGCACCCCCTTTGAATTCGCTTTTATTTATTGAAATGTTGTTCAAATTTCAAACGAATCCCTTATTTGTGTAGCACATATTCTGATCTTTCAAAAACATATTGTGGGTTTAAAATTCGAGTCCCGACGTGCTCATAGTCGTTTGCCAAAAACAGCGGGTTTCAGGGTGTTTTTCTGGTGTTTTGAGTGTTTCCCGGCGAGCAAGCGCGGCGGCGCAACAAGGGACCAGGTGGAGGCGTCGGCCGAGCGGTCTGCGACATTCAGCAGCAGGGCGTCAAAGTGTCGCGGGGTCGAGGCGGCCGGGAGCACGGCCGAGTGGTAACGGCGCGGGCGGCCGGTGGAGCGGGGCAGTGGCGGCGAGGGACGCCGGCCAGGTGTGCTCTCCAGAGGAGCCCGAGGCCAGGCCTCGGGCGTGCTGGAGAAGCCAGGACCTGCGCGGCGCGAGTCCTGTTGGTTGTCAATGGAGACCCGCCGCTTGGCCTGTCTGCTGGGAGCGAGGACCCGCACAATGCGGGTCCTGTTGGGAGAGGACACGGGATCGGCCAGCAGGCCGGTCCGTTTGTTAAAAAGAATATAAAATAATAATAATAATAATAATAATAATAAGTTTATAATAATAATAATAATAATAATAATAATATTATTATTATTATGTAAATGGTTTATAAATCATAAATCATCTGCAGGGCGACTGTTTGGGGCACCGTCTGCGGCAGCGCGGAGCTCGTGTCAAGACAATGTTTTTGAGTGGTTTTGGGGATTTTTAATCCCCGAAACGAAGGTCTCGGTGTCGTGACACACCATTAAGTGCTTGGGCGTTTATCCAGAAATCTTGTTTTGAGCGGCGCAGACGCATCCGATGTCCGCTTTCAGTACCGTCAGTTGCGTTGGGACCCTGGCACCGGGGCGATGTTTTCCAGGGTGGTTTCGGGTGTTAAAACCGCAGTTGAGGCGCGGGCCCCATGACCCGTATTTTGAGCTACGTGCAGCTTTTAGCGACTTTTTCTCGGATGTCCATTCGGGGCATGCGAGTAGTCGATGTTTTGTGTTTTTCTGAGGGCATCGCGTTAGATCAGTCTGCCCACTATAATTCAGCATGATGGTGCGGGCCCCGCGAGGGCCGTTTGGCCGTTGACGGTGATTTTCCATCTTTATCACCGGGCGAACGTTTTGGACAAGTGAATATTCCATCTTATGTACTTTTTCGAGAGGATCACAACGGTGTGATCCGTTGGCAGTGCTTCTGGACCAGGGTGTGGGTCCCACGTGGTACCGCTCGTGCGTGGTAAGCCGGAATGTACCTTTTTATCTGGATATCTATTCCACTCAACTGAGTAGTGCTTTTGACATGAGTTTCCGAGAGCATTGTGATGGGGCAGTTCGCCCGACCTTTTCGGGGACGTGGTGTGGCTCCCACCCGACCCGGCTATGGTGAATAGTACATTTTTCACCAGGTATACCTTTTAGGCGATTGAGTATTCTATCCTCTGTGTTATTCTGAAGGGATCGTAGTGGTGTGATCTGTTTTTTTAATTTTGGGATCTTGAGGTGGGCCCCACATAGGTTGGTACGATGAATAGTAACTTTTTCACCGATTGACCGTCTCGGGTGAGTAAATATTCTATCTCGCGTGTTTTTCTGCGAGGATTACAACGGTGTGATCTGTTTGGTTGTGCGGAGCCTCATACGCGATCTTATTAAATGTGGAAATGTGAAGGTGCCCCGGGGGCGGTTCTTCTACTGTGTTTGTAGCAGAACCTTGACGTGTGATCGTGTGCACTCCCGTGTGAGTGAAGTAATGCTTGAATAGATGTGGTGGGTCGTGCCCCAGTCGTTGAGGTGACAAGTTAGAGATGTTACTTCACACCTTCGCGTTGACATTGGGTGTCTTGTGCACGATGGCCCTTGGGCTTAGAATGTGGTATACTCTGGGAGTATACGGGAATGCTTGGAGGTACATGTGGTTGTTCATACCTGAGAACGTTTGTGCACTTGGTTGGGGTTGATATGGGGCCACACGTTGTGTGGGCCCGACGTGCGTGCCGGGTTCTACTTTGCGTACTTTGACCTCTCGGGATGTAGAGGGTCCCACTCTGCTCGTTTTTTTGACTAGCAGGGTGGAGATTTTCCCCTGGCTCTGTGCTCGTTTGTTTGACCTATATGGTTGAGTGGTCTCCCCCTGGTTTCGTTCTCGATGGAATAGGCCTTGAACCTCTTTTGGGTGATTTATTCTGGAGTTGGGTGGTTGTGCGATACCCACTCTGTGTTCAGTTGGCCAGTGTTGTACCCTCCAGTAAAGATGGCCAGAGCAGTTCTGAGTTCTACCCTCCAGCGGGGCTGGGCAGTGGGTTACTCATCGGCTTCTTCAGGTTCACCCTCTAGTAGGGCTGGGCAGTGGGTTGCTCACTGACTTCTAGTGATTACCCTCCGGTAGAGACTGGGCAGTGGGTCACCTGACGACCTCTTAGGGTCTACCCTCCAGCAGGGCTGGGCAGTGGGTCGCCCGTCGTCTATTCCAGGTCTACCCTCCAGCAAGGCTGGCCAGTGGGTCGCCTGTCGACTTATTCTAGGTCTGCCCACCAGCGGGGCTAGGCAGTGGGTCGCCAGATGTTGTATTAGGGTCTACCCTTCAACAGGGCTCAGCAGTGGGTGGCCTGATGATGTATTAGGGTCTACCCTCTAGTAAGGGTGGGCAGTGGGTCTCTTGTCAACTTATTCCGGGTCTACCCTCCAACGGGGCTGGGTAGTGGGTTGCATGATGATGTATTAGGGTCTACCCTCCAACGGGGCTGGGCAGTGGGTCTCCTGATTATGTATTAGAGTTTACCCTCCAGCGGGGCTGGGGAGTGGGTCTCTTGATGATGTATTAGGGTCTACCCTCTAGCGGGACTGGGCAGTGGGTCACCTGATGATGTATATGGGTTTACCCACTAGCAGGGGTGGGCAGTGGGTCACCGGATATCTGGTTATGAATTACCCTCTAGCAGGGCGGGGCAGTGGGACACTTGTTGGCATTCCAGGCTCAGTCCTTTCTACTAGGCTATCCTGTGGCTATCCTCTGTGATTATCGGAGCGAGTCCCTTGGTTGTACATGTCAGTGATGGAGTGATCTTGATTTTGAGGAGGACTCTCGATTGTGGGGCAGTGACGAGGCATGGTTTGACTTAACCCAGAACTCCCATGTACGAGGGGAGATTTCCACCATCGAGACGCGTCCTTGTGACGTGACCTAAAACCGTGCGGGCGAGTCAGTGCTTCCCAAAGCGGATAGTGTCAAGGTGCGGTGGTTTGATCCCCTTGACATGTAGTTTGGGGTAGACGTGCGGGATGCTGGGTATCGATGGTGTTACTTCTGGGACTGTTGGCGACTCACTTCATGGGCTGGGCTACGGGATGGAGATCCCCTTACGAGCTTGTTCGGGCTTCTTGTAGAGCATATATATATATATATATATATATATGTATATACCTTGTTCGAGTACCCATTTCTTGGGCTTGGTTAGTCTCCCTCCAGGAGGGGTGAAGATGCGTGGGGTATGCCACATGCTTTCAGTGTCTAGCTTCTCATGGTTGGACGAGTCTACTCTCCTGTTATAGGTAGAGAAGACTCGACAGGAACTTCATCTTCTCACCATTTCAAGCTCCGTGTGTCTGGACGAGTTTATCTCTTTTCTCTTGTTGGGTTGAGCTGACTCTGTACTGTTACTCTTTACTGTACTCTAGGTTGTACTCCTTTACTTTTCTTGTTCGCTCTACTGCTCACCCTTCGGTACCTCTTTTGTTTCTCCCTCGAGCCTTTGTGGTATACTACTAAGTATTTTTATACTCATCGCTGCTTGTGCTTTGCCCGAACTTGGTGTTCCCTTGCAGATGACAGACAGGTTGGTCATGACTTCAGTGGATCATAGGAGTTCACGATCTTGGACCGCGTGCGATGATCGTAGTCGGGTTCCATGTGGGGAACCCTTCCAGTTGTTCGTTTTGTTTTCCTGTTGCCAGGTTGTGGCATTTTTCTGGTTGGGCACGTGTTTTGCCCCTTTTTTCTTTCTAACACTTTACTTTGTACTGTTTAGAGTTCGATGCACTCTTGTGGTTATTTATAGCAATTTCACATTGCTTTTCTCTTTACTCTGCACTTTTTCATTGAGTGTGTTGTGTGTGTGTGTACAGGTACCTAGGCAAAGGCTTCCCCGAGTTGTTGTTCCTTCGGCACTGGTCGCCAGCCCTTGGGCTATGGAGGCGGGCATGGGGTAGTTGTGGATCGATCCCGGGTAGGGTCGGGTCGTGACATTTCTATTCAGTATCTCTTCTCTTTTCTAATGAATAGTTTAATGATATTTATAATATAGGTCATACATCTCTAGATGAAACTTGCTTAAGAAATATCGTATTACATATCATGAATACATGAATTAAAAAACATACTAAGAAATTCGAAACATACCATAAGTATAGAAAGGATTTTTATATTTAATATGATCATTCAAATTGAACATAAAACCAAATTTAATAAAAAATTTATTCCACTGAAAACATTACAAAAATCATGGATAATAGCTTTAAATAAAAACATGGTCACTAAAGATTCATACATAGGGTTCCTTCATGTAATGAAAAAAATATAAACATAGGTTATAAAATGTATGGTTGATTACAAAATTAAGCTTTATGCACCATACATTTTTTCCTCAAACATAGGTTTCCTTAGAAATATGAGGATTGTATCCATACTTTTCCTTTTCGTAAACAAAGGTTTTCTTCCAAACATTGTGTTTCTTAACCATACGTTTTTAATAACTTACGATTTCATAACCTTATGTTACACTTATGAATGTAGGATGTAAATAATTATTTCAGTATAACATGTCCAATAAATTTCAAAAAGTACCCCTTGGATAAATGAATTGAAAATATTTTCAAAATAAATATTCAAAAAAATAGTAACTTCTTAATATTCACATAAATTCACCTTTATTAATAACATAAATATGTGTGTTTGTGAGCATCAAAAATATGAAAAATTATATGAAACTATTGAATAAACAGATGCTAAAAATATCCCCTTTTTTATGATCACAAAACCCATAAAAAAAGTCAAAAAATAAAAACCGGATTTTTTTAAAAAAACACAGATAAAAACATATTAATTATTTTTTAATATAAATTTTTATTAATTTTTTATTTTTTCAGAAATTTTTATACATTTCTCCCATATAATAAACCCATAAATTTAAAATATTATATAAAAATTTTGAAAACAAAAATTTATTAAAAAATAATCCACTCCTTTTATCTCCTCAATCCCCCCCAACTTCCCCATTAGTGTTACATAAAAAAAGAAATGAGTAAAATGTATAAAAAGAAAAATCACCCCAAATTTGTACTTCAAAAAATTATAATCATGGAGTAGATTTTTTTAATTACTAATATGGGATTGAAATATCATATTAAGAAACAAAAATTCTTATTGGATATAGAAATAAATTATATTACATGATAATAACTCCCCAAAAATCTTATCATATTGGATATTCAAGGGATTTAGAAAACAATTATAATTTTTTCATAAGTTATATTTTAAAAAAATAATTTATTACATAGAATAATTTACCATATCTAATGAGTCAATAAAGTGTTAAGTATATGATTACTTACAATAACTAAATAAATTAAAAATTGAATTATAGAAAATATTATATATCATGAATAAGATAAAAATGACATTAATTTTAAATAATTTACTAAAAGTAAAATCAGGGTGTTTAGGAAGGTTCCATGATTAAAACATTTTAAATTAAATATACTAAAACTCTTAAAGGTTATTATATTCCACTATTAACATGTGATGTTCTTTGATAAAAAGAAAAAGACATATATTTTTCAACCAAGAATGATTTCAGAATATGAATATTAAACATATTAGTATCTTCCATTATGAGAAACTCTATATGATTTGGAATTTATATATTTGAAGATTCAAATTCTCCCTTTAAAATCGAAATTTTCCTCACATCCTAATATTTTTGTTTAAGGTACTCATAATATTTTCTTGGTTTATTCATATCTTATTATTATTTCATTTTTTCATTATTCAAGGTACTAAATTTGAATAGATTCTTTTTATATGAAATTTTAGATTAAGATACTTCTAGTAATTCAGAAACATTCACTTAAATATTTATTTCTGAATACTTCCCAAAAGAATCCTTAACATAGCAGACTAATTTTTCGAGATCCTAAAAATTACCCTATCCCATTTTGTGAAAAATTATTTCTTCTAATTTTTTTGTACATGATCACTTGATCTTGATTTTACTTGTTTTTATAGGATTTTTATCATGATATTTCAAAGAATCTAGAGAAATAAGTTAAAAGGTTTTAAGAGTAGGGTTTTAGGGTTTAAAAATGATATATTTTATCCTAACACATTTCAGCTGATGATTAACATTCTTGATTTTAAAATATCATAATAATCATTACAAGTTTTTAATTTTTTAAAATCCATTTTTATAATGGATATCTTTCCCAAAAAATGTTATTTAAATGAATGAATAAAACATTAAACAAAAAAAACATATTTCAATGTTTTAAAAAATTGTTTCATTGAGTAAATTTTTATATCACAAATATAAATCAATGTAATAAAACATATATTAGAAATAGTAGTAAAATAAATCTTATATTATAGATTATTTTTCAAAAGATATATCTTTTTATAGTGAACTACTTATGTTTTGACCAATCCTTTAAGATCAAGATTTTAATATACTAAATGGACAATGACTTCAGGATTTAAAAATGTAGATCATTAGTGTATACCTAAAAAACATAAAATATATGCGATTTCTGGTACCCACATTATTTTCGATCTAGATTCGTTAGAATCAATATTTTTGGGTAACCAAAATTGTTTTTTCACGTAGAGATTCAACTATTAAAAATAAATAATTATTTTCAAAAATAAAAATTTTTAACAGTTGAAATTGTTGGATTTATAAAATAAAATTTATTCAAATAATTTCAATTAATACCATAATACAAACAATTAATATATGAATTATTTTTGAATGAAGAACAAAAATAAATCTTGTACACTTTAGGAATTTTACCATTGATCCTAATTCAAAGTTTTTTTTGCTTAATTTTTTTACCAAGGATTTTATTTATGTAATTTCATCCCTTATCAATATAAATTATGTTTTTTATAAAGTTTTAACTTCCACTAATGATTTTTAAATATTAATTTCAAATTAAAAAAAGAGTTTTTAATGGAATTTGATTTTGAATATAAAATATATTTAGAAAAAATACCATTTTCTAATAGAACAACATCATAATATTTTATAATATTTATATGTTATTAAATTTATGGTTAATATATATATTTTATAATAATTAAACATAAAATTAACTCAACATAAGAGTTTTTTTAGAGTAAGAGTTATGATATTAAAAATATTGTACCTCATTAGTATGAGCAACAAGACATAACATTTGTCATTTATTCATAGTATGAGAATCTGTAGAAGTTTTATCATGTAAAATAGACAAATCACTCCAAGTATCCTTAATAATTTTCTTTCCATTAATATTATAATCATATTTTCTTTGAACTTTATGAAAGTGACAATTAACCTTTATATTCACTCTTTCTTTGAATTCACAATGTTTATTTTATTCTATCTCATTAATTTTCATTATGTATATTATTTTAAATATTTTAGAATGACCTAATATGTATTTATCTAAAGTTGGGAAACTTGATTCAGTTTATTCAGCCATATTTTCTTGAGAGCAACTTCTTCAAAATTGATATTTTTCCGCTTCAACGTGTATCTCACCTTCTTACATCATTAAATACCTATTCAATTCATTTATAGATAATTCTTTTAGTTTTATAGATTGATGTATAGATGTAGATATCCCATTACACTTAATAGGTAGTAAAATGAGTACATTTAAAGCTTGATTTGAATTTAAAAATTGAACTCCCAGTGCAGCACTATTATTGACAATTTTTGCCAATCTATAATTCATTTTAATGGTATTTTCATCCTCATGAATTATGAAGGTATCAAAATTTATATTTATAGCAGTGTACCTTGATTTTATTATATTATCACTTCCTTCATATTCAAAAAAAATCATCGACCACATCTCATATATAGTTTAATATTGAGATACTCAATTAAACTCATAATTTACTAAACCACATATAATAAAATTTATTTCTTTTTGTATTGATATCAAAATATCTTACTTTATCATCATTCAAATATTCCAATTTTTTTCAAAATGTCTTAAGGCCTACAGACCTTTTAATAAACAATTATTTTATTTTTTTTGGATAAAAAATCATAACAGATTTCCATTATTTATATTTATCACCATTAAAGTGTGGGATATAGATCATCAACATACATTATCTTGAATCAGTTATTTAAATATATATTTTTCTGTATTTTTAACATAAGATTGTTAGAGCCAGTAAATTTATTTGACTATTCAAAAGAGTAAAAATAGTTGAAGTACTTTGTTTTAAATATAGGGTTTTTTTCAATACATTCCCTTTTCTAAAATATAGGTTTTCTCCCAAATGTAGGATTTTTTAATCAAAAGTTTCCAAAAATATAGTGCTTATGAACCTTATATTAGTCTTATGAATGTTGGGTACAAATAGTGTTTCTAGAATAACCTATAATAATATTTCTACTATTTTTTCCCTTGGATCAATGACTTAAATATATTCCTAGAATAATTATTCAAATTAATATTAACTTCATTCAATTTACATTAATGAATCATAATTAATAACATAAATTCGGGTGATTTTCAGCATCAAAACCAAAAAAAATTAATCTTTTTAATCCAAACACGCTCAAAAATCAAAGCACATAACTTCTAGAATAAAAAAGTAATAACTAATGGTTATAATGATTAGAAAATAAATAATGAGAAAAAACAAATCAAATTAAGAATTTGTTTTGGAATTGTGTCCTACCAAACTGGAAAGTACTGATTTAATTTTATTCAGTATAAAAGATGATTATTGAAATAAATTACTTAATTAAAATTTCATCATAGCTTACTAATATAGTATATCCTAATATGTTATTCTATCTACAATATATATATATATATATATGATCTTTATGGGATAACATTCCCCAAATATTATCGCAATAAATGATTGTTCATAATTTCAAAGACTCCCACCGTTATAAGTGGCTAATATGGTGCACTATTCCCCACATATGATAATATCAGAAGAATTGAACTTATATATTAGAATATATTGAATGGTATTTTGTTCAATTGAATTATTGAACCCTTTATGTTTTCTTCTACATATAACATTTGTGTACTTGACACCCATAACTACCACCCCAACATCCCATTTTGGTAATAACAATTTAGTCTATCACGATTTCTAATTCAGGGTGTTGTAATACCTTTAAATTAAATAATTATTATCATACATTTATCCTAATAATCCAATATAACGTTAGAATATATTAATTTTTTCAGGGTGATGAATTTGGTCAATAATATTTTTATTGTAAAAAATAGTTCCCTTTATAAGATATTGTTTTAATATAAGTGTTTTTATTTCCATGCTAATTATTTTTTATCTATGAGGATGGTGTAGAAGAATATCAATCATGATTATAGAGATTGTTTATTTTTTTCAATTGGTAAATGTAAATATTTTTTTCATCTATTTATTTGGGTGTCCATATCTCTTCTAATTGAAAATATAGCTTCAACTTGCAGTTTCTAGAGGAAAATATAAAAGCTCTCATGTAAAGATTTCATGATATATTTTGGAATATTTAACTCTTTAGGCATTGTTTCTTATATATTTAAATTTATATTATCAGGAACTATTAAAATGGGGCTTGGCTGTCTCAAATTGCAATATTTAGAACTATATGGCATTGATTCACCCAAATATCACAAATCACCCTCATTTTATAGTGGAATAATGGGATATATTATTTTATAAGACTATATGGGATGGTGAAAAACTTAGCATACCATCATGTACAATTTAAAATACCCTATCCTTGTAAGATATCAAATACCTAAAATTCATTATTATGGTTGATGATGTTTTAAAAATAATTTTTTCAAGTGATAAGGGTTCTTCATGGGAAAAGAACCACACGGTTTTCAAGATTAATTCTAATTGAGTTAAAACTCATGAATAATTCAATAAATTTATTATAAAATATAAAAATGGTGAAATTGGGATCTTTAATATGGAATTAATGTGTTCCAATGAAATTAAATTTCCTATATCAGAATATCCAAAATATTTCCTCCCTATAGATGAAGAAAATGAAAGTATATGTATAAGTTTATCATTTAAATTTGATTATTTTCATAATCATTTAGAGGAGTGTATTTACTATCACTATCCTAATATTCATGGTTTTCTCTATTGTGGAATTATTTTTTTATAATTCCTGAATAAAAATCTAGGGATGAGTCATTTGAAACTATTCTTAATACATGGTTTTAGATATTCCTTAAAGATCATACATGGTTTCCTCTACTATTCATGTTCATGTTCATCAATTGGATGTTTTGGTGGGGATTTAATGAAATAAAATTTTAATTTTCATGACATTGAAAAATAAATAAATTAATATTCAATTTAATTATTTTTATATTTCAAGTTATATATGTGTACATTTAAATTTATATGAAAATTGGTTTTTTAGATATTTTTTATGCTAAATTATACATATTATATGTTTTAATATTATTTATTCCAATGATGGATCCTTTTACATTGATTTTTATAATTATTTGTATTCCATGGTCAGTTTTATCTTCAATCCACCACGAGTTCAACATGATATGTTTGTAAGGCTTAATCGAATGACCCAATATCATGGTGTGTTCAATTATTCAATATTTCAATACTTTTATTTGGATACCCATTCCCTTTTCAAGTATCATATTTTCCTACACAACTAAAATTCAATCAATAGTGGTTATAAATATGTTGATTATAACAATTAACTAATTTTGGTTTGTTAGTTAATCACAACATATGTTATCCCTTTCTCATTATTCCTCACCCATTTATTTTCTTAGAGCTTCTGTAGTCCTCATTCATTTATGTTTTAACTTATGAGAAATGATAGTGAAATGGAGGGGAATCATTGCTCTTTTATGATATAGAAAAATGCTGGGATCGTCATCATCCTTGATGACCTTGGAATTTTTATCTCATCATCATTCCATATATTTGGTCCAAGAGATAGAGCCCAATAGATATATGTATTTCACTATGATACTACCTTTTCATTTTTACATTTTATTGAACCCAAATTCCGTAATTATCTATATCAATCCCATTTAAAATTTTCAGAACATGAAGTACTAGTTGGTGGAAATGATTACTTATCTTTATGTTTCTTTATTTTATTTTATATGTTTATGTTATACTTCATGTAATTATTATTTTACTGAGTAATAATAAAATTTAGGTAGATTTCTGTACATGTCATGAGATTTGGACTAAACTAGTTCTAACCACATTATATATTTTGATCTTATTTATAAATTTATTTCCTTAGATTACTCACTTCATCAATCACTTAAATATATTTTATTTTAGTTCCAATATTTTTTCAACATAAATTTATTTGGAATAGTGAAACTAAAAGAATATTATTTTCTCCTAAGTTTGTTTTATGAAACAGTATACTTAACACCATCCTCAATAATGTGTATTAGTGATTTATAAATAATCAAATTTCATCTTTTATATGTGAAATAAATAAGTTGGATGGATAAATTGACTTCAAAATTTTATGAACCATGATTGAAATCTATTGGGCCAACGAGAAAATTTGGATAAACTTCATTGTCTTAAGAAACCTATTCTTAGACATACCATTGTTTGACAGATTACTACCACTTATGTTAATGTGTCTTATGATGTTTTACATAAAGTTTAAAATTATATTTTATTGATTTGGGTGATTAAATTTTTTAATTGATTTATTATTAAAATTAAAATGTTGGTACTTAGTTTAAAATATAGATATTTTACATAAATAAATATCTTACTCTACTTTTTTGTAAAAAAAAAATTGTATTCATTTAAAAGTCATTTTGGTTCATTAATTTGAGAACATATGATGATTTTAATAAAATTATTCTTTTCTTAGATAGAATTAATGTGACTATTAATGATGAGGATCAATTCGTTATACAATTTATCTCCCCTTATAGTTAAAGTAGAAATAATTTACGGATTATTTTTTATGGGATAAACTCTATCACATTAATTGAGGCATAATCATCCCTACTTTCTATTAAATCTAATGATAAACCAATGTTTTAGGGGTTGAAATCATTTCTAGATTTTAGAGGTGGGTTAGAATTTATATCCAATAGTAAATATTATTATAAGAACACAATCAAATACTAGAATAAATCTAGTCATAATTAGTCTATGATAAAAATAATATATATTACATGTTACCGCTATAGTAGTCCATGGAATTATATTCCAATGTACCCCAAATTAATATCTAGTGATAATTATAATAATATTGTGAAAATTATTTATTATCATATAAAGGATGTGATAATATTAAGGTCTTTAATTTGTTAGAATAAGATATA
Organism: Viscum album; assembly: GCA_963277665.1. Classification (NCBI taxonomy): domain Eukaryota; kingdom Viridiplantae; phylum Streptophyta; class Magnoliopsida; order Santalales; family Viscaceae; genus Viscum; species Viscum album. Next base: position 918,686,059 of record OY728150.1, read on the forward strand.
TCCCATGAATGGGATCATGACATAGCTAGTTCTTTCCACATACGCCCCAATAGGTTCTCTTTTTATAAATTGGCCAAGGGAAATGAAGGTGATTATATTCTGATAAATAATAAGAGGTTTATGATCATTCATAGTGGTTTTATTTTCTTGATAACAAGATGACCACTCTATTATTACTAAACAAAAACTGATATGAGTTCTTTAACTACATATAAAACTATTTTAATTATTAGTTCTAAATTATAAGGGATTTACCTTCATGTATGAATCAATTTGACTTAGAGTTTACAGGGATCCTCAAATAATTATTAAGGGATAATTACAAAGTTAATTTTTTGTTTTGAATAGATATATAAATTCCATGTATAAGGTATATAATTATAACACTAATATTGATTAATATTTTCAATGACATAGGTGGTGGGAAAATGTAACAGCCAAGTGTCTTGAGGAATTTTTTAATCAAGAGAATCTAAGTAATGTCACATTGAGTAGATAAACATTTTATGAATAATGTGTTCATTGTATGTCTTGAAGATTTATCTTCCATTAGTCTAGGATTATGTTTAACCACCTAATCGATTATGCCAACTCTAACTTATATACCCCTAAATTATATCATCCCATGGTGGAGGTTCATACATTTTAAATATTGTAGATAAATTTTCCAAAAAAAATCTTGATCATCATTTTAAGTAATATTTCTAATAGATCTGATTTTGGTAATCCCTAGATGGTCTGTCTGGAAATTTAAAAAATGAGTAAACATAAATTAATAAGAATATAGAATTTTTTATGATAAATATCCACTATATCCAATCGAATCTATTTGAATGGGGGATTCATTATGTATCACACAATTAGGTACATTCAACAAAACAAATTCTAGAAAGGAATATGAACATCAATATTATGGATAAGATTTGATGCCTGATTTTGTGGTTAGGATTAAAAATTACATTTAATGAGCCTACCACTATGAGAGTCTATCTCATCAATAAATACCTATATACTACATGCTCGTAAAGACCACATAAGATCTAGGGAAAATAAAAAATCTTTTTCTATGCACATGAGTGTTTCTTGGTGTATTTCCTATTCCCTTGGTAATAATGGAAAGCTAAAACATATAATTATCTTGTGTATCTTAATATATTTTCCAAAAAATTTTACGGGTTAAAAATAATTTGTTTTAAAACCATGATTTCAGAAATATATCATTAGTTGAGATTTTGTGTCTATAACACCCCAAAATTCAAAAAACAGGACATTTTATTTGATAGCATGTATAATATGAAACAAAAATAGTATAATGAAACATATCACCCCAATAAATTATGATATATTTATTTTAATTCAATATATTTAATATCTTTTATTAAATACAACAACAAGTTTCTTCGATAGCTTTCATTACACTGAAAACTGAGTTTTACCGAACAATATAATATTAATTATTGAATATCCATTGGAATAGTGAGTCATAAAAGGATTATATATGTACAAATATATATATATAACTTTATTTAATTATATTAATATTTATTATAAATAAAAATAATAATCATTTAATTGAAAAAGATATGTTTTTTTAAAAAATATTTTTTCTAAAAGGTTGTTTAATCATGCTTTGTGCACTTAATCTAAAAATGATTTTTAAAAATTTTAGACAATTTATTTCAAAAAATTAAAATAATTTTATAAATTGGAATTCTAAAAATATTGTAGAGTTAATAATTGTTATTATTTGAGAAGTTTCATTTTTTTATGAATAGTGAATAATACAAGATTTAAATTAAAAACAACCTTCTCATTTCAAAAAATTATAATGATAAATTATATTTTCAATTTGTTTTAAAGAAAAATGAGTTAAATTTTATATCTATTAATCCAATTTAGTTTATTTAAATCATTTTCATATTGGATTCTTATATAAAATATTTTTAAACTTTTGAGCATTTTCTCTTTAAAAACTCGCTTACTTATCATGTATGTTAGATAATTTTTAAGTTACATTATGCCGCTTATATGAGTTGAATTTGGCCAAATGGATTCCATATTTGGGTTAATAATAATTTATTTTATCTAATATTCTTAGAATAATTTTTTATAATAATTATTTGTGAAAATAATGAAAAGTAATTACTGTTATTAAGGTAAAACAAGTTTGTCGGGGTGTTAAACCTAATAAATATGGAGTATAATGACCCAACAACATATCCAATACCCATTTTATATAAATATATATACCCTTATCACCTTATTATTTGTTTTTATCAGTTTAATGGATACTATACCACAAATTTGACCTATATAATAAATTAAGTAAAGAAAAGGAAAAAAGAACCTACTTTGCCTTAAATATCTATAAAGCTTTGGGATAGGGGGAAACATCCTATCTTTGATTAAAAATATTTTTATGATATATATATATATATCATTATAATTTTATTTTTATTTTTTAGAGATTAAATAATTACATTAAATTTTTAAAAAACACCAATGTAGTGATTATTTATAAAATAATTCACTAAAATAAATGGTACTAAAAATATTAAAAGTGAAGTAAAGTGATTGAATTATTATCTTAAATTAATTGTTTAGATAAATATAACATGTTACAAAGGATTGAAAATAATATATTCTAATTCCATCTTTTTAGTGAAATTGTTATATTCAAATTAAATGAATAATGTCAAAATATACAATATTGTTTTTTATGATAAAAGATATTTTATTAAATCTATTAAATTATTAAATATATTATCCCATGAAAATTTATTTTTAAAATTTTAATAAATTTAAAAAATGTTTAATTAATTTTCCAATTTTAGTTTATAATGACTATATAGAACGATAAATAGTAACAACTCCTCAATACAGTTGAGGTTTAAATAATGTATTGACACGTTACATGTGTTTGAATTAAAAATAATTTTTAAAAAATATTTCTTATAAAATAAATTGGATTTAATATTTATAATACTTTTATCTAAATTATCTAATAATAATCACATTAATTTAGCCTAAAATGATAAATTACCTAGGATAAAAAGCTGATTTCCATAATGAAAAATAGGTAAAAGTATGGAAACATTGATGTTAAGGGACTAAATGTTTCAAAATATTATTTAATGTGTAGTGAAGGTGTTTATTGACAAAATAAACCCTCTAAAACATTACTATTCATTTTTTTAGGATCACAGGGTAAGATATACCTCCCAATAGTGAATAATTTTGAGTATTTACATAAATCGTACTACTCATCATTTATAAAAGGTAACTCACTCTCCCCCATTATTAAGACATTCCAGCCACTTCGGTTCAGAAAATACCTACCCAAATCATTTCTTAAATATTATCCCTTAATTTTAGAATCTTTATTTTTGGATTAAATCCATCCTTTTAATGATTTAGAACAAACATAAGGATGAAACCTGAAGAAGTGGTAATATTTTTCAACATGCATCCTTATTTAATTTCCTTCTACTTGTCCAAGAATTTTTATTATACCATGATTATATAATAATCTATGTATATTCCATAAAGTGATATCTTTTTATGAAATTGGTACGACCTACAATAACACACACTTCCATAAAATATGTTAATAAATCTACATTCATAGGTACTGAGGACTACAAACTCTCAAACCAATGTCATTCATTGTTCCAATACCACATAAAATGGTTTGGTATGATGATAGATAATATATATAAATATATATATGTGATATTTATAACATATTTATACCTCAATATATCATTTATATCTTTTTTTACCTTCCATTCTTTTGGTTATATGATAACATCACTCGTGCATATGTTGGACTACCGCCTCACGAGGTGATGTGATTCTTCTTTCACTAACGTTTTACATGAGGTATGAGTATATCCATTTTATATAAAGGTTTTAATCACAGTAGGGAACTACTCTAATAACTAGGATCTACTGATAGGACATACAACCCGACATAACATGACCATCATGTCCTGGCCCACCAAGTACCATCGGTTTCCCAGCAGACATGTGGTCCCCACCCTAGGGCCCACACAAAAGCCAAAATGCATCACCTTACTAATGAATGTCCATATAGGCAAAACCAAGTTATTTACAATATTCTTTGTCCTCCCTTGCACACACCTTTGGAAAGATCCCAAAAGGATGTCCATCCTGATCATTACTCCAAGACAAGCACGATTAACTGTGGAGTTATAATCAGGTAGGCTCTTGAAAAGGAAGGTCCACCTTGTTAAAATGAGTCAAATAATTTAGTCATTTATCAATTTATCATTCATTGTTGTTACAACAATGATTAACTTATCAATGCGACATATACTATAAGAAATTATTACATTAGATTCATTTAGAAAAATAAAAAATATGTACAAAGTAGTTTTATTAATACTCAATACATCAAATATACATGAAATAAAAGTAGAAATAGTTGGTCCTAGGACACCAACACCAATAAACACACACATAGACTAGAACTAACTACCTATGAAATTCAATCCAATATAACTCACATGATAGTCCTGTTTCTATTGTTTCTAGTATTTAGTAATGTTATTTACCATATTTTCTTATTTGGAAATAATACTCACTGTAACATCACCACTCCAAGAAAAATCCATCAAGATATGATACTTCTAAAGCATGTTATTCATCTATTGATGTAACCCTGAATCTTTTTAAGGAACCACTACTATAGTATTTACACAATAATGTGTGATAGGATATTAATTTATAGTTACCACATCATGATCATGGATGAAACTTTACATCAATACAACTTCTTTAGCTGCCTTAGAAGCCGTAATATACTCGAACTCTACTGTAGAATCTACAACCGTAGCCTGCTTTGAGATCTTCCATCTCACAACACCTTCATTCAAAGTAAATATGTAAACCATTTTTGACTTAATGTCTTATTGATTAGTTTGTAAACAAGAATCTACATATCAGATGATTATTATATCCTTATATCATCTATAAACCATAAACATATCTTTATTACACCTCAAATATATAATGATAGTCTTGAATTCCATCTAATAGTGGTCACCTGCATCATCTTGTTATCTTCTAACTTCATTTAATTCATATGAGATATCTATCTGAGTATATAATATATCATACATGAAAACTAAATCATTGATTCTTATAGAATCATTTCTATTCTGATTCTTTCCACATATATCTTTGGACACATTTTCCTTGAAAGATGAATGCCATGTGATTATATAAAAAATACCATGTCGGGTTGTTTTTTAGTGAATATTTTCAATATAATTCCAATGTATGTAATTTCACATAGGCTGATAAAAAACATGGATATCTCATGATGAATCTTGATCGCAATATATATGTTTCCTTTACATATTCCATAATAGAGAACCATTTATTGAGTAATTTATTAATATACTATAAGAATCATATTTCATTACTAATGAGTAATATGTCATCAACATTTACTATATAAAAAAAATAATCTCCCACAAAACTATTTATAGACATATAGCTCAAAATGAATTTTTATTAAAACAAATTCATTAAAAACCTCATCAAAATGAAATTCCAATGACCATGATTCTTACATAAATCTGTAATCTATCATTCCAACTTGAATACCCTATTGGAATCATTTATAGTCAAAAAAACATTGGGATGTGTCATAGAAAAATATTCTCGAAGGTTCACATTAAGAAAATTTATTTTCACATCTATTATAGAAATCTCATAATCATGGAATGCTATAATTGAAAGTACAATTCTGAAATATTTGTGTGTTCTACCAAGTGAAAATGTTTCATCATTGTCAATTCCTTGTTTCTATTTAAATCCTTATGCAACCAGTTGATCCTTATAGGTAAAAAACTTTCTTTCTATATATATTTTCTTCTTGAATATCTCTTTGAAACCAATAGGATTTTCATATACATGAGGGTCTACCAAAACCTAGACTTGGGTTTGGTACATGGACTCCACTATATAAATCATGGACTCTTGCGACCTGAAAACATTTTTTCCACAAACACCATCATTATAAGTTATTGGATCATTATTATCAACTAATAATGTTTCACCACCTTCAGTTACTATAAAAAATTATGTTACAGGTATCTAACCTCTATATTACTCCTATGGAGTAATAGTATCATTGGAATAATTTATTCTTCAAAAAGGATTTTTTTTAATTTTTTCCTGGGTGAACTCGTGTATATCATGAGCCTGAACTTCATCAAATTCCATCTGACGCCAAATAAATATTATATAGAAAATATTCACCTCATATAATGTGGTAAGTATTTCAACCACAAAATTTCAATCTAATGGACTTTATAAATAGTATCCCTTTATTTCATGGGGATATCTTATAAAGATCCACTTTATTAATTGGGGTGAACTAATGTTACAAGAAGATGCCTTAACAGATGATTCACTGTCTCAAACTTGTGTGTAAGAAAACACATGTTTCTTTACATTACATAATTTTTATGTTATACCATCTTTTTCTTTAGTTGTAACTCTGTTAATTATGCATACATTTGTTTGTAAGGTGTATTCCCAAAAGGATAATGAAATACTCATATGGGTCAACAATAATATCACAATGTAGAGAAAGGAACAATTTCTCATTTTTCATACAATATTACTATTATTTATAAAAGATGGAGTGAGTTGAGATAATATTCTGATATCCCAATAATTATAAATAAATTATTGATTAAGATATTATCCACCATGGTTTGAGAGATGTTTCTTAATATTCTTACCAAAATGATTCTCAACTTTATCCTTCTATTACATGAATTTAATAGAATAATTTGAGTTATACCTTATTAAGTAGACTTATCTATGACTAATAAAACCATTAGTAAATTTTATGAAGTATGAGTATCGACCCCTTACGTACATAGAAAATGGGATACTCACATAAGTATGAACTAATTCATAAATTTATTTAGCTCTTTTACATTTCCCACTAAATGGGGAATTTGACTTTTTTACTTCTAAACAATCATTAAATACCCCAAGTTTTTTTCGTTAAAAAGAACCAAATTATCCATATTGATAAAATATATTCAATATATTTTCATTAACATGACCTATCTGAAGATACTAAACTTGGGAGGGTTATATGTCATGTGATGTGACTTCAATATCAATTTCCATTACATGGTTTGTGTAATCCGACACATAATAACTATTATTTAAATGTTTCTCACCATAAAAATGATATATTTTTAAAATAAGAAAAATATATTCTCAAATTGGAAATTAAATTAATCCATATATACTTTGGATACAAAAATAATATTTTTGGTAATATAAGGAACATCGTAAAAACAACTTAAATCCAAGATTATTGTGGTTTGCAATGTTAGGTGGAAATCCCTGATAGGTACAAAAAAAATTATCCATATTATATTATGATTGATATACCTACCCTTGGTAAATCATTCTTCAATCTACTTTGTTTTTATATTTGAATAAATATGTGTGAACCATAAGGTATACATAATACTCAGTGTGTAGAAATATATAAATTTCACTTGATAAAAATCACACTGAATGCTTCCCCTTTCTTCTTTGGCTAGGTGCATTATTTTTCTAGTGGTCATTATAGACACATGTGAAATATATATCATCATTTTCCCTTACTTTCCCCTTGATCTGGATCTTTATGGAAGGGTATGATTGTTTTTTGGACTTATATCACTTTTCATTCCCTTTCCATTTTTTCATCATAATAAATTCTTTTCATGATTCGTATCCATATCAACATGGAAAATAAGGATGAGAATATTTTTTAGAGACCCATAAATGTTTATCATATTAAAATTCATAACAAATCTAAAGAATACATGAGGTAGTGATTCTAAAATGAGATCAGTGCTAAGTTATTTTGTGATTTTTAAAACACAGAACCTATAGGAACTCAATGTAGCTAATGAGATTTAATACCTGAGGACCACCTGGGGAACCCTCTCCAAAATTTTCCTAAAAAGGTTCCCTAGAAATCTCAAATTTTTCCTGGCTAAATCTTTGTATTTATAAACCATCAAGCTTCTCAAGCATGGTATATATGTCATTAATTTCGTGATACCTCATTAGTTCACAACAGATTGATGAAAGTTTCAAAAATTGAATATTGAAAACATTCCTCAGAAGTTATTCATATATATGGATCTGAAAATCATTAACCTCCTTATTATACAAATTAGGTATTGAGGATTCTAGAACATAATATTTCTATTCATGGTGTTATATAACCCAATGTTTTAAAAACCCCTCACGGAAGTTACTTCCAGTTAGGAGGTTTTATTTCTCTAATATTCATCATTGGATTAATATGGATGATGATAATTACATTTTATTATACAATAAAATTCATGTTATTATTAATTTTATTTATTACAAATTATGTGATGAATAATATATTAATTAAATAATGTTATTAAATTTCCAACATTTTTATCAAGTACTGATAGCCCTCAACTTCGATATATGAATGTCTAGTTGCTACAAAAATATAGGAGAAAGGATCCCCATAACATTTCTTAATGATATTGACTTTGTACACAAAAACCATAAGACATTAATTTAGGTAGGTGTTTATGCCAAATACATGTTATAGATCCTTGATACGTCAAGTGGTTTCCAATATACTAAAATCCTAACTTGTATTTCCTTAACACATTCCTCCAAATTAGCATTGAATATACATTGGTTGTTAATATCAATACATGTTTAGTTATGTCAACCCAAAACTCTCATGATAACTCCCTGATAGAGGTAGTGTCCAGACTTTTCCCATGTGCTACGCTTAGTTCTATGGGATCATCTCTGGTGAATTAATGTAAGTATTAGTCTATCAAAATATTTGGTTGAGGGTTTATAAATAATTTATGCATAAATTTACCATTTTAGTATCCTATACAAGTATTTTTAAAATTATGTGTATGATAATCAATTAATTTACCATGTTGAATTAAACATTTTTACACAGTTCATTTATTTAATTTCCATATTTTCAAATTAATTAATTCATTTATATAAATATGATTGTTCATACATATAATAAATAATGAATTAATATAAATAATTGAATAATTAAAATGAAATCATGGGATTACCTAATAGTTGACTTAATTAAAGAACATTAAGTAACCCTATAAACTATGAAAAAACTCTATTTTCTAGTCATGGAATGAGTGACATCATTCCACCTTTATATCAATGTATCACTAAGTTATCATAATCATGGTTTTGTCTTCAACCACATCAATGTGACTTGGAATGATCCATTAATTACATGTATTTATTACTCACATGCAGGGGAGGGGAACCAAAAGATTGGAAAAAGTAGATTATATATATATCCATTAACATGATGGTCCTATATGATAATAAAGGTAGGGATGACTCACATTCCATCATTTAATTTAATATTAACTTATGAATAACCCATATAATAAACAAAATTAATTAAATTCCAATGCATACATAGGCCTTGTCCATGCTTGTTATTAGTCATACATGCCACAAATATGCAAAGGTAAGCATCTATAATTCATTTATTTATTAGTTATTTATTATTAAGAAAAATATGATTTCATTAACTACTTAATAAATACATCAGTAAATTAATTCCCTTTAATATTAATGATAATATGATATTATTTGAAGATAGCCATAATTTATGGAATTAATGGAAAATAAATTTTAAAATAAATAATTTCATATTAATTAAAATAAATTAATTAACCATTTAAGATAATTGAAACCCATTTTTAAATTTTCAAACACACATTACTGTGAAAATCAATAAAATAAGATTTTAATTATTCAATTTTTAATTAAACGAAATTTGTAATTAATTTATTTAATGAGAGACTACACAGTATGTAATGTCTAGCTAAATGACATGTACCATAATATTCATGTATCCTAGCTTCATGATTGGGGCTTCGGTGTGTTATATTAGCTCGATTACATGGATTTTACATGCCAACATCATGCCATCTATTTGCTTTCCATAAGACAGGTTTTCTTAGTCAACATATGGTGTGAAATAAATTCACCACGTGTAATTAATTACAAAATGAATCTAGGTATAATGAAAAATGGTACATGGGGAGTACTCTAGTTAAACAATGTGTAAACTAGTTTTACAGGCCAATGATATGTCACTTCCAAATGGAATCTCTAGTCATTCTTCATTTATTTTTAAACCTTAAAAAATGAAACACTAAATGAATATGATTTATATCTCAAAGAATTTTAATTCAAATCAGATTAAGTAATGAATAATAATAAATTAAAATTCAACCTCATTTACACATAGTAAAACAATCAAATAAATATTAAAAAAATTTAAATGTAATCGTTGAGATACCACTTGTTGGTTATGAGAGAAAACGAAGTGTGTATTGGTAGGTGATATATGAAAATTTCATTTATCAATTATTTACAGTAACCATGATCAAAGATATTTCACAAAAAAATTAAAATTTATTTATTTAATATCTGAATAAATAAATACTCAGACATAGGAACATTTTTCATGATGATTTTTGATAATCTAAGAAGACACTTTTCAATTTCCTTCATTTCACTATGAGAATACAAGGATATAATCTCTATAGTGGTTATCTAACCATGCTATAATGATCTTTGATAAAAACCACTCGATCCACGTGTTCTTGAATGGAAAATCAATTGGCATGTGTTGTACATTTTTGATTGCTCATTCTTCGATCTTGAAAAAATATCTCTTATGTTTCTTATTCTTGAGAGGTAGAGATAAAGAGGATTCGAGAAAGAAATAGTTTTGTAGAACAATTTTCATTTCACAATTTTTGGATGCATTATAAAATAGAAATAACCATCTATTTATAAAGTTTGGTTTTGGTTAAAATATTATTTAATTTTATTTAGGCCATAAAATAACTGTTAAAACCATTAATAAACCCCATGATACATAATAATAATATAATTATTTTTATTTAATGGAATGTACCAAATTTCAAAATAGAAATTATTATATAATACTCATTTTAGTTAATATTTTTCATCAAAATCATTCATGGTCCATTCAAAATCCACTAAAATTTATTTAAATTTTGAATAAATATTAGTCATAAAAAGATTATTTATTCACAATCTAGAAAATAAATATTTATTAAAATATTCAATAAATAAAATAAATATTTTATTCCCAATCATGTGAAAAAATATTTTATATATTCAATTGTAAGAAAATAAATTACCTATTAATAAAAAATAAATTTTTATTACGTTATGAATATTAGAGTTCAATAAAAATAAAATAAAATTATTCCTTGATTTGGAGAATAATATTTATTATAATAATTAAATTCAAATAAAATATAATCGGGATGAACAATAACACATTTTGGGTGACCCTTAATGATTTAGTGACATTGGAGTTATGATGGATTTCCTAACGTACAATTTTATTGTCGAGAAATGGGTTAATGAACCTAAGAGAAATAACTTAATGTCTCAACGATGAAAACCTCATATAAACACTCAGTATGTACTATTATCCTTTTGTCTCAATATGTCATTAGGCATGTTTTGTATTCGTGTCATATACATATATGGTCAATATGTATTTTTTGACTATCTAAAATAAACATTTCATTACACCATGTCCATGGAATTTAGGAGGATTGTTCCATTCCTATCAAAGGGATGAGATATTAGTTTCCACATAGATAAAAGGGAAAAATCATTCCTTGACCTATCTATTTATGACAGTTCACACATGATGCACAAAATATATCCATTTTCTCCATAATCTAGTATCATTATTGTTCATGAAATACATCTAAGTATGCAAGTTGAAAAACTAATTATTTATTATAATAATGTATAAGGACAATCACACACACACACATGGAAATGGGAATATTTAATGAAATCCAAACATGCAGAATTCTTACAAGCAGGTCTATTATCATAATCTCCCATTTTGGAGATTACTAACCGTGAACTTCATGAGAAGAAGCGTCATCATCAAATGAGTTCTCCCACCTAATATTCTATGTAATATGTCTCACATTATAGTAAATTATTCAAACACGTGACATTATTTAATAATATCATCAAAAGAAATCAATGTTCTCATTGTAGTAGTAAACTAATATGAACTAATCAAAGATAAATGTATTCTAGGAAATTGTTACATTATATTATTGACAAGTAATGATAAATATGTAATAAAAAGATTAATTAATATTCAATAAATTGAATATACATGTAATAAAAGATCAACTAGTTGGTCCTAGGACCCCAAGTTCAACAACAATCACTTTCTTATAATAGTTTTTCACTAGACTCTAAATTTCCATTTTATATCCATAGTTCTGTATGAAGGATATTTTTATTAATAAACCATATACCATTTTTATGTACACTATTTACTTTGAAATTAATTTGATTTATTGGTGATATATTGAAAAAATAATATCTATTACTCAGTACAGATATTTGATAAAGCATATTATTTTTAAATTAAATCAATTATTCAGTATGTTAGGAATTATTTGGACATGAAATGATGGGTGGGGTCTGTAATTTTAATATCACCTCAATTTATAAATAGGCATCATTACAAAAATTAGTAAATCAAATTAAATGGGTTTAAACTTGTAGTTTTAAACCATCATATATAAGGTCTCAATAATAGATATTTTCATATACCTCACACATAACATCCAATAATCAATAATTTAATCCATTTATAATTAATTTATTATTATTTATGATATTTTCAGTATTATATTTTCTCTTGATGAATTTTATTTTTTATTTATTTTTTAAAATGAATTTGTTTTTAGTTATTTATCTTTCCATATTGATTATTCCCTATACATTTATTTAAACGGTATGCATGGTTAGTTATTTACCTTTCTATGTGTACTATAAATTTTGATTCATGAAATATTCAATAATATATAACACATAATGTGGACATGATCATAAAATTATACGTTTTCATTTCCCCAGGTTATACAGTGGTATCTGTTGAATGTGTTTTCAAGGATACATATCCTTTAAGTTTGTTATGTATTATGATTCATTTTCTATTACCAATTTAAAATGGGTATCTTGTATGTATCTAGTTCTCAAAAACAACTAAACCACTCAGTTCACAGAGATTTTATTTCTGATATCTATGTTAATTTCACAATGTAAGGGACGTTTCTAGGCTAATGGGGTTAAGTTCTCTATAATGTTCCTTGGATTGGTTTCATATGATAAATATCATCCTCATTATGATAATGATAAGACAACCAGTAATTTTTTTTGAAGTTGATCCACAAGATAAATCTGTGTCCCCTATTGAGATTTCACCACCTAAAACTCAACCCAAGGCTTACTTGTAGTTTGAGTCTAACACTAGGTCAGAAAATTGACCTCTTACGACCATTGATGATTACTAATTAAAAATATATTGATTTAAGAGGGACACTATTCTTCCATATTTATCCATCAAGTTGGATGTGTCTTCCTTTTATTTTAATAATTAAATAATGTATTTATTAAAGATCCTTAAAAATAAAAAATAACTCTTAATAATAGTAATTCTAATCATTGGATCACTATCAGGAATATGTAAATCAATTACCCAAAGTTAATATATAATTGGTCCATTATAATCAAGGAACATAATTTTAATTTCATTGAATGTAAATGGAAATACAAAATAAAAGAAGATAACAACTATTAAAATATAATAATAAATAAATATATGATATTAGAGAATGGTTTGATTTTATGATAAGGTATTTATTACTATGATATTTTTCACTTATAGTTATAAATTATTCTATTATAATATTTATTTATTATATATGTTTTCCTAATACTTATATTGAAAGAGAAATATTTTAAAACATATTTTTTGTTTGGTGATTATGATGATAAACAACCAATGAATCCTCCATATGGTTTTTTTCAACCAAATAATGAAAAATAGATTTTTTCTTTATAATTCTACATATATATTAAATAAAGAATGTATAAAATAGTATATATAGTATGATTATTGAATGGAAGGGAACAAATATAGTAGAAAATGTTTTTATGCCTCTGTTTTCTTTAAATATGATAAATATTTCCCTCTCAAATTATTGTTTTATGATTTTTATATAATTATTATATTTAGTAATATAATACTAATCACCATCATCAAATTATTGTTGACAAAAAAATTGGGATGAAAAATCTCATCTCTACCAAGTATATTCTTGGTATAAAAATAGAAAGTGGTAGAAAACATAAGTTAATTTTTCTATGATATTCTAGATATGTTCTTAATGATCCTAAAAGATATATATTTTATTATTTAAATAATATTATTGTTCCCTATGTTCAAAATTTTGAGTTTTATCTATCCATATGTTCAATAATTTCTATTGATATTTAGTAAATGATTAAAATTACTCATTCCCATATTGTTGTTTCAAAATGTATGATAAATATTTTCCAGATCAGATGAATCCATCTCTATTTGTACATTAATATTGTATATCAATAATTTGGGTAATAAATATTTCAATTTATTTATGTTTTTAAGGAATTAAATGTCTTCTAATCGTTCAATGTCACTTTATTACGGAAAAAATGTAAATCTTAGTGAACTTATGATTGGTTATTTTGATAATGATCATACTGGGAATATTGACACTAAAAAATATATCACTGTATATGTTTTTTCTAGTAATGGTTTCTCTATATCATTTAAACTCAATATGAAATATGATATTAGTATATCAAGTAATGAAGTCATGAATATTTTATTGAGAGAATATGTTAAATAAACCATATTACTCAATGTTACGATGTTTGAACTTGATTTAAGAAATTGTACTATTACTATCTAATCATATTAATAATTATATTTAGATCTAGTTATGAATTATTTTCCATGGTAGGTATAATAACATAGATATTAGACTTTATTTTATTATTAAAATCATTGAAAGTGGAATAATGTGTGTCAATAAGATACACAACAATGAAAACCTAACCTATAGTTTGAATAAAGTTATTGATTTGACCAAAATTAAACATCACACTAGGATTTTGAATATGGATCCACATAAATGACATTAGGTCCCAGGTTATGACCCTTAGTTTTAGTTTTAATAGTTTGAGATTTTTTAAACTTCAAACCATAATTTATTTACAAATCAAGATCATTTCAAGTAATTTTTTTTTTTCATTTTTCACTATTCTTATATATATTTTCGCTATTCCATTAAAATTCGATTGCATATTAATTTTTTATGATACTTAAGTATACAGTTTTGTTTATTTTGTTTTGTTTCTATAAGATAGATCCTTATATGCATTTTTTGTTTTTTGTTTTCACTAGTTGTCCTATATTGTCTTTTATTCTTCATGTCTACATTGTGATTCAGGTAAATGCTAGGATCAAACACCCTAAATCAAGATTTTTTTATTTCTTAAATGGTTTAATCTATGAATTAGGTTTTCTATTTCCATTTCTATTTTCATTTTACTTTTAATATATTCTATTTGATCTATTATTCTAACATATGCTTTGATAAATGTCATCAATATATTTTTGGCTTGTTACATTGCCTTCACAGATGTTATTCCATCACCATTATAATGGGACCCGTTATATTTTTCATTCTCCCATATTTCTCATTCATGAATTCAATATCATGATATAAATGATCATGTATGGGAATCAATACAACCCCACTATATGTTATTGTTGTGATCTAAATCATATCAATACTATAAGACTTTTTCATAACTATTTCAACATCATTGTACTCATAGGAACTTGTAGTTTGTGTTTGGTGGAGAAATATAGTTTATTTCATTACTGCCACATATTTCATGCATTTTAGTGAAGTAAATGACCTAAGAGACTGTAATAAAATTCATTAGAGCTGTCGCAACTGGAATAACTAGTAAGTGGCAAGGTTGGCTATTATATACGAGGCTTCTCTTTCTTTTATTTTTGATTATTATTATCCATATCCTTATATCAAAGTATTAATTATGGGGTGTTTAAGGATACCATATTCTGTAATTTTTTTTTGATATATAATTAACAAAAAGTATCTATGGTGGTGTAATATTGAAAAACATATTAAAAAAATATTCTAAACCATATTATTTCTTATATTAATACTTACTACTTTAATTATTTCAAATATTAGATTTTTGTGTCACTAAAATTTATTTTACATCGTTTAATTTATTTCTTCCACATTTGAAACATCAAATTAGAGGAAACATATAAATATTTTGTTATCCCTCTAACACATTATGAAGAAATGTTCTTAAAAGTTTCCAAAAAATTACCCATTTAATATATTACTCATTTTCAATAAATATTGAATCGTGATTTAATATTATCCATGATGTTCTTGATGAAATCAATGTGGTGTCTCAAGAGTAATTCATCAACTATATAAAAACAAAATTTCTCAACATAATTCATAATAGGAATCCATGTTTAAATGGAAATGGGTTTTATAGGAATATCTTAAATAGTATATTGATGGTTCTTTATGTTGTCACAAATTGTAATAAGTGAAGTAGTCTAGGACCTATGTGGTTCAGTTTTTATTATATATGTAACTAACAATAGGTTAAGATATTCAATAATGTAATTTGAGAGATTATTAGTGGTAAAATGGTTATTTACCATAGATAATGATCACAACTATATTTTTTTTTGAAATAGATTGAGGTTATTACCCTTGGACATGAATTTAGTGAGATTTTGATCGAAGTGAATTTTTATGAATTTATTAATATTTAATAAATAAATATTAATTTTTCTTTTTATTTAAATGTTAATTACTGTTAAATAGGGTCCTGGATCGAAATAATAAATTCACCGATGAGTCCCAAATATGGGATTTTACCTAGGATCTATAAAGAACCGAACCCTAGTTGTAATACCCGAGACTTTTATGTTATATAAATCATCAAAGGAATATTTTTCTACACAACACTTGCTTGGCTTGCTTTACACGCAATCGCGTCCTTCCTCGATAGCTTGCGTTGTACGCAATACCGAGATTCACTAAACAACAATATGCTATTAAAACTAGCCGTTATGAATAGTAATAACCACTTTTTGAAATTTTATAAATTTTATTTTTCAAAATGGACTTCATTTTTTGGACTCAGAATATCGAAATTAGCCTAGGGTGAAATTTTGGTATTTTTCTGAAAACTTTCAATTTTTGATGAATAGTGAATCCACTAAGTGGTAGGTTAAAAACTGAATTTTGCATAAAACATAATTTTACCACTTCTGTGAATGGAATTTCAAAAAACCGACAGACACGGTTGATATCAGTAAGTAAAATGTGGTTCAATGAGATAAAAATAATTTTTTGGTGAATAGTAACTTTTTTCTTTTTTTTACCGCGGTTAATAGTAAATAGGGTAACTAAGGGTAAATATGATATTACTATTACCCTAACACATGTCCTAATTCTATTGGATAAGTGTAATTCGACCAAAAACAACCTTATGAATAAAATATGACTATTTAGGCCCACTTGAGTTAGATTATGACATTTATTATTAATTTATTTAAAGAAGGGTTAAAATAGTTAAAATCAATGTTTAATAAGTAAATCATTTTTAATATGGGGTTACACATAAGATAAATTCGACAATAAATATTCATCAGAAAGCTAAAAAGCTTTCCTACATAATGGTATTTTATTTATAATTTTTAGACATTAAATAATTTAATTTAATTATGACACAACGATGATGCAGTAATTATCTTATTTATGAAATATTGACATAATTGATGTTATAAACACCAAAATAAATGTAATTTGAGACTTTTTATGAATTACACTAATTTTCTAGGTTACTATGATATATTAGTGTTGATTTAATCAACATGGTTCGAACATATAATTTTGTTATGACTTTCACAAAAATCATATATCAAATAGTGTCAAAATTGACACAAAATAGTTTTTAAATCAAATATTATATTATTAATTGTTATTTTATTCTTAAAAATCTAAGGTTCGGAAAAATGACTTAGATAAGGATATATATATTAATAATAAACAATTTGGGGTTCTTTTGGCATGTTATAGTAAGTTTATTTACCATATAGTAAAAGAAAACAAAAAGACATGGTAAAAGTTAAATTATTTAACTTAGAGTTAAATCTAATTGATAAGGTTAAAATAATACCCTAAACTTGTCTAAATCCTATTGGTTGATAGGATTTCGACCCATCCCCACTTTAGCTTCGAAATAAGACCCTTTGGAACCATTATAAACCGATTTTGACTTTAATATAAAATAATATTTTGAGATATTCCTAAGGTGCCCCTCTCCTCCCTTATAAAAGGGCACCTCCTCGCCCTCCTCCTCACACCAATTTGAGCACTCAAGCTCGGCCAACCCCTGCCATTTTCTCCTATCCACTTTCCTAGAATAATCTTAGAGGTCCTGGTCTTCTTCAAAGACCAATCTTAGTTCCCTAAGTGGAGGATTCAAAGAGGCGTTCCAAAGAAGAGGTAATATCCATTACCGATCTTTTCAATTTCTTTCGTCTTCAAATTCTTCTTCTTTAGTTGTTTCATGATAACATTAGTATTACTTACATACTGATATGTTATTATAAATATGAAACAACCCTAATTTACCTTCTATCCATCCTACGGAAAAAATGAAATAACCGCGCGTGCGTACGTACGGAATACCGTCTCCACGCCGTGGTGTAATCTATTTTTCCACCATCACTTTACAAGGATGGGTATAATGGTGTAATGAGTAACTATTTATGATTATTATAAAGTAATATTGATACTTAAATAATATATATATACTCCAATATAGTTCCACGATCAAAGGAATGATATCATCACTCGTGCGTACGTACGGAATACCGTCTCCACGATGTGATGCGACTCGTTCTACATGATCATCATTACATAGTAATTATATAAATGAATTGAATGAATAAATATGATATATGTTACACTAATACAATTCTGGATATAATGTATCTATAACCTTAAACGAAGAATAAGAATGTATTCGGAAAAACACGCATAAGAACAAAAGGCAATAAAGATCCGAGTAACAAGTAACAATGAAATATTACTAACAAGAAGCTAAGAATATGGCCATATATGATATCATATCAATATGTATGATTATGGAACAAGTCAATAACATTATTTAAACCATTATACAGGAGATTCGGAAACGTACAAAGCAAATCGGACCTAAGGTAAGGGAAATATCACAATCTCATTTTTATCCGAGATTGTTTATACTATAGTATTTACTGGGGTCTATTTTATCATCCACATCCATGTTTACTCAATATGTAATATTATTTCCATCCACCTACAATTTTTTAAATCCAAATTTACCCTTCGGTAAGTTTTTAGTAAAAGATATGAAAGGAATCTTTTGTCGTTTTTCGTACGAGGTACTTTTTGACTTTTCCAACAAAAGTACAAGAAGAATGTTTTTATACGACATGAATGGATTTCTAAAACATTATTTCCAAGAAGTTTCCTTTACAAGTATTCAAGTTTATTTTTAATCAACTTCTTTTAGTTTAAAATTGTATGACATGTTAAGAAAGGAAAAGTGTTTTTGAAGTAGAAAGGATATTTTCCTCAAGAACGGGGTTCAAGTATTTTATCAAAATTATTTTCCATCTAAGATAATAAAAGGGTTCTGTTTTTTTCCCTATTATTACATGGATTTGATTATGTTGTGATGGAAATATTTTTTTCTTTATCTTATATGAATTGTTTTATGATGTCATGTTGTTTAAGAATCCCATTTTTATTACATGGGTTATGCTATGATGTATGGTTTATGATTATGTGGCACACATAAGAAAGGATTCATTATAAGATGGGTGGGACCTATATCTCCCTCCAATGCATTGGGTAAATATTTATATCTCATGAGATAGACATGGCTGGAACGGAAGGTTATTTCGGTTCAGTTAAACAGGACTGAAACGAGGAGTGAACTCGGTTCAGAAATGGACTTTGTCCGCTAAGATAGTCTTGGAAATGAGTCATGACTAACAAGAAATGATTTTCCATGATTATGTGTGCATGCCAAAAAGTTTCAAGTTTCATGTTATGATTATGGGGATCTCATTTTCACTTCTATGATTTATTCCATGTTAAGATATTATGATCTCTTTTGCAGGATATGAATTTCAAAAAGATATGATATGATTTTTATTTCCATTATTTTCCCTTGCTGAGCATTTGAGCTCACCCTTTTATGTTTTCTTTTCCCCAGGTCAGGAAGATGGATATTAAGTAGAATATGCTAAAAGGGACCCTAGATATGATGAAATAAATGGGAGACACTGTAGAAGATTCATGAACCAGTTGTTTATGTTTCCCAGTTTCTAAAGACACTATACCTATATGGTCCTTTGTGGTTTTGTCATATGTTGTAATAATTGTGCTTCAATTTTGAAGTATTAACAATGTAAGTAAAGTATGGGTCGTTATAGTTGGTATTAGAGGAAAGGTATAGTCAACCTTTGGAATCTAGGATGTGAAAGCCTTAGTAAGAACCCTAAGGATAAGTCTAAGCATAGAACACAATCTTAGTGTTTTAGAAATGGCCATGAATAACCTAGGATAAGACCTTAAGCATGAAAATTTTATTCTTGAATTATGTGGTTTTCCTATTATAATTAGTGTTGCTCACACTATTCTTCTTGGTTTTAGTCAATGGCTGGAACCCGAAGGAACCGTGTTAATGCGGAATGCGATGGGCAATGCAATGATTGTCCCCCTGAACAACCAAACGATATGGGAGCTGGAATGAAAAATCCTGTAGTCATGCTCACACAACTTTCTCAAGCTATGAGTCATGCAGGACTTCCAAACGAGCAAAGGAAGGAGCAACATTCTGTTGAATCCTTCATGAGGCAGCGTCCACCGTCTTTTAGCGGGACTACTGATCCATTAGTTGCTGAATAATGGATTAGTACTACTGAAAAGATATTTTCAGTTC
Organism: Viscum album; assembly: GCA_963277665.1. Taxonomy (NCBI): domain Eukaryota; kingdom Viridiplantae; phylum Streptophyta; class Magnoliopsida; order Santalales; family Viscaceae; genus Viscum; species Viscum album. Next base: position 918,707,140 of record OY728150.1, read on the forward strand.
TTCAATGTTCGGAACATGATAAAGTCATCCTAGCAGTGTATCGTTTGGAAGGAGATGCTGATCAATGGTGGAATATTATTAAGAATACGAGGCAAAGGGATGAAATTGAGTCTATGGAATGGGACGAGTTCAAGAACTTATTTTTCAATAAGTACTTCCCTCATATTCTCCGAACAAAGATGGAGAAAGAGTTTCTTGAACTGATGCAAAGGGATGATGAATCTGTTGGTACCTATGAAGCAAATTTTACAAGACTTGCATGGTACGCTTCTGGTATTATTATCCAACCTGAGAGTAAGATCGATCGATTCTTTAGTGGCTTAAAACCAAGTCTTCGAAGGGCGTTAGCCATAAGGGACTTCAATAGCTACGAGGAAATCATTCGATGTGCTCTCAAAGTCGAGATGGAGATTGGAGTAACCCATCACTCACATGGGTTTGATAAGAAGAGGAAGATGGAATTCAAAGGAAAATCTAAAGAGCACATTGAAAAGAAGATGATCTTTCCCTTATGCTCAAAGTGTGGAAAGAAACATGGAGGGAGTTGTCTTAAAGGGACAAGTAAATGTTTCAAATGTGGAAAGGAAGGTCATCGGGCATTTGAATGCCGTGATAATGGGAAGAAGATGTCTAATGATGCAAAGAAAGGAAGGGATACACAGAATGAACCTACTACACTTCAATGTTTCAAATGCAAGGAGATGGATCATTATGCCAATCAATTCCCAAATCCAAGGGTTGAAGATGATGGTCGATGTCAACAAAATTGTAAGGCTAATGACAAAGGAAAGTCACATTAAATTTCTATCAGCGATGTGGAGTACGATAATGAAGTGGTGAAAGGTACACTTACCATCCACTCTAAAGTAGAAAAAGTTTTATTTGATTCTGGATCCACCCACTCCTTTATTTCTAAAGAATTTTCTAAGGGTATCACCGTACTACCTCAACAATTAGATGTTGAGTTAGCTGTGACAACACCTAATGGCACAACAGTCGCATCAAAAGATTATAATTCTTCTCCGATCGAAGTTTGTGGGAAAGTGCTTCCTGCAAATCTTGTGATCCTTCCTTTAGTGGAATTTGATGTGATTCTTGGCATGGATTGGCTTTCTCTACATGGAGCTCATATCAATTGCCAAAGAAGGGAAGTCACATTTCATATGCCAGATCAATCTACGATCGTCTATCAATGCAAGGATGAATATAACCTTCCAGTGGAAATTCCTTCCATCTTATGGGTGTTGATTCCACTAAATGAAGGTTATTTATCTCAAATGGTTGGTGAGAAACTCACGATTAAGAATATGCCCATTTTACGAGAGTTTGATGATGTATTTCTGGAGGAATTACCGGGTCTTCCACCAAATCGTGAAGTTGAGTTTTCAATAGAACTCGTACCGGGCGCTTTGCCAATTTCAAAGACACCTTATAGAATGGCCCCAATTGAGTTGCAGGAATTGAAGAAGCAACTCCAAGAGAATCTTGATAAGGGATTCATATGCCCTAGTGCGTCACCTTGGGGAGCACCTGTTCTATTTGTTAAGAAGAAAGATGGATCAATGAGACTCTTCATTGATTATCGAGAACATAACAAGATCACTATCAAGAACAAATATCCTCTCCCACGCATTGATGACTTATTTGACCAACTATGCAGAGCTCAATACTTTTCCAAGATTGATCTTCGTTCAGGGTATCATCAATTAAGGGTCAAAAGGGAGGATATATCAAAGACGGCTTTCCGTACAAGGTATGGACACTATGAATTTATAGTGATTCCATTTGGTCTTACTAATGCCCCTGCTATCTTCATGGATCTAATGAATAGATTCTTTAGAGACTATCTTGATCAATTTGTGGTAGTCTTTATAGACGATATTCTTGTCTATTCAAAGAGTAAGGAAGATCATGAAGATCACTTGAGAATTATATTGAAGACCCTGAGAAAGGAGAAGCTTTATGCCAAATTTACCAAGTGTGAATTTTGGCTTCAAAAAGTTGCATTTTTGGGTCACATAATCTCAAAAGAGGGGATATCTGTGGATCCAGCAAAAACAGAGGTTATCAAAAGATGGTCGAGACCAACAACAGTAACTGAGATCCGAAGATTTCTTGGTTTGGCTGGATATTATCGACGTTTTGTAAAAGATTTTTCACGATTATCTAATCCACTCACCAAGTTGACTCAGAAAGGAGTTAAGTTTGTTTGGACAGAGGAATGTGAAGAGAATTTCAAGGATTTGAAAAGAAGGTTATCCAGTGCACCTGTGCTCACACTGCATTGTAGTGGAGAAAAGTTTGTGATCTACAATGATGCATCCAAGAAGGGATTGGGGTGTGTTCTTATGCAAAATGATATGGTGATAGCTTATGCCTCACGACAGTTGAAAACCCATGAGCAAAATTACCCAACTCATGATTTGGAGTTGGCTGCGGTAATCTTTGCATTAAAGATTTGGAGGTATTACCTTTATGGTGAAAGGTGTGATATTTATACTGATCATAAAAGTTTAAAGTATATTTTCACACAAAAGGAGTTGAATATGCGTCAAAGAAGATGGTTGGAGCTGATTAAGGATTACGACTGCTCAATCCATTACCACCCTGGGAAAGCAAACAAGGTGGAAGATGCATTAAGTCGACAAGAACATGCTAGTTTATCCATGATGAGGATCACAAAAGATCCAATATTTATGGATTTACAAAGGATGGATCTTGGAATTATAATGGAAGGGGAAAAATCATATCTTTCTCAAATGAATGTTCAACCATCTATACATGTGAAGATTAAAGAGGCACAGAAAGAAGATGTCAAGTTACAAAAGAAGGTGAGAAATGTTCCTGAATTCAACCTTGATTGTGATGGGATAATAAAGTTCAGGAATCGGGTTTGTGTTCCTCCCATCCCCGAATTAAAGAAGGAGCTCCTGGATGAGGCTCATAGTTTATCATTCTCTATTCATCCTGGAAGCACGAAGATGTATAGGGACCTGAAAGAGTACTTCTGGTGGGATGGCATGAAAATAGATGTTGCTGAATATGTCTCTCGATGCTTGGTTTGTCAACAAGTTAAAGCTGAGAGACAGAAGTCTAAGGGGATGTTACAACCATTACCCATACTCGAATGGAAATGGGAAAACATCACTATGGACTTTGTCACCAGACTTCCTAAAAAATCCAAAGGAAATAATGCTATTTGGGTCATAGTTGATCGTCTTACAAAGTCTGCACACTTCATTTCTATTATAGAGGATTTCTCTCTAGATCAGCTTGCCAGGATATATGTAAAGGAAGTGGTAAGATTGCATGGAGTACCACTTTATATTATATCTGATCGAGATCCGAGATTTACCTCGAAGTTCTGGCGAAGTCTTCAGCATACTCTGGATACAGAGTTGAGTTTCAGCACTGCTTATCATCCCCAGACAGACGGTCAGTCTGAGAGAACAATTCAAACCATACAAGATATGTTGAGAGCTTGCTCTATGGATTTCAAAGGAGGTTGGGATCAAGACCTACCTTTGGTGGAATTTTCTTATAATAATAGCTTTCACTCCAGTATTCAGATGGCTCCTTATGAAGCTCTCTATGGAAAGAAATGCAGGACTCCAACATGCTAGGATAAAGTTGGGGAAAGAAAGCTATTAGGACCTGATCTCGTTGATGAAATGGCAGAAAAGGTCAGATCTATTCAACAACACATAAGAGCAGCTCAGAGTCGACAGAAAATCTATGCCAACAACCGAAGAAAAGACCTAGAGTATGAAGTGGGTGATAAAGTGTTCTTACGAATATCTCCCTGGAAGAGGGTTATGAGATTTTGAAAGAAGGGGAAGTTGAGCCCTAGATATATCGGTCCTTTCGAAATACTGGATCGTGTTGGAAAGGTAGCTTACCGATTGGCGCTTCCACCGAATCTCTCTCATGTTCACGATGTGTTCCATGTATCTCTCCTGAGAAAGTACATACTTGATCCTTCACATGTACTCAGCTCATAAGTTGTACCGCTGGAGCAATATATTTCTTATGAAGAACAACCGATAGAGATTCTGGATCATAGCGAAAAAGTCCTACGAAATAAGACCACTCGATTGGTGAACGTTTTATGGAGGAACCACCAACTTGAAGAAGCTACATGGGAGCTTGAGGATATGATGAGGGAGAAGTATCCTCATCTGTTTGTTACAAAGTGACGAATTTCGAGGGCGAAATTATTTTTAAGTGGGGTAGAATGTAACACCCGAGACTTTTATGTTATATAAATCATCAAAGGAATATTTTTCTACACAAAAATTTCTTGGCTTGCTTTACACACAATCGCGACCTTCCTCGATAGCTTGCGTTGTACGCAATACCGAGTTTCACTAAACAACAATATGCTATTAAAACTAGCAATTATGAATAGTAATAACCACTTTTTGAAATTTTATAAATTTTATTTTTCAAAATGGACTTCATTTTTGGACTCAGAATATCGAAATTATCCTAGGGTGAAATTTTGGTATTTTTCTAAAAACTTTCAATTTTTGATGAATAGTGAATCCACTAAGTGGTAGGTTAAAAACTGAATTTTGCATAACACTTAATTTTACCACTTCTTTGAATGGAATTTCAAAAATCCGACATACACGGTTGATATCAGTACGTAAAATTTGGTTCAAGGAGATAAAAATAATTTTTTGGTGAATAGTAACTTTTTACTTTTTTTAACCGTGGTTAATAGTAAATAGGGTAACTAAGGGTAAATATGATATTACTATTACCCTAACACATGTCCTAATTCTATTGGATAAGTGTAATTCGACCAAAAACAACCTTATGAATAATATATGACCATTTAGGCCCACGTGAGTTAGATTATGACATTTATTATTAATTTATTTAAAGAAGGGTTAAAAAAGTTAAAATCAATGTTTAATAAGTAAATCATTTTTAATATGGGGTTACACATAAGATAAATTCGACAATAAATATTCATCATAAAGATAAAAGGATTTCCTACATAATGGTATTTTATTTATAATTTTTAGACATTAAATAATTTAATTTAATTATGACACAACGATGATGTAGTAATTATCTTATTTATGAAATATTGACATAATTGATGTTATAAACACCAAAATAAATGTAATTTGAGACTTTTTATGAATTAAACTAATTTTATAGGTTACTATGATATATTAGTGTTGATTTAATCAACATTGTTCGAACATATAATTATGTTATGACTTTCACAAAAATCATATATCAAATAGTGTCAAAATTGACACAAAATAGTTTTTAAATAAAATATTATATTATTAATTGTTATTTTATTCTCAAAAATCTAAGGTTCGGCCACATGACTTAGATAAGGATATATATATTAATAATAAACAATTTGGGGTTCGTTTGGCATGTTATAGTAAGTGTATTCACCATATAGTGAAAGAAAACAAAAAGACATGGTAAAAGTCAAATTATTTAACTTAGAGTTAAATATGATTGATAAGGTTAAAAAAATACACTAAACTTGTCTAAATCCTATTGGATGATAGTATTTCTACCTATCCCCTCTTTAGCTTAGAAATAAGACCCTTTGGAACCATTATAAACCGATTTTGACTTTAATATAAAATAATATTTTGAGATATTCCTAAGGTGCCCCTCTCCTCCCTTATAAAAGGGCACCTCCTCCCCCTCCTCCTCACACCAATTTGAGCACTCAAGCTCGGCCAACCCATGACATATTCTCCTCTCCACTTCCCTAGAATAATCCTAGAGGTCCTGGTCTTCTTAAAAGACCAATCTTAGTTCCCTAAGTGGATGATTCAAAGAGGCGTTCCAAAGAAGAGGTAATATCCATTACCGATCTTTTCAATTTCTTTCTTCTTCAACTTCTTCTTCTTTAGTTGTTTCATTATAACATCAGTATTACTTACATACTGATATGTTATTATAAATATGAAACAACCCTAATTTACCTTCTATCCATCCTACGGAAAAAATGAAATCCCCGCGCGTGCGTACGTACGGAATACCGTCTCCACGCCGTGGTGTAATCTATGTTTCCACCATCACTTTACAAGGATGGGTATAATGGTGTAATGAGTAACTATTTATGATTATTATAAAGTAATATTGATACTGAAATAATATATATATACTCCAATATAGTTCCACGATCATAAGAATGATATCATCACTCGTGCGTACGTACGGAATTCCGTCTCCACGATGTGATGCGACTCGTTCTACATGATCATCATTACATAGTAATTATATAAATGAATTGAATGAATAAATATGATATATGTTACACTAATACCATTCTGGATATAAGGTATCTATAACCTTAAAAGAATAATAAGAATGTATTCGGCAAAACACGCATAAGAACAAAAGCCAATAAAGACCCGAGTAACAAGTAACAATGAAATATTACTAACAAGAAGCTAAGAATATGACCATATATGACATCATATCAATATTTATGATTATGGAACAAGTAAATAACATTATTTAAACCATTATACAGGAGCTTCAGACATGTACAAAGCAAATCGGACCTAAGGTAATGGAAATATCTCAATCTCATTTTTATCCGAGATTGTTTATACTTTAGTATTTACTGGGGTGTATTTTATCATCCACATCCATGTTTACTCAATATGTAATATTATTTCCATCCACCTACAATTGTTTAAATCCAAATTTACCCTTCGGTAAGTTTTTAGTAAAAGATATGAAAGGGATCTTTTGTCGTTTTTCGTACGAGGTACTTTTTGACTTTACCGACAAAAGTACAAGAAGAATGTTTTTATACGGCATGAATGGATTTCTAAAACATTATTTCCAAGAAGTTTCCTTTACAAGTATTCAAGTTTATTTTTAATCAACTTCTTTTAGTTTAAAATTGTATGACATGTTAAGAAAGGAAAAGTGTTTTTGAAGTAGAAAGGATATTTTCCTCAAGAATGGAGTTCAAGTATTTTATCAAAATTATTTTCCATCTAAGATAATAAAAGGGTTCTGTTTTTATCCCTATTATTACATGGATTTGATTATGTTGTGATGGAAATATTTTTTTTCTTTATCTTATATGAATTTTTTTATGATGTCATGTTGTTTAAGAATCCCATTTTTATTACATGGGTTACGCTATGATGTATGGTTTATGATTATGTGGCACACATAAGAAAGGATTCATTATAAGATGGGTGGTACCTATATCTCCCTCCAATGCATTGGGTAAAGATTTATATCTCATGAGATAGACATGGCTGGAACGGAAGGTTATTTCGGTTCAGTGAAACAGGACTGAAATGAGGAGTGAACTCGGTTCAGAAATGGACTTTGTCCGCTAAGATAGTCTTGGCAATGAGTCATGACTAACAAGAAATGATTTTCCATGATTATGTGTGCATTCCACAAAGTTTAAAGTTTCATGTTATGATTATGGGGATCTCATTTTCACTTCTATGATTTATTCCATGTTAAGATATTATGATCTCTTTTGCAGGTTATGATTTTCAAAAAGATAGGATATGATTTTTATTTCCTTTATTTTCCCTTGCTGAGCATTTGAGCTCACCCTTTTATGTTTTCTTTTCCCCAGGTCATGAAGATGGATATTAAGTAGAATATGCTAAAAAGGACCCTACATATGATGAAATAAATGGGAGACACTGTAGAAGATTCATGAACCAGTTGATTATGTTTCCCAGTTTCTAAAGACACTATACCTATACGGTCCTTTGTGGTTTTGTCATATGTTGTAATAAGTGTGCTTCAATTTTGAAGTATTAACAATGTATATAAAGTATGGGTCGTTATACTAGTAGCCATGTGATATTGGTTACATTATTACATTGGTAGTAAATATAATAAATCACATCCCAAAGGACCAAATAGTTTAATAGTCATGGTAAACTAGGTACAGGGTTGAATCCCACATTACATTGGAAAATAAAAAAAAATACAATGTAGTATTTTATTTTGTATCATTTTTATTCCATATAGCATATCTCATCTTAACTATCACTAAAAATTTCAAATCATCTTGTTTTATGAAAATCAATGAAATGAATGAACTGAAATGCTTAATAAGGTAATTAATACAATATAATTAAAATAAGGCATTAATAGTATGATAAGATTAAATGTTAATCATATAATTCCATATGAATGATTACATGTGTTTGAAACAAATCTAAGGATCTAAAAACTATTAAAAAAATCTCATTGAAATAAATAACAGATTTCATAATGATGGAATGAATAATTCTAGACCTATGAAACATTTCATCGAGGTCATGTTCCAATAAATCTAAAAATACTATCAATTCCTCATGACTATAGATTTTTATTAAAGGGTTTGGCATCGATAGAGAACATAATTTATTTTATCCTGTGATTCATTCAGATGCATACATGGGCTATGTAATTCTAGCTCTCACCATTCTCTTAATAATTTTAATAGATTAATCATATTAATACACAACATCAATTAATCAATATAACATCAAAATAAATAACTATAAAAATTGAATGAACTAGTATAAGGAATATAAATACTGTCCTCAGTTTTTCATGACCCGTCCTAATGGGACCCATGTCGTGAATCCCTAGACCCATCTTCTGTAGGCCAGGGCAGGTGATTAGCATTGATTAGGCATATCACTAACATGGGAGTCCTTATCATAATGTACATATACACACATATAGATCTCCATGATCATATAATTATGAAATGTATAATGACTAGTAAACTACTCATTCCTACAACTGAATCCCAAAAAAAGAGCATGAAAACATTTACTAAAAGAAAAAATGGATAAATACAACCCACCACAATGAATAAGAAAAAAAATTCCAACCTAAATGTATATAAGGGGATAACTATCATGGTTACCATAAGAACAAACCTCAGTCTATTGGGATCACTAAAATCATCCTAGTCCTCTCCTCTATAGGATTCCATTAAATGTTCAATTGTTTGCATGAGACGCAAATCATGTGGGAAAATACCAAGTAGGGGTGAGTATTACAATTCCGAGTAGGACATCCTAAAAACACTAGGAATATAAAAACATGAATAATATTCATCGCTATACATGTATATGTCTACAGAACATATAACAATAATATCTATATATACTAATCAAAATACACAATGAATCAAGGTAATGTAACAACCATAAATCCATTCTAGGAATCATGATTGAATGTTACACATAACACTCATCTTGGAGAACACAATCCATTATTCACATAGTACTAAGGTCACCAACTTGAGGTGTAATGCTTGTCGGATCTCTCCATAATAAGTATACACTATATGTCTAAAGATGATGATACACAGAAAATGATTACAACCAAGGCCATGGAGTTATACCAAGAACTCAATATGAACTACCATCTAAGTAGAGGACCATAACTCACATGGTTTTGGTCACCATAATAATAAAAATACTCAACCTTGGTAATGATAATGATAGGGGGTCTCTTGGTGGGACTTGTGGATGGATTCCAACATCTCTATCATTGAATTCACACTGAGGGGATCACCATCCTTTGTTCCACACATGATTCAATACTAAGCCTCAGGAATGGAAAAAAGGGTATGCACCATAATGAAACTTGTCAAAACTAAATAAGGAAAGATATTTAAGGCTTCTTGAAGGGAGAATATGGAGTGTACTAGAAGTAAACAATATTTCCCTTTATCATTGGGATCCAATCATGTCAAAATGTAACATTACCATGTATATGTCAGTGTACTCAATGTGTATGAGCCTATGAACTCCTGACCATGTCCAATTACATTGATCATATCATGTACACATGTCCAAGACATATATGTGTCAGAGTGCATGGTGTGTTTGTGACTATAAAGTAATGGATGTGATTATGTACCCTCTCAGGAACACGTTGATATTACAAGTAGAGTCACGTATCGTGTGATAGGGGTCAAAAACATATTATATTCAACTTTTCCATGGAAACCATAACACCACGCCAAGGGTCCCACATGACCTGTGTTCCTGGATTAAACACTGAGTGTATCCGTATTTTCCAAAATCCTCGATCTTAATCCCAATTCATTAGCTTATTTTTTGGACCTTGAGCTAATAATTTATCTTCCCAAAAAATCAAGAATCACAACCTGATGAGTCATTACATATCAATCATCAAGTTATGTACCATAAATTTCATTCAGGAATCATTTATATGCATTGTCCATTGTCACACATGAAAGAACACAAAGAATGGGTATCTTAAAATCCATCGGATCCACTACCACTTTCATATTATCTTGATACCATCATTGATCCAAGGCCAGATCAATGATATCAAACTGTTTTACCAAGATATGTGTGTGAAAAAAATGTATTTCTTGGAATTTTGTTTGAAACACCAATCAAACGAAGAACTGATGACGAACGTGCATGAATGGTGGGAGAAATGTAGAAAACAGGCATATAGGAATGAACTCAGGACATGTCTTATTTTACTCAATTTTTTTAGTTATAATGATAAAAAAAGAACCAAAAATAAATAAACAATTTTCCCTATAAATTTCCTAAAAATAAACCCATCCTCAAATATAATTGATCAGTTAATCAATCCATTGGTTGATTGATTCACATTAATCCTAGTAATAAACAATGGGGAAATAAAATATATTAAATACTCATCCTACCTTGACTTGGATTGTCATATACTTATAATGAATCCACATCATTTTTGTGGGTGAGATCCTTGATTTCAGTTGCACATCGGTTGTCGATCATTGATCATGTTTTCATCCACCACCTAAAACTTCTCCAATGGATCTCCCCAATTTGTAGGGTTAGGTGGATAACTTCAAAAATTCTCCACATGTGTGATTATATATAGATCTATTTGGTTGGGTAGAATTAATTAAATTAATTTATTTTAATCATCCACCCATGAATGCGCCTCAACTTGAGCACTCGACATGTACAATGGATAAGTTGTTCCTAGATTAAAATTCATATTTTGAAATAAACACCAGCCTCATATTTCAGATTCAAGATTTTTTGAGATGTTATTTCACATTTTTGGAAAAACCTGTGGGTTCTTGTGTTTAATATATTTAAAATAATTCAAAAATTAATTTATGTAATGTCTTCAAATTTCATTATAATTTTTTTAATTATTTGAGATTATTATATAACTGAGAAAATTGATGGCATGCGATTCCAAGGCCTGGAGTGCCCGTAATGATCCATTGAAAAAAATGTAATGCTTTAAATAGTGCACATGAGCAATTTTCATGAAAAAGTAGAATAACTATTAAACGGTTTCCCAAATCATAAATCTAAGGGCATTGTTGCATTCATGATGATGGTATTACCCTAGGAATGGCCTATGTTTAGTCAGCACTTACCTCCAATGATAAAACCAAAATGGCATAACCGTCAATAAAATAATTAAATTATTTTATTTTATTTTTCGAAATTTTATTACTCACGAACGGTGACTCGAATTACAAATTTGAGACCATTTCTAAGCTCGTAATAGTATGCTTTTCATAGGCATATCCGAACGTTGGCTGACATAGGCCAATCGTGGATGTTATTTTTTGGCCATAAATTAAAAATTAAGAAAAAATTACTTTAGTGTACAATTCTATAACTCATAAATGGTAAATCAGATTGGAAATCCAAGAGTACCGCTGAGATCTTGAAGGAGTATCCCCCTTAGGTAGAGCCTAGCCTTGACCGGTGTTGGTCGGGTGAATGTTAATAATTTTTTGATCATTTTTTAAGGTATGTTCCGTAAATGTGTGGGTGGAGATTTATATCTTCTAAACTGGTTATCAGATTAAAAATCCAAGGACAACATTGAATTTTCCATGCCAGGATTTACTTAGGTGAAGTAAAACATCGACTGGAAAGGGTTGGAAGAAAATTTAATTTTTTTTAACTTTAAAAAAATTATAAAATAACTCTATGAGTTATTTTATCTCTTATAGTAACAATTGAGTGATGTTGCAGAACCGTGAAGTTAATAGGTCATTCAATGATTTGACCCTTGGGTTGCATAACCTCGACGTTGGTTATTTTAATTTAACACTAAATGAATCTCCTTAATGAATTGAATTAATGTTATGCAATTTGCTTGGATCCTCAGATCTATTTAAACAATGCTTAGACATACTTCTGGTGCACTCATAAGAGGAACCTCTGAAAATGTGTCGGCGATGATTTTCTTCAACCAGAACCAAGCTTCAATGCATTAGAGGTTTCAGACAAAACAGTGATGAATTCCAATGAACACGCTTCAAACGTGGTCTTGTCATCCTCATTTTCACTCTCTTCCGACGTATTTGAGGTAGGGGTTATGTGTTTAATTCCTCCCATTTTTATTAGTTCTATAATATTATGAAAATCATTGATAAACAATCCAATAGATTGATCAGCATTTAGTTCATTGATGTGGAAGGATAATTCGGGGTTTCTTTTTGGGAGTTTTTATGATTAAATAAAACTCCCCATGTTATAACACTAACACAGAGGGTAAAGGCCGAGCTGAACAACGCCCAGAAACTCCGCCGATCTTAGGTTGGTGGCATTCTTCATGGGTGACTGAGAAATATGGCTTCAAAGAGAAACTTTGGGTTGGACGGTGAAGGTGTCATCCCAGGAGGCCCATAGACATAGATGGGAAAGGAATCAGAACATTGGAGATTCACTGGTGGCTTGTTGAAGCATCGCCGGCGTGGAGGTCCCGAAAACTGGAGGACGTGGTAGTCAACTAATTCTGGCCATGAGAAGGTGGCGGCTCCCAAAGCCGCTACGACATACAAAGGGGTGGCCGGCCTTTTCCGTCCGCGTCGGAGTAGGGCGGTGCACTACTGCAGCATGCCATAGAGGAAGGTCATAACATCGAGATGGGGTGGAGGACAGACCTGCAGTCTATGAGTTAGGCAGGTAACTAGTCTAGCAGGACCGACGAGGTGGTGCAGCGCCAACTAGTGTCGCTACATTGAAATGGAATGGACTTCTTCCCGTTAGAGAGGGAAAAAGGCCCCCATTCCTGGCCAGCATAACTAGCCCATGGCCAGTGGGTTGAGCACATGGTCCAGTAGGTAGAACCAGGCCAAGGTGAATCGGACCGAGCCCATCACCATTCGGGTAGGGTCAGGCCGGTCCGACCAGGTCAAACCGGACCCAGACCCTTTTGGCCTTGTTATGTTTAAATGGACATATCTCATAAACTAGACTTCCATTTGAAATACTGTCTGCGGCGCTGGAACCCTTAGGAATAGGAATTATTTATGAAATAATCCACATGAGTTTTGGAGAAATTCTGAGTATTGCCGAGTTGTATTGAATCTGAATCCAACAGGGCCCACAACACTAAATTATTATAAATTACAGAATGGGGGTCCAGTTTACACGCCATCTGTTGTGTTGGAAACCTTATGATCGGGAGGTTAAATAGGTTACTTTTTCTTGGGAATTTGTGCCAGTGGATATAAAATAGATGGCTTGATTTTTAGATCCTCCCGAAATCAAGCATGTTTGGTGCGAGAATCCAGTGGATGGATATGATGTGAAGAATGAATATCGATCCTATGTGGGTAAGCACTATGAAATCCTCTATGGGTCAGTAACGAGTGATCCTGTGTGGGTCATCACTGAAAAATACTATGTGGGTTAGTACCGAGCAATCCTATATGGGTCAGCACCTAGAGATCTTATACGGGTCAACACCAAGCGATCCAACGTGGATTAGCACCATGCGATACCATGTGGGACAGCAACTAGAGATCCTATGTGGGTCCGCACCGAGTGATCCAGTGTGGGTCATCAGTAGATCCTCTTGATAGAATAAGATGATCTATCTTTACAACTAATCATCGGTACTTATGTAATTATGTAATACCTGGTCTGAGCTATTTTTGATTTGTGCTTTGTGATTGGGATCATACTCTGTGGTTTTTCCTTTGTGGGATTATGAGTTCCCTTCAAAGGTCTTGGAGTCCCCAATGAATATTTTTATACTCACCCCTACACAGTATTCTCTTGCACGTTGTTGTGTCTTGGGAGGATGATCAAAAACATGACTGAGTCTTGAGGTTTTCGGGCAAGACAGTGCTCGGAGGTGATTGACAAACAGTTCACAGAGGTGACTGGTTGAGGTGGAGAGCCATAGTGACGATATGTACCTACTCTTCCGGTAGGATACATGGTGGGAAACACTAGAAGTTATTTTTTCCTTTTTGTTGTACTTCTATTTTTAGTTGGGCCTGTATTCTAACCCATTTACATGCAGTACTAACTTTTACCCTTAGTGGTTGTTTTTAGTTGTGGTTGTACCATTATTCTTCCATTGTGTCTTTCTTTTGCATAGTGTGCCCTTTTGTGTGTGTATAGGTTTTGAGGAAATGCATTTCCATTTTAGGGATATGCCTTTCCAGTTCTAGTCAGCTACCCCAGGATCATTGAATGTGAGCTTGGGGTAGTCACATCACAAGCCCTGGGGGATGGGTTGTGAGAATTTCAGGCACACTATGACTCGAAATCTCTGCACCTTCAACATTCTCTATCTTAGTGACCCATCTAAATTTTCCCTATCAGTCGTATGACATGGCGAAAAATCTCTAGTCGAATGTCACATACCATTACATGAGTAGAAACCCCTCTACATCTACTCACTGGACCCATCATGTGATCCCTGAACTATATACCCCATTTTCATGGGGTCAATTTTGGAAAATCTCACAAATCCAGGTCCCTGAGACTATTATCAGCTCCCTACTTTCGATGTATATTCTCTTGACTGTCCACTTCCAGAAAAACCTGTCTACATCTGCCCTACTAAGAAACTCTAAACAAAAAAATCTCACTCTAGAAGCCCAGTATAGGTTATAACTCATTGATTTATAACATTGGAACTGATTTCTCTATGCAGTCCATGCTCGAAGGTCTGAACTCAAGAGAAATTCTCCTAAACCATATCCATTGAGTAACTAGAGAGGTTTGTAATCCTTTATGATCACTCAAACACTGTCACACTACCCTGATGAATCTATTTTTTTTCTTGGATGTGTAAAATCACCCACATATCTAATGGGAAATCTTATATGACAATTGCATTGAAATATGACTACAAAAGATATTCCTTCTCATAAGGCATCATCACTAAACCATGTCATTATCAAAGATATCCATAGATAAGGCTCCCTTCTAGAACCACCATATAATATTATGATGTCCTAAAATGACAAGAAACTCACCTCACCACCTCAAGATTGTCATTATCCATGTATAGGTCAGGTGAACCTCATATCCTAAGGGGTCTTAATCACTAAAACATGTGATGTGTGTTCAGCCTGCACACTATATTTTCTAGTACTACAGGTGCCATATGATACTCAATTGGTGGAGTATTATCTATTGCACCACACCAATGGAACACCTCATGAACAGGACACTTTATGAATGCCTCATCCCTGAGGGGATCATCCTTTTGATCCTGATGTTGAATCCTAGCTAGCTTATGATGTAGAGGAATCCTAAAATAGAAAATATATACCATGGTAAATGACTATATCTAAAGATCTAACTTAATAAGAACATGGGAACCACAACCCATTTATATATGATGCATGTAACAATATTTTTCCTGAAACCATTACCCACATTAACAGAGTCAATATGAAGTTGATTAATGTTCTGGTGTATGGATACATCAGATGTCTCACCCACACTAGAGTCCCCAACCTAAAACTTGATATTCCAAAAAATAAAATCGTTTCCTCAAACAAATATCAATAACTCTAGTCCTATGGTAGAACTGACTATTTTGATACAACTCTATCATGAATTGTCCCAATCCAGACCATGGTACGTCTCCCCAAGCCCACCTCCAATAGGCCAACAGTTGGACACTAGCATCGTGTAAACATATCACTAATGTGGGAGGACATAGCCTAAAGTACATGTAGATACGAACACATCTCCATGACCATACAATACTGAACTTAAAAAAAGGATAAAAATTGCATATAGAAACAAAATACCAAAATAGGAGTACAAAAAAATTACTAAAATAAAAAAGTGAAAAAAACAATCCCACCACAAAGAATATGAAAAACAAGTCCTACCAGATTGTATTGATGGGGGATGCTATCAAGGTGACTGTTAGAACAAACCTCAGTCTTTCTGTCTCACTTAACTCCACCTTGTTCTAGCCCCTCTATAAATTCATTAGATGGTCGATTTCTTGCACAATATAGGACATGTGTGGGAAGATCCCATGCTATTGTGGGTATAACATACCATGTAAAACAACCAAAAATCACTAATAGCAAAACAATGAGAATAAAAATCATATCTACATTGGTATATTTATACAACACACATTATAATAATATCCTGATAGTATCAATAAAGACACATTATCCCAAGGTAAAGTCACAACGATAATTCCATTATAAGAATCTTGCTCGAATGTTTCACATATAACTCATGTAGGAGAACACACTCCATGAATCACATAGAATTGATGATGTCACTCCTATAAGGAACAAGATGATATGGATGATTATCATATTCAGGTATTGTATTATGTTTTCAAGACATATAAATGAAGGATAAATCAACTAACTTTTTCAGGTAAAAATTGGACTGACCATCATATTCGAAAAATCAAACCCGCAATGCCTAAGAAAGTCGATTGGAATGGAAATATTTTTTATAATTTAAAATGTTCATTGGATTCCCATTGTTAAAATAATGAGGTTTTGAAATTATTGAGGAAGGTAATTAGATTCTTTATGGATCCAATATAAAATCGAATGATTATTTTCTATTTTGTAATTCAAAGAAGTTATACATTTTTTCAGAAACATGTGATGAAATCTTGATGAATGAAAGGGGTAGACCGTGTGATAATAATTTTATTGAGCATTAGATTGGGAGATATGGTGAATCCAAATATATTTGGTCCAATCATATTCAGGAAAATCATAATCTAGCTAAGAAGGAAATAAAGATGTTGTTAGAAGACAAGGAAATTACAATAATTTCATTATAAAGTTAGATGATTATAAATTTTATATTTAATGTAATAAAATTCAAGATGGAATTCTTGATTATAAGAAAAAGATTGTGGAATTCGTTTTTCTTCATAGTAATGAGAGTTTTTTTTAGGAATCATAATTGAAAGACATATGTTTTCCCTCGTACATTTAATTTACAGAAATATATAGAAAACACAATTGTTGAATATATGATTCCATCATAATGAGAAAATAATAATTGGAAGATAACCTTTGATGTAGTGAAAATAAATTTAATAAAAAAATTTCATTGTTGAATTATTTTCCAGTGGTTCATGAAAAATGGCATGATGAAATTCCTATATCATAATAAAGAAATCGTATTTAGAAATCAGAATCAAAATATATATTAGTGTGAAAGTATTTAGTTCCAAATTTAAATGTTGGTTAAGAAACCAAGATGACCATTGTAATGGATAACTATATTGGGAAAATCCGAATGACAAATCAGAATCATGATTTATTAGAAATTATGAAGGGATATGAATTGAAAAGAAAATATGAAATTCTAGGAATATAAAAAAGATAAAAAATTTACATATTTCAAGGGTAATTGAATGAGTTAAAGAAAGATCCAAGATTGAAGGAAGATTTAAGATTCATTATTTTTTTTAATTTTTGAAAACCTTTTTATGATCTTGCTAAAACCATTCAAGAATTCTTACAAGTATGAGGAGATTATTTCATGATTTTTTTATTTTCATCGATCGTGTATGAAAAGTGTAATGATCCAAAATTTAACCAAGAAGATGTTTCCGTTTTGTGTTTTCTTATAGAATTTTACTAGAGAGAATAAGAAGAAGAGGAGGAAGAGGAATATCATATTCAGTTGGTTACCAAATCCAGATGTATAATCAACCCATGAAAATAGTATTGGGATTTTATGACGGAGTAAAAATAAGTTTACATTTTTTTAGTGGTATTATAGAAATACAACAATTCGTTTTTGAGAAAATAAATCTTGGGAATCAAACTGAGTATCATTACGAATCAGACAATGTTCTTACCAACATCTGGTTAAGAAAGTAAATAATTGTTTTGAATAAACATATTTGAGGATATTGATCTATAATCACCATAAAATATTTGGTACCAAAAATATATGCATCATTTCATGCTTCTTGAAACATATGATCTATTGTAATTAACATAGTGTTTCATGAGTGTAATTTAATATCCTACTCATTGTATTCCTCTTGAAATCATTGTTTTATATTGGATTGTGTGGTATTGGATTATTTTATAACCAACCCAAGGACTAGCTACTCTTTTTGAGTAGTAAGCCTTGTAAATTATTGTGCTCATATGGTTATGTGTTTTATTTTTTTTAAATATAGAATTAAATATTTAACATAAAGAGAATTTTACTTCTTAAGAAAGGAAACTGAATAGAAAATGATATCACTGATTCTCCCCCTCCCCTTCTCAGTGATACTTTAAGCCTTATACGTAATCTTAATTGGAATTAGAGTGAATGATATATTAATTTACTCTGTACTAAAGTTTTTGAAAGATAATTTTTGATTGAGAATATGAATTGTGTCAAAATTAATTGTATTTAAATATTTTATGGTAATAACTATCATAAATGGAAAGATATAATGTTTCTTTATCTTATGTAACTTGGGTATGATGTTATTGAAGTTACAAAATATATATTTCATCCTACTTTGGATAATTTTTCCTCTTCACCAGTTGATAAGAATAATTTTGAGAATGATAGAAGAGATAAAAATACTTTAATATCATAACATTCATAAAGTTATTTTTTATGAGTGAAAGGTGTTTCAACTACTAAAGTTATTTGGGATAAATAGAAAAAAAAATTCGAAGGCAATACCATAGTCATGATGGAAAAGCTAAAAATATGCAGGTTAAATTATGACGATATAAAAATGGGAGAGTATGAATATATTAGAGATTTCATTACCAGGGTGAAAAAAAATGTATAGACTATCAGATGACAGGGTGATATAATGGAAAATTCAACTATTGTTGAAAAAATATTATGAATCTATCCTGATGAAAAATTTGATGAAAAAGTCACCACATTTGATGATAGAGATCCCATAACATTATATCTATAGGATCTTTATAGTAATCCCATTACATATAAAATGAGAAGGGAAACTATTATGAGGGGAACCAAATATGATATAGAAATGTCGTTCAAAGAGTCTATGAATGATAAGTTTGAGAATATTGTTGAGGAAGATTATGTTTTTGAATCTAACTTTGAAAATAATGATTGTAAAAATATTTGTAAATTTTTTTATTTGTTTTCAAAAAATGTTAAAAGAGATACAGGTAAATATAAAGCTAATCATCTCTTGAAGGGTTTTGAATGTCGAGTTTTTGGGAACCTCTTAGCTAATTTCTTTCAAATAAAATAATAAGATGATTGTGATGAGGAAACATTAAGGTCACGAAGTTTGTTGAAGAAATAGGGGGATAAAGATAAATATTTTTCTAGAGGGAATGTTAAAAAACTCTTCAAATCCAAAATAATATTCTTATCTAAAGATGATGAACAATAACAAGTTGAAGATGAATTTAAAAGTTATTTTATAAATTATAGAGTGAAAAAATTTATTACAATAATGAATAATGAATAATTTAGAACAAATGGTTATAAAGAAAAATAAGAAACCTAATTATAATTTAATTGTATAGATGAATTAAAAGAGTATAAAAGAAAGACTGTAAGGAAAGAAAATGAAATCAGAAAACTAGAGAATGAAAACTCTTCAACAAATAAAAAATAAGTTTTTCATAATGATATTGTAAATATGATTAAATATATGTATTATATTAATAAATAACTTCTGTAATACAAAAAATAATATTAAGCATTAGGAAGTGAAATAGTTGAAAAAAGAATAAGAGTTGGAACTTTCCCAACAAAAACATTCTAAATATAAATAAAGAAATACTTGTTTGAAAAATATATCTCTGAAGTTGGTTATAATTATTATAAGGATAAACCTGATAAGGGTAAACAAATTCACCTTTAAAGTGTAAAAATTATGTTGAAATTATTCTTAATAAGAAGAAATATTGGAATGTTATGTATGCAGCCAAAGTAAACAAATTCTAAAATCAGAAGTTTCAAAAAACACTATGTATGAAAATGTTTATAAAAATTCTAAATAACTAAAGTTTATTTTAAAATATATATCTTGTAATTATGGAAATAAATCCACGATGAGATATATGATTATATTTGAAAATAGAATGGTTGGTCATCAACAAAGTTCTATTAAGAAGGTTTCTGAGGAACATACTCACAACACTATTCTATCCGAAAGATTTAAAAGAAAAATACTGTTTCTCTGGATACTATTTCTATGGTGGTTAATTTTTATATATGAAACAAAACATGGGTTCAAAAAACAATACTTCTACTATTCCATAAGTTAATATAGGAATGGTCTGTGGGGAGTTAATCCTATCAAAATAAGAAGTATGTTGAGGAATTTTGGATGAATCCTAAGAATGTTTATGTGAAAATTTGGAATAGGTTTCAATGCCTAGAAACAATCATTGAAATATGTGAACAAACTAGAGTTATATCTATGGTTTTTATTGTTTTCGTACTGGCACAAAAAAAATTCTAAACAACTCTCTAAATCTGGAGGCAAAAAAAGAAAAGGGATAAGATAAAGACCTTTTTGATGAAACTATTCTAAAATATATAAATGAGGAATGACCTTAGAATATTTTTAGTGGGAATTATTATGATATTAAATGGGAATAAATTATTTTGAATAATTTTAATGTATTCAAACAATGAATGGTACCATTTGTCAATGATAAATCTCTAAGAATCAATGGTTTTCGATCATCCATAATTCTAAATGAAAAGATGAAATCCAAGAAAGCATTATATGTTTATGAGATAAAACACCTCATGTAGTGTGTATCAAAAATTTATTATAAGGGTAACAAATATATCATCAACCAATATGGTTCTGTAATGAAAATTGAGTAAGATATAAATATAGTTATGAGATGCCAATGTAGCAAAGGAAACTTGCTTGAAGTTATTGAAATAGAAAACTCTTGTTTCATGGGTGTGGAGGATGAAAATCATTTGTGGAATAAAAGTTTATGAAATATGTGTCAATGAAACAAGATCTAGATATCATAGGGATATAGTTTCAATGAAATTTAAAATATGTCAAAAATAATATATTGGTGTTGCACTATTGGTCAAAAAGGAGAAATTACTAACACAGTTCATATGAAAGTTGAGAATTTTGCGAAAAGTCCCTTGGAAATTATTTATTCTGATATCTATGGGACAATGAGAAAACAATTAACTAATATTTATAATTACTTAATCACTTTAATTAATGTCTTTACCAACATTACTTGTGTTATGTAAATGGAACAAAAGTTAGATTCTTTAAAATGTTTAAAAGTATTAGGAAGAAATATAATAATGAATGTGCGTATTCAGGGTTGAAATGTATAACTGATAATAGTGGTGTGTATAAAAATTAATTATTTGAAAATTATTTTATGAAGCATGGAATTCTTCATGAGTTGAGTTCACCATTCACACCTCAAAAAATTTGGGTTTCTAAAAGAGAGAACAAAAGATTTCTTGAAATGAGATGAACTATGTTACTTGAATGTGACCTCTCCCATTACTATTGGAATCATGCCATGAGTACAGTTGTGTATATTAAAAATCGATGTTTCTAAAGGACATGTTTAGATACGGCTCTATATGTGGGTTTTAATGGAAAACATACTTGTTTGAAACAATTAATATTTTTTTGGATTCCATGCATTATAAAGAAAAAATGCGGAGACCTTGGAATGTTTGAGTAGAGTGGTGAAGATGGAATTTTTATAGTCTACGCTTCAGTAGGAGGAGGATATATGTGTTCTATCAATGAAAAGGAAATAATTTTTTATTCTGTTTATTGGAATGTTATTGTAAAAGATGAGGAGGTCAAACAAACTCTTGTATATAAAAAATGTTAAGCACGGTATGGAATTTTTTGGTATCATTTCTGATAATGATAAAAACAATTATAATCCTAATCAAAGTGAAGAATTAGAATTAACTATTTTATGGGATGAGGATGAAACTAAAATAACTCATCCTAGGTTGAGGAAGCTAGTGGAGGCTCAAAACCTTATTTTTTATCAACACCAGAAGGTTCAAACAAGAATAAATTCAAAAATTCTTAAACAAAATTTTTTTATTCAATAGTCGAGATGAATGATGTGAATAATGATTTTGATAATTCCTAATAGGTTTAGGCTATTAATTAAGTGATTGATTAAATATAATACAATTTTATTTGGTAACTAATACCCAAAAAAGATAACAAAATAGTTTCTAGTACAAATTGGGTTTTACATAAGAATATTTTCAAATAAGGTAAAGTGATAAAGAAAAAAGAAATATTTCTTTTAAAGTCTTACTCCAAAATTGAAGGTGATTATTTTAATGATAATTTCAATTTGGTGTCAGGGGTAGAAAAAATCATAATCTTTATTACTATTTCTACATCGTGATGTTAAAAAATCATCTAATGGATGCAAAGTCTTCATTCTTGAATGGTGATGTTGATGGGGTAGTTTACATTTAACAAAAATATAGATTTTTTTGTTGGGGAATATTAAATATATGTGTAGAAGTTTAAGAAATATTTTTACGGATTAAAACAAGATCAAAGATCATGGTTTTAAAAATAATATACATACTTGATTAAGAAGAGTTTCAAGAAAGGTAGAGTTGATAACAATATTTACTTTAAATAATTTCATCAGTTTTTCCACATCAAAATTGTTTATGTTGATGAAATTATATTTACTCGGAATGATAAAATAACCTATGAAATATTTGTTGAAGAGATGAGTTTTTTTTATATGTCTATGATGGGAGAAATAAAAAACATTCTTGGGTTAAAAGATTTAAAAAATACGAAAAACTTTTTTATTTCTCATTAAAAGTATTCTAAGGAACTTCTTAAGAAGTTTGGAAAAGAAAATTCAAAACTAGTTTCCACACTAATTTTAATAGGAAACAGTTTGTCGAAATATTGAAAAGGGAATGAAGTTGATCAAAAAGTGTTTCAAGAGATGATTGAATGTTTTCTATATTAACTACCTCATGACCTACTAGTTTTTATTAATTTATATTATGTGTAAGATTTCATATTGCACCTAATTAATCATATTTACTTTATAGAAAAATAATTTTCAGATATATCAAAGGCACAAAAAAATTAGGGATCATGTATGATAGGTCCAAAGGAATTAACTTGTTTGGAAATTTAAGTAATGATTGGGCATGAAATGTTGATGGTATAAGATCTAAATCTTCAGGAGATTACATTATTGTGAAAATTTGTGTCTGTTGGAATACAAAGAAACAACATTCAGAAACTATTATCATGGATTAATCCAAATATGTTGTTTCCACTCAAGTTGCTACCTAGCCTATGTGGATGAAAACTCAGTTAAAATAATTACTTGTTGAACTAAAATTATCCTTTCTCTTGAGATGTGATAATCAAAGTTCAATCAACTATACAAGAAATATGGGAAAACATTCTATTTTTAAATATATTAATATCAAATATCATTTGATCATAGAGCATGTAGAGAAGAACTAATTGATGCTGGAGCGTGATGCAATATCGAAACAAGCTTCCGATATATTCACAAAACCTATACCAAAGGAACCTTTTTATAAGTTGGTGTTGAAAATGGGATTACAACCACTTTCTCATCAATTTTAAGGTATGTTTTATTTTCCCCTCTCTAGTTTTACCATTATATAGTTCTATTAAGGGTGATAATTGTTTAATAAATCCATCCTTATTGAAGAATGCATAAATGAAGAGTTATTGGTATGTTATGAATCCAACATGTATGTATGGGAACTATTCTAACTATTTGTTAGAGTGGTTTTAGGATTTTTTTTATATTACATGGAAGTTTAATAAATGGAGAAATTATGAGGAAGAAAGCATGAGGAAGAAAATTGAATGAAGAAAGATGAGGAAGAAAAGATGAGAAAAAAATATTAGGATGTTTTTCATTAGTCACTAATTTTAGAGAAAAAATGATGAAAAAAGGATGATGAAGAAAATATCAGAAAGAAATATGAAGAAGAAAAATTGATAAAGGAAGATAATGATTAAAAATTGAAGAAGAAAAGATATTAAAGTTTTTAATGAGTCTCTACTTTTGGATAGTATGGTTTTTATATCAACGGTTCTTATTTCCTACAGTGAGTCAGATCAAGTAGGCATAGAATTATTGATATGTAATCCATATATTGAATTTACAAGTTTCATATATTTATTAACCCTGGTAAAAAAATCCTAATAAGATGAAAATTAGGACATTGATGATAATAAATATTATCATATTCTGATATTGTCTTTTTTTGTCAAGAAAATATCAATGAATGATAAAAAAATCCCTCTGTTTATTTTTGTGAAAATCTAACCAACCATCGTATTTAGAAAATTAGAATCATAATGCATAATAAATTCCATCTGAATAGAAAAACAATTTAGTATAAAAGCTTCGTCGGTCTCACTTTGGGTCTGAAATGTGGTTCTAATCATATTGTGGATATAAATTGGATGTTTCATGGATCCAATATGAAATATGATGATTCCTTCCTATTTTTTTGTTCAAAACGGTCATAGGTTTTCAAAGAAACTTTTGATACAAGCATAATGATGGAAAGGGGAAGAATAGGTGTTGAAAATAAAATTAATAATCATATTGATAGAAAAGGTGATTACAATCATATTAATGTTATTCATATTTAGAAAAATCATATTTTAGATGTTTAGGAAAGAAATAGGTTGCTGGATGACAAAAATGTTACAATACATTCATTAGTAAGTCAGATGATTCTAAATTTGATCTTTAACATAATCAAAATCATCAAGGATGTCAGACTTATAAGAAAATTTTTTTGGAAGAATGATTTATTTATCATAATGAGTGTTTTTCTAAGAATCATAATTAGAAAACATATATTTTCTATCATAAATTTCGTGTGTAGAAACAAAAAAATAAACTGTTGTTGAACATTTGCTTCCATCATAATGAGAAAATCAGAATGGGAAGACAGACGTTCAGGTGGTGTAGAGAAACATACTAAAATTTCTTCATCCGTGATATGATTGCAAGTGTAATAAGAAAATAAATGTAAGGAAGTGAATTTATCATAATAAAGAAATAATATTTGGAAAATGGATTTGGAATCTGAATCAGAATGAAGGTCTTTATTTCCATATTTACAAGTGTGTTAAGAAATAAGGATGACCATTATAATGGATATTCTTGGTGGTAAAATTGGAATGACACATCAAAATTAGAATTTGTTAGAAATATAGAAGGGAGCAGAATTCGTTAGAATATATAAAATTCATGGACGGTTGAATAATTCAAAGAAAGATTCATATTTCTAGGGGAATTTAAGGAGTCAATAGGGATATGTGACTGAAGGAATATTGATGATTCAAGAGTTTTGTTAATTTGGGAAAACCATTTTAGGATCCCTCTTAAACCCTTATTTCAATCCAATAAATATGAGTAGATTACACCGTCTATTTTGTGACTTGCATCACTCGCAAATGATGTGAGAGATTAATCACAATTTATTAAATAATGAGTTTTCAATTTGTGTATTCTTGAAGAAGTTTACAAGAGAAAAGAACAAAAAGATGAAGAAGAGGAAGATCATATTCAACTAGATAATGTATCAAGATGGATAATTGGACCAGGAAAGTAATATCAAGATTTTTAGACTATGGAATAATAAGATTATATTTGGTTATACGGTATTCAGGAAAAACAGTATTTTCATATTGAGAAAATATGACATTAGAATAAAACTTGGAATCTGAATATGTATCATTGTGAAGTCTATAAATTTCATACCATATTTTTTGTAAGAAATTGAATAATTTTTTTTAAAGATACTATTTGTGAAATTTGATAAATAATAAATATAACATGTCTTTTTTTAAATTATATTACAGTATTTAGTGCTACTTGAAGCACATAAACTATTGTATTAAACACAATTCTATATGATTGTAAAATAATATCCTACTCATTTTATTCCACACATACAAATTATTTTCTAGTGGATTGTGTGGTATTATATTATTTCTAAACCATAAAAAGGACTATATAATCTTTTTGATTAGTGAACATATTAAATTTTTGTGTTCCTATGATTATTTTTTTGATTTATTTTCAGTATAGAATGAATTCATTAATATTAGTAAAAGGTTTTTTCATAAGAAACACAACATAGCATAAAAAGACATCACTGATTCAACCCTTCCCCTATCAATGATACTTTAATCCTTGTTGGGTAATCTCAAATTAGAGTTTTAATGCCCATTTGATCCCTCTATAATAATTATACACCAGATGTCTGAAGAGAATGATACAAAAATGAGGATCACACCCAATTCCATGAGGTATACCAAAAAATCAATCTAGAATAACCCCTATATGTATAGGATCTATGCCCATGTAGTGTTGGTCATAACGATGCCATGAACTCACCATATTGAAATATGATGATATATGACTTCACATTGGGCCTCATGGAAGGATTCCATAAACTCTATCAAAGAAGTCCCACTGAAGGGATCACCACACTACATGTAGGACCTAATTCCATACTAAACCTTATGGTTTGGATCATGGGCATGCACCCAAATAAAATTTGTCCAAATTGAATATGACAAGGGCTCCAATAGTTCTTTTAAGGGAATACACAACCTATACAGGAAGAACACAGTATGTCTTGTTGAAATCGGGTATTATGCATGTAAAAAATGTAATGTGACCATGTCTGTACTAGAGATTAAATTGTTTCCAATCTTATATACTCTTGACAATTTCCATTTATTAGTATCGTCCCATAGACACTTATCTTGGCCATGTTTGAGTAAGATTACATGTCATGTCCAAGATGCTAGACATGTCTGTGTACACTCTGAGGTACATGATGAAATTCTAGGTTGAGTCATATACCATGTGATAGTGGTAAAAACTATGTGATATCTAAATTTTCCATTAAAACCCCGTCACAAAACCAAGGACCCACAAAACATGTGTTCTTGGATTACAGGTCGTGTGTATCAATATTTTCCAAATTCGCAGATATGGATCACATGTCTTCTACCACTATCTAGCCCTCAATATGGCAACACATATTTCCCAAAAATCATGAATCACAACCTGATGAGTCATTCCATTATCGATCGTTATGTTCCATATATTAAATATCATTCAAGAATTGTCCACTCATGTCATCCATCGCCACATACCAAAGAACACGAAGATCTAGTATCTATAAATCCATATGATCTACTATAGCATTTGTCATAGCTCGATATCATCTTTGATGTAATCCCATATATGTGATATCAAATCCCGTTTCTAAGAAAATGGTTCCCAATGATTTGTTTTTCATTATTTTGTTTAAAACTGTAGTCAAACAAATCATCAATGATGAAAACGCAAGAATAGTGGGAGAAAAGCAGACAACAAAAATAGAGGAACAAACCTTCATCATTTTTTCTTTCCCTCATTTCATTTCCATTATAATTATTAATGGAGGAACTATAATCAATAAAAAATTCTCAATATAAATTACCTAAAAATAATCCCAACCCACAATATGATCAATCCACAAATCAATACATTGTTCAAATGATTCACGTTCATTATAGAAATAAAAAATGGAAAATTCATATCTTGTAAATCATCATCGTGGATTGATTTTGATTTGTCTCTAATGATAAATGAATTGATGTCATTTTCATGAGAGAGGTTATTTTATTCCATTTCACACAGGTTGTTGATATTTGATCCATTTGTTTTCTACCAATATACAGTCATGCAATCCCTCTCATATGGATCTCCTCTATTTGCAAGATTATGGAGATAACACTAAAAATTGTCCCCATGAATTAATATATAGAGATCAATTATGTCAGGTGGAATATATTAAATTATTTTAGTAGATTAATTTATTTTAATGATCCACCCACAACTGTGCGTCAACCCGAATGCTCAATGTGATCCAAGGTTAAGTCTTTCTTAGGGTAAAACACATGTTCTAAACTCAAAGAAGAACTATGACTTCCAATTGAGGAATTTTTTTAGATTAATTTCCACTTGTTAGGAACACTGCATATGTGTGGATTTAATATATTTAATATATATCAAAAACTCATTTCAGGAACACTAGGCCTCAAAATCCTATGTCATTTCATCGCCTATTTTCAATAATATTACTATATACATTCTAGGACATTACATGAAAAAAAATGATTATTCAAAGTATAGATGATAATAAACCATCCAAATAAATATGGTAGATGATATCATAATATTTTTATCTCAATAAATAATTATTTTCAACAAATCATGTTGAAATAGATGAAAATACTTTCGAAAACTCACTAGAATATTTTTTGAGGAAAATAACCTATTTTACAATGAAAAAATTATTTAAAATCTAAAACAATCAATAATATTTAGAATATATTTTATTTGAAAATAAAATTTAATAATTTTATTAGATGCTTCAAAAAAATTATTTTTCATGATGTATCGAAATTTTTTTCATGATGTATAAGTTAAAAAAACATTTCATCCATAATTATGTAAGAAGATCAAAATGTAACTCATTCAAAAAATGACATGAATATTAAATTTAAAAAAATGTGTAAACTGTAAAAAATGATCACAGTTTTATTTAATAAATATTTTTAAAATTTTAAAAAAATAATTCTATTCATTTTAAAGTAAAATATAAAAATGGAAGAGAATGATTCTCGACAAAGTTGAAAAACAAGGTTGATTTTCTATAAAAATATTATATTGGTATCTTGAGTACATAAAGGGTTGAAAATAAAATTAATAGGTAATTTGAATTAAAACCTAATGAGAATAAAATAAATTGGTTTTAATTTATAAATATTAAATAATACTTCTAATGGGGACTACAACATAAAAAATCCCGAATAAGGAAGAGATTATGAAATAAAACATTACCTCCAGTTTGTCTTCCATTGATTATGTCTGAAACATCAATATAATAAATATATATTTATTATTCATATATTAAAAAACAATAATAATATATATCGTACAAAAAATTATTTACTTTTTATAATTTATTACAATTTTATTAACAATTATTTGTCAAAATCACTATTTCTGGTAATAACTGTTTTGTTTTTCATGTATGTTTTTGTTTGGTAGTTTTGTATTTTTAATTTTATAATTGGTAAATCATCATAAAAATGTTAAAAAATATATAAATATAATATATATTCATGATATACGTATTTATAGTAATCCATAGAATATATAAATGGAAAAATTCATTACGTTATTCACAGAGATGGTAGGCCATACGTACTCATGAATACTATTTCTTCTTTCGATGGTTAGAATTAATGAATGGTAAATAGTAATTCACATTTCCTAATTGATTATAATTAAATATAAGTCATATATATTCCTTAAATATATAATTTTTACACTATTTTGGAACCCATAATTGTTTTACCTGCACTTTTCCAACAAAGATCTTAGAAATGAAAAGACCACGCAAAACATTGGTGTATTTTACTTAAAAGGATTGAAATAAGTACACATGAAGAATGAGATATGAGGGAATATATGTTTTATTCTAAATTAATTTCACTCATATTAATTATAATATATTTCAATGTTTTTATGGGGTTCTCCTAATCCAAAAAAGGAGTCCATCTCAACCATCTTACTAGCCAACTCTACCAGAGCACTTACTAGAGTGACCTCAACCGCATCCATGGACCCAGCCATCCACCAAAATAGAGTATAGTAAAGGGAGAATATATCACACAGTGCATGATTATATGTGTTTTCATGTATTATTATGAAGTAAATTCAATGGGAGGGCATGGTCGGTGAGGGATAGCGCACATGTTACTTTTGTTGAGCCCACTTCCGGTATGAGCGGCTGATGACATGCTTCAGCCTTTTAATCATAGGTATAAAAACCTTCAGATTGATTTTGGATGCGGTGTATGGCCCTTTTTATCGGCTAAAAATAATGATAGAACCACCATTTCGTGATCAAATTGATTTGAGTTGTTCGATTATTCAAAGTTGATCATCATTAACCTTCTTCTCTTCTGCTCACCTATGACACACTAACACATTTGGTTCGACATAGAAAAGGAAACCTGATATCGCTAACATTATCACTCAATAATCACGATGGATATCCCCTCTAAGGATTGATCCAAAAAAACTGTTAGAGTTGGTGTCTTGAGAACCAACTGTTCAAACGTTGATTACATTAATGTACACTAATTATATATTGGTCATTTTTCTGCATGACTATAATATAATAATGTCTTGGAATATTTGTTTCATTTATAAGTTCATGGAAGATCCCTACTATGATGAGAACCTAGAAATGATATAATGATATTCTTAAAAAAAATTCTGCGGTTGGATTACATACTATGATAGGACACATGGCATACATACCTTCATGTTCAAGTACTCGTAAGAAGACAAGACTCTCTCTCATGGAGTTCACACGTGGTAATCTCCAAGAAGGGAGATTATGTGAACATAACCACCAGTAGTAATTCCTCCTATTTTGGTGTCATCAGACATTGCAATCTGCGAGCATGTGTAATGGTCCTTAGTTTGGAATATTATCATTAACTCATGTCATGACTCGCACACTTATATTTTCTAACAAAAATTGTTATGAAGATAGTTGGTGAGAATTAGGGTATGTTGGGTGCATCGTGAATGACATATTGAAAAAGGGATTAAATTACACAGTAAGTGTTCGTATGAGGTGACAAGTCAATGCATCATCAACTTCTTTCTCGTAGGCGCCTTGACCTATTTTTATATAGTAATCTTGGACATTAGGCAAGCCTGGCTAATGCCAATGAGAAAGAGGCCTAGAGCGTCACACACTATATGTATTCAGGTATCTCAAGTAAGCCTAAATAATATTAATTTTGGATGAAGAATAGAATGAAAAAAATTACACATCATATATTTATGATTACACACCCTGTAGTTTTTATTTTTAAAACAAGTATACGTTGTGTATTATTGAATGTACACACCATATAGTTATCATGTTGGAATGAAAATGAATAAATTAAAACATGATATACATGATGAGTACATTGAATGTACACACTGTGTAGTTTTCAATGAAAAATAAGTACACATCATATATTTAGGATTACATGCCGTGTAGTTTTTCCAGTCGGTATTTTGAGGAAATAATATCATTTTATTAAATGATATTTATTATAATCTGTGTGGATGCATGTCAAGGAATTAATCACTCGACATGGGGTTTTTCATAAGAGTTAATAAAATAAATAAAATGCCGAATGCGTTAAATTATTGTGTTAACTTTACAACCTTGAACCTGATTATAAATATCCTCACAACCCCAACTCCGTTCCCAATAGAATCATTGTGCACAACAATTCTATAGAATTATCTCAAGACCAAATGAACTCCTTCCTCCAAAAATTCGCTCAAGACCGAGAGAGATCCCCCTCCATCGGATCAAGACGATCTAAGGCAGACAACGCAAGCAAAGGTTTCTCCACTCTAGAATATGGAGAATCCTTTGGCGATGTCCCGAGATACGCGGTACATGTGTGGATCATCGATAGTGTATGTCTACACTTGGCTTCTATGACGCAATGTTGAATCGCCTCAGAATTTGATCACAAATATCAACGAAGAAAGAATTCCATAAAAGGTACTTCTTTCCAATTAATTCAATTAATTATAACCAACTTGTGATGATCATTCTATTGTGGTTCTGGGACTTTTCTTCTTTATTATCTATTTCTGTGATTCTATCTGTGGAGTGTGGCAATTATCGTCGTATTGATCCCAAATTGATCAATGGAAATGACAAAAATCCAAGTGGGCACATCCACCTATGAGCTTCCACTACACCCAGAACCTTAAAATGGTATCAGAGAGAGGTTACAGTGTTGATTATAGGTTTTTAATTTTCGCTGATAATTTACTCATTTATATTTGATTCAATTCATGAAAAATCGTTCTATAAAATAGAATTAATGAGATCTGTTCTTCCCCCTTCATTTCTCTATTCACATTAAATAAATGAAATTTTAATTTTAATTTTGATTAAATTAAAATCAAGGAACTCATACAGAGGAGCCTCTCTTTCTATCCGTACAACACAAGAATGCATGGCATGTAGGGAAAACTACACGCCCTATACTTAGGTTCAACAAACTGGTACTGGTCCACCAAACGTCGCCGTGTGAATTGAGCAGGCCTAAGTATTTACTACACCATGTGTGACTAGAATTTAATGGTGTGTGGAAACCGGAATACATGGTGTGTATGTTGACTCAACACATTGTGTGGTCCAATCCTAGCCAGGTAATACCATGTACAGGAAAAATCCATGTACCACGTACACGGGATTTCCAAGCTAGTAACCGCGTAACAAGGATGTACAAGCGGTGTTAGACTAATCTACATGTTGTGTACTCAAAAAGTTCCAATGTAAAAAAAATATGCCAAATCCCCCAACGTGTACATTGAATAAAGGGTGAAAAATACACATCGTGCAATATATCTTACACGACATGTACTTTCCATAAATGGAATTTTATCTGGTTTCCCCCAAAGTACAAAGACCTATACAAGAAATATATATTAGAAGAATCTCAAGGAAATTCAGAAAATAATTTAATATAAAGAATTGATTAATTATAAGATCATAATTAATTGAATTCAAGCACAACATATCTTAAATAATATAATGATTAAAATAATTTAAATCCCAAATTTTCATAAAAGTTCTTGCATACTATGGATGATAATGTGATAGACCAGAGACCCTTTTTATATGTTTATGGTTTCATTTAAATTTTATTAATTTTAATTCGTTGTCCTGTGAGCCTTCTTCTAATAAAATTTAGGGCATGCTTTACCATGGTTTCTTTAATGTAAACCACATATAATAGAGGATCTCCCATGTCAGTGGAGACGGTTCAAAAATATGAAGCTGAGGTGAAACCAACACAAGAAGATAAAACACGAACCATCATGTTAAAGGTGTTTTCCCTAGGTCAGGGTTAGCTTATCAAAACCACAAGATAAGATAACCAATAGAAGCTCATGATCATGCCATCTTGTTTTATTTTTATCTGATTTCAAGGTGTATTTATTATGAATGTGTTGTTGAGTTCACATTTTTAATGAAATAAAAAATCATGCAAAGATGAAACAAAATAAAAACCAAACTATGCATAAACATTATTAGAACATGGTTAATCACTTAAGCAAGAATCACTTAATATTATGAAGCATGTGATAATGAAAAACTATGCATAGACAATAAAATCCCTCAAATACCATATTAATTCAGACCAAGCATTCCATTACTTGATTAAGGGAAAGGCTCAATAAAACTATGTTTTCTACCAACCCTTTTTGGGACACCTAAATTTATAAAGAAAGATATTATGAAAGTTTCGGGTTGACTTAAACATTTTACATCCAGTGGAGTATCCCTTTCAAGACTTGTTGTAAAATGGAGGCAAGTGTTGAGGAAACCCAAGTTAGGATTTCAGGATTGGGGTGTCCACTCAAAAGATCAAGGAATTGTAATCTCATAGTTGGAAAAGACCTGACTACCTAAATACCTTCAAATATCTTGACCAACCCTTGTAGGAGTCGTGCGAAGGGTAATATGGATCCTTGCCACAAGAATGTTAAAGAAACTGGACATTATGAGTTCAATGTTTGAGGTCATTGGGACTTGATAAAATAGTGGGAAAATTAATAAATTCATTTATTATTTTTCATAAAATGAAAACAATAGGTACTGATAAATATGCTCTTTTAATTTGTAGAATCAATATGACAAGCTCCTCAACCAGATTTTCTCTTCGATCAATTCTATATAAAGACAATATCCTCACCGTCAGTAACTTTTAGGAATGGTTTAGGCCCCTTCGGGTTATCCTACACCATGAAAAAATATTTTACGTGTTGGAATCGTCACTTCCAGATTCTCCTTCCCAAGGGGAAAGTGATGAAGATTTCCTAGTCTATGATAAGAATTTGAATGATGCACTCGATGTTCAATGACTTATGCTATCATCAATGTCTAGGGAGCTCATGAAGTCTCATGAACACATGGATGCCTATAGAGTGATCTTGCACCTCCGTGGTCTATATGTGGTGAGTTCAATACAAGAAAGGTTTGATATCTCTAAGGCTTTATTCCAGAGAAATATTTGAGAGGTTGCCCCAGATGGGCCTTATTTAATCAATCTCATTGGATACATTGAGCGCTTGGCAGTTCTAGGGTTTAAACTCCATGAAGAATTGGGTAACGATCTCATTCTCGCATCACTCCCCTGAGATTCTCTAACATTGTTGTAAATTTCAACATGAACAACATTGAGAAGTATCTATCCGATCTTATAACCCTTATTTTCCACGTGGAAAATGATATGAAGTGTGAAAAACCATCGGTCCTTATGGTTAATAAAAGTAAAGGGAAGGCTAAGATCATTGAGCCTAAGGATTTTTCATTGCCTTCTATGAAAAGGATGATCGAAGGGGAGGAAAGATAACATTATTCTGTTTCTTTCGAATGTGGAAAGAAGGGACACTGGAAGAAAAATTGAACCCAGCCAAAGAACCAAGTGGAAGCTTCAGGTGTGTTTGTTATCGAATGAAATCTATCTGTTTCAACAAATTGGGTATTATATACAACTTTTGGTTCTCACATATATATCCAAATACAAGAACCAAGTAGATTCAGGAAGATTTATCGAGGGGAGGTAGATCTACGAGCAGCCAATGGAGCTAGACTTGCTAATGTAGATTTCAAGGAATACTACCTCACATTGCCAACTGGAATGTTCTTGGTGTTAAAGGGTTGTTATTATTTTCCTTCTTTTACTAAAAACATTATTTTAGTACCATGATTAGAAACTAATGGATTCATCTTCATGTTTGGAAATGAATGTTTCTAGTTTTATAAAGACAACATTTGTTTTGGTAGAGCACATTTATATACCGACCTTTATGTGTTAGACTACACAAACCATGTAATGGAAATCGTTGACAAAGTTAATTCACATGAATCATACCACACCCAACTTTGTCATCACCAGCCTGGTCATGTCAATGAGAAACGTTTGAAAAAATTACATCAAGATAGTTATTTAGAATCTTTCAAACTAAAACCACATGGTGTTTGTCATGCATGTCTACAAGGCAAAATGACCAATGCCCCATTTAGTGGGATAGGTGAAGGGGCTAATGATCTTCTATAAATTGTTCACACGGATGTGTGTGGACCATTTCCAATTGAAGAAAGGGGTGGGTTATTGTAATTCATAACTTTTACTAATGATTTTTGTAGAAATGGATATATTTATTTAATCATGTATAAGTCATATTCATTTGACTTGTTCAGAGAATACAATAATGAAGTTGACAAACTGCTTGGTATGACGATTAAGAAACTTCACTCAAATAGAGGAGGAGAATATATTAATCAAGACGTTATTGATTTCTTATGAGAGTTTGGGATTATCTCTCAACTCACTCCTCTTTACACACCTCAGTGGAATGACGTAAGTGAATGGAGGAACCACACACTGTTGTACATGGTCAGATCAATGATGAGTCATGCGAGTCTTCCATTATCTTTTTGGGGATATGCATTACAAATATCAACACACCTACTAAACCAAGTACCAACTAAATAGATAAATGGTATTCCATATGAATTATGGAGTGAATGCAAAGCCATGTTATCAAACATACATGTGTGGGGTAGCGAAGCATTTTTTATGACCTCTTCAGGTAAAAATATTTCACCCCGAGGAGAAAAGTATATCTTTATAGGTATCCCAAAGAAAAAGGGGATATTACCAATATAACCCCTCATATAAAAAGGTAACAGTCACAAGACATGACGTATTCTTTGAGAGGGAGCACATCTACAAAAGAGATAGTGGGAGAGAGATATACTTTGATGAAGTTGAGGCTCAAGATACACAATAGTTGGTATAAGAACAGATTCCACAAAGCCCAATGGAAGAACAATCTATTCAAGAGATAGAAGAACTCCATAGGAGCTTGAGAGAGGTGGGAAAACCAGAACAATATGATTTTCTTGTCACATAGGATGGTGACTCATTATTGGTTGACAATGATGATCCACCTACCTACAAGGAAGTAGTTTAAGGAAAAAACACTGCCAAGTGGCATGAAGCCAAGAATTATGATATAGATTCCATGTAACAAACCCAAGTCTAGATTTTGGTAGATCTTCTAGTTGATGTAAATCATTTTGGTAATAAATGGTTATTCAATAAGAAACTGGACATGCAGGGGAAAGTAAACACCTATAAGGAATGACTTGTTGCAAAAGGTTTTAGACATCGCCAATGAATTGAGTATGATAAAACCTTTTCATCAGTTGCGATGTATAAATACATCCTAATCCTAAAGGCCATTAATACTTACATTGACTATGAAATTTGGAAAATGGATTTCAAAACAGAATTCCTTAACGAGAACCTCCAAGAAGATGTCTACATGACACAACCTGAAGGGTTTGTGACTCCAATGGATTCCAACAAGGTATGTAAGTTGCATAAATACATTTATGGATTAAATCAATCATCAAGGTCAGGGAACATTCATTTTTATAAAGCGGTTATAGAATTTGGATTTGTTAAGAACTAATGTGAGCCTTGTGTCTACAAAACGTTTAGTGGATTTCCCATCATTTTCATAATAGTATATGCTGATGACATATTACTAATTGGAAACGAAGTACCTGCCTTACTATCAATTAAGGAATGGTTGGATAAATTTTTATCTATGAATGACTTGGGTGATGTAGCATATATTCTTGGGATCAAGATCCATGGTGATAGATACAAGAGAATGATGGGCCTGAGTCAAAGTAAATACATTGACAAGATACTGAAGAGATTCAGTATGGAACAATCCAAAAGGGGATTGTTCCCAGTGTCACATGGAATTCATCTTTCCAAGAAAATGTGTCATCAAACACATGAGGAAAGAATGAACATGTCAAGGATCCCTTACGCATCCGCGATTAGGCCAGTCATGTATATTATTCTATTTACATAAGGCCCCAGCATTAAACCTTACTTAATCTTGAGTTATTACAAGATTACACATTGAGGATATTTTTAGGTTTAGAGTTTTAGAGAATTAGATCATAAAACTCGAATTACATTCCACCTTTAAACAACGTGGTTACATAAAAGATTGTATTCATTTTTTCCATCAACAGAAACATATTTAAAATAGAACATGGATTCTTTCTTGACACTTCGTTGAAACTATCATCATATCATGTACCATTCCCTTGACCTGTGAAAAACATTTCAAAAACTTGGGATGAGCATAAAAAGCTCAGAAAGGGTTATAAAAAGTATGGAAAGGAAACATGAGTACATAAAAATATAAGAATGAAATCATAATTTACCCATAAAGCATAAGAACTTTAACACACCTCATAAAATAATGAATAAATCATAGATGTCATAAGACATAAAGGTAACTTGAGGCATTCATAACATTCTTACGTAGGGAGTAACCCTCTTGGTTACGTTTGGAATACCCATCACAGTATATTCCCTAAATCTCTTCAGAGAAACCTTAATTTTTAACTCCTTCACGTTACCCAATGCATTGGAGAGCTATATCGGGCTCACTCGCCCTTAGTTTATCACAGAACCACCCATATTCATAAACAATGCCCAAGAAGCATAACATAATAATATAACATTACTTAAGCACAATGGAAAGATAACATTCCCACAATGTAATAACAACATAACATTTTAAGATTTTGAAATAATGAATCCATTCTAAAAACCATTTTCAAAACCATTTAGAACATTTAATAAAGATATTTTTTGAATCAAAGTGCCCCATACCACTTTGAAGCTTTTAATATTTTAAACTATTAATATCCATATAAATATATCCTTAAAACCATTTTGAAAACATGTATATTAATGAGAAATATTTATAAGTATAAATCATTAAAACATTTAAAACGATATTTTAGTCAAAGGGTTTTTAACAAAATGAGAGACACTTCAATTTAATAATTGAGGAATAACATTTAATCCTTACCTTATAATATCATGAGAATAAATGGATTCATGATATAATATTCCAAAGGACAGTATATACACCATATAATAATGAATTGGTTCATAACAACAATGAAGTCTCAATAGAAATGTAAAATGAGATGAAATCCCTTATATAGAAGGTATCCTTAAATTAAGGATAAATCAATCTCATAATTATGTGTGAAAAATATAAATAAACCCAATATAAGTGGATATTTATTATAAAACAATCAAAGGTAATTCACACATATTCAAAGGAAGACATATTCAATAACTACATGTTTAACTCAAAGAAATCTAAATTGGGTTAAGAAGTTCCCTTGGTAAAAATTCGACAGCCTAACGGCGTCACTTCCAAATTCAGAAAATGAGTTGATAAGAGATTAAAGGGGTATCTCATCACTTAGAAATAAAATTTACATCAATAAGGATATATAAGAACATATCCCAACTTTACAATATGTAAATTATAATACACAATAAAAGAAGTCTTTTAAAAATAGGAGGGAGAAAGGTTCCCTTACACACTTGGGTATCTTTCGAAACATACACCCCATGAAAGAAGGACAATAAAACATTGATGTAAATACTAATAAAAGAAATTATATTACACAAAGAGTAGAATAATTGGTTGTATATATACCACTAAAAGGAAATAGTGGAAAATGTAGCATAAATCTCACGGGAATAAAAGTGAGATGAAAAATCCCTTACGAAAACTCAGCAGCCTAATGACGCCACTTAAAACATCCAAAAATGGATTGGAGATATCAAATAGGGTCTCTCATCATATTAACATAAAATTTACAGAAATAGGAATATAAAATAACATCCAAATCATAATAAATATGATCGTAAATGGAATTACATAAAAGAGTGTGCTTAAAAAGAAAGAGAGGGGTAGGTTCCCTTACCTCGTGTCCGACATGACTCGATCATTCTTTAATCTCCTGAATAATAAAATTTGGTCAATTTATAATTTCATAAGGACATCATTTAAATATTATTATTCAGTTCATATCACATATTATAATGTTATAATAATTGGTTAATAATGTGAGTTCATATCAGACGTTTTTGTCGATGTTCGGTACATGAGTAAAAATTGAACTTGTTGGAAAAGAATTTTACATGTAGTTATAGGTACATCATTTCCAGAATAGTATTGATGTTTAAAACATCATATATATCCATTATATATTCATTTTATACTATTCCATATAATTTAGAGGTAAAAAATTTAAAAGCACCATTCATGGAGACGATAGGCCGTATGTACGCGTGAACACTACATTCATTTTTTTGTCATATTAATGGAATTTAAACAAAATGAGATATATATATATATTATAATTAAAGAATTATATCCGTCATTTAGATGTAATATATTACATATATATCCATTATATATATGTAATTATAATATTACATAACATTTGGAGATAACGAATGAAATGTACCATTCATGGAGATGGTAAGCCGTACGTACGCATGAACGCTACTTTCATTTCTTTTTATTTTGTATTAAATGGAATTAAATAATAATGATATAAAGGTATATTATAATTCCAATAGGATATCATATGTAATACCATTACTTACATCCTTTATAAGTCCCAGAGATGGCATTAATGAATCAAATCACTTTGAGGGGGCGGTAGTCCGCACTTCCTAAAATGAAGATATCACGTTTACCCATAATGGAAACCATAAAGGTATGCCATAAATGAAAAATATAGAAGATTAAGGAAAAAATAAACATATTATATATCATATATAAATATAGTGACATCTTAATGGCCACCTTTGAAGGTGTTAAAATAATATTGAACAATCATCGTTTCGTGAGCCAGTAATTCACCATCCACAGAAACAGTATGTTCTTTAACCATTAGACGGAGCTATATGAAAGTGTAGCTCTAATACTTCTTATAAAAACATCCTAGTTTATTTAATATACTTGTGTTGTAAAAAAAAGTAATAAAAAGAGTTTAGGGGTTTGGAGAAGAAAAATAAAACAAAAGAACACAAGGGAAGACATTACCTCTAAATCGGGTAACTCTCTTTGATTTGAGCTCAAAGGCTTCCTTGGAAAGGATTCATCCCAAAGTGAGGATT
Organism: Viscum album; assembly: GCA_963277665.1. Classification (NCBI taxonomy): domain Eukaryota; kingdom Viridiplantae; phylum Streptophyta; class Magnoliopsida; order Santalales; family Viscaceae; genus Viscum; species Viscum album. Next base: position 918,747,601 of record OY728150.1, read on the forward strand.
AAATGATGAAAAGAGAGATGTGGAGAGATGAAATGGGCAGGGGTTGGATGATCCAAAGGCTTGAGAGGTGTGGGTAAGGTGGTAGAGGTGGTGGCCTTTTATAAGAGGAGAGGAGGGGAACTCTTGGAAAGTTAAAATAGGTTACTTTATTATAAAATGATTTTCGGATATTAAAGGTCCCAAAATTTTTTATTTCGAGGATAAGGTGATAATAGTTAGAAATCCACCCATCTAATAGGTTTTTGAAATGTTTAGGTCTTATATTTTACATAATCTATCCATTTTATTTAAATCGTTAAACAATGAGGTAATCGCTGCATCATCATGGTGTCATAAGTAAATTAATTTATTTAATGTCTAAAAATTATAAAAAAAATATCATGAGGTAGGAAATATTTTTATATTTCTAATGAATATTTACAGTCAAAAATATGACTTGTATAACCCCATTTAATTTTTTTTTAGTAAAATAACTCATGTTTGTGACATTTTAATTTTAACTTTAAATAAAAAGGTATTTATGTCATTTTCCAACCAAAGTGGCTCCATGGGGTCCCCAAGTTAACCCATGGATTTTCTTGTTCGGACATGAATCATCCAATGAGGGTAGGACATGTGTCTAGGTCATTTCATATTATTAAAACATTATTTTTACCTTAAACTACACTAATTACCTCTAATCGCGATTAAAACTTAAAAGTTACTATTCACCAAAAAAATATTTTAATCCCATTCAACCACATTTTACTTCTTAATGTAAACCATGTATGTCCGATTTTTTAAATTCAAAACACAGAGGTGGTAAAATTTCATTTAAATGAAAAATCAGTTTTTTAAGTACCACTTAGTGGTTTCACTATTCATCAAAAATTGAAGTTTTCCAGAAAAATACCAAAAAGTCACCCTAAGCTATATTTGATGTTTAGAATTCAAAAGTTATGTCTATTTTACAAAATTCAAAACATATAAGTTACATTAATTAATTTAATAATTAATTCCCGTTGTCAGAGTAAATAGCATGTTTTTATAAAACTATAAGTATCAAACGATTGACACTAGTTTAAGTCCAATTTCAAGATGAAATTAATTCCAATGACCACTATTGGATTAAATGGTAAAAATATATAGTAATTTCACTTTAAAACCAATTCAAAAGATAATCTAATAATATAAATAAAATAGATTAAAAAGAGGGTTTGAATTAAAATACAACATTTTTGACTATTCATTAAAAAATAAACTTTATCGGAAAAATACCAAAAATTTACACAAAGTAAATTTGGATGTCCTAATTCTAAAGAAGAATTTTATTTTGTCAAATATAACACATAATATTGTCAATAAGTGGATTTAAAAGAGGTTCGCCATCAAAAGGCGGTTAATCGACCTTTTAAAGAATATTAGAATGTTTACGCTTAAAATTGGATTCATTCTCATTTTTAATCCTCTAATATTTATTGTAAAAAGTAAAAATATTTGAAAAACATATATAATCATTTTGTTGTTAGTTTTGTTCATTCTCGCCATTACAACAGCTTGGCGTTAACTACCATTTAAAATAATATTATTTTATTATTAGAGTGAAACGTAAGATTCCCAAGAAACTCATTGTTGCGTATTGGGTATGCCATCGAGCATAGCATCCCCTGTAAAGTAATATTAATATTTTATTCACAAATATGGATAAATGTGAAAATTTCATATTCTTTATTTACCTGGGGTGTTACATCATTCCCCCCTTTTGGGAATTACGTCCTCACAATTTTAAAATTCGTCTTGGAAACTTCATTAAAAATCCCACATCAGAACAAGAGTCAGCAAAACAATCAATTTAAAATAAAGAAAGGGAAGTACAAAGGTCACCCGAGTTAACCCATACTAGGATTCCATGTAGGAAAACATGGATATGGAGGAAAAACCCAAGGGTCATGTTCTGAGGGAGAGTGATAATAAACATGTCTAGGAGAAAGTTGACCATAACAAAATCACAAACTTGTGATGGGTTAAACGGTATTAGATTCCCCAGTAGGAAACATTAATAGAAAACATTTTTGTTTTAAGTTAATTTTCATCGAGGAATTTATTTTTGATCTTAAGGAAACATATTTACTTCTCATGTTGACTTTCAACTTTTACTAGATTTCTTACACAAACTCATACTTTCCCCAAATGATGAGTATTTAGGAAGACGTTTTCACATTAAGAGTACTATAATCAATTTAATGAGAATCAACTAATCCACAAAGAGAACTATATATTTTCAATGTCTTTAGACCCTTTCCAAAACCACAATCGTTATAACAAGATTAGATAATCCAGAAATGGATAACCCTTTATAAAAAGAAAATCTATTCTTAATCTCCAAAATTTGTCCAAAAAAACCCAAAGTTCAACGAGGACCATTCGATAAACAATTTGTCCATAAAATTATTCAAAGTAAACCAAACTAAGATTAAAACCCAAATATTTGAAGGATTTAATCACATAGTCTTCCAAGGTACAAATTATCTTTTATCTCCATATAACATCAGTTTCTCTTAAATTCTCATATTGAAAAGTAATTAACCTAATCACATATCCTCCATTATAGGTTAATCATTTCCATAGATAACCCAAAATAAACCTACTCTTGATTCCTAAAATCATCTAAATAAAAAGAATTAGTCAAACTAACCAAGTACTTCACGTAGTCCAGTGGTAGGCGATAAATACCCATCGCACTTTGGTTGTGGGTTCTGATTCCCGCAGCTTTATCCAACGCGACGGGTTGTCACACGGTCTACATGTTGTCCTTTTTCCAAAACTATATAATTCTTAAAACATTCCCCAAAACGACATAAAATCTTAAAAAATAATCATAACATATTTTAACCTCAAGTTTATCTCATGCCTTTCATTTTCCATCATATCATAGAGTAACACATAATTACCTAAAAAGTAAGGATCATATAAACCTTAATGGTTACCTTTATAATTATTACCTAAACATCCACATCGATTGGTCATCTCGTACATGATGCATTACAGAACATGCCAAGGTTCAAGTGGTTGATCATGACTCCTTGATAGTTGGTTTAGAACAACCACGAGTTTCCTCATTGAATCCCCCATTTCATCATGTCTCTTAATTATAGAATCACCACAGTTTCCTTCAAACCTATTGTCACTTTGGTTCCTGCTAGATCCATCCATTCACTAAAAACAGAAATGTCAGTGTGAGTATATCAACAAAACCATAATGTAATAATGAGGAAGATATACTTACTCATTCACTTTATCTAAAAACTATGACTCTTTCTGAAATCCTAACCATTATGGTAATGTCACTTATGCTTAAAGAATACCCTAACCTCTAAAGTTATCTAAACCGACCTCTGATACCAACTATAAGGCCCCAGCCTTAAACCTTACTTAATCTTGAGTTATTAAAAGATTACACATTGAGGATCTTTTCAGGTTTAGAGTTTTAGAGAATTAGATCATAAAATTTTCATTACATTCCACATTTAAACAAAGTGGTTACATAAAAGATAGTATTCATTTTTCCCATCAACGGAAACATATTTAAAATAAAACATGGATTCGTTCTTGACACTTCCTTGACACTATCATCATATCATGTACCATTCCCTTGACCTGTGAAAAACATTTCAAAAACATGGGATGAGCATGAAAAGCAGAGTAAGGGTTATAAAAACTATGGAAAGGAAACATGAGTACATATATACATAATAATGAAATCATACTTTACCCATAAAGCATAATCACGTTAGCAGACCTAATAAAATCATGAATAAATCATAGAAATCATAATACATAAAGGTAACTTGAGGCATTCATAAAATTCTTACATAGGGAGTAACCTTCTTGGTTACATTTGGAATACCCGTCACATTATATTCCCAAAATCTCTTCAGAGAAACCATAACGTTTAACTCCTTCGCGTTACCCAATGCATTGGAGAGCTATATCGGGCTCACCCGTCCTTAGTTTATCACGTAACCACCCGTATTCATAAACGATGACCAAGAACCATAACATAATAACATAACATAACTTAAGCACAATGGAAAGATAACATTCCCACATTGTAACAACAACATTACATTTTATGATATTGAAAAAATGAATCCATTCTAAAAACCATTTTCAAAACCATTTAAAACATTTAATAAAGATATTTTTGAATCAAAGTGTCCCATACCACTTTTAAGATTTTATCATTTTCAACTATTAATATCCATATAAATAAATCCTTAAAACCATTTTAAAAACATGGATATTAATGAGAAATAATAATAATTATAAATCATTAAAACATTTAAAATGATATTTTAGTTAAAGGTTTTAAAAAAAATGAAAGACACTTGAATACAATAATTGAGGAATAACATTTAATCATAACCTTATAGTATCATGAGAATAATTGGATTAATGATATAATATTACAAAGTATAGTATATACACCATATAATAATTAATTGGTGCATAACAACAATGAAGTCTCAATAGAAATGTAAAATGAGATGAAATCCCATATAAAGAAGGTATCATTAAATTAATGATAAATCAATCTCATAATTATGTGTGAAAAATATAAATACACCCAACATAAGTGGATATTAAGTGTAAAACAATCATAGGTCATTCAAACATATTCAAAGGATGACATATTCAATAACTACATTTTGAACTCAAAGAAATCGAAATAGGGTTAAGAAGTTCCCTTGGTAAAAATTTGACAGCCTAACAGCGTCACTTCCAAATTCAGAAAATGAGTTGATAAGAGATTAAAAGGGTATCTCATCACATGGACATAAAATTTACATCAATAAGGATATATAAGAACTTATCCCAACATTACAATATGTAAATTAAAATACCCAACAAAATAAGTCTTTCAAAAAGATGAGGGTGAAAGGTTCCCTTACCGACTTTGGTATCTTTGGAAACATACACCCCAAGAAAGAAGGAAAATAAAACATTGATGTAAATACTCATAAACAACATTATATTTCACAAAGAGTAGAATTATTGGCAGTACATATACCACTAAAAGGAAATAGCATAAAATGTAGCATAAATCTCACGGGAATAAAAGTGATATGAAAAATCCCTTATGAAAACTCGGCAGCCTAACGACGCCACTTAAAACTTCCAAAAATGGATTGATGAGATCAAATAGGGTCTCTCATCATATTAAAATAAACTTTATAGATAGAGGAATATAAAATAACATCCCAATCATAAGAAAGAAGAGCTTAATGGGAATTACATAAAAGAATGTTCTTAAAAAGAAAGAGTGGTGTAGGTTCCCTTACCTCGTGTCCGACATGACTCGATCATTCATTAATCTGCGGAATATTAAAATTTGTTCAATTTATAATTTCTTAAGGAACTAATATAAATGTTATTATTCAGTTCATATCACATATTATAATGTTATAATAATTGGTTAATAAAGTGAGTTCATATCAAACGTTTTTGTCGATGTTCGGTACATGAGTAAAAATTGAACTTGTTGGAACAGAATTTTCCATGAAGTTATAGGTACATCATATCCAGAATATATTGATGTTTCAAATATCATATATATCCAGTATATATTCATTTTATACTATTCCATAGCATTTGGAGATAAAAAAATTAAATGCACCGTTCATGGAGACGATAGGCCGTACGTACGCATGAACGCTACTTTGATTTTTTTGTCATATTAATGGAATTAAAACAAAATGAGAGAGATATATATATATTATAATTCCAGAATGATATCCATCATTTAGATGTAATATATTACATATATATACATTATATATATGTACTTATAATAGTACATAACATTTGGAGATAACAAATGAAATGTACCGTTCATGGAGACGGTAAGCCGTACGTACGCATGAACGCTACTTTCATTAAATTTTATTTTGTATTCAATGGAATTAAATAATAATTATATAAAGGTATATTATAATTCCTGTAGGATATCATATGTAATACCATTAATTCCATCCTTTATACGACTGTTGACGCTCCTTTCGTCACAGAATCTAAGGTTCGGAAAAGGGAATATCTGAGCTCAAAGTGATTAATCCTTTGAAGAAACATCAAAAATCGACAAAGGGATAAAAAAGGAGAACATTGCCCATGTATCGCGCAAGTTCCCTCTTGGTCGCGCAAGTACACTTGCGCGCCGCCTCAATACTTGCGCGACTCCTCATGTTCGTGCAAAGGACTTGCGCGACATATGTGGTAACCGCCTGGTAACCGCCTAGTAACCGCCCGGGGTCTTCTTTTGCCTATAAATAGACCCTGTGGGCCCCCCATTCGAGAGGATTTTTTTCCAGAAACTCGGATTGAAGCTCCCGACGCCCAAGTCTCTTCTCAAAGCTTCCGGAACACTTCTAAGGTAATTTCTTACCTATAACGGAAGATCTAAAGAGAAAAAGGAAGGCCTAAGTGTTGAAACTTATCAAACACTTGCGCGCCTGCTTAATTCCTTCAATATAACTTGCGCGTCTCTCTTCTGGAAGAACCTCAAGAGGATGGTGAAGGGTTTAATAAAGAGTCGCTCAAGTATTTCAATACTGGTTGAAAATCGCGCAAGTACCCCTCATGTCGCGCAAGTATACTTGCGCGACCAATACTTGCGCGCCGCCGCAGGACTTGCGCGCCTTTCAAGACTTGCGCGCCCCTAGCTTTTTGGGTGCCCATCTTGCCCATTTTTACCCCTCTTAAGCCATTTCACCCTTCCTATTCAAGATTCAGTCTTCAAGATACTCTTCAAAAGCCATTTATGGCATGATTTCTTGATTTGACATCCTTATCTGAAAGGAATTCTGTGAAATACCTCTCAACACCCAGTGATATAAACATCTTTATGTCACCAAAGATTGAGAGTTCATTCATTTCAACCTCATCCTTTAAGATGAGAGAATCTTAACCTGGGTCTCCTTTTCAGGAATAAGACTCAGTCATAACCTTGGGCTTCCTTTTCAGGAGTAAGCCCCAAGTCCCCTAACCTAGGCTTCCTTCTCAGGAATAAGTCCTAGTCATAAATCTTGGGCATCTTCCTCAGGAGTAAGCCCCAATCAATTCCTCTAAATCTTGAGCATCTTTCTTAAGAGTAAGCCTCAACCCCAACTTTGGGCATCCTCCTCAGGAGTAAGCCCCAAATTCTTAAAAGTTCCCAAACTTGGGCATCCTCCTCAGGAGTAAGCCCCAAACCTTAATCCCTAACCTGGGTCTCCTTTTCAGGAATAAGACTCAGTCATAACCTTGGGCTTCCTTTTCAGGAGTAAGCCCCAAGTCCCCTAACCTGGGTCTCCTTTTCAGGAATAAGACTCAGTCATAACCTTGGGCTTCCTTTTCAGGAGTAAGCCCCAAGTCCCCTAAATTTCTCTTAACCAGTCCTAATTTACCTTTGATTTGGGTTTCCTTTTCAGGATTAAAAACTAATCATAAGTCCCCTCCTAACTTGGGCATCCTCCTTAGGAGTAAGCCCCAAGATTAGAGTATTCAAATCTCCATGAAGCACATATAACTTTATGAACCCTGTTCATGGATTTTCTCCCTAAAAGTAAATCCTAAACCTTCATCTATCTGGGCAGTCATCCATACATAAGCCCCAAACAAATTCTTATGATTGCATCCTTCATGGCATAATTGTCTAAATTTTTACCAATACCTCTTGTTTCTCACACCGAGCATGACTCACGTGAGCTTAGAGTGTAAAAGTAATTACGACATTCATCTTTGAGCCATCAATCATAAACATCATCCATTTCTCAAACTACGTGGGTTCTGATTCCTTTTCCAAAACAAAGGATACGTAGGAAGCCCATTTATGGGTTCGATCCCAACTTTGAAATAATCTCTGTCCTTCTGAATGACGATAAACTTCAAGTTCCCCACTGAGTGGCTTTAAAACCAGCTTGGTCATCATAATGACCAAGAGACTTTTATATAAATGTTTTGAAGGATACCATTGACCAAGAATCTCTAAACAAATATAGATGATTCTCTATTGATGAAGAACCTCGAATACATATAAAAGATTCTATAAATTTCTTGCATACTTGATCATTGGTTATTAAAATTAAAGGAAAACTCATTTTATACTTGGTAATGTAATAAGGATTCACGAACATAACTTAAATCTATAAAGAGAGTCCCGGAGTAGACAATAATTCCCCTCAAAAAGGTGTGATGAGTCCAACCTCCCATCCTCTCGACCAATGCAAATTCCTAAGCCTCATTAGCCCACAAGCTAATGAGCGCCTGCCTTTGGAAAGTAGGTCCAAACGGATGTGGAATCATTGGATGTTTCCGGTTCTACGAACAAACCCGTTAGAAACCGATCGGAACGTTTGAATCTCCCGTCCAAAAGGTCATCCCCGGATTCCGCGCGAAACAAAAATGGTGAACCCGACGTGAATCCTTAACCAAGTTAAAGTGATGTTCTTCTTATCTGTTAGGCCCTTTGGGCCAACAAGGCAATCATTGACATGTGCTCATCCAAAAGATGCAGTGGCCGGATTCATCTTGATTATGTCTGTTACATGGAACGGGCACTCTTTTTTCAAGATCTTCTACAAAAATTGCTTTCCTTAAATTCACCCCTGTGAATACTGCTGCTGGGAACACCTGTACTGTGAGGTCTACTGCTGTGAAAACCAATGTTGCTACTCCTGCTGGAACGTCATCCGCTCTGAGGATGACATCACCAACTCAGCGTCTTCAACGCTGTGTTTCTAATGCACTGGTTAAGGAGTACCGTCGCAACGGTACTATCCCAACTCTGGAGGCCGCTCGTCAAGCCCTCCAAGTTAACAATTCTACCTGGTCGTCCAGACAACGGCGACCAGCAATCAAGAAGTAGACAGTGCTGACTACCGTCTCCAACCGTTTCGGGTCGTTATCCCCGGAACGCAATTTCCATTCACTCCCTTATTCCGAGGAAGTGAATTAGCAGGTCCCGCAGGACCTTAATTCAAAAAGACAGGAGTCCTTCTCAAGGGCTCCCATCAACAATCGCCGCCAGACTCGTGCGGTAGTGCGCCCTCAACATGATGAGGGTACCGACTCCAGGCGTTCAGCTCAGGTTCCTCGAACCCGAGAAGGCAAGATGAATCGCCAGAGACGGAATCCGGTTAACAATAGGCAGGTTGTCATCCCTGCCATCTCCGGAGAAGTCCACCAACCTAACTTGGTGGCAAACAACGAGCATGCATACACACCTGCCCGTTTTAATCCCGCTGTCCAGCAGACTCGTCTGGCAGCATCAAGCCGATCCCGCCAGGCAATTCCTGCGGAGTACCATAGGCAGGAACATACACCTGCTTATACATCAGCAGTTAGTCAGCAGGCTCGTCTGACTACATATGATGGATCTCGTCAACCGCGTTTGGTGAAGTGTAATCAGCAGGCACATACACCTGCTAATACTAATCAAGCCTACCAACAGTCTCGCTTGGTAGCGCACGGAGAAGTCAGTCGGAAAGCCCCGACGACAAACAGGAGGCAGACTAAACTCTCTGCCTCCACACTTGAGTACTGTCAGGATTCACTGACAGGAAAAGGAGGACAGGAGCAGGCACATACACCTACTCCAAGCCCGGAATGGACGTATATCCCCGTTCCGGCGGCTGAAGTCACCAAACATATTTTGTCAATGGTGAAAGAGCAGAAGCAAATTCCTGCTCATATTCTGGATGCTTGCCAGGATATCATAACAGCTTCAGCATCATCTCAGGGACAGACACATAAATCTATCCCTATCAGTGTAGTGACCCATCAACAATTCACTCCAGAACAGACACACACATCTGTTCCAGTCCAAGAGGGTTGTGGGGCCTACTCCCCCATATCATATGGACAACCAAGTCAGGAACATACACCTGATTTGAGCGATGATCGTCAGCCTAACCTGACCATCTTTCCTGATCAGGCACATACACCTGCTCAGAGCAATCACATTCGTCATTAAGTGATTTCTAAAGCGAGTAAGAAGGCATCTAAGAAAAAGATCTGCCCAGCACAGTCAGGAGATCAAAGGCCAATCTGCAACAAGGCCTTGCTCGATGCTGGAGTTCTTGAAGCCCTCAGACATTTATCTGTTGGAATTCAAGATTCTACTCCCTCAGTTCCCAATAACAGGAACATTAATCCCGAAGGTCTTCAACAGACACTTCCTCATGAAGACTTGCTTCATGAAAATTCGGTCAATCTTGAAGTTTCTTCTTCAGATGAGAACCACAGGAACCCTCTGTGTGGTCAGAAGACCAAGGAGCAAGAGATCTCATCTTTTGCTGTAACCCATCATGAAGGTCCTCCTCATGGTGATGAACTTCGCTGCGAAAGTCCTCTCCGCAGTAGTGATCCACATTGTCTCGAAAATTCTTCAGATGGCAATGTAGTGATCAGAAAGCCCTCCTATCTCGAGGCACTTGCAAACGTAAAACCAGTCATGTCTGAAGTTTTACTATCGGCAGGTGAAACTCTTTCTCCATCAGAAGATAGCTTGGGGTTCAGGTTATTCTCCGAACCTTCCCTGGGTCATTCATCTTCCAGCATGAATAGTGATTCCTCTACCAATCTTGTTGAATCCGATGAAGCAACAAGGAAACACCAACTCTGGTCCAAACAGGTAGAAGAATCTTCATTTAATGATAAAGAGGAAATGCTGAACATGAGGAAAAAACTGGCAAAAGGTGAAGTACCAGTCATGTTTTGGCCTTTGGCTGATTCACAGTATGACATTCCAAAGATGTTGACGGATGATGGAATCCATGATATTCGTCTTAACATATGGAAAACTCTTTGTCAATTAAAGAAGAAGGTATTATCTTACGATGAATATGAAAATCATCTTAAGATAATAGAAGGGTTAAAACGCCAGATTGATTTGGCATCTCTATCAGTCTCTCGGTATCCGAAGGCTGAAAAGCAACAGAGAACCCTTCAACGTTCATGCCTTGGCGCACTAAGAAGATTGCGTCAGTTAATTTCCAATGCTCCATCTAATGTTCATATCAGAGGATGGGGTATTCACGGAGCACTACATTTCACAGTGCTTTCCGGTCAGCAAAGCCCGCCGAAAATGGTCTCATGCAATGTTATTGCCCATGGCCGGCCACAGTCAATGGGCTTTGTTCATAATCAAAATCTTGCTCGAGATCAAGCTTCAACTAGTTCCTCTCAAAATCAAGTATATAGAGAACAGGTTGTTGAATTGCTCCTACATCAAGCAGGCGAGAATATTGCACAAGCCTCTCATCTGGAGCAAACACGTCATCAAATGACAGAAGTTTCGGAAATCATCCAACGGTCTGTTGAACCAGGTGATAAAAGTGGATACAGGTTAATGCATCCAGCTAATTTCCGAACTAAGATTCGCAAGATCAAGAGAGATTTTAAAAAGATCTCAGACATAGCATGTCAAGAGACACCCCAGCTTGCCAGACTGGGGACTTCTCTAACCCAACCCTCAGAATCAACGAATGGGATTCGAGGAGTTGAGCGGAAGCAACAGGAACACCCCCAGTCCACCGGACTGGGGACTTTTTCAAATATTCAATCCCTCCCTCAGAGAAAGTCAGTATTCTCTCGATTAGGGAATAAGCCTCAAGAGGAACGAAGAGCCAAGATGTCAGGAGATTCTCTCCAAGTGACGGTTCTCCAAGAAATTCCTGAGGGATCAAGTCAACGGAATGCCATGCCTTATCATGGACATAAAAGGAGACAACATCACAGAAATGCTGATAGAAAGGATTCCATGAAATATGCATCCATTAATGTCATCACTGCCGTTGCTGCTGATTCACCAGATGAGGCTCAATCAGAGGGATCAGATGAAGAGGTTCCTGCTCAAGAAGTTGCGCACACATTCCTAAATGAAGAAGGTGTGCGCACACGTAATCAAAGGCTTACCCAAAATCTGGGTATTCCTTCAAGTAACCCACTTCCCCCTCTCCGAAAAGGATCCAATAAGGGGAAAGGAAAGAATCACGTTACTTATCACCCTTCCTCTGAAGGAGGTCAATCGCTCTCATTAGAGCAAAGGTTTGCACAACAGGAGGAAGAAATGAAAGAATTAAGAAGGTTGAATGCAGAACTACTTCAGAGTAGTCTTCTTCTTAAGAATGCTGAAGTCCGACAGCCGAAGGAATTTTTTGTAACTACTGAGATGGATCAGGAATATCCTCCTTTATCAGTACACCCACAGAGGTCTAATCCTACGGGTCAAACGCAACAACGATTGGCAGCACTACCATTAGTTGCAGCACCAACCTCCACGGCTGTCCAAGCTCCATTCATTGCACCTACCCAAAACCAAGTTCAACCTGACGTTTCTCAAAAGTTAATAACTACTATTGAGTCATTAACAGCTCGGTTAGAAACTATGGAAGGGAAACGGGCGCAAGTTCAACCTGAAAAAAAAGTTTACCCTGAATGGGTAGATTCAATTTCTCCTCCATCCAGTTTTGGAAACCCTATTTTCCCTACTTTCAATGGATCAGGTGACCCTGAACAACATTTGACGCATTACGTGTCTTGTTGTGATCCTATGATGGGAACTCCAGAGCAACAAGAAGCAGTGAAACTCAGATGCTTCGTGCGAACCTTGCAAGGACCAGCTTTTGTCTGGTATACAAGCTTGAAATCCCGGTCAGTCATCGGATGAGAGGATCTTCGTCAAAAATTCCTTCTTCAGTTTAGCTCAACTTTGCCAAAAACGACAGTTTTCGATCTTACAAACTGCAAGCAAAGGGAGAATGAAAGAGTCTCTGATTTCATTGCTCGTTGGAAGGGATTAACATATTCCTTGAGTTTATCACTCCCTCAGGAGGAATTGTTGCCAATCTGTGTGGCAAATTTGCGTGACGAATTACGCACGCCATTGATCCCTGTGAAATACACAGGAGGGTTTCGAGACCTTACTTCAATCGCTCAACAGATTGAAGATTCCCTTATGCAGGCTAAGGTTAAATCTCGTGTAATTCCATCAGCTCCAGGAAGAAGAATGGGTAAAGCAGAAACTGCTACAGTTATGCTTAAACAGGCACCTGTACCTATTTCTACTTCAAAACCTTCATCTTCTCGAAGGGCTCCACCTCCTGAACGCCAACAACAAAGGCCGTTTCGTCCAAATGATCAAAAAGATCAACGACGAAAACAATTTGAGGATATGAAGAGTAAAACATACTCTTTCCGAAGTGAGCAAGTTCCTGGTTACTTCATTTCAGCTCTGGAAAATAATTTGGTTCAATTACCAGTGCCGAAGAGACCAAACAAGGAAGGAGATGAAGACCGTCCCAATTATTGTCCCTTTCATCAAATGTTGGGACATCCCATCCAGGAGTGTTTTGTCTTTAAAGACCTCCTACAAAAGATGGTCGACTTGGGACAAGTCAAATTGAAGGGTTCTTCAGCTCATGTAGCGTGTATTACCGCTACAGATCCAGAGGAAGGAGGCGAGTGGCAGGAAGTCAAAAGCAAAACTGCGAAAAAATATGATGATTGGATGGTCAGAAAGACAATCAATCGGACCCATTCCATTTTGCGAACACAATTGAAGAAGCCAATTGTGTCTCCTACAGAAGCTGTAGTAAAGCCTCCATCAAAGGACAAATCCTCAAAAGGGCAGCACAATTCAAAGAAGAAAGATGAATCAGGAGAAGATGAATATATATCAAAGCCTAAATTGTCTTTGACTCTGGAAGATTTCATGCCATCTACTTCAAAGCCACGGGCACCATCCCACCAAACGGCACAGCCTAAACAGGATAACTTGGCAGAGTCTTTATCAGACGAAGAATTGATCTTTGGTTCTGTTAATATGATTCAATTAACAGATTCATATTCCAGTCTTGATGAGCCTGAATTCCCTGTATCAAATAAAGGAACCCGAGGAAGTACTAGAGGTTCAGGATATAGGGGAAGACGTGGATCTTTCCGAAGCCACTACTCTAATTCTACCCCTGCTAGCACTGTATATGCAGCAGAAACTCGTGGTAGAGCCCTTCAGCGAGCTCAAAATAAACAAGCAAGTTCTTCTGCCAATGGCCAACTCAGCTTGGGCACAGTTATTTTGGAAGACCGATTAAATGTTCCATCTTCTTTATCTCAGCAAGTAAATGGATCTAATCAGTCTAATTTTCCAAAACCAAAGATGTTGCCAACTTCAATACAAGAGGTATCAGCTTCCAAAGCATCTGCTTCCAAGGTACCTGCTAAACCGCATATTCCTATTGGGAAACGCAGGCCTCTAGATCAAAAGTATGATATATTGAAACACTTGGCCCAAGTACCAGCCAAATTATCAATTTTGGATGCTTTGAATCTATCAAAAGATCTTCGGGAAGCACTCATCGAAGCTTTGTCAAGTCCTCAGGAGTTTGAAGCTGAAATTGCTGCAGCTGAAATTTATCACATAGAGAATAATCCTGCAGAATGCCATGCAGTGATATCTTTTACTGATAAAGATGAAGATGATGTTGTGCATGGTCACATAAAACCTTTGTACCTATCTGGCAAAGTCAATGGTATAGATGTTCGAAGAGCTTTTATTGACAATGGTTCAGGAGTCAACCTCATGCCGATTCGCACACTTCGTCGATTGGGCCTCACGGAATCTGATTTATCTCCTTCTACCATGATGTTGCAAGGATATGATAAAAATGAACAAGAACCACTGGGAGAAGTTACGCTCAGAACTCAGTTTGGAGATCTTGTTTCCAATTCAGATTTCATGATTGTTGATCAAGACTCAGCTTTCAATATCTTGCTTGGAAGACCCTGGTTACATCAGCATGCAGCTATTCCGTCATCATACCATCAATGTCTCAAATACTGTTTCGATGGTCAAGTTGGAACATTGTATGGTGATAAGGCCTCGTTCAAAACATGTGAGTCTCAATAGATTGAGGCGGAATTTTATCACATGAAGGGAAGAGAAAAATCTACAATGAAGGAAATTACCAAAGTTAATGCTCCATATGGTTTGGAAAAAATGCCAATAAATCCATTTTCACATGTGAGTACAGATTATTTGTTACCTATCAGTGAAATTGACAAAATAGGCCCAAATCAAAATACTCTTATGGAAAGATCCATAATGTCAATTACGGCAATCGAGCTAGACAACATGGGAGAAATTGGTAACTTACCAAGCAGTGATGAAAGCATAAGTGGTGACGTTTTCATTTCGTCTGCTGAAATCCAACAAGTCTATACTTCGCTAATCAGGCCAGAAGAAGTTATAGCAACACCAGTGGTGAATGTTGATGTCGATTCTCAATCCATCATCTCCTCTTTATTTCCCAAAGAAGACCCTTTTTCATCAATAGGGTCGGAAATGGAAGCTTCTTCTTCAAAATGTGAAAATTTTGACATATCTTATGTTCATGAGAATTTCATTTTTTCATCTACTTTGCAAGTAGAAACGGAAGATATAACACATGATGAAGAGGAAGAGGAAGATCTTAGAGATGCTCCTCCAGCATTTGAAGAGGGTATCTCTACCACTGTGGATGAACTCAGAGAAGTAAATCTGGGTACAGAGAAAGATCCACGCCCCACTTTAATTAGTGCGGCCATGACCCTTGAAGAACAAGAGATGTATATTTCTTTTCTAAAGAAAAATAAAGATATTTTTGCTTGGAATTATACAGAGATGCCTGGCCTTGATCCTGATGTTGCCACCCACCATTTGGGTTTGCCAAAAGAACATCGAGGATTCAAGCAAGCCGCGAGAAGAACACACCCAACCTATGCTTCCAAAATCGAGGCTGAAGTGGATAAGCTTATCAAATCTAACTTCGTCAGAGAAGTTCAATATCCCAAATGGTTGGCTAATATTGTCCCTGTAAAGAAGAAGAACGGACAAATTAGGGTTTGCATCGATTTCAGAGATCTTAATCGGTATTGTCCCAAAGATGATTTTCCAGTTCCAATTATAGAACTCTTAATTGATGCGACGGCTGGCTATGAAGTACTTTCATTCATGGATGGGTATTCTGGATATAATCAGATCCGAATGGCCCCAGAAGATGAGGAATATACAGCCTTCAGAGCTCCTCAAGGTGTGTTTTGTTACCGGGTGATGCCCTTTGGTTTAAAGAATGCAGGTGCAACATATCAACGCGCCATGCATCGTATCTTCAAACATTTTCTAGGGAAATTTGTTGAATGCTATGTAGATGATTTGGTGGTTAAATCCAAACAACGTTTTGATCACTTGGCTGATTTGGAAATAATATTCCACAAGCTTCGACAACATAATTTGAAGATGAACCCCTTAAAATGTGCTTTTGGGGTAACCTCAGGAAAATTCCTCGGCTTTGTTGTACGCCATCGTGGTATTGAAGTCGATCCTGAGAAGACCAAATCAATCCTTGGTATGTCACCTCCTCAGAATTTGAAATAATTAAGAGGACTTCAAGGACACTTAGCCTATATTCGGCGTTTCATCGCCAATTTGGCAGGCAAAAGTTTACCTTTTACCAAATTATTAAAGAAAGGAGTCACTTACCAGTGGACTGAAGAATGTCAAGAAGCATTTGATGTTCTCAAGAAATACCTCTTAAGTCCACCAGTACTCATGCCACCTGTTGAGGGTAGACCTCTTATCCTCTATGTGACAGCTTTAGAGCGATCATTGGGTGCCTTTCTCGCTCAAAAGAATGATGCTGGGAATGAAAATAGTCTCTACTATCTCAGTAGAACTATGCTTGAAGCAGAAACCCGGTATTCGAGTATTGAAAAGTGCTGCCTAGCATTAATCTTTGCAGTTCAGAAACTGAGACACTACCTGCAACATCACGAGGTCCAATTGGTATCTCGTAATAATCCACTCAAATTCATCCTTAGTCGTCCAATGCTTACAGGACGTCTGGCAAGGTGGGCGGTTATTCTACAGCAGTTCGACATTCAGTATGTGTCTCAAAAGGCAATTAAGGTCCAAGCTCTGGCTGATTTCCTGGCTGAACACCCTTCAGTGGAAGACACGTATTCAGATATCGAACTCCCTGATGAGGAAGTTTTTTCTATTCAAGAGAATCCTCAAACATGGGAAATGTATTTTGATGGTGCTTCTAGAAGTCCAACAGGGAAGAAAATGGAAAATCCTAAATTCAACAAAGTTGGTTTAGGAATTGTGCTCATTTCTCCAGATAAGGCAGTGTTACCTTATTCCTTTTTGTTGTGGGAAGGTGGTACCAATAATGAAGCTGAATACCAAGCTCTCATTGCAGGCTTGGAGTTAGCGCTTCAAGCACAAGTGAATCACTTAAAGGTGAAAGGTGATTCAGACCTGGTAATCAAACAAGTCAATGGGGATTATGCCATCAGAAAAGAAGAATTAATCCCTTTGTATGATTACGTCAGAGAGTTAATGTCGGAATTCCCTTCAGAACCGACATTTTCTTATGTCCCAAGATCACAAAATGCTCAAGCTGATGCAATGGCTAATATAGCCACAGCTTTAGCAGATCCAAATCGGGACGAGACAACCATCAGTATTGCCCACCGTCGTGCAATTTCACCTTATGTTCAAGTCAGAACAGAGGAAATTAATGAAATTAGTCCCATTCCTGAACCATATGGTCATACTACAGGATGGATGTCACCTATCAGGGAATACCTTCAAAATGGAACACTTCCACCTGATAGAGCCGAGAGAGAACAAATTCGGCGACGTGTGGTCAATTTTACTCTTTATGATGGTCCAAACCACCTCGAGAAAATTCTCTACAAACGTGGTTTTGATGGAGTTCTCTTCAGATGTATTGATGGTGAAGAGACAATGGCTGTCATAAAAGAAGTGCATGCAGGAGTCTGTGGTGCCCACCAGTCTGGACATAGATTGTCTGATCAAATTCGAAGACTTGGATACTTCTGGCCTTCAATGATACAAGATTGTGTTAATTTCACAAAGAAGTGTCATTCATGCCAAGTATATGCCAATTTCATTCATCAACCTCCAGAGTTGCTTCATACAGCTAAATACTCATGGCCATTTTCCACATGGGGAATGGATGTGGTGGGACCTTACCCTTCAGCTACGGCCAAGCAGTTTAAGTACATTCTTACTGCTACTGATTTCTTTTCCAAATGGGCAGAGGCAGTACCTCTCAAAGAAGTCAGTTCTAAATGCATTGTTAGCTTCATCAAGTCTAAAATCATTACTAGATTTGGTGTCCCTCATACCATATTGACGGACAACAGCACCAACTTCTGTTCTTCTGAGGTAAAGAGATTGTATCAAGAATACAACATTAAGTCTAATCATTCATCTTGATATCATGCAGCGGCTAATGGCCAGATAGAGGCCTTCAACAAGACTCTTTAAAATATACTGCAAAAGATGGTGGATAAAGATAAGAGGTCATGGCCTGATAAACTCTTTCATGCTTTATGGGCTTATCGGACTACCACTCGCAATGCAACGCGGTCTACTCCATATTCATTGGTATATGGAACAGAAGCAGTCTTGCCAATTGAAGTTCAATTGCCCTCACTCAGAATAGCCATTTGTGATCAGTTATCAACAGATGAGCAATCCCAAAAGCGGTTGAATGAATTGGAACAGTTAGATGAGAAAAGATTGTGAACTTTGCACCACTTGGAAATCTATCAGAATCGAATAGCACGAGCTTTTAACAAAAAAGTTCGTCTTCGTTCATTCATTCAGGGAGAATTGGTATTGGTTCTCAGAACACCAATGATACCAGGAAAGAAGCCTCCCAAGCTTGAACCAAAATGGGAAGGACCTTATTCAATACATAAGGTCTACTCCAATGGAGCGTATTCTCTGATTTCAATGGATGGAGAACACATCACGACTCCAACTAATGCCAGATTTCTGAAGAAGTATTTTGTATAAACACAAAATATTGTTCCCAGAACCAAGACTCTTACATTTTGGTTCATACAACAATGGTCCAGTATGACCTTAAACTACAACTTCGTCCAACATGACATTAAACTGTGTCACACTTCTGTCCGAGATGACATTAAACTATAATACGTCCAGCATGACGATAAACTGTACGGTCCATGCATATGACCTTAAACTATTCGCACTTATGTCCCTGCAACATGACACTAAACTGTGCAGCACCAATAGTCCTAACTGCAAGACTTTAAACTGCATAATCCCTGATTTTGTCCTACATGACAATAAACTGTATAGAAGTTCCTATATTTTGTCCGAGATGACATTAAACTATATTGTGTCCTAGCAACATGACATTAAACTGTGTGGCACTCTCATCGTCCAACATGACGTTAAACTGTGTCAGTTCCCTTATCGTCCAACATGACGTTAAACTGTCACATTGGTTACTAATATGTCCTACATGACACTAAACTGTATATGTCCGAGATGACATTAAACTATATTTTGTCCTAGCAACATGACATTAAAACTGTGTGGCGCTTTCATCGTCCAGCATGACATTAAACTGTAAAAAATCCCCAGAACTGATATCCTCATATTGGTTCACCTTAGTCCTAGCTACATGACTTTAAACTGTACAGCACCAGTTCGTCCTTGCTATATGACGTTAAACTATACAACAATGGTCCCGTATGACTTTAAACTGCATCATTCCTGGTCCATGTATACGACCATAAACTATTTGCAAATATGTCCAGCAAGACGTTAAACTGTGACGTCCTAACTACATGACGCTAAACTGTATAAAATTCCCTCATGTCCGGAAAGACGTTAAACTATATAATCATCAAAAGTCCAGCATGACATTAAAACTGCACAATCCCCCTTTCGTCCAATATGACGTTAAACTGTATTGTCCCCATCGTCCTAACTACATGATGCTAAACTGTACAGAAAGTCCTTGATATGTCCTACATGACATTAAACTGTGCATCATTAAGGTTGTTATTACCTCTTGTTTCTCACACCGAGTATGACTCACGTGAGCTTAGAGCGAACATCAACCATAACACTCCCTTTGGGCCACTAACCATGTGTAAGTCCCAACAATATTTTTTATTAGATCATTGTCCACAAGAACAACTTGATCATTGATTCATTCTTTAATTGAACTACACGGACTTTGATCCTTGCCCTCCAGGCTGGGTATGTAGGCAACCTCCCAAAGGTTCAAGCCCAAAAACAATCTCTTCACATTGGTTCACCACAATCTCATATGATGATGATTTGTGAAACCACCCCTGAAATCAATATCTTTACATTGATTCATTTTCGTCCTTGTTATACGACGTTAAACTATACAACACTTTTGTCCGGTACGACAATAAACTACAATACTCTTTGATTTCCTCATTTGAGAGAGAACTATTATTGACATTGATTTTTCAATAATAGTTTTTCATTTTTTTAAAAGACTACGTGCATACATGGTAATGCCTGAACTTTTTATCTTAGGTTAAACCATCATTGCACTAAAGTCCCCTTTCACCCTTCACATGTACGAACCAAATTTGTACAAAGGGTAGTTTCAAGAACTACGTGGACTTGATTCCCATCCTTATGGGATACGTAGGAACATTCGAGTGTCCCTCGAATCCAGTCCCAAGTCTTTTGGGCCTAACCCCAAATTTCACTTTCAGTCCCTTGGCTGAAAAGTCTTCATGAAAACACACACACTGTGTATTCATTATTATGGTCCGAATTCTATGACCCTAAACTAAGATCACTCATACTTTCGTCCTGCACGACGTTAAACTGCGTTTCAAGAACTACGTATGGCTTGATTCTCATTCTTATGAGATACGTAGTGAAGTCCAAATTTCAATTCAGGATCCAGCCACAACATGATTATGGTTTTCATTAACCTATGTATCTCTATATACATTGGAAAATACCCATATTTATGTATTATAATCCTAACCTTAAATATTTTCAGATCTTCATAACCCTTTTCATGACTTATAGTCACAAAAATGTCAAACTTCTGAGAATTCTTTTGCCTGACTATGCAACACGTGCCCATAGGTGGCCTTGCATAAACAGTCCACATAACAGACTTGTCAGCCAAGAGATGCTATTTATTTGACTATGCAGCCAATGCCCATAGGTGGCCCTGCACGTTTTCAACCCCCTAACGGGTTTTTTAAATAATAGTAACTTCATTCTTGGGAAGAATGCCTCTTTTGTCCTTATTTGTCTTAAACGACAGTATGTTGGGATCCGCAAAAAATAGCCATCCTTAACGTATTTGTCCCATATCCTTTTTCATGATCTGAAAGTATTCAAGTCTATGGTTTATTCTTCTTCCCTACGTTTGGGTCAGACCTTCGTAGGAGTGATATTCATCCAGTTCTTCGATATTCTTGTTTGGAAATATCTTCTCCATATTCAAGTACCTCTTTCCATACAACAAACTCTATGCTTTAGAAAATTTGAATCTCCATAAACTTCCACTGGCTTTTAGCACTAGGAAAGTAAATTTCTGGGAGTTCTTTTGCCTGACTATGCAGCACGTGCCCATAGGTGGCCTTGCATAAACAGTC
The DNA here is from genome assembly GCA_963277665.1 of Viscum album. Taxonomy (NCBI): domain Eukaryota; kingdom Viridiplantae; phylum Streptophyta; class Magnoliopsida; order Santalales; family Viscaceae; genus Viscum; species Viscum album. Next base: position 918,769,105 of record OY728150.1, read on the forward strand.
CACATAACAGACTTGTCAGCCAAAAGATGCTATTTTATTTGACTATGCAGCCAATGCCCATAGGTGGCCCTGCATATTTCAACCCCCTAACGGGTTTTGTTAAATAATAGTAACTTCATTCTTGGAAACTACTTCTTCTAATGCCTTTTAGCTCTTTTTCATATCATTCCTCAGATTCAAATATTCTTAAGCCATAGTTTACATTTTTTTCCCTCATACCTGAGTATGGTAAATATGTTTTCAGATAAATTGTCAAGGAATTGAATCCATTTTAATCCATTTTTCGGTCAAAGCTATTTCGACCTTAAATATTAGCCCCTTTATGTCCGGCGTGCATGACTTTAAACTGCCCACACAAAAGACGAAGGAACTATGAATAAAAGTCAAGTTCCAGCTCACTAAATATACATTTTTTTTGTATGATTTAGGTAATATTGAGCAGTTAAAAGGATCAAAGTTTGTAGGGTTATTTGTAATAATCCTAGTAAAAATCAAACTATGCTTACTAAGCCCATTGGCTTAAGTAAATTTGAAGCAGGTAATGAAAGAATGCAAGTACAAATGATTGAAGACAGAAGTGCTTTTCATTGATACACAAGAGATAGAAGGACATCCACAGACTGGAGTCTCTTCTCTTTTTTTCAAGAATTACAAGAGGCTTTCAACATAACACTTCATTTGATTTGCGTCATCCCGAGCTTCATCAGCAACCACCTGGAATTCATTCATTCAACTGGATACAATAAGAGATGCAGTGAAACCAGCTCTTCTTGGAACAATTGTAAAAGGATGTTCTTGAGTACGGTTTGAGAAAATTTTCTGCTGATCAAACAGTGACTCTGTTTCTGTCCAAGAGACTTGGAAGATGGATACGTGGATTTGAGAATGGAGCATTGGAAGTAAAGAGCCATTTGGAGAGAGTACTCTTTTCAGATATTGCTCTAATACCATGTTTGTCTTCTCTCCACCAACCGGCAGTGGAAAACATTTCAGCCCATGGGTTTGCCATTTTCATATCTGCAAAGGAATGACATGGAGGAAGAATTTGAAAGTTCACACCATTGTTGTTACTCTTAATGCACAGTATAACCGAAATAGAGAAGTAGCAGTGCAGCTGCATCTCAGGTGTATAATTGTTTGCATTTTGAACATTGACTCCTTGCAGATGACCATGAACACACAGAGACAGGTAGATGCTCTGTGGGAAATTAAGATGATATTTCTTTAAATACTTATCCAAATCTGGGAAAGTGCTGTCGCAGATATCATAGTAATCATGGCCAATAATGTTCATCATGTCATCAATCTGCTTGCTAGCCAGTTCATCAGCCGTTTCAATTCCCTTAGGAACCACTGAATCTGCACAAAAGATGAATAAACTAACTCTTAAATGGGTTTATTTTAATAAAATTTGTAAAGAAATTTGGAATAATGGCTAAGGCATTTAAGTCGCGCAAGTCTAAACATGGCGCGCAAGTATTCGTGTGTCGCGCTAGTTTTTGACGCGCAAGTATAAACCGCGCAAGTACAAATACCGTTAAAGTGGCGCGACATCGAGGAAACCCTAGAAAACAGAGCAACCTGCGCGGTCAAGGTGACCTGCGCGGCGAGAGCTCGAGAAGGGATGATGTCTGGAAATACGGATACCTGTACGGAGGTGAGGCCGTGTATTTATAGGCTCGGAAGCCTACCTGCGCGCCGTACCCAGAGCACTTAAGGCCTGCGCGACGCAAACTTGCGCGCCGCCCTATGCGTGCTGAAAACTTGCGCGCCCTCCCTTTTCCTTTTGAGGAATTTAATTTCCTCAGAGTCAAATCCTCATTTTCTCTCCGGATCCAACTCTGAGGGGGGACTTTTGTTGACGCTCCTTTCATCACAGAATCTAAAGTTCGGAAAAGGGAATATCTGAGCTCAAAGTGATTAATCCTTTGAAGAAACATCAAAAATCAACAAAGGGATAAAAAAGGAGAACATTGCCCATGTATCGCGCAAGTTCCCTCTTGGTCGCGCAAGTACACTTGCGCGCCGCCTCAATACTTGCGCGACTCCTCATGTTCGTGAAAAAGACTTGCGCGACATATGTGGTAACCGCCCGGGGTCTTCTTTTGCCTATAAATAGACCCTGTGGGCCCCCCATTCGAGAGGATTTTTTTCCAGAAACTCGGATTGAAGCTCCCGACGCCCAAGTCTCTTCTCAAAGCTTCCGGAACACTTCTAAGGTAATTCCTTACCTAGAACGGAAGATCTAAAGAGAAAAAGGAAGGCCTAAGTGTTGAAACTTATCAAACACTTGCGCGCCTACTTAATTCCTTCAATATAACTTGCGCGTCTCTCTTCTGGAAGAACCTCAAGAGGATGGTGAAGGGTTTAATAAAGAGTCGCTCAAGTATTTCAATACCGGTTGAAAATCGCGCAAGTACCCCTCATGTCGCGCAAGTATACTTGCGCGACCAATACTTGCGCGCCGCCGCAGGACTTGCGCGCCTTTCAAGACTTGCGCGCCCCTAGCTTTTTGGGTGCCCATCTTGCCCATGTTTACCCCTCTTAAGCCATTTCACCCTTCCTATTCAAGATTCAGTCTTCAAGATACTCATCAAAAGCCATTTATGGCATGATTTCTTGATTTGACATCCTTATCTGAAAGGAATTCTGTGAAATACCTCTCAACACCCAGTGATTTAAACATCTTTATGTCACCAAAGATTGAGAGTTCATTCATTTCAACCTCATCCTTTAAGATGAGAGAATCTTAACCTGGGTCTCCTTTTCAGGAATAAGACTCAGTCATAACCTTGGGCTTCCTTTTCAGGAGTAAGCCCCAAGTCCCCTAACCTAGGCTTCCTTCTCAGGAATAAGTCCTAGTCATAAATCTTGGGAATCTTCCTCAGGAGTAAGCCCCAATCAAGTCCTCTAAATCTTGAGCATCTTTCTTAAGAGTAAGCCTCAACCCCAACTTTGGGCATCCTCCTCAGGAGTAAGCCCCAAATTCTTAAAAGTTCCCAAACTTGGGCATCCTCCTCAGGAGTAAGCCCCAAACCTTAATCCCTAACCTGGGTCTCCTTTTCAGGAATAAGACTCATTCATAACCTTGGGCTTCCTTTTCAGGAGTAAGCCCCAAGTCCCCTAACCTAGGTCTCCTTTTCAGGAATAAGACTCAGTCATAACCTTGGGCTTCCTTTTCAGGAGTAAGCCCCAAGTCCCCTAAATTTCTCTTAACCAGTCCTAATTTACCTTTGATTTGGGTTTCCTTTTCAGGATTAAAAACTAATCATAAGTCCCCTCCTAACTTGGGTATCCTCCTTAGGAGTAAGCCCCAAGATTAGAGTATTCAAATCTCCATGAAGCACATATAACTTTATGGACCTTGTTCATGGATTTTCTCCCTAAAAGTAAATCCTAAACCTTCATCTATCTGGGCAGTCATCCATACATAATCCCCAAACAAATTCTTATGATTGCATCCTTCATGGCATAATTGTCTAAATTTTTACCAATACCTCTTGTTTCTCACACCGAGCATGACTCACGTGAGCTTAGAGTGTAAAAGTAATTACGAAATTCATCTTTGAGCCATCAATCATAAACATCATCCATTTCTCGAACTACGTGGGTTCTGATTCCTTTTCCAAAACAAAGGATACGTAGGTAGCCCATTTATGGGTTCGATCCCAACTTTGAAATAATCTCTGTCCTTCTGAATGACGATAAACTTCAAGTGCCCCACTGAGTGGCTTTAAAACCAGCTTGGTCATCATAATGACCAAGAGACTTTTATATAAATGTTTTGAAGGATACCATTGACCAAGAATCTCTAAACAAATATAGATGATTCTCTATTGATGAAGAACCTCGAATACATATAAAAGATTCTCTAAATTTCGTGCATACTTGATCATTGGTTATTAAAATTAAAGGAAAACTCATTTTATACTTGGTAATGTAATAAGGATTCACGAACATAACTTAAATCTATAAAGAGAGTCCCGGAGTAGACAATAATTCCCCTCAAAAAGGTGTGATGAGTCCGACCTCCCATCCTCTCGACCAATGAAAATTCCTAAGCCTCATTAGCCCACAAGCTAATGAGCGCCTGCATTTGGAAAGTAGGTCCAAACGGATGTGGAATCATTGGATGTTTCCGGTTCTACAAACAAACCCGTTAGAAACCAATCGGAACGTTTGAATCTCCCGTCCAGGAGGTCATCCCCAGATTCCGCGCGAAACAACGACCAACATATGGCATTAACGAATCAAATCACTTTGAGGGGGCGGTAGTCCGCACTTCCTAAAATGAAGATATCGTGTTCACCAATAATGGAAACCATAAAGGTATGAAATAAATGAAAAATACAGAAAATTAAGAAAAACATAAACATATTATATATCATATATAAATATAGTGACATCTTAATGGCTACCTTTGAAGGTGTTAAAATAATATTGAACAATCATCGTTTCGTGAGGCAGTTATTCACCATCCACAGAAACAATATGTTCTTTAACCATTAGACGGAGGTGTGTGAAAGTGTAGCTCGAATCCATCTTAAAAAAACATCCTAGTATATTTAATATAATGGTGTTGTTACAAAAAAAAGTAATAAAAATATTTTATGGGTTTGGAGAAGAAATATAAAACAAAAGAAAACAAGGGAAGACATTACCTTTAAATCAGGTAACTCTCTTTGATTTGAGCTCAAAGGCTTCCTTGGAAAGGCTTCTTCCCAAAGTGAGGCTTAAATGATTAAGATAGGGATGTGGAGAGATGAAATGGTCAGGGGTTGGCCGAGACAAAGGCTTGAAATGTGTGGGTAAGGTAGTAGAGGTGGGGGCCTTTTATAAGAGGAGAGGAGGGGCACTCTTGGAATGTTAAAATAGGTTACTTTATTATAAAATGCTTTTCGGATTTTAAAGGTCCCAAAATTATATATTTCAAGTATAATGTGATAAGAGTTCTAAATCCACCCATCCAATAGGTTTTTGAAATGTGTAGGTCTTAGAATTTACATTTTAATTCCATTTTATTTAAATCGTTAAATAATGAGGTAATCGCTGCATCATCATGGTGTCATAAATAAATTAATTTATTTAATGTATAAAAATTATAGAAAAAATATCATGAGGTAGGAAATATTGTTATATTTCTCATTAATATTTTTAGTCCAAATGATGACTTGTATAACCCAATTTAAAAATTGTTTTCGTAAAACAACTCATGTTTGTGACAATTAAATTGTAACTTTAAATAAAAAGTTATTTATGTCATTTTCCAACCAATGTGGCTCCATGGGGTCCTCAAGTTAACCCATGGATTGTCTTGGTCGTCCATGACTCATCCAATGAGGGTAGGACATGTGTATAGGTCATTTCATATTATTAAAATAGTATTTTTACCTTACACTACACTAATTACCTCTAATCGCGATTAAAACATAAAAGATACTATTCACTAAAAAAATTATTTTAATCCCATTGAACCAAATTTTACTTCTTAATGAAAACCATGTATGTTCGATTTTTTAAATTCAAAACACAGAGGTTGTAAAATTTCATTTAAACGAAAAATCAGTTTTTTAAGTACCACTTAGTGGTTTCACTATTCATAAAAAATTGAAGTTTTCCAGAAAAAAACCAAAAACTAACCCTAAGCTATATTTGATATTCTGAATTCGAAAATGATGTCTGTTTTACAAAATTCAAAACATATAAGTTACATTAATTAATTTAATAATTAATTCCCGTTGTCAGAGGAAATAGTGTGTTTTTATGAAACAATAATTATCAAAAGATTGACACTAGTTTAAGTCCAATTTCAGGATGAAATTAATTCCAACGACCACTATTGGATTAAATGGTAAAAATATATTCTAATTTCACTTTAAAACCAATTCATAAGATAATCTAATAATATAAATAAATTAGATTAAAAAGAGGTTTTGAATTAAAATTCAACATTTTTCACTATTCATTAAAAAATGAACCTTATCGGAAAAATACCAAAAATTTACACAAAGTAAATTTTGATGTCCCGATTCTAAAGAAGAATTTTATTTTGTCAAATATTACACAAAAAAATTGTCAAAAAGTTGATTTAAAAGAGGTTCGCCATCAAAAGGCGATTAATCGACCTTTTAAAGAATATTAGAATGTTTACGCTTAAAATTGGATTAGTTGGCATTTTTAATCCTCTAACATTTATTGTAAAAAGTAAAAATATTTGACAAACATATATAATAATTTTTTAGTTAGTTCTGTTCATTCATGCCATTACAACAGTGAGGCGTTAACTACCATTAAAAATAATATTATTTTATTATTAGAGTGCAACATAAGATTCCCAAGAAACTCATTGTTGCCTATTGGGTACTCCATCGAGCATAGTGTCCCCTTTAAAGAAATATTAATATTTTATTCACAAATATGGATAAATGTGAAAATGTCATATTCTTTATTTACCTGGGGTGTTACAATGTACAAGGTTATGATGTTACTTACAAATTGAGTGTCATCGGAAGATGTCAATCTGATCCAGGAGACTGCCATTGGATGGTAGTCAAGACTATCCTTAAGTATCTGAGGCGTAATAAGGATATTTTCTGAGTTTATGAAGGAGATGATGAACTAGTCATCAGAGGACATGTAGATGCTAGCTTTTAGACTGATCAATATGACATGAAGTCACAGTCTAGATACATATTTAGTTTGAATGGAGGTTCAACGAGCTGGAAGAGCTCAAATCAAGGTGTGGTCACAGATTCTACAACAAAATTCAAGTATATCACAGCTTCTAAGGTAGCTAAAGATGTAGTATGGATGCGAATCTACATCCATGTTCAGGATGTAGTACCTAGATGTAAAGATCCTATCACATTCTATTGTGATAATACTGCAGTGGTGGAACTTGAAAAAGAGCCAAGGTCACATCAGTTGACAAAGCACATAATTTGGAAGTATCATCTCTTGATGGATTTTTCTCAGAGAAGTAATGTTTTAATGAGTAGTATTTCTATGGACGAAAACATGGAAGACCCCTTGACTAAAGCCTTGACTCATCAGAAACATGATCATCATGTGAGGTCTAGCGGACTGAAAGTCATAGGTAGTGGTCTCTAGTCAGAGTAGGAGTTTGTTAGGGTTAGTGTCCCGAGAACCGACTGTTTGTACTTTGATTACAAGAATGTACACTTATTATATATTGTTCATTGTTCTTCATGACTATAATATAATAATGTCCTTGAATATTTGTGGCATTGATAAGGTCATGGAAGATCCCCTCTATGATGAGAACCTTGAAATGCTATAAAAATATTCTTAAATAAAGTTCTATGATTTGATGACATACTATGATAAGACACATAGTATACAGACTCTCATGTGTGAGTACTCATAAGAAGACAAGACTCTCTCTCATGGAGTTCACACTTGGTAATCTCCAAGATGGGATATTTTGAGAACAGACACACCAGTATTAACTCCGCACATTTTGGTGTCATAGGTCATTGCTATCTGCGAGCGTGTGTAATGGTCCTTAGACTAAAAGATTATCATTAACTCATTTCATGACTCACAAACTTATATTTCTGACTAAAACCATCATGAATACAGTTGGCGGGAAGTATAGTACGTTGGGTGCATCACGAATGACATGTTTTTAATGGATATGTAGGGGAAGGATTTGTCCCTTCCGTGTTTATGGAAGTAAATATCTCGGGCCCTTTTATTGAAATAGAACTGTCACCCAAATTCTATGGCCATGGTGTAATGACGAGTTTTTTTTATGGAAGTCAAATAATGATAGATCAAGCATATAGGTTTATGAAACTGCAATGAAACCTACATGATGAGATATTGAGACTAAGGGATTAAATTGCATGGTAAGCGTTCGTATGAGGTGACACATCAATGCGGTGTCAACTTCTTTCTCTTGGGTGCCTTGACCCGTTGCTAGACTGTAATCTTGGAATTTAGGCATGCCCAACTAATGCAAACAAGAAACATGATTAGAGGGTCACACACCTAGTGTATTCAAGTATCTCAAGTAGAATAATGATTATTCCCATATATACTTTAATAATTATTCAAGGAAGCCTAAATCGTTTTAATGTTGAAGGAAGAATAAAATGAAAATAAGTACATGACGTGTATTAATGATTACACGCCATGTAATTTTTATTTTTAAAACAAGTACACAAAATGTATTATTGAATGTACAGGCCGTATAGTTTTCAATGAAAAACAAGTAAACGCCTTGTATTTATGATTACACGCCGTGTAGTTTTTCCAGTCGGGATTTTGAAGAAATAATATAATTTTATTTAATGATATTTATTATAATCAGTGTGGGTTCCTGTTAAGGAATTAATTACTTGACATGGGGTTTTTTCAATTGATTTCATGAAATAAATAAAACGCGTAACACATTTATTTATTGTCATAACCTAACAACCTCAAGACCAATTATAAATATCCTCACTATCCTAACTCATTTCCCAAGAGAATCTTTGTGCACTACAATTCTATATAATTCTCTCAAGACCAAAACAAATCATTTTTCCCAGAGCGCTCTCAAGACTGAGAGAGATCCCCCTCCATTGGATCAAGATGATCTAAGGAAAACAATGGAAGAAACAGTTTCTCCACGCTAGTACCCAGATAATCCTTTGGAAACGTCCAGAGATACGTGTTACATGTGTGCATCACTTCGAGAGGAAGACTACACATGGCCTCGGTGATGAAATGACGAATCACCTCAGAACGTGATCAAAAATATCAATGATGAAATAATTCCATAAAAGGTACCTTTTCTCAATTAATAAAATTAATTATAATCAACCTATGATGATCTTTCCATTGTGGTTCTGGGACTTTTTTTCTTATTTTTCTATTTCCGTGATTCGATCTTTGGAGACTGGCGTTTATTTTCATATTGATCCTGGATTGATCATTAAAAATGACAAAAAGCCAAGTGGGAACATCCACCCATGATATTACACTACGCCCAGAACCTTCAAAAACAATCATTGACACCACTACGATCTATATCCACCATACTTCTTGTTCTCTTTCCTTCACATGAAGTATATCGATTGTGTGAATAACCAAATATTACCAGATCAAATATCTACAAAACCACTATACTTGAAATCTATATATTACATGCATAGGTTTTTTTGGAAGGAAATAGGCCATCATGATGTCAACCATCACATGAATCCCTCACATGAGGTATTCTAACATACTTGAACTACATAACCACTAAATACATCTAATGAGTCCACCACAAGATGTTCTAAGGGACACTCAATCTCCAAATTTTTATCATGAGAGACCAAGTGGACATCACCAAACCCTCACATTAAGATTATAAATTAAATAGACTTTTTCCATTCAAATATATATTTATTTTCCCATAGAGGTTCATGAAATGAATGAATGAATATCACGCAAAGCATTTTTCAAGATGCATGATTTCCATCCCATGAATCCTCCACCACCTCATTCTGATGAATGAGACATAATCCCCATAAAAAGGGGAATTATAATCATCCTACCTAAGCCTATATAATCTCTGATTTACTTTGAGAAAACACAATTTAGGCAAGCGAGGTGTAAGGGGGCAGTGTTGAAGGACAAAAAGATAGAGGGGGTCAACAACTAGCTTTAGAATAATTCCCCTGGGTAGTTGTGAGATCTTCCATGAATTCCACCCTAGCTATTCCGTGCATGATTAACCTAGAATTATGAAACAACGTTCTGATTTGAACATTATTTAATGAACCTATATTATATGCCCCAAACAAGAAAATTGGCTAAAAGTCCTCGGCCAAATACATTTCTCTAGGTCGTGACACCAATGAGCATCCCCCAATGCACATCCCCATAGTTACCTCATATGATTCCTTAGTGTTCATGGGATCATAGTATAATCATGAAACCATTATCATTTGATGTACGTGTGAGGCTTTGTCATGCACTTAATCTCATTAAGAAGTTGTGAAGAAGAGTCCATGGTTTTACGGTGACTCTATTTGGCCTCCTAGTATAGGCCCCATTCCATGTGGGACAAAGATACTAGAATTCTAAAGAATACACCGGTGGACCTAAAAACCATCAGTCTCATGGTGTCATGATTCATCTATTTGGAAGTTCCCATGTGCTTCCCTGGAATTGGTTTCCTTAACATGAATAACTCACATGATCACCCCCTCCATGAAAATTTTACAATGAGGACATGTTCCTCATATATCATGCACCCTTTTCTCCATGTATCATGAAACCTCATCCATGTATATTTAATAAAAAAACCCACAATAATGATCAAAAAACTAATTATGAGTCCTCATAGAGGTCAATAGGTCTCATGAACAATTGGGCCTCAGGCGGTTTCATCGTGTGGGTGCCCCTACACATTAAGATAACCCATGGACACACCATTAAATTACCATGAAAACCCTTGGATGTATGGTTATGAAGAAAACCCTTAACAAGGGACAACTATTCCCTGTAAAATTACTACCCACATGATAGAGGCGTGACCCCTTTAGAAATGACACATCAATATTTAGGGGTGTACAAGATCATTAACATATTCACAAGACCCGTCTATGTGATTAATTTAATGTCATGTGATCACAAGATTACTGAATGGTCTCTTTGTCCTTGGGTATTCTTGAACTTATCACTTTGATTGCAACAAGGGTATTGAAAACATTATATTTCATGTGTGATAACTTATTAACAAGTTTTAATGGTCATACAATTTCCTATTAATTTATTAGCATTGTTATGCGATTGTCCAAGGACATGTCTGGTTCATCATGTGACAATATATGGACATGTCTTCTTTGATCATGTGAGGCATATAAGAAATATATTCTTCGATCGTATGAATACATCCATTAAAATTCTTTTGATCAGGAAGAAGACCCCATACATGTATTCTTTGATCAGGAAAAGCATCTTGGAAAACTTTTCATTGATCATATAAAGACATTTGAGAATAGACAATGGACCATACATAGACATTCTGTACATCTCACATTCATCATGGTATAATATACAGACAATGCATAGTGATTATTTATAGTTGTCTAAATCATGATATTTTTTCATGAATGATATGATTGACACACCCCCATTAATCCTGTGAAAGATCTTAGAAATGTTAAATTCAATTATGAGAAGCATCTTGAACTTTTCGGGAAGGAACAATTTAATTCTTCGGCAATGTCAGACCGACACCCCAAACATGTCAGGTGGACAACTAGGTCTTGTTCAGCCAGAAAACCAAGACAATTCATCTAAATCCCCTGGAACATTTCCAATTCAACTTATATGAATTATAAGACACATACCCTGGGAGCACTAGGATAAGAACCTTCATTCATATACTTCATTTATAAGGGGAGTGTCCTTAATGGGTTAGGGATGCACACTAATGAAACCCAATTCATTCCAATCCCTCATATGGGTCTTCTATGTCATTCCAGTAATATGAAATTGCCCATTTTTGGTAATAATCTCTCATTAATTTGTTATAATATAAGGAATGATTATGAAAAATTTAGTCCATCCTCATATAATCCACTGTAATTCTTGAAAATGTGGGATCCAGGGGTGGTCACATGCCTAAGACCATCTATGGGTTAGGGAGACACTGAAATATGAGAACATTGATTCCTTTCTAAATTAGATACATAAGACTCTTTCCTATGGTATGATCATCAATTGTCATCCATCATGGTTTAATTACTGTTATATCCAACATATTATTTTATCATGGAAAAAATTTCTATCATAAGTCCCCCATCCATCATTGTCTATTAATGTATAAGAATAGGTCGCACACATAGGCATGATTTTATGTTTCATCCCCAACTATGGAAACAAATACGACAAAGCCATCAGCGGTTTAACAAGAAACAGAACTATGATGACTCTGATTCCTGTTAAAAATGGATTATGTATGAATTATTCTTAAATATACACCTATAAACCTTAACCTCTATGACATTGTTAACCACACCTCTCAATGGGAAACATTAATGTGTTAGCACCTTTCAAATGTGATCTCATGAAATGTGTCTGATCATCTGATATCTATTATTTCACACACTGAGCATGACTCATTTGGGAATAGAGACTAAAAATGGTTATACCAACTGTATTATAATAACTCCTCCAATGCGGGATCTTCATTGGAATGTGTGTCTGATTGAATATCATCTTCACTGAAAGGGCCATACTCTTGAAAAAAAACCGTGAGAAGCCTTATATGCCTGGCCCCATCCCAAGGCCTCTATTTCCATATCATTCACCAAAAAAATATGAACTATGTTGTCTCTAATTATTATTTTAATAGGATATATAGTTCAAGTCTTTGAGGATTGAGCCTTATATTTACTACTTTAATGCGTGACGTTGAACTGCATGGATCAGTCCAGTCAAATGACCTTAAACTATGTCAATGAAACTATGTGGGAATTGATTCATATTCCCATAGGATAAGTAGTATACCAAATATAGGTTCAATCACACAACCATGATAGTAACCCCCATTTTTCATAGTAATAAACTCCAATATTCTGGAATATGTTTATAAACTAAAGCATCATAAATAAAATAGAGAGTGATAGAGAAATTTTGATATTCATACTATTCATATCAATACATTTTCGTAATAATTTCATTGAAATTGGGGTATACAAAACAATATCTGGAACTAGGAAATAATTAATGAACATTTCTTAAATTAATAAGTGATTCCATGAGTAGGGAACAATTCCTTCAAAAATGATGTGATGATCCTAACCTCCCATCCTCCTAATCAGTGTAAGTTCCTATGTACCATTGGGTTTGAAACATTAATTGACTATATTCCTTGGGAATGAAGGTTCATACTCAATTATGGATGTGGGAACCAATGATAGATTCAATTAGATTCAAATATCGTAAACATGATACAAACAATTTTTCAACACATTCAACCCCACCCCCCCCCCCAACTATGTGTTGGGCCCAAATGATTGTTATATATTTTTCGGGAAACAAAATTGTGAACCAGATGTGAAATATTTTAACTCTTTATACCCTTTCACATATTTTTTAAGGATATAATATCCAGTTCCCACTGAGAATATTTGTCTTTCATGTGTTGCATAACAAAATGGTGAACCTGATGTGTTCTTTTAATCTAATCTGAACCATTCTTAAAAATAAGTTACTACCTCTTAATGCATTAATTTTAGGAGTTTTAATAATTCCCAAACTCCTTATAATCAAAATGACATCAATGAATGTGCCTATAGATTCTGAAATCACTAGACATGATTATTTTTCTCTGAGGCCTTAATGTTTTTTATCACCAATGCAACATCCCTAGAGCTAGTAGGTGAATGTTTGGTATGAGAGTACCACATAATTGGATCTATCAAAATAATGTAATTATCTTACAAAAATTTTTGATGGATTAATCCATATGGGCCATCCTTCCCACCATATGTCATATAAGAGAAAGTGTCCCCAATTTCCACATTCAACTGCATTGGGAGATTATTCCTATAGAACAAAAAAACATAACTTACCTAACTAATGAAGGTGGATGTGGAAAATAGTCATGTAAACTTAGTCACTCAAGTGCTTCTTTTTTGGATACCATCAGTTCTAGTCATCATCGTTGACATATAACCCAGATTCCACTGGGAGATGCATGGGATGTTGTTCTAACACTGATTGACAATGTTGGGGAACCTAGAATAAGAGCCCTCCATGGGTATCCAAATAATGAATCTTCGAAGAAAGATTATATCCCGATTATCTCAAATATATCTGAGGCCCAATGGTCTACCCTGATAGGTGTCCAGATTCAGTCCTAGATCATCACTAGATAGGATCCTCTGACTTCATAATAGATAGCCTCAGGGAATGTGGAATCCTAGGGAGAACCACACCCAAAGTGATGGGGGATACTTTATTATATTTTACCCTCATATATTATTTAATATGGGAACAAACCTTCCACATGGAACTACAGGTACCATCACAAAAAATGAAAGATTAGGCACGAACTCACCTAATGGTACAGTAGGCATCATCCTTTAAAACAACATATCAGGCACCAACATCTCAATTGAGACACACCATTTAGTATGATCACTACCCTTATTATGTCTCTGTAAATATAATATCAACCATATCGAAGGACTTTTTACTAGAGCTAGATTTGGATACCCTTAAAATTTTAACCATACCCTCTTGGAGCCGTGTGAGTTCATGTATTTTGGCCTAAATTCTGCAATTGAATCAGATTATAAGAGATATACAGAATCATTTAAGAACCAAAATAAAGTGTTATCAATTGTTTTGGTATTTCATAGGGTATTGAAAATGAAAAATATGTCCAATGGTAGTTGTGGATTCATTTTACTGGGTCCATAATGTAACAAATTCCACCTTCCACTCACCCTACTATCTACAGTAGAGAGGGTGTTGTCAAGGCTCGTTCTAGTAAACCCCTTGAGGATGAAAAAGAAATTTATATAGAGAAACATATCCTTAAACTCTATATTGAAGATATATGTCTTTGTGAAATAATTTTGGGATTTTTATTACAATATATACCCCAAAAAGATATTCAAGCATCATGCTATAGATTCTCTCCTTGTAGTGAAGTGATGGTGCCCGTAGGGCTGGGGTCATTTTCATATTTTTCATCCACTCATTAGGTGAAATCTAGATGTTGTTTACCTCACCCAAGCCCTTAGGTCTGGGGTCATTTTCATATTTTCAATACCCGCTATCCACAAGTCTTAGGGATTTCCATATTTTCCTCTACCACATAAAAGGGTATTCTGTAAACCATCCAACCTCATTCATTTCCACAAATACTCCAAGAGAGTCGTGGGTTTTTAATCGGTAGAGATAATTTGTGTCATCCAAGACCCCCATTCCTCAAATCTACCCCCAAACCAATGAAAACCGAAGCTTCGCATCACTAAATACAAATTCATCATGTTTACATGCCAATATAGGTATAGTTAGCATGCATGAGAAGTTGTGTGGTCACTCATTTGTTGAAGAAAAAAAGAATAAGAGAAATGACTTCCCCTTAAAACATGTCCTTAAGTAGTTTAATTATATCATAGAGAATGATTCATTAAAACTACCACTAATGAGGAAACATGGAGATGCATGGGTGATACGAAATGAATATTTCTTCCTCTATCACAAAAATCATGATAACACCAAAGAGAAATTATTTAGCATTATATATTTGTTAAAGGATTATGTAAATAAATTATTGATAGATTTAGAGGATACTAAATATCCTAAAATATTCATATGATTCTTTTAAATTGTCTATAAAAATAGAATCTCACCTTGCAAATTTGTTGTAATTAAATATGTCCAACACTCAAGTTGTTAAATTGTAGGTACTCCATCCTAGAAACATGATGTAAAACTACATGAATACATCCTAATCACATGATGATAAATTTAATAGTGAAGTAATATATGCAATATGTTAAATTGAAAGTAATGTGTCTTTTTCGCATGATGTTAAACTACATGGGTATCTCATAGTCACATGACCTTAAACTTCTCAACAATGTCCTAGCCGCATGGAATTAAACTACACAAACCACATCTCATCCACAAGATCATAAATTGTGAGAAATATTAACATTTATAAGATTATTTTGCATGAAGTGTATTTAATTCTATCTTGGAAGCCTTCTATAGATCAATATATTTCATAGAGACACTCATTGGTTCCCTTCATATCCTATAAAATTTTGATACAGAAGTCGCTACAGCTGAGGATTATCAATTTGAATCTTTGAAATTTGAATTACATGTCTCCATATCATTCATAGAGCAAGCTCAATAAGAGGTCATCTAGGGAAAAATTATTCTCCTATATGTTTTGTCTAGATTCAATATTGTCATCATAGAAAGGG
Source organism: Viscum album (assembly GCA_963277665.1). Lineage (NCBI taxonomy): Eukaryota > Viridiplantae > Streptophyta > Magnoliopsida > Santalales > Viscaceae > Viscum > Viscum album. The sequence goes on from OY728150.1 coordinate 918,785,061, forward strand.
ATCTAATTGAAAATGGTTGTCGTATCAACTTCACCGAAATTCAGACCCAAAAATGTTTGGGATAAATCTAGGGGTAATTATTTATTATAAGTATAACCATCCAAGGATATGATTAAAGAATTCAAATACAACACAGGATGATAGAGATGAATACTTGGTTAGGGAATCTCACATCATATGTTGATTTCATTATATCCAAAAAGACATCACACATAAAATCCTTCTCGAAAGTCATTTTCTTCAAATCAACAGGGAAGTACAGTCAACATTTCATCATTTCATTAAATAATCCATCAATGGGAAGTTCATCATACCACATGGTGAATGTAACCCCTTTGAGTCTTGTGAATCCACATATGTAGATGTCAGCTTCTATAAATGTGATAGAAAATAACCAATGGTAGAAGGAAATATACATGTTTCTACCCCCAATGGCATGGGGATAGCTCTTGTTAATCCCTTGAGTATGTTTTATAGAGATTATTCTCTACTAATAAACGTGATTGAAGTAGTATTCTTAATTCCAAATCCCCAAGCAACTCTTATTCTTAGTGTAATCACAAAAGAAAATACACACCAGAATATCTCAATTTGAATCTGGTAGTATGGGATGAAAATTTATATTCTCAGGACCTCTCTCATCCTAATCGTGATAGAGATTCGCTCATGTTTCCAACCTCACCAAGAAATTACCCAATGAAATCAAAGCTTTTAGAAGAATATGATGAACTCAGGAACATCTATCCCATGTTTGAGAAAGGCATCTCTGCCGCAATTGATGATCTAATGTAAGTAAATCTGGGAATATAATAAGACTTGCGACATACCTTGATTATTTAATTCATAACTCTCGAGGAGAAATAGATATAAATTGGATTCCTAAATCAACATAGATATTTGTTCTCTTAGAGTTACATAGAAATATATAGTCTAAACCCTGATGTGGCTACACATCACTTAGGGTTTCTTGATAACCATCAAGGATTATACTAAATAGCCTGGAGAATGAACCCCTATCATGGACACTTAATGATTAAATTCACAATAGTTCTTAACTAGTTAACATTAAAATATAATCAATTAGTCCTGGTATAATTATTTTAAACTCCATAATATCTTTTTCCATACTAAATTATGTTAAACTGCATGAAAGATGCCCTTACCAAATTATGGTAAACATCATGTGGAGTGTCCTCTCACCAATGATTTACCACACATGATATAAACCTATGTGAATGAAAAAAAGTTCCCTCATCATTATGTATAATTCAGATCCATAGAGAGATTATCCACATTCAATTACTATGTAAGGTTTGAAACCTACCCCTATAAGATATAAAGTGACTACCAATTTTTCTGTCATAGATCCTATTGGTAAATTTATTTTTCATGTCAAGTAATCTTTTTTCATCACTGGATGATGTTAAACTGCACAGATCCTAAGAATTTATCTTTTTTTAACATCGATTCACCTTCAACCCTATAATAAAATGTTAAATTGCATTACCGATGTGCTTATCGTATAACACTAAACATCATGGCTTCCAAGATGTATTTGTGGCTTGAAACCCTCCATCATGAGATCTATAGTATTTCCCAAACATCCATTCATAAACCTAGAAACAACATTCCCCTTCTTCCACAATTAGTCACCTTTATCTTTATCGCATGATGTTAATATTCATGGTTGATTACCTTCCCACATGACTATAAACTGTATAGTTTTCTAGAACTATGTACGTCTTGATTCTCATTCAAATGAGATAAGCAGGGATGCCTAGATTCTTTATCGTAGTCCTTCCACCACATGATACAAAATCACCCAGTCCTATCTTTAATTTTCTCCACATGGTTAGAGGAACCTTTTCTATTTCATAAGATTCATTCCGAGAATAGATCACATGAGATAAAGAATGTTGGTAAGGGCTTCCTTACATGACAAATACATATTAGTTGGTTATAGGGTTTTCATTGACCTGGATGCGATACATTGATTGAAACACCATAATTCCTTGATTCATGATGTTTAAATACATGGTCAATATATATTTCTTGTCATGAAACCATGTTTTACCATTGTCCTCACTCGATACGACTAATATATTTGGTGTTGGTATTCCAATATGAATCTATTCAATAACTACATGTTACAGGATTCCTATAATCATAGAATACACAATGACACCCATACCTCCATTATTGGGCCCATTCACAATATCCCCTTTTCATTTCCATGAGCCTATTCACTTTCCATATGATGTTAATAACATGTTTTCTTAAGTGTAACACCCCAAAATTTTGTGATTTTTTTTACAAATTAATTTAATTTTTAATGTATTTTTCATTTCACATAACACTGAAAATAGTTTATTTTATATTAAATTGCTATGTTTGGATTGCGTTATATTCATTAGATTGTTTATAATGAACTTTATGCCACAAAATATTTATCTTTTTCCTCATGGAACACCAATTTTATCTTTCATTATATGCAATAATGAATTTCCTCGATGGATTTTGTAACACGCATGAACAATTTTTACTTAGCAATAGTATATCGTTACAATGTAATTATTTTATTAAAAAATTGATTACCTAGATGTTAAATTATAGGCTATGAATAATGTTAGGTATCTTATTAAAATATATGGTTTATACAATATAATATGAATTCATAGGTTACCAATTAATTATAATTGAATATCAGAGCATATAGAATGAAAAAGGTAATATTATTATTTTTATTGTAACAAAGATTTTTACCCTAATAAATTAAATTAAATTAAATTAGTGAGTAATATTATTGTAATATATATGTTATATATTCAATAGAAAAATTTTATATTTATCCAATAGATTCTATAGACATAATGTAATAACAAACATAATTTAATGCATTAAAACCTATATTTTTAATATAGGTAGATTTAACGCCTTTTAATGAAGAACCCATTTGTAATCTGATTTCTAGAAATTTAATATATTTTATATGTAAAAAATAACTTTTTAATAGAAATATAAAAATTAGGTAAGGATAATTTTTTGTATTTTTCGGTATAGTTTCATTTTTAATGAATTTTTAAAAACACTGGATTCTAAATCAAAACATATTTTTCATATAAATTATTTATATTGTTATATTATATTTTATGTTGGTTTCAAAGTTTAATTACATAATATTTTTAATAATTAACCCAATTTATTTCATAAGAACTAATTTCTATTTGAAATTTGTTATATAAATTTTTCAATCTTTTGATCATTTTTACTTCCAAAACCCGCAATGTTGTCTCGTGAGCATGATTAATCTTAAATTAATTTATACCAATTTTTTATTGTAATTTTGAAATATAGATTATATATTTATAATAAACATAATTTATAATTCTTCCAATGTTCAACATAGATTTTGATTAAAATTATTTGTAAATTTAATTAAAATTAATTACATCGATTAAGATGAAATTATGCTTAACTAAGGACTAAACCATAAATTTGAGACCCAAAATGACCTGTAAACTTGTCAAAAACACATTGGACAGACATATATTTATCATATACTCCCTTTTATATAATTTTTATCATTATTGGATCCACATTATACACTGAAAACATGGGTGTAATTCTCTCTTCAAATATTTAAAGAGTGTCACTCCTCCTCCAATAGAAAAAGGGATAATTTCCTCTCAATTACTCACACCATTCATGCCCAATGGATAACCCAAAATTTAATCAAATAAACTCCAAAAATATATCCCTTATTATTTAAAGACTCTATTTCTTCAGAAATTATTTCATGGATTCATTTCAGCACAAACCAAAAGGAGTTTCCAGATTAAGTGGTAATGTATTCCCTCAAGCCCTTTCTTCTAATTTCATTCTCCACCCCACCACATTATTTATTCTTTTATTGTATATAAAAACCATAATAATCAATATATCATGACGTTTTTATTCTAATGTTTTGTCCTACACCTACACTCTCTTCCATTTAAAGGGTAACAATGATATTGTTTACATGTACAACGAACAAAGTGATATGATTCGCTCATACACTACATGGAATGTATTAATGATGGGTTTAGTGAAAATATATGATATACATGATATAATAAAGATAATTTTATAATTATATAATTATATAATTATATGTCATTTTATTTATTTATTTCAATATGAAAATAAAATTGGAAACCATGTTCATGTGTACGTACGAATTACCGTCGCCTTGAACGGTGTATTCCATTTTGTAATTATAAATTAAATAGATAATTAAAATACAAATATACTAGACACAATTCTTATTTATATTATATTTTAAATTATGAGAATCGTGATGTAATGGATAAGTACAAATGATATAACAAATAAAGACACTTGATAAGAATGAATTGAATATTACAAAAACTGAAACCTTAACATAGGATTGTTAACAAAATATTATTATAAAGTGATAATAAAACCATATATGGTATTAGATATAATAATATCGTTCTTTAAAATATGAACAGTAAATTTGTATTTATCATATAGGTGGTTTCAATGAGTATTATGAAATTCATGACACAAGGTAAAAAGATTATATCTCCCTTTTTATTTTTGTGAGATACATGATATATTCACCACTCGTTCCTTTTGTGTGGTGTATGTACTTACCATGATTTTATTCTATAAATATTATATTTAAATATATGTGTATTCACATATCCAATTTATGATATTTAATTCATGGTTATTATGTTTCCAAAGACACCAAATTGTTGAAATAGTTTTCTATCAATTTTCCCTCTTTGAGAAACATATTTTATTATGATCCTAAATTAGAGTTTGTGGTTCATATACTTCTATTTTACATGTCATATAAATAATTTAATTATTTTTATGATAATTTATGTTCCAATTAATTTCCTTTTCTTAAAATGAGTGTATGATCCCAATTTACCACGTTATAAGAGTTAGTCAAATAATCTAATTGCTTTTAGAGATTGTTTTGGATTATGCTTTATTTGATGATGTTTTTTGACCCATATATCAATAAAATTCATTAATTTTTTTCTCATATTTTTATTAATTATTTATTCATATATTGGTACCATTTATTTCACTCTTTTTTATATAATATAGTAATTAAATTATTTTTAAGAAAGACTGATTTCACCCTCCCTTCGGTCCGAAATCTATGTTTCTTAAAATACATGTTTTCTAAAAAGGGTTTCCAATAATATTATACCATTATCCATTAATATTTAAAATACTTTTTAAGGCTTTTGGTCTTTTACAATTTTTTCAAGGGAATATTTCTTTTGATTTTTGAATGTGGAATTTTCTAACCTTTACCAAGAAAAATGAATGTTCTTTTTTACCTTGTAGGACATGTATATATTTATACACAATAAATCCTTTGAATATTTATTTTCATGTTTAATGGTTTATTTTAAAAAGAACTTTTTTAAAATATATTTTCATGGAAAATGGGTTTAAAATTTTTTCAATATTATTTTATATTTTTTCAAGGAAAAGTTATTTTCAACAGTTTTTCAAGATCCTTTTATAAGTTTCTAATGGAAATGGGTTTTAAAATGTTTTCAAGATTAATTTTTATGTTTTTAAGTAAAATTGTTGTCAACTTTTTTGAGATTATTTTATAATCATTCAAGGAAAACAGTTTTCAAAAAATTTTCATGCCTTATTTATATGTGTTCAAACTATTTTCAAGGAAATGTTTTTCAATACGTTTTTCCAACATTATTTATACGTTTTCAAATTATTTTCTTGAAAAAAATGTTTTTAAAATGTTTGGAATCTAATTTTATAAGTTTTAATGGATTTTTTTTCAAAATGATTTCAGTTATTGTTTATAAGTTTTCAAGGTATTTTCTAAGAAAAAGTGTTTTCAAATGGATTTATTTATTAAAAATCCTTTCTAAAAAATAATGTATATTTCCCTCTGTAATCCTTTTTAAAATTTATTTAAAAATTTATTTTCATTCAATGATGAAATCTATCGATCTTACACATTACATTCTAGGAAATGATCTAAATGTACCATTAACTTTTTTTTCTATGAATGGTTTATGATTAATGTCATGGTATTTAAGAAACACATTTCTCTTACATCGGCTATAAGTATATGAAATCTGGTTCTCTTTCACGAGTTATATGTTTACAAAAAATGATTCTCTTTCACAGGTTATATGTTTATGAAATATATTTCTTTTTCACGGGTTATATTTTTATGAAATATATATCCATTTCATAGGTTATATGTTTATGAAATCATTTTATATTTCCAAGGTTATTCTGTTGATTAAATTATTATGAAACCCTACTTTTTCACATGTTATAAAATGATTACATATTTATGATACCTATTTTAATTAATGGGTCATGATATGATTTTTTATAATCTTCTAGAACATGTATGTATGATTACACTATGATATAGGTGGGACATATATCTCCCTCCAATGAATAGGGTATAGATTAATATATCAGGAGATAGACTAATATGGTATTGGGAATGATCCTTGAATACTAATATGGTCATGTTAGTGAACCATAACTACCAAGATGGTATGAGGAGTGAACTCGTGCTACCAATATGGCCATGGGAGTAAACTATGACAACCAATATGGTATTGGGAGGGAGCCTATACTAATATAATTGTCTTCTAAGTGATACCTTGGATACTATGAAATTCATATTATATTCTTATGTGTCTACCACAATTATATGATTTATTCATATGTTATGGTTTCAAGGATTATGTACTTTATTTTCTTATGTTTCATGCCCTATGAACTGCTAATGTTTATTTTGATCTATAATATACAGGGTATTATATTTAAATTTTATAGACATGTTCCATACCCTTTTGTTTATGTTATATATAACCATTTCCTTTATTTATCTTTGTGATCGTCTAAGGTCAACTATTTTTTATGTTTCCTTTCCCCATGTTATGAATAATGGTTTTATTAGATGTATTAAAGGTATTGATATTTTCGGTAGATGTTGAATATCTTTCACAATGATTGAATTTTTTGTTTCCATGTTTCTAAATATAGTAAACTTTTATGGTCCTCAATCATGTATTTTTTTTAATTTACAAATTATTCATATAAAATGTTTTAATATCCATATATGTTAAGCTTGGGTCTATATAGTTGGTATCAGTGGATGGTTTTAGTAAAACATTAGAAACTAGGATAATAAACTTTACAAATATCCGTAGGTATATTTTTAAGTATATGTATAGTGATGTCTCTAAGTGTAAGTATAATGACGAGTTAACATATAAGAAAATGCCTTGGAATTCTGGTTAAGGATAGGGTGATTGATTTCCAAATACCCCTATTTAGATACTACAAGTGGATGTGGCTCTGGAACAAATTTACCTAAGGTTAACAACTCTGAAAAGATGTTCTAGGACTAACTCTAGGTAATCTGGTACATAAAAATGTGCCTTTCTACACAAATGGATTGACAGTCCTATGGGAAATGATTTGGGAATTTAGAAACTCTTCCTGAACAATCATAACATATTTACATATAATTATTCAATTAATAACCTATTATTGACCTTTTGTGTCATAGATTAAGGATGGTGACATGATGTATACATCCTTTAAGTAATTATTTTCATCATAATGTGGTTTTTGGTGATGATAAGTAATGATCACTATATGTTTCTGGTTGTAGTAAATGGAAGAAACTGGAAGGAATTGGAAAATCATTGAATGTGATAGAATATTTTTTTAATGTACATTTAAGTTGGATGATCACTATATTGAGAGATTTTGTGATCATTCCAAATCTTTTTTCATAAAACATGATTAACAATGTATACCTTAACCAGCTCTCAAACTCACCAAGGAAGAGAAAGAAAGAGTTTCATGAGGGATCGAGTAATGGACATCATGGAGAAGAGAATATTAATCTTCCTTTGTGTCAAGAATGTGGAAAGAACCACCTACGTGAATATATTTGTGGAAGAAGAAGATTGTTTTACTGTGGTAAGGAAGGACACAAAGCAAGTGACTTCAGAGGTAAAATGAAGAGTATAGTTAATATAATGAATGATAACATTTTACTACATAGGGCATCATCAGAGGTTAAGTGTTTTAAGTGTTGAATAATTTGTCATTATGAAACACAATATACAATGGAGAAATTTCCTCAAGAGGATCAGTAAGGTGGTATGAGTTATGGTTACGATTTTGATGATGAAGAGAATATAGATTAAATGTGAAATGAAATAGGTATTGTGTAATAGGATGTGGTAGACTCTCTAATGTCATAAGGATGAAGTGGAATAATAAAATATTTTATGTATTTTGATTCAGGATTCATGTTATACGAAAGGTAAAATATATAGGGATTGTTCAGTTTATGTTTTTCACTATGGATTTACAAGAACACGTTGAATGGTTCTTATGTAATCAAAAATTGATATAATGGCAAGGTCATTTCCATGTAAAATACAAGATTAAGGGAAACATAACCATTAATATGTACCTTATGTTATGATAATGTTTTTTGGGTAAATATATATGAGATGATTAATTAAATTCCATGGTGTTTATTACCTTAGAACTAATTAAGGACTTCTTAACAAGTAGTTTATGCTATCATGGATAAAGTTTACAGATTTTTTGGATTTTTGGAATAAATCCAATATACATTAAATAAGGAATAATGTTTGTTTTCAATAATGATTTATGGTAATTCATGTTATTACCATGTTTCAAGAGAATATATGATTGGGGTATTCACATGTTTGGAATGTGACAACCAATAGATACTTTCGTTATATGGGGGAATCAATGTTAAACTAATTTTTTAACGTTCATTATAAGGTTTTGGATTTTCATATTTTTAAATGGTTATATGGTTAACCACTGATGGAAATTCTATGTCAATCTTTAGAGGATGTATTTATGCACTTAGTTTATATTAAGACCTTGGTTAAAATGATATTTATTGATTATCCTTATTTTAAGGATTTCCATATTATTTATTTTGGAAATTATATTAGTGATGTTTCAGAAATTAACATCATATATGTTTGGTGATGACTAATAATTTCTGGAAAGGCTACAGGTCTTGAAACCACAACTAAAGGATTATATGGGTTTCATGACTACCATTGAACACTGTGATGTCCTAGTCAAGGTATAATTATTTTTTGTGAATAATAATTTATAATGTTATAATTTTGATTATTTTTATGTATATAGATTAATTTATTAACCATATTAATTTTTATGAATATTTATAGATAAATAGATATAATTTTGATTATTTAATGGGCCTTAATACCATCTAAAATTGTATTTTAGTACTTTGAACATCAGAGTTAATTCTAGGAAATCCATTTCTTGATGTAAGGGATGAATTTTAAATTAATAAAATAAAAAGTAAAGAATGAATTTTTATTTATAGAAATATATCATGTAAGTATATTTCCTTATATTCATGGTCAGTAAAATAATTACTCTACATTAGGATAATGATCTAAAGAAAATGAGTTGACATAATACCATGATTTTTTTTGAATTGATAGACCTTTAAATCATCGTAGATTTATGAATTTGAGGGCCTCAACTTATCTTTGATCATTTACTATTTTATTCTTAATGACATCAATCACACCCTATAAATATTTAAACATTTAATCTATGTATAATATTTACTCCCAACCTAGGTTATCCAAGATAGAAACCCTGTTATATGTTACATTGGATAACTCTAATGATTCAAGCTTTTCTTTCTTAAGGGATGTTTTAGTATCTATTTTTATGATACGGGATTCTATGAATTAAACTTTCAAGTATTAAACATTTGATAACCTAGATGAAATTTGAGAGAAAAATTAATGTTATGGGGGGTAGAATGTAACACCCTGAGATTTTGTGAATTATTATTATTTGAATTAATTTAACCATTGTGATACATTTTATTTCTCATAACTCTGAAATTATTTTATTTTACATTAAATAACTATGTTTGGCTTGTGGTATACAAAATAAAAATTTAATCATTTACTACACAAAAAATATATTTTATATTTAACCACACTGAACAACAAGGTTAAATTGTGTTACACACAACAATGAATTTAATCAATGGCTTGCATAACATGCATGGATGATTTTTACAAAACAATAGTATACCATTAAAATGTTTTATTTAATATAAAAATATATAACCAAGTAGATAAATTTGTGGTTATAAATAATATTATGTAGTTTATGATAATATATTCTTCACAAAATGTAATATTAATTTCATAGTTTACCAATTAATAATAAAAGAATTTGAAATCCAAATGAATAAAAAGGTAATATTTTAATTTTTACGATCCCCAAGATATTTTACCCTTTTAAATAAGATTAAATAAAATTTTTATGTGATAATAATGTAATATATGTGTCATATATTTAATCCAATACTTTTTTATATTCATAAAATAAATTTTATTGAAATAAGATAAAAACAAACCTAATATTAGGCATATGACCCTATGTTTTTTATAAAGGTAATTTTAACACCTTTTATTGGTGTACCCATTTTAAATAAAACAATTTACACATCTAAATATTAAATATGTAAAACTAAACTTTATATAGCAATTATAAACATAAAAATTATGTGAGGATAATTTTTTTCTATTTTTATTTATGGTTTTATTTTTATGAATATTTAAAAATACTGGATTCTAATTCAAAACTTCTTTATCATCTAATTTATTTATAAGATTAAATTATGTTTTATATTGGTTTAAAAGTTTAATTATAAAAATTTTTATCAAATAATCTGATTTAGTCAATTTTAACAAATTTCACATTGAATTTAGATATACAAACATAGCAATCATTTGATCAATGTTACATTAAAAACAAGCAGTGTCATCCCACCAGTGGGATTAATTTAAAATTAATGGCTGAAAATTATATAATTGGAATTTTTAAGAATGGATTATATATTTTGAATTAGAATAATTTATAATTTATAATATGTCCAACTTTGTTTTTTAACTAAAATGATTAGTGAATGTAATAAAAATTAATTACATCGATTCAATTAAAATTAAGCATAAAATAGGAATAAACCATAAATTTAAGACAAAAACAACCTGAAAAATGATCAAAATCCCATTAAATGGAAATATTTTGAAAATATACTCCTATTTATCTAACATTGATCATTATTGGATCCACATTCAACATGAAATACGTGGGTGAAATTCTCTCTTGAAATATTTACAAGAGTGCCACTCCTCCTTCACTATAAAAAGGGATACATTCATCTTGATTAGTAACACATCAAAAGCCCCTTGTCTCACAAAAAATATTCTAAAATAAGCTGCCAAGTTCTCTAAATTACTCATTTGACCCTCGATTTGGGTATAGAGTCTTCCATTGAATCATTTTTACACAAACCAAATGGAGTAACCCAATTAGGAGGTAACATATTCCCTCAAGTACATTATTTTATTACTCATATCCACCCCATATAATATATTTATTATATTCATGCATAAAAAACATATCCTAAATATACTAGGACATTATTATGTTACTTTTCTTCCTACACATACACAGACATCCCTTTAATGGGTAACAGAAATATTTTTTAGGTGTATGGAGAACTACCGCCTCAGTAAAAGATGATTATTCAATTTTTTTACCACCTCCCATGGTAGACAGTATGATAGAAATTATATTTATATATGTCATATATTATATTTATTATTTCCTAGAGCATCTATATTTATTTTTTAAATACATATATTTTACTTTCCATTTTTTGTTAATACGATAATTCTGTTTGAGGAAGTGTGTACTACCACCCCCTCAAAGCAATATGATTTGTTCATACACTATATGAAATGTATTATTGATGGGTTTAGTGATTATATATTATATATTTTCTGTCATAAATATACTATAATAATGATAAATATATATACATATATGTATTTTTCTTTCCTTCATTCAATAAAACAATAAAAAAAGAAACAACATTCATGTGTACGTACGACTTAGCGTATCCATGATCAAGGTATTCAATTATTTACTTATATAAATAATATATAATTATAATAAAAATATACTAGATATAAATGTAATTTATTTCATGGTTTAAATTATTTTATTCGTAATATAAAGGATAATTTTCAAAGATATAACAAATTAAGACACATGCGACGAATAAAGTGAATATTACTTGAAGTGAAACATTAACATAAAATTATTAAAAAGAAAGTAATATAAGGTCATAATAAAATGATATATGGTATTATAATTAATAATATGGTTCTTTAAAATATTTATAATAAATTTATATTTATTATTCAAGCGGTTTGAGTGAGTGATCTGTAATTCAAGATACAAGGTAAGAGGATTTCATCTAACTTTTTTATTTTTGTGGGAAATATGCAATGTTCATCACTTTTTATTTTTGTGTTGTGTATGTACTGACCAAGATTGTATTCTATGTATATTAAAATTGAATTTATGGGTATTAAAATATCCAATTTATAATCTTTATTTCATTGAGACTATGTTTCAAAAGTTACCAAATTAATGAAATATTTTTGTCTCATTTTTAATTATTTGAGACTCATATTTAGTTATGCACATAAATTATTTTTCGAGGTATATATAAAAACATTTAAATTTTTATATCATGAATTTCATTATTTTCATGATATTTTCTGTTTCATGTAATTTCCGTTTCTTACATGTATTTTATGATCACTTGTATTGAAGTAACAATAGTTTATTGAAACTATCTCATCACATTTGGAGATTGATTATGTTAATACATAATTTGCTAAAATATTATGACCCATCACTCAAAAAATATTCTTAAATTCTATTCTATTATGGTTAGTAATAATTTATTAATATATATGTACCATTTCTTCCACTATTTGGTATATAATATTGATAATAATGGTTGTTTAAGAAAGGCCTAATTTATGTTATCTTCAGCCAGAAATCTATGTTCATTCAAAAACATGTTTTCTAAAAAGGGTTTCTAAGAATATTGTACCATTATCAATGAATATTTAAAAGAAAATTTAGTCCTTTTTTCGTTCACCATTGTTTTCAGTGGAATCTTCTTGTCTTATTGCAAATGATGCTTTTTCTAACCTTTACCATAAAAAATGAATGTTATTTTTACCTCTAATGAAATATACAGATTTATCCACCATCAATCCTTTGAATATTTATTTTCATGTTTAAATGTTATATTTAAAAAGATGGTTTTTAACAGATATTTTAATATTAAATGGGTTTCAAAAAAAATTCATTCATATTTTTTATGTTTTTATGGAAAAAATATTTTGATATTTTTTTGATTCTCATTTTATGATTTTCTAAGGAACAATTGTTATCAAAATGTATTCATGATTATTTTTTTAGTTTTCAAGGAAAATGGATTTAGAAATTTTTTGATTTTTTTATATGTTTTAAAACAAAATTCAAAAAAATTTCATGCCTTATTTATATGTTTTAAAAGTATTTTCAAATAAATTATATAAAGAATGTTCTCAAAAATTCTATATAATTTTTCAATGTTTTTCCAAATAAAAAGTATTTTAAAATGTTTTTATGTTTATTTTATATGTTTTAATTGTAAAAGTTTTTAAAAATTAATTCAATTATTATTATTAATTTTTCTTTTTATTTTCTATTAAAATTATTTTCAAATGGTTTTATATATTAAAAAATCATTGTTCAAAGATGACATAATAATTTATACAAGAAAAAATTCTAAAAGATATTTCAAAATTATTTTCCCAATAATATGTTATTTATTGATTTTACTCATTTCCTTTAAAGAATTATTTAAAGGTTCCATTCACATTATTTCTAGGAATGTGTTACTCTTAATGTCATGGTCTTTATGAAACCTATTTCACTTTCACGAGTCATATGTTTATAAAACTTGTTTCTTGTTCATGGGTTTCATGTTTATGAAATTGATTTCTCTTTCATGGGTTATAGGATTACTAAGTTTAATTAACTTTCATGGGTTATATGTTTATAAAATCATTCTACATTTAGTGGGTTATATATTTATGATATCTGTTTCTCTTTCAAGGGTTATGATTTTGATTAAATGATTATGAAACCTATCTTTTTCCACCTGTTATTATATGATTACATATTTATGATACCCATTTCATTTCATTTGTCAAGGAATTATTTTTTGTTATCTTGTGGGACATTCATATATGATTTCACTATGATATGGTTGGGACTTATATCTCACTCCAATGCATTGGGTAATGATTTATCTCATGAGATAGACTAAGATGGTTGTATAGATGAACCTTGACTACTATTATGGACATGGGGGTGAACCATAACAACCAATATGGTATAAGGAGTGAACGCATGAAACCATGATGGCCATGGGAGTGAACCCTGACTATGAGAATGGTTTGGGGAGTGAACCCATAAAACCAAGACTGTGTTGGCAGTGATTCCTTTGCTACTATGGAAATCATATTATGTGATTATGTGTTTACCACAATTCCATGTTTTATTCCTATGTCTAGATTTCATTGATTATGTTATTTATATTCATAAGATTCTTGTCTTGCATGCATCCAATGTTTATTATGATATCTAATATACATGTTATGATAAAAAAATGTTCTTATCATATTATATACACTTCTATTCATGTTATACTTATCTATTTCTTTTATTTACCATACTAAGCATATGAGATCATCTATTTCATATGATTCCTTTCCCTCTGTTATAAAGAAAGGTATTATGTAGAAGTCATAAATATGGATATCAATATGAGAGATTTTGAAGATCATTAACTAGGATAGAAGAATCGATTTCAATTTTTCCAAATAAAATAAACTATTATTGTCCGAGGACTTGTATTTTTGTAATGTAATTAGTATTCATTTAAAATGATGTAATATCCATGTATGTTTAGCCTAGCATGATTTATTAAGAATTATGTTTTTATTGATTCTAATAATCATTGGATATCTAGATATTCCCATATATCCAATCTTTGGTCTAGCTAAAAAATGGTAAAAATCTCCCCCTTGCATGTGATTCAGAAATGAATATAGAGTTTCCCATTTAAGAATGATGTGTCGGATGATTATTATCATTACAAGATACATAGTGATACACATACCTTTGATCACATGACCAGTTGAAACAATCAACAAGAACAATTCCACCCTCTTTGTATCATTTTTTTCTATATAGAGAGTTTCTTTTTTAAGAACTACAAGTGGCGTGATTCTTTTCATCAAGGGATACATAGTGAAACCCATATGCCAATCACTATACTAGATTAAATAATAAATGAAAAAATGCCCCCTATTTGTATGGTTCATACCTTCATGGAGAGTTTCATATTTAAGAACTATGTGTGGCTTGATTCCTATCATAACATGATACATAGTGATGCCCAGATCTCAAAAGATGGGCCTAACTATAAAAATAAATGGGAGAAATTACCAAATATACAAATTAGTCATACCTGTGCATATGTTTTCACATTCAACAACTACATGTGACTTTAATACTATTACTATATGATATGAAGTGATGCACAGATATTCAATGCTTGGGTCTTTCCATGATAGAAAAAGGCCCCACATCCCTACGTATGTGTTAGACCCGTGAAGGGAACTTTTGTACAAGAAATATTCTTATATTGATTCTTTTAATCACATGATACATAGTGAAACCTAGATTTAGAATCATCGGTTCAGCCATAATAAAAAAATATCCCCTATTTTTATATATGTGTTAGAATTGCGGCGGGAACATGCATACAAGATCTACGTCTATGGAGATTCCCATCATTATAGTATTTGTAGAAACACCCAAATCAAAAACCATAGGTTTATACACAATATATGAATTGATAAAATATACACCCATTACTTCATCTGGGATGGACCTAGGATGAAGTCTACATGAGACCCACTCTTTGTGAAATTCAATCAAATCTTCTAGTTACCCCTTATTTCTCATGCTGAGAATGAATCATGTGAGATTAAAGAATATGGAAAGTCACTTCAGATGATGCAACTAAGACATATCATATATTGGAGACTATATCATACCTATAAGACCTTAAACTAAATATCACATGAATATCCTCACCACATGATGTTAAACTGGAAAAGATTTAAAAATTAAATGGCATTAAAATTTACAAAAAATGTCATCACATTGAACAAATCATACCATATGATGGTTTTGTACCCAAGAATCATGTGTTATTCTCTGTGGCATTGAAATGTGTTCTATACACACGGGTGTAGGGTTTAGTGTACTCAAAATCTTCTGAAGTCTTATGTTTTATATGAACCCAATTCATATCCTTGAGGTCTGCGCTAACACAACAACTTCCTTCAGTTTATAAAATTATCTTACATCCCATGGACCATGGTATTCATTAATCCAAGTCCACCTCATAAAAAACTAGTAATAAGGACTAGCTCCTTCGAGAAAACCCTCATCCTAGGAAGGCCCCCTTAAACCCAAGAATTGTTTTTCTGACCCCATGGAACATTATAGGCTCACACTTTTACCAATTGTGGACATCTAGCCACCACTTCCCACATCAAGTTAACTCATATATTCTTGTTTATGATTTACACCTTTCATATCCCAACTATTCAAGTGGATTCAAATACCCTTGATGTTACACATTTTTTCATCATGACCATTTTAAATGTCAGATTATGGAATTGGGTCATTGTACCATTGCATTTTTGGGTATGAATATTTAATTATGACCCAATCACTCTAAGATAGTAACCTCTTTCCCCTTTATATGAATCTCACCTGCACAAAATCTCTTTCAAATGATCTAATTATGGCATAATTCTTTGCCTCACGATATAATGAGGAAAACCCAGGGTAACCTAGCCATAAAATGAATGGATAATTATTTTTAATTGTTCTTGAGTCACACAAGATCTCTCGGCCTCGTACATGTTAGATCTGTATATAATTTTCTTGTACATGTTAGAAATTTGAATAGGAAGCTGTTTGATATAAAAATACAAACTAATATTATTGTTCATGTATAATGATTCCCCCTTTTTCTAAATGCCCATGAACAGGGAAAAGCTTCCAGAATGTTATATTGAACAATTTTTCAAATATTTTCCAACATCCTTACCACATGATGTTAAAGGGTAAAGAAAAGTTCTACAGTAATCATGACCTTAAACTACATATACTTTGGTCAAATATATATAACCATACATTCTAGATTTGGATAGTCCCAATATCACGATCCTAAGCTTCTAGAAAAAGTGACACAAAACATGTCATGTTGAAAACCCGTAATAGAAATCTTGAGTAAAAGTAAAGCCTCAAATCACTAAACTCTTAATATCCATTTTTTTAAAAAAAATATAGAGAATAAATGAATGAGGAACAATGCACATAGGGATCACTTTTTAACCCTAATAGAAATGATTTTCTCTTCGGACCCCCTGGGCTGTGGAAGGTAAGAGTAATTATTTCTTACATATCCTCATTGTGATAATGCATTCACTAGGTGACAACACATCTTTCATGGAGTTTTATACTATCTTGTCTAATACACTTCTAATAAACCAACATTTTGCCTTTGGATATAGAGGTGACACAACTAGTTCACTAAGATTATATCCTTCTTTGCGAGCCCCATGAACCTTGAGATTCTTTACACATGGATGTTCCCTATAGATAATTGTTTACAAGGACTGGAACCTATGAATGGACCATTATATCCTAAGAAATCCCCCCCTTAAATTTAGGATATGTTCTCTTCATCACATGGAACAATATAGGTTCATTCCATCCACAATGGTCAAACAGTTTCCACTAGTTCACACATCCATAAAACTCATATATTCCTGGACAATGATTGATAATCCTCATAACCATACTTCTCAATAGGATTCAACATATTCAAGATTTTTTCACCGTGTTTTTTAACCATTACCAAATAATGAATTAGATTCTCCATTATTGACCGTTTTGATGGTCCACTACTTGTGATTCAAAACTATATAATGTAGGGCCTGAGATTCCAAATATATGATTTAAAATATTGTAGGTTTATATAATCCTTCTTGGATATTAATTTTCTCCATACCCCACTTCATTAATCAGAAGATTGAGTATTCTCAAATATTTCATGGCCCTAAAAAATTGGGGTTTAAATCTACATTACCATGAATGAAATCCCTATGGACTAATTCATAAGTGATTTAAAATTTTAATTATAGACATATCATCCTTATTGGAATGTTTCTTCAAAACCCATGATCCCCAATGACACCATGGAATGACTTATAATCTCAGTGTGTATTGGATCACCCATGATATGTTTTCCTCATTACAAGATTCATCAATTCAAGATCTTAGACATATGATTATAAAAACCCATATTCAAAATATCTAGGTGTACATGGTAGCCCTAATTTATAGAATCTACCACCACCCATTCAGGTAATGATTCAGGGTGTCACAAATGTTATGAATATTCATACCTCATGATTCTAAAAAAATATAAGCTTCTATAACCCATCATGGTCATTCATTCATTATAATATCAGTTAAGAATTATGTGTGTCAGAACCCTTCCTAGACACTTATTATTATAAGTATAATTAAATATGTTGTGTTCAAAAACCCTTCATGAATATATGTCCTTCAATGAAACAAAAGGTCTAAGCTAAACTACCATAAACAATAGAAACAAAATTTTAGATCAAAAAGACCATTAATTACAACAACATAAGGTATAATCTAAAACACCATAAACCAAAAAACATAATGCCTGAGGTAATAGAACTTAAACTCAATAAAAAAATGTATGATCCATAAGACAAAAAAAAAATTACAACATAAGGTACAATACAAAACTTCATTAAATAAGGTAATAAAATTTCCAGGCTAAAAGATCCACAAATACAACAATATAAGTTCAAATCTTGATGACCCTAAGCTATATAATAAAAATGATCTGGTTTTTAGGACCGAAAGAGACATAATGCTCTCTTGGTTGAAAAAATGGAATCTAGTGAAAATGTTTGGACTCTACCTATCAACACACACTCTGTGTGATCCTGTAAATAATTATTATTAATAATATGGTAAAAAAGACAACCTTCCATTTCCAAAACGTGAAAGGGGGTGGACTAAGAAAAAAAATTTGATTCATGATTATTATTCTTCCGTGTGATATTTATTCTGAAAAATAGGGAAGTATAAACAAAGAAACAATGCTTGTGGGTCCCAACATATGGACATGGAAAAAATCATGAAATTCCCACTACGTCACCCAAAATAGGTAGAATTTTTTGAATTATACCTCTAGGATAGATATCACTACCAAATTATCTTTGTAAATAAGGTGATCTCAAGACAATATGTTTCGGTACAACATTGGGGAATATCATGTGGGGGATGTTCAAGATCATATCTCATGATAAATATACTATAATTTATGCACTCAAATCTAGGAACATAGGTCAATTTAGAATCACATAAAATATGGTTATCATCAATGATCCATCCAACATCTCCAACAAAACATGTGACTCAACTCGATATTTATCCAGAAAATAGTGGCATTCCCCTTCCTACGTATGATCTAGATCTACATAATACATTTATCATAGAGTTCTTTATTTGGGAACCTATATTACCTATACATGATTTTTATTTATATAGTGGTGCATTTTAAAAATATGTATGAATTTATTCCCATTCTCATGGGATACATAATGATCTCCATTTACCTTACTTCGATTCTAGCCATATGCTTATTTTCACCCAATTCATGTCCCTTATTAGAATTCATAAACATTACAATGTTATGTTATCTATTATCCATGAAGAAGATACTTCTTATCTTAAATTCATCCAAGAACTTATGGTTAACAGTATCATATTGATAACTCCTAAAATCCCTTAGTCGAAGCACTTTAGAAAAAACCTCTCTTAAGGAATAATAAAATACATTTCAGAAAATTAGATGAATAAATTAATGATGAATACATACCTTTGAATCTGATTCTTTTACTCATGAATGAATAATATTATATGAGGGGGATTTTTTGGGAAACCAAAATTATTATCAAATCACTTTTCCATTTATGATCTCATAAATGTGAAAACCATGAGAAACATTAATGCCCTTTTCCTGAAAGGCATGAAAGAAGTATGATTGAATTGAGATCTATGAGGTGATAACAATATTTACCATAATTAATTTTACCAATTTTAATTTGAAAATATTTATAAGTATTTATAGTGTTACCATTTTCAAAAAAAGGCCATCTCAGAAAACAAGTCGATTAGCTCAACCTGATCACTTCTGAGGGTCACCTCAAGCACAGTCATGGATCCAAACAGCCAACCAGACACTGGAGTGATGTAGAGGTGAGGGATAATAGATCGTTTTGTGTGTGAACATGGTTTTGTGAAGGTGTTCCTATGATGTTCTAGAAATGTGAGGACACCACCAGTGAGGGATAGTGCATGTGTTGCTAGTGCAGAACACACTGTCAGGTTGAGTGGAAGATGATTAAGTGGAGGTAGAACACCTTCCAGATTGATCAAGGACATAGTTGAGGTGGAACTCTTCAACTATTATATATATATAGAACCTCTACCACTCAATCAAAATGATCAGGACTGTCTGATGACACTCACAAGATCATCTTCAACTTTCCACATGCCATATTTCCCACTGCACCTAGACTCCTCAAGATCCATACATTAAAGAACACATGACACCACTCACATGATCACTCAATCATCACCATGGCTAGCCATATCCACTAACCGATCCCAAGAAAACTGATCAGGTATTCCATTGTAATTGATATCCTCCACCTGTCTTGTGTGAGAGTAACCAAATGATGTTCATTGGTCATGTTGTATGACAAAATATCACATGATCACATATCCACAAAGCCACCATGGAAGAAATATAATTCTTGCATGAATGGGATTGTTTCAAAGAACAAAAGTTGTGGAAGATGGTGTCATCATGTGAAGCAATAAAAAGAATAACTATGAATTATGTAATTCACGTATCAACCAAATGCACCGCATCAGTCCACCACAAGTGTTACAATGGGACATGAGATCTCAATATGAAAATATTTTGAGACAAAATGGACATACATGAAGCCTCACATGAATAAAAGTGAATAAAGATGCGTCCACATTTAGTAATATTTATTTATTTTTCCAAAAAGGGTCATCACATGAATGAATTAAGATCATAAGAAGTCATATTGAGGTCATGGGATGTGAGTCACATGAATCCTCAACCGCATCATGTTGGTACATATGACATTATACCTGTAGAGATTGGTTTTATCCATAGACTCTATTAGAGACTATGAAACCTATTCCCCTTAGAAAAAATACATGTTAGTTGAGGAATAGAGGGGGTGGGGGATGAAGTAGGATAATGGAGAATTGAGGGGATCAATCACTACCTTCCAAATAACCCCCTAGGAAATTGTGAGATCTACCAAGAGTTACTCCATGACCATGCCTCACATTATTCCTCTAGCATCATGCGACCACATGATTATTTTAAGTTCATGTGATGGAACTATTTTATGATCCCCACATATGATGGGTTGGATGACAACCCTTGGCCAAATTCCCCTATTAAGGTTACAACACCAATGAGCTTCCCACATCACATGTCCATAGAATCCATTCGTATAATCCCTTATAGATTAAGAAATATCATGATAATAATGAACCCATTATCATATGATATACATGTAAGGATTGGGTATGAACTTTTTCCCACTACAATATACATATGAAGAACCCTTCAGTTTTATGGTGCCATTGTTTTGCCATATAGTATAGGTACTAAAATGTGTGGGACAAGCATACTATTGTCTGCAAGAATGAACCAATGGACATAAAAACACTCATTATCACAATACTGCAACCCTTTGTCTTGGGTGCTCATGCACAACCCTGAAAGTGGTTACGTCAATTAACCACAACCCCATAGGACCCCCTACATACAAGGGGAACAATGAGGAATTAGAACACATATGTCATTCCCCCTCTTATCCATGTATCATGAACCATAATCCATGTATATGGTATCAAAAAACCCTTTAACATGATCATATAACCCATCACAAGACCTCATAGAGGTCATGAAGTCACATGAGAATTAGGAATTCAAGCGGTTCTATTATGTGGGAACCCCTCATAATTATGATAACCCATGGAAACACCCTTAAATAGCCTTGAAAACCAAATTAGTCGTGGTTATGAAGAAAACCATTATACATACACCCCTATGAATATGAAAATTACTAACCCCACGACTGATTCATGATTGCTTTTGAAATGAAAAATCAATATTTTCGTGGTTATAAGATCATAAACTTATTCGTGAACCCTTCCACATGATTAATTTAGGGACATGTGATCACAAGATTCATCACTTGTCTCGATATATCCTTGGGTGACCTTGAACATGTCACTATGTTCATAAGAATTTTCCGAGAAATTTATGGTTGTGTGCATGATTACTTATGAACATGTTAGCATTATCATATGATTTCTCATTGATGTATCAAATTTTTTCATGAGACAGTTTCAAAATAATTGAGGTTTATCAAGAGTTGACATATTGAAATGTACTATTTGATAATACAAAGAATATTGGATGTGTCTTCTTTGACCATGAAACTAAATACAAGAAAATTTATTTGATCTTATGAAAGACCCAACATATATGCTCTTTGATCATGTGAAGCATATTGGACATGTACTCTTCAATAATATGAATAAACCTGAGACAAGTCAACTGATCATATGAATACATACAAGAAATTTCATGTTTTCTCATAAAAGTATATGGAAAATGTGCTCTGATCATGTCAATATGTCTAAGATAGGTCAGCTGATCATGAATAATATTCAAGACACATATCATTTGATCATATAAATGATAATATACATGTCAACATTGATCATGAATAGAAACTTGAACATATTGGGACCTTCAAAATGTTTTCCATTTCAGGCTGACTCCACAAACATATCGGGCAGACAATCAAGACATGTCTTGTAGGAAAACCAAGACATGCTGGGAAAATCCCTTGGGATATTTCCACTTCATCTGGCGGGCAATCTAAGACATATACCATGTGGACCCCAGCTAATAAACATCGTTCATATAACTCCTTCATAAGGGGGGTGTCCTCAATGTTTTAGGGACTCACACTCATGAAACATTATTGGAGTCATCCTCTAGGACAGACATTCCCTATCATATAAGGAACTTGAAACATACCTTTCATGGTTGTCATCTCAATTTAATCTGTCAGAAGATAATGAATGAGTATAAAATATGGTATCCAACCTGGTATATTCCCATAATATTCCTAAAACGTCAGCAATAATCATAATGTATCAGAGCATGATCACTAAACATATCCAGTCAATGATTTAGGTGGACACTAAACATTGGGAGCGATGACTCCTTCCAAAATATCATAAATAGGAAACCTTCCTAATGCATGAGATCCAATAGGAATCCAACATTGTGTAACCCCCATAATTTTTAAAATTTTATGCTTCAGGGAACAAATTTCTCCCATTAGTCCCCTATCATTTATTATTCATCAGTGGATGAGAAGAGGGCGCACATGGGGTAATTATTCTCAGTGTAATCCCAGACTATACGCTTAGATACCCAAGACCCATCATCAGGTTATAAGTGAACTACAATATGATGACTCTGATTCATGTTATAAATAGGATACATATGATGCCTTAATAAGGCATTAACATCATACCATATCCTCTATGTGACTGGTAAAAAAACCTCATAAAGGGAAACTTTAATTAGTATTCCCCATACAATTATTCACTAATGGAATGTTTATAATATTAATTTATCTATTGTTTCTCACAAAATTCATGAATCATGTGGGTCTAGAGAATGGTAATGATTGTACTAATATCATGATAAGAATTCCCCCAATGTGGGGTCTTCATTAGGATGTAAGTATGGTTACATATTATCTTAACTCAAATGTTCATACTCCCGGTATGTAAATCTAGGGATGTCTTATATGAATATGTTATTCCCAAGCCCTCTATGGTAGCATATTTCATGACATAGAAATGAACTACGTAGACTCTAATTCTAGTTTTAATAGGATATATAGGGTTCCTAGGATAGAGCCCTATATTTATATCCTTACCACATGATGTTTAACATTATGGATTGGTCTAGTAACATGACATTAAAATTTTTCAAATGTACTATGTGGGTTCTGATTCCATTACCACAGGATATATCGGATTCCACATAGAGTTTCAATGTCATCTCCAAGACACCAACCAGCTTTCTGGATGGAAAAATAATCTAGAGTGCCCAAATTTGGTTATAAACTAAAGAATAATAAGTAGACATTAGAGTGATAGATTTCCCATGATATTCATATAATTGTTCATATCAATGCATGGTCTTATACACATCCTTGAAATAGGGGTAACCAGTTTCGTATCAGGGCCTGGTAAGGATTTCACAATTATATCATGAATCTGTCAAAGTTATAGATGTAGGAAACAATTCCATCAAAAACATGTGATGCGCCCAACCTCCCATAATATCAACCAATGTGAGTTCTTATGTTTCATTGGGTCTAAAACTTCGATTTACCTCTTTCATTTATAAATAAGGTGTGCACTCAGTTATGGATGTGAAAACGGTTGGGAGTTTCTATTTGATAAAAATATGGCAAACTTAACAAAAACAGTATTTCATCATATTCAAACCCCCAAAACCTACATGAAAAAAATCACAATTTTGGATTTTTCACAAAACATAATCCATAAAAATCCGAAATGAAAAATGTATCACTTCACTTCTTGGATGTGGTAGTCCACATGTATGAATGAGAGACATTATTATTTTCCAATGGATTGGAATTTTAGAAGGTAGATATGAAATTAAAACTCAATAATCGTAATTATTTCATAAATCTCATTTGTATACATTAAACCAATCATAAAAACGACCGATGAAATAATATGGTGGAAAATGAATTGTTTCTCTACATGGAGATGATATGTTATATGTATGCGTGAGCAATAATTTCAATTACAATTTGATAAGAAAAAATAGAATATAATGGTGATTTCATAATCCTAATATAAATTAAATATAATTTGTATACATAATTATTTATCTAATGAAAAATAACATAGATTTAGAAGAGGTAAACAAGAAGTTAAAAAGATAGTGATAGAAAAAGGAAATTACCACTTTATAAAATGATCTTCATTAGGTATCCTCTTAAAGACCCAAGGGTTGATTATTTGTTCAGAAAAAAATATGAAGAATTTTTATAAAAAAATTTATAATATAAATGACTATATATTGGTAATTATATTTTTCTTTTAGTTGTGTACAGAAGATAAATAGGGGGTTTAATTTTAAAAGGGAGGGAAATCCAAACATTGAATTATAAAAAAGATTGAAATATAACTAATTCATTCTCAAGAAAATATCATAAAAAGGTCCTTATATTCAAATTTAAGATATTATATGGTACAAATATCATTAAAAAATGCAATTTAAATAGGTTTACATGTAATTATAATCCTTTTTATTTGGTTTAACCCCTTACTGAATATATTTTATCCATAACTACATTAATGTATTTTTTCATTCTTATGGGATAATAATTTATACATATAAGGTGAAAATATGTTCATAAATGTACAAGGGATGACATATTCAACCATATATTAACCTCATTATCCTCTTTAAATATTTTATTTCTTTTTAAATAATTTATGAAATATTATTTTCTTAAGAAAATTATTATTTTAATTTTTGAAACTATTCATTTAATTTGAATCAAAATACAACCTTATTTTTTTTATTTTAAATGAAAACCTCTAATGTGTCCTACAAACATTATATTTATCTAAAAAATTCATGCACCAAAATAACTCAACTGAATTGCTTTAATTTTAATATTCTTTTAATTAATTTATTTTATTTTTCTTTTAATTGAATAAATACTCTTTTATTGTTGTTTAATCATTTTTGGTAATTTTATATGACATAAAAATTTTAAAAAAAATTACCATCATAAAAATAATTTTATTAATATTTAAAAAAAATAGATTCATTCACTACTTTATTTCAGTATATGAACACATAAAAGATATTTTAAAGAATGAGAGTGATATTGTTTTATTTTATTTTTCATTAAGTATTATATTGATCATTTTAATGAAAAAGTGTCCGTTAAAGAATTAAATTTTATGTATATAGTGATAATGATAAAACTTTCATTGTGAAATAATAATTTTCTTGGAAAATTATGTCATTAACACTTAGATTAAATATTCATTAAACTGATTTACCCTTTAATAAGGTGGTAAATTTTAACAAAATTACTATTCATAATTCCTAAATATGACGAGGAAATATTTAACAATTTTAATCATTCTAATTAAACATATTTAATTATTTTTTCTAAATAAAATAACTATATTTTACAAAAATTAATTTTACAGTAAGTGTTAAAACATGATGAAAACTACTTTTTAGAAAAACCAACTTTTAATTATAAAATTTGAATTATTCTTATATCATGCCTAAAAAACTTATAAGAATTTTAAAACAATTTAATTAATATGTAACATAAAAATTTCATTAAAATCATTAAAAATAGTGGTTAATTTTATTTTTTAAGATATAATCATTTTACATTCATAAAAACATTATTTTCAGAAAAACATTCATTTACTGTGAAATGATTTTTATTTCCATTTAGAACTAATTTATAATGAATGAATATATTTTATACGTAAAGTTTTACTAATTTAGTTATTTATATTCATACTCACCAATTTAATAGCTATGTTTTAATTGTATTCTACATTAAGTTTCATTTTGACTTGAGGTTGCATGTATCGTACGAAATTGAAAAAAATAATTTTACTTGAGGAGAAGTATATATTTAAATAGATGGGTGGTATATGATACCCAAAAAAATCACCCTTTAAATTACATCACCCCAATACAAAAAATAAGGATATTTATATCTCATTATATACATAGGTTTCCAGGTTGCATCTTTGAATTTTTAATTCCTTCATAGAACATTATTTTATTGAGTATTATTCTTCCATATCTCTTTACCACTGAGATCTAATATTTATACTATTTTTTTCCCATAGAAAAAATTGGGATCCAATGGTTACACTTTTAGTTAAGTATATGTGAAGGTTCAAGTGTATATTTCCCCATGAGATATAAAAGGAGGAATTCAAGAGCATGAGAGAGATTTTGCGGTAGTGTTAAGCAATAAGATTCCATACTAATGCGATCAAGAATTTCTTAAAGACCGAAAAATATAGGGCTTAGATTCCCCTTATTTACAAATCTCATAACCTTTTTTTATTGAGAAATTCAAATAAATAATTTCTCTGTAACTTCAAAATAAATATCTTATTGATATTTTTGGAAAAAATCATTTATTGAGTATGATCTAAACTTATTTGATGTAGAATGGATATAACATTATCTTCCATTTACATAGCCAGTTAAGGTCATGATAAATTTCATTCACCAACTTAATTTCAACAAATTAGATTTAAACACTTTATTCCATGGAGGGTTCCATAAGGATCGATATAAGTATTTCATTGAATGTCATTTTTGAATGGGAATTTCACTGAAGGAATGTGTTAATCCCAAAAAACAATGAATTCCATAAATAATGATATCAAAAAAGTCTTATAGATTTTGAATGGTCTACTTATACTGAAAATTTTCATACATATGATAAGTATTATAGATAATAAATCCTCTCTCTAGAGCTCACTAGATAATTATCCAAAACATCAAGGTAAACCTCATATCCTAATCAGAAACAAAATACAATGTTACTCCAGGAAACCTTACCACTTATTTGTTGTGTATTATTGAAATGTGATCAAGAGAGAAATATTATCTGATATAAATAAATTGTTCTAAAGTTATATGGTGATCAACTAGAACCCAAATATCATTACAACCTTTTGAAATTTTTTAGAGACCGAAGACAAAATCCATGATGATGATTTCCAATTTTCATTCTAGTATGGAAAATGGTAATAACAACCTCGTAGAATTTAGTCTATCATCCTTTACTTTCTAATATACTATGAACCATGATACATTGTTTTTTATATCAATCTTCATGTTTTACAACAATAAATACTCTTTTAGATCACAATATATCAATTTACATCCATGATGAATATATAATTATGGATCATGTGACTCATCCCACAACTCCTTATTTTGGTTTGGTATTTATGGGACACATTTTCGGTTTGTGAACCTTAAAATTTTATATTTTTCATTGTTGAAATTGAGAAAATTCCTCACATTCATCTATAATGATACATATTCATTTTCTACTTTCTTAATCCTATAATTTATTAACAATTAATCAATCATTTTGGAAAGTTTTGTGCTTTCCCCATTTTTCATTATTTCATGATCTATATTCTACACATCCATAAATATTGGATCTATTTTAGTTCTTATCATGGATAAACTTGCATGTGATTTTAAGAATCAGTGAATCATCCACTTTTTTGCTTTCCCATGGTGTTAAAGTTTAAGAAATAATAATATTTGATTATCTTCTATTATCTTCTCTGAAGAATAATCAAATTTTTATGTGTCAGTATATACTTTAAACATTTATGATTGGTATATATATGACATTGTTCTCCATAAAGATAATTGGTCTATATTTTTAATGAAAAAAATATAGTAGCTATCTTAAAATAATGTGTTAGGAATTTTTTCTCATGAATCGTCAGTTTAATGAGTCATAGTTTATCACACTATCATTATAAATGAGTAATCATCCTTACACTTTCTTTTGTGCATCACTATAGATAATAAAATTTTCCACACTATAAGGTCGTAAATGGGTGGTCTTGATAAACAAACCTCTCTTTAGATATTTTAAACTCTTTTCATATTCATCATTCCACAAGAACATAACCCCCTTTAGAGTCAACATATTGAGTGGACTAGATATTCATCAGAAAAACACTATAAATTTAATGTGAAATCTCGAACCCAGGTGCTACTCAAGGGTTCCCTGAGCCCGGTTTTCCACAAGGCCTCAAGCACATATCCAAGAATACATGAAGCAACCAAATAGAGGTGAGGGACTAGGGTGTGTCTATAGGGATACTATTCCCTCAATACTATAGTAGAGTACATTAGATAAATCTAGTAACAAGTAAATAGAAGAAGCAGTGTTGGTAAACTAATGGAACAATAGAAGAAGATAGTATAAGAATCAATATAAGAAACTAATAAAAATAAAAAAATGAGAATGAGACATGTCATTTCACTATAAAATATAAACACATGGATACAATTGAACATGAAATATGTGCAATATATAATTAGAAAAAATAAACCCCAAACTATCCTTGAATCACATGCTCCAGGTTAGTCATCTTCCACCAAGATCTATCCTAAGAAAGAATGAAATCAAGTTTCATTTGCAACAAACTTCCCTTTATAAACAATTGTATACAATTAATCTTCTCAGGTAGCAATTATGGCCACAGATAGCGTGTTAGATAATTATGAATATGCTACCACAAACATCATCTAAAGCAACTAATCCTGGTAGTATAAGTGAAAATAGTGTGTAATAATGCATATATAAAAGTAAAGTAGTACAACAATGTAAATAGAAATGTACTTTCTTCAAGCACAACAGGTAATGTCTCTAAACATGAGATCATTTAATTTATTAATTATTTTCTCATTTATAAATTTGGTCATCTGAGTCAAAACAAATAATGACATCCAGGCATTATAGTAAAAAATATTTCACAAAACAACCACTTTCTATTGTATTACACATAGTACAAATAATAAATAACAAAATTTTATATGATATGTTCAACCAATTCAATATAATAATAATTCTTTTTTAACCATCAATATACAATGACCATATATATATATATCATTTAGACATAGTATTTCATGTTAAAAAATGTGAAAAAACAAGGTTTTCATTAATATTATATGTCAACATATGTCAGAAAATACATTGTATACTCCACCACCATGGGTCCCCTTCACTTTCCCAAGATGGATATTTTTGACCATCAGCTTCCTAAAATCACCCCACCTATGATTCCTATGTTTAAAATATTTAATTTTTCAATAGTAATTGACATTTTAAAAACTGTAAATATATTTTTTTAAGTATAAAACAAAGATGTGAAATATTTTAACTAATTAAAAATCAAAGAACAGACCAACATAACCATTATAAAGAATTAAAATCTTTATTATATCTTTCAAAATGTTTGAAAGAAATAATAATTTAGGGTGTGTTAGACAAAACATGATGAAAACACAATATAAACATTTATTAAAATCTCTAAACCAACACCTATATCAAATATTTATATATTTTTTATTTTTTTCATATGATATATATATATAATTTGGCTAATTAGTATAAAAATTTTCATAGTCAATGTTGTATCATTAAAATAGATACTGATAATGGTGACTCTGCAATAGCCTCTCGATGGTAACGAGTTCTGGGTTGTTTTCTAGAGGGTTAAACCATTGATGTGTTGGTTATTATAATATTGGAAGTGATTAGTGGTGGATGATATACTAAAATTTCATTTTGTTAACATCTTTTGAAACAATTAGTGACTATATTTCAAATAAAATTTATAATTAATTTATTTAATATCTAAAAAAATGAATACCTAGGACAGAGAACATTCTTCATTGGTGATGTTTTATCTTCATAAAATATAATATTATATTACCTTTGATGTGTTTTGAGGATACATGTATAGAATCTATCTAGTTGTGGTATACAAATGCTTTAATGATCTTTGGGAAACAACACTCAATCACCAGGTTCTAGAATGAAAAATTGAATATCTTGTGTTTTTCTCTCTTGAGTGAATGTTCATTAGTCTTATGTAAATATCTCTTTCACCTGTCATTCTTGAGAGAGTGAGAAAATTAGTATTTGATAGAGAATTCGATGTGTGCCACAATTATCTGTTCTCAATTTTTGGATCAAAATAGAATAGACATAAATTTTTATATATATAGTTAGATTTTAGTATAAAATAATATTTAATATCAATAATACTATTAAATAACATTTAAAGACATGAATAAAACCCATTCCCCACAATAATTTAATCATTATTATTATTTTTTGATGTAGGCTTACTTGTGCAACAAAAACTTTTATTTCACATTCTTGATAATTAATATTTTTTACCACACTTTTTTAGCTCTATTTGAAATCATCTAGAAATTATTGAACAACTGAATACATTTTTTATTCATGAATAAATATTTTATTCATAATCTAGTGAATAACTAATAATTAAAATGTTCAGTATATTAAATGAATATTTTATTCACAGTTGAATGAATATATGTTTAATACATATTCATTAATAAAATAAATTATTTATTAATAATTATTTTTTACTTTGTGAATATTAGTGATTAATAAAACTAGAATAAAAATATTCCTTGGTCATGAGAATAATATTTATTCTAATAATTAAATTCAAATAAAATTTAATCGTCATAAATGGAAACACATAGTGTTCCCCCATTAAGATTTTTTCTCATTGTCATTTGGTGGTCCTGCCGAATTTCCAAGATTATTTAAAAACAGTGGCTCAATAAACCCTAAAAAAGAACATAAATTCACAATAAGGACAAACACATACAAATTTTCACTATGTAATATAATCTATATGTATAAATATCTCATAAAAAAGTTTTCAAATCTGTGTCACAATCCTATATTCTAGATACATCATTATTTGACTATAAAAAATAACAATTTTGTTAAAACATTGCCATAGAATTTAGGGCGACAGTTCCTTTCCAATCAAATGATCGAGATATCAACTTCTATATTGATTGAACGTGAAAATCCTTCCATGAGTTTTCCATTAGTGACATGTCACTCATGACACACCCAACATATCCATAATCTCCATGAAATTATATCATCATGGTTTATGAAATAAATATTTTTATGTGAGTTATAACATAAATTAATAATATTTATAAATTTTAATGATCATCACACATGCTCATAGATAGGAATATTTCATGACACCAAAATATTTTTAATATCAACTAGTGGTTCTATTATAATAAAATACCATATTTAAGATTACTAAGCGAGATATTCATGAGTAAAAGGATCATATGCATACGATTACTCACACTTGATAACTTATGTACTATTTTCCCCAAGATATCACATTGTCCAAACACATATCATTATTTCAGAATATCATCATATCATATAAAGGTTCAATTCCTAAAATGGAATATATATGAACCTATCAATGTGACATATATTCAAGGACATTATTACAAAACATTCATTAAAAAAAATATGTAATGAGAAGTTTTTTTAGTATTTAATACATTTAATATATATGAAATCAATGTTAAAGCACATTTTCCCAAGGACAACAACTCCATCAAACTCCCACATGGACTAGGGAAAATTCTTATGAATTTATATCAACTAAACCTCACATTTTAGTATTGTAACGCCCTGACCCCAGTTACCCAGAGTCAGTGCATTACTTCGTAACATTGACATGATCACAAAAGATCATGTCTCGAAAGACCGATTAGTTTAGTAGCCTTGGAAACACTAGATACATTCATAAGTATTACATTACATCATAAAGTAAAACAAAACTACAACATCTTATCTTCATATCCCCTTATTTTATACCTGTAGGTCATTCATAATATACTTCTTCACATCCAGGAAAAATTAAAACATTGAAAGGGGTGAGCTCAGTTGCTCAGTAAGGATAACAATATAGCGGAAGCTTTCATAAATAAACATTAACATTTAAGGCAATGTATAACTAAAAAATCCTTTTTAAACTTTAACTTAATCATAATATGGAAAAAGAAAAATGAAATAATTCCATTTACTTATTTACATGGATATTCTACTGGTCTAATAACCACATGAAATATCAATAACCACTTTCGTAATGATGGAATGCATAATGCCAGACTATCATACCCACGTAGCCAAGGCCTTGTGCCAAGACTACAAATAAGATTTTTTCAAGGACTCGTGCCAAGACACTAGTTTGTCTCATGAGATCTACCGATGCATCGAGGAGATATAGTGGGCTCCACCCGTCACTAATTAAGTCCAATGCATACCTCATATGAACAGGTTTAAACATATCATAAGCCATAACATAATTGTATCACATAAAACATGCATAAAGGAAACATAATATTTCCACACATCAATCACAAGATATCAATAGAACTCATTGATATAATAAAAACATTATCAAAACCATTTTCATTACCATAATAAAAGAAAAGTGAAACATGGTATTTATTTTTCTTTTTAAAAAAAAGTTATGGCTTATAGAGGAAGCTGAAACTCAAATAATATTCACGGCGGCGGAGAAGTCGTTGTCGCCGCATACGTATGACAAGAAAAACATTCCTTTTTGTCATTTAGTAACACACTTCGTTTAAAAATATTCCTTTTGAATAAACGTAAAAGACAAAGGGGTTTATACACCGTATAATGGAATGTTTTGTATAAAACCAAATATGCCTCAATGAAAGGAGATTGAGATGAAGTCCCTCACAAAGATCATTTTTTTAAATAAAATAGATCTATTATGTGTATTCACTATAAGTAAACATAAATAAAGTACAAATAAAAGATAGGGCATAATAATATTAAGACATAATTTGAAAGTAGGAGATTAACCCAAAGAATGGAAATTGGGTTAAGAAGTTCCCTTACCTTGCATCCTGTCCTGACTCGACCGTTCTTTAACCTCCTGAATAATAAACTATAGTTAATTTATATTTGCATAAGAACCTTTTTCATGTTCATTATTCCTTTTAAATCACTTATTACCATGTTATGAACATTATGTAATTATTTAAGTTAATAACGCAAATTTTGTCGATATTTGGTACTTGAGTCAAAAATAAACTTCTTATAATTACAAGTTGTTCATGTGGTGAAATATACATTATATCCAGAATTATATTCATGATATAGATATCATATACCTCATATATGTCCAGTATATACATTCATTCATAATATTACATAACATTTAGAGGTAATAAATGAAATGCACCATTCATGGAGACGGTAAGCCGTACGTACGCATGAACGCTACTTTCATTTCTATTTCATAATTAATGGAATGAAATTATAATTATATAAAGGTATAATATAATTCCAGTATAATATTATGTATAATACCATTTAGTCCCTCCTTTATACATCCCACATATGGAATTAACGATTGAAATCACTTTGAGGGGGCGGTAGTCTGCACTTCCTAAAATGAAATTATCGCGTTTATCCATAATGGAAATCGTAAAGGTATGCCATAAATGAAAAATACAGAAGCATAAGGAAAACATAAACATAATATATATCATTTATGAAAATAGTGTCATCATAATGGCCACCATTAGAGGTGTTAAAAGAATATTGAACAATCATCGTTTCGTGAGGCAGTAATTGGCCACCCATAGAAACGGTATGTTCTTTAACCATTTGACAAAGGTGTGTGTAAGTTTAAATAAAATCATTCTCATAACAACATCCTAGTATATTTAAGATACTGGTGTTTTAACAAAACAAAAGAATAAAAAGAGTTTAATGGGTTGGAGAAGTAAAATAAAACAAAATAACATAAGAGAATACATTACATTAAAATCGGGTAACTCTTTTGATTTGATACAAAGGCTTCCTTGGGAAGAATTATGCCCAAAGTGAGGATTCTAGGAGTATGGGAGGGAAGTTGGGAGAGTATTTGGGAAGAGTTTGTCCGATCCAAATGGCCTGAAGGTGTGAGTAAGGTGGTAGTGGTGGGGGCCTTTTATAAGTGGAGAGGAGGGGCACTCTTGGAAAGTAATGAAATGTTACTTTATTATACAATGCTTTTCGAATTATAAAGGTCCCACACTTATATAATTCGAGGATAAGGTGATAAGGGTTCTAAATATTCTCATCCAATAGGATTTGGACATGTTTAATGTTTATAATTTACATTATCCTTCCATTTTATTAAAATTATTAATTAATGAGGTAATCGCTGCATCATCATGGTGTCATAAAGATTTTAATTTATTTAATGTCCAAAAATTATAAAAAAATATATAATTATGTATTAAATCTTTTTATCATTCTAATGAATATTTATAGTAAAAAATATGACTTTTATAACCCCATTTAAAAATTGTTTTAGTAAAACGACTTATGTTGGTGACATTTTTATTTTAACATTAAATAAAAAGTTTTTAATGTCATTTTCCTACCAAAGTGGCTTCATGGGGTCCCCAAGATGACCCATGGATTGTCCTAGTAGGCCATGACTCATCCAATAGGAATAGGACACGTGTCAAGGTCATTTCATATTATTATAACATTATCTTTACCTTAAATTTCACTAATTACCTTTAATTGCGATTAATTAAACTTAAAAGTTACTATTCACCAAAAAATTATTTTAATCCCATTGAACCACATTTTACTTCCTAATGACAACCATGTATGTCGGATTTTTGAAAATCAAATCACAGAAGTGGTAATATTTCATTTAAATGAAAAATCAGTTATTTAACTACCACTTAGTGGTTTCAATATTCATCAAAAATTGAAGTTTTTCAGAAAAATACCAAAATTTCACCCTTAGCTATAATTGATATTACCAATTCAAAAATGATGTCTATTTTATGAAATTCCAAACATATAAGTTGAATTAATTAATTTTATAATTAATTCCCGTTGTCACAACAAATAGCGTGTTTTTAAGAAACAATATATATCAAAATATTGACAATTGTTTATGTCCAATTTCAAAGTGAAATAAATTCTAATGAACACAATTGGATAAAATGTTAAAAAAATAATCTAATTATTATTTAAAACCACTCAATAGTATAATTTATCACTATAAATTATTTTTATTAAAAAAGTTGTTTTATGTATTTTTCACTATTCATAAAAATTTGGAAGTTATCAGAAAATTACAAAAAATTCAACATAGGATAATTTCGACATTCCGAATCCAAAAATGAAGTCCATTTTGAAATGAAAAATATATATAATTTCAAAAGGTGGTTGTTACTATTCATAACTGCTACTTTTATTGGTCGCGGTGTGTTAGAACTCGAGGTTACGTACAACACACGCTGCTCTATTATTCAAAGAGGAGCGTACCATGGTAGCTTGGGGTGTTACATTCTCCCCTCCTTCAATAAATTGTGTCCTCGCAATTTGAAATTTTTATTTGAAAGTAAAATGTTTAAAATAGGAAGTACCTTTGTGGAAAACCCACATCGGAAATAAGGTTAACAAAAATATAACATTAAACGAATGAAAGATAAGTACAAAGGTCACCCGAGATAGCCCATACTAGGATTCTATGAAAATATGGATATGGAAGAAAAAAACCATCAAGGTCTGATGGAGAGTTGTAGAAAACAGGATTAAGAGAAAGTTTACCACAAGAAAATCACAAACTTGTGATTGGTTAAACAGTCATTGAATCCCCAGTTGGAAAAGTTAACCGGCAACGTTTTTGTTTTAAGTTACCTTTTATAATGTTGAGGAATTTATTTAGGAGATTTACTAAGAACATAAGGGAATATACATACTTTTTATGTAGATTTTCATTCTTTAATAAATTTTTACCACAAGCCCATCTTCCACTCTAATGGGTAATAGAACTCAAAAATATTCTATTTGTCCTAATTGTATAAGGTTCCAAATATTACCACATACCATTTAGATTAGTAAAACTATTTCGTAATAACCAGGGACTTCCTGTAGTCTAGTGGTAGGTAATAAAGGCATGTCGCAATATAGTTGTGGGTTCGATTCCTGCAGCTTTGTCCGAAGCGATGGGTTATCAACCAACCTGAAGGTTGTCCTTTTTCAAAAACAATTATAATATTCCAAAAATAATATTCAAAAATGTTTTAACCTTAAAAATTACTATCCAAGGTTCAACTTAATCCATTCCAACCATTATAGTTATCCAAAATACTTCTGTCCAACTCACAGTCCATATTTTATGAGGAAGGTAAACATAAGGAAGAACCCCTTTTTTCCGTGTAATAACATCTGAACACCTTCATCATGTATTCTTTTAAAACACTACAACATCCTGAATTACCATGATCCCTTATTCCTTATAGAATACTAGA
Source organism: Viscum album (assembly GCA_963277665.1). NCBI lineage: Eukaryota > Viridiplantae > Streptophyta > Magnoliopsida > Santalales > Viscaceae > Viscum > Viscum album. The sequence goes on from OY728150.1 coordinate 918,822,436, forward strand.
TATACTCCTTCTATCAAAAAATGTATACAAATCATTAATCAGTTTCATGGAAGTTAAGAATATCCAATATAATTTATCCAAATCAATCATGTCTTATTCTTAATTCACTATCTCAGTATCAGAACCATATTATGGTTTATTATTCTCTCAACCATATATTTTCCAAAAAAATTAACCTACTGTGGAGTCACTTTTCTTGGTTCCACATAATCTCAAGTCCTTGATGAAATAGTACTACAGTACAATCCTTATATACTCCATAATTATTAAAACTAGTACATCATTGATACAACACTCAAATTACAAAATTCTTTAATAACAACATAAGAACTATAATCATTCCTCCTCATATGTGGTAGTATCATAACTTGATTATTATCCAATAACATCATTTGGAGCATACTCTGATTATTTGGACATTGGTTTGCATCGTGTCCCCACTCCTTGCAGATGAAGCATTGTACATTTGAATCCTTTTTCTTACCCTTGCAGTCACGCACTTGGTGTCCTTTTTCTCCACACTTATAACAAACTCCCATTCCCATCAGTCAAGTTACAAGGTGTTTCTTCCCACAGTTATAACATATTGGAAAATTATTCTTTTCCCACACTCCTTTTTCCATCATTCTCTCTTCCATCATTTTCTTCTCCTTCTTCCCTTCAAAGCCATAAGACTCAGAGAATTCCTTACATATCTTATTAACACATGATACTATTTCTTCATATGTTGAAAACACATGGGAGATTATTTCCCTTCTAAATGTTGGCTTAATACCATAAAATATATGATCCTTCTTACGCTTTAGATCATAAGTATTGTTGGAGTTCACATTCCTTCCACTGGGCACCATTTCTATAAAATGGCATAAACTAGGTTAGTTAATGAATTGCAATGAATAATTCCAAACTTGTAAAATACATAATGTAAATTGAACGGTTTATGGATATAATCCATAATGATAAAAAAAAATCATTGGGAAAGTATATACTCATAACTATTCATAGTGGTTTGTAAAGAAAATGAGAAATATCCTAAGCATATCCCTCGGGAGTGTCGTAACCAATAGTGCAGCAAGGCCCGTTGTTGTGCACCAGTTCCCGTTTGAGTCTAGCTCAAAATAATGTTTTCGGGTTTTACCCCTAGGTACATTTGTGCCAGAGCCACCTCTACCTGGTCGTATCCAGACAGGGATTTATTGCTCGGAAAACTCACAAAATCTCTATAATACCAAAATTCTAGAAAGTTCTTCTATACTAATCCTTAAAGTCTATCTTTGGGCTATGTTCTCTAATCAGAGTTTATCTAAATCTAACTTCCAAGGTTAGTAATAAACTGCCTCTGATACCAACTGTAATGCCCCGACCCCAGTTATCCAGAGTCGGTGCATTACTTCATAACATTTGCATGATCACAAAAGATCATGTCTCGAAAGACCGATTGGTTTAGTAGCCTTGGAAACACTAGATACATTCATAAGTCTTAAATTACATCATAAAGTAAAACAAAAATACAACATAATCTCATCATATCCCCTTATTTTATCCTTATAGGTCATTCATAATATACTTCTTCACATCCTAGAGGAATTAAAACATTGAAAGGGGTGAGCTCAGATGCTCAGTAAGGATAACAATATAGCGGAAGCTTTCATAAATAAACATTAACATTTAATGAAATGTGTTACTAAAACAAAAGCCTTTTTAAACATGAACTTCAGCATAATATGGAAAAGGCAAAATGAAATAATTCCATTTACTTATTCACATGGATATTCTACTGGTCGAATAACCACATGCAATATCAATAACCACTTTCATAATGATGGAATGCATAATGCCAGACTATCATAACCACGTAGCCAAGGCCTCGTGCCAAAACTACAAATAATATTTTGTCAAGGCCTCGTGCCAAGAAACTAGTTTGTCTAATGAAATCTATATATGCATCGAAGAGATATAGCGGGCTCCACCCATCACTTATTAAGTCCAATGCATTCCTCATATGAACAGGTTTAAACATATTATAAACCATAACATAATTGTATCACATAAAACATGCATAAAGGAAACATAATATTTCAACACATCAATCACAAGATATCAATAGAACACATTGATATAAAAAAAACTTTATCAAAACCATTTTCAATACCAAAATAAAAGAAAAGTAAAACATGGTATTTATTTTTCTTTTTTAAAAAAAGTTATGGCTTATAGAGGAAGCCAAAACTCAAATAATAGTCACGGCGGCGGAGAAGTCATTGTCGCCGCATACGTATGACAAGAAAAACATTACTTTTTTTTTGTTTAGTAATACACTTCATATAAAAACATTCCTTTTGAATAAATGTAAAAGTCAATGGAGTTTATACACCATATAAAGGAAAGTTTTGTATAAAACCAAATATGCCTCAATGAATAGAGATTGAGATGAAGTCCCTCACAAAGATCATTTTTTTTAAATAAAATAGATCTATTATGTGTATTCACTATAAGTACACATAAAGAAAGTACAAATACCATATAGGACATAATAATATAATGACATAATTTGAATGTAGGAGATTAACCCAAAGAATGTAAATTGGGTTAAGAAGTTCCCATACCTTGCATCCTGTCTTGACTCGACCGTTCTTTAACCTCCTGAATAATAAACTAGAGTAAATTTCTATTTGTTTAAGAACCTTTTTCATGTTCATTATTCATTTTATATAACTTATTACCATGTTATGAACATTATGTAATTATTTGAGTTAATAACGGTCATTTTGTCGATCATTGGTACTTGAGTCAAAAATAAACTTCTTATAATTACAAGTTGTTCATGTGGTGAAATATCCATTATATCCAGAATTATATTCATTATATAGATATCATATATCTCATATATATCCAGTATATACATTCATTTATAATATTACATAACATTTAGAGGTAAGAAATGAAATGCACCGTTCATGGAGACGGTAAGTCGTACGTACGCATGAACGCTACTTTCATTTCTATTTCTTATTTAATGGAATGAAATTATAATTATATAAAGGTATAATATAATTCCAGTATAATATAATGTATAATAACATTTACTCCCTCCTTTATGCATCCCACATATGGCATTAACGATTCAAATCACTTTGAGGGGGCGGTAGTCCGCACTTCCTAAAATGAAATTATCGCGTTTACCCATAATGGAAATCGTAAAGGTATGCCATAAATGAAAAATAAGGAAGCATAAGGAAAACATAAACATAATATATATCATGTATGAAAATAGTGTCATCATAATGTCCAAGATTAGAGGTGTTAAAAGGAGATTGAACAATCATCGTTTCGTGAGGCAGTAATTCGCCACCCAATGAAACAGTATGTTCTTTAACCATTTGACGAAGGTGTGTGTAAGTGTAAATAAAATCATTCTCATGAAAACATACTAATATATTTAATATAATGGTGTTGTTACAAATTAAAATAATAAAAATAGTTTAAGGGGTTGGAGAAGTAAAATAAAACAAAATAACATAAGAGAAGACATTACCTTAAAATAGGGTAACTCTTTTGATTTGAGCCAAAGCCTTCCTTGAGAAGAATTATGCCCAAAGTGATGATTCTAGGAGTAAGGGAGGGATGTTGGGAGAGTATTTGGGCAGAGGTTGGCCGAGACAAATGACTTGAAGGAGTGATTAAGGTGGTAGTGGTGGGGGCCATTTATAAGTGGAGAGGAGGGGCACTCTTGGAAAGTAATGAAATGTTGATTTATTATACAATGCGTTTCGAATTATAAACGTCCCACACTTGTATAATTCTAGGATATGGTGATAAGGGTTCAAAATATTTTCATCCAATAGGCTTTGGACAAGTGTAATGCTTAGATTTTACATTATCCTTCCATTTTATTAAAATCGTTAATTAATGAGGTAATCGATGCATCATCATGGTGTCATAAATAATTTAATTTATATAATGTCTAAAAATTATAAAAAAATTATCATTATTTAGGAAATATTTTTATCTTTCTAATTAGTATTTATAGTAAAAAATATGACTTGTATAATTCCATTTAAAAATTGTTTTAGTAAAACGACTCATGTTTGTGACATTTTTATTTTAACATTAAATAAAAAGCTTTTAATGTCATTTTCCTACCAAAGTGGCTCCATGGGGTCCCCAAGTTGACCAATGGATTGTCTTGGTCGGCCATGACTCATCCAATAGGGTAAGGACAAGTTTCAATGTCATTTCATATTATTATAACATTATCTTTACCTTAAATTTCACTAATTACCTTTAATCGCGGTTAATTAAACATAAACGTTACTATTCACCAAAAAATTATTTTAATCCCATTTAACCACATTTTACTTCCTAATGACAACCATTAATGTCAGATTTTTGAAAATCAAATCACAGAAGTGGTAATATTTCATTTAAACGAAAAATCAGTTATTTAACTACTAGTTTGTGGTTTCACTATTCATCAAAAATTGAACAATGCCAAAATTTCACCATAAGCTATAATTGATATTCCAAATTCAAAAATGATGTCTATTTTATGAAATTCCATAAATATAAGTTGAATTAATTAATTTTATAATTAATTTCTGCTGTTACAACAAATAGCGTGTTTTTAAGAAACAATATATATCAAAAGATTGACAATTGTTTATGTCCAATTTCAAAGTGAAATTAATTCTAATGAAAACCATTGGATAAAATGTTAAAAATATATTCTAATTATACATTAAAACCACTCAATATTATAATTTATCAATATAGATTATTTTTATTAAAAAAGATGTTTTTAGTATTTTTGACTATTCATAAAAATTTGGAAGTTCTCAAAAAATTACAAAAAATTCAACATAGGCTAATTTCAACATTCCGAATCCAAAAATGAAGTCTATTTTGAAATGTATAATATATATAATTTCAAAAAGTGGTTTTTACTATTCATAACCGCTACTTTTATTGGTCGCGGTGTGTTAGAACTCGAGGTTGCGTAAAACACACGCTGCTCTATTATTCAAAGTGGAGAGTACCATGGAAGCTTGGGGTGTTACAAGTGTTATATATTTTTTGATTCAAGGATTCAGACAAGGGTTTTTTCACATTGTCTTTTGTGGAAACACTTCTCAATTAAACATAACCCCTTTGAGGGAAATCCCTAAAGGGAGGATATTCTTGAAGAATTTTTTTGTGCAAATATGTATCGTTGACTCTCTTTCAAGAGAAACCACAATAGTATTATCAAAATATAGTGTTATAAGATCATTACTACTTGGTACCTTGTTATTCTCTTGGAAGATGTTTTTCATCTATACATCTTATTTATCTACCACAGAAGCTGTAATATACACAGAATTCATTGTAGAATCGGTGACCATTGCCTTCATTGGGATATTATATCTCCCAACACCTCCAATGAAAATAATTATATATATCAATAATTATTTAATGTAATCATTATATGTTTGGAAGCTTGTATCTTCATATCCTCTAATGACTAATTTCTCATCTATTACATAAACCCAAAACATATCCCTAACACATAGAGGATACTTAAGGATAGTATGGATTTCAATCCAATGATTTCCACTAAGATCATCTTGATATATTATTACCATAATTAATACATTTTTGAAATATCTCCTAGTAAATAACATATCATTTATGGCTTACCCAATCACTGAATTTTATGGAATAATTTTCATTCTATTTCATTCCCCATCTGTCTGAGGACACATTTTCCTTGAAAGATGAATGCCATGTGATGTAGGAAACAATTCACTCTTGGATTTTTCCGTAATGAATATTTTTAGTTTCATTTCAATGTATGTACATTGAAATAGGATGAGAAACATTTGGAATCTCTCTTGATGAATCTTGATCCCAAGAATATATTCTACCTCACCCAATCCCTTTATAGAGAATCTTTTAGTCAACCATACCTTTTTAAACTATAATATTAGTATTTCATTTCCAATGAGTAATATTTCATCAATATATAATCTTATGAAAATTAATTCACTCCCACTAAACCATTTATAGACACATGGATCACATTCCTTATTTATGAAACCAAATTTCTCTATAACCTAATCAAAATGAATTCTCTATGTCATGAATTCTTGATTTAATAAATAAATTAATCTTTGTAGCTTCTATATATTTTATGATTCCTTTAGAGTTACAAAACCTTCATATTATGTTATATATAAATCTTCAGGAAGTTTCCCAATAAATAATTCTGTTTTGACATCCATTTTCCGAATCTCATATTCATGGTAATCCACAAAGGAAAGTATAAATGTGGTGAAATTTAATAGCGATATTAATAAAAATGTTTTTTCATTGGCAATTCCATTACATTTTTTAATCCCTTTTTCAAATAGTCACATATTATAGGTACTAATATTTCCTTCCATATCTAATTATATATTGAATAACTATTTTTAACCAATGGTATTTACATATACTAGAAGACATTTCAAAACTAGAGTTAGTTTTTGTACAAGGAATCTATTTTATAATTCATGGTCTCTTGACACATAGAAAAATATATGACACTTTTTTCTTCCTTATAGGTTATAGGATCATTATTAAAACTAATAATGATTTTACAAATTCTTTTATTATAAAACCATACCATTATAGTTCTCTGACCTCTATATTACTCCTACATAGTAATTGTTTCTCCAGAACAATTTCATCATCCCAGGGGCTTTGTAGAATTTTATTATGTTTCAAATCATATGTTACTTAAGTCTAGAGTTCACCAAATCATATCTCACTCCCACTATTTATTTTATATATTTAATCCTCCTTTGGAGATGTGGGACTTTTTTCAATTAGAGACATTCTCACTAAAGAATTTTTTAGGATTCATCCATTTTTTAATTTAGGATATCATATAAAGAAACACTATGGGGCTTGGGGTAAAGGCATATCACCTAAAGATGACATAAAAATGAGTCTCAACCCCACACATTTATGTATTAAAAAATGGGTTATTTCCATTCCATAATTGGTATGTTATGTGACACGTTCATCATTGAAAATGAGTAAATGTTTAACATTTTTTTGTTTTCCTACTAGTACTATAAAGTTGCTAGTAGGGTTGAACACACAGGGAAGGATGAACAACCAAACTTCATTTAAAAAAACCATAATATTTTTAGGAGTGGGATAATTATTTTTTTATAATTTTTACATTTTCTATATTTTGTGTGTTTTTATAAGCATAAATGTGATAATATTATTTAATAGAAGAAATTGAAATTGTAATAGAGATCATGCAGTGAAAGCTATAGTGTTGTGAGACGATCAAATAAGAGGAATACTTGGGAAAAACTATAATGGTTTTAAAGGATGATTTTTTCATTAAAAATGAAAATTTAATACACTCTTTAAAAAATGAATGGTTAAAAACTCCTCTATAATAGATTTAACACTATGAATTTATGTAGTTGTGTTTCGCCATTTCAAGAACCAAATATTACTAAATTTTTAATGAAAAGGATAACAAAAATGACCTCTATAAAAGATTCTAATGTTCTAAATTGTTTGATTGATTATTTGGTTCCCTGATTGGTCTCTCTGAAATATTAGGAAATTTTAAAATAAAATCGTGATAGGATCATAAAAAATTTATTATTTCACAAATCAGAGCTAGCCTCACCGGTCATATCTGCTTCTTGTAAAAATAAATCTAATGAAAAAACTATTAAAAGAGTAAAAATTGATTCCCTGAGAACTATAGACTTTACCTATGGTCATATTAAACATTAATGTTGGAAATGGTTTGATTAAAGAGCAATGAAATTAAACACGTACAAAAAAGAAGTCTCCCTTTGTGGAATTGTGTTGTTGTGATGTTTCTACTCTGCAAGTCTCTAGAAGTGCTCATGGTCTCCGAGTCTCAAACTTATGAGAGGCATAGAATGGTTAGTGGTGGATAGAATCAGAATTTCATCTCTCACTACAACTATCATTTTCCAATCCTCTTTCATCTGTTGTTCGGCCAACCATGTTTTCCATCGATATTCAGTTGTCCTTCAATGTGCATCTACACACGTGCATTTTTTCGTGAAAGACTTGTCATATTATAATTACCCCTGAAACTATCTCCAGACCATTGGTTGAAATAAACCTGGATGTGAATCCATGTCCTACATGAATCTATGCAACAAAATAGATGTTGGTAAAATATCATATAATACATAATAAAAAGATTTAATTTTCCTATTTAATTAATTGAGAAAAAAATAAAAATATTTGAGTAAAAATTAGTTTATTAGTTTATTATTATAAATCAATATGTTAATTATTTAATTTTTATTTAAAGTTATTTACAATTAATGTTTATTAATTATTTAAATTAAATAATTTAATAATTATTTTAATTTATTTTAAAAATTATTAATAATTTATCATTATTGAAGTCAACATTCTTAGTACTTTATTACAGATAATTAATAAATTATTTTAAGATTATAAATTGTTTTCATCTTATTAAGTAATTTAATCATCCTTATTAGGTATTATTGATAATTTTTTATTGAATTTATAAATTTAAAATGTTTAACATTAATATTGTTAGATTAATGTATTTATTTTAATATTTTGGATTTAATTTTTTAATTTTAATAATAAATTTTATAAATAATTATTAATATTTTATGTTTATAAATAGCTATTAAATTAATTTATTTTATATTTTGATTTATTATTATTAATTATTTTATTAATTATTATTTTCTTATCATTATTAATGATTTTAGGTTTATTTCTTTAGTTATTATTTTGTTATTATTTTTTATTTTTCTAATTCATTCCTACCCCACTCCCTTTTTCTCTAAGATGTATAAAGGAGAATGGGGTTGCGATCTTCTTCATGATTCTTCTTTAGTGGCAGACTCCTCAACATCGGTAGCACCTCTTGGAAGAACTCCTTGGCTTATGATGACTCCCCATAACATGTGACAGTGAAACTCAACATCCTCAATGGAAAAAACTGAGTTCGGGTAGACATCAGCCGATCAACGATGAAGGCTTCTTACATTAGCACTAGTTAAACCCCCATATATCACCGCTCTCCTTGATCCTCCACTCCTAAGCCCCTTCTAAGTTTCCCAAAGTGTTGATGATTATCTTCAAGATAACATAGGTGGCATCCCCTCTTTAGTTGTCTTGTATATCACCAGTGGATATGGGCTCGAATCTTCTCACTATATCTAAAATAGATTGTTCATTTGATTTGGTTTGGATTGATCCAATCAATTTTCTTCTGTAATGTTCTAGATTGGATCTTCTTTTTTATGATGATGGTGTGATAATGGACTGTGTAATTAGTGAGTGGGGGATGACCCATGAGTGGTGTGAAAAAATGGGGATGTTAGTAACACTGCGTCAAGGTGTTTTGTAATGGAGTTTTTGTTAGGATAAAGCATCATTACATCATGAATAGTTACAGCCTTGGTATCTCAGTAGAAAAGCAGACTGTCGGTATGTGAACATTTGAGGCATTAGTGAGAAATGTCGCACCGATGGGGTATCATTAATTCATCTCAGCAATATTGTGTTAGTGAGACAAGATACCACTGGAATGTGTTGGTAGGTCGTCTGCAAGGGGGATCAGTGACTCATCAACATTAAAAATAAAATTTGAAAACGAGTATAAAAATAAAATGATAATATCATTAAATAATTAAATTGTAAATTAATAACATTAAATCTAATTAAAATAAATATTAGACCTAATTGAATAATTAATAATTAAAATTATTTAATGTTGTTATACATAGAATTAAAAGAATGTAGTAATGTAATGGGATTGAATTGACTAATAAAGATAATTTATTTTAAGATAATACACTTAAAAGATAAAATTTTGATTTAATGAAACATTTTATTAAATTTTGATACATAGATTAATTTAATATTTAACCAAAAATAAATAACAAATAATTATTGTGGCAAGAAGAAGACAAGCTTAAAGATGAAGCATATTAAAATAATGAACCATAGTGATAGTAAACTATTAATCTAATGACAATGAATACAAAATTATTTATAAAAGTGATTAAAAAGTTTATTTAATTATAATAATATGTAAGACCATATATTTAGTAAAAAGTAAATAATACTTAATTAAATCATTAAAAATAATAAATGACATGTGGAAAATATAAGTGAAATTAAGGCCACATAAAATTCCCCCACAATTAAATAATGATTAATCTCAATCAATTCCATGTTTTATTAAATTTTATAAATGAAAGTGTGTTTTTATTACAAAAATTTAAATGTAATATGTCAATCACTTGAAAAAATAGAAGATAAGAATATTTTAGTAAGTATTCTGAAATGTAATGTTCAAATGAATATTTCCCAATTTAAAATACACACTGGGTTATTTATAGAGAAAGAATCATCAAATTTAGAGGATTTCATTTCCCATATATGAAATTTTCTAATGAATCAATACAATTAAAATTCATGTTCTATGTTCAGGAGTGATAAAAGTTTAAAAGTAAATGTAATTATAAAATTTACAAAAGGAAATTTTTACTTTAAATTTTACCTAAGATTCAAAAAAATAGAACAAAAGATATATTTTTAATCACGTTATTGGTATAACATAAATGGTTCCATATAAACCAATTTTCTCAATCTTCACCCAGGGTTGATTATTCCCCTCACCTTAATGAACTCATTTTTTTACCCTAGACCCATTATTTTATTTTTTCCATGTCATGTATCTTATGTTGAGTACTATGAATATGAACTTATTAAATATTTTATATAGAAATTTTATTTAATAGATTCACACCTAGTTCCTAGTGTATCAGAGTGTCATTGTCGGTTCCAAAATTCCCAATTTACTATAGTTTTAGATGATTTATATGAAAAAAAATTATATTGGCGAACTATGGTGATTACTTTTTTAACAAATAAAAATGTGTCCCCTAATAAAAAATTCATACATCTAGTTCCAAAAGTAATGATCTTGATTCCACTAATAAGTAACCCCTATCACACCCAAATAATGATCCTTAATCAAAATATCATGAAATCACTAGTCATATTCAATTAGTAATCATTCAACCTCAAAATTTCTAGACTAAAAAGGAAAATTTTAAATACTAGTAAAGAAATATAATTATGAAAGACTCAATTGAAGTAAAATATATACCCTGAAGAAACTCACATTGCGATATGATATTGAATTTTTTTTTCAATTTTGTAAAAAAAAATTTAAACAATCAGGGATGATTAATGAGCTTCCATTATGAAACGTTTAGCTCAACATAAGAGTTTACCCCTACCTTGCACTTAATAACCAAATTTTTCCCCAATGATTAATTAAAAAGTCGAAAGGCCACAATTTGACTTTTAAATTTACTAATATATTTTCATTATAGTTGATTAGTGCCATTTTTAAGTGTCTCATTGAAACTCATATGATATTTTTCCAAAATAAACAATTTATACTTCAAAGAATTTACATGCATTTTCATTTATTCTTGTGATTGAGATTTTAATTATAGTTAAAATAGTTTCATGAAAAATATTTTATTACACATTTAATTTGGTGTAGAATGGTTAAGATTTGGTTCTATAAGATTTTTAGTTGTGGGGAAAAAATAATGCTAAAACACCCAAAAAATGAATCATATTCTATAAACATAACAAATAACCAGCTTATATTTACCCCCCCCCCCCCCCACACACACACAAACACTTAATTTCACATAGAAAGAATAGATTAAAAATAAGTGAAACGCTATTTCTAGTATAAATTTCATAATAGAGAAAAAAAATTAGGGTACCATCACATGTAGAAAAAATTATCATCACAAAAATCCAGAAGAATGATTTTTTGTAAGAGACATATGTAGTAGTTTTTTTTAAGAAGAAACATTGCAAAAAACATATTTTCGAGAAACAATTAAAAATTACTAACTCACCAACACTACCACAAATGAGTCACTGTTGAGATGAATCATCAACAGTCATGTAATGGTGGTATAAGTGCAATGGTAGGTCAATAAATCACCATTGAATATAGTAAAGTTGAATTAACAATGTATATTTTCTTTAAAATTATATGGAGTAACAAATAAAAGGAATAGTAAAATGAAATAACTTCCCTCTTAAAACTTTTCAAGACATGATCCATTATGGAAATTCCACTTCATTTTGACACCATCTGCATCATGCTATAAAAATACAGAGTAGGAAGACAATGTAAATAACTAAAATAGAGACAGAGAATACTAAAGATAAAAAAATAATCATTTTTTTCAAAGGTAACAAGAAAAATAACAAAAGTAATAAAAAAAGAGAAACCCTTGGTTGCCGCCCATGTAGCACTGGGTTTAGAGTGCCCATCTATACTTTAATCCGATAAATATTTTTATCCACGATAATTTAATAGCTATGATTTATTGGAGGTGGAGATTAACGATTTTCTAAGGAATTGAAAACAAAATCAGTCAAGACGTTCTCATATTTTGCACCACGAAAAATAATCCAAACTACACCAGCTCAACAATAGGGAACTTATTGTCCAACTCAATTAGACCCCTAAAAATCATCATTGTCTTGTAAAAAGACCATCATTTTTTATGAAAATATCCAATCTTATCGAGAAATATTTCAAAACATCCGATATACTTAGATTTTATCTCAAACACAAAATTTGAAGAAGATACAGCATCAAACTCTTTAGCATTTCTTAAAATAGATTACAAATCCTACAACTAAAAATACATCAATTTGATGGAATCAAATTCAGCTTCCATCTAATTTTTCTCATGTCCACATAGGACTCAAATGACAAGAACGTTTAATTTTCTAGTCTTAAGTCATCATATAATATAATTGATAGAGAAGAAAATAAGTTTTCAAGGAAAAATAGTTTTTCATAATTGGAATGATAAATGTTTTTAGTAGGACTCAACCTAGAACATTCTCCAATTTTAGGATGCTTTATAAATTAAAATTCATAGGGAAATTTCATAATTTTTTTGATATAATTAAAGATAAGTATGTGACCATACCCCAAATTGGGTTTAATGGAAATAATTTACTAATCTATAAGAGGGTGTGGGGAAGGAATAACAGCCTGAAGAAAATTTTCAATAGGATGTGGAATCCTAATAACTGTGACCTCAAATGGGAAAGCCCCACACTCAAATCTGACCACAATTTTGAAACATTGGTTGTCAGAAACGTCTATAAAATCACAAATAACTTCATTATGAGGCTTTTCAAACACCAAAAACTCACCCACAACATCAATACCTTGGAGGATGAGTTTCCCTTTTGACACATGAATGATAGAACCATCAGTATCTAGGAACAGTCTGCCTAAGATGATTGGGGCTACTTCATCACATTCCATGTCAAGAATAAGGATTTTTTATGGGATATTTTAGATTTCCTATACACACTAATAGGTCATCCACCCTTCCAAAAGGGTGTGTAAGTATCCTATCAGCAGGTTGAATAGAAACAGATGTTGGTTTCATATCCCTAGGACTAAGCTTCTTAAACAAGGATTAAGGCACAATATTGATACTTTCCCATAAGTCAGAATGACAATTGAGTTCCCAAGTTCACCATATTTATCATTTAATGATATAAATGTTAGGGTCATTAAATTTTGGAGGAAAATTATTTAACATAATCACACTACACTCTTAATTGAGATTAAATTATTCCATATTATTCAATCAATTTTGTTTTTAAGGAACTTTTGGTGAATAAAACACATAAAGGTATTTTATCCAATGTTTCTAAAAATTCAGGTTGATTCCAATGTATTGAATCATTTTTTGGAACTTTAGTTATTTAGTTTCATCACACTTTTTCACTCTTTTAGGGAAGGGAATGGGAGGGGAATAATGTTTTTGAACATGATGAGTGTTCTCCTTCTCCTCAAATACATCTTTTTATTTTCATCTTTAATTAAATCCCACTTCATTTTTTTTGGTTTATTATCTTTTTCATGTGGGAATTCAACATTTTTTTTAGGTGGACAAATTTATCTAGATTCCTAGATTCTGTATCAAGTATATTTTTCTTTCCAAACACAAATTTCTTTTCAATTTGGGAAATTTTATAGTCTTTTTCAGCAATATTTTGAGTGTTATACCCACTTCATGTTAGTATATCCATGAAATTATCCATATGGATTAGTTCTAATGTAATAGGAATCCTTCCTTTATCCATATATGTCATATCTATAGCTATTTTGTCTAACTGAATTTCCATGTAATGCATTATAATATTATTTTTAATTTTATTATATTCATCTTGGGTTTGATGTTTATTCCATTGAGTCATGAATCTTTCAATTTAGAGTATATTCTATTTAAAATTTGATCTATGTATGAATAAACATGGCTATCATTATTTCATTGTGAATTATAAGATTCTTCACTCTATTGGTTTTGAAAAGTTTTACTATGGTCATTTTGGTAGGCAGGGGAGTAGTTTATTTAATAATTCCTTGGGCATTCCATGAAATGTTGGCGTGATTTTGATAACCATAAGTGTACTAGTTTGAGAAGGGAGCATGGAAACCCGGGTTTATAGTCCTAAAATCCATAAATTTGGCATTTCACTCAAATTGGATAGGGAGGTCAAAATTAGGACAACTTGATTGAGTGTGACCATAAATCCTACAATGAAAACTTTTCTCCCTTATAACCCTGATATCAACAATAGAATCTTGGGGATTTCTTTCACCCCTATAGATGACTCCATTCCTAGTGCACTTATGCTGTGATTTTTGGGAAAGTTTGTCATACAAGTGTTTCATCTTATCAGTAGTGGAGTCGGAGAAGACACCCCAACAGGATTGGTCCACGAGAATTAATTTTTAAGGGGTGAGACCATTATAAAAGGTCTATATTAGAAGATTGGGATAAAATGGGTGACTGGGACTACACCTAAGGATACTTCTAAAACTATCACAAACTTCATTAAATAATTCTACTTCATCATGGAAAAACCCAACAATTTTGTGCCGAAGCTCAAAGGTGGTGTTCTGGGGGAAGAATTTTGGTACAAATGTAGTTAATACCTCATCCCAGTTCTTAATGATTTCCTCATATATGTTTCAGAACCATGTCATAGACTTTTTATTAAGACAAAATGGGATCATTTTCAATCATATCTCCTCCTCAATTAGATATATTAGAGGTAATTGTTTAACATATCTATAAAACATTCTAATAAACTCATGGGAATCCCCCCCCAAGGAGGCCATTTAAATAACAGATTAGAGAGAGGTGAGACTGTTTAATTTTGTATCTTCTAGACTGAAGGGACAACCTAATACAAGATGGGTTGATTGACATAATTGAAATTTTAAATTCCCTATGTATAGGTATCTAAGAGGCTGGATCTATGAGATGTGGAACATCCATGATTTCATAATCATATATTTTATCTTGATTCTCTATTGAAATATTATTATTTAGTATAGTAAGTTGTTCTTCAATCTTAGGGTTTATATAATCTTTTATATAAACAGATGATCTTGTTATAAAATAATGTCTAAACATAAATATTATTCAACAGTACTAAAAAAAATATCGAACAAGCAGTAAAAGTTCACTTAAAGAAGGAAAAATAGTTATAGAATAACAAAAAAGAAAAATTGTAAGAAAATAATGACTGAAAATCAATACAAGAATTTGTTTCAGCAGTTTTCAGTTTAATTTTTTTCATAAATTGTTTAATGTGAATTTATGTTTGAAAAGTGTTTTTAATATTTTTTATTAAATATTGTCTCTCTAAGACTTCCTCATAAATGATGATAAAAACATGACAAATTCATCCTTGAAAATGATTCAATGTTTTATTTTTTTTATGTTTTTATAATAATATTGTATAGTTGATAGTAGGGTTGAATCCACAGGTAAGGATGAACAATCAAAATTCATTTAAAACAACCCCACTATTTTCATTATTAGGTGAAAAATTTTATTATAATTTTTAATTTTTTTAATTTTTTTATTTTAATAAGATGAAATGTGATAATATTTTTTGATAGAAAAATTTGAAACAGTAATAGAGATCAGGCAGTGGAAGAAGTAGTGTTTTCTGATTATCAAAAAATAAGAATACTCAAAAAAAACAACTCAACTTGTTTTAAAGGATTAATTTTTTTATTTGAAATTATAATTGAATTCACTCCATGAAAAATTAATTGTTATGTCTTCCTTGTTAGAATATTTAACACATTGTATTTACGTTCTTGATGTTTACCACTTCAAGAACCAAATAAAGTTATTTTTTTAAAGAAAATATCAATAAAAATAACATCGCCAGAAGTTTATAAAGTTATGAATAGAAAGATTTCTGATTTGATTCCATGATCGTCTCATAGAAATACCCTAAAATTCTAAATTAAAAGCATGCAAGGATAATAATTGATTTAACGTTTCATAAATTATATCCATCAATCCCGGTAAGATCTCATTCTTTAAAAAAGAAATCAAATCAAAAATAGAAAAATTATTAAACAAGTAGATACAGATTCCACAAGCACTAAAAATTTCCCTATGATCATATTCAAGATGAAAATTGAAAATGATTTTATTATAGAGTAATGGAATTGAAAAAGTACAAAGAAGAAGTATCCCTATCTAAACATGAGTTGTTGCTTTGTTCCTTCTCTGGATGTCTCCAGAATTGCTCATGTTAACTGAGTTTCCAACATACGAAAAGTGTTCAATGATAAGTGATGAATCAAATGAAATTTTTTTCTCATGTTAATGCTTTCTTTTTTCAATATTCTATCATATTTTGGTCAGTCACCCATATTTTCCACTAACAATCCGGTGTCCTTCAATGTGCGTACACACACATACATTTTTTCTTGAATGTTTGGTCATATTATCTTAACCTTAGTAATTAACTCCAAGTATTTCGTTGAAATGAACTGGGATATGAATCTTGGTCCGACGTCAATCTGTGCAAAAAAGCGAAGAAGAAAATATATTTTCAAAAATAATAATAATAATTTAATTATATATTCAATTAATTTTGAAAACATTAAAAATATAATCGTAAAAATCAGTTTATTGATTTATTATTTTAAATTATTATGTTAATAAATTTATACTTATTGAATGTTATTAAAATTTAATTTTTATGAATTATCTAAATTAATTATTTTTTATTTATTTCATTTTATTCAAAATATTTAATAAATATTTAACATTATTGATGTTAATATTATAATTACATTATTCATGATAATTAATAATATTATTTTAGGATTATAAATTATATTTATCTTATTATTTTATTTAATCATTCATATTAATTATTATTATAAATGATTGATTTAATTTAAAAATATAATGAGGTTATCTTCATTATATTTAGTTTAATGTATTTATTTAATTTTATTTGATTTAGTTAGTTTTTTTAATAATCTATTTTAATAATTATTTTTAATATTTTACTTTTAAATAATTTATTAAATTTATTTATTTTATATTTTAATTTATTATTATTAATTTATTAACTATTTTTATTATTATTATCTTATTATTATTATTAATTTTAATTTTATTTCATTTATTGTTATTATTATTTTATATTTTTTAAATCATTCCTCCCACTCCTTTCTTCTCCACCCCGAATAGGGGAGAAGGGGGTTTTTAAATTCTCTATGAAGCTTTAGTGGCTGCCGACCCCTCAACACCAGAAGCATCTCTCGGTTATGCTTCTTGACTTGCGGAAACTCCCCACAAAACATGGAAAAGTGGCTCGATATCCTCAGTTGCTACAACCTGGATTAGGTAGACCTCAACCGATCAGTGATGGAGGCTGCTTTCTTCTACAACAGTGAAACCCCCTTATATCACTGCTCTGCTCAGTCATCATCAGTTTGGCCCCTTCTCAGTTTCTAAAAGTGGTGACGATTTTCTTTTTGAAAACATTTTCGAAATACTCTCTTGCGGTGACCCATAAAAAATTGGAGGGTAGGGGATCTGGTCTACTCATGGTTTCTATAAGAGATTGTTTAGTGTATTTGGATTTGTGTAGATCCAGTCAATTCTCTTCTGTAATGTTCATGATTAGTAGTTCATTCCATGATGGAGGTGAGACAATGGAATGGTCCGTTAGTGAGTCGATAAAGAACTGTGAGAAATGTGAAGAAAATGGAGATGTCGGTAGTCATGATTTGGTGAGTCATGTAATGAATTAGTCAGTATGACAAAGCATTAATAGGTCATGAATAAGTGCAGTGTTGGTAACTCAGTAGAAAGAAATAATATCGGTAGGTTCAAATGTGAGGCATTAGTGAGAAATGTCTCACCAATGGGGTATTGTTAATTCACCTCACTGATACAGTTTTACTGAGACAAGATACTAATAAAATGTGTTGGTATGTCACTTGGATGGGGCAATGGTGAGTCACAATGTCAGTAAATCATCGACATCAAAATAAAAATTAGAAAACAATGTTAAAAATAAAATGATAATCTCATTAAAAAAATTATATTATAAATTAATAACATGATATCTATTTAAAATAATTATTGGAACTAATTAAATATTTAATAATTAAAATAATTAAAAGAAGTTATAAATTTAATTAAAAAATATTGAAATCAAATAATGATACTAAATTGAATAATAAAGTTAATTTATCTTAAGATAAGATACTTAAAAGATAAAATGATGAGTTAATGAAACATTTTATTAAATTTTAATACTTGGATTAATTGGTTAGTTAACCAAAAGTAAATAAAGGAGAATTATTATGAAAAAAAGATCAAAGAAATAAAGATGCGTCATATTAATAAAAAAATCATACTGAGAGAAAACTATTAATTTAAAGACAAATAATAAAAAATTATTTATAAAAGTGATTAAATTGTTTATATAATTATAGAAAAACCAAATACCATATAATTAGTAAAAATTCCAAAAATAATTATTTAAATCATTAGAAACATACTAATAAGATGTGAAAAAATAAGTGAAATTGAGGCAATTTCAAATTCCCCCACACTTAAACATTGATTGTTCTCAATCAATTCCATGATTTATTGACAGTGAAAAATAGATGCTGGTTTTTATTACTCAACTCAAAATGTGACAAGTCAATCACTTTAAAAAATAAAGGACAATAAACTATAGGTATGGCTTCTGAAATGTAATGTTGAAAATTATATTTCCCAATTTTAAATAATCATTGGGTTATATATAGATAATTGATTCATCCATTTTCTAGGATTTCATGCGTCATATATGAGACTATCTATTGACTCGGTATAATTCAAATACACGTTGTTATTTCAATAGTGATAAAAGGTTAAAAGTAAATATAATTATATACTTAACCAAAGGATCATTTTACTTTAACATTCACCTATGTTTAAGAAAACAAAACAAAAAATAATTTTATTTGATTCCCCGTATTGATAAAACCTAAATGGTTACATACAAACCAATTGTCCCCTTCTTCATCTGGTGTTCATTTTTCCCCTCACCTTTATGAACTCCTTTTTGACCATTGATTTTTTTTATTTTTCCCAAGCCATGTATATTCTGCTGAGAATTGTGCATATACCCTTATTAAATATTGTAAAGAGGGATTTTATTTAATATAAACACACCCAGTGCGTAGTGTCTCATATATTCACTATTGATTCCTAAATTACCATTTTACTCCACCTTCAAAATATTTATATGCATGATATTTGTATTGGTTCACTAAGGTGATTAATTTTTAATAAATAAAATTTATGTCCCCAAAAGAAAAAGTTAGAACATCTATTTCCTAAAGCTATGATCTCAATTCCATTAAAAAGTAACCTATATCACTCTTAAATAATTTTAGTATAACAAAAAATTCATGATATCACTAAGAAGATTCACTCAGAAACTATTCATTATCAGAGGTTCTAGACATAAAATCAACTTTTTTCCAGATAGTAAAGAACTATCCTTAGGAAATACATAATTGGATCACAAATTGAAACATATAAAAATAAAATTTTAAAAATTTGATGATGCACTGGGAATTGATGAGCTTCCATTAAGACCAGTTTAGATCAACATAAGTGTTGAACCCCTCCCCCATACATTAAACCCCAAATTGTCCCCAATGTTGAATTCAAAAGTGGAGAAGAAAAAAATTGGACTTTTCATGTTCAAAATAGATTTTCATTACAGTATATTAAAGAAATTTTTGAGTGTCTCATTGAAACTCAGATGAATAATTTCCATAGTATACTATTTGTATTAACAAAAGTTCACAAGCATAGTGATTTGAGACAGTGTTAGATATTTTCAATAAAATTCAAACAATTGCATGTAAAATATTGAACTATATATTGTATTTGGTGTCAAAAAATTGAGAATTTCAATAATAAATATTTTCAATTAAGAATAAATATTCTTGTTAGAACACCCAAAAAAATAAGTAGATTCCATAAAAATCATTAAAAACCTTCCTGTATTAACATACCCCCCCCCACCACATACACACACATAATTTCACACAATAAGATTACATTTAAATGGAGTAAATCTCAATATCTAGATTCAATTTCATAAAGTATAAAATTTTGAATATATCAGCACATGGAACAAAAATTTCCATTAAAAAATCACAGAGCATAATTTTTGGAAGAGAATTATGTAGCAGAATTTTTTAAGAAATAATAATGAAACAGAAAAATTTTCCAAAAAAAATATAAAATTACAAACTCACCGACTCTGTCACCATTGAGTCATCATTCAGATGACTCACCGATAGTATTGTAATGGTGGATTAAGTGAAAAGGTATGTCAATGAATCACTATTTAACCGATTAATGGTGACTTCACAATGTATAGTTTATTTAAGTGAATGGACTAGAAAATAAATATATAAGTACAATAAAGTAACACCCCTATTAAAAATTTCCCATACATGATCCATTGAGGTAATTACACTCTTTTGTGACACCATTAATATCATATTTTAGAAATAAAGAGCACGAATGCAATATAAAAAACTCCAACAATGATAGAAAATACAAAATATTGTAGTAATGAGAAGTTTATTCAATTTAAACAAGAAAAAGAACAAAAGTAAAAACAACAGAGAAACCATGGGTCTCCTCCCATTCAACAGTAGGTTTAAAGTCCCCAGCTAGAATTCATTCCCATAAATATTTCTATCCATCATAATTCAATGGGTATAATTTATTGTAGGTGCAGAATACACAATTATCTATGTAGTTCATGAAAATATCACTCAAGGCATTCTAATTTTCAACACCATGATAAATCCCACAAAACTCTACAAGCTCACAAAGACGGATCATGATGTCTATCTCAACTGGAAATCTGAAAAAAAAACATCATCAACTCATAAAAATTACGACATTTTAATAAGAAAATTTCTTTACTGAACAAGAACTCTTTCAAAAATTCCCCCACACTTAGAGTATAGCTCAAGACCAAAAACATAATATTAAACAATGTTAAACAGCATGACATTTCTCAAAATAGCTTGAAACTCAAAAAAACTCCCAAATGGGGGAATTAAATTCAGCTTCCAATAAATTTTTCTCTATGTCCACAGAACACTCAAATGATGTGAAACTTTTATGTTCTTGTTGGAATTCACTGTATATAGCACTAGAATGAAAATTAAAGAAGTTTTTGAGGAGAAATACTTGTTTAAAAGGGGCACAATCATGTATTTTAGTAGGACTCAACCAATAACATTCTCCAATTTTAGGAAGCTTTAGATAGTAAACTTTATAAGGGAAACTTCCTTAATCATATTAATATAATAAGGGAAAATAATATAACTCACACCCAAAATTTTGTTCTAAAAAAGAATTTTCTCCTCTATAAGAGGGATTAGGGAAGGAGTAACAGTATAAAAAATATTTTCAATAGGATAGGGAATCCTAATATTTTTGAACTGAAGAGGGAAAGTCCCATACTGAGCTTTGACCTTAATTTTCAAACATTGACTCTTAGAAACATTTTTCACATCACAACTAACCTCATGTTTAGTCATTTTAAACACCAAAAACTCATCAACTTCATTAATAGCTTGGAGGGGGAGTTTCCCTTTGGACACATCAATGATAACACTACAAGTAACCAGGAAAGTTCTACCTAGAATGATTGGGAAATTTTCAGAAAATTCCATATTGATATAAGGATGTTTGTGTGCAAATATAGTTTTCTTATTCTCACTAATAGGTCACCCCATCCCAAAAGCGTGTATAGGTGACATATAAGCATGTTTAAGAGAAACAGAAGTTGTCTTAATATATATAAGATCTATATTCTTTAAAAATGAGTAAGGAATAATATTGATACTCAATGATAAGTCAAAAAGACAATTGAGTTTTACACATCGTTCTACTTGGAATTGAATTATAAAACTACTAGTGTCCATCAATTTTTGATGCAAATTGTTTAATAAAATCAGCCTACACACCTCATTGAGATTAATTTTATCAAACTTCTTCCAATAATTTTTGATTTTTATAAAATGATTGGTGAATGGTACATATAAAGGGATTTTATCAAAAACATCTAAAAAAGAATATTGATACTGATGTTGGAATCATTTTCTAGATCCTCTCATAGTAAATTTCATCACTGTTTCCAATATTTTAGGGAAGGTAAGGGGAGGGTCATAATGTTTTAGAATAGGTTGATTTTTATCCTTCTCCTCATGCCCACTTTTTTTATTTTCTTCCTTAATCAACTACCAGTTCATTTTATTCGGTTTCTTATAATTTTAAGGTGTGGGTTCAAAATTTTGTTCCGGTTGGACCAAGCTATCATGATTTGTAGATTCTGTATCATGCATATTTTTCTTTCCAGACTCACAGTTTTTCAATTTGGCCATTTTTAGAGTATTTTCAAGCATTAGTTAGATTTTAAAGCCCACTTCAGGTTACTGTATCTATGCAATTTTCTCTTGGGTTTAGTTTACTTGTACTAGGATGAGCTCCTTCTTCTCTGGATATCAAATCTATAGGTATTTGGTCCAAATGAGTTTCAATGTAATGCATTCTAACATTATTTTGAATATTATTAGATTCAAATAGGATTTTATGTTTGTTCATTTGAGTCATAAATCATTACAATTGGGACTACATTCTCTTTAAAATTTAATCTAATTAATAATACACATGGACATAATTATTTCATTCTGAATCAGAAGATTTTTCCCTCTATGGGTATTGAATATTTTGACTAGTGTGTTTTTGGTAGGCATGGGTAGTAAGTTATTTAATAATTCCTTGGTCCATACATGGCAAGTAAGAGTGAATTTGATAAAATGTAGTGTACTTATTGGAGTAATGAGCTTGGAAACCCTATTTTCGATTCCTAAAATAACCAAATTTGGCATTCTCATAAAAATTTGACAGGGAGGTCAACATTGGGACAACAAGTTTGAGTGTGACAGAATATCCCACAATGAAAATTTTTTTCCAATAGAACCCTATTATCAACAAAACCAACTTGAGTATTGGTTTCAACCCTCTAGAAAACACTCTTCCTAGATCACATATATTGTGATATTTGTGAAATTTTATCATACAATAGATTCACCTCATCGGTAGTGGGGTCATAGAAGTCCCCCTATAGGATCGGTCAACAATATTCTAGTTGTAAGGGGTAAGACCATTATAAAAGGTCTCCATGAGTAGATGGGGAGAAAGAGGGTTCTTGGGACTCTACCTAAAGAGGATTCTATATTTATCCCATGCTTCATGAAATTATTCTCCCTCATGCTAGAAAAAACCATGATTTTTGTGCCTTATACCAAATATTGTGTTACTAGGAAAAATTTTTATACAAAGGAATTTTATACATCATCCCAGGTCTCAATGATTTCCTCATCTATGTTTTGGAATCAAGTCCTCTAATTTATATTAAGACAAAATGGGAAAATTATTAATCTTAGCTCCTCCACAGACATATAACTTAGGGGTAGTTGTTGGACAGAACTATATGGCTCTCTAAGAAACTAATGTGATTCCTCTCTAGGGAGGCTATTGAAAGAAGGCAGTTGAGATATATGAGACTGCATAATTTCCAAGCTCATTTTCCTAGGGGAAAACCTAATTCCAGATGGGTTTCTTGATAGAATTGGAATTTGAAACTCCCAATGTCTAGGTATCTAATGGGATGGAATTATGAGATGTGGCACATTCAACTTTTTATTCTTAGTTTTTTTTTGCTGATTCTCTATTAGAATGTTGTATTTTAGAGAAGATAAATGTTTTTTCAATTTTAGGGTTTAGGGACTCTAGTATTTCAATTGATGATCTAGGGCTCATACAATGGTTAAGGACCGATATGATTGAACAATACTAACAAGGAGACTAGTAAGTAGTAAAAGTAAAATTAATGAGTGAAAAAATAGTATTATAATATTAACAAAGAAAAATAGTAGGAAAATAATTATAATAAATAGTAGTTGAAACGTTTTATATCAGTTCTCAATTGTAGTTTTCTTTTTATAGTTTTTAATGAGATTTTTTTTGAAAGTTATTATTTTTATATATTTAATAAAATTTGGTCACTTAAATCCTTCCCTAAATATAATGCCCATAACATGAAATGTTCATAATTGAATATGAGATAATGTTTAAAATTTTTATGTTTTACAACTAATAAGGTAAAATTTCAAGCATGGTTAAACCCAAAGAGAAGGATGAACAAATAAATTTCATTTAAAACAACCAAACTATTGTCAATAGTAGGTGAAATATATTTTTAGAATGTTTACTTTTTAATTTTTTATATAATTTTATAAGAAGAAATTTTATAATGTTTTCTAATAGAACAAATTTAAATAGTAATATCCATCATGAAGTGAAAGAAATATTTCTATGAGATAATCAAATAAGATGACTACTCGAAAAAAAAATCAACTGGCTTCAAAGGATCAATTTTTCATTTAAAATGAAAATTGAATTATCTATTAGAAAATTAAATGGTTAAACCTTCCTCAATAGAATATCGAACACACTGTATTTATGTTATTGAGGATCACCAATTTGAGAACCAAATACAAATAATTATTTTAAGGAGAAGGTTAACAAAAACTTCATCGCCAAAGGATTCTGATGTTCTGAATTGAAATCTTGATGATTTGGTTCCATGATCCATATAAATGAAAGATCACGTAATTTTTTAAAAAATGTGTGATATGATCATAATCCATTTAAATTTTCATAAATCGATACCAGCCTTTCTGGTCATATCTGATTCTTGTAAAAAGAAATAAAATGGGAAAAAAGGAAAATTGTTAAACCAAATGAAATAAATTCCCCTATCACTGAAGATTTTACCTATTATCATATGCACCAAGAAAATTTAAAATGGTAGTATTATATAGGAATGGATTTGAAAGTGATGGATTTAATGAGAATTTCTGCTTATAGTGTTGTTATCCTATTTTAATCCCTTTCATCTTCTAATTATCCACACATGTTTTCCACCAACATTTACTTTTCCCTCACCGCGTATCTGCACATGTTCATTTTTTCATGGAAGGATTTTCATATTAGCTTAACCCCTATAGCTAAGTCACATTAGTTGGTCGAAATTAACCATGATTGAATCTAGGTCCTGGGTAAATCTACACACACAAAACAAAAGAGGATACAGTATAGTTTAAAACAGAATAAAAACATTCAATTTATATATCTATTTAATTAAGAAAATAATATAAAGATTATAGTTACAATTAGTTTATTTATTTATTATTTTAAATTATTATGTTTACTAATTTGTACTTATTTAAAGTTATTTTTAATTAGTGTATATTAATAATTTATGTTAATTAATATTTTAATTAATTTACTTATTTTTAAACATTAATTAATTATTTAACTACATTGATGTTAATGTTCTAATTACTTTAATAAATATAATTAACAATATTACTTTAGGATTGTAGATTATTATTATTTTATTAATTTATTTAATCATTCATATTACGCATTATCATTTATGATGTATTTAATTATTAAAATTGAATGTTTATCTTTATTATAGTCAGATTAATGTATTTATTTAAATTTATTCAATTTAATTAGTAAATTTTAATTATTGATTTTAAAAATTATTATTAATATTTTATGTTTAAATATATTTATTAAATTATTTTATTTTATTTTTTAATTTATTAATATTAATTAATTAATTAATAATATTATTATTATAATCTTATTACTATTCTTATTATTTCATTTATTATTATTGTTTTTTTAATTTGTTTATTTTTTAAATAATTCCTCCCCTACCCGTTCTTCTCCACAACACAGAGGGGAGAAGTGGCATTTTGAGATTCTTTGTGAACCTTCCACGATGACAGACTCCTCCGCACCGGTATCACCTCTCAGTTGTGCTCCTCAGCTTGCAGCGACTCCCCACAACACATGGTGGCATGACTCAGCTTCGTCAGTTACTACAACATAGTTATGGTAGACCTCAACTGACTGGTGATAGAGAATTATTACTTCAACACAAATAAGACCCCCTAATTTCGCAGCTCTCTTTGAACCTATTCTGCAAGGTCCCTTGTCAGTTTCTCAAAGTGGGTATGATTTTCTTCAAGGCATCATCATTGAAATTCCCCCTTCTGGTAGTCTATACAACACCGACAAATATGGACTTCGATATTCTTGTGGTTGGTTAAAGATAATCGTCAGTTGATTTGGGTTTGTTCTGATCTAATCAAATTGCCTCTATAATGTTCTTGATTTTTCTGCTTTTGCTAATGACAGTGTGACAATGGACTGGTGCATTGGCGAGTGGAGGAAAAACCTTGACAAGTGTGAGAAAAATGTGTACATATTTTGTAGTGTGTTGGTGAGTCATGTAATGGATTTTTCAGTATGATAATGCTTTGGTAGCTCATGAATAAGTGCAGCAAATGTATCTCAATAGAAAAGGAAGACTGTAAATATGTGAAAATTTGAGGCATTAATGAGAAATGTCTCACCGAAGGGGAATAAATAATTCATCTCACTAATAGAGTGTTAGTGAGACAAGCTACCAATGGAATGTTTTGATAGGACATTTGCAAGGATAAATAGTGAGTCACCACGTTGGTAAATCTTCTACATCAAAATTTAAATTAGAAAACAAGGTAAAAAATAAAATGTAAATCTCAATAAAAAATTAAATATTAAATTAATTACATGAAATCTAATAAAATTAAATATTATAACTAATTAAATAATTTATAAATAAAGCAATAGAATGAATTTATAAATTTAATTAAAAAGATATTCAAATAAATAAATGAGACTGAATAGACAATTGAATTTAATTTATCTTAAGATAAAATACTTAAATGATAAAATAATGAGTTGGAGAAGAATTTAATTAGATATTAACAGTTATATTAATTTATTAATTAACCCAAAAAAATAAAAAATAATTATTATGACATGCAGAACATAAGATTAAAGATGTTGAAGATTAAAATAAAGAATCATAGTGAAATAAAGCTATTAATTTAAATACAAAGAATAAAAAAATAAATATAAAAATCAATAAATATTTTATTTATTTAGAGAAATAAAAATTCCAAATATTTACTAAAAAGTAAAAAAAACAATTAAATAAACCATTAAAAACATAGTAATAAGATGTGGAAATATAAGTGAAATTGAGGCCACAACATTTTGTCATCTGTTTATTTAGTTTTCACTTCATTTAGTATGTATTCTAATATTAATAATTCATAAAATAAAAAATATAATAAAAGAATTGCTTGAATAATCACTGATATCACCATGTCCAATAAGGTGTATTTCCTATTTCTTCATACACCACTCCACTTAGGTGTATAAGGAAGAGAGACATGAGATAATATCTGGAATTCCCATAAATAATAAATGAGTTCATGAAAAATATATTCTCCACCATAGTCTAAGAAGTGTATCATAATCTCCGAACCAATATAGATACCAAAATTATTCCTTTATTCCATGAATTTTTCAAATGAATCTAAATTATACCTCATTATGTATGAATATCCATTTCTACTAAAATCATAAGTAAAAGTTATAAATTATGAGTACCTACCCCTTACCTCAATAGGAAATCGTCCACACACATTGTTATGAACTAATTTAAGAATATATTTATCACATTCTCCTTTACCACTTATTTTGGATTTGTTTGTTTTTCCTTGTAAACATGTGACGCATACACCAAGGGGTTTTAGTTCAAAATAATGTAAATTTCCATGTAGATGTAATTTATTGAATAATTTTTAATTTACATGACCTAGCTAGTGATTCCAATTTATAGTTTGGTAAGAGTCACATGATGTAACATTATTATCTATTTTAATTACTTGGTTTGTGTAATCCAACACATAATGACCATTATTTAAATGTTCTTTACCATAAAAAAATTATATCTTGGTAAAATAAAGAACATTTATTCAAAAATCTGATGATAAATCCATTTTTACCTAGTCTGGATAAATATATAATGTTTTCTTAGTTGAAGGAACATAATATCATCCATTTAAAACTAATATCATTATAATTTTCAAGGTGATGTGGTACTTCTCAGTAGCCACAATAGTAATTTTAACTCCATTGGATGATTGTAGATTTCTCTCACCATGGTTAATATTTATAAATATAATTGGATCATATATTTTAATATATACTTTAGAACCAAAAGTTTTATCCAGTAACCAATTTTTAGAAATAGAGAAATTTAATTTGATAAAAAAAATTCACCTAAAACATCTCCCTGCATATTTGGATGGGTGCAGTTTTCTTCCAGTTCCCTTCTTTCCACATGAAAAATAGACAACATCTTGTTTCCTTACATTCCCCTTGATATTTCTCTTCATGGAATAGTTTATTTAATATTTTTACATATAATTCTTTTCTTCCTCATTATATTTCTTAACCAATAGGATGGACAGATTTTTGTGATTCTTATCATTATGAACTGAGTGAATTATAGTGAGATGATCCGAAAAAAACTTCTCAATATTGTTCAAATTAAAATTCACAACAAATCTAGGGAATATCTAAGGGAGTGGTTCAACAATGGTATTAGTTACAATTTACATTGGTATTTTAAACACTATAATCCTTAGGTTCACAATGCATCCAATTATCTTTACTATGTGAGGACTATCTAGAAAACCCTCTCTAATATTTCTATAAAAAATTGCCTTAGAAATATCATGTTGTTCCTACCTACCGATCTCTTGGTATAGACCATGGAGGTTCTTAATGATGGTATACACATCCATGATTCCATGAGAATTAATTGTATCACTACATATCAATTAAATAATCGAACAGTTAACATCGATCATGTTTCTAAAAGGTTTTTCATAGATAATGAATTATTTATGTCTCACCAATTTTTGCAGGGGGGGTAGACATTGAGGATTCTATCATGTAAGATATATTTTAACGGTGCAGCAGACCTCAAAGGCATCAAAACAACTCCTAAAAGATAATTCTAGGTAGTAGGTTATCATTCTATAATATTTTGAATATGGAAAATTTTGATGATTTGGTTTTCATTTTCTTTTATAATTAAAAGTGATGATTAAAATTTTTTTTCTTGATTAAAAAATATGTGACAATTATTTAATTTTTTTAAATATGACACTATTTTATCAGGTCCCAATATACCTCATCATTGAAATCGTAATTTTTAGTTTCTATGAAATCATATTGCAAAGTATCCCCATTAATTTTCTTAATTATATAGACTTGGAAATGAAAACCATTAAAAATTAATTTTGGTAGATGTTCTTTCTACTCACAGGTTTACAACTCCTTGATCCATTGAGTGGATTATCATATCCTAAAATATAGATGTGTACTTCCTCAATACTTTCTTCATATTTTATTAAAAAACTTTGGTCAATAAACACAATACATGTTAGGTAATGTCAACCCAAAAAATCTCATAAGAACTCCTCGATAAAAGTAAGTGTCAATACTATGTTCATGTACTACCGTAAGTTATTGGGTTGCATTTATAATCATGTAATGGAAACCTTAGACTGAAATTAAATTAGTTTGAGGTATTTTAGTTAAATGGTGATTCAATTTTTTCTTAACATACCCTTTGCACGTCTTATTAATATCAAATGGAATGTTATTTAATTAACTAACCATGTTTGATAATACATTTAGGAATTATTATTTTATTTAATTCAAGTTCTTTCATAATATGTTATTTTTTTTATGTGATTGTGGCATTTTATTCCTAAAATAAATAATAAATATAAAAAAATTAAATCCCTTGATATGAGCTTATCTAGTAGCTTATTTTATGAAAATACATGAAATCAACCAATTATCTCGATGAATAACTCTTGTTTCCATTCATGGAATTTGTTATGACATTCCACATTTTATCTCTGTATCACGATGTCAACATACTCATTGTTCCATATTGAACCAACTCCACACATCTTGGGATGATCCATTAATTATAATTATTAACTACTCACATGTAGGTGAGGGGAACCAAATTATTGATTAAAGGGGATTACATAAATATCCTAGGACATGTAGGTCCTATATAATAATGGATGGAGGGATTCATCACCGAACATCATTTAATTTGGAATTAAATAATTTCTAACCCATGAAACAAATTTAATTTAATATATCCCAACAGAAACTTAAGTCTTGGTAAATGTCATGATCGATCTTACACACAATGAATAAACAAAATTAACTGGATATAATTCATTTATTATTCAATATTTATTAATAATAAAAAATGATATCATTAATTAATTAATAAATTAATTTTTTAAATTTAGTCTTAAATAACATCTAGTATTAATTATAAATAGAAATAATTTATGGAATTCATTAAAAATAAATATGAGAACAAATAATGGCATATTAATTACTATAAATTAATTGATAATTTAATATTCTATTAAACCATTATTAAATTTTAAAACACATATTGGTGTTCCATTAAGAAAAAAATGTCTCAATGCTATAATTTTCTATTTAATGTAATTTATAATACTATCATTTAATTGGATACTAAATGGTCTATATGGTATAGCTACACATCGTGTACCTTAGTTTTCACGTATCTGATTCCCGCTGTTGGGGATTAAGTGAGTTAACTTTGATGGACTATATGGAATGTTCATTCCATATACACACCTTGTATCCTCTTTCCATGTGAAAAGAAAGCCTAATCAATATGTAGTGATCAAGTATTGCACTGTTTGTAATTAAATGCATGGGAGATCTAGGTACAATGTACATGTGTACACAACATGTACTCCAACTACCCGAAATCTAATCTAGTTTTACTGGACAAACATTTGGAACATTATGATGGAATATTTATTCATTCTTAATATACTCTTAAACATTTATGAAAATGAAATGGTAAAATAATATTTATAACATATGGACTCATGTTAATTACAATTTTATTAAAGAAAGAAGAATAAAAAATTAAAATAAATCCACAATTACAAGTAGATCAATAATCAAATAAATAATTATAAATTTATGCATGACCGATATAATACCACTTTTTGATTTCAAACATAGTAGAATTCATTTTTGGTAGGTGATATATTAAAATATATATTATTAATAATTTCATGAAACCATGAGTGAGGATCCTGTATATAATATTTATAATTAATCTATATAGTATTTAATAAAATAAATACCCAACGGTTGTGAAATTTATTCATTGATGGTTGTTCATAATTTACAAACATCCTTCTAGATTAAATTCATTGTGCTGTGAGGATCCAATGATAGAATCCCAAAATAGGTTATCCACATGTGGTTCAATGATATCCGAGAAAAGCCACTAGATCGTCGGGTGAAAGCACAAATAATCAAATGTTTTTCATTGTCCTCTCTTGATTAGTCATTATTGGTTCATGATGAAATATATCTTGCACTTATTGTTCTTTAGAGGGAAAGTGAAGGAGGAGTTGAGATAAAATTCATTGTTCTCAACAATTCACTACTGTGATTTTTTTAATCAACACACAATATCCATAACATTATATTTATAGAGTTAGGGTTTAGGTTAAAATATTATTTAATTACATTCTATATATTATATAACTTTAAAATCAATTAATAATCCCCATTCCACAAAGTAATATCATTATTTTTATTTGGTTTTACAAGCCAACTTGTACAACAAACACATGATGTTACTATATTTGTATTGATAGTTTTCTCTAGACTAAGTCACGGTCCTTTCAAAATTCTCTATCATTTATTCTACTACCTAATTAGTATTTTTCACACAAATAAATAATTAATTTGTACCCCCAACCCCATTTACCAAGATTTGATGAATTATTACATAGAATTGGAATGATTATAAGGAATAAATCCCCAAAAGATCGAACAATTTAGGAGTCTTGGAAAATAGATTACATACCTGAACATTATATTAAACTTTCTAACATTCAATAAAAAAATAATCCTTTTAGAACACCATTGTTCCCTTAGGTTAACCATGAATTTCAAATATAAAACACTTCTTGGGATCCTGGGAAAATAAAACATAAGAAAAGGGGTGATATTGAATGCTCAGAAAGGGTAAATAATTTAGCATAAGATAATATAAACAATGGTCATGGTGAATAATTGAAAACACCTCCCTTTACAAATAAAAAACATGAACAGTTTATGGATGAAATATGAGATGAGTAAATAAGGGAATAATACAACATAGTCATGTGTATTATACTAGTCGAATAACCACATGAACCATCAATATTATTTTTCTAATGAGGGAATGTATAATGACAGAAATTCTAAATAATTTTGTCAAGGCCTCGGCCAAGACATCTAAAAATGATTAAGGCCTCGGCCAAAACCATATATCAAATTGGGAAAGGCCCCAGCCAATTCCACATCTAATATTATCATGAGACCTAAATATGCATCGTGGAGATATAGGGGGATCCACCCATAACTTACTATGTCTAATACATTCCTCATATGAAAAGGTTGAAACATAACATATATATTCATATTAGAACTAGAAAACAAAATGTCAATACATTAACTATAAAATATGAATTGTATAAAAAGAACACATCCATGGTCAAACATATCACAAAACCTTCAATAAAATATGAAATATTTGTATCATAATTAATCACCTTCATACAAATTTACAATACATCAATGGATGTTGACATAGATGAAAATTATTTGTAAAACTCTTTGAGAGAAATATCTCTTTTTCCTGAAAACATTTAAAAGTCACAAAATTTAGATAGGAATAAATTTAGAGAAATTTTTTAATCAAAGTTTTCCATAACACTTTGAAAATTTTAAATGGAATTAACATTTTAAAAACATTCATGTCTATATAAATAAATCATTAAAACCCCATTTGGAAAGCATTGACATTAATGAGAATGATTTAGTAGAATAAATATTTAAAACATTTAAAATGATGTTGTAGTAAAATATTCTCTAAAAATAATCCCATTGAAAATTATTTTATTAAACATTTACATGGATAATAAAAATGTCCCAGTAAAAACTTGCCCATAAACAATCTCGAATAATAATGACAATGAGGAATTAACCAATACCTTGCACATTCCTTTGGTTGAGGGTACGTTAAACCTCATGTATAATGAACATTGTATGTTATAAAATTATACCATAACAATATTAATATTTATTATATCATACATGTTTCATTTATGAGTTTATACTACCCATTTAATAATGATTTCAATGTTAAGTTTACATTTTGTGTAATAATCGCTTTCTTTATCGTATGTGTTTTAACTTGTTATTATTGATCATATAATTTAGATCATTATTTAAATTATTCCATATTATAAACCTTGATTTATATATCATATATATTTAGAATATAAATATTTATAATAGATTTATATATTAAATGGAAGGAACCATTTATGGAGATGGTAGACCGTACGTACGCATAAATGTTGTTTCCATTTTCACATCATATTGAATGGAAGTAAGTGAATAAGATATATGTTAGTATAGGAATAAATATATATATATATATATTAGAATTATTATTTCATATATTACATAATTATTAATAATATATATTTTTATAATCATCATAGAATGGTGAACATAAAATGAATCTCATCGCGTTGTGGAGATGGTAATCCGTACGTATGCACGAGTAACAATATCATTCTTTTGATATAACAATAGTATATAATTGGATGGAATATCATATATAACCAATAATTAACATGGTATATTTATTATTTATATCAATTATACTACATTTTTAAACCCATACAATATAATAATGTATTGAATAACAACTACACCATGACGTGAAGAAGGTAAGCTGTACGTTCGCACGTATGGTAACATATCATTCAAAGGATGGATAGAAAAATGAAAATGATTGTACCATATTTATAATAACATCACAGTGTATATAATATATTGGATTTATTGTTTTATAATGGAAACAACAAGGAAATAATAAGTGACTGAAGAAAAGAAATTGAAAGAGGTGATGAAATATTTACCTCTTCTCCAGATTCTTCCTTTTATTTGATCAAAAGGGATCCTTAGGTCAGCTTTATGACCAAAAGAAAGCCTCTAAGATAAAGGTAGGATAGTTTAGAAGATATTTGGGTTGGTTATTCCCGATTAAAATGACTTTTAATGTGTGAATTTGAGATAAAGCGGGGTGCCCTTTTTTAATAAGGGTGAGGGGAACCTTAGGAAAAGATTGAAATATTATTTTTTAATAAAATCATATTCGGTTTATAATGGCTCAAAATTGATTTATTTCAAATCTAAAGTGAGGAAGGATTGAAATACTCTCAACCATTAGGTTTTATACAAGTTTATATTACCATTTTAACTTTATCTGTTAGAATTAACTCAAAGATAAATAATATAAATTTTACCATGTCTTCTTGTATTCTTACACTATATGGTTAATATAATTACAATAAAAATCCTAGAGAACCTAAAGTGGTTCATTAATGACATACATAATATTATTTAAGCAATTTTTCCAAACATAATATTTTTTGGAATATTATATCATCAATAATATTGTATTGTTTCAAAAATAAATTTCTGTCAATTTTGACACTATTTGTTATTTTGTCTTTGTGAAAGTCATAAAAACATTATAACTTCAAGAAAAATTAACTAATAAACCCTAACATGTCATATTAACCTATAAAATTAGTTTAATTCATCAAAAAATCAAATTACATTTATTTGGATATTTATGTTATCAATTATTTTAATCTTTCATTAATATGATAATTACTACATCATCATTGTGTAATAAATAAATTAAATTATTTAATGCCTAAAAATGATAACAGAAATACCATTATGTAGGAAATACTTTTATCTTTATAATTAATATTTATAGTTTAATTTATCGTATTTATAACCATATATTATAAATGGTTCAGTTATTAAACTTCGAATTTAACACTTTTAACTCTACTTAGAATTTAATATTAATAAATTTCCTAATATAATTCAATTGGACCTAACGGATAATATTTTATTCCTAAGGATGTTTTTGGTTGAATTACACTTATCCAATAGAAATATTACATGTGTTAGTGTAATAAAAATATCATTTTTACCCTTAATTTCCCAATTTAACTTCAATCGTGGTAAATAAAAGTCAAAAGTTACTATTCACCATCATTTATTTTAATCTTATTGATCCATGTTTTATTTTATGATATCCACTGTGACTCTCATATTTTTGAAATTCAATTCATATATGCGTTAAAATTGTGTTTTATGATAATTTGCAAATGCTCTTTGGAGGTGGGTAATAGACGGTAAAAAGTTCAATAAAATTTTTATATATCTTAATATATTATAAAATGAATCCAATGAATTAAATAGAACTTATATAGGTATTATATATCTATTTTTACCTAAAATAAATTTAAATAAAAAAACAATTATTTAAATAACATGTCAGTTTTAAACAAAAACTTAGTGTTTTTCACTATTCGTTAAAAATTGAAAGTTTTCAGAAAAATACCAAAAATTCACAGTAAGATAATTTTGAAATTCCAAATTAAAAAATGAAGTCTATTTTAAAAAATTTAAAACATATATGTTTTATTTTTTAATTTAAAAATAATTCCCATTGTCAAAACAAAAAAACAGGTTTGAAAAAAAAAAGTAGACACTATCAAAAGATTGGCATGTGTTTTTGTCAAATTTAAATGTGAAATTACTTATAATGACCAAAACTGTATTAAATGATAAAAATAAAATATAAATATACTTCCAAACCATTAAAATTTATAATTTAACACTATAAAGTATTTTAATTAAAAATTTTGTTTTCAGTTAAAATTTACTAATTTTCAATATTCACAGAAATATTAATGTTTTAATAAAAATAGAAAAAGTTTAGTGAAATTTAATTTTTATGTCCCATTCTAAAGAAGAATTAAATTTTGTCAAATGTAATATATAATAGTTTCAAATATTGGAATTATTAAATAATGGTTCGCCATTAAAATGTGGTAAAATGGCATTTTTTGATAAATATATCTTTTATCTGAAAAATGAATTTGTTCTTATATTATGTCTAAGAAACACATAATATGGATGTTAAAATTATATAGAGTTTATAAGATTAATTAAGTTAATACTATTTATAACAGCTTTTTGAACTGCTAGTTTGGAAATGTTGTGGTGTGCTTGAACTCGGTGTTTCGTGTAGCGCAAGCTATTAAATTACTTTAATGAGATAATGTACTATGATATCTTAAGTTGTTACAATCTCCCCTCCTTCAATAAATTGCATCCTCACAATTTGAAATTTTTCTTTGAAAATAAATGTTTAAAAATAGAGAAATTCGTTTTTGTAAAACACACATCGGAAATTGTGTTAATAAAATTTAGTCTTAATAAAAGTGAAAGGGAAATGAAAAAGTTGCAACCAAATCATGATCAAGATTAGGAGAAAATTGGTGAAAATTAGAGACACATAATTGGAGGGAGAACTTAAATATTTATTGGTATTGATAGAGTCTATGAATCATAATATATCATTTAAATATACTGACATAAAAAATCCATGATCAAAACCACTTTCAATAAAAATATACGTAAAAATAGTATATGGTATTTATTCTTAAAAAAACATTTTAGATTGTTAAGGAGGCCAAAGATCAAATAAAACTCACGGCAGCAGAAAGGTCGTTGTCAACGCTTATGTAAAAAAATTCCTTTTCTGTAGTTTAGTAAAATTATTCGTTGAAAAATATTCCTCTTAAAATGAAAATTCAAAGGGTTTTATACACCATATATAATAAAAGTCATTTAGAAATCGAAGGAGGCCTCAATGAAAGGAAATTGAGACGATGTCCCTTAAATAATGTTTAATAATTTCGTTATTCATAGAATAAGAGTATATATATATATATATATATATACTTGACCATTAGAGTTACATCCTTTAAATAATTCCAACCACAAACTCATCATTCCCTCTAAAAGATTTCAAAAATATATTCTATTTATCTTAATCGTATAGGGTTACAAAAATAATGAATTTATAATTCAGCTATCAGACCTTTTAAAAAGAAACTATATTATACATTCCAGGACAGCACATAGGCCAGTGGGATGTGATGCACCATTGTCACCCTTCTATTGTGGGTTCAAGTCTCGCAGCCCTGCCGGACGTGACTAGTTGTCGCCCGAACTTCGGGTTGTCCTTTTTATGAAAATCCGAAAATAAACATAACAATTTTATCCAATTTTAAACTTAATCCATTCCAACCTTTAGACTTATCCAAACTAATTCTATACACACTCAGAGACCAAAATATATAAGGAATTTAAACACAATGACGATCCTTTTTTCCACGTAATAACATGTGGACACCTTCATCATATATTCTTTTAAAACATGTTTACACCCTGAATTACCATACAACCATACTAATTACATTCATGCACCCTTATTCTTTATAAAATATTGGATATATTTCTTATATCCATAAATGTTGAATATTCCATCAATTATGAAATAAACAAACTATTAATCAGTTCCAAAGTATTCACAAATATCCGATATAATTTATCCAAATCAACCATCTCTTATTCAAAAATCGCTACCTCGTTATCAAGACCATATTAAGGATTACCTTTATTTCAACAATGTATTTTCCAAAAATTGTTGCTTACTATTAAGTAACATTTCTCAGAACCATATAATATTAAATCCTAAATAAAATATTACTGCAGTACAATCCTTATTTATATCCATATTACATATAACTAGTATATTTTTGATACAACACTCAAATAAAATAATTCTATAATAATAACATAAGAACACTAGTCATTCCTCTTCATCTGAGGTAACATCATAACTTGATAATTATCCAATAGCATCATTTTAGGAATACTCTGATGACTAGGAAATTGATTCGCGTAGTGTCCCAACACCTTATAGATAAAGCATTATACATTTGAACCCTTTTTTTACCTTCGAAATCATGTACTGGGTGCCCTTTTTCTCCACACTTATTACAAACCCCCATTCCATTCAAGCATTTACCAAGGTCGTTCTTTATACATTTATCACTTGTGGTAAAATCCTTCTTCCTACTCTTCTCTTTATATATCTTTCTCTCTAACATCCTTTTCATCTCTTGCTTCCCTTCATAGCCATAGGACTGAGATAATTCTTTACTTATCTTATTAACACATGATACTATTTCTTAATATGTTGAGAATACATGGGAGACTATTTCCATATAAATGTTGGATAAATACCATGAATGATATGATCCTTCTTACTCTTTGGATCATACGTATATCTCGAGTTATCATTCCTTCAATTAGGCACTATTTCTAAACAACGGAATACACTAGATCAGTTTATGAATCACAATGAATAATTCCAATCTTGTAAAATACCTAATGTAAATTGAACAGTTTATTGAAATAATCCATAATAATAAAAATGTTTTCTTTGAGGAAGTATTTACTCCAAAATCCATCATAATGACTTGTAATAGAAATGTGAATTATCTTAATTATATCCCCCTGATGGGGTCATAACCCAGAGTGAAGCAAGGCCCATTGTCATGCACCAGTTCCCATTTGAGTCTAGCTCAATGTGGTGTTTTGAGTTTTACCCCTAGGTACATCTGTTCTAGAGCCACCTTTACTTGCTTGTATCCAAACAGAGATGTATTGCTTGTAAAAATCACAAAATCTATAAATTACGAAAAAATTGTGAATTTCTTGTATACAAATCCTTAATATCTTTCATAGGGTAAAGTTATATAATCATATTTTATCTAAATCTACTTCCACGGTTTTTTATAAACTTCCTCTAATACCAACTGTATTTCCCAGATCCCAATTACCTAGATTCAGTGTATTATTACATATAATTGGAATGATTACAAGGAATGAAGCCCTGAAAGACTGATCAGTTTAGCAGTCTTAGAAAATAGATTACATACATGAACGTTACATTACACATTATTACATACAAAAAAAAAGTAATCCTTTGAGAATGCCATTGTTACCTTAGCTTAAACTTGCATCTCAAACATAAAACACTTACTGGGATCCTGGGAAAATAAAAAATAAGAAAGGGGTGAGCTCGGATGCTCAGTAAGGGTAAATAATTTAGAAGAAGATAACATAAAAAATAGGCATGATGAATAATTGAAAACACATGCCTTTACATATAATAAACATGAACACATTATGGATGAAATATGAGATGAGTAAATAATGCCATAACAAAACATAGTCATGGGTATTCTACTAGATGGATAACCACCTGAACTATCAATATTATTTTCATAATGACGGAATTTATAATTCCAGTCATTTGGAAACATTTTGTCAAGGCCTCAACCATGATGTCTAAAAATGATGAAGGCCTCGGCCAAAAACATATATGAAATTTGGAAAGGCCTCGACCAATTCCATGCCTAATTGTGTCATTATACCTACTGATTCATTGAGAAGCTATATTCGGCTCCACCCGTCACTTACTGTGTCTAATACATTCCTCATATGAAAAGGTTGAAACATAACGTAAAATTTTGTATTAGAACAAGCATACTAAATGTCAATACATTAACCATAAACCATAAATGGTATAAAAATAACACATCCATGGTCAAACATATCAAAAAAACTTAAATAAAATATAGAAGATTTGTATCATAATAAATCAACATCAGATAGGTTTAAAATCCATCAAAGGATGTTGACATAGATGAAAATGATTTGTAAAATTATTTGAGAGAAATATCACTTTTTCATGAAAACATTTAAAAGTAACACAATTTAGAAAGGAATAAATTTGAAGAAATTTTTGAATCGATGTGTCTCATAACACTTTGAAGCATTTTAATGGAATTATAATTTTAAAAATATTCATGTCCACATAAATAAATCCTTAAAAACCCATTTTGAAAGCATTAACATTAATGATAATGATTTAGAAGAATAAGTATTTAAAACATTTAAAATGATTTTTTAGTAAAATAGACCCTTAAATTAATCACATAGAAAACTAGTTTATGAAACATTGACTTGGATAATAAATATGTCCTAGTAAAAACATACCCATACAGAATCTCGAATATTAATGAGATTGAGGAATTAACCCTTACCTTGCACATTCGTTTGGTTGAGGGTGTGTTTAACCTCTTCTATAATGACCATAGTATGATATTAAATTATACCAGAACCACATTCATATTTATTATATCATACATGATTCATTTATGACTTTATACTACCCATTTAGTAATGATTCCCATGTTAAATTATCATTTTGGGTAATGAAAACTTTCTTTATTGTATGTGTTTTAACTTGTTATTCTTGATCGTATCATTTAGATCATGAATTAAATTATTTGATAATATAAAACATGATTTAAATATCATATATATTTAGAATTTATATATTTATAATATATGTTTATATGAAATGGAAGGCACCGTTTATGGAGACGGTTGGTCGTACGTACGCATAAATGATGTTTCTGTTTTAACATCGTATTGAACGAAAGTAAGTGAATAAGATATATGTAATTAAATAAATACATACATATATATATATCTCTAATATCATTATTATGTCATATATTACATATTATTAATAATATATATTTTTATAATCATCGTTTAATGGTGAACAAGGAAATGAATCTCATCGCGTCGTAGAGACGTAATTCATACGTACTCACGATAGACAATATTATTATTTTGATTTCAAAATCATATATAATATGATGGTATATAATATATAATGAATAATTAACATGTTATATTTATTATTTACATAAATTTTACAACATTATTATACACATCCAATATAATAATTTATTGAATAACAACAACACCACGGCGTGGAGACAGTAAGACGTACGTACGCACGTATGGTGACATGTCATTCATAGGATG
Source organism: Viscum album (assembly GCA_963277665.1). Taxonomy (NCBI): domain Eukaryota; kingdom Viridiplantae; phylum Streptophyta; class Magnoliopsida; order Santalales; family Viscaceae; genus Viscum; species Viscum album. The sequence goes on from OY728150.1 coordinate 918,863,940, forward strand.
GATAGAATAATGAATAAAGTTGTACAAAATTTATAATTACATCACATTATATAGAATATACTAGAGTAATTTTTTAATAATGGAAACAACAAGGAAAGAAGAAGTGAAAGAGGAAATGAACTTGAAAGAGGCGATGTAATATTTACCTCTTCTTCGGGTTCATCCTTTTGGAATTATCAAAATCGATACTTAGGTTAGCTTTCTGAGAAAGGGAAGGCCTCTAGGGTGAAGGTAGGATATTTGAGAGCATATTTGGGTAGGTTTTGGACTATACAAATCTCTTTTAAGGTGTGAATTTGAATGAAGGGGGAGTTCCCTGTTATAAGATGGGTGAGGGGGCCTTTGGAAAAGATTGAAATATTATTTTATAATAAACTCCTTTTCCATTTATAATTTCTAAAAAATTGTTTATTTATAATATAAAGTGGGTATGGGTCGATATATTCTCATCCAATAGGTTTTATACATGTTTTGGTTACCATTTAAACTATATCGTTTAGATTTTACTCTAAGTTAAATAATTTAACTTTTACTGTGTCCTCTTGTCTTCTTACACTGTATGGTTAATAAACATAATATAAACATCCAAAATAAACTCAAGTGGTTCATTAATGACATATATAATATTATTTAATCCTTTTATCAGAACCATAGATTTTTTGGAATATTATATCAACCAATAATATAGTATTTGTTTTAAATATTAATTTATGTCAATTTTGAAACTTTTTGGTATTTTTTGTGATAGTCATAAAAACCTTATCACTTCGAAGATAATTTATCAAATCAACCTTAACATTCCATATTAAACTATAAAATTATTGGAATTCATCAGGAATCTCAAATTATATTTATTCTTGTATTTATGATATTAGTTATTTTAATCTTTCATTAATAAGGTAATTACTACATCATCATTGTGTCATAAATAAATTAGATTATATAATGTCTAAAAAATTTAAATAAAATTCCATTATGTAGGAAATATTTTTATCTTTCTAATAAATATTTATAGTCTAATTTATCTTAGGTATAACCCTATATTATAATTTTTTAGTTATTAAACATTGAATTTAACACTTTTAACTCTTTTTGGTATTGAACAATAATAAATGTCCAAAACAAATCCATATAGACATAAAGGATCATATTATATTCAAAAGGCAATTTTTGTTGAATTACACTTATCTAATAGAAATGGTACATGTTTTAGGGTAATAATAATAGCATTTTTACCCTTAATTTCCCTATTTACCTTTAACTGTGGTAAATAAGAGTCCAAAGTTACCATTCACCAAAAATTATTTTTATCTTATTGAAATAAATTTTACATACTAACATCAACCGTGTCTCTCATATTTTTTTAATTTAATTCACAAACGCTGTAAAATTATTTTTTATGAAAATTTGCAAATTCTCCTTGGAGGTTGGTAAAAGACGATAAAAAATTCAATAAATTTCTTATATATCTAAAAATATTATAAAATTACTCTAATGAATTTCATTGAAATTATGTAGGTAGTATGTATCTATTTTGACCTAAAATAAAATTAAATAAAATAAATAATAATTTAAATAAAAAGTCAGTTTTAAACAATAACTCACTATTTTTTATTATTCATCAAAAATTGAAAGTTTTCCGAAAAATACCAAATATTCACACTAAGATAATTTTGATATTTTTAATTAAAAAATGAAATATATTTTAACAAATTAAAAATATCTTGGATGCATTTATTAATTTAAATTAATTTCCATTGTCCAAACCGAAAAACAGGTTTTCAAAAAAGTAAAAACTATCAAAAGATTGACATGTGTTTATGTCAAATTTAAATGTGAAATTACTTATAATGACAAAAATTGTATTAAATTATAAAAATATAATATAATTATACTTAAAAACCATTCAAATTTTTAATTGAACACTGTAAATTATTTTTATTAAAAAAGTGGGTTTTAGTTAAAATTTAGTAATTTCCACTATTCACCTAAATATGAAAGTTATCAAAAAAATACCAAAAATTTATCGAAATTATATATTTATCACCCGATTATAACAAAGAAGTTTATTTTTTCAAGTTGAATATATAAAATTCTCAAATATTATATTTAATAAAAAAGATGCTCCCTTAAAAGGCGGTAAAATTGCATTTTTTGAAAAAATACATCTTTTATCTGAATAAAATGAATTTGTTCTTATATTATGTCTAATAAATACACAATATGGATATTTAAATTATATAGAGTATAAAAGATTAAAAATATAGTTAATACTATTTATAACCACTTTTTGAATAGCTAGTTTGGTAATGTTGTGGTGCGCTCAAACTCGGTGTTGCGTGTAGTGCAAGCTATTAAAGTACTTTAATGAGATAACGTAATATGAGATCTTGGAGTGCTACATCATTCACAATAAATAAAATAAATATTTTAGATATATTCATGTAATAAAATTAATTAATTATTAATAAATATATTTTTATTATATTGTGGATATTAACTATCAAAAAACATGAATAGGATTATTCCTTAGCCATGAGATTAACATTTATTCCAAAATTTATATTCAAATTGAATTTAATCAAGATAAAAAGAAACAATTACTGTGTGACTCTATTTTCGAGATGGGTCTCAGTGTGCGTCGGCCAGCCAACCCACACCCAAAAAAATTATTCATAAAAGTAAAAAACACATAAGAAAATTGGTTGTAATAATCTATAATAGCCAAAAACATAGGAAAACAAAATACCATCTCCTTACACACCCTCAACATACCAAAATCCTTGTAAGATGACCTCTACCCTTTGGGTTTCGTCCTCTCTTCCATGATTTGTTCTTTTGAGGTAGCTATATCCCATAATTCAATGATGAGCTAGATGAATCGTTGGGAAAAATGAAGCTTCTTTATTAACAATGGAGATCCAAAAAACACATCTCCATGTTTTATCGATATATACCTTCATTATTTTTTTATATCACTTTTGAAATATAATATAATATCAATAGAAAAGTTTATCTAGTTCAACTGTGGAAATTTTTTTTCATGTTTCAAGTCAAACCATTTTTCTAAATTAACATCAATTCCCTGAGGAATCCTTTCACCCTCATATTCCTTTATTGGAGTTTTGGAAAACATTATACAAGTGTATTAATATTCTTTGATCGAGGCCATCTAAAACAAATCATAAGAATATTTCAAATAACCAGAAAATAGTCTGGGTATAAACCCAGCAAATTCTAGCACCCTCCTAAGTACTGGATGGACGATGAACCTAAAAAAGAGTGAATGATAATCCTGCAGCTATTTCCATGAGTCTTTATGGGCTGAATGGAGAACTTTGAAGAAATTTGAAGATATACCATGCAATTCATTAGCATTTCCCAACACATGTTTAGAAATGTGGGTGGGTATATTTGAACTATTTGAACATGCTACATAAAATAAGATTTGGATATAAAAAGGCACATCCCTACTATAAGAAACCATTTGTAAACCATCTTAGTCCACTATAGTGGATACATTAATCCTATAGTCTTCTGATGTTTTGGAATTACTATCAAGTGACACCTTGGCTAATTTTGGTAAGACCTTTCCATACAAATCATCATGACCAATCTGTAGTTGACTATCCCATATTGTCACCTATGGTATCATTAACTTTTGCAACTTTTCAATATAAAAATTCATATTTCCATAATAATACCTGTAGGAAATTAACGTCTCATCCATAAACTAATGATAATATATTTTTTTAATTCCTTCTTCATCAGTTGGCCCGACATCCATTGTACCCTATGCTGGTCCGTAATTAAGAACATGAAATGGAGGAATATCATGTTCCTCGAAAAGAATATCTATCCAAGAACATTTATTAGGATATGAAAGAATATTATATTCTATCATAAACATTGGGATAAAATCTATAGAGATCACTGATTAATTAATAACCATGAACACTAAGCTAATTCCCCTGATAGTGGAAAAATAATTGCTATCAAGAATTATTGTCCATTTGGGAAAAGTGAACAAGGAGAAAAAAAATTTATATAAACATTTTCCATTGTTCCCATGACCACACCCTGGGCCCACCCAAAAATGGGGTTGCCAGCATCTTGCAACTAACTAGTTGTGGGACCATTTGTGGCATGTGGGAATTAACCAAATTATCCCTTCCCAAATGGATTATCTAACACATCTTATACCTATAATTTTAAGCTGGGTTTTCTTGTCAATATTTATTTGTATAGTTACTTTCCTCGTGACCATGATTTACATGAAAATCATAGGTCATGGCACATTTTTAATTCAATATATTATATCTGATCAACCTAAATTCATTACAAAATGTTGGAATGTTCTTGTATTCTAAACTTATTTCAAATTATCCGACATTAGTGGAATGAAATATTTTATCAACCAGAGTTGATACCAAGTCAAACTCAACCAAAAACCGGAATAGTTCTCAAAAGGAGCTAGCTCTATTTCTTTATCAATCATAACTAGAGAACCTATTAATAATTATATATCATAGAGTATCCTCGACTTTCAAAATAACAAATTAAGGTAATACAATTTTAACCACAACTAGATAGATGAGTTACATTTCTCTATTAGGTTGAAATTTTTACCCCAATCATGAAGATGCATGATACAGAGATTGAGGGTGACCAAACCAAGACCCCATGTTCACAAAATCAGTTCTTCTGTAATGCCCCAACCCCAGTTACCCAATGTCAGTGCATTATTTTAATACATTGGAATGATTACACTAAATCAAATCCTGAATAACCAATTAGTTTAGTAGTCTTGGAAAATAGATTATAGACATGAACATGATATTACACTTTCAAACATACAACACTAAAAAATCCTCTAATAATGCCATTTTTCCTTAGCTTAACCCTACATCTCAAATATAAAACAATTCTTGGGATCCTCATAAAATAAAACATAAGAAAGGGGTCAGCTCAGATGCTTAGTAAGGCTAAATAATTTACCAGAAGCAGTAAACTTTTATGGAAAGATGTGTAATAAAAACAAAATCATTTCAAACATAAACATGAACATAATATGGAAAAAATAAATCAAACCTTAACATATAAACATGCACATGGATATTATAATATTCGAATAATCACATGTAATAACTAATTTCATAATGAGGGAATTTATAGTACCAGATTTTAATTTTTGTGTCAAGGCCTCGTTCCACGACAATGGGGCTAACTATAACCAAACACCAAATTGAAGAGCCTCTGTAACCGGACTCCAACCTGGAGAGCCTCTGTAACCAGACTCCAACCCGGAGAGAATCTGTAACCGAACTCCAACCCGGAGAGACAACTGTAACCAGACCCCTACCTAGAGGGATAACTATTACCGGTCCCCATCCCCGAACATACTAGTCCAATACATTCATCTTAAGAAAATGTTGAAATATAATATAAACATTCGTGTTAAAACTAGCATATGAAATGTAAATAATTTAACCATAAACCCTGAATGTCATAAAAATAACACATCTATAGTCAAACATATCACATATACTTAAATTCAATATAGAATATTTTTATCAACTTCTAACAAGTTTATAATTCATCTAATGATGTTGACATAGATGATAATTATCAGTAAAATTCATTGAGAGAAATACCCCTCTTACATGAAAACATTTAAAAGTCACACAATTTGGAAAACAATACATTTAAATACATTTTAAAATCAAAGTGTCCCATACCACTTTCTGACTTTTGCAAGGAATTAAAATTTTAAAAACATTCATGTCCATATAAAAAAATCCTTCAAAACCATTTTGAAAACATGGACATTAATGAGGAAGATTTAGAAGAATAAAATTTTTTTAAAAATTAAAATAATGTTTTAGTTAAAGAGTACCTTAAAAGAATCATTTTGAAATTCATTTTATGAAACATGGGTATGGATAAAAAAAATGTCCCCGAAAATACTTAAATATACACAATATCAAATAATGACGAGATTGAGGAATTAACCCTTACCATGCACTTTCCTTCGGTCGAGGGTATGTTTAACGTCCTCTTCTTCAGGTTCTTCCTTCTGATTTGATCAAAAGGGCTTCAAAGGATGGCTTTCTAACCAAAGGATGGACTCTAGGATAAAGGTAGTTTAGTTGGGAGGAGATTTGGGTTGGTTTTGGCCAACCCAAATGGCTTTGAGGTGTGAATGAGAGAGAAGGGGATGTTCCCTTTTATAAGAGAGGTGAGGGTTACTTTACGAAAAGCATGAAATTTTATTTTATAATAAAATATTTTTCGGTTTTTAATGGATCCAAAATGATTTTATTCAACTATATGGTGGTTATATGTCTAAATAATCTCAACCAATATGTTTTAGACAAGTTTAGGTTACCATTTTTACCTTATCTTTTAGATTTAACTCTTAGTAAAATAGTTTAACTTTTGTCGTGTCTTCTTTTATTCTTACACTATATGGGTAATAAACATACAATAAACATGTAAGAGAACACAAAGTGGTTCATTGAAGACATATATAATTTTATTTAATCCCTTTGGATAAACCTTATATTTTTAAGAATATTATATCAACCAATAATAGAGTTTTTGTTTTAAAAATTATTTTATGCCAATTTTTTCACTATTTGGTATATGTTTTTTTTGAAAGTCATCACAACTTGATTGCATCGAACAAAATACATTGAATCAACCATAACATGTCATATTCACCTAGAAAATTCGTATATGTCAAAAAACATTGAAATTATATATATTTTATTATTTATAATACCATTTATTTGATTCTTTCATTAATTAGGTAATTAATGAATAATCATTGTGTCATATATAAATTTAATTATTTAATGTCCAAAAATTAGAAATAAAAAACCATGATTTAGGAACTATTTTTATCTTTCTAATGAATATTTATTGTATAATTTATATTGTGTGTAACCTTATATTAAAAATGGATTAGTTATTAAACTTTGATTTTAACACTTTTAACTCATCGTTAAATACAAGAATAATTAATGTTTTATTCCAATCCAGGTGGGCCTAAAGGATCATATTTTTTACCTATGGTTGTTTTTCATCGAATTACACTTAACTAATAGAATTAGGACATGTGTTAGGGTAAGAATGCTATCAATTTTAACCATAATTACCTTATTTACTTTTAACTGTGGTAAATAAAAGTAAAAAAGACACTATTCACCAAAGAAATTCATCTTATTGTACCATATTTTTCTTAATGATATCAACCGTGTATCTTGGATTTTATAAATTCTACTCACAGAAGAGTTAAAATTATGTTTTATGCGAATTTGAAAATTCTCTTAGGAGGTGGGTAAAAGACAGTTAAAAGACCAAAAAATGTTCTATATCTAATATTATTTAAAAATGATTCTAATTAATTAAATTGAACATATATAGGTATTAGGTATCTATTTTGACATAAAATTAATTTAAATAAAATAAATAATTATCTATATGATAAGACGATTTTAACCAAAAACGCAGTGTTTTTCACCATTCATCAAAAATTGAAAGTCTTCAGAAACAAAAAAAATCCACCCAAAGCTCATTTTGATACTAAAAATTCATAAATGAAGTCTATTTTAAAAAATTAAAAACATAAAAATTTTATTTATTAATTTAAAATTAATTCCTATTGTCAAAACCAAAAATCATATTTTTATGAAACAATTACTACAAAAAAATGACACTTTTTTCTGTCCAATTTCAATGTGAAATTACTTCCAATAACCAACATTGGATTAAAGGTTAGAAATATAATCTAATTATACATCCAAAATATTCATATGTATAGTTGATCACAATAAATTATTCTGATTTAAAATATTTTTTTCAGTTAAAATTTAGTATTTTTTACTATTCACCCAAATATAAAGGATATCAGAAAAACACCAAAAACTTATCAAAACTAAATTTTTATGTAATGATTCTAAAGAATAAGTTTATTTTTCCAAATTTAGTATATAAAAGTTTCATATATTGGATTAAAAAATGGTTCACCATTAAAAGGTCATAAATTTTTATTTTAAAAAATTACTTATTTTATCTGAAAAAATTAATTTGTTTTTATATTATATCTAAGAAACTCATAATATGTATTAAAAAATTATAAGGATTTTATTAAATAAAAAATTCAGTTAATACTATTCATAACCGCTTTTGAACGGCTAGTTTGGTAAGTCGTAGGGTGCTTGAACTCAGTGTTGTGTGTAGTGCAAGTTATTGAACTACATTAAAGAAATAATTTATTATTAAATACCGGGGTGTTACATTCTCCTCTTATTCAATAAATTGTGTCCTCACAATTTGAAATTGTTCTTCAAAAATAAAAGGTTAAAATTAGAAAAATACCTTTGTGTGGAACCCACATCGGAAAATGGGTTAATAAAATTTTGTCTTAATAGGAGGGAAAGGGAAATGAAAAAGTCACCACCAAATTATAATATTAATTAGGAGAACATTGGAGGAAATTAGAGACATGTAACTAGAGGGAAAACATAAATATTTATTTGGAGTGATTGTGTTCATCAATCCCAAATACGTGTAAAAGTGAGGGCCTAAAATCCATAAATCTATAATGATTTAAAATATCAGGAGTTCAATAAAACATAAGGTATTACGATAACACATTTTTTGTTTTAATATACCTTAACTAATGTTTAAAAATTAATTTCTTCATAGAATAAGAGGAAAAAAATACATGACAAGTACAGTTCCATCCTTTAACTAATTTCTTCCACAAAATCATCATTCACTATAAATGATAATAAAAATACTCTATTTATCCTAATCATATATGGTTCCAAAAAAATGAATTTAAAATTCATTTATCAGACCTTTTAAAAAAATTATACAATACAGGACATCATGTAGGCTAGTGGTCGGTGATGCACCCTTGTTTCCCTTCGGTTGTGGATTCAATTCTTATGGCATTGCCAGACGTCACTGGTTGTTGCCTGACCTCCACGTTTCCCTTTTATAAAAAATAAAAAAAATAATAACCTTATGAAATTATTTTTCCTTAACAATAGAATCCAATGTCAAACTTAATCCATTCCATCCGTTAGACTTATCATAAATACTTCTTTCCAAACTGACAGTCCAAAATTTACAAAGATGTAAAACACAATAAAGATCCCCTTTTCCATGTAATAAAATTTGAATACCATCATCATGTATTCTTTTAAAAGATGGTGACACCTTGAATTACCATAAAAAATTATTGATTACATTCACAAACCCTTATTCCTTATAGAATACTAGATATATTTTTTATATCTGAAATTTTTTAATACCCCAACAATGATGAAATAAATAAACCATTAATCAATTCCATGATAGTCAAGAATACCCAATATAATTTATTCAAATAAACCATATCATATTCCAAAATCAGTACCATGGTATCAGGACTATATTAATGTTTTTCTTTTCCTTTAACGATGTATTTTCCAAAAAGTTTAACTTGACATTGAGTCACTTTTCTTGGTTCCACAAAATTTGAAGTCCTTAATGAAATAGTACTGCAATACAATCCTTATATACTCTATAATTCATATAACATGTACCTCATTAATACATTACTCAAATGATACAATAATTTAATAACAACATAAGAACTCTTAATCATTCCTCATCATCTTCGGTAGTATCATAACTTGATTATTATCTAATATCAGCATTGGGGGTATACTCTGATGATTTGGACAATGATTCACGTAGTGTCTATAAATCTTACAGATGGAACATTATACATTTGAAACCTTTTTTCACCCTAGCAATCACATACTTGGTGTTCTTTTTCTCCACCCTTATAACAAACTCCCATTCCCTTTAAGCATTTACCAAAGTGATTATTTCTGCATTTATCACATATGGGAAAATACATCTTTTCCCTCTTCCCTTTATCAATCTCTCTCTCCACCAACCTTTTCTTCTATTTCATCCCTAAAATTCCATAGGACTCAGAGAATTATTTACATATCTTATTAACACATTATATTATTTCATTACATGTTTATAATACATGGAAGAATATTTACCTTCTTAATGTTGGCTTAATACCATGAATGATATGATCCTTCTAACAAATTAAATCATATGTGTTTATGGAGTTCGCATTCCTACTAATGGGCACTATTTATATATAATTACATACACTAGGTCTGTTTATGAATCGCAATGAATAATAACAAACTTTCAAAATTCCTAACGTAAATTGAATATTTTATGAATATAACTCGTAATCATAAAAATATTTCCTTTGAGGAGGTATATACTCATAAATCCTTCATAAATATTTGTAATGAAAATGAGAATTATCCTAAGCATATCCCGTAGGAGTATCGTAATCAAGAGTGTAACAAATCTCGTTGTCGTGCACCAAGTCCCATTCGAGTCTAGCTCAAAGTGGTGTTTTCGGGTTTCACCACTAGGAACATCTGTGCCAAAACTACCTCTACCTGCTCGTATCCCTGTAGGGATGTATTTTATTGAAAAACTCACAAAATCTCTACATTACAAAAATTCTAGGATTTTCTTCTATATTGATCCTCAAAGAACATCTTAGGGTAATGTGATCTAATCAGAGTTTATCTAAATCTAGTTACCGAGGTTATTGATAAACTTTCTCTAAAACCAACAGTAATGCCTTGACCCCAGTTACCTAGAGTTGGTGCATTATTTTAATACATTGGAATGATTTCAAGGAGTAATGTCTCAAAAGACCAATCAGTTTACAAGTCTTGGAAAACAAATTATATACATGAACATGACATTACACTTTCTAACATACAAAAATAGGAAAATCCTCTAATAATTCCATTGTTCCCTTTTCTTAACCCGACATCTCAAACATAAAACACTTCTTGGGATCCTGGGAAAATAAAACATAAGAAAGGGGTGAGCTCAGATGCTCAGTAAGTGTAAAAAAATTATTAGAAGCAATAAACTTTTAAGGGAAGATGTGTAATAAATAAATCCCTTCAATCATAAACATGAACATAATATGGAAAAAATAAATCAAACATTAACATATAAACATGCACATGGTTATTATACTTGTTGACTAATCACATGTAACAACTAATATCATAAAGAAGGAATGTATAGTACCCGATTTCAATTTCTATGTCAAGGCCTCATGCCATTACATAGGGGATTACTGTAACCGGACCCCAACTCGGAGAGCCCCTGTAACCGGACTCCATCCCGGAGAGCCATTGTAATCGGACTCTAAACTACAGAGCCTCTATAACTGAACTCCTATCGAGAGAGACGGTTGTAGACGGAACCCAACCCGGAGGGCTTACTTTTACCAGTCCCCAACTCATAACATACAAGTCCAATACATTCATCTTAATAAAAGGTTTAAATGTAATATAAACATTCATGTTAAAACTAGAATAGGAAATGTGAATACTTTAACCATAAACCATGAATGTCATAAAAATAACTCATCCACAATGTAACATATCACAAATCGTTAAATACAAAATGGAATATTTTTATCAAATTCCAACAAGTATAAAATCTATTAAAGGATGTTGACATAGATGAGAATGATCGACAAAATTCATTGAGGGAAATACCGCTTTTTCATGAAAACATTTAAAATTCAATAAATTTTGAAAATAATACATTTCAAGAAATTTTTGATTCAAATTGTCCCATACCACTTTGAAACATTTTAAAGTAATTAAAATTTTAAAAACATTCATTTCTATATAAATAAATCTTTAAAAACGATTTTGAAAATGTGGACATTAATGTGAAATGTGTAGAAAAATAAATATTTAAAACATTTTAAATGATGTTTTATTTAAAGGGTACCTTAAATGAATCATTTTGAAATGTATTTTATTAAACATGGAAATGGATAATAAACATGTCCCAAAAATACATACACATAAACAATATCAGATAATAATGATATTGAGAAATTAACCCTTACCATGCACCTTCCTTTGGTCGAGGGTACGTTTAACCACCTCTTCTTTGGGATCTTCCTTTTTATTTGATCATAAGGGATCCTTAGTTTGGATTTATAGCCAAAGTAAAGCCTCTAGTATGAAGGTAGAATTGTTGTAAGGATAGTTGGTCGGGGGATGCCTGAGACAAATGGCTTTGAATGTGTGAATTTGAGAGAAGGGTGCATGCCTTTTTATAAGAGTGGTGAGGGTCACTTTAGGTAAAGTTTGAAATGTTTTTTTATAATAAACTAATATTCGGTTTCTAATTGCTCAAAAATGATTTATTTATATGATAAGGTGGTTATGGGTCTAAATAATCTCAACCAATAGGTTTTATACAAGTTTAGGTTACCATTTTAACCTTATCTTTTATATTTAACTCTTAGTTAAATAGTTTAACTTTTACCGTGTCTTCTTGTATTCATACACTAAATGGTTAATATACATACTCTAAACATCCAAGAGAATCTCATGTGGTTCATTAATGACATATATAATATTATTTAATCTCTTTTGCTGATCATTATTTTTTTAAGAATATTATATCATCCAATAATATTGAATTTGTTTTAAAAATTAATTTATGTCAATTTTTCCACTTTTTGGTATTTGGTTTTATTGAAAGTCATAAAAAATTTATTGCTTCGAACAAGATACATTGAATCAACCCTAAAATTTCATATTCACCATGAAAATTCCTTTATTTCATAGAAACATTGAAATTATATTTATTTTTATATTTATAATACCATTTATTTGATTCTTTCATTAATAAGGGAATTACTAAGTCATCATTGTGTCATAAATAAATTAAATTATGTAATTTCAAAAAATTATAAATAGAAGACCATGATTTAGGAAATATTTTCATCTTTCTATTGAATAATTATAGTCTAATTTATATTGTGTTTAACCCTATATTAAAAATAGTTTAGTTATTGAACTTTGATTTTAACTCTTTTAACTCTTCTTTAAAAAAATTAATAATAAATGTCCTAATCTAATCAAAGGGTCTTTAAAGGATCATATTTTATTCCTAAGGTTGTTTTTGGTTGAATTAAACTTATTCAATCGAATTAGAACATGTCTTAGTTTAATAATAATATCATTTTTACCCTTAATTACCCTATTTACTTTTAATCGTGGTAAATAAAATTAAGAAGTTACTATTCACAAAAAAAAAATTATTCTTATTGAACCACATTTTTCATAATTATATCAACCATGTCTCTCTTATTTTAAAAATTATACTCAGAGAAGTGTTAAAATTATTTTTTATGCGAATTTGTAAATTCTCCTAGGAGGTGGGTAAAAGATAGTGAAAATGTTCAATAAAATTTCATATATCTAATATTATTACAAAGTGACTCTAATGAATTAAATTGAACATATATAGGTATTATGTATCTATTTTGACCTAAAATAAATTTAAATAAAAAAATAATTATTTAAATGAAAAGTCGGTTTTAACAAATAACACAATGTTTTTCACTATTCATCAAAAATTGAATGTTTTCAGAATGATACCAAAAATTCACCCTAAGAAAATTTTGATATTCCAAATTCAGAAATGAATTCTATTTTACCAAATTAAAAACAAATTAAGTTCATTTATAAATTTAAAATTAATTCCCATGTTTAAAACCAAAAGGCGTATTTTTTTAAAATAATAAATACCAAAAGATTGACACTTGTTTATATCCAATTTCAAAGTGAAATTACTTCCAATGACCAAAATTTGATTAAATCGTAAAAATATAATCTAATTATATACCAAAAAACAATTCATATGTATAATTTATCACTATAAATTATTTTGAATAAAAAAGTTGTTTCAACTAAAATTTAGTATTTTTCAATATTCACCCAAATATGAAAGTTATTAAAAAAACAAAAAAAATTAATCAGAACTAAATTTTTATGTCCTGATTCTGAATAAAAAGTTTAATTTTCAAAATTTAATATATAAAAGTTTCAAATAATGGATTTAAAAAGGGATCGCCGTCAAAAGGCGGTAAAATTTCATTTTAAAAAAATACTTCTTTTATCTGAAAAAATAAATTTGTTCTTATATTATGTCTAAGAAACTCATCGTATTAATTCTAAAATTATAAGGATTATATAAAATTCCAAATTTTGTTAATACTATTCATAACCGCTTTTGAACGGCTAGTTTGATAAGTGGTGGTGCACTTGAACTCAGAGTTGTGTGTAGTGAAAGCTATTGAATTACATTGAAGAAATAATGTACTATGATATCATGGGGTGTTACTGTCTCCCCTCCTCTAATATTTTTCATCCTCACAATTCAAAATTTTTCTTCGAAAATAAAAGGTTAAAAATTGAAAAATACCTTTGTGGAGAATCCACATTAGAGATTGTGTTAATAAAATATAGACTTAATAAGAGGGAAAGGGAAATGAAAAATTCACCACCAAATTATGATCTCGATTAGGAGAATATTGGTTGAAATTAGAGACTCATAATTAGAGAAAAAACATAAATATTTGTTTGGAGTGATTGACGTCATCAATCACAGACAAGTGTAAAATTTAGGTCCTCAAAGCCATCTATTTATGATTATTTAAAATATCATAAGTTCAAAAAAACATAAGGTATTTGGATAACACATTTTGTTTTTAAGATCCCTTAATGAATGTTTAATAATTAATTTCTTCATAGAATAAGAGAAAAAATATATAATTGACAAGTAGAGTTCCATCCTTTAACTAATTTCTTCAACAAACACATATTTCACTATAAAAGATAGTAAAAATACTCTATTTATGCTAATCGTATATGGTTCAAAAAAATGAATTTATAATTCATCTATCAGACCTTTTAGAAAAACTAAATTATACAATCCAGGACATCATGTAGGTGAGTGGTAGGTGATGCACCCTTGTCACCCTTCGGTTGTGGGTTCAAGTCACACAGCCTTGCTGGACGCGACTGGTCTACTCCCGACCTTCGGGTTGTCCATTTATAAAAAAATCCAAAAAAATAATCTTAAGAAATGATTTTACCTTAACAATAGAATCCAATGTCAAACTTAATCAATTCTAACCTTTAGAATTATCCAAAATACTTATTTCCAAAATCATAGTACAAAATATAAAATGATGTAAAACACAATAAAGATCCTTTTTCCCATGTAATAACTTGTGAATTCTATAAGCATGTATTCTTTTAAAAGAAGGTAACACCATAAATTACCATAAAAAATTATTGATTACATTCATCCTCCCTTATTCCTTATAGAAAATGAGATATATTCTTTATATCCAAAAATTTTGAATACTCCTACAAAGATAAAATAAAAAATCATTATGTTGTTCAAAGATAGTAAAAAAAATCCAATATAATTTATCCAAATCAGCCATCTCTTATTCCAAAATCAATACCGAGGTATCAGTACCATATTAACATTTTGTCTTTCCTTCAACCATGTATTTTAAAAAAAAGTTTAACTTTCCATTGAGTCACTTTTCTTGGTTCCTCACAATCTCATGTCCTTTATGAAATAGTACTGCAGTACTATCCTTATATACTCTATAATTCTTATGATATGTACATCATTAATACAATACTCAAATAACACAATACTGCAATAACAACATATGAAGTCTTAATCATTCATCTTCATCATTGGTAGTGTCATAACTTTATTGTTATCCAATATCAAAATTTGGGGTATACTCTGATGATTTGGACATTGATTCGCATAGTTTCCCAACTCCTTGAAGATGAAGCATGTTACATTTGAAACAATTTTCATTCCCTTGGAATCATGTACTTGGTGTCCTTTTTCTCCATACTTATAACAAACTCTCATTCCCTTAAAGGATTTACCAAGGTGATTATTTCCAAAATTATCACATATCAAAAAATCCTTCTTTTCCCTCTTCCCTTAAGACTTATTTCTCTCTACCATCCTTTTCTTCTCTTAATTCCCTTCAAATACATTGGACATAGAGAATTATTTACTTATCTTATAAACACATGATATTATTTCTTCATATATTGAGAATACATGAGAGATTATTTCCCTTATAAATTACTTATTAATAACATGGATGATACAATACTTCTTACTCTTTAGATCATATGTATTGATGGAGTTCACATTCCTTCTACTGGGTGCCATTTCTATGAAATGACATACACTAGGTTAGTTTATGAATCACAATGAATAATTCCAAACCTGTAAAATATATGATGTAAATTTAATTGTTTATGGATATAATCTATAATCATAAAAATATTTTCTTTGATGAGGTATATACTCATAAATTCTTCATAATTATTTTTAAAGTAAATGAGAATTATCCTAAGCATATCCCCTGGGAGTGTCATAACCAAGATTGAAACAAGACCCATTGTCATTCACCAGTTACCATTTAATTATAGCTCAAAGCTGTGTTTTCGGGGTTTACCCCTAGGTACATCTATGCCAGATCCACCTCTACCTGGTCATATCCAGACAGAGATACATTTTCTTGAAAAACTCAAAAAATATCTACATTACCAAAATTTCAGGTTGTTCTTATGTACTAATCCCCAAAGGCTATCTTAGGGTAATGTTATATAATCAGAGTATATCTAAATCTAGTTTCCATGGTTATTGCTAAACTTATTCTGATACCAACTGTAACGCCCTGACCCCAGTTACCCAGAGTCAGTACATTATTTTAAAACATTGGAATGATTACATGAAATCAAGTCCATAATGGCCAACTAGTATAGCAGTCTTGGAAAACAGATCACACACATGAATGTGACATTACACATTCAAACATACAACACTAAAAAATCCTCTGATAATTCCATTTTTCCCTTAGCTTAACCCTGCATATCAAACATAAAACACTTCTTGGGATCCTAGGAAAATAAGACATAATAAAGGGGTGTGCTCAGATTCTTAGTAAGGGTAAATAATTTAGCATATGCAATAAACTTTTAAGGTAAGATGTGTAATAAAAACAAAATCCTTTCAAACATAAACTTGAACATAATATGGAAAAAATAAATCAAAAATTACAATATAAACATGAAGATTGATATTCTATTTGTCGAATAACCACATGTAATAACAAATTTTAGAATAAGGTAATATATAGTACTACACATTATTTTTTTTGTCAAGGCCTCATTCCATGATGTAGGGGAAAACTGTAACCGGACCCTAACCTAGAGAGCATCTTTAACCAGACTCCAACCCGGAGAGCCTCTGTTACCGGACTCCAACCGAGAGAGCCTCTGTAAGTAGACTCCATCACAGAGAGTCTGTTGTAACTGCACCCCCACCCAGAGGGCTTAATTTTACCGGTCCCCAACCCTGAACATACTGTTCCAATACATTCATCTTAAGAAAAGGTCAAAATATAACATAAACATTCGTATTAAAACTAGCATACGAAATGTCAATACTTTAACCATAAACAATGAATTTCATAAAAACAACTCATCCAGAGTCAAAAATACCACAAATCCTTAAATAAAATATGGAATATATGTATCAACTTCCAACAAGTTTAAAATCCATCAAAAGATGTTGACATAGATGAGAATGATCGGTAAAATTCATTGAGAGAAATACACCTTTTCATGAAAACATTTAAAAGTCACACAATTTTGAAAAGAATTAATTTAAATAATTTTTTTAATCAAAGTGTCCAATACCACTTTTAAACTTTTGAATGGAATTAAAATTTTAAAAAGATTCATGTCCATATAAATAAATCCTTAAAAACATTTTTGAAAACATGGACGTTAATGAGAATGATGTAGAAGAATAAATATTAAAAACATTTAAAATGATGTTTTAGTTCAGGAGTATCTTAAAAGAATAATTTTGAAATGTCTTTCATGAAACATGGTCATTTATAATAAACATGTCCCAAAAAATAGTTACACATAAACAATCTCAGATAATAATGAGATTGATGAATTAACCCATACCTTGCACTTCTTTTGGTTTAGGGTACGTTTAACCTCCTCTTCTTCGGGTTCTTCCATTGGATTTGATGAAAAGGGCTCTATAGGATCGCTTTATGAACAAAGGAAGGTCTCTAGGATTAAGGTAGAATATTTGGGAGGATATTTGTGCCAGGTTTGGCCTAGAAAATGGCTTTGAAGGTGTGAATTTGAGAGAAAGGGAAGTACCTTTTTATAAGAGATGTGAGGGTCACTTTAGGAAAATCTTGAAATATTATTTTATAATTAGATCATTTACAGTTTCTAATAACTCCAAAATAATTTATTTATAGTATAAGGTTGTTATGGGTCGACATAATATCGAAGAAAATGTTTTAGAAAAGTGTAGGATACCATTTTAACCTTATCTCCATGATTTAACACTTAGTTAAATAGTTTAACTTTTACCATGTCTTCTTGTATTCTCACACTATATGGTCAATAAACATAATCTAAACATTCAAGATAACTTCAAGTGGTTCATTAATTAGATATATAATATTATTTAAGTTCTTTGGCTGATCTTTATATTTTTATAAATATTATATAAACCAATAATATTGTATTTGTTTTAAAAATTAATTTATGTCAATGTTGACACTATTTGGTATTTTGTATTTTTAAAATCCATAACAACTTGATTGCTTCGAAAAATATACATTTAATCAACCCTAACATGTCATATTCACCAATAATATTTTTGGTTTTCATAAAAACGTTGAAATTATATTAATTTTATTATTTATAATACCATTTGTTTGATTCTATCATTAATAAGGTAACTACTAAATCATCATTGTGTCCTAAATAAATTTCTTTATTTAATGTATAAAAATTATAAATAAAATACCATGATTTAGGAAATATTTATATCTTTCTAATGAATATTTATATACTAATTTATATTGTGTGTAACCCTATATTAAAATTTTTTTAGTTATTAAACTTTGATTTTAACACTTTTAACAATCCTTAAAATAAAATAATAATAAATGTATTAATCTAATCCAAGTGGACCTAGAGGATAATAATTTATTACTATGGTTTTTTTTGGTTGAATTACACTTATCCAATAAATTAGGACATGTTTTGGGTAATAATAATATAATTTTTACACTTAATTACCCTATTTACTTTTAACAATGGTAAATAAAAGTAAAAAGTTTCCATTCACCAAAAAATATTTTCATCTAATTGAACCACATTTTTTATATTGATATAAATCATGTCACTAAGAGTTTTTAAATTCTACTCATATAGGCAGTAAAATTAATTTTTATTCAAATTTGTAAATTCTCCTAGGTGGTCGGTTAAAGACGGTGAAAAGTTCAATAAAATTATATATATATAATATAATTTCAAAATAACCCTAATGAATTAAATTGATCATATATAGGTATTATGTATCATTTTTAAAATAAAATAAATTTAAATAAATAATAATAATTTTTAATATGACAAGTAGGTTTTAACCGATAACACAATGTTTTTCACTATTTATAAAAAATTGAATGTTTTCAGAAACATTCCAAAACATCACCCTAAGAAAATTTTGATATTCCAAATTTATAAATGAAGTCTATTTTACCAAATTCAAATATAAAAATTTCATTTATTAATTTAAAATCAATTCGTGTTGTCAAAACCAAAAAGTTTATTTTTAAGAAATATTAAATACCAAAAGATTGACCCTTGTTTATGTCCAATTTCACAGTGAAATTACTTCCAATTCCCAACATTGGATTAAATGGTAAAAATATAATATAAATATAATTCCAAACCATTAATATGTATAGTTTAAAAATATACATTATTTTCATTAAAAAATTAGTTTTCATTTAAAATTTATTATTTTTAACTATTCACCCAAATATAAAATTTATCGGAAAAACACAAAAAAATTATCAAAAATATTTTTTTACTTCCTGATTCTAAATACGAAGTTTATATTTTCAAATTATATATATAAAGGTTTCAAATATGGGATTTAAAAAGGGTTCAACATTAAAAGGTGGTAAAATTTTTCTTTTTTTAAAAAAATACATCTTTATTCTAAAAAAAGGAATTTTTCTTATCTTATGCCTAAGAAACTCAAAATATAGAATCTAAAATTATAAGGAATATATAAAATTCCATATTTAGTTAATACTATTCATAACCTCTTTTTAACAGATAGTTTGGTAAGTCGTGGTGCGGTTGAACTCAGGGTTGTGTGTAATTAAAGTTATTGAATTACATTGAAGAAAAAACATACTGTGAAATATTGGGGTGTTACACTTCTATTGGGAATAAATTGTGAAAAATTCCCATACCCATTAAAAATCATCTATATTTTCTAACTACCCATGTTATTCAATGATGAGAGGTAATATTTACCTAGTGAACTAATGTAATATATCAGAAACAACTACCACATATAAACACTCAATGAGTATCATAATCTTTTTTTTCTCAATATCATACCAAGAATTCTTGAGATTCATGTTACTAACTTATATGCATGATAAGATTTTCATCGACTATCTGAAATAAACATGTTGTTTCACCATGATCCAGGAATTTAGGTCGATGGTGCATATTCAATCAAATGTCGATATATTAGCTTCTATAAAGATAGAAGGGAGAAATCATTCCTTAAGTTATCCATTAATGACATTTCACTCCATTCAATCTCAATGTATCCAAATTATACATGATGTTTTATCCCATGGTTTGAGAAATAAATCTATTTATATGAGTCATAAAATGCAATAATAATAATATTATAATCTATGGACCATCACACATTCTCATATATAATAATATTTGATGTAACTAAAATAAGTAAAATTCATATATGTGGGTCTATTCTCACAATCTCTCATCTTATAGACTGCCAAGTGTGAACTTAATGAGAAGAAACCAAATTTTCTTATGATTACTCACACCTGATAGTCTATGTACTATTTGTTCCATTATAGTACATTATCCAATTATAGATCATTATTTAAGTGTATCATCATAGAACATAAATGTTATCATCATTTAGGGGGAAAATATGACATTATCACTATGAATTATACTGTAGGGTATCGTAACATTAGATTGATGTAGTGAAATGATCAATATTTAATAATTTGTTTTATTTATATTTAATACCTTAAAAATACATATAATCTAAGTAAAAATAGTTGGTCTAATGAAACCAACTCAAACAAGTTGAACATTCTATCGATGAAAGCGTATTAACATATCTCAAAATATTACAGTAAAAAATATAGAATTTATGTGAGGACGTGTACCAAATATGGTACGGGATGAATGGTTACCTGTTATTTTAGATGTACTTTTTAAAGAAAGAGTGGAACAAACAATACTATACTATAGGTAAGCTAACATCCCTAAACATCATTGAGCATAACATTCCTATAAAAATTATATATTTCAATTAAACCTATATTTCAAATGTAAAGTCATTCATTTAAATTTAATCAACTATATTATAAAAAAAATTCTCATTTGCTATTATTAGAAATACAACCTATAAATCATGTTCCATGTTTATAAATAAAATATAAAATAGTTACATGAAATTAGATGTTTATATATAAAGTTGTATCAAAAAATTAATTTATATAGCATACAATCATTATATTTATAGTTAGTCATGTTTTTATCATCTTCGAGTATTAACATTACTTATTCTCCCTCCTATTAACTTTCTCATACTAGGGTTTAATTTTTAATATAATCATGGAGAAAAATACATCATTTTGTTATTAATGGGGTCACTATTAAAAAATAAATCACCTTTATGACTAATATCAAACATGTATAATATCATCATGTGAAAAAAAATCCACCCATCAATAAATATATCATTGATATAATATCCCATTGTTTCATGGGGATCCAAAATATATGTATCATGATCCTCAACTTTATCATTATCAATCAATTCTAAGAATTTGATCGGATAAATTTGTAACATATATTTCAATATACCACTATTACTAATAACCTAGTTATTATGGAATAACAGAATATAATATTTCCATTCACGATTTAAGTCAATAATATCAACCAAGATTCTAAGGTAACCCTGAACTATAGCTATAAATATATAATTATTATATTTTTAGAAACCTTTTTTTGATCAAAATTGAATAATTGAAACCACAAATAAAATAAGGCTCAAAAGTCCTAGAATGTTCCATAAGACCGCATGTTGAATATGTCAACCCTTATAGTAGTTAAAATTAGTTATCCTTTATTATTATTCATAAAAATTTATATATAATACTTTTAGTTACATTAATTAATAATAAATTTATTTAAATTATTTATTAGAATAATAACTTACACTACTAGATAATAAAATATTATGCAAGGGTAAAATAGTTTCTAAAAATAATTAAATCATTTATAAAATCTATAGTAATTTTTTATAAAAACATTGAAGTACTCACTGACAGTAATGGTCTATATTCACAATTTAAAGTCTATGAAATTTTTTTATATGATCCTAGTTTTTTAAAACTATAGTGATATATGCGAGGATAGAAATTATAGTCGAAGTTTAGTGAACATTGAATATAGGGAAGGTACACAATAAAATTGAAACTTAATTTATGTGTTATTCATTGTGTTCTTTAACTACGATCCTAGGACTGAAATATTTTTAAACAGAACAAAAAAATAGTCACAACAACTATTAAAAAATATAGTATCAATTGAAAAAAATATAGTATGTAATAAAAATACATTTTACAATCCATTACAATACTCAAAAAATATATTTTTATCATTGAAAATCAATGTATCCATACATCTATATTTATAATAAAAATATTCAATAGTGAAACATAATCAACACAAAACATCAGATAAATGCAACATTTTATTATACATGAATATAAAGATATACTAGACACTAATTATAATATATTTTTAATACGTTTAACTTAAAAAATCATTATTAAAAAAATTACTACATTAAAACCTCAAAATTCATAAAAGTATATAATGGTTATTCCATGTAATTAAAAGAAATAATAATAATATAAAATAATTATAATACATACCTTCACATATTCATTTAATTTATCATTACAATTAATATCAATGATATATTTAATTAAAATAAATAAAATAATAATTCATGAAATATATTCAAAATGAAACTAATTTACTATCCTAATTTATTTTAGCAAGGGTAAATGTTGTTTTTCTATGTTAACTGTATTTCTGATTCTTTTCCTAAAAAATTAACAAAAAATAAAATTACTCAACATATTAAAAAACATATAAATTTGTTGTATATTTTTATTAGAAAATATTACTTATTCATAAATATTTTATTTCTTATTAAAATAAGGGAAATGAAATATATATATATATATATATATATATATATTCCAAACTACTTTACAATTCATTACACTTCAACATTAGATATAATTATATATATAAATATATGTAAAAAATAATGGTGACACATTTAACATAGACACCCTAAATATATGGAAGCCCAAGTAATTTTAATAATAAATTAAATTTATTTATTATTAAAATTCATGATTTGGTTTTATGAACTAACATTCAAACCAATAATTTTAAATGATTTTTCGAATCATAAAAGAAACAAAATTATTCTAACAAAAGTGTTTTCCTAATATTAAAACGTTTTATTTAATTATTAAATTTATAATTTTTAGGAATTCAATTTTATGGAATATAAAATATTTTTTATATCATCATATCAAATATATGCAAGGATAAATATTTTTTGATTTTAAAAAATGATTGAATATTGGGTGAATAGTTAAAAATACTTATTTTTATAAAATATTTCATTTATTTTCAAGTATTTATAAATTGTCATCCTAATTTGAATGGGTTCTAAATAAAAATCTATCCCATATGATAAATGTTTATCAAATTAATTCCATATGAAAAATAAATAATCTTTATTTTTTTATAAATTCAATATTATGATCATAAACACAATTAAAAAAATTGATTTCCACTGTATTTTTTGAATATACATTAAATGGATTTTATTTCACATCCAAAAATTTTAACATTAAAAAATTATTTTATATTTCTAATAATCTCATTCAAATTTATTATTTAGGTTAATTTCAATTTTTTTCAAATTTTTTAGTAATAATGGTAAAAATGTATCTACATAGTGAAAGGTAAAACAAGTTAATTAAGGTCAAAACTATGTGCTGAGGTCAAAAAGTATCATCTTAAATATTATTCAATGAAATTATTTAGACCTTGATCATTTTATCTTCAAAATGGTATTTTTTGGCCACTTTACCATTAATAAGGAATTTTATAATTTTAAAACATCAAAAAAGTACAAGAGTTCCAATCCCGTAAATTATAAAAGGGCACCTCCTCTCCTCAATTATTCACATCGTTTGAGAAATTTATAATGAAAATTACATGCCTAAGTACATTATCAACATAACTCCCCATGTATTATAGGTCATGGATTTACTAAAATACCAAAATGTTCAATTAAGAATTAAGACAAAGGTGGTTTTCCAAAGAATAGGTACAACTCCTAAGAGAGTGTTTTCATGTTTATTTCTTCTTCCACTAGATTTAAATCAATGATACCCCTTATTATATGATAAAATTAGTGCATTATATATATTTATATTTTATTAGGATGATTTAAAAATCCATTTTTAATGCCCTTGAATATAGTGTCCTGGAGCCAACATTTTCTTTATGGCTTTTGGGATAAGCTATCAGGAATCAAATCCTAAAGGTCCGAATAATTTAGTTATCTTGGTAAAAAAACATTCATACATGATTCTCACAATAAATTATAATACAAAAATTAAAACATATTTTTTTTTGAATATAATTATTCCTTCTAGGATATACTTTCATATAATTCATTGGAAACTTCCTAGTTTACTTGTAAGGGAAACAGAATATCGGTGAGCTCAGATACTCAGTAAAAGTTACGTAAAGTGGAAGATATCAATAATAAATAAATAATATCAAATAAAGAATTAAAAATATGAAAAATTAATTATATTAATAGGCTTCCCAATTAATCAATAAAATTAATATTAATATTAGATAAGAAATAATAAACATGTAAAGGTAAATAACTGAAAACATGTTCCATTAAATCAATTAACTAATATTAAAATGAATCCAGACATAAATCATTATGAAAATATCTTAGATAATAATAATAGATTTCAATTTTTGGGAACTGGTCAATTATTGTATTCCATGATTGTAGGCATCATAACATCTATAAGTTCAAGACGTTTTCCATAATAGATTACAATCGATGGGCATGTGTACACTTGAAAACCATTTTACTATGAATAGAAAACTACTCCAACTCATGAGACTTACAATACATCAACGATCTATATATAACTAGAAACTACCAATATCTGCATTTCCAAATCATTCCTCATATATCAAATAATTTATTTAATTCATGAACAATATCACTTCTCAAAAAATTTCCACAAGAAGTAGGGAATACGAATTAATAGTAATTTCCCTATTCATTCATAATAATTTTGACGTGAAATATAAAATGTTAGAATGATGTTTTGTTTATGTTATAATTATATCCATGGTAAAAATATTAATATTTAAGGGAAATTTAATTTCAAATGATGAAAATAAATTGAATATTTCAGTGGAAATATAATGATTACTCAAATTTATGAAAAATGTGAATTTCAATACTTTCCATGGTCAAATTGATCATAAAAAATCTATTGACATAAAAGGACTGTTTCATTACAAAATATTCTCAGTGTATTACAAGTATAAAATGGTTTTATGTAGTTGATAAAATGAACTAAAATAAAAATTTCATTACAAATATTTTTTTGGAAGAAAAATATTTTCACTTTGAAAACCATATTTTAAAATAAAAAACTTCTTAAACAAATTAAATTAATTTTCTTTTAAAATAAACTCTAAAAATTATAATTTATGATTTAAAACATTAACTATGTACAAATGTGGGAAATTATATACATCTCATATATGTTAAAATAAGGATTCCTTTCATAATTTCCCTAAAATTCAAGTGAAGCTTCTTTCAAAAATGAAATGAGATTTGTTTGGTTCTTTTGAAAAAAAATTAATTCACGATTAAAAATATCTTTAATAAATCTTTTGGAAAATTTAAAAAATAATTGAAATTTTTTTTATTAAGCATGGTCTTGGATGGAAATTTAATTTTCTACTGAAGATTTAAGTGAAGTACTATTTTATTTAAAAAAAATTATTAATCACTTTAAGTTCCAAATAGAGAAATATGGTATTATAACATGAAAACAAAATGAATAAGAAAAGTTGAATAAAATTAAATTGGTTTACTATACAATTATTAACAACTTTAGTGAATGAAAATTCAAGTATACACAATCTTATTTGAAACAAGGTGGAAAAATAAACCCTTACATACAACATAATGTTTTAGTGAGAATTAATCAATGAATCAATTAGGCATATCAAATTTAAATCCACATGATAAATTATATATAAAATATAAGATATTAAAAATTATTTAAACCTATAATATTAGAATATACATGATAATGATAAAGTAATATAACCTAATGAATGAAAATTTAATTATAAAATTTCGTACCACTTGGAAATTTTAAATTCAAATCCCCTTAGAATAAATAATTAAAATTAAAACATAAAATACAATTATGTATGAAATTTTCATAATATTATATTAAAATGGATGTTATATACACCATATAAAATAAAGTAAGTTCAAAAAATTAATTACAATATGCTTCAATAAAGGGTATTCCGGAGAAATCACTTAACTCAAACTTCCTTCTAGATGAACGTGCTTTAATAAAAAATATAATAGTTTTAATCATGTTATTCATTTATAAAATAAAAAAATAATACTTATAATAGAACATATTATACTCTAATAAAATTTTACCACTCATATGGTAATAATTTATCATTATTTTAATTGTTTTTAGTGTAAATAACTTTATTTTGTCAATTTTATTTTTTCTTGAATTTTATAGTTCTAGGGTACTTGAAATAGATCTGTAATCTCAAAAATGATATTAGTTTTATAAAAATAATATTGGATAATTATATTCATTTTTAAAATCATTATTTATTTCTAAACCTAGAAAATGAATTGCATCACTTCTTGCAGATAGTATGTTGTATGTATTTAACACCCTAAGATTTAATTGTAAGCTATCTTCTTTAATGTAATTAAGTAGCTTGAGTTACACGTAGCACTGAGTTCGAGCACACCATGACATACAAAAAAATATGTTCAAAAAATGGTTATGAATAGTATTAACTTAATTTTGAATTTTATATACTCAATATAATTTTAACATCCATATTATGTGTTTCTTAGACATAATATAGGAACAAATTCAATTTTTTAGAAAAAGAATTTTTTTTCAAAGAAAGCAATCTATAGACTTTTAATTGCGAACCCTTTTTAAATAAAATATTTTACAATTTTATATATTATAATTTAAAAAATATACTTCTTCTTTATATGTGTGTCATAGAAATTTAGGTTGGATAAATTTTCAATGCTTGTTTGATAACTTTCATATTTTGATGAACAGTGAAAATACAAAATTTTAATTGAAAACTACTTTTCTAATAAAAAATATATATAGTATGAAATTATATATAGGAGTGCTTTTAATGTATAATTAGATTATATTTGTATCATTTAAACCAATTTTGGTCATTTTAAGTAATTTTACATTTATATTGGACATAAACAAAAATAAATATTTTGATAGTTTTTACTTCTCAAAAACCCTCTTTCTGGTTTTAACAATGGGAATAAATTTTTAAATTAAGTAATATGACTTTTATTTTTTTAATTGGGTAAAATAGACATAATTTTTTAATTTTTAATATCAAAATTATATTTGGGTGAATTTTTGGTATTTTTCTAAAAACATTCAATTTTCTTTTAATAGTTTAAAACACTCCATTATTGGTTAAAGCCAACATTTTATTTAAATAATCATTTTTAATTTAAATATATTTTAAAGTCATAATAGATACATAATACCTATATTATTACAAGATAATTAATTTAATTCATTTTAAAATAAGATGAAATATATATAATTTTATTGAACTTTTTACCATCTTTTACTCACCTTCTAGGTACATTTACAAATTTTCATAAAACGTAATTTTGTCACTTCTTTGAATTGAATTTAAAAAACATGAGAGACGTAGTTGATATAAAAAAGTAAAATTTGTTTCAATAGAATGAATTTTTTTTTTAATTGTAACTTTTTAATTTCATTTACCATGGTTAAAAGTAAATATGGTAATTAAAGGTAAAAATGATATTATAATTACCCAAACACATGTCCTAATTCTATTATATAAGCGTATTTTGACAAAAATAAACAATAAGAATATAATATGATCCTTTTGATCCACTTGGATTAGATTAAGATATTTATTATTATTTTATTTAAAGAAGAGTTAAAAATGTTAAACTCAAAGTTTCATAACTAAACCATTTTTAATAACTAAACCATTTTTAAGATAGGGTTATACAAAAGATACTTCTCTTTATCTGAAAACCACACCTCCAAATCCATTTGTCTCAGCCGAACCCTGTTCAAATAACCTCCCAAATACCCTAAATTGAGCCTAGAGGACTTACTTTGATTGGAAATCCAACCTATGGAGCCCTTTTGATCAAATTAAAAGGAAGAACCTGAATAAGCGGTAATAATTTCGTCACCTCTTTCAACGATGTTTTTTTCTTCCACTTCCTATCTCGTTGTTGTTTCCATACTAAAATAATAAATATAATACCTTATACATACTATGATGTTATTATAAATATGCTCTAACCATATTCATTATTCTATCCATCCTATGAATGACTTACTCGTCATATGTGTGTACGTACGACTTACCGTCTCCAAGTTGTGGTGTATTTTGTTATTCAACACTACATTGTTTGTATGGGTATAATAATGTGTATAAATTTTATAAATAATAAATATAACATGTTAATGATTCTGTATATAAAATATACCATCCAATTATATAGAATTTCACCACTAATAGAATGATATTGTCGCTCCTGCGTACGTACGACTTACCGGCTCCATGACACAATGAGAGTTCATTCCCCATCAAAACCATTCAAGAATAATTTTCATTAGATTACTAAAAATAATGTTTAAGAAAATAGTATCATTATGGATAATTTTCAAATATATCCTATCCATAACAAACAAGACATACGTAACAAAACATATAAAGGAAAATGAATTAGTTAACACCCAATAAATTGATACTACTGAAATATTATTATTAGTGCAATATTAAACGATCATATATGATATCATATTTTTGTAATTGGTTCACGAATATTTTGATAACAATGATTTCACCATTATACAATAGGTTAACCTATCATATACTAAGGAAAAGTACAAGGTAAGGGGTTTTCATCTCACTTCTTATTTCTGTGAGATTCATGCTATATTGCCAATATTTCCTTTTGTGTGGTGTATGTACTACCCATAATTGTATCCTTTTTGTATTATACATTAATTTAGTTGTATTTACATCTTCATTTTATGATCTATCTTTCATGTGGTGTGTGTTTCCTAAGTTACCAAATTAGCAAGGGAATTTCTAATCTCGATTTCCACTCATTGGGTTTTAGTAAATCCTCATTTATTGTTTTACCCCAATATTATGTGTAAAATCACTATTTACTTATTTATGTAGAAATTTCCTCTCCTCATTGTGTTGATATAATTTTTATATCAATAATCACTCCATTGATAAATTCTCAAATTATCGATATGAACTTGATAAGAGTATTCTTAACTCAATTTCCATTCATTGAGTTAAACATCAAAGTCATTGGTGTTGTTTTTACAATAATGTGTGTGAATGTCCTGTGATTGATTTAAAATTAATATCCAATCATATTTCCTGTATTTATAATTTTCACACATAATTATGACATTGATTTATCCATAAACTAAGGATATGGTCTTTATAACGTATTTCTTCTAAATTTACATTCCATTGAAGCTTCTTTGTTGATATGTAAAAATTCACATTTATATGGTGTAAATAATATAATTTGAAAAGGTATATCATTAATCCCATTATCCTCATGATATGATAAAGTTTTAATTACCCCAATTATCTGTATTCAAATGTCTCTCATTTGGTTAGGAACTCTTACTAAAATACGATTTTAAATGTTTTAATAATTTATTCTTCTAAATAGTTTTCATTAATGTCCATGTTTTCAAAATGGTGTTAAGGATTTATTTATGTGAACATGAATGTTTTAAGATTTAAACTCCTTTTAAAATTTTCAATTTGGTATGGGGCACTTTGATTCAAAAATCTATTTGTAAAATCTTCTTGATAAATAGTGGGACATTTAAATGTTTTCAAGAAAAGGGGATATTTATCTCAAATAATTTTATAGATTATTGTCATCTATGTCAATATCCTTCATTATTATTGATTGTGGTTGATTTATAAAAAGACAATATTCTTTATTGTATTGAATGAGCTATAATTGATTGTGGATGTGCTATTTTTATATCATTCACGGTTTGTGGTTAAAATATTGACATTTGGTATGCTAGTTTTAATATGAATGTTTAGATTATGTTTCATCCTTTTCATATTAAGAATGCATTGGACATAGTAAGTGATGGTTGGAGCCCACTATAGCTCCTCAATGCATCGGTAGGTCTCATAAGACAAACCACTGTCTTGGCATAAGACCTTGAGAAAATCTTATTTGTAGTCTTGGAATGAGACCATGACATTATGGTTATGATGTCTGGCATTATGCATTCAATCATTATGAAAATAGCTATTGATATTACATGTGATTATTCAAATAGTATAATATCCATGTAAATAAGTAAGTGGATTTATTTGATTTATATTTTCCATATTATTCTGAAATTTATGTTTTAAATGCTTGTGTTATAGTCTTATACAAGGCCTTAAATGTTAATTATTATTTATGTTATTTTCCTCTATATTGGTATACCTATTGAGAATCTAAGATCACCCCTTTATTATGTTTTCTTTTCCCCAAGATGTGAAGATGTATATTATGATTAAATTTCAGGGATAGGCCAAAGGATATGAGTGTGTTAAAAGGGGACACAATGTTGACTTTCATTATTTCATGATGTAATGTAAAATTTATGTATGTATCTTGTACTTCCAAGGCCACTAAACTAAGAGGTATTTTGATACTTGATCTTTTGTGATAATTTCAATTTTATGATATAATTCACCGACATTGGGTAAATAGGTTTGGGGCATTATAGTTGGTATCAGTTGAACTTTATCACAAACCATGGAAGCAAGATTTATAAAAACACGGATTAGAAGTGATGACCTTCAATTCAATCTTTTATGCATGGGATGACCAATATTTGGTACGATAAGAGGTTTACAATGATATTGATGCTATGTATCAAAGGATTAGTGAAATGTTCCAAAAATTAAAGATCCATATAATGTTTATTACTGAAGACATACAAGCATTCCAAGAGAAACCCGAGCTGAAACCTAAACTGGAATCTAAACCTGAACAAGTGGTGGAAGAGATTACACTGTTCATTTTTTATGTTAAGTAACCTGAGGAGGGTGAGAAGGAGATAATAAAAGAGTTAATCATATCATACCATTCTCAAAAATTGCATGATGATTTCCCTAAAGTACACTTATCTACTGATTCACTAAGGGGAGATTAACAATTTTTGGAAGAATCCTGGAATTGCATAGTTAGAGATAGCCTTAACCGTGATCTTCCAGTATTTGATATTGAAAAATAAACAATTTTTGACCACTATATTGATTTAGAATATGTTGAATAAGTTTCACCTAATGATATGGAATTTAAAATGGTCATTTCTAAGGTGATCAATTTCAAAGCTGACATACTATAAAGGGAATATTTCTTTATCGATTCATCATGTTTTAATATTATTCAAGCTGAATTGTTTTCTGACTTCTCCTTTCCTGATATTTCGGATACAACACAAACAGAGCAGAACATGGATCCTGAGGAATATACCACCCAAGTGGTGGTGATTAAATAAGAAGATCTAGTGAAGCATGTGGTGTTGCTGCCTCCTCTATAACAACTATCATATCACATATATGAGGACACCACTGAATTTTATAGGGTGCAACATATTTTTTTTCCCACCCACTCTGAATCTCAAATTATATCTTTCTTATTTCATGGGGGTTGTGAATTTTCATATATTATTTGGAGTTATCTATTCTTAGTTTCTACTTATGGACATAGGAAAAAATCACATGTGGTGGTTTATCTCAATGAAAGAACACCCACCTTCTGATTTGGGATAACTCACTCTAAATTCCTGAATAGAGTCAGTGAAAAATGAGCACACTCATGGGGGATAAAACGAAGAATTACTACTTTTATATCCATTTTATCATTCTTCTTTTTTCATTTTTCTTATGTTTTTATCAAGTCATTCTCATATTTTTAATGTGGTAGAAGCTATGAGATTAACTCAAGGATGCCATTGAAAAATAAATAGGTATTGTCATTCCTTTTATTTATTTTTTTTCTACCAAATTTAAATTATGTATAAAAGTATTTACTGATCTTATTTGGGATAAACTGGGTGCAGTAAATGGAATAAATTTGTGGGAGTTATTTCAACTTTTTTTTGGAATTTTTCTAGTGATTTAATTTTATTTTTCTTGTTGTTTGGTTTTTTGAATTTTTAATGCATTAATTTTTTATATTTTTTGTGCGTTTTTAGGATTCATGAGCTAAATTGTATAGTTTGTAAAATTAATACCGTATTTGTATTTTTAACACATTTCTTGATTTGAGTATTTTAGGATTTAAATGATTTTTGAATGGATTTTGTTTTTTTATTTTCAATTTTTTCATTTGATGATGTTTGGCTGATTGTGAAACTCATATGCACTAATACTATCTAAATTAACTACAGTTTCCAACCCGAGAGGGTTCTAAACCTTTTTTGACATCATATTTAAATTTATCCCTTTATTGAGTGTCTTGATACATGTTTTTTGATCCATAATGTTCTTACTTTCTCTTAATCAAAGCTTTTATAGTTCATGGAATGTGTCAAGTATGATTGAGGCACCACTTTGAAAGCCCTTTTCATTCCACACTAATTTTGGCCTACCTATTCATATGACCCTTATTAAGATCATAGTATACATGAAATTCCTTGTTAGGAAGCCACATTACAAAAACTTTATCCCATGACAACCTGATATAGAAGTAAAATGCAGGATTATTTCTGAACTCAAGTGTAGGAGAGGAATAAGATGAAATGTGTTTTGTTTTCTTGAAGAATATCTATGAGATTAATTGAAAGTGTTTCCCTATTTATCGATTCATGGGTGTAATAAATTTCATGATATAATGATGGATGGATGGCCCAAAATATCTTTAAAAATATAGGATCGGTGTTAAACAATTTTTTATGATCAAAATGTACCTATATTTTCCGTAGAAATGTTATTTTAAAGAGAAATCCAAATCTGAATTCAAGTTGAAACAATGCTATAATTGGAGAAAAGAGAAAAAAGATTCATTTATAATGGAATTAAATGTTTGAAATTTTAAAATAAATAGGTGTCAGGGGTTGATTAATTTATTAGATGATTGAGGAGCACACCATTCTTGAGAAAAACAGTTTTTATGAATTTACATCACTTTAGAGCTTAACCCTCCTCATTATGATTTAGATTTTTTTAAATTTTAAAACTACCAAACCTAAGCCTCAGAACATCCCATTAAAAATACCTGATGATTGAAACATTTTTTAAACAATTAAGTGGAGATATTATAAGGATTTCAAGCCAATGTATATTATATATGTTCTTGAGAATGAGAAAAACATCATATTTAATATCATTGAGTGAAGAGAGAAATATTATTCTAGGAAGGTAGGTATGACATGAATGTGATTATTAACATGATATTGAATGGATTAATTTTATTTTTGAGAAGATCTGATATTTTGATCCATTTATGGGGCATGATATTTTCTCTAATAGAATAATTCAGCTATTTTGTCATTTATGATTTGGAAGTTTGTTCTAACCATGGAATAAGATGATTTACCAGGAATGTAATGTTTAAGTGTGGGGGAATTGATAGGGAAAATATTTTTAATCATTTTATTCTGAATTTCATTGTTTTTAATCTCATAAATGTGTTATTTCAATGGAAATTGTATCATTTTATGTTCTAGAATAATTTTTGAGCTTATTAGGGAAAATGACTTATTTGGCAT
This sequence comes from Viscum album, assembly GCA_963277665.1. Classification (NCBI taxonomy): domain Eukaryota; kingdom Viridiplantae; phylum Streptophyta; class Magnoliopsida; order Santalales; family Viscaceae; genus Viscum; species Viscum album. The sequence continues at coordinate 918,898,264 of OY728150.1, forward strand.
TTGAACATTTATAATTATTTCATTATTTCTGACATAAACTTTTCACCACTAATACAAATTGAAAAATTATTATTTTATAGGTTTTTATGTTCAATGTTAATCATTGTATCATTCTATACCAAAAGCTCAATCAGTTATTAGGAAGCTCAAATCTTTCTCACAAGGCGTACATCAAAAACTATGCACAGAACTGCATAATTGTATTATTGCAAAGATATCTCATATAGTAAATACCCAATTTAGCTGATATTATAACTGAAGAAAGATGACATCTGGACTCCCTTGTTTCATCGAGATTTTAGTGCCTGATTATTTCATTCTCATGGCCATATATTCTTTTAAACTAGGTGCATTGGAATATGAAGAGTCAGATAGAATTAAATTTCCAAAGTAATTCGGCTATATCTCTCTCCCCATGTTTCCAACGATGATCACATTTTGTGGGACAAAAATTAGATATTGTTTAAAAACATTAAATAAGGGAAAATTTAAAATTAATTTCATTAAGGAGGTCATCCACATGCCTATATTTTGAGAAGATTTTTTTAGCCAAATTTTCAGCGCCTCTCCCTATAAATGAGTGTTTTTTCCTATTCTCAATGGGATGGAAAATAAGGGGAATCCATTTATAGCCATTTTTTGAGTTTTAGTATTATATTTCCTTTTCATTTCATTATAAAAATTCATTTTAAATATTAATTTAAGAGTTCTCCTTTCTCTCTTTTTCTTTCTCTCTTTTTTATCCCCCTCATTTTCTTCATCACTATGAACTCTTATACTTTTGATCATGAGTAGTTAACCCAAGGAAGTTACTATGGGGAGTAATCCAGAGGTGAGATGAAGTAATTTAACATTAATTCATAGTGTTTATTATTTTCTTGGAGTTATTTTTGGGTGGATTTTAGTGGAAAATGATCCTTTGTGTCTCCACATGCCACCCGAGTTTTAGCTTTCACTTCTGCAATATTTTTCCTCGGTTGAGGAGGTGGATGTGAGGTCTCTCGGTGATCATTGAGAGTAACATATATTCAAAACCATATACCAAGGATTATGTTCACACATATGATATATTGTGTTCATTATGTTAATTATAAACTAATAATGAGACTATGAATGTTCAATCTGGGTGATGCTATCAGGAATGTCTCATTTCTTCCTAATATCATTTTTTTTTGCATTCATTGTGTTTGTATTGCATTGAATTTTTTACTTTAGTTTTTCATTTAAAATAATGAAATCTAAATTTTGGTAATTTTGTTTCATTAATAAAAAATATATAAACAAGTTGAATTAAAAGTAGTGATTTCTTGATCCCAAAGCCTCCTCAAGAGATCAAACTAGGTAGACATTAGGTTTAAATTAGTATAAATATTTTTCAGAGAATGCAAGAAAACTATTTATAAAATTGAAACCATTTCTGGGGATCCAAGTAGTCTTCAATCACAATTTATTTTCACATTTTGTAAATAATTTTCATTTCATTTTAAAAAAACACCAAAAAATCAAAAATCTAAAAAAACAAAAAAAAACTCCTTATCCACGATGTCTTTCAATTCAATTTTTTTAATGCACTAACCTATCTTAGGTTATATAAGAAGTTTACAATGATAATTATACTAATTATTAACTAATTATTTATGTTTTTGAAACATTAAATCTCTAAATAATGTTGATTGTTGAATACATACATGCATACCAAGAGAAACTCAAGCAAGAACCTAAATAAGAACCAGATCCTGAACATGTGGTGGAAGATATTTCATTGATCATTTTTTATGTTAAGGAACCTAAGGAGGGTGAGAAGAATATACTAATGGAGTTAATCATATCATCTCATACTCAACCATTGCTCAAGGTGGTCCCTAATGTACACATGTCAGATGATTCACTTATGGAAGATCAACAATTTTTGGCAAAATCTTGGAATCGCATAATTGAGGATAGCCTTAAACTTGATCTTCCAATATATGATATTGAAAAATCAACACCTTTTGACCAATCTATTTCTTTGTAAAATTATGAATAAGGATAATCCAATGAAATGGAGATACCAATGGTCCTACCAGATGAGGTAAATTTACAATATGACATACTAGATAGGGAATATTAATTTATCGATTCATCAAGTTTAAATATTATTCAAGATGAATTGTGTTCTGAAATCTACTTTGCTAAAAATTCTGATACATCACAAATGGAGAAAATCTTTGATACTAAGGAAGTGACCGCCCAAGTGGTGGTTATAAAAGAAGAAGAGATATTGAATCATTTAGTGTGACTACATCCTATGTAATAATTTTCATATCATATGAAAGAGGACATCATAGAAGTTCATAGGGATCACTATGTTTTCTTTTCCCATCCACTATTGATCTCAAATTATATCTTTATTATTTCTTGGAGTTGGAAATATTGATATGTTCTTCTAAGTTCTACATTTTTTTGTATACTTCTACACACTCAAAAAATTCGCACGAGGTGGTTTATCTCAAAGAAACCATTCCCACCTTCTGATTGGGGATAAATCATTGGAAGTGCTTGACTAGAGGTATTAAAAACCATGCACCTTATTAGGGGATCAAACCAAGGATTATACCTTTATTATTCCCTTTATCTTTCTTTTTATTTATTTTTCTTATGTGTTTTCATTTCATTCTTGTACTTTTAAAATGGTAGCAACTAAGAGCTTAAATCAAGGATGCCATTGAAAAATAAATCAGGTCGTGTCTTTCATTTTCATTATTTTGTTCGCTACCCAATTTAAATTCTATATTAAAATATTTCATGATAATATTTGAGATTAAATGGGGTAGTCAATTTAATAAGTGTGTGTCAGGTATGTCAATGTGTTCTTAGGAATTTGTTGTGTGATTTCATTTTATTTTTCATGTTTTTAAATTTTCATGTTTTCTTTTTTACATTTTTTTGTATTTTTGGGATTCTTGAGCTGAATTGAATACTTTTTAAAATTCAAACCATCTTTTTATTTTTATCAAATTTCATTATTTTAGTATTTTTGGTTTTAAATGATTTCTTAATGGATTTGTTTCTTGATTTTTGACCTTTTCATTTGATGAACTTTGGCTGATTGTGAAACTCATGTGCACTAATACTATCCAAATTGAAAATATTGCCCAACATGAGAGGTTTATAATCCTTTTTGACATATTATTCAATTTTATCTTTTCATTGATATTATTGATACATTTTGTGTTATCCAATGGGAGCATTATATTATTCAATGCTTTTATAGTTCATGAAATGTGTCCAATATGATTGAGGTACCACTTTGAAATCTCTTTGGCATTCCACAATAATACTGGCCAACCTTTTCATCTGACCATTAGTAAGACCCCATTATCCCTTAAATACCTTGTTAGTAATCCACATTACTATACATTTATCCCTTTAAAACTAACTCTATAAGTTAAATTCATGATTATTTCTGAACTCATGTGTGGGGGAGGGAGAAGATGAACTGTGTTTTTTTTCATGATGAATTTTTCAAAGATGAAATGAAAGTGTTTCCATTTTTATTGCTATATGTGTGGAATATATTTTGTGATGGAAAGATGTATGGGTGGGCCAAAATATCATTACAAAGATGGGATGGGTGTTCAACAATTTTTTGATGATAGAATGTTTCCTCTATTTTACATGGAAACATTATTTTGAAGAAAAATCCAGGTCTAAATTCAAGCTGAAACAACGCTAAAATTGGGGAAAAGAGGAAAAAAATAATTCATTCAAAAATTAAAATTTTTAACTTCCCAAATCAAGAGGTTTTTGGAGGTGATTAATTTTTTAGATTATTGAGGGGCACACCATTATTGACCAAAACTATTTTTGTGCAATGGCTTCACTTTAGAGCTTAACCCTTCTTATTCTACCTCATATGTTTTTTAAATTTTAATCATGCAAACCCAAATCCTCATTAAAAACCATGAAAAAGACCTCATTATTGACAAATGTTTGACTCTATAAAGTGGAGATATTTGGATGATTGAAAGCCTATGTATATTATAAATGTTCTTGATAATGATAAAAACATCACATTAAATACACTTGAGTGAAGAGAGAAATATTTTTCCAGGAAGGTAGGTATGAAATTTATGTGAGGATTAACATGAGATTTAGTGGATTTATATGATATTTGAGAATATCTAAAAATTTATCCATGTAGGAGGTGTGATATTATCTCTAATTTAATAATTGAGTTGTGTTGTCATCTTTACTTTGGGATGTTTTTTTTCCTTGGAATAAGTTGATTGCCCATGAGTGAAATGTTTAATTGTGGGGGAATTGATAAAGAAACTATTTTCAATCAATTTATTCTGAATTTAATTTTTTAATCCCACCAATGTTTTACATCAATGAAATTGTCACATTTAATGTTTTATAAGTATTATTGTGTTTAATAGTAAAAATGGCTTATTTGGCATTTGAACTTTTTTAATTATTTCAATGTTTCAGACATAACATTTTATAAACTAATAGAAATTAAAAAATTATTATTTTATAAGATCATATGTTTAGTGGGATTCACATTTTCCTTCTGGAAAAAAATCTGAATCAATCATTTGGAAGCTCACATCAAGATCACAATGCATATATAAAAAATTGTGTACATATCCAGATAATTGTTTCATTAGGATGATATCTCATAATGTACCAAAACAATTGAGTTGATATTATACATGAAGAAATAATACATCCATAGGAACAAGTTTCATTCAGATTTATGTGCCTCATTCTTTCCTTATCAAGGCCATAAATGCATTTGAACTAGGTGTATTGGAATACAAAGATTTTTTTGACAGAATTAAATTTATAAAGTAAGTAGGCTAATCTCTCTCCCCAAATGTCTAATGATGCTCAATTTTTGTGGGAGTATGATGAGAGGGAGTGTAAAAAATATCAAGAAAGAACAATTTCTAAATTATGTCATTAAGAAGGTCATCCACCTACCTATATTTTGAGAATATTTTTGTGGCCAAATATTCAACCAATCTATTTATAAAAGAGTGTGCTTTCTTCTTCTCAAAGTGCTGGAATCGTAGGGGTAGACTTTGTTGGACATTTTTAGTAGTTCATTATTTTATTTAATTTCAATTTAATTATGAAATTGAATTTCAAATTTTAATTTAATTCTTCTCCTTTATCTCTTTTTCTTTCTCTCTTTTCCCTCCGTTTCTTCATCACGTTGAACTCATATACTCATGATCAGGAGTAGCTAACCCGAGGAAGTTAAAAATAGAGTAATTTAGAGATGGATTCAATTCATTTCACATTAATTCAAAATGTATCTTATCTTATTATAGTTAATAGTAAGGGGATCTTAGATTTCAAGGTGACTTTGGGTCTCCACTTGCCACCCATGGTTTAGCTTTCAATTTAGCAATATTTTCTATCGATCGGGGATGTGGATGTGCGGTCTCTCAGCGATCATTAGGATTACATTATATTAAAAAACATAAGTATAGGTGGATGTACAAACATTTTATATAAAGTTTTCATTAAATAAATTAGAAACTAATCATGAGATGAGGAAGGTTCAATATATGTGATGCTCTCGGGAATGTCTCATTTCTTTCTAACTTCATTTTCTTGCATTTATTGTGTTCTCATTTCATTTCATGTTTAATTTTAGTTTTGAATTTTCAATTCTCAAATCTAAATTCTGATAATTTTCTTTCATTAATAAATAATATAAAAATTGTGAAATAAATGTAGTGATTTCTTGATGGAAAAATATCTTTAAGAGATCGAACTAGGTAAGCCACTGGGCTCCACATAGTATAAATATTTTTGAGAGAATGCATGACAATGCATCATCAAATTGGAACCATTTTATAGTATACAAGTGATATTCCCCCACTATTTTTATTTAAAAAATTAAATAATTTTCCTTTTAGAAAAAAAACACAAAAAATAAAAAAATTCAAAAAAACAAAAACAATCTCTTTATATGTGATGTCTTTCAATTCAAGTTTTTATTCATGGGATGACCAATGTTAGGTGCCGAAGAAGTTTAAAATGATCGTGATTCTATATATCAAAGGATTAGTGCTGTTTTTAAAAACATAATGAGCCGAATAATGTTGATTTTTTAATACATACATGAAAACCAAGAGAAACCTGATCTAAAACCTAAATGGGAACCTGGACCTGAACAAGGGGTGGAAGAGATTTCACCGTTAATTTTTTATATTAAAGAACATGAGGATGGTCATAAAGAGATACTAAAGGAGTTAATAATATCATTCCATACTAAACCATTTCTCTCAAAGGTCTTTGAATTACACATTCCATCTGATTCACTTATTGGAGATCAATAATTTTTTAATGAATCCTAGAATCGCATAGTTGAAGATAGCCTGAAACATGATCTTCCCATATATGATATTGAAAAATCATATACTTTTGAACACTCTCTTTATTTGGAAGATGATGAAGAAGGTCTACCAAATGAGATGGAGTTTCAAATGGTCCATCTTGAGGAGATAAATTTCCAAGAAGACATAATAGAAAAGGAATATTTCTTTATCGATTCACCATATATTAATATTATTTAAGCTGAACTGTTTTTTGACACCTCCTTTACTGATGTTTATGATAAAAGACAATTTTAGAAGTCCTTGTATGCTAAAGAAGAGAACCCCCAAGTTTTGGTGATCGAAGAAACGATCTAGTGAATCTTATGGTGTGATTGCATCCTCTATAGAAACTATCATATCATAAAGAGAAGGACACCAGAAAAGTTTATAGGGAGAACCCTATTTTCTTTTCCCACCCACTCTATATCTTAAATTCTATATTTATTTTTTCGTGGGGTAGTTAATTTTCATATATTCATTTGGGTTATTTATTCTTTGTGTATAATTATGGACACTATAAAATATCACATGTGGTGGTTTATTTCAAAGAAACCACACCCACTTTCTGATTGGGGATAACTCACAGCAAAAACCTGAAAAATAATATTTTTTTTGTTTTTTCATTTATTTATTTTGATTTCTACATATTTTGAAGTATATGTGATATTATTTCTTGAACTCATTTGAGATAAAATTGGAGTATTAAATGAAATTACTATGCTGGAGGTATTTCATCTTTTTTTAAGGAATTTCTTTTTTGATTTCATTTTATTTTTCGTGTAATATTTTTTGATATTTTCATGTTTTCTTTAGTTTCATTTTTTTGTGAATTTTTAGGAATTTATAACTTCATTGAATACTTTGTAACATTCAAACCATCTTGGTGTTTTTAATGCATTGTTTTATTTGAGTGTTTTGGGATTTAAATGATTGCTGAATGGATTTTGTAACTTGATTTCTAATCAATTGATTCCTGAATTTTTTGTTGATTGTAAAACTTATGTGCACTAATACTGTCTAAATTGAAAATATTGCCCAGGAAGAGATTATTATAATCCTTTTTTGACATCTTACATACATTTATATTTATATTTAGAGTCTTGATAGATGTTCTATGATCTAGATCATTCTGTCTTTCTCTTATTCAAAGCTGTTAGAGTTCCTGGAATGTGTCAAGTAGGATTGAGGCACCCCTTTGAAATCCCTTTTTCATTACACACTAATTCTAGCCTACCATTTCATCTGACCATTATTAATACCATAGTATCTATGAAATAACTTGTTATGAAGCCACATTACATTCCATTTCTCCCTTTACAACCTTCTCTTGATGTTTAATGCATGATTCTTGCTGAACTCAAATGTGGGGAAGGGGGAAGACTAACTGTGTTTTGTTTTCTTGAAGATTCTGTATGAGATGAATTGAAAGTGTTTCCATATTTATTACTAATTTGGTGGAATAAATTTCATGATATAAAGATAGATGGGTGGATGAATTTATTATTACAATTATGGAATAGGTGTTCACCAATTTTTGAAGATCAAAAGCATCCTCTCTTTTCCATATAAATATGATTCAAAAGTGAAATCAAGATCCCAATTTAAGAAGAAATAATGCTGCAATTAGGGAAAAGAGGAAAAAAATTCATTGATGTTGAAATTAAAACATTAAATTTCAAAAAGGAATATGTTTTTGTAGGGGATTCATTTTTTAAGGGATTAAGGAGCACACTATTCTAGAGAAAAAATATTTTCTTGCATTTACTTCACTTTATAGCTTATCCCACGTCATTCTACCTTAATTGATTTTAAATATTAAACCCTCCGACCCTATTATTCATAACCACCCTTGAAAAATACTTCCTGATTGACACATGTTTTACTCAGTTAAGTGGATATATTATAAATATTATAAGGCTATGTAGATTTCACATATTCTAGAGAATGAAAAAACATCACATTAAATGTCTTTGAGTAAAGAGAGAAATATTTTTCATGGAAGGTTGGTAAAAAATTCATGTGAGGATTAAGATGATATTAAATGGATTCGTATTATTTTTTAGAATATTTTAAAAAAAACTCCTTGAAGGAGGCATGATATTTTCTCTGATATGATAATTGAATTGTGTTGTCTTTTATGGTTTGGGAAGATTATTTTGACATTAGCATAAGATTATTTCCCAGAAGTGAAATGTTTAAGTGTTGTGGAATATATAAAGCAAATATTTTCAATAATTTTAATATTAACATCTTTGTTTTTCATCCAACCAATGTGTTATTTCATGGGAAATTGTCACATTTTATGTTTTAAAATATTTTTTAGCTTAATTGAAAAATGCCATATTTGGCATTTAAACTTTTTAATTTATTCTAGTTTTTCTTACATAACATTTATTCCTTTGATCCAAATTGAAAAATTATTCTTTTATAGGTTTTTAAGTTCAATGGTATTAATTTTTGTTTTTATACCAAAAGTTCAATGAAACATTTGGAAGCTCAAATCCATCTCACAATACGGACCACAAAAACTATGCACAGATCTGGATAATTATACTATTATGATGATAACACATAAATTAAAAAACCAGTTGAGATGATATTATACATGAAGAAAGAATATATTTGTAGTAACACATTTTATTAAGATGTTTGTGCCTAATTCCTTCATTCTCAAGTCCATAAATTCATCTAAACAAAGTGTACTGGAATACAAAAGAGTCTGTTTAAGAGAATTAAATTTCCAGAGTAATTTGGTTGTGTCTCTCTCCACACGTGTCAAACAATGCTAAAATTTTGTGGGTAAAAGAAGATACCTAGTGGAAAAACAGTCAATAAGGAAAAAATTAAAAAATATTTCATAAATGATTTTAACCATGTTCCTATATTCTAAGAATATATTTAGAACCAAATTTTCAACCCCTCCCTATAAAAGAGTGTGATTTCTTCTTCTCAAAGTGTTGGAAACTTAGGGGTATCAATTGTTGTGCATTTTCTATAATTTAGTATTGTATTTCAATTTCATTAAATTCTGTAATTTTATTTCATATTTCAATTCTGTTTTTCTCATAATCTCTTTTTTATTCTCTCTTTTTTTTCTTCCCCGGTTTTCTTCATCACTATGAACTCTTACACTCATGATCATGAGTAACTAACCATGGGAAGATACCAGGGGAGTAATTATGAGGTGAAACAAAGTTATTTTACATTAATTGATAATTTTTTTTATTTTAATTGATTAATTCTGAAGTGTATCTTATTGGTCAAGGTGCCTTTGTGTCTCCACTTGCCAGATGAGGTTTAGCTTTCACTTATATAATATTTTACCTTGATCGAGGAGGTGGATTTTAAGTCTCTTGACGACCATTGAGAGTGCCTTATATTAACAAACATATTAATAGGAGGATATTAAAACATATGATAGAGTGTGTTAATTAAGTGAATTAGAAACTAATAATGAGACGATTAAGGTTCAATCTAGCTGATGCTCTCGAGAATTTCTCTTTTCTTTATAACTTCATTTTTTTCCATTCATTGTCATTTTATTTCATTGCTTGTTTAATTTTAGTTTTGCATTTTCAATTGTCAAATCCCATTTCGCGTAATTTTGTTTCATTATTTTTTTTTTAAAAGATGTTTAATTAAAATTAGTTATTTCATGATCACAAAGTCTCCTCAAGATATCGGACTCGGTCAGGCACTAGACTGCACTTAGTTTAAATATTTTTAAGCGCACGCATGAAATAACCTCAAAAAATTGAAACCATTTCTGGGGGTCCAAGTGGTCATTAATCAATTTTTGTATTCAAATTTTGTAAATAATTTACCATTCATTTAAAAAATTCCTAAAATAAGAATAAATTTAAAAAAACAAAAAATATCTATTTATTCATGATACCTTTCAATTCAATTTTTTTATGCATGTACTAGACAATCTTAGGTTCCAGAAGAGGTTTACAATGATCTTGATGCTAAGTATCAAATGATTTGTGATGTTGTCGAAAAATTATAGAGCCAAATAATTTTGTTTTCTGAATACAAAAATGCATACCAAGATTAACCCAAGCTGGAACCTAAACTGAAATCTGAACCTGAACAAGTTATGCAAGATATTTCACCGATCATTTTTTATGTTTAGGAACATAAGAATGGTGAGAAGAAGATAATAAAGGATTTAATAATATCATAACATGATCAACCATTTCTCTAGGAGGTCCCTAAAGTACATATGTCAGTTGGTTCATTTATGTGAGATCAAGAAATTTTTGGAAGAATCCTGGAATCTCATAGTTGAAGATAGACTGAAAGATGATGTTCTGGTCATTAATATTGAAAAATACACACCTTTTTACAACTCTATTGCTTTGGAAGATGATTAATAAGGTAAACCTAATGAGATAGAGTTGCCAATGGTCATGTACAAGGAGATCAATTTCCTATACGAAATACTATTAAGGGATGATTTCATTATCAATTCATCATGTTTTAATATTATTCAAGCTAAATTGTTTTATGGCTTCTCCATTCATGAAATTTATGATACAACACAAATTAAGAATACCTTAGATTCTATGGAAGATATCGTCATAGTGGTGGTGATCTAAGAATAAGAACTAATTAAGCATGTAGTGAGACTTCCTCCCCTATAACAACAATCATATCATATGGAAGAGGACACCACAAAAGTTCATAGGGAGCACCCTATTTTATTTTCCCACCAACTCTGGATCTTATATTATATCTTTCTTATTTATTGGGGGTTGGGAATCTTAATATGTTATTTGGGGTTATAAATTATTGGTGTCTACTTATTTACACTGTAAAAATTCAAATGTGGTGGTTTATCTAAAAGAAACCACTCCCACCTTGTGATTGGGGATAACTCACTACAACTGCCTAACGAGAGATAGTGAAAACAAGGACCCACTTGGGGGTTCAATCTGAGCCTTATCCCTTTTCTATACCATTTATCTTTATTTTTATTATCGTTTTTATGTGTTGTCATTTATTTCTTGTATTTTTATTGTCGTAAAAGTTAGGATCATAACTCAACGTTGTCACTAAAAAATAAATTAGGTTGTGACTTTCCTTTACATTATTTTGTTTTCTTCCAAATTTAAATTTTGTGTGAAAATATTTCATTATATTATTTTGGATAAAATGGGGATAGTAAATAGAATAAGTGTGGGGGGTATTTCAATTTTTTCATAAGAAATTTTCTGTTATTTTTTTTATTTTTCATGTTGTTTTTTATAATTTTTCATGATTTTGAATTTTTTACATCTTTTTCTGCATTTTCTGGATTATTTGATAGCATTGAATACTTTTTAAAATTCAAACCATCTTGGTATTTTTAACATGTTTCTTGATTTTACGATTTTAGGATTTAAATTATTTCTAAATGGATTTTGTTTCTTGATTTATGATCTTTTCAGTTTCGGAAGTTTGGCTGATTCTGAAACTCATGGGCACTAATATTGTTCAAATTGAAAATATTTCCCAACCAAAGAGGTTTCTATACATTTCAAGAAACATTCTTTGCATTTTTCATTTTTTTCTGACAGTCTTAATATATGTTGTGTAATCCATAACATTCTATCTTTCACTTATTCAAAGCTGTTAGAGGTCATGGAATGTGTCAAATATGACTGAGGCAACACTTTGAAAGTCATTTTTCACTCTACACTAATTTTGGCCTACCATTACATCTAACAATTATTAATCCCCTAGAATCCATGATATAACTTATTATAAGAAAACTTATAAAACATTTATCCCTTTCTAAACTTCTCTAACATATAATTTCATGATTATCGATGAACTCAAGTGAGGGGGAGGGAGAAGATGAAATGTGTTTTTTTCTAGAAAACTTTTTATGAGATGAATTGAAAGTGTTTACATATTTGTTGATTCTTTGGTGGAATAACTTACATCATTGAAAGATGAATGGTTGGACCAAAATATCATTACAAATATGGGGTGGGTGTTTGCCAATTTTTTAAGACCAAAAGATCCCTCTCTTTTCCTTAGAAATATGATTTTGAAATAAATTTGATATTTAAATTCAAGCTAAAACAATGCTACAATTGGTTAAAAGAGGAAAAAAATTCATTTATACTAAAATTAAAAGTTTTTAACATCCCAAAGGAAGTTTTTTTTAGGTCATTCATTTTTATTTGAATGTGGAGCACACCATTCTTGAGAAAAACTAGTTTCCTAAATTTACTTCACTTTAGATCTTAACCCTCCTCGTTATGCCTCTGATGTTTTACAATTTTAAGCCTTCCAAACCTAAGCCTAAGAACAATCCATTATAAATACCTCATGATTAAAACGTCTTTGAATCTATGTGGTAGAGATATTATGAGGATTTCAAGACTATGTAGATTACACATATTCTTGAGAATGAGAAAAACGTCACATTAAATATCCTTGATTGAAGAGAGAAATACTTTTCCAGGAAGGTATGCATGACATGAATGTGAGGATTAACATGATATTTAATTGATTCAAATGATTTTTGAGAATATCTGAAATTTTGATCTATGCAGGAGGAATGATATTTTCTCTCATATTATAATTGACTTGTGTTGTCATTTATGCTTTGGGAAGTTTCTTTGGACATTGCCATAAGTTTATTACCCATGAATACAATGTTTATGTGTGGTGGAATTGATATTGATTTATTTTAAATAATTTTATTCTGAATTTTATTGTTTTTAATCCCAAAAATGTTTTGTTTCAATGGAAATTATCAAATTTTATATTTTAAAAGAATTTTTTGGGCGTAATTGAACAAATGGATTATTTAGAATTTGAATATTTATAATTTTTTCAATGTTTTGGATATAATTTTTTTCCTCTATTCCAAATTGAAAACTCCTTTTATTAGTTCTTATGTTTTATGGGATTCATTTTCTCAGTATATACCCAAAGCTCAATCAATCATTTGGAAGCTAAAATCAAGCTCACAAGGTATACCTCTAAAATTGTACACAGATCTGGATAATTCCATTTTTCAGATGATATCTCATATATTAATTAACAAATTGTCTTGATATTTTACAGTAAGAAAAAAAACAGAGTCCCAAGTTACATTAATATGATTGTTCTTGATTCCTTCATTCTCAATGCCATAAATGCATTAAAAGAAGGTTTTTTGTAATATGAAGAGTCTGTTTTATAGAATTAAATTTCTAGTGAAATTTGGTTATATATATCTCCCCATGTGTCCAATGATGGTCAAATTTATGGGTGGAAGATGACATATTGTGAAAAAAAAATTCATGAAGGAAATTTTTTCAAATTATTCCATTAAGGATTTCATCCACATGCCTATATTATGAGAATTTTTTTGGAGCCAGGTTTTCACTCCCTCTCCTTATAAAAGATTGTGCTTCCTTCTTCTAAAAGTGTTAGAAACATAGGGGTAGCCTTATTTGGAAATTTTTTGTAGTTTAGTATTGTACTTAAATTTCATTTCATTCTATAAATGAATTTCATATTTTAATTTAACTATTCTCCATTATCCTTTTTTTCCTCCCTCATTTTTGTCATCACTGTGAACTCTTATACACATGATAATTTGTAGATTACTCGTAGAAGATATAGGGGGAGAAATTAAGAGGTGAAACCAATTTTTCACATTAATTCATAATGTTAATTATTTCATTAGAGTTATTACAATGGGGATATTATTTTAAAAGGCACATTTGTGTCCCCACATTCCACATGAGGTTTATCTTTCACTTTTGTATTAGTTTTCCTCGATCGAGGAGGTGGATGTTCATTCTCTCGGTGATCGTTGAGACTACCATGTATTCATAAGAAAAAAATAGAGGAGGATTTTTAGACATATGATAGAGTGGTTTCAGTAATTAAATTAGAAACTAATAATGAGACAATGATGGTTCAATCTGGTGATTCACTTAGAAATGTCTCCTTTCTTCCTAACTTTATTTTGTTTATATTCATTGTGTTTGCATTGCATTTCATGTTTAATTTACTTTTTTCATTTTCAATTATCAAATCCCATTTTTGGTAATTTTGTTTCATTAATAAAAAAATATAAAAAATAAGTGAATTAAAAGTTGTGATTGCTTGATCGTAAAGTCTCCTAAGGATATCGACATAGGTCAGCCACTACGCTGCACTTAGTATTAATATTTTTGAGACGGCTCATGACAATGCTTCAGTAGAGCCAAACAACTAAAAAACATCCCGCATGAAGTTAACTAATTTAGTACCAATAATGGACATAGTAACAACTAAAATAAAATTGTTAATACTAAGGGAATAAAATTGAAAATTTTATTAATAAATCACATAATTAATATATGTTTTTTTCATGTGAATTGTTGAATGTAAGTGGTGAGTTAGACTCAAGGAAACAGATTTTTCTTGAAAAATTTATTATAAATTTTATAAAACCTTATCATTTGTTTCCTATGAATATAAGTTATTTAAAATTCTCCAGGTATGTTATATATACGTTGAAATACATTTTCAAATTAATTATAAATGACGTTTTAATTTGTCTATGAATCTTTTATATAAATACTTTTTTGAATTTCTTGACATGGATATTTTTTAGAATTTTAAAAAAGTCTCAATGTAATGTTTTTTAAATTTATAGGACCTGAGAATAATTTCTAACCATAATGGTCATTATAATCATTAATATTCACTTAACATTATTAATGTTTTTTAAAAATAATATCATATTTATGATTTTTTATATGATTTTTAAGTGATTTTCCAATGAAAAATTTCTTCTATCCTTATCATTACTCAAAGCCTGAATGTCTATCTACATATATTTCAAACAAAATAATTTTTGAGATTTTATAATGAATATAATTTTTTTATTTTTTTAGGTTTTTTATTATCATTTTCAATTTTTAATGATTATGTGAAATCCCATATATCTTTATAATTCATTGGAAAATGATTTTGGTCTTTCAGAAATATATGTTTGATCTAACTAAATGGGTTATTAAATTTGTAAGTGGTTTTGTATAAATAGTTGTAAGAGTGATATAAAGAAGATTTCATAATATACATACATAACTATTCTATTCTCGAAGATTAGTTTTCATGGAAGAATATTTATTTTATAAGAAATCCATTATCTTTTTGATTAAAGGAATGCTAATTCCCCTTTCAAAATTGAGATACATATTTTTCAAGTAAATGTAAAAAAAGAAAAAAAAGTAAATTGTTCCATGTTTATCCATGATTTACAAGATACACTAATGATTATGATTTTTATTTTATGAACAATTATGAGATTTTTTATGAATATATTTTGATAATTAATCTTATTCTATGTGTAATAAAATTATTAATTGATCAAAAAGTTTATTATATAAAATAGAATTTCTTGCTTATAGGATTTCATGATTTTTAAAATGGACTAATGGGTTTATTTTTTATCTGTTACTAGGATTTTTAGGATCATCCAAATTATTAAAAAAATTTAGTAAAGACTAAGTATAATTAGGAACCAGAAAATTTTATATATTTCTGTTGTGGGACATCTCTTTAAATGAAAGAAATGTTTTTTCAATGTAACAAAAAATTAAATTTAAAGAATCTGGTTTTGTGGGAAATATGATATTGATTGGAAGTGTCCTATATTTTTATAATATATTGATAGGTAATAATATTATCAAATTTTATAAAACTACAAGACTTAATGATCATGGGAATGTATGAAAATTAAATCCAATATGTTAAACTCAAAATCATGGGGTTTTTAAGGCACAAGCCATTATAAAATAATAAAATTAACAATATAATTTCCTCATTCCATATAATCATTACATATATATATATAATCCAAAAATTAGTTCTACAATTATAAATCAATAATAAAAAGAATATAAAACAACTAAAAAACATGTTAAGCCTATATATATATGAATATAAATATACATCTATCTCTCATCAGACAATGTTAATTGTCCAAATTTATTATATTATAGAACTTATCATACCTATTTAATTTCATGAAAACAAACTCAATTATATTGTTAATTAAATTTAATTATATAATATTGATTGATATAAATCGGAAATAAAACAAATTTTCTTGCCTAATAGATTTTTACATTGGAAAATTGTTATTTTTCAAATTAATTGTATATAATATTCTTTAAATTTAAATATTAAAATGAAAAAATGCAATTTGGAATTTAATTTTAAATCCATTCATTGTTTATACTAAAAAAATATTATGTACTCATAAATGATATTTTTCTCATTGAAATGAAATGAAAATAATAATTTATATTTACAACTACTTTATAAGTCATTCAACTTCATAATTATATATAATTATATATATATATATAGGAAAAAATACAAGTGAAATATTTAACCAATAAAAAAATTGAAAAAAAAACATAATAACTACATTCAATAATTTATCTATACAAAATAATTCTTATATATAAACATAATATTTTATTCTATAATGGTTGATAATCAATTAAAAATCATGTGAAACTGCTAAAAATACATGTTACACCTAAATTATAAAATATATACTCATATAAAAAATATGTCTAACACTCATCACAATATATTAAAATTTTTATAACAATATAATATAGACCTTCCAAAATAAATTTTAATATTAATTAATTAAGAAATCAATGATATTATTACCTCAATTGAAATAAATAAATATCTATATGATTAATATGGAATGTACCTTATTTAATAAATTATTGTATATTAAGATTAATAAATATTGGTTTTTCTATTATAATTTTCACTCAATTTATTCACTTAGAAACATTCTATTTATACCAAATTTAATACCTTATAAATTAAAATAATATCAATTATAATAAAAAAAGATATTAATCAATTTCAAATAAATTATTAAAGTAAAGTTAAATCATCAAATTTTATATCAATTTTCATAAAATGATTCTGGTTTGAAATCATCTCAAGTAATAAAAATACATTTTATCATTAGATTCATGAATATGATAATCACTAAAATATATATTATGATGGGAAATTTCATTTCCACCAATTTATAAAATATTACATTATATTTTCCAATTATAACCACTAAAAGGTTGATTTAGTTAATATTTTTCAATAGATTATTATATTTTATGAGTCACCAATGTAGATGGTTCACCAATATGAAGATAAATATACATGTCCTCTATTTGAAAACAAGATCATCAATATTTATTCTTCTTCATGTCAATGTATCAAATGAGTTACATTTTAGCATAGTAACTCAATATTTAGAGTAATAATCTAATAAAATTATTTTCACCACTACAATATCATATTATATATATATTAAATGTTGTTTCTTATAACCTATTTTAGAAGAATAGTTTTTTCTAGTGCTTAACATGGCACCACCATTTTGGGTTCTCATTTTTAATTATTATTTGTTAATAATGAACTTGTATCCATTGATAACAGGTAATTTACGTGATATATTTTTTGATTTATGTCATATTGAAAAAATGTAAGAAACTTCATGCTATGTAACATATATCTCCATCAAATATGTCATTAATGATGAGTTGTGTTTATAATTTATTTATATTTTATATAATATTTTATTATAACAGAATACGAATATGGTTTTATCATGATAGGTAAATAGTAATTAATCATACATACTTGACATATTTAACCATGAAATTATATTTAAATAGAATAGAATGATGTGTTGTATCCCTCTCTTTAAGGATAAAATTAGTCAATATACAAGAACCTAGAACCCCTTAGTTGTGTAAGTAATGGAAATATTGGACTAATTGGGTCATAATTCTTTTATTCACTTATTATTTGTTTTTTATACCCCATATCATCATTTTTCAAATCCATAGAAAAAACATTCATGAAATCAAGGGTTATATATCCTTTAATACTTGTTTTATTAGAACACTTATCATCTATGATATAATTTATAATGTTTTTAATCATTCATTTGGTAGGATACATAAAACTATAGTAAACGGTACCCTAAAGAATAAATTTTATTGGGAGGTTAAAAGAATGATATAATATGCATGTAAGGATAGACAGTGGAAATACATTTTCTATTTCACAATGAATGATTGATGTGACTTATTTTATTTTATTAACAGTATATTTGTTTAGTATTTTTTAATAGTTATTTATAAAAAACATACCCAAATAAATAATAGTGTCCCTTACATTATCTATCAGCATGGGTCAAATGATTATTTTGATTAGTTACTGTAATATGATGTAATAATCATGAGATTTTAGTGATATTAAATAATTATATCAATTTCAAAATCATTTATTTTTGTTACCAGAATAATCATCTTGAACATTGAGATTTTATAATATATAAATTTTTTATCTCTATAGTTTTTATCACATAACACTATATGGAATGAAGAACATATTGTTACCAATTTTTTTGGGATGTATAAGTTTATCTATAGACCATTCATTAATGATTTTATATTATATTAAGTAATATTTGATTCTCCGCAATATTCATAATTTTTGTGATTATAATTTTATAATAATTTTTTCATAGTAGATAAAATCTTAAAAATGTTATATCATATTTAAGGGAAAAAATGTAATTAAAATAATATATTTTTCCTTCCAATTGAAATTCATATCCTTCTTCATAATCTATCTATTTCATACATGAATAAAATCCTTATCAAAAATAGTCCTTCAATATCTTCTAATAACTCGAAACGCTACATGGAAAAGGTTGATTCTCTTTATAAATAATACTATAAAGTGTTAATTGATTATTTCTATACAGTGGATAACTCAACAAGAAATGGGAATGTCCCATGAATTAAAAATATTTTTAAAGATCTAATATAATTGGGCATTTATTTTTCCAATAATTTTAAAAGTTATTTTACCCTTAATTGTGAAACTAGAAATCATTAAATAGAAAGTAAAGTCACATATATTACACATAAGAGAAAAACACATTTCAAATGACTCCTTCTATGATTAATCATACATAGGCACCGACATGGTCCTAAAATTATACCACTATTTGATCATCGATTTCTGATACATATGTATATCATTCTAAATATCATTAAAGAATGAAATAAATATGATAATAAAATTATATATCTTCTTCATTCACATCCAAGGTTGATGGTTAATTATTTTAATGATTATAGTCTATGTTTTGTAATGTATAAATATATTTGAATGGATTTAACCCCTCAAAAGATAATCCCAATATTATATTTTTTTTATCTTAGAGGAAAATCAATATGATGATTCACAAAATTCTTTTATGGTAAAGCATCTACTTGGTGGACCAAATGATCATTATTTTCAATTATTTTTACATGCCATCTCCTATAATTTTCCATTTTTTCAGATATATAACTTCATTGTGGAATGTTTGTCAAATGAAATTTTAAATGATTTTCGTGGTAACTCTAGATGGAATTTCATTTTTATTTTTATTTTTTATAAATTTAATACACTGCTTAGATTCGTTTTAAATTCATTTTAATTCTAATAAATCAAAAAATCATTGGAACTAGAATGCCTTTTATAGGATAAATACTTAGTCCGGATATTAACTATGATGAATCTTAATCATTTTATAGAATGTATAAAATATTGGGAATAATGTACTTAATAAACCAATATGTTATCCAATCCCACTATTACCAAATCCAAAAATCATTTTTCAATTAAACAATCACCACAATAAATCATGTTTGTTCATCCTGACAAAAAATATACACAATTATCAATAAACATCATCACCATTTTAAAATTATAAATGTCATTATTTTTTCTATGTGTGACTGAACATGACAATTAATTTCTAGTCGTTACTTTTGATTCCATTATGGGTGTAAACTCAGGTTGATATTGAAAAGGAAACCTATCAAATTTCATATTTTCTACTTAACTCTACTTGGGTTTGTCAACATTTTTTTTGTTGAATTATTTCACAATTATGGTCTTATAAAATACTATTATTATAAAATATAACTAATATTATATGTTAACATACATTATCACATGTTTATAATGATCAATTGATACAATTATAATAATATAATCAGATAAACACCCCCTTTGATTCATTATTTAATGCAAAACTAAAAATTATTTCAAGTGGATTCTGAAATTCATTTATGGATTGTTTAAGAGAACACATCCAAATTCTATTCATAATGAATTTAAAATTATAATATTTCATATCATAAAACAAATATCAAATTTAAAAAAATATTTATTATAATATTAAATTCTAAAAATATATAATTATAATTAGTAAAATAATACAAGTATATATAAAATTATAAAAATATATGTATTTGATAAAATTATTAATATATTTATTTGAATGTAAGTTTATAAAAGTTTATAAAAGTATAAAAATACATATATTAAACGAAATTATAAGTATTTTATATAAAGGGATATTTTTCTAAAATTATAAAAGTTGAATACAGAATATATATATATATATGAGTAAAATTTAAAAAATTATTAAAGTATAATATTTTATCTACTAATAAATATATATAGGTATATTAATTAATAAACACATAAAACTATTTAAATACAAATAAATAATAATTTTTTTAAATAATTCATGTAAATATAATTTCACAATACATTATAATTTATAATAGTATATAAATTTATAATGTTATAAAATTATATTATAATTAATAATTAAATAAAACATATATATAAAGTATGTTTGTACAATATGATATATAATACAGTTTATAAATGTATATAAATTTGGAAACATATAATGTGTAAGATTATAAATGAATAAAAATAGTTATTATATAAAATATAAAAGAATATTATGATATGTTTTTTAATTTATAAATTTATATTTACGAATAAAAATGTATATGTATAAGTAAAAAACAAAACATAATTTTCTTATAGAAAATTATAAATTTATATTGAATAAATTCTACAAACTTATAAAATTATCATTAAACATTATCAAAACCAGATTAAAATCTAAAATAAAAACCTAAACAACAACCATTATCAAAGAACAAAATTTTCAAATCATTAATGATAACAAAAAATTTAAAAAATATTATTAAACCCTAATAGACACCTAATATACTGGAAAAATATTTATAAATAATGTCATGTTTAATTAATAAAAAACATTAAATTAAAATTTTAATAAAAATGTGGTAGAAAAGTTGATAATGTGGAATTTCAAATTGAGATGCAGTGATTGCACAACAAGGATATAACTAAAAAATACTTGATGAAATAGTAACAATAAGATGATGAAATAACATGAGATTTTAGGGGGAAACCATTGGAGTCCATGTGAGAATTGAATTTCATGGGGGGATTCAAAAAAATAATATATTAGGGAGGGGGCTTCGACCACCTGTATCTTATAGTTATAATTTTATGATTTTTAAAATCTATATCAATAAATGGACCACTATTATGTTTTTTAAAAACTATAAGAATATATTCTCATGTACTATCTATGAATAAATTTTGTAGTAACCATAAAAATATATACCTATTATTAGGTTTTCTATACTCTGAAAGTAGACCTCCCACCCTAGACCAAAAAGCATGCAATGTTACATGATGTGAAAACCGATACACAATATCCAATTTAAATGTTTTGATATTTATGCCTCAATTTGAGTTAAAATCCAGTTTTGTTTTTTTAGTCTATAATTCATCATAATATAGATAATTAATACCTATATCAAGATGAAAAAAATGTGGTTGTCTTAACTAAAAATTAATCAATGAAAATGATGATAATTTTATAACCTCTCAACCTAATTTAGGAAATATTGATGATTTATTATTCCACTAATAATGACTTATTTCACCTAATACACATCCCAACTGATTAAATATTTTATCAATTAAATCTAATTTCATTCAAATTAATGTTATACAATATTTGGAATAGTTTTCACTAGAAATATAATCTTTGTGTTCAACATATTCGTCAAACAAGACACCAAATGTTATTGATATCTAATGTAGATGAGTAATAAATTAATAAATAAAAAAGTAATTATTGATAGTGAAAAATATATTTCATAAGTTAAATGGAATTTTAAAATAAGTACCTTTAAGTGGGATACCTATATATATTATTCCATTCTAATTTTCTAGTTAAATATCATGGTTTTTGAACTATTTTCCTAAAGTTATTCACTAAAAATAATTTCCAAACTCTATACCAATAATTTAAAATTGTTCCTTGAAATATGATCTTGATAATAAAAATGGTGAAATAATTAAATAATTTTTCCATTAAACATTTTTTTGTTATACTGATTTTAATGAGATGTGTCAACAAATAAATATAAGAACACAAAACACCACATTATATTAAAAGAAGGTTACTAGCCCTTAAAATAATATCTAAAAATATAAACTTCCAAATAAGTGTGTTATAACCATTCATATTTCCATGTCAACAAAATTCCTTGATATTACACATGATTGAAACAAGTAATTTAAAATTTTTCATTGTTATTTCATTGTATGGGTTTTCAACATCTTCATATCACTCCTATAGTTTTTGGATAACTGGTAGATGGTTCATGAAAATGTAATTTCTATGCATCTTAATTCCATAAATAATCATTGATATAATGTATATTTTTTATTCATAATTATAGAGGTAAATTATAAGGGAATAAGAAAACTATCCATACCAATATCACTATTTTGAATCTCTGTATTATTTTGTTGTTATAAGTATTTTTTGAGAATATTTATTGATATAATATGATATTCATGAATGGAATCAATGTTTTATGTATTTTTATTTCAAGACATCCATTTGGGATAATACGTATGAAATATTGAAATTTTGGGAAGATAAAGGCCCTTAGTTCCACAATGTGAAGCATCATATCATGACACTATAAAATAATGAAGAATAAATGATCAAAAAGGAGCCAAGAAGATTATTAAATCCACATATTTTTGGTTTCCCATTATATATGATTACTATGGGAACTTATGAGGTTTGTACATGAATAATAAAGATGAAATGAATCTTCTAAAGATGGAAAAGAATAATTCACATCATGAATCAAGTTTAGAACGTAAATATAGTTCAAGATGAAAAATAAAAACCAAAAAACCCAACTTAGAATATTTATTACTAAGTCTCTCTACGTTTATTTGTTAAATAAAATGAAACAATCAAAACAAACATAGATACAAATTTTTAAGAATACATTATGATAGGGGACCCATGAGCTTGACCATAAATGACAATTCAACATTGTTTTTTACATAGGAAAATCATAGGATGACTTGTAGGAAAATAAATTTATGAGTTAGCCAATGATAAATCATTTATTTTAGATGTTGGTGTTCAATCACAGAGAGGATACTTCTCTCTTTCAGACATAGAGATCATTCACTATAAATAGTTTTTTGGTTTTAAATACTATTTTTAAAAATTAATTTTGATGTTGAATGATTATTATATTAATTTCAACCTTCTTTCAATATCATTCTCATTATTTATTTCCAAATCATTCCTACATGTGTTTTGGTTTATTTATCATCATTAAATAATAGGTGATGATTAGATAAACCCCAAAAAAAGGGAGAAACCATGAAAATGGGTTGCATACCAAAAAAGTATAATTTTATTACACTTTTAAGTTATTTTTATTTGATATTATCGTGTTGTTATTATACATTTATATTATTCATCATTGATGAATTAAACACATGTTTCAAATAATGAATTAACAACATCATGGTTGAGACAAGTTATTCATGACCAATGAATTAGATTATTCTTCTACTTTTGGAAATATGATCTTTGTAAGATTTATCTATTTTTTGTCATATTTGATTGAATTTTTATTCTAGTGAAGTATCATTTGGATTTATCTTTTCTCATATAAAAAAATGTATTTTTTTCAGTTATTTATTATGATTGTTTTTCTAGTGAAGGTAAATTAATTTATTTCATAAAACCACAAATAAGATATCTTTTCCCTATATTTTTCATTTTGTACCTTTCTACATTTATTTTCTTTATTTAATTTGTGTTATTTAATTTAATTTATATATATAATTAAACTCTGGATGACCCAACCACTGATCGAGAGTTTCCATCAATTAATTCCCCTCTCTTTGTGGGATTTATTCCTTACTACAACAGTGATATTCCATTGTGGAGACTATAATTTGGGATAATATGATTTTATTTTTTGATCATGATTAAAGGATTTAATGAAATCCTATGGATCTATAAAATTTCCACCACACTCAAATGTTTTCTCAGCGTCTAATAAATACCCAATTTCAAAACACCAAGGGTGTATACATCAAAAAGTGAATTTTCAAATTATGATGCTCACAAAAAGCATTTATAACTAAAAATTTTAAAAGTAAAAAACATAACCAATAATTAATCATAAAAAAAATTCATTATCTATAATTTTTAATTAAAGTCATTTACCCTTATTACTTACTGATTTAAATCTTTAATCAATACCCATTATATTTATTACTTACCTGAACATGAATTTTTCTACTCATCAATCAAGGAAAATATTTTTCGAGTTATTCTCATACCTCATGTATATGATCTTATCTATTAGATTCCGTTAAATCTATATTACACAACCATAATGAAAAAATAATAATTAAACATGAAGGATTCTCAATTAGGATTAAAGTTAGAATAGTCTGAGTATAAGAAAGTATTTATATTGAACATCAAGGATCAATGAAGAGGCTAATATATAAAGAAAAATTCATGATAATAAAAATTATAGTGTATTGAAATTTTTATCATCAAAAATAAAATATTATCCCCCCCCCAATGTTTTAGGTTAATGATTACTGAAAATCTAATAATAATAAAATAAATTCCCCTCTTTTTGTACATATTTTCTTTATTTTTTTCTCGTATTTTTTCATTGAAATCTATATCTGAGGTAATTCTCAAAACCATCTTCTAACAACACATGATCTCAAATCATCAGTATGGTAATAGTTATTTCTGACCTACCCACAAAACAACTAATTTTATTTTTTCAAATTCCTTGATTTTAATCATCCTCACATTCTCTACATAACCACATATGATAAAAGCATCTATATAGATGTGTGAATTTTTATTCTACTAAGCCATAAACCATATTTTTTATTATTTTAACAATGATAAGGATAAATAATGAAATATAATAAGTATAAATATTAACCATCCTTAAACCCCATGAAAGAACCATGCAGTCTCCTCTCAAGATAAAACTTCACATCTCCATTGGGGAAAAACCCTCCCCACACTCATTAAATTGGATATCATGAACAATAAAAAGAGTTTTTTAAGAAAGGAATATAATAGCTTGAAATCTATCTCAATAATAACACAATCATCCATGGATTCTATAGGTTAATAAGGATAAATTTATTTATGGGTGTCATGATAAAGGGATCAATAGAAATTGATTTAATCGCAATAAAAGTGAATTTATTAATTCATAACCTCAACATGATATCTGTGAATTATCAAGTAGGTTGATACATCCCATCTATCAATCAAGAAGAATTTAAAGAAAAATTAGAAATATTTGGCCCAAAATCCTTTTTATAATGGAAAATGATGATAAACTGATTATGTTATACCATGGACATCAGTAATTAGTTTACTCAAAGAATGTTCCTAGGAGTCAAAACTAAAAAAAAATAATCATATCAATAATAGTATTTATGATACTCAAAATTGATATAAGAATGATACATCTTATAATTACTATATATATCGTTTTTATTTATGGGAATGATATTTCATATTTTCTAACATGCAAATATATTTATCCAACTTATTATGTCTACGTGATTAATAGTCAAAAGTAAAAATAATTAATTAATTTATATGGGTGAGTCTAATTCAATTATGTTTGGGAAAAAATTCAATTCATTTTTTTCTTTTTTCCTTTATTTTATTTGTTTCTTTCAAAAACATATTCCATGAAAAACTAGGTATGTAGAAATATATAGAAGTAAAATAGTACTTTCCTTCTATTTATAATTTTTAAGTAGTTTCTTTGGTTATTTATGAACTATATTCTAAATGTAAACTCTATTCTCTTGATTTGAATTGAATTCAAAATTTGAATTGAACTCATAATGTGATTTTTTCTTGTATTAAACACTTCATTTTATTCCTTATTATTGATTACATGGGACTAAAAAATTAAATTATGAAGGTACAAACCATTTTAAAATTAAAATTATTTGGAGAAAATAAAAAATGAGACAAACCACAGTTATAGTTGTTAAAATAAAAAAATATAAGTCCTAGAGAAATAAAAAATATGGTTTTCCACATTATAACTTATTTTTATAGTCATTTTTCTCAAAATTTACTTTTTTTAGCTAATTAGAACATGGTATAAAGATAACCCTCTTTTATTTAACAAGTTATGAATCTTATGTTCATTTAGGTTAGTCCTTTTCTTCCATTTATGTTGGTTCATCTTGACTGATACTTGTGGTGCACTTCATGTTGAGGATAAATTCAAATAAAAATAGAGAAATTGAAGTATGACATGATTTTATAGTTCAAGTGTTCAACCATAACATCTTTTTTTCATCAATAGGATATCATTATGAAAATATTTCATGATTTGGAGGCTCATTTTTCTCCTCTTCATATTGAAATTTATAGAGGGATTATCATTCATATATTTTCTCTAAGAATCCAATTAGTTAGATATATATATGACCAATATCATATTTCTCACCTTTTTCTTTTTCCATAAATTTTTTATCTTGTACCACTTCAACCTCATTCTGCACTTTATCCTCAGTCTTCTAATAAATATTTACACCATATTTCTTTATTTTTCTATGAAGTTGTAATGGGTATTATTATATTTTATGTTGGTCTAGTTTATTTCATTGAAGTATTTCATTAGGTTATAATTCTTGTTCTAAATCTAGATGTTCATCTTTAACATCCTTATTGATACAGTACAATTTTATTTATTTTTTCACCCTTGATTTGACTTCCTTTATTGTTTTTTCAACTTTATATTAATCTATGTTTTTCTTTTCTTCATGTTCAAACCAACCTATCTCAGAATAATAAATTACTAGTATGTTTTTTACAATGGAATTTAAATTTTAAATAATTTGGTAATGTTTATTTGTATATTCTCCCAGTTCTCTAATATTTTCATAATTGTTAACTATCCTATTATACATTACATGAATGTTCTACATGAGATATATGATAAGTCTATATTCTAAGTTCTTATTATGAGGTTTCTACAAATAAGGGTTTTATTAAGTGTACTTCTCAACTCAATAATTTCATTTGTATCCTTGATAATTGAGAAATCCTCCACCAATAATATAGTAGGTGTTGTTCAACTATGGGGACTGGAATTCATTATACTCAAAAGAATACTAATCACTTCCATTATCATATTGTTATGACCACCCTCCTGAATTTAGTTCTTCCATTGCGGTCAGATACCCTAGTACAAAATGTACAGTGATGGTGGTATGACATAATACTTTTTTATGAATCTTCATCATAAAAACCACCAGAAACTAAAAAATTCAAAACATTGTATCATAATAATAATAATAATAATAATAATAATAAATGTAAGAAAAAAAATATCTAAATGAAAACCAGTCAACTGAAATGGGATAAGAAAAGTCTTTGGCCTAATCAATCAATCTCGAGTCATCGTCTACACTCTAATTCTCCCCCTACAATTATGAATCTAGATTATTTTGTTTAATCCCCTTGGAATGATCATATTAAAAATTTATAATATCCCATAAAAGAGTAGCTAAAAAGGCATAGCATACGGAAATAAAGGGTCTACCCCATAGAAAGAATTAAATTCTATTATGGAAACTCTCAATAAAAGGTTGGGTCACTGAGATTTAAATTTATTTTATTTAAAATAATTAAATTAATGAAAATAAATAATTAAAATATAGGACAATGATAGAAAATTATAAACAATGGCGAACCAGATTCAATGGTAAGCTTTACTAAATAAATTAAGTCAACTTCACATGAAAAATATTTGTTTTAAATAGCTTCAAAACCATTAAATTTTATAAATTTTAGAAATGATCAATCCTAATAAATCACCCCCAAAATCTAATTCATCTTGTTTGAATGAACCAGAATAACGAAATCACATTATGATCAGATTTCCAAAAGAAGAATAATAATGACTTTTAATGGTTATGAATAAATTATATCAATCATGTTGGTGATTTTTAATTTTTGAATACATATTTTCAATGTATCAATGATGAATAAAATATATTTTTATGCAGAATATGATACTATAAAATAAATTTTTATTATAAGGGATGTAAAACAAGACATTATTGGTATGCACCCCCTTTACCTGAATCTTCGCTCCCTTATGGGGTTTAGCCAATCACAATTTGTTGGTCATAGATGTTGAATAAACTAATACCGATATTGGAGTGAGTAGACAATAAATTGTTAGAATGATATTTATGAAGAAATAGTTTAATTAAAATAATGATCATTCAACATTACAATGTATTATATAAAACATAAAAGAAAATAACATAAAACCTTCACATTAATTTCATTTTTCTAATTATTCACAATGTTAATAGATTTAGACTATATTATGGGTTTTTTACTTCTATAAAATATTAAAATAACTTTTCAGTCCTTTATATGTCAATATTAACCTAGATAAAGCATAAAATCATTAAGACCTGAATGTGTGTTTGTATAATTGATTCCAAGAATGATAATGATATTCTTCATCAATTAAAATAATTAAGGGGTCATCACTTCAAGAAATTAGTCATAAGGAAATTATAATATCATATACAATCTTTATGTAAAAAAACATATGTAATAATTAATTTAATCAATATATAAAAATGGTTTCCCTTGATCTGTAACACAACCCATCCAAACCATATCATCACTTTGATTCAAAAAATGATAATTTTGATGATAAAATTTATTACAAATAATCCAACAATAATAATACCCATAATAATCAAGTAAATCACAAAACCTAAAAATAAAATCATCCATTTTGTTAGGAGGATATTGATTCTCCATATGTAATATAAGAGAAGACAAAAAATCTAACAATATTTCTCTATAATTTTATTCCTCCATTATTCAGGGTGAGTAAAAAAGAATAGAAATAAAATTTTATTTATTGATAGTTTGGCACAAGACTGTATAAAAATATTTAAAAAGTGAATCTGAATCATCCCTATTGGTATACCTACAAACAAAACTAATACCAAGATGACACCCATCGAAAATATTTTAATTATGAATAATATTAATTAAATAATTATAAAGGGGATAAATGGGAATTAATATATCCATTACTAACCTCTAGAATATACACCCCTCATATTATTGTAAATATCCAACACACTAAGACATAATTAAGCCTACAAATTATCTTTTAACTATTTATATATAAAGACAAAATATTTTGATTCACCCATGAAAAAAAAACAGTACCAGATTATTGAATACGAATAAGATCATGAGATATATGCAAAAAATGAATAGATTTCATAGTTAACACACTTTATCATTCAATGAACCTATCAACTATTCTAAAAATTGCGTTGTATTTTTAAATTTAAAAATTATAAAAGATATTGAACATCAATTTCAACACTTCCAAATATTACGAGTATATATCATAACAAATAACATGTTTCTTGTGTTATAAATCATCCATATAATGTATTTTTTAATTGAAATTTCCATATGAATAGTCAGGATATCATTTTAACACCCATATTCTATATTTTTGTAAATTTATTATTAAAATAATACCTAATATAGTAATTAATTATATTATATATTTACCTCATTGTGTAATAATTATTAATAAAAAAATTGAAAAAATGCAAAAATATGAAAGATAATATTTTCAACTCTATCATTAATCATCACATTATCCTTCCCCAAAGTAAAACCCAAAAAATATACTTAACCATGATTCTAATAATTTCATCATTTTTTAGAGTTATAGATCTTGAAAAAACTTATATATACATTATTACTTCTAATATTCGTTAATTTGAGTATTAATGAATATACTATCACATCAATATTACTCCCCTTCTTAAAATAGTATGTGATTATTTTTAGACTTTTTTCCCTCATAAGACTTCAAAATATATTATGAAATATTTTTGGATCCATTCATTGAGACGACGCATGATTCCAAAGCTCAGTGTTCTTGAAATTAATTCTTATAAAATATTAAATATATATTATATATTGTGTTCATATTTTTTCGAAAATATTTGGATATATCCAGAATACTGCCTCATATTAAAAATATGACACTATGGTTAAATCTAGAGCCTGGGGATTACCTAATGTGTTACCTAATGTTTGTCCGCAATGGTCATTCGGATAAGATTGAAATTGGACAGAATGTTAACTAAATTAATTATTTGTATTATTTAATTAATTGATTTAATAAATAATAACTATTTTCATCAATAAGTTTCCTATTGTGGATAGTCACCATGTTTAGCTGTATAAATCCATGATCATTGAGATTAGATTCCACCATTATTCATTATAGGATCAATAATAGATGCCAATTTATAACATGATCAAGGTGAATCAAGGTGCACTGAAAACAAAAGATCTCCCCCATAGGTAGAGAACATGTTCTTTACTAATGGACTATAAAATTCCATGCTAGGTCTTTTCATTTATTAATTTCTTTTAAATTTTAGATTAATCATTCAAGATCATTAAATCTACATTGATTTATGGGAAATATACAAAATTTTCATGAGCCCCATTTATGAATAGACTTCTTATTCAATTTATTATCTCTTATTATCCCATTTTTCTCACTTGGGATTACACAAATGCAATTGTTTGTTCAAAATTATTGTCTAAATTTCATTATAACCACTGTTATTTTTAATTTACCACATAATTATTCGTGATATTCATTGTTGTCATATGGGGTCACTGTTCAACGTTGCTAAGCAGGTTTGAGCATGATTGAACCCCCTGATTCATGAAAGATTAATGTTTGATAAAATTATTTCCAATTTAATGATGGATCGGGATATATTCTATGAGTCGGGTGACAATTCCTATGGATACTTAATCTAGGATTGACTAGAATTTTTAGATACCCGAAGCTTGATGTACATGGAAATTACATTAATTTTGCGGAATACTTAGTACATAACAAAAACAGACACACAAGGACCGTAATAGTTTAGTGTCTTTGGAAACTCAAAATATAATCTTCTAATCGTGGTGAAAGATCTTCAACATCTCCCATAAAGATCTTCCCACTTAATTTTCTTACCTAAAACCTTTATTTATATCCTTGGTAAAATAAAACATAAAAGGGGTGAGCTCAAATGCCGAGTAAGGGTAAACATAGAGAACATAAAACAATCCATTAACATTTGAATGCAAAAACTTGAACATAAAATCTAAACATCAAAATCTTGAGAAAAGACATGAATCTTGGAAGTACGTAGGGAATATATCATAAGAGAACATTAATCATGATAAAATATAATGGGAATAAGACATGTAATTGTGGATACCATTAAGCAGATGTTATGATTTCTATAGTAGCCAAGGCATTGCTGCCAAGACCATCTTAGTGGACAAAGTCCCTTTCTGAATCGAGTTCACTCCTCGTTTCAGTCCTCTAACACTGAACCGGATTAACTAACAGTTACGTACATGTCTATCTCATGAGATATAAAATCATTACCCAATGCATTGGAGGGAGATATAAGTCCCACCCATCTCATAATGAAATCATTCTTACTTGTGCCACAACATAAACATAAATCATTCATCATAACCAAAAGAATAAAAATGGGTTTCATAAACATCATCCCATCATAACATAATCCATATATATATATATATATAAATGGATATCATTTCATAATAAGAAATTTGAAACCATGTAAATCATATAGACATTATACTTGAAACATACACATAAGAAATAATTTCATCTTAGTTGAAAAATGGTTTTGATAAAACACATGAAATGAATTCTTCAAAAAAATATCCTTTCATCTTCAAAATCATTTTCATTTCACAAAATGTCATGCAATTTTAAAAGAAAAGGATTTTTTTGAAAATAGTCATGAAATATTTTGGAGGAAGCTTCATAAAAATAAGGCTTTATAAAACCATCAAAATCCGTTCACGCCGTATAAGTTAAAAATAACATTCTCCTCGTACTTTTGTCGGAAAAGTCAAAAAGTACCTTATATGGAAACCAAAGGAAGGATTCCATCCATACCATTGGTTAAAAGTCAAAATGGGTAAAAAGGAATTTAAAGATACATTAAAACACTTTTATAAAACATGTACATGGACGATTTCAATAACCCCAGTAAATACTTACAAATAAGCAATCTCGGATAAAAATGAGATTTTCAAAATTATCCCATACCTTAGGTCTGATATGCTTCGTACGTATCCAGAACCTCATATATAATGATTTAAATAATGTCATTGACTTATTACAGAATCATATTCATTTTTATGATATCATATATGTTTCACTTATGACATTATATTACCCGTTCTTTTGTAAATTCCATGTTAAAGCAGTGTTTTGGGTAAAATCATTTCATTTAACGTATGTGTTTCAACTTGTCGTTCATGATATTAATACTTATATCCTGATTTACATAATTCCATAATGTAAAACATGATTTATATATACTATATATTCATCATATACATATATATATTATAGATCGATAAAAGGAATGAAATACACTGTTCATGGAGATGGTAGGCCGTACGTACGCATGAACACTGTTTTCATTTCCTTATTGAATTGAATGAAACTAAATAGATGATATATATATATATATATATACATAAATCCAGTAGCATTATTATTTCATATATTTCATTATTATTCATTATGTAAACTTTATGATCATTCATGTATGGTTAACCTGGAGAATGAATCTCATCGCGTCGTGGAGACGGTAGTCCGTACGTACGCACGAGTGATGATATCATTCCCATAATTATTGAATAGAATTGGAGTGGAAGGTATAATATATCAGAATAATTATTATGTTATAATAACCATATATAGTTATTCTTTACACCATTATACCCATTCATGTGAGGTGTTGGTGGAAAAACAGATTTCACCACAGCATGGAGACGGTATTCCGTACATACGCACGCGCGGGGATTTCGTTTTCTGTAGGGTGGATAAATTGTGAAAAAGGGTTGTTTCATACTTATAATAACATATCAGTATATGAGTGATACTGATGTTATTACTTCAAAAAAAACAACTAAATAAGAAGAAGTGGAAGAATAAATAAAGTTGAAAGAATCAGTAATGGACATTACCTCTTCTTTGAAGCGCCTCTTTGAGACCTCCTCATAGGGCACTAAATTTGGTCTTTGAAGAATACCAGGACCTCTAGTATGTTTTTAGGGAAGTGTATAAGAGAATTTTCCATGGTTTGGCTGAGATTGAGGGCTCAAAGTGGTGTGAGGAAGAGGGGGAGGAGGTGGCCTTTTATAAGGGAGGAGAGGGGCACCTTTAGAATAACTAAAAATATTATTTTATTATAAAGTCAAATTCTGTTTTAATGGCTCAAAATTGATATATTTCGAAGATAAGGTGGGGATGGGTCGAAATCATCTCATAAAATAGAATTTATTCAAGTTTAGGTCATTATTTTAACCTCATCTTTTAGTTCTAACTCTTAGTTAATTAGATTGACATTTACCATGTAACATTGTATTTTTATATTATATAGTTAATAAATATACCATATACATCCAATCGACCCCCCAAGTGGTCCATTAATGATACACCTATCATGACATAAGTATCATGGCCTAAACTTATAATTTTAGGAATATAATAACAATTAATAATATAATATTTGTTTTAAAAACTATTTTATGTCAATTTTGACACTATTTGGTAATTGATTTTTTTGAAAATCATAACAGAATGATTAGTTCGAAAAAAATTATTTAAATCAATACTAACATGTCATATTAACATAGAAAGTTATTTTAATTCATAAAAAGTCTCAAATTACATTTATTTGGGTAATTATAACCTCAATTATTTGAATATTTCATTAATAGGATAATTACTGCATCATCATTTTATCATAAATAAATTATATTATTTTAAGTCTAAAAATTACAAAAAAAAATACCATTATGTTTTAATTCTTTTTATCTTTCTAATGAATATTTATAGACGAATTTATCTTATGTATAACCCTATATTAAAAATGATATAGTTATTAAGATTTGATTTTAACTATTTTAACCCTTCTTTAAATAAATTGATAATAAATGTCCTAATCTAATCGAAGTGGGCCTAAATGGTCATATTTTATTCCTAAGGTGGTTTTTGGTCGAATTATACTTATCCCATAGAAATAGGACATGTGTTAGGGTAATAATAATAACAATTTTACCCTTAATTAACCTATTTACTTTTAACCGTGGTAAAAAAAAGTAAAAAGTTACTAGTCACCAAAAATTATTTTCATCTCATTGAACCACATTTTAGTCCTTGATATTAACTGTCTCTCTCGGATTTCCGAAATTCCACTCAAAGAAGCGGTAAAATTATGTTTTATTAAAAATTCCGTTTTTTTAACTACCACATAGTGCTTTCACTATTCATCAAAAAATGAAAGTTTCCAGAAAAATACAAAAAATTAGGCCTAAGCTATATTTGATATTATGAATTCAAAAATGATGTCTATTTTATCAAATTCAAAACATATCAGTTACATTAACTAATTTAAAAATTAATTCCCGTGGTTAAAACAAATAACGTGTTTTTAAGAGATAATAACTATCAAAACATTGACACTTGTTTATATCTGGTTTAAATGTGAAATTACATCCAATGAACAACATTGTATTAAATTGTAAAAATATATTCTAAATATACTTTAAAACCACTCAAATTAATAATTTATCACTATTAATTATTTCGATTAAAAAAGTTTTTTTTAATTAAAATTTAGTAATTTTCACTATTCATCGGAATATGAAAGTTATCTGAAAAGTACCAAAATTTCACCCTAAGATAATTTTGATATTCTGAATCCAAAAATTAATTCCATTTTGAAAGATAAAATTTATAAAATTTCAAAATGTGGGTATTACTATTCATAACGGCTAGTTTATACAACATATCGTTGTTTAGCGAAACTCGGTATTGCGTACAACACACGCTATCGTGGAAGGTTGCGATTGCGTGTAATGAAAGCCAAGTCAGGGATGCGTGATGTGCAAGATCTTTTTGGTGTAGCGTACAACACAAGATATTTATGAAATTAAAAAGAATATTTTTCATAAAATCTCGGGGTGTTACAGAAGTGATGGGAAGACTAAGGGGAATGTGCAGGCTTCATGTGTAGGATCAGAACTGTAATTTATAGCCCCCAGAGGACCAGAATCAACTACCAAAATAGTTTTCTTTATAATTTGGGTGGTCAATATCCATATTTTTTAGTGGAGAAACATGATATATACAAAAGAATAATATTTTCATAGATATTTTGAAAACCTGGCTACACTGCATATAAAATACAAAACATACAACAAATAGTTCTTTGTCCACAATGACTAGGTTTTCTAGGTTATTTAAATATGAAATTACTTATGGGATTCCCACATTCCATGTGGTCTAGTTCTAGTGGCTCGACATGTACTCCAGGATCACACATATATATACATAGCTAGGTATACTCTATGCATTGACACATGGATAGAGTACATGGGAACATACAATGGATCATCCCTGGAGGATGAGACACAACCATTTAGTACACTTACATGTTGTGTGTTACATCATTAATAATGATCCTTACACTAGGAAGGACATTTCTATGTTGATATGTGATGTCACATGATGTGTGGACCCCCTTACAGACAATGTAGTTCTTGATAATCTTCTATCACTAGTATCTCATACGTTTTGACCCATATTTTCTCTTACGAGTAACCTATACTATGTTTTTTCCCATTTATAATTATATGGTATCCTTTTTAAGGAATTTTTATAAATGAATTTATATTTTCCATTTTTTATGTTTCTTTAGGTGGTGATCAACTATGAAAGTTATCATGCAGGATAATCATAGATAGGTTGAAGTTGTAAATCACATATACTCTTAAATATATTGAGTGGTACCACAAAAAGACTAGGGTGTGTGTACTCTATTTACTGAGTGGTACCCCCAATGGATAATGGAATGTTTCCTAAATCTATCTACTGTTTGCTACCCCATATGAACCTGGGCGTCGATCATCTATCTATCTACTAAATTGTACCTGCTGATGTACTATGGTGTGAATCCTTTATCTATCTACTAAATTGTACCCCATGAAATATTAGGGAACAGGTCATCTATCTACTGACTGGTACCCCTAAAAAACTAGTGTTAGGTTCCTCTATCTACCTATATAGTGGTACTCCCTGATGGGCTAGGGTATTGGCCTTCTACTTGATGATTTCCCCCTTGACTATGCGGAACACTGGTCAGGTGTGGGTCCTCTATATACTGAGTGGTACACTTTGATATACTAGGGGTGGGTCCTTTATCCATATATTGAGTGGTAACCCTTAAAAGACTAGGTCGTGGGTCCTATATCAATTTACTAATTGGTGACCCCTAATAGACGATACCACAATTCCTCTATCCAACTACTTAGTGGTACCCTGATGATGGATTGAGGCATGGTTCCTCTATCTATCTATTGAGTGGTACCCTAATGATAAACTATTGAGTGACTCATCTATCTATCTAATGAGTGGTACCCCCTGATAATATAGGGTTTGGGTCCTAAATATATTATGTGGTACCCCATATAGGATGATGGAATAGATCCTCTATCTACTTACTGAGTAGTACCCCCTGAAGAAATGTGGAATGGGTCCACTACATAGATATTGTCCATGATACAATGTGGCATAGTAGTGAGTTGTTATTTTTCCAAACGTTTATTACTTTTGAAAAACCTATTAGATATTTGATATCATTTAAGGACCATTATAACTATTAGTAGACTCTTTACCTTGGTTTTGAGATAAAGATTCACTTTCTCTCTGAATTGTGTTTCTTTTATGATCATATATATCTATTGTTTTTTGGGATTTTCTCCCTATTTATTAGGGGTTGTGTTGACTACTTTTATAGTGTACCATTTTCCCCCACCCTATATTTTTTGGGGCCTCCTACTGGGTATGTATATACTCACTCATGCATCGTATTTTCCCACACGTGGTGTGTCATATAAATACAATGAACATATCAGTGCATATTTCATAGGATTTTAGGGACACCAATGTGAATTTGACTGTGTATTTTGGTTGGGATTTTATATTTGGACCCAATATCTCTCACCATTTTTCAATTAATTTATTTTTAGGTTTGGGCATCATTTCTGATTTGGAATGTATTTTTCCTTTAAATTTTTAGATTTCACTATATCACAATTTGGTATTGCAAATAAGTTATTCCATGAATGATTTCTTCTATAGGGGAGGATATAAATGAGTTAGTAGTATGTTTTTTTAGGTTTGAGAAGACACATTATAATCATATGGTTATCCTTAAATCCAACCTTTTTAAAGGAGTTGTTGGTGCTGGTGGAAGCTTTTCACATAGACACATGATGATTTGGAACTCCCCTCATTTCACTTCCATTAGATATTTCTTATAGGGTACTACTCCTCATTATTTCTCCCCATTACCATTCATGATCTTCTTATTCTATAACATAGAGGGATTAATGTTTCTAAGTACTATACAAGGTTCACTGACCTTAGGTGATGCTCTGTCATCATGATTCAAGACGGTTACTTTATAGTGTGGGAGTTGGATCAGGGTACCAACATAGACATCAATGCATGTTTAATAACCATATAGATTCTAAAATTTGTTGGAATATCATATCGGGAACTGGTGAAAGAGTGATTTTAATCTAAGGGGCACCATGTGGCTAGAGCTGATACTGAGAATCATAAGGATAAATTATCTCTAACATCTAGTGGTCATTAGTCAGTAAGTTCATGATATAGGATTTCCCGTTACGGTCAGAGTTAGTTGTATGGTCACATGGAAGAGGGACTGTGTAGATGACTAGTCATGTCGAGGGAGGGTAGATATTATCCATTTCATGTGTGAAGTAACATAGAAAATGATTTCCTAATTCAATGTGCTGATGAGGGGAGATAGATAGGTGATGGACCACAATATAAGTGGTTTGATTTAGGATTAGGGATCTCCCACTGGTGGAAAATGTGGTACCTGGGGGTAGAAGTTAAAAGAGGATAAGGTGGTGTTTATAGTGGAACATATTTTTGTGTTGGATGCTGATATGATCACCTTCCACCACCACCACCAGTTGGCCCACTCCATGCTTATGGAGATGACAGTCAGGGTCATGGGCAGTTGTAATCTATGGAGGCTTATGAATCAGAATCTCATGAGATAATTATAGGTTCAATATGTGTTTATTATCGTATTATGTTATTAATAGTATACATAGTTGAGATTCATTCCTTTATCTCCTCACCCATTTTGAGCGAGATTTGTCTTCTAGTATAGACATTAGCTGAACAACTTTTCCTATAGTTTCATATCGGGGATGATTACTTGATATCATTTATCTACTAGCAATGAGATCAATTAATTGGTGGAGAGAGTTTCTATTTGGACCTCTGGATCATCAGGATGAGACTATATGACATCATCTTGAGTATGGATTGGTTTCAAATGGTCTGAGCCCAGATTTACTGTCACAATAGATAAGTTGGATGCCTTCATAAAAATGGCACAATATTCACTTTTCTGGGTGAGAGATATGTCATAGATGTGAAATAGGGTCATTCGATTAGGAATCTACAACCCATAAACCATAATTTGGTATGTTTATCCCCTGTAATAGTGGGATCTATAGGAATTTGGATTCATTCAATCATGGTTGATTTTATGTATGTCTTCCTTATGAACTTTCTTTGACTACATTCAAGGTGGGAGGTGGATTTTGTCACTAAATTACACCCCGTGGACGTTCTGATATCTTATGTATCATATCGGCTGGCCCCTTCCAAGATATAATAGATGCGGGTTTAGTTGGATGACCATTGAGAGAAGGGTTTTATCACACCCAGTGTGTCCTCTTTGTTATCTTTAGTTGTGTTAGTGAAAATGTGGGATAAGATCTTGTGGGAAATTTTTTATTGTATTTTCTTAAAAGGACACGATCAAGAAATATTACCTAATGTCAATGATTGAAAACCTCTTTGATCATTTTTGTGGCATGATATGGTTCTTTTATATCGATATGAATTCCGTCTACCATCAGTTGAGGGTTTATAATAAATATATTTTGAATCTTGAATTAAAATGTTTCTACAAACACTATGAATATTGTGTCATGTCATTCATTGTGACAAATTTCCCCATCAAGATAATAAATATAATTAACCAAATCATCCATCCATACATGGAACTATTTGTTTTTTTCTTCCTAGATGACATACTCATATACTCTATGTCATATGAGGATCATAAATAGATCATAGGTATGGTCCTACATTTTTTTGTGATCACTATCATTATGGTATGCTCTGTAGTTTCAATTTCAGGATCCACACGGTTCATTTTATGGTGTATTTCATTTTGGATAATAGATTATTTTTGGTCTTGAAAAACATCAATATTGTGCTTTCTAGGGTTCCACCAAGGAGCGTATCATAGGTGAAAATTTTTATTATCTTAGAAAGGTATTATAGGAGGATTATAGAAAAATTATCTAGGATTATAGTCCCTTCGAACACCTTGACATTGAATGAATATCCATTTACATGGAATGAGTAGTTCTAGAGATACTTTGCGATGATTAGGTCGAAGCTAATGATTCCACATATTTTCAGACAACTAGAAGAGGGAATGGAGTACATCGAGTATTATGATTCCTTTTAAGTCGTCTGCATCTTCGTGTTGATGTAAAATTATGTAGTGATGACATATGTGTTGAGGTAGTTGAGACCCCGTGATGATTTTTATACAACTCACAACCTATAGTAGGTAGTGGTAGTCTTCTCTATAAAGATGTGGAGGAATTATCTTCTATTATAACACTTTTTTTTACTTTTACCATCAAATTCTCAGGTATGTGACAACATAGAGAGACCTAAACAAGGGATAGAGTCACTTGTTAGAGTTCAATCCAGACTATTACTTTGAGATAGTTAGTACTATAAGGAAGGAAAATGTGGTGGTAGATAACCTTATTAGGAAGTCATATTCTTGTCTGGTGGATGAGGCATTTGGGAAATTTCCTTCCTTATAACTTACTCTAGTAGAGGAGGAGTGTAAATATTTTCTTTCATCGATGGAATTGACTAATCCACTTCTCTAGAATGTGAGGGATCGTCAATTGGGATACATCTACTATAAGGTCCTATTTGACTATATTTCCTTAGAAAATTCCCAAGAAGAGTTTTATGGAGGGAGTCACTTCATTGTTTTCCCAAGATGGATGGTGGTTCTAGTCACGATGTAGGAGGAAGTAATTAGGGGGTTTCACACATCTCCTTTGGATGCACATCTTGTTATGAGGTAGATATACAATGACCTTTAGTGACTATTTTGGAGGGATAACATGAGGTGGAGCATGGTTGATTTCATCTCTCTATGTCACACATGTTAGTAAGAAATACATGAGCACCAGGTTTTGGAAGGCTTGTTGTAGCCTCTTCAGATATCAGAGTAGGAATCAGATGACATTTCAATAGTCTTTTTTATATGGATTACATGGACATTGAGAATTTATACTGCCATCTAGGTGGTACTTGGCCAACTTACCAAGTCGGTGGACTTTCTTGATATAAAGGAGCATATTTCAATGGTGAGTTTGAGGAAGTTGTATATATAGGTGATTTTATTCCTCCATGGGGTTCCCTTGATGATTACCCATGGTTGTGATGTGAATTCCACACCATGGTTGTATAGAAGCTGGAAAAAAGTTTGGGACCCAACTAATGATGAATATGACTTTCCTCTCCCATAAAGATGGGTAGACCAAGTACACTATCTAGATGATGGAGGATGTGTTGAGGTATTTCAAACAAATATGTTTTCCAGAGATGAGAAGATCAGTTACCTTTGTATAATTTCCTTTTAAAAATATATATCACTCTACTATCAGCATGTTGCCTTTCGATGTTCGATATGGAATACCCTGCATGCAACCCTCTTGTTGGAATAATTTCAGTGAGGCATATCTTGTGTGGCAAGAGATAGTGATGGTGAATTCAAAGATGGTCTAAGTGGTTTATGAGAGGATGGGGACATCTTAGAGCTGATAGAAATCTTATACAGATAGACATCCTAGAACCTTTTATCTCAAGAGAGGAGAACACATTATTATGAGAGTATTCCCATAATAATAAATATGAATATCTTGTCCTGGATGCATGAAATCCTCAAGGTTCATCGGGCCATTCTATATCTTTCATACTATTGGACTGATTTCTTACTCTGTCACCGTATCGCCAGAGTTTAATGGGGTTAATGACGCCTTACCTATGTCACAACAATGGAGATACGTGAGTAACCCTATACATGTTATTGACTTAGATGAGCTAAAAACGGTGGATAGATAAACTTTTATAGAGTAATCAGTGGCTATCATAGATTGGTAGGAGAGGATCTTATGTGGATGGAAAATTCCCTTGCTCTACATGTTCTGGGATTATAGGAGAATGTTGGAGAGCTCTGGGGAGTGGGAGATCCAGAAACATGCTCATTATACCCACCATTTTTCATATTTTTTTATTAACATGGATTAAAATATTGATGAAAAAAAAATTAGATATAATATTTTTTTCTTGTAACACATTGAAATATATTAACACATATTTTTGGATTCATGTGCTATAAAACCCCATGAATCTGAGTCTTGGTGATCTTATTACTAATTTTACAAAAATATAAAATATATTATATATCACATGTGATTTTTTTAGAAATAATTTTATATAGCCTAAAATTACTCTTAGATCGAAAAATATGAGGTCGTGGGTGAATCCAGGTTGTGGGTTTTGCCTTATTCCCAACTCAATGTTGGTTGGTGTGGGA
Source organism: Viscum album (assembly GCA_963277665.1). NCBI lineage: Eukaryota > Viridiplantae > Streptophyta > Magnoliopsida > Santalales > Viscaceae > Viscum > Viscum album. Next base: position 918,940,848 of record OY728150.1, read on the forward strand.
CATTCTGATAAATAATATTTTAGCGGGTATATAATTTGAAATAATTAATTAAATTTTTTAATTAATTAATTTAAAAGAAAAGACATAATTTCGTCTATAATTATCTTGTTATAGAAAATATCTAGGGTTAGCCACATTACCCATGGATTTTTTATAGATGGTTCCAACATTCTTCATTTTCATATCCTTATAGGATGACATTCAGCAACCAGATCATGGTGAATAAATATGTATTGAATGAAACAAATCCTCCCTATCATTAGTGAATGAATTATTCACCAAATAAAAATTATATTTTTGAGTTTCTGTTCATATTTCCTTGGTTTATCTATTATATTAAGTTAATAGATCATGAACCTTGACTACTATTTTTCTTCATGGAAATTTCTATTCTTTTCAACTGATGTGGGTATGAATAAATTTCATATTCAATTTATTATCAATTACTATGACATGTTTCTTCCCCTCATTAAATAACTCTTTATATTTGGTTGAGAATGCTTGGCCAATTATGATTATAACATTTTTATGGTTATTTTTCCCCCATCATTCTTCACATTATTCACCATTCACATACAATGTCATAGTTTGATATTTTCGAGTTGGTTTGAGCTTGATTGAATCCCTTGATTCCTGATCAATTCACATGTGATGAATTCATTTTCAATTAAACCATTCATCAAGATATATTTTTGGATATTTGTTATGAATCCCATGTATCTGGGGTCTTAGATTGTGTGGTAGAAATGAGTTGCACATAAGGCACATGCATGCTTCATGTAGATGATCACAACATTGATTTGTACCCAATATTAGGCCAAAATTGACTACTAGACTATTTTTAATGGGTTATAAGTGAGGAATGTGTGGATTTTGTGGATATGAAATTGGATTTGGAAGACAAAAAAGGATTTAAATGGATACTGTGAAGCCGTAAAACACACCGTGTAGTCTGAAGAACACATAAAATGTAGTCCCTTGGGTATAAAAACTTGGGTTTCTAGGTGGGATAAATATCACACACCATGTGGGTCCCCACACACCATGTGACCTAGTTTTGGTTTCCCAATGTGTACTTCAAGAGTAAAGGGAAACATACATAGCCCAGAAGACACTGTGTTTTTGCACAAATAAATAGTATATGTGCATGAAAAAGAGCACAGTGATTTCCCCTAAGAGGCCTAGAAACACTCTATAATACCTTTATGTGTCATGTAGTACTACATGGACCATGATTCTTGATTTGGAAATGAATCTTCATGGAGGCCAGGTGAGGCTACTCATCGTGTGATCCCCCTTACATATCATTTACTTCGGGAGAATCATCTATCACTCATTTATCTTATGTTTTAAATTTTTTGTCATGAGTAGCCTATACTGAATATTTATATATCTAGAATGTGATTATGGAATATAATGGGTATTTTGAAATACAATTTGAGAAGTTAAAAGTTCATGAATTTTTTAGGTGGTGCTCTATAATGGAATTGATTTTAAAGGATCATCAAAGAGATTATGGTGTCATAAATCACCAATACTCTTGTACCAACAATGTGGTACCCCATTAACAAATACTACATGGGTACTCTATATACTAATCAGTTCCCACAAAATGGACTAGGGAATGAGTCCTCTATATTTCTACTTAGCTGCTCCACCTTTATGGAAGAGATCACGGGTGCTCTATCTATCAATTAAGTAGTACCCCTTGATGGACTAGGGTTTGATTCCTTCATCTATATATATCATGGCGCACACATGAAGGGCTATAGCATGGTTCCATTATGTTTCTACTGAGTATTACCCAATAACATACATGGGTCTTCATTCTCTATCTACTGATTAGTACCCCCTAGAAACACTTGTGCACGGGTCGTGTATCTACCTACAGAATGATTCCCCCTAACCGAAAAGGGAATGTGTCCTCTACCTAGAGACTCACCCCAGTCAACATTGTGCCATATTATGAATGTATAGGTATTTTTTCTAGTGAATGGTACCCCAAAAAGTAATAGGTCATCGTACCTCTATCAATATACTAATTATTATCCCCCTAAAGGACTACGTCTTGGTTATTCTATATTTCTTCTGAGTTGTCCCCACCCCAGATGAAATTGGTAGTGGCTCCTCTATCAAGCACTGAGTGGTACCCAATGATAGAAAAGGGATTGGATCCTCTATCTATCTACTTATTAGTTCCCCTAATATTATAGGGCATGGATCTTCTATCTATCTACTCTGAAGAACCCCATGAAAGACAAGGGTGTGGGTCCCCTATCTATCCATTTTTTTGTACCCTCTTGACAAACTAGGGTGTGGGTCCTATATCTACTTGTTGGTACCCCTCTAAAAATTGGGGAATGAGTACTCAATCTTCCTACTTTGTGGTAACTAATAAAGGACTTCATTAAGGGTCATATACATTAATATTATGCCCCCTCAATTGTGTGACATTGTAGTGAGGTGTAGGTTCTCCACACAGTTACTAATATGGACAGACATGGGAAATGCTGGACATAATTGATGGATATTTGGAACAATTTGCAGAATTATTTCCTGGGATGTAATATAGATATTCCCTTTCTCTATTTCCTGCATTTCTTTTAGGAGAATATATTTATATGTTGTTGTTGGGATTCATTTTCCTTATTTCTATGGGGTTCAGTTGAATAATTCTACCATGTCTCTTATTTATCCCTCTATTATTTCTATGGAATCCTACATGGAATTTATATACTCGTCTATACAATGGATTTTCCCACACATGTCGTATCTTAGGAAAATGATAGATAGTAAATGGTGATTTTAGAGCAGTATAGGGATACATAATTTCATTTCTCGACATACGGTGGAAGGGTCTTGGGGGTCTGGATCCACAATCTCTTAGAATTTTTCTATTTTAGTTATTATAATGTTCTTAAACATTTTTTAGATGGGAAATTATTTTTACATATTCTTTTCACATATCAATTTCACACTCATCTATATTCCCAAATGATTATTACATTTATGGTTTATTCATTAGATGTTATTGTCTTTTATAATTATCCATTTTCACATTGTTATGATATGGTTAGACTTGTGTGTATAGGAACTTTGATTAAAGGGATTCCATTTTTTATACGTTTTAGTGGAGGTATCTAGCACCTAGCCTATTGAGTTTGGAATATGGTGTTTTGGATCGTCCTTCTATCATTTAGGCGCACCCTTGTGGGTTGGGTTGTGACATATAGTATTTCGTGGGTAACTATCATAGTGAAAGATAATAATTATTCCCAATTATGAGGAGAACCTATAATTTCCTCAAAATTATTCTTAAATATATGTACTATTTTTTTTAAATTTCATTTTGAAGCAAACTATTGATATATGCAATTTTATGTGGAGACTTATTAGACTTTAAGACACTTTTCCAGTGTTTATGAAATTGATAGTCTTATAGTTTCATATTATGAGAACATGAACCCCCATTATGAAATCCAAATTTATATGTATTATTGGATTTTCCGATCAATGATTCTGTGTAATGATCATTATACATTATTTTTATTATTAATGTATATCATGAGTCATGTACTTTGATTTATTTATTAAATCCTGGAATACAACTTCTTATGGAGAGGTTGGATAGGTCAGGTGTATCATGAGTAATCTAAAATTATAGAATAATGTGATAAGGGACTTTTAACTTCTTTAATTTAATAGAAGTTAATGTCTTAGGTATTTTGAGAGATATTTAAATTTCTAATTAATTAAATGTCTATGGAATTATATTGGGAAGATAATTTCTAGAAAAACAAAGAATGAGAAATCCAGAACACAGATTCATCAAACTAGAAGGGGGCCGAATATATTAGATATATCCAGATAAAGGGATTATATTAAATAGTGTAAAATCATAGCAAGGTTTATGACACTTATACATTATCTTCAATATCAATAGGATCATTAGAATGTTTCTAGATAAACACCTTGGGATTTAGGCAGTGTAGCCTAATTCTTATATGAAAGAGGGATAGAGGGTCTTTCACTAAGTTTGTTCAGAATTTTTGTTAAATTATATTAAAATTTAACAACATATATTAATATTATTCCAAAATTTTGTTTAATAATTATTCCTTATATTTTTTTTAAATAGTCTATTATAAGATATTTAATAGAATATAATTGTTAGTTGAATACTTATAACATATTAATTCCCTAGGAAATTATTTATTTAATTACCAAAATATATATACAATATTTACTTTAGTTTATTTACAATTAAAAAATATTTATTAATTTGGTTATGTGAAAATTTAATAAATTTTTATTCATTATTTTATAAATATAATATTTATTTGTTACAGAATAATGTACTGATGTTTATTTAATTAAAAAACAATCATTATTCTAGTTCTGATAAATAATGATGGGGATTGGTGAACTATTTTTATTTTTTGGATGATAAATATGAAATAAAATATTATTTGAAGAAATATGAATTTATTTTTTCATTAATATTTTTTAAATTTTATATATGAGTATCGTACATGGAGAGTGTATAATAATAATTTAATTATTATTTAATGATGAGTATTGTCCGGGATTAAAATTTTAGAAGGGACTATTTTAGTTATTATTATTTAATTATAGTACTATTTATAAATAGTTATGAAATTTTTTGAAACCCTAGACACATTTTATTCATTATACACACTGATTTGTAGAGATTATTCTCTAAAGTTGTAGAGAGAACATTCTGTCGAATGCTCACAATAACATAGTGAAATTAGGATCCTCCACTATAATGATTCCTTATTTCCTTAAAGGATTATAATGTGATCATCCAAAATTCATGAAAGCATCCGAACTAACTATGGTAGCACCCCTAGGATTATATGTCATCAATTGGAGATTCACAGAACATGTGTGAATCAACCAAAGAGGAAATATAACATTGATTCTTCTGAAACAAAGACAATATGATTTTAGGTCTTGATAAAATCATTTAAAATAAAAATAAATAATTTATTTAAGTAAATTAATTATAAAATAAATGTGAAAATATTTTCTCTTAATGTTTGTGTAGATTCTTTCAATTAATATTTGAATTAATTAAATTTTACATAACATTATTTGTGTTATATATATCTGAGTAATTTTTGATTATGATGAAAATATTTATTTTAAACTTCCCTTCCATCTATTTTGCAGCACCAAAAACTATTAATTTTTAATAGAGAAGTTTCATAATAATTTATATTTACTTTTTATTTTTGAATGATTATACATAGTTGTTGTTAATTTTTTCTTATTGTTTTAAATATTTAATATGATGTTTAATTAATATGTTTTAGTTTTTTAAAATATATTTTTATGATTTAATACATTCATAAACATATTAGTGAAAAATTAAACATGAAAAATGATTCAAGGTTCTATTATAACGAGCTAAAGATTTTTTCTAGTATAAATAGATACACTACATCTGGTAGAAATTACACAAAGTGTATGGTGGTTAATTTCACTTGGATGTGTCATAAGATATATGATGAACATGGTAGTAAATAAAATAGGTATAATTAAATTTACAGCTTGTATTTAATTTACTGGCCTAAGACATAGTCTATTAGACCACATGTGTGGCTAGCGTACACACTATGTCATCAATATAGTTTAATGGTGAAATTCATGAAACTTTCATGTTGTAATATATGAAATATTTTATGTTATAATGAAATAATATAATATTAATGAGATAAATTTCATGTAGCTTGTGTACAAACCATTTTAATAAATAGTATATATGTTCAAAGATACACCACGTCTATAGGTTGGTTATGCAAACACATAGTATGTGGAAAACACAATATGTAACTCATTAGTACACATCATGTATCCATGTTGATATACACACTAATTACCTAGGTATTTATCCTATAAACAAGGTTTGTGAAAAACATAATATCTACGTTTTTGTTTCTTATGTCTAGTCACCCAATATTGAACAGAAATAAGTTACCTAGAGAATATGTAATTGAATCATTAAAAAAACCTAATTACATTGTTGGTAGTTACTATGTTGAATATGAAACTAGGTGTTTAGAATTAATAAAATATTTATTAATTACATGTAATAATATGCAAATTTGGTTTAAACCATTTCTTTTCCATGATTATTCATGACGTGTTTTCCTTCCATATTTTTTTATAGTCATTCAGATAAAAAATAATTAATTAATTAATTGATTGGTTTAATAAAATCAAGCTCTTATATATTATTAATAATGAATGAGTTAATTTGAGTTTGAGCTTTAAAAGTGTTATGTATTTGATTCATGTATATGGATTAACTTAAGCATAGACCAACATAGGGATGTGAATATTTTATTTGATTTTTTAATATTGCATAATGTCTATTATAAATTATTAAATTAAATAATGAATTTTTTTATTCATATCTTATCATTATGTAAGGGATTTTGTTTCCATGTTTTGGTTTATATAAACCATTTTAACCAATAAATTTTACCCCTAACCAATGTGTTAGAAAAATAGTATGTAATGGATAGAGATCTCAAGTGAGTGGAGGTGGTTCATGTTTGGGTCCATGGGGAAACCTAAGAGAAACAAAAGAGTATATGTGTAATTTTTTAACTTGAACCACGCATTGTTCTAGGAGTCCATCCCCTAGGGACAATTTATATTTTATCATATTCTAGATAATACTTAAATTAAAAATACTATAGGTCATTCAAATTTATTTATTTTATTTATTTTATTCATATGGTTAGTTAGTGATTGATGTTTAATCATTAAATAATTTAATTATAAAACATACAAGATGGAAGTAAAACAATTATAATATGTGTAAAATTTGCCTTGAAATTTCTTATCAGTTATTTAAAATCCACTTAATATTGATACGCATGTAATAAAATAAAATGTTTATTTTTTAAAAAAAATAAATAAATACCTCAAATAAATATTATTAAGTCATTATAGGCTTCCACAACATTGGTAGAAATTTAAAAATAGATCTATGTGCATGACCAATGTGTTTTTTGTTGCATTAAATTATTGGAGACTTTAATTCTAGGTATTGTGTTGAATTAACCTATTTTTCGTTGAGACTTAGTATAACTATAATGAAATGTTTATAGGAAATTAAACAATTGTATTTCATGATGGTTGAGTACACTAAATGGATAAAGGATCTTTGAGTTATTTTAGTTGACTAGTTACACAGACCTAAATACATTTTTTTAGATTGGAAGACCTCACCCTAGGTTATATGAAGGGATATATAGATACTTTCCACTATAATAGGAATGTGATGGGATATTATAAGACTAGTGGTGAAGGCTATTTCATTTTGATAAAATTGTGAGTGATTATTAAATTTAATATTTATTACCAAATTTATAAATATAGATAATGTATTTAAATTATAATTTTATTTATTATAGAAATAGAAACTCACAGAACATCAACTATATCACTATGATAAAAATTAGAAAAGTATATCCTTCTCACTGACTCAGACTTCTATATATGCTATATGGTCTTCCGCATTACACTACACTATTAATGGAAATTATATGTGCTGGGAAACCCAATTCCACATTTAATTAGAAAAAATGATATTTATGAGGAACTATTTCTTTAAATGAACCATTTAGATGGTGCCAAAGATGTACAATGTTTCAATCTTCCCTAATGTCCAGTGATAATCAAAATGTGTATCTTGTTATTGATACCTATGACATCATGTAACACTTTTTTTATATTTATCTAGATAAATTGAGAAAATATATATAAGACATATCTAGCCCACTATTAATAAGAAATCATGGAGATTAATTGTATCATGGCCTCATATAATAATGATAGTTGGCTATATCAAGTGCTGAGACATCTTGTGGATTATGTTATCTGATGATTTATAAAAGAATATCATTTGAACACATCTTTGTGAGATATTATCTAATCAAATTGTGAATAATAACATGAAAAAAAGTGATATAATTCATATAGAAATTACATTGACTCTTCATGTTGTTAAATACATAGGGTTGGAGAAACACATGATCTGGTGAATAAAAAAAGGATAATAATGGTTAAGGGGACCAATACTAATTCTAATATAAGGCTCCTGATAATTGTACTACTAATAAAAGAATTATCTAGAAAAATTTGAAGGAAAAAATATATATTATGTTTCAATGTGGATAGCTATGCCCTCAGAATAACTTCACCCAATTTAAGATTCAAGGGGGAGACATAGGTGGCATGAATATAGTGTGTAATATTTCAGTATCTAAACATTGGGTATTGGATTCAACTTGAGGTGATCAAATGTGAATTAAAATATTCGAACCATTTAGTTTTCAAAATATTTACAAAGGAGGGGTATATATTTGACTAGGAAATAGATTGTGACATGATTCCTTACCTATAGGGAATTACCACAATCATTATCTAGTTGGCATAATTTTCATTTTAAAAGTTTTTTATTATGTACCTACTATTACTAAACACATAATTTCTATATCCTTACAAGATAAAGATGTTTTATTTTCATGTTCTGAAATAAAATCGATTTCTTTTATAATGGACTAATATTTCATAGAATGACCCATTTAAATAACATGTTTTACTTATAATATTTTGAAATCCTAATATTATAAATTGATAATGAATAATATTATCATGACCCATTTCACAACATAAATATGAAATCGCCATCATGGTCATGTAAACAAGAATTATTTGAAAAGGCATTTTCATGATGGTTATATTGACTCATTTGAGATAAAACCACATGAATGAGTTAATGCTTATTTACAAGTAAAAAATAGAAATACTACCTTTTGGTTTTCAATGTCAAAGTGATAAAAATATTCTAAAATTGGTACACACTAATGTGTTTAGTCATTTTCTAGTAGATTCTAGGGGTTGGTAATCTTACATCATAAATATTATAGATGGACTGAGTAGATATGGTTATGTTAACTTGATCAGTTATATATCTTAATCCATTGTTAAATTAAATGATTTTATGAATGAATTAGATAACCATCGTTGTTAGAATATAAGAAATATTCTTTATGTTCAAGGTGCATAATATATTATCAAAGAGTTTAATAATTTTCTATTTTATTTTTGTATTTATTCTCAAATCACTCAATATTATACACCATAGTGGAAAAATGTAATTGAAATGATGAATAATCCTTTTCCTAACATAGTGAGTTCAATGATGAGTCATGTAGATATTCTATTGTATCTTTTAGGATATGTATTACATTTTTATAAAAAAATTAAAATTAGTGTCAACAAATCTTGAAATCGAAATACCTTATGATTGAATATAAAATGATAAATCTATGTTGTCACCTAATCATGCATTGGGATGTGAAGAATTTGTTAAGGCCTTATCAGGAAACATACTACAACTTTGGGGCATAATGTGTATATTTATATGGAATCCCATGTGAATAATTGGTATAATCTATACAAACCCTTATAAAGGATGGTAATCGTTGTAATACAATTGATAGTTCGTGAGATGGAGAACATCCTTAAGGAGTAAAAGGGGAGTGATATTTTCCACAATGAAGTTGATGCTCAAAATACACTATGTTGGGGGAAGTAACAAATTACATAAGTCCCCATAGATGAAGATGTTCTTAAAAAAAGGTTATCTCCATGAGAACTATATAGGATAGCGAACTTGTTGGGAAAAAATCCCTCAAGGTAACAATGCAGTATTTTTGGGTTGATTGTGTTTGTTGACAAAGCAGGTTTTCATGGATATTTGTCGAGTTACCGAGAATTTGTTGACAATCTTTGTTGACAAAGAACGATGACAATGGAAAGGACGATCTGGAGGCGGTACAAAAGAGTAGTACAAGGTGGCACCGTTTCCCAGTGTCTGCAAAATTTTTGGGGTCCAAAATTTGGAGTTTGGTGAGCATCGAAAAAAGTGGATTTCCATGAAGAGCATAATTTCATATGGCAAAGGCATGAATTTCGCGAAGATAGGATGCATGGTTTGGAAATAGCGAAGACCAGAAGAATGGAGGCGGTGATGCTTCGCGATTACGTCAAGCTTCGCGAACGGCAGAGGCTGAAGCGCATTGCGGTGGAGAAGGGATTTGCGAGAGAGCTTCGCGGAAAAGGCGCGAAGGAATGTTGGGCTTCGCGAGGGAGCTTTGCGGCGAAGGCTCGAGCCGCGAAGGTAAGTTGACGGTGATTCATCGCGACTACGTCAAGCTCCGCGAACGGAAGATTGTCGTGGAGCTTCGCGATTTGGACAGAATTCTGGCAGAAACATTGGAGCTTCGCGATTTGAGATGACGTGGCGTTGACTTCACGCGGAAAGTTCGAGGGTCAGTGGAATCGCCTATAAATAGAGTCCGACCCCTTAGGGTGAAGTAGAGATAGAATTTTCAGAGAAAATCCATTGCTATCGGTTTGCGGAGGTGGTTCGCGAAGGTAGTGTGCTTCGCAAAAGGGGAGCTTCGCGGCGGCTATTGTAGCTCCGCAAAAGTTGTGTGCTCCGCGCTGGCTCAGTGAGCATCACGAGAGAAGTTTCTTTGCAACGAGTTGAGCTTCGCGAGAGAGCTTCACGAGAGAGCTTCGCGAAGTAGGGTGCTTTGTGAAGGTACTTTCCAAAAGTAGTTGTCCAATGGTCATAGGCAAAGTGATATTCATCAGTGGATGAAAGTTGGACTTTAACAGAGCATCTATCTACAGTTAAGGATGCATTACTTCATGCAAATGAAGAGACCTACAGGTCTATAAACTGTGAGTTGATTCCCTTCACAGAGCAGTGAGCTTAGGAAGAGGAAGAAGGTGATCCTCTCCACTGGCAGTGAGCCAGAGAGAGAGAAACAAGGAGTGACCCTTGGGAAAGCAGTGAGCTGACCCTAAACATTGTAAAGGCAGTGAGCCTGGGCATAGAAGTGATCTAGCCCGAACCTTGTAATCCACATCTAGTGAAGAATAGTGGAATTTGGTACGACCAGAAACCTGTCGGCGTATGCTCCTTGGACGTAGCTCTTAGCGGTGAACCAAGTAAAATTGCTGTGTCCTGCACTTGCTTTACTTTCTGTTTATATTGTGTAGCAGGAAAGAGAGAGAAGAGTGTTTTTCTTAACAGCGAAACAAGATCAGAATGGGCATTAATTTTTAATTAGTCATACCCTGATTCACCCCCCTCTCAGGGTATTCAGCCTAGTGGACCTAACATGTGGTATCAGAGGGAAGGATGAAAGTTGTTCTTCTCTCAATGGAGGTAACCAATCATAAAGGGATTCAGATCTTCGACGGATATAATTTTCAGATATGGAAGAATCAGATGCAACACTATTCGCGATCCTTGGGAATGGATGTGTTTTCAGAAGCTATTCATGGTATCACAGCTGATATTAATAGTGGTGCCTTATCAGAAGCTGAGCATAGAGAGTTGGATGCTGATTTCAAAGCAATCAATGCCTTAGGGGGGAGCCCTTTCTAATCCCATATATACAAAGGTGATGTCATGTAAAACGTCACATTCCATGTGGGAAAAGCTTTTGAATATATATGAAGGGGATACAAAGGTCAGAGAGGCAAAGCTACAGGTGTTGTGGAACAAATATGAAGATCTGAAAATGAACCCGAATGAGTCTGTTGACGCATTCTTTGACAGGGTAAACACTGTTTTAGAAGATATGCGAGGTCTTGGAGAAGTCATTGAAGACATAAAGATCGTAAAGCGCATCTTGAGGAAACTTCCACCTCAGTTCAATCCGAAAGTTTCAGTACTAGAAGATAATGATCCAAAAGAGCTAACACTGGACAACTTGCACAGTACCATGGTTGCATATGAAATGAGGAACGATGATAATGAGGCTGTAGAAAAGGGGAAGTCCAAAGAAGTGGCATTTAAAGCCATGAAGAAGCTTAACATTGAAGATTCTCAGGAGGAAGAAGAGACAGATGAGGTAATGTCATTCCTCTCCTCAAATATTCAAAGAGGAAAAGGAAAGTTCAAAGGGAAGCTTCCACTTGCTTGATTTAGATGTGGAAAAGTTGGTCATCTAGCTGCAAGGTGCCCCAAAAAGTTTCAAGAAGATAACGATGAAGATGATGTTGAAATTCCCAAGAAGAAATCTTCAGCCTATGTGAAAGGGAAGAACCAGTTCAAGAGAAATTTCTTCAAGAGGAAGAATCTTCTTTCACAAGAAATAGATAGTTCAGATGAGTCTGAGGATGAAGAGGTTGAAGAGTTTGAAAATTTTAAAGATCATATACACAATGCTATGGTAGCGGTCGTCGGTTGTTCTCAGGAAAAGGAAGAAACTGACTTTGGAGAAGAGGAAGAAGAAGTTGAAGGAAGAGTTGATATGGAAGCCGAATTGGAAGCATCTCTTGAAGAGATAGATGTTTGGAGAGCCAAAACAAAGAAATCCAATAAAGTGGTTCGTGATTCCAAACTCTATATGCAACAACAGGATGAAGAAAAGTCAGAACTGTTAGAAGAAATTGAAAGACTAAAATCCTTAACACCAGAGAGCTCAAGAAATATTGCTGAGAATAAGCTTAAAATTGAGGAACAAAAGAAGGAAATTGATTGTTTGACTAACATAGGAAAGGAGCAAGTCAGACGTATCAAAGAGCTTGAAGAAAAAGTGGTCAGTCTACGACGAAAAATGAAGGATCAAGAAAACTCTTGACCCCCAATGTGATATCAGAAAAGAAGGTCATTCATAAGACAGAAAAGATGAAAGAGGAGGCTCGTAGTTCATTAGGAGTGAACCACCAAGAAATCTCAAATGATGAGGTTGATTCAGGGCTTGATAAGAAACAAAAATCGGTGGCAGTTAATGTCAGACCACAAGCACCCGTTCCGGATTTGAAGGTTGATTTGGGCACAAAACAGAATCAGAATATTTATAGATCCCAAATGGAAAATCGTAGTGCTGAAGTATCACGAAGGAATGTATCCTATATCAGGTGTTATTGTTGTGGGAAAATGGGACATTCACAGTATGTGTGTTCCATATCCAAGAGATATAGAAGGGAACAAGAACAGAGATGGAAGCCAAACAGAGAATGGTTTTCCAGAACATATTTTGAAGGTCACTTTTTTTGGTGCGGAGGATTTGGGCACATGGCTAGGTAATGTACTTAGACCATTCATAGAAATGTGCCAAAGCAGAATCAAAACATTCGCAAGCAGTAGGTCAATAAACCGACAGGTGAGTTAAAAGCACAGAATAGATTTGCAGCTTTGCAAGATGAGGGTGGTCCATCATACTCTGAGAAAGAACAGAAGCCTCAATCCATGCCGAGTGTGAAATAAATATTATGGACCAAGAAGAAGAAAAATGAGAAGGTTGTGGTGGCGGATATTGTCCTTAAAGCATCAGATCGATCTGGTGTTTGGATCCTTGATAGTGGTTGCACATCCCACATGACGGGTAATAAGGATCTTGTTACAGACATCAAATATGACAAAGAAGGAGTTGTCAAATTTGGAAATGATGAAGGCCTGAAGATTGTTGGCTCAGGGAAAGCCAAGTTTGGGGGCAAAGAGATGAGACGTGCTGATGTCTTGGTAGTAGAGGGTCTCAGTCATAACCTACTCAGTGTCAGTCAACTATGTGACTCTGGGCACTCTATCCAATTTACCAAGAAGATGTGTGTTGCGAAAGGAAAAGATGGAGCATCTGTTCTGCAGGGAAAAAGGTCAAATGGAAATCTCTATATTGTAGGTGGGGAAGAAGATACTTGTCTTTTATCCAGAGAGGAAGAAAACCAGCTGTGGAATAAGCGACTTGGTCATCTATGCCAACCATCTATGGAGGATCTCGTTAAATGTGATGCTGCTAGAGACCTTCCCAAACTATCACATGATCGCACTCATACGTGTGATGCTTGTCAACAAGGGAAAATCATCAGAAAGACATACAGGCCAAAGGAACAGAAATCAACTAGAGTGCTCGAATTGGTGCATGCTGATGTATGTGGACCTATCTCACCACGAGCTATAAATGGGAAAAGGTACTATGTTCTTTTCATTGATGACTATAGCAGAATGGCCTGGGTATTCATCATTACCCATAAGACAGAGGTGTTCAGTTTCATAAAGTAGTACAGGAGGGAATCAAAAAAGATGCTTGGGCAGAAAATTCTGAAGTTTCGTACTGATAACGGTATGTAATTTACAAACAGTCAGGTTGAAAACTATCTCTAGAAACATGGGATAAGGCATCACGTTTCATCAGTAAGAACTCCCCAACAGAATGGAGTAGTTGAAAGGAGAAATCGGATCATCAACAACATGGCCAGAACAATGCTTATTGATAAAGACCTGCCAGAGAAATTTTGGAAGGAAGCAGTTTTGACATCGGTCTATGTTTCAAACAGGTCCCTGTTATGTCCGAAGCAAGGGAAGACTCTGTATGAACTGTGGTACAGAAAGAAGCCAACGTTGAAGTACTTTCGAATCTTTGGAAGTAAGTGTTTCATTATCAACAAAGAACATCATAGGAAGTTTGAGGCACGAGAATATGAAGGGATATTCCTTGGCTATTCCGGGAAAAGAAAAGCATATAAATGTTTCAACAAAAGGCTGGGAAAAATCATTGAAAGCAATGATGTCACTATAGTTGAAAATGAGCAGAATACTCAACGATCCAGTGAACAGTTCCTAGATGAAAGTGATGATGAGGTAAGAAACCTAGGGGGAGCAGAAGTGGCAGAAGCTGACTCAGAAGATGATACTGATGATAAAGAGGAAAGTGTCAAGTCGGTGTCTGTGAGAAAGCCAAAGAGTCGAGCTGAAATTGATAGGCAGAATATCATTGGTGATCAAACAGCTCCAGTTCAGACTCGAAGAATGAAATCATCACAGAAAGCGTCGTTTTTGTCTCAAGTGGAGCCGAAATGTTTTTCTGATGCAGCTGAAGATGAAAACTGGGTTCAGGACATGAATGAAGAGCTTGATCAGATTGAGAAGAACCAGACATGGGAGATTGTTTCGAGGCCAGCAGACAAGAATGTCATCAGGACTAAATGGGTCTATCGCAACAAGATGAATGAATATGGAACAGTGATTCGGAACAAATCACGACTAGTGTGCAAGGGATACTCCCAGATAGAGGGAATAGATGTTGATGAGACATTTTCACCGGTTGCTAGGCTGGAGACAATCAGATTATTTTTGGCCATAGAAGTGCAAAGAAAGTTCAAAGTGTTCCAGATGGATGTCAAATCTGCATTCTTGAATGGGGTTCTGGAAAAAGAGGTGTATATTGAGCAGCCAGATGGTTTTCTCATTAATGAGGATGAGAACAAAGTTTGTAGGCTGAAGAAGGCGTTGTATGGGCAGAAACAAGCACCAAGGGCATGTTACTCAAGGATTGATCAGTACTTGAAGAAGCTTGGTTTCCAGCATGGAGGAGTTGACTACAACCTCTATATCAGCAATGAAAGTAATAAAAGGATGATGGTGCTAGTGTATGTCGATGACATAATTTTTGGCGGATCAGATGAAGCTCAGTGCAGACAGTTTTCCGAATTCATGAAAAATGAGTTTGAAATGTCAATTATTAGAGAGCTAACGTTTTTCCATGGTCTAAAAGTGACACAAGGAAAGAATGGAGCTTTCATTTCTCAATCCAAATATTCCAAGGAGGTTCTAAGAAGGTTTGGAATGGATAATTCCAAGGAAATGAAGACTCTGGTTGCTACCCGGATGAAATTATCAAAAGATGAGGATGGCAAGGCAGTTAATATCACAGAATACAGGCAAATCATTGGAAGTCTATTGTACTTAACCGCAACAAGGCCTGATATTGTTTTCACCACATGCCAAGCAGCGAGATATCAGAGTAATCCCAAGGAAAGTCACATGCTTGCAGTGAAAAGAATACTTCGGTATATCAAGGGCACGGTGGACTTCGGCTTGACATACAACGACAAATCTCAGACAGAGTTATTGGGATATACTGATGCAGACTGGGTCGGTTCAGCAGATGATAGAAAGTCAACGTCAGGTGGTGCATTTTATCTTGGCGGACTATGTATTTCTTGGTTAAGCAAGAAGCAGGATTTCATTTCATTAAGCACCGCAGAATCTGAGTATATTGCGGCCACTCAAGCATGCACACAGTTATTGTGGATGAAGCAGCAGCTTGAAGATATGGGAGTTGAAGTGAAGTCTCCGATCGGAATCCAGTGCGATAACTCAAGTGCTATAAATCTCAGCAAAAATCTCGTCCATCACTCTAGGGCAAAGCACATTGAGATAAAGTATAATTTTATCAAGGAGAAAGTTGAGCAGGGGATCGTGAAGTTGTAGTATGTGCCTATAGAGCTACAGGTTGCAGATATTCTGACAAAGGCCTTACCCAAGGAAGCTTTTGAGAGGCATCGACTGGCTCTGGGAGTTCAGTCGATTCCCCACACTTGAAATAGTGTGGGTATGGGACCCCCCCCCCTCTCCCCGTGGTATGATGTGTTTTTCCCTACTGTACTGATATGTGTTCTCTACTATGTTACAAACTACAAAGGAGTGACCTTTGGGTTCGTTGACAAAGGGGGGGGGAAAGTGTTTGTTAATGGGGGAGAAAATAGAGATTTGATAAGAAAATCGAGATTTGATAAATTATAATTGATACAGGGAGAAGCTGACAGGTGGAGCAGCCAGAAAGGGGGAGCAATGAGAAAGGGGGAGTATATTAAATCTGACGATGCTAGAAGTGATCGATCAAAGCCTAGAAATCAGGACAGCTGAGAATCGTGATAAAAGCAGAACAGTGGTGTTGGAATGGTGTGAGACGGTGTCCAGTTATTCACCAATTGGTATCAGTGTGGTTCAATAATTGGTATCAATTTAAGAATTGTTATCAGGGTGGAATCGACAATTGGGGTCTGACATGAAGTGATTCATTGATGATCTTTTTATTCTACTCTTGTTTCTCACACCGAGCATTGCTCATGTGGGCTTAGAGTGCGTGTTAAGTGAATCTTTGAATGCTATCAGAATCGCAAGGGGCGAATGGTGGTAGCGGCTGGAAGAAGACTCAGTGAGGTATCAAAGTGCAGAAAATCATCCTGAGCAGAATTGTGAAGAGTTGTCAACAAACCCAAAGGAGGATATTGTTGGGAAAAAATCCCTGAAGGTAACATTGCAGTATTTTTGGGTTGATTGTGTTTGTTGACAAAGCAGGTTTTCATGTATATTTGTCGAGTTCCCGAAAATTTGTTGACAATCCTTGTTGACAAAGAACGATGACAAAGGAAAGGATGATCTGGAGGCGGTACAAAAGAGTAGTACAAGGTGGTGCCGTTTCCCAGTGTTTGCCAAATTTTTGGGGTCCAAAATTTGGAGTTTGGTGAGCATCTCGAAAAGTGGATTTCCATGAAGAGCATAATTTCATATGGGAAAGGCATGAATTTCACGAAGATAGGATGCATGGTTTAGAAATAGCGAAGACCAGAAGAATGGAGGCGGTGATGCTTCGCGATTACGTCAAGCTTCGCGAACGGCAGAGGCTGAAGCGCATTGCGGCGGAGAAGGGCTTTGCGAGAGAGCTTCGCGAAAAAGGCGCGAAGGAATGTTGGGCTTCGTGAGGGAGCTTCGCGGAGAAGGCGCGAGCCACGAAGGTAAGTTTTCGGTGATTCATCGCGACTACGTCACGCTCCGCGAATGGAAGATTGCCGTGGAGCTTCGCGATTTGGACAGAATTCCGGCAGAAACTTTGGAGCTTCGCGATTTGAGATGACGTGGCGTTGACTTCGCGCGGAAAGTTCGAGGGTCGGTGGAATCGCCTATAAATAGAGGCCGACCCCTTCGGGCGATGTAGAGAGAGAATTTTCAGAGAAAATCCATTGCTCTCGGTTCGCGGAGGTGGTTCGCGAAGGCAGTGTGCTTCGCGAAAAGGGAGCTTCGCGGCGGCTATTGTAGCTCCGCGAAAGTTGTGTGCTCCGCGCTGGCTCAGTGAGCTTCGCGAGAGAAGTTGCTTTGCAACGAGTTGAGCTTCGCGAGAGAGCTTCGCGAGAGCGCTTCGCGAGAGAGCTTCGTGAAAAGGAAGGAGCTTTGTGAAGGCTTGTTTGAGCTTCGCGAAATTGGGAGCTTCGCGAAGTAGGGTGCTTTGCGAAGGTACATTCCAAAAGTAGTTGCACAATGGTCAGAGGCAAAGTGATATTCATCAGTGGATGAAAGTTGGACTTTAACAGAGCATCTATCTACAGTTAAGGATGCATTACTTCATGCAAATGAAGAGACCTACAAGTCTATAAACTGTGAGTTCATTCCCTTCACAGAGCACTGATCATAGGAAGAGGAAGAAGGTGATCCTCTCCACCGGCAGTGAGCCAGAGAGAGAGAAACAGGGAGTGACCCTTGGGAAAGCAGTGAGCTGACCCTAAACATTGTAAAGGAAGTGAGCCTGGGCATAAAAGTGATCTAGCCCGAACCTTGTAATCCACAGCTAGTGAAGATTAGTGGAATTTGGTACGACCGGATACCTGTCGGCGTATGCTCCTTGGACGTAGCCCTTAGCGGTGAACCAAGTAAAATTTTTGTGTCCTGCGCTTTCTTTACTTTCTGTTTATATTGTGTAGCAGGAAAGAGAGAGAAGAGTGTTTTGCTTAACAGCAAAACAAGATCAGAACGGGCATTAATTTTTAATTAGTCATACCCTGATTCACCCCCCCCCCCCTCTCAGGGTATTCAGCCTAGTGGACCTAACGGAACTAGAGAGATATTGTTTTCAAGTTATCAAGGATGGTGACTTTTTATTGGTCAACAATACTGATTCATGTTTCTAAAAGTATGCATTAGAGAGATTTGAAGCTTTAATATGGAAAGAATCCATTAATTCAATGATTCTATTTTAAGAAAAAACTATACATTATAGGTAAATTAAACACGTATAATTTACTTCTAGTAGTTAAAGATTTTAAATCGCATAAATACATTGACTAAAAAACCTTCCTAACATTTCCTGGTTTAAATCCATTAGAATTATAATTTTCACAGTAGATTCCCATTACTATTTTATTTAAGAAATTGATATAAAATTTTAATTCCATTTTAGGAACATTGTAGAAGATTTATTTATCGGAAAACCGAAACAGTTTGTGACTCTATAAAATGCCACAAAAATTTTCATGTTATAAAGATCCATTTATTTATAAAATAAATAATATCAATCATTGAATATTCAGTTCTATGAAGCCATTTTAGATTTTGGTTTCGTAAATTATGATTGTGGTCAATGTTTTTATAATTAGGTCAATGGGAGTGTGATCATATTCTATGTAGTATAAGTTGATTATATATCAGATATTTTAAATTTCATACCTATGTTATAGTCAATTAATGACTGGATAAAAAAGTGTATCTCTATAAAAGACTAAGTTAAAGCCACATATATCATCAAAATCAAGATTATTCACGAAAAAATGAAATTGTTGTTTAGACTATGATAATGTATATATGAAAACTGGATAATAAAGTGATATAGTGTTGGAAAATAAAAGAGGTTGTTGGTTTTTATGTCACATGGTATACATACCTTTAAGAAAATGTTTCTCTAAATAGTATAAGAGAGTGAGAGAGTGTGTTTGTGTGTGTGTGTGTCTAGTCCACATGATTTTGTGATAAGATCAATCATTTATATCATGTTATTTACTAGTATTAATGTTTCTTGGGTGTTAATAATGGTATATAAATATTAATTAGATCTATGAGAACAATATTGGTTTTATATTAAGTGCCTACTCGATAATTTGACGTATACTAAAGGTATATTCTAGGTATATGGAAGGAATTGGAAACTATTCATCAAAAAATATTGATGAAAATTTCCAAATTGAACAATAAAATGTAATTTCACAGTTAGGATTTAACTTTGGTCTTAATGGAGGAGGTATTTGTTGGAAGAGATCAAATAAATAAATTATTTTTGTAGTGCCCAATTCCACACTCCTAAAATATGGTGAGAATAGAAAAATTATATACATACCATATTTAAAATGAACTGATGTGCCATAATTTTAACCATCAATAATTATAATATTAGCAATATATATTGTGCAAAAATAGTTGAATAAACATTTTGTTTATATTTTTTGATATTTATAAAAAAACCATTGACAATAAATTCCCATGTCTCTCTCATCAAAATTGACATTTTTTTAAAATATAAGAAAAAACTAAATATTGAATAAGAATGCATCATCTACCATAAATTTTCCACAGAAGTTATACTATTAGAAATTTAATGTGTAAAACATTTGTCCATAATGTGGGTAAATTTAAATCTATGATGGTATGAGGAAATTGAAACATTATATGGGGTGATATTAATTTATTAGTAAGGGTAAACAAAAGAAATAATCAAAGAACATATATGAACATAATATGTACATAATTAATATGAATTTAATATATAATAAAAAAATTACAAAATAGAAGGAAAATGAAAGAATAATATATCCATGGATAGAGATGGTATTCAAAAGATTATAGGTATAATAATTACTTCTTACTTAATGATTATGTAAATAATACCAGATATAGAATTTCATACACTTAAGAAAGACATCACAGTCTTAAAAATAATGATCCTATCATCAAAAATTTTTACCTCGGTAGTTTTTTATTCCATATAGAAATACAAGAAAATACCTAACCTAGTTGGTCTCATGATACATATTGATGCATTTTTTGTCTATCAATATTGAGTTTCAACCATTACTAATGAAATCCAATGTATTTATAATGTTAAGGCATGAATGAACTATACAATAAAATGAAAAATATACATTTCGTAAGTATCAATAAGCATATGTATTGAGTTAGAGACATATAAAATATTAATATTTTATTCGTAAATAAGTGTGGCAACATGGACATAATCCTTATCAAGAATTTAAGAAGATGGATAAATAATACATAATCAACATTCCTTAATAATCAATAAACATCCATATTGAAATAGAAAGTATACTCATTTTTAATGATCTACCAATTCATATATTAAATAAATTTCAATTTAAGAACCCCTCAAACTAACATCGTATAGACTAATGGTTATATTGATAAGGAAATAATTTCCTAAACAATGTATATATGTAATTTCTGTGAATACAATACTATAAATATAATTAAATATAGAATTGTTACAAAGGAAAATATTTGGAAGAAAAACCATGCATATAACATAAGATGACATAGAATGAAAAAGGTAGTGATAAATACTTTATTTGATAAAAAATAAAATTACATAATATTCTTATAGAAATATAAATAATTGTTTCATTTTAAAATTTTCATCAATCATGAATGTGATATTTCAAATTGAAATGAATTGGATGAAGAACACCTTTTAGGAGTTTTGGAAAAATCACCATGGAAATAAGAACTATATTTTATCTTTTTGAACAATATATTCTATGAAATTAAGAGAGTAATAATTTATTTGTATATGTAAGAAATTTTATAATGGATACTTTCATGAACAATTAAGAAAGGGAAAATTTTTGTCTTTATAGGTAATAAAAACATTAAAATAGATTTTTTAATTTTTTTAACATTATGAAAAAATGATTATGTTAAAGGTCACTTTAAAAAGTAATTTTCAAAAAGGTGAACCAAAAAATGAAAACTTTTTCTATAGAAAGAAAAATTTCTATAACTTATCTTTGAAAATATATAAATTTTATCAAAATAATTTTTCTATATAAGTAATAAATTTTATCGGCAAAGTATGGAAGAAACCTATCTAATATTTAGAAATATCTTTTTCGAGAACCCACATTATAGAAAATGTACCAAAATATACCTTTAAAAATAGGAGAATGAAATTATAGAGGCACATTAGATGACACAAAATTATCTTTTAATTATAAATAATAACATTGGTGGGTAGAAAAATATGGACAAGGAGAGAAATATCAATTGGAAAAAATAAAGGTTTTTCTTTCCAATGATAAATTTTTGTTTGAGAAGGAATTTCATAAAGGAATAAGATATGGCTGAAAATAAGTAAATCCTTCATAGAAAATGATAAAATACCAAATAAAAATAGAACATAAAGTAAAAATGGGGTTGTAATACCATAAGCAGATAATTTATGAATCAAGTTGTAAGAATTTGAGTTGAAAAATTTGTTACAACTCAAGTAACATTAAATCAAAACAACTAGAAGGATAATATTTCCCATGAAACATTAAATTTCATGAATAATGATAGGATAATGAGACAAAATTTTAATGTTTCAATACATAAACTACTCCAAAAAAATGTTTTATAATAGAAAATATACCACATGGGGTGAAAATTGGATACTAGAACCCCATACCATGTTTTCCCCTTTTGATAAATTCAATATACGATCCTATATAAATATATATATATATATATATCTTAATATTCCATTTTATAACCTCATTATTATCCATAAAATTTTATAAATTTAATCTATAATTATTCCATACAAGTATATAAGTTATATATTATCAATTTTCAATGACAAGTGTATAAGGCCCTGGCCTTAAACCCTACTTAATATTGAATTAAATGAATAATTCACATTGAGGATTTTTTCAGGTTTAGAGTTTTAGAGAATTAGGACATACCTATTACATCTCAAAGGATTACAAAGTAGACACTTCCACTATGATTCCATAAAATAAAAACTCTTAAAAAGAAACATGTCTTGTTCCTTGTTTTAGATTTCATGACTTTCCCTTGATCACATCCTTGACCCTATTCCACGTTAAGTCCTGTGAAAAACATTTCAAAAACTTGGGATAAGCATAAAAAGCTCAGTAAGGGATACACAAAGAATGAAAACTATTAGTAAAACAACAAGTAAACCATGTATACTTTATCAAAGTAATACTTTTCACCTTTTCTATGTAGTAAAAACTCTCCACTGAATAAAATTTCATTACTTACGCTTCTGTAACCAAAAGATTACCATAAAACCCATATAAAGATCACATAACATATAAAGGTAACTTGGGACATAAAAATACATAAGTGGAATAACCATAAGGTCGACTTCGACACATATCACTTAATGGAATTGCCAATCGGCCAACATCCATACATACTTAATGGAATAGCCATACGGCCGACTTCCATACCCAATGCATTAGAGGTTATAATGTAACCACCCGTCCTGGTATTCACGGCACCACCCGTCATATGGTTTATCACGTAACCACCCGTAAAATGTCCAAGTACCATCATTACACATAAAATATTGAAAATATAAACATTTCAATAACAAAATTTCATTTTCAATCAAAATAAGTAATTCCAAGATATTTAATTAATCAATCCATTTTCAAAAATCATTAAAAGAGATTTTTGAATCAATGTGTCCCATACCACTTTGAAGCTTTTATTGGAATTATAATTTTAAAACATTAATGTTCATATAAATAAATACTGAAAACCATTTTGAAAACATGGACATTAAAGATAAAGATTTAGAATAATAAATCTTTAAAACATTTAAAATGATATTTCTGTTAAAGAGTTTTTAACAAAATGAGAGACTCTTGAATAAAAGTAATCGTGGAATAACATTTAATCCGAGCATTATAATATCATGAGAATAAATCGATTCATGATATAATATGTCAAAGGACAGTATACACACCAAATAAAAGTGAATTGGTGCATAACAACAATGATGTCTCAATGGAAATGTAAATTGAGATGAAATCCATTATAAAGAGGGTATCCTTAAACTAAGGATAAATCTATCACATAATTATGTGTGAGAAATAAAAATACACATAATATAAGTGGATGTTAAGTGTGAAACAATCTATGTTCATTCACACATATTCATAGGATTACATGTTCAATAAGTACAAGTTGAACCCAAAGAAATCGAAATTGGGTTAAGATGTTCCCTTGTAAAAATTCGACAGCCTAACGGCATCACTTCAAAATTCAGAAAATTAGTCGATGAGAGAGTGAATGGTATCTCATCACATGGACATAAACTTTACATCAATAAGGATATATATGAACATATCCCAACATAATAAGATGTAAATTAAAAGACTTAACAAAAGAAGTCTTTTAAAAAGAGGAGGGTGAAAGGTCCCCTTACCGAGTAGGGTAACTTTCGAAACATACACCCCAAGGAATAAGGGTCATAAAATGAAGATGTAAATACCCATAAATGAAATTATACTACACAAAGTGTATAATAATGGGCATTACATACACCACTCAAAGGAAATAGTGGAAAATGTAGCATAAATGTCACAAGAATAAAAGTGGTATGAAAAATCCCTTACGAAAACTCGGTAGCCTAACGGCGCCACATAAAACATCCAAAATGGATTGATGAGAGAGAATAGGGTCTCTCATCATATGAACATAAAAATTAAAGTAAGAGTAATATAAAATAACATCCCAATAACAAGAAAGATGAGGTTTAAAAGGAGCGACATAAAAGTGTGTACTTAAAAAAAGAGAGGAGTAGGATCCCTTACCTCAAGTCCAACTTGTCTTTTTCATTTCTTTATATTCCTTAAAATTCGGTAACTCCCTTTGGTTTGAACCAAAAGGGTTCCTTGAAGATCTTCCTGCCTAAGATAAGGCTTCTAGGATGAGGAGAGGGATGTGGAGAGACAAAATGATTAGAGCTTGGCTGAACCAAAGGCTTGAGAGGTGTGGGTAAGGTGGTAGAGGTGGGGCCTTTTATAAGAATAGAGGAGGGCACTCTTGGAAAAGTATAAAATGTTACTTTATTCTCAAATGGTTTTCGGATTTTCATGGTCCCACATTGATGTGTTTCAGGGATAAGGTGATAATGGTTCGAAATCCACCCATCCAATAGGTTTTTGACATGTGTAGGTCCTAAATTTTGCATTATCTTTCCATTTTGTTTAAATCGTTAAATAATGAGGTCATCGATGTATCATCATGATTTCATACAGAATTTAATTTATTTAATGTCATAAAATTATAAAAGAAAATACTATGATTTAGTAAATCTTTTTATATTTCCAATGACTATTTATAGTCAAAATTCTGACTTCTATAACAACCTGTAAAAATTGTTTTAGTAAAACAAATCATGTTTCTGACATTTTTATTTTAACTTTAAATAAAAGGCATAAATGTCATTATCAAACACAAGTGGCTCCATGGGGTACCAAAAATAGACCCATGGGTTGTCTTGTTCGGCCATAACTCATCCAATATGGTTAGGACAGGTGTCAATATATTTTCATTTTATTATAATATCATTTTTATCTTAAATCACACTAATTACCTTTAATCGCGATTAATAAAACTTAAAAGTTACTTTTTATCAAAAATTATTTTTATCCCATTGAACCACATTTTACTTAACAATTAAAATCATTTAAATTGGATTTTTGAAATTCAAATCACAGAAGTGGTAAAGTCTCATTTAAATGAAAAATCAAATTTTGTAACCACCACTTTGGGGTTTCACTATTCATCAAAAATTGATGTTTTTTAGAAAAATACCAAAAATTCACCCTAAGATATATTTGATATTCCGAATTCAAAAATGGTGTCTATTTTATCTAATTCATAACATATAAGTTTCATTAATTAATTTTATAATTAAATCTCACTGTTAAAACAAATAGCGTGTTTTCATGAAACAATATCTTTCAAAAGATTGACACTCGTTTATGTCCAATCTTAAAGTGATATTAATTACCATGACCACCATGGGATTAAATGGTAAAAATATATTCTATTTAAACTTTATAACCAATTAAAAAAATAATCTAATCATATAAATAAATTAGATTAAAAAGAGGTTTTGAATTAAAATACAACATTTTTCACTATTCATTAAAAATTGAACTTTTTCGGAAAAAATACCAAAAATTTACACAAAGTAAATTTTGATGTCCCGATTATAAAGAAGAATTTTATTTTGTCAAATATAACACATAAAATTGTCAAAAGTGGATTTAAAAGTGGTTCTCCATCAAAAGGCGGTTAATCGACCTTTTAAAGAATATTAGACTGTCTATGCTTAAAATTGGATTCATTCGCATTTTTAATCCTCTATCATTTATTGTAAAGAGTAAATATATTTTACAAACATATATAATAATTTTTTAGTTAGTTCTATTCATTCCCGCCATTAAAACGGCTAGGCATTAACTACCATTTAAAATAATATTATTTTATTATTAGAGTGCAACGTAAGATTCTCAAGAAACTCATTGTTGCGTATTGGGTACGCCATCGAGCATAGAATACCATTTAAAATAATATTAATATTTTATTCAAAAATATGGATAAATATAAAAATTTTATATTCTTTATTTACCTAGGGTGTTACATCCTTCCCCCCTTTTGGGAATTGCGTCCTCGCAATTTTAAAATTGAGCTTGGAAACATCCTTGAAAGTCCCACATCGGAAAAAGAGTCGATAAAACCATCACTTTAAAATAAAGATTGATAAGTACAGAGGTCACCCTATTGAACCCATAATAGGATTCCAAGTATGAAAATATGGACATGGAGGAAAAAACAAAGGGTCAAGTTCTGATGGAGATTGATAGTAAACATGTCTAGGAGAAAGTTAACCATAAGAAAATCACAAACTTGTGATGGGTTAAACGGTATTCGATTCCCCAATAGGAAAAGTTAACAGACAAAATTTTTGTTTTAAGTTACTTTTCATTGAGGAATTTATTTTTGAGCTTAACTAAATCATAATGAAACATAATTACTTGTCATGTAGACTTTCAACTTTTACTAGATTCCTTAATCAAACTCATATTTTCTCCAAAAGACGAGTATTTAGGAAGACTTGTTTGCATTAAGAGTAATATAATCAATTTATAGAGAATCACCTAATCCACAAAATAGAACTATATACTTCCCATGTCTTTAGACTCTAACCAAAACCAAAACCAAAAAGTTTAGTATAAGATCAGATAATCAAGAAAAGGATAACCCTTTATAAAAAGAAAATATATTTTAATCTCCAAAATTTGTCCAGCAAAACCCAAAGTTCAACGAGGACCATTTGATAAACAATTTGTCCATAAAATTATTCAAATTAAACCAAACTAAGATTGAAACCCAAATATTTGAAGGATTTAGTCACATAGTCTTCCAAGGTACAAATTAAGTTTTATCTCCAAATAACATCAGTTGCTCTTAAGTTATCATATTGAAAAGTAATTAACCTAATCACATATCCTCGATGATATGTTAATCATTTCCATAGATAACCCAAAATAAACATAATATTGATTCCAAAAATCATCTAACTAAAAAAAATAGTCAAACTATCCATGGACTTTCACATAGTCCAGTGGTAGGCGATAAATACCAGTCGCACTTTGGTTGTGGGTTCGATTCCCGCATCTTTGTCCGACGCGACGGGTTGTCACACGGTATGTGTGTTTTCCTTTTTCCAACACTACATAATTCTTGAAACATTCCCCAAAATGAGGTAAAGTCTTCAAAAATAATCATAATATATTTTAATCTCCATTTTATATCATGTATTTCATTTTCTATCATAACATATAATAACCCATAATTACCTCAAAAGTAAGGATCATATAAACTCTAATGGTTACCTTTATAATTATTACCTGAACTTCCACATCAATTGGTCATCTCGTACATGATGCATTACAGAACATACCAAGGTTCAAGTGGTTGATCATGACTCCTTGATAGTTGGTTGAGGATATACACAAGAGTTCTCATTGCAGCTCCCCTATCATTCAGTTTCTCACTTAGAAAACTGTCACAGTTTCCTTCACATCCACTGTTATATTGGTGCCTGCTATATCCAGCCATTTACTAAAACCAAAAAGGTCATTGTGAGTATATCAACAAAACCATCATGTACTAATGAGGAATATAAACACTAAGATATACTTACTCATCCAATTTATCTAAAACTAAGGTTGTTTATGAAATCCTAACCATTATGGTCATGTCACTTATGCTTAAAGAATACCATAACCTCTAAAGTTATCTAAACCGACCTCTGATACCAACTATAAGGACCCGGCCTTAAACCTTACTTAATATTGAATTAACTGAATAATTCACATTGAGGATCTTTTCAAGTTTAGAGTTTTAGAGAATTTGGACATAACTATTACATATCAAAGGATTACAAAGCAGACACTTCCACTTTATTCCATAAAATAAAAACACTTAAAAATAAATATGTCTAGTTCCATGTTATAGGTTTCATGACTTTCCCATGATCCCATCCTTGACCCTATTCCACGTTAAGTCCTGTGAAAAACATTTCAAAAACTTGGGATTAGCATAAAAAGCTCAGTAAGGGATACACAAAGAATGAAAACTGTTAGTAAAACAACAAGTAAACCATGTATACTTTATCAAAGTAATAATTTTCACCTTTTCAAAGTAGTAAAAACTCTTCACTGAATAAAAGTTTATTACTTACCCTTCTATAACCAATAGATTACCATAAAACCCATATAAAGATCACATAACATATAAAGGTAACTTGGGACATAAACATACTTAAGTGGAATAACCAAAAGGTCGAATTCGACAAATATCACTTAATGGAATAGCCATTTGGCCAACTTCCATACATACTTAATGGAATATCCATACGGCCGACTTCCATACCCAATGCATTGGAGGTTATAACGTAACCACCCGTCCTGGTATTCACGGCACCACCCGTCATATGGTTTATCACGTAACCACCCGTAAAATGTCTAAGTACCATCATTACACATAAAATATTGAGAATATAAACATTTCAATAACAACATTTTATTTTCAATCAAAATAAGTAATTTCAGGATATTGAATTAATCAATCCATTTTCAAAAATCATTAAAAGAGATTTTTGAATCAAAGTGTCCCATACTACTTTGAAGCTTTTATTGGAATTTAATTTTAAAAAATTAATGTCCATATAAATAAATACTGAAAACCATTTTGAAAACATGGACATTAAAGATAAAGATTTAGAATAATAAATCTTTAATACATTTAAAATGATATTTTTGTTAAAGAGTTTTTAACAAAATGAGAGACTCTTGATTAAAAGTAATCGCGGAATAACATTTAATCCGAGCTTTATAATATCATGAGAATAAAGGGATTCATGATATAATATGTCAAAGGACAGTATACACATGAAATAAGAGTGAATTGGTGCATAACAACAATGAAGTCTCAATCGAAATGTAAATTGAGATGAAATCCATTATAAAGAGGGTATCCTTAAACTAAGTATAAATCTATCACATAATTATGTGTGAGAAATAAAAATACACCCAATATAAATGGATATTAAGTGTGAAACAATCTAAGGTCATTCACACAAATTCATAGGATTACATGTTCAAGAAGTACAATTTGAACCCAAAGAAATCGAAATTGGGTTAAGATGTTCCCTTGTAAAAATTCGACAGCCTGACGGTGTCACTTCAAAATTTAGAAAATTAGTCGATGAGAGAGTGAATGGTATCTCATCACTTGGACATAAACTTTACATCAATAAGGATATATATGAAAATATACCAACATAAAAAGATGTAAATTAAAAGACATAACAAAAGAAGTCTTTTAAAAAGAGGAGGGTGAAAGGTCCCCTTACCGAGTTGGGTAACTTTCGAAACATACACCCCACGGAAGAAGGGCCATACAATCAAGATGTAAATACCCATTAATGAAATTATACTACAAAAAGTGTATAATAATGGGAAGTATATACACCACTCAAAGTAAATAGTGGCAAATGTAGCATAAATGTCACGAGAATAAAAGTGGGATGAAAAATCCCTTACGAAAACTCAGCACCTTTACGACGCCACATAAAACATCCAAATTGGAATGATGAGAGAGAATAGGGTCTCTCATCATATGATCATAAAAATTACAGTAATAGTAATATAAAAGAACATCCAAATTACAAAAAAGATGAGCTTTAAAAGGAGTGACATAAAAGAGTGTACTTAAAAAAAGAGAGGAGTAGGATCCCTTACCTCAAGTCCAACTTCGCTTGTTCGTTTCTTTATATTCCTTAAAATTGAGTAACTCCCTTTGGTTTGAACCAAAAGGGTTCCTTGAAGAGCTTCCGGCCTAAGATAAGGCTTCTAGGATGAGTAGAGGGATGTGGAGAGACAAAATGATACGAGCTTGGCCGAACGAAAGGCTTGAGAGGTGTGGGTAAGGTGGTAGAGGTGGGGGCCTTTTATAAGAGGAGAGGAGGGAACTCTTGGGAAAGTATAAAATGTTACTTTATTTTCAAATGGTTTTCTGATTTTAATGCTCCCACATTGATGTGTTTCGAGGATAAGGTGATAAGGGTTCGAAATCCACCCATCCAATAGGTTTTTGACATGTGTAGGTCCAAGATTTTTCATTATCTTTCTATTTTGTTTAAATCGTTAAATAATGAGGTCATCACTGAATCATCATGATGTCATAAATAATTTAATTTATTTAATGTCTAAAAATTATAAAAAAATACTATGTTGTAGGAAATATTTTTATATTTCCAATGACTATTTATAGTCAAAATTCTGACTTGTATAACCACATGTAAAAATTGTTTTAGTAAAACAAATCATGTTTGTGACATTTTTATTTTAACATTAATTAAAAGGAATAAATGACATTATCAAACCCAAGTAGCTCCATGGGGTACCAAAAATCTACCCATGGGTTGTCTTGGTCGGCCATAACTCATCCAATAGGGTTAGGACAAGTGTCAATATATTTTCATTTTATTATAATATCTTTTTTACCTTAAATCACACTAATTACCTTTAATCGCGATTAATAAAACTTAAAAGTTACTTCTCATCAAAAATTATTTTCATCCCATTGAACCAAATTTTACTTAAAAATTAAAATCATTTAAATTGGATTTTTGAAATTCAAATCACAGAAATGGTAAAGTCCCATTTAAATGAAAAATCAAATTTTGTAACCACCACTTTGGGGTTTCACTATTCATCAAAAA
The DNA here is from genome assembly GCA_963277665.1 of Viscum album. Classification (NCBI taxonomy): domain Eukaryota; kingdom Viridiplantae; phylum Streptophyta; class Magnoliopsida; order Santalales; family Viscaceae; genus Viscum; species Viscum album. Next base: position 918,971,852 of record OY728150.1, read on the forward strand.
TTGATGTTTTTCAGAAAAATACCAAAAATTCACCCTAATATATATTTGATATTCCGAATTCAAAAATGATGTCTATTTTATCAAATTCATAAAATATAAGTTTCATTAATTAATTTTATAATTAAATCCTGTTGTTAAAACAAATAGCGTGTTTTCATGAAATAATATCTTTCAAAAGATTGACACTCGTTTATGTCCAATCTTAAAGTGATATTAATTACCATGACCACCATTGGATTAAATGGTAAAAATATATTCAATTTAAACTTTAAAACCAATTAAAAAATAATCTAATCATATAAATAAATTAGATTAAAAAGAGGTTTTGAATTAAAATACACCATTTTTCACTATTCATTAACAATTGAACTTTTTCGGAAAAAATACCAAAAAAATTAAACAAAGTAAATTTTGATGTCTCGATTATAACGAAAAATTTTATTTTGTCAAATATAACACATAAAATTGTCAAAAAGTGGATTTAAAAGAGGTTCGCCATTAAAAGGTGGTTAATCGACCTTTTAAAGAATATTAGACTATCTACGCTTAAAATTGGATTCATTCGCATTTTTAATCCTCTATCATTTATTTTAAAGAGTAAAAATATTTGACAAAAATATATAATCATTTTTTAGTTAGTTATATTCATTCCCGCCATTACAATGGCTAGGCATTAACTACCATTTAAATTAATATTATTTTATTATTAGAGTGCAACGTAAGATTCTCAAGAAACTCATTGTTGCGTATTGGGTACGCCATCGAGCATAGAATCACCTTTAAAGTAATATTAATATTTTATTCTCAAATATGGATAAATATAAAAATGTCATATTCTTTATTTACCTGGGGTGTTACAATGTGTGAGTAATATTTATTGTTTTAAAAAAGTATCATAGTAGTAGTGTTCTTCTTCATTATTTCTCAAACTAACATCATTCCTATATAATATAATTTCTCTAGATTGATTTTCATGGTAGTATTTAATGTAAAATAATGTCTTAGGATCCACTATAAATGGTTCCCCAAGCCATATTTCCACATGGACTCAACCATGCCACCCCACATGAAAAAGGATATTGACTAGATGCAAGGGTATATTAGAAAAAGTGGGTTGAATATAGCCTATAAAATAGAGATAAAAAATAGTATAAATCAAAATAAGAATTGATATACAATAATAATAAATAACATCACATCACATTCCATATTTCACACTTGGGAAGAATTAATAGACCAATACAGTAAACTTTACATGACATGACAGTCTCGATTTATAAAAGAAAACCAAAAAAACACTGAATAAAATCACTAAAATATATCCCAATTTCATGTATGGTTACCTCATCTATTCCCGATCCAAATTAAAAAATTAATCATATAACATAGTCCATTAACTTATCTATACTTGAAACCATGTACTCTACTTATGTGAAAAATGGAATCCAAATTAGGGTGTGAGTACAACTCAATAAGCCAACACCAACGATGTCAATAGAAATATCATATTTATAATTGTATATGATGGATCATAAATAAAAAATTGGAAATACGAATATTAGATAGGTTTCATCAATAAGGAGATTCAACTAGGCCTGAAGGGATACCTGGTTCCACAATAATACTATAACGGGTTAATCATTTTTTTAAAAATAGAATTCATTATACCATTTACATTAGAGACTCGGTCCTCTTACCTAACTATGTTGTGGACCTTTATGACCAATAAATATTATCAATGTGGATAGCCACAACAAAAATCATTTCTAGGGTGTCAAACTCCATATAGAACACCATTACCAAGGGTTGGAACACCATGAACAACACCCATTCATAATGTGGATCATCGTGATGAAAAAATAAACATTGGTATGGTCCACTATGACCAACACCCAAAACTACTTCATCAAAAATAATTCTCATGGTCCCACATACTTGACCCATTTTCTCACATAACACGTCAATGGTAAACCTTTTAATTTACCACTATTTCTAAGATTCATTAATTCAATTACATTTAACTCCATTAAAATACTATTCCACATAACCATTTATTTATAACCAATACCATTATCATACTTTCAAATCAGTCATACTATAAGGGCATTCCCCCTTTATCCATTTATAACATTTTACCTTAACTACGTCATAACCTATTAATAATTCCTTATTAATTCAAATACCTCTATTATATCACATTCACATGTCAAACACAATTAAAATGTTTTTTAATCTCATAATCCTTTTAATTCACTATTCAACAACCCAATTTTTCATGCTCAAGGGAGTGCTAAACCACATTCATGTTCCATGTTCTAGTCTACTCATCCTCTATAGATCAAATGGGATATATGAGAGATCCAAAACATCATTTAGAAAACCAATTTTTTAATTTATACCAATAAATTAAATGCACCACACAATATCTCATGTACACAAAAACAGACAAAGGAATAAACATGACTATGGGTTGTCACTTATAGACCACCTATATAAAGTTTGTAGACAGAGTCTCTCTCAACTGTGTAGAATAATTTTTACCCAAAACATTTTAAATTAAAAACATTGAATTATATGGAAAAACATTAGTCTTCAAAAGTATAAGAAACACCACACCAGGGTTCTTCAAGAAAATAGATTGAAGAGGAGTGGTATACACCCCTTCTTCATTAATATAAAATAATTATGCTTTAAATGGAAAATAATTTATGGATACCCAACATTGAAAAATTATGAGTATTTGGTTCATTACCTAGGCTTCTAGAAGGGTAATGGGGACAAAAAATTGTGTAGGAATCCTGGAAACCCAAGCAGAAAAATTATGAAATTTTTCTTGTAAAATTAGACACACATTTTGGCTATATGGTTTTACAAACCATGCACCAACAGTGTAGTACCCTCTGTCCAAGAGGGGCCCCTATATGCACACTTTTTAGGGATAAGATAAATTGTTGGAAAACCCATGTGGTGGTCATGAACTGTCCATTATCCAAGGTAGTTGGGCCATTTAGTTTCTTGGGTGAGGGTTTATGGTTAATACTAATTGTGCACCAACCATGATCCCATTACATAATAGCCTCTTTTCTCTATTTTTCCATCCCCTAAACCCCCAAAAAACACCCAATACCACTTATAATCTGAATAATAGTTTTATTTACCATTATAAATAGATTTAACTCAAAATTTAAACAATATTGTACCTAATTTAATGATTGGATTCTTAAAACCTGCACACATTATAATAGTTATCCATCGACATGTTCTGTCTAAAATCACTAAGTCATCAATGGAAAAACTGGTCCTCTAGGGCCACATTTCCACCTCCCACTCCTAAGATTCCTATTGAACTCATCCATGATTCTACAATAATTGTATTATAGGAACTATCTTACCTTGAAAATTCTTCTTACAATGATGAACAATACGATCTAGATGCTCCTCAAAGGAAGAATAACCCTCATGTTCAACCTCATCAACATCTATCTGAAAATAAGGGTTGGGGAGATACTTACAAATCATTGAAACATAAAGAAATATCATGGATACCACTATACCACTATAGAAGATCCAAGCAGTATGCTACCCATTAAATCCTCTCCACAATCTCAAATGATCCCACATACATGGGCACTATCATTACCTATTTTTGAATCCAATGGTGGCCTAATGTTAGTTAATCAAAAAAGAACACACATTAACCCACCATAAACTGATGAGGTCATTGAATTTGAGCTACTCTCTACTTCTTTATACTCTGGGTCGTAGCTATATGCTATTGAATTAACTATACCTACTTTTATGTCTCATATACAAGACGTGGTTATAAAAACTTTGATTCCCCAACTTCCATCCAATGTAATTGAGAACTACATGGACAACCAAAAATTTTATATATGGTTCCATCTAAATAGTCACTAAATTAATATTTTTATAGGATAATTCTATAAGAAAAAATTATTACTACCAAGATCCACCAAATTATAGAATATATTCTATAAACATGTCCTACAACACATGAATAGTATGCTTTGAATACCAGTCGTTATATAGGTAAATTGTTATACTCTGAGACACATGGGTAACAAGAACAATCTATAAACCATGCAATAAATGTTAATATAAACAAGGGTCCCAAAATGAAATAATACTCTAAGGTACCTTGTGAAACCACACTACCACCAAGATGCACAGGTCACCCAACAAGTTAATGGTGAAGTATTCCCAAATTCAAAATAAATGAGATAACTTTATCAATATATCTAAAATCACTAAAATAACATCATTATTTTAAGGAATATTTTGGATAAATATCACAAAATCCATTATAACATCATCCCATTTCAATTATAGAATGAGAAATGGTTGTAACTGGCTAGTAGGCCACTGATTCATAGCCTTCACATGTTGATAGGTGTATCATCGTGTCCCGAAAACTGAAATATCATTATTCATTCCTAAATACCAATATTGCATCAAAATATTTTGATATATATTTTTCATACTAGGGTTCAAATCTTACATTATGTAATAATACTCAAATATCATATCCTCCCACATACAAGTAGGAAAAACAACACAACCACGTATATCAACAATATCATACTCTTCAATATCCCAATCATACGGTGGTTCCCCATATTCATAACTATCTCTTAAATCATGATACTATGAATCCTAAAAACATATCCTATTAATGTAGTTCATAATAGATTTATCAAAAAACCAGGATATGATATTAATCATCTCATTCCGCTCTTAAAAACATTGATATAACTCGGCAAAAAACCCATCACATTCCACTAAGAACTAGACTCTCGAAGATCATGAGTATGTGTCTGCTGACTCAATTCTTCTAAAAATAGTTTTCAATCCCTAAAATATAATATATATCATGTTAAAAAGATTATATAAACTCAACCCATATTTAAAAATTATGATTATAATCCTATAGGGAAAACATGTACTTATGGATCTTACAGTAGTATAAATGAAAAAATTCTCACCCAAAATATAATACCACCAATATTTTAATTCATAAACCACTATCACTAACTTATTATAATTTTTAAGATAATTCCATTTATGTGACCTCAACTTCTATGATCTATTCACAATTACTCAATCTTTTTATATCAACACAACCCCAATTTCAATCCCAAATTAATAACAAAACAATTTATACCCATTACATAGATCGACAATGATCGAGATAAGTGAAATGTTAAAAAAATTAAAATCTTGAAAATAGTTTTCATAAGAATCATACAAACCAAAACTCATAACCTTATAGTTCATTCCCAAGATTGAATCTTCCAAGTGATATAATTATTTGATAAACTGCATGTAGTTACCTACTAAACCCAAAAATCATTAAATATCAAAAAACATTCATGGGATACTCCCATGATAAAAAAAAAGATTAACCTTATATGTTTCCACTAGCACGCTTTACTCCAATATTATGTAACCTAAGAAATGTAACTTATCAATCCATAAGTGACACTTTGATAGTGAGTTATAAAGTTGAACCTCTCTTCTTGTACTCAATATGATTTTATGATGTTTGGCCTGATTCTAATGAGTGTAAGGACATCTATTTTTTCCAGACTGAAAATTTGGGAAGACATTTTAATTTTTTCATTAAGATAATTAAAGGGGTTTAAATGGTTATTTAAATAATTATGTCATCTTGGAATTTTTTTGGACCACAATGTTGGTCATGTAATTGGGTGTTTACCCTAGGGTAAAATTTTAGCTGAATTCTGAGTCATTCGAATTTTAGAAGAATAATTAATATTTTATATTTCATGAATTAAATAATAATTTATTCAGGTAGGTTCATTTAGTTATATCATTTATATGGATGATTTTATTTAGATTGTATCCCAATTTTTGTTTTTCATAATGGGGAGGTTATCCTTAGTAGGTTGTTAACTTCAGTTGGGTACTGAAGTTGATCTAGAGCCCCTTTTCATTTTCTTTTCTTTTAATTTCCACTTTTATTTTCATCCATATTACATGGATTCTCATGAATATCCTACATGGATTATCCTTTGTGTTAATTAGGTAAAAAATAAATATTTATATCGATAAAGAGGTAGAAGTGAAGATGGGTACCATTATCAAACTCGAGATGCACTGGATCATCATGCAGTTACTATAGAGTATAGAAATAGACAAAGATTTGGAGGATTATCCCCAAAGGTAGGATATTTTTAGGTTTTTCCATCATTAAATGTAGATATATAATTTTTAGAGTATTAATCTCACCATTATTCTCACTTGGGACCCCTATTGGGTCAATTTGTAGCTGTTGTTGAGAAAAAGGGGCTATCATGGTGATTTGGCGGCTTTCAATTCAAGAAAACCCATGTAACCAGTGTATGGTTCTGAAGACACACACTATGTTTTCATCTATTTCAATAATGATGGTGTTTTAGGATTTACATATCATTTATGGGTTATATATTCTATGTACTAGGAATTATCCATGTAGTTAAATAGCTCATGTAGTGGAACATGGTAGTGTAAAGTACACGACCAGACCTTGTGGGGGTCGCACACCGTATAAAAGTACACAGCCATGAAACATACATGGTTAGTCTATGTGGGGCACAAAGGTAGGGACCCCATGTTAGATACACACCATATACCTATCTTAAAAACCATTTACATAGGCTTTTACATGGCATGCCCAGATAGATTACACACCCAGGTGAGTCCTTTAAGGTACACACCATGTACAACAGTACAAAGGATGTGTACTCCCCCATTACCACCCTATTGAGGGGTTTTCCTCTTTTATAACCAGGTGTCTGAATTGGACCAATAACTAGTCCATTGTGAGTATCTTTTCACATAAATCATAATGGTTAAATAGTTTTGAGGATTTTAGGGATCCTCTACAGTGTTCTAGGTTTTTTTGAATAGATAGGTTCTTCCTTTGGTAATAAAATCTAGTTGTCTCTTGAGAGTGATAACTCGTGATCAATGATTGGCCAGGGGAAATCTTTCTACACTGATTCTCATAGATTTTTTTGATTAATACTCTTATTTCCGATGTTCCCTTCCATCCTAATAATCTATGGGTTTAGTTGTTTCTGAGTATCCCAACTAGGATACCTATACCTACGTTTTGACCTAGAGGATCCAATGTAGTATACCTCCTTCTTCTTCCTGATGGAAATGGTCCCTTGAGGGATGACTTCACATACATCTTGACTTAAAAAAAACAATTTAGGAAACCTTTACATGTAAACCTTCTCAATGGTCCCATGTAAGATTCCTCTTCTTCTTACGTCATTGTTAAAGGTCTCGTGTAGGATACCACTTCGTATATACATTTCCCAAGATCCCATGTAGCATGAATTTGTTTATTTATCATTAGAGGATCCTAAAATTTATTACTCCATTTAAATTCACTACTGAGGAACTTTAGTAGGCCACCTCTACCATGTTGATACTTGAGGGACCCATTGGGAGGCCTGATGTTTGATTGTACTTTAGAAACTATGTCAGGTTTGGGGTAGTGATTGTAGTTGGTGTCATATTCGAACCCATTCCAAAATTTTAATCCTAATAGGCTATGTCAGTAGTGGTAGTTTAAGCATCTGACCCCCATCAAAATTTTATTTTTACTTTCACGTGTTTATTATTGATGAAACACTAGTAGCCAAATAATCTTCCTAGTTGGTGGTTGATGAGCCTAACATGATTCATATTCCTTTACCTTTGGGATAAAAAGATTTATAAACTATGATATATCTTAAAAGTCTTTTATTTCATATTTATATTTATAACTAGAGATACTACGTGGGAACTATCCGTTGAGACTTTATTTTTTACTATTATATTAATGGGATTTTTGGAGGACCTTCTGGGAATATGAAATTTGAGCCAATGATTAATATATATGGGAATGTATTCCCAAGTAATGATACACAAGGATGATTAAATTATTCCATGTGTTGAGGATGATTCATATATTATCTGATAGACATGTGATACAAATGATTATACTCTACTCAATCTGACTATACTCATGGAATATTACACTATCCTTAGTGATTGAGATGATTACACTCTCCCTGATCAATAAATTGATCATAGTGTTGGACATGGTGTTTCACGTTTTGGGATATTCATGGACGATTATGCTCTCTTAAGTGATAAGGATGAATTCAAAATCTTTGATTGGATACCACTAGGTGTGGGCATGGTTTATCACTGGTGATCTCTCCTTAAAAATCAACTAAGGAACATACCCTTAGGGTTCATTTGAGTCTCACATTCATAATAGCCTAGAGATTGTGACCTAGGTGTCAAACATTGTTCTGTGTTTACATGGAATGATTTTTAGGATGTCCAAATCAATGACCAGTCAATGGATGTCCATATGCACATCCCAGGAATCCTTCTTTATAGTGATCAGATGTGAGTACAGGTGAACCTAGGGATAGATTGAGTATCCACCTATAGTGAATTAGAATGAGAAGAGATATTTTTGGTGTTTTCCAAAACAGTTATTTGTCGATTTAGATTTTAGACCCATCGATAAACCTAATTATACATGTCTTGAGTGGTGTGAAACCTAGTTAAATTACCTTGAATATGATTTCTAGGTGATCAGGATTACGTACCCAAGGATCAACTGTTGTTGATTTATGTTATTTCATTCACTATTCTCATGTATATTCATATTTATGTCTATAAATATGTATGTGAATACACATATAAATTAGTATTAGAATAAATATAAATTTTGTAACATAACCCAGTTTTTTGGATCATGGCTTCTGGGGTAGACAATGGTTTCCCATTATCTATTAGATTTTTATTTCTAATTGTGTCTTAACTAAACTAAGAAAATTTAATGATCATGTACATATGAAATCTGTTTTATTAGTTCATCATAGGGGTGCAACAATGAGACTACTTTTCACTCAGGTACATGAACCTAAGTTTTCTTATTGACCTTATGTATGAGTTTTAGGTTGAGAAAATATGCATGCTAGATAGGGATGAAGCCCATAGTTGCATGATCAACCAGAGCCACTAATGTGGATTCTTGTGACTGGACTAATATAGATCAATAGTGTCTAAAGACTGAGAAAGTTATCTTTCTCAGATTTAGAAGTAGAGCCATATACTTTTATTTAATTATTTCATGTACTCCTATATACATGGTCATCCTATTGGGTGACCAGAATTTTATGCATGACATATCTGTTTAGGATTTTATATAATTTCATTTATTATTACAGAATATTATATTTTAGTTCATTTATTTCTTATGCACTTTGTTTATTTAATTTTTTCTATGATTGTTATCTATTTTCACTGTTTTTTTACTCAGATGTGAGGCCATATTCTCCACACTATCAAACCCTTGTCCCCCATTACTAGTATGAGGCCTCTAGCATATAAAAAGGTTTTCATGATTCCTAGTATTGAACCAGATCGGAGCACAAGATTAGGGGAATCCTTGTTAGATGTCAGCTTTATCATTGTCGTTCCATTCCTGCATAATTATGATTTTGGATATGGTAGAAATCAATATTAGTAATGTTTTAAAACCTATTAAGGATATGGGACTGGTGCAATGAGAACACCTATTCATGAGAAAATTTATGGTTTATTGGTTATGAGATAGATGTTTTATTCAAGATGTTACAAGTTTATATAATTTTTTCATTGAGCGATGCACATTGTTTTAGGATATTTTGATTTATTATTGATTTTTTCCTCTTACCCCACTGGTAAGAGGTTGGCGATTTATTTTGAATCTTTAATTTAAATGGAAATAGGTGTATCATGCATCATATTTGGCATATATAAATCACATTTTATCATAATTATAGCATGTGATTATTACCTATGATAGAGTCCAATTGTATAAACTATCACAAAACAAAAATTTTGTTTCCCTATATAGGGTTTTAGCGGTATTCTACTCAATTGGTCTAACACACACAGACAAATATATATTTACATATATATATATATAATTTGGATTTTTGGTAATGATTATTTACATTAAGGAATTGGGAGATTAGTTTGATGAATCAGTCCTCATGGACGATAGTTTCCATTACCCAAGTAGGTTGATAGACCATATGATTCCCATGTGTTATACCACATTTAGTGGTTTTATCATAGGTTCAGTTATTTAAAGTGTCAGTAACAACCTATATACTGCTTAACTATATAGATTTGAATTAAATTCTACTTAACTGACCTTTATTTGTTGTTGTCTAGTAGGGTCATTGAGTTTAATTTCATAAGAAACATTGAAATTTCTCATAAAATGGACCTTGAGGGTGTATTACCATATATGGGTACTTGGTGAGTGTCAGTTTAGTATATATTCCATGTTTTTCATGACCTCCATGGAGTAGTTCATTATGAGGATGAATATAGATGATCAAGGACCATGTAGTTCATATAGATAGTTTTGACCATCATATATCATTGTTATCTATACCTACCATATAGAGGATTCATCATTAGGCTATGTGTTTAGATCTTATGGTCTAGTTAAGAGACTTGATTAATAGTTCTATGTGGGAGGCCTAAAGGCACTTAGTTTGACTCAAAATCTTATAGGTCAAATTTATTTTGATTAAGGGAAACCTATTGGTGGGGTTGGACCATGTTTCTGAATTACGTTTTAGGCAGTGATCTTGGAAATATTTCTGTTTTGATGGCCATGTATGGTAGGTGATCCTATTTTTTGATAAGGTCATGTTTATGTCTTCAGATTTTGATGACACTGTATGGTTCTTGGGTATCAACATTGCATTCCATAAGAAATACTAGTTGGTTACCTAGACTAGTCAACCAGTGTTTTTACTAATTCAAATGTGTTTATAGAATTATTAATCTCTCATTATTGGAATGAATTCGGGTGAAGAGTAGTTGTGGAATAAAACATGGAACATGTGAGGTTCCTGATTTAAAATAAGGGATCAAAAGAAAATTCTAGCTTAATGAGACTAACATTTACTATAGCATAGTAATCATAGCCTTGTGTAGGATGACTTTCTAGAGTTTGAGGCATGTGATAATGGAATATTATAGTTATACATGGTACCATTTAAATCATGAATTGGCGAGTGGTCATATGAGAACTAAGGATATATGATTTCTAGTGGAATGGTTTTCTGGGATTTGTGGTTAAATGATAAATATCCCTCTGTTATATAAGATACTTCAGAAGTAAATTGGGAGTCATGATACAGCTGACTCCTAGCTGGACTTGAACAAAAATTGTTAGGATATGTGGTATTAGGTATTAATTAATGGAATGATTATAGTTTTTAAATGTGTGTGTGTCTCGATGGGAGATCTATATAAATTTCAATGGAATCATAGTTTACTCATAGTTTGATATTAACCTTCTCAAACATCACATAATATTTAGTATGGTAAGAGATCATCAGTTTTATGATGTTACACTTTTCTTCATAAATTCCCTCTATTGTTTGATAATGAAACCTAGTGAGGTTGCACTGAAGGAGAATTATATGGTAAGATAGATGTTGTGGAGTGCACTATGTTTAAATTTAGGTTGGTGAATCTCATTTTAAGTTTAAATTCAATTTTTAATGCAAAGATGGGCTCATTTTTTTGTTGTTGAAACAATGATAATGGTATTACAATGTTGAGGAGTACTAGGAAAGTCATATTTGAATCCATACCTTGTAAGAGAAAGTTATGGAAGATAATATATGGCTTATCAGAGAGTCCAGATAGCCTAGTTGTGAATATGATTAGGTTGAGATCTTGGTTGCTAACCTTAGAACTAGGCTTATCATGCTGGACTGGAATTTTGAATATAAATTTTAACATTTTCTTTCTGACGGTTGGGAGGGGTTATATGTATCTTTTTCAAGAATATGTTCTCATATTATTTTTCTGACCACACTTTTGGTCACAGAATTGTGTCTTTACCAAAGGACAGTTTTTTGGTAGAATACAAAGTAGTTTATTTTTTTGTAGAATAATTGATATTTAATATTAAATTAATTATATATTTATTTATTCATGTAGGCTATTTGGGTAATATATATTGTAAGTAGCATTGTATTGATATTCTCTCTCCTCCTTTGATTTTAGAATGGGTAGTTTTTACTATGTGGGGCGTTAACTCTTGTTGTGTGTTGAGGTCAGGTCAGACCACCTTTTCTTTTCTTTTCCTTGTATTTTTATCTTCATTTCCTCTTTTATTTTCTTCTATTACTTAATGATTGTCATTAATTTCTCTTGTGGATTCCCCATTGAGAGACATAGAGAGAACAAGGGAGTAAGATAGATACAAAGGGGGAGGGGAAGAAGGGTGCCACCACGAAATAAGGAATGAGCTAGATTGTCATGTGCTAACCATGGGTCATCGAAATGGGTGAAGACTTGATGGATTCCACCCAATGTTATTCCAATTTATTTTTTCTGAAAATACCTTTAGTTTTATTTTTTAAACCAATATAATGCTTCATTATAACACTTAGTGGAAATATTTGTAGCTTTTTCTGAGAATATGTGGGTATCTGGGTGAATTGGTGGTTTTACATTCTATAAAACCAATGCACAAGGCATGCCATTAAGAGAAAACATGACAAGTGGTTCATAGAAGACGTGTTGTGTGCTCTATATTTTCAAGGAAGATGATATATTTTTTAGTACATGTCATGTGTGAGGTATACATTCTGTGCACTAGGACTCGACCTTATAGAAAAGTACCTAACCATACATCCTTCTTATGGTAACATGGCCATGTAGAGTACATAACCAACCACCATTAGGGTCACATCCCATGTAAAAGTTCACATATATACAACATACATGGCTGGGACATGTGAGGTGCACTGTTAGGTACCCCATGTATGGTATAAAAAGTATACATAACTTTCACACTGTGTACATAAGATTTTACCCACCATGATCAACTAAAGTAAATTATTATGTGGGGCTTTAATGGTACACATCATGTATTAGGGTGCATATGTTGTATACTCCTCCCTTTCTACCCTTCTATGGTTTTTTTGGTCCCAACAGTCCAAACTATGCCCATTAGTAGTCCATTCTATTTATCTTTCTACATATATTGTGATGGTGAAACCCTTGCTGTGATTTGAGAACAATTAAGAGGAATTTTGAGTTTTTATTGAACAAAGGTTTTCTTCATAGGATAATCTAATTCATGTGTCTCCTAAGAGTTAGACCCCTTGATCTGAGATGATCCACGATAAATCTATTGTGAATAAATCATGTAGATTAATTTGAGTACTTCGTCTTTATGATATGTGACCTTAATTTTGAAGATTCTATAAGGTTATTTGTTTTTACATATCCTATGTAGGATACATCGGCATAGATTTTGTCTTAGAGGATCTCATTCAGGATTCCTCTATCATATCACAAATTCTAAGGGTCCCTTGAGGGATTACATTGATTATATGTTTCCTTAATGAATCTGATTTAGGATCCCTTTACTTGTATACAACCTTGAAGATCCCATTCAGGATGCCTCTTCTTCCTACATCGTTATTAAGGGCCCATTTAGGATGACCCCTATTATGTATAATTCTAAAGATACTATGTTGGATGCATTTATTTTATTATTGTTAGAGGATATCATGTGGGACACCTCCATTTAGCTTCACTGTTGAGTATCCTTAGTAGGATAAATCTCCCATGTTGTGACTTGAAGGACCCATAGGGTTACTGGATTTTTTATAGACACTAATCTAGTAGGTCATGTGTGGGTAGAGATGGTAGTGGTTGTCAACATAGAACCCATGATGAACTTGTAATCCTAAGTGGATAATTCAATAGTGGTGGGTTTGGCATTTAGAAACCCTTAATCATTTATTTATATATTCACATTTTTATCTCTAATGTTGTGATTTTATCCAGAGGTGCTTCCTTGTTGTTGAATTGTGATCTTGATGTTATGCATCATCCTTTCTCTTTGTGATTCCTAGATGTATTTCATTGTATATGGATTCTCAGACATGTTATTTCACTTTTATTTATATGTCAAGTGGGTAATACCTTGGATCATACTATTGATCATGAATATTTAATTGTTATATTATAGATATTTCCTTAGGTTCAACCTAGAAGTTTTATTTTGAGGCTATGATTAGGATATAAAATCATGACATCTTTAGAAATGATTCTCATGCAGGTTTATGCTCTCCTGAGCGGTGATAATGATTACTCACTCCTATAATTGACTTGTGATGAGGATTATAATTCTATACTAAACATGACTATAATCATGGATGAATCTTCTCCCAAAGCGATAGGGATGATTACTCCCTCCGTTGTCAGTTACCTTACTGTGGTGTTAGGCATGAAATTTTACATTATTGGATAATCATTGTAGAGACCCGAAGCTTAACGTACATGGACATTACATTACATTTTCAGAATACTTAGTACAAACCAAAAACACACACACAAGGATCGTAATAGTTTAGTGTCTTTGGAAACTCGGAACGTAATCTTCTAATCGTGGTGAAAGATCTTCAATATCTCCCATAATGATCTTCCTTTTTTTTTACCTAAAACCTTTATTTATATCCTGGGGAAAAGAAAACATAAAAGGGTGAGCTCAAATGCTCATTAAGGGTAAACAAAAGAAAAATCAATCACATCATATTCATAAGAACATAACTTTTGGAAATCTTAACCGTCAAAAGAGAGCATAATTTCATAACATGGGATAAATCATAGTATTGAAATGAAATCCCAATAATCATAACTTAAAACATGAAACTTTGTGGCATACACACATAATCATAGATAATCATTTCTTGTTAGTCAAGACTCATTGCCAAGACTATCTTAGTGGACAAAGTCCCTTTCTGAATCGAGTAACCCTCGTTTCAGTCCTGTTTCACTTAACCGGTATAACCTACCGTTCCAGCCCTGTCTATCTCATGAGATATAAAATCTTTACCCAATGCATTGGAGGGAGATATAGGTCCCACCCATCTTATAATGAATCCTTTCTTATGTGTGCCACATAATCATAAATCATACATCATAGCGTAACCCATGTAATAAAAATGGAATTCTTAAACAACATGACATCATAAAACAATTCATATAAGATAAAGGAATTCATAAAAAATATTTCCATCACAACATAATCAAATCCATGTAATAATAGGGATAAAAACAGAACCCTTTATTATCTTAGATGGAAAATAGTTTTGATAAAACACTTGAAATGAATTCTTGAGGAAAATATCATTTCTTCTTCAAAATCAATTTCTTTTCACAAAACATCATGCAATTTTAAAAGAATTAGATTTTATTAAAAATAGTCATGAAATCTTTTGGAGGAAGCTTCATGAAAATAAGGCTTTATAAAACCGTAAAAATCCGTTCGTGCCGTTTAAGTTAAAAAAACATTCTTCGTACTTTTGTTGGAAAAGTCAAAAAGTACCTCGTATGAAAA
Source organism: Viscum album (assembly GCA_963277665.1). Taxonomy (NCBI): domain Eukaryota; kingdom Viridiplantae; phylum Streptophyta; class Magnoliopsida; order Santalales; family Viscaceae; genus Viscum; species Viscum album. The sequence goes on from OY728150.1 coordinate 918,987,321, forward strand.
ACGACAAAAGATTCCTTTCATATCCATTACTAGAAACTCATCGAAGGATAAAATTGGATTTAAACAATTGTAGGTGGATGGAAATAATATTACATATTGAGAAAAAAATGGATGTGGATGATAAAATACACCCCAGTAAATACCAAAGTATAAACAATCTCGGATAAAAATGAGATTGTGATATTTCCCTTACCTTAGGTCCGATTTGCTTCATATGTGTCCGAACCTCCTGTATAATGATTTAAATAATGTCATTGACTTATTACAGAATCATATTAATTGTTATGATATCATATATGGTTCACTTATGACATTATATTACCCGTTCTTTTGTAAATTCCATGTTAAAGAAGCGTTTTGGGTAAAATCGTTTCATTTATCGTAGGTGTTTTGACTTGTTGTTCTTGACATTATTATTAGTTATATCATCATTTAATTACTTCCAGAATATAAAAAATGATTTATATATCATATATATTCAGTATATATATATATAATAGATAGATAAATTAAATGAAAAACACCGTTCATGGAGACGGTAGTCCGTACGTACGCATGAACGCTGTTTTCCTTTCCTTATTGTCTTGAATGGATGTAAGTAGATGACATACATATATATATATATATATATATATAAATCCAGTAGCTTTATAATGTCATATATTTCATTATTATTTCTTATATATACTTTATAATCATTCTTAAATGGTTAACATGGAGAATGAATCTCATCGCGTCGTGGAGATGGTAGACCGTACGTACGCACGAGCGATGATATCATTTCCATAAATGTTGAATTGAATTGGAGTGGATTATACAATATATCAGAATCAATATGATGTTGTAATAACTATGTATATTTATTCTTTACACCATTATACCCATCCATGTAAGGTGGTGGTGGAAAATAGATTACACCACGGCGTGGAGACGGTATTCCGTACGTACGCACGCGCGGTGATTTCTTTTTCCGTAGGATGGATAGATGGTGAAATAGGGGTGTTTCATACTTATAATAACATATCATTATATGAGTGATACTGATATTATTACTTCATAATGAAACAACCTAATAATAAGAAGTGGAAGAAGAAATAAAGATGAATGAATTGGTAACGGTAATTACCTCTTCTTTGAAGTGCCTCTTTGATACATCCTCTTAGGGCACTAAAATTGGTCTTTGAGGAAGACCAGAACCTCTAGGATTATTCTAGGGAAGTGGAGAAGAGATTTTGGCATGGGTTGGCCGAGCTTGAGTGCTCAAATTGGTGTGATGAGGAGGGGGAGGAGGTGTCCTTTTATAAGGGAGGAGAGGGGCACCTTAGGAATATCTCAAAATATTATTTTATATTAATGTCAAAATCGGTTTATAATGGTTCCAAAGGGTCTTATTTAGAAGCTAAAGTGGGGATGGGTCGCAATCCTATCAACCAATAGGATTTAGACAAGTTTAGGGTATTATTTTAACCTTATCAATTAGATTTAACTCTAAGTTAAATAATTTAACTTTTACCGTGTCTTTTTGTTTTCTTTCACTATATGGTTAATACACTTACTATAACATGCCAAACGAACCCCAAATTGTATATTATTAATACATATATCCTTATCTAAGTCATTTGGCCGATCCTTATATTTTTAGGAATAAAATAACAATTAATAATTTAATATTTGATTTAAAAACTATTTTGTGTCAATTTTGACAGTATTTGATATATGATTTTTGTGAAAGTCATAACAGAATTATATGTTCAAACAAAGTTGATTAAATCAAGACTAATATATCATAGTAACCTATAAAATTAGTGTAATTCATAAAAAGTCTCAAATTACATTCATTTGAGCATTTATAACATCAATTATGTCAATATTTCCTTAAAAGGGTAATTACTGCATCATCGTTGTGTCATAAATAAATTAATTTATTTAAAGTATAAAAATTATAAATAAAATATAATTATGTAGAAAATCCTTTTAGCTTTCTAATGAATATTTATAGTCGAATTTATCTTATGTATAACCCCATATTAAAAAATGTTTTAGTTATTAAACTTTGATTTTAACTATTTTAACTATTCATTAAATAAAATAATATTAAATGTCATAATCTAATCCAAGTGGACCTAAATGGTCATATTATATTCATAAGTTTGTTTTTGGTCGAATTACACTTATCCAATAGAATTAGGACATGTGTTAGGGTAATAGTAATATCATATTTACCCTTAGTTACCCTATTTACTATTAACCGTGGTAAAAAAAGTAAAAAGTTACTATTCACCAAAAATTATTTTCATCTCATTGAACCATATTTTAGTCCATGATATTAACCGTGTCTGTCGGATTTTCGAAATTCCATTCACAGAAGTGGTAAAATTAAGTTTTATGAAAAAATCAGTTTTTAACCTACCACTTAGTGGTTTCACTACTCATCAAAAATTGAAAGTTTTCAGAAAAATACCAAAATTTCATCCTAAGCTATATTTCATATTCTGAATTCAAAAATGAAGTCTATTTTACCAAATTAATAACATATAAGTTGCATTAATTAATTTTATAATTAAATCCCGCTGTTAAAACAAATAGCGTGTTTTTAAGAAACAATATCTACCAAAAGATTGACACTTGTTTATGTCTGGTTTAAATGTGAAATTACATCCAATGACCAACATTTTATTAAATTTTAAAAATATATTCTAAATATACTTTAAAACAACTCAAATTAATAATTTATCACTATTAATTATTTTGATTAAAAAAGTTGTTTTTATTTATAATTTAGTAATTTTCACTATTCATCAGAATATGAAAGTTATCCGAAAAGTACCAAAATTTCACCTTAGGCTAAATTCGATACTCCGAATCCAAAAATGAAGTCCATTTTGAGAGATAAATTTTCTAAAATTTTAAAAGGTGGTTATTACTATTCATAACGGCTAGTTATAATAATATTTTAATAGCATATCGTTTTTTAGTGAAACTCGGTATTGCGTACTACACACGCTATCGAGGAAGGTCGCGATTGCGTGTAATGCAAGGCAAGTCAAGGATGCGTGTTGTGCAAGCTCCTTTTGGTGTAGCGTACAACACAAGACATTAGTGAAATAAAAAAGAATATTTTTAATAAAATCTCAGGCTGTTACATTCTACCCCCCTTAAAATGAATTTCGCCCTCGAAATTTGTCGGGGTTATAAATGGTTTACTATTCGAAAGTTTCTTTAATAGAAACCCACATAGTAAAAAGGAATACCAAAACTTGGCTTTAAAAACTAAAGTATGAAATGTAACGATTACCCAAATAAACTAATCACTGGGTTTCCACATAGGTGAAAATATGGATATGGAAGAGAAATCTAACCATCATGTTTTGATGGAGAGGGGTAGAGAACATGGCTATAGAAAATCCAGTAATCACAAATCCATAAATTTGTGACGATCTAAGGTACCATCTGATTCATCAGGTATAAGATCACTAGGACAACATTTTTGGTTTTCAATATCATTTCCCAAAAGTTGAAAATTTGAATTAGAATAAATACTTTCTTTATTTTGGTACAATCTCACTGTTGTTCATGCCTTGAACAATTTCCACTTCATCTCTTAAATAAATGAAGCTGAATTTGTTATTCGTGAAGTGTTAGCAGATCATGTGATAGAATGACGGGTCATTCCATCTGTCTCAAACAAAAGGTTAGAAGAAATTATATACATAAGTCGATCTATAGTGAGATTAATCACATATGGTTCCTAAAATGGACTTATACTTCATATATCATACTGCTCAATATAATAAAACTAGTTTCTACTAAACAGGGACTTCCTATATGCCAGTGGTAGGCGATAATGGCCAGTCGTACTTCGGTTGTGGGTTCGATTCCCACAGCCTTGTCCGAAGCGATGGGTTGTCGCCCATCCTGCAGGTTGTCCTTTTTCTAAACCTACATTACTATAACATCCCATCAATAATATCGAAGAAAAAAAACTTCTATCCATAAACAATACTCACTTATGTCCAACATAATCCATTTCAATCTTTAGGCTTATCCATAATACTGCAGTCCACTCTCATAACATAGTGAAAACGATTACCAGAGATATAATACTGTCGTTAATCCCCATATATCATAAGATATGTCTTGTTGGTCACATTCAAAACATTCAAAGGCCTTAATCATGTATTCTCTTGAATACCCATTGAACCTTAGTGAAAACATGAATGTAGTTAAAAGTTAACTCTTTCCACATACCATAATCCAAAATTTCTATATACTCAAACCATGATATCACTTAGTCCTTATATCAATCATGAGCTCATGAATACTGTTAAACATTTCGTTTTCTCGTTTTCCCTTCATTATGCGCATATCATCTTATTTCCAAAAATATCTCAATTACTTTGAATACCACATTAGACCAATACATAAATATTCCAATACTCCATGATACAATATTATTTTGGAATCCCATTACATAAACACTTAATCATTCCACCACATCGTTATCATATTCAACATCGCTAATGGTGATCGCATGTGACTTCCCTTTGTCCTTTTCCTTAAGCGGTTGCTCATGTCGATCATCACTAACCCTTGGAATAGGGAATTTATTAGCATAATTCCCCATTTCCTTGCAGTTGAATCATTGAAGTGTTGGTGGTGCGTTCTCTGCAGTGTTTGCTTTATTCACATCATTAGAAACCCTTTTCCCATTACTTCGACACTCAGCTGCTCGATGACCTTCTTTTCCACACTTAAAACATTTTCTTGTCCCTTTAAGACAATCTCCACCATGTTTCTTTCCACACTTTGTGCATAAGGCAACATTCATCTTATTTTCACCATTATTCTGAGATTTCTCCTTGAACTCCATCTTTCGTTTCTTGTCAAAACCATGAGATGGATATGTAACACCAACTTCCATTTCTACCTTGATAGCACAACGAACAATTTCTTCATAGATACTGAATTCTCTTATAGCTAATGCCCTTCGAAGACTTGGTTTTAAGCCACTTAAAAATCGATCAACTTTACTTTCAGGTAGGATGATAATGCCAAATGCATACCTTGCAAGTCTTGTAAAATTCGCTTCGTATATACCAACAGATTCATCATCCTTTTGCTTTAGTTCAAGAAACTCCTTCTCCATCTTTGTTCGAAGAATACGGGGGAAGTACTTACTGAAAAATAAGTTCTTGAACTCGTCCCATTCCATGGACTCAATTTCATCCCTTTGCCTCGTATTCTTAATAAGATTCCACCATTGATCAGCATCACCTTCCAAACGATACACTACTAAGATGACTTTATCATGTTCAGAACATTGAAGAACTAAAAATATCTTTTCAGTGGTGCTGATCCTTTGTTCAGCAACAAGTGGATCAGAAGACCCACTAAAAGAAGGTGGACGTTGCCTCATGAAGGACTCAATAGAATATTGTTCCCTTCTCTGCTCATTTGGAATTCAAGAATGATTCATAGCTTGTGTAAGTATAGCAATAAGATTTTGCACTCCATCTCCCATAACATTTGTTTGTTCAGGAGGACAATCATTGCATTGTCCATTGCATTGATCAACACGGTTCCTTCGGGTTCTAGCCATCGTCTAAAACCCAAAAAGAATAGTGTGAGAGGAAAAAATCATGCTAGGGAAAACAACATAATAAAGGGGGAGTACCTTCAATATCTAACATCTTAGGTTTAATTCTATGATCGTTAGCGTAATTCTAGTACTATAACCTATACGTATACTTAACCTTAGGGACATCCCTAGACATACCGTAGAAATATCTCTAGGGATCTCACTTACGTTTTCGCATCCTAGTTTCCAAAGGTTGACTAAACCTTTCCTCTGATACCAACTGTAGAGACCCGAAGCTTAACGTACATGGACATTACATTACATTTTCGGAATACTTAGTACAAAACAAAAACACACACACAAGGATCGTAATCGTTTAGTGTCTTTGGAAACTCGGAACGTAATCTTCTAATCGTGGTGAAAGATCTTCAATATCTCCCATAATGATATTCCCTTTTTTTACCTAAAACCTTTATTTATATCCTGGGGAAAAGAAAACATAAAAGGGTGAGCTTAAATGCTTAGTAAGGGTAAACAAAAGAAAAATCAGTCACATCATATTCATAAGAACATAACTTTTGGAAATCTTAACCGGCAAAAGAGAGCATAATTTCATAACATGGGATAAATCATAGTAGTGAAATGAAATCCCAATAATCATAACTTAAAACATGAAACTTTGTGGCATACACACATAATCATAGATAATCATTTCTTGTTAGTCAAGACTCATTGCCAAGACTATCTTAGTGGACAAATTCCCTTTCTGAATCGAGTAACCCTCGTTTCAGTCCTGTTTCACTGAACCGGTATAACCTACCGTTCCAGCCCTGTCTATCTCATGAGATATAAAATCATTACCCAATGCATTGGAGGGAGATATAGGTCCCACCCATCTTATAATTAATCATTTCTTATGTGTGCCACATAATCATAAATCATACATCATAGCGTAACCCATGTAATAAAAATGGAATTCTTAAACAACATGACATCATAAAACAATTCATATAAGATAAAGGAATTCATAAAAAATATTTCCATCACAACATAATCAAATACATGTAACAATAGGGATAAAAACAGAACCCTTTATTATCATAGATGGAAAATAGTTTTGATAAAACACTTGAAATGAATTCTTGAGGAAAATATCCTTTCTTCTTCAAAATCAATTTCTTTTCACAAAACATCATGCAATTTTAAAAGAAAGAGATTTTATAAAAAATAGTCATGAAATATTTTGGAGGAAGCTTCATGAAAATAAGGCTTTATAAAACCGTAAACATCCATTCGTGCGGTTTAAGTTAAAAAAACATTCTTCGTACTTTTGTCGGAAAAGTCAAAAAGTACCTCGTATGAAAAACGACAAAAGATTTCTTTCATATCCTTTACTAAAAACTCATCGAAGGGTAAAATTGGATTTAAACAATTGTAGGTGGATGGAAATAATATTACATATTGAGAAAAAATGGATGTGGATGATAAAATACACCCCAGTAAATACCAAAGTATAAACAATCTCGGATAAAAATGAGATTGTGATATTTCCCTTACCTTAGGTCCGATTTGCTTTGTATGTGTCCGAACCTCCTGTATAATGACTTAAATAATGTCATTGACTTATTAAAGAATCATATTAATTGTTATGATATCATATATGGTTCACTTATGACATTATATTACCCGTTCTTTTGTAAATTCCATGTTAAAGAAGCGTTTTGGGTAAAATCGTTTCATTTATCGTAGGTGTTTTGACTTGTTGTTCTTGACATTATTATTACTTATATCATGATTTACTTACTTCCAGAATATAAAATATGATTTATATATCATATATATTCAGTATATATATATATATAATAGATAGATAAATGAAATGAAAAACACCGTTCATGGAGACGGTAGTCCATACGTAGGCATGAACGCTGTTTTCCTTTCCTTATTGTCTTGAATGGAAGTAAGTAGATGACATACATATATATATATATACATAAATCCAGTAGCTTTATAATGTCATATATTTCATTATTATTTCTTATATATACTTTATAATCATTCTTAAATGGTTAACATGGATAATGAATCTCATCGCGTCGTGGAGACGGTAGTCCGTACGTACGCACGAGCGATGATATCATTTCCATAAATATTGAATTGGAGTGGAGTGGATTATACAATATATCAGAATCAATATGATGTTGTAATAACTATGTATATTTATTCTTTACACCATTATACCCATCCATGTAAGGTGGTGGTGGAAAATAGATTACACCACGGCGTGGAGACGGTATTCCATACGTACGCACGCGCGGTGATTTCTTTTTCCGTAGGATGGATAGATGGTGAAATAGGGTTGTTTCATACTTATAATAACATATCCGTATATGAGTGATAATGATGTTATTAATTCATAATGAAACAACCTAATAACAAGAAGTGGAAGAAGAAATAAAGATGAATGAATTGGTAACGGTAATTACCTCTTCTTTGAAGCGCCTCTTTGAGACCTCCTCTTAGGGAACTAAAATTGGTCTTTGAGGAAGACCAGAACCTCTAAGATTATTCTAGGGAAGTGGAGAAGATATTTTTGCAGGGGTTGGCCGAGCTTGAGTGCTCAAATTGGTGTGAGGAGGAGGGGGAGGAGGTGTCCTTTTATAAGGGAGGAGAGGGGCACCTTAGGAATACCTCAAAATATTATTTTATATTAATGTCAAAATCGGTTTATAATGGTTCCAAAGGGTCTTATTTCGAAGATAAAGTGGGGATGGGTCGAAATACTATCAACCAATAGGATTTATACAAGTTTAGGGTATTATATTAACCTTATCAATTAGATTTAACTCTAAGTTAAATAATTGAACTTTTACCGTGTCTTTTTGTTTTCTTTCACTATATGGTTAATACACTTACTATAACATTCCAAACGAACCCCAAATTGTATATTATTAATACATATATCCTTATCTAAGTCATTTGGCCGAACCATAGATTTTTAGGAATAAAATAACAATTAATAATATAATATTTGATTTAAAAACTGTTTTGTGTCAATTTTGACACTATTTGATATATGATTTTTGTGAAAGTCATAACAGAATTATATGTTCAAACCAAGTTGATTAAATCAACACTAATATATAATATTAACCTATAAAATTATTGGAATTCATAAAAAGTCTCAAATTACATTCATTTGAGCATTTATAACATCAATTATGTCAATATTTCCTTAAAAGGGTAATTACTGCATCATCGTTGTGTCATAAATAAATTAATTTATTTAAAGTCTAAAAATTATAAATAAAATATCATTATGTAGGAAATCTTTTTATCTTTCTAATTAATATTTATAGTCTAATTTATCTTATGTATATCCCCATATTAAAAAATGTTTTAGTTATTAAACTTTGATTTTAACTATTTTAACTATTCATTAAATAAAATAATATTAAATGTCATAATCTAATCTAAGTGGACCTAAATGGTCATATTATATTCATAAGGTTGTTTTTGGTCGAATTACACTTATCCAATAGAATTAGTACATGTGTTAGGGTAATAGTAATATCATATTTACCCTTAGTTACCCTATTTACTATTAACCGTGGTAAAAAAAGTAAAAAGTTACTATTCACAAAAAATTATTTTCATCTCATTGAACCATATTTTAGTCCTTGATATTAACCGCGTCTGTCGGATTTTAGAAATTCCATTCACAGAAGCGGTAAAATTATGTTTTATGCAAAATTCAGTTTTAAACCTACCACTTAGTGGTTTCACTATTCATCAAAAATTGAAAGTTTTCAGAAAAATACCAAAATTTTATCCTAAGCTATATTTCATATTCCGAATTCAAAAATGAAGTCTATTTTACCAAATTCATAACATAGAAGTTGCATTAATTAATTTTATAATTAAATCCCACTGTTAAAACAAATAGCGTGTTTTTAAGAAACAATATCTATCAAAAGATTGACACTTGTTTATGTCCGGTTTAAATGTGAAATTACATCCAATGACCAACATTGTATTAAATTGTAAAAATATATTCTAAATATACTTTAAAACAACTCAAATTAATAATTTATCACTATTAATTATTTTGATTAAAAAATTTGTTTTTAATTATAATTTAGTAATTTTCACTATTCATCAGAATATGAAAGTTATCCGAAAAGTACCAAAATTTCACCTTAGGCTAAATTCGATACTCCGAATCAAAAAATGAAGTCCATTTTGAGTGCTAAAATTTCTAAAATTTTAAAAGGTGGTTATTACTATTCATAACGGCTAGTTATAATAATATTTTAATAGCATATCGTTGTTTAGTGAAACTCGGTATTGCGTACTACACACGCTATCGAGGAAGGTCGCGATTGCGTGTAATGCAAGGCAAGTCAAGGATGCGTGTTGTGCAAGCTCCTTTTGGTGTAGCGTACAACACAAGACATTAGTGAAATAAAAAAGAATATTTTTCATAAAATCTCAGGCTGTTACAATCATGGATTATTTTTCTCTCCTAAGTGATAGGGATGATTATTCTCTCCTATAATTGTGGCCTCCAGTTGTGGGAATGGTGTCACAAAAGTGATATCTCCTAAAAGATCGCCTAACAGACATAACCTTATGGTTAATCTGACTCTCAATGTTATAACTAACTATAAGCTGGGGAATAGGTCTCATATATTTGACATGATTTACACAAAAAGAGTTACATTAAGTCCATCTCAGTGACCATTCCTTGGATTTAGGGATAAACTTCCCTAAAATCCTTCATTACTGTGATTGGAGGGGAGTATGGGTGAACCCAGGGTTAGAATGAGTATCCACCTATGACAACGTAGCTTAATCAGATACATTTCCAGTGCTAGTAGCAGAAGTTATTTTCTGATTGGGATCACAGACCTCCATATTTACATACTGATATATGGCATGAGGGGTACGACATCAATCTCAATTTCCTCTCATAGTATGTCGAAGTGAAATGGATTATAGATCCAAGGATTAACTGTTTTCGATTTGTGTTATTCCATCCACTTTACTCATGTATATTCACATTTATGTATATATGTATATGTATGTGAATATATATAAATATATGTACATACAACTATAAATATATGTATCTTCACATTACCCAATTTATGGAGATCAAGGACACATGGATAGACAATATATTAACATTATATGTTTGATTTATCTTTTTAGTTGTATCTCAGCTAGGCTAAGAAAATGCATGAGAATGCACTTATGACAGTAGATTTATTGGTTCATCATTGCGGTGGCCTGTTGAGAGTATTCTTCACCACTTTATGTGTACATCAATGTGTTTGAAAACCATATGTGTGATTTTTAGGTTGAGCATAGATGGAGGGTGGATATGTCAAATTTCCAGAGTCACATGATCAATTAGGGCAACTAGTGTGGATTCTTGTGATCGAGCTGATGCAGTTTGACTGTGTTTGTAAACTAAGTACATGGTCTAGTTGGAAGCTAGTAGTAGATCCATGTAGTTTTATATCAGTTTATTTTATTTACTCTTGTATGTACTATCGGTCTAGTGGTTAACTAGTATTGTATACATGACATAGCTCTTCGGGATTTTATATCATTTTATTTATTATTATAGCATGTTAAATTTTTTTTTCTAATTCTGTAATAACTCCTTATTAAATAATGTAAATGATATTTAAATATTAAAATTATTTTATTACTCTGATAACAATGAATATACTCTAAACAATTACACACTAGGCCTTAGCTACTAGATGTAAAAATATTTTATATGGGGAGGCATGCTTGAGGCCTGATAACAAAATGGATCAAAGCAACAAATTAGTGGCATCCTGGTTGGGACATTACAGTGAGTCTTGGATTAAACCAAGATTTCACCCAAGAATTTACTATTAACTAATACAATTATCCTTTTTATTTTTCAATTTCACCAAATAAAAAAATACATCATGACCATTCATCAAACCCAAAAAAACATTTCCACAAACTCATACACACTATAACTTATTCTAAAAGAGTATGTTGTATATTAATAGGTCTCATAATATATTGATGATACCCTAACCATAAATAAATATTAGAGAACATGTTGGAACCCTTATTATGGAGTAATATATCCGGAATACATTTAATATGATATGATTTCATAATCATCATATGATTCAACTTCTATTATATAACACACAAGAAAAATATTTTTTCAGCCTTCATAGAAAACAAAACCAACGAACCCCAAGATGAAATAAATGGATGAATAAATCATTTATTCTCCAACTCATACAATATATTTTTATGTTCCAAAATTTATTCTAGTTCTATTTTATGAGGATAAAGATAAAATATATCTTCTCTTGGAATTATCTCAATCAAGAACTCAATTTCTATCTTAGGTGGTAGTTCTAAAAACACATCAAGAAAGACTACATGAAACTAATCCACCATTGGTGAAAAGATTTCATGATCCAAACCCTATTCATCATGTAATATACACACAACTATATCATTATTATCACCAAATTTTTGGAGAACTGGCCTTCTACAACCTTCCATGATAATACATTCCCCAGGATGGATATAAGTTTCACCTCTAGAAGATGTGAAACTCACCCATTGAAGGTAATAATCAATGTGGTATTGTTATGTATCCAACCATTCCATAACCAATATTATGTAAAAACCAGTAATCACAAGAACATATAATTACCAAAGGATATAGTACCCACCAGTATTTAGGGAACACTCTGTACATTGAAAGAAACCCACTAATCGTAGCCCTAACAACATTTAGATTGATATCACCCCAAACATATACATTTTTACAATAACTAAACCACTTATAAATTGACCCAGCATAAAATAGAGTAATTTTCATATAAAAAATAAGGCACTATAAATAGTATAATTCTAAATAAGTACACCTCAATCACTCAATAGTCCAACATCACTACTATCATATGTAGGCTGAATAACATGTAGTCATCAATTCCCCCTACATCAGGCTTCTTTCTACAGGTTTCCCATCCTACTGTATTCTTGGAAATCCAATGATGATCAGTGTAACTAACCACCCATGTGGAAAAGCCAACCAAAATGAATGAATACCACATGACTATTATTCTGAGAGGATGGTCTACTCCCCTGGTTTCCCTATTCACCACTAGCCTGATGAAAATTATCATGATGATGTTTCCAATTATTGGTAGATATACTACTGCATTACGGAACTAAAACTATCTTACCACCAATATAATCATCCTTTGGGTTCCACTTATAAATGAGTTCTTGATCTAATACCTCATCATACCTTTTCCAATGAATGATTTTTACCTTGGTCTTGACCTATCATCTATTCCAATCCCCAAAATTCTTGGGCGAAGATACCTCATCTTCAATCATTGTTAGATAAAAAAATTTCAGGTCCCTAGTACATCAAGTATAATTGATCACCATCTTAATTACCTAATTTAATCACATTAACTCTTCATATTCCCATTCCCTCAAGGAAATAGGGAAATTGTGCTTTAGGAAATTATTTTAGAAGTCCTTCCAAGTCATACCCTCTAACAGCTCATCCTAAACTTGAATAACCCAATAATGTTTTACTTCTCCCCATAAAAAGTAATATATAAATGTAAATCTCTTTTCAATAAGACCCACTATGTGGTCCAATATAATTTATATATACTGTATCCAAAACTATGATTTCTTAGTTCCAATCACTTTAGAAAAGGCCAAAGGGTGAAATTTTTGATAGTCTATCATCAAGTAAAAAATACTAAACATATCCCACCCTGTGTATCTCTCTATAAGATATATAAAAGGATAAAACATTTCATGAAACATACCCTCATATACATTACTCAAAATTAGTGTAGGTTCCTATCAATATATAGGATGATCATTCATAGTGATTTCATCTTAATCCCTTGATTTTAAACACCATTGTAATACACTCCCAAATGAAAATCCTAAAAAAATGACATATAAATTTCAAAATTTTATAGAAAATAAGTATCATTGCTATTCATAATCAAAACATTCTACATACACTACCCACAAAAGGTAAAATCACACCCCATCCTTTTAACATCCTGACCCTAGTTACCCAGAGTCAGTAATTAATTACATAACATTGGAATGATAATAAGAGATCAAGTCTCTAAAGACCAATTAGTTTAGTAGCCTTGTAATTACTAGATACATACATAAGTTTTACATTACATCATTAAATAAATAAAAACAACATTGTGTCCCCTTTTAACAAACTCTTATCCTTTGGCATATCACTGTAGGTAAATCTTAATATACATCTACATATCCTAGGCAAAAGAAAACATAAGAAAGGGGTGCGATCAAATGCACAGTAGGGATAACAATATAGCTAAAACTATCAAAAATAATAATAAACATTTAATAAAATACATAAGACTAAAACCCAAGCCTTTTATACTTAAACTTCAGAATAATATTTCTAAGGTGAATCAAATAATGACATTTACTTATTCACATGAATATTCTACTAGTCAAATAATCACATGTAATATCAATAGCTAATTTCATAATGATGGAATGCATAATTTCAAACATCATAACCACATAGTCAAGACCTCGTGCCAAGACTACAAATAAGAATTTGTCAAGGCCTTTTACCAAGAAACTAGTTTGTCTCATGAGACCAACTGATGCATCAAGGTGTTGTAGTGGGCTCCACCCGTCACATACTAAGTCCAATTAATTCCTCATATGAAAATTTTGAAACATAATATAAACATTCGTATCAAAACAAGACTACCAAATGTAAAAATTTTAACCAAAAAACATAAATGGTATTAATATAGAACTTCTATTGTCATAAATAAATCATTTAATAAAATATATAAGTTTTTTTATAATAAATCAACCCCAATCAAGAATTGAATACAATAATGTATATTGACATAGATGAAAAATAATCAGTAAAACTATTTGAGAGAACTATCCCCTTTTTCATGAAAACATTTTAAAGTCTCAATATTGATCAAGAAACTGTTAAAAATATATTTTTGATTCAAACTGTCCCATACCACTTTGAAACATTTAAAAGGTAATTTAATTTTAAAAAATTATTGTCCATAGATTTATATCCTTAAAACTATTTTTAAAACATGGACATTAATGAGAATGATTTAGAAAAATAAATATTTAAAATATTTAAAATGATATTTTAGTTAGAGTTCATATCCAAATGAGAGATGCTTGAATAAAAAAATTGAGGTAATAAAAACTTTATAATGTCATAAGAATAAATGGATTCATGATATAAATTCTCAAATTATAGTATGTACACCATATAAAAGTGAATTGGTGCATAAAAAAATAAGTCTCAATGGAATGAAAATTGAGATGAAATCCCGTATAAACACCATATCCTTATGTTAAGGATAAATCAATGACATAATATTGTTTGAAAAATATAAATACACTCAATATGATAGTATATTATATGTAAATAAATCAGAGAACAATAAATCCTATTCTTGTTAAAACAACACCGATGACTTGGATGTTTAACTCAATGAATGGAAATTGAGTTAAGATTACTCCTATCAAGGTCATATCAATGACTTGAGAATTTATAAATGTAGTGATTATGTGTACCAAAATTATATCCACATAAAGGGGAGTTAAAATTAATACATAAATAAATAAATAGTGATTTGACATGTAATCTTGGAGTAAAATAATCAATGATGTTTGTGTAAAACCCAATGAGTGGAAATAAAAATCAGAAATTCACATATCGATTTAGTAACGTACGAAACATACACCCCTTGAAAGAAGGATCATAAAATGAAGATATAAATATACATTAATTAATGTATATTACACAAAGAATAAAATTAAGTGTAGTACATACAGCACACAAAATTAAATAGTTCCAATATAGCATGAATCTCACAGAAATAAGAAGTGTGAAGAAAAGCCCCTTACCTAGTACTTTTCCTTAGAAAATGGTTTTTTAACCTCCTGAATGATGTTGAAATAATTTTTATTAAATTATAAAATAACCGCATACATAAATATGATATCATAAATTATCTTCTAATATTTTCTTGTCAATGATATTTCAGTATTATAAATATTTTGGGTGTTAACTGATTCATTTTCCTTTATATGTTCTGTTATGTAAGTCATGTTTTTTATGTATAGGATGTATTTTCTTCATATAAAAAATGATATTAAGTTATAAAACATTAGTTTTACTCATAAAATGAAAATTATTCATGAATGGTTATGATGGGGGATGAAATATCATCGTGTCGTGGAGATGGTAAGTTGTATGTCCACATGAGTGAAGATATCATTATATTAGTGCTGAAATCATATGTAATTGGATGTTATATTTTATGTAAAGAATAATTTACAAGATATATTTATTATTTACATCATTTATAAACATTATTATACTTGTCCAAATAATTATGTTTTAAATAACAAACTACACCATGACGTGGAGACGGTAAGCCATACATACGCACGTATGGTGAGCATGTCAATCATAGGATGGATAGAATAAGGAATATGGTTGTACCATATTTATAATAACATCACAGTATGTAGAAGGTAATGGATTAATTATTTTGGTATGGAAAAAAATGAAAGAGTAAGTGGAATAAAAAAATAACTTTGAAAGAGGTGATGAAATTATTACCTCTTCTACGGGCGCTTCCTTTTAAATTGATCAAAAAGGCTCCTTAGGTTTTTTTATTAATCAATGTAAGTACTCTAGGTTCATGTGAGGGTATTTGGGAGGATATTTGAGTAGGGGATGGTTCATATAAATGTCTTTGAAGGTGTGATTTGGAGAGAAGAGGTGGTACCCTTTTAGAAGAGAGGTGAGGGTTACTTTAGGAAAAGCTTGAAATATTACATTATTATAAAATCAAATTCAGTTTATAATGGATCTAAATAGATTTATTTTGAGGAAAATGTGGGGATGGATCTAAATATTCTCAACCAATAGGTTTTAGACATGTTTATGTCACCATTTTAACCTTATCATTTATATTTTATTCTTAGTTAAATAGCTTAACTTTTACCAAGTCTTCTTCTGTTTTTATATTACATGGTTAATAAACCTACTATAAAATCCCAAGAAAACCTCAATTGGTTCATTAATTAAAAACTTGATTACTTAAACTAAATATATTCAATCAAACCTATAATGTCTTAATTACCTATATAATTATTTTAATGCATGAAATGTATCAATATACATTTATTTTGATATTTATAATATAAATTACTTTAATCATTCATTAATAAAGTAATTATTGCATCCTCATTGTGTCATAAATAAATTTAATTATTTAATGTCTAAAAATTATAAATAAATACTAATGATTTAGGAAATATTTTTCGTTTTATAATTAATATTTATAGTGTAATTTATATTATATATAACCCAATATTAAAAATGGTTTAGTTATTAAACATTGAATTTAACACCGTTAACTCTTCTTTAAATAAAATAATAAAAAATGTCCTAATCTAATTCATGTAGATAAAATGGATCATATTTTTTTCAAACAGTTTATTTTTGTCAAAATACACTTATCCAATAGAATTAGGACATGTGTTAGAGTAATTATAATATAATTTTTACCTTTAATTACCCAATTTACTTTTAACCGTGTTAAATAAAATTCAAAAGTTACTATTTACCAAAAATTAGATTCATCCTATTGAATCACATTTTACTTATATATGTATATCGTGTCTCTCAGATATATGAAATTCAATTCATAGAAGCTGTAAAATTTTGTTTTATTAAAATTTGAAAATTTTCCCATAAGGTGAGTAAAAGATGGTAAAAAGTTCAATAAAATTTTATATGTCTGATATTATTATAAAAAGAATTCAATGAATTAAATTGGACTAATATAAGTATTCTGTATCTTTTTTTACTATAAAATAAATTTAAATTAAAAATAAAAATTTTAATAAAAATTCATCTTTAAAAAATAGTGAAAGTTATTTTTAATTTTACAAAATTCAAAACTTATAAGTTGTATTAATTAATTTAAAAAAATATTCCCACTGTAAAAACCAAAAAGTGGGTCTTTGAAAAATAAAAACTATCAAAAGATTTATATGTGTTTATGACCAATTTAAATGTAAAACTAATTCTAATGACCAATATTGTATTTAATTAAAAAAACATAATCTAATTATACTTTAAAACCATTAAAAGTTATAATTTAAAACTATAAATTATTTTGATTAAAAAAGTTTTTTACAATTAAAATTTATTAATTTTCACTATTCATCAAAATATAAAAGTTATCAAAAAAGAACAAAAAATTTATCCAAAAAAATTTAATGTCACACTTCTAAATAATAAGGTCATTTTTTAAAATTGAATATATAAAAGTGAAAAATATTGTATTGAAAAAGGGTTCTCCATTAAAAGGCGGTAAAATTGCATTTTTTTAAAAAAATTCTTCGTTTACCTGAAAAAATTAATTTGTTTTTATATTATGTCTATGAAACACATAATATGAATGTTAAAATTATACGGAGTATAAAAAATTCAAAATTAATTTAATAATATTCATAACCATTTTTTGAACGCCTAGTTTGGTAAGTCGTGGTGCGCTCGAACTCAGTGTTGTGTGTAGCTCAAGCTATTAAATTACTTTAAAAAAATAACTTACTATGAAATCATTGGGTGTTACATTCTTCCAACTTTTGGAAATTTCATCCTCACGATTTTAAAATTGGGCTTGAGATCTTCATTGAAATTCCCACATCGGAAAAATATTCAATAAGATTATCACTTTAAAAGAAAGAAAGGGAAGTACAAAGGTCACCCAAGGTAACCCATACTATGATTCCATGTAAGAAAACATGGATATGGAAGATAAACTATGTTTCAGGTTCTGATAGAGAGTGACAAAAAACATGATTAGATGAAAATTAGCAATAAGAAAATGTCAAACTTATGATGGGTTAAATGGTCATTAGTTTCCAAGTATGAAAAGTAAACGGACCACATTTTTTTATTTTATGTTCCATTTCATACAGTGGAGGAATTTATTTATGAGATTAACTATGAACATAAAGATATATACTTACTTTTTAAGTAGAGTTTTATTTTTTATTAAATTTCTACCACTAGCTCATCTTTTCTCTAAATGATGAGTATTCAAGATGACTTTGTCACACCTGAAGCAATATAATCAACATATAAAGAATCACATAATCCAAAAAGGATGAAATATATATTTTCCTAACCTTTTGATATTAACCAAAACCAAATGTTTAGTACGAGATCAAATGATCCCCAAAATGGATAATCCTTTATAGAATGAAATACTAATCTTAATTTCCAAAATTAAAAAAAAATATACCAAAGTTCCATAAAAACATTCAATAAACAATTATCTTTAAAATCCTTAAATATAATACAAACTTATATTGAAACCCAAAACTAATAAAATTTAATCACACAATAATTTATAATAAATATTAACATGTATCTCCAAATAAAATCAACTACTCTTAAATTCTCATACAGAAGTGTAATTAACCAAATCACATATTCTATATGATTGATTAACCATTTCCATTAATAACATTATTCTCAAAAAAAACATAGATTCTTCCAAAATAAATAAAATCAACAATTAATACTCAAATTAAATCCCATATTATTCTATTTTCCATAGGCATATAGTCTACCCAACAGAGATAATGTCTTCTAAAATAACAATTATCACCAAATCATTTTCATGTACTAAGGATATCCATTTGATATAATATAAAATCCCAAATCAACTTATTATTGATCAATAAAATTATTTAACCAAAAATAATTAGTCACACTAACTAGGGACTTCACATACTCTAGTGGTAGCCGATAAATCATAGTTACACATTAGTTGTGGGTATGATTCACATAGCTTTGTCCGATGTGAAAGGTTGTCCCACGGCCTGTGTTCTATCCTTCTTCAAAAAAAATATTTTATAACATTCCCAAAGTTTATAAATTCCTCAAAATAACCATAATATAATTTAACCACACATGTTATCACATACCTCAAATTTTCATCCAAAAAATTAATAACATTTAATTGCCTCAAATTCAAGGATCATATAAACCCCAATGGGTCTTCATAACTATATCCACAAAATAAATGAAAATTATTCCTCAAATAGAGTTTTCACATAAAAAACTGTAGGTTTACACATACAAGAAAAAATTATTCTAAATTAATCTCATCAACAAAGAGAATTAATACTTTTGAACATTTTTTCATCCATTTATTTCCACATAGGTTCTTCATTGACCTAGTGGTTATCCTATATAATAGGGAATTGACTCGGGGAGTTCCCACGTCCCCTACATTTATTACAAATGACTATAAATTGATTCTCATAGTCATTTTTATTTTCTACCATAGTTTTCTTCATTTTCCCACAGTAATTCTTTATAATATGTCCTTATTTCCCACACATAAAGAATTTCTTTGTTCCATTGAGACACTTTCCTAGGTGTCTCCTTCAACATTTCCGACAGGATGGAAATTCAGCTTTCTTTTCTCCATGGTCTCCACTGATGGAGCTCTTTTCATTCTCGGCCTTTCTCTTCTTTGTTGAGTTTGGAAGTTGTTTAATGTATATATTGTTTATCATATTTTTGGAAACATTCTTTGGCATGAACACAATATCTTTTATGCCTATCAATATTCCATTTTTTTCTCATTTCCACCATCATTCCCACCTTGTACATCATGTTCAAAATTAATATGACTTCTTTGGATTCTAGCCATTGACTGAAACCAAAAATCATTTTGTGATTAAAAATATTCATAATATCATTTAGAGAACATCATGACACCTTATTTTTAATATAAAAACCCTTAAGATTAACCATGATTTTTTATTCTCATATTATATTCAAATCCACCAAATTGGTCTATAAAGAAACTGTGAATTATCCTAAGAATATCACTTGGGAGCTTCATAAACATTATTTCATCATGTCCGGTTGTCATGCACCAGTTCCAGTTTGAGTCTATCTCAAACTGAAGTTTTTGGGTTTTACCCCTAGTTAAATCTACGCCAGAGCTGCCTCTACCTACTCAGATCAATACATAAATTTTGTTCATGGAAAACCAACATAATATTTATGTTACCAAGTTTTTTTGATGTTCTTATATACTAATCCTAAAATTCTATCTTAGGGTAGCATTTTCTAATAAGATTTTTTCTAAATCTATCTTTCATGGTTTATACTAAAATTCCTATGATACCAACTGTAACACACTGACCCTAGTTACACAGAGTGGGTGCATTATTACATAACATTGGAATGATCACAATTGATCAACTCTAAAAAGACCAAATATTTTTGTTTCCTTGTAAGTAATAGATACATACATAAGTTTTATATTACATCATCAAATAAAGAAAAAAACATAGTGTTATCTTTGAACACAATCTTCTCCTTTGGAATATCCCTATAGGTTAATCATAAAATAATTATTCACATCCTGGGAAAAAGAAAACATATGAAAGGGGTGAGCTTAGATGCTCAGTAGTGATAAAAATATAGAGGAAACTATTATAAATAAGCATAAACATTTAAGAAAATGTATAAGACTAAAACACAATCCTTTAAAAATTAAACTTCAGCATAATATGAAAACAATAAATCAAATAATGAAATTTACTTATTAAAATGGATATTATATTAGTCGAATAATCTCATGTAATATCAATATCTAATTTCATAATGATGGAATGCATAATGTTGTACATCATTACCATATAGTCCAGGCCTCATCCCAAGAATGCGAATAAGATTTTTTCAAGCGCATGGGCCAAGAAACTAGTTTGTCTCATGAGACCAACTGATACATCTAGGAGCTATAGCGGGCACCTCATGTCACTTAATATGTCTAATTCATTCCTCATTTGAAAAGTTGGAAACATAATCTAAACATTCGTATGAAAACAAGCATACGAAATGTCAATATTTTAACCACAACCCATGAATGGTAAAAAAAATGACACATCCACAGTCAAACATAACACATTATATACAATATAGAATATTGTATTAAAATATATCAACATTAATCATAATAAAATAAAATGATGGATATTGGAATAGATTAAACTAATCAGTAAAACTATTTGAGAGAAATATCTCTTTTTCTTAAAAACATGTAAAAGTCTCGCTATTTATTAAGAAGATGTTAAAAAATATAATTTTAAATCAAAGTGTCCCATACAAATTTTACATTTTTAAAATAAATTTTAATTTTAAAACATTAATGTTCATATAAATAAATCCTTAACACAATTTTTAAAAACATGGACCTTAATGAGAATGATTTAAAAGAACAAATCTTTAAAAAAATTTAAAATGATATTTTAGTTAGAGTTCCTAACCAAATGAGAGACGCTTGAATAAAAATAATTGAGGTAATAAAAATATTTTAATATCATGGGAATAAATGGATTAGTAATATATTATGTCAAAGAACAGAATGTACACCATATAAAAGGTAATTGGTTTTTAACAATAAAGAAGTCTCAATGGAATGTAAATTGAGATAAAATCCATTATAATGACTATATCCTTAGGTTAAGTATTAATAAATGACAAAAGTATGTGTAACAAATATAAATGCACTCAATATGATTGGGTATTCAGTGTAAACCAATCAGAGGACTTTCACAGTTAATCTTGTAAAAACAGCACCAATGACTTGGATGTTTAACTCAATGAATAGAAATTGATTTAAGATTAGTCTTACCATGTTCATATCGATGACATGAGAATTTATCAATGTGATGATTATGAATATTAAAATCATATCCACACAAAGGGGAGGGGAAATTACTACATAAATAAATTAATACTGATTTCACACATAATCTGGGAGTAAAATAATCAATGAAGGTTGCATAAAACCCAATGAGTGTAAATCAAAATTAAAATTCCCCTACCGATTTGGTAACTTACAAAAAATACACCCCATGAAAGAATTATCATAAAATTAATATTTAAGTACCCATAAATTAAATTAAATTACACAAAGAATACAATCATGGTCAGTACATACACCACATGAAAGGAAATAGTGGCAATATAGCATGAATCTCACAGAAATAAGAAGTGTGATGAAAACCCCCTTTCATAGTACTTTTCCTTAGGAGAGGGCAGTTTAACCTCTTTAATAATGGTAAAATTACTGTAATTAAATTATAAAAGAACCACATACCTAAATATGATTTCATATATGATCTTCTATTGTTTCTTTGTTAATGATATTTCAGTAGTATCATTATTTTGGGTGATAAATAATTTATTTACTTTTTATGTTTTGTTAAGTAAGTCATGTTTGATATGGATAAGATGTATTTTATTCATATCAAGAATTATATTAATTTCTTAAAAATTATTTTTAATCATCAAATGAAAATTATTCTTGAATGGTTGCAATGAGGAATTAAATCACATCATGTTGTGGAGACGGTAATTCGTATGTACGTGCGAGCGACAATATCATTCTATTAGTGGTGAAACAATATTTAATTGCATGGTATATTATATATATGGAAATATTAACACGTTATATTCATTATTTACCTCAGTTATACTCATTATTATACCCATCCAAATAATGAAGTGTTGAATAACAAACTACACCATGATGTGGAGATGGTAAGCTGTACATACGAAAGTATGGTGGCTATTTCATTCATAAGATGGATAGAATAATGAATATGGTAGTATCATATTCATAATAACATCACAGTATGTAATGGTTTTATCTTTAAATTAAATTAATACAGGTATTTTTTTGGTGGTGTAGGTTCTGGATTTTTCTAATTTTTTATATAGGGGTGTGTTGAGGGTATCTAGTCCCCTTTTCTCTATGAAATGGATAGTTTTGAATTCCCAATGAGTTTAGTTCTGATTATTACTTTTTTGAATTTGGTTTAAATTTAAAAAAATACTAAATTTAATGGTGTTTGTAGTTGTGATTGGTTGTTATATGAGATTGGGTGGTGGAATAGGCTTTGTAGGGACATGGAAAAGCCTGAAGAAAGAGTTGTTAGGAAAAATATTAAATGGAAAAGCTTCAAGATGGGTTAGGTGGTCCACAAAAAATCTCCCTATATATTATTAAATTTGGTTTATGATTCATGTGACGTGAGTACATTCCACCAAGGGAAACTAATAATTTATTTAAATGATTTTTTTAATATAAATAGTTTACCTAATTGAAAATAAAATGTAACTTAATTTAATTAAAATTTAAATGATTAATTTTATGGATGAATGAGAAATGTTTCAAGGACAATGGACACCTTATGGACTAAATTTATTCCTCAGATTCCAATGGATGAGTCTGAGACTAAGACGATTTCTGGAAATATGGACACCCCAAGAGGGGGTGTGATGAGAATCTAGTTGGATGACCTTTACATGTATTGTGGGGATCCATGAAATGTGTTATTTCTTGGTAGTTGGACCTTAAAAAAATTATATATCTTTGGGGTGAGTTTAACCTTGTAAAGAAACTGAACCAGTACTCTTGGATCCAATTCTAAGACAATATTTATATTTTTACATTTAATACCAATATATGTGACTCAATTTTTTATATCCAAATAATAACACATGAAGTGGAAATATTGGATAACTTACATTTCCAAGAACATTATAGGTATAGAGTTTTTGATAAATAGTAAAAATTCATAACAAGTGGTATTAAAAACAATTTGTTTATAATGATCTGTGTCATATCGCATAAAATTTTATATATAAGAAACCTATCAAAAATCATGTTTGGATGTCATCCAGCCCAACACTGGGCATTGTTTGTGGCAGGACCCGAAGGGAATTTCAAATACCCACAGGCTGGAAACTGGTGCATGGGTATAAAAAATAGAATTTGATAATGATTTCATCCATTTATCAAATCATAAATAACCCACATGAATTAGCATCACCGTAACAAATAACCAAAACCACGCAAGGTAAAACAATTTCTATATTAAAATTTTTAATGTTTGACAAAATCCAAAAGGTACTAAAATTGAATAGGAACAAAAAAACAATCTGAAATCCCTCCATGAAATTAGAGGGTAATCACCCTCAATCTACCACCATCATCACCAATAAGAAGTGAGACACTGGAAACTAGATCCACCATTACCACTATGGCACATCTTTACTTTACTTAGGTCATACATCACCAAGTTTACATACACACAAATATGTACATAGGGTGTGAACCAAAACACTATAATATGCCTCCCTAAATAAATATTCCATTCTATAACATTAGAATACAAATCAAAATGAATATTTCTATAGGATTATTTAAAACATTTTATGGAAAACATTGTCATTAAACAATTTTAAAAGAAACCCTATTTTAAAAATAATATTTCATGAAATAGAAACATACAAAATGTTAATTATATACTAATGTATAGAACCATATCAAATAAGTATCTTGTAACAAGTTAAAACCATGGGAAATCCATATTGGTAACTAGGACAAGTGGGTCTCTATGTATATCTTAACTAAGTGATCAAAATCCTCCAAATCAACTACCAATAACATCCTCATGCACGAGCCACTAGATAGGACACCATCCAATGATCTCGTTGTCTAATAGAGTCCTCATGAATCATCCATGAGAGAGGATCTCTTCCAAATTTATAGTTGTAAGCAATAATATCACATGTTTAGTTATTATTGTAATCATCAATCCTGAAAGATGAATTTGGTCCTTGATCACTATCGAATCAAATAGCATACTAGTTATATTTATCCCACATAGTTACATGTGATTCCATTTGTGCCCATTTTATTTTTTTCTTATCACATAAATCACTACTTTCGAATACAAATTCCATTAATCACAAGAACAAAAGGAAGTTACCACTTTTACATTTTTACAATTCAAAATTTTCATATTGTTCCATTGATCAATGATCATATAGAAACCATTAATTTTCATTAAAACCCACCTTCCATTTCATACGCACACCAATAACACAAATAAATACATTTCACACCAATTTATTAATTTATGAAATCCTTTTGGAAACACCACAAGAAGGATACACTTGGGATCAGACCATTTTCTGTGGACAAATACACTTTTAAAATCATATTAACATCAAAACAATTTTAATAACATTATTCATAAATAAAAGATAAATTTAAGGATCAAAACAAAAAAGAAAACATGTTGAAACACATTTCATTATGAAAACCCACTTTCACCACATTGTCAAATTTAAATCACTTTGAAAACACATTTTTAACTTTCACACAAGGCATAAAATACATTTAAGAATTTCCACATTGACGCAGACCTAAAATAAAACAAATTAATTTTTAAAACCCTACCTACATAACATATATATTCAAAACCATTTCCAAAACTAGTTTCACAACAAAAAAATATTCATATAACACATTTAAGTAGAAAAACAATTATATCAAAATCATCTAATAATTTAATATCATGGAACCACCTTCCCCATACTTGAAAACATCTATAAATTAGCATGAAACCACAACTACAATACCACATGACATAATAAAAGAAAATATCTGACAATAAACATCATAATTTTCCCCAAAAAGAAAAGATCGAACACTATTCCATTCAAAAATCTCACTAGAAAATATGAACTCGTGAACTATGGAAGAAGAAATCTAGAAAGTTGTTGAAATCAAGAAGAAAAGTGATTATTTGACATTTCCTTAGAGAATTATGGATAAAAAACTAATTATTGACATTTAAAGGCTTCATGACATCTCATAGGAGTCTCTGATGGATACAAATAGCCAATGTTCTAGATAAGAGTTGTTTTAGGGTTAAAATATAATTGTATTGAAAGATAAATTTACACTTTTTAATGACATGGTCAGGTATCATTGTGTTCTAAGATGGTTTTCCAAACCATTTGGCAACCGTGCATCCATTTTTATCCTAGAGAATCACACAAAATGGGTTTCCCAGATGATTTAATAAATTTTTGGAAATCACTATCCAAAAATGAAATTGGCTATAAAATTTCATTGAAGGGGTGAAATGTTTCCCCTAACCATGTGCTATGAAAGAACCACCTAATCTCATGCCCAAAATAACTATTTTTTTACTAAAACCCAATAGAAAACCCAATAAATAATCATTTGGATTAAATTAATTGAAATAATATCTCAAAATAAGAACATAGATATGAAAATTCTCATATCCGTGAAATCTTTATATGCATATAAATTCATCCAAAATCTTGTTCTATTACCAAAACGGGTACTCCTCAAAAAAAGACTTTTTCTACCAAGTCCCATTCCCATTACCACCATGTTTCCAAATAAATCATACCAACAAAATAGCCCTCCCTAGAAGCACATTCTCCTAAGAATCCACAATTCACACCAGCTGCTCAAACAGATAAAACCCCATCTCTAACTCCAACTCATCCCAATTCATCACATTAGATGGATCCATATTATGACTTTTCAGTTGGTTGACATGGAACATTTCTTGAATTAATGTTAAATGAGAAGGAAAATCTAAAATGTATGCCACCTTAATAATCTTTTCGGTAATCTCTAACTGTTAGACATACCTAGAAATTAGCTTCCCTTTCTTATAAAAATGATAATGACCCGAGCGAGGTTCCACTTTTAGAAACACTAGGTCACCCAAAGATAACTCAAAATATTGGGGCATGTGACCAACAAAATATTTTTACAACAATTCACTATTAAAAACTACTTCATAATCAACTTATCTTTATCTAAAATTATTATACAAGTCACAATCCCAGCAACAATCTCTAACCCACCTCAACCCAACTACAAGTATTCAGACATGTTCGACCATAAAGTTCATCAAAAATGGACATTGGAATAACGTATCGATAACTATTGTTATAAAAACACTAAACCAATCCAAAATAGATCTCCCATGAACCACCAATAATGAAAACATGTTCTCAAATCATGTCTACCAAATTTTAATTCACCTACTCAATATGAACATCCATTTGAGGATGGTATTGCATGATAAACATGGAATTCAACCCCACAGACTTCTTACCAAAACTAGAAGGTAAAATATGTTTCCCTATAAAAAACTATTGATGGAACACCATGAAATTTTACAACCTCATAAACATACAACCTTCCAAAAATCAACCCCTTTGGTAGAATTTCTGATTAGAATTAAAAGGATTGATTTTCTTAGATGATCGATCATTGCCCAAATGGAATTTTTTCCCTGATGTGTATGAGGTAATCCAATAAATAAAAATATGGTGATCTCATCCCACTTCTAAGATGGAATGGGTAGTAGCTGAAGCTATGCAGAGGACCTTTAGTTCCCTAATTCAAACTACTAACACATATATCACCACTATACAATTTAATCTACATGTTGCCTCATACATAGCCACTATAGCTGCCGATGAAAATTATAGTACATATTGGTATCACAAGGAAGAATGGCCCACTAAGATTTGTGTCTCTCATTTATCACAAACTTCTTCAATGAATACGGAACTATGAAGATAACCTTGAAGAAGAAAAAATACCTTTGGAGACAATGACCAATCACAAGTCATCTCCCCACCATTTAGAATATTTATAGACTATTGGTATAACTCATCACTTGGCTGAACTTGCTTAATCATATCCAGAAAAAAAAGGAGTCAGCTACTTGCTCACCAATACCACACCTCTACTATGTTGTTTGGTTTTGAGATGAATCTAATTGAAAAGACTCATTAATGTTCACTCATCACCAGACTCTTTCATTTCATGATAAATATATTTATTGATCAAGGAAACATAATCCAAAATTCCATTACCTGGTGTATAAAATATGTAAAATTTGAACCCCTTAAGGTACGTGACCCAATAACACAGCCTTATGTTTAGATCATATGGGGAGAAAATGTTTAACAAAATATTATGATCTGAAGAAATAGAAAACTTATCATAAAAATATAATGGTTCCATGTATTTAGGGAATTAATAACCACTACTAACTATATGTAATGTTTTGGGTAATTATTTTATATTGGTCAGAGTTATTGACATCCATGTGCATCCACATGATAATCCTAAATCAGCACACACCAAAGACCCATACATGAGGTATCCTAATAGACCATATAGACCATTCCAAATTCTTGAACGATCAAAATGAGGGTTTTGGTTAGCCATCACATAAGATCCTCAAAGGACTCTTGACACTCCATGGCCTCTTCAAACATCCCCACTTTACAGGTAATAATTTTCATGGATGAAGAAAATTGAGAGAATTATCAATGGAAGGACTTGTTATACCCAACTAAGCTTAAGAATATTTGGATTTCAAACACATTATTTAGGTTTACCCAAGACATCACAGCACTAATAATATTGGGTTCAATAAAAACCCATCATTATGTGATTACATGATATAGAAGCTTCAATTCCCTAATATAGAATGTTCACATGGAAAAATTTTCAAAGAGACTATGATCCCAGTGGTTGCTTAGCACATTCCTCAAGTATTTCCCATGATCCTCCTCATTCTAGGAATAGAATAGGAGTTTCTGCCTAAATTTCATGAATAAATAGATGATACACTAATGAAAAAACCTATTCTTAAGTTCCATAAAAACCATTGAAGCATTTTCTAAATTGAACGATATTTTAAAATACTCAAAATTGTCATACCTTCTTGAGAAGGATATTTTTGGTACATCTGTCTCTCTAACTCTAACTTGATAACACCTTAATGAAACCAATATTATAGAAAAATCATTCTCCCTTAAGTGGATCATAAAGATAATCAATATAGAGGAAATGGTTACTTATTATCTATTTTTACCTTATTCAACTTTCAGAAATCTATTCACAGCTAGAGAGATCCACTAGCCTTCATTATAAATAGAACTGGGGTGTCCTGAGGTAAAATACTAAAGAGAATAAGTCATTAGGATTCAAAATCATTGACTAGTACCTTTAATTCTCTCAAATATGTGGGGTGTATATTGTATGAGGGAATATATAACAATTATGTTCCCAATGCCAAGTCAATGGTGAACTCTATATCCCTATATTGGGGAAAACCTACGAAATCATCAGGAAATACCAATGGGAACTCATCCACCAAATGTGGTAGTCTATCATCGAGAGAACCATCCTCATCTTAAAATGCATGTGATGAGATCAGATAGATGAGATTACCCAATTTCAAAATTTGTTGTCTAGCACTTCCCAATTGAGGATCCCATTCACCTTTAAAACATGGTTACTTTCATCAGGTGCCAAAAAAAATTACTCAGCATCGATATCTATCGATTTTCACAAACAAGTAAACCATCTAATACATATTGAGGGTCAAATAAAATTGTACCATCTCCAAAACTAGAATATATCATTCAAACATGTCCCATAACACATTTATTGCTCAATAGAGGTACCAGGAAACCTCTTGTCAATTATTTCTAACCAGTGTTACCAAATCCATCAGATATGGCATAATCTTGTTTGGTAAATTTGACAAATCAAGAATATGGGTAGAAATAAAAGAAAAAATAATCACCATTATCAAAGGGAAAATATCTAATGATGAGGTAATAATAACGATACATCAAACATTCACATGCCTTGTATCCAACTATAATGTCTCTTGATCCAACGCATGGAGTTGCCTCATTTAAAATTGACCCTAATAAAGACCACTAGACTATGGATCATCCCTCAACTGAGAATTCCATTGAGATGATAGAACCCTTCCACCATGAACTGCAAACTAATAAATCACTATACTAGATATTTATGGTCGATCTATAATCCATTTTGAAGCCACAGTCCCTAACCCAGTCAGATATGAGTTCTCTATTTTATAAAATAGATTCAAGTTCCCCATAACTCTACACTAGTGTCAAGGTCTGGGTGGAAATGAAAATGTAGGTTACATGTTCCCTTCCTTCCCACAATGATGGAACATGAATTCCCTGGTGTTAGAATCCATAGATTAATATAATTAGTAAGGTTGGCCTGAACTTCCACCTCCATTCCTCCCATGCTCATCATGCTTCCTCTTTTTCTCAGAAGAACTGTTATTGCCAATAGTAGATAAATCCCTAGAGAAACAAAAATTTCTTCCATGATAAATTTATACCATCAATGAATGATCAACCATGCCACCATAATTTTTCATCTTGAATAAGAAAAATTGATATTGGATATCTGGTTGTAAACCCATTTTAATCTTTTGAGCCTTAATATACTCATTGGTAACGATCCTGGGAAAGTACCAAACTAAATCTATAAAGTGGTTAGACTGATCCATTATGGATGAGTCTTTTGACTAAGATCTATAAATTCCTAGGATATAGTGAAGGCCAAAATCATTGTAAAACATTTCCCATTAAAAACTACCTTGATGTCTTTCCAACACATGTTCTCATGCTTTCCATATTCTACCATGGAGTCCCACCACTTTCAACTGGAGTATTCCAACATAAACGAAGAACATTTAACCCAATCCAAATCTAGAGTACCAAGAAAAATTGAAAACGTCTATATTTTCTCAAGAAACACTTCTAATTCATGAGGATTGGTGCAACCTCAGAAAGTGTGGGCGTGTTCATGGGGAAATCTTGAGCCATTTCTTTTCTATATCCCAATTCAGCCTCTCTAACCTGAGAAATAATAAATCTCATTCCATACCCAAATAATGGATAGACTGAACCATAGCTTCCACTAACCTATTATCAAATGGTTATGGGGAAACCTATCAAGGAACTTCCTATGGTTTTACAAAAAAACTCTCTAAGGAGAAATTTTACTACATTATCCAACAAACACAAGGAGGAACCATGAATAAATGTTCTAAACATTTTCTTCAACAAACAAAATCACAGGTAATTATATAAATGAAAACATAAAATTATCTATGTAAATAACAAGTAAAACAAAAACAATCCACCCCCACCCTATACCCATATATATTCAACAGCCTATACATCACAACTTGAAGAGAAGTAAACTCAAATCGCAACATCCCAAGGAAACTCAAGTTCTGACTTGAGTTTTGTTGTCCAGACACCCCACTCACAATAAGAACATCAGTTACTAACAATCATATCTCTTGTTTATCCACACCATTTCCAAAATAACATGACCAAAACATATCGTGAACTTATCTTATACCATTTTTACATGAACCAAGCCAACATTCTATCCAACCTGAAAATCAGCACAGTCCTTGGCATGGCCTGAAGGGAATTCACAATTTCTAAGGACTAGAAACTAGATTTTGGGTATCAAAAATAATCTTTGTTAAATATTTCATCCATTTATATATTCATAAAACCCCCACAATAATAAACATCACCATACTAATAATTATATCCAATCATGGGACAACAATTTTTTAATTCAAAGTTTTATAAGTTTTACCAAAACCAAAAAGTAATAAAATAGAATAGGAACAAAAAAACTATTCCAAAAACCCCCCCAGAAATAAGAGGCGAATCATCCTCAAGATACCACAACTAACAACCTATTTTAAGTGGAATAGCGGAAACCAGATCCACCATCACCTCCATGACACATCTTACCTTTACCTTGGTAATATATAACAAATTATAAATACACCCAATGGTGTATATAAGGTGTGAACCTAAGCCCAGAATGTCCTGACCTGACCTCGGGGCTCATGCCGTGACTACCCCAAGACCACCTTCCATAGGCCAGAAGCTGGTGACTAGCACCAAGGCGTAATTCCCAATAAAATAAGGCAAGTCGTTGCATTTGTAAAGTAAAAAAACACCACATAGTAATCAATCAGAAGTAAACACTATGATAAACTAGGTACAAAAGTAAGTGCGGAAAAGTAAGTGGGCCAGAATACAAAACCAAACTGAACGTAAAGTTCAACTGGAAAGAATGTACAACAACTGAAAAGTAAAGCCGTAATGTCGTGCCGTCCACAGGAAGTCCCACCTGAAGGGTGGGTACAGATAGCCTCCTCAGCTCCATGGGTCCAGCCATCCGCTCCGTGTACGTCCCACCCAGTGGTCCACCTCAGGGTACCGACTTACTCCACAAGCCTCTACCACGATCAGCACTGTCCGTCGTCTACATCGAACACAACGTAGTACGGGCAGAGCCCGTGCAGGGGTGAGTATAAGAAACTCAGTAGGGACACCGATACCCCTGAAGGTCTCCCAGAATCCACAAAGGATAATACACAAAGGAAAGATACAATCACGAAGTAATAACCAACACTACCTAGGTATATGCCCATACATATACCTAAGTCATCAATTCTAGTTTGGCTCCAGTATCTGAGCCCAAGATCAAACACGTCCACATAGGATAGCACAACACAATCCACACAGGAAAGCAAGTCAATTGTATCGAAGATAATGATTGAAAGTCAAGAATCAGCTCACACAGGTATACTTCTTTGTAAGACAATAGAGATGACTAGTTGTAGCCACTGATTCATATATGTCGTTGGACCCACACAGGATCGATAGGTACTAACCCACGCAATGACCCACAAAGGATCGATAGGTACTAACCCCCGCAATGACCCATAAAGGATTGATAGGTACCAACCCTGTCAATGACCTATACCGGATCTGACCCAAATAGGATCGATATGTGCTGGCCCACACAGGACCACTGAGCGCTGACCCACATAGGATCTGACCCACGCAGGATCGGTAGCACTGACCCACGTTGGATCGCTGAGTGTTGTAGTCGTCGCCGTCGAATCCATGGAGGATTTTTGTACAGTCGTCATCGTCGTCGCAGTCGCAGCCAGCTCTAGGGTTCCTGCACACAGCAAGCTCATTTCGGGAGGGTCCGGTCCACGAGCCGAGGGGCTGATACATCAACTGACACAAAGTCCAAAGTTGTTGTATCCCAATGTTATGTATCATCAACAAAAACTCAATGTGATAGATGGCGCGTCAATCAGATGCCCGGTCTGAGAGTTATTGGCTTTTTCGTCCCAGGGGCACGGTTGGTTTTTAAGTCAAAACCAACCTGAACATACTCCAACTGCATCCAAACCTCGAGCAGAGTAAGCCAAAAGGTCCATCTCACTAAGAGGAATCCAACAATGTCGACAGAACGTCAATCGGACAACCCGAGCTCAAGTTATATGTGTTTCTGCTTTGGGGGCCCGGTTGGTTTCGTGTACGAACCAACCCGGCTGAACCCAAAGTTCTCCGAAACCTTGAGTATAATATAGCAAAATGACTGTCGCGATCCATTGATCACATCATAACTGATGGTGCGTCGATCGGAGGCCCGCAACCCATGTTATGGGAAAAAGACCGAAGAGGTCCGTGAATAGGGGGTTCGGGCCCGGTCTGACCCGGCCCGATACCCCCTAGGTCGGCCCGAACTAGGTCGACCCGACCCGGTTCTGGTCTGGCCCATTAGGGCGCAGCCCGGCCCGGCTGGTGCGGCCTGGCCCAACCTGGGCGCAGCCCAGCCTGGCTAGCGTGGCCAGGTGGCTCGGCCGTAACGGCCGAGCAGAAGGGTGCGGGGGGCGCGCTTCCCCCTGTGTGAAACCACAGCCCCCATGAGAGGGGGCCGCTCCTACTGGCCAGCCGGGGGTTACAACCCCCGACCCTTCTCGGAATCCATCTGGCCCGGTTCGGCCGGCCGGTTGCTGCCACCACGAGACCGCCAGGGTCCCGCTCTCCTGCTCTGGTGCCGGAAGTCGGAAGCCGGCCGCCGTGGCCTTGGTCCAACTGGCGCGGCGCAACAACGTCGCGACTTGTTTGACTTCAACGGCATGGCGCGACGGTGCCGCGCTTTTTCGCCCAATCTTTTTTATTTTCCACACTGTGCATCTGCCTTGTTCGTGCCGCAAACAAATCTGCAATCAAGGGGGGAGGAGGGTCGGCCGTGTTCGTGTGGCCCGACCTCCTCTCATTATTCTGATATCAAGCGGCTCAAATAAATACGATAATTAGCGATGAAGTGAACATGAACAAAAAGAAAATAAAACCCTACCTCAAGCGTTGTCGTCGAATGAGGTTTGTCGCGGAAAGGAACGTCGTGGAAGGAGACTCCGTAAGCGTCGTCAGTGTCATGGAGAGGAGGATTGATGATGTCGCGGTACCTGGCGTCACGTAGTCGACCTCTGAGGATCCAGCAATCTTGTTGACCTTTGTCGGAGGTCGGCATTCTTCGCGTTCTTCACGTTCTTCGTCAAGGAAGGAGTGCTTGAAGGCTTTGAGTGATTTCTCCCAAGTCCTCTCGCACCACAAAACCCTTTAATAAAATAATACTTGTCTTATTTTATTAACACACAAGCCAAATGTTTTGAAATTCATAAATTGAATCAATAAATTAATTGAATTAATTGAGGAGTTTAAACCGCCCAATTAATGAGGCGTTTATTATTCAGTTTAAATGCAAGAGTTGACTTACATTTTAAGGGGGTGTGCGGGTGCGTTACCTAATTAAAGGTGGGGGTTTCATGGAAGTTGAAAAGGTGGGGCTCATGTGGGCCCACCCCACAAATATCCTACCTAGTGTAGTAGGATATAGTGGGTCCTACTTCAACCACTTATCTTAGGTTAAAAAACTTTAAATAAAATAAAATTGGTTGCACCATTTTATTTTATTCGTTTACTTAACCCAAAAATTTTAAAACCACACCAGAGCAAATGAAACTCCGGAAAAGGTGTTCCTAAGAAATTATCATATCTGCGATTTCATCGGTGTCCTCGGAATTCGATTCCAAGCACCGGTTCAAAAGTTATGAAAACCCGCTCATTCGTTCACTGGACGTACCCGAGCTAAACTTTAGAAAATGATTCCGGGCACACCGGGCCTCGGAATCAGGTTCCGTCAGAAACTGCGTTCTTGTAAAATCCAAAAGAAAATTAAGAAAAAATTTCCCTTGAATTTATGGTTCTTTACACATTAGGAATCCACCAAAAAGAAATATTCCATTAAATAACATTATAATAATAATTAACACAAACATTTCCTTAAAAATATTTGAAACATTTATAATTGAAAACTTTAAGAAAAACATTCTCAATAAACAATTTTAATAGAAATTTTTTTAAAAAAATAAGATTGCATGAAATAAAAACATACTCAAGGTATGTTGTATACTAACAGATATAAGAATATAATATAAACATCATGGAGTAATAGAGCACCCTATAAAAATATCTATTTGTAACTTGCACAAGTGGGACCCTATGAACATCATACCTTATTGGTCAAAATCCTCTAACTCAACTAATAATAACATCCTCATGTATGATCCACTAGAGAGTATCTCATCCAATGTTCTAGTGTTCAAATAGCATCCTCAAGTATGATCCACTATTGAGGATCTCATCCAAGGTTCTGTTAGTATCCAGACATATCATATGTTTAGTTAGTTCTTTAATTGTCCATCCTAATAGATGAATTCGGACCTTGGCCACTTCGAAATCAACTAGCATACTAATTCTAGTTCACCCACTGAGATACACAAGATCCCATTTGTGCTCAAGGTTACATTTTATATATCTCATTAATCACCACTTTCTCATACACATTCCAAGAATCACAAGCACAAAAGGTAAATACCACTTTCACAATTTCATAATTCAACATTTTCATATTTATCTAACAATCAAAAATCACATGGAAACCATTAATTTCCATAAAAACCAACTTTCTATTTCACATGAACTCAAAAACCATTTGTAAATAAATTTATTTCCATATACATTGTTTATGGAATCTATTTGAAAGAACTACATGGAAGAAACACATGGGTTTGAAACATTTTAGAAGTGGAAATACTCAATTAAAATCATATTCACATCAAATGTATTTTTATAAAATGATTTAAAATTCAAAGATTCATTTAAGGAGTACAAAAAATAATCCAAAATGAAACAAGACCCATTTCATTTGTAAAATCCACTTTCATCACATTATCACTTTTAAATCTCTTTTAAAAAATGTTTCCATCATTTCACAGATGGTATAAAATATATTTAAGAAATATCAAATGAAGACCACATAAAACAAAACCAATTTATTTTCCAAAACAAACCACTTTTACATATTCATGACAAATAATTTCTAGAAATTTTTTTCACCATAACAAAATCAATATAACATATTTAAGAAACCATAAAAGAGTATCTAAATCATTATATAATCTAACAGTATAGAACCACCTACCTTATACTTGAAAACATCTATAAATTTGTGTGAAACCACAACTACACTGTCGTAATAGCCTGTAATGGAAGGATCATATAATAAATATCAATATTTTCCTATATATAAAAAGATAAAACCCTCTTTAAGTCAAAAATTATGATAGATAATATGAACCCCAGAAAGAAAAAAAACCTAGAATGATGGATAAATCAAGAAGAAATGGTCTTGACATTTCTTCAGATAATTGGGGTTAAAACCACCAACAGAATGAGGTTCAAAGGCCTCAGTAAATATTTTATGAGGCCCTAATGAACAAAAATACACAATGGGGTGGATGATAGGTTTTTTATGGTCAAAACAGAATATGGTAAAAAGAAAAATTTCAATGTTTTAAAGACCTAGACAGGTTACACAGTTTTCTCATTCAATTTTCCAAATTTTATAAATACTGTCCACTCCACGTTTTACATTAGAAGCATGCCATATGTTTTTTCCACATATTTTAATAAATCATGTTCCACCCATAAGGTCCCCAATGTCTAGAAATGAAATTGTACACACAGTTTCCTAGGTAAGGGTGCATAGTTTCCTCTAAACAAGCACCACAAACCTGGAAGACCATAACCTCCATTTTCTCCAAAACCGCATGGAAAACAAAAGGAATAAACACTAGGGTGAAAAAATACCCCCAAAATAACATGAATTGGACACAACCATTCTATAAGGAAATCCTTTTTCAC
Organism: Viscum album; assembly: GCA_963277665.1. Classification (NCBI taxonomy): domain Eukaryota; kingdom Viridiplantae; phylum Streptophyta; class Magnoliopsida; order Santalales; family Viscaceae; genus Viscum; species Viscum album. The sequence continues at coordinate 919,024,904 of OY728150.1, forward strand.
CATTCCTTATAACCTGAGGAAAATAAAGATTAAGAATAGTGAGCTGAAATGCACAGAAATTGAAACTTAATAAGTATAAATTTAATTTCATTAGTAATAATTAGATGAATATAAGGGTATGATGACATAATCAAATTTTATACACGTATCATAATGGGACTTATACCCATCAATACCTAGATCATAAAGCTAGAAACATGGAAAAACTCTTTAAAAAAGGAATGATTCATTGGAATCAATAATCATGAGTCATGTGTTGTTAGTTATGATAATGAAACAATCAAAAAATGATATATTTTCACCCATAATAAGAATAAAATATATATATATTTAAACATAAAGGAATTAATGTTCCTTTAGAAATCATAATATTTTCATAAAAACCTCTAGTAGAATAGAAAAATTATATAGGAAAATGATGTATCATTTTCTTATCACTCTTAAAAATGGTATAACCATCATGGTTACACTTATAATTACCATAAATGTTGAATATAAAATAACCATCATGGTTATAATTGGAAAACACATAATGGTATATTAAAAAAATATCATAGGAGAAAACTAATTTGTGATCTTTATTCCATTCTTGGAATAAAAATCATAGTTTATTCCAATAATCTCTTAGGAGAAATATTATTTGTTTACTCAGTACCTTAACCCAATTCATTAAAAAATAATAATGGTCTCACCATACCTTTTAATATAGTGTAACTAACCATCATCATAAACATTCACAAAACCCAAAACATAACCATAACACAAAAAAACATGCATTTTTTCAAAATATTTTTTGGACCTATAAGAAAAAAAATGTAGATATTGAAATGTCCTATCCATTTAAAAACCCATCTTAAAACATAAATCTCATAGAAAAAGGGAATGAATAATTTTATTTAAATAAAACATTAAATATTATAAGGGATTAAAAACATAAAATAACGGTTACAGTAGAGGGAAAATTCATTCTCAACTTATACATTAAAATAGTGAAATCCATTAATAACTTGACTAACATATGAAAATTAAATGTGTTCCATGAAAATAAATTTGAAGTAACAATAATTAATGTAGATAAATAATTAGGATAGTATCATTAAAAAATATCCCTAGTAGAGAATAAATATCATCAAGGGTTGATGATGTTGATGAATGGAAATAACATTAAAAGATCGTGAAAAACATTCTTGAGGAATATTATATTTTTAAATTGAATATAACTTTTAAGAAAATAAGTAATTCATAAAATATTATGAAACAATTTTTACTTTAAAACATTATTGGTATCTTATAAATGAATCTTCATAGAAAATAATATTTATGAATAAATAAATTCTCATTAATGTTGTAAATGATAAATATAAATATTATTTTTAGACATTATGTAAAGGGGATAAAAATTGATCCTTTTGGAAATGGTTAAGGAATTTAATTTTGAAACCATTAAAAATAAGATAAAATTTTATGATAAAAAGATTTATAAAATAATTTATATTTAGAAATGCCAATCTTGAATTTTTTTAAACATGGGTATGAAAGAGAAATATTCCTAAATTAAAGGAAAATACATGTTTATATAAAAAATAGACAAATTATTTGATGATTAATTAACAAATAAACTAGGAAAATGAAATTAATAATGTAAAAAAATTCATAACCATATGTGAAGAAAATATATGTCGTTTAATAAAATAATATCATATTATTTTATACAATGTAACTTTTAACATCAAAAATATTTACAGGAAAATTCATTATAAAGTAAACACATTTCCATTTTTTTAACACTTAAACTATATTCCACATGATATAATAACCTCAAATTAATCATTAAATATCATGATAATATGTAGATTATTGATATTATATGTCATAATGGAATGTATATATCCCTCATAAAAGAGTATAGGCGAACATCATAAACATACTTCATAATGAATGAAAATTTGAGATGAATAACCCTTAAAAAGATCATATAATTCAATTGAAAATTAATCAATGAGGTGATTATATGTAAAAATTTTAAATTCACATAATATAAGTGTAAATACAGAATTAAATGACTTAAATACCAATCCACACTATAATTTTATAACAATGCTAAAATAAAAGGGTTATAACCCAATGAAATGAAGTTGAGTTATCAAACCCTTTAACACATGGTAAATTTGATGTCAAATCCACTAGGATAATATTTTTAAAATTAAAACCTAAAATACTATGAAATATTAATTTTTCATGATGTAAAATGTAAATTCTAAATATGTAACACATATAAATGAAATTAGGTGTATAACAATAAAATATGTCAGAATGAAAGAAAAATGAGACGAAATCTCTAACCTCAAGTCCAGACTATCCATGTATATCATTTAAAACCTTTATAATAAGCATATAAATATTATTTAATTGTTCAAAAAAAAATCAAGATTTATTAATTTATCATTAAACCATTTATTTCATTAATTATAATTTTATTTTTAATAACTTATTTAATTAAGTTGACATCAATTATTTTGAGAATGTTTTGTCTATAATTTGAAAACAGCTTTGGTGTGTTGACTATAGTCAAATTGGTACTTATTTCATAGTTTCAAGAATAAAAATGTGAAATAATTATATTTTTAATACATCAATTTTAATATTAATTACCATCATTAAATGTGTTTATAAAAAAGGACCTATAATACAATCATGGAGTTTGAGACTGAGGATATGCATGACTAACGTTTCCATTTTTCATGACTAATTATGAAAAAAAGTTAAGTATTATTTTATATATAAATACCTATAGTATTTTTATAAATATAATCTTAATTCATTAAATATAGTTATCTGTATAATCCATGTGATGTGGTGATAAAAAATGAATCACATCACTTCATGGAGTTGTTAGTCCAGACGCACACACAAACGTCATTATCAATTTTCAATGAATGGAAATGAAAAACGGTAGATGAAATATTATGTTATGCTAATTATAAATATATCATAAATACCATATATAATAATCAATTACATCATATTAATCTATCCATGAGACACAATGTTATAAAAAAAATCATCGGTTTGTGAGGTCGTATTCCAACGTATGCACAAACAAAGGTTTCATTCCCTTTTGATGGAAGATAGTATGAATATTGGTTTCTATATTAATATAATAAAAATTATCTATATGTATTATAATGTTGTTATTATTTCATAATTATTGAATATTATTCTAAAAAGGTATAAGAACAAATAAAACTAAATTATGTGGTTATAAATGTACCTATTATTTCAAAAAACTCATTTTCTTAACACCTTGTGATATCTAATATTTGTATTATTCCAAAATAAATCCTCTATAAAAGTGGTAGGGTTGTTTTTATGGTATTTGGTTAGATAATGGATAAGAAAATGGTTTTTATGGGTGAATAAATGAGAAGAAAATATTTATTTTTATAAGAGAGGGGGTGGACATTCTTGGAATTCCATAAAATATTTATTTATTATAAATTAGTTTTGAATGAAAAATGTCTCAAAATTTATAAAATTCAAATATAATAAAACAATTTGTATAAAAATTCTCAGGAAATAATATTTTTAGAAAATTATATCACATTGTTACCATTATAGTTTGGTTTAAAAGCCTTATTAAACCTTTTCACACTAACCATGACAAAAATGTTTTTTACTATTTGAGAGTCATGATAGTAAATATAAATGGAAAAGATACAATAATTGTAAAATGGTTGGTATTATAAACCATATAAAAATATTTTGGATCAATATAATACATTAACAATATTATATCATTTAACAAAATATTACATATTATAAAATACCATTAATTTTGTTTTTTAAAACTACTCATTACAATGATTTTAATAACATAAAAAATAAATTAAATTTAAAAAAATTATTTTATAACACTCCAATCCTATTATAGTAATTTTTAAAATTCCTGTATAACATTAATTATCTAAAATTCTATTTCCTTTAAAAAAATTAATATTATTTATTTGACTTTCCCTTTAATGGACTAATTATTCAATCAGCTTTATTTAAGCATTTAGGGTAACAATTTCCCGTCTAAAAATTTAAAAATAATTATAATGATGAAAATAAAATTTTTATATTTCAAAATAATTATTTATTAAAGATCATATCTTATTCTTATTCACATCTTAAAAATATTATTTTTATGAAAAACAATGGTGGAATATTTTACTTTTCATTACATAAAATATTATAAAATTCAAAATCACACCCAAATAGAAAAAGGAAAAACAAAAACTAATCTTAGATGATTATGATATGTTGGACTTGTGTGATAAAATTCTTTCAAGTGTAAGGGTTATTTTATAGTTCTTATCATATAGTGTTTATCCCTTAGTTATAGAATTTACCCATTATTATGGTAACAAAAACTACTATAGTAAATATTTATATTAAAAAAAATTATAGGGAAGTATTTATAAATTATTTACCTATATATTCCAAATATGTAATATATTTTTCAAAATTCAAAACATATAATTTTAAATATTTAATTAAAAATCAAACTGAAGAAATGTAACCAAAAATGGGTTTTCAGAAAAATTATCTTTTTAAATATAAAATTCTTGCATACTAAAATTTATTATAAAATTTATTTAGAAAACATAATTTTATGATTATAAATAAAAAATATCTAATTAAATTTTAAAATGGATCCAAAATAGAATTTTACTTTTTAAATTCATAAAAACTAGTCTTTTAAATTAAAATCAGTATTTTCACTATTGATTAAAAAAACCAATCTGTTCATAAAAATCATTAAATTTAACCCTTAGGATAATTTTGACATAATACATTCAAATATTAAATTTATCAAATACAAATTTAAAATGTAGTGAAGTTAATTATTTCATCTTATTAAAAATAAAATAAATTCAAAACCATTTTTGAAGAAAACATATCTTTGAATAATAAAATGGAGTAACTAAGAATTGTGTGCTAATTTCCTAATAATTAATCAATAATTATTTAGTTAATTTAAACATAATATATAATTATAAATGTAGTTAATCATATTCATCTCAACCAATTTAATGGCCAGGTTATAAGAGTCACAATTACAAAATAATATTTCATAGTTCATTTATGCTCAAAGATTCACATTTTTCCTGTTACCAAACATCGTTGTTATTTTTAAAATATTGTGGTATAACATTATACACCCCCCTTTAAGATATTTTTTCCTTAAAATTTTAAAATCAATATAAGTAATAAATTTGTGACATTTTAAAATACCTTTACATAAATCCCACCTCATAAAAAGGGAAAATAAAACATCTTTTTGAAAAAAGAGAAAAGTGAGTAAATAGGACATTTGGGATAAAAATACTAAGATTCCAAATAAGAAAACATTAATTCAAGGATAAAATATAGACATGAAAAAAATAATAATTTAAAAAACATCATTATTATTTATGTGGAGGATTGATTAGAAGAAATTTAATGTTAATGATAAATCCAAAAACCACAAAACAATAAACCAAAGAGGTGTGAAAATGTCAATAGATTCATTAGATGCAAAAAGAATAAGATAAAATTTTTGTTTTAAGATAATTTTCCTTCTTTTGATGAATTAATTACAACATTAAAATAAGAAAACAATGCAGTATACTTACATCACAAGTATAATTTCATCCATTAATAAATTTATATAGTAATCTAATCTGTTTCTCTAAACAATAATCATTCAATGATAAATATTTCAGTCTTGAAGTACTAAAATCTACATCCATAAGATCATATACATAGAAAAAAGAATAAAAATCTATTTATCCTATATTTAGAAATTATCAAAAACCAAAATTATTTACAAAAGGTAAGATAATTACCAAAATGAAGAAACATTCATATAAATAAATAATACCTTAATTCCCAAATATCATAATTAATACCCAATGTTTTATCAAAATAATTCCATAAACAACTATCATCAAAATTAATAGAAATAATTCACACCAACCATTAACACAAAAATGATAAGGATTCTATCACACCATCTTCCAAGATATATTTAATATTTTTTTCTAGATAACATGAGTCACATATAATTTCATATACCCACATGTATATAAGACACAATAATATATTTTCCCTGATATGCTAATAATTTCCATAAATAAATTGAATCCCCCATAATCAATATTAAGATAATATATTCTTCTAAAATATAATTCAATCCTGACTCCTCAAATAATACACCTTTCTACACCTACTGGTAAAATATACAACAATTTAGTTAAACATCTTGAAAAATATCGTTAGTCACTATAAAATTTCATCACTTAAAACCTCAAAAGGTGTGTCAAGAACATTGAACATAAGATCAAACTCAAATTTATAGATCCATTATGGTATCCATAACACTAAATATCACCTCACATGAAAATATAATTATCTCTAATGTTATCAAAATGTCACACTAATACCCCCTTTAAAGACCTCGAACCCACACTCATGAATCTGAGGATGAAAAAATTCATTACATTTCTAGATTTGATATCATTAATTGTGACCCAGTTTTTTTCATCTAATCATTATAATATGAAATAGAAATATTGAATCACAAACATAAATAATAAACTTATTGTTTTGTGGTTTTACATAATTGAAAAAAAACTCTTAAAAATTGTATTTATAAACAACTAGTTCCTAGAGATCTGCATCATATCCCACAAAAATATCCACATATAAAACCCTTAAAGATGAAAATTATTTTTCATAATTCATCACAACTTATAAAAAGTGAAATATAAGAAGGGTGGGATAAAATGACCAGTATGTTTTAAAAAAAGTATTAACAATTTTATTTGATTTGTGAGAGTAATATGAGCATATGGACATGATGAAATAGTCATATTTCATGAGAATAACATAAGGGAACTCGAACCCATAAATACCTTAACCATCAATCATGAAACATGGTAAAAATACTCTGCAATGAAAATATTCATTATAAAAAATAATAATGAGCCATGTGATGTCAATCTTGATCAATGAATCATTAAAACCCCAAATACGTTCTCCCATAAGAAGTAACAAATTATTTTCATTAAAAATTAACTTATTCAATTACCTATAAAATCATAATATTTCTTTAAAAATCCTATTCAAGAATAAATAAATCATATAGGAACTTAAGGCATCATTTTCATACCACTCTTACAAAAAGGATAACCATTATGGTTACCCTTACAATAACCATCACATCTATGTATAAAATAAACATAAAAATTATAATTTGAATAATTTTCATTGTATATTACCACAATACCTTAGAAGAAACATAATTATTTCCCATTGTCCCATATTTTGAATAACCATTATAGTATATTCCAACAATATCTTAGGATAAACATAATTAGTTAACTCTCTTGCTTTACCCTTTGAATTGTAGCTCTATGAGGGGCTCAATTGGAAATGGGTTATAATAAAAATGCATGTCCTAACAATCAATGATAATTAACTATAAAATAATCATAACATTTAAAATATTTTAGTTTTAAAAATAATTTTCAAATCACTTAGAAAATATTTCTACATATTGAAATATCATTTCCTTTTAAAAAAACTCATTTTCATTCATAAATTACCCACAAAATAGGGATAGAGGGATTTTATTTTAACAAATCATAAAACATTATATGGTAATACAAACATCAGATAAAATTTTTGGTGGTGGGAAAAGTATTTGTCATTATAAGAATAAAAAAATAATATTCCATTATTAATACGATAAACTCTAGAAAAATAAATGGGTTCCATGAATATATTTCTCTAAAAATATTAATATATCCAATGATAAAATGAGGATGGTATCATTTAAAATTATCCTTGTTGTATAATATAAAACATCAAGAGTTATTGATTTTGGTGAATGGAAATACCTATATTGAATCATGAAAAATATTGTTATGGAAAATGCTATTTTCAATTAGAAAATAAATTTAAACAACTAAAACATTATAAAATTTTCTGAAAAATCTTTTTCATTAAAATAACATTGAAATTTTTTTAATATTTCATCATTGATAGTAATATTTATGATGGATGTTAAATCTTTTCATGTTGTAAACATAAAAAATAACAATTCTTTTTGAACATTTTGTAAAAGGTGTCAAAAGTGACCCATTTAGAAATTTTTTTGAAATTTCCATTTAAACCCATTTAAAATAAGGTAAAATGATATGTAAAATAGATTTGTAATATCATTTATGTTTATAGAAGGTAATTCATCAAAAAATTATAAGAAATATGGAAATATAAGAGAATTATTCTTATCCAAAGGAAAATATATTATCTATATTCTATACAAATGAATGCCTTGTTGATTATTTAATTTATAAATGTTGAAATGAAAATTATGCATATAAATCATAGAAATAATAATCATATAATAACTGATAATTGGTTCTATAAAAATAGAACTATATTATTTACACTAAACTAACCATGAACACATAGAATCCTGAAAAGATAAGATATTGTAATGTAAACCGTTTTCCACATTTTTAATACTAAAATCATAAGACTCATGATATAATAACATAAAAAACATTAACATAAATAACATAATGAGATTCATGGTATATTATTTAAAAATGGGTATTATATACACCTCTTACAACAAGATAATTGCATGTTATAAATATAATTTCAAAGAGAGAAAATTTTGGACAAGTAACCCTTACAAAGATCATATCATTGAATTTATAATTCATCAATGGATAGAATAAGTGTAAAAAAAATTAATCCGTATAAAACAAGTGTTATTTCATAATGAGAAATTGAGATGAAATCACATACCTTTAGTCTATACTACTAATGTATTTCTTTTAACACTAGTATAATAAATATTTATAAAAAATTAATATTTAAAAAGTATTTTATAGGTTTATTAATTTATTATTAAACCATTTATTTAATTTATTATAATTTATTTTTTTACTTAATCTGCTAACCTTGCATTGATTATTTAGTTCATTCCATAATTTGAAAACAACTTTGTTGTGTCGATCATGGTGAAAGGGTTAATTGTTACATAATATACAGAATAATAATCATGAACTAATGAAATTTTTTATCCATCAATTATAATTTAATATCCAACCATTAAATATGGATATAAAAAATCAACAATTTCATCATCATGGAGATGATAAGTCATACGTACTCCGGAGTAACGTTTCCAATTTACAAAAATTTGTATAGAAATAAAGTTATTAATATTTTTTATCACCATAATGATACTAATATAATAAATATTATATTAATTATTTAAATATAATATATATATCATTCATGTGATGTTGGGGAAGAAAAATGAATCACATCGCATCATAGAAAAGGTAGGCCACATATATACATGAACGATGTCTTCATTTTTCAGTGACTAAAAGGTAAAAAAGGTAAATGATATATTAAATTTTATGAATGATAATTGTTAAATTAATATCATATATAATTATTATTTATAAAATTATAATCTTAATATGATATATAATGATGGAAATTGAATTCCAACATTTCGCAAGGTGGCAACCCTCTAAATGCATGAATAAAGGTTTAATTCCCCATTTGATTAAAGAATATATTGATATAGGTTATGATATTAACATAATAAACTATTAGTATGTGAGGGATACTAGTTTAATTTTTTTATTAGGCTTGAATAATTATTTATGTAGGTTTAATAATAAATAACCTTAAAATTTGTGGTTAAAATTATACATCTTATTTGGAAAATATTTATTCCATTAAAATTTAAGTCCTCTATGATTGAAATTTTACTTAAAATATGTATAATAAAACATGGGGATATTTTTAGAATGCATTTTCTTAGATATTTTATGAAAAAAATGTGATGTTAGTTGTGATTAAAATATAAAAAATGTATCCTTTTATAATAGAGGGGAGGGGAATTCATATAATTCCATAAAATATTTATTTAATATAAATTAATTTTTATATAAAAATGACTCATAATTTATAATTCTAAAAACATAGATGTAGGTGAGTTGAAATAATCTACTAAAATAATTTTTCTACATATTTATATCACATTTTTACGCTTATATTTTTATTTTATCCCCCTTTTAACCCTTTTCACAGTTACTCATATAACAATTTTTTTCACATTCAGGGTCAATATAATTAAAATTAATGGAAATCCCGATTAATATATCTAAGATGATATAATATACCATATTATAATAACATTATAAAATATAATATTTAACTAATTTCATATCATTTAATAAAATATTATTTATTATAAAATATCATTAATTTCATTTCTAAGAACTATTTACTACATTGAATTTAATAACCTCATAAAAATGAAAAAATTATAAAAAATATATTTATTTCATCACTAACTAGTTATATTCATATTTTAAATTCATTGATCACATTAATTATCTCGTACTATGTTTCTTTTAATATTTTTAATATCATTTATTTGATTTTAGCATTAGTTGAATAAATATTATGTTTGCTCTATGTAAGAATTTAAGGTAATTATTTCACTAATAAATATTAAAAAAAAATTATTCTTAAGATAAATAATTTAATATTTAATTTAATATTTATAAACAAAAATTCTTCAAATTATCTCCATGTTAATAATATTATACTTAGAAAAAACAATATTGTGGCATTTTTTCTTTTCTTTATATAAAATTTTATGAATTTAATAATCACACCAAAATTGAAAAATGGCCATATAAAAAATCTTGGATGATCTTTCATGATTTTTACTACTTTAATAAATATAATTCAAATATTAGGTTCACTTTATAGGCTTTATCATATTATTTCTAATCATTAGTTACTTGATTGACTCATTATTATGGGAACAAAAAAATGAAGGTTGTTATTCATATTGACTAAAATTAAATGGGAAATATTTAAAAACATTTTACCTTAAGATTTAATATATGGATATAGTTTTAAAAAATATAATTTAAATAATTTAATATAAAATTTAACTAGCACGACATGAAGAAAAACATTTTTTTAATCACTTTTTTGAATATAAATATTTTTCAGTATAAATTGATTTATAAAATTAAATTGAAAAACCAAAATTTAATTATTTTAAATAAAAATATACTAATTAAATTTGAAAACTGATCTAAAAATAAATTTTTATTTTATTCACTTTAAAATATAATAACTTTTTTAATAAAAACATTATTTTTCAAAATAATCCAAAAAAACTATCATTTCTGAAAATATGGAAATATCACCCAATTGATAATATTTTTTGTTGATTTAAAATTTTATAATTAACCAAATAAAATTTATAATATTTATATGAATTAGTTATATCATTTTCTCTCATAAATAAAAAAAATCCATTTTAAAGAAAACATATCTTTACAGAATAAAATGGATTTCAAAAAATTATTGCCTATTTACTAATAATTAATTAATACATTTAAATTTATTAGAACCTTTAAAACATAATAGAAAAATATCTAATAATATTCATACCAATAAATTTATTATCTAGGTTGTAATAGTAACATTTAAATAATAATATTTCATGTTTCTTTTATGCATTGTCTTAAGTATTTTCTATGCTATGAGAGAAATTGTGCAAGGGTACATGAGTTTACTCTCACATTCTTATAGGTATAGGTTGGGTCAATGCATGGTACTTTTGATCATGCTGGTGTAGCTTGAGTGGGTCCCACTAAATTTTGGGTATTCTTAGGTGTAGTAAAAAATCCTTCATTGAAATTTCAATTTTTATCAAGTATTTATATAAGACCATCCAAGCAGGAAATCTATCTTATAAGCTTGTATTTCAACAATTTCATTTCCGTATAGTATGTTCAGTTTATTTATTCTTCTATATAATCAAATGTATGTTTTCTTTGATAGATGAGTTTTAGTTATTTATTTTTTGATTCCTTAAAATTATATAGTTGATATAGTCTCCACTCAATACCTCTATAGATACCCACTTTTAGTCAAAAACCTATGACGTATAGGGAGGAACACCAATGAAAAAATTGTGGTCTTGTGTGGTTACAATTCATAATGAACTGGGGCAGTGTTACAAAGTATTATTAATTAATTTTCTATTTTCATTATTTTTTGGGTTATGGTAGCAATAAGAAATAGGAATCTATTCGATCCTATGACAGATATACAAATAGTGTGTTATAAACACTTTTTATGATAGGGAGTCTAGGTTATTTTATGATGGGATTGATGTTATTGGTTTGTGATGTAATAATTGAATATGATTTTCTAATTAATCATTGAACAAGATGTTTTATATTTGTTATTTCTGTTAGATTTATTGTTTTTGGTAATTTTTAATATGCCTATTATTTTGGTTTTTCTTTTTGACTATATATGCCAAAGGTAAATCATACATTTTTAGTTGACATGTATGATTCAAATGTAATTTAGGAACTATCTAGAGTGACTCTAATAAGTAATGATAGGTTTATTTATTAAAATAATTTTCATCTAATCATAAATTTTTTTCATATATAAGTGCTTGGTGGAATTCTACTCATCTAGACAGAAATATATATGTTTTATCTTTTGAAGAATGGTCTTGTGGATTAATGGAGAGATGCTTATCAAAGAGGATGGCATTGTCCTTAGTGTATAGGTTATGAGGTCACCCTACATATTTAGTGAGATACTTGTTGCCTTAGTGGGAAGCCCATAATGGTTAGATATCTCCCTAGTTCGGTTACGTAAAGTGTTTGTAAAAATATTTTAATTATTTTTTTAATATATATATGATTTATAATCTACATAAATGAATCGTGTGATTGTGGTTCGCTGGACCCAAATCATCATAGGGTGATTCCACTTGTATGTTACATGTATATATATATATATATATATATAAACTATAAGTGAAAGCCTATATGGTATTTTTTCATATATCAAGGTATTAAATTCTATCTACTTGAACCTTGTAACTATGTTTCCTTAGCATAGATCATCCCCGATGAGGTCATGGGTGATCGGCCTATGATGGGATTCTTAAGGAAAATATTTTTTTGTTTGATTCTTAGTGAAAGATATTTATTGGGTAGATTGATCACATTATAATAATATTTCATTAGTGATATGGGGACCTCAAGATGAAATTTGACATGTTAGATGCCATGAATTTATCATGAAAAGTGAACAAATTTCACCTCCATGGTTTTAACCTTATATGAGACTTCATCATCGTACTACTGGGAGAGCTAGTCTGCCTAGAGACAAAAACTCCAGATTTTATGTGATTTAGTGCTTAGTTATGTGTGTTGGAAACCTGATAGAGGTTTTATCCAGGAGTTTTGATTCATTATAGATGGGAATCAGGGGTTATTTCTTTAGTTTATGAGTTGTGGATGTGAGTTGCTACCATATGTGTTCAAGGTATCGTGGTGCATTTAGGATGACCTTATGTGTGGGGTAATCTTGGTAAATTAGTTTTGGATTGAAAAAAAGGTGGTTCCAAGTAAATGATAATAACATTGAGTTTAGTGGGTGGAGGAATGTCTTAGAGGATTCCTTGTGATTTGGGGAATTGAATCACTTAGGGTGCTTCAAATTCTAGCAATGAGATCGATTTTTATGGGTAAAACTTCTAGGATTCATGAAACTATAGACCGTAGATTAACTTTAAAAATGTATTGTATTTTTGGGTAGTTTCATTTTGATTAGTAAATGATGGTAGTGGGTGGGTGGTAGTTTGATTAATAATTTCCTAGGTAATGTTTGATATTTTTAATAGGAGTGCCAAGGTGATCTTGTTAGCTGAATTAGATATACCATGATTTCTGGTAATATTTTTTGTGTAATCCATCATGTTTTTCATATAGTACAGCTCACAAGATCTCTATTCAAGATTTATATAGTTGTGTGGTTTTAAAGTGTACTCTAATTCATCTTTAGATGAGTTTAAATAATGGAATGTTTAGGTTACATGAGGTGTTGTATAAATTGGAATAAGTGATTTATGGAAGTGACACATGGTGTTGTGTAAATGGTATAAGTGATTCATGTGTGTGATTGAATGGTCCCCGAGTTGTTATGGGATGTATTAAACATGGATCCCGATGAACGAAATATGTTATTTAGTGGTGGACCATTTTAATATAATGCTCACAGATCGATGTGACAGAAGTCTTATGGTCATGATTGAACCATAAACTATTTTATGTCATTTCCCACACTTTTATATTATATGGGCACGTGTTTTAGTGACATTACATGAGAAAAAATTGATGTTCCTTGTTGTTTATCACTTATGAGTGATCTTGGACACATGATTCATGATGTTCTGTTATGGATGGGGAGCATTCCACGATGATTAGGAATATGGTTCAACAATTTTATGATGAGTTCACTCCTATTGTGGGAGCATGACATTGATCCTGGGTGACACAACCACCTTGTGGGTGTGGTCATCGTATCATTGTGGTACATATCATTAGATGACCACTTTGGAATTTTAATGGATGATGAGCCATGATAACAAACTCAATCAGCTTCGAATAAGAATACCATAGGTGAATTATGTTTTGATATCAAATGGGGTCTGAGTGCTGGATTTGGGTTCATGGGGATATTGATATGGACTACACATGGTCAAAAAATACTCCTGCTCTGAAAAAGGAATAGTGGTGATTTTGGTTAATGAAAATTTATTCAAGATACCAGATCAGGTGTCGGGTATAGACTTTATTTTGGTTTTATGAATGATTATAGGATTCCTAATGGGATAAAAGAAAATGTTATTAGATAAATTGGAAATAAATTATTGAAAGGGACTGAGTGTACAAAATATGGGTTGTTTGGAGGAGATATGGTTGGCGGTTTGATTTTAAAATATATGTGGTGTGCTAGAAACCATACAAGGTGAATATTTTAGACACATCGGGTAGGTTTAATAATTTATCTAGTGTTTTAATCAATATTCATCATGTTCATTGTGTTAGTGGATAGTTGAGGCACATCTATTTTGAATTGATATTTATAAATTAGAATGTGTACCAGATTTTTAATATTTCTCACATGAATTTGTAGGTGTGGTAAATTGGGAACCCTCCCATGTTTGTAGTTGGACTAGTGAGATCATTTTTTATGGTTTATTAAGATGGTGGCAAGGAATCATAGTTTAAAATTTTATTTCATGATCTAATCCTTATCATGGTGAGCATCATTGTCCAAGTGACCAATTGGATGGTGACACATAGATGTCTTGGGATGTATGATCTTTGGTAATCATCTTCCTGGTGTTCGATGAAGAATTTTATATATGGATTAGTTTTCGATGGATAAGTGTGTTTTTTTAGGAATTGATCGTTTGAGGAGTTTTGGGAATCAAATGATTGAATACAATCATTTGGATAAGAATAAATGTCCATGGTGTGTCATAATGTTTTGTTATATGATAACCAAGACTTATCAAGGATGAAAATATTTTTTGGGGGAGTTTTTAATGCCTCATTTTCTATACTAGAATTTAAATTTGGGAAGGATCATGAATTTTTAATTAGTGAATGGGGTGATTTTGAAACAGGATTTGGAATGGAATTCTGAGAGATGTAACATTCTAAGGTGATTTTTAGGATATAGAACAAGGATGAAGACTTTTCTAGATATCTTGAGTTTGTATTTGGAAATTATGGTTATGTTTATAGGTTTTAAGGAACTATAACTTCAATTCAATTTATGGGTTTTATATTTTATAGAAAACATTATGGTTAACTTATGTAGGAGGATTTTTTGTTATTTTATATAGAGCATGGTTGAGCTTCATGTTCAGTTCATAGTTGAGGGGTAACCATGTGGGACCACAAAGTAAACCATTTGGGGTGTCTTGGATCTAGGAAATGACGTAAAACTTATGCAACATTGTAGAAACCCAACTCATGGGGCGTTAAATGGGTGAAAAAGCTACTTGATATAGTTTGTGGATGTTTCATAACCCATGTGGCCAAACCATGTGAGATTGTATATCGTGGATATTGAATCATGCATGGATTATGTATATTTTGATAAAAACATTGAAAAAACCATGTGTCCTACATAATATTTTTTTTAAATGGACTTTTTTTATTTTCATCTAATAAAATTAAATTGGGGATCCTCTTTTATCCCCCCATGATAATGTATATGAAACATACCATAAACCAATATTCCTCCATATTTTTTACACCATTTTAATCATTTTAATATGTGACTCATTATAATTTATGTTTAGATTCCTCTTCTACCCTCCTTATTTTTTATTTTCCCTTTTCGTACTTTATTTTATGTAGTTTGGTTTGGGTGATTTTGTTCCTATTCTCCCTAATAATGGTTGAATCAATTGTTTCTCTTTGATATTTTATTCTTCTTTTGATAATAATGTTATGAGATTCCATCTACATTCAACCATTTTTTGTTTTGAAGAATAATGTCAATTTGGTGCATCATATAAGGTTTCTTTCATAAATGAAATTATTTTTTGTAATTGATTAATAGTTTAGGTTAGGGCACTGACTCATTTTTTATATGGGTTTTCTACAGGTGGTTGACACCATATTGAACAAAGAAATGGATAGTTTTGGACTCATGGTTCGTTTATTGCCAGATATGTATTTTTTTGGAATTTGGTTCAAATTATATTATTAAATAATTTATATTTATGGTTTTGACTTGTTCTCATTAGAACATAGTTGATTGTATTGGCTCAATTGGGACTTAGACGATCATGGGTAGTGATTTTTCAAGAGAATGATAAAATGAAAAAGTTGTAAGATGAGGTAGGGGTACTTAATACACACCATATCTATTATTATATTTTTTTATAATATCTTTGATGTGCAAATATGCCACTAATGGGACTACCTCTTTAGTTTTTCGGATTTTTTTAATTTAAATAGTTCAGATAATTTAAATTAAATTGTTTACCATTTGTAAACATTTTGTGAAGAATGATTAAAATGAAAAATACACTGAGGAAATTATGAACTAGTTTTACATCTAAGATATTGATGGCCAAGGGATAGACTAAGCAGACACTTGGAAACTTGGAAACCCTCAAGTGGGGTGTGTTATTAGAATTGATAAAGATGGTCCTAGTCAGTTGGGTAAAGAAACATGAAATCTATTATTCTTAGGTAGGTGGATCATATAAATATTATATATGGGTTAGGCGAGTTAATTAGATTAAAGTGATCTGATACATAATGATGGGACATGATCTATCTCTCAAAACTCTTTCTAGTGTGGCATACCCCTAAGGCATGTGAGGCCTTCAGAAGACATTGACGATGCTATGGATGGGATGTCCTCTGACCATCGATCATTTTCATAAGAGACTAGTTGTGATTGAGGATCTCAAGTGGGATTCTTCCACTTATGGATATCATATAGAACCACAATGGGTTACCCTCTATGAGATGACCCAGATAAAGTGTATGTAGATATTAGTACAGATAAAAGAGGGTTCTATCTAGAACCCACACATAAAATGTAATCCAAATGGGATATATAATGTTTTTTGAGAATGGTTGTTCAAAAATACATTATTGTTTATTTATTCATAATCGATGATATGTAATTTTCTAAGATGAATGGTAAGGAACCATTGGTCTTAGTATTTATTTGATTTCCCATTATTCTTGAGAATCACTTAATTAGATGGATGAGACCCTAGGATGGCCATGTTTTCTGGGATTTGGTTTCACATAAAATTGGGGATGGGTGTAGAGTTATACTAGATTCCATTATGGGTGATGTATAAGTGGATTCCTAGTCATTTTTCTTGTCTTCCAACATCATGTTACATGATAGGATGTATTCAAGAACAATCGTGATATTAGGGATTCATTTAACAGAATGAGTGAATTGAGAATGCTTGGGGAGCTGGGATTCGAATCACAATACCTATAGAACATTATAAATTCCTTGGATTCTAGTGATTATAATAATGGTATATGGTTATGGTTTGGTGTATATCCATGATCATGGGTTTTAAAAATCTGGAGAGGGACTATTAGATCCCCTTAATCAATTCCTATGATACCCCATATGATCAAGTTAATGCAACGGTGATGATTGGATGATTATTTATGAGATATTAGATGCCCAAAATATTGACCATGGGATACAAGAAGTGTATTCCCTATTATATACATTATCAATAAAGAATTATTCAATCCTGGATATTTAGGATTACCTAATACATTCACCATACTTAGAATAAGATGTCAACCTTCTTGTGAAAATACTTAGTTACTACCATGGGGTTCAGCCTAAGGTCTTGAGTATGAGGGATTCCTGGTGATGTCCAAGGGCCCAATACACATCATGATGTCATTATGAGCATAGTATCCCAAATTAGTGGAATAATGTTCCCCTAAGGTGATTTTCATAGTTAGGGAAACTCTATTACTAGTCTATAAATGTATAAAATATTCAGACTAAATACCTATGGATCAATGAAGGTTATTACACATGGATTATTTTTTATGATTAACCCATAGGTTGGTTGGTTTATTGCATGGAACAACCATCTTTTCACATGCGTGATGTTATTTTGAGGTATTTTAGGATTTAATTTTTTTATACATGTATTGCTTCGATTTCCCATTATTTATTAATAAAAATGTTTCTTTTAGGTTAAGAAAAAGGAGGAACATTGTTGGCTCATGGTTGGTAGAAATTGTTCCCTATCACAGTGAAAAACATGTGGCTGAAAAAATGGCACTATCCTAGTCGCCTAGCCTAGAGAACATGCATTTAACCCTCTTATACTAATCATTGAACAATGAATATGGAACTATCCAGGCCCCATAACTAGATGCATGGGTGTGTTCTACCTTAAGAAAAACCATGTATACTTTTCCCCCTTAAGCATAGGTGAATCATAGTTGGCACACAGTTTGAAAAATAATGTGGCCAAAATGTGCGGCCTTTGACATGTTTAATTTTTTAATAAAATTCCTTAACTCTTCCTCCCTAACATTATCCACCAATAATCCCTCTCTCACCCCATTCAACCCCATAAACCCTAGATTTACACCCCTCTCATCATCACCTACCCTATGATTTAAATATTCAATGTTTTTGTCTTAAATAGTCAATAAACATCATGTTTTCTTCTCCCCCTCCACTTCTCCCTTCTTCATGGTAAATGTTTCCTAATTTTGTGGGTGTCCTTTCCCCCATTAAGGGGATTGACCTATGTTGGGATTAATCACTATTATATTAGTAAAATATTATCTTTTTTGTTGATGAATTTGTATTGTATGGTTCACTCTTGGTGTGGTTTGTGGTTTCCACCAAGTTTTGGGAATATTTTAAGGAAAAAGTTATTGGTTGCATGTAATGATATTATTAGATAATTTAATATGCCTATATTTTTGTAAATTAATTTCTAAAATTTCATTGTTGTGTATAAGAATTATTAATTTCGGAATTTTTGGCATGTACATGCTTTTAATGGGAGAAACTAACCCTTATTAGTGGAATGTGTGATTTTATTATCTATTGGATTCCAAAATAAAATGATTTAATGATTTAAAATTGTTAAAGAACATATAACTTTGAGGTATCTAAGTGGGATTAATATGACATGCTAGATAGTCATGAAATTCCCTACCTACTTGGTTCAAGTGGTAACACTAACTAAACAGATATGATGGGTATTTGTTAGATTAAGTAGGAGACGAAAAATCACATATAGGTTTGATCATAAAGATTATGAGGATCCTAGTTCCTAATAAATTAGAAATAACTAGATCTTTCCCATGATTCTTATACATTTTATTCTTATCTCCATTATTTGTTATCTTTTGTAAAGAATGATGGACTCAAATTAATTATATTCCTATTTTTATAAAATAAAATTTTTAATTGTCTAGCAATGGATATAATGGAATTATATGGTGATATTCTACTTGGAAAATGAGCTCACACCCTATATAAATTCTCAGGTGTATGTAGATATTTATTTTTTTGACCCAAGTAGAGGATAGGATTTTCATGGTGTTAATTGGGGTTCCTTATTCTAGAAGATATCTTTTCAGTAAGATATTGATGGCAGTGGAATGGGGTATTGAACCACATGTTACATGGATATTTTATTTATTTAGTTCTTCCCCTCTATTTTTCCATTACATATTTAACTCATTCTTGTAGTGTTTCCATGATTTTATTTGATTTAAATATTGGATAACATGTGATTTAAAGAGTATGCCCTTTGGACCATGCCAATGGATAAATTGAGTTTCATGTTGGTTGCAAATCCTTCTTGTTTCTTGAAAAAATAGTATCAGGTCTGGGTTTACATATTTCTGTGGGTCTTGTTATTTTAGAGAGTACGGGTAGATAGAAGGTAGGATTGTTAGGGCTTGAGTTTTTGGTTGTGATTTTAGGTATTGGGAAAACACACCATTTGAAAAGCCTTAATATACCATGTTATTTTCAAGATTTAGCTTGACACCTAATCGTACCATGATTCACTGTGTAATTTTCACCTTTACACCACTATGCAAAGCATGTTTTATATCAAACAATTTAAAAATAATGACATGTTTCATTCCATTTTTTAATTATTTGATTTGTTTTTATCACTGTTAAAAAGTGAAATGTTACTTGTTTTGATGGTTCCATTGTAGGATGATGTGATTTGGAGGGCTCGTGATGAAATCCAAGAAAAATGGGCCAAACTGCGCGAGATACATGCACACCCATGGACTCATCCGCACACTGCTCTTGAAACGTGCAACCAATGGGATGAAATTTTGTGTTCTGGTCCAAAATTCATTGGGCTACATTTCATATGAAGACACCCAAGACTCATTCATCCATCTGGTTTCCCAGCTGACCTAATCTGTCTAGCACACCACATCTACACGAAGTGAAAAGTGGTGCGCTGTGATCTGTCCATATCTCGGGCTATAGGTGTCCAAATTGTGCCAAAAAATCGGTGGAGACATCCAAGAGGTCAGGATACAACTTTTTCATTTTCTCCGAATATAGCATCCCACCTTTTTATCACATAAACTTTAATTACATTTTACAAAATCGAGGATCTTTAAGGTTTAGTGTCTTGGAAACCAGGAACTTAAAACATGAAAACAACATAAAGAATTCCTCTTAAACACTTGAAAGACTTCTCCTCATGTTCACCCTAGGCTCATTACTGCATCTCATAACCTGGGGACATACATCAAAAGGAAGGGTGAGCAGAAGGCCCAGCAAGGGAAACAAGTGAAACATTTTACATATGAACTTGAGATACATCAATAAAGACATGAAAAGAACTTTAAGGCATGAATATGAAATCATGAGGCATATCATAATAAAAATAGAACTTTTTCATAACTTTAAGATGTGGCTGCAACATTTAATATTGGCAATCGTTTCGTTTCACCAAGGTCCATCCCCAAGGTGTCGTTAAAAATTACCAAGGTTATTCACCAAGGCGTCGTTAAAATGGTCATCTCTAGAGATTAAGTCTTTACCCAATGCATTGGAGCGCTATCAGGGCGCACCCTTAAATTTGCCTTTATTATCATGTGAGCCACATATATCATCATCAAACATTTCATAAATAACACATATAGAATAAAATAAATGGGTTTCATTTCATAATCATAACATTTTAAAAACTGCTTTAATGACATGATCTTTACGGCACTTTAAACCCACGGAAAGGGAAGCGGGTCTCGTGTATGTAAATCCCAGAATTTAAAATGGAACATTTTGATATATATGTGAATACCCTTGTAAAAATAAGATCTTTGAGTATTCACTTTATAACATAAAATAATTTTTGAGAAAAGAGAGAGGCATTTTGAGGGGAAAATTCTGCAGCATAACGGCTATGTTACAAGGTTTTAGAAAACATTGAGAAGAGAGGGGACATGGGTCAAACATTCATAAATGACCCATAAAACAGTAGAGGGACAAAATATAAGGGATTTATGAACATGGTAATGAAATTTGAAAATATACCATATGAAATGAAGAACATGAAAGGAAGAAAACAAAATAAGATTTCTCTTGTGAAAATTCGGCAGCCTAACGGCATCACTTAAACTTCAACAAAATTGAATTGACAAGGTCAAATAGGGTCTCTCATCATATGAACATAAGAGTCCAGTATGATAGATATAGATATCATACCCCAACATAATATAAAGTAACTTGAAAGAATTGACATGAAAGTAGAACTTCAAAACGAGAAGGATGAAGAACCACTTAAAAATTCGGCAGCCTAACGGCGCCACTTAAGACATCGAAATACTGAATTGAAGAGATCACATGGGGTCTCTCATCATGTGATCATAAAAGACCAGTATTATAAATATAGAGATCATACCCCAACATAATAAAAATGAACTTGAAAGACTTGACATGAAAGTAGAACTTTGAAAAAGAGAGAGGTGAATGAATCCCTTGAAAATTCGGCAGCCTAACGGCGCCACTTAAACTTTCATAAAACGAAATTATGAGAGTAAGAGGGGATCTCTCATCATATAAACATGAAAGGGAAGTAAGAGGAATATAAAAGAACATCCTCTCACATAATCACATGGAGCATAAAAGGAATGACATAAAAGAGATTACACGAAAAGAAAGAGAGGGGTCGGATCCCTTACCTTAAAACGTGAATCTTGAAACTCAAAGGATTGGACCTTGAGGGCTTGGGGGAACCTTGGGAGGACTCTTTGGAAGGTAAGAAGACCAGAACTTCGTTGGGGAAGAGTTGGGAGTGAAAACCAAGGGAGTAAAGGGTGGGTATTTATAGGGAAAGTGAGGGGACAAAGCATTAATGGCCAAAGGACACCTCACATGTGCTTTTCTCAAACCCATGTGCTCTCCCTTGGCATTTATCATAGAGTTAGGCCACATGGGGCCCCCAAAACAAAAATTCATCACCCTTGGCTGGACAACCCTCAAAAGATCTCATGAAATCATCATGACATCATTATGATGTCATTAAACATACCGAAACCCTAAAACGGTATTTTTACTATTCACTAAAAATTCAACTTTCTCAGAATAATCCCAAAATTTCACCTTAACCAAATATCAATGCTCTGATTTCAAAAATGAAATACATTTTATAAAAATATTTTTTCTAAATATTTTTAATTTAATTTTTAAATAAAAACACTATTCATCGAAAATTCATTTTTTTCAGAAAAATCCCCAAAAATTACCTTAACATAATATCGATGCTCTCAGTTCAAAAATAAAGTCATTTTTATAAAAATAATTTTCTAATTATTTTTAATTAAAATTTTTAATTAAAAACACTATTCATCCGAAAAAACTAATACTTGATTAATAATTTATGAAACCGTTATTTAACTATTTTATTGAATCACATTACTTAATCAAGGTACCTAGATTATTTTAAAACTTTCTTTAAGTGAGATTACTAATCCATTTGGTCATATTACTAATCCTAATCATAAAATCACTATTCATAATTTACTATTCATCAAAAATAATGTTGATCTTATTAGACTCTAAATTTAGTACTGAACATAATTGCAAAAGACCATTTTTTGAAAATCATTACACATTTTTAATTATTTAGGGTTTACATAAACATATTTAAAATATCCTTTTTCTAAAATTCATCAAAAATATGCATACTATATTTATCCGGTCATTTCAAAATTCATAAACTTCATCATAAGAAGAAATCCTAATTTTTATTTAAAACAAGGATTATACAAGGTAGTTACGGTCTCGTTACATAACCCCTTATAATACCAGCATAGGATCTAAGAGTAAGGTGTGCTAGGGTGATAGAATTTTGGTGCGGCTCAGTCAACATTGCCCGAGTAGTAATTTCTATCAGTTTGAACTTCTCGCGAAGGCGATTCCGTTCTAGCTTCACATGATGAAGTTCTGCTTGGATTTGGTCCAGAGAAAAGCCCAATGGTGCTACCTCCTTCCCAATCTCTGTTAGATGGGCTTCGATCGGCCCAAGGCTACTAGGTGAGGCCATCAAATCTTCTTTCTATAATAATTAACCAAGATTACATAAATTTAGAGACAATAATCAAAACATTTTGTTCACGGTGGTCATATTGACCGATGGTCATATAACACTCAAAAACCAATGGTCTCATTTTATTTATAATCATGTTTATCAAATAAAACATTTTTTTTGAGTATAAAAAATAACACATGAAATTAGGAAACAAGATTCATTCAAAATTTCGGGTCGTTACAATCTTCCCCCCTTAAGAAATTGCGTCATCGCAATTTTTTTAAATTCGGTTTTGAAATTTCATTGAAAGTCCCACATCAGAAAAAGAGTCAGTAACACCATTACTTTAAAAGGAAGAAAAGGAAGTACAAAGGCCACCCGAGTTAACCCACACTCGTGTTCCATGTAGGAAAACATGGACATGGAGGAAAAAACAAAGGGTCAGTTCTGAGAGAGAGTGATAGAGAACATGATTAGGAGAAAGTTAACCATGAGAAAATCCCAAACTTATGATTTGTGTAAACGGTCTTTGATTAACTAGTAGGAAACGTAAACCAACAACATTTTTGTTTTACGTTTCTTTTCAAAATTTTGAGGATTTCATTTACTACATAGAACAAAAACAGAAGAAAATATACCTACCTTCAAGTAGAGTTTCATCCTTTAACAAGTCCCTACCAACACTAATCTTTTCGCCAAATGATGAAAATTCAAAAACACTTGGTCTCATAAAAGCACAAGAATCATCTTCTATAGAATCACATAATCTACAAAAGATTAACTATCTATTTCTTCTATCTTTAAACATTATCCCAAAAACAGAAAGGTTAAGGTAAAACAACTCTTTAAAAAGAAAGAATCCCATAGGAATAGGACCTACTTTTAAATCTTCAAAGTTCCATGGTACTACCCAACGTTCATCATAGACCACTCCATAAATAACGGTCCTTAAAATTCCTCAAAATAAACCAAACTAAGATTGAAACCCAAATACAAGAATGATTTGATAACATAGTCTTCCAAAACAACTTCATTGTTCATCTCCAGACAACATCAACCACTCCTAACATCTTATAACAAAAGTAGCTAACCTAAACATATTTTACCCAAGATAGGTTAATCATTCCCAAAAGTAACCTAAATTACTATAAGTCCACCTTAAATTCATCAATTCTTCAAAATATAAGTCAACCTTACTCCTCAATGAAAATACTATAGTAATCTATTTACCTCGATCATATAGGGTCCCCAAAATAGTGAACGCCTTCCAAAATAATAATAATCTTTGAATCCCCTAATCATCTCTGACATATTGATACGGAAATTGTCGCATTTCCTATCACATTGGTTGTTGGGACACGTTATTCCATTTCCCACCATTAACTAAGAAGATAAAGTATAATTAGAGGCTTAAATACTTAATCAATAATCATGAAAAGGAACTTAAAGCATATAAGGATAACTTGTAGAAGAAAAGTATACCCTAACTTGTGATCCCCTAGGTTCCCATCTAGGTTATCCATGATCATATATTCTTATGTGAATCTTTATTTTATTTTATCGTTGTTCCTTTAATAATGGTTCATACCAAGCTTATGAATTTACCAAAGCATATCCCCCGGGAGTGTCGTAACCAAGAGTGCAGCAAGGCCCGTTGTCGTGTACCAGTTCCCGTTCGAGTCTAGCTCAAAGCGGTGTTTTCGAGTTTTACCCCTATGTACATCTGTGCCAGAGCCACCTCTACCTGCTCGTATCCAGACAGGGATGTATTTGCTTGGCAACCCCTTACTCAATACTCACCAAAATACCAGGAAGATTTCCTATATTAAACTTTTCTATAGGGTTCCTCCTAGAGTTTTCATATCCTAATTTCCACAAATAACTAAACCATCCTTTGATACCAACTATAGCATCCCACCTTTTTATCACATAAACTTTAATTACATTTTACAAAACCGAGGATCTTTAAGGTTTAGTGTCTTGGAAACCAGGAACTTAAAACATGAAAACAACATAAAGAATTCTTCTTAAACACTTGAAAGGCTTCTCCTCATGTTCACCCTAGGCTCATTACTGCATCTCATAACCTGGGGACATACATCAAAAGGAAGGGTGAGCAGAAGGCCCAGCAAGGGAAACAAGTGAAACATTTTACATATGAACTTGAGATACATCAATAAAGTAATGAAAAGAACTTTAAGGCATGAAAATGAAATCATGAGGCATATCATAATAAAAATAAAACTTTTTCATAACTTTAATATGTGGCTGCAACATTTAATATTGGAAATCGTTTCGTTTCACCAAGGTCCATCCCCAAGGTGTCGTTAAAAATTACCAAGGTTATTCACCAAGGCGTCGTTAAAATGGTCATCTCTAGAGATTAAGTCTTTACCCAATGCATTGGAGCGCTATCAGGGCGCACCCTTAAATTTGCCTTTATTATCATGTGAGCCACATATATCATCATCAAACATTTCATAAATAACCCATATAGCATAAAATAAATGGGTTTCATTTCATAATCATAACATTTTAAAAACTGCTTTAATGACATGATCTTTACGGCACTTTAAACCCACGGAAAGGGAAGCGGGTCTCATGTATGTAAATCCCAGAATTTAAAATGGAACATTTTGATATATATGTGAATACCCTTGTATAAATAAGATCTTTGAGTATTCACTTTATAACATAAAATAATTTTTGAGAAAAGAGAGAGGCATTTTGAGGGGAAAATTCTGCAGCATAACGGCTATGTTACAAGGTTTTAGAAAACATTGAGAAGAGAGGGGACATGGGTCAAACATTCATAAATGACCCATCAAACAGTAGAGGGACAAAATATAAGGGATTTATGAACATGGTAATGAAATTTGAAAATATACCATATGAAATGAAGAACATGAAAGGAAGAAAACAAATCAAGATTTCTCTTGTGAAAATTCGGCAGCCTAACGGCATCACTTAAACTTCAACAAAATTGAATTGACAAGGTCAAATAGGGTCTCTCATCATATGAACATAAGAGTCCAGTATGATAGATATAGAGATAATACCCCAACATAATATAAAGGAACTTGAAAGAATTGACATGAAAGTAGAACTTCAAAACGAGAAGGGTGAAGAACCACTTAAAAATTCGGCAGCCTAACGGCGCCACTTAAGACATCAAAATACTGAATTGAAGAGATCAAATGGGGTCTCTCATCATGTGATCATAAAAGACCAGTATTATAAATATAGAGATCATACCCCAACATAATAAAAATGAACTTGAATGACTTGACATGAAAGTAGAACTTTGAAAAAGAGAGAGGTGAATGAATCCCTTGAAAATTCGGCAGCCTAACGGCGCCACTTAAACTTTCATAAAACGAAATGATGAGAGTAAGAGGGGATCTCTCATCATATAAACATGAAAGGGAATTAAGAGGAATATAAAAGAACATCCTCTCACGTAATCACATGGAGCATAAAAGGAATGACATAAAAGAGATTACACGAAAAGAAAGAGAGGGGTCGGATCCCTTACCTTAAAACGTGACTCTTGAAACTCAAAGGATTGGACCTTGAGGGCTTGGGGGCACCTTGAGAGGACTCTTTGGAAGGTAAGAAGACCAGAACTTCGTTGGGGAAGAGTTGGGAGTGAAAACCAAGGGAGGAAAGGGTGGGTATTTATAGGGAAAGTGAGGGGACAAAGCATTAATGGCCAAAGGACACCTCACATGTGCTTTTCTCAAACCCATGTGCTCTCCCTTGGCATTTATCATGGAGTTAGGCCACATGGGGCCCCCAAAACAAAAATTCATCACCCTTGGCCGGCCAACCCTCAAAAGATCTCATGACATCATCATGACATCATTATGATGTCATTAAACATACCGAAACCCTAAAATAGTATTTTTACTATTCACTAAAAATTCAACTTTCTCAGAATAATCCCAAAATTTCACCTTAACCAAATATCAATTCTCTGATTTCAAAAATGAAATCCATTTTATAAAAATATTTTTTCTAAATATTTTTAATTTAATTTTTAAATAAAAAAACTATTCATCGAAAATTCATTTTTTTCAGAAAAATCCCCAAAAATTACCTTAACATAATATCGATGCTCTGAGTTCAAAAATAAAGTCATTTTTATAAAAATAATTTTCTAATTATTTTTAATTAAAATTTTTAATTAAAAAACACTATTCATCCGAAAAAACTAATACTTGATTAATAATTTATGAAACCGTTATTTAACTATTTTATTGAATCACATTACATAATCAAGGTACCTAGATTATTTTAAAACTTTCTTTAAGTGAGATTACTAATCCATTTGGTCATATTACTAATCCTAATCATAAAATCACTATTCATAATTTACTATTCATCAAAAATAAAGTTGATCTTATTAGACTCTAAATTTAGTACTGAACATAATTGCAGAAGACCATTTTTTGAAAATCATTACACATTTTTAATTATTTAGGGTTTACATAAACATATTTAAAATATCCTTTTTCTAAAATTCATCAAAAATATGCATACTATATTTATCCGGTCATTTCAAAATTCATAAACTTCATCATAAGAAGAAATCCCAATTTTTATTTAAAACAAGGATTACACAAGGTAGTTACGGTCTCGTTAAATAACCCCTTATAATACCAGCATAGGACCTAAGAGTAAGGTGTGCTAGGGTGATAGAATTTTGGGGCGGCTCAGTCAACATTGCCCGAGTAGTAATTTCTATCAGTTTGAACTTCTCGCGAAGGCAATTCCGTTCTAGATTCACATGATGAAGTTCGGCTTGGATTTGGTCCAGAGCAAAGCCCAATGGTGCTACCTCCTTCCCAATCTCTGTTAGATGGGCTTCGATCGGCCCAAGGCTACTAGGTGAGGCCATCAAATCTTCTTTCTATAATAATTAACCAAGATTACATAAATTTAGAGACAATAATCAAAACATTTTTTTCACGGTGGTCATATTGACCGATGGTCATATAACACTCAAAAACCAATGGTCTCATTTTATTTATAATCATGTTTATCAAATAAAACATTTTTTTTTGAGTATAAAAAATAACACATGAAATTAGGAAACAAGATTTATTCAAAATTTCGGGTCGTTACACCGAATCTATTTAAGGCTTTATGGAGGATGAGACTAATGTAAAAATTGGTTTTATGAAATTTTTTTTCTCAAAAACACATTTCCATTTTACTATAAAATGAACCTTGGGATCCACATTTGCAAGTATCGCTTAGAGTCAAAGATATTGTATTTTGGAGACCCAAATTATTACTCTCATCATCAAAGGTGTTCTGGAGACCCCTAGCCTCATTGGGTAATCAAAGATGAAGAGGGAGTTCTACTCGAGCCCCCTCCTTCACTTGATGGGGAGATAAACTATGGAAAATCATTTTAAGGGCGCTACACAAACTTGGGAGGGAGTTCCAAAACATCTTATTATATGGGTTTTGTATAATTTTTGTGTTGAATATTTAACTTATTTTTTTTCCTTGCATTCTTTCCCCTGATTACATTTCATTTGATATGATTAATAGGAACACTTTTTTCATCACCGATTGGGTTGAGATTTCAAGTGGGAATCTTGGGTTGTTCCTATTGGACAACACAATAATCCTATTTATCCCACACATACATAAGATTTATGTATTCTTTGGTAGACCTCTTATTCTATGTTTGATAACCAAATCTTGTCAACATGATTTTTGTTCCAAGGGGTGGTTCTTTAAGCATCATTTGAAGAGGCAAGAGGGGAGTCAAGATCTTGACAACCTTCAACAAAATAATTAAACAAAACCATGTTAAATTTTTAGAATAATTATACAAGATATTTAGTGAACTTGAAATGATCATATTCTTTTATAATTATTAGAAAACACTAACTTTTCTTTCCAACTAATAAACTCTTTAATTAATTCATTTCATTCTAAAACTATTTTCAAAATCACCCCCTATTTAAGAACTTCTTATTAAAAACTCACATTATAAACCCACCACCACTCATTGATAGATGACCTAGAGTCTTACCTATAATATAAATCAATCTTAAAATCATACTAAATTTGAGGTGTAACGACAGCGTGGTCAACTTTTGGTACCGCTGCTGGGGAGCTCTTTGGTTTTACTGCATCTTTTCGATAGTTTTCGTTGTAATTTTTTTGAATGATTGTTTTTTTTATCTTCTTCCTTTAAATTTATTTTTGTGTTATAATTTATTTATTGTGCAGGTCAGGTGTATGACGTGTTCTAATCTAGGAGAATAACAACCTTTTGAACCCAAACCAGATAGGATCCTACATCAACGACACCAAGACACACAAGACAGCACTTTGAATGAGGACATGCCGCACATGGAAACTCTTACTCACCCTTCATCTTCTTCTGGAACTGATATCAAAACTGATAGAAACATTTATAACAAGGATGAAAATAGTATAACACTTAAATTACTAACCTCACCAGATGTTGATATCTAACCCACCTATATTCAATTACAAGGTGAGGTACCCAATTTTGAACTAAAATCTGGTTTAATTCATCTATTACCAAGATTCCATGGACTTCCTGGAGAGGATCCACCCAATAACATAAAATCATTTCACACTTTATGTTATACATTAAAACCAGAAAATGTGGATGAAGAAAAAGTAATGTTATTGGAATTCCCTTTTTCATTAGAAGACATAGAAAATTAATGGTTATACTATGTTAATTCCCCAATAAGAGGCTTGGTGGACATGAAACGCCCTTTTCTTGAAAAAATTTTCCCAGCCTCTCGAACTGAAAAAAATAAGGAAATAAATTTATGGGATAAGTAAATCACAAGTGGAAACATTACATGAATATTGGGAATACTTTAAAAGGTTATGTTCAAGTTTCCCACACCACCAAAGAAGTTATCAACTTTTGATTTAATATTTTAATGAAGGTTTTGTCACGACCTGCCTTCACTGAAAGGAGGGATGGGACAACGGATTTCCAAGCCCTTCCTTCTTTAAGTTAAAGGAGAGATAATGAACCCTGAGTACCACCTCTAGTAGGCCCCGGAGTGGAAACTAGAACCAAGGGTATAACATTTTCACAATATGGAAGACATTACACTTTTTAGATAACCATGATTTGGAGAAAGAATGAGTCAACACCAAACACCACCAAGTATAGAAAACTAAAAGTAAAAAAACCAAACTACATACATGTTTTAATAATAAAATTGAATAATGTACAGGGACTCCAAAGTAAAATACCCAACAG
Organism: Viscum album; assembly: GCA_963277665.1. Lineage (NCBI taxonomy): Eukaryota > Viridiplantae > Streptophyta > Magnoliopsida > Santalales > Viscaceae > Viscum > Viscum album. Next base: position 919,056,196 of record OY728150.1, read on the forward strand.
GAAAGGAAAATAGCTATGCAGAATCCAACAGCGACCAACAACAACTCCAACGTCTAGACTAGTAAGATCCCACACGGCCTCTGAAGCCCACCTGGAAATCTAAAAGTAAACGTAGGGTGAGCATACAAATTATACTCATTATTAAAACCTGAAGCAATCATGCACAAGTGTGGAGACGTCCTAAAGTCCCGTGACAAGCAAAACAAACATCATCTAACAAAGAATCCATCCATCCCACCTCACCGGCCATGCTCACCAAATAACACAAGCAGTAAAATAATAGTAAAGAACAAAACATTGGGGTACCCCGGACCACTATTTCCCCGACTAGGTAGCTGTTCATCCCTAATGGAAAACATCCTAATGCTACCCCACTCTTCCCTCCTGCACACACCTGGGCCTCACAACCATCATCCCTGCCAGCATACACCTGGGCCTCATCGTGAATATTCTTGGGAAAAAACATGCCTGAAGAGTCCTGAGCTAACAACACACCAAATGAATCCTACCCAAAGAGTCTTGGGTGTAAGGTTGCCTCCATCCATCACAGCCTAGGAAAGAGGAAGCATGAAAGAGAGTAACTAGGGGGAAACACCATTTCCCATGAGATGGGGTGTCCGACAATAAGTGCCCAATGTTGGTGGGGTGTGACTAAACACAAAGCATACCGTTAAACATATATATATACCAACACAAAACCCAACCTATGGCTCCTCAACCAGATGAAAGCAGGTGCCCAAGCACTGGAGCCTCATAAAAAAGGAACATAACAAATAGTTCCCAGTTTCCATATTCATGTTTTCATTTCATAACAGTTCAGTATGAGTTAATCTCTTCACTACAGGGCAACTAATAGGCACAATCACAAATGAACAACAATAAAGCAGGAAGGAAAACCATCGGGTAAATTTAGAATTCACACCTGGTTCCCTTGTAAATAATAACATCAAAGTGGGATCAGTGGAAAACCCTCGAAAAACTTGAACCAATGAAAACCCCAAGAAACCATTGGTTATCTCCACACTAATTCATTACCATTCCACCCAGCTCATTATTTAATTTCCACTTTTATTCATTTTCACCTCCCAACCTGTAGCCATGCTTCCAAACACCACCATAGCCACACAACAACTCATGCCATTCCAACCACACCATTTACAGCCCCATTGTTCACACATCAATAACAAACACATTCACCCCTTCACCTATTTCATAAGTGAACCATCCCAACATTAATAATTCATTCATTTATATTATTTAGTGTAATTGGGGTGATCACACAAGGTTGTGGGAATTCATATTAAACATACAAGTTTAAGTGTTTAACTGATTCATATATGATTCCCATTCACCAGATGATGGGTAAAACAGAGCATTGCATATATGTGCAATCAAAGGCCCCAAAAGTCCATGATTTTTAGTAGTCTTAAACCCAATATATTCATAACAACATCATAGGGAAATAATGGGTAAAAACATGTAACAACATTAACAAACTTCCTCATCCCAGTTATTTAACTGGTTATTATCTTCATTACAGAATTGATTAAATGCCTCGTGGGAACCATAGAACACCCACCCCGCATGATACACGATGAGGAGAGACAATGGTAAGATCCCTACCAGATTGATCAAGGATCGATGTTAATTCCTCGCGTGGAAACTGGAAATCAGGAGTAGTTAGAACTCCACAGAACGTGATCAAGGAAAACATTGCAGTGGTATAACTCATCCGGAGGAAGGGTATTCCGAGCACAGGGTGATAGAGAAAAAATAAACCTAGGTAGAATAGAATCCTTTATGTTATAAAGGATGATATACAACATCCCTAGGATGTTTAATATATGGATAAAAACTTGAAACTACATAAAAGTGGGATCGTGGGTTGACTATGTGACTGGGCCACCCCACACGTCCAACATAAAAGTTCCCCGCCCTTCGGGGAGGTTAAAACCGACGCACACCTCCTTAACCAAGGAAGGACTCCCCACAGGATGCGGTAGAGGCACTTCTGAAAATGCAGTTAAAGGAATGACCAAAACGCATGGTTTTTTATTTAAGGAGGGTACCTCACCAGTCATTTAATTAACACCATTAATGGGCTTTAAAACATTCTTAAAGGGGTCAAAACATTATTTAAAAACCAATTCGTGAAAAAAGGAGGCTCTACTGGAAAACCTGTGGAGAGGTCACCAGTAGTCTAGGGATTCAGGTAGGTTGTGGCCACCAGTAGGCTGGGGATACCCGTAGGCCGCAGATACGGGTAGGCCGCGGCCAACAGTAGGACGGGGCCACCGGTAGGCCGTGACGATAGGTAGGCTGTGGCGACCGGTAGGCCGGGGCCACTAGTAGGTCGAGGCCACCGGTAGGCCTACGCGACCGTTAGGATGAGGCCACCGGTAGGCCATGGCCACTGGTAGGCCGAGCTACCGGTAGGCCGAGGCCACCGGTAGGACAAGGCTACCATTAGGAGTCTTAAGCTTCACTGAGAAGGTGGGATGGCCTTCCATACCACCCAGAACACCCCAAACATCATGTTTTTACAATGTAATGGACCCCAAAACCCAAGCCATTACATCAGATACTTCTCAAAATATTCTCATCCCTCGGAATAGAAGAACAAACCATAAAGGAGAAAGCTGGGGTCCAAACAACCATCCTCTAAAGATACTTCCCAGGGGAAAACCACTGAGTTGTTCGAAAGCTGGAACAGAACCCCCCTACATCCAGGAATACTCCCTCAAGAGTTATCAACCACAAACATCCACAGAAAACACAAGGATCCCACTGTCCAACACCTGAGTCAGGGAGTCCCTTCCTACATGTTAGGATATTATCTCCTTTGGGCGGCACTGACTCGCCCGCACGAGTTTAATCACATCCACATTAATGCACCATGATTAGCAGTCAGGTATTCCCATCATCACACATTCGGACACAAAACAAGCAGAATAATCATTTCATATATTAAAGGACAAGGTGAAACATCTCAACAAAACTCAGAACAAAAACAACAAGTAAGTTAAAATAGCTCTGGGTACTGAACGCCTAACCGGGCCTCCCGCTCCCATGTTCTCTCCTCCAGGCCACCATGCCTCCACAATACATGAACCAAGGGGATGGTTTGTCCACAAAGAACTTTCCCTTTACGATCCTAGATCTTGATCGGTCCTTATATGAAGGTCACATCATTTTTGACATCTAACTCTCCTCAATTGATGAAGCGAGAGTCATCGTGTAGATATCGATGAAGGTGGGAGATGTGAAAGACGTTGTGAACTTTTTCCAATTGAGGTGGCAACGCCAGCTGATACGCCACCTCACCAACTCGTCCCAGCACCTCGAAAGGTCCAATGAACCTAGGGGAGAGCTTACTCCACTTCCCAAACCTTCACTGCCCACGTCGAGGGGAAACCTTCAAGAACAATTTATTTCCAACCTCGAACTCCAAGGGCCTCCTCCTACGATCAGAATAAGACTCATTTTGGTCATGGGCTGCCTTCATCCTCTCACGCATGAGCTGAACCTTCTCAGTGGTGCCTTGCACCACTTCTGGCCCAGGAATAGCTAATTCCCCAATCTATGTCTAGCAAACAGGTGAACGACACGGCCTTCCATACAAGTACTCAACTGGTGTCATGCCGATAATGGATTGGAAGCTATTTTTATAATTAAACTCCACTAGAGGCAAGTGGCATACCCATGACACCCCAAAATCTAGAACACATTCCCGCAGCATATCTTCCAATGTCTAGATCGTTCATTCTGTTTTCCAATTTGGCCGAGGGTGGAAAGCAGTGATAAGGCGTAGCTGGGTGCCAAAGGCATGCTGTAATCCCCTCCAGTCTCATGAGGTAATCCGCGTGTCTCTATCGGAGACAATAGATCTCGTAATCTCGTGCAACTGCACCACCACATCAACATACCTCTGGTCTAACATGCTCACCATGCTTGACTCCTTAATCTTCAAGAAGTGAGATGATTTTTTCAACTGATCCACTACTACCCAGATGGCATCATAGCCTTATAGAGTCCTAGGTTTCCCTGTGACAAAGTCCATCGAGATTTCATCCCACTTCCACTTAGGAACATCTAAAGGCTGTAGCAACCCTCTAGGAAAATGGTGTTCAGCCTTCACTTGCTAACACACTAGGCACTTAGCCACAAACTCTACCACCGCGCTCTTTACCCTGAGCCACCAAAAATGTCCCACATGCCTTGGTACATCTTTGAGACCCCAGGATGTACCACTAAAGTCGAGCCATAGAACTCATAGAGAACTTCTTTACGCATCATATCTGGAACAAAAATCCTTCCACAGAAAAACATCTGATGTTGACCATCCTCCGACCATCCCTCAGGAGCATTCCCCTAATAAACATGATCTCGCATCACTTTCACCTCTGAGTCCCCCCACTGAGACTCTTCCTCCTACACCACTAAAGAGGAAACTACAATCATCTGAAATAGACAGCCTCTTCCACCTTCCAACCTTGCATCCAAATGCAAGGCCACTAACTCTTCCATCACTCTCCAAGCATCTGCAGATTCCCGAACTACTTCCTTCTGCAATTTCCTGCTCAGGGCATCAGCCAAAACATTACCCTTGCCCTCAGTATAAGAGATATCGAAGTCGTAGTCTTGGAGGAACTCAACCCATCTCCATTGCCGCAAGTTCATATCCTACTGGGAAAAGACATAACGCAATCTATTGTCATCTGAGAAGACCACAAAGTGATCTCCGATGAGATAATTCCACCACAACTTCAATGCAAACACCACGACCGCAAGCTCCAGATCATGGGTGGAATAGTTATGTTCATGAGTAAATAAATTCCTAGACCCATAAGATATCACTCCTCACTACTGCATCATCACACATCCCAACCCAAGGCCAGAAGCATCACAGAACACTTCAAAAAACACCCCTTCCTCTAGTTATCTAAGTACTAGAGAACTAACCAGATTCTCTTTAGGTAGCCAAAATCTATTTGGCAATGGTCACTCCACACAAAGGCCTGGTCATTCCTAGTCAAATCTATCAATGGAGCTGCAACTCGAGAGAAGTCCAGTAAAAACCTCTAGTAATAGCCTGCCAAACCTAGTAAACTACGAACTTCGGCACATTCTTGGGTGCTGCCCATTAAACGACTACCTCGACCTTCAATGGGTCTACTACTATTCCCTTCTAAGACAATACGTGTCAAGGAAATGTACTTCACGCAATAAGAACTTGCACTTAGACAGTTTCCCATAAATATGGTGGTGTCGAAGGACTCCCAAAACTGCCTTAAGATGCTCAACATGATCTTCCTCTGATCTTGAGTAGATAAGGATGTCATCGATGAACACCACAATGAACTGGTCCAAAAACACTCAGAAGATAGAGTTCATGAGGTTCATGAACATATCTGGTGCGTTAGTAACGCCAAACGGCATGACGATGAACGCAAAGTGGCCATATCTGCACCTGAAAGCCGTCTTTGAGATATCACTTTCCTTCACTCTCAACTGGTGGTATCGAGACTGCAGATCAATCTTAGAGAACCAACCTACTCCCCTTAGCAGGTTGAAAAGGTCATCTATCCTCAGGAAGGGGTAATGATTCTTGACCTTCACCTGATTCAACCTCTAGTAGTCTATGCATAGTAGTATACTACCATCTTCCTTCTTTATGAAAAAAACTGGAGCACCCCATGGTGACACGCTAGGTCGAACAATGCCCTTATCCATCAGTTCGTCAATCTGAATCTGCAACACCCGCAACTCTGACGGTGCCATCCAATAAGGAGCCATCGAGATCGAGTGGGCACCAGGCTATAAGTAAATCCCAAACACATAGTCATGTCGAGGTGGTAGAGTCACAACCTCATCGGGAAAGACATCTGGGAATTATCTTACGACCTATGGGAAAACCATCTTTCTTGCATCCGCCGACTCTACTAACACCCCGTTCATCATAGAATGGAGTAGCTCCAAATGTTGACTCCCCACCTGATAACTTCGCTCCCCCACAAAATCCAAACGTCGTCCATATTCATTGTATAATTCAATCCTTCTCCGATAGCAGTCAATGATGGCATACACGGAGAATAACTAGTCGATGCCTAGAATGTCAACGTATTGCTGCATCTACAATGAAAGAAGGTCTCCACTGGACTGATGAGGTCTCAACATTAGTCTACATCCCTGGAAAAATTATGATATGCTGGTCTAACCCCCAACTGGTGTTCTCAACACTAGGGGCACAAAAAGTCTCTCGGCATCCAGACCTAGAGCATGGGCTAATTCGGACGTAAAAAAGGAGTTCAAAGCTCAAGAATCAAACAAGGCCAAAATAGGAGTGATTAATAAACCGATCATACCTCGAATGACCTCTGGTCCTGCTGGAGCTACTAACTCTACAGCGTGCAACTGTCCATGCCCAGCTCCTCTGCCTTGCTACTGTCGAACACCTCCCCAACCACGCCCTGGTCAATGTTTCTGAGGAGCACCTTGCTGTCTATCTCCTCCCGCAAGGTCATCCCTCAGAGGGCCAAGGGCCTACTGCTACTGCTGGAAGGGCCTCACTGGCAACGAATGCTACTGTGGTGGGTGATGAAACTTCCCACCTCCACTATGTGGAGCTCAAGTTGGACACCTACTCTGGATATGCCCAAAAACTCCAAAAGATAAAAACTTTAGTCCTAGCCCTGTGGAAAAGGGAAGAGGGCTAGAAGCTCGGCACTGGAACTGATGAGGCCTAATCCCTGCTTGTCGAAACCTGGAAGGCCTTGTTGCTGGAGACCTGATACTGACCACCTTCCCCTTTGATGAACTCAGATGGTTCCCGTCTCATGGTGTGCCTCCCTTCGAGTGCATCCTCTCTACTATCTCGGCCTTCTTCTGTACTTCTAGGTACAATGGAAGAGTGAAGGGAGTGACAGCGTACTGAAGAGAAGGACAGAGTGCCTCCTCTAACAGTCTTTCCCAAGGCTCCTTATCCAGAAAGAGATCTGGGGAAAACCCCAAGAGATCTTTGAACATGATCACCAGATCCCTCACTAACATTCTTCCCTATTGAAGGGATAGAAACTCTTATCTCTTCTCAGCCATCGTTGTAGAGGAGTGGAACTCCTCACAAAATTCCTTCTCAAAAACAGCCCATGAAACCTCTAGCTCTGTCTTCTCTCATAGGAAAAGCATCCACCACTAATGTGCTGCTTTTCTTAGCTGACTAACGGCCAACGAAACCCAGTACTCCCTCAGAGCACATATCAAATATAAGGTGATGGCTAGATCCTCGAGCCATCCCTCCATTACTGAGTCAGAAATGCTACCCCTGTACTTTTCGAGGGTTTTTCGCTGGAAGGACTGCAGAGTCCTCTGCCAAAAGTCGTCCTCCTCGTCTCTGGCAACCCTCTTTTGGTCAACTGCCTCGATCCGCTGGGCCTCAACCATTTGAGTCACTCGTGGATAACTTCTGGGTTCCATAGCTGCAAGGTAAACAAAGAATGTCTATGCTTGAGTAGAAGGGGAATTATTATTATTATTAATAAATATTTCCCCCCAAGGTGCCCCAAATCAATTAAAAACACAATCAGTATGATGCATGTACCTTCCCTAAGGTCTCAACCCTTCAATAAATGTAGTCTCACTTGGTCGTTTGATAGGCTTAGAGTCCTTGCATCGGATCACGGGGGGCCCTAAAATCCCGTGTCCTGGCCAGTCCTCCCTTGCCTATTTCACAAACCAAGATCACCTAAAATCGTTTCCCTACCATCATATGAAATCCTCACAGTTCCTAACACCATGCTCCATCATATCCCTAAACCTGGCCTCTTATACCATTATTTCACCACCCGCCTTCACCGAAAGGAGGGAAGGGACTGCAGATTTCGAATCCCTAACTTCATTAAGTTAAAGGAGAAATAATGACCCTCGAATCCTTCCTCCAGTAGGCCTTGGAGTGGTGACTAGCCCAAGGGTATAATATTTTCACAATATGGGAGTCATTACCCTTTTTAGTTAACCATGATTGGGAGAATGAATGGGTCGAAACCAAACACCACCAAGTATTGAAAACGCAAAGTAAAAACCAAACTACATGCATGTTTTAAAAATAAAACTGAACAAAGTAGAAGGACTCCAAAGTACAATACCCAACTAGAAAGGAAAAAAGGCTAAGTAGAATCCAACAGAAATCAACAGAAAATCCAATGTCCTGACTATTAAGGTCCCGCACGGCCTTCGAAGCCCTCCTGGAAACCTGAAAGTAAACATAGGGTGAGCATACAAAGTATACTCAGTAGGAAAACCTAAAGCTCTCGTGCACAAGTGGGGAGATGTCCTAAAGTCCCGTGAGAAGCAAAAGAAACATCATCTAATAAGGAATCTATCCATCCCACATCACTGGAAATGCTCACCAAATAACACTAGCAGTAAAATAATAGTAAAGAAAAAAAATTTGGGTACCCTGTACCACTACTTCCCCCACTAGCTAGCAGGTCATCTTTAACAGCAAATGTCCTGATGCTACCATGCTCTTCCTGCCCGCACACACCTAGGCCTCACAACCATCCACATCCCTACCTGCACACACCTGGGCATCACAACCATCATCCCTGACCGCATACACCTGGGCCTCTCCTCGAAGATTCTTGAGAAAACAACCTGCCTGAAGAGTCCTGGGCTAACAAAACACCAAATGAAACCTACCTGAAGAGTCTTGGGTGTAAGGTCGCCTCCATCCATCATTTCCTAGGGAAGAGGGAGCAAAAAGGAAAGTAACATGGGGGAAACACCCTTCCCCGTGATATGGGGTGTCTGACACTAAGTTCCCAACGCAGTAGGGGTGCGACTAAACACAAAACATATAGTTACACATATATATATACCAACACACAGACCAACCTATGGCTCCTCAACCAGATACAAAAAGGTTCCCAAGCACTGCTGCCTTAGAAAACAGGCACATAACAAACTGTTCCTAGTTTCCCTATTCATGTTTTCATTTCATAATAGTTCAATATGAGTTAATCCATTCACTACTGGTCAACTAACAGGCACAATCACAGATGAAAAACAATAAATCATTAAGGAAAACCATTGGGTAAATTAAGAATTCACACCTAATTCTCTTGTAAATAATAACATCAAAGTGGGATCATTGGAAAACCCTCAAAAAACTGGAACCAAAGAAAAACCCAAAAAACCATTGGTTATCCCAACATTAATTCATTACCATTACACCCAGCTCATTATTTACTTTCCACTTTTATTCATTTTCACAACCCAACCTACAGCCATGCTACTAAACACCACCACAGCCTAGGGAAGAGGGAGCAGGAAGGAGAGTAACATGGGGGAAACACCCTTCCCCATGATATGGGGTGTCCGACACTAAGTTCACAACGCGGTTGGGGTGCGACTAAACACAAAACAAACAGTTACACATATATATATACCAACACACAGACCAACCTATGGCTCCTCAACCAGATACAAGCAGGTTCCCAAGCACTGCTGCCTCAGAAAATAGGCACATAACAAACAGTTCCTAGTTTCCCTATTCAAGTTTTGATTTCATAACAGTTCAATATGAGTTAATCCCTTCACTACTGGTCAACTAACAGGCACAATCACATATGAAAAACAATAAAGCATTAAGGAAAACCATTGGGTAAATTAAGAATTCACACCTGATTCTCTTGTAAATAATAACATCAAAGTGGGATCATTGGAAAACCCTCGAAAAACTAGAACCAAAGAAAAACCCAAAAAACCATTGGTTATCCCAACATTAATTCATTACCATTCCACCTAGCTCATTATTTACTTTCCACTTTTATTCATGTTCACAACCCAACCTGCAGCCATGCTGTCAAACACCACCACAGCCACACAACAACTCATGCCATTCCAAACACACCATTCACATCCCCATTGTTCACCCATCCATAACAAACACATTCACCCACTCACACATTTCATAAGTGAACCATCCCAGTGTTCATAATTAATTATTTTATATTATTTAGTTCAATTGGGGTGATCACACAAGGTTATGGGCATTCATATTCAACAACCATGTTTAAGTGTTTAACTGATTCATACATGATTCTCATTCACCAGACGATGCATAAAACAGATCATAGAATAGATGTGAAAATAAAATCCCCCAATGGCCGTGATTTTAAGTAGGCCTAATCCCATTCAATTCATAACAACATCACAGGGCAAGCATGGGTAAAAACATGTAACAACATTGACAATCTTCCTCATCTCCGTTATTTACCCGGTTATTATATTCATTACAAAATTGATTAAATACCTCATGGGAACCATATAACACCCACCCCATGTGATACACAAGGAGGAGAGACAAAGGTAAGATCCCTACCTGATTGATCAAGGATAGACGTTAATTCCTCGCATGGAAACTGGAAATTAGGAGTAGCATGAACTACACAGAACGCGATCAAGGAAAACATCATAGGGGTACAACTCATCTGGAGGAAGGGAATTTCGAGCGCAGGGTGATATAAAAAAAATAATCATAGGAAGAAGAGAATACATTAGGTTATAAAGGCTGAGATACATCATCCCCGATATGGTTAAGATATGGAGAAAAACTTGAAACTGCATAAGACATGGTATCGTGGGTTGACCACACGGCTGGGACACCCCACACGTCCAACTTAAAAGGTCTCTCCCTTTAGGGCAGTTAAAACCGACGCACACCTCCTTAACCAAGGAAGGACTCCTCACAGGATGCGGTAGAGGTGCTTCTGAAAACGCAGTTAAAGTCATGAACAAAATGCAGGGTTTTTCATTTAAGGAGGGTACCTCACTAATCATTTAATTAACACCATTAATGGGCTTTAAAATAGGCTTAAAGGGGTCAAAACATGGTTTAAAACCAATTCGTGCCAAAAGGAGGCGCTACTGGAAAACCCGTGGAGAGGTCACCGGTAGGCTTGGTCTACCGGTAGGACAAGCTACCAGTTGGCCGAGTCCACCAGTAGGCCGAGGCGACCTAGGCACAGGCAACCGGTAGGCCAGAGCCACCTGTAGGTCGAGTTGACCGGAATTATGGGGCCACAGGTAGGTCGGGGCCAGCGGTAGTCTGATCTACCGGTACGCCGATCCCACCGGTAGGCCGAGGCCACCGGTAGGCCAAGGCTACCGTTAGGAGTCTTAGGCTTCACCAAGAAGCTGGGAAGGCCTTCCATACCACATAGAACACCCCAAACATAATATTTTTAACATTTAATGGACCCCAAAACCTCGGTCCATTATAGGTTTAATCCCTATATATCGAAATATGATCAATGATGCTGCAGGTGGTGCACTAGTTGATAATACCCCAACTTCTAAAATTACCTTGATTAAGAACATGGCGCAAAACACGCAACAATTTGGTTTGAGGTCCAATGTACAAATTTGAGGTGTCCATGAGGTGAAAAGTACTGAATTTGAGAAGAATGTGGACACAATGTTTGAAGAGGAAAGTACCCATCTTCGACAACTTAATCCTTATCAGGGGAAATCGCAATCTCCTCCCATACATTGTGGTATATGTTCTTTTGACACCCACTACTCTTACCAATATCCTCAATTGAGGAGAACATATTAGAGTTGTGAGGCAATATTTCGAGGTCTCCCTTATAACCAACCCTTTAGGAATGAACATTAATATCTATCCAACCCTGGGTGGATGGAGAACCAAGCATATAGGCAAGGAGGGTATTCAAACCAACCTCAACAACAATAGAACCAACCCGGTCAGGGTAGTCATCCACCACCACCACCCATAAATCCTCAATCACCCCAAAGGAATTTCCAACAAACCCCTCCAAAATAGGAGCCTATCCTAGAAGATATGATGAAACAAATAGCTTCCAAATATATCCAATTCCAACAAACCACCCAGGCAAACATACATGATCTTAAAACCCAATTATTCCAACTAGCTAAATTAGTGGGTGAAATTCAACGTCATGGGTTAGGTAAACTTCCCTCTCAACTAGTTGTAAACCACAGGGAGAAAGTAAATGTTAGTTACATCACCCTTGAGAGTGTAAAAAAACTAGAATGTAAAATGGATCCTCAATTAGAGTCATCCCCTCCAAAGGAAACCTCCATCGCAACCATTAAAATTGATCCAAATGTGGAAGAACCTTTTCTTGAGAGAACCCCTTACTAAGAAAAGAGTGTTTATATTGATGGGTCACCTATACCATCTATTCCTCTTCCATTTCCTCAAAGGTAAACCCAACAAATAATACAAAAGTAAACTGAACTATATAAGGAAATGTTGGAAATGTTTAAGAAAGTGTTGGTTTACATCCCATTGATAGATGTTGTGAAGCAAATTCCACAGTAGGCCATGTTTCTATAGGAGATGTATACCCACCAAAGGAAAATTTGTGGTCATGATAAAGTGAGATTGGGGAGTAATGCTTCAGCATTGATAGAGCCCTCACTTCCCACCAAGTTCAATGATCCTGGAAAATTTTCAATTTCATGCACCATAGGGGAGTATTCTTTTTCTAATGCTATGCTTGATTTAGGTGCTTATATAAATGTGATACCTGAATCTATTTACTCTATATTGCAGTTCATGGAATTAAATACAACTAGAATTATTTTTCAACTTGCTAACTGGATTACTGCACACCCCTCTGGTGTGTTAGAGGATATTCTTGTGAGGGTCCAAAATTTAATTTTTCTTGCTGACTTTTATCTACTTAAAATGTAGGATGATAGGATGAATGGACATGCCCCGATTATAATGGGGATACCATTCATGAAAACTACAGAAACCATATATAATATCTACAATGGAACATTATCTAGGGAATTTGGTGGGGAAATAGTCCATTTCAACATCCTTGATACCATGAAACACCCCTTAGAAGAACATTCCTCTATCTCTGTTAATTCAATTGATGTACTCCCTACCCCTGAAAAAACAACTTTTCTTTCCCTCGTTCCCCTTTTTGAGTTTTCTTCATTAAATGAAATTCTAGGAAATGATTCATTAAATGATTGTTGTGGTGGATTAGAAAAATTTCATGCATGTTTATTAATTGATGATTTCTTGAACACTGAGGATCCACTGACCATCGATGATACTTCTAAGCTTGTAAAACCTTATTCCCTTATTGAGGATAATACCATTGAGTAGTTTGATGAGATCAGTGACCTCTCACTTTCACAAAAACTCCCATAAATCCAAAATCCACCTATATTGGAACTGAAACAATTTCCTTGATATTTAAAATATTCATATCTTGAGAATGGAAAAAGTTTCCCATTATCATTTCTAGTTCACTCCCTTAGGAGCATGAATTGCGACTGCTTGAACTATTGAGGGAGTATAAATAAGTTTTGGGATCGAAACATGCATACATTCATGGTATAATCTCATCAATTTGTACACATCATATTTTATTAAATGATGAGGCTAACCTAGTGAGGCAACCACAATGTCCCCTAAACCCAAACCTCCTAGAAGTTGAGAAAAAGGAGGTAACAAAATTATTGGCTACTGGAATCATTTACCAAATTTCTAAAATCCAATGGGTCAGTCCTGTTCAAGTAGTTCCTAAAAATATCATCAACACGATAATCAAAAATGAAAACAATGAATTTGTTCCAACTCATGCGCAAAATAGTTGGTCAGTCTATATAGACTATCGCTGACTAAACGAACACACTAGGAAGGACCATTTCCATTTTCCATTCATTGGCCAAATTCTAGAGCATCTAGTGGCTAAGTCCCACTACTATTTCCTTGATGGGTATTTTGGATACTTTCTGATCCATATTTTGTCTGAGGATCAGGAAAAGACTACATTCACATGCCCATTGGGAACATTTTCATATAAGAAGATGCCATTTGGTCTATGAAGTACTCTAGGTACTTTCCAATTATGCATGGTTAGAATTTTTTCAGATTACCTAGAGAATTTCATGGAAGTTTCCTTGGATTATTTCAGTGTTTTTGGAACCTATTTTGATGAAGTTTTGAGTAGTCTTTGTCTAGTCCTACGTCTTTTTATTGAAAACAATTTTTTATTAAATTTTGAGAAATGTTGTTTCATAGTGCAACAAGGTATAGTTTTGGGGCGTTTCATTTTTGGGGATGGTATCCAAGTAGATAAATCAAAATTGGATGTAATTTATTCACTACCATTCCCTAAAAATGTACAGGATGTGCGGTCTTTCCTAGGTCATGCTGGATTTTACCGTTGTTTTATTCATGACTTTAGTTAAATTTCATTCCCCCTCTCCTGATTACTTAAAAAAGAAAAATAATTTTTTTTGACAGTGAATGTGAGGAATCAATAAATAAGTAAAAATGGAGTATCACATCACACCATGGTAATCTAACCACCTTGGTGGTATTTACCAATTGAGCTCATGTGTGATGCCTTTAAATATGCATTCGAGGAAGTCTTGTCACAAAAGATCGACTGAGCTCCACATGTCATAGCTTATACCTCACGTACATTGGACCATGCCAAAGAAAACTACAACACAACTGAAAAATAATTTATTTCTTTTGTGTTTTCCTTGAATAAATTTAGTTCATATATTTTAGGGTACAAAGTCATTGTGTTCCCAGACCATGAAGCCCTCTGGTACCTCTTTAAGAAACTTGAAGCCAAACCACGTCTCATTTGTTGGATGATCCTCATTAAAGAATTTAATATTGAAATTATAGATAAGAAAGGAACTGATAATGTGGTTGAGGGCCCTATCATTAGGATACACCCATCCTCAGAAATTGACTCAGTCCCCTGTATTCCCATTAATGACATGTTTCCTGATGAGTAATTGTACTGAATGAAATATGTTATTCCTTTGTATGCTGTAATTGTAAATTATTTGGTAGCATCTTTCATTCCTACTGATTTTAATAAAAACCACGCCAGTCATCTAAAACATGAGTATAGTTGGTACATTTGGGATGACCCCTACCTCTGGCACACATGAATTTATAAATTCCTTAGGAATTGTATTCCTGATAGCGAGTTTCAGTATGTCCTTAGATTCTGTCACACTCTAGATTGTGGGGGATACTTTGTTCCCTAATGGACTCCTCGCAAGGGCGTTGATTCTGGTCTCTTTTGGCCAATTCTTTTTCGGGATGTTGATGATTTTTTCAAATCATGTCCTTGTTGTTAATTAATGGAGAATGTCTCTAAAAGAAATGAAATTCCACAAAAACTTTTTCTCTTTCCTGACATTTTTTATTTTTGGGTCATTAACGTTATGGGTCCATTTCCCAATTCCTTTGGAAACATGTTCATTCTTCTTATAGTTGATTATGTGTCAAAATGGGAGGTGGTACAAGGTACAAGGACTGATGATTCTACGATAGTTGTATAATTTTTGAGAAACCAAATCTTCTATAGGTTTGGCTTATCTAGGTTCAACATTAGTGAACATGGTTCTCATTTCTGCAATCAAACAACACAATCACTTTTTCATCGGTATGGTGTCGGTCATAGAGTGTCTACTGTATATCATCCACAGACCAATGGTCAAGCCAAGGTGTCAAATAGAAAGGTAAAATAGATTCTGGAAAAAATGGTTCACCCCAATAGAAAATATTGGAGTCTTTGACTTGATGATTCATTATTGGACTACCATACTACTTTTAAAACTCCCATTGGAATATCACCCTATCATCTTGTTTTTGGAAAAAGGTTTCACCTACCTATTGATATTGATCATCGGGCATACTAAACCATCAAATAATGAAATTCTAATCTTTATAGTGCATGTTCTCAAAGGAAGTTGCAAATTAAAGAGTTGGAGGAAATGAGAAGAGATTCATATGAAAACTCCAGAATTTATAAGGATTGAACCAAGCCCACCCACAAACGTCCTATACTTCATCGTGAGTTCCATATTGTTTAA
Source organism: Viscum album (assembly GCA_963277665.1). Lineage (NCBI taxonomy): Eukaryota > Viridiplantae > Streptophyta > Magnoliopsida > Santalales > Viscaceae > Viscum > Viscum album. Next base: position 919,072,111 of record OY728150.1, read on the forward strand.
GAGGTACTCCTTTATAATTAAAGGATGAAGTTGCATCTTGGTAAGATTCATTACTGCTGGATTTCACCATACACTATTAATAATGTATCTTCATTTGGATTTGTTCGGGTTCAAAATGAAGAAACCAAGAAAACCTTCACTGTCAACGGGCAGCGGCTGAATCACTTCCACTAATCCCTTTAGGAGTTCCCGATGGAGGAACTCCATGTCCAAGAAGCAACATACCAGTGAAACAAACTAGTTTTTATCCTTCCTTCTCACCTTCTCAATTATTACAGTGATGAGACTACACATTCTAGGTGTGGGGGATGGTTACATTCCTGGGTTAGATGGGAATTTTCATCGTTTTATCTTTTTTCTCCTTTTCACCTTCTTTTTGGTTTTTTTATTTTTCCACACATCAAATATTTCAAACATCCATGATTTTTTGACAATAAAAGGGGGAAAGTAAAAAAATACCATAAAAAATTGTGACAAAGAATATTTTTATGAAGTTAACCTCAAGGAGTAATTTTTAGTGAATTTGTTTTCTGTCAATGATATAAATGGTTGTATCACTGTGAAACATTCGTGATGATTGGTGCCCCTTGTGTGAGTATTGTTTGGGAAAACTGTGTCACTAATATCTCCATAAACGTTTTCACTAAACAACAAAGTTTTGATATTTCTTACTTAATATAAGGTAAATATATGTTAGATTAATATTTTTCACCATTAAATGATTTTTCCATACATTCGTTCCTTATCCAATCTATTTCATTACTGTACCAGATTGACCTATGTGTGTGTACCTAACGTCTGACAGTTGTACGTCCTAAATTTTTTTTTGTCTTGGGTAGATCAAAAACCAATTCCCCTAATCCTTCAATCTTTTTATAACTATTGCAATTATTTTCTTGAGGAGATCAATTAAGGGTTGAGAGATGAGTGTGAGATTTGTTCCAAATGCATCTTCTAAAAAACAAAAATTATAAATGAGGGGTGTAATGAAATGTAAAAAATATGGGGATATCTAGGTAAGGAGATTATGTTTTGACTTTTGGGATTTCTTATGTGGTTGGGTCTTGAAATATGATTGCAAATGATGTAGGGAAGGTTCGGTGAAAATTCATTTAAAGCTGAATAATTTCAAAATAACCTATATTTATTGAATAGAAAGTGAAAATATTAGCATGGAATGGATTTCACACACTCACATGGAGACTTAGTGGAATGGTTGAATTTTGAATTTCATTTTCATGTTGGTATCCAGAATCTCATTGAATTTCATTTTGATATGATTTGTGAGACATCTTTTTCCATTTTCACTAGGAAAAACTCGTTGGTGTGGTTCGTGCATTGATCACAGTACTTTAATGAATTAAAATTTCCTAAAATGTTAAATATCCATGATGATGGTAATATATATATGCACAATATTATTTTTATATGTGACTTTTCCAAAGAGTGAAAATTTTTAGGTGTGGGGGTGTGATCGTACCACGATTCACTTTGTAATTTTCACCTTTACACCACTGTACTAAACTTGTTTTATATTGAAAATGATAAAAATAATGACAAGTTTCTTTCCATGATTGAATCATTTACTTGGTGTTTATCACTATTAAATCTAGTTATTTTTCTTGTTTTGATGATTCAATTGCAGGAGAAGGTGATTTGGAGGGCCCATGGTGATGTCCAAGAAAAATGGACCAAACTGCGCAAGATCCATGCACACCAGTGGACTCATCCACACATTGCTCCTGAACCGTGCATCCATATGGGATAAAATTTTTGGCCTGCTCCAAAAATCATTGGGAAACATTTCATATGAAGAAATACAGGACACATTCATCCATCTTGTTTCCTAGATGACCTGATCAATCCAGCAAACAACATCTGCATGAAGTCCAAAGTGGTGTGATGTGATCTGTCCATATCTCAGCCTATAGTTGTCCAAATTGTTTAAAACCTTCATTAGAAACATCCAAGCGGTGGGGATACAACTTATTTATTATCTTCAAATAAATATATGGTTTTATATAGGTCTAAACTAGTGTGACAAGTGGTTTTAAGAAATTTGTGTGTTCAAAACCACATTTCCATTTTCCTATAAAATGGAACCTTGGGCTCCCCATTTGCATGTTCTTCCAGGAGAAAAATCTCGGGTATTTTGGAGACCCAAATAATTCCTCTCATCATCAAAGGATATCTGTAGGCCCCTATCCTTATAGGTTAATCAAGGATAAAGATGGAGTTCCACTCAATCCTCCTCCTCCTCTCGGTGGGGAGCTAAATGGTGGATGATCATTTTGAGGGAGCTACACAAACTTAAGAAGGAGGTCTAGAACATGTTATTCTACTGATTTTGTATAAGTTTTGTGTTGACTATTTCACTTATTTTTTTTCATGACATTTTTTCCCTTTATTACATTTCATTTTTTATAATTAAGTGGAACACGTTTTATTTCAACACTGATTGGGTGGATATTTCAAGTGGAAATATTTGTTTGTTCCGATTGGACAACCCAATAATCCTATTTACCTCACACATACATAAAATTTATGTATTCCATGGTAGACCTCTTATTCTATGTTCGATAACCAAATCTTGGACACACGATTGTGGTTCCAAGGGCTGGTTCTTTAAGCATCATTTGAAGAGGTAAGTGGGGAGTCAAGATCTTGACAACCTTCAACCAAATAATTAAACAAACCCATGTTAAATATTCAGAACAATGAACTATAAATGATGTGTAGTGAACTTGAAATGATCTTTTTCTCCCATAATTATTAAAAAACACCACCTTTTATTTCCAATTAATAAACTCTTTAAGTAAGTCATTTCATCCGAAAACTATTTTCAAAATCACCCGTATTTAAGTACTTCTTATTAAAAATGCACACTCTAAACCCACCAATTCTCCTTAAGAGATGACCTATGGTCTTACCTATACTATAAATCAAATATTAAAATCATAATAAATTTGACATGTCACGACAACACGGTCAACACCTCTTCCAGGTGTGAGGTACAACATGCTGACTATGCATGGACAATGAGAAAGGGAGGGGGGGTTTGATCTGTGACTATTTTTGTTGTTGTTTCACATTAATTTATTGATGGTTTATTTGGTTTTTATAATTGATTTATCTTCAAGGTTACTTGAATAATTCATGTACAACCATGAGAATAAGACATAGGGAATTTTCCCTCACTAGTTGATCATGGATTAGTGGAAGAAAATATTCTAGTAGTCTGAGCATCAGATCAAGGGGTGGGACTTAATCCTACTCATTCCATGGAAATAGAGAAAATTATAGATAATTAAAAGTATTTTTAATTTATTAGAAACAAACCTCCATCCTTTCATGGTAATATGGAACCCCATGAAGTGGATGATTGGATTGAAAATATTGAGCAGATCGTTGGATTTCTTGGGACTCAAAAAGAGGTTAATGTGATGTGTTATTCATTCAGGTTGGAGGCCCGAATAACAGGCAGTCGGAATCAATTTTCATGGCCTGAAAACATGAGCATATGGATTTTAATGACTTTATGGTTTATTTCAATGAGAAATATTTCATTGATACATTACTTTTTTCCAAGAACTGGGAGTTTTTGTATCTTCATCAAGGTGATCAAATTGTGTTGGAGTATGGAAAAATTCTAGAAGAATACGTAAATTTATCTCTCTAGGAGGTCTCTAGTAATAATTTTAGAGCCTAATATTTTTTAAATGGTTTTTCATATGAACATTTGATCTCAGATATTCTTAATAAAATTGAAGACATGTACTAAGGTATTTGTTCGATCCTTAATGGTAGAGATTGACTGGGTAGGTGGGATGACATTATTTATGGGACGGAGAGATAGTATAACATATGTGAGGAATAGGAAGCATGAGAGTAAGAGAAAATGGAATATATTAATCTCTAAATATCCCTACCAACCTCCCTTGTTTTCATCTTTAGGATATGGATCTATTGTGTACAACCAGTGCATGAGATATGGGAATATGCGATTCTCATTTCCAACTACACCAAATTTATACAATATGCATGGATGTTTGAGTCACTTACAATATTTATGTAAAATTTTACCACCCACATAGTGTGGTGCAGGCTCTTAGTCACTTATATATTTACCACCTTAATCTAGGGAATTGTGGGATATGAGTTTTTGGCTAGGTTGGAAAGGTGGAAGATTCATATCATCCAATGGACAAAGTCTTCTCAAGGAAGATTCACATGTTTGTAATAATCCATAAGTGTTGTATGAGATGAATCTCCATCATGATATGGATTAGGAAGCAGTATAATCAGATGAAGGACCTATAATAATAATAGGTACTATTTTTATTACATCATCAATAACCGTCACTATACTTGATACAAGTGATTCTAACTATTTTCAATATTCCCACCTTGTGGAATTTCTGAAATATTCAGTTGATTTTATTCCTTATATAATAGAGTTGGTTACACTACATGGAAAGAAGAGGGAATAAGGTTTCATTTGTCCATATTTTACTCTTAACCTTTCTGTAGATAAAATATAATGATAATTCATAGTTATTGAAATCGATTTTTTGATGTAATTATGTGAAAGAATCAGATGTTTTTTTCAGGGAACATGTTTATTTTTATCACTGGTGAGAATAAGTTTTGAAACCGAATGTGATTATTCGAGTCTTCCTGGGTGAATGGGATCCTTAGTCAAGGCGTGATGGACCTCCACTTCTATAATTGGGGGATATTATTTTTCCTAAATTATATCTTATACTAGAGGATCATGGTAGAGGTTTCAAGAAGGGATTTACCATGTTGTGGATGTGTTTTCATAGTTTTTTCTAGAATATTACTCATTGTTTTGCATAAGGAGTGACATTGTTTCCACCATTGATCTGGCAGGGAGAACAAAACTAATTCTCTTCCCTCAAATTATATGCCCCCAATCTAGTTGATGGAATTTAATATATAGCTGGGTGATTTGAAATACAAAGTATCAATGATCTAAATAATCTCACAATGGTCCTCCATATTTCAATTTTCTAAAAGTTAATATAGACCCCTCTAGTTTTGAATTGATTATCATAAGTTTAACAAAGTCTGGATCAAAAATAAATATATATTTCCCAGCATTGATTACCTATTTTATTAGCTCAATGGGAATGTTGATTTTCAAAAATAGACCTTCATTCCAGGTATCATTAAGAAATTATTAGAGAAGAATATATTCCCAAAACAACTTTACAAAGAATTTATGGACACTTTGTGTATTTTTTTCATACCATTTGGGTTGAAAATTTTTCCAACAATTTTTATGGACCTAATAAATTGGACGTTCCCTGATTACCTTGAATACTTTGTAGTAGTGTTTTTGGGTTACATTTTGGTCTTCTATGGAATGGTGGAACAGCATGAGAAACACTTTAGGATTGTGCTTGTAACTATTTGGGATATTTTATTTTATGAAAATCCCTGTAAGTTTACATTATGGATCTTGTATGTTAAGTCTCTTATCCATGTGACCTTAGAATGTGGTGTTTTAGTATACCCTAAGAAAATCATAGTGATAATTTTAGAGGAATAGCCAATAAATTTATTCAACATGCTCTAGGCACTGAATTGAATTTCAGTACGGCCTATCACCTCCAAACTGATGGCCAATCTTATTGAACTATTCAATCACTCGAGGATATGCTGAGAACATACTCAATGGAACCTAAAGTTGGATGGGATCAACATCTCTCTTTATTTGAGTTCTCTTATAATAATAGTTTTCAATCGAGCATTCAAATGGAACCTTATGATGCTCCATATGGGAAGCGATATATAAATCCTAATTATTAGGATGAATCTAGTGAGAGAATGCCTCTTGGGCCTAATATTGTGCAAGAGATGATAGAAAAATTCCATTCCATCCAGCAACACATTAAGGCCGCTTAGAGTTGGAAAAAGAGCAATGCCGACAACTGTCAAAGGGACTTGGATTTTGATGTTGGTGAAAAAGTCTTTCTTTAAATTCTCCTTGGAAGAGATTCATGAGTTTTGGGAAAAAATGGAATCTCAGCCCTAGGTACATTGACCCCTATGAAATCCATGATCGCGTAAGAACAATGGTCTATCAGCTTGCAATTCCTCCAAGTCTAGCATAAGTTCATGATGTCCTATATGTATCTATCTTGTGAAATTATATACCTGACCCTTGAAATGTACTAAATCTAGAAGTGGTACAACTGGAACATGACCTCTATTATGAGGAGTAGCTGGTAGAGATCTTGGATTTTAGGGACAAGCTTCTATGCAACAAGACCACCCACCTTGTTATGTTGTTGTGGATAAAACCATAAATGTGAAGAAGGCATGTGGGAACCAGTGGAGTCTTTGATGTAGATGTACCCCCACCATTTCTCATTTTAGGGTACGAGTTAAAATTTTGGGGATGAAATTTCTTAAGGGGGATGAATGAAATTACCATAACTTTTGGATAATATTTTATTCTTGATTTTGTGTATTATTTTATACTCAAAAAACTATATCCTTTAATTAATGAAATGAGTAAAATTAAAATAATACCATTGGGTTATGACTGTTATATGACGATTGGTCAATATGATCATTGGACAATATGTCTGTTGGTCAATATGACTATTGGAAAATAAATTCTTAATGTTATGATTATTGTGCATAAATACAAGTGATCATGGTTAATTAATATAAAAAGATGATGTGATGGCCTCATCCAGTAGACTCGGGCAATACGAAGTATAACGACCCATACTTTACATACATTGTTAATACTTCAAAATTGAAGCACACTTATTACAACATATGACAAAACCACAAAGGACCATATAGGTATAGTGTCTTTAGAAACTGGGAAACATAAAAAACTGGTTCATGAATCTTCTACAGTGTCTCCCATTTATTTCATCATATCTAGAGTCCCTTTTAGCATATTCTACTTAATATCCATCTTCCTGACCTGGGGAAAAGAAATCATAAAAGGGTGAGCTCAAATTCTCAGCAAGGGAAAATAAAGGAAATAAAAATCATATCATATCTTTTTGAAAATCATAACCTGCAAAAGAGATCATAATATCTTAACATGGAATAAATCATAGAAGTGAAAATGAGATCCCCATAATCATAACATGAAACTTCAAACTTTGTGGAATGCACACATAATCATGGAAAATCATTTCTTGTTAGTCATGACTCATTGCCAAGACTATCTTAGCGGACAAAGTCCATTTCTTAACCGAGTTCACTCCTCGTTTCAGTCCTGTTTCACTGAACCGAAATAACCTTCCGTTCCAGCCATGTCTATCTCATGAGATATAAATCTTTACCCAATGCATTGGAGGGAGATATAGGTCCCACCCATCTTATAATGAATCCTTTCTTATGTGTTCCTCATAATCATAAACCATACATCATAGCGTAACCCATGTAATAAAAATGGGATTCTTAAACAACATCAAATCATAAAACAATTCATATAAGATAAAGAAAAAAAATATTTCCATCACAACATAATCAAATCCATGTAATAATAGGGATAAAAACAAAACACTTTTATTATCTTAGATGGAAAATAATTTTGATAAAATACTTGAACTCCATTCTTGAGGAAAATATCCTTTCTACTTCAAAAACACGTTTCCTTTCTTAACATGTCATAAAATTTTAAACTAAAAGAAGTTGATTAAAAATAAACTTGAATACTTGTAAAGGAAACGTTTTGGAAATAATTTTTTAGAAATCCATTCATGCCGTATAAAAACATTCTTCTTGTACTTTTGTCAGAAAAGTCAAAAAGTACCTCGTACGAAAAACGACAAAAGATTCCTTTCATATCTTTTACTAAAAACTTACCGAAGGGTAAATTTGGATTTAAACAATTTTAGGTGGATGGAAATAATATTAAATATTGATTAAACATGGATGTGGATGATAAAATACACCCTAGTAAATACTAAAGTATAAACAATCTCGGATAAAAATGAGATTGTGATATTTCCCTTACCTTAGGTCTGATTTGCTTTGTACGTGTCCGCAGCTCCTGTATAATGGTTTAAATAATGTTATTGACTTGTTCCAGAATCATACATATTGATATGATATCATATATGGTCATATTCTTAGCTTCTTGTTAGTAATATTTCATTGTCACTTGTTACTCGGGTCTTTATTGCCTTTTGTTCTTATGTGTGTTTTGCCGAATACATTCTTATTCTTCTTTTAAGGTTATAGATACCTTATATAAAGAATGGTATTAGTGTAACATATATCATATTTATTCATTCAATTCATTTATATAATTACTATGTAATGATGATCATGTAGAACGAGTCGCATCACATCCTGGAGACGGTATTCCGTACGTACGCACGAGTGATGATATCATTCCTATGATCGTGGAACTATATTGGAGTATATATATATTATTTTAGTATCAATATTACTTTATAATAATCATAAATAGTTACTCATTACACCATTATACCCATCCTTGTAAAGTGATGGTGGAAAAATAAATTACACCACGGCGTGGAGACGGTATTCTGTACGTACGCACGCGCTGTGATTTCATTTTTTCCGTAGGATGGATAGAAGGTAAATTACGGTTGATTCATATTTATAATAACATATCAGTATGTAAGTAATACTTATGTTATCATGAAACAACTAAAGAAGAAGAATTTGAAGAAGAAAGAAATTGAAAAGATCGGTAATGGATATTACCTCTTCTTTGGTACGCCTCTTTGAATCCTCCACTTAGGGAACTAATATTGGTCTTTGAAGAAGACCGAGACCTCTAGGATTATTCTAGGGAAGTGTAGAGGAGAAAATGGCAGGGGTTGGCTGAGCTTGAGTGCTCAAATTGGTGTGAGGAGGAGGGGGAGGAGGTTCCCTTTTATAAGGGAGGAGAGGGGCACCTTAGGAATATCTCAAAATATTATTTTATATTAAAGTCAAAATCGGTTTATAATGGTTCCAAAGGGTCTTATTTCGAACTAAAGTGGGTATGGGTCGAAATACTATCAACCAATAAGATTTAGACATGTTTAGGATATTATTTTAACCTTATCAATTAGATTTAACTCTAAGTTAAATAATTTAACTTTTACCATGTCTTTTTGTTTTCTTTCACTATATGATTAATACACTTACTATAACATGACAAAAGAACCCCAAATTGTTTATTATTAATATATATATCCTTATCTAAGTCAGTTGGCCGAACCTCAGATTTTTAGGAATAAAATAAAAATTAATAATATAATATTTCATTTAAAAACTATTTTGTGTCAATTTTGACACTATTTGATATATGATTTTTGTAAAAGTCATAACAGAATTATATGTTCGAACCAAGTTGATTAAATTAACACTAATATATCATAGTAACCTAGAAAATTAGTGTAATTCATAAAAAGTCTCAAATTACATTTATTTTGGTGTTTATAACATCAATTGTGTCAATATTTCATAAATAAGATAATTATTGCATCATCGTTGTGTCATAATTAAATTAAATTATTTAATGTCTAAAAATTATAAATAAAATACCATTATGTAGGAAATCGTTTTGGCTTTCTGATGAATATTTATTGTCGAATTTATCTTATGTGTAACCCCATATTAAAAATGATTTTCTTATTAAACTTTGATTTTAACTATTTTAACCCTTCTTTAAATAAATTAATAATAAATGTCATAATCTAACTCAAGTGGGCCTAAATGGTCATATTTTATTCATAAGGTTGTTTTTGGTCTAATTACACTTATCCAATAGAATTAGGACATGTGTTAGGGTAATAGTAATATCATATTTACCCTTAGTTACCCTATTTACTATTAAACGCGGTAAAAAAAAAGTAAAAAGTTACTATTCACCAAAAAATTATTTTTATCTCATTGAACCATATTTTACTTACTGATATCAACCGTGTCAGTCGGATTTTTGAAATTCCATTCACAGAAGTGGTAAAATTAAGTTTTATGCAAAATTCAGTTTTTAACCTACCACTTAGTGGATTCACTATTTATCAAAAATTGAAAGTTTTCAGAAAAATACCAAAATTTCACCCTAGGCTAATTTCGATATTCTGAGTCCAAAAATGAAGTACATTTTGAAAAATAAAATTTATAAAATTTCAAAAAGTGGTTATTACTATTCATAACGGCTAGTTTTAATAGCATATTGTTGTTTAGTGAAACTCGGTATTGCGTACAACGCAAGCTATCGAGGAAGGTAACGATTGCGTGTAAAGCAAGCCAAGCAAGTGTTGTGTAGAAAAAGATTCCTTTGATGATTTATATAACATAAAAGTCTCGGGTGTTACATTCTACCCCCCTTAAAAATAATTTCGCCCTCGAAATTCGTCACTTTGTAACAAACAGATGAGGATACTTCTCCCTCATCATATCCTCAAGCTCCCATGTAGCTTCTTCAAGTTGGTGGTTCCTCTATAAAACTTTCACCAATCGAGTGGTCTTATTTCGTAGGAATTTTTCGCTATGATCCAGAATCTCTATCGGTTGTTCTTCATAAGAAAGATCTTGCTCCAGCGGTACAACTTCTGAGCTGAGTACATGTGAAGGATCAGGTATGTACATTCTCAGGAGAGATACATGGAACACATCGTGAACATGAGAGAGATTCGGTGGAAGCGCCAATCGGTAAGCTACCTTTCCAACACGATCCAGTATTTCGAAAGGACCGATATATCTAGGGCTCAACTTCCCCTTCATTCCAAATCTCATAACCCTCTTCCAAGGAGATATTCATAAGAACACTTTATCACCCACTTCAAACTCTAGGTCTTTTCTTCGGTTGTCGGCATAGCTTTTCTGTCGACTCTGAGCTACTCTTATGTGTTGTTGAATAGATCTGACCTTTTCTGCCATTTTATCAACGAGATCAGGTCCTAATAGCTTTCTTTCCCCAACTTCATCCCAGCAAGTTGGAGTCCTGCATTTCTTTTCATATAGAGCTTCATAAGGAGCCATCTGAATACTGAAGTGAAAGCTATTATTATAAGAAAATTCCACCAAAGGTAGGTGTTGATCCCAACCTCCTTTGAAATCCATAGAGCAAGCTCTCAACATATCTTCTAGGTTTTTAATTGTTCTCTCAGACTGACCGTCTGTCTGGGGATGATAAGCAGTGCTGAAACTCAACTCTGTATCCAGAGTATGCTGAAGACTTCGCCAGAACATCGAGGTAAATCTCGGATCCCGATCAGATATAATAGAAAGTGGTACTCCATGCAATCTTACCACTTCCTTTACATATATCCTGGAAAGCTGATCTAGAGAGAAATCCTCTCTAATAGCAATGAAGTGTGCAGACTTTGTAAGACGATCAACTATGACCCAAATAGCATTATTGCCTTTGGATGTTTTTGGATGTCCGGTGACAAAGTCCATAGTGATGTTTTCCCATTTCCATTCGGGTATGGGTAATGGTTGTAACATCCCCTTAGACTTCTGTCTCTCAGCTTTAGCTTGTTGACAAACCAAGCATCGAGAGACATATTCAGCAACATCTCTTTTCATGCCATCCCACCAGAAGTACTCTTTCAGGTCCCTATACATCTTCGTGCTTCCAGGATGAATAGAGAATGATGAACTATGAGCCTCATCCAGCAGCTCCTTCTTTAATTTGGGGATGGGAGGAACACAAACCCGATTCCTGAACTTTATTATCCCATCACAATCAAGGTTGAGTTCAGGAACATTTCTCACCTTCTTTTGTAACTCGACATCTTCTTTCTGTGCCTCTTTAATCTTCACATGTATAGATGGTTGAACATTCATTTGAGAAAGATAAGATTTTTCCCCTTTCATTATAATTACAAGATCTATCCTTTGTAAATCCATAAATATTGGATCTTTTGTGATCCTCATCATGGATAAACTAGCATGTTCTTGTCGACTTAATGCATCTGCCACCTTGTTTTCTTTCCCAGGGTGGTAATGGATTGAGCAGTCGTAATCCTTAATCAGCTCCAACCATCTTCTTTGAAGCATATTCAACTCCTTCTGTGTGAAAATATACTTTAAACTTTTATGATCAGTATAAATATCACACCTTTCACCATAAAGGTAATGCCTCCAAATCTTTAATGCAAAGATTACCGCAGCCAAATCCAAATCATGAGTTGGGTAATTTTTCTCATGGATTTTCAACTGTTGTGAGGCATAAGCTATCACCATATCATTTTGCATAAGAATACACCCCAATCCCTTCTTGGATGCATCACTGTAGATCACAAACTTTTCTCCACTACAAGGCAGTGTGAGCACAGGTGCACTGGATAACCTTCTTTTCAACTCCTTGAAATTCTCTTCACATTCCTCTGTCCAAACAAACTTAACTCCCTTCCGAGTCAACTTGGTGAGTGGATTAGATAATCGTGAAAAATCTTTTACAAAACGTCGATAATATCCATCCAAACCAAGAAAACATCGGATCTCATTTACTGTTGTTGGTCTCGACCATCTTTCGATAACCTCTGTTTTTGCTGGATCCACAGATATCCCCTCTTTTGAGATTATGTGACCCAAAAATGCAACTTTTTGAAGCCAGAATTCACACTTGGTAAATTTGGCATAAAGATTCTCCTTTCTCAGGGTCTTCAATATAATTCTCAAGTGATATTCATGCTCTTCCTTGCTCTTTGAATAGACAAGAATATCGTCTATAAAGACTACCACAAATTGATCAATATAGTCTCTAAAGACTCTATTCATTAGATCCATGAAGATAGCATGGGCATTAATAAGACCAAATGGCATCACTATAAATTCATAGTGTCCATACCTTGTACGGAAAGCTGTCTTTGGTATATCCTCCCTTTTGACCCTTAATTGATGATACCCTGAACGAAGATCAATCTTGGAAAAGTATTGAGCTCCGCGTAGTTGGTCAAATAAGTCATCAATGCGTGGGAGAGGATATTTGTTCTTGATAGTGATCTTGTTAAGTTCTCGATAATCAATGCAGAGTCTCATTGATCCATCTTTCTTCTTAACAAATAGAACAGGTTCTCCCCAAGGTGACTCACTAGGGCGTATGAATCCCTTATCAAGATTCTCTTGGAGTTGCTTCTTCAATTCTTGCAACTCAATTGGGGCCATTCTATAAGGTGCCTTTGAAATTGGCAAAGCGCCCGGTACGAGTTCTATTGAAAACTCAACTTCACGATTTGGTGGAAGACCCGGTAATTCCTCTGGAAATACATCACCAAACTCCCGTACAATGGGCATATTCTTAATCGTGAGTTTCTCACCAACCATTTGAGATAAATAACCTTCATTTAGTGGAATCAACACCCATAAGATGGAAGGAATTTCCACTGGAAGGTTATATTCATCCTTGCATTGATAGACGATCGTAGATTGATCTGGAATATGAAATGTGACTTCCCTTCTTTGGCAATTGATATGAGCTCCATGTAGAGAAAGCCAATCCATGCCAAGAATCACATCAAATTCCACTAAAGGAAGGATCACAAGATTTTCAGGAAGCACTTTCCCACAAACTTCGATCGGAGAAGAATTATAAACTTTTGATGCGACTGTTGTGCCATTAGGTGTTGTCACAGCTAACTCAACATCTAATTGTTGAGGTAGTACGGTGATACCCTTAGAAAATTCTTTAGAAATAAAGGAGTGGGTGGATCCAGAATCAAATAAAACATTTGCTACTTTAGAATGGATGGTAAGTGTACCTTTCACCACTTCGTTATCGTACTCGACATCGTTGATAGAAATTGCATGTGACTTTCCTTTGTCTTTAGCCTTAAGATTTTGTTAACGTCGACCATCATAATCAACCCTTGGATTTGGGAATTGATTGGAATAATGCCCCATCTCCTTGCATTTGAAATATTGAAGTGTAGTAGGTTCATTCTGTGTATCCCTTCCTTGGTTTGCATCATTAGACATCTTCTTCCCATTATCGCGGCATTCAAATGCCCGATGACCTTCCTTTCCACATTTGAAACATTTACATGTCCCTTTAAGACAACTCCCTCCATGTTTCTTTCCACACTTTGAGCATAAGGGAAAGCTCATCTTCTTTTCAGTGTGCTCTTTAGATTTTCCTTTGAATTCCATCTTCCTCTTCTTATCAAACCCATGTGATTGATGGGTTACTCCAATCTCCATCTCGACTTTGAGAGCACATCGAACGATTTCCTCGTAGCTATTGAAGTCCCTTATGGCTAACGCCCTTCGAAGACTTGGTTTTAAGCCACTAAAGAATCGATCGATCTTACTCTCAGGTTGGATAATAATACCAGAAGCGTACCTTGCAAGTCTTGTAAAATTTGCTTCATAGGTACCAACAGATTCATCATCCCTTTGCTTCAGTTCAAGAAACTCTTTCTCCATCTTTGTTCGGAGAATACGAGGGAAGTACTTATTGAAAAATAAGTTCTTGAACTCGTCCCATTCCATAGACTCAATTTCATCCCTTTGCCTCGTATTCTTAATAATATTCCACCATTGATCAGCATCCCCTTCCAAACGATACACTGCTAGGATGACTTTATCATGTTCAGAACATTGAAGAACTGAAAATATCTTTTCAGTAGTACTAATCCATTGTTCAGCAACTAATGGATCAGTAGACCCGCTGAGAGAAGGTGGGCGCTGCCTCATGAAGGATTAAACAGAATGTTGCTCCTTCCTTTGCTCGTTTGGAAGTCCTTCATGATTCATAGCTTGAGAAAGTTGTGTGAGCATGGCTACAAGATTTTGCATTCCAGCTCCCATATCGTTTGGTTGTTCAGGGGGACAATCATTTCATTGCCCATCACATTCCGCATTAACACGGTTCCTTCGGGTTCCATCCATTGACTAAAACCAAGAAAAATAGTGTGAGCAACACTAATTATAATTGGAAAACAACATAATTCAAGAATAAAATTTTCATGCTTAAGGTCTTATCCTAGGTTATTCATTGCCATTTCTAAAACACTAAGATTGTGTTCTATGCTTAGACATATCCTTAGGGTTCTTACTAAGGCTTTCACATCCTAGTTTCCAAAGGTTGACTATACCTTTCCTCTGATACCAACTATAACGACCCATACTTTACATACATTGTTAATACTTCAAAATTGAAGCACACTTATTACAACATATGACAAAACCACAAAGGACCGTATAAGTATAGTGTCTTTAGAAACTGGGAAACATAAACAACTGGTTCATGAATCTTATACAGTGTCTCCCATTTATTTCATCATATCTAGGGTCCCTTTTAGCATATTCTACTTAATATCCATCTTCCTGACCTGGGGAAAAGAAAACATAAAAGGGTGAGCTCAAATGCTCAGCAAGGGCAAATAAAGGAAATAAAAATCATATCATATCTTTTTGAAAATCATAACTTGCAAAAGAGATCATAATATCTTAACATGGAATAAATCATAGAAGTAAAAATTAGATCCCTATAATCATAACATGAAACTTGAAACGTTGTGTCATGCACACATAATCATGGAAAATCATTTCTTGTTAGTCATGACTCATTGTCAAGACTATCTTAGCGGACAAAGTCCATTTCTGAACCGAGTTCACTCCTCGTTTCAGTCCTGTTTCACTGAACCGAAATAACCTTTCGTTCTAGCCATGTCTATCTCAAGAGATAAAAATCTTTACCCAATGCATTGGAGGGAGATATAGGTCCCACCCATCTTATAATGAATCCTTTCTTATGTGTGCCACATAATCATAAACCATACATCATAGCGTAACCCATGTAATAAAAATGGGATTCTTAAACAACGTGGCATCATAAAACAATTCATATAAGATAAAAAAAAATATTTCCATCACAACATAATCAAATCCATGTAATAATAGGGATAAAAACAGAACCCTTTTATTATCTTAGATGGAAAATAATTTTGATAAAATACTTGAACTCCATTCTTGAGGAAAATATCCTTTCTACTTCAAAAACACTTTTCCTTTCTTAACATGTCATACAATTTTAAACTAAAATAAGTTGATTAAAAATAAACTTGAATACTTGTAAATGAAACTTCCTGGAAATAATGTTTTAGAAATCCATTCATGCCGTATAAAAACATTCTTCTTGTACTTTTGTCGGAAAAGTCAAAAAGTACCTCGTACAAAAAACGACAAAAGATTCCTTTCATATCTTTTACTAAAAACTTACCGAAGGGTAAATTTGGATTTAAACAATTGTAGGTGGATGGAAATAATATTACATATTGAGTAAACATGGATGTGGATGATAAAATACACCCCAGTAAATACTAAAGTATAAACAATCTCAGATAAAAATGAGATTGTGATATTTCCCTTACCTTAGGTCCGATTTTCTTTGTACGTGTCCGAAGCTCCTGTATAATGGTTTAAATAAAGTTATTTACTTGTTCCAGAATCATACATATTGATATGAAATCATATATGGTCATATTCTTAGCTTCTTGTTAGTAATATTTCATTGTTACTTGTTACTCGGGTCTTTATTGCCTTTTGTTCTTATGCGTGTTTTGCCGAATACATTCTTATTCTTATTTTAAGGTTATAGATAACTTATATCCAGAATGGAATTAGTGTAACATATATCATATTTATTCATTCAATTCATTTATATAATTACTATGTAATGATGATCATGTAGAACGAGCCGCATCACATCGTGGAGACGGTATTCCGTACGTACGCACGAGTGATGATATCATTCCTATAATCGTGGAACTATATTAGAGTATATATATATTATTTCAGTATCAATATTACTTTATAATAATCATAAATAGTTACTCATTACACCATTATAACCATCCTTGTAAAGTGATGGTGGAAAAATAGATTACACCATGGCGTGGAGACGGTATTCCGTACGTACGCACGCGCGGTGATTTCATTTTTTCCGTAGGATGGATAGAAGGTAAATTAGGGTTGTTTCATATTTATAATAACATATCAGTATGTAAGTAATACTGATGTTATCATGAAACAACTAAAGAAGAAGAATTTGAAGAAGAAAGAAATTTAAAAGATCGGTAATGGATATTACCTCTTCTTTGGTACGCCTCTTTGAATCCTCCACTTAGGGAACTAAGATTGGTCTTTGAAGAAGACCAGGACCTCTCGGATTATTCTAGGGAAGTGGAGAGGAGAAAATGGCAGGGTTTGGCCGAGCTTGAGTGCTCAAATTGGTGTGAGGAGGAGGGGCAGGAGGTGCCCTTTTATAAGGGAGGAGAGGGGCACCTTAGGAATATCTCAAAATATTATTTTATATTAAAGTCAAAATCAGTTTATAATGGTTCCAAAGGGTCTTATTTCGAAGCTAAAGTGGGGATGGGTCGAAATCCTATCAACCAATAGAATTTAGACATGTTTAGGGTGTTATTTTAACCTTATCAATTAGATTTAACTCTAAGTTAAATAATTTAACTTTTACCATGTCTTTTTGTTTTCTTTCACTATATGGTTAATACACTTACTATAACATGGAAAAAGAACCCCAAATTGTTTATTATTAATATATATATCCTTATCTAAGTAATTTGGCCGAACCTTAGATTTTTAGCAATAAAATAACAATTAATAATATAACATTTGATTTAAAAACTATTTCGTGTCAATTTTGACACTATTTGATATATGATTTTTGTGAAAGTCATAACAGAATTATATGTTCGAACCAAGTTGATTAAATCAACACTAATATATCATAGTAACCTAGAAAATTAGTGTAATTCATAAAAAGTCTCAAATTACATTTATTTTGGTGTTTATAACATCAATTATGTCAATATTTCATAAATAAGATAATTACTGCATCATCGTTGTGTCATAATTAAATTAAATTATTTAATGTCTAAAAATTATAAATAAAATACCATTATGTAGGAAATCGTTTTAGCTTTATGATGAATATTTATTGTCGAATTTATCTTATGTGTAACCCCATATTAAAAATTATTTACTTATTAAACTTTGATTTTAACTATTTTAACCCTTCTTTAAATAAATTAATAATAAATGTCATAATCTAACTCAAGTGGGCCTAAATGGTCATATTTTATTCATAAAGTTGTTTTTGGTCAAATTACACTTATCCAATAGAATTAGGACATGTGTTAGGGTAATAGTAATATCATATTTACCCTTAGTTACCCTATTTACTATTAACCGCGGTAAAAAAAGTAAAAAGTTACTATTCACCAAAAAATTATTTTTATCTCATTGAACCACATTTTACTTACTGATATCAACCGTGTCTGTCGGATTTTTGAAATTCCATTCACAGAAGTGGTAAAATTAAGTTTTATGCAAAATTCAGTTTTTAACCTAACACTTAGTGGATTCACTATTCATAAAAAATGGAAAGTTTTCAGTAAAATACCAAAATTTCACCCTAGGCTAATTTCGATATTCTGAGTCCAAAAATGAAGTCCATTTTGAAAAATAAAATTTATAAAATTTCAAAAATTTGTTATTACTATTCATAACGGCAAGTTTTAATTGCATATTGTTGTTTAGTGAAACTCGGTATTGCGTACAACGCAAGCTATAGAGGAAGGTCGTGATTGCGTGTAAAGCAAGCCAAGCAAGTGTTGTGTAGAAAAAGACTCCTTTGATGATTTATATAACATAAAATTCTCGGGTGTTACACGAAGTCCATCTGTCAAAGCTTGAGAAGGAGTTTGCATCACTTGGCTTTTCTATGGACCAATACCTTTCTGAAGTCCAACATGTGAAGCTTTAATGAAATCACTTATGGGAGAAGTTCAAGTTGATTGGAATCATCACATTGGAAATGTTGTCTAAACCATCCCAATATTCTATCACCATTGCACATCTTACACTTAGCTCATATTCAGGTGTTATAAGGGGATATTTAATGAGACCTTAGTTACTATTTGTAATACTTTTGTATAAATAAAATTGTTATTTCTTCTTATGGTGGAATTTTTGTATTTAAGATGTCAAGATAAATATAGTATTAACTTACAGAAGTTCCACATAATTGGTGAATTTTTGAAAAATGGGTATTTTAAAATATATTTTTATAATTTAAATAATTTATAATGTGAATTTTTTTTCAAAAAAACTTCTTCTACAATTATTTCCAGAAATAAATTTAGAGTCTATTAAGATCAAATTAATTTTTAGTGAATAGTAAAGTATGAATAGTAATGTTACCCTTGTTAATAATAATGTGATCAATGGAATAGTAACCTCATTTAATCAATTACAAATATAATATTGGCATCTTTAATGGTAATGTGATATAATTTCATAATTTAATAATTATTTTAGAAATTATTATTTAATGATTAGTAATTTTTTAGGTAAATAGTGTATTTACATAAAAATTAAATATCTCATAATAATAAAATTAATTTTCATAAAATGGAGGCCATTTTTTAATTCTAAGCCTTGATATTATGTTAGTGTGAATTTATGATATTTTTATAAAATGTTTTGTTTTTCAGTGAATAGTAAAAATACGGTTTTGGGTTTCAGGTGTTTAATGACATCATTAATTGTGTAAACATGATGTAATAATTTTGGTCGACTTGTGAACAGTAATATATGTTTTGAGGTGTCCCAAGTGGAAAATTCCTTGTTGAAATATCTTGGTCAATCTCATGGTATTGCAAACACCACCGATGAGGTGTCCCTAGAAATTAATTAAATATTCCTTCAATTTTGCAGCAAATACCATCCCATTACTTCATTAATTTCATTCCAAATTTATCATCCACAAAGCTTCGGTATTTTTACCACCCAATAAGTCCTCCCATGGTTCCCTCAAGCCCCCCAAGGTCCCAAACATCAATCTCTCGAAGTTATTCTTCATGGTAAGGGATCCTTTCACCCTCCTCTTTTAAGTCGTGACTTCCTTTATATTATTTCTTCTAGTTTCAATTTTATTATGTGGGGGAAAATTATTCTAAAAAATTATTTTTGTCCATTATATTTCCAAATTATTAGAGACCCTTTCCACTCTAATCAACTGGTTTTTAGTATTTTTATCTGACGTCGTTAGGATGTCGAATTTTCTTAAAATAAATCGCATCTTCTTTTTTCCATCATGTTTCCTTATCATGTGATATGTCATTCAAATATCCATACCATGTTATTATTTCTATTTTATTCGGTACCTATACTTTATTATGAGTTATTTTAGAGTGGTTGGTTGATGTCCACTCTCTTTAAATGTTTTCTAAAAACATTTTATGTAGCTGTTATGCTATAGAATTTTCATCCCAAAATCCCTCTCCTTTTCTCAAAAAATACTCTTATTTTATTTATGTGAATAACCAAATATATTTTCATTTCTAGGGGTATTCATAATGACTTAAAATTTATCTATTTTATTCTGAAATTTACTTACATATAACCCACACACCCTTTTCATTGGTTATAAATGACAAAATGATCTTATTTTTAAGAACTTTTAAAATTTCACTATTTTGAAGTGAACCCAATTTATTTTAATATCTTTGAGTTATTCATGAAATATATGATTATGATATATTTTTCTTAGATGAAAATAAATAAATATTAATGGTGCTCCATGGTAGCACTCTAATTCATTAGGTAAATAATTTAATCTCTAGAGATGACAAGTTTCATGATACCTTGGTGAATAACCTTGGTAATGTTAACGACACCTTGGGGATGAACCTTGTCGATATGTTCATGAATGTATAAATTAAATTTTGTAGAAAAATATTCAAGTTATTTTTCATTTTGTTTTCATTATGATATCCCTTTAATTCCATTTCTCATGTATTTATATTTTTCATCATGTTTTTATTGAAATCACAAAAAAACTGATTCCCTTGCTTTCCTAACTGGGCCTTCTTCTCACCCTTTCCTTTGATCTATGTCTTCAGGTTATGAGTTTCAATAGTTATACAAAGGATGAAGTTTTTAGAAGGCTTTTCAAGTGTATTTAAAAGTGTTTTTTAAGTTTCCTTGTATTTTGTTCTTGATTTCCAAGTCACTAGACTTTAAATGCCTTCTATTTGTAAAATGGAATGAAATGTTATGTAACAAAAAGGCTAGATGCCATAATATGTAACTTGGGTAAAGGAAACATGGTAGAGAATATCTTAAGTAGGAATATACCTGTTAATTATTTAAAGAAGTCTAGATATGAGTTTAATTTTATGGGTTTTTTCCCCAGGATGCACCTAGAATCAAAGGACCATAGTGGAGGCATGTTCTTGGATCAAATTTCGTTGATGAACTCTCTTCTGGAAAAGATTCACAAGGAACAACCTAAAGATGAACTGTGACAAGTGTATACATAAATTATAAATTTTAGGGATGTTACCATTTATTTTTCATTCTCTTATGAGGGAGTCCTTTATTTCAAGGATCAGTTTGTGATTTCATTATATATGTAGAAGGTGTTGATGCTGAATGACCCCCAGTCGAAGTGGTCGATCTATCCTCGGACAACCACGATTTTTTACTAAATTCATCATCGGGTTTTGTATCCATGTTTGAGTCATGATATATCTAACTTTATATCCATGTGGTATACATGTCATTGGATTAAATAAGAGTACCAAAGGCCCTCAGGTTTGTTTAAAACCCTCCCCATTCCTACATGGAAGTGGGATGAGTTCATAATGGAATTCATCAACAAGATTCTTCATATTCTATAGGGAAGGAATTAATATTGAGTGGTTATTGACTATATGAATATAGAAACCCATTTCATTCAAATAATGCACTCCACCATGGTGGACGGGTTATGCAATTTGTATGTTCATGATAGTTTGAGGATTCATGTAGTTCCATCATTTATCATTTTAGATAGGTATCCCTATTTCAACTCTCATTTATAGGAAGGATTCCAAAGGTAAATAACGACACTTGATAGATTCATTGTGGCATACCATACCAAAATGGACAGTCAGTCAGAGCGGGAATATAAAATTTTGGATGACATACTACGAGCATACATTTTTTATTTTAGAGGCTAATGGGATAACCATTTGGTATTTGCTGGGTTATCTTATAAAAATAGTTACCAATAACAAATTAAAATACCAACCTTTGAGAGGATTTATAGTTGATTGTGTTAGATGAATTTATGTTTGTTGTAAGTGTAAAAATATTCCTTACTGGGACCGATCCTTATGCAATAAAATTATGATAAAGTATTTTCTATCAGGAAGTGGTTGTTAACAACACATATCCACCATATGACTTATGCCAACCAATAGGATCAGTCTATAAAGTTATCAGTGGGAGACTATGTGTTTCTAAATTTGGAACCTTTCCTAGTTCACCATCATCTTAGAAATCAAGGGGAGCTTATGCCAAGGTATGTGAGACCTTTTCAGATTACTAAAATAATTGGTGTAGTGTAAACCTAATTATCCATGAAACCCCATTTGATTTTTATACACGGTTCATTCCATATCTCATAATTAATGAAGTATAATTCAGACCCACCTCACATGATAAATAGGAAGATCAAGTTCTTGGATCATTTTATCTATGTTTGAGTGGCTAGTACAGATTGTATATTCCAAGGTGATTGTTCTTCATGGGAAATATATATAATTTTTATGATGCTATTGGTATATGGTAATGTAAAACATGTGGGATGGTAATTTAAGTCTTGGTTTGAGGATAATTAACATCATTAATTATCTAATTACACTTCATCCTGATTTTCTAATGGTGGAATGTTTTCATTGAAGAGAAAATTGTCACATCTGTGATTTTATTTTGAGGAATTTTCTCTTTTATTTTTTGTCTTACCTTCTATAATGAAACAATTTTAAAATTTTAGATCCAATGAATTACATAATTAAATTTTCATTGATATAATCATCACATCCAAATGGATTGAATATTTTAGTATTTTTGGAAAACCAGATTACGTACGTGATACCCATATTACATTGCTAAAATAAATAAATAATAAAATAAATAAAATATTGGCATCATTGAAACTCATTAAAATGATTAATCCAACTATTGTGATGAAATGAAACATAAAAAAGGTAATCTCAAATACTTAGTATGTTTAAGTGAATAAGAATAAATAATTAATCAATATGAATAAATCAACTTGAAAAGGTGAATAACAAGGAACCCATTCCATTAAAATAACTTGATAAGGAATAATAAATATGAAAAGGTAATAACAAAAACAAATTCCATATAGTCAATAAATTGAGAATGAAAGACATCTATAGAATTTGTTACATGAAAAAATCATGTATAATAACTAAAATAGATATGAAGAAAATGATTAATTATCTTATGTTATGTTTGAGGCACATAAAAACCTACACCATCAAGACCTTTCATGGGATGGTTTGAAACTATGGGTTAAAATATATTTAATTTTCCAAACATATTTGCCTTATGGGAACCTTTAAATGAATTGTGTGGCTATATAATTTTTAGGACCTACCCATCACTTCATTTCCAAGTCATTCCTCATATCATGTAATCGATTATTAACCTATATGTCTTATCAAATATCTGTAATGAATAAAAGATATAGTTTTATCAAAAATTCCATGATTAATCAAATAACTATCAAATTGAATCCCATATGTCAAAATATTATATGGTTTAGGAAATAATAATATCCATCCCCAAATAATGTGGATATTTAAATTATTACAATAAAATTATTTTTTAAGAGAATGTTAAAATCAGAAACTAAAGTGATATTTCAAAGATAACTTTCACCACATGTTAATTTTAAAACTAAACACATTGGGTGAGATAAAAAAATGTGAAACATAAAATTCTAAAAATTATGAGATAACCTTGATGTTAAAATAAAATGTGGTAGAATTTATAACACAAAAATTTTAATTAGGGAATGATAATAAATAATCCATAATGGAATGTCAACTAGGAGGAAATCGCTTACCTTACAATTCTGTTTGAGTGAAAGTACTTTAACCTCATGTATAATGGTTTTATGAAAGATATTAACTTATAAAATAACCATAAATATATCTATAATATTAGATATTATCTCATTATAATATCATATTTCACATTTTTTAATAATATTTAATTATTTTCCCTATTTTGGGTCTTTATTTCCTAAATTTTTTAGTATGTTTGGAATTTTTCTTATTTTTATTATTTGTTAGATCATTAATTAATCATCTATAGAATGTAAAACATTATTGAAATGTCATATATAACCAGTATATTTGTATTTATAATAATTCAAAATATTTTGTGATAGAAATTAAATGCCCCGTTCATGGAGATGATTGGTCGTACGTATGCATGAATGCTACATCCATCTCTTTGTCGTATTAAAATAATGAATACTAAATGATATATATTTATATATTAATTATATTATAATATTTATTTTATATATGTGACATATGTTTATTTAAAAACATCCATAATGCATTCCATTTATAGAGGGAACGAATCATATCGCTTTGAGGTGGAAGAAATCTAGACGTCCATAAATGAAGTTAGTATATCCCCACAAAATGGAACACATGAATGTATGTGTTATATAAAAATTAATAATAGTAAATAAATTATTAATATCATTTACAACTTATAAAACATTATTTATATAATAATTCCCACCATGATCGGTGGTAAAGGATGAATGAACAATCATCAATTTGTGAGGTGGTATTCCTTCATATACCTGAATGGTAAGTTTGTTACCCATTAGATAGAGGTCTGTGTATATATAGATCAAAACCATAAAATAAAAAAATATTACTATAATTTTTATAATTTGGTTATTATATTATAGTTATATTAAAATTATTTAATTTATTTATAAATAACTAAAATAAAATTGATCATTGGAAAATGTTACCTCTTAATCGGTAGCTCCTTTTGATTTATACTAGAAGACTTCCTTGGTATAAATTATTCCCATGGATAATATTGTAGTATGAGTTTATGGATTTTGGGATATAATTTTAGAATAGTTTTTTTCTATCCAAATGGATTTAAAGGTGTGAATATGTGTGAGGGGTGAGCTCCATTTTATAGTGTTGGAGAAGCGACATTTTATAAATTTTTTAAATTGGTATTCCACCAACATTTTTCTGATATCAAGTGGAAAAAATAATCATAAAAATACTATCCAAGTAATTATATGTTATAGACACATACATAAAATTATTTTTTTAAATGTTTATATGTCATTTTTTTCCTTCTGTTGAAGGTTTTGTGATTCGTTTAGCTAATTTTTCCCTCAATTAGTATTATTAATTTTAATCACTTTCACTAATATTTTTGGTAAAAATATAAGTTGATATTATTTTAAATTTTAAATTATTATGATTCCAAATATGGAATCCATTTCTCGTAATTAAAATCATAGAAGTGGAATAAATGAATTTAAAATTAATCCCTCAAAAATGGATGACAATACGGGTTTTTAAAGTAAAAATGTTCAAAAGTTTGAGATGTTTTATATCCAATTTTAAAAGTAAAATTTATTATAATTAACTAATTTGGTTTAATATATGTAAATTTATGTAATTATTATTGAAAAATAATAATAACTATAATTTATCGTTATCAATAAATTAAATGAAAAAGTTGTTTTGAATTAAAATTCAGTATTTTTCAGTTTTCATCAAAAAATTAAACTTAACAGAAAAATACAAGAAATTCACACTAAAATAAATATGGTAATTTTATTTCAAAAAATTATGTTTATATTTGGATATTAAATTTATAAAAGTTCCAAAATCTATTTTTAATATAGTTCCACTATCAAAAGGTGGTAAAATGGATTTAAAAAAAATACAGGGTTTTATGTGTAAAATTGGGTTTGTTCTTATCTTATGTTACTAAAATGTATTGGATGAATGTAAAAAATATGTTATAAAATATAATATAAAAATATATTACATTAATATCACTCACTAATTTTAATTAATTTAAATTATTAGGAAAAATATATTTGTGATAATTAAAATTGTTATTTATAAATGCATATCCTTTATATTCAATTGGTTCCTATATTCATTTATAATTAATTTGTAACAAATTAATTAAACCATTTATTTTCATAAGTTACTTAATATTATTCATATATATAAATTTCATAGTTTGGTAATATTATATTACATTTTAATAAATTAATAATATATATTTTTTTGGTAAATCTCAGTCTTGAGCGTATTGAAAACTACTAAAAAATGTTGTTCTTTCATATAATGAAAGATTACTCAGTATAGAATGAATTAAAATGTATAGAATATATTTTATTAAAATTATATATATATAGATATAATAATCTATATGTCATTATAATTGGGGGTTTGATATTTGAAAATACTATTGTTGAAAACCCCTCATCATAAATAGGGTTAGTAAAACATATTCCTAATAAAAAGGAAAGTAAAATGAGAAGATAATCATAAATCTAGGATTTAGAATAGATGAATGTTATTGAAAACATGGATGGGGAAGAAAAATGAAACTATCATGTTCTGATGGAGAGTGATAGGGAAGATGTTCAGCTGAAAGGTGATGACCACAAAGTCATAAAACAGAGTTATAAAAAGATCATTGATATCTTAAAAAATGATGATACTATTACAGGGTTTCTTTTCAGGACCCTTTTATTAGAGTTGTACAATTATCTTACACTCTAATAATATATGTAAATATATGTTTCTATTAACATATTATTTTCATTTTATTATGTAAAAAACTATTTCTACTTAATATCTTAGCACAAGATGTAATATATCAATCTCTAAAAAAATAAAAAGTTTAACTTAAACCATTAAATAAATGGTCATATATTAAAAAATATTATGATCTAGAACTTTATAATTGGGGTCACTAAATTATCAAAATGAACTTATCATTATCCTTTAATGAACATCAAGAATCTATAAATTGTCACATTACAAACATGTAAATACCATCATCATGTATTCTATTGAAATATGGTAATAACATAAATTTTCATAAATCCTTATTAAGAAAATTATTTCTTCCTTATTAAGTTAGTAAAATAAATGTTATTGGATACATTACTTAAATTCAAAAGTATTGTAAATCCCATAAATGATCTCATAATCCATGTTGCCAAAAAATCATTAATCAGTTCCAAGGTTTTTTTTAATATCGATTCTAATTTATCCAAATCAATAATATCATTATTACAACATACTTATCTCATCATTAGGAACATATTAAGGGTTATGTTTCCCTTAAACATGTGTTTTTCAAAAAAAATAACTTTATATCAAATAATTTTTTTTGTACCATTCAATAGAGGATATCAAATCCTTATCAAAAAAATATTGTAGTACAATCCTCGTATATTCCATAATTATTATAACTAGTTCATCATTTATAAAATACTCAAATTTCATACTTATTTAGTCTAAACATAGTCAAATTAAACATTCCCGTTCCCAATGGTAGCTATATAATCTTAACCATAATATGTTATCCTCTTTTGGGTATATTACTTTGACACTTAAGATATTGATATTTGTACAATCCTATATCATTGTAATTGAAGAATTGTATATTAGAAATCTTTTTCTTATCCTTGAAATCACTAGCACAATGTCCTTTCTCAAAACACTTATAGAAAACTGCAATTTCTTTTAATAAAAGACTAGGGTTATTGTTTCCAAAATTATTATACATGGGAAAATAATTCATTCCCTTCTTCCCTTTATCCATAATTTTCCCATTTTACCTCTTGTTCTCACGATTCCACCTGAATGCAAAATTCATAGAGAATTAATTTTCTATATTATTATTTCATTATACCGTGTACTCATATATTGATAATTCTTGGGAGATTAATTCAACTAGAAACATCAGAATAAGACCAAAAAAGATATGATCATTATTACTCTTCAGACCATATAGATCAGTGAGGTTCACATTCCATCTTCTATGTTCCATTTATAAATGATGACATAGTCTATGTTATATCATATCATTATTAAACATATTGTATATCCCAAATCTAGATAAATACATAACAAAAATTGAAAAAATTATGTGTATTTAATTTCATAAACATAAACAAGGTTTCTCTAGGATGTTCTTTTATAATTATCCTCAATGTCTCTCTTAGGGTTATATTAACTAATCTACATTTTCTTAATCTAGTTTCCAAGGATGTTTCCAAACTTCATTGGACCCCAACTATAACTCCCCAACCCTAGATTCCAGGAGGCAGTGTATTAATTTATTACATTAGCATGATTATAAGGAATCAAATCATGAAAGACTGGACAGTTTAGAAAATTTTGAATACAATATTTCATACATAATACACATAATACATTGGGAAAAGAAAACAGTGCTTAACATAAGTAAGATATCAATATCCTTGAAACTCATTACAATAATTTATCATCATATCCATGAAAAAGGAGAAAAAATAATGTTGATATCAAATTCTTAATAAATTTAAATACAATAGAAGTAATCATGAATAAAAAATAATAATCAATATGTAAAGGTAAATAACTGAACACACTTTCCTTTTAAACAAATGGATAAGGAAAAATAAATATGGAATGGAAAATAACTTAAACACCAATATTTTAATCAATAAAATGAGAATGGAATCAATTTATCGATATTTTAAAATAAAAATTGTTGTGGAAAAATAATAAAAAAAATCATAATGAAGGAAATTCTTAATTATTGGATTCCATGTTTCCTAGGTTCATTGTAACACCCCGAGATTTTATGAAAAATATTCTTTTTAATTTCATAAATGTCTTGTGTTGTACGCTACACCAAAAGGAGCTTGCACAACATTAATCCTTTACATTCCTCGCATTACACGCAATCACGACCTTCCTCGATAGCATGTGTAGTACGCAATACCGAGTTTCACTAAACAAAGATATGCTATTAAAATATTATTAAAACTGGCTGTTATGAATAGTAATAACCACTTTTTGAAATTTTGTAAATTTTATTTTTCAAAATGGACTTCATTTTTGGATTTGAATATCGAAATTAGCTTAGGGTGAAATTTTGGTACTTTTCGGATAACTTTCATTTTCTGATGAATAGTGAAAATTACTAAATTTTAATTAAAAAGAACCTTTTTAATCGAAACAATTAATAGTGATAAATTATTAATTTGAGTGGTTTTAAAGTATATTTAGAATATATTTTTACAATTTAATACAATGTTGGTCATTGGATGTAATTTCACATTTAAACCAGACATAAACAAGTGTCAATCTTTTGATAGTTATTATCTCTTAAGAACACGCTATTTGTTTTGACGACGGGAATTAATTTTTAAATTAATTAATGAAACTGATATGTTTTTAATTTGGTAAAATAGACATCATTTTTGAGTTCATAATATCAAATATATCTTAGGCCTAATTTTTGGTATTTTTCTAGAAACATTCATTTTTTTATGAATAGTGAAACCACTATGTGGTAGTTAAAAAAATGATTTTTTCATAAAACATAATTTTACCGCTTATGTGATTGGAATTTCAAAAATCCGAGAGACATGGTTGATTTCAGTAAGTAAAATGTGGTTCAATGAGTTGAAAATAATTTTTGTTGAATAGTAAATTTTTACTTTTTTCTACCACGGTTAAAAGTAAATAGGGTAATTAAGGGTAAAAATGATATTATTATTACCCTAACACATGTCCTAATTCTATTGGATAAGTTTAATTCGACCAAAAACAACCTTATTAATAAAATATTACTCTTTAGTCCCACTTGGATTAGATTAGGACATTTATTATTAATTTATTTAAAGAAGGGTTAAAATAGTTAAAATCAAAGTTTAATAAGTAAATCATTTTTAATATAGGGTTATACATGAGATAAATTCGACTATAAATATTAATTAGAAATCTAAAAATATTTCCTACATAATTATATTTAATTTATAATTTTTATACATTAAATAATTTAATTTATTTATGACACAATGATAATGCAGTAATTATTTTATTAATAAATATTGACATAATTGATGTTATAAATAACCAAATAAATGTAATTTTAGACTTTTTATGAATTAAACTAATTTTCTAGGTTAATATGACATGTTAGTATTAATGTAATTAATCTTTTTCGAACTAATCATTATGTTATGATTTTCATAAAAATAAATTACTAAATAGTTTCAAAATTGACATAAAATAGTTTTAAAAAAAATATTTTATTATTAATTGTTACTCTATTACTAAAAATATATGAATCGGCCAAATGACTTAGATAAGGTTATATATGTTAATAATAAACAACTTGGGGTTCGTTTGTCTTGTTATAGTAAGTTTATTAACCTTATAGTGTAAGAACACAAAAAGACACGGTAAAAGTAAAATTATCTAACTTAAAGTTAAATATAAATGATAAGGTAAAAATAGGAACCTAAACTTGTCTAAATTCTATTGGATGAGATTATTTCTACCCATCCCCACCTTATCTTAGAAATAAATCAATTTTGATCTATTTAAAACTGAATATGACTTTATAATAAAATAATATTTTTAGTTTTCCAAAGGTGCCCCTCTCCTCCCTTATAAAAGGGCACCTCTTCCCTCTCTTACTCACACCACTTTGAGCCTTAAAGCTCGACCAACCCTTGCCAAATTCTATTCTATACTTCCTTAGAAGCATCCTAGAGGTCCTTGTCTTCTTCAAATACCAATTTTAGTGCCCTAAGAGGAGGACTCAAAGAGGCGCTTCAAATAAGTGGTAATGTCCGTTACCGATTCTTTCAACTTTATTTCTTCTTCCACTTCTTCTTCTAAGGTTGTTTCATTATGAAGTAATAACATAAGTATCACTCATATACTGATATGTTATTATAATTATGAAACAACCCTATTTCACCATCTATCAATCCTATGGAAAACGAAATCATCGCGCGTGCGTACGTACAGAATACCGTCTCCACGCCGTGGTGTAATCTATTTTCCCCCACCACCTTACTTGGATGAGTATAATGGTGTAAATAATAACTATATATGATTATTGTAAATTTATATTGATTCTGAAATAGTATACATACACTCCAATACAATTCCACGATCATGAGAACGATATCATCGCTCGTGCGTACGGACGGACTACCGTCTCCACGACATGATGAGATTCATTCTCCACGTTAACCATTCATGAATGATTATAAAGTATATATAATAAGTAATCATTAAATATATGACATAATAATGATACTGTATTTATGTGTATATATGTGTATTTAATCTACTTAATTCCATTCAACTCAACAAGTAAATGAAAACAGCGTTCATGCGTACGTACGGCCTACCGTCTCCATGAACGGTGTATTTCTTTCTATCTACTGATCTATTATATATATGTATATTCTGAATATATATTATATATAAATCATGTTTTATATTCTGGAATTAATTAATCATGATCTAAGTAATCATATGAATAATTACAAGTCAAAACATGGACGACAAATGAAACGATTTTACCCAAAACGCTCTTTAACATGGAATTTAGAAAAGAATGGGTAATATAAAGTCATAATTGAACCATATATGATATAATAACAATGAGTATGATTCTGGAATAAGTAAATGACATTATTTAAATCATTATACAGGAGGTTCGGACACTTACAAAACAAATCGGACCTAAGGTAAGGGAAATATCACAATCTCATTTTTATCCGAGATTGTTTATACTTTGGAATTTACTGGGGTGTATTTTGTCATCCACATCCATGTATCCTCAATATGTAATTTTATTTCCATCCACCTAAAATTGTTTAAATCCAATTTTACCCTTCTGAGAGTTTTTAGTAAAATATATGAAAGGAATCATTTGTCATTTTTCGTACAAAGTACTTTTTGTCTTTTCCGACAAAAGTACGGGAAGAATGTTTTTTTAACTTATACAGCATGAATGGATTTTTAAAACATTATTTCCAATAAGTTTAATTTACAAGTTTTCATGTTTATTTTTAATCAACTTTTTTTAGTTTAGAATTTTATGACATGTTACGAAAGGAAAAGTGTTTTTGAAGTAGAAAGGATATTTTCCTCAAGAATGGAGTTCAAGTGTTTTATCAAAATTATTTTCCATCTAATATAATAAAGGGTTATGTTTCTATCCCTATTATTACATTGATTTTATTATGTTGTGATGGAATTATTTTTATGAATTCCTTTATCTTATATGAATTGTTTTATGATCTCATGATGTTTAAGAATCCCATTTTTATTACATGGGTTATGCTATGATGTTTGGTATATGATTTTGTGGCACACATCAGAATGGTATCATTATGAGATGGGTGGGACCTATATCTCCCTCTAATGCATTGGGTAAAGATTTTATATCTCATGAGATAGACATGGCTGGAATGGCAGATTAAACCGGTTCAGAGAAACAGGACTGAAACGAGGAGTGAACTCGGTTCAAAAATGGACTTTGTCCACTAACATAGTCTTGGAAATGAGTCTTGAATAATAATAAATGATTCTCTATGATTATGTGTGTATAACAAAAAGTTTCATGTTTTATGTTATGATTATTGGGATTACATTTCACTACTATGATTTATCCCATGTTATGATATTATGATCTCTTTTACGGGTTAAGATTTCCAAAATGTTATGTTCTTATGAATATGATGTGATTGATATTTCTTTTTTTTACCCTTACTGATCATTTGAGCTCACCCTTTTATTTTTTCTTTTCCCCAGGATATAAAGAAAGGTTTTAGGTAAAAAAAAGGAAGATCTTTTTGGGAGATGTTGAAGATCTTTCACCACAATTAGAAGATTATATTCCCAGTTTCCAAATACACTAAACTATTACGGTCCTTGTGTGTTTTTTTTGTTATGTACTAAGTATTCCGAAAAAGTAATGTAATGTCCATGTATGTTAAGCTTCGGGTCTCTATAGTTGGTATCGGAGGAAAGGTTTAGTCAACCGTTGGAAACTAGGATGGGAGAACTATAGTGAGATCCCTAGAGATATTTATATGGTATGTTTAGGGATGTCCCTAAGGTTAAGTATAAGTATAGGTTATAGTAATAGAATTATGGTAACCCAAGATGTTAGATATTGAAGGTACTCCCCCTTTATTATATTTTTTCCCTAGCGTGATTTTTTCCTCTCACACTATTCTTTTTGGGTTTTAGACGATGGCTGGAGCCCAAAGGAACTGTGTTGATCAATGTAATGGAAAATGCAATGATTTTCCTCCTAAACAGACAATTGTTATGGGAGATGGAGTGCAAAATCTTATTTCTATACTTACACAAGCTATGAATCATTCTGGACTTCCAAATGAGCAGAGAAGGGAACAATATTCTATTGAGTCCTTTATGAGGCAACGTCCACCTTCTTTCAGTGGGTCTTCTGATCCACTTGTTGCTGAACAATGGATCAATTCTACTGAAAAGATATTTTCAGTTCTTCAATGTTCTGAACATGATAAATTCATCTTAGCAGTGTATCATTTTGAAGGTGATGCTGATCAATGGTGGAGTATTATCAATAATATGAGTCCAAGAGATGAAATTGAGTCCATGGAATGGGATGATTTTAAGAACTTATTTTTCAATAAGTAATTCCCTCGTATTCTTCGAACAACTATGGATAAGGAGTTTCTTGAACTAAAGTAAAAGGATGATGAATCTGTTGGTATATACGAAGCGAATTTTACAAGGCTAGCAAGGTATGCATTTGGATTTATCATCCATCCTGAAAGTAAAGTTCATCGATTCTTCAGTGGCTTAAAACCAAATCTTTAAAGGGAATTAGCTATAAGAGACTTCAGTAGCTATGAAGAAATTGTGTGTTGTGCTATCAATGTAGAAATGGAAGTTGGTGTTACTTATCCATCTCATAGTTTTGACACAAAACGAAAGATGGAGTTTAAAGATAAATCTCAGAATAATGGTGAAAAGAAGATGAATGTTTCCTTATGCTCAAAGTATGGAAAGAAGCATGGTGGATATTATATTAAAGGGACTAGAAAATGTTTTAAGCGTGGAAAAGAAGGTCATCGAGCAGTTGAGTGTCAAAGTAATGGAAAAAGGTTTTCTAATGATGTGAATAAAGAAAAGACTGCAGAGAACACACCACCAACATTTCAATTCTTTATGTGTAAGGAAATGGGGAATTATGCTAAAAATTGCCCTAATCCAAGGGTTAGTGATGATCGAAATGAGCAAACACTTAAGGAAAGGGACAAATGGAAGTCACATGCGATCACTATTAGCGATGTTGAATATGAAAACGATGTGGTGGAATGATTAAGTGTTTATGTAATGGGATTCCAAAATAATGTTGTATATAGTATCGTGGAATATTGAAAGATTTATGTATTGGTTTATTGTGGTTTTCAATAATTTTATAGTACCGGTAACCATGGAAAGTGATTGAGATATTTTTGGAAAAAAAAAATTTTGATATGCGCATAATGAAGGGAAGACGAGAAAATGAAATGTTTGACAGTATTCATGATCTCATGATTGATATAAGGACTAAGTGATATCATGGTTTGAGTATATAGAATTTTGAGGATTTTGGTATGTGGAAAGAGTAAACTTTTAATAGCATTCATGTTTTCAATAAGCTTCAATGGGTATTCATTTTTTTTCAAAAGAATACATGATTAAGGTATTCACATGATTGGAATGTGACCAACAAGATATATGAGGGATAAATGATAGTATTCACATTCTTGTTATATGACCTTTTTAGTAATCGTTCTCTTTATACTATGAGTTTAGAAAAAAGTATTTTGGATAAGACAAAATATTGGAATGGATTATGTTGGACATAAGTTAGTATTGTTTAAGGATAGAAGCTTTTCGATATTATTTATGGGATGTTATAGTAATGTAGTTTTAGAAAAAGGACAACCTGTAGGATGGGCGTCAGCCCATCGCGTCGGACAAGGCTTTGGGAATCGAACCCACAACCAAAGTGCGACTAGCCTTTATCGCCTACCACTAGCCTACAGGAAGTCCCTGTTTAGTATAAATTAGTTTTATTATATTAAGTAGTATGATATATGAATTATAAGTCCATTTTAGGAACCATATATGATTAATCTCACTATATATGGACTTATGTATTTTTTGATAACCTTCCTAAACTTTTGTTTGAGATAGATGGAATGACCCACCATTCTATCACATGATCTGCTAACACATCACGAATGACAAATTCAACTTCATTTCTTTAAGAGATGAAGTGGAAATTGTCCAAAGAACGACCAATGGTGAGATTATACCAAAATCACGAAATTATTTCTTCTAATTCCAATTTCATCAACTTTAGGGAAATGATCTTGAAAACCAAACATATTGTCATAGTGCTCTTATATTTGATGAATCAGACGGTACCTTAGATCGTCACAAATTTATGGCTTTGGGATTTCTGGCTTTTCCATAGCCATGTTCTCTACCACTCTACATCAGAACATGATGGTTAGATTTCTCTTCCGTATCTATATTTTCACCTATGTGGAAACCCAGTGATTAGTTTACTTGGGTAACCATTACATTTCATACTTTTGTTTTTAAAGATTGGATTTGGTATTCCTTTTTAAGATGTGGGTTTCTATTAGAGAAACTTTCGAGTGGTAAACCATTTATAACCCTGACGAATTTCGAGGGCGAAATTAATTTTAAGGGGGGTAGAATGTAACACCCTGAGATTTTATGAAAAATATTCTTTTTAATTTCATTAATGTCTTATGTTTTACGCTACACCAAAAGGAGATTGCGTAACACGCATCCTTTACTTGCCTTGCATTACACGCAATCACGACCTTCCTCGATAGCGTGTGTAGTACGCAATACCGAGTTTCACTAAACAACGATATGCTATTAAAATATTATTAAAACTAGCTGTTATGAATATTAATAACCACTTTTTGAAATTTTGTAAATTTTATTTTTCAAAATGGACTTCATTTTTGGATTTGTAATATCGAAATTAGCTTACGGTGATATTTTGGTACTTTTCGGATAACTTTCATTTTCTGATGAATAGTTAAAATTACTAAATTTTAATTAAAAACAACCTTTTTAATCGAAATAATTAATAGTGATAAATTATTAATTTGAGTGGTTTTAAATTATATTTAGAATATATTTTTACAATTTAATACAATGTTGGTCATTGGATGTAATTTCACATTTAAACCAGACATAAACAAGTGTCATTCTTTTGATAGTTATTATCTCTTAAGAATACGCTATTTGTTTTGACGATGGGAATTAATTTTTAAATAAATTAATGCAACTGGTATGTTTTTAATTTGGTAAAATAGAAATCCTTTTTGAGTTCATAGTATCAAATATAGCTTAGGCCTAATTTTTGGTATTTATCTGTAAACTTTCATTTTTTGAAGAATAGTGAAACCACTAAGTGGTAGTTAAAAAAATGAATTTTTCATAAAACATAATTTTACCGCTTCTGTGAGTGGAATTTCAAAAATCCGAGAGACACGGTTGATGTCAGTAAGTAAAATGTGGTTCAATTAGTTGAAAATAATTTTTTTTGAATAGTAACTTTTTACTTTATTTTACAACGGTTAAAAGTAAATAGGGTAATTAAGGGTAAAAATGATATTATTATTACCCTAACACATGTCCTAATTCTATTGGATAAGTGTAATTCGACAAAAAACAACCTTAGTAATAAAATATGATCATTTGGTCCTACTTTGATTCGATTAGGACATTTATTATTAATTTATTTAAAGAAGGGTTAAAATAGTTAAAATCAATGTTTAATAAGTAAATCATTTTTAATATAGGGTTATACATAAGATAAATTCGACTATAAATATTAATTAGAAATAAAAAAAGATTTCCTACATAATTATATTTAATTTTTAATTTTTAGACATTAAATAATTTAATTTATGTATGACACAATGATAATGCAGTAATTATTTTATTAATGAAATATTAACATAATTGATGTTATAAATAACCAAAGAAATGTAATTTGAGACTTTTTATGAATTCCACTAATTTTATAGGTTAATATGAAATTTTATTATTAATTTAATTAACTTTTTTATAACTAATCATTCTATTATAATTTTCACAAAAATCAATTACTAAATAGTTTCAAAATTGACATAAAATAGTTTTTAAAACAAATATTATATTATTAATTGTTATTTTATTCCTAAAAATCTAAGGATCGGACAAATGACTTAGATAAGGTTATATATATTAATAATAAACAACTTGTGGTTCGTTTGGCTGGTTATAGTAATTTTATTAACCTTATAGTGTAAGAACACAAAAAGACACGGTAAAAGTAAAATTATCTAACTTAATGTTAAATATAAATGATAAGGTTAAAATAGGAACATAAACTTTTCAAAATTCTATTGGATGAGATTATTTCAACCCATACCCACCTTAGCTTCGAAATAAATCAATTTGGAGCTATTTAAAACCGAATATGACTTTATAATAAAATAATATTTTTAGTTTTCTAAAGGTGCCCCTCTCCTCCCTTATAAAAGGGCACCTCCCCCCTCTCTTCCTCACACCACTTTGAGCCTTAAAGCTCGACCAACCCCTGCCAAATTCTATTCTACACTTCCCTAGAAACATCATAGAGTTCCTGGTCTTATTCAAAAACCATATTTAGTTCCCTAAGTGGAGGACTCAAAGAGGCTCTTCAAAGAAGAGGTGATGTTCGTTACCGATTATTTCAACTTTATTTCTTCTTACACTTCTTCTTCTTAGGTTGTTTCATTATGAAGTAATAACATCAGTATCACTCATATACTGATATGTTATTATAAGTATGAAACAACCCTATTTCACCATCTATCAATCCTACGGAAAACGAAATCACCGCGTGTGCGTACGTACGGAATACCATCTCCACGCCGTGGTGTAATCTATTTTCCACCACCACCTTACTTGGATGGGTATAATGGTGTACATAATAACTATACATGATTATTATAAATTGATATTGATTCTGAAATAGTATACATACACTCCAATACAATTCCACGATCATGAGAACGATATCATCGCTAGTTCGTACATACGGACTACCGTCTCCACGACGCGATGAGATTCATTCTCCACATTAACCATTCATGAATGATTATAAAGAATATATAATAAGTAATCATGAAATATATGACATAATAATGATACTGTATTTATGTGTATATATGTGTATTTCATCTACTTAATTCCACTCAACTCAATAAGGAAATGAAAACAGCGTTCATGCGTACGTACGGCCTACCGTCTCCATGAACGATGTATTTCTTTCCATTTACTGATCTATTATATATATGTATATTCTGAATATATATTATATATAAATCATGTTTTATATTCTGGAATTATGTAATCATGATCTACGTAATCATATGAATAATTACAAGTCAAAACACGGACGACAAATGAAACGATTTTACCCAAAACGCTCTTTAACATGGAATTTACAAAAGAGCGGGTAATATAAAGCCATAATTGAACCATATATGATATCATAACAATTATTATGATTCTGTAATAAGTCAATGACATTATTTAAATCATTATACAGGAGGTTCGGACACTTACGAAGCAAATCGGACCTAAGGTAAGGGAAATATCACAATCTCATTTTTATCTGAGATTGTTTATACTTTGGAATTTACTGGGGTGTATTTTGTCATCCACATCCATGTTTCCTCAATATGTAATATTATTTCCATCCACCTACAATTGTTTAAATCCAATTTTACCCTTCAGCGATTTTTTAGTAAAAGATATGAAAGGAATCTTTTGTCATTTTTCGTACAAAGTACTTTTTGACTTTTCCGACAAAAGTATGAGAAGAATGTTTTTTTAACTTATACAGCACGAATGGATTTTTAAAACATTATTTACAAGAAGTTTCCTTTACAAGTTTTCAAGTTTATTTTTAATCAACTTCTTTTAGTTTATAATTTCATGACATGTTAAAAAAGGAAAAGTGTTTTTGAAGTAGAAAGGATATTTTCTTCAAGAATGGAGTTCGATTGTTTTATCAAAATTATTTTCCATCTAAGATAATAAAGGGTTCTGTTTCTATCCCTATTATTACATTGATTTGATTATTTTGTGATGGAATTATTTTTATGAATTCCTTTATCTTATATGAATTGTTTTATGATTTCATGATGTTTAAGAATCCCATTTTTATTACATGGGTTATGCTATGATGTATGGTATATGATTTTGTGGCACACATAAAAATGGTATCATTATGAGATGGGTGGGACCTATATCTCCCTCCAATGCATTGGGTAAAGATT
The DNA here is from genome assembly GCA_963277665.1 of Viscum album. NCBI lineage: Eukaryota > Viridiplantae > Streptophyta > Magnoliopsida > Santalales > Viscaceae > Viscum > Viscum album. The sequence continues at coordinate 919,111,412 of OY728150.1, forward strand.
TTATATCTCATGAGATAGACATGTCTGGAATGGTAGATTAACCCGGTTCAGTGAAACAGGACATAAATGAGGAGTGAACTCGGTTCAGAAATGGACTTTGTCCACTAAGATAGTCTTGGAAATGAGTCTTGACTAATAAGAAATGATTATCTATGATTATTTGTGTATTCCAAAAATTTTCTTGTTTTAAGTTATGATTATTGGGATTACATTTCACTACTATGATTTATCCCATGTTATGATATTATGATCTCTTTTGCAGGTTATGATTTCCAAAATGTTATGTTCTTATGAATATGATGTGATTGATATTTCTTTTGTTTACCATTACTGAGCATTTGAGATCACCCTTTTATGTTCTCTTTTCCCGAGGATGTAAAGAAATGTTTTAGGTAAAAAAATGGAAGATCTTTATAAGAGATGTTGAAGATCTTTCACCATGATTAGAATATTATATTCTGAGTTTCCAAAGATACTAAACTATTACGGTCCTTGTGTGTGTGTTTTTGTTATGTACTAAGTATTCCTCAAAAGTAATGTAATGTCCATGTACATTAAGCTTCAGGTCTCTACATTCATGGTACTTTTTCTGTTAACACCTTTCCTAATTTGAATTATCATATCGAGCATAAACCCATGTAATTTGGCCAAATGATTCATCTCATGAGATTAACAATGCATCAATGGGATTACATTAACTGGTCCCCAACCAATATCATACCAGTCTATTATAATTGAAAAAAAAAACATATTCATTTTTTAACCTATTTCTTGCTGTGAGACTACTGATGCAATTAGGGGATATCTATAACCAACTCCCACCCATTATGTACATGTCCAAAGCATTCCTCACAAAACAAATAATCGATTTAATTAATAAACAATGTGTATTATCAAAAAATATCCATATTGAATATATATTATATATTATTTAATAACTACTCAGTGGAGTATAAGTATCAATAAGGGTTTTTCCTTTTTATGAATGGAAATACCATTGAAATTTCATTAAAACGTTATTGAGGAAATAATATCTAAACATTCCAAAGTGTCCCATACTGCTTTGAAACATTATATTTCTAATCCCCGTGAAGGAATAACATTAAATAAAACACAAAATATCATGAGAATAAGTATATTCATGATATAATAGGTCAAAGGGTATTATATATACCAAATAAAAGTAACTCGTTTCAAATCATTACAATATGTCTCGATGAAATGAAATTGAGATAAAATCACATACCTTTCAATCGACTAGTCACTTGTGACTTTACCTTCCAGTATAATAAAATTATGTTAATTATTTAATTTCTTTAGAAAATTATCAATCTTTATTATTAATTTTATTTTATTTATTACAATATAATATACAATAACTTAACAATTAAGTTTATATCAGGTGTTTTGACCATATTCAGTTCCTGTGTCAAAAAATGTTTTGGTAGGTCAACTGTGGTCAAAAGAAAAATTATATAAAAATATCCAAAATAATAATAATGAAATTATGACCATTTTTATATGTCAATTATAACTTTTAAACCTATTATTAAATATGGTTCTGAAAATTGAACCAACGTTACAATCAAGGAGACGGTAGGTCATACGTATTCATGAGTAACATTCCCATTTTTCAATGATCATTATTGAAAAAGTTGAGTAACATTTCATATTTCAATAATTATAATTATATAACAGATAAAATTTTATTTAATATTATATTCTTATATAAATATATGGTTCTTGTGATGTAAAGGGAATGACGTCGCATCGACGAGGCGGTAGTCCACACAACTTTGAATAATTTTATTAGTTTTAATTTTGGGAAAATAGTAATAAAAATGATGTTTTATATTTTTAGAGATATAATTATTTCATTAATATCATATAAATTTAAATTATGTAAAATATTTTTAATTAAACACATCCTTAATACATTTCACATAATTTGTGAACCTATCAAATTGCTTTGGGGTGTGGTATTCCACACATCCACAAATGATATTATCATATTTACACCAAATGGAATGCATAATGGTATTAGTTATATAAAAATTATAGAATTAAGAAGATAGAATAAATATCATATATAAAATATATAAAATATTTTTCCCTCATAATATGCAACCATGGGAAGAGGAAAAGGAAAAATGAGCAACATCGTTTTGTGAGGTGGTAGCTCACTATTCACAAATGGTAAGTTCATTACCCATTTTATGCATGTGTGTGTAGGTGTAGGTATAAACCATAACATTAAAACATCTAATTATATTTAGGATACATTTTTTATTACATAATCATTTAATTATAATTAATGAAATGGTGTAGAAACAAGTAAAACATAAAAGCACACTAATGAATGTTAACTCGTTTTTGGGTAACGACATGTAGTTTGCACCAAAGGGATTCCTTGGATGGATTTTTTTCCAGTTTCAATATTCTATATTGAGGATAGGGATGTTTATATACTATTTGTAAATATTTTGGATAATGAAAAGTGGCTTGAGAGGTCTGTAAAAGGTGAATATTGAATGCCTTTTAATAATGGAGAGGGGTGTCATTCTTCTAAATACTAAAAGGTAATCACTATTAGGAGGACTCCATTACCTCATGTGATTTAAATATGGAAAAATAATGGAGTGAAGTGAAATTATTTTAAACCCAAGTATCCACCACACAAAAATAAGTGCATCTTTAAAATTTCATTCCTTATTCTTTATGTTTTCTTAGATTTTTCATTTTTGTTTTTCATTTAGGTAACTAGTTTTCCATCCTTAGAATTTTAACAATTAACTTAAAATTAAGGTTATATTTATTATAAAATATTATACCACTAAATTATAAATATTAGGACTAAATTTCGATATAAAACAATCATGAAGAGTGAAAAAACAAAGCTTTATCTCGGAACATGCTAATAGTGTTTTTACTATCTATGGGTAAATATGTTAATTATAAAAGAAAAATTGGTTAATTAATAGAAAATATTTTTTATTTACTAACATTTAACAATCAACTGGAAAAATATTTTATTTTTATTAATTTTCAATCATTTAAATGAATATCATTTATTGTAAAATAACATTAATATCAATTTTGACATTATTAACTAAATTTTAATTTTAAAATATTAAAACAATGAAGGAATTAAAATATATTGACTTCACATTAATTTAACATGATATATTAATCAAAAATAATAAATGAACATAATAATTTATTAAATTTACTTTCATTTTAATGTTTTTCATATCATTTATCTTATTTAATTGTTAACTAAATAATCCATGTCTTTGTGTTTGTTAAGATTTTAATATAATTATATCATCAGTAAAAATTAATGAAAATTTACTAAGATAAAAAAACATATTTTCCTTTAAAAATAATTTTTATAAATAAAACTATATAGTTTCTTCTATACTCTACAAAAATGTAAATTTCAAAGTTAAGGAAGGTTCCCTTTTTCTATTTTTCTTTACATAACTTATTTCATGGGTAAAATTCATGAACATGTGTCCCAATAACTCAAAAAGAATAGAATGAAGAGGGTATATAGTCAAACTATTGGTAGAAAATGGCTTTTGGACATATGTCTAGGTCATTTTGGTCAGTATGTTTAAGGTTTAGTCCTTTCTTAAGAGTTGTTTTACCTTAATCACAATGAATAATATTAATTAATTTTACTAATATTTTTTGTAAAACACTATGTTTTTTAGAGTAAAATAGTCTTATTATACATGTATATTAAATAATTTGAGTTAAATTTTCAGCACATTAAAAAAGTACAATCATGAGGACCGTAATAGTCTAGTGTCTTTGGAAATATAGGGCAAAATATTCTAACTCAATGAATGATCTCCAATGTTTCCCATAAGGATCTTCCACTTTAGTAATTCTACTTAAAACATTTATTCATAACATGGGAATGGAATCATAAGAAATGGGTGATATTAGAGTCATGGTAAGGGTAAAAATGGAGATTAACATGATCATAAGTGTTTGATAAAGTGAAAAAACCATTATAAGATCATACCATACATATCAAAGATCATAAAAATGAATCATGGAATAAGGATTGGAAGTTCATAATTCATTAATCATATGGGAATAAAGACAATAACACATTAAATAATAACATATTAGTAACACATGGAATTGGTTAAATAAACATAAGTGTATAAAATCCTATGTCAATTCTACATACCAATACCTTCATAACATATTAGGATTGGTCAAATAATTCATTTAACCACTTCATTAATTGAATTCCCTATTTTCTACCCTCTTTTTTAGGTATTGGTATGCCCTCTCACATACCCTCTTCTTTCTGTCTTGGGATGACCTCCAATTTAACCTCTTGTTTTGGGGTTAATATCACCACTTATTTTGGGGTTGTGATTCCCTCTCATGTACCCTCTTTTTCCAATCTTAATATTCCCTCTTATTTTAGGGTTTAGAATCCATCCTATGAACCCTCCTGATCTCAAAAAACATTTATAATTACCCAATTCATTAGATAGAGATATAGGTCCCACCCTTCACAGAATGAAATCATTCATGTGTATTCCACAAGATAAAAAAATATTCATTATATTTGGACTTATGAAAATAGATAAGATTTATAAACCTAAAAATCATAACCCATGAAATTAAATGGGTGTCAAAAACAATTCAATGCATCACATCCTTTGGAAAATAGATAGGATTACTAATCATTTCATTAAATCATAACATGTGAAAAGAAGCACGTTCTAAATACATATAACCCACGAAAGATAAACAAGTGTCTTAAACATTATTCCATCAAAAAATAACCCTTTCATGAAATAATATAAATACTATTATTATTTAGTTTCTCCAATAAAGACAAATATATATCAAATGATTCCATATAATATTGTGAATAGTATTTAAAGGTCACATAGATTATTTATTGATTATGATTTAATTTATAAAATGTAGAACATATTCAACATCATTTTCAAAAAAAATTGTAAAGATATAAATAGAGGTTTAAAAATACTTTAAAAAAATTTCTCCATGAAAATATATTTTAATCTTTGAAAAAATATCTTTAAAACATAACTCATTTTGAAGACCTTATTGTTTTAAAATATATTTGAAAACATATATTGGAATCTTGAAAGAATTACAATTCCTTTTACATTGAAAATACTTTGAAAACTAATAAAATAACAGTGAAAACATTTTGAAAAAAAAATTCATGAAAACATATAGGACGGGTTGAAATTTTTTAAAACACTTTTTAAAAATAATTTTTTTTAAAATGCTTTTTAAAAAACATGTTTTTGAAAGAACACAAATTTCCGACCAATAAAAATAAAATCATATTTTCATAAAACCAATTTATTAATTATATTATGTAGAAAAGAGTGGAAAAAATATTACAAATACATGAATATATCATGTATAATATTATTAAAATAAAATTTCATTATTATTCTTGAGGTATTGACCATAATATTTCATCAATGGAAGCATAGTCATAAATTATCTCTATCAATAATGAGATTATAGAAATGAATTGTTGCCACTTAGGTAACCTAGAGTCAAAACTATCATGATAGAATAACATTAAATGCATCCTAAAATATCATGAAAATAAAAATTTTCATGATTAGACATTTAAATGGGAAGTGGATGTACCCAATAGAAAAATATAGATTCATAACATGGTATGTATCTCAAAAAAGACAAATTGAGACAAAATTTACTTTATCAATTTGCTATCATTGAACCATTAATCCCATGAATGAAATATCATAAAATGGATATTTAAATACCCATAAATGTATGAATAATAATGATATAATAAATTCATAGGTAGTATATACACAACAAAAAATAAACTAGAGGTGACCATGACATGTATCTCACACATATAAAAAGTGAGTTGAGGAACCCCTTAGCTTTATTATTGAAATTATTTGTTCAATAATATTGTATAATAAATATAAATTTCATATAAATATACCAAATAACAATATTATTATATAAAATACCCCATGTTAATTTTTTAGGACTTTATATTATGCATTTTTTAACAATTCCATGTTAATTTACATTTCGGGTAATATCTGTGTTTTCATATATAATTTGGTTGTTATTATTAATCCTCATTCATAGATCATGATTTAATTATTTATGTAATGTAAAAAAATATTTAAATATAATATATATTCAATATATGTGTATTTATAATATTATATAATATATTTAAATATGAAATGGAATACACTGTTTATAGAAAATCTATGTAATACGTACGCATGAATGTTATATTTATTTTATTGTCATTTCAAAATAAAGAAAGTAAATGATATATATTTATATATAATATCATTAAAATGGAATTATTATACCTTATATAACATAATATTTCACTACATTAATCCTTAATACGTTCCATGTAATGTGTGAACGAATCACATCGCTTTGAAGAGGTGGTTTCCCACATGTCCACAAAGAAGTTATCATATTTACAAAAAATGGAAAACAAGAAAGTATGTGTTACATAATAATTAAATAACCATAAATAAATCATAAATATAATATATATATATATATAAACTGATTTTCCACCAAAATTACCAACCTTGAGTGGTGTAAAAGGAATAAAATAAACAAGATCGTTTCGTGATGTGGTAGTTTGATGTACACAAGAACGATAAGTTTATTACCCATTAGATTGAAGTGTATGAAAGTGTAAGTAAAATAAATTGAATAAAACAATATAATTATATTGATTTTATTGATTTTATTGATTTTAATATATAATAATTTAATTATAAGTTTTTTTTGGGTGGATAATGACAATAATATGAAATAGCTTGAGGAAGGATGTAACCTCTTTATTGGATAATTAATTTTGGTTTTCACAAAGGGATTATTTGGATGTCTTTATTTCAAAAGGGAGGATTCTATGATGAATGGGGGAATTTTTGGATATTATTTTATCAGATTTTTGGCTAGATTAAGGGGTTAATAGGTGTAAATAAGTGGGATGGGTGAGTTCCATTTATAGTGGGGGAGGAGTTGCATTCTTGTAAATTTTGGAAAAGGAAATTCCACCCAAATTTTTCCAATTTCCAGTGGATCCAATAATGAACCCAATTCTATAAAATGGAAGAAAAGTAATAAATTTTTCCATAAAATGACATTTGGACGTGTTTCTAGGTAATTGTTTCTCTTAAAATTCATGTTTAGTCCTATGTTAAGCTAATTTTTCTCTGAAATGTTGTAATTTATTTTAATAACCTTCACTAATATTTATGTTATAAAACAAATTTGAGACTAATAAAAATTTAAATTCATTTTCTAAGAAAACAGTTTTTTTCTAGGTACAACCCAAATTTTATCTCAATAAATTAACAAAAATATACATGTGTAGATCTGTTTTTCACTATTTATTTAATTTAATTTGTCACTTTCATTCCAACATCTAGGTGTTAATTATTATAAACATTAATAATATTATTATTAATATTTTGTATTTCAGTAAAACATCGCTATGTGGGTGATGCAAGACATTGAAGGGACTTAGTATAATGAGTAAAAAAGACAAATATAGTTTTTCATGTACCATAGGCTAACATAAGTTTTGCGTATAGTTCTAACATGACATTTTTTGTGTATAAAAAAATAAAAAATTAGTTATTCTTATAGAAAAGATATATTCAATATTGTGTGAAATTAAAAATATCAAAAATATTAAATTAATTTAAAAAATATATTTCATATTATCATATTGGGTTATATTATACCCCCTTAAAATGAATTTATCCCTCAAAATTCATCTAGTTTATCAATGGTTTAATACTTGATGGTTTAATTCATAGAAACCCAAATCAAAAAAATAAATAATAAAACTTTATTTAAAATTTTAAAGTTAAGAAACATAACGGTTACCCAAAGTAACACATAACTAGGTCTCCAAATAAGAGAACATAGGTGGGAAGTGAAAACATGGACCTGGATAAATTCAAAAATAATCATAGATATTGATAAAGGATATTGATCACACAAAATTTAGTGATCTATATAAATTTAACAATCACAAAAACATAGATTGAAGAAGCATGAGAGTGGTCTTCAATATCAATAAAAAGGATTATCATAAGACTACATTTTATGTTAGTAACATTTTCATAAAGTTAAATAATTTTTTTCAAAAATATATACTTACTTTATTTCATTACCTTTCATAATTTAAATCTCAAACTTTGTTCATGTCTTGGCCAATTTCCACTTCACCACTTTCTCTAAAAAGGAAAGTGAATTTTTCATTTCTGAAGCACTAATAGATTATGAGATCCATGATATTTCTTATGGTCTATCATCAGTTACCATAAACATGAAGAGATTATAACATGTTACCCAATATGCATAAATCCTCATGTGGTGAAATAATACATTAATCTCAGAAGCTTCATCTTCATTTTAACTTAATATTTCTATAAATGGTTAGCCTTATTAACCTTCTAGATGAGTAAAATCCAAAACATTCTAATTGAGGTCATGAAATAATCTTGACATTAATCAACCATATATCAAAATTTTTCTCTAGGTTTTCACATTCCAAATATGTCAATACCCACATTTAATATTCTATTTAAAGATAGTAGTAACCTCAAGTACTATAATTCCAATTTGAAAACATGCATTCCTACTTATTCCAAATATGAATAGATATATTCATTAAATCTAGGAAGTTTTAAAATTCAACCATGATGACATAGACCACTTTTTCAACAAATTACTAATCATTTCTAGGGTAATCAGTACTATCCAATTTAATTTATCCATGCCAATCCTCCCTTTATACAAGATAAAAAAAATTATAAACATTAAGGAGACATCAATGGTTACCTTCCCTTAATCAATATACCATCTTTACACTAAATCCCTTTTTTATTTCATTAGAAACATTCAATATATTTTTTCAATTCATTAATGTTAAATATATACTTCCTGATTCATATAACAAAATTATTTAATTCTTATACATATACACGTCAATCACCCATATATATTCATAAACAATTTCTCATGCTTCAGCATCTTATCCCTTAATAACCCTTTCCTATAATATCAAATATAAATCATTTATTATGGTTCCCAAACCTAAATATAATAACTCTTCTTATGTTTAATGTAAAAAACACTATTATAACAACTCATACCTTTCACATGTCCTTTGGGGTCTCTTTATCTTCAGAAAAATAACAAATACTCATACCAACTTTCTGATTCTTTTTATTTTATCTCCATATAGGACAATGATTTGTAATATTCCCATACATTCCACATATGAAACATTCAATGTAAATTCAATTCCATCTATTTCATTTTGTTTAATAGTACTAGAAATCATATTTTGAGAAACCTTTATCCTAGAAAAAATCCATATAATCATGAAAAAATTACTTATTAGATGTCTAAATCATGATAACCACTTCTTTAATCTATAACGCATTAGTTTTACCATAGGTTATCTATAGTATTCTTTTATTTAAATCATTCATTATGGTTTATAAAGAGTTTGTGAATTTAAAAATACTTTCTACACAGAGTGTCAAACCAAGTGTATAGCTTGGCATGTTTCCATGCCCCAGTTCGGCATAAAGTCATACTCAATACTATTTTTTCAGGGTTGTTACCCATATGTGCATATATTCCATAGTGACATCCACTTTCAGTATCTAGATATGGATTTATTTCGTGAAAACCACTTCTCACATCCTTTACTTTCATTCTAGGACATTTTCCTATACATTAACTCATCATTAGATTAATCATTAGAGGCATTACTATTCATATCCTTATAAATAACCCTAGGGATATCACTAAAGTTTTTTAATCCTAATATGAAAATGTTGAATAAAAATTTCCTTTGATAATAACTATAGAGACTCATTCATAACCTAAATAGATATAACATCATTTTATAATAATATTCATCACATTAAACAAGTACAATCCTGAAGACTATAATAGTTTAGTGTCTCTTGAAAAATGAAAAGAAATATTATAACTTTGTGAAATATAATTAATGATTCACACAATATTCATTAACTTTAGTACTTCTACTTAAAACCATTATTCATAAACTAGAGAAGGAAAACATAAGAAATGGGCTAATTAAGATTCTCATTACAGGTAAAAAATGGAGATAAATGTGAGAATATGTGTATGAGAACATGATAAAAATAATATAGTATCATATTCCTTGTATTAAAGATCAAAAACAAGAGTTGTGGAATAAATATTTACATATCTATGTCATGTATCATATGGGAATCAAGAAAACAATCTATAAAATCATAACATAAGAAGAAGACATCTAATTTGTGGTAGAAACATAAAAATATAAAATCCTATATCAAATTTACCTACTAAGACCATCATAACATGTAATACTTGGGATAATAGCCCATGTACCTACTTTGATCTTGGGATTTCCTCTTGTGTACCCTCTTGTTTTGGGCTTGGGAATCCCTCTCGTGTATCCTCTGGTTTCAAGATTGGTATTACCTATCGTGTACCCTATTATTTTTGTATTGGGATTCCCACCCGTGTACCCTCATGTGTGTGTCATAAGATTACCTCTTGTTTCAATATTTTGTATCACACCCATGTACACTCTTGTCTCTGCATTAATTTTCGCTCTTGTTTCGAGCTTAGTAAGACCTCCTATGTACTTTCTTGTTTTGGGTTTAATATTTCCTCCAATTTTGGGCTTGGTACGGCCTATCATATACCATTTTTATATTATAATACATTTATCATTACCCAATTCATTAGGGGAGATATAGGTCCCACTCATCACATAATTAAATAATACATGCTTGTGCCAAAAGATAAAAAAACAATCATCATATCACAACCCATGAAAACAGATGGGTTTTATAAAAATAAAATCATAACCCATGAAAATAAATGGGTATCATTAAAATTTCATCAAATCATAACAAATAGAAATACATAGGTTTCTTAATCATTTTATTATATCATAACATGTGAAAATAAGTGGCTTCCAAAAGGTTATAACTTTTTCAAGAGAAACGGATTAAATAAACATCATATAATAAATACATAAAATCATTCAGTAAATAATTGGAATGGTATTCTTGGATCATATCAATAAGAAATTCTAAACTATATCAAATAATTCTATATTATATGGAGAAGGATTTTAAAGATCACTATAATCATTTCTTAAGGGGAATCCACTTTTTAAAATGTAGAACATATTCAAAATCATTTTACTAAAAAACACAATGAAAACATATAAATTAATCATTAAAAATAAAATAATACATTTATTGAGGAAAATATATTTTCCACTTTAAAAAATTCTCTTTAAAACATAAATCATTTTTAAAACCTTTTTCTTTGAAAAAATATTTAAAAACATATTAAGTAATATTAAAAAAAATTAAATTGATTTTACTTTGAAAATACTTTGAAAACATATAAAGAAATATTGAAAACCCTTTTTCTTAAAAACATATAAATGGGGACTGAAAACATTTAAAACACTTATTAAACAAAAAATATATATTAACCCCATTTTAAAAAACATTGTTTTGAAATAACAGATATTTTCGACCGATAGAAAACAAAATCCGATTTTTATAAAAACAATTACTTAATTGTCTTAAGTAACAAAGACTGGTAAAATGGTAGTAATACATGAATATATAATGGATAAATGTACGATAATAAAATTCATGAGTGTTATTGAGATTTTTATCATAATATTTCCTTAATGGAATAATAATCATAAAAAAATTCGGATAAACGATGAGATTGTAGCAACAAATTGTTACCACTTTTGTAATAATGAATCATAATTTCTATGAGAGAATAAAAATAATGGAATTCAAAAATATTAGGGAAAGAAGGAAATTCATGATAACACATGTCAATTTGATGTTGTTTCATCAGGGTTTCTAGGAGTGGATGTTATCCACCTGATGGCTTGATTGTGGCAGGTTGTGTCGTACACAATAATTAACATTGGGTTACCATTTCCACCCTTAATAGAAACTCCAAATGGTTCCTTCATCCATAGCTGGGTATAGATGTTCTTTCCAAAGGAAGGTGATCACTATTATTTTCTGTCCAAATGACTCTTGGGGACTCGCATTGGACAAAAGGATGGGAATTTGGTATCATCGAAACTTTTTGGGGGAGTTATTCCATACTTCGGGACTCTCTTATTGATTTATGATATGTTTTTGAATCTTTTCCAAATGTCGATCTAGGATTTGTTACCCTAACAAAAGTATTATGGCTTACTTCCCTTTCATTTAAAAATATTGGGGTCTTTTTAGTGAATCTATATATATATATCTGAGGTTCTTTATTGTTTTCCAGTAATGGGTGTATTCATAAGTATTGAATTTGTATAACCAAGTTCTGCAGAATGTACTACCATGCATGAAGCTAGTTAATATTTTGAGGAGGTGATTGAGCCATTATGAGTCATCCTATGTGTCATGGTTATTACAGGAATCAAAACCAACATATTTAATTGGAATTTTATAGTTTAACCTCATGTGAAGAGGAATTATATCGGTGTTCTAGGACACCAAGTGTTCAAGATCAAGTCCTTGTGGGACGGCCTATATATACTGATTCTGGTGAAAATATATTTTTTTAGTTTATTTGTCTGGGTATTATATCCAATGTTTTCCCTTCTTATTATAGATACTTATGGTGTAGATTACGTGATTATTGAAATTCCCTAATATCATTTGAGCTATGCTCGGTGGGAGAAAAAAGGGATGGAGAATGACCATTTTTATTTCTCATGATGTGAGACTTACGTGTTGGGACAATCCAAATAATAGTTTTTATAGGTATCATGCCTCAACTATGAATTCTATGTATACTAATTATGGAAGGAATCATAGTCATCATAGTTCAGTTTATTTCTTAGTCCAATAATAGATGAGGTAGAATAATTAGCCCATGTGATTGATTGGGTTCTGATGGTTGAAACAACATTTCTATAAGTATTACATAGAAATAGATTCTTCTTTGATATTAGGCCTTATGAATTCATCCTACATGTGTTGGTTGTTTCAGGAATTAGAGTTCATAAAGTTCAATTACCCCCTTGGTATTGGGCCCATGTTAGATTCCCCTGTGTTGAGGAGAATGTTTCGTGCCACTCATTGGGGATTTTCATACATATGTTTCCAATGTTGTTGGGGACACATGATACAAACAATGTAATTATTAAACCCCCCCCCCCTAAGATCACATGAATTATTCTTGTTGTCATAAACAAGGTATGTAAAATGATCAATATTAGTGCTTGGAGGTTGAGGGACATACATATTAGGACGACAGTTTAAAAATTTATTTTGGAACTTAATCCTTGAAGTGGTAACCTATGTTATTAGAATATAGAAAGAATTAGAGTCTCCATAGTTCCTTTGGTCGAGTCTTACATGTTGATGTTTCCCTAGATATTGGAACATATCATGTTATGTCATTGTATGAGGCTAACAGTATGATATTTCCTTGTTCATCTGACCTGATTTCCTTCCTAACAAACACTGATTGTCTGCTTTCCCAAATATATAGAATATTATATTTTTAAAACATTGGAAGAGAACTAAATGGTCCATCTATTCTTTATAAAGAATTTTTCGTAACCTGGGTGGCATATCTAAAGGTCATCACATGATCAAGTATAACTATTCTGGAGGAAATCACATGATCTAGATGACATGTCCTACAATCCATCACATGTACTGGATAGCATTTATACAAGGATTCATATGATCCAGATGAATTTCTCTGGTTTTATTCTAAAGGATTCATCTTTACACGTAAGAAGGGTGTTGTGAGATTCAATACTGTATGTCTTGGATGGTGTTTCATGTCTTGGATGTCTCTCTAAGAGGGTATCGCGAGCCTTGGACAACATTTCTTGCGGGTGTCATGAGTCTCGACTGACTAGCCCTGTGGGTATCATGAGAGCTTTAATTGATGTTACCTAATGCAACTATGATACTTGGTTAACATGATCTCGAACAGTTATTTAATTCAGGTGATATATGTATATAAAGTAATTTGTTAGGCATACGCAATGAGCCTAGAGGGTTTCATGAGACTAAATAGGTATGCACATGGGGAGTGTCTGACTTGATATGACACTTCCATAAAATATTTCATAACCCAAATAACATGATTAATAAGAATCATGTGATCTGAGAGACATGTATTGGTACTATCATGTATCTTTGATGGAACATGCTAAGCACATGAGGGTCAGTAGACATGTTTTGGTTTAATCCTTTCACCTTTAGTTTTGTTCTATCCCTTGTATTTTCAGTGACTTCGATTCATTCAGTGTTATTTTATTTTATGTCTCATGTGATCTAGAAAACATGAGGGAGGGACTTCATTTTTTTTTCAAGGATCCCTTTATATGATCTATGAATGATTATAGGAAGTGATTTATGCTTGGAGCATAGTCACTCAGGCTATTCATCGACATATTACCTAACAAAAGACTTGTTTGTCGCATGATCTATCACTATGATAAATCCTACATATTTATTGGGTGTGATGATGTTCCTAGATGAAAATAATGCCAACTTTTTTCAAGAGAATCATGTTTTTATGATCAGAGTAGGTTTCGGTGAATTTTTTATGTTGGGGTGTAGAATTTATAGGCCTCAACAATCAAGTTGTTTTCCAGTTTGTGCACCATATCTGGAACGAATCTAGGATAGAGTCGGTGATGGGGTATATTTCAATGTGTATGTGCCATCATTTTTCATGTATTTCTCTAAGGGTGTCACCTAATCTTCATCATCCATGAGTCCCTCTCATCAACACCTCTATTATTGGATTATTTCCAATTAATGGGGTCTTGTTGAAGCATTCATATATACCGAAGGACATTCATATTATCATAATTACATGTCTAAGGGACTTTGTGATACCAAAGTGATTGTTGAAAGGCCTTCACAATATGATTAATGCCTTTCCTGGGACACTTTTAGAAGCATGTCTGGCTTGTCCAAGAGTCTTGTAAAACCAAGATACAGACATCCTTGTCACATCGTAATAATTTTACAACTATGTGAGGATTACTCCTCCTCCTAATTAATTACTTTCTTTTATTTTACAATTTTTTGGGAGTCATGAAAGATTACATGATTAATTTAAAATACAATTACTATATTTAATTACAATGCCTCATTTGAAAAAAATGGCTCGTATAGGGGTTTGTGAGCATCTTGTAGGAAGATCAATCTATTAATCCTTAGGGTGCCAATGGGGGAGCACATGGTATCATGGCCATACCTGAGTTTTTTTTTGTGGAGAGGATGATAATCCAAAAGTAATTCATGAGAGGAAGTGTACATGTCATTGAGGCCTTGTGCTATCTTTCATATCAAAAATGGTGCATCACATGCCTTTTAACAACAACTAGTATCTCCCTTGTCCTACACTTTTATTTCTATTTTTAAATTCTTAAAAGGTTTTGGGGTTATACAAATTTTTTTGGATGTTTTTAAGGACAATTATCCTTTCCATCAATGATATATTACATAATATTAATGAATTATAGGATCCAATGACTTTGGAAATATTTCCTCCCATTTTTGAAGGATTATTTTTTGGATTTTTAGGTGCCTTCCAATGAAAAATCACATGGACTAGGGGAGATTATTAGGCTACCTCCAAGAGATCAATGGTTATTTAGAGAGCCTTCACAATAGTAGGAAGACTTGTTGAAATGGGTTCCATGGGTCCGATGTAGGTTATGGAATGCATGTTGAGTCTTCAGGTTACCCTATGATGGTCACGTAAATGCATGACTGCTTAAGGATCATCAGATCCATAGGTCTCGAACATCGCCATCATTATTTCATTTTTTGGGGAAACTTAAACCCATATTCATGTATTCCATATTTGTGAATTTTTTATGATCATTTTGGTGGGTGTAAACAAATGAATCCCCCCCACATCAGGTGTGACGTCTATGGCGACAAGGAATTGGTTTTGAGGAAAGTAAATGTCTGCTAACTCTTTAGCTTTATTGTGAATCAGTGTCTTGTGTAATGTTTGGTCTATTAGGAGACTCTTTTTATTATGTGGTATTCCCTATATCTAGAGGGATGGAGGGTGGATTTATCCATCGGCTCTAATTCCTCTAGTTTTCTATCTTACTACCTCCATCTCTTGCCCCTGTCGAAAGACTGTTCCGCGAGTCTTAATCCTGAGGCCAATTTTGAGACCTTATTGCAAGACCTTGTTTCACGATAGCACTCGATGCAAGAATGGTTTTAATATGGTTCCTATCTATTCAAAAACACAAATCATACTTTGGTAACTTTTTTTGAACTTTGACAATGATGGTCATGATTGTCTCGAGGGATTTGTGGGATCCAGTCACTCGAACATCTAATCATATGATTATTATGTGATTCATGTGACCATTTTCATGTCATGCCGTCATGATTCTCCAAATAGTTCAGGTTATTTCACAATTCCATCTGTAGGTTATGTGAAACACATTTACTTGGATGTTTGGTTGATTCAAAAAACCTTTATGTGGTTTTTTAATCTCTTTCTGATTCATGTTATGCATATGATGTTGTTTGATTATATATTTACATTGACTATATTTCATTTCATTTATTTAACATATAAAAATTAATCGTATTCTAATGCCTTATGTTTCTCATCACACTTCTTATAAGGCTTTTAAGAAAGTGGAAAAAGAAGCGATAGCCCATCGCGACGCTATAGTGGTGACCATGGACCCTACATTCCATCATTTCATTAGGTCACCTCACCTATATATGATGAAGATAATGGGATCATTATTCTAGAAATATCCCCTTTTAGGATTCTTACCCCCCTCTACATGTTTGGTTTCACTAACAATGTTTCCATTCCTCTGATGAAGTTATCATTTATACACTCTTCTTTGATTTGGAGGACCTAGAATACATTTCTAGAGAACATCTCCCTATGGGGATACTTTAACTCTCAGATGGATTGTGATTATGATAACCTACTTTCATTATTTAAAAAATAAATTAACGGGACTTATCATGAACCTAATGAGGATGCCCATATGTATTTCTTGATAATGAGACTGTCCACCTTTGATTAGAATCTTGGGTGAATATCGAGCTAGGACTTCTGATCAAGGGGTAGTTGTGGACAAGACTGGGGATGTACCTTATTGTTTAAATATATTATTTATAAACATTACAGGGAGTTGAATAAAATTAAAATATATGGGTCCATCTAGATATCATAGAATAATGCTTATTCCAACAAGGGTATGATGAAAGATCTATCCAGTTTTTGGAGCCTGGATATGAACACTTTCCACCTAATATAAGAGGAGGTAAGGCATAGTCTTTGATTTTTATAATAGATCTGTGGTTCACCTATACTCATTAGTATGTATGATGAGCTCTTTCCTCCATAATATTCTTGGTATAATGTTAATAAGACTCCTCATTTAACCCAGATATGATTAATCTTTCTAATAAGGACCTTCTAAAGGGGGTGATTCCTAGAGAAGATATCATGTTCGAGACATGGGTGGATTAATTTACCATCAATACCATATTCAAACCATAGGCTTAGAGTCCAAAGTCAAAACTCATAATGAATAGTCATAGTGAACCTGACACTTACTCGCCCATAGTTTATGAAAGGATGTTTAGAGAATGGGGATGGGAAATTATCCATAGTGTTGATCGGTTAGTCCAAATGTATGGATTTCATTCCATGTAACTGAGTGGATACCTAATCCCTTACAATTTAAATAGGGGATTTTGGTAATCCATTTTTATGATGCAGACTGCTATGGATGGGGAGGAGCACAACTGGTTGTCCATCCTTGTGCTAGTAAATCTCTATCACCACATACTTGATGTTTGTAAGGGAGAATCCCCTTATAGGATATTGGTCCCCTTTCTTGTATTATGGGGTTGAATAGGGTCTCTATTTAGAGGTTATGAATATCTAAATATTCATGATATCATTAATATCAATTTCATACCATACTTATGTGCATTAATTTGGTGAGATGCGTTAAGTTGAATGATCAGGTTATCAGGGATTATGTGAGCTGTTATACACATTTCTATTTTAGAACATATGGATGAGTTCCAAAATGTGATTTTTTTATGATGGTAAGGCTAGTATTGAGGTACATACTTTCATAATGTCACTTTATAAGGGATTTTTTCTACCCAAATTGATGGGGACCTCATTTGAGAGAGGTATGCATAGTTCTGACTCAGCCACCAATTTGTATGTGTCCAATAAATGTGTCCAGACATTATTTATGTTATATATAAGGATCACACAATGGTATATCACTAGTTTTGGATAATGTTACCAGTGAAGAGACTTGTTTAGATATACACCTTCTTTTTCATAATGAAGCAATCTCATTATCTCATGGTTATAAAAATGGTTGGATTCTCTCATATCTGAGTAAGAAATTGTCCAATTTGGTTAGTGAGTATTACTAACCATAGGTTGTTGAGTACAATATAAAACCTTGAAAAATAGTTGGCTTCTAAATAGCTGAAGGCCACAGAATCACCTTGTAATGACGTATGATTATTACCATTTCTATAAGAAGCATCTACTAACAAGGCTACACCAAATGTAGTAATAGGGGGAGAGAATGTCTCGGAGATATTTTTTCCTATTTCATTTCTACATTGGGAATATCAAAAGGCATGGAGATCATAAGTTTATCTTTAGGGTTTATTGGATTTTTCATAGGTGCTTTTGGATGTTTTTTTATATCACAACCCTCATGGTATCAACTTTAAAGTTCATTATGAGGAGTTCAGGGCCATTATTTGAGACTATGAAATGACTTTGGAGAGCATCAAAGTTTATCTATTTTTCTCCTTATTGGTTCACCAACTAGTTGTCCCAGGAACACTTAAAATTTTTGTGGACTAATTAGGTTACCCCATTACTAAAGAATTGGTAAGTCCAAACCTGTTGTGAGTTTTTGAAATGTCATATTCCTTTCCAACTATATTGAAATCTTTTATATATGTTGACACAGTGGGATCCATCTTAATATTATATAATTATTCTATTCTCGAAGTACACTCCATGTGATATGGGTATGGTGGGAGAATTTGGGGATGACTAGGGAACCAATGATGAAGGGTCCTCAGGATGAAAAGCTCATATGAGGGTACTGATATCCAATTCTAAAGAAATAATTTTAGTATCATCACCTTCTGGTGGGCCTTCTTTATAAGAGAATAAGAAGAAGAAAATTAAGTGATCTATATATTCAGACCCCTCAACTATATAAGCCTCATATAATAGTGGAAATTCACCTTCTTTTTATCATTTATTACTCAAGAAGCACATTCTGATATATCAAAAATGTGTATATACCCTTCGGTCTCATTTATAAAAGCATTTATCCCCTACTAAGGCAGTGGGTGAATATTTTGTTTATCCAGGAGACCCTTTGTTGATGGACCCAATCCATCAAGAAGTGGAAGTGGCTTTGGTGATTAGATAATTTTGATTGTTCCCTATAATATATTCTTTAGAAATTGTTCCATTTGATCTGACACAGGTGAACACACATTTGGAGGATGCTGAAACATATTACTACTCTTATACTACATTTTCCATAGAGGAATAGATTCGTAAATAAGGTGAATAATTCTTAAAGAATGGACAATTATTTGTTCTTGTTTCACATCCCCTAATAATGTATTCTATTCTTGATGTTTCCAATATTGGAGGCCAAATCTCATCCTTAGGGAAAGAACTAGAGGTTCCATGAAGTCCTTTGTCATATTATGGAGGCGCATCTTCGCCCAAGGATGGGGTTGGGGTAGCGGATGTCACCAGTGAAGTGATATAGAATGTTATGTTTCTAATCTCAATATTATTCGATGATTATCTAGTGATACCATACTATTCATCCTCTAACTGTTAAACTCTGTCACCTTTTTCATAGTATCTACTACCCTAAGTCCTAGAGGATTTTGTTTCTGCTCACCTAGGAGTCCCTTAGACTGGGTCAACCAATGTGGAGGCCAAATATATTCCCTTATCATCCAATACATCGATCAAAAACCTCTCTCTGAGTGACTTTAGGGTCCTGAAAAAAATCTTCAAAGGAGAATGGGAATCCCAACGTTACTTGAGAAAGGATACTACCCAATTTCAGTTGTGGAATTGGACAGAAATGTGGCCAATACTCATGATTGGAAAAGGACACATCGGTCAGCTTACCGGTCCGCCGTTGATGGTACGCGGCCGGTTCACCGAGCCGCCCCCCTCCAAAGACCAGCATCATTCGCAAAATGGAGGCGGGAACCCCACTATGGGCATGAAGCAGGATAGGCGCCAGGCCGGTTCACCGACACGAACTACCTTGTCCATGAAGCATGCCAACTGGCCCACGCTGCATGTGTTGTCGTTCACAGAACAAAGGAGGGGCCCTCCGAGACTGCGAAGCACCAACTTGGTTCACGGATGAGGTCCATTCAATGCACCCCTCAAGTTGCAGATTGACCAAGCCATCTGTAAACCAGGATTTCGTTCATGGGCCTCTATAAAAGGTGTTACATGATCACCAATACATATCTTTCTCCCTCTATAAAATGACTTCAAGGGGGTGAAGAAAGGGATCGATTAGATTCGGGTGGAAGGATTTCGAAGGAAGGAGCTTAGGATTTTGTAAATAGCGAAGTTCCAATTCGCGAACCAGAATAGGTATGAAACTGGAAACGAATTAATAAGGAACCAAAAAACACCTAAAAACTTGGTGAACTGTGAAATTAAAATAAAAAGGAACAAGAAGAACGCGAGCCATGGCCCCTCATGGATGTACTTCACGTGGACCGGGGAGTATATTCCCCTTTTTGGATCCAACACACCACATGGAACTCTCCTAAACGAGCGAAGCCCTCACCGAAAAACCCCCGACCGGTGTCGCCCCTGGCTGTCACTGCTCGCATGGACTCCCCCGCGTCTAAACCTGGGACACGGGCTGAACCCAAAGCCACATACCGCCCTGGTACGCGGGATTCCTATCAGTCCACATACAACCCTGGTATGTGGACCACCTCTCCATCCATGTAGCACCCCCTAGGCGAATGGTGCCACTCCTCATACTCCCATGTGGCCCACAAACTCCTTCGGTGTTCCCATTCCCCGATTTAGGTAAAATCCTTCCAATCCAGCCTAATCCCTCACAATCCCCTCATTGGTCTATTCATCAGCTTCGGGCCAAGGCCTCTACCAAAGCCATCGGACCCGTATGATAAAACCTACAGGCGCATCAACATGCCACATTGATTTCACATACCAACGGTAGGCAAGGGAAAAGGGGTTGCTTTGACCCTTGATCAGGTTCCCGAAACATTCCTTGGTTCACATACCCATGGTAGTGTAGGGTCCGAGCAGGGGAATCCCTTTTCTACCTCTCCACTTACCCGGATTGAGGGACCCCGCTTTCAATCCATTTTGACAAGCACCAGAGAGGAGCACTTCTCCCCTCTCATAGGAGTGGCCAGCCATCCATCGGGAGGGATCACCCATGCACCTCCGTACTTCCCCGGATCCAAATCCAAGGAATTGCATGGTGGGAAAGAGTGATTATCCTCTTTTCGTCGATCCCAAATCCCTCTCCCACTATGCTTTGTCACCATTGGGCATTCATCTGGGAGTAATCCTAGAATTTTTGGGCCGCCCCATGCATAAGCCCCACTACACTTCCCACGGACGCACCTTTCGTGACGTGATTGTCTAGTTCCTGCTACCTCTTGTTTCTCACACCGAGCATGAATCACGTGGGCTTAGAGTAAGCTACGGCCATGCCATCCTTTCCTGGGGTGCCTGGAGTGTAAGCCCCAATGTGACCACCTTCCGAACTACATGTACTTTGATCCCTGTCTCCTAGGTGGAGTACGTAGGAAGACTCCCTTTGATTCAAGCCCAACAACTGGTTGCTCAGACCTCTTTCATATTGGTTCACCAACACCTTGGGCTGCCTCAGAGTGTAAGCCCCATACAACCTTCGGCTGCTCCGGGGTGTAATCCCCAACCCAAATGGAACTACGTGGATTTTGATTCCTTTCATGAGGATATGTAGGTAGCTCATATCACGAGTTCGATCCAAATGCTCAAGTCTTTATCTATCCCCCTTAGATGAAAATAAACTCCAGAGCGCCCAGTTATGAGGTGTTAAACCAGCATCATCCCAACGATTACAAACTCTTTGGAGTCATTAATCCAATGAGGGATGGTAAACCTTGGGCCTAAAAGATTCTGAATCCCTGTGTTCACCTGACCATTTCCAACAAGGAGTAATCCTTAGATGTTATGCTTGGGTGTAATCCAAAGATTTGCGAACATATGAATTCTTCTTAAATCTATAAGAGAGTCCTAGAAAATGCAATAATTCCCCCCAATAGGGTGCGATGAGCCCGACATCCCATCCTCTCGACCAATGTGAGTTTTTAAGCGTCGCTGGCTAAATCACCCAACAAACGCCTGCCTTTGGAATGTTGGACCATGTATCATTGGATACAGAACCTTTAGGCATTTCAAACCAATTCGAAACAAAAATTGTGAACCCAATGTGAATCTTTAACCAAGCATGACAGATTTAACCTAATCCCACTCTGTTCCCCCTTATACTCAAAAGGAGGGCCAAGCAAGGTCATTAATTATGCATGGGATCCTGAGATGCTGCTTTGATGGATTTTCTTCTTGTATTTGAAAAAATATTTTACAGGTACCACTCAGAACCCCCTTTGATCCAATGGAATCAAAGAGGAACTCACGGACGTGTACTTCAAACAACGCAATGACTGGACATCATCACCAAAGAAGGACCATGTCACCGACCCAACGTCTTTAACGCTGAGTCTGGGATGCGTTGATTTGAGAGTCCCACTTGAACGGTACTCTCTCGATGGTGGAGGTGGCCATGCACGCCCTCCAATATGCCAAGACGCATCGGTCGCCTTCCCAACAGCGGTCGTGAAAGCAGATCCTGATGGCTCCTATTTCTATCTCAAACCATTTCATAAGTCTATCTCTAACCTTAGGGAGGCGAATGAGGTCAATGCTGAGGACTTCATCCCCACTAAACGAGGTTTCTCCTCTAAGGCCCCTACCGGAAGGCGTCATCATGGTTACGCTGCAACTCAATATCCTCACACTATAGAGGATGTCTCCCCAAGGATCTAGGCCCACGCTCCCCGAGCTCCGGCCCGTCGGACCACCCGACGAGGGTGGAAAACATACAACCAGGGATCGGTCATCACCCTGGTCCCTGAGAAGGAGCTCTGTAGCTCAGTCACTGAGACGTATCGCGAGCAAGCACATACACCTGTCTACTCATCCAATGCCCGCCATCCAGACCTGGCGGCATCATACGAGCAGGTGCCCATCCACACCGAGCTCCATCAAGCTCGTCGCTCACATAGGACGACACCTCCATGGAAGGCACCTCTCCCTTCCTAGGGTCATTAACCCCACCTACCAGATGTGGTGGCAACCCAGTGCATGTAGGACCAGCTCCTAGAAAGTTCTCCTGATGCCTACCATCTCGATATGGTGGCGATCAACAAAGCCCGCCATCCAGATGTGGTAGAAATTAATAGGTAGGCACGTCTCCCTACCAACAAAGGCCACCGACTCGATACGGTGGGAAACCAATATATGTAGGTCCTGCTCCCTGTGGATGCAAGTAAAGTCTGCCACCCCGATGTGGCGGCAAACGGAGAGATAAACTGGCATATCCCGGCACAGGGGAATAATTATTCACCTACCCCGACATAGGATAATTGTCAGTACCCACTGACCACCGGAGGATCGAAGGAGGATATTCCTACTCCAATATCGGAATGGGCCTTCATAACCATTCTAGCCAAAGATATCTCTCAATATACAATGGCAATGATGGAGGAGCAGGTATCGATCCCAGATCATATCTTGCAGACTTGCTAGAATGTAATTGCATCAGTGGCCACAACAAGGACTCGGGCCTGTGAGACCGTCTCCCCAATTAAGGCGACTCATCTAAGAGATGAGATATCCACCTCAGAGCTAATCTAAATCCCTTCTTCTGCCCAGGAGGGTCATCATCCATATTCTGTCGCACAAGGGTAACCGGATCGAGAAGCTTCACTCATTCCAACTGGGGGACACCTTTCCATCATGGTGGATGCTCCAGAGTAGGCATATATCCTTACAAACAGTCAAGATGTTCGTCGGCATATCCCGGCAACATCACGGGACCCAATTAGAAAGGGACCTAAAGGTGAAGGCTATTATCAAAAGCAGATAGTCCCTACTTCCGGAAATAAAGCACCCCGAACGCGCCGTAGGTAGCCAAAAAATAAATAGCGGGTTCATGACTCCACTCTACTGTATTCTTGGGTTCCCAATGTCACTAAGAAAATATTGAACGGTCAAAACCCTACCAACCCATTACCATATTATGGGAGTGGCAGTAGAAATTGTGAAGGTCCTCCCTGCAATATCACTACCAGCATCTCTGAAGGTCCTCCCCAGAGCACCCGCGGGGGCCTACCCAGGGGCATATAACGATCGATCATGAGAGCTTCTCTTATGATGTGAGTAACAGAGGCCCTCCGCGTGACCAGATGATCGAGTAGCAAGAAGTCCCTCCACTTTTTGCGTCCACCATGAAGGTCCTCTCTGGTGTATACACTATAAACACTCTCCGTGCAGTGGGACCTTAGATTATTATAGTATTCCTCACTATCATAGTCACAACTGTGGAGGACCTCCCCACTGTGACGTCTCATCACGACAAGATGATCCTCCCCTTGTCATGGCCTTCCCTGAAGGCTGTCTCCATGGGTTACATTGCAACGGCTCTCCGTGTATCCGGGCATCATATCACAATGGTTGTCCTCACAACCCTGATAACGGAGTTCCTCCTCATACAGAAGTGAATCAACGAGAAGGCCCTCCCCTCGTTGTAGTACATTTTGAAGGCCCTTCCAGGGTACACCCCACATATATACTTTCTGCGATAGCTGTGATGGTAGTCCTCGCCATTGCGGTATCTATGATGGTAGTCCTCGCCACCACGGCCGCTATTGTGAAGGTCCTCCCAACAATGACCCCAAACAACAAGAAGGTCATCCCCTTGTCATAGTGTGTCGTGAAGGTCCTCCCTAGGATACACATCAAACTTCAAATCATGATGGTAATCCTCACAATGATGGAAGTTGTTGCGAAGGCCCTCCCCATAACAAAGCAACTCAGCCAGATGGTCCTTCCCTCACTGTGATACGCCTTGGAGGTCCTCCCCTGGCTATGCACTGCAAAATTCCTCTATGCAATGAGGAATCAATTATTAGTGGTATCCCTTGCCACTACAACATAGATAGTGGAGGCCCTCCCCGCCTAGACTCCAATAAATGAGAAGGACCTCCCCTCATTGTGGTATATTATAAAGGCCCTCCCCAGGGTGTACCCCATAGGTTCTCTCCCTACAGCAGCTGTAATGGTAGTCCTCTCCATTGCGGCCGCCATTGCGAAGGTGCTCCCTACAGTGACATATCATATTGACAGGAAGGTCCTCCCCCTGCCAAATCAAGCACAAAAAATCCCTCATATGCTGAGGCACTCATAAGGACGGGATCGAGCATGTCAAATTCCCAGCTAGTCTCCAACGACACCCTTCTTCAATTCGGATACGGTCTGAGGACACCTTCATCTTCAGAACCACCCCAGAATAGCCCACATGATATTTCAATACCTACTGGCCCCACTACCTCTGACCACACATCGGTAAGCGTCTCAGTTGGGCCGACCAAGTAGAGGAATAACTAGCGGAGGAGCATGCCGTCATGTTCCACCTAAGGAAACCACTGACCAGAGATGATGTGCCAGTAATGTTTTAGCCCATGGCCACCTTTCAATTTGACATACCCAGAAAAATTCAAGAAGAATTTGTGCATGACATCCGCTCCGATATATGGAAAACCCTTCACCGGCTGAAATCAAGCTTCCTTCCCTACGAAGGGTATGTAGACCATGTTAAGACAATATGAGACCTCCTGCATCACATCAACTTAGAAGCTCTTCCTTCGATGTAGCAACAACGACCTGATAGGCGTAAAGAAAACACTGAGATCGCCTTCCTCAGCGCACTGAAACGGTTGCGCCGCCTCATTGGCGACGCTCCGACGGGAGTCCATAACATAGGATGGGGAGAACATTGAGCTCTACATTTCACTCTTCTCCCCACCCAGAAGAACTCGTTCGACATAATGTCTTGCAACATCATTACATCAAGGTAGCAATCGAATTGGTTCCCTGTTCGGGAAAGGTGACACACCCAACAAACATAGGCCTTGAGTAAGTCACAGAAGCATCAGGCCTGATGGGAACAAGCCATTCACGAGCTCTTAAATCAGGCCACCGAAAGCATACGACATGCCTCTTGCCTAAGAGAGTCCAATCAGCAGTCATTGTCTAACTCCCCATAGAGGATTGATTCGCATGGGAACTCGGCATCAAATCCAGTTCACCCCCGAATGGGGGCACGCAAGATCAGGCAGGTAGCGATAATAGCTGATGCTGCCGCAATCTAGGGTCAACCCGAGCCTATAGGGCTGGGGGAATTTTTAACAACCGATACACCCATAAGACCTATAAAAATTGTAAGAGACTGAGCATCTAGGGAATCGAGCCAACCCCATCCCACAGGGATGGGGGAATTTTTACCACCTCAAAAACATCCTCCCCCACGAGAATCAGTATTTTCTCGTCTATGGAGGATAGTCAGAAGAGTAGGTTCCTACCCTATCCCATCCTTTGAATCATCATCCCTTTCTAGAGGGAGGTGTACTGTAAGGTCGCATCAAAGAACTCTTCGTGTCACCCTTCTTCAAGGAGCCCAAAAGCAATCCCAAGATAGGAAAGGGAAGACCAGAAAAAAGGAGCGGGAGATCCTCTTCTTATTTGGAAGATGACATCTCCTCCACCCCGGGATATTCATCCATCCACACCATATAGGTTAACCCCATGGGTGACACCAGAGATGATGCAATTCAAGATGGATCGGGAGACGACTGTTTCACTCAGGCTGTGACTCACAACGAACCACCAGGTGTGCACACCCTGAACTAGAGGGCTTCCTTAAATGTGGTCTCCCCTCCAACAAACCATCCTCTTCTTACCCCACGAGCTTCCAACAAGGATAAGAAGAAAAGACTAGTTACCCTTAACCCGTCCCCTCCTCTCGATAAAAACGAACCACTCATGCTCGAAGAGAGGTTCGCTCGGTAGGAAGAGTAAATGAAATAATTGAGGTGGATTAACGCTGAGTTACTTTAGAGGAATCGTCTTATTAAAAGCGCTTCCAAAGAATATCCACACCTTGCACTCCTAGTAAGTGCACCTCAAAGACCAACGTTTGCCCCGGAAAATGAAGTACGGTCAGGGCTCCCACCCAATCAGGATCCCAGCTCATCCAACTACTTGAGTATGGATCTGGATGAATACCAAGACTTCCCTCCACTCAGGAAGCAAACGGAGTAAGTGCGTCTGAACCCTCCGAAGGTGCCACAAACGGCATGTGCTGTAACACCCGAGATTTTATGAGAAATATTTTGTTTTTATGTATAATGTTATATAAAGGAATCTTTCACTACACACAACATTGTCTTGGATTGCGTTACAAGCAAAATAAACCTTCATTAATAGCTTGCATTGTACGCAATACCGAGTTTCACAAAACAACGATATGTTATTAAAATATTATATAAACTAGCCGTTATGAATAGTAATACCCAATTTTTGAAATTTTATAAATTTTATTTTTCTAAATGGACTCATTTTTGGATTTTTAATATCAAAATTATCCTAGGGTGATGTTTTGGTATTTTTCTGAAAACTTTCAATTTTTTATGAATAGTGAAAACACTAGGTTCCTATTTAAAAACCGACT
Organism: Viscum album; assembly: GCA_963277665.1. NCBI lineage: Eukaryota > Viridiplantae > Streptophyta > Magnoliopsida > Santalales > Viscaceae > Viscum > Viscum album. The sequence continues at coordinate 919,139,433 of OY728150.1, forward strand.
TTTTATATAAATAATTATTTATTTTATTTAAATTTATTTTAGGCCAAAAATGATACATAATACCTATATATGTTCAATGTAATTCATTGGAGTCATTTTATAATAATTTTAGACATATAAAAATTTTATTGAACTTTTCACCGTCTTTTACCCACCTCCTAGGAGAATTTGAAAATTTACATAAAACTTAATTTTACCACTTCTACAAGTGGAATTTAGAAAATACAAGATTAATGGTTTACATCAAGGAGTAAAATGTGGTTCAATAAGATAAAAATAATTTTTGGTGAATAGTCACTTTTTATTTTTTTACCACGATTAAAAGTTAATAGGGTAATTAAGGGTAAAAATGATATTATTATTACCCTAAAACATGTCCTAATTATATTGGATAAGTTTAGTTCGACCAAAAACAACATTAGGGATAAAATATTATTGTTTAGGTCCACTTGGATTTGATTAGGACATTTATTATTATTTTATTTAAAGAAGAATTAAAATAGTTAAAATCAATGTTTAAAAACTAAAATATTTTTAATATGGGATTATACATAAGATAAATTCAACTATAAATATTAATTGGAAAGATAAAAATATTTCCTACATAATGTTAGTTTATTTATAATTTTTACACATTAAATAATTAAATTTATTTATGACACAATGATGATGCAGTAATTACCTTATTAATGAAATATTAACATAATTGATGTTATAAATACCCAAATAAATGTAATTTGAGACTCTATATGAATTACACTAATTTTATAAGTTAATATGACATATTATTATTGATATAAGTAATGTTTTTCGAACTAATCATTCTGTTATGATTTTCTCAAAAATCAATTACCAAATAGTGTCCAAATATACATAAAAATGTTTTAAAAACAAATATTATATTAATAATTATTATTTTATTCCTAAAAATTTTAGGTTAGGACAAATGACTTAGATAAGGACACATATATTTATAATGAACCACTTGGGTTTCTTTTGGCATGTTTTAGTAAGATTATTAACCATATAGGGTAAGAAAACAAGAAGACACGGTAAAAGTAAAATTATTTAACTTAAAGTTAAATCTAAATGATAAGGTTAAAATAGTAAACTAAACTTGTCTAAAATCTATTGGTTGAGAGTATTTCGACCCATCCCCACCTTATCATCGAAATAAATCAATTTTGAGATATTAAAAACTGAATATGACTTTATAATAAAATAATATTTTATGTTTTTCCAACGGTGCCCCTCTCCTCCCTTATAAAAGAGCACCTCCTCCCTCTCCTCCTCACTCCACTTTGAGCCTTCAAGCTCGGCCAAACCCTGCCAATTTCCATTCTCAACTTCCTTAGAAATATCCTAGAGGTCCTGGTCTTCTTCAAAGTCCATATTTAGTGCCCTAAGAGGAGGTTAAGAAGAGGCGCTTTAGAGAAGAGGTAATGTTTGTTACCGATTCTTTCAACTTTATTTCTTCTTCTACTTATTATTCTTTAGTTATTTCATTATGAAGTAATAACATAAGTATCACTCATATACTGATATTTTATTATAAATATGAAACAACCATATTTCACCTTCTATCCATCCTACGTAAAATGAAATCACTGCTCGTGCGTACATACGGAATACCGTCTCCACACCATGGTGTAATCTATTTTCCACCACCGCCTTACTTGGATGGGTATAATGGTGTAATGTATAACAATATACGATTAGTGTAAAGTTAAATTGATTCTTAAATAGTATACATACACTCCAATACAATTCCGTAATCATGGGAACGATATCATCGCTCGTGCGTACGTATGGCCTACCGTCTCCATGATGTGATGCGACTCGTTCTACATGATCTTCATTTCATAATGATTATATAAATGAATTGAATGAATAAATATGATATATATTACACTAATACCATTCTGAAAATGAGGTATCTATAATGTAAAAATAATAATAATAATTTATTCAACAAAACACGCATAAGAACATAAAGCAATGAAAACCCGAATAACAGGTAGCAATGAAATATTACTAATAAGAAGATAAGAATATGACCATATATGATATCATAACAATGAATAAGATTCTGGAATAAGTCAATGAAATTATTTAAATCATTATACAGGAGGTTCAGATACGTACGAAACAAATCAGACCTAAGCTAAGGGAAAATCTTGCAATCTCATTTTTATCCGAGATTGTTTATACTTCTGAATTTACTGGGGAATATTTATCATCCACATCTATGTTTACTCAATATGAAATATTATTTCTATCCTCCTATAATTTTTTAAATCCAATATTTATCATTGGAGAGTTTTAGTAAAATATATGAAAGGAATCTTTTGTCATTTTTCGTATGAGGTACTTTTTGACTTTTCCGTCCAAAGTACGAGAAGAATGTTTTTTTAACTTATACAGCATGAATGGATTTTTAGAACATTATTTAGATGAAGGTTCCTTTACAAGTTTTCAAGTTTATTTTTAATTAACATGTTTTAGTTTAAAATTTTATGACATGTTAAGAAAGGAAAAAAAATTTGAAGTAGAAAGGATATTTTCCTCAAGAATGATGTCCAAGTGTTTTATCAAAATTCTTTTCCATATAAGATAGTATAGGGTACTGTTTTTGTCCCTATTTTTACATTGATTTGATTATGTTATGATGGAATTATTTTTATGATGTCTTTTTATCTTATATGGATTATGTTATGATGGCATGATGTTTAAGAATTGCATTTTCATGACACGGGTTATGCTATGATGTATGATTTATGATCTTGTTGCCCACATAAGAATGGTATCATTATGAGATGGGTAGGACCTATATCTCCCTCCAATGAATTGGTTAAAGATTTATATCTCATTAGATAGACATGGCTATAAGGGAAGGTTAATCTGGTTCAGGGAAACATGACTGAAACGAGGAGTGAACACGGTTCAGAAATGGACTTTGTCCGCTAAGATATTCTTGGCAATGAGTATTGACTACTATGAAATGATTCTCTATGATTATGTGTGTATGACACAAAGTTTCATGTTTTATGTTATGATTATTGGGATTACATTTCACTAATATGATTTATCTTATGTTATGATATTATGATATATTTTTCCAGTTAATATTTTCAAAATTCTCTTTATTATGAATATGATATTTCCTTTGTTTTCTCTTAATGACCATTTGAGCTCACCCATTTGTATGGTTTCTTTCCCCTGGTCAGGAAGAAGGTTATTAGGTAGGGAATTCCAAAATGGACTCTAGATATGATGAAATAAATGGGAGACAATGTAGATGCTTTATGAACCAGTTGTTTATGTTTCCCAGTTTCTAAAGACATTATACCTATACGGTCCTACCATGGTTTTGTTATATGTTGTAATAATTATGCTTCAATTCTCAAGTAATAAAAATGTATGTAAAGTATGGGTCATTATATATGCACCCTTGTTACTGGCTGAGCTGGATCCAGAAGCAATGCCTCGGGCTACACCTGCCCATAACTAGGCCCAACAGGATGTAAACCAAGGTCTCGCCAACACCATTGAGACACTGACAGCTCAATTAGAAGCAATGGAAGGTTGACGCGCTCTGATATACCCATAAAGGAAGCCTTACCCAGATTGGGTGAGCAACATGCCACCCACACCGAATTTTGGGAGCCCTGTATTCCCTATTTTCAAAGGATCATGTGATCCGGAATAGAAATTGATGCACTATGAGTCTTATTGAGACCCTATGATGGGAACTCCAGAACTACAAGAAGCAGTGAGACTCAGATGCATCATGCGGACCTTGCAAGGGTCTGCCTTTGTCTTCTATACGAATCTGCTAGCTCAGTCAATAAAAAACTATGAAGACCTTCGACATCATTTCTTGTTCCACTTCAGCTCAACGCTACCTAAAATAATGGTCAGCGACCTCATGAATTTCAAATAAAGGGAGAACAAGAGGGTCTCTGATTTCATCGCCATATATAAGGGTTTGAGCTACTCTCTGAACCGTCCAATTCCCTAAGATGAGAATCCTTCCATATGCATCGATAACCTTTGGTATGAGCTGTGAACACTGGTCATACCATTAGAGTGCACCACTGGCTTCCACAGTCTCTCTACCATTGCCCAGAGAATTGAAAACTCCCTATAGCGGACCAGTCTGATGTCCTGAGTATCCTCACAGGCTCCTGAAAAGAGAACAGTTAGAGATGAATCATCCTCTGTCATGCTCAAGCCATCCCCTATGCCTGCTCCACTGCCTAGGCCTCCACAAAATCTTCAAGGCCCCACCGTATATCAGTGGTCTCCTCTACCCAAGCGGGACGATCAGAGAGGATCAAAGAGGAACCAGTTCAAGGAATGAAGGCACAAAGTATACTCATTCCAAGTGGACCAAGTCCACTAATAATTCATTTCCACCATGAATTGAAATTTTCTCCACCTCTCAGAACCAAGGAAGCCCAAAGAAGTCGGCCATAATGACAGTCCAGATTACTGTCCCCACCATCAAATGTTGGGGAATAGTATTCGGGAATGATTCATCTTCAAAGACCTCCTGCAAAGGATGGCAGAATCCGGGTAGGTTGAGCTGGGACCACCCCCAGCACATGTGACGTATATTTCTATCACCAACTCCGATAAAGGGGAGAGGTGGAAGGAATTCACCAGAAAGAAGGTGGAGATATTTGATGGTTGGATGACATAGAAGAGTATTAATCAAGATTAGGGCATACTCTGAACTCAATTACAACAGCCGGTGTTGCCACCAACAACCCATAATTCCACATAGAAGACAATATCAGCCTTACAACCCTCCATGATCTGGTCATCTAGGCATAATTTAAAAGGGAGGGGATAAGCACAATAGGATCAATCCGCAACGAGGCCGAAGTTATCCCCAATAATGTCAGATTTTATGCCCCCAAACATGGCACCATTGGCACCGACCCACCAAACGACACCATCAGAGACAACCGACCAGGTTGATCTGTCATAGGATGAGGAACTAATCTTTGGTTCCATCAACTTCATCCATCTAATGAACTCATTCCCAGATGAAGGGTATGGTTACGAACCCGAGTTCCCAACATGAGGAGCTAGGAGGGGGAATCGTAGTAGTAGGGGAGGCCAGGTGAGGTGCAGTCATGACCGGAACAAACCCTATGGTTTTACCCCGGTCCAGACTATTAATATCACAGAAACCCATGGGAGATCCCTTCAGCAGGCTCAGCAGGAGAAAGAATATCTCTTTTCCTCCACAAGCAGCCACTCTGGCCACATCATTCTGTGGAACCCATCATTGTAGGAACAAGTGTCTAGCCACCTAGGGTACTCAAAAAGACCATCCGGTCTGAGTCCCCAGAACATGGGAACACCTTCGACCTCCGAACTCATGGCTAGGCCCTCCTCAGCACATACTCCAGCTTCCAAAGTGCCTGCTAAAACTCTCCCACCAATAGAGAAGCATCGGCCGCTAGAGAAGAAATATGATATCATTAAGTACCTAGCATGAGTACCAGCCAAACTGTCAATCCTGGATGCCTGGAGTTTGTTAGTAGATCTCAGGGAGGTTCTTGTAAGATCCTTGATCATCCCAAAGAGTTTCAAGCTGAGGTATCCACTGCTGAGATTTACCGGACGAATATTGGCCCGGCTAAGTGCAATATGGTGATTTCCTTCACCGATCAGGATGAAGATTCCATCATGAAAGGACACATCAGACCACTATATGTGTCTATTACCTTAAATGATATCGAGATCCAGAATGTATTTATTGAAAATGTATCTAGAGTTAACCTCATTCCCCTACGGACACTTCGTAAGTTGTTCTACAGTGAGGATGATCTAATACCCTCATCCAAAACATTGTTGGGTTATGACAAGAGTGAACAGAAGCCAATGGGACAAATCAAACTAAAAAACCATTTTGGAAACCTTGTGGCCTACTCGGAATTCCTGGTGGTCCGAAAGAACATAGCATTCAATGACCTGTTGGGGAGGTCGTGGCTCCATAAACACATGTTTTTTCCATCATCCTACCACCAGTGTATTAAGTATTATTTCAATGGAAAAAGTGGTACATTGCACGCTGACAAGGCCCCTTTTGAGTTCTCCGAGTCACACTACATTGACACTAGGTTTTATGAGAAGAAGAAAAAGAAGCCTTCGCTCGATGGTATCGATTGGGTTCCTGCCCCAAATGGTCTGGAAATGGTTCCTGATGACCCCCTCAGGAAGCATGGCATAGACTACGTACTGCCCATCAACCATGTTGAGAGCAGGGGTTCAAGCCTGGACACACACCCAGCTGTCCTCATGACTTCATCCATAACGGTTGAGCATGAAAATGAGAAAACATCCTCTAACCCTCAATTTGGGGAAGAATAATTGAGGGGGGACACCCACGATTCCTCACCTTCAGACTCCCAAGATCCCGTGCCAGGAACTCTCCCCCCTTCAGATCAAGAAGATGATAATAGGGGGAAGAGAAGCAGGAAGATCTCAGGGATGCACCTCCCGCATTTGAGGAAGGTATCTCCACCACTGTGGACGAACTCATGGAAATAAACCTGGGCACCGAAGAAGACCCAAGGCCCACTCTCATTAGTACAACCATGTCTACCGAGGAACATGAGGTATATATCTCTTTCCTGAAGCAACATTAGGATGTTTTTTACTAGAATTACACTGAAATTCTGGGACTTGATCCTGAAGTGGCAACGCACCAACTTGGTCTTCAATAAGACCACCTGGGCTATAAACAAGCCGCTAGTAGGACCCCCCCCCCCCCCCCCCGCACATGCTGCCAAAATAGAGGCTGAGGTTGATAAGATAACTAAATCAGGCTTCATTTGGGAGGTCCAATACCCCATATGCCTAGCCAAAATTGTCCCTATCAAGAAAAAATAATGGACAATTCTGCATCTGCCTCGATTTCAGAGATCTCAATCAGCATTGCCCGAAAGATGATTCCCCAGTCCCCATCACTGAGTTATTAATCGACTCAATGGCCAGGTATGAGGATCTCTCCTTCATGGAAAACTATTATGGGTATAATCATATCAAGATGGCCCTAGAAGAAGAAGAATCCACTGCCTTCAGGGCCCCTCAAGTATTATTCTATTACAGGGTCATTCCCTTTGGTCTCAAGAATGCAGGTGCCACATATAAATGCGCCATGCATCATATATTTAAACCATTCCTGAGGAGATTCGTCAAATTCTACGTGGATGACTTGGTGGTAAAATCAAGACAGTGCTCAGATCACCTGTCAGACCTTGAAACCGTCATCAACAAACTTCGACGACATAGCCTGAAGATGAACCCCTTGAAATGCACCTTCAGGGTTACCTCAGGGAAATTCCTTCGCTTAGTCGTACGCCATAATGGCATCGAAGTAGACCCTGAAAATACAAGGGATATACTTGGTTTACCACCTCCCCACAATACCACTGAGTATAGACGATTCCTAGGCCACCTGGATTAAATTGGGTGGTACATAGACAATATGGTAGGTAAATGTTTTCCCTTCACTAGGTTAATGAAAAAGGGGGTTACGTACCAATGGGTAGATTATTTCCAAGAGGCATTCGATAGCCTAAAGAAGTACCTCTTAAGCCCACTGGTTCTCATGACCCCGGTTGAATATAGACCCCTTATCCTATACGTGACAACCCTCGAATGGTCGCTAGGGGCCTTCCTCGCACAGAAAAATGACGCTGGCTGTGAAAACAGTCTCTATTACCTCAGTTGAACCATGATCAACACAGAAACTCGATACTCAAACATTGAGAAGAGTTGTTTTTACTTGGTCTTTTTAGTTCAAAAATTGTGACATTACCTGCAGCATCATGAAGTCCATTTGGTCTCACATAGTAACCCGCTCAAGTATATCCTCAGCCACCCATTGCTGACCGGGAACCTATCTCGATGGGCAGTCATCGTGAAATGGTTTGACATCTATTTGGTGCCTCATAAGGCCATAAAAGGCCAATCATTAGCAAATGTTTTGGTAGAGCACCACTCGACAGGGAACAATGCACCATATGTCGAGCTATTTGATGAATACATCTTCTCAGTTTAAGAGGAGTTCTCAACATGGGAAATGTACTTTGGCGACGCATCCCGAAGCCCGACAGGGAAAATGATGGAGTATCCAAAATTTAATAAGGTGGGTCAAGGGATAATACTTATGTCCCCAGAAAATGTATTCTTTCCATATTCTTTCATTCAGTCAGAAGGATGTACAAACAATGAGGCGTAGTGTCAAGCCCTCATTGCAGGCCTAGAACTCGCACTCTTGGAACAAATACAACACCTTAATGTAAATGGTGAGTTGGAACTAGTCAGCAATCAAGTCAATGGTGACTATTCTATTAAAAAGGAGGATCTAATTCCCCTGTTTGACCATGTTCGAGGGTTAATGGAAGAATTCTCCACTGAACCAACATTGACCTATATTCACCGATCTCAAAATGATGAGGTCGGCGCATTAGCTAATATGGCCACCACCCTAGGTGACCTAGACTGGGATGAAATAACTATCAGCATTGCTCCCCCTCAAAGGGTCTTTCCATTTGTTCAGACTAAGACGGAAGAAATCAACGAAGTTAGTCCTGTCCCAACACCATATGCTCCTGTCACCAGCTGGATGGCCCTACTGAAAACTATCTTCAACGGGGAGAACTACCATCAGATAGGGTTGAACAAGAGCAAATGAGGATAACAGAAATCAACTTTTTCCTATACGGTGGCATGGGTCAGCAAGAGGTCCTATACAAACGAGGCCTCGACAGAGTCCTCCTCAGATGCATTGATGGAGAAGAAACTACTGTCATCATGACTGAAGTGCATGCTGGAGTTTATAGAGCACACCAGTTGGGGTCTAATCTTTCCCATCAGGTCCGAAGGTTTGGGTACTATTGGTCCTCCGTAGCATGAGATTGTGAGAACATTACCGCAAAATTCCACTCCTGCCAAATTCATGCCAACTTCATTCACTAACCCTCAGAGTTACTTCATCAGGCCAAGTAATACTAGCCATTTTCCATCTAGGGAATGTGCGTCGTGGGACCATATCCTCTTGCCACGGCCAAAGGACTGAAGTATATCCTCATAGAAACCGAATTATCTTCCAAATGGGAAGAAGTTGTACCCCTCAAGGAAGTCGGGGCAAGAAACATTTCCCGCTTTGTGAAAGCCAATATAATCACCAAATTTGGCTTCCCTCATACCATAAAGACGGATAACGGCACTAACTTCTGCTCTACTGAATTGGAGAAACTATACCAAGAATGTGGTATCATGGCTAACCACTCATCCCGCTACCATGCAGCGGCAAATGTACAGATAGAGGATTTCAATAAGACCATGTCCAAGATTCTCCAGAAAATGGTGGACAATGACAAGAAATAATGTCTGGATAAACTTCTTCATGCATTGTGGGCTTATCGAACAACAATCTGCACTACTACTCGGGATACTCCGTACTCATTAGTATACGGAACAGAAGCAGTCTTTCCAATTGAGCTCCAATTTCCCTCACTCTGTGTTGCCATTTTTGATCAGTTATCCAATGATGAGAAATCATAAAAACAGCTATATTAGAAGTGATTGAACACTTTTCACCATATGGAAGAATATAAAAACTGAATTGCATGAGACTTCAATAAAAATTTTCATATTCGGTCTTTCTTAGAAGGAGAATTGGTGTTGGTCCTCTGGACCCCAATGATACCTGGGAAGAAACCTCCAAAGCTAGAGCCCAAGTGGGAGGGACCATATGTTATAAACAAAGTCTACTCCAATGGAGCATATTCCCTGATCTCCATGGACGGTCAGTTCACTACTGCTTATATGAATTTGAGATTTCTGAAGAATTATTTCGCATAACCAACAGCAGTTTTCATCCGAGCTTCAGAATGTTAAACTACCAAACACCCAATGGTCCGAACTCTATGACCATTAAACTAAGAGTACTTTGTCCTCACTGCACGATGTTAAACTACACAGATCTCAATGAACTACATATCGATTTATTCCTTCCCTTGAAGGATACATAGCCACGCCATGATTTGGTATCCTAGCCCAGCCATCCCAAAATAAAGATTAAAAATTCCCTCTTCCCCCATGTACGGACCAAACCTGGATGGGGTTTATTTATCGTCCTTACCGGACGATGTTAAACTACCCGAATAAGAACGATTAAAATTTCCCCTTTCCCCCGTGTACAGACCAGACCTATACGGGGTGTATTATATTCTAAAGAACTACATACGGCTTGATTCCTACCCTTATAGGATACGTAGCAACACCAGGATTTTGTATCTTGGCCCAGATATCCTAAAATAATGTTAAAAGTTCCTTCTTTTCCCCTATGTGCGGACCAACCCTGCATGCGGTGTATCCCTTTCAGAGAACTACATATGGCTTGATTCCTGCACAATTCAGGATTTTTAGTGACACCAGGATTATGCATCCTGGCCTAGCCATCCCAAAATGATGATTATCATCCTCACCACATGACATTAAACTGCACGGATTTCAAATAACTATGTACAGCTTGATTCCAACCCTTGCAGGATATGTAGAGATGCTAGGATTTTGTATCCTAGCCCAACTATCCCAAAATGAATACTAAAAAAAACCCACTTTCCCCCGTGTAAGGAACAGAACTGTACGAGGTTTATTCCTCATCCTTACTGCACGATGTTAAACTGCACAGATAAGAAAAAAATTCCCATTTTCCCCTGTGTACGAACCAGACATGCACAAGATGTATTCCTTTTCCTTACCGCATGACGTTAAACTGCATGGATAAGAAAAAAAATTACCCCTTTCCCCCGTGTACGGACCAGACCTGTACGGGGTATATTATATTCTAAAGAACTACATATGGCTTGATTCCTTCCCTTGAAGGATACCTAGTGACGCCAAGATTTTGTATCCTAGCCCAGCCACCCCAAAAGAAACTAAAAATACCCCTTTCCCCCGTGAAAGGACCAGACCTGCACGGGGTGTATTCCTCTCAAGGAACTACGTGTGGCTTGATTCCTGCCATTTCAGGATACGTAGCAACTCCGGGATCTTATCTCCTAGCCTATCAACCAATAAAAGAAACCACTGGTATATATACCCCCTCATCCTTTTCACATGACGTTAAACTGCATAGAGCCCCCTTTTCACTCCGGCTCATCTTCCTCTTCACCGCATGACGTTAAACTGCACAGAATTCATCCTCACCTCACAATGTTAAACTAAACAGACATCATCGTGACCCACCCAAGATATACGGTGAAATGGGATGGGAATACTCCTTGTGAATTTGGATGCATCCTCTCCATCCATTATACTCCGCGACCCGGATAATTGCGGATCTTCATAACCACCCATGGCCATCGGAAGTGGAAAGTCATCGACCTGTGGACACCTTTGTATGACTATGCATACCATGCCCTCAGCGGCTCTATATATTGTTATCCCCTGGGCCGTATGCCAAAGTCAAGATTTCCTTAGGCGATACTCTTCCTATCTCCGTACGCTTACCGTCATTAGTGCCCCATATCATATCTCTAGATCCAAAAATTTATGGAGAGGTGGTTTACAAGTTTTTCACCTCTCAGATCCAAATGATTCCAGGGTACCCCTGCCTAGTTAGCCTATGTATCCGCTCATGGTTCACAAAACAATACGCATCTACAAACATCAAGCCAGTGCTAGGCAACTTTGACTCAATGGGCAGTTGCGGTGAAACTGTTTCTTGTATGCTTGGACACCATTATCCCCATATGCCAAACTCTATGCTATGAGAAATCCTAGATTTTATAATCATCCATGGCCATCAGAAGTGGAAATTCATTGACCTGTGGACACCTTTATATGACTATGCATACCATGCCCTTATCGGCTCTGCATATTGATATCCCATGGCCCGTCTACCAAAGTCAAGATTACCCCATGTGATACCCTTCCTATCTCTATATGCTTACCGACCTCAGATCCCCCATACCATACCTCCTTATCTGGGAAACCCCATAGTTACAGTTTACACCCTCATTCCCTCGCACCTATTCAAAGTATAGAGAGCATCCAAACTCAATTGCCCTCTGAGTGATTATAGAAATAGTCACCCAATGGTCAAAATTCCATGACCGTTAAACTAAGAGTACCCGCACGACGTCAAACGGCATGGAGAAAAGGTACACCCCATGCAAAAGATAAATTAGTGCCAGGAACTCTTCTTATTTTATCAGCAACTGGGGACAAACATCCCCGAAAAGTCCAGATATTTCCTCACCAAACGACAGACTTTGTGGCCCATACAATCACTGATCCTCATAATCATTCATGGCCATCGAAAGTGGAAAGTTATCGACCCATGGACACCTTTGAATGTATATTCATACCATGCCCTCAGTGGATCTGCATATTGATAGCTCGTGGATCGTCAATCAAAGAAAAGACTTCCTCAAGTGATGCTCTTCCTAGCCCTGTATGCTTACCGGCCCCAGTGCCCCCATATCATCTCTCTCGATCTAAGAATCCTTGGAACCATAGTTTACACCATCAACCCCACTCCCCATATTAGACATGCAGAGATATTTGAGCCCAATTACATTCTAATCAAGATGGGCCTTTGCGACTACGTCCTTAACTCATGAAAATTAAAACTGTACGGAACATGTCTATGCCTCCTGGCATCAAGCTGAAAAGACCAAGCATTAAATATCCAGGGAAATGCCTCCAAATACAAGAATCTTCCCGGATTTTTTTTAAACAAATTCCCCATGTCCTCACTGCACGACATTAAACTGCACAGTATATTTAAAATGCTCCCCGTCCTCACCGCATGACGGTAAACTACATGGAATTTAAAATACCCATATGTCCTTAGTGAATGACAATAAACTGCATAGTATCCGATAATAATGATGCCCACTGTCCCCGCTGCATGACATTAAACTACATGGTCAAAACCTATCATGGGTTAAATCAGGAATATATACATTCCTCTATCCCTCATTGTATGGGCTAGACCTACACAAACAACCATATCAGACTAGCATGAGAAGGGATGACTTCATCCATTCTTGGGAAATTTCGCCAAGACGTTTCTCCCGTATCCAGGAACTCTCTCTTCATAAATCACAATCTGTACCCAAAAATAGTAGAACCTTTGTAAGCCACACCTGGTGCTCCCAAATCTCAACTTCCCTGAAGTTTCTTGGCTATCGGGAGAATACCATCATTGACCTAAGGAAACCTTTGCATGACTATTCATACCATTCCCTCAGCCGCTCTACATATTGATCACCCTGGCCCGTCAACCAAAGGCTAGATTTCCTTTGGAAATGATTCTCTTCATACGTCTCTTGGCCTCTAAGCCCCCATATCCATCCTGGGATTCAGAAACCCTCTAAGAAGCAGTTTACCAACATCTTTCACAACCCTGCCTGAATACACTGGAACGTCTCTGACGAGATCACCAAGAACTAAGAGAAGCCATTCCATTTTTTTAGGAATGTCCCAGCTGCATGACTTTAAACTGCGCCAAGCTACAACCATCCTTTAAGCTAACTAAATTCATAGGACAAGGACCCTGCATCTACACTCCTGGTTAATACAGATGTTCCCAAACCCTTTTAGACACCACACACCCTTTCCAAGACACCCCTGGTGGTTTTCATAATTCTCTAAGCCACCGATGGTGGTTTCTATAATCCAGACATCAATGAAGTCCTTAGGCCATCAGAAATGGATAGTCACTGACGTAAGGACACCTTTTCATGACTTTGCATACCATTCCCTCAGTGGCTCTGCATATTTATTAGCCTTGGCCCATCAAAAAAGGAAAGTATTCCGTAGGTAATACTTTCCTACTTCTTCACACTGATGCGGCTTCCATGCCTTGATACATGCCTTGCATGTTGTTAAAATCTAATCATGTTCTCCCCACATGCGTCTAAAAGGTACTACGACATCTTTTAATCAACCAAACATTGTCGGGGCCCTATTCCCACCATATCTGGTCAATGTTGTTAGACCTAAAAAAATCAGTAATGATAGTCTTGTTGGGAGGACTTTAAACTGCTCACAAAAAGAGGCATAAAGCCCATTAGGCCGAAAACCCGAAAAGGGAGACCTAACAAAAACTCGAGCCATACCCATTGGGTCCACACCAATTGGGCCCATGAAAAATTAGGGTATTGATAGAAAAGACAAAAAATTTGTGGTGTCTTTCTATAAAACCCTAGAAATAGTCAAACTATGCTCGTTGGATCCCATGGTCCAGGAAAAAATTAGAGCTCATTTATATTTCATCAATTGTCCTGAACTCTGATTGTTCTATGTTCGGTGATTTATCATATAGAGCCATCATTTCAAATAATTTACATCATAGGAGAAGACAGTAAGAGTGCTACGGGGAAACATTTTTGTTTAAAGTTGATGAGAAGGGCTTCCACAATCCGGAGCCTCCTCGGGCATGAAAGTTTATTACAGGAGAATTTTAGTGGATTTGAAAAGTTGTAATAGACACTGTTGAGAATCTTTAATCGCTTGATAGAGATTCTGCAGAAAATCCGTCTCAGCTTCCGCCTCAGCCCGCAGTGCTTCCGCCTCCTGTGTCGCCTTTAAGCTCGCCCGCATCTCCTCCTCCATCTATCGTTCCACCTCTTCAAGTATGGACGTGACATTATACTACTCTTGATGCAGCCACTGTATATCACTCCTCAACACCTCCAGTAAATAACACTGCTTAATGACTTCTCCTTGAAGTCTCGCAACTACCTCGGCATGATCACGAACTTCTATTAGGAAAAGTTTTCGGGTCGCGGAAAGGTAGGATTCAGAATGAGCAGCAGAAAGACGATATTGAAAACCACCAATCCTATCCCTGTAAGCGACCACCAACCTGACTATATCATAAATACCATGGTAGTCAAAGCCATCAAATCCCAGCAGCATAAACAGATTGTGGAGCTTTGGAAATTTAGTCAGCATCTCGACCAAGGCCGTCGTAGAAATCAACTTCCAAATTTTCTCCCATTCACTTTGTGAGCAGGTCGAAGACTGGAGAGGACTCATTGATCAGGCTCGGAGTCACTCTCGGATGTAGATACATACTCTGGGATGAACGTCACCAAGGAGGGACCCAATGCGGCTTCAACCGCAAACTCCGACGCCACAGAAACCTCACCCCCGATGGTTGTGGTCTCGGGCATGATTGGATCTGACAGCACAATCGCCAGCGCCAAAGGTTGTGGTCCAAAAGCCTAAAAGTCGATAAGATAGATAAGTATCCCTTATCATAAAAGGGAAGATAAAAGAGTCTATGGCAAGAGATTGAGAATATTACCCCAAATCATCAAGGCATCAGTGCCCTCAAGCTCTATGCCGCCACTTCCGCTCGAGGAAGACGTGACATATTTAAGAGGAAATGGAGTCCTAGAAGCCCCCAGAGGATTCCAATACCTAAGGCCACACCCAAGGCTAGTGACTCCCAAATATTCCCCCAAGCAGTCATCTTGGGAGATAATGCTCGGGGAAATTACTCCCCGGTAAACAGAATGGTGACCCGCTCTGGGTTTCTAACAACCTGCCTGATAAGAGGCTCTTCCTCCATAACCATGGGATCCGTTGGGTCTAAGACAACTGACCCCGTCGGAGCTGGGGCCTCCTCGGTAATCACGGGCACCCCATCCTCCCCTGCAAATACAGAGACCATGTGATTAATGGGAGTCTCGTCTTCAAGTTATTCCTCTTCTAAAATATCTCTAGTTGTTGAAGATAAAAGTAAAGTGTCTGTACCACTATCCCCTTCAGTAGGGCCCGCCATCTTGTCACGCTCAGGTATGGCCACAGGTGGTCCTTCAGAAGATAAAGAGGAGAAAGTTACGACCACTTGGGAAACCACTGCCAATTCTCCTATGGGCCCTACAACATAGCACCAAAAGAGTTAATAACTGGAAAAATTAGAACATATGAGTTTGTAATTGAGGAAACGAGAATTATGATTACCTGACGTCCCCTTTCAAAGACATTCTGATAATCAGGACGTCTACCGACGTCTCTGGATCTGCCCAGGGGTCAATTCTCTGCTCAAAACGCTGGGAGGAGATGGAAGAGGAAACACCCTAGTCGTATCCACAATGGTAACTTCCCTGTGCTCAAATGCACTAGGAGACCCCTCCTCGATGACCCCCGTAGTCGAAGCTGTGTGTTCGCCTACTGCGGTACCCCGAGAGGTATAATTCAGGGAAGGAATTTCCCCCTTGGATTCCACGGCACCCTGCATAAAGTGAACAAATTTTAGAACCTTCACAGTAAAGGAGGAAGAAAGCTGGTACGGACGAGCAGGGCAACCTCTTCCTCAAGATCGGACGATTCGGGATGTTTTATCATCATGGGCACCCAATTAGACCCATAAATCCAATTTCAGAGTGAATTAAAGTATGCATCCATTTCCTTCAACGAGGCGACTATTTCATCCACATCCTCTTCCAACAACAAGTTAGGCGGCGCAAAGATAGTCTCAATACCGGAAAACTCGAGAGAGATCATTTGGAGTAACACACAAACCTCTTAATCTGAGACACTAACCCTCAGGTCATCCCAAATCTTCCATGCATCTGGAAATGCGGCCGTAACATGGACATCTAGTCGGGGCGGATTGACCTGAGAGGGTCAGCCAATGGAAGGGGCTGGTGGAGGCGCTGACAGCCATGTTTGTTTCCCAAATCTCGCAGCTGCCTTAGAACTCTTGGGAGATACCTATGGGCAGGACTTCACAGGAAGGGGGGAAATTCCCTTACCTTAGCCGTAATAGGGGAACCACCGAAATCACCTCCCCCTGAAGAGAGATCACTCTCCTCCTCCTCCTCTTCATCAGTCACCAATCGTAGCATGTCCTGGACTCAGTGAGTTAACACCGCATAACACTAGCATGCATGAACGTAAGCCTTGAGTTCCCAGAGATACTGATTGGCCCTCTCTAGGTCCACATCATAAAGGATGTCAGTTGGAGCAGATATGTATCCCAGCACGTCGAATTCCATTTCGGATTCCTGGAGATGCTGCCACAAAGAACAGGGGTACTAGCTACAAAAGGATGACTGACCTTTGAATTCGTCCCATTGGCCCCAGGCCGTTGGGAAGGCAGCATCAGTAGGAATGGAAAACTCTCTCCGGGCAGCTTCGAGGGCATGTGAGGAGACACCTCTATCCGTTAAAACCTTCCTTGGAAGAACGAGACCAGTAGGATTATAGAGAACCATTCCCAGCCTGTTTGGGGCACTATCCCCCTTCTGCTTCCTCTTACTCTTCGATGGCTGAGCACTCGAGATATTAGGCACCCATAGCCCTAACTGACCATTTAGGTATGATTTCACCCAAGAGTCGACGTAGATTTTGGATAAGAAAGGCATGGATCCTCCAACCACCGGGGTCATAACCTCACATTCAGTATCCTCCTGGGTGAAAATTAACCACAATTGTATGGCCACCATTAGATGGAATTTCTCATGGGTGCCATTGAGTGCAAGAAGGATATAGCACCTAGACGCAACCAAATTGTCTTCTGAATCGTCAAGGAGAATACCCCTCGTATATTAGTTCCTCGTCGATACAAGCCACCAGAATACCCTCTCAGAGGGAAAAGAGGTAGCCTCGCTTGCTAAATTCTTCTGATATGGTGTTTGTAATTACACCGATCGGGGAGGGATATGGTCAGAAATTGAAATGATCATAGCTCAAGATCCGACTTGATAGCAGATGCATATTCTGAACCTTCTCTCTTCCATCCTTCTCTTGAGCTACCCACTCCTCGGGCATAACCCTGCTGGTTAATTACAAATATGGCCAGACTACGGTGCCTAGAATATGAAAAGGATTGATGAAAGTATATAAATTCTTAATATGCTCCCCCAACCATCCCCAGAGGATTTGAAAGGGTCCAAGTACCTAGTTTGGTCGACTCCCCTTAGAAATATTACCAAGTAATCGAAAAATCATAGCCAGTACTGGGACAACCATGTTGATGAAATTTCCAGTGGCTAGTTGTGCCACCATAAAAAAAGAATAGACCTGCACACCACCAGTCTCATGTACAGGCAACAGCCAGCCACTCAATAACATGGCTAGAAATGCTGCCAGACGGAGCAGCCAATCAACGTCCGGAACATGTTCCTATCCCCAGTTGTTGAACTGGCCTTCCTCTAGGATCATCCAATAGCTACCCCTATGCTTTCGGGACTCCATCATAGGACAGGTCGTGGGCCTACGTAGAAGATCCATGTAAATTCTCTCTCTGGCAAAATCCTTGATCCATTCACTATATGGTACAAGCTGTTTCATAGATATATCCTTCGAATGCTCCCGGGCCCAATCAATGAGCTGCTTCACCAAGGGAGGAGTCCTCTCTTCATTGTCCCACATAGAAGGGGGAGGCAGTAATTCATCATACATGCCTCCAACAATGGGTACCCTTGAAATCTAGAAGACATTCCAAAGACTGATACCTACCTCCCCATGAAACAGATGGAATGTGTTGGTATCCTGACTCCAATGGCTCATAAGCTCCTTGGAAAGGGCATGGGGCCGATTGGTATAGGTCTGGGACACCCAGGTAGCTTCATATAAATCTACATCTCACAATTACGATTCAAACTCCACATAGCTCTAGCAAACCCAGAAGGGCCATCCCCAATCCAATGACTTAAATGCCCCTATAGGCTGGAGGTCCCGGTCCGCTGACCAGCCATGTCAGTGTTTTACCATAGCATTGCGGGCAATGCTCTGGTAACAGTGAATTTCCCCATCCTGCTAATGTTGTTCTCCTATTGGGGACACAGGAAGGATATTCAGCACAGACCCGGCAGTTGTATCCCTTGGGGAAGGCCACCCACTCGCAGTTATCACAACTCGAGGGATAGTACTAGTAAATATCCATGTCGCGGGATTGTTGTCGCGAGATGGTAATAGAATCGGTGTATCGGACAATAAACTAAACTCGTAGTCCAGAAGGCTATTGGAAAAGGGTTACTCCTGCTATGACTAGGAGAGAAAGATTTCAAGAAAGGGGTACAGTGGAGAGTGGCAGATTCCCTCCTGAATAAAGCTGGCCACATCCTTTAAGCGTTGATCACAAATTGGAAGAGGCATGGCACTAGGCCTGGGTGCAGGTTGAGGAGGATCCATATTTTTCTCGCTGCATTAAAAAAACTAGGCAAATAGTCAGTCTGAAATAATAAAATCTTGACAAAATACCAAGTGTTTGGAAAAGTAATACTTCAAGGAGCCTTCATGACGAGGTCCGTGAGCAGGCCTCAAAAGCTTGTTCACGAAGGCTGCAACCTTCGAACCAACCCTATGAAAAAGAAGTTTGTGGTACTCTGGCCTGTGAAGCGTTGGCCAGAAAACTGTGAGCCAAGATGCTTCGTGGAATCTCAATCTCAGATTTAAATGTTTATGTTCGGAATACTTAAGAAATTTTCAATGTCTGGAGGATTTCCGATCTGCAGACCATCAAAACCACGTAGCGATTTCTTACGCGGCCCATCATAACTTAATTTTTAATTAATTAAAAGTGTTAGTTCATGGCTGGGAGATTGATCTATGGGTGAAGGAAAGCGTGAACGAGTAACGGTTCGTGGAAATGGAAGATGGTTCATGGATGAAAAGCTTCACGAAGGAGGCAGGAACGCAGAGACAAAAAGAGAGCTCTGCTTCCGCGAAGAATCTAGTAAAATAAAAAGGGTAGGGGCCTGTTATTTATAGGTGTGGTCCCCTACCCGGTCCACTCCCCTAATGAAAATTATCCATGTTTCAGGACCGCTCTACATTGGAATAGTCTCCTCTAAATTTCTATCGGACCCCATTCTGATGGGGGGAATTTGTAGGGTCCTGAAAAAATCCAAAAAAGAGAATGGGAATCCCCCTTTACATGAGAAAGGATTATACCCAATTTCCCTTGAGAAATTGGACAAAAATGTAGCCAATACTCTATATTTTAAAATCACCCATCGGTCCGCATACCAGTCTGACGTTGATGGTACATGGTCGGTTCAGCGAGCCGCCCCCCTCTGCGGATCATCATCATTCGCAAAATGGAGGCGGGAACCCCTCCGCGGGCGTGAAGTAGGACGGGCATCAGACCGGTCCACCGACATGAACCTCCCCAACCTCTAAGCGCGTCGTCCGGACCATGTTGCGTGTGTTTTCATTCGCAGAACAGATTCAGGGCCCCACGTGGCCACAAAGTGCCGACTTGGTTTGCGGATGAGGTGCATTCAATGCCCCACGCGAGTTGCAGATTGACCAAGTCATATGAAAACTGGGTTTCCGGTCATGGGTCTCCCCAAAAGGTGTCGCATGATCACAGATACATCTCTCTCCCCCTCTATAAAAGGAAATTGAGGGGGAGAAGAAAGGGATCGATCAGATTCAGGTAGAAGGATTTCAGAGGAAGGATCTTAGGATTTCGCAAATAGTGAAGTTCTAATTCGCGAACTAGAACGGGTATGAAACTGGGAACGAATTAATAAAGAACCAAAAAATGAATCACAACTTGGTGAACTGCAAACAAAAAATAAAAAGAAAAAGAAGACCGCGAGCCATGGCCTCTCCACGGATGTACTCCTGTGGACTGGGGAGTCTATGCCCATTTTTCGATCCAACGCACCGTGTAGCACCCTCCTATGCGGGTGATTCCCTCACCGACGAGCCCCGGACCGGCATCGCCCCTGGCCGCCACTGCTCTCATGGAATCCCCTATGTACCAACCTGGTACATGGGCAGAACTCGAAGCCATGTACCGCCCTGGTACGTGGGATGACTATTAGTCCATATACCACCCTAGTACGTCGATGGTCTCTCCAGCAGCGTAGCACCCCTTATGCAAAGGGCGCCACTCCTCATACTCCCATATGGCCCACCAACTCCTTCGGTGTTCACATTCCCTGAGTCAGGTAAAATCCTTCCAATCCGGCCTGATCCCTCACAATCCTCTCATTGTTCTATTCATCGACTTCGATCCAAGGCCTCTACCAAAGCCGTCGAACCCGTATGATGAATCCTCCAGGTGCATTAGTGTGCCAATTTGAGTTTACATACCCATGATAGGTGAGCGAAAAGGGGTTTCTCTGACACTTGATTAGGTTCCCGAAACATTCATGGGTTCACATACCCACGATAGTGCTGGTTCTGAGCCTGAGAATCCCCTTTCTGCCACTCCACTTGCAAGGATCAAGGGACCCCGCTCACATTCCCTTTTGAAAAGTGCTAGTGAGGATCACTTATACCCTCTCCTAAGAGTGGCTAGGCATCCATCGGTAGGGAGCACCCATGCACCTCTGTAATTCCCTAGAACCAAAGCCATGGAAGGGCATGGGGGAAAGAGTGCTTCTCCTCTTTTCACCGGTCCCAAATCACTCTCCTGCTGCACTTTGTCTCAATTGGTAATTCATCTCGAAGTAAGCCCTGACTTTCCGGGCCGCCCCACACGTAAGCCCCAATGCACTTCCCACAGACGCACCTTTCGCGATGTGATTGTCTGGTTCTTGATTCCTCTTATTTCTCACACCGATCATGACTAACGTGGGCTGAGAGTAAGTAGTGACCATGAAATCCTATCCTGGGCTGCTCAAAGTGTAAGCCCCAATGCGACCACCTTCCGAACTACATGGACTTTTATCACTATCTCCTAAGTGGGGTACGTAGGAAGCCTCCCCAAGGTTCAAGCCCATCAACTGGTCGTTCCGACCTCCTTCATGTCGGTTCACCAACACCTTGGGATGCCTCAAAGTGTAATCCACATACCACCTTGGGATTCTCTAGGGTGTAAGCCCCAACCCAAATTGAACTACGTGGATTCTGATTCCTGTCACGAGGATACATAGGAAACTCGTATCATGGGTTCGATCCAAATGCTCAAGTCGTTATCTGTACCCCCTGGATGACAATAAAATCTAGAGAACCCATTTATGAGGCTTTAAACCAGCATTGTCCCAATGATTCCAAACTCCTCGGAGTCATTAATCCAATGAGGTATGGTAAACCTCATGCCTAAATGATTCTGAATCTCTGCGTTCAGCTGACCATTTCCAACAAGGAGTAATCTATGGATGCTATGCTTGGGTGTAAACCAAAGATGCATGAACATATGAATACATCTTAACTCTATAAGAGAGTCCCAGAACAGGAAATAATTCCCCCCAAAAGGGTGTGATGAGCCCGACTTCCAATCCTCTCATCCAATGTGAGTTCTTAAGTGTCACTGGCCAAATCACCCAACGAACACCTGCCTTTGGAAAGCAGGTCCGCGTATCATCGGATACAGAACTGTTGGGCATTTCAAACTGATTCAAAATAGTGACCAAGTCTATGAATACTTTCCCAGGCCTAAGATAAATCTAGTCCAATGATCTAGGTCTGCATTACAATATCATTCAATGTGGAAAAATATTTGGAGATAGATTTGGATTTTAGTTTCAAAAACATTGTTAGAAGAGTTTAAGGATCTATTGGTTTATATTCGATTCATGTTTCGTGAAATTGTTTATAAAGGTTTTTTTTACTTCATCACACTTAGGTAATAAATGATGTGAAGATTGAAACTGACCATATCCAATATGAAATTTATCATCATCTATCTAAAATCATCAATATTCAGACAGAACTATCCCAGTTTCATTATGAATCCTAGATAATATAAAATACCATGTTGGAGTTGTAAGAAATCCTTAATATAGCAGAGAATTCAAGAACTGAGTCTATTTCTAGAGTAGAGGACCTGCAACATGTTGTGGATGTGGATACTAAATCTGCTAATCAACTCTGTCGATATTTAGCTTCCCTAGATAAATGGAATTATGATAACAAAGACTCATCCAAGTATATGTTGTGATAGAGAGATAATATTTAAATATTTATTTGTGCCATAAATGCATAGGACATGATATAGTATGAGGATATTCATACTTTTTCATGGTATTAACGAACAAGGTTGATAAACTTTTAAATGTGATTTTTGTTTTTCTTTCATTCATGAAATGCATTATATTTCCTATCTCTAATAGTATGAGAATCACCAAATCTACTTATCCTTTTTATAACTACATGAATACATTAATGTATGAATATGAATATTTAAATCCAAATAGATTCTACTCTAGAAGTAGCCATGAATTCCCAAAAACACGAGGTTCTATACAAAGTATTTTTTCCAGTTATCTTGAGATAACCAGATTTATAGAAGGATTTATAAAGTAGGATACATCTCTTAGAGGAATATTTCTATACCATTTTTAGAAATATGATAGGCTTCGATAGGGAATATCAATCATGATAAGTCCATGTAATGGGACTTACATGATTGTTTCTTCTAAGAATCATTCATGGTTTATATTATGTTTTTCTAGATCAGAACTTCAGTGCACTGTAATTTATGATATTTGTGCTTGGACACTTGGTGTGTTGGAATTTTGGTTACTTGAGATTGTACCTTTGGTCTTATTTAATTTAGGTACTTTGAACTTGGACATTTGGTATTATTTAATTATCGTGGTTTGATCTTGGACCTTTGGTATTCTATAATTTAGGTTCTTTGATCTTGGACCTTTGTTGTACTATAATTTAGGGTCTTTGAGCTAGGACCTAATATTAATGATCAAGTAATATAGTTCATACATGCCAGGAATGACCTAAAACACACTGAGGTGATAGGTTCTATTATGGTGTTTCTTAGGCTTACAAGGATTGGAGTTCCTTTTTTCTAGGGAGTTATTACTTCAGTTGGTGGGTTAGATCCCTTATGCAAGGATATCATGTAAATTTAAGCTTATTTAAACTTTTTTCCAAGGGTCATGTATGATTTATTGAAAAAATATCAGTTTAGGGTGAAATACTAAATATCTAGGCCCTCATGGATAGTTGGAATGTGGGAGATGTAAATCATGACCCAAAATCTTATGTATGTGGATATGGTATGGTGAATACATGCTGATTATGTCCCATACTACTTTAAAATGGTCATTTCCTCCTCGGTTTTGTCAGGGATCTCAAGGATTTTAGATCCTTTCTTACAAGAATGATATGACATTAGTTTGTGGGTTAAATCTCTTCTATTTCGATAGCATGGTCAGGAAAAAGATTATTTCCTCTTCCTTCCAAGGGATTTGAAAGATTTTTAAATACTCTAACAACTATGTGATGAAGTTGGGTTTGGAAATATGGCTATCTTGGAATTGATCTGGGACCATATAAAAATTTAGCTCTTTATTATGAAGCTCAAGATCTACACCCTATGGTTTCAGATCATGAGGTGTGATACATCAAAAGGTTATAGAGTAGAGTATTGCATCCCTTCATTGATAAAGGGTAATGAACATAGTGACATGACTTCGAGGATGTCGAATACACATGAATAGTATAATTACAAGAGTTGTAACTCATATCCCAAAAATATCTATTTTAATTGAAGGGAAAGAAAACTGGTGGGTACATGTCATTCGACTCTCCACTATCTGACAAGGTCAATATGATAAATCCTCTATTTAAGGGGGCCTTCTTAGGATCCAACAGTCTATTCGGTAGAGAGAGTCCCTATTAACAATCTGTTATGGGGAGGTTTTGTTAGCTCAGACATCAAAGGAATGAAGGTGGTCTATGAAATGTGAAATATTCAATAAGGTATTAAGCACAATTAAATTTGTTTCACCACATAGTGATTATATTCTTATGGCAGAGTGAAGTGAAAAATCACTTCTCTAACATATTCTTGCACTAGAGGGTCCATCAAGAATAAATTAGGTTTTATTAGGGACAAAAAGTGGACCCTATGAGATTTATGCCTTATTCATTTGAAACCAAATTTTTCTTAAACTCTGGTGATGAATAATTTAGAGAGAAAATACTTTACTTTTTCTCAGGTCTCCCTTTTCTTTTTTTCAACCAGTAATGTTTTATTTCTCTTTTTTAGTAGTTTAGGGAATTGGGATTTGGACCATTATACGCTAGAGCTTAAGTTCATATATCCTTGACCAAAGCACCCACAGTTTAAGTCCATGAATCACACGGACATAATATGTGATATATTAGGCATGATCCTAATTATGATACATATGGTTGAGATCACTCCAACATCCTTCTAAATGGGAGATGAAAATGTTTTAAATCATGGACTGTGATTCTTAGGTCATGAGTACTGATTTATAACTGTCTTACATTGAGAGTTACATTACACACTAAAATGTTGAATTATTCTATGGTGATTTCATGCTCACAAGATTTAGAATCCCTTTATCTTGGTACATGATGTAATATGTTGTTGGGTTTCAAGCCCTTATGCGTTTATATAGTGACGTAACCTAGATATCTTATTTCTTTTCTAAGGGCTGTGAAAGGATTTCAAAAACCTGAGGTACTCAAGATGTGATGTGAGGAACACAGATTGAGTTTATTTCAAAATATAGAAGGAGAACCCGATACTCTAGTTGAATGGGGTAATATTCTTGTGGTCCATCGATAATAAAAGATAATGGGTAATGTTCTTCACAGTTTATCATCATGTAGTGGGGAAATATTCCTTATAGTTTATCATTATATGGTAAGGATGTACTTATGTGTATTTTATCATCATGTGGTATAGACTTACTTTTGTGCATTTTATCATCATATGGTAACGATATAATTCTATTCATTTTATCATCATTTGTTAAGAACATGATTCCATTCATTTTAACTTCATGTAGTAAGGATTTACTTTAATAAAATTTATCCTAATGTGGTAACGGTGTACTTCCATGAAGTTTATCATCATGGAGTAAGGACGTAATTCCATGAATTTTATCATCATGTGGTAAGGATTTGGGAATATATGTTAAAAAAATTTGTATGATATATTATGTACACAAGAAATACATACATATAAAAGTGTTATTGTTCACTTGGTTCCAATGTAGTTAGGTATCATCTCTCATATGTTGTTGTATTTGGTCCTCGGACTGGATATTCGAACATCACTAAACATCCCATTGTAATGGGAATAAATACACACATAGTTCTTAATATCCCATGTTGTTTAACTTCATGCAATGAGGATGAAAATGAACTGGCACTAATGGATGTAAATTGTGTGGTTGGGACCAAGGGTAGAAGTCTGGGCGTCACTATATATCTCTTGAAAATATGAATAAAATCACATATAGTTCTGAAGATCCATGCACTTTAACATGATTCATTGAGGATGTGGAACCCTTGATGTGAAATGTTGGTATTGTAGATGGGCCCATGGATGGAATTATAAGCTTCACTACATGTCCCATGGTGATGGGAATCAATCCACTTTTAGTTCTAAATAATGTTCTATGTGTAGGTGTGACCCATACTTGAAGATGGGGATATATTTATATTTGATTTTTTTGACAGGGCCTAATGTTTAAAATCTATATATCACTACATATCCTATGAAGATAGGAATTTGGACACATGTATTTATTGAAAGGGAAATACTCTATGTGAGTTTTAACCATATGTAAAGGTTGTCATTCATTAATTTAATTATTGTAGATGGGCCCAAGACTAAAGACCAAAGGGTCACTATATAACCAGTGATGACCTAATTTAATCCCCAAGTAGTTATTATGGAACTGTGTAGCTTAATTTCATGTGGAATGAACAAAGATGGATTGATGGTGAAAAGTGGTGATGTTGTGGCTGGTCCCAAAGATGGATTCTTGGGCGTCACTACATATCTCATGAAAATGAGAATCAACCCAAACATAGTTCTTTAGGAAAAAATTAGTTTAACAACACACGTCAGGGACCTAGGATCCCCAATGTGAAGATGTATAGTGTCGAAGGAGTTATGGTAGAAGACTAACACACAGTACAAGGGCCCTCTCGAGTGACTTCCACAAGAGTGTGTAGTTTCATGTCCTGTATAGGAGATTAAGCTTTTTGTTTAACATAATGCAGTGATGAGTTAAGTTACATCTTTTTTATATATAATTCAAGAGAGATATGGGCCTTTAAAAATATGTTATGAATTTTTTGTTCAAGTAATCCCTGACTAAAACTCCAGAGACAATGTGATCAATGCTCGGTGTGACAAATAAAGAATTATAAGGGTTCTTGTCACTATGTAGAAGCATTTCAAAGCATGGAATGGTAGTTTTGTTTCATTTGGTGGATGGACCAAGATGTAGGATCAAGGAATCCCTATGCATGTCACAATAAATAAGAATCAAGGCATACATATATCTTGGATTCCTGTGTAGTTTCATGTCTTGTGGTAATGTTTTGGGTGACTTGATGTGAATAAAAAATGGAGGTTTCGGATCCATGAAGATATATATATTTTAGTAAGTGAGATTACCTAGATAGTATTCCAGTATCACTGAGTGGGGTTGGGTTGAATCAGTGATATCTTTTTCTTGTATTCTTCCTTAATTAGAAAATAAGTTTCTCCTTCAATTAAATATTTTTGTCCCTACCAAAAGAAATTCAAACCCACATCCACATGAATATAAGAATTTGCAACATTCACTAGTCAAAAAGAGTAGTTAGTCCTTGGTATGGTTATAAAATATTAAAATACCAGACAATTCAAAATAAAACAATCCTTTTGGGTGGAACAAAATTAGTAGGATACAGAAATACACTCAAGTTACACTATGTTCAATGAAATAGTACATGTGATTCAAGAAGAACAAAATGAATTAATAAAATTTTTTGTAATAAAGAAGTTACCTTTATTCTTGATCAACATTCAAAAATATGATATTTTTAAAAAAATAATCACATTATTACCTATAATCTATTAAAACATATTACATTTTAATTATAATCAGTTTGATACCTCGGTCTGATTTTAAAGTCTCCTTACTCACAATGGAAAAAAACCTTTTTTTCAAGTGTTGTTAGTTTGGGTAAATTGATTTAAAAAACTATTTGAGTACCATTTAAAACTTCCTTATATATATGAGGAACTATCTGGTTTGTTTGAAAAATTTCCTTTCACTGTGTGGTGCGAGTGGTTCATGAACAACCTTCCCTTCGTGGACTACCACTACATTGCGGATAACAGATGCCCTTGAACTTCCAATGCTTGGTGAACTAACTTGGAATTGTGGTCCCTTTTACATTGTGAACTAATAGGACTCTCAAACTAATTCCCTGGAAGACTTCCTATATCATTGAATATTTAAACTGCAAATTTCTTACCTTTGAGTAATTCTCCATTGTGAACTCTTATCCTTCACTGAATTCTCCCTCTCAAACTAATTCAAACTTACCTAAATTCTTCAAGCAATGTCGATCTCCTCTAATTAAATCCTCTCTCCTTATTTATATTATTAGGGGTATTCATATAGGAAAATAAGATCCCTAAAACCCTCTAATTTTAATTACCCAAAACATCAATGTGATACATCCTTCGTCGTGAACTATTATACAGTCCACAAACCACATTTCTCCTTTACGATAGCTGATTTCATCTGCAAAAGAAATCCTTTTACAGAAACCTAACTCACCACCTCATTCTAAAAACAAAACATCTTCTATAAAATGCAAGCCTCCCATGAAATAAGAGCCTCCTATAAACTACTTTTTCTTATACGGTATTTTTAGCATGCTTTTCTATCCACATTGTGTTGTTATATAAAAATAATCATTTTTCGGTTTTCATTTTCAATTCCTTGTAACTTATTTTTGGTTTGAGAACTATTATTATAAGTCTATGTATTGTTTTCTATGAAATCGTTAACAAAAAACACATCTTTCCCCATAAAATAAACTCCCGATTTTGAGTACCAAAAATTTAGAAAACACTACGAAATTTAACCACCATAAATATATCCTTTTGAGAAATCAACCATACTTATTCTTAGTTAACTTACCTTTTCATGAAGAAAAAATTGATACATTGTTAAATATTCAACCATATCTTAACAAAGTTCACTTCTTGTGATTTGGATTACAATCAATGATTTAATCAACATATACTCTAAGAACATATGAGTTGTGATTGGTGTGATAAATTAGAGTTACATGAATAGTCCATCATTGAATCACTTTATTCCAAAACCACTCAATTTATTTCATCACCAACCTTATCTTTCATGATTTTTAACCTTTTATTGATCATCTTTAGCATCATGATATTATCATGGGAAGGTTTTGTAACAACCCTGGCTTCTAGAAAATTCATTATTTCTTAATAAAATTTACTTTATTAAGAATTTAGAGTCTAGTTTTATGAATAACATGGTCCCTCCGATCAACCAAATTGGCTAAGTGAGGTGATATCTTTTCTTCTCGAACTTCCTTGACAACAAAAAAGAATATCAAAATATTATAATATTACATATCATCTTGGTACTAATAATATGGACATTTTACTTGCAGTTTAATTTCATGTGGTAAGTACATTTGATCACCCAATGTTAAAGGAAAGTAATCATATGGATAGTCCCAATAACAGAGCTCTGGTTATTACTACATATCCTATGATAGCAAGAATAAATCCATACGTAGTTCTTATGGAACTGTTCAGTTTGACATCATGCAGCTAGGATGAAACTCATATAATTTTTCATCATCTGGTCAGGATGAATTTTAACAATTTGACGCCATGTAATCATGACGAAAGATACAGTGCAGTGTAATGTGCTGCTATTAGTACTTGATGCACATAATTTTACATCCTACAGTAAATATGAAGACCATATAGTTTAACGTCTTATGGTATAGAAAAATTATGGGCCTTACTCTGATGTGGATTCCTAACTAAGTACAGCTTTGAAAAGTATTTCATGATAATGCTCACATTGGAGGGTATTTTTATATACTCCCCATCAATGGTTTCCAATAAATAAGATCCATTATGATAAAAATTACTTACGAAATAAGGCCATTCCGGCTTGGGTTCCAGTTTTGGGGGATTATTTCTAGGTATCATTGGGGTTCTAAGGGCTATATTTATTTCTCCTTTATGAGTGAATGAAGTCAAACCTTTTTATTTAAGGTATATGAAATCTTATTCTGATGGACTTCCATGTTGGGCAGTGTACACATTATATTCTCATATAGTTATTCTAATGCATCCAGTAGCTTTTTTGATTCTTCATCATCTGAGAGAAATTTTCAAATGGATATTCAGAGTGAAGGATGTTTTACCATTATGGGTAATACTACCTCTGTATCATTGAACAAGGATTATTTTGTTTTCAATGTGGAAGTATTTTTGGTGGTTTGATTGGCCGATAAAGTATTGAGGAGTTTTTTCATCCAAGAATTAATATTATTTTTCACCATATTTAGGAGTATATTCAATATAGACTTATTGAAGGAATCTATCTATCCATTTACTACAGCATGATGGTAAGATGAGTGATTGGATTCAATATTATACTTCTGGTTTAATCTCTTAAATTCTATAGAAAAAATTTGGTGACGTTGTCTGTCAATACTGTGTGATTGACCTCAAACCTGGTGATGAAATGGGACTTCAAGAAGTTGATGATATTCTTGTTCCTTGACTTCCTTGAGGGTTATTTCCTCATCCCATTTGGAAACAAAATCAATAGAAGTAAGGATGTACTTGAACTGTACAGTTGTGGATGGATGATATGGCCCCACAACATCCATTCCCCAAATGGAAAAATTCCAAGAATATTTATATGTATTTTTAGTATTCCAGTGTTGATGGATGAATTTTTTATGGATCTTTCATGCATGATATTTCATGTTTAATTCCATGAAGTCCTGTATCAGGGTTTTCTCGTAATATCCCAACCTCTTGATTTGGTGGGAGATCCTTGTCCTAGATTGGTGGGTTCTGAAATAGCATATATAGACTTCTTCCAGGATGGTGAGAATATCTTATTCTACTTTGCATATAAGGATTATTCCATCAGAGCCTCATTTATAGATGAATTTTTTCTCATTTAGACCATCCCAAAGAGTGAAATTTTCAGCACTATATTGAACCCATTCCCATCTATCTTGGAATACTGGGAGAATCCCATTTTTTATATAATCAATTATGGTATTCATACATATAGGTTTGTTTATTGGTTCATAATTATTTAGGGTAGTGTGGACTTTATTGGTTTCTTCCATGTCACATATGATGATCAATGAGACCATTATTCGATACATGATGTGGATGATTTCTTTCTACTAATCAGGGTCAACTAGGACAGTGGCTATATTAACCAGTGTGTTAGTGAGAGAATTCTGTGATTTGGGAAAATGATGAAATTTGGGATCAAAAGAGAATGATTCCATCAAACCCCTGATGTCACCAGGTAGGGGGTAGTTTTTTCTTTTTGATGGAATATTAAACATCAATCAACTTTATCACCAATTTAGAGTCCCCTTTGATATTTAGGTAGGCTATGTGTAGTTTTATGGGATAGTTTCAATCTAGATATGAGGGCATGATATTTGGCCACATTATTTGTGCATTGTTCAGATAGTATGAATGAGTATGGAAAAATTCTTTGTCTGTAAAGACAATATCAATCACTATAAAAACCAGATTGAGCTTCAGGTTTTCCATCCTTGTGAAAACGAGACTCTAGGTGGTTCCATAAAAGTACATCTACCATGTAATGGGAGGTTCAATGGAATAGAATACCTCATCGTCATGGAGTTCGGTGTCTTCTTGTGTATTTTCTAGGGTTGGATATACTATAAGGAAATTATCTAGGGATTTTCCTTTCACTTGCATCTATGATATTAAATAAATTTTATCTTGTTGTAAATTGACCTCCCATAAAGAAAAAATCTAAGTCACCATAGGGTGTCCAATTATGTAATTGAGTAGTTCGATACAAGAGACCGTATGGACTTCATGGTGCTTCATATAATGCATCCCCTTTTACACCACAAACATTAGTTCACAAATGTTCTTTTAAAAATCATAATATCTAGTCTCTATACCTAGCATCATCCGAACGTGGTAGTAGAGACTATTACCACTTCCTGTATCATTTTTATTTTTGAGGAGGGAGCCCAATGAGAGGTCCCTAGAGGACACATATAAAATGAGTGTCCTCCCTTCCACCAGAGGCATCAAACCTAATGGGTATAGATGGTATTTCTTGAGACATTTTAAGGATTTTTTGGAAGTCATCGCCCCATTGATTGTTGATCCTTTTCATTATTATCATGGTGATGTGCAGATATTTTCCATTTGGGTTGGATATGAATCAACGGATGTAGGAGAGGTTCCCTTCGATTCCCCTTTGTTAGTTGAGATTTTTAGGGGTGACATTTCAAAAATAGTACTTTTATTCTCTGGATCAACCGCAATTTCATGGTGGCGTACCACAAACCATGTAATTTTTGTAATGTTACCCCCAGATAACATTTCCATGGATTAATCGTCATACTACATTATTGTATCTTGTCGAATATTGTTCAAAGGTCATTGAAATTACCACATTGCAATCAGAATTTATGCACTAGGGCATCAACATAACA
The DNA here is from genome assembly GCA_963277665.1 of Viscum album. Classification (NCBI taxonomy): domain Eukaryota; kingdom Viridiplantae; phylum Streptophyta; class Magnoliopsida; order Santalales; family Viscaceae; genus Viscum; species Viscum album. Next base: position 919,171,917 of record OY728150.1, read on the forward strand.
CTCAGTTATCATTCCCATAAATTGATTAAAGATGTGATTCATGGTGCACTCATATGTGGTGCCATCATTATTTAATCCAAATGTCATGAAATGATAGAAACATATCCCTAGATGTGCTCTAAAGGCATTGGATTCTTTAATATTTATAGTTAATCTTGATCTAATTGTAGCATGAGTACCTGTACATAAAAAAGTAATTATAAAATATTAAATACATCAATATAGAGTTCTCTAATCGGGAGTGGGAATTATCCTTTTGGGAAATTCAATTAAGGCCTATAAATTCAATGTTGACCCTAATCTGTAGGTTCTTTTTCATGACAGGTACATCATTGGCAATCCATTATTGGTATTTAACTTCTTGGACAAAGTTATCTTTGATCAACATGTAAAATTTTTCCTCTATATTGGTTTGATGATAGGGTTTCGTCCTCATAGCTACATTCTTGATGCCTTGATGATCATGGGGTAGTCCGATATGGTGTGTATCCACATCTAGATTCAGTTCAGAAATTTCCTTATAGTTGCAAGAAAATACATATTGGTTCTATTTTATAAATTCAATCTATGTGTCTTTCTCTTCTAGTGGAATGAAGAAATAATATGACTAGGACACATGTATTCTATTGTTCCTAAATTTACTCTTTGACCTAATCTATGGTGGTGGAGACACCTTCCTCGAATGTTGTATGGGAGTTCCTGAGATCAACCTCATCCTCATCCAATTGTTATTCTATGGAGCCATTTTTAGATGAAGCTGTAAATTTGGGGGATTCTCCATCACTATAAGGGTGAGGGAGGCAATTAGAATAGACATTATCATCCCTTTCTATCTATGTCATCAAAGAGAGATGTCAAATCTGATTATGTTTTACACCTTCACTAAGGGCTGGGGAGGCTTGCATATCTAGGATTTGATCTATTACCTGAACCTGATTTATGGGGAGACATAGTCACTATCAAGCATACTAAAGAGATTTACAGCGGTGGTCCAAAACCATTGGGAGTTGTAACATGTGTATAATCATCCCCCACTATTTCTATTCTATTATTCTTGTATAAATATCATTCTTTATATATGGCTTCCCATGTCTTGAATGGGGAATTGTCAACATATAGTGTGTAGTATTTTCCATCGATGGGATACTTCCGTCACTAATGGAATGTTGAATGTACCATAAAGTGGATATGGAGAAAAATCCACCAAATAAGGACATTATATGTGATGTCTTTCTGAATGACCATTAACACATTGTTATATGTGAGTTCCCTAAAATGGGATTCGAGTTTGATCTTCCTAGGAGGTCTTTGATCATGCATATCATACCATTGAATGGATATCTTTGTGGGAGATATTTCCCCTTCACCATATCCCCAACCTTAGGGGGCTCAAACTAGGATGATATTGTTCCCTAAACCATTATCTACCAGAAACCTTGGGATATTGACATTATAGAGTCTTCCAAAAACTTATAAATGATAGATATTTTCAATTAACTCTTATTGGTCCTGGATAGTGAACAAGACATAGACATGACATTCTAAGGAAATGGACAAAACTAAATAAATCACATCCATAATAACTTCTGCCTCAAACCCCTATGGGATTTGGAGTTCTTCAAAAAGTTCCTCACTGAGTTCTATTGAAATATGGAGCATAGAGAGGATTGAGAGCTTTGATGGGACAAAATCCAGCTATTTCATAATGTTATACATTATTGCTAAAGGTTAGTGCTTCCTGTTATGGGATTTCTCATGGGCATGAGGTTTAAGAGATAAGGCATTTGAGGTGGATTGGGTTGGTGCTTGTGCAGAAGTTGATGGGACAGTTTCTGTCAGTGGTGTAGGTTGTGTCAGCCTTTCCCTTTTCTTGGGTTAATTGGAATAAACCCTTGCTAGGTGGTCATGCAAGATAATCAGATGTGATAGACTACTGGAGGACTATAGGGAACATACATTAATCTTTTGGGTCTATTGAAGTGATTTATCAAGAGGTTCAGGTGATTATATTTCCTTCATGGAGATATTATCAAGATATTTGGTCTTACCACATCTGCATTGTCCCTTGTATCCTCATATTAGGTGCATGCAGCCTCTCATTTTATGGTTATATGTAGGTAATTAATATTTTTTGGCATACTCATAATCAGATAAGGGGTCTTCCAAGTGTATCACATTGATAAAACCAAAGGTGATATCTTCATACAATGAGTATTCTATTTGGTGGGGTGGTTCCCATTATTCAAATGTTGTAGGGAATAAATTTTCAAGGATCATAGATTGCATTGGAGTAGAATAAGTTTCTTCCACTTCTGTTTGTTCATACTTCTAGTGACCACGATAGCCTTTGGGAGGATCATTTTATGTTACCTATTTATGTGGTGGAGCTTTTATAGGTATATTTAGTTATTCTTGTAGGGTGTTATAAGAATGATCAACTACTTTTCAAGTCCTCCATTTACTAAATTTTTCCATGCATTTGTAGGGAACATTAAAAAAACCTCATCTTCTTCTTATGAGATAATGTTTATGCATGCCACCTACTATAGAGAGTTTTCTGACACCATCTATCTAAAATCAAACATGCCTTGGTTGATGTATTTGAATATTAAATAGAATTTGAAACTATTATCCATCCTTCTATAGTAAGGATAGTAATTGGGATAGTCAGTGAGATTGACCTCATCAGGAATTCGTAGATTTGGAAGATTTAGTGGGTTATTTTCCATTCTAGAATAGTAATAACCTAGGAATTATTAATTTCATAATGAGTATAATTTATTCATTTATTCCAAAAAGATCTTGGGATACTCTTATTTTTCTATGCTTTTGGCTGAGGGAGATTTTGTTGTTATCACCGCTCAATGGGAGGTGATGTGTGGTTTGGCGCCTACCTAGAATCTTGAATAAGATCATTTGATAGCTTGAGAGTGAATTTTTTGGATTCTTATTTTCCTATCATTTTCTCCAGTTTTGTGGGAATGAGTCGATTTTTGGATCGGGTTTACTAAATATCTTCATCAAGACATTATGGAATTTCAGATAAATCTCAAAACCCACCTAGATACTTTATGGGTATTAGAGGTGTTTACAACTCATCCTTGGTATTTTTAGTAAAATGATCCCACAGTTTCTCTTATGAGATAGGGATGTTGGGATAATAGGAAAATCCTTTTTATCTTTCTAGTAAATCAGACATCCTCACATTCTTGTGTATTTTGTTGTTTGTTAGTTCAATTGTCACCACCATCCTTAGCATGGAGCATAACTAATAATGTAACTGATAATGATGGTATTCGCATCCTTTAATGGATCCCAATGGTAGGATGTTGTACTAAATAGAGGTTGGCCCTGTCAAAGTGGATACAAAACACAAAATATTTATTACTACCTCTTGATTGTTGGGGCCCATCATTGGCCTACATCAGCATAAGAAGTGTGTAAGGGTTCTTCAGGGTTTTTTAAACCAGAAAAGGAAGAGAAGGTATGATATCATAAATTGGGTGGAGGTGAGTACCATCAAACCATTCAGTATATGGATTCCTCATAGACTTTATGAGTGCATTTCACCCTTCCATGGATTCCATTTGAGTTGGCAAGGACTAGATGACATTATGTAACTCCAGGGAACTACTACGTGAGCTGTCTCCTATCAATAGGGAGTGGGAAGGGGATGATGTGGTGGTCCCACCATCATCTCCCATTGATTCATGATTTGTCCTAGGACTAATTGATTACCCTAGAGAGGGAGAGGTTGTTGCCACTATAGAGGGAATTCAAGGTCATTTTTGATTTCCACATTTATGCAGACCTAATATCTATATCTAGATCCAATATGATTCTCGGATACCCCTCTTTCTTGTGGATCAGCTCTGGTAGGGATAATATTCATATCTTTTTCTTGACAATACTCAATGGCAATATTTCCTCTGGGTAGGTCCTCATTGAGTTACTGGTGGGCTTGTATTTCATTCTCATATTGTGACGAATATTCTTTCAGGGAATGAATATAAATTCATCTATTTAGTGATAAGTTTGTATCCATGCCTTTCCCCTATAAATTATATATCAAAGAGGTGGAAAATTGATATTTAGCAGAGCCATATTTTGGATCCTTCTTTGGCTATGGGTGCGCATAGGCTCATTTAGTGCATCCAAATCACCCTCCTCTCGGGGTATGTTTTCCATGTTATGACACTATATATTTTCATCTTGACCAAAATATCCATTGTTGATTGTGGGGAAATTTACATAGGCATATTGGTAAATAGTGGTTGTTCCATTACTTTTCACATAATAGGATAATTTTTTACTATAATCACTAGGGTTATTATTTGAACACTTATCCATGTTGGGTCCTTTCAACTTCCAACCCCAACAAGGTCTCATTTCTTTTTTCGTACTATCCTTCCATATTATCCTATTAACAACGAATTTGATGAAGTTTCATATTGTGATTTCTATATGGGCCCCGACCAGTAGAGGTTTGTCTTGCATTTGTATGGGTATGTGGGACATCTGTCATCTTTCTCCCAACCTATAGAAGATTGACTCTCTCTGTGGGAATGATGGTGATAAAAATTCCCCCATTCCAGTGGGTTGGGGTAATTCAAGGCCATAATTGGAACAATTGGATATTTTTTTTAGGATCTAATGATTACAGTTGGGGACTTGATGATTCCTAGGATGGACATGAAGACATAAATTTCCCATTACTAGTGGGAAGGGGGTGATTTGTAATCACCACTAATTCTTCTAGGACCCCCTTAGGGGATGATGAACCTAGAGATAGTGATTGAGATATAATTACTCTCAGACCAACCAGATGGGGTTTTCTTGAATCTGTCGACGATATGTCTTGAATCCAATCTATAATTGACAATCCTAAGAGTATATTTTGTGGAAGATATTATATTTGACCTGGGGGTGCAATAGAAACTGTTATTGCAACTTTTTTTATGTGGATTAGCTATGCCCGCATAAGAGTGGGGTGTGATGACATCCCATGACGATAACCATTCTTTACGGGAAGATTTCTGGATGATCAGAACATCAGTCTTAATGTCTAAAATGCATTCAAATTTCTTCGAGGGGCCCAATTTCATACATATTTGGATATCTTATCCCTCCATTCACTATGCATGGGCATTGATGAAGTGGGGTGGTTTGTTATAGTGACAATCTTTCCCATGATTTACCTGGTCCCTTGATTTCACCAGAGGCTATAACATTACAGGATGCTGAATCGGAGGGGTTATATTATTCCATGGGTGTGACAATGTATAACACTTTATACTGTACTCATCCTTGAATATGGATGCATGAAATTCCTTTGTAGATCAGGCGTTGGAGTTTCATCATGCATTAGTGGTAATCATGTTTCATATTTTCATGATGCTTTTCGAATTTTGGATCCCAAGCAATGTATATAGTAGCATGTTCTACCTAACAACAAAATATATTGATTGTCTTAAGGATACATTCTTATCATGGATAAGAGATATGTTGAACCTTCATTCACTAATGAGTATACCATATATTTTAGTGTAGATAAGGCATGAACACCTTTTTTATATCATATGGGATCTCATAGTTAGAAGTAGCGAGGGTTCATAACATGATGGAGAGGCTGTTTTCAGCCAACATTTACTATATGTCAATGGTGGGCCCCTACTCATTAGACATAAATGCCTCTATCCTATTATACCATAAAAGATGGCTATGATAGTCTCCTACTGATGGTACTGGAGTGTTGTCTGAATCTTATGGGGAAATATATGCAATTAACCCTAATGTTTTGAGAGCCTCTATATATGATGGTGTAAGAGATTTGAACACCTCTCTATATAGATAATTCTAGGAAAGGGTAGGATTTCTTGGTTGTGGGAGATAACATCGTGGGGAGGTTGATCATGGTGTATATTAGGAGTAGAGTCCCTAAAATCCATATCCAAAGTACTATGATGTGTAATGTCATGGTAATTAATGTATTTTTCTTTCTCTTTGATAGAAGAGTCGATGGACACACATGGTGCTGAAAATGTGTCTTGAATAACCTTATGAAAATTGGAAATGACCAGATTAGGAATATTGGCCATGTTCTAAACCATGGTCATAATATTCCAACCTTAATTTTAGAATTTTTCAGGGATATGATCCTACGATATTATGGTTCTAGAACAAAAATATAACCATCTGATACTACAAAAATATGTGCTGGCTGTAGAGAAGCTGTAGGAATATACCGATGAGCTTTTTGATTATTGATAAGAATATGAGCCTATCTAGAGGCATGTTCCATTTTAACTTGGTGATCCTCATTCAATATTATAGTATGAGCCCGATCCTGAGCATTTAGGATATGTCTCTAGTATTTCTTGGCAGGATTATGAGTCTCCCCTGAACCATGTTCCACTCTAACATGGTGAACACAAGTTGGAATAGGCATATAAGTCTAGTTTGATTATGCATTCCCCATTGGAATATATGGATGAGCCTCTGAAATGGGAGAAGAGATGTGATCCTCCTTCTATATTTCCTTGGAATGATATTGGCATAGTCATTCATCGGAGGAAGTATGAATATATGCCTCACTTATGTGATCTGTTAGAATGTGAGAGGAAGATTCACTGATAGAAATATGACCCTGTCTCGATTCTTGTTTCATTCTCACTTAGTCAGACCTTTCCAAAATAGGGATATTTTCCTGATCCTAGACCTTTAGATTATTCCAATGGACTTCTTCGATAATAATATAATTATGTTTATAGTCTTTTTCTCCTATCTCGTGGTGAGCCCTGGCTAGAACAGGGATAAGATATCATTCTTGGGCCTTCAAAATATGTCACCAAAACTTTTCGACAGACCTATTCTTCTATCTTGAGTCATGTTCTTCTATCACCTAGTGTGCCTCGATTGGAATAAGATTATGGTCCTAGTATGATTACTCTTACTTTATTGGAATATGATAATAATCCTCCAATATGGGAGCAATAATGTTTTCTTACTCCAGTACAACCACTTGTTCACAATGATTGGACTATTGAGTTTCAATGGATATAGGGATAGAATTATTTATCAATCCCTTTATCTACTATGGTGCCGGAATATTCCAGAAGATTTATTCAACTACTTGTATAATATATTTCCATTTTTAGAATGTTTTGTGCATGGAAATAAGCATTAACATTTTTCAAATCCCTCACACACTATCAGATTTCTTTTATTGAAGCGAGAATATTTGACCACTTCTTTCGTCCTTGTTCCATAAGAATATGCCAATGGGTTCATGAATTCGGTTGTGGATATAAACCTCCCCATTCCTATTGTAGGAATATGTCCAAATACTTGTTTTGAGTTACTAAGGTTATGATTTTAATTATTGGTTCATGTCAAAATATGTCAGTAGACATTGTCATTGGGAGTGGGGATATGAACCCTCATATGGATATTCAATGCCTTCATCCTCCGATGATCCTTCTATAATACCCATTCATGGGAATCATATGTGGAAGGGTATTAGGTGGTACACTCAATTTGAAACTAGTCGGTATTAGTGGGATTATGTTGGTGATATCAGTTGATATGTTCCCTCCTCAGTAAAACCTAAAGGATAAGAGATTCGTATTTGGATTCCTGATTCACCTTAATCAAAAAATAAAAGTGTAAGTTTTTGTACTCTGTGGATAAGATCCTAAATAGGTTGGTTTTAGAAACAAGGGATACTAGTACAGTAGTAATATTCCATGGATGTTATGGGATTCCTGGTTACCATGCATGGAGAAACTTTCAGGAAGCTTCCATGGTCGGGATCGTACCACATTGTTGGTACTCACATACCATCATGTTTGAAACCTTTTATCAGAGATGTTGAGTATGTGATAACGCATTGTAACCCACAGGGTTTGTAGTTATAGATGATTTCGTGGTGCGAATGCTGGATGTTAAAGACGTTGTCTTAAATCATGATATTGAAAGGAGAATCAATTGTTGTGTATACAACAAATAACAGGGTTACTAATTATTGAAATATCATTGGAATAATATGCTAAATAAAATATGCATGGTTCACAAAAAAATCATTTATTTCTAATTCAATCATTTTTCTCACATGTCCTTATCAAAACAAGGATGGAATTATGAGAACATGGTTATAGAGGATCATCTGTAAGATCATGACGATCTTACATCTATGTTTGTGTCACGTTTTCAAGAAAAAGTAGATTAACGCATGATCATTCAATCATTCCATCATTAGAGAGATTCACGCCAGGCTTGTCAGTTTTTTTACATATGGGGTGAAAAAGAATGTCTAGGCAGATTATAACCAATAGTTTTCTATTAGATAGATTCATGTTAGATTCACCATTTTTGTTTCATCCGGGTTTTGAGAAATGGATATGATCCACCCAATGGTTTGATTGTGTGTGTGGGGGGGGGGGGGTATTGTGAAAAATCATGAACATCAGGTTACCATTTTCACTCTTATTAGAAACTCCTAATGGTTCCCCCATCCATAGATAGGTACAGACCTACATTCCCATGGTATTCAATTACTTGGGCTTTCAGAACCAATGACTCTTGGGGACTCACATTGGTCGAGATGATGGAAGGTTGAGCTCATCTCACCCTTTTGGGGAGAATTATTTACTACTCTAGGACTCTCTTATATATTTATGATATTTTCAATAATCTCTTCCTAATATCAGTATAGGACTAGTTACCCTACAAAAATGATCATGGGTTAATTATATTTCATGTGAAAAAGACTAGGGTCTGTTTAGGGAATCCATATGTATGTATCTGATGTTATCCATCATTTTCTAGTAATGGGAAACTGGTTATGTGGTGAGGCCATATAACAAAGTTCTTCAGAATATACTACCATGAAAGGAGGATATTAATATTCTAAGGAGTGAATTGATCCATTATGAGGTGTCCAACAAATCCTGGTCATTGTAGGAATCAAAACCAATGTGGATTTTTGGACCCGTTTTGTTTAACTTCATGTAGAGAGGACTTATATAAGTGTTCTTTGAAAAAAAGTGTTCAATCTAAGGTCCTATAGGGAAATCCTACATATCCTTATTATGGATATAATCAGATTATTTTTATTTCTTTTTTCAGCACTTATACACTGAGGTTTCCCTTTTCATTGCAGATAATTATGGGGAAGATGACATGATTATTGCAATTCCTAAGCCCACATGAGCTTTGCTAATTGTATGGAGCAGGGGATGTAAAATGGTCACTATCATTGCTCATGATGTGGTATTTATGTATTGGCACCATATTGAGGTGATTTATTATAGATCTTATCCCTCATAGAGGAATCCTATATATCCCAGTTAAGGAAGGAATCCATGTCGTCAAAGTTTAGTGTATTTCTTACTCCACTGATGGATGTGGTAGAGTAATCATTCCACAGGAATGATTAGGTCTCAAATGTCAAAAATAGAATTTGCATATAGATTACATTTAAATGGATTCATATTTGATCTTAAGAGTTTGGAATTAATCTTAGTTATAATAATTATTATAGGAATCAGAGTTCTTGTTGTTCAATTACAACCTTCTGATCAGCCCCAATGTAGATGCCCTTGTGTTGTGGTGAATGTGTCATGTCACTCATTGGTAATTTACATACATATGTTTCGCTGGTTTGTGGAGACTAATGATGTAGAAAATGTGATTATTGAAACTCTCTTAGATCATTTGAGATATGTTCAGTGTTCAAAACAAGGGATATAAAATGATCAATATCATTACATGGTGTGTTAGGGAATTACATGTTGGAATAGGACTTTGGAGATTTCATGTGTAATGAAAACCTTGAAGAGGTATCCTATGTATCCAAAATATGGAGAGAATAAATGTTGTTATAGTTCTTTTGGTCAGGATTACACATTCAGGTTTCCATGGCTATTGGGACATATCATGTTATGTTGTTGGTCAACGCATACAGTCTGAGGTTGCCCTATTGATCGGACCAGTTTTACTTTCCTAACATATACTGATTGTCCACTTGTCATGATATGTAGAAGATTATCTTCCCAGTGTATTTAAATACAACTAGATGATAATGTATTTCTTTCTAAATGACTTCGTGTAACCCAGGTGGACTATACAAAGGTATTTCATGATCAAGAATGAATTATCCAAATGAAATTTCAAGATTCAGATAGTCTATCCTGTAGGCCATCATATAACCTTGCTAGCTTTTTGAAAGGGTGTCCCATGATCCAGCTAAATCTTCATGGTATCATTCACCATATTCATCTTGACACATATTTAGGGTTTTACACGAGTCAATGTGACATGTCTCGGAGGGTGTCACGTGTCTTGGATGACACTATCGAGGGGGCTCATGATTCATTTTCAACATCTCCATTGGGCGTTGTGAGTCTTGGATGACATGCCAATAGGGTACATGAGAGATTAAATTGAAATTCCCAGATGTGACCATGATACTTGGTTGACATGAGTTTCCACCATTATATGAGGCAAGTAAAATATCTAAATTAAATTATGAGTTTTGGGTGATGAGACCATAAGGTTTTGTCAGACTAAAGTTATATGCCCCTAGGGACCATGTGACTTGATCAGACGTGTCCAGAAGATCTCGTATGACCCAAAAAACATATTGAAGGTACATCGTGAGATCCGAATAACAAGTTCCAGTAATGTCTCATGACTTGGATAGATCTTTTGAATCACTTTAGGGTCGATGAACATTTCTCTGTTTATGTTTTTCATCCTTAGTCTTTCTTCAAGAAATTGTATTGGGAGTTACTCAGATTCATTCAATGTTATTTTATTTTAAGCCCTGCTTGATCTCGTAAACTTTTGGGATGTTCTTAATATGTCCTAATAGGATCCCATAATGTGATCTATGAATGATCAAGAAAAGTTCTTTATGCATGTAACCTGATCACTCTGACTATTTTTTGGAATATTAATTAATGGAATACTTCTCAGTCGCAAGATCAGCCACTATGAGAAATCCACTCTAGTGTATGGGTGTTTTAATGCCCTTAGATGTGAAAAATACAACTTTCATCCAAATCATCATGATCATATGATCATGGTAGATATTGGTTAATTTTCCATACTGGGGTGTGGGAATTATAGGTATCGCCACCCCATTTGTTCACTGGTTTTCTTGGCGTATCTGGCACAGATTCAAGATGTATTCAGTGAAGGGGTCGGGCACCTCATGTATTCATGAGCCTTTGTCATGGATCCCTCTATGGTTGTCACCTGATTTTTAAGTGATCATGAATCCCTATAGTAAATTACTGTATTATTATATTATTTATAATTAATGGGGACTTTTTTACTCAAGTTGATATTCTAATTTTCTTTTATATTATCATACTGACATGTCTAAGGGCCTTCTAGAGACCAAAGTGATTGTTGAAGGGCCTTTGTGAGATGCTCTATACCTTACCTAGGATACTTCATTAGGTAAGGGTGCCTTTCCTATGAGTCCCACATGAACTCACTATAGACTTTCTTAGTGTGATGCAAGAATTTTAAAATGGTTAGATGCCTCCCCATCCTTCTTATTTTATTTTCATTGTTTTATTTTACAAATGTTTAGGAGTCCTATGAGATTACATGAGTAATGTCAAATAATATTACTCAATTTTTATACGATGCCTCATGTGAACAATATGGGTCAAATAGCAGTGCATGAGAATTTTGTGGAAACATCCATCTCTTTATCCTTAGGGATATAAAGGGGGGATAACATGGTTTCCTGGACATACCTGGGGGAACTTTGCACGATGAGGATAATAATCCAAAGTGATTTTGTGAGATAAGGAGAGAATTTCAATGGGTTCTCAGGGTGTAGCTACTAAAAAATAGACTTTCAACAACACTAAATTTTTCCTTTATTAGTAATAGAGAATAACTGACTATTATAGAGAGATTAAAAGACCAAGTCTTTAATTAGTGCTTATAAAAGTGTAGATAAAGGTGCATAATATAGTGTGCTATAACAGCACACTATAGCACTAGTGTAGTGTGCTGTAACAACACATAGTAGCACCAAAAACCCCATGAAATCCAAAAAATCATATAAGAAAATATAATTTAAATGAATAGAAAACAATATTGGTTTATTTTCTAGGTTTTGGGGAATTGATGCATGTTTTAAACAAAAATGTTACTTATATATTGAAAAAACACAATTAGAGTCCTACCGGTTACACAATGAATTGGATGGTGGTTTGGTTGACTCTTACAAGTCTCAAATGTCTTATGGACCATTTTCCTAATGTAACAAAACAATATGTGTTTGTTTTATCAGTTTTTAGTATGTTTATAATCTTTTTTACTATGATGTAATTTTAAACTGAAAACATGTACTTTGACTCATACCGGTCACATAATGTGTCAGTTTGACATGATATTAATTCTTACACATCAAGAATGACTTTTGAACCATTTTCCTAAATTATAAATATTATATGAGAATGTTTTTTAAGTTTGTAGTGAGTGACACTTTTTGAAATAAAATTTTGACTTTAAACTAATAACGGACACATTAAGTCATACTGGACACATCATGTATCCGATTGAGGTGAGGATGATTCATAAATTTCAAAAATGACTAAAGTATCATTTTACAAATGTATCAAAATAATACAAATGTGTTTTCTCTATTTTGAGTAGGTGAGTTGTCCTTTTTATCAAAATTGATGTCAATTTTAAATAAAAAGGCACACATTGAGTCTTATCGCTCATACTATCCATCTGACTGGGGTGAGGCTAATTCATAAAATCCTCAAATGGAATATGGATTTTTTTTCAAAAGTATCAAAACAATTTGAATACGTTAACTTAGTTCTGAGTACATCACATGTCTTTTTTACTAAAATGTCATTTTAAACAGGAAACATGCACTTTGACTCATATTGGTCACATCGTGTGTTGGTTTAACATAATTTTGATTCCTATTAATCCAAAATAACTTATTATTTGTTGTTTTAAATTATAAATACAATCTGAGTGTGTCTTCTCAGTATTTAGTGAGTGAAAATTTTTAAACTAAAATGCTGATTTTAAACTAATAACGGAAACATTGAGTCATACTGGACACACCATGCATCAGATTTAGGTGCAGATGATTCCTACAAATCGCAAATGACTTAGGGTTCTTTTTTCTAATGTATCAGAATAATTTGAAATGTTTTTATTGGTTTTGAGTGGGTGTTTTTTCTTTTTACTAAAATTGATGTTAATTTAAAATAAAAAGATACATTCGGAGTCAGATCAGTCACACAGTGTGTCAGATTGAGGTTAGGATAATTCCTCCATGTATCAAATGACATATTGATCCTTTTCTTAAGGTATCAAAACAATATGAATGTGTTTATACAATTTTTAGTACATTACTTGTATTTCTTACTAAATTATCATATTAAATTAGAATCATGCCCTTTTACTTATACTAGTCCCATTGTGAATAAATTTGATGTGAGAATTATTCTTATGTATAAAAAATGACTTAAAAATCAACATCCTAAATTATCATAAAATATAATAATGTTTTATTGGTTTTTAGTTTGTGATTTTTTTAAACTAAACTGTCGATTTTAAAATGATAACAGACACATTGAGCCATACTGGGCACATCATGTATCAGATGGAGGTGCAGCAGATTCCTACACATAAAAAATTAAATTTCTATGATTTCCCTAAAGTATAAAGACAATGTGAATGTGTTTTCTTGGTTTTGAGTAGGTGAGTTGTCCTTTTTAATAAAAATGTTTTCGTTTCAAAATAAAAGTATGCACTTAGAGTCATACCGGTCGTACTGTGCATCAGATTAAGGTAAAACTGGTTCTTAAATGTATCAAATGAAATATGGATCATTTTCTTAAAGTATAAAAACAATATATATGTTTTTTCATATCTTTTAGTATGTAACTTGACCATTTTGTTAAAATTGATTCCATTTTTAAATAAAAAGATGTACTTTAAGTCATACAAATAACATTGTGCATCATATTGAGGTATGAATGCTTATTACACATCTCAAATGACATATAGATTGTTTTCTTAAAGTATAAAAATAATATTAATGTGTTTTCTTAGTTTTTATTACATCATTTTTTTTACTAAAATTTCATTTTAGACTCAAAACACTCACTTTGACCTATACCGATCACGTCATGTATCACTTTAATGTGATATTGATAACTATACATCAAAAATGACTTACGAATCAATTTTATAAATTATCAATAAAATCCAAGTGAGTTTTATTTTATTTCTATGATGGAATTTTTTTGAACTAAACTGTCAGTTTCCAACTGATAACATACACCCTGAGTCATAGTGGTCACACCATCCATCGAATTGAGGATCAACTGATTTCTACAAATCTCAAATAACTTATAAATCATTTCATTAAAGTATCAAAACAATTGTAATATGTTTTCTCGATTTGGAGTATGTCAGCCATCCTCTTCGCAAAAATTAATGTCAATTTTAAATTAAAATAATCACTTTGAGTCATACTGGTCACACCGTGTGTTAGATTAAGGTATGGCAGATTCCTACACAACCCAAAGTCGTAAAAAATACTAACTACAAATGTTACCACATTTCTATTATATTTAATTTTAGAACCTACTACACTACTTATTGTCTTGATGTTCTCATACAAAAATCCTTTATTGATGATTAAATTCATTATTGTAGAGGATTTAAACAGTTATATACTTTTTTTAGCTAATCACATCAAATCAGTATGAAATGTTGGCAGTTCAATATAAAAACACATTGAATATGTAAAACATGGATACATTGGTAGAATGAATCATTTTATCTCTTTTGTGGATTGTTGAAGATAGTTGAAATAAAAATATGACTTCCCACAAGATCATTGAAAAAAACTAAATAAGTATTTGATAAAAAAGATATGGATATTAACTAATAGGTATTAGATAAAATGATGACCAAATTAATTAAATAAGTCATAATAATTTAAATTTTACATATGGTTATATCCATTTTGGATGAATTTATTTATCATCACTATTTTAGTTGTAGTATTTACATTCAATCCCTCATGAGCATGAGAATCATTGAGTAAACCACCCCAACTCTAACAGAAGAATCCACTTTTACAAAGAAAATAATTATTATATGAGTAATATTGAAAAGAAATAAATTATAAATAAATATGAAAAAATACATTAATTCTATGGATAATTATTTTACTATGAAATCATTATTGACCACATAGATATTCCTACATTAAAAAATGAATGATGACAAAAACACAAATAGATATCGCTAAACAATCAATTAATGAGTGACGAGGATGATGAGAAATAAGATACATTGGATTGAATCTTTTAATCATCTAAGAGAAGGTAAAGATATTATATTGGGTTCATGAAATATTCTTTTTTTACAATAAATAAATAAATACACATAATATATTCATTATTAAAGGTGAATTTCTCCAATTTTTGAAATTTACATGGATGGTAATTAGATATTCCAACTGGTGGAACTAATAAATAATGATAAAGAATTATCTATTTTTAAATAGATTAAATTAAAAATTACATTGTGATTATTAGATATGACATTAAATAAAAGAATTAATTTTTTAAGTTATTAAAGAGTGGGTTATCATTTAAATTATGGTTATATTTTTATCCAATGTAATAAATACAAGCAAGGATTAAATCAATGAAAAAAATCGTTTTTCATCAAAAGGTATTGGTGAAAACTAGAAGTAGTAAGGATCTACAAAAACCTCATTTTTCGCAAGTAGGGCCTAAATCATTTAGGGAGTCTAAAAATGATGACAATTGGATTGAATCTTTACATGAGGATCTTGATCCAAATTAGAATAATGTGACATGAGGAGTTTGATCTGAAAAAGAACAATAAAGGCATCTTATGGATCAAGTTGTTTTATATATTGTTCCAAAACCTATCAATTATTTTAAGAATACATGGGTTTTGAGTTAATATTTTCTTCATATTTACGTAAATATCTTAACATAGAAGGTCATGGTAATGTATTATAATGATACATTTTTCATGTAATGTAATTGAGATGGTACCATATGTCGGTCATCATATTACCACTAGAAGGAAATAAAAAATGAATTTAAGTTTATCTTAGTAAACCATAAAATTCAATAGAATTAAGAATCCAATGTGAACATAGCATGTATTTATATTATTAAATCTAAACTAATAATGTTTATTTTTAGTGGTATTCTAAAGGTGTAATGATTTTTTCCAGAATAAATAATTTTTATTTTGAAAAAAAAAGATTACACTAAAACTTTTTTACTAAATTTAATTCAATCAATTTTAATATTTTATTTTATAAAAATTATTAAAATATAGTAGGGTAAGATTTATTCTATAATTATTGAAAATACTCATTAAAATTTAAATAATAGAAAACTTTTATCATTAAATAATTTTCATTTCAAAGAAAATGTCAACTTTATAAAACTTTTAATTAATCTTAAAGGATTTTGAATAATGAATTCTATAAATAATTTTCTCTTCATATTCACCACATAATGGAATAATATTTGTTTCTCAAAACACCATGATTTTGAGAATTTTCCTTGAAAATGACTCAATCCAATTTTATATTTTCTAACTATATTCAACAAAAAAAATAAAAATATCAATTACATTTTATCTCAAAATTAATTTTTCATTTATAATATAGTCTAAGGATTATAGAACCTTAAACCTATTTGATTTTTATTTTTATAGAATATAATTAATATTATTTAAATTCAAATTTAAATTTTTCAAAAATATATTTAAAAACATTATATTTTTTCATGATGTAGTTAAATAAATAAGATAACAAATCAAATATATATAATCTTTTTTCTCATTTAATTTTATGGATTCCTCGGAATCATTTGATTGTTACATTTAATAAGTGACCCCTAAATCTATCCCTAGACTCAAAAAATAGTTCACAGTAATCCTAAAGAAACCCTTTAATTTTACACCATATTTTGGTTCTCATTATCCTAGGAAACAATTTCATGAAAAAATCATTATATAGTTGTTCCCATGTGTTATATATTTTATCATCCTTTTTTTTAAAAAAATATAGAGTAACCTTTCAAAAATAATGGGATAAAATTATTTTTTAGTTCCTCCTCACTCAACCCTCTAAGGGAAAATTGTTGCAAGACATAATAGAAGACCCCAGTGATGTCATATATTTCATTATCCAAGTGATTTTCAATGTAATATTCCCAAGAAATGATAACACCGACCGCTATGTGGATGAAATTTTTAAAATTTGAAAATTTAAAAGAAGTTGATGTTATCAGATATTGTCATTGGGATCTTATTATACCTCATAACTACATGAACCAATATTGGGTTTGATATATTTCAAGTTTCACAATACCAATATTGTTTTAAAAACCCACATGATATCGGGGAAGACAATACTTCAATGTATCTAAAACATAATGATTTTTGGGTTGTTTTATTATAGGATAGTGTGACTATACTTGTTGGGATACATGAATGGGTGATAAGAAGGTTCAATGGATAACTGAGGAAAATTAGAGATATCGAAAAACCTAGATTTCATTCGATCCATTGTTGCATTCCACCCTTGAATCACTTAATACTTGAATTCAAGCCTTGGAATAGTTTCATCCATGAATGTAGCCTATATTCGATCTTGGATTTGACAATGATGAGCATTAGCATCATGTCTCTTCTGCAGATAGATTTAGATATCACTAACTAGTTTGAAATGGTTATGGTTCTTAAAATAGATCGTGACACTTTTATCAGTTCCTAAAAATAACTGATAAAGATACCTTTTACCATCTCTAAGTTAATATGGTCCAATAAAATGATTCTTTATCAATGATTTTTTTAGCAGAGATAAAGATAGAGATTTATCGGTGTTAATATTTTAGGGATGATAAAGATTGATTTTATCCTCACTTTTTAGCGCTAACAAATATAAATTTTTATTAGTGAAAACAATCATTGATAAATACTTATAATACTTTTTTAAAAGAAATAATTCTTTTAAAAAATATAATTATTATATATAATTATAATACTTATTTAAAAAATAAAATTTATCTCACAATATATATATATATATAAACATACTAAATATATTCATTATTTTAATAAATTTATTATCATTTTATAATTATTTATTTAGAATTATATAAGTACTTTCTAATCAAATATTATTTATTTATTTATAATTATAAATGTATAAAAATAAAAAATGTATATTGGTAAATATTTTTTTTATAAATATTTTTTTACAAATTTAATTTTTACATTAATAGTGAATATTTAGTCTTAAGTTCATGAATATCAAAAATGACAAAAATTGATTTATTAAAAATGAGTACAATATTGAAAATTTGGATAAATATGATTGATATAAATAATTTAAAAATATTTATTTATTTAAATAAATATGAATACATATTGAAAATATTAAAACATAGTAAATATATATATAATAATTAATATAAATTGATTAAATTACAAAAAATATTTGTATGTGTACATAGGTATATAAAAATGCATTGATTACATATTTTTGAAGTCAATGTAATATTTTTCATATATGTTATGAATTTAAAATTCCAATGACATTAAATTATGTCCATTTCTCGATGTAATTAATTAGTTTTTTTTAATTCCTATTAATTTCTAATTATAAACCCTTATTCACTAAATATATTAATATATAATGTAAAGAATTAATAATATTTTTTATTATATAAATAATGTTTATATAAACTAATATATATCTATATATTTAATATATACTATTTATTAACATTATCAATAATCGTTTAATTAATAAAATGTTAAATATATTTCTCAATTTACTTATTTTTATTTCTAATTTGATTAATTTTTATTTTTAATTTATTTATATATTTAATACATACAATTTATTATAGTTTATAATTTATATATATTATAATTTATTTATTCATTTTTATTAATAATTCTATAATTACTAAAATTTGTAATATATTCATAATAATGTAATTTTTTTATTTATTTAATTATTTCATTTTACTTATTTCTACCTTTATTAGTGATTAAAATATTGTGCTGACAATGGAAACCTTTTATTAGTTCTTAAAATAAATAATTGATAATGTTTACCCTTAATCGGTTGTTAAAATAATGTGTTGATAAAGGGTACCCTTTATCAGTACTAAAAGTAAAGCGATGATAAATGGTTAAATTTATAAGTGTTTTCTTTATCATTGGTAGAGATACCATTTATCAGTGTTCTTTCTAGTGCTGAAAAATTCTAGAATTGTGAAATGCCTATTTTGTAGTAGTGTTTATTAGGTATTTCCAGTGGTGTGTCACATGGACTTTTATAATCGTGAGTAGGACCATCCTCCCCCCATTTTATTTCTATTATTTTATTCTAAAATGGTTTAGGGGTCATGTGAATTTTTTTGATGTTGTTAAGAAAAATTATCCTTTCAATCAATGATATGTCACATGTTATTTATCAATGCTATGGGCCTATAAATTTTTATATCTTTCCTCACATTTTTTAAGGATTTTTGGTTGGACTATCAGTTTTCTACTGATAAAACACTGTGCGGCCTATGAGAGCTTATTCAGCCACCACCGCGTGATCACTGGTTTTCTAGAGAGGCATTTAAAGAACAAGAAGTCTTGTTGAAAGAGGTTCTATGGGTCCCACTTTAAGTAAATTGTTGCGTGTGGAGTCTTCACATGACCTTATTATGGTCACATGATTTTGAGTCCATTAATGGCTCACCAAATCCACAAGTCTCAACCAAATTCTGCTTTCGTTCCTTTTGCTGGGAAAATAATACCCATATTCAGGTATTCCTTAATTATTGAATTTTTTTATTCTCATTATGAGGTCTTCAATATATTTATATACACCCTATGAAAAAATATAGGTTCTCAACATGGCATGTATCTCAAACAAGGAAAATTGAGACAAAATTTACTTTATAGATTTGGATACTTTTGAACCTTAAAACCCATGAAACAAATATAATAAAATGGATATGTAAATACTAATAAATTTATGTATAATAATAATATAATTCATTCATTGAAAATATAAACACCACAAAAATGAAATGAGTGGTACACATGACATGTATCTCGCAGATATAAAGACTGAGTTGAGAAAAGCCTTACCATAAGTATTGAACTTATTTGTAGACATCCAATACTCAATTATAATAAATAGAAATTTATTATAAATCTACCAAAGATACATATTATTATATCTATCACCAAGTATTATTGGTTAGGACTATATATAACATGTTTATTAGAAAATCCATGTTAATGTTATGATTTGGGTAATATCCACTTTCTTTTTCACATATGATTTCTCTTGTTATTATTAATCCACTTACATAGATCATGATTTACGTATCTCTTGAATTTAAAAAATCATATAAATATTATGTATATTCAATATATATATATATATATATTTATAATAATCTATAAAATATATAAATATGAAATTGAATATTATACCCATGCAGATGGTAGGTCGTATGTATTCTTGAACATTTATTTTGTTTAATTATCGTTTTGAAAAAAAAAATATAAGTACCCAATGGTTTATAAATGTAAATTACCTTCTTATAATTATGTCACATAATCACTTGAAAAAACCCAACTCAATAAACTACTAAGTACTATGTGACCTTTAAACATAATATTTTCACTTCTGTGATTTGAATTTTGAAAATATGAAAAACACGGTTGTGATCAATAAGATGTTTGGAGTCTGATGGAACAAACTTAATATATGATGAATAGTAACTTACCCTAATGAATAGTAAACTCCCTTTATGAATGTTAATATAACCCTTATGAATAGTAAATCATCCAAAAGAATAGTAAACTCAACATTGAATACATAAATAAAGTTTATAAATCTTATAAGTGATAATATGACCATAGTAAATGTATTGGTATTTTTTAAGTCATAAATAATTAATTACAATTAATTAATTAATTAATTAAAAAGAAAATTTATTTTCTTAAAATTTAGTCATAAATTCAAAAAAAATCTTCTGGTTTTAAGATAATTTTATAACACCTTATGTAATTTTTGGAAAGCATTATAAAATCAGTTATAGTTTTAAAATCTATATTTTTCAAGTAAATTATGATTTTAATTAAAAATTAACTTAATCATATTTTGAAAATAATTTTTGAAAAATTAATTCCATTTTTGGATTATACACATCATAGAATGTTTATGGTGTATTTTTTGGACTTTTTTTGAAATACATGAATTTTTGTTGAATATTAGAATATGATAATTTTTGATAAGTGCTAAAACCTGAATTTTTTCATCATTCCTAAGTCAAGGATGATGTAAATGGACATTGGTTTGAAATAAAATTCAATTATTACTATTTTCATGGAATCATTACTATTTCTTGTCTTATGGAACATTAATAAACTAATTATTAAAAAATTATGAAAAGCCTCTTCCCATCCTCTATAAAAACCACCCACACTCCTCTCTTCTCTTCACTCCTCTCAAGATTTGACCGAGCCTAAATTCTTCTCAAATATATCCCCAAATTCCTCCCCCACATCCAGTGTCCATTTTTTTCTTCAAAATTTCAAATACTCTCCCCTTTAGTGGCTCTCAATGAAGATTAATTAAATAGGTAAATTCCTCTTTTCGATTCTTTTAATTTCCTTTCAAGTTCCTTTGTTTTTATTTCTATCCTTACCTATCCTCATTAAAATGTTATGAAAACTCTAGTACCTTATATGTACTGGATTATTTTTATGATCATGTAACATTTTATTATTATCTCTCCTTTACCCTTATTTTATAATAGTAGTAAAAACAGCATCCGAGGTGTGTTAATTTGCCACATTCAAGGACAATATGTTTTTAATTTCCATTTCCATCTTCAATTATGGTCGTGGAAACATTCTTATGGTTGATCCAAACTATAATATATTTATTATTTTTCATCTATGGTTCTAGAATATTTTTTTACACATGTTTTTGATTTATAAATCAAAATGTGTTCATTGTAATCAAAAAATGCCAATTAACCCAAAACGTTATCACTAAAGTTTTATATAATGATTCAAAATAACTGTATGTAAACAAGTTAAATTTAAATATAGGTAACATTATATATGTTCAATAATATAACTCTAATCCCTGACAACCATCCTTTTTTTATAATAAACATCAAAAAGGTTATGAATAAACTGAAAAGGTTATAATAAATCAATTATATATAGAAGAGGATATGGACTTACAAATTAAAAAACCTAATTTGATTATTCAAGACATTAATATAAATTGGATAAGAGCATCAGACATATGGTAAAGGATTATTCCCAAACCTCCATTACTCCTTTGGGTTATACTTGCTCCCTTGTTCCCCAAATTAAATCCTATATTCTATTTATGTGCATCTTCTAATTGTTTTTTATATTTCAAAAATCATGTATGAAGATCCATTAATAATTCTATTTTGGGGATATACATGATTTTAATTGATTCCCTCCACAACACTTCCCGATAAGAAAATATGTTTTAAAGGAACTTCTTGAATTTTTAACCCAATTTCAAGTGAACTCTTCCATCTCTTTTAAGCCACAATTGTTTTTATAAAATCAGTATTTTTATTAATAATACCATATTTTTTAACTTATTTTTTATATAAAAGATTTTACACTTTTGTATTTTAAATTATCTTTAGTAATTTATTTAAAAACGAACTAAAATGTTTTAATGCTAAAATTTCATAAATAATCTTTTTACTTGTTATCAATTCTTTTGGACATAACTTACCATTATATATTCATATTTTACCTTATGAATTTTCATATCTACTCTAATTCTTTTGTTTTAGGGACACTTTAATGATACCTCTATTCATTATGCATTGTGGCATGATTATGATACCCATTCCTTCCCATGGGTGCCCTTATTTTTATGATTGATTATCTATAATTCTATGTGTGGAAAGAATATTCATGAACATTTTAAGATGGTTGCACCCAGATAGTGCTCCAATATACTAGGTAATGTTGATTCTCATGAGATGTTATGTGCAACATTCTTGGTGGTTAGCCTTGACTTATGCAACCATGTGCAACGGTCTTGGTGGTTAACCTTGACTTGTGTTCCTCAATGTTCACCAATCCTTGACACATGCTAATGTCATGTTTTATATTGCTTCCACATTACAGTGAATCCAGGTTTATATGTTATGATTCCATGTGTTTCAGGACTTTTATATTCATTATGTCATTCCATCTAACTCAAGTGCTTAATATCTATTCTTATGTTTATTCCTTTACTAGGATTTTTAGCTCACCCCATTGTTCATGTTATACCTATGCTATCCTAAGATGAGGTGAAGAGTGATCCTATTATAAAATCTTTTCATGCTTCCTTTAGTAGAGTTCTATGTTATATTGGGCGTGGATTGGCTATCTTTATAAAAATCCAACATCAACTCTCAGGAAAGGTAGATCACTCTTTAAGTCCTGAAATATCATCCAATTATATACAAGTGTAAGGAGGAAAATTAATATCCTTTAGAATCATTGTCTCAAATGTAGATATTACTGCCTTAAAAGAAAACATGTCTAGCTCAAATGATTGAGGTAAATGAGAAGATACTACTCAATGATATGCCCATAGTGATGGATTAAAATGATGTATTCCTTAAAGAATTTCTTGGCCTTCCTTATGAATGAGAGGTTGAGATCCCAAATGAACATATTCGTGGATCCCTAACTGGGTCAAAGACACATTATAGAATGGCCACTACAGATCTAGAAGATCTAAAGAAGTAGTTACAAGAGAATATAGGAAAGGGTTTTATATGCCTGAGTGCTTCACTATGGGGTGCGCCAGTACATTTTGTCAAGAAGAAGGATGGTTCAATGTGACTCTTCATTGATTATCACAATTTCAATAAAATCATGATAAAAAACTAGTATCCCCTTCCTTAGATAGATGAATTTTTTGATCAAATTTGGGGGGCCAGTTATTTCTCTAAGGTGGACCTTCATTCGGGATATAGCCAATTAAAGGTGAGGAGAAAGATATTACCAAGTCTGTCTCTCCAATGATGTGTGGGCACTATTATTTCATAGTGATTCCCTTCAGAATCAATAATTCTTTTCCAATTTTCATTAATTTACTGAATTGAGTCTTTTGACATTACCTCGATAAATTTTTAGTAGACTTTGTCGATGATATTCTGATTACTCTAAGAGCAAGGAGGAACATGTGGAGGATTTGAATACTGTTCTAAATACTTGGAGAAGGGATAAAATATATCCATAGTTAAAAAATTTGAGTTTTTTATGGAGTAATTATCATTCTTAGGGAATTTTATCACCAGTAATGAGATATCTATGGACCTTCCAAGACAAATTCAGTTGAAGAGTGGCTCAGGCCAACAACTGTAATGGAGATCCATAGCATCCTGGGTCTAACAGGGTATTATAGATGATTTTTGAAAATTTTCTCATTATTTTCAAAACCAATAACCAATTTTAAAAATAAGGTAGTGAGGTTTTTCTGGACTCAGGAATGTGAAGACTGCTTTAAGGAGTGGAAAAAGAGGATTATCATTATGCCAATAATCACACTCCCAAAGAGCGGAGAACTCATTGAGGTGTACATTTATTCTTTTGAGAAGGACATTAGATGTCTTCTGATGAAAAACAATAAAGTGATAACCTATTCCTCAATGCATCTAAAAATCCATGATAAAAACAATCCTATGCTTGATCTGGAGTTGGTGGCTGTGATCTTTGCATTGAAAATCTAGAGGCATTATCTCTATGGGAAGAGGTGTGAGATGTAAACTAATCACAAGAGTTTCAAATATATATTCACACAAAAATAGATTAATATTCACCAATGAAGATGGTTAGTGCTCATCATGGATTATGAATGATCAACCCACTACCATTCTGGTAAGAAAAATAAGGTGAAGGATACTCTAAGTAGAAAAGACCCTGCATCGTTATCAATGATGAGAATTGAAAAGGATCCAAACATCAAAGATTTGAAAAGGATGGACATGGTAATCATTAAGGTAGGAACATCATAAATCCTTTCTCAAATGATTTCTCAACCATCCCTCATCTTTAAAATAAAGGATTATAAAAGAAAAGATGTGTAAATTTGTAAAAGGGTGGAAGCTATAAGAAATGGGAAATCCTTTACGTTCAAGATTGATGAGAAAAGAGTTTTATGATTTTCGTCCTGTTTATGTGTACCATCCTATCCATATATAAATAAGGATATTTTTAATGATTCACATAGATCAAACTTATCTATTTATCCAGGGAGTAAAAAATGTATGAAGATCTCTGAAAGAACATTTTGTGGGACAATATGAAGAAGGAGATTGTTGAGTATACATCAAAGTGCCTAGAATTTCATCAAGTGAAGACTGAAGGGAAAAAGACTAAGGTGCTTATGCAACCACTACCCATACAAACATTAAAATGGGAGAACATCACTATGGACTTTGTCACTGTACATCCAAGGACATCCAGAGGAAACAATGCCATATGGGTCAGTGTGGATCATCTTACAAAGACAGTTCAAATTATCAAAATTCAAGAGGAATTATTATTAGATTTAATTTCATAGATATATGAAAAAGAGGTTGTAAGGATTCATGGAGTATATTTATTTATTGTATCTAGTAGGGATCCGAGATTCACCTCAATTTTCTGGAAAAGTCTCCAACATTCTATAAGCACTAAACTAAACTTCAGTATGGCCTATCATTCTCCAAGTGATGGCCAATCTGAGAAAACTATACAGACATTGGAAGACATGTTGACGGTTTTTTCTATGGACTTCAAGTGAGGATGGGACCAACATCTTCCACTTTTTGAATTTTCCTAAAAAAATAGTTTCCACTCTAGTACCTGAATTGAACCATATGAAGCCCTTTATGGGAAAAGGTGTCAAACACTAGCCTGTTGGGATAAAGTTGGTGAGTGTAAGCTTCTAGGACTTAAAATGGCCGAATAAATGGTAGATAAGGTAAAAACTATTCAGTATCACATCACGACAGCCCATAGTCAGAAAAAAGGTTATGTAAACAATTGTATATAAGGCCTTAAGTTCAATGTTGGAGACATGGTATTTCATTACATATCTCAATGGAAGAAGGTCATGAGTTTTGGGAACAAAGGAAATCTATGTCTCAGGTACATCATCCCCTTTGAGATTCTTGATCATGTCGAGGTTGTGTTCTATCAACTAACACTTTCACGTACCATGTCTAATATACATGATGTCTTCCATGTATACCTCTTAAGGATGTATATACAAGATCATTCACATTTACAGTCTTCAGAGGTGGTATAGTTGGAGAGTGATCATTGTTATGAATATCATCTAGTGATGATCTTGGATCTTAGAGATAAACTTATATGCAAAAATATTACTCATCGGGTCAAAGTACTATGGTAGAATCATAAGTACGAAGAGGCAACATGTGAACTAGAGGAGGCAATGAAGGAAAAGTACTTGCACCTATTTATGGATTAGAATGTAAAACAAATTTCGATGGAAAAATTTCATTAGGGGGGGAGAATGTAACGACCCCATATTTTATCAATGGAAATTACCTTCTTATAATTTTGTCATATAATCACCTGAAATCACAACTCAATGAACTACTAAGTACAATGTGACCATTAAACCTAATATTTTCACTTTTTTTATTTGAATTTTGAAAATCTGACATACATGGTTGCGATTAGTATGATTGTTGGAATTAAATGAAACAAAATTAATTTTTTTTGAATAGTAACATACCCTTATGAATAGTCATATGACCCGTATGAATAGTAAATCTTCCAAAATAATATTAACCACCCCCTGGAGTGTATAAATATAATTTAGGAATATTATAAGTGATAATATGACTATAGTAAAAGTATTGGTATTTTTATAATTCATAAATAATTTATTACAATTTATTTATTAATTAATTTAATAGAAAATTTATTTTCCAAAAATGTATTCTTAAATTATAATTATAATTTCTTTTGGTTTTAATATAATTTTATAAGACATTATTTAATTTTTGGAAATCATTATAAAATATGCTATAGTTTTAAAATATATATTTGTCATGTAAATTATGACTTTAATTGAAAAATAATTTAATCATAAATATAAAATTATTTTTGAAAATTGGATTTCATATTTGGATTCTACACGTTCAGAAATGGTTGGGGTAAATTTTTGGGATTTTTCTGAAATACTTGAATTTTTTTTGTGTAGTACAGTACGATCCTTTTTTATATGTGCTAAAACCTGAATTTCGGCATCATGTTCGATAATGGATGATGTAAATGGCCATTTTATTTAACTTACATGCACTTATTACAGTTTTTTCATGTAATAATTTAAATTTCTTGTCTCATAAAAGAATAATAAACTATGGATTAAAATATTTCGAAAACCCTCCTCCCTTCCACTATAAAAACCACCCAAACTATCATATTCTCTTCACTCCTCTAAAAATTTGTAACTTGACTAAATTTGTATTAAATATCCCCCCAAACACCTCCCCCACGTTCATTATCCCATGGGTCCTTCAACAGACCAAATCCACTTCCCTTAAGAGGCTCTAAGGAAGATTAATTTGATAGGTAAATTCCTCTTTTCCATTGTTTTACTTTCCATTCAAGTTCCTTTGTTTTCTTTTATATATTTACCTCTCCTCGTCCAAATGTTATGACAACTAGAGTAACATATATATAATTTAATAATTTGATGATAATTTAATAAGTTATTATCATCTCTCTTTTACCAATATTTTATACTGGTAGTAGAAACACCATCTAAGATGTGTTAATTTACTACATTCAAGGATAATGGGTTTTCAATTTCCATTACCATATTCAATTTTAGAAATTAAACCATCATTATGGTTGAACCAGACTATGATATATGTATTTTATATCATCTATCATTATGGAATCTTTTTGTACACATGGTTTTGATTTATAAATCAAAATGTGTTCGTTGTGATCAAAACCTTCCTATTAACCTAAATGGTCATGAATAATGTTTTATATAATGATTCAAATTCACTCCAAGAAACCAAATTAAATTTAAAACCATGAAATATTCTATATTTTTAATAATATAACTCCAATTCTAGAAAACCATCCTCATTTACATGATTATCCATTCAAGTATATATATAAACTGATCATGAAACAAACAGACCTAAACAATGAAATTAAACCTCAAAACCAATCAAAAAGGTTATTAATAAACTCAAAAAGGTTATAAAAAATTAATTACATATAAAATAGGGACTATAATTATTAATTAATGAACCTAATTTTATTTTTCAGGTCATTAATATCATTTGTATAACAGCATCAGACTTAAGGTAATGGATTCTACCTAAACCACCATTACAACTTTGGGTTATTCTTACTCTCTTATTACACAAATGTAATCCTATATTATGTTTGTGTGCATATTTTAATTACACTATATATGTCCAAACTCATGTATCAAGATCCATTAATCAATCTCTTTGGGGGATATACATTATTTTAAGTGATTTCCTCTTCAATACATCCCAATAAGCAAACTCGTTTTAAGGGAACTTCCCAAACAATTTACCCAATTTCAAGTGCACTCTACCATCTATTTTAAGACACAATTTTTTTCATAAAATAATTATTTTTATTATTAAAAAAATTATTTTTTAACTTCTGTTTTATATAAATGATCATTCAGTTTTCTATTTTAAATTCTCTTTAGTATTTTCCTTAAAACCGCACTAAAATATTTTAACGCTAAAATTTCTTAAATAATATTTTTACATGTGGTAACTTATTTTTTACATCACTTAACATGATATGTACCTATTTTACCTTATGAATGTTAATTTATCTTCTAATGTATCTCATTAATGGACACTTTTATGATACACCCATTCATGATGCTTTAGGATATGATTATGAAACATAATCCTTCCCATGGGTGCCCTTATGTTCATGATTGAATAGGTATGATTATATATGTGGAAGGAATATTCATGTACATATTAATCATGGTAAACCCGGATATCTATCCCATTCATTTGGTAAATTTTAGTCTCATTTGATGTTATGTGCAGTGGTCTTGGTGGTTAGCTTTGTCTTTTTCTACCATGTGCAATGGTCTTGGTGGTTAACCTTGACTTTTGCACCTCTATGTTCAATGAGACTTGACTCATGATAAAGTCATGTTTTATATTGCTAAAACACTAAAATTAATCCATGTTTATATGAACCCATTTCTATATGTTATGATTCCATGTGTTCTATTCCTTTTATTTTCATTATGTGGTGCCTTCTAACCCATGTTTTAAACTCTATTCTTATTCTTATTCCCTTACTATGATTTTTAACTCACCTCATTGTTCATGTTATCCTCAGGTAATCCTATTCAGATGTATGAGAATAATGGAATTTATGAGATTATTATCATTATTAAATAACTAAATGTTTCATGTTTTCAGTTTTATGTTCCTTGACTTCAAAGACACTCGACTTTGCGATCCGTGGCATATAATACAATGTTCTATTATGCTTAAAATCATGCAATGATATGTGTAAAAGGATAGAGTCACTACAAAAATGTAAGTGAAATATATGTATGTGTATATATAAAATCATTCCATTATAATTATAATTTTAAATATCATATAAGTTCACTAAATTCATCATTAATACATTCTATGTAATGTGTGAACGAATCACATCTATTTGAGGAGGCGTTAGTCCACATGACCACAATAAAGTTATTGTATTTAAACAAAATAGAATGAATGATTTTAAGTGTTATATAATAATTTGAAAAGAATAAATAAATTATAAATCTGATATATGTAAATCAAAAACATATTTTCCATTATAATTCACAACTATGAGAGGTGGTAAAGGAAAAACAAACAGTATCCTTTCGTGAGGCGGTAGTTCATCGTACACAAGAATGGTAAGTTCACTATCCGGTAGATGGAAGTATGTATAATAGTACTTAAATATAATATAAATACAACATAAAATTATATTTAGGATACTTTGTTTATTATATAATCATATAATAAGAAGATTTTATTTGGAGGATAATGAAAATAAAACAAAAGAGCTTGTGGAAGGACGTTACCTCTTTTTTGGGAAACTCCATTCAGTTTGAACCAAAAGGATTGCATGGTTGGATTTATGTCTAAATGGTGGAATAAATTATTAATGGTGGGATTTGGGATATTATTTTAGAATAATGTATTTTATACAAAGGTCTTGAGAGTTGTGAATAAGTAGAATGGGTGATTTCTTTTTATAGTGGAGTAGAAGTGGCATTTTAAAAAAAAATTAAAATAGAATTCAATAAATGTTTTTCCCATTTCAAGTGGCTCCAATAATCTTTAAAATTAGATAAAATGAATGATAGGGTGTAAATATGTCTATAAAATAAATTTTGGATAATTTTTCTGGTCATTGTTTCTCTTAATTCTAAGGTTTAGTCCTTCATTAAGCTAATTTTTTTCTTAATCTTCGTAATTAATTTTAATCACCTTCACTAATATTTAGGGTCAAAAATTAATTTTAAATTATTATATATTATAAATTATTATTATTACAAATACTTAATCTAATTTTCAAAATTCAAATCATAGAATTCAAATAATTCAGTGTAAATTAAATATCATAGACGGGATGACAAGGTGGGGTTTTAATGTAAAAATGTTCAGAATTTGAGAAGATTTTTTATACAATTTGAGGGTAAAATTTATTACAATGACCTTAATTGGATTAATTAAAGGGAAATTTATTTAATTAAATATTAAAATAAAATTAAAATCTAATTTAACTAAATAAATAAATTAAATGAAAAAGCACCTTTGAATTAAAATTCAGTGTTTCTCACTATTCATCAAAAATGAAACATCTCATAAAAATAACAAGAATTCACTGAATTTAAATATTGATATTATACTTTATAAAATTTTGTTTATTTTATCAAATAAAAATTTTAAATGTGTAAAAAATCATATTTGAAATGGGATCTCCATTAAAATTGTTAAAATTATCATTTAGAAAAATACATTATTATTTTCATAAAATTGGATTTATTATTATCATATACTTATCAATTTGTTTGGATAAGTATATAAAATATTAATTTAATATATAATATCAAAATTTTATTAAAAACATTAATAAAAAATTATTTGTTTAATTTATTGAGATAAAATTGTGTTTGTACATAGAAAAATAATTTTCTTAGAAAAAGAATTTATTCATTCTCAAATATTTCTTACATTAATTTATGATCAATTTAAAACCAAAGGATTAATTTTATATACATTTATAGATAATATTTTTAGAATATACTTAATCTTATTTCTAACATCCATTCCAATGAATATGTGATAAATATAATAACATTTTAATAATATTATTAATAGTACATTCGAGTTCTATAAAACTTGGGCTTTCTTGTGATGTGAACCATCAAAGGGAATCAATATTGTGTTTAATACAAGACTGAAATAGTGTTGTGTGTACTGAAAGATAATATGGGTGTTTTTTTGTAGTTTAATATTGAGTTTTTGTTCTGTAAACATAAGGCACAATTAGTGATCCTGTATATAAAAAATCTATATTCATTATTATGTGAAATTAAAAATATCAAAATGATAAAATTAATTCAAAAATATATATTTTAAAAACTCTATGGGTGTTACATTAATCTTATTATACTATAAATATTATACTTATTACAATTGTGTACGTCAGTTTTGAAAATTCAATTCACATATGGAGAAAAATTAAAATTAATGTTAAACTTGCTGATGTGGCAAGAATGTGGGATTTTAAAGTAAGAAAGCTCAAAATTTCATTATAGTCACCCTCAATTTTCAAACATTGACATTAAATTAAATTTACAAAATACTTTAACATTGTACAAACATATGGCCAAATACTATGATTGGTATAGTGCCTTTGGAAATGTGGAAACATAAAGACTGGTACATGTGAGAGTTACATCATCTCCCAATAGGTTGTTCTTGATTAGAACCCTTATTAGACATATAATACATAGTAAATATTATCATAACCTAGTGGAAATTAAATATAAAATTAGTGAGATCAAATTTTCATTAAGGGTAAACAAAGAAGACATGTAAGAAAAAACATGTTTATAAGGGTATGAGAATGTGATCCAGAAAATAGAATATAATACCCTACATATCAAAGATCATAAAAAAATCATGGTATAAAAATTTTTTGTTCATAAGACTTGAATCGTATGAAATAAATAGCATAATCCATGACATAATAACAAATAAATAATACATGGAATAGTGGTAAACACATAAGCATATAATTATTTCCATATTAGTAAACAAATTGCTTCCAATACAATATTAGTAGTATGGGTTCACTCCCCATACCATCATAGTAGTCATGGTTCACTCCCATCGCCTTCATAGTAGCATGATTTTACTCCTCATACCATCTTAATAGTCATGGTTCACTTTCATGTCCATCATAGTAGTCAAGGATCAATCCCCAGACCATATTAGGTTATTTCATGACATATAAAACTTTACCCAATTCATTATAGGGAGATATAGGTCCCACCCTTCACATAATGAAATCATACATACATGTTCCACAAGATCAAAAATTAACATATCATAACCCAAGAAATGAAATGGGTATCATAAACATGTAAACATATCAAAACCTATGGAAAATATATAGGTTTCATAATTATTTCATCAAAAGCATAACCTAAGAAATATTAACAGACATCATATACACATTACCCATGAAGGAGAAATGGGTTCCATAAAGACCATGACATTAAGCATAACCCATTCAGAGGTAGGATATGAATGGAACCATTATTTTGGCATGTGTCAAATATTCCATAGATGGTTATGCTCTCTGAGAACCCCTATTGATCCCCAAGATCACAAGAACAAGGCTTGATTAGAGCTTCTCTTAGACCCATGGCCCAAAAGCTACAAGATCTTGTGGCTGCCCTCCCCCCCCCCCATATATAAGAACCTGTATCTAAGCCAATACCTACTTTGGCTATCCCTCAGGGGTTTGAACCTGCTAGTGATCTAGTAGATCCCTACCCTCACATGCCTAATGCTTTATCTAATCCCCCAAGGAATAACCCACTAAATACAACCAAATGGTAAGTCAAAGCAATACAATATATATATATATATATCACAAATAAGGAAAGTAGTAAAAGGAATCATAAAATCACTACTCTTACTCTCCCAAATCATAATCATGCCACACAGCATCCTAGCCTCATGTCCGCATTAACCACCCTCAACATATCCAACTATCAAAGTACCTCATCTCGCGCCCATCCTGACAACCATCATTTCCTCAATCCAACAACTGAGTCACCCAACCTGGTGATCAAAATCACCCAATTCCATAGCGCATTCCTGCTCTTATAAGATCTAGTTCCATTTCACATATCACATGAAAAAAAATATATATATATATATATATATATATGACATGTAATTAACCATTTGAAAAGTCACATCACATTCACATGACATATTTAGAATTTAAATCATCCTAATATATGCCAAAAAATCATCAACAAGAATATTCCCTTTTCCATATTTGGCTAAGGGTCCAAATTCTCATCCCTTCCCTTACCCGGCAAAGGATCACAAGTCACGGCCAATAAAAATCGATATATCAAACAATCCACTCTAGGTGTAAATCAAACCAACTGTAAAATGAGACCAACATAACTATAATTCCCACCCATGGTAACATAGTATTTACCTCATTCCTAGGGTTGTGGCACCCACACACAAGCTATAAACCAAGTTCTCACACCACTTAATGAATAGTCTACCACAACCCAATTAGTAAGACAATCAGAAAATAAAAGGCAGTCTCAATCTGATAAGAATCCAACCAAAAAAGCTACTAAATCTAGGTAAAGAATTACTCCAATACCACTTCTAGCATCCCTAACCGAGAAACCACTTTTAAACCATTTTTTCCTGTAGGGATACTGGAATTAGGTTCACATACACGTATTTCAAAGGCTTCCAACTAGAAGCGAGGGTGTAAATGGGTAATAGTGGGGATACTTTACCCTCATGGGAAAGATATAATAATGGATCGAGTAATACTATAGAACATGCAGTGGAAACATATGACTCAAAAGACTTGAACCAAACCCTCCAATGGTGAAAGTACATTCAATATCTAATAAATATCAGAATCAATGAAAAAATGAATAAATAAACAAATAACATAGATTAACACTTGTAAAAAAAATAAAAAAAAATGCAATGCATGCATATCCAAATGGTTCCTACAGTACAATATCCAGAGGAGTCGCTAAGGGATTACCACAATACATACATATATCATAATCATACTGGTACAAAAAGGAAAACTAAAAAATAACTCCAGTAAAGTCATGAACTCAAGGTATCATTCCAAAATCCATTCCAAACTGATACTAAGTTCCAACTCTTGAAGTCATCACCTTACATAAATGTATATAAATAAAGTCTACACGCGTCTAGAAGGGACCATGTGGGGTCTGAAAATGTGTATCAGTAGGATTCCACCCAAGTGTGCATACCAAACATAAGTGTTTAAGAAATTTACATATAAAGATAAAAAATATTCACAATGAATTAAATAAATAACACTTCAAATGTTCTCAACAGCCACTAGGAAACCATCACTTTCATCAACTAGTGCCAGAATATCAGAAAATAAGAAGGTCATTGCCCCATGGATCAAGTTACCTATTATTTCATATAGCCTAAGTGATCCCCAAGGTCCCACCTCAAAAAATAACCTGTAACAACATGCCTCTATACACCTCGTGTCTCAAGAATTAACAAGATCCCAAAAGCACTCCCAAATAAAGTAATCGGTTCTATAGACCCCTACTCAAGCACTCATCGGCTTAGTACTAACATCAATAGGCACAATGATATCTTTCCTCAAATAAAATTCACAATTATCTCATTGTATGAAATTCAAAAAAAAAACAAGGATATTCATTCTCCAAAAATTATCTAGGCCCACGGCCTCAATACGGTGAGCCTCAACCCCGAACTGACAGCTTAATCATTATTAACTGAAGGGTACTTAACTTCCATATGGAATTATATGAAAAGTGACCCCAACACAATATCATATTATGCCGTACCAGGAGCCTCTACTCAGAAGATTGGTAAAAAACCCCTCATCATGGAGTAAACCAGTGTGAACATGACTCAAATTGGTTCTTTGGCCATCACGGGTGAGTGACAATCATCAAATTAATACCTAAGCCACATCATCACCAGCACGTCATTCCCTTGTGACCATGTAGCTCAATTCTGATGGCTATTCCATCCAATATCATGGGCCATTCCCAGTTTCTAATAGCCTCACTGCCTCAATTTGACATCCATGTCAACCAACCGATGGTCAATAACACCCATGTAATATGGGCCAAAACCAAACAAGTGATCAACATCGCCTTAATCTCGATGGCCATGAAATCCCAATTCCTTTGGTCCATTTCCATCATGACCCCATGGTTCTTCACAATATATCACAAGTATTTTATATATGCATCTCAAATCAAAATTAGTGATTCAATTTAATACAATTGAATTGCACAATTTAAATGAACATTACAATTTAATGAAAATGAATTGGATAACTTAAATTCAAATTTCCAACTCAATTTAAATATGTAATTCAATATAAATGAATTGAAAAACTTTCATTAAACAAAAAAATGAATATAAAACAAAATAACGCAAATTGTATCAAAACACACCCCATCCTAGATACCAAATGTGGTCGAATACCCACTAGTGCGCTAAAAGACGCACCCACAAATCATTTATGAAAACACAACAAATGTATAAACCACCTACCTTAGACTCATATATGTAGGAACATATGATATTAAGCTCTAAATCGAAGTGGATTAGAATAAAAAAGTGTTTCCTTTGACCTCCCAGAAAATAGGGGAAAATAGCTCGAACAGATTTAGATATCCTTGAGGTGAGAGAAAATTAGAAGAGAAGGATGGTTGTGGAGAGCATTACTGATTCATTTTTATATAACCAGATGAATCTAACATCGTACCAATGATGAAGGAGGGGGATCAAAATAAATCATGGATAGAAAAGAGGGAGAAGCCTATGTTGTATACGACTAATAGAGGAGAAAAGGGGAGGAATAAAGGAAAAGGTAAGAGGGGAAATTTGGTAAATTTACATCTTCAGAGGGGAAACATGGTTTACTCACATAATTTACCAAAATGTGCACAAACTGTGTGGGCTATTGTGATAAGGTACTTCCCCAAAGGCCTATCATTCATAGATTATACACAATTTTTCTAACTATGCACAAACTTATAAATAATTCAATTGAAACAACTACAGTAAACATCAAAAAATTATGTGCCTCCCATGTATGGTTTACCCAAACCATGCAGGTGTTCAGAACTGGGTTGCATGGTTAGCTAGAAGGGGCCGCACAATTTTTCACAAACTGTGTGCCCTGACCAACAACTCCAAAACAGGCCTTCAAGACTATGAAGTTCCCAAAACCCTTTTGAAACACCAGAGGCACTCTCCAAGCCTCTAGACTCATCCAAAAACACGATATAAAGATGAGAGAACTCTCGAAGTTTAGTTCCGACCATCGAAAAAAGAAAATGACATTACCACTAATTCAAAAATTCAAAACAGGAGAGTATTTCTACCCGATTGAAAAACCCGAGAATTTATAATTATATACAACACACACACATATATATTAACACAATTAGTGAAATCATATGTAGAAACACATGCACCTAATATTTATATAAAATTTGCAAACATTAGTACTGTTTATAGAATTTCATTATAATATGCATGACACATTTAATATATTATTTTGTTCAATTATTAAATTTTCTTTATTTATTTTTAATATGATTACCATTATTATTATTTATTCAATTTTAATATTTTTATTTTTTTTAATTTAATCATTTTATAATATTTATTTATATATATTTATTTACTATATTTTATTATTTTAAATATATATTCATCTTTAATTCAATACATATCCATATTATTTTTAATAATTTATATTTAATTAATAAAACATATCCATTTTTTTAATATTTATAAAGTGTACTAATTTTTAATTATTCAATGTCACTCATTTTTAAGATGCATGCATTTAATATTATATATTTGTTAATAATTTTAAAACAATACTTGTAAATAAATATTTATAAATATATATATTAATAAATTTGTGTATATTTACTATATTATAAATTTATATATTTATAATTATAAATAAATTAATATTATTTTTTTAAAAGTATTTATATAATTATAAATAAATAATTATATATATATTTAAATAATTATAAAACTATAATAAATTAATTTAAATAATGGATATATTTACTATATTTATATTTATATGTACATTTATATTTATTAATTATATAAATATATATAATGATATAAATATATAAATATTATTTTTTAAAGTATTTATATATTAATAAATAAATAATTATATATTTAAATAATAATACTATTATAATAAATATATTTTAATAATGAATATATTTACTATATTTATATTTACATTTATATATATATAATTATATAAATATATATGATGATATAAATATATTTATAATTATTAAATTATAATAAATATATTTAAATAATTAATAAATTTACTATATATATATTTATATAATTATAATTATATAATTATATATAGTTATATAAATAAATTTATTTATAAATATATTTATAAATGTATATTTATTATATTTATAAAATAATTTTTTTAAAGGTTGGGGTCGAAGCCTTATTTATTATTAAGGCTAAGCAAAGACCTCTTTAACTGGGTAGTGGGAGACCCATTACATAGCCCGAAGGCCCAGTGGGAATTTAGTCCATTACGTTGCTTGTAGGCCCATTTTTTTGACCCAAGGCCCATTTTGTGAATAGTACTGCTACAATACCCACGCTGTTATAGTGTTGCATAGTACCAGTGGCTACTACAGTACCCTGCCGTCGCTATAGTGTCTGTCGTTGCTATAATGTCTCCGATGCTACAGTACACTACAGTTCTTTTGTAGTACCTATGCCCAATAGGTTTTGAACCCCCATTTTTCATGTAGAATTACGGGGTGCTTACCACTAAGCTAAACCCCAACTACTATATTTATAAAATAATATATTTATAAATAAAAATAAAAAATATATCTTTTTTTAAAAAATAATATAATTACAAATAAAGTTTTATATATTTAAATAATTATACAGCTATAATAAATAATTATATAATTATATAAATACAATTTCAAACTTTTTTATTTAAAATTATAATTATAAATCCTTTATCAGCACTAAATTTGCAGCATTGATAAATATCACTTTTAATGGTGATAATGAAGCATTGATAAATATATCTTTTATCAGAACTTATTAATTTAGCATTAATAAAATAGATCTCTATCAGTGCTTTTTAGGAAGTGTTGAGAATAGACTCCCAGATCAATTTAAAAGAACCCTAACCATGACTGATTTAGTAATGATTCTCATGCTTTCGTGGAACTCCCATGCTGTTGGCGCACCTCTATATTCTCTCTGACGAATCAAGCCTATAATCCACGGTATGTTATTTACTCCGCCTCCTCACTTGTTGATTTATTTTTTGGGTTCTATGGTTTGTGTTATTATATTGTTCTCAACCATGATGAACCCGACTTCTCTTCTCCCATAACTCTAGTCGTGATTGGTCTCTCTCATTCATCATCATTATTGTCATTATTATCACCGCCTTCACTCATGGATATTTCCATTATTAATGCTATCGTTGTCACCATCACCACCACCATCATCAACATCCCATTTTTCTTCATACTCTACCACTTCTTCTTATTCACAGTTCTCCATGGTTTTTAATCATAGTTATAATTTTTTTCAAAATCCATAGAGTGTATTATTTGATTGTTTTTTGTTTTTGGCTTGTGGTTTTCTTGTACGATTATTTGATGAATGGGTGTTATTAATCATGTTTATTTACTTAAAAATGGGTTTCTAAGATAAATTTATTTGGTTTTATCTTTGACTGAATAATTATTTAATTACTGTCAAGACACCTAAGGTATGATAAATTTTCTTGAATAATAATTTGATTGATGTTATATCTAAGGAATATTTTTTTGATGAATGTGTGTATTTAAAATATTCTAATTCGTTTTCATGACATTTAATGTATGTTTCTTATAGTGATCTTTTTACAGCATGAATGGTATGTTTAATTTACCAAATGAGTGTTTGGATGGTTAATGAATTTCATTTTCTTGCGTTGTGAATGGGTTTTTTGAAGGTATAATGGGTTATGGAGTTCTAATATGGAGTATTGGTGATATATATTTAAATGATCATCCTTGTAATGTTTTTATTGTGTTTATTGTGTTTATTGTGTAATTTTGGAATAGGGGAAGTTAGTTTATAATTTCATTTGAATAACAGAAGAATAATATAAAAGTTTTTTAGAGTTACCCCCATTTATTTCCCATTATGTAGTTTAAAATTTATACACAATTCATCTGGGAATTTTTCAACTTCACCCTCATTAGGTATTATGACTATTTCATCTAAAACATCATCACTTCACTAATGTTACTTTCTAAATCATCTCTAGTCATATAGTATTGTAATATTGATCATTATAAAATGATATAATAAGGAGAAGAATATTGAAATTTATTTTGATTATAATTAGAAAAAATAATCAAATTAACTCCCTATTTAATCATGTTTATAGTATATATCACTTCATATTTACAACATGAAGTTGCATTTTCTTTATCGATATGATGTATGCAATCATATTCATACTTTTGGATCCTCATCACTGTTAATGTTGTTTTAATCACTAATATATTATTCAAAATGTTATTTTATCATTTATTTTTATTTATATATTTTGAAAATAATAATTACTAAATTTAGAATGAAAAGAAATAAAATTTTAGAAGACACCAATGATTATTGGAGTTGATAATATAGATTACTTCTTCCTATGATTTTAGTTGTGTGAGTGATGAATTAAGACCTAAAGACAATGAGATTATCTAATGTGTGATCATTGAGAAAGATGATCAATGACTAAGAGAACTGATATTTGAGTATTATATATTAGTTTATGATGGGTATTATGAGAGGTATAGGTATGGAATGTTAGAATTGTAGTTACTTGTAACATCCCAAGGTTTTCTAAAAATAAATTTAAAATTCTTGAAATTTTGTTTAAGGTATATATTTATAAGTATCCTTTAAGCATAATTTTATTTCTTCTATGATTTGAATTTCAAGAAACTGTCATCTACAATTGTGTTCAGTATGTTATTTAGAGTCTGATGAAACAAACTTGTTTTTTTGGTGAATAGTAACATGCCTTAATGAATAGTAATATGAATAGTAATATGACCTCATGAATAGTAAATAATATTATTATTTTATTTTCCCATGGCAATAGGATAATGGGATCTTAATTAATTTTCCAATGTCACATAAAACTAATTGCACTTCAATATTGTTATTTTTCGAATTAACTGTGACCTTATTTAAAAATTAAATTAATAATATTTAGAAAATTATTTTTGAAAAATGGAGTTAATTTTTGAATTCTACACATCGAAAAATGGTTGGGGTAAATTTTTGGTATTTTTCTGAAACTCATGAATTTTCAGTGAATAGTGAAATACGGTAAAATACCGTATAATCAATTTATCAGTAAAAATGCACTATTTATGACCTAATAAGTGATGCAAGTCCACTTGCTTAGAAATCACATGATATTTTCACTAATTAAGGCCACTTGTTTTGAGATTATTCATAGTCTTGATAAAAATATTATAATAATAATTAAAATAATCTAAAAAACCTCCCCTCCTCCACTATAAATACCACCCTCACTCCCCTCTCCCTCCCACACCTCTCAAGCCTTGAGCATTGTCTAATTTCTGCCAAATTACCTCCTCAATCTTCTTCCCCACGTCCTAGAGCTTCTGGTCTCACCAAAAGACCAAAATCAAAACCCTTATGAAGGATCTCAAGGAGAAGAGATCAAGAGGTAAACATCCTCTTTCATTTTCATTCTTTCCTTCCATTTTATGTTATTCTCTTCCTTTCCCTTTGTCTCTTGTTGGGATATTTCATTAAATATTTCCCCTTACTTTCCAAATTTTGTATGATTGATGAGATATTCCATTCCTCTCATCAATCTTGTTTTTATGAAATTTTAAGAGGCGCCGTTAGGCTGCCAAATTTTTTGTAAGAAATTTCTCATGTTTTCTTTATTTCATGATTCCTTACACTTCTTTCTACACCCCCTCTTATCCAAGAGGCATGAAATCTCCAGAATCATGTATATTCTGTATGTTTCAATGTTTATGGAAAATTACAAATCAGTATTCCTCTCCTCTCTCACTTATTTAAAGAATCAAAAAACATTGTCCATTTGTGTTGAATTACCGATATCGTGGATGATGTATTTTCAATCTCCATTAATTCTTTCAAGTCTGGTCATGAAACCATTTATATGGTTGAACCAGGTTATAATATATGTTTTATGAATCATATAAGGTTCTGGAATTCTTTTGTACTCATGATTCAAACTTATAAGACTAAATGAAATGTTAATTATCAAAGAACCACTTAAATTATCTAAACGAACATAATTAATGTTTAACTTATAAATCATCATCATATAAAGCACCAAAGTGATAAGTGGTATAAATTATGGTACTGGAATTATGTAAATACTACTCCATTCCAATTCTGGAGTTTCACTTCCAATCAACAAGAACGATTCATCATGAACCGATTGTGAAAATCACAAAAGAACTCACCCAAAATAATGCAAGGAACAAAATACTAACAAATAAGGGGTAAAATAAGGTTATGAAATGACCATATAAGATGTTAAAAACACGAACATGTTTCTGTAAAATACTAATAACACTCTTTTAACCATTATACAGGAGGTTTAAACAATTTTGAAGTAAGACAAGCCAAAGGTAAGGGAATTCTTAACACAATTTCCATTCTTTGGGTTAACCTTCTAATTTTTAATTTATGTGCTATTTAAATTGTTTGTGTGATGGGTTATGTTTATATTATGTTTCATTATGTGAATTTACAGAGTATATACATATTACATCCACTCTATTAAATCCTCACTTCAAGTATATGATGTTTATAAGGGACTTTTCTTCTAAAATCCTCTTCTAAAATTCTGTTTTATAAGATTCAAAGGAAATGTTTTTATGCTATTGTTTATGTTGTATGATTATGTTTTGGTTATTGGGCATTGTTTAGGATGAAGGGTGGGACCTATATTTCCCTCCAATGCATTGGGTATGAGTAAGTTGGAGGTCGGCCGTATGGTTACTCCAAGTGTAACTGTGATGGTTACACAAAGTAAGGTAGCCGTGAGGGTTACAAATTTTAAGGTAGCCAAGATGGTTACAAGATTATGTAAGTAATGCCCCAATATACCTCTATGATTATAATTATGTTTTTATTGATCTTGTGTAAATCTCATGTTACACAAAGTAAGATTTTATGGGTGTAAAGCATGTATTTTGAAATTCTTTTCATACGTCATGTGTATTCATGGACTAATGTGATTTTTTTCCTTCTTTTTCATACCTTACTGAGCTTTTGTGCTCATCCCA
This sequence comes from Viscum album, assembly GCA_963277665.1. Taxonomy (NCBI): domain Eukaryota; kingdom Viridiplantae; phylum Streptophyta; class Magnoliopsida; order Santalales; family Viscaceae; genus Viscum; species Viscum album. The sequence continues at coordinate 919,214,806 of OY728150.1, forward strand.
AGTTTTTAAATGATTTTTCATAGGTTAATGGATGAGTAATGCAAGGAAGGAAGACATTTTAAATGTTGAAGAATTGTCAAGGAGTCTTGTTTTGTGTTTTAATGTTTTATATTCCAAGGAAAATGGAAACTGATTTTATGGTATCCACTATGTAACAATGTGTAATGTTATGAATGTTTTGTCTTAATTCTATAAAGCTATAAACTTGAAAAGATCCTCAATGTATAATGAAGTGTTTTCTTGAATAAATTCAAGATTATGTATGAAATAAGTGCGGGTCCTTACAGTTGGTATCAGAGGTCGGTTTAGACAACTTTAGGGATTAGGAGTTCTTGTGAGACACGTGATTAGTCCCTATATCTATTATTTCAGTTAAATCCTTCTTTCTTAACTTTTTTTTTCAGGTCAAGTAAAGTCGGTTATGAATGGAAGGAGAAGGATCTCAAACGACATTCCTATCTCTTCCTGATGACATGCTTGCAATAATTATTGCAAAGTCATCTTCGGATGATTGTGAAACTTTTTCTAGCATACAACTCACTTGCAAGCAGTTTTTTGAGATATCAAACACCTCCTCTATACCTCGTTATCATCGTGGATCATGGGTTGTTTTTAGACAAATACTATTTTCAAAATATTCACATAATTTCAAGAAAGGTAAATATTATCAAGGTATTTTCAAATATTTTACCTTATCACGAGAATTTGAAGCATATTATGATTTTAAAAATGGTGCTGAGGAAGGAGACCCTTGTGCAACCTATTTATATTTGATTTTAAACTATAGTCTCACATCACATACTTATGGTATTTTAAAAGGACCAATAATAGAAAGTTTCAACTCAATTTCGGTCCGACTATTTTATAGAAATCATGTTTTATCAGATGTTTTGGAATTATATGTCATACCTGATTATTTTCCAAAACTGCTTTTCTGTGAACACCCATATGACCCATGTTGTACGAGGTGTATTTGGATGGAGGAAGCAAATGATTTTGAAGGATCTATAAATCATTGTTGTAATGCATGGGACTTCTACCTACGTGAACAAGATGACGATGAAACCGAGTGGACACCTTGATCAAGGTACCCTTAGTTGTTTAATAAGTAAATAAAATTGCGAGGACGCAATTTCAAGGAAGTGGGGATAATGTAACATCCCAAGGTTTTCTAAAAATAAATTGAAAATTCTTGAAATTTTGTTTAAGGTATATATTTATAAGTATCCTTTAAGCATAATTTTATTTCTTCTATGATTTGAATTTCAAGAAACTGTCATCTACAATTGTGTTCAGTATGTTATTTAGAGTCTGATGAAACAAACTTTTTTTGGTAAATAGTAACATGCCCTAATGAATAGTAATATGAATAGTAATATGACCTCATGAATAGTAAATAATAATATTATTTTATTTTCCCATGGAAATAGGATAATGGGATCTTAATTAATTTTCCAATGTCACATAAAACTAATTGCACTTAAATATTGTTATTTTTCGAATTAACTGTGACCTCATTTAAAAATTAAATTAATAATATTTAGAAAATTATTTTTGAAAAATGGAGTTCATTTTTGAATTCTACACATCGAAAAATGGTTGGGGTAAATTTTTGGTATTTTTCTGAAACTCTTGAATTTTCGGTGAATAGTGAAATACGGTAAAATACTGTATAATCAATTTATCAGTAAAAATGCACTATTTATGACATCATAAGTGATGCAAGTCCACTTGCTTAGAAATCACTTGATATTTTCACTAATTGAGGCCACTTGTTTTGAGATTATTCATAGTCTTGATAAAAATATTATAATAATAATTAAAATAATCTAAAAAACCTCCCCTCCTCCACTATAAATACCATCCTCACTCCCCTCTCCCTCCCACACCTCTCAAGCCTTGAGAATTGTCTAATTTCTGCCAAATTCCCTCCTCAATCTTCTTCCCCACGTCCTAGAGCTGCTGGTCTCACCAAAAGACCAAAATCAAAACCCTTATGAAGGATCTCAAGGAGAAGAGATCAAGAGGTAAACATCCTCTTTCATTTTCATTCTTTCCTTCCATTTTATGTTATTCTCTTCCTTTCCCTTTGTCTTTTGTTGGGATATTTCATTAAATATTTCCCCTTACTGTCCAAATTTTGTATGATTGATGAGATATTCCATTCCTCTCATCAATCTTGTTTTTATGAAATTTTAAGAGGCGTCGTTAGGCTGCCGAATTGTTTGTAAGAAATTTCTCATGTTTTCTTTATTTCATGATTCCTTCCACTTCTTTCTTCACCCCCTCTTATCCAAGAGGCATGAAATCTCCAGAATCATGTATATTCTGGATGTTTTCATGTTTATGGAAAATTACAAATCATTATTCCTCTCCTCTCTCACTTATTTAAAGAATCAAAAAACATTGTCCATTTGTGTCGAATTACCGATATCGTGGACGATGTATTTTCAATCTCCATTAATTCTTTCAAGTCTGGTCATGAAACCATTTATATGGTTGAACCATGTTATAATATATGTTTTATGAATCATATAAGGTTCTGTAATTCTTTTTTACTCATGATTCAAACTTATAAGACTAAATGAAATTGTAATTATCAAAGAACCACTTAAATTATCTAAACGAACATAATTAATGTTTAACTTATAAATCATCATCATATAAAGCACCAAAGTGATAAATGGTATAATTTATGGTACTGGAATTATGTAAATACTACTCCATTCCAATTCTGGAGTTTCACTTCCAATCAACAAGAACGATTCATCATGAACCGATTGTGAAAATCAGAAAAGAACTCACCCAAAATAATGCAAGGAACAAAATACTAACAAATAAGGGGTGAAAGAAGGTTATGAAATGACCATATAAGATGTTAAAAACATAAAAATGTTTATTTAAAATACTAATAACACTCTTTTAACCATTATACATGAGGTTTAAACAATTTTGAAGTAAGACAAGCCCAAGGTAAGGGAATTCTTAACCCAATTTCCATTCTTTGGGTTAACCTTCTACTTTTTAATTTATGTGCTATTTAAATTGTTTGTGTGATGGGTTCTGTTTATATTATGTTTCATTATGTGTATTTACAGAGTATATACATATTACATCCACTCTATTAAATCCTCACTTCAAGTATATGATGTTTATAAGGGACTTTTCTTCTAAAATCCTCTTTTAAAATTCTGTTTTATAAGATTAAAAGGCAATGTTTTTATGCTATTGTTTATGTTGTATGATTATGTTTTGGTTATTGGGCATTGTTTATGATGAAGGGTGGGACCTATATTTCCCTCCAATTCATTGGGTATGAGTAAGTTGGAGGTCGGCCGTATGGTTACTCCAAGTGTAACTGTGATGGTTACACAAAGTAAGGTAGCCGTGAGGGTTACAAATTTTAAGGTAGCCAAGATGGTTACAGGATTATGTAAGTAATGCCCCAATATACCTCTATGATTATAATTATGTTTGTATTGGTCTTTTGTAAATCTCATGTTACACAAAGTAAGATTTTATATGTGTAAAGCATGTATTTTGAAAATGTTTTCATACGTCATGTGTATTCATGGACTAATGTGATTTTTTTCCTTCTTTTTCATACCTTACTGAGCTTTTGTGCTCATCCCAAGTTTTTAAATGATTTTTCACAGGTTAATGGATTATTAATGCAAGGAAGGAAGACATGTTAAATGTTGAAGAATTGTCAAGGAGTCTTGTTTTGTGTTTTAATGTTTTATATTCCAAGGAAAATGGAAACTGATTTTATGGTATCCACTATGTAACAATGTGTAATGTTATGAATGTTTTGTCTTAATTATCTAAAGCTCTAAACTTGAAAATATCCTCAATGTATAATGAAGTGTTTTCTTGAATAAATTCAAGATTATGTATGATATAAGTGCGGGTCCTTACAGTTGGTATCAGAGGTCGGTTTAGACAACTTTAGGGATTAGGAGTTCTTGTGAGACCTGTGATTAGTCCCTATATCTATTATATCAGTTAAATCCTTTTTTTTAACTTTTTTTTTCAGGTCAAGTAATGTCGGTTACGAATGGAAGGAGAAGGATCTCAAACGACATTCCTATCTCTTCCTGATGACATGCTTGCAATAATTATTGCAAAGTCATCTTCGGATGATTGTGAAACTTTTTCTAGCATACAACTCACTTGCAAGCAGTTTTTTGAGATATCAAACACCTCCTCTATACCTCGTTATCATCGTGGATCATGGGTTGTTTTTAGACAAATACTATTTTCACAATATTCACATAATTTCAAGAAAGGTAAATATTATCAAGGTATTTTCAAATATTTTACCTTATCACAAGAATTTGAAGCATATTATGATTTTAAAAATGGTGCTGAGGAAGGAGACCCTTGTGCAACCTATTTATATTTGCTTTTAAACTATAGTCTCACATCACATACTTATGGTATTTTAAAAGGACCAATAATAGAAAGTTTCAACTCAATTTCGGTCCGACTATTTTATAGAAATCATGTTTTATCAGATGTTTTGGAATTATATGTCATACATGATTATTTTCCAAAACTGTTTTTCTGTGAACACCCATATGACCCATGTTGTACGAGGTGTATTTGGATGGAGGAAGCAAATGATTTTGAAGGATCTCTAAATCATTGTTGTAATGCACGGGACTTCTACCTACGTGAACAAGATGACGATGAAACCGAGTGGACACCTTGATCAAGGTACCCTTAGTTGTTTAATAAGTAAATAAAATTGCGAGGACGCAATTTCAAAAGGTGGGGATAATGTAACATCCCAAGGTTTTCTAAAAATAAATTGAAAATGCTTGAAATTTTGTTTAAGGTATATATTTATAAGAATCATTTAAGCATAATTTTATTTCTTCTATGATTTGAATTTCAAGAAACTATCATCTACAATTGTGTTCAGTATGTTATTTAGAGTCTGATGAAACAAACTTTTTTTTGGTGAATAGTAACATGCCCTAATGAATAGTAATATGAATAGTAATATGACCTCATGAATAGTAAATAATAATATTATTTTATTTTCCCATGGAAATAGGATAATGGGATCTTAATTAATTTTCCAATGTCACATAAAACTAATTGCACTTCAATATTGTTATTTTTCGAATTAACTGTGACCTTATTTAAAAATTAAATTAATAATATTTAGAAAATTATTTTTGAAAAATGGAGTTCATTTTTGAATTCTACACATCGAAAAATGGTTGGGGTAAATTTTTGGTATTTTTCTGAAACTCTTGAATTTTCGGTGAATAGTGAAATACGGTAAAATACCGTATAATCAATTTATCAGTAAAAATGCACTATTTATGACATCATAAGTGATGAAAGTCCACTTTCTTAGAAATCACTTGATATTTTCACTAATTAAGGCCACTTGTTTTGAGATTATTCATAGTCTTGATAAAAATATTATAATAATAATTAAAATAATCTAAAAAACCTCCCCTCCTCCACTATAAATACCACCCTCACTCCCCTCTCCCTCCCACACCTCTCAAGCCTTGAGAATTGCCTAATTTCTTAAAAATTCCCTCCTCAATCTTCTTCCCCACGTCCTAGAGCTTCTGGTCTCACCAAAAGACCAAAATCAAAACCCTTATGAAGGATCTCAAGGAGAAGAGATCAAGAGGTAAACATCCTCTTTCATTTTCATTCTTTCCTTCCATTTTATGTTATTCTCTTCCTTTCCCTTTGTATTTTGTTGGGATATTTCATTAAATATTTCCCCTTACTTTCCAAATTTTGTATGATTGATGAGATATTCCATTCCTCTCATCAATCTTGTTTTTATGAAATTTAAAGAGGCGTCGTTAGGCTGCCGAATTTTTTGTAATAAATTTCTCATGTTTTCTTTATTTCATGATTCCTTCCACTTCTTTCTTCACCCCCTCTTATCCAAGAGGCATGAAATCTCCAGAATCATGTATATTATGGATGTTTTCATGTTTATGGAAAATTACAAATCATTATTCCTATCCTCTCTCACTTTTTTAAAGAATCAAAAAACATTGTCCATTTGTGTCGAATTACCGATATCGTGGACGATGTATTTTCAATCTCCATTAATTCTTTCAAGTCTGGTCATGAAACCATTTATATGGTTGAACCAGGTTATAATATATCTTTTATGAATCATATAAGGTTCTGGAATTCTTTTGTACTCATGATTCAAACTTATAAGACTAAATGAAATTGTAATTATCAAAGAACCACTTAAATTATCTAAACGAACATAATTAATGTTTAACTTATAAATCATCATCATATAAAGCACCAAAGTGATAAATGGTATAATTTATGGTACTGGAATTATTTAAATACTACTCCATTCCAATTATGGAGTTTTACTTCCAATCAACAAGAACGATTCACCATGAACCGATTGTGAAAATCACAAAAGAACTCACCCAAAATAATGCAAGGAACAAAATACTAACAAATAAGGGGTGAAATAAGGTTATGAAATGACCATATAAGATGTTAAAAACATGAACATGTTTCTGTAAAATACTAATAACACTCTTTTAACCATTATACAGGAGGTTTAAACAATTTTTAAGTAAGACAAGCCCAAGGTAAGGGAATTCTTAACCCAATTTCCATTCTTTGGGTTAACCTTCTACTTTTTAATTTATGTGATATTTAAATTGTTTGTGTGATGGGTTCTGTTTATATTATGTTTTATTATGTGTATTTACAGAGTATATACATATTACATCCACTCTATTAAATCCTCACTTCAAGTATATGATGTTTATAAGGGACTTTTCTTCTAAATTCCTCTTTTAAAATTCTGTTTTATAAGATTCAAAGGAAATGTTTTTATGCTATTGTTTATGTTGTATGATTATGTTTTGGTTATTGGGAATTGTTTATGATGAAGGGTGGGACCTATATTTCCCTCCAATTCATTGGGTATGAGTAAGTTGGAGGTCGGCCGTATGGTTACTCCAAGTGTAACTGTTATGGTTACACAAAGTAAGGTAGCCGTGAGGGTTACAAATTTTAAGGTAGCCAAGATGGTTACAAGATTATGTAAGTAATGCCCCAATATACCTCTATGATTATAATTATGTTTGTATTGATCTTGTTTAAATATCATGTTACACAAAGTAAGATTTTATGGGTGTAAAGCATGTATTTTGAAAATGTTTTCATACATCATGCGTATTCATGGACTAATGTGATTTTTTTCCTTCTTTTTCATAGCTTACTGAGCTTTTGTGCTCATCCCAAGTTTTTAAATGATTTTTCACAGGTTAATGGATGAGTAATACAAGTAAGGAAGACATGTTAAATGTTGAAGAATTGACAAGGAGTCTTGTTTTGTGTTTTAATGTTTTATATTCCGAGGAAAATGGAAACTGATTTTATGGTATCCACTATGTAACAATGTGTAATGTTATGAATGTTTTGTCTTAATTATCTACAGATCTAAACTTGAAAAGATCCTCAATGTATAATGATGTGTTTTCTTGAATAAATTCAAGATTATGTATGAAATAAGTGCGGGTCCTTATATTACTATAGAACTTTTTGTGATTCATCTAGGGATAGGGTGAGGGTTATGCGACATTTGTGTTATTGTTTGTTCTTCTTTAATATTTTTCTGAATTTATGATTAGCTAATGTATTGTGTCACCCATTGTGTGGTTCTTTCCTAAATGAACCAATTATTTTAAGGCTTCCCTATATTCCAAATGCACTTCCATTGAAAAATGGCTATGTTATATCCATTTCATTATTTGGATGTGATAAGTACTTGTGATGGTTATCCCTGAGGGATAGTCTTGGATGCAAGGGGTATGAGGTTTAGTCTCATAGTACATGTGATGTGATTATTTCAAGAGGGAGATAAATAATTTTTTCTCCTCCTATGTTTCAAATTTTAACCACTTATTAGTGAAATTATTTGAATTTCATGGATAAACCATGGAGTAAACGTTTGGTATGATTAGTCTAATTCACCAGTATGAAATGAATTACGTTTGAATATTCTGGTGTCATGTTTAGTAAACAATGGATTGACTTGAATGTGTATATTTTTTGTTACTAATTTGAACATATACTCAAATATATGCATTGATGCATATTTTAGCGGCCTAGTCAGTTTTTACTTGTTTATTTTTATACACACATCCAAAATGTGAACCTTAGTGGACATAGAGCTCTTATATTTGAGATATATGTGAGGGAAAAGGACTAGTAACATAGATTTTAGTTGGTGCAGCTCAGTGGGGATGAGTTCATATTCTCATGGTATTCTCAAATACCATTTATCATTTTTAGATGAGATTTAAAATTTTAAATTAATATTTTGAAATTTTTAAAAAAAAATAAGGAAACAACTATTATTCTCAGCAGCTTCATCTTCGAGATAGTTATTATTGAATTTTGTTTCTGGAGACTCATACCCCATATTTTATATGTTTCTTGAACTTCTCTAAGTATTAGTCATCCAAAATGATCACTGCTACCTGATATGGGATGACTACTTCATTGAGTAGTTCTAGAAACATAGGTGCATGTCCAAAATATATGAAGGATGAGTCTAAAGAAAAAAAGTCATTGCTGACTATTTAAGATATCAAGCTAATGATGATGAATTATTTCTATAACTTTCACCTTTTGGTGAATTCATGGGACACCACCTACCATAGTGCATTACTTATTTTCTTAAATTAAATTACACATTTCATTCGAAATGAATGTACACTAATTATTTAACAAAATTGTATGAATATAAAGTTAAATAGTTTATAAATATTGAAATAAATCATGCATATGAACCTTTTAAAATCCTTTGTTTATGCTTATTTTCTTTTTGTTTAATAAAAATTAAATTTTTGACTAATCATGGAGAAAATTCCTTCTGCATATGACGGTGTTACCAATCCTGAGGAAAAATAGATTGTTGATGATGAAAATTCAGAGTTATTATGGTATCAACAGCATTTTTATGAAAAAACAATAACAAAACAATATTATAGTTTTGAATAAAAATATCAAGGAAATAAATAAATGTATAAGATTTGAGGATTGGTTGGAATCAACACAACCAACATATTGACCCTGATAACTCAATGATCATTAGTTATGTTGGGGTGACTAGATGGATGAATGTGCCAATTGATATTGATGTGTGGTACCATGTCCTTCATTTTATAAAGAAAAACCTTTAGAAATTTATAATGGAAATTTTTTGATACACTTTCTCTATTTTATCAAAAAAATATAATATGAAATGTTTATTAACCATTTATTATTACTTGAAGAATTCATTTATTTTAGAATATTTCTATAAGAAATTTTTCTTAATGGCCACTTGAAATTTCCATAGAGGATTCTAGGGTCTTCTTACTAAGTTATATCTTAGGGATGCTGAGGGGAAAGTAAATCACCACCCACCAGTTTTTTATGTACATATTATAAAGAATTAAATATGAAATTATTTCACTAGTCATCATGACGAGAAGTAATTTCAGGTGAAATACAGTCGATAATATTTAATTTTTCAATATTTATTTTATCCAATTTTATTCAAAAATTTTAATTTATGAAACATCCAAAGAGTGATAAAATTTTAATAATATTTAATTTTGCATTATTTGTTTTAGAAACCATGTTTTCTTCTCGATAGACATGAAAGATGATGTAGTTCAGATCATTGAGAGAACGGTTGCATTCCATCCAATGGGTGGTAATCAGCCAAGATAGATGAGTTACACCATTATAAATATCTTGAACGATTGTCTTCAAGTCACTTTCAATCCAAAGGTTGTTCCAACAAAATCTCATGGAAAATTTAATCACATGAATCAAACCCAGCATCTCAGCTTCATAGGAGGTGGAAATTCTATAATAACCTATGAAGTAGCTTAAAATATGGCTAAGATGGTTCATGTAGACAACACCACATCCTGTAGGCCCTGAATTTCCTTTAGAGTCACCATCAATGATGATTTTGATCCATCTAGGAAGAGGGGATCTCCAAAACACCTCGAGAGTGTGATGCGGCTGACAGAAGTTGCTCCTGATCAAAAGACATTTTAGGATTCCAAAGTCATACACGGAATTGTGGAAATGACCTTCTTGTAACAAAGTAGCTTCCTTTATGGAAATGAGGATTCGGGTATGACTTGAATTAATATTGAGTGAGTAGTTTCTATGAATAATATAATTTTGATCATACCATATCATGTGATTATGTTCAGAAACTACAATAAGTAAGAGATTCCTCATTAGTTGTGAGCCCTCCATCTCAGCACATTTCTTAAGTTGAGTTTTGATAGAGTCATGAATCGACCATATAGAATAAAATACGTCAACAATATAGTTTCAAAGAGCAGTAGCAGTATAACAATAAAGGAAGAGTAGATTAGAATCTTCTTTGTGTTGGTTACAGATTTTACATTTTGAGAAAAGATGAATTCCAAACGATTGAAGACAGACCTCAGTGGGAATTATATTGTGATAATGTCTCTATATGAGAATGAATCATGAGGGTTTTATCAAAGGTTTGTTGAAGTGTTTAATCCAGATGAAGTCACTCTCATTGCTATAGAAATTATGGTAGTAGTAATGATTTTAGGTAAGTATACCATTTTGAGAAGGCTCCCAAATAAAGAAATCATAGTTGTAAGAAAAAGGTTAGTTTTCAATGAGATTAAAAATAGGTGACAGAAGATGATCATGTTGAGAATTTAAAATGTCTTTGATAGAAATATTGGAGTTTTCAAGATTTTGATCAGGAGGAATAATAGAGATTATAGGCGTACTATTCCAAATTTCTAGCCTGAATTTCATGGAAGAATCTCTAGGGACCTTCCATCTACAATTATTCGTATTGTTAGAAAAGGAGAGCTTGAGGGAGGGTCAAATGGAGGATTTAATGAAGTTCATGTTTCCATTCTTATGTTTTTCAAGTAATCTATTCTTGAGAAAGGTGATAGATTCAGAATTATTGTGGAAAAATATTCCAAGTGATCCGATCTTGAAGAGAATCATTAAAGGACTTTAAATTTTTAATGCCAATGCCACCATTTTCAATAGGTTTGTAGCAATTATACCAAGGGACCATCACAAGATTTCTTTCAATAATACTACCTATACAGATGAAGTTTTTAATAGCAGTGTTCATTTTTTTTTAATAAGACTGATAGGCCATTTTTAGACCATCATGGAGTAGACCATTTTGGAGAAAATAATGGATATAAGAAGGAAAGTTCTACCAGCCATAGAGAGAGCCTTACCCTTCTAGGAGGAACGTTTTCTGGGAACTTGATCTATAATAGTCACAATGTGACAGGATTTGGTTCTAACCAAAAATATGGGACACCAAGGTAAGAGAAAGGGAGTGATCCTTCCTTCAGCCTCAAATAACTAATGATGTTACATTATCTGTTGAGTGGGAAGTTCTTCCCAAAGAAGATGCAAGATTTGTTCAAAATTATGTTTTGACAAGAGATGTCTTCATAGTGAGCTAAAGCATTCTTGAGGTTAAGAATGTTTCTTTTATCTCCTTTGAGGAAAAGGATGATGTTGTCATAATAAAGGAGGTGAGTGGGGGGATTTATTTTCCTATAGACATGAATGGGTTTCAGTTTATTTGGGACCACCAACCGATTGATGAGATGACTAAGGTAGTCTTATGCTATTGAGAAGAGAATGGCAGAGAGGGGATCACTTTGTCTGATACCTTTGGTTCTTTTAAAGTAACCTTTGGGAGTACCATTGATCAATATGGATATAGTGGTAGAGTTGAATAGAGTTTTGATAGAAGGGTTAAAGGTGGCACTAAAACCAAAACATTGAAGGACTTTAAAGATAAATCTCCAATCCAAGGTGTCAAAAGCTTTTCCGATGTCATGTTTAATAGATATGTTTCCTCTACTATTAGGTTTATTCAAGTTGTTGATACACTCAGAGTCAAGATAGATACAATCTTGAATAGATCTTCCCTTTATAAAACAAAACAGATTCCAAGAGTCAATGTTGTCAGTAATGGTAGATAATTGATTTGTAATGATTTTAGTGATGATTTTGTAGATAGTGTTGATAAGAGAAATGGGTCTAAAAAGGTGAATTCCATAGGCATTATCCAATTTAGTGATTAAGGTGAGGAATAGAGCATTGATAGAACGGGGTAACACCCCCTTAGTAATAAATTACTTTACTAGATTACAAACATCGATATGAAACACATCCCAATAGTGTTGGAAGAAACCATTGTCAAATCCATCAGGACTGGGGGCACTATCAGGATTCAGACTAAAGACAGTGTCTTTGGTTTCATACTCCAATGGTGGGTTAAGAAGTAAATAATTGAGCGCATCAGTGATCACTAATGGAATGACCTCAGGGAGGAGGTATTTGTTATTATCAAATCCATTTAATATGGTCTCATAGTAGGAGACTATATGATTTTAAATGTCATATTATTTATCAAGAATCATATCTCTATCCTTTAGAAAGGTGAGAGGTCGGTATGCCTTCCTAATTCTTTGGAGTGAGATGTAGAACTTGATATTTTTGTCCCCGTCAGTTAACTATTTGACTTTATACGCTTTCTTTCTCATATTTTCTATGAAAGTGGGCATGTAATTGAGTTGGATCGCAAGGTCAATTTCTTTCTTAGGATCAGTGTGCAGATTAGAGTTGGTGTTTTTGTGGAAGGAGTATAATGTAAACAAGGAGGTAAAACTAGTTGATGAAAACTCAAAAGAAGTGTGGGAAAAATGTGTAAGTATGACATAATTTTATTTAATTATGATTTATAATAGTATTATATGAAAACATATATTTATGTTCAAATTTGTTTATACGGTTTAGACACAATAATCAGAAGCAACTGTACAGGATGAGAAACAACTCTCAATTGCTTTGAAGTAGTTGGAAAAATATAATCATGTCAAAGTATTTGGTTTTGGAGTATATCCTAAAGCATATTTTGATTATATAAAACATGATGAAGATACATATAATATGGTGAAATGATTACATAAACAAATATATTATTTGTAAGATATTTTTGTTTGGCATGGTTTAACAGAACAATGTATGTGAAATGATCAAAGTGAACCATAGGTGGAATAAAGATTCACATAAGAATCAAATGGCTGTAATATCTTCGAGGGTATTCATTACCCTTAACCACATACCTTACCAAAGGTAATCATTTGGTCATACTATTTCTCCTAAATGTGAATAAAATATTTTTGATGACTTTATGTTACTAGAATTTTGAAAGGTATAATTGTTTGTGATTTATATCTGTCAATACCCACGAACCACCTTATTTTGAGGACTATGATGTTTATTATAATCGTAGATAAGATGCATCTGAAATAAATCCCAGAAGATCACATGAGAGTGGGGATTGAGGTATCTCATGAGCTGCCTATTGAGTTTCTTCTTCCACTTGATGATCTGGATATTACAATGGTCAATGATGTTATTGAAACTTTCATAGCATGGCTATGCAATATAAAAAAGATACATTAGGTATGTCTTTAATACAATTTTTCATATGAATACCCTGTAACAGTTGATGAAAAATGTTCTTATATGAGGTATTATATTAATTATTGATAAAGTGATGGTGAAATGGAAGGTTAGATATAGACAGTCTAGTGATTCAACCAAGAAATAAAAATGAAATCCCAAGAGTACCTTCTCCCCACTAGTTCTATATAAACGTTTATTATCTTTTAATATTCATATAGAGACTAAATTTACAATAAAATATTTCTTCCATTCCATATGAAAAATAAATATATGGAACATTCAAGAAAGTCATAGTTTTTATCAAGATAATAAAAGATATTCTCAATCATGAATGGCTGGGAGTATTAGTTGCAAATACATACATAAGGTACATTTTCATAATTCAGTTGTCCAAATAGTGGGATAATTTTTTTTATTAATGTTAATAACTATTCATATTTTCTATAGGATATTATATTACTACTGTATAAATTGAAAATCATGTGAATCATGATTTGGATTCATTAATCCCAATATCATTTATATGGAAAAACATACTTTGGATAATAATGAAATTAAGAAGAAAATAGTTGATCTAATCTAAATGTTTGAGAAAAAATAATTGAATATAGTGTCTATTTGATGCATTTAATGTAGAAGTAAAACTTTACAATTCAATCGAATAAAACATATTTTTATTTTTTTATTACTTATTTTTTTTCTTTTCAAGGTAGCATTGGTTGCTGATCACAGTCAATCTGGATACCCCAAATAATTATTTTTTTGATCCAATGCATGGATATCCAAAAAAAATGACCACACATGATGTGTATTGTGAATTTGTAATGCACTATAATAAACCTTTTATAGATAAACATTGAATTATATTTTCCAGTCTATTTTTTAACAATGATTTTGTTATGATAGGATAGTTACTAAATATAGGCTAAATCATGGCATAGAGTCGGTGTAAGAACCAAAAAAACATGTGGATTACTAAAAGTGGGAAGATATTAATTTATATATAAATAAATTTAACTATAAAAACATATTTAAAAAAAATTACTTACTTAGGTCAATGTTTCTGCAGTTTATGAATCAAGATAATGACAACGATTGTGGATATTTTGTTTGAAATTTTATGAGAGAGATCATAAACCATCAGAATAATAGCATCCCTAAACAGGTAACTTTTGAAGTTAATTACAATTTTATTAAAAATATTGCTTAAAAATTTGATTTTTTATTTTTTCTCACTACTACCAAGTTTTCTGAAAACCTTTTTACCCAAAATATAAAGTAATTTTTTTTAGACATGAGTGGGTTGCATACATGATGTTAGAATGATTTCCAAAAATAAATTTATGTTATTTTTTTTTATGATCTACTATGGGATATGACCTTATAAATATATTTTGGGTGAGAATAATTTCTTATATATTATTTTTTATCTTTTTATCAAGGAGAAGTATAGTGGAATAAATCAATTTGTTTAGATGTGATGATATACAAAAAAATGGTTGGGAAATGGTTGAGGTGGAGGAAAAATAGGAGTCGAAGGTAGAGGCAGAGGTAGGGGTAGAGGTGGAGGTAGAGGCAGAGGTGGAGGCTATGTCAAAGACCAAGGTGGAGAAGTAGGTAGAAGAAAATACTAAGGAACAAGAGGAGACGAAGTCGTGGCTTGAAAATAATAAAATTGATGGTAAATGGAGTATAACAGAGATCATACAAAGATTTTGTTTGAGAAATATTGTTTAAAAGTGTGCAAAACACTTTTCACTTAAGATAAGATCCATTTTTCAAGTGTTTCAGGTTTCTCATTTAATTTTTTTTTCACCAACTGATTTTGTTCAAGAATTTGAGTGGGGGAATTTTTTTCAAAAAAAACCAATTATATTTTGAAACTAATAATCATAGGCTATACTTTTTTTATCAAGTTCCATGTACTATAATATATTACTGATGTGTGAAAGAATCCCCTCAATAAGAAAAAACTGAACAATAGTAAAAAAAATAGATGTTGTTACTTTCCCATGGATTCTCTACACTGGAAAGAAAGATTCTTAGTTGTGGATCCAATAGTCACTTGAGATTTAGACAACACTAATCCAATCATAAAATATTTTTATAATCCTTCCCAATGTTTTGATTAGATATGTGTGTAATAAACCACCTAAGTTAGTAGCTGTATGGGAGAACTATTGGAGGACAACCAGTATTGAGAGATCACGGTAATAAAATAGGGTTTGTGTTAAAGGAAACATGGAATCAAATGAAAATAAACAGCTTTATGAATAAATCCCCAAAAATGAAAAACACACTTCAAATGAAACTATGAAGCCCCAAAAATCCAAATGAAGACCCATTTGATAAAGAATTTAGTAGCTTGATCCAAAACCTATAAGAAATAATTAAATAATAAATTTCCTTAACTAAATCATCAATTTTCAATAAATAACAATATAGTGGTTTCACTGTTGGTGGTGGAACAACCATACCTTAATGCAACACACAGTGCACTCGGTACGACTCAAATTATGTGGTTTCAGTTTAAAATTGACATTTTATTAATGTATTTATTTTAATTTATGTTTAATTAATGTGTTTTTAATATTACTACCAGAATAATTTTTTTATTTTAAAAGTGGATTATTTTTCTTGATTTCGGGTGGTTTTTTCAATGCGTATTGTGACTATGATAGATTGGAATTTGAGGCTATAGCTGAGATAACAACAACAATGAAATGGGTCGAGAATGCATACAACTATCATGAAATCCAAGAAAACATGATCATACTATCTTGATAATTTGGGATAATGATTAGTAAGTCATTTGTGACGTGAATAAATAATTCACACATAAAACCGGCACATGGTGTCACCGGTATGAGTCAAAGATCATGTTTCCAGTTTAAAATGGTATATTAGTAAAAAACACAAGTGAAGTACTCAAAACAGATAAAATGTTTTTTTATTGTTCTGATATGTTAGGAAAAGGATATTTAAATCATTTGGGGAATATAGGAAATAGATACACCTCAATCTGATGCACAGTCTGACAGGTATTACTCCAAGTGCATATTTTTATTAAAAATTGAAATTAATTTTAGTAAAAATGAAAACTAACAGACTCAAAACTAAAAAAAGAATTTACATTTTTTTACACTTTAATAAAATGATCCATAATTCATTTTTGATGTGTAAGAGTAATATTCACCTCAATATGATATTCCATATGATTGATATCACTCAAAGAATCTATCATCTATTTATAATTAACATTTAAGTTCCAAAAGTGTCACTCACAAAAAAATAAGAAAAAACACTCATATTGTCATGATAATTTTTGGAAATGATTTATAAATAATTTTTTATGTGAATTAATTTTTTTCACATAAAAATGGCACATGATGTGACCGGTGTGACTAAATTTTTTTCCCCAATTTAAAATGACATTTTAGTTAAAAACACAAGTGAAATACTCAAATCATAGAAAACACATTTAGACAAGATTCATAATTTATGAAAATGATCCATAAGTCATTCGGATGTGTATGAATCAACCAAACCTCAATCTAATGCATGGTGTGATTGGTATGACTCTGAGTGCATCTCTTCAATATATAAGTCTCATTTTAGTTTAAATTAATAATAACATTTTCTAAAATAGATAATATTTCCCCAGTCTATTTTATCATCATTATATCTTATGTTACTAAATTAATTTCCTTATAATTTTTATCTTATACTTATTTCATTAATTTTCACAGAGATATTTCTTACAGATGAATAAGAAATGTTGTTACGTCCAAGAATCAACTACAACTCAATCTGTTACATAGTGTTCTTGGTATGACTCAAAGGTTTGTTTAAAAATAACAATTTATGTTTAATTTATTTCCTTATATTATTACTAACATAATAATTGCTTTCTTATATAGGTGTTATTTTTTTCTCAATCAATGGTGGTTTGTTATATTATAAAAGTGTGTCATTTTTCCCTATAATAGTTTTTTTTCTTGTATTTCTGTTTTAAAATTTATTTCATTTGAATTTTATATTTTTATATTATTTTACTATTTTTTTCTTTGTTTCTAGTTTTTTAGTGTTCTATTATAGCACAATAAAGTATTCCCTATTTCTAGAGTTGTGCTATGTTGTTACAGCAAATGAAAATATTATTCTTTATCATTAGAAGTGTTAATAAAGGGCTGCTTTATCATTTCCTATAGATGTGATGATAAAAATTCCTATCTTCTCAGTGTTAAATAAATTTAGTAATAAATAGGGTCTTTTATCAGTGCTTCTAAAAGTGCTGATAAAATCCTAATGCTTTTAGTCGCTCTTCACTATTCAGTGCTTCTCTAGCACTAATAAAGTCCATTTTTAGTTTTTTTAAAGGCTTATTATGACACCATTGTATAATTTTCCCCCATTGAAAAAAAATGATTTATCTTTCAAAATAAATTTATTTAAAGAAACAAATATGTCCTTCCAACAAAACAAATATTATAGAAATATGATTAGTATCGCATTATATATAAAATATATACTAAGACATGGTAAATGTTAAATAATTAAAAACACACTTATTGTTAAAAAATGATAGTTTGAAGTAATTAACATAACTAAGATGAGAGTGGAAATGATCCAATCAACATCTTTTTCATCTATGGTGGTTATATTTTATGGGATATTTATTTTGACTATTTTATTGATGTTGTTACTCTAACTAGAGGGTATAGTGTTTTCCCATTCAATCATGGACCCTCGCTACCATTTAGAAGCCTTTTTTATATGAGGTGGTGCACCTGAGGTCACGTGGTGTACAGGTTCGGTTATTGTTCCAATAGTAATCAAAGACCGGATGTCACAAAGTGGTATCAGAGGTTTTTTTGTATTATTTTTTGAGAATGGTATCCTGGAGATTATGAATGTTTTAGGTCTTGTTAATGCCCTCATTCTTAATATTGATCAACCCACTCATGATGGAAAATTCTAGTTGTAAGGTTTGAGACTTATTTTTCTTTGATTTATCTTATTGTAATTATATTTGATTTCTACATTATGTGAGACACATGAAATGTGATGTAATTGGTTTATGGTGCTTACACACTTATTCTAATATGGTTAAATGGTTTGGGTGCATCCAGGCATCAATTTAGGCACATAGTTACTCACATGACATGAATCATTCTAGGGAAATGGTTTTAGATTCCAAGTGTATGTTGTTTTACTTATATTATATTATGAATATATTATCTTAATGGTGTAAGTTTTATCTATATCTTGATATTGCCTATATTTATTTGAAATAAGGTGGTTGGTATTTAAAATTATTACAATGTTTTATGTGGTTTTTTTCTTATATGGATATAGTGTCATCATAAATAACTAACTCTTGTGGTGATCTATTAATGAACATGTAGATATAATTAGATTGATTATGGTATACATTAAATAAAATGTCAGAAATAAACTGATAAAGTGCTTTCCTTTATTTCTTGTAAATTATATGTTATTTGATCAAGCCTTAGAAATGAATAAATTTTAATAGATCTTAAAAATATTAACTGTCAACCTTCAAATGGAAAATGGGGTACAAATTCTAGAATGAAATTTAAATAATGTGAATCTTGAAATTTAAACAAATGTAAATTTTAAAAGAGATAATCCTTAAATAAGACAAGGTGACTTAGAGGCCCAGTGTATTTGGATTGAATATGGTGAGTTAATTTGGGATAGAGACATAATATGGTTTATGATAACACAACATTTGGTGTTTAGAATTATAGATATTGTGTGACTTTGAGATTTAGATGAGTGTCATCTTGGGAGTTGTGGCCTCTATGAGTCCTTGGTTGATGGGATAAGTAGGAGGATATAGTAACCCCTAGGAGTTAATTAGGTTTAGTGATTCAATTACATGATAATTTCAAGGGAACCCCATGATATGTGTTGTCCCTATTCTTTTAATTCATATAAATGAATTAGGTTTGGGTATATCCCCTGGTTTATATGGTTGGTGCTTGTTAGATGCTTCCATGTGTTGATTTTGTTAAAGTTGAGCATTAGTTATGCCAGTTCTTTATTTCTTGGCCTATTTTAATGAGTACGATCATTTAGATTCATGTCCCTAGAAGTAGTGCATGTGTTTGTGGTAAGAATTTCCAAGGGGGTAAATTGGTTTGGGTTCTCGAAGTGATGACTAGGTTTATGGGTAATCGTGCTCTTAGCCATGAAATTTTTAGCATGTAAGAAAATTCCTTGATAGAATCTAGGATTCCTCTTGTCAGTTAGAGATACATTACTAAATCATGTTCCACTATTTGGATTTTCTCATGATCCTGGGAGAAGTGGAACTCAACTTAGGGGATGTGAGTCAGGTTTCGTATGTGGTCAATGTTAAGCATGATACCCTTATCTCTTGATGGGATCAGTGGTGAAATTGTTTAAAATGAGAAAGCACATGGGGTGATGATGTTGTGTATCAAGGTTTAGGGTTAGGGTAGGAACGGTTGAGTTCCTAAACCTATTAGGTTTTAAGTACAATTATAATAACATAGAGAGATTGACGATGGACACTTATAGTTTTGATATGATTCCATTTGGTGTTGTGTTGTGTGTTGGACTTTATTAGAATTAGATTGCCCGACTTTTAAGTGGAGTACTGATAGTACTACCGATTAAGTGAGAGTGACCAGCATGTGTGTGTGGTAAATGGTTTTCAAGTGTGATCCTGGTTTGGATGTAGCATGACTCATGGGAATGTGATTCTAGATACATTATCATATGGTGGAGTAGTTTTCACCGGTCTTGATTCAATGGATTAAGCTAGTGTCCATAGATAGGATTGGTGTCTAAAAATTTTTGGGTCAGTGAAAAGTTTTGTGTAAGATGAGGGCCAATGACCATGAGTATGCGTGGTGGGAAAAGATTCCTAGGGTTTGGGTGGAACCAAAGAGGACTCTGGGTTGATAAGTGCATTGTCGATTTAGATTGAGATTATTTGATGTGGTTAGTAAAAAAGATAAATCCCGGTTAGTTTTGATAGGATGATGATTGTGGATTAATAGGATAGACACGTGTTTGGTAAAGGTAGGACTCATTGGGTTAGTTACTCAAGGAGCCGTGTCAGGAAATATTTATGGTGGGGATACACAGTGTGCTTAGTATGACTCAAAGTGTCCATTATCAGTTTAAAATTAAAATTTAACTTTAAAAAGTGTCACTCAATTAAAACTGATAAAAAAAATTCAAATTGTATAGAAAATTTATTCATAATTTATTTTTGACATGTCATTATCAGTGTCACAACAAATCGACACACAATGTGATCAGTATAACTAAGAGTGTGTGTTTCTTGTTTAAAATGAAATTTCAGAAAAATACTAAAGTGAATTACTCAAAACTGATAAAATCCATTTAGATTATTTTGATACTTTAGTAAAAATCTCCATAAGTCATTTGGGACATGTAGGAATCATATTCACCTCAATCTGACGCATGGTGTGGCTGATATGATTCGAAATGTGTTTTTTATTTAAAATTGGAATTAATTTTAGTAAAAAAGACAATTAATATACTCAAAATCAATAAAATTCATTCGTATTATATTTATATTTTATGAAAATGATCCATATTTCACTTTTGATGTTTAAGAATCAAATTAAACTCAATTTGATACACTATGTTCCAGACATGACATAAAGTGTCTGTAATGAGTTTAAAATTGACAACATAATTCAAAAAAAAACTCACTCATTAAAAACTGAAAAAAATAGGCTTTGGTTGCCGTGATAATTTATGAAAATGATTAATAAGTTATTTTCTACATCTATTAATCAGTCTCACGTCAAATAGATATTTGATGTGACCAGTACAACTCAATGTGAGTGTTTATAGTTTAAAATGACATTTTAGTAGAAAACAGAAGTGACATACTCAAAACTGAGAAAATGAATTTGGATTATTTTTTATAATTAATGAAAATGGTGCATAATTAATATAGGATGTGTATGAATTATCTTTACCTCAATTAAATGCATGGTGTGGCTATTATGACTCAACATGAGCCTTTTTATTTAAAATTCACATTAATTTTAGTAAAAAGACAAATTAAATACAAAAAAATAAGAAAACACATTCAAATTACTAGAAATTTGACCTTTATGCATGGAATTATAGCCACAGTTTATAAAAACCTTGGATAAATACAATGTAAATACACAAAACCTATATTAGTACCTCCTCTCATCCTCCAAACCCCTATTCTTTCATGTGATACCTCACCCTCCCTCCCTTGTGATTCCTCCCCCTCCCTCCCTTGCTCATGATTCCTCCTCCGCGTCCACCCCCCATGATTCTTCCTCCCTCTCCTCCCCTCATGAGGTAACTGGCCTACCTCCATGCTGACAAAACTCCAACACACCCTCCTCATCTCTCAGAATATGTGGCTCTAGCATAGCTATCCCACCTCCCTACCTTTGTGGCAACCACGCCTCCCTACCCATGTGGCTCTGACACCCCCACCCCCACCTCTTATTTCAACCCATTTGGCTTTGTGACCCTCCTATTTCTACATGTCTCATCACGGATCAATGTGGATCTGATGCAGGCACACCACCTTCAGTGGTCATCCAATGATGTGGACACCACACCTCCCCAAGACCCTTCCCCTCTGATGTGTCCACCCCACCTCCCTCTTCTTTCTACCATAGATTAGGTTTTATTTTTTTTTTCAGTTCTTTAGCCTCTACAATTTGCACTGGGTGAGATTTCTTGGTATCCATTTCTTGTATTCTTAATTGTAAATTTTTTCCTGGATGGGGTTTAACATTATAAGAATTATTTTATTACACCTCTATATTATTTGATAACTAACCCACTCCCAAAATTTTCTACATATATGTTTGGTATAAACTATATCCAAGGGTCTGATGGGTATTATATAGTTCAACAGGAGTGGTTGCATTTAGATTTTTGTATTACAATCATTCTCTTCCCATAGGCCCCCATTTGGGGGGGTGATCCTTGTATGCTTTTCCATATTCTGCAATATAATACCTTTTCTTAGACTTTATTTTTATGGATTTGTTTCAGGGGAAGGACATATTATATAATTCTACTTTTTCAATGATTTATATAAACTATATATTTCCATGTTGTGATTATTTATTTTCCTATTTTAATTTTCATTCTAGTTTTATTAAATATAATTTGATGTATATATTTATTTTAATACGGGTTGGATGGTGGCATGAAATGCTTTATGAACCTGGTAATTTTAAGGTTATCAGGTTGGTTGGTACTCTTTATTTCCACAAAATATAATTACAGAATTATTTTCATAAATTCTATTGAATTTTTTTTATATTAGAGATAATATATATATATATAAGATAATGGGAAGGGAATAAGAATATATTTCTATAATTTAAATAAAAAATAGTAAGTTTCTTCATGATAAAAATATTAAGGGAAGCCAATATGAAATTAGAACTGGAATGATTTAGGGACTTGGAAATAGAGCCAAAATTTCCCTAATTACCATATATTATTAATTGTATTTTTATATTCTTACTTATATAACCTAAATCAGTATGCATGTTCCACTTCCATGTTTTTTTGTAGTGATGGATAAGATGAAGTGTATTCATTTCAGTTGAGAATTCTTTGGGGGATGAAAAAAAGGATATGATACCATATTATCATTCAATCTTGATTTCTTCTATCAAACAGGTAGTATCCATTTTAACATTACTGTATATTATACATATATTTTTTAGGCCAAAGGGTTTTATTATTTAGTTAATGTGAAATGAAATATTTTTCAGGGGCACTATGGGATAATTGTGAGTGAGTAGCTACATACACCTCTGTGTTTGGCCTATATGTTTTGGGTGGACAGAGATTCATGAGAGTCTAGGTTAACATGTTACATGTAGCAATATTAGTTCCTTTAATTGTCATTATAAGAAAAAATCATAGATATATTGAATCTATATTTTTATGTTCACCACACAAGAAATATTATTCTATTATAATTTCCTTAAAATTGCATATTTTGAAAAAGCTGAATGTTTTTTAGCAACCCCATACATTAAATTTATTTTCTAATAACATATTAAAGTGAAACAAACACTCTTAAAAGGAGTAGGTAATTAACCCACAACATTTTATCTATGAATTATATCCATTCATTAAATTCTTTTTCATAATACGGGTATTATTCTTCTATGCAAAATTTCAATAAAATTTCATATTTATATATATAGTCATTATAGTCTATGATTTCACTGATTATATAGGAATATTTGTTTAATGTTTCAACAAATGATCATATTGTTTTTTCCAATATATGTATTTAGTTACACACTACTCAGTTGGTTTGAAATATATATGATTTTCCTTCTGAATGAATGTCATGTGGATCTACATTGAGACCCTAATGATGATAAACATACTTTCCATCAGTGTATAAGATATGGTGTGACCTTGTTACGTCAATGTAGGCATTTTATGTCTTTGTGGTAAACACTTTGTGTGTTTTGGGTCTTTAGGTTTAGTTATTTAAATATCCATTATGAATTAATTGGTATTTTTATAGTCACATATAGTTCTGAATGTGGTATGTTTCCCTATGATTTTCTTACCTATTTTTTAATAATATTGGTAAAATTTACCTATGGAATGGTTTTTCATTTTTTGTATTTTAACCACATTTTGTATAGGAGGACCTGAGACGTTGTATGCACATTGTATATCATCATTTTGGTTGAGGTAATCAAATGACCTAAATATTTTGCGATTAGTAAAATTTGATGATATTGATGATTGTTTCGATGTTTTTGATTTTTGATTTTTATAGATTGATATCTTTAACTTGTTGTAGTCCATCCATGGATGTTAAGTCATGGTTTATCTGAAATTGTTTCACCCTACGATAATCTATGAATTATTCCTATTTAAATAAAATTATAAAAATAAATATAAATTATTATAGTTATATATTTTATAATACTTGACATGGAAGAAAGACTAATGTTGGAGAGAAGTTTCAAGTTTCATAGGGGTAACACATGGTGAAATTTGTAATAGCGGCTTTTATATGACTCTAAATAAGAAAGAAAACATTATATGTGTAGGTTGTATTGAGTTATCCCTTGAAATATAGATGCTTTTATATGTGTATATGATTTGTGGTCATTTAGAAATAATTCATGATTATACATTCCTATAAAATTATTTATTTTGAAATACCTTAATTAAATATGTTAATCCTTTTCATTGGCCTTTATTGGTTTTTTATCGTGTAATTATATTTACCTAGGCCAACACATAAGGTTCACCAACCTCGATGATTTGAAAGGGGGATAAAGAAAATTTATGGGAACTAAAGGGGTGACTTTTGGAGTAGGATGTACATGACTATTGATTAAAGTGTCTCCAATGATGTTTGGAATGTATTCATGAATAAATTGAATTAAATTAAATGATTTATTGATGATGTATAATTAAATGTTATGTTTTTTAATTATTTTTCACTGGAAAATTGTCTAGTGTGATGATGATTCCATGTCCAAGTAATTGATTATATGATTATTGTTTTCATTATTATATATATTGTGGGATCATGGATGTAGTCCCAGGGATATACTAATCATGTTAATATATACTCGAGGTTCCATATTTCATTATTTCATGGATCAAGAGAGATTTTTTATTTTATATGTTTGGGGACCTTTGGCATAGTTCAATAGATATTATGTTCCTATTAATTTATAATGAAGTGGGTGACTAACCTACTCTTTTTAGCCACCCCACGCATTATATCCATGCATTAAATTCCTATTAAAAAAACATATTAAAAACAATAAACTCTCAAAAATAGAAGGTAATTCACCCACTACATGTTATTTTCCTAAACAATCAAACATTATCAGATATAATATATTGTCCTAATCATGTTAAAGTACACCTGGCCACTATAAAAGGGCTTTCCCTCTCCATATATGATTACAAATATACAATAAAACCATTTACACTTTATTTACATCAACTTATTTATTTCAATTATTTTCATTTAGAGAATATATATTTGTGTTACCACAAGGATCATTTTGAATTTTTTGGTTTTATATAGAAGCATGAAAATTATCTTCATTTATAATGGAATGATTAATTATTGTTTAAATTGGTATGGATTTCTTTTTAGAATAAATATTTTTGGTGGATAAGTGTTTCATTAAAAGAAATAATTCCTGACAATAGTTGACATCAAGGAGAATCGATATACTTTCCATTTCTTTGCTGCATTCAAGAGACATAAAACTATGTTCTATTGAATTCACCAATGAATTGGTTACTCATAAAGACCTTGAAAATGCTGATAAATATTCCAAAGAATTTTTGGCACCCTCCAAAACTGAAATTTTAACATCCTGTATATTTTTAGAAATAACTGGTGTCATACTACATTATTTACATTCACTATAGCGTAAAACATAATCCTCTAGAATTGTTTTTTTAGTATTTTTTTCTTAGATAGTTCCTGGGATGCGTGATTCAAGCTGGAAGAATAGATTCCATGTCCTTTAATTCACATATTTTATACCTTATTATAGTTCTCATCAATATCGGTGATCACTCCACATTGTCATGAGTGGTTAGAATAATTATACATGTTAAACATCACCAAATAACCCCCTTAAACTACATTAAACTTGCTCAGATGACCATAATTTCTCAAATCGGGATCTATTTCCATCTATAAAAGTCTTTAATATATTACCTAACTTATTTTGTTTGGAATGTTCAAGGATTCCCTTCATCGCCACACGCAGGAAATGTACTCCATGTGTCTTGAAAACTCAATATTAAATATTTTTACCTTTCAAATATTCCCTCTGAAATAAGCATAAAATATCATTAAAACTTGTTTTTTGATTAATAAAAATCGATATTAATCCATTTCATTCCTTTAAATGACAAATATAAAGTATTTATTTAATTTTATACATAAATTTTCATTGGGTTTTAGTACTATCAATGTTAAGTCCACAGAGAGTTCCAAAATTGTGGTGTTGTTTTAGGAATATTTATAAATACACCACCAGATGGTGTTCATAGCCTTCATAGAATACACTAATACATTGTAATTAATTTACTATTCATGGAATTTGATATAAATTTACTTGATGTTTTCCATACCTTAAATTTTGAATCCTTGGAATTTGCTTGATATCACCAGTTGGATTTCCTAAATTTTCAAATCCTCTGAAAATAGAGAATGGAAACATCTAATATAAACTAAAAGTTTCATTATCTCAACTTTACATTAAATTGGAATTTATTTTTTTATGTTTTATTAAGAAAAAATGATTTTAACATTGTGTATAAAAAATCCTACTTAGGTTCCCAAGAATTTGAAAGCATTCTGTGTTGGAATTCTTCACTATTATAAATATTGGGGTCATATAGCATTTCTATTAGATATTATTCTATAAATTTTATGCATGAAAAATTCCTTATCTAATTTTCTTTTATGAAAATATTACAAATTTGTGTTTAGTAATGTTTACTATATCATGTTACAGTGAAAGGAAACAATAAAATACCTTAACTATATTTGGAGAAGATACTTTAAAATGTTATTTTTAGAATTATATGGGGTTAAATTATATCTTACACTATATAATATTGTATTCTTGATATAAAGTGTCTATATCTATACTTTAAAAAAATATGGTCAAGAAATAAAACATTAATAGGATCAAAGAATAAGGATTAAAATGACGTTTAGTTGAAGAATTTAGAAGTGAATCACAATCACAATACATAGCCAAATGGTGGGGGTAGTGGGTGTGAGGGGAGGGGGGATGGGCAGTGGGGGTGAGGGGGGGTTCAAAAAAGTGGGGGTGAACGTGGAGGGAGGGAAGTGGGGTTACAGGTGGAGGGCAGTGAGGGTGTAGGTGTGGGTAATAGGGGTGAGGGGGCAATGTAGTGAAGGGGGAATGGGGTAGTGTGTAAGGGGATATAGGGGTTAAAAGGAGCAGGGGTGAAGGGTGAGGGTGGGGATGAAGTGTGGGAGCATTGGGGGTGATGGGGGTATGGGAAGTGGGGGGTGAATGGGACAAGGGGAAGGGGTGGTGTAGTGTGTAGGGGGTAGGGGCAGTATAAAGGGGTGGTGGGGGTGAAGGTGGCAGTGGGGGTGGGGGGTACCATGTAGGGGAAGTAGTTTTTTTAATAGAATAAAAACATGTTTAAATTACATATATTCTCGTGTTTTCTCATCTAATTATTTCAAGCACTATCCAAAAATGTTAGGGTGGCTAGAGTTTTCTAGAAAGGAGATTAAGTTACTTCAAAGGATTATTATCAATTAATCCATAAAACTTATTTTGGTCTAAAAAAAGTATCTAACCAATTTTGTAATGTTGGATTAGTTTTTTCATCTAGATATAATCATAAGGCCAAAATTATGTTTCTTATTTAAGATATTTTGTAAATATTTTGTTAGTTTCTCCATGTCTGTCCTAGATCCATTCATTTCATGAAAGAATATAATACAGATGAATATCGTTTCTCAGGTTCCCCATTGTATATGCTTTAAGTTTCTCTTTATTTTATATTTTCTACTCTATTACATCTTTTATATACTGAAAATAATGTCCCATATGTCATGGATGTGGAAACTTAACTTTAAATATGCAAACATTTTATATTCAAGATGTTACCCTTATTGTGAATAAGAAAATATAATTTATACTATTCTTGTTCTGTTTCCTTTCAACCCATTAGCGGAATGGGGGGAACATTCCATTCATAGTTTCAGACAAAAATTTTGGGAGAAACATTCTTCGGTACTTCCTATGATATATATTTTTTAATTCTGATTTTGTTTGATGTGGCATATGATTTCATTACACTATCCAAGCTATTGTTTATGCTTTCATAGGTGATTTTGTTTTCTTTTAGAGGATAAAATGTGATGTTGGTATTGGGAAATATGTGAAAGATTTTATTTTTTATTCCCATAGAATTTTAATTACATTGTTATATGGGTAATTCATTTTACAGTTTTTTTTATTATATCCTTTTTTCTTTGGTGATAGTGTGGAAGTTAGATATATTGGATGTAATATAATTTTCAGGATTCAATGGTACTGGAAATTCAAATTGATTCAAAACTATAATCCAAACCATGGAATAAAATGACTTACTAGTTGATCATTGAAGAAATGGGGTTCTGACTATCCTTCTTTGTTTCTTGCTAAAAATGTAGACTAATAATTTGGGATCAATTTCAATTTTTTGTAAACCATTTTCTGATGTTTCAGATGACGATATCATGTATTTTATATTTAAGTTTCATCACTTATTTTCTTGTACTAATTTTTTGAAACTCTCATTGATTATTATGACTCTGTGCAGTGCAATTGAAACCCAGAACATAGTTGGTTCAATGATTTTTTGTGATGAGGTAGAATTTCCTATTTAGAAGACAGTGCATGCGGTGTTTCAATTTCCGATAATCATCCATTGGTTCTATGTACATGTGATAAATATTATATTGAATTAGCCTCATGGTGGATATATGACCAACATTGATGTAGGTGAATCAAATGGCAGGTCGAGCCCTAGGTAACATCGTTGACATTTCATGAGCTGTATAAATTAAGAATTAAGAGTATAAATCTGGACTTCTTTTTATTTATTTATATCCATTTTAAATTTAGGAAAACAATTTTATATATTTATATCTACATCGATAGATATATTGTGTATGTAGAAACCAAGCACTCTATTGCCCATTTAACAAAGTCCTTACATATAGTAACTACTTACTTTTCTTTAAACTATCATTATGTATATTTTGTGCTAAAAACTAAAGCATCATTTTTTGCATGCCTCGAATCACTGTGTTTTTTTCATAAAACTGAAGCCCATAGACATAGTTATAAATCATGGCTATATATCCAGTTCCATGGTTTAAAACCTTGGTTATAAATTTTTGTGGAATTATCTATATCCATATTTTTAAATCATGGCTATATTTGTGGCCCTATATCCACGCCAATAGTATCCACAGTTGATGAAACCATGGCTATTTCCTATAGCCATAATTTCAGTGTCTATAGTCACGGTTCTCAACTGTGGTTATAACCTTTTTTTAATAGTGACAAATTATTTTGATACTTTATGAAAACAATTCATATGAAATTTCTGATCTATAAGAATAAGCTTCACCACCATCTGATACACTATGTTCTGGGTATGACTCAAAGGGTCATTTATCAATTTAAAATTTTCATTTAAGTTCACAAAGTGTAATTCACTAAAAACCACAAAAACAAGATGAGGATGTATTTATAATTTAGGATAATTATTCAAAACTAATTTTAGACATATAGGAATCATTCTCACATCAAATTGACTCATGATATGATCAATTTGACTCAAAGTGTAGATTTCCATTTTAAAAGGATATTTTAGTTAAAAACACAAGTTATGTGCTGAAAATCAAGAAAAAAATTTGGATTATTTTTATGCTTAATAAAAAAGATAAAATAGTTCTTTGGAATAGGTATGTATTAGAATCACCTCAATATGATGCATGGTGTGACCGGTATGACTCCAAGTGTGTCTTTTTATTTAAATTTTACATTAATTCACTACTACAAAATTGGCGTTTAACAGTGTTGGCATTTATCATCACTTCAAAATTGTGCTGATAAATATAATATTTATTAGATTTAAAGAAAGCACGAATAAATTTAACCTTTTATTGATGATTTCTTTTATAATTGATAAATTGAACCTTTATAAGTGGTTTATTTTTAGCGCTGATAAATGGTACCCTTTATCAGTGTTTTTTTGTTAGCGCTGATTATGATAGATTTTATCAGTTCTTTTTTAGCACTAATAAATGTATGAATAACTGTAAGGAAATAATTAATTAAATAAAAAATAAAAAATGGGTTTAATAGAAAAATAATTACAAATTTTTTAAATTAAATAATTATTGATAAAAATGAATAAATTTATTGTACATTATTAAATATTAAACATTTAATTAGTTAGATAATTGTGATAATTAATGTTAATAAATTGTATATATTAAATATATAGATATATATTAATTTATATAAATATTAATTATATATTATAATATATTTATTTACTTTACATTAAATAGTCATATATTTAATGAATAATGTTTTATAATTAAAAAATAATACGAATTAAAAATACAAACTAATTACAAAGTATAATGGACATATAATAGAATGTTTCGTCTTATTAAAAATATTAGCATAGATAAAAGATATATGTATTTAATCCATTTTTATATACAATGCACACACACAAAAAATATACATTTTTTCAATATTGTTAAAGTATAATTATTTTTACTTCATTGATTTTCACTAATTTTTAATATATATGCTTATTAATGCACTTAAAATTAGATATAAATATTATTTTTCAAAAATATTTCTATAATTAAAAATAATTATTTATAAAATTATAATAAATATATTTTAGAAGGAATATATATTTTATATTTATATTTATATATATTTATTAGCTATATATATATTTACAATTTTTTATTTATAATTATAATTATAAACCTTTTATAAACACTAATTTAATAAGCATTGATAAAGTTAGGTCTTTACCAGTACTTTGTGTTGATAAATATTAGGCCTTATCTATGCTAAAAAAAGCGCTGGTAAAATGAATGTTTTCCAGTACTAAAACTATTGAGCTCATAAATATCAATTTTATCAGATCTTTTTTAGCACTGATAAAGACATACCTTTATCCGAGGTAAATAACACTTATAAATATTCCTTTTATCAGCACTTATCACTTAAGTGTTGATAAAATGACTCTTTATAAGTTCTTATTGTAAGCGTTGATAAATGTTCCATGATATATTTAAAAACACTTAACCATTTGTGAACATGTTGCGATATCACGAGATTTCTATAGAAGCCACCCACTATCATCGCTCCTCCTCTGTTAATAAAATCTCTAATCACTCCACTCGACTGCCTCAAGTTTCTCAAACATCATCAGACATATGGTGTTCGGTAGCAATTAGGGTTTCCGAGGAATATTTTCTTCAACCTAGTAAGGCAGGACTTGAAAGTTTCTTTGGGTATTTTTCATTTTGTTTTTGATTTCTTATTCAATGATTTCATGAGTTATTTATGGTCTTGTCCTTGTATACTATTTTGATGTCGACATCTGTACCCTATCCTTCTCCACAAGCTTAATTCCTAGTTTTTAATTTATTTTGATCATTAGTTGATAATAGTTCCAATTATTCCTTATCTATTTCTGTATATAGATCTTGTTCATTGGTACTTGTTCATGATTTCTTCTTCTTATTATTACTAATGGTATTATTATTATAGTTCCATTGTGAGTTAATATGTTCCATGTTCATTACATGGATTTTTTAGGTATGGTTCCCTAAAATAGAATCTAAAACTTGCCAGTTTTGGTAATTTTTGAAAAACATAAGGTGGTTTATTAAGAATGTGTTAAATTTTCATGTTGCCTTTATAGAACCATAAACAATCCTTTCAATATAGATATCAAATAAAAAATTTATTATATTTTCATAACAATCCTTGATATCATTTTATATCATCCTTCATGTTGGAGGTTAAATTGACCAAAAAAATAACATGTAATAATCAATGGCTGATAATTAATATAAAGTTAATTTTATTGTAATATATTTATTACAGAAGTATAATTATTTTATTTTGACTTTGTTAATATGCTAAATTAGTATTAAGAATAGGTAGTTAAATAGGATAAATGGAAAATAAATATAATAAATTGTTAATTACATAAAAGCATTCATATCTTCTATAGGAATATTTGTTTGTATTGAATAATTTTGGGCATATTATTGAGATTAGGACCTCTAAAAAGTGTATTATATGAGAATTATAAAGATTATTTATAGCTTATATTGATGGATCATAAATTTAGTTGTTATTTTGAAAGGGTGGTAGAGGGTTTCTTATATAATTAGAGAGTTTCATTTTCTCAAATACTCATTCTTTAATGTGTGATAAATAAAAATAAATATCTCATGTGGATCCAATTTGAATAAATAATAAATTTTTTTCGGGAATTACCTATAAATATTAAGGTTAGGTATGCATCATGGAAAATGAAATGAAGATGATTTGTCTATAAATTTAACCTTTGAATGAATTCATAGGATAAAAAATTCCATATTGAAGTAATTATTTTCTTAAATATAATTACCAATTTTCTTAAACATATTGAAATTATTTCAAACAACCAAATGTTGAGTTTCCCTTATTAGAATTTTCTATAACTTTAACCTTTGATAATAAATATATTATGTGTATTTATTTATATATTGTACTAAATTAATCTTATATGAATCAAATTGGATATATATGAATTGAAAATGGAAGCACTCTAATAATTTGAAAAATAAGTATGAAGATAGAGTTAAAGAGTTCATGAAGGTTGAAAGAGAGAATGTAGATTACCCTTCTAAAATCCTCATGTTTACATTTTTATTATTCAAGAAAAATTTGTCCTAATGAGTTCGAATAACAATTTATTTGTCAAAGAATAAATCAAATCTATAAATGTTGGACTAAAATGGGGAAAAATAAATATACACATTGATTGGGAAGATACTGCATTTTATGAATTATTCGATATTAATACCTTTGTAAATGATGATGGAGATCGCATAGAAGAAATGACAATGGAAATTAAAGATGACCTTCTTGATTGTCCAAATTTGTTTGAGTTGTTAAATAGATATTCCAAGAAACCATTGTATTACTGTTGGACTAAAATACACAAAAGTTTTAGCAATATTGAAGATATATAATTTGAAATCCGGCAATAGATGGAGTGACACCAGCTTTACATAACTACATAGTCTCCTGAATTAAATGATACCCGAATAAAATAAACTAACATTCCAAACATATTATTCTAAAGGAATATTACCTTTAATGGTAATGATATATAAAAAAAATATATTCTTGTTTAAATGATTTCATATTGTTTCATAATGACAATGAATCACCCATAAAATTCCCAAAGTGTGGCGCAGATCAATACAAGAAAAATGAATCAAGTCCTTTGAAATATATGTGGTAATTTACAATTATTCCATAGTTTAGAAGACTAAATTTATGGAAGTAAATAATGATACAATGATCATGGAATGAAGATACAAGATTTAAAGATGGGAACCTATGTCATCCAGTAGATTATCCTCAGTGGAAGAAAATTGATTATGAGTTTCCAGAATTTGGAAATTAGCCTAGAAACATATGTCTCACATTATCTATAGATGGAATAAATCAATTTGGTGTAAAAGTTTGTACTCATAGTAAATGGCCTATAATTTTGGTAAATTATAACATCCTTACATGCTTAAGCATGAAACGCAAATATATTATGTTATCTCTATATATATCTGGACCACATCATCTTGGTAATGATATTGATGTCTATTTTGCTCCGTTGATCGAATATATGAAATTGATGGGGGGATGCATGTGTTACGATGTATTATGATCATAGAAGTGAATAATTATAATTGAGGTCCATGTTTTATGGGATGATATATAACTTTATTTTTTATGGAAATTTTTCAGGAGACAACATTAAATGAATGTTGGGGTGTCTTATTTGTGAAAAACACACATATTTAGTTTGGTTGAAATATTCTTCAAAGACTGTGTTTTTCAAACAATAGAAATTTGTACCTTGATGATATAAATATTGATCATGGATGATTTCAATCAATGGGAATATCATAAAAGGTATAACACTATCTCATGTAATGAGAAATCAACTATAAAATAAAGTAAAAAATATTTACACTATTTTCGGTAAACCATTTTTGAAAAACCAAATGAAATCATGCTGGAAGAAGAGATAAATTTTATTTAAATTTATTTTTTGGAATTTTTTTTATGTTATACGTTTTATTGATTCCATGCATATACGAAACAAATTATTTGATAGTTTTATTTATATGTAAAAAAATATTCCTGGAAAAATGACAGATGGAATTAAGACAAGGTAGGACATGATTGAAATCAGGATAAGGGAAGTGTTGGCACTGGTGTAGGCTAAAGGGAGTACTTTTCTTCCTCCAATATCATACACTATATTCAGAGAGAAAAAATTTCAATTTTCCTTTTCCTTACTAGTGTAAAAGTTCACTACTGGAAAGATGATCTTTCCCAACACTTCTATACCAATGGTTTGTAAAAACCGTTGGTATAGCTACCCTTTCCCAACGGTTCACCAAAACCGTTGGGAAAGGGGACTCTTTCCCAACGGTTTTGGTGAACCGTTGGGAAAGGGTCTTATTTCCCTCCTCTTTCCCAACGGTTCATCAAAACCGTTGGGAAAGAGTCCCCTTTCCCAACGGTTTTGGTGAACCGTTGGGAAAGGGTCTTATTTTCCTCCTCTTTCCCAACGGTTCATCAAAACCGTTGGGAAAGAGTCCCCTTTCCCAACGGTTCACCAAAACCGTTGGGAAAGGAAGGGGATAATTCAACCTTCGGTCCACAAAGATTTCAAGCCACCCAAACCTATCCCAACGGTTTTAAAAACCGTTGGGAAAGGGTTATCCCACCCAAACCTTTCCCAACGGTTTTAAAAACCGTTGGGATAGGTTCTTTAATTTTTTTCCAGATCTACTAACCGAGAACATTATATGAATCAAAATTTTAAATAATTATGATAATACATATATATATTTATGAAATTATGTTTACAAAGTGATGTTAGCTTAGTGGTTAAGTCGTTCGATTATAAACGAGGGGTCGTGGGATCAAATCCCAGCGGATGTTTTATTTTTGGATTTTATATACCAACGGTTCCATTACCGTTGGTATAGATTTCGTATTACCTATACCAACGGGTTCCAAAACCGTTGATATAGGTCTATACCAACGGTTTTTGGAAAACCGTTGGTATAGACCTATCCCAACGGCTTACTTGGCTACGGTTCTCCAAACCGTTGGTATAGGCTATACCAACGGTTTGGAGGCCTATACCAACGGTTCCAAACCGTTGGTAAAGGTTAGTTTTCCAGTAGTGGTTCCACAAGGGTATTTATCAAATATCAATAATTTCATGTCAGTGACTAATTTGAAGTTGAAAGGACTAAAATTACATGAATATCATTTTTAGATGAAATATTTAATGTATTTTTCCTTACGTTGAGTTATGTCTTGAAATTAAGGACATACATTAACTAGAATCTACTTCTTTTTCAAATCAATATGTAGTAAATTTGTAGACACTATGAAGTTTTCCATCGTGAATAAAGAGATTGTCATCATATTATTTGAATTAGATATGTTCTTCCCCTTTCATTCTTTGGTGTCATGGTCTGCCTGATGGTTCACATGGTTATTGTGGTTTAACTACGTGGTCCTATCTATTACATATGGATGTACCCCATTAAATGGTACATGAATATTTTTAAATGATATGTCAAGAATCAATGTCATCTAGAAGGTTGTATTAATGAATGATATATTTATGATGAATCTATTAAATTCTGTGTTGATTACCTATCATATATTGAAATCATCAGTACCCCAAAGTCTCATAATATAAAATGTATTCTAGGTGAAGGGATTTATGGAGGAGATTTTTTTACAATTACCTTGATAAAGTGGGATCAAACACACCTTTACACATTATATAATAGTGAAAATGTTGATCCATACATTAAATCCCACAAATAAATTCTTATATATTTGAATACATAAAAGGATGAAGGATGGATATCAAAAACACATAATCAATACTTTATCGGATTGTTCATAGATCTAATTTATAAGGAGTTACCTGAAAATTTGAATTCAATTACTAAACGACTTCAATGACTAGACAGAGGACCAAATGAAAATGTTATATCTTAAACTGATTTTATAAAAAATTGTTATATGCTCTACAAAAAATAACATGATGACTTTAGTATGATGAAAAATAGTGGTGTTATACTTATGGGTGAAGTGATTCACATATATGGATCGAAGGATAGAAATTTAATTTATGAAAATTTGTAATATTATGGAATTATCAAATAGATATATGATTTGGATAATAAAACATTTCATGTTTCTCATTTCTATTCTAAAAGGGTTGAAAATATCAATGGATTGAAAGTTAATGAAATGGGATTTGTGAAGGTGATTTTTAGGGTGCAAGGGAAAAAGGGATAGTCGACCATAATGGCATTACCAGTAGAGCAAGTATTTTATGTCTCTAATCCAACAAACAAGAATTGGTCAATTATCCTACTGGTGGCAAAAACAAATTTCGAGTTAGATGAAAATTCAATTAAGGATTACCCTTTTAATGGAAGATCATAATAATTTCATCCTAGTCTCAATGTAGAAAATATATTGTATTTTATAGGTGACTATAAAGAAGGTTTTTTTACTCTCAATAGGTGAACCAAATCCTTGAAACCTTTAAAAAAATAATGGAAGTTCAATGATAAGGAAATTTTGTTTAATATATTATGTTTTTCCTCATAATATTATATGTTTTATATTATATTATCATAATATAAATTAAATGTTTCACTATGAATGTAGATAATGTCTTCTACACATGATGGTGTTACCAATACCTCAAAAGAACCAACTATAATGAAGGAAATCCTTTGGAAAGATGTAAAGGTAATGTTATGATATACTTTCTCTATTTTACTAAAAAATATATAATGAAATGTTGATTTAATTTTCACTATTCCTTGTAGAGTTCATTTATTTTAGAATATTTTCTTCCATATTTCATTCTTTTGAAAGAAGAGAAATGACGTTGTCTATGCTTAATCATAGATGTAAGATTAATGTTTGCACAATAAAATAATTTTCCATATAATTAATGTATTGTTCCATATTTATGTTTAATTTATTTATTTTTAGTATCACTCACATAATAATTTTTTTCTTATATAGGTGGATTATTTTATTCGTTTTGGCGTGGTCTATCCATACTGTTTTCCTTTCTACACCAAAACTTCCATAGACTTATTCTCCCTCAAAACATTTTAACCCCTATAGTGTTGCATTTATCACTTTCTTTCAAGTTATCTCCACTACCATTGTAAGAAGAGAAACAACCCTTCCATTACTCAATTATAAAGGTAATAATGATGTTTTCACAATAAAATAATTGTACATAGAATTAATTTATTTTTTTAATATTTATGTTCAATTTATTTCCTGTTAGTAATACTCAAATAATAAATGTTTTATTATATTGGTGGATTATTTTTGTTTGAGTTGGGGTCGTTTATCCACCTTTTATGCCTTTCTGAACCCAATATTCTATATACTTATTCTCCCTCAAAACCTTTTCACCCCTATAGTGTTTCATTTATCACATTCTTTCAAGTTATCTCTATTATCTTTCTAGGAATAGCTGTTATGTTGCCTCTACTCAATTACAGAGGTAATCTTGATGTTATCACATTAAAATAATTGTCCATAGAATTAATTTATTATTTCATATTTATGTTTAATTTATTTATTTTTATTATTACTAACATAATAATTTTTTTCTTATACAGGTGGATTCGTTTGTTTGATTCGGGGTAGCATATCCATCTTTCATGCCTTTTTTCCCAAAACTTCCACAAACTTCTTCTCCCTCAAAACCTTTCACCCCTACAATGTTGAAATTTATCACTTTACTTCAAGTTCTCTACACTACTCAATAATAGAGGTAATCTTGATATTTTAACAGTAAAATAATTGTCCATATAATTAATTTATTATTTTACATTTATTTTTAATTTATTTCTTTTTAGTGTTACTCATAATAATTTTTTCTTATATAAATGGATTATTTTTTTGAGTTGATGTGTTTTGTTCGAATCTACTCATGATGTTTTGGAATTTCAACAAATAAAGTCAATATAAATCATGGGAACATTTATAGTTAGGATTGTTTTGAGATTTTGTGATGTGTAGGATTCAGTTTCACCTCAATCTGACACACTATGTGTCTCGTATGACTCAAAGTACTTATTCCTATTTAAAAATGACATTAATTTAAGTAAAAAAGACTACTAACATACTAAAAACTAAGATAAAATATTTATAGTTTTTTTAAACATTAAGACAATGATCTGTAAGTCATTTCTGACATGTAAGAATTAGTTACACCTCAATCTGATACACGATGTTCCTGATATGACTCAATGTGTTAGTTATCAGTTTAAAACTGACATTTGACAAATAAAATGTGTCAATCATTGAAAACCTAGAAATATTTTTGGAATTTTCTTAATACTTTATTGAATTGATT
The DNA here is from genome assembly GCA_963277665.1 of Viscum album. Lineage (NCBI taxonomy): Eukaryota > Viridiplantae > Streptophyta > Magnoliopsida > Santalales > Viscaceae > Viscum > Viscum album. The sequence goes on from OY728150.1 coordinate 919,253,701, forward strand.
CATAAATCATTTGTGACATGTAGGAATCAGTCTCACATCATACCAATATATGCTGTGATCCGTATGAGTCAAAGTGTATGTTTCAAGTTTAAAATGACATTTTAGTTAAAAAGATAAGTGATGAACACAAAATCATTAAAAAACATTTATATTGTTCTGATAGTTTAGTAAAGCAATACATAAGTGATTTTGAATGTGTAGGAAATATCCACACCTCAATTCGATGAACCATGTGACCGGTATGACTCTAAGTGCATCCTTATTTAAAATTGACATCACTTTAAGTATAAAAAAACTATCCTACTCAAAACCAAACACATTAATATTTTTTTTATAGTTTATTACAATGATAAATAAGTGATTTGATAGTTTCATTAATCTACCTAACCTCAATCTGATGCACAGTGTGACTGGTATAACTCTAAGTGTGTGTTTCATTTAAAATTGACATCAATTTTCATAAAAAGGCCAACTAGACTACTAAAAACTGAGAAAACACATTCAAATTTTTTAAATAATTTACTAAAATTATCTATAAGTAATTTTTGATGTGTATAAATCATCCACACATGAATCTGATACACAATTTCATCATTAGGAGTCACAGTGCTTATTTCAATTTTAAAATGACGTTTTAGTAAAAAAGACAAGTGACAAAGTCAAAAACAAGAAAAACATTATGATTGTTTGGTACATTAGGAAAATGAACCATATTACATTTTCTATTTGTAGGAATCAGCTTCACCTCAATCTGATGCATGGTGGGACTGGTATGACTCAAAGTGTGCCTCTTTATTTAAAATTGTCATCATTTTTTGTAAAACGGACAACTCTCCGACTAAAAAATAAAAAAAACACATTTAGATTGTTTTGATAATATCAAAAAATATCAATAAGTCATTTTTGAAATATAGTAATCATCCAAACCTCAATATGATACATGATGTTCTTGATATGACTCAAAGTGTCTGTTATAAGTTAAAAATCGATATTTTAGTTCAAAAAGTGTCACTCACTAAAATCAATCAAACATGCTCATATTTTTTTTTAATTTAGTAAAATGATTAATAAGTCATTTTTAATGTGTAGGAATATATTTCACATCAAAACAATACATGATGTTATTGGAATGAGTCAAAAGTGCATGTTTCCAGTTTAAAATTACATTTTAGTAAAAAAGGAAAGTGACTTACTCAAAACTGAGAAAACATATTTAGATTGTTTTGATACATTTCAAAAATGATCCAAAAGTTATTTGGATCTTTTAAGGATCATCCTCATCTCAATACAATGCAGGATGTGACTGGTATGACTCAAAGTGCATCCTTTTTATTTAAAATTATCATCAAATTTAGTAAAATGGACAACTATCCTACTCAAAACTGAGAAAATACAATATGATTGTTTTGATACTTTAAAAAACTATCTGTATGTTATTTGTGACATATAAAAATCTGTCTCACATAAATATAATACATATTTGTACTTGTATGAAACAAAGTGTCTATTACGAGTTTAAAATTGACATTTTAGTTCAAAAAGGTTCACTTACTCAATAACCAATCAAACACCACCAGATTTTATTGGTAATTTTGGAAAATGAATTATAAGTGATTTGTGATGTGTGGGAATTTTTTTCACATAAAACTAATACATGATGTAATCTAAGTGAGTCAAAAGTTTGTGTTTCCAGTTTAAAATAAAATTTTATTAAAAAAGGTCACTAACATACTCAATACCATGAAAACATGTTCCGATTGTTTTAATACTTTTGGGAAATGATCCAAATGTCATTTTAGACTTGTTATGATCATATACATCTCAATATTATGCATGGTGTGACTAGTATGACTCCAAGTGTGTCTTTTTATTTAAAATTTAAAAAATTGTTAAATTTAAACTTTCTATTAATTTATTTATTTATATTATTACGAGCATGAGAATTTTTTTATTATAAATTTGTGTTATTTTGAATGAGTAGGGGTGGTTTTTTCAGCAATAACATGATTCGGGTGAGTATTAAAAAGAAAATGAATAATGATGTTTTTTAATGTATGTAATAATTTGTATTTATGAAATTGTATAAACCAATGTTTGAAATTTCTATAATATAGTTCTTTTCTCTTGTGTTTGTGTTGTAAATTTAATTTCATTTAAATCCTTTATTGGGAATTGTCTTTTTATTTCTTGTGTGTTTTTGGTGCTATGGTGTACTGTTACAGCACATTGTAGTGGTGTTGTAGTGTGTTATTACAGCACACTACAGTATGGCCCTTTAACAGAACTTTTAAAAGCTCTGATACATGTCTACTTTACTAGTGCTTCTATGAGTGCTGATAAATTTTCCATTATTGGTTCTTCTATAAGAACTGATAAAAGAACCTTTATCGGGGCTTTTATAAGGGTTGATAAATAAAACCTTTATTCGCACTAAAAAAAGAGATGATAAATGGTTCCTTTATCAGTTCTTTTTTAGCCTGAATAAAGGACCCCTTTATCATTTCTTATCAGCACTGATATATTACTAGGGTTTTTAACCTCCTTAATGTGTTAAGTTCTTTTCTAGCACTAAAAATGACCATTTATGGTTATTTTAAAGTATTATTTTATAGTAGTGATTTAAGTAAAAAACGTGTACTAGAATACTAAAAACCTCTAAAATGCCTTCAGATTATTTTGATACATTATAAAAATAATCCCTAAATAATTTTGGTGGTTATGAATCACCATAACCTCAATATGATACATGATGTGCTCAGTATGAATCAAAGTTTTCGTTATCAGTTTAAAATTAGTATATATGTTCAAACAAATTCTTCGCTAAAAACTGAAAAAACAAACTCAGATTGTCTTGATAATTTAGGAAAATTATTCATAAGTAATTTCTAATGTGTGGGAATTGTTCTCTCATAAAACCGACACACGATGTGACCATAATGACTCAAAGTGTCTGTTTCTTGTTTAAAATGAAATTTAAGTAAAAAACAAAAGTGATGGATTCAGAAATGAGACAACACTTTCATATTGTTTTAATACTTTATTAGAATGATCCATAAGTAATTTTAGATATATAGGAATCAGCCACACCAAAATCTAATGAATGGTGTGTTTTTTATAACTCAAAGTTCATATTTTCAATATATAAGTGTCATTTTACTTTAAAACACACATCACATCACCAAAACAAAGAAAATGATCCTAGATTATTTTCTTGTCATTCTATATGCTATTAATCAATTAATTTATATATAATTGTTGTCTTATAATTATTTTTTCAATTTTGATAGAGATAATGCTTCAAGACAAACAATAATTAGTCTACTGTGAAAGAATCAATGACGACTCAATCTGATACAAATTATTCCTGCTATGGATCAAATTTTAGTTAAAAATTACAACTTTCTATTTAATACATTTATTTATATTTTTAATAACATAATAAATTTTTCTCAGATAGGTGAGTTCTTTTTCTCGAGTAGGTGTGATTTTTTCTTTTTTAAATTTTCATTATTTTTCTTTATAATAGTGATTTCATTGTATTTGTTTTGTAAATTTTATTTTATCTAAATTATATATTTTTATTTAATTTTGATAATTTATGGTGTTATTTCTGGTTCTTTAATGTGTTGTTATATCACATTGTATAATGCTTTATTTATAGTGTTGTAGTGTGTTGTTACAGTACACTGCAGTATACCCCTTTTTCATTGCTTGTAAAATCTCTGATAAAAGACCCATTTTATCTGTGCTTTTATTTAGCACTGATAAATTCCCCCTTTATTAGTGATAAATAGAAACTCTTATAAATGGGGTCTTTTAACAGTTCTTCTACTATGGATGATAAATGGGTCCTTGATTAGTGTTTTTTAGCAATGATAAAGGATCCATTTATCAGCTCTATTCTAGAAATGATAAATGCCCAAGGATTTTAATCATTCTGTGGTAGTCAGTGCTTATCTAGAACTAATAAAGTCTATTTTCAATGATTTTAAGGTAATGTTTTATAGTAGTGAATTTTTATAATTAAAATAAGATTATTTCATATTTTTTTGAATCTTAGTGTCAGGTTTCATACACTCTATCAAAGAAAGACATTGTCACATATAACACAAGCTAAACTTTGAGTTGAATATAATGCAAGCTATCTAAAAAATTTAATTAATTTAAAAAAATATATTTTATAAAATCTTGAGATGTTAAATTCTTCCCCCTTAAAACTAATTTCTCTTTCTAAATTAATCTCAAACATAAAAGGTTTAAAATTAGAAAATTCCTTCATAGAAACCCACATAGTACAAATAAATAACAAAGCTTACCTTAAAAAGGGAATGTTGATAATATAACGGTTACCTAAAGTAAATTCTAACTAGGTTTCCACATATGATGATATAGGTGGGAACTAAATATTTGGATATAGAAGAAAATAATAAATAATTATATAAAGAGATAGAGATTTTTAATCACATTAAATTGAATGATCATGTGAAAACAAAAAACCAAAACACCATAAACCAAATAGGTGTAAAAAAATACATTGATATCATAAGAAATGATGGTAATATGATTATATTTTATTTCATGATAAGATATACTTACTTTATTCTATTCCATTTTATAAACACAGTCTCACTATTTGGTTATTCCTTGATCAATTTCCACTTCATATCTTAATCTAATAAATAAATGTGAATTTTTTATGCTTGAATCACTAACATATCTTGAGATACATAAATAGAATGATAATTTATTCCATCTATCTTTATTTATAATTAAAACAAAAAGATTATCACATGTTTTTCAGTATGCATAAAGAATCATATGGTGAAGTAATAGATTAATCTATAAAGAATTTCCTAAAGTTAAAATTTAACCACTCCATAAAATTTTAACCTTATAACCCTTCCTAAATTAAATAATTATAAATAAGTTCACTAAATTTCTAAAAATCAATATAACATTAATCCCTAAATTTTCACACACAAAATATGTGAGTACCTTAGTCATATATTTTCTTGAATCATGGTAATAATCTGAATTACCATAAAACCTTAATAGGAACATAAATACTTCCTTTCTACTTGAATAAAATTTTATATTATTGAATATATTCAATAAATCAAAAAAAATAAAAAATTATCAATGATAAAATAAACAACTCTATCCTCAAAACATTAACTAGTGTCATGTTCATCATCATGACCCAATTTAATTTATCTATATCAATCATATATTTATCCAAACATAATTATCTCAACATTAAGAACAAATTAAGGGCTATCTTCTCTTAATCATTTTTTCTTAATATATCACATTTCCTTTAAATCACTTTTCTATGTCATCAGATGAATTCAAAATATTCTTGAAAATGCTTAATGAAAATATTATTCTAAATAATCACTTTATATTTCATGATTAATATAACATAGTTATTTAATTACAATATATAAACAAATTAATTATCCTACCTATTTCTCAAACCATTAACTAGGCTTTATCATTTGATTCCTTAACACTTATTTCCTTTTTATATGTCATTCTTAGTCTCTTAATCATCAGAAATATAACTATTACTTATATAGCCTTTATTGTTTCCATTATTATCTTTCCACCTAGGACATTTATTTTCATAATTCCTACACATTCCACATTTAAAACATTCATCAACCGATAATACTTTAGGGAGACCAATATTCACATCCAATTATTTAATAGAAATTTTTCTTTTTTCCTTGACTATTAATTTTTTTGTGTCCATATTTTCCACCATTGAAACATATTCCCATTCTCTTATAAGACATTTAATTAGGTGTTTCATCCCATATTATCAACATATTGGAAATTAATCCTTCTTTCCAAAATGGATTCCATATCTAAAATCTCATTGAACTCTATCCTTCTCTTCTTTAGAGATTCTGAGAGTTGGTTAAGGTGAACATTATTAATCAAGTTATATGATAATTGGTTATGAAAAATCACAACATCCTTTACTCCAGTCATCATCCCATTTGGATTATCATTAAAAAAAATTCCATTACATTCTATGTTAACCCAGTTCCTTCTGGTTCCCACTATTTATTAAATCTAAAAATCACAGTGTGAGAAATGATAATCATAATGGGAAACCAAATAATCATGAATATTACTTATTGTATTTCTAAATCATAACACCTTATTTTTAATATATAAAAACTCAGGTTTATCTTAGGTTATTCACATTCATCTTCTTTTAAAATCCATCATGATTGTTCATAAAGAGTTTCCAAATTTCCAAATCATATCCCCTAGGAGTGTCAAACTAGGTGTACAAAAAGTCCTATCATCATGCACCAGGTGATGATTGATTATATATCAATGATCCCTTTTCAAGGTTATATACCCTAGGCACATATGTTCAATATCCACATCTAATTGTAGTATCCATATGAGGAATTTATTACTTGAAAACCACATCCTGTATACTTTACTAAAATTATAGGACATTTTCATATATTTTGACTCATTATTAGACATATAAATAGAGGCATTACTTGAAATATCCTTATAAATATCCCTAGGTATCTCACTAATATTTTTTTATCCTACTATCCGAAGGTTAAATAAACATTTCATTTGATACCAACTATAGTGACCACGTCTTTTCATATATGGCTTTAAAATATTTTTAGATGAATATTAAATACATTACACAAACATATATTTGAGAACCATAATAGTTTAGTTCCTTTTGATACTAGACACACCAAATTCTAAATTCATTAATGAACTTCAATGGAATAGATAAATATATTTCCATTAAGTATTCTTCATAGGCATACCCTACCTAGAACCTTTTTTTAAGACCTGGGGAAAGGAAACATAAGAAATGGTGAGCTCAAATTCTCATTAAGAGTAAACATGGGAAATATGTAAGCATAACATGAACATAATGCTATGAGAACATGGGAAAAAAAATTGAAAACCATAACTTTCACATCAAAGATGATAATTTTGATTTAATGAAAAAGAATTTGTTGGTCAAAACACATGAATCATAAGGAAATTAAAGAACATGATCAATGAGAGGATAACATTAGAATAATACATGGATTTTTTGACATAGATATAGGCATATAAAATCTCATGTCAATTCTATCTTCCAATACATTCATAACATGTTAGTCTTGGGATAATAACTCATTTAACATCTTATTTCTTGGGGTAACCACCCATGTACCCCATTTTCTGGGCTTGGGATAACCTCCTATGCACCCTTTATGAACCACAATATCATATAACATTAATTGTATTAGAAACAATGAAATGAAACAGGTTTAATAAAATAGTTCATAATCGCATAACTTGTGGAAATAAAATGGGTTTTAAAATAATTTCATCATTTGATCATAACATAAGCCATGAAAAAGATATGGGTTCCATAGACATATTTTAATCATAAAAAAATTATGGAAATAATAATAATGGTATTTTTAGATCATATCCCAAACAACGAATAATTAACATCAAAGGATTTCATCTTTGATGAAAAATGATTTTGAAAGAACAAACACATGGAGTGTTTCTTGAGAAAAAATTACATTACAATTTTTAAAAAAACTTTTTAAAATATAAAACATTTTCAAAATAATTTTCATGAAAATCTACTTTTAATATTATAAGTAATCTTCAATAAAATTATTGGTGATGATAGTGGATAATGTTTTTCATGATGTAAACGTTAAAATAAAGATTCATTTCACATTTATGATAAAAACCCAACATGCATTGTTTAGAAAATGACATAAATATTAATTGCAAAAAAATGAAAAAATTAAAAAATGGGTAAAATATTATTATATAAATCATATTTATAATTTTAGAAAAAATTAAAACATTTTTAGAAAACATGGTTGTAGAATAAAAATGGGTTTCCACTGAAGAGATTAATAAAGATAGTTTTTTAAAAAACATTTTTTTTACTCTTAAGTGCATAAATAGAGTAAAATGAAGAGAAAACATTTTTTCTCATGAAATAAAAATAGGAGAATAAAATTAATGAGTTCTTTTAGAGATTAATCATAATATCTTATCATCGAAAATATAATCATAAAAAATCTTGATAAACGATGAGATTGTAACATAAAATATTTACTACTTTGGTAAATTTGAAATGTATTTACAATAAAAGGGAGATAATAAAATGGATATTTAAATCCAAATAATTATTATGATATTTATCATAATGAATTATTGTTATTAAAGACTCAATATAAAATAGATAGGTGGTGTATGTGGCATGTGTCTCCTATAAGTAACAAGTGAGACAAAATTTCCTTACCCTATGTACTTACTTACTTCTCAGTCATTCAAACCTAAAGAATAATAAATATAGGTTTATTTTACATCTATTACACAAACATACTTATATATAGATAAATATATATATCATACCATATAGTAGTTACTTAAGACCATTTGTCAGCCATTTATTAATAATTCCATGTAAAAGTCATGCTTTTGGTAGTGACCACTTTGTTTTTTGTATGTATATTGATTTTTTATTTTGGGTCCTCTTACTTTGATCATCGTTCTATCACCTACAGGATAATAATCATGAAATAATTATAAAAGTTATATATAAATTATACTTTTGATACAAATCATAAAATATGGTTTTGGGAAATGAAGTACATTATGATCATAGATATGGTAGGTCGTACGTATGTATGAGTAATGTTTTAATTTTTTAATGATAATTATGGGAAGGAATTAAGAAATAATTTATATTTATGTAATTATTATAATATAATAATAACATATAATTTATTTAATATAAATATACATATCATCCATGTGGTGTGGTGATGAAAAGAGAGAGTCATATCGCTTCGTGAATGTAGTCCACATGTACAGAGACAATAAAATCATTTTTCAGTGAGTGTAAAGGTAATAAAGAAATGGATATTTTATATTTTAAAAATAATAAATACGTAATTAAGATAATAACTATTTTATGTATATAATATATATTTATTAACTTTATCCTTCTTATCTTTGGTGTAAAGAGTTAGTGAAAACAAATCACATCACTTCGTGAGGTGATAGTCTGTCGTACACATGAACGATGTTATCGTATCCCCTAAGAAATGGAAAAAAGGTATATATGATATAATTAATAAAAAGGTAAAATTATGTTATAAATATAATAATTAAATTTATATCCATTATCATCCCCAACTGTGATTGGCTTTAATGGAAAAAACGAATGACACTGGTCCACGAGGTGGTAGTCCATCATACTTACAAATGATGATTTTGTAACTCATTTGATGGAAGTGTATATTGTTTAAAGTAATTACCTTAAAAAACATCTAAGTATATGTAATATATTTAGTTAATTATATCATAATGTTTTGATAATAATTTAATGAGATGGGGGGATAAATAAAATAAAAAATCTCGTTGAAGAACATTACATATTATCCAAGAAACCTCCTTAGGTTTTCATTAAAAACATCATAGGTTAGATTTATTCTCAAACTTATACATATAGTATGAGAGGAGTTAAGTTGGGAAGTTATTTGGGTAGGTATTTTCTAAACAAATTTTTTTTACATGTGAAGTGGAGATGATAGGTTTTCGCCTTTTATAAGTGAGGTGAGTGACATACTTGTAAATATTTGAAACGAAAATGGTGTGCCCATGTTTTCCTCATGCCACAAGGATCTAAAATGAAGTACCATTGATCCTTAGACATTATATGGTTTAAATAGAACCATAAAATATATTTTATACATGTTTCTATGTTATTTGAACCCATATTATTTTAGTTTTATCATAGGTAAACTCATCTTTACCATAAATGTGGTACTTAATTTTTACGGTTTTCACTATTAATTTTGGTAAAAATTTTATTTTAAATTATTATATAAAATTTATTATTATGATTTAAAATATTTAATCCATTTTTAAAAATTTAATTCACATATTTGGAAAAGTTTAATTCCAAATTAATCTCACAGACATGATGAGAAAGTGGGGTTTCGAGGAGAAAATATACAAATTTTACAAAGTTTTTATATCAAAATTAATTATTAAATTTATTTAAATTAAATAAATTGTATTAATAGATATAAAATTAAACTAATATTACTTTAAATTAAATTTATAATATAATTTATCTTTATAAATAATTTAAATTAAAAGGAGGTTTTCAATTAAAATTCGGTATTATTTACTATTCACTAAAAAATTTATTATTTTCAGAAAATTATGGAAACATCACCCTAATATAATTTTAAAATTATTATTTAAAAAATAATTTTATTTATTAGAATTAGTTTTCTAATATAGTCAGAAATAAAATATAAACAAATCCTAGAGACATGATGAAAAAGTGGGTTTTCAAGCGGTGTATTTTTTTCAAGTGCAAAATTATTTTATATTAATTCTATGTCTAATAATGATCGTTATATTACTGAAAAATAAAATTTATTGATATATAATATATAAATTTCTTTCAAAAAATTCCTCTTTAGGGATTATTTCAATTAATGAAAATGTAGAAACATTATACACTTTAAAATATTTTTCAAAAAAACCTATTTTAATCCCTGAAATAAACTTATACTAAAATCCAATACAATGTTCATTAAAAAGTAATTAAGTGGATTAAATATAAATAAATAATACTGATGTTAAATTAAAACATAATTAAGAATTTAAATTTATTTATTTATTAAAAATAAATTATATTTTTACAAAAATCAGTATTTTTCATTATTCACTAAAAACCCAATATTTTTCAAAAAATCCAAAAATTTAACCAAAATTTAATATTGATATAATGATTTTAAAAATAAATATAATTGTATCAAATATATTTTCTAAATTTTCTGTAAATTAATTATAATATTTTCTAATTCAGAAAAAATATTTTTGATGAAAAAATATTTTTGATTAATATAATTAATTTACTAAAAAAATATTGATTATTTTCTAAGAATTTATAAATAAAATTAAATTTAGTAGGAAATTTAAATATATATATCATAAATTAGTTAATAATATTCATAAATACTTATTTAATGGATAGGTTATAATTTTATATTTAAAATTATATTCTTTCATGGTTCACTGAAGCACAGTTTCAAGTGTAATGAACACTATCGAAGAAACTTGATGTTGCATGTAATGCAGGCTAAACTCAATTTTTCATATAATGTAATATATCTAAAAAATTAATTAATTTGAAGATATAAAAATCATTAAATCATAGAATTTTACAACAATCCTCAAGTTATTTTCATGCTCTTTATTTATCTTTGAATATATAAAAATGTATTATATTAAGACTGCCATAAACTGATCAAGGTAATCTCTAAAAAAATATTCATTAAATCAATGAAGATAGTGGGAAGTATTAAGAATAAATGGATTCACTATAAATTTATATTTCCAACCCTCATATGGAATTATTTCATAGCTATGTCTTCACTTTTTACCCTCAACTAGTTGTATCTATATTAAAGATAAATCTTGCAAAAACATTTTGATCCTCATAATTGATAAAACAATTAATTAATGTAGGTAAAATGGAATGTATTATTTATTGTGATCTTTTTATGTTCTTAATAATTAATTCATAGTCGAATCAATCCATATTTATTCATAAAAAAGAACATGTTCTCTCTAAGGTGATGCACTTGGCCAAATTAGTCCCTTATCAATATTATCCTATAGTTGATTCTTAAATTACCTCAACTCAAAAGGGGATATTATATATGGAGTCTTTAAAATAGTTGTAGGACCATGTATAAATTATATTAAAAAACTCAAACACACAATTTGGAGAAATACTAGGAAATTATTCTAGAAAAACATCAATAAAGTCTCATATAATATAAATACAATGTTGAATTTATCCCCAAACATCATAGATAAACACCCCTTTTGAATACGAATAAAGGCCCATACAATGGATTGAATTTACCTTATAAGTTCATATTTATCATAACATTAATGGATTATCATTTTTTGGTTTGGATTATCAAATTTTACTTCTTTTCCACCAAAATTGATGTGATCTTTCTGTAAATAAATCTAATTGATGCTTAAGATAATATCAAAATAAATTAGAAGGAGAATAATGAGATTTTCATGAATAAATTTCATACAAACATAAATTAGATATGAATTAAAGCCTTGAGATGAGATCATCATACCATTTTTAGTTTTCGCAACTAATTTAACATCTAACAATTAAGGTTATAAATTTACATTCTAAATGTATTTTCAAGATATAAATGAATTCACATGATAAAGATCATATAATATACTTCAATATTTGAGAATACCTATTTCTACATAATCTTTTTCATCATATCTTCAATCCCATAATAAAACCAAAATGGTTAGCATGACCATTAGGCATATTTAATTTGAGAAATAAATCATGAAAAATGAAGTAGAGGATTTCTAAATATTAATAACTTTTTTCAATCTATGACCCATTAGGTTTAACCTAGGTCATAAATGATCATAATTTATTCAAATACATAATAATGGTTCATAATGAAAATGTGAAATATACCAATCATATCCTCTGGGTGTGTTAAACTAAGGTGTAGTCAGGGAAAACTCAATGTTTACAAAAATGATTATTGAGAATAGTTGACCAACTATTTTTAGGGTAATTAAACCTTGATAATGGATTATCTTTACAGTTCTTCTTCATCATATTTGGTAGTAGCTACAACATCTAATATTATTTGATGATTTCCACTTACATTTTATACTTAGATTCATTTGAGGTCATGGATTTTTAATTGATTTTTATCCTCCCTAGATACCCTCTTCCCTAGATCTGATTCATAACTGGGCTCTCCCAACTTGGATTAATGGCTTTCTTCCAGGGCAGTGGTATTTCAAAAATGGCTTGGCTGCCTTAAGGTGGACTTTTGGGTGTTTATGTGATGGAAGGGTTGATGAAACAATCTTGGTATCCTTTAGCAGATTTTCTGGTGGAGGATGGATGTGGTTTAGGCTCACTGATGTCCTTTTGTCCCCAGTGTGTTCAGGGATTATTGTCTTCCGAGTTTGAATCTGTAGTAGTGGATCTACATCATGGTGGGTGATCTTATTTAGATGACCTCAGGGTTCTCTCCAGTGGTTGGTGAATTGTTTTTGGTTTTTTCGTTGTGCTCTTGGTTCTACCTATTTTTTGGGTTGTATATTTCTATACATATGTTTTTTTCCCTCATTGAAATTAGATGGTGGTATAACATTTTGCAGGTTCCTTTAGGTGGTCAACCATGAAAGGGGGATGTGTGTGATGACACCCATCATTCATCCATCCTTTTTCATTTTGTAAGGATAGATGGGTACCTTTATTTGACTCATTATTAGTGTTTTTAGTCTTATTTTCCTTTCATTTGGTTGAAATTGTTGTGATTTCATCATATGATTTTTTGGTCGGGAATCTCTAAAGAGGGGAAGGTGTGTTGGAACCTTTCATCAGACTCTCCTCCATACGTTTGTTTTAATTTTAGAGGTTCTCTCCCATGTTTTACTACCAACAGGGTACAAATTCTTGGTAGAGAGGGCAGTGCATTTTTAGGGTTTTTATCACTATTTCACTATCTAGTGTGGGGGTAATGAGGAATTTAATGGTATTTTATTTTATATTTTCTTCCCTTTGATCTTGCTATATTTTTATGACTTTTTTTAAGTATTTTTTCTCTCCATGTATTGGTTTCCCATTTTTTTCTTTTTTTTAAAGAGGTGTTCTCTTTTTTTATGTTTAATAAAGGGGGATTTACCCTCAATCCTTATAAAAAAAATAAATGTTTTTTATCCAAGTTACCCACACTACTATGCATATTCCATTTAACAGTGAAAAAAATTACTTTTAAAAGTTCTAAAAATCACTGATAAAGGCATTACTAGATGAAATGCACTGTTAATATAAAAACACACCCAGAAAAAACATAAAAACCCTTTAATTTCAAACAATGATATATAAATTTAATGTGACACCAATAACATAAAAATTTCCACCCTTGGTCAGTACAAAAAAACTCTGCTATATATGTTTCAAATAATGTTTTACATAATTCAAATACAATTATCAAAAAAATTACAAACAATAATGTTTCATCTATTGATTCTCATGAACCCCTCTTAAAAATCTCTACCCATTGTATTAGTTACAAAACAAATAATATCAACCTTATAAAAATATTTGGCCTATATAGAAAAACAAATATTATGTTTGTAATATTACAAATAAATAAACTAAATATTAATATAAGAGAATACATTAATAAAACATCAATATTTAATAAAAAACTAAATTTTGTGTTATATTGGTCACACTATGTGTCCTATTGAGGTGGGGTTGATTCTTAAATGTTAAAAATGAGTTATGGATCATTTTCCTAAAATTTCAGAAAAATATGAAGGTGTACGCTCAGTTTTTATTATGTCACATTTTTTTATACAAAAATTATTGTCACTTTTAAATAATGATTAATTTGGAGTTATACATGCCACACTTTGCATCGTATTGAAGTTCTTCTGATTCCCACATGTCACAAATGACTTATTAATCATTTTCATAGAGTATCAATACAATTCGATTATGTTTACTCGGTTTTCATTCTGGGAGTTGTTTTTTTACTAAAATGTTATTTCAAACTAGAAACATACATTATGAGTCATAATGATCGCATCGTGTGTTGGTTTGATATTATATTTCTTTATACATGTCACAAATGACTTATAAATCACTATCCTTAATTATCATAGCAACCATAGTGTGTTTTCTTGGTTTTCAGTGAGTGACACATTCTGAACTAAAATGTCAATTTTAAACTTATAATGGGAACTTTTAATCATTCCAGTCACACTGTGCATCATATTAAGGTGGGGTTGAAATCTACAAGTCAAAAATGACTCACGTATCATTTTAGTAAACTACCAAAATAATAAAAATGCATTTTCTTGGTTTTTAGTATGTTAATTTATTTTTTACTTAAATTAATGTCAATTTTAAATAAAAAGAGATATTATGAGTGATATCAGCTACACCGTGCATCGTATTGAGGTTCAGTTGATTCATATATATTAAAAATTACTTATAGACCATTTTCATAAAATATCAAAACAATCTGAATGTGTTTGGATGGATTTCAGTATGTCACTTATGGTTTTTGCTTATATTAATGTCAATTTTAAATAAAAAGAGACACTTTGAGTGATACTAGCCACTCCTTGGATTGTATTTAGGTGTATATAATTCCTACACATCATAAATGACTTATATATCATTTTCATAAAGTATCAAAATAATATGAATGCTTTTTATTTGTTTTTAGTATGCTAGTTGTGTGATTTTAAAAAAATGTCATTCCAAACTGCAAACACACATTATAAGTAATATTGGTCGCATCGTGCATCTATTTGATGTGAGAATACATCATACACATCCAAAATTACTTATGAATCATTTTCAAACATTATCAAAAAACCTGAGTTCATTTTTTTGATTTTCTGTGAGTGACAGATTTTGAACTAAAATGTCAATTTTAAACTAATAATGGAAAATTTTAGTCATATCAATCACATCATGCATAATATTGAGGTTTAATTGATTTATATAGGTTTAAAATGCCTCATGGATCTTTTTCCTAAAGTATCAAAACAATCCGAAAGTGTTTTCCCAGTTTAATGTATGTCACTTGTTCCTTTTACTTAAATTAATGTCAATTTGAAATAAAAAAGAAAAATTTTGAGGTATACAAACACACCATACATCCTATTGAGATGGGGTTGATTATTAGATTTCAAAAATGACTCATATATAGTTTTCACAAAATATAAAAAACAACTTGAATGTGTTTTCTCGGTTTTGAGTTAGTCACTTATTCTTTTTATTTAAATTGATGTCAGTTTAAAATAAAAAGAGACACATTGAGTGATACCGGAAACATAATGAATCTTATTGAGGTGTTCATAATTCCTACATGTCACAAATTACTTACATATCATTTTTCTGAAATATCAAAAAATCCAAATGTGTTGCTTCGGTTTTCAGAATGTCACTTTCTATTTTTTAATTAAATTAATGTCAATTTAAAAAAAAGGAGACACTTTGAGAGATACAGATAACACATTGAATCATATAGAGGTTTGGATGATTCGTACACATCAAAAATGACTTATAAATCATTTTCATAAGGTATAACAACAACCCTAATGTATTTTCATAGTTTTTTGTATGACAATTGTGTTTTTTTACTAAAATGTCATTTCAAACTCCAAACACATATTATGAGTCATATAATTATCATAGTGCATCAATTTTATGTGATAATGCTTCATATATTTCAAAAATTACTTTTTATTCATTTTCCTAAATTACCAAGACAATCAGATTGTGTTTTCTTGGTTTTGAGTGATAAACAAATTTTGAACTAAAATGTCAATTTTTAACTCATAAGGGACACTTTTATTCATAATGATCACACTGTGTGTCAGACTATGGTGTGGTTGAATATTACAGGTTAGAAATGACTCATGGATCATTTAAATAAAGTGTAAAAACAATAAAAAAATTATCAGTTTTCAATATTTCACATGTTCTTTTTTAAATAAATTAATGTCAATTTTAAATAAAAAGAAACACTTATAGTCAAATCAGCCGCAACATGTGTTGTATTGAGCTGATTTGGAATTATACACATCAAAAATCACTCATGGATCACTGTCCTGAAATATAAAAATAATAAAAATTTGTTTGGTTGGTTTTCAGGATGTCACTTTTTTGTTTTTACTTAAATTTATGTCAATTTTAAATAAAAAAAACATTATGAATGATACCAGCCACACTGTGTGTCGTTTTAAGGTGTGACTAATTTCTAAACATCAAAAATAAATTATAGATCATTTTACTAGAGTATTAAAACTATATTAATATTTTTTCTTGGTTTTTAGTAGTACACTTATGTATTCTTAATAAAATGTCATTTTAAACTGGAAACACCTGATATGAGTCATATTGATTGCATAGTGCATTGGTTTTCTGTGAGGTCGCATAATACATATCCCAAATGACTTATGAATCACTTTTTGAAATTTTAAAGACAATAAGATTCTATTTTCTTGGTTTTTAATGAGTGACACATTTTGAACTAAAATTTCAATTTTAAACTGATAACATACACTTTTAGTCGTACCTGTCACACGGTGAGTTTTCTTGGTTTTCATGCAACATAGTTTTTCTTCTTCCACATTAGAAGAAAATGTTCTCTATTTTCTAGATTGTTTCAGATAGTTGAAAACAAAATACAAATTTCCATAATATTATTATAAAAAAAACTAAGTAATTATTAGATAAAAATGATAATGAAATAAACTTACAAATAGTTGAAAAAATGATGAAAAAATTAATTAATTACATAAAAAGACGCACTTTGAGTCATAAGAACCACATCATGAATTACTATACTTTCCATTTGATTTATTTATCAAAATGAAAACACTACATTGTCAACATTTAGCACATTCCTTCAAGTTACCAGTAGTTCCTTTAAAGGAAAGTTTTAAATGACAACAATATAGGGTTGACATTGTTTTGAGGTAGAATAAGTCTTTGGAAAGCATTGTTTTCATGGGTAGTAAAAAATTTAATTTATACTACGATAATGAAGTAGAGAATAGATAATATTATGAGGAAAACGTTGTATATTAAAAAAACCCAATCTTATCATTGAATTCTGAGTTGTAGCCTTGAATTCCAATCTCTCACGAGCATGATTAGTTTTGCACAAATTCCCACGACTTGAAAAAAAGGAATTTAACTATAAAAGAAAACAAACCTTATGTGGGTAATAATAAAAATAATTAAATTAAACATAAATATTAAATAATTCACTACTTCTATGGAAGTCACATCTTCATGTTATTTTTTGTACATTCTTCCATCAGGTATGTTGCCCATTCGTCTTTTAGAACATCTATATAACCCTGTAAATATGAGTTTTTTTTACAATATGAGTTTCATTTAAATAGGTAACTCAATATAACTAAATTGAATTGGATAACTTAAATTCATATTTCCAACTCAATTTAAATAGGTAATTCAATATAACTAAATTGAAAAACATCTATTAAACAAACAAAACAAATATAAAACAAAAAAATACTAATTTTATCAAAACACACCCCAACCTAGCTACCTATGGTGGTTGAATACCCACTGGTGCGCTAAAAGACACACCCACAAATCATCTGTGAAAACACAAAAAAGGTTTTAACCACCTATCATGGACTCATAGATGTAGGAGCCTCTATTATTAATATTTAAATAGAAATAGATTAGAGTAATAATGAGTTTCATTTGACTGCCTAGAAAATAGGGGGAAAACTTGAACAAATTTAGATATCCTTGAGGTGAGATAAAATTAACAGAGAAGGAAGGGTGTGGAGAGCATTACCGATGCAGTTTTATATCACCCGATGAATCTAACATTGTACCACCGATGAAGGAGGGGGAATAAAATAAATAAAAGAGGGAAAGAAGAGACAATCCAATGTTGAATATGGATAAGTGAGGAGAAAGGTGGAGGAAGAAAGAAAAATGTAAGAGGGGAAATTTGGTAACATTAAAACTTTAGTGGGGTTGCATGGTTTACTCACAAAATTTACCAAACTGTGCACAAACCATGTGGGCTACAGTGCTGAGGTACTTCCCCAAAGTACTATCTTTCTTGTATTATGCACAATTTCCATAACCATGCACAAACCATGAAGAATCCCTTTGCAACAAATTCAATGAACATCGCACAACCATGTGCCTCCCATGCATGGTTTACCCAAACCATGCTGGAGTTCAAAACTGGGTTTCACGGTTAGCAGGAAGGGGCTGCATAATTTTCCACAAATTGTGCGCCATGACCAACAACTCCAAAACAGGCCTTCAGGTCTATGAAGTTCCCAAAACCCTTTCGAAACACCATCGACACTCTCCAAGCATCTAGAGTCATCCAAAAACACAATATAAAGATTCGAGAACTCTCAGAGTTGAGTTCTGATCATCAAAAAAAGGCATTACCACTAATTCAAAAATTCAAAACTGGAGAGTTTTTCTACCCAATTCAAAAACATGAGAATTTAAAATTATATACAACACACACACACATATATATTTACACAATTAATTAAATCATATATATAAACACATGCACCAAATATTTATGTAAAATTTTCAAATTTTTGTATTCATTTTAGAATTTCATTATAATATACATGACACATTTAATATATTGTTTTTAAAATCAGTAAATTTTATTTATTTATTTTTAATATTATTACAGTTAGTATTATTTATTAAATTTTAATATTTTTCTTTTTTAGAAATTAATCATTTTATACTATTTATTTATATATCTTTATTTACTATGTTTTAGTATTTTCAATACATATTCATCATTAATTCAATACATATCTATATTATCTTTAATAATTTATATTTAATTAATAAAACATATCCACTTTTTAATATTTTTAAACTGTATAATTTTTAATTAATATATGTCACTCATATTTAAGATGCATGCGTTTAATATTATATATTTGTTAATAACTTTAAAAATATATTTGTAAATAAATATTTATAAATAATATATTAATAAATTTGTGTATATTTACTATATTTATAAATTTATATATTTATAATTATAAATAAATGAATATTAATTTTTAAAAAAGTATTTATATAATTATAAAAAAATAATTATATATATTTAAATAATTATAAAACTATAATATGTTTAATTAAATAATGTATATATAAACTATATTTATATTTATATTTATATTTATAATTATTAATTATAAAAATATATATAATGATATAAATATATAAATATTATTTTTTAAAGTATTTATATATTAATAAATAATTATATATTTCTTTAAATAATAATAAAATTATAATAAATATATTTTAATAATGAATATATTTTCTATATCTATATTTACATATATATATATATAATTATATAAATATATATAATGATATAAATATATTTCTAATTATAAAAATATAATAAATATATCTAAATAATTAATAAATTTACTATATTTTTATTTAAATTTATTCATTAAATATATATAATTATATAATTATATATAGTGATATAAATAAATTTATTTATAAATATATTTATAAATGTTTATTTACTATATTTATAAAATAATATATTTCTAATTATAACTAAAAAATATATCTTTTTAAAAAAAATATTTATATAATTACAAATAAATTTTTATATATTTATATAATTATACAATTATAATAAATAATTATATAATTATATAAATACATTTATAAAACTTTATTATTTAAAATTATAATTATTAATCCTTCATCAGCACTAAATTTGTAGCATTGATAAATATGACTTTTATCAGTGCTAATGAAGCATTGATAAAGATATCTTTTATGAGAACTTATTAATTTAGTGTTGATAAAATGGATCTCTATCGGTCCTTTTTAAGAAGTGTTGATAATGGTCTCCCCGATCAATTTAAAAGAACTCTAATCATGACTGATTTAGTAGTGATTCTCATGATTTCGTTATAGCATCCCGCCTTTTTATCACAAAAACTTTCATTACATTTTACAAAACTGAGGATATTTAAGGTTTAGTGTCTTGGAAACCAGGAACATTAAACATGAAAACATAAAACATTATTCTAAAACACTTGAAAGGCTTCTCCTCATGTTCATCCTAGGTTCATTACTGCATCACATAACATGGGGAAATACATCAAAAGAAATGGTGAGCAAAAATCCCAGTAAGGGAAACAAGAGAAACATTTTACATGTGAACTTGAGATACTTCAATAAGGTCATGAAAAGAACTTTTAAGGCATCAGAATGAAATCATGAGGCATATCAAAATAAAAATAACATTTTCATAACTTGAAGATGTGGCTACATCATTTAACATAGACAATCATGAACATATCACCAAGGTCCATCCCCAAGGTGTCATTTGAAAATTACCAAGGTTATTCACCATGGTATCGTGAAAATTATAATCTCTAGTGGTTACATCATTACCCAATGCATTGGAGCGCTATCAGGGCGCACCCTTAAATTTGCCTTTATTATCATGTGATCCACATATATCATCATCAAAAATTTCATAAATAACCCATATAGCATAAAATAAATGGGTTTCATTTCATAATCATAACGTTTTAAAAACTGATTTGAGGACATGATCTATACGTCACTTTAAACCCACAGTAGGGAAGAGCGGGTTTCATGTATGTAAATCCCAGAATTTAAAATAGAAAATTTTTGTATATATGTGAATAACCCTATAGAAATATGATCTTTGAGTATTCACTTAATAACATGAAGTAATTTTGAGAAAAAGAGAGAGGCATTTTGAGACCAAAATTATGCAGCACAATGGCTACGTTACAGGGTTTTAGAAAACGTTGAAAAGAGAGGGGACATGAGTAAAATAATCATAAATGACCCATAAAACAGTATAGGTACATAATATAGGGGATTTAAGAACATGTTAATGAAATTTGTAAATATACCATATGAAATGGAGAACATGAAAGGAAGACAAAAATAAGATTTCTCTTATGAAAATTCGGCAGCCTAACAGCATTACATAAACTTCAACCAAAAATGAATTGATGATGTAAAATAGGGTCTCTCATCATATGAACATAAAATATCAGTATGATAGATATAGAGATCATACCCCGACATAATAAAAAGTAACTTGGAAGACTTCACATGGAATTAGAACTTTGAAAAGGAGAAGGGTGAAAGAATCCCTTAAAATATCGGCAGCCTAACGGTGTCCCTTAAAGTTCAACCAAAAATGAATTCATGAGATCAAATATGGTCTCTCATCATATGAAAATAATATTCCAGTATTATATATATATATAGATCATACCCCAACATAACAAAAAGGAACTTGAAAGAATTGACATGAAAGTAGAACTTCAAAACGAGAAGGGTGAAAAACCACTTAAAAATTCGGCAGCCTAACGGCGCCACTTAAAACATCAAAATACTGAATTGAAGAGATCAAATGGGGTCTCCCATCATATGATCATAAAAGATCAGTATGATAAATTTAGAGATCATACCCCAACATAATAAAAAATAACTTGAAATACTTTACATGAAAATATATCTTGAAAAATGAGAAGGGAGAAAGAATCCGTTACAAAAATTTTGGCAGCCTAGCGGCGCCACTTAAAACATCATAAAACGAAATAATGAGAGTAAAATGGGATATCTCATTATATTAACATGAAAAGGTAAGTAATAGGAGTATAAAAGAACATCCTCTAACATAAGAACATGGAGCATAAAATAAATTACATAAAAGATATTTCTTGAAAAGAAAGAGAGAGATCAGATCCCTTACCTTAAAACGTAACTCTTAAAACTCAAAGGTTGGGACCTTGAGGGCTTGGGGGAACCTTGGGAGGAATCCTTGGAAGTTAATTAGACCAGAACTTCGTTGGGGGGAGAGTGGGGAGTCGAATGGATGAGAGGATGGCTTGGTATTTATAGGGAAAGTGAGGGGACAAGGCATTAATGGCCAAGGGACACCTCATTAGTGGTTTTGGAAAAACCATGGGCTTTCCCATGGTATTTGACAATGGTATTGGCCACTTGGGACACCTCATACCTTATCTTACTATTCATAAGGCGAACATATTGATTACAAACTTAATGCATCATTTAATGATGTCATTAAACACCCGTAACTTAAAAATTGTATTTTCACTATTCATCGAAAATTCAACTTTCTCTGAATAATCCCAAAATTTCACCTTAACCAAATATCAATGCTCTGATTTAAAAAATGAACATCATTTTATAAAAATAATTTTCTAAATATTTTTAATTTATTTTTTTAGATAAATACACTATTCACCGAAAATTCATTTTTTTCAGAAAAAACCCCAAAAATTACCATAACATAATATCAGTGCTCTGAGTTCAAAAATGAAATCCATTTTATAAAAATAAGTTTTTTAATTATTTTTATTTTAATTTTAAATTAAAAAACAGTATTCACTCGAAAAAACTAATACTTGAATAATAACTTATAAAACCGTTATTTAACCATTTTATTGAATCACATTACTTAATCAAAGTGCCTAGATTATATTAATACTTTCTTTAAGTGAGATTACTAATCCATTTGGACACATTACTAATCCTAATCATAAAATCACTATTCATAATTTACTATTCATCAAAAATCAAGTTGATCTTATTAGACTCTAAATTTCGTACTGAACATAATTGTAGAACACCATTTTTGAAAATCATTACACATTTTTACTTATTTAATGTTTACATAAACATTTTTAAAATATCATTTTTCTAAAATTCATCAAAAATATGCATACTATATTTATCCGGTCATTTAAAAATTCATAAACTTCATCATAAGAAGAAATCCCAATTTTTATTTAAAACAAAGGATTACACAAGGCAGTTACGGTCTCCTTACATAGCCCCTTATCACACCAGCATAGGACCTAAGTGTAAGGTGTGCTAAGGTGAGAGAATCTGAGGGAGGCTCGGCTAACATCGCACGAGTAGTAATTTCTATCAGTTTGAACTTCTCGCAAAGGCGATTCCGTTCTAGCTTCACACGATGAAGTTCGGCTTGGGTTTGGTCCAGAGAAAAGCCCAGTGGTGCTACCTCCTTCATAAGTTCTATTAGATGGGCTTCGATCGGTCCAAGACTACAGGGTGAGGCCATCGAATCTTCTTTCTATAATAATTAACCAAGATTACTTGTATTTAGAGACAATAATCAAAATGTTCAGTTTCCAGCGGTCATATTGACTAATGGTCATATAACCATCTAAACCCAAAAGACTCATTTTAATTATAATCATGTTATCAAATGAAAAAATTTTGTTGAGTATAAAAATAAAATAAAATAAAACATAAAATTAGGAAACAAGATTTATTCAAAATTTCGGGTCGTTATATTCGTGGAACTCCCATGATACTAGCACACCTCTATATTATCTCTGACAAATCAAGCCTAGAATCCAAGGTATATTATTTTCTCCTCCTCCTCACTCATTGATTTCTTTTTTGGGTTATATGGTTTGGGTTATTACAGTGTTCTCAACCATGATGAACCCTACTTCTCTTCTCCTATAACTCTAGTCGTGATTGGTCTCTCTCATTCTTCCTCATTATTTTCATTCTTATCACCACCTTCACTAATGGATCATTCCATTATTAGAGATATCGTTGTCACCATCAACACCACCATCATCAACTTCCCAGTTTTTCTTCATCCTCTACCACTGCTTCTCTTTGACAGTTCTCCATGGTTTTTAATCATAGTTATATTTTTTTCAAACATCCACAGTGTGTTTTATTTGATAGTTTTTTGTTTTTGGATTTTGGTTTTCTTGTACGATTATTTGATGAATGGATGTTATAAATCATTTTGATTTATATATAAATGGGTTTCTAAGATAAATTTATTAGGTGTTATCTTGTACTGAATAATCATTTAATAACATTCTGGACAACTAAGGTATGATTAATTTTCTTTAATAATTATTTGACCGATATTATATCTAAGGAATGTTTTTTTGATAAATGTGTGTCTTTTAAATCTTCTCATTCGTTTTCATGAAATTTAAAGTATTTTTTTTTATATTGATCTTTTTACAGCCTGAATGGTATGTTTAATTTACCAAATAAGTGTTTTGATGGTTAATGAATGTCATTTTCTTGCATTGTGAATGGGTTTTTTGAAGGTATAATGGATTATTGAGTTCTAATATGGATTATTGATGATATATATTTAAATGATCATTCTGGTAATGTTTTGATTGTGTTGATTTTGTAATTTTATAATAGGGGAAGTTAGTTTATAATTCCTTTTGAAAAACACAAGAATAATATAAAAGTTTTTTAGATTTACCCCCATTTATTTTCCATTATGTGGTTTAATATTTTTATACAATTCATCTGAGAATTTTTCAACATAACCCTCATTATGTACTTTAACTATTTCAACAAAAACATCATCACATCACTAATGTTACTTTCTACATCATCTCTACTCATAGAATATAGTAATATTGATCATTCTAAATTGATATGATAAAGAGAAGAAGATTGCAATTTGTTTTGATTATAATTAGAAAAATTAATCAAATTATATCCATATTTAATCATGTTTATAGTATATATCACTTCATATTTAATACATGAAGTTACATTTTCATTATCAATATGATGTATGAAATCATATTCATACTTTTGGATCCTTATCACTATCGATATTGTTTTCATCACTAATATATTATTCCAAATGTTATTTTATAATTTATTTTTATTTATATATATTGAAAATAATAATTACCAAATTTAGAATAAAAATAAATAAATGTTGAGAACACACCAATGATCATTGGATTTGATCATATAGATTTCTTTTTCCTAATATTTCAGTTGTGTGAGTGATGAATTAAGGCCAACAGACTATGAGATTATCTAACGTGTGATCATTGAGAAAGACGATCAATAACTAAGATAAATGATCTTTGAGGATCATATATTAGTTTATGATTGGTTTTATGTGAGGTCTAGGTATGGTACGTTATAATTTGAGTTACTATAGACATGTTTATTATGCATCTAGGGATAGGGTGGGGGTGATGCACCATTTGTGTTATTGTTTATTCTTTAAGATTTTTTCTGAAGTTAAGTATAGCTAATGTATTATGGCACCCATTATGTGGTTTTTTCCTAAAGGAACCAATTGTTTTAAGACCCTATATTACAAATGAACGTCCTATGAAAAGTGTCTATGTTATAAAAATTTTATGATTTGGATTTTTTAAGTACGTGTGATGGTTATCCATGAGGGATAGTCTTTGATGCAAGGTGTCTAAGGTTGAATATCATGGTACCTGTGATGTTCTTATTTCCATAGGGAGATAAATAATTTTTTCTCCTCCTTTGTTTCAAATTTTATCCTCTTATTAGTGAAATTATTTGAATTTCATGGATCAACCATGGAATAAACTTTTTGAATGACTAGTATAATTCACTAGTATGAAATGAAGTAAGTACATTTGACTATTCTGGTGTCATGTTTAGTACACAATGGATTGAATTGAATGTGTATATTTTGCGTTAAAACTTTGAACATATACACAAATATATGTGTTGATGTATATCTTTGCGGCCTAGTTAGTATTTACTTGTTTATTTTTATACTCACACCCAAAATATGAACCTTAGTGGACATAGAGCTCTTATATTTGAGATACATGTTAGGTAAAAGTACTAGTAACATATATTTGAGTCGGTGTATCTCAGTGGGGATGAGTTCATGTTCTCATGGAATTGTCAAAGACCTTTTATCATTTTGAGAAAAGATGTAAAATTTTAAATTAATATTTTTAAATTTAAAAAAGAATTAAGTAGACAACTATTATCCTCAGTAACTTCATCTCTTGAATTGTTATTATCAAATTTTATTTCTTGAGACTCATACCCCATATTTTATATGTTTCTTGAACTTCTCTGAGTAGTATTCATCCAAAATGATCACTGGTACCTGATATAGGATGACAACCTCTTTGAGTAGTTATAGCAACACAGTTGCGTGTCCAGAAGATATGAAGGATGAGTCTCGAAGAAAAAATTCATTAATAACTATTTAGGAGATTAAGATAATGATGATGAAAGTTGTCTATAACTTTCACCTTTGGGTAGATTCAGAGGACACCACCTACCATAGTTCAGTAATTATTTTCTTAAATTAAATTAAACATTTTCTTTTGAAATGAATGTACACTAATTATTTAACAAAAGCATATGAATATAAAGTTAAATAGTTCAGAAATAATGGAATAGATCATGCATATGACCCTTCCCAAATCCTTTTTCCATGTTTATTTTTTTTATTTAAGAAATATTAAATTTTTGACTACTCATGGAGACAATTTTTTCAACACAAGATGGTGTTACCAATCCTAAGGAAAGATAGACTGTTGATGCTGAAATTATAGAATTATTATGGGATGAACAACATTTTGATGAAAAAAACAAGAACGAAACAATATCATAATGTTGAATAAAATTATCGAAGAAATAAATAAAGGTATAAAATTTTAGGTTGGTTGGAATCAACATGACCAACCTGTTGACCCCAATAAATTAATGTTCATTAGTTATGTTGGGGTGACCATAAGGATGAATGTGTTGATTGATATTGATGTGTGGTACCATGTCCTTACTTCAATAAAGAAACCCCTTTAGAATGTTATAAAGAATTTTTTTTGATACACTTTCTCTATTTTATCCAAAAAAATATAATGAAACTTTTATTTAACTTTCATTATTCCTTGAAGAATTCATTTATTTTAGAATATTTCTATAAGAAATTCGTCTTTATGGCCACATGAAAATACCATAGAGGATTCTAGAGTCTTCTTACCAAGTTACATATTAGGGATGCTGAGGGGAAAGTAAATTCCCACCCACCAGTTAGTTATGTACTTATTATAAACAATGAAACATGAAATTATTTCACCAGTTGTCATGATGAGAATTCATTTCAGGTGAAATATAGTCGATAATATTTAATTTTCCAAAATTTACTTAATCTGATTTTATTCAAAAAAAATTAATTTATGAAACATCAAAAGAGTGATAAAAATTAAGAATTTCTATCGAAACATATGTACCTCTATGACAAAGTAATGATGGGGTATGATTCACTAGAGAATAAATTGTTATGTATTTTAAATCAATTATAAAAGTTTTATATGATATGAAACAACATATCATACTTTGTTTATATGAATATTGATGAATCCAAATTCTAATCCACTTTCATCCCATATAATATTTTTTTTTAAGGCTGATTCCTTGAAAAATGTGGCCAAGGAACAAAATTTATTAAAAGAAATTTACAAGAGATGAAAATATGGGATAATTATAAAATATTTCACATGGAAAGGAATAAGAGAAGCAGGGTGGTCTTCACACCAGGTCATCTCTGGATTAACTCCAAAATTTTCCAAGACATCAGAAACCATGTTTGCTTTTTGATAGACATGAGTGATTATGTACTTCAGATTGGTGAGAGAAAGGTTGCATTCCATCCAACAAGTGGTAATTTTCCAAGCTAAAAGAGTTATGCCATTCAAAATATCTTGAACGACTGTTGTCGAGTCACTTTTAATCCAAAGTTTGTTCAAACTAAATCTCATGGAAAATTTTATCGCATAAATAAAACCCAAAATATCAATTTCAAGGGAGGTGGAAATTCCATAATGACCCATGAAGCATCCTAGAATGTAGCCAAGATGGTTCTTAAAGACAGCACCACATCTTGTAGTCCCCATGTTTCCTTTGGAGTCACCGTGAATGTTGATTTTGATCCATCCAGGGACAGGGGATCTCCAAAACACCTCGATAGTGTGATGCTATTGACAGAAGTTGTCACTGATCTGGAGACATTATAGGATTCCAAAGTCATGCATGGAATTGTGGAAATCACCTTTTTGTAACAAAGCATCTTTTTTATGGCAATGAGGATTCAGATCCAACCTGCATTAAGATTGAGTGAGTAGTTTCTATAAATAATAGCATTTGGATCATACCAAATCACTTGATGATGTTCATCAATTGCAACAGGGAATAGATTCCTCATTTACTGTGATCCCTCCATCACTACACATTTCTTAAGTTGAGTTTTGAAAAAGTCAACAATCAACCATCTTCAATCAAATATGTCAAAAATGTAGTTCCATAGATAATAAGCAGTAGCACAAGAAAGGAATATGTGGTAAGCATATTCTCTGTGTTGATTAATAATTATAAATTTAGAGAGAAGATGAATTCCAAACGATTGAAGACAAACCTCAGTGGGAATTCTGTTGTGAGAAAGTCTCCATATGAGACTGAATCTTGAGGGATTTATCCAAGGTTTGTTGATGTTTTTAATCCAACTGAAGTCCCTCTTATTTTTTCAGAAAGTATGGTTGTAAAAATTCTTTGAGGTAAGCATACCATTGTGAGAAGTCTGCCAAATTAAGAAATCATTGTTGTAATAAAAAGGGTATTTTTTCAATGAGATTCAAAATAGGAACAGGAAGACGATCATGTTGAGAATTTAAAATGTATTTGATAGAACTATTGTTGTTTTCAAGAGTTTGATCAGGAAGAATCATAGAGATTATAGGTGTTCCATTCCAATTGTCTAGCCATAATTTCATGGAGGAATCTCTAGAGTCCATCCATATGGAATTTTTCATAATGTTAGTGAAGGATATCTTGAGGGCGGGCCAAATGGAGGAATTAATGAATGTCAAGTTGGCAGTCTTAAGTTTTTTGAGTAATCTATTCTTGAGAGAGGTGATAGATTCTAAATAATTGTGAACAATATTCCAAGTGATAAGAGCTTGAAGAGCATCATTAAATGACTTTAAATTTTTAATACCAATGCCTCCATTTTTAATGGATTTCCAACAATTAGACCAAGGGACAGTCAAAATATTTCTTTCAAGAATAATACTCATCCAGATAAAGTTTTTATAGCAGTGTTAATTTTTTAAAAAATACTAATAGGCCATTTGTAGACCATCATGGAGTAGACCATTTTGGAGACCATAGTGGATTTAACAAGGAATGTTTTTCCAGCCATAGAAAGAGCCTTACCCTTTAAGGAGGAAAGTTGTCTGATAACTTGATCTACAATAGTCATAAAGTGGAAGGATTTGGTTCTAACCCAAAATATGGGGACACCAAGGTAAGTGAAAGGGAGTGATCCTTCCTTCATCCCCAAATCACTAATGATGTTACATATTCTGTTGAGGGGGAAGTTCTTCCCAAAGAATATGCAGTATTTGTTCCAACTTATGTTTTGACCAGAAATGTCTTCATAATGAGCTAAATAATTCTCAAGGTTAAGAATGTTTCTTTTGTCACTTTGGAAAAAAATAATGATGTCGTCATCATAAAGGAGGTGATTTGGGGAATTTATATTCCTGGTGACATGAATGGGTTTCATTTTATTTGGGACCACTAGCTGATTGATCAGAAGACTAAGGTAGTATTCCGCTATTTAGAAGAGAATGGTAGAGAGGGGATCACCTTGTCTGACACCTTTGGTGCATTTTAAGTAACCATTGGGAGAACCATTGATCAATATAGAGATATTCTCTGAGTTGAAGAGAGTTTTGATAGCAGTTATAAAGGAGGCACTAAAACCAAAACTTTAAAGTACTTTGAAGATAAATCTCCAATCCATAGTGTCAAAAGATTTTATAATGTCAAGTTTTATAGCAATGTTACCTCCTCTATTAGGTTTATTCAAGTTTTTGATAAACTCAGAGGCAAGATAGAAACAATATTGAATGGATCTTCCCTTTATATAGCCAAAATGATTCCAAGAGACAATTTTGTCAGCAATGGTAGATAACTGATTGGTAATGATTTGGGTGATGATTCTGTAGAGAGTGTTGATAATAGAAATGGGTCTAAAAAGGTAAATTTCAAAAGGATTATCCATATTAGGGATTAAGGTGAGAAAATGAGAATTGAGATCATGGGGTAACACCCCCTTAATAAAAAAAGGACATAACTAGATTACAAACAATGATATGAACCACATCTCAATAGTGTTGGAATAATCCATTGTTAAATCCATCAGGACTGGGGGCACTATCAGGATTCAAACTAAAGGATGTGTCTTTGATTTCATGCTCCAGTGGTGGGTTAAGAAGTAAATAATTGTCCACATAAATGATCACTAAAGGAATAACCTTGGGGAGGACATCTTTGTTATTATCAGAGCCATTTAATATGGTCTCATAGTAGGATACTATATGATTAGCAATGTCATCTTCTTTTTCAAGAATAATATTTCCATCCTTTAGAAAGGTGAGAGGTCTGTAGGCCTTCCTAATTATTTGGAGTGAGTTATAGAACTTGGTATTTTTGTTCCTGTCAGTTAACCATTTGACTTTATACGCTTTCTTTCTCATATTTTCATTGAAAGTGAGCAAGGAATTGAGTTAGATCGCAAGGTAAATTTCTTACTTAGGATCAGTGTACAGATTGGAGTTGGTGTTTTGTGGAAGGAGGATAATGTAAATAAATAGGTAAAACTTGTTGATGAGAACTCAAAAGCAGTGTGGGAAACATGTCTAAGTGTGAAATAATAGTATTTAATTATGATTTATAATAGCATTATATGAAAATATATATTTATGTTCATATTGTTTATACAGTTTAAACATAAAAATAAGAAGCAACTATACAAGAAGAAAAACTACTTTTAATAGCTTCAAAGTAGCTGTAAAAATATAGTCATGTTGAAGGATTTGGTTTTTGAGAATCTCCTCGAACATATTTCTTTTAGATAAAACAACATGAAGATACTTATAAGATAGTGAAATGATTACAAGAAAAAATATATTATTTGTAAGATATTATTGTTCATCCTGGTTTAGCAGACCAATGCATGTGAAATGATCAAAGTGAACCATAGGTGGAATAAAGATCCACATATGAACTAAATGGCCCTAATATATTTGAGGGTATTCATTACCCACAACCACATACCTTACCCAAGGTAATTATTTTCTCATTACTATTTCTCTTAAATGTGAATAAAAAACTTCTGATGACTTTATATTACAAAAATTCTACAGGGTATAATTGTATGTGATTTATATCTATAAATACCCATGAATGACCTTATTGTGAGGAGTATGATCTATAATATAATGGGATATAAGATACATCTTAAATAACTCCCAAAAGATAACATGAGAGTGGGTATCGAGGTAGATCATGAGCTTACTGTTGAGTTTCCTATTCCACTTGATGATATGAATATTACAATGGTCAATGATGCTATTGGAACTTTCATAGGATGGTGGTATAATATTAAAATTATACATTAGGTATTTATTTAATACAATTTTTCATATTAATGCCCAATAATATTTGATTAAAAAAGGTCTTATGTGAAGTATTTTATTTAATATGGATAAAGTGATGGTGAAATGGAAGGTCAGATCAAGAAAGTCTAGTGAATCAACTAAGAAATCAAAATGACCTCCCAAGAGTACCTTCTCCCCACTAATTATATAGAAATGATTATTATCAATTCATATTCATGCAGGTAACAAATTTAAAATATAAATATTTCGTTCATTCCATATGAAAAATAAATATATGGAACTTTCAAAAAAGTCATAGTTTTTATCAAGATTATAAAAGATATTCTCAATCATGAATGGATGGGAGTATTATTTGTGAATTAATACATAAGGTACATTTTTGTAATTCTTATATCCAAATAGTGAGATAATTTTTTTATTAAAGTTAATAACTATTCATATTTTATTTAGGATATTATATTACTACTCTATAATTGGAAACTCATGGGAACCATGATTTGGATACATTAATCCCTATATCATATTTATGGAAAAACATAGTTTGGATAAGGATGTAATTAAGAAGAAAAATGTTGATCTAATCGAAGTGTTTGAGAAAAAATAAACGAATATAGACTCTATTTGATGCATATAATTCAGAAGTAAAACTCTACAATCTAGTCAAATAAAACATATTTTTATTTTTTTATTACTTATTTTTTAGCTTTTGAAGGTAGCACTAGATGCTAATCATAGTCAATATGAATACCCCAAATAATAATTCTATGTATCCAATGCATGGATATTCAAAAAAATGACCACACATGATGTGTATTGTGAATTTTTAATACACTACAATCAACATTTTATAGATAAACATTGAATTATATTTTTCAGTCTAGGTTTTAACAATGATTTTCTTATGATAGAATAGTTGCTAAATATAGGCTAAATCATGGAACGGAGTCTGTGTATGAACCTAAAAAACATGTAGATTACTAAAATTGGGAACATATTATTGTATATAAAAGTAAATTTAACTATAGAAACATATTTCAAAACAATTTATATATTTAGATCAATGTTTCTGTAGTTTATGAATCAAGATAATGAAAATGATTTTGGATATTATGTTTGAAAATGTAACATCCCATGTAAGTAATGAATAATAGGTATTTTTATCTATGTATACTAATGAATTAGATAGTGTTTTAGAGGCTTAAAATGAGAATAAATCCAATCTTAAGCATGGAATATACTAATATTTTTAAAAGATTGATTTACTGCCTTTTGATGGAAAACCATTTTTAAATCAAACATTTGAAAATTTTATAAGCACTATTTTTCAAAATAAACATATTATTTATGATTGGGACATTGAAATTTACATTGGATACTTTTTCGGTATTTTTCTGAAAATGTTCAATTTTATTGAATAGTGCAAATTACTAGATTTTACATCAAAAATGATTTTTCATCTAATTTAATTATATGGATAGATTATCTATTGAATTGGTTTTAAAGTTATATTAGAATATATTTTTACCATTTAATCCAATAGTGGTCGTTGTAATTAATTTCACTTTGAAATTGGACTTAAACGAGTGTCAATCTTTTGATACTTATTGTTTCATAAAAACACGCTATTTGCTCTGACAGCGAGAATTAATTATTAAATTAATTAATGTAACTTATATGTTTTTAAATTTGTAAAATAGACATCTTTTTTGAATTCGGAAGATCAAATATAGCTTAGGGTGAAGTTTTGGTATTTTTATGAAAAACTTCAATTTTTAATTAATATTGAAACCACTAAGTGGTACTTAAAAAACTGACTTTTCGTTTAGATGAAATATTACCACTTCTGTGTTTTGAATTTCAAAAATCTGACATACACGGTTTTCATTAAAAATTAAAATTTGGTTCAATGGGGTTAAAATAATTTTTTGGTGAATAGTAACTTTTAAGTTTTTAATCACGATTAGAGGTAATTAGTGTAGTTTAAGGTAAAAAAAATGTTTTAATAATATGAGATGAGCTTGAAACATGTCCTACCCTTATTGGATGTGTCATGGCCGACCAATACAATCCATGGGTCAACTTGGGGACCCCATGGAGCAACTTTGGATGGAAAATGACATTAATATCTTTTTATTTAATGTAAAAGTAAAAATGACACAAACATGAGTTGTTTTACTAAAACAATTTTTTAATGGTGTGATATAAGTCATATTTTTAACTATAAATAGTCATTGGAAAGATAAAAATCTTTCCTACATAATAGTATTTTTTTTAAAATTTTTTGACATTAAATAAATTAAATTATTTATGACATCATGATGATGCAGCGATTACCTCATTATTTAACGATTTAAATAAAATGAAAAGATAATGTAAAATATAAGACCTACACTTGTCAAAAACCTATTGTATGGGTATATTTAGAACCCTTATCACCTTATCCTCGAATTATATCAATTTGGGACCTTTTAAATCCGAAACGCATTTTAAAATAAAGTAACATTTCTTTACTTTCCAAGAGTTCCCCTCCTCTCCTCTTATAAAAGGCCCCCACATCTACCTCCTTACCCACACTTCCAAAGCCTTTGGCTCAGCCAACCCCTACCCATTTTGTCTCTCAAAATCCCTCTAAAACTCTTAGAAGCCTCACTTTGGGCAGAAGTCTTCCCAAGGAAGCCTCTGAGCTCAAATCAAAAAGAGTTACCCGATTTAAAGGTAGTGTCTTCTATTCTGTTCTTATGTTTTATTTTGCTTATCCAACCCCCTAAACTATTTTTATTCATTTCTTTTGTAACAAAACCAGTATCTTCCATATACTAGGATGTTTTTATAAGAAGGATTCGAGCTACACTTACACACACCTACATCTAATGGTTAAAGAACATATTGTTTTTGTGGATGGCGAATTTCTGCCTCACGAAACGATGATTGTTCAATATTATTTTAACACCTTCAAAGGTGTCCATTAAGATGAAACTATATTTATATATGATATATAATATGTTTATGTTTTACTTAAGCTTCTGTATTTTTCATTTATGGAATACCTTTATGGTTTCCATTATGGGTAAACGCGATATCTTTATTTTAGGAAAGGCGGACTACCGCCCTCTCAAAGTGATTCGATTCGTTAATGCCATATGTGGGACGTATAAAGGATTTAATTAATGGTATTATATTTGATATTATACTGGAATTATAATATACCTCTATATCATTATGATTCCATTCCATAAAATACGAAATAGAAATGAAAGTATCGTTCATGCGTACGTACGGCTTACCGTCTCCATGAACGGTGCATTTCATTTATTACCTTTAAACGTTATGTAATATTATAAATGCATGTATATACTGGATATATATGATATATATGATATATAAATCATGAGTATAACTCTGGATATAATGGATAGATGAACAAATTGTAATTATAGAGAGCATATTTTTGTCTCAAGTACCAATGATTGTTAAAATGACCGTTATTAACTTAAATAATTGAATAGTGTTCTTGACATGGTAATAATTGATATAAAAGGAATAATGAACTTGAAAAAGGTTCTTAAGCAAGTAGAAATTAACTAATGTTTATTATTCAAGAGATTAAAGAACGATCGTGTCAAGTCAGACACGAGATATGGGACTTCGTCTCAATCTCCATTCATTGAGGCATATTTTATTTTATACACAACCTTATTTTATATGGTGTATAAACCCCTTTTACTTTTATGTTTATCCAAAAGGAATATTTTTTATATGAATCATTTTACTAAATGAAAAAAGAGAATGTTTTTTCATACGTATGTGGCGACAACGAATTCTCCACCGCCCTGACCATTATTTGAGTTTCGGCTTCCTCTACAAGCCATACCTACTTTTTAAAAGAAAAATAAATACCATGTTTTAATTTTCTTTTATTTTGGTATTGAAAATGGTTTTCATAATTTTTTTATATCAACGTGTTGTATTGATATCTTGTGATTGATAGGTGGAAATGTTATGTTTCCTTTATGCATGTTTTATGTGATACGATTATGTTGTGGTTCTTGGGTATTATTATGAAGACAGGTGGTTCCCTGATAAAATAAGGGTGGGTGATCCCGATATAGATCTTCAATGCATTGAGTAATGTGAAGGGGTTAAATGTTAAGGTTTCTCTGAAGATATTTATGGAATATACTTTGATGGGTATTCCAAATGTAACAAAGAGGGTTACTCCCTACGTAAGAATGTTATGAATGCCTCAAGTTACCTTTATGTCTTATGATTTCTTTGTTTTAATCATGATTTGATGAGGTATGTTAAAGTGCTTATGTTTTATGAGTAGAGTATGATTTCATTGATTCTTATGCATACATGTACTCATGTTTCCTTTCCATATTTTTATATCCCTTACTGAGCTTTTTTATGCTCATCCCATGTTTTTTGAAATATTTTTAACAGGTCAAGGGAAAGGTACATGATATGATGATAGTTTCAAGGAAGTGTCAAGAAAGAATCCATGTTTAATTATAAATATGTTTACATTGATGGGAAAAATGAATACTATCTTTATGTAACAACTTTGTTTAAATGTGGAATGTAATGAAAGTTTTATGATCTAATTCTCTAAAACTCTAAACCTGAAAAGATCCTCAATGTGTAATCTTGTAATAACTCAAGATTAAGTAAGTGTTAAGGTCGGGGCCTTATAGTTGGTATCAAAGGTCAGTTTAGATAACTTTAGGAGTTACAATTCTATTAAATTATTATCCAAAAATATATTTTTTTTTGAAATGATATAGCATTTGAAGATTACCATGTTGCTTCATCTAAGACATGCTTGTTCAGAATGGTTTTCCGCAGAGGAAATAGGGAAGCAGTTCTAGGAAGGCATACAGAAGGGAATAACCTTCCAAATTAGCATCCTGAGATGGTTGGAATTGGAACTGAACAGTTTGTTGCAGTAATGGCGCAGTTGACTCAAGCGATAAATAGTGGTGGTATCTATGCACGAGATCAGCCAGATCAACCACAGAGGAACATGTCAGTGGTGGAACATTTCATGAGGCAACATCCCCCATCATTCAGAGGATCATCTGACCCTGTGCTAGCTGAAGGGTGGATTAAATCACTGGAGAAGATTTTCGATGTCATGGGGTGTTCAGAAAATCAAAAGGTTAGTCTTGCTATTTACCGTTTGGAGGGTGAAGCAGATCAGTGGTGGTCGATGGTTAAAAATATCAGGGACGCTGATGAGATTGATTCTCTCGACTAGGATGAATTCAAAGGTATGATTCTTGAGAAGTATTTTCCTAAGGCTTTTCGACTTATGATGGAAAAACAATTCTTGGAATTGAGGCAAGAGGAAGACTCAGTACCTGCCTATGAAGAGAGGTTCACTCGATTGGCAAGGTATGCTACAAATTTTATCCGAGACCATGATAGTAAAATAAATCATTTTTACTTAGGATTAAATCCAAAATATCGAAGGTCATTGGCTTCTCATGATTTCAAAAGTAATGAAAATCTTGTTCGATGTGCTGAGAAGGTGGAAATGGAGTTTGCCGATGATCAAGTGTTCTATAACAACCAACAGAAGAAGAGACCGAGGTGGCAGGAGAAAGGAAATAATTCTTCAAAAAGGTATGATGGTAAGAAAACTAAGATTCCAGTTTGTGATAAATGTTGTAAAAGGCATGTTGAGGAATGTCTTCGGAATTCTGGAAAGTGCTACCGATGTGGTAAGATGGGACATAAGGATCGTGATTGCACTGAAAAAGATCAAGGTGATGGTATGTCCAAATTTTATTTACAGTTAGTGAAATGTTTTAAGTGCAATGAGATGGGTCACTATGAAAATGAGTGTCCGAAAAAGAGATTGAGCGATGGGAAGTAGTTGGACTACAAGTAGAGAGGGGTGTTGAAATCCTTTGCAACTACTTCATCAGATTTCAGGCCATCAAATGAAGCTGTATCAAGTACTTTGTTTGTTTTTTCAGATTATTCCAGTGTGTTGTTTGATTCGGGGTCTACACATTCTGTCATCTCTGAAAACTTTTCTAGTTAAATGGGAATACCATATCAAGAAATGACTCCTTGGTCACATTGTTTCTAAATATGGGATAACTGTTGATCCGGAAAAAACAAAGGTTGTGGAAGAATGGCCAAGACCCACAAATGTAACTGAGATTCGTAGTTTCCTTGGTTTGGCAGGCTATTACCGAAGGTTTTTTAGAAATTTTTCACGGTTATCTAGTCCAATGACTAAGCTAACTCGGAAGGGTGTTAAGTTTATCTGGACAAAATAATGTGATGATTGTTTTTAGGATTTGAAAAGAATATTGGTGAATGCTCTAGTTTTGGAACTACCTTCCAGGAAGGGTGAGTTTGTTATCTACAGTGATGCTTCATTGAAAGGACTTGGTTGTGTCCTAATTCAGAATGATCAGGTAATTGTTTTTGATTCACGACAGTTGATAATTC
The DNA here is from genome assembly GCA_963277665.1 of Viscum album. NCBI lineage: Eukaryota > Viridiplantae > Streptophyta > Magnoliopsida > Santalales > Viscaceae > Viscum > Viscum album. Next base: position 919,292,173 of record OY728150.1, read on the forward strand.
ATGAGTTAAATTACCCTACACATGATTTGGAATTAGCTATTGTTGTTTTCTCTTTAAAAATTTGGAGGCATCATTTGTATGGAGTAAAGTGTGAAATATATACCAATCACAAAAGTTTAAATTATATATTCACTCAGAATGAATTGAACATGAAACATAGGAGATGGCTATAATTAATCAAGGATTATGATTGAACAATTCATTACCATACGAAAAAAGAAAATAAATTGGCTGATGCTTAGAGTCAAAAAAGTAGTGCTTCATTAACAAAGTTGTGTTTGGAACATGATCCTTTGGTTAAAGATTTGATAAACTTTGGCATAGAAGTTTTTGGTGAAGGATGTTCTTCTATTTTGTTTCAGGTATCAGTGAAATCTCCTCTATCAGACAGAATCAAGAAAGTACATAAGCAAAACAGTGAGTTTCAGAAAAAGGTAGAGTTGGTTCAGAAAGGTAAGTTGCATGAATTCAACATTGATAATAATTGTGTTTTGAGATTTGGTAAGAGATTATTTGTGCCTTGTGATTCACAGTTGAAGAGAGAGTTGTTATGTGAAGCTCATAGTTCTCCGTTTTTAGTTCATCCTGGCAGTACTAAGATGTAAAGAGATCTGCGGGAGTATTACTGGTGGGAAGGAATGAAAAGAGATATTGCTAATTTTACTGTGAAGTGTTTGACTTGTCAGTAGGTTAAAGTAGAGTGGCAGTTACCGAAATGGATGCTTCAGCCTTTACCAGTGCTAGAGTGGAAATGGGAAAATATATCCATGGGCTTTGTTGTGGGATTGCCGAAGACACCTCTTGGTAATAATGCAATCTGGGTTATTGTTGATCGCTTGACTAAATCTGATCATTTCCTTGCTATACGAGATATTTTTTCCCTAGATCAACTTTCCCGTTTGTATCTTAAAGAGATAGTCAGGTTACATGGAGTTCCTCTCTCCATTGTATCTGATTGTGATCCCAGGTTTACTTCTAACTTTTGGAAAGGCCTTTAGAAGTCGTTGGGTACTAAATTAAATTTTAGTACAGCTTTTCATCCTCAATCAGATGGGCTGTTAGAACGAACGATATAGACTTTGGAGGATATGATACGTGCTTGTTTGATGGATTATCAGGGAAGTTGGGACCAACATCTTTCTTTGGTTGAGTTTTCTTATAATAACATTTTTCATTCTAGTATACAGATGGAACCATTTGAGGCGTTATATGGGAAGCAGTGTCGAACTCCAGCTTTCTTCGATGAAGTGGGTGAAAGGAAGCTGATGGGACTAGAATTGGTAGAGGAGTTGGCAGAAAAAGTTCAGCTGATACAGAAACACATGAGAACAACTCCGAGCAGGCAGAAGCGTTATGCAAAAAATAGGAGGAAGGATCTCTTTTTTGAGATAGTTGATCATGTTTTTCTCAAAGTATCACCATGGAAATGTGTGATGCGATTTGGTAAGAAAGGAAAGTTCTGTCCAAGGTTCATTAGACCATATGAAATTATGGAGAGAGTTAGATCAGTTTCATACCGAGTGTATTTACCTCCGAGTTTATCTTAGGTACATAATGTCTTTCATGTTTCAATGTTATGGAAGTACATGCCAGATCCATCTCATGTTTTGAGTCCAGAGGTAGTTCAGCTGGAAGAGAACCTATCTTATGAGGAACAACCGGTCCAGATTCTTAACCACAGGGAGAAAGTGTTACGCAATAAGTTGATTCATCAGGTAAAGGTTTTTTGGAAAAACCACATGATTGAAGAGGCAACATGGGAATATGAAAATTCAAGGAGGGCTAAATACCTCCACTTATTCGATAAGTAAATAAATTGTGTGGACACAATTTTCTAAAGGGGGAAGGATGTAACATCCCAAGTAAGTAATGAATAATAGATATTTTTATCTATGTCTACTAATTAATTATATAGTGTTTTAGAGGCCTAAAATGAGAATAAATCCAATCTTAAGCATAAAATACACTAATATTTTTAAAAGATTGTTTTACTGCATTTTGATGGAAAACCATTTTTAAATAAAACTTTTGACACTTTTATAAGCTCTATTTGTCAAAGTAATTTTATTATTTATTATTGGGACATTGAAATTTACATTGGATAATTTTTTGGTATTTTTCTGACAATGATCATTTTTTAATGAATAGTGAAAAATACTGCATTTTACATCAAAACTGCTTTTTCATCTAATTTAATTATATGGATATATTATCTTTTGAATTGGTTTTCATGTTAAATTAGAATATATTTTTAACATTTAATCCAATAGTGGTTGTTGGAATTAATTTCACTTTGAAATTGGACTTAAACTAGTGTCAATCTTTTGATACTTATTGTTTCATAAAAACACACTATTTGCTCTGACAACGGGAATTAATTATTAAATTAATTAATGTAACTTATATGTTTTTAATTTTTTAAAATAGAAATCATTTTTGAATTCGGAATATCAAATATATCTTAGGGTGAAGTTTTGGTATTTTTCTGAAAAACTTCAATTTTTGATGAATAGTGAAACCACTAAGTGGTACTGAAAAAATGATTTTGCGTTGAAATGAAATTTTACCACCTCTGTGTTTTGAATTTCAAAATTCTGACATACATGGTTTTCATTAAGAATTAAAATTTTTTTCAATGGGATTAAAATAATCTTTTGGTGAATAGAATCATTTAAGTTTTTAATCGCGATTAGAGTTAATTAGTGTAGTTTAAGGTAAAAATAATGTTTTAATAATATGAGATGAGCTTGACACATATCCTACACTTATTGGATGTTTCATGGCCGAACAAGACAATCCATGGGTCAACTTGGGGACCCCATGTAGCCACTTTGGAAGGAAAATGACATTAATATCTTTTTATTTAATGTAAAAGTAAAAAAGGACACAAACATGAGTTGTTTTACTAAAACAATTTTTAAATGGGGTTATACAAGTCAGATGTCTGACTATAAATAGTCATTGGAAATTTAAAAATATTTCCTACATCATAGTATTTGTTTTATAATTTTTAGATATTAAATATATTAAATTATTTATGACATCATGATGATGCAGCGATTACCTCATTATTTAATGATTTAAATAAAATGAAAAGATAGTGTAAAATATAAGACCTACACTTGTCAAAAACCTATTGGATGGGTATATTTCTAACCCTTATAACCTTATCCTCTAATTATATCAATGTGGGACATTTTAAATCCGAAACTCATTTTAAAATAAAGTAACATTTCTTTAATTTCCAAGAGTGCCCCTCCTCTCCTCTTATAAAAGGTCCCCACCGCTACCTCCTTACCCACACTTCCAAAGCCTTTGGCTCGGCCAACCCCTACCAATTTTTTCTCTCCACATCCCTCTCTATCTCTTAGAAGCATCACTTTGGACAGAAGTCTTCCCAAGGAAGCCTTTGAGCTCAAATCAAAAAGAGTTACCCGATTTAAATGTAGTGTCTTCTATTGTGTTCTTATGTTTTATTTTTCTTCTCAAACCCCATAAACTCTTTTTATTAGATTATTTTGTAAAAAAACAATTATATTCCATATACTAGGATGTTTTTATAGTAATTATTCGAGCTACACTTACACACACCTACATCTAATGGTTAAAGAACATACTGTTTCCGTGGATGGCGAATTTCTGCCTCACGAAACGATGATTGTTCAGTATTCTTTTAACACCTTCAAAGGTGGCCATTAAGATGAAACTATATTTATATATGATATATAATATTTTTTATGTTTTACTTAAGCTTCTTTATTTTTCATTTATGGCATACCTTTATGGTTTCCATTATGGGTAAACGCGGTATCTTTATTTTAGAAAGTGCGGACTACCGCCCCCTCAAAGTGATTTGATTCGTTAATGCCATATGTGGGACGTATAAAGGATTTAATTAATGTTATTATATATGATATTATACTGGAATTTTAATATACCTTTATATCATTATGATTTCATTCCATAAAATACGAAATAGAAATGAAAGTAGCATTCAAGCGTACGTACGGCTTACCGTCTCCACGAACGATGCATTTCATTTCTTACCTCTAAATGTTATGTAATATTATAAATTCATGTATATACTGGATATATATGATATATATTATATATACATCATGATTATAACTCTGGATATAATTGATACATGAACAACTTGTAATTATAGAGAGCATATTTTTTACTCAAGTACCAATGATCGTTAAAATGACTGTTATTAACTTAAATAATTGAATAGTGTTAATGACATGGTAATAAGTGATATAAAAGGAATAATGAACTTGAAAAAGGTTCTTAAGAAAGTATAAATTAAATCAAGTTTATTATTCAGGAGATTAAAGAATGATCGAGTCAAGTCAGACACGAGGTATGGGACTTCGTCTCAATATCCATTCATTGAGGCATATTTTATTTTATACACAACCTTCTTTTATATGGTGTATAAACCCCTTTGACGTCTATGTTTATCCAAAAAGAATATTTTTATACGATGCATTTTACTAAATGACAAAAGGGAATGTTTTTTTTCGTACGTATGCGGCAACAACGACTTCTCCGCTGCCGTGACCATTATTTGAGTTTCGGCTTCCTCTACAAGTCATACCTTCTTTTTAAAAGAAAAATAAATACCATGTTTTAATTTTGTTTTATTTTGGTTTTGAAAATGGTTTTCATAATTTTTTTATATCAATGTGTTGTATTGATATCTTGTGATTGAAAGGTGGAAATGTTATGTTTCCTTTATGCATGTTTTATGTGATATGATTATGTTGTGGTTCTTGGGCATTATTTTGATGATGGGTGGTTTCGTGATAAACTAAGGGTGGGTGAGCCCGATAGAGCTCACCAATGCATTGGGTAACGTGAAGGAGTTAAACGTTAAGGTTTCTCCGAAGAGATTTAGGGAATATACTGTGATGGGTATTCCAAACGTAACCAAGAGGGTTTCTCCCTACGTAAGAATGTTATGAATGCCTCAAGTTACCTTTATGTCTTATGATTTCTATGTTTTATTCATGATTTGATGAGGTATGTTAAAGTGCTTATGTTTTATGAGTAGAGTATGATTTCATTAATTCTTATGTATACATGTACTCATGTTTCCTTTCCATATTTTTATATCCCTTACTGAGCTTTTTTATGCTCATCCCATGTTTTTTGAAATGTTTTTCATAGGTCAAGGGAAAGGTACATGATATGATGATAGTGTCAAGGAAGTGTCAAGAAAGAATCCATGTTTTATTTTAAATATGTTTCTGTTGATAGGGAAAAATGAATACTATCTTTATGTAACCACTTTGTTTAAATGTGGAATGTAATGAAAGTTTTATGATCTAGTTATCTGAAACTGTAAACCTGAAAAGATCCTCAAAGTGTAATCTTGTAATAACTCAAGATTAAGTAAGGTTTATGGCTGGGGCCTTATAAAAAATTTATTATAGAGATCATAAACCATAAAAATACTAGCATCCAGGAATATGTAACTTTTGAAGGTAATTGCAAATTAATTAAAAATATTTCTTAAAAATTTGTTTTTTTATTTTTTCTCAGTACTACCAATATTTCCAAAACCCATTTTACACAAAATAAGAAGTGAATTTTTTTAGACATTAGTGGGTAGCGTACATGATGTTAGAACGTTTTTCAAAAACAAATTTATGTTATTACCTTCTTTGTTTGTTATCTATTAATAGGATATGAACTTAAAAATATATTTTGGGTGAGAATAATTTCGTATATATTATTTTTTATCTTTTTATAAAAGATAATTGTAGTGGAATAAATCAATTTGTTTGGATTTAATGGAATACAAACAATAAAATGGTTGGGAAATGGTAAATGTGGAGGAACAGTAGGAGTCGAAGGTAGAGGCAGAGGTGGAGGCTGAGTCAGAGAGAAAGGTCGAGAGGTAGGTAAAGGAAAAGACTAAGGCACAAGAGGAGATTGAGTGTTGGCTTACAAATAATAAAATTGTTTGTAAATGGAGTATAATAGATATCATACCAAGTTTTTGTTTGATAATTATTATTTAAAAGTGTACAAAACACTTTTCACTTAAGATAAGATCCATTGTTCAAGTGTTTCCGATTCTCATTGAATTTGTTTCACCAAGTGATTTTGTACAAGAATTTAAGTGGAGGATTTTTTTTCAAAACAAAAGCGATTATTTTTTAAACTAATTATCATAGGATATAATATTTTTTATCAAATTCCTATCAAATATTACTGAAGTGTGAAAGAATACCCTCAATAAAAAAATGAACTATAGTGAAAAATAGATATTGTTACTTTTCCATGGATTCTCTACACTGTAACGCCCCAACCCCAGTTACCCAGAGTCGGTGCATTATTATGTAACATTGGAATGATCACCAAAGATCATGTCTCGAAAGACCGATTAGTTTAGTAGCCTTGGAATCACTAGATATATTCATAAGGTTTACATTACATCATAAAGTAAAAAACTACGATAATATAGTCTCCATAGTCCACACTCATATCCCCTTCAGACTATCCCTGGAGGTCAATCATTAAATATTTATTCACATCCTAGGAAAAATAAAACATAGAAAGGGGTGAGCTCAGATGGTTAGTAAGGATAACAATATAGTGGAAGTTTCATAAATAAGCATGAACATTTAAGGAAACTTATATCTAAAACAAAAGCCTTTGAAACTTGAACTTAAGAATAATATGGCAAAGATAAAATGAAATAATACAATTTACTTATTCACATGAATATTCTACTAGTCGAATAATCACATGCGATATCACTGACCACTTTCATAATGATTGAAATGCATAATTTCGAGATTTAATTTCTATGTCAAGGCCTCATGCCAAGACCTATGAGATAACTGTAACCGGAACCCAACCCGGATAGCCTCTGTAACCGGACTCCATCCCGGAGAGCCTTTGTAACCGGACTCCAACCCGGAGTGCCTCTAATAACCGAACACCAACCCGGAGTGCCTCTAATAATCGGACACCAACCCGGAGGGTCTGCTGTAACCGGACCCCAACCCGGAGGGCTTACTTTTACCGATCCACAAACCCGAACAAACTAGTCCAACACATTCATCTTAAGAAGAGGATGAAATATAACATAAACATTCGTAGTAAAACTAGCATACGAAATGCCAAAACATTAATCATAAACCATTAATGACATAAAAATAACTCATCCATAGTCAAACATATCACAAAAACTTACATTCAATATGGATGATTTTTATCATAATAAATCAACTTCAAATAAGTGTAAAATTTATCAAAGGATGTAGACATAGATGAAATCAAAACTATTTGAGAGAAATATCTCTTTTTTGAAAGCATTTAAAAGTAACATAATTATAAAATAAAACATTTACATTGAAAATATCCTTATTATCTTGTAAGGAAATATTTAAAGATTTTATAATGGTGGAAAATATACACACCCGCCGTATAAGTTAAAAAAATACATTCTTACCTTAACTCTGTCAAAAAGGTTAAAAAGGACCTTGTTTTGAAAATGACGGAAATATTCCTTTATAACCATATTATAAAAAGTAAAAAAGGGTATAAATTACATTAACCCATAGTCTATAATATAGTAAGAATGATTTGAAATACTTTTTTTAAGAAACATGGATGTGGATGATAAAGAGATCCCAGTAGATAAATACGTATAAACAACCTCAAATAATGAAGATATTGTGAAATAAACCCTTACCAATTTGGTAACTTATGAAACATACAACCCATGAAAGAGGTATCATATAATTAATATGTAAATACACATAAATTAATGTGTATTACATAAAGAATACAATTATTGGCAGTACATACACCACACAAAAGGTAATAGTGGCAATATGGCATGAATCTCATGGGAATAAAGAGTGAGATGAAAACCCCTTACCTTGTACATTTCCTTGGTTGAGGGTAGGCTAACCTCTTTCATAATTTAGAAATAATTGTCATTAAATTATACAAGAATTGTATACATTAATATGATATCACATATGATCTTTTAACATTTCTTTGTTAATAATATCTTAGTATTATTGTCATTTCGGGTGTTAACTTACTCATTTTCTTTTATGTGTTTTGTTAAATAAGACAAGTTTGTTATGGATAGGTTGTATATTATTCATATCCAGAATGATATCAAGTCCTTAAACATTATTTTTAATCATTAAATGATAATTATACTTGAATGGATACGATGGGGAATGAATCTCATCGCGTTCGTGGAGACGGTAGTCAGTATGTACGCACGAGCGACAATATCATTATTTTGATATTAAAATATTATATAACTTGATGATATATCATATATACATAATCATTATCAAGTTATATTTATTATTTAAATTAATTACACATCATTATTATACCCATCCAAATAATAATATATTGAATAACAATTACACCACAACGTGGAGAAGGTAACCCGTACGTACGCATGTATGGTGACATGTCATTCCAAGGATAGATAGAATAATTAATATAGTTGTACCATAATATCACAGTATATTGGATATACTTGTGTTAATATTTTAGAATGGTAATAACAAGGAAAGAATAAGTTGAAGAATAAATGAACTTGAAAAAGGGTGGTGAAAACATTACCTCTTCTTCGGGTTCTTCCTTTTGATTTGATAAAAAGGGATCCTTAGGTTGGCTTTCAGATCAAACTAATGACTCTAGGTTGAATTTATAGACTTTGAGAGAGTATTTTAGCAGGGTTTGTCCGAATAAAAAGGCTTTGAAAGTGTGAAGAATTGGTTAGAAGTGGTGTCCTTTTATAAGGTGGAGGAGGGGCACCTTAGGAAAATCTAGAAATATTATTTTATAATAAATTCATATTCGGTTTATAATGGCTCCAAAGTGGATTATTTAAAGGTTAAGGTGGGTATGTATCGAAAAACACTCATACAATATAATTTAGACAGGTTTGGGTCATTATATTAACCTTATCTTTTAGTTTTAACTCTTAGTTAATTAGTTTGACACTTACCAGGTCACTTTGTATTTATATATTATATAGTTAATAAACTTACTATATACCTCAAAGAGACCCCCGAGTGGTCCATTAATTATACACCTATCATGATAAAATTCTCTTGGACAAACCTTATATTTTTAGGAATTGAATATAAATTAATAATATAATATTTGTTTTAAAAACTCTTTTATGTCAATTTTGACACTATTGGGTATTTTGTCTTTGATAATTTCATAACATCATTATTACTTAAAAAAATTATATATACAATACTAATATATCATATTAACCTAGAAAATTATTGTAATTTGTAAAAAGTATCAAATTACATTTATTTGGGTACTTATAATGTCAATTATATTTATCTTTCTTTAATACGATAATTACTGCATTATCATTGTGTCATAAATAAATTACATTATTTAATGTCTAAAAATTTTAAATAAAATACCATTATGTACGAAATCTTTTTATCTTTATAATGAATATTTATAGTCGAAAATATAACATATATAACCCTATGTAAAAATTGTTTTTCAAAAAGATATATGCTTATGTCATTTTTGTATTTACTTTACCTTAATTAATATAAAGTGTCCCCATCACCTACAAGTGGCTCCATGGGTCCCAAAATCGACCAAAAGATTCCCATGGTCGTACAGGTATACACCAATAATGTTATGACACGTTTTAGGGTAATTTATTTTTATTATAATATTATTTTGTACCCTTATTTACCAGATTTACCCTTTAACCATGGTAAATAAAATATTTACCGAAGTACTTATTCAAAATGTATAAAAATAAAAGTTACCTATTTACACAATTTTGACATCCTGATTCCAAATATGAATCCATTTTTCAAAATTCAAAACACAGAAGTGGCAGATATTAATTTAAAATTAATTCCCATTGTTAAAACAAAAAGCGTTTTTTAAGAGATAATAACTATCAAAAGATTGACACTTGTTTATGTCCAGTCTAATTATGAAATTATGTCCAATGACGAAAATTTTATTAAATGGTAAAAATATATTCTAAATATACTTTAAAACCACTCAAATTCATAACTTATCATAGTTAATTATTTTGATTAAAAAAGTTGTTTTTATTTGAAATTTAGTAATTTTCATTATTCATCAAAATATAAAATTTATCCGAAAAGTACAAAAATTTCATCCTAGGATAATTTTGATATTCCAAATCCAAAAATGAAGTCCATTTTGAAAGATAAAATTTATAAAATTTTAAAATATGGGTATTATTATTCATAACTGCTACTTTGATTCGTTGTAGTGTGTGTAAGAACTCGAAGTTGCGTACAACACACGCTACTGTATTATTCAAATAGAAGCGTACCATGGAAGCTTGGGGTGTTACATTCTCCCCTCCTTCTATAAATTGTGTCTTCACAATTTAAAATTGTTCTTCGAAAATAAAAGGTTGAAAGTAGAAAATACATTTGTGGAAAACCCACATTGGAAATAAGGTTCCTAAAATTTAGCTTTAATAAGAGGGAAAGGGAAATGAAAAACTCACCACCAAATTATGATCTCGATTAAGAGAACATTGGTGGAAATTATAGACACATAATTGGAAGAAAAAAGTAAATATTTTTAGGGATTGATTGAGGTCATCAATCACAAACAAGTGTCAAATTGAGAGCCTCAATGCCTTCAATCTATGGTGATTTAAAATATCATCAGTTCAACAAAACATAAGTTATTAGGATAACACTTTTTTTTATATACCATTACTAAAGTTTAAGAATTAATTTATAAGAGAGAGGTATATATATATATATATATATACATGACAAGTAGAGTTTCAACCTTCAACTAATTTCTCCCACAAACTCATATTTCACTCAAAAAGATAATATAACTCAAAAATATTATATTTATCCTAATCATACAAGGTTTAAAATATTAACACATACAATTTGGATTGGGAAAAATATTTTTTAATAACCAGGGAAATCCTGTAGGATAGTGGTAGGTAATAAAGGCCTGTCGCACTATGGTTTTGGGTTTGATTCCTGTAGCTTTGTCCGACGCGACGAGTTATCCCATGGCCTACCGGTTATCCTTTTTCCTAAAACTATAGTATTATAATATCCAAAACATAATCTTAAGAAATGATTTAAAATTAAGCCACACTATCCAAAGTTTAACATAATCCATTCCAACCTTTATAGTTATCCATAATACTTCTGTCCAAATTCTCTCTCTTAAAGGTTTCTAAATTCCAAAATCAGTTGTAACATCATATTCCCCCAAAAAGTAATTATTATTATTGTTATATACTAAAAATATGATTACCTTCATCATATTAAAACCTTAATGAAAACAAAAAGTACTGCAATATAGTCCTTATATATATCACATTATTCTTATAACCAGAATATAATCCTTGAGTCCAAAAACACAAATACATTAATTATTCAACTTTATCTGTAGTAACAACATAAGCTTGTCCTTTATCCCTTGGCCTTTTCTGAGGTAAGCTTCCCTGATGCTTAGGGAATTCATTTGCATAATGCCCCATTTCTCTACAATTGTAGCATTAAACATTAACAGCCTCTTTCTTTCCATTGCAATCACGATTTTGGTGACCTTTTTCTCCACATTTCTAACAAACTCTCATTCCTTTTAGGCAAGTACCGGGGTGTTTCTTACCACAATTATCACATAATAGAAAATCCTTCTTTCCCTTCTTCCCTTTATCTATCTCTTTCTCCTCTTTTATCTTCTTATCTTGCTTTACTTTGTTGTCATAAGACTTAGAGAATTCCTTTTTTTTATTGATAGCAAACGAGACAATATCTTCATACGATGAGAAGGATTGTGATACTAAAGCTCGACAGATGAATGGTTTTAACCCATCAAATAAATGATCAATATTACTTCTTGGGTTACATATATAATATACAGCATGCCTCGCTAACCTTGTAAAGTTAGACTCATACTTTGGAACATTCTCATCCTCCTTTTGCCTCAGACTCAGAAATTGCTTTTCCATATCTGCTCGATGGTCACGAGGAAATTATTTTCCTAATAAAAGCTCTTTGAACTCTCTCCATTCCATATTTGATACTTCATCATCTTCCTTTTTGTTTTGTATCAATGACTCCCATTGATCAGCATCTCTAGTGAGGCGATAAACTGCAATGATAACTTTATCCCTTTCACTACTCCCCAAAGCCTGAAATATTATTTTCTAGGGAACTTATCTATTGATCAGTTACCCATGGATTTGAACTCCCATTGAACATTGGTGGTTGTTGCCTCATGAAGCGATCTAACATTGATCCACCACGCTGTGGATCAGGGTGATCCATACGGGTAAGGTTATTATTCTTAACTTGGGTGAGTTGTCCCAGTATGGTGATTAGCTGATCAACACCAGTTGCATAACCAGCTCCACTATAATTATCTTGAGTAGGATGGAAATACCTACATGGAGTGCGTGCATTGATATAGTTTCCATTCCTTCCACTAGGCACCATTTCTAAACAATGGCATAAACTAGATCAGTTTATGATTCAAAATACATAATTCCATACTTGTAAAGCACTTTACATAAATCAAACTATTTATAGATATAATCCATAATCATAAAAAAAATGTTTTCTTTGAGGAAGTATATAATCATAAACCCTTCATAATGGTTTATAAAGAAAATGAGAGTTATCCTAAGCATATCCCCTGGGAGTGTCGTAACCAAGATTGCAGCAAGGCCCGTTGTCGTGCACCAATTCCGATTCGAGTCTAGCTCAAAGCAGTGTTTTCGGGTTCTACCCCTATGTACATTTTTTCCAGAGCCACCTCTACCTGCTTGTATGCAGATAGGGATGTATTGCTCGGAAAACTCACAAAATCTCTACAATACCAAATTTCAAGGATGTTCTTCTATACTAATCCTCAAATTCCATCTTAGGTCTATGTTCTCTAATTAGATTTTATCTAAATCTAGCTTCCAAGTTTTGTACTAAAAATCCTCTAATACCAACTGTAATGCCCCGACCCCAGTTAACCAGAGTCGGTGCATTATTACGTAACATTGGCATGATCACTAAAGATCAAGTCTCTAAAGACCGATTAGTTTAGTAGCCTTGGAATCACTAGATACATTCACAAGGTTTACATTACATCATAAAGTTAAAAACTACAATAATATAGTCTCCATAGTCCACACTCATATCCCCTTCAGACTATCCCTGCAGGTCAGTCATAAAACATTTCTTCACATCCTGGGAATAATAAAACATAGAAAGTGGTGAGCACAGATTCTCAGTAAGGATAACAATATAGCGGAAGCTTTCATAAAAAAGCATAAACAATTAAGGATAAGTATAACTAAAACAAAATCCTTTAAAACTTTAACTTCAGAATAATATGGCAAAGATAAAATGAAATAATGTCATTTACTTATTCACATGGATATTCTACTAGTCGAATAATCGCAACCGATATCACTGAACACTTTCATAATGATGGAAATGAATAATGTCGAACTTTAATTTCTATTTCAAGGCCCCATTCCAAGACTTAAGGAATAACTGTAACCGGAACCCAACCCGGAGAGCCTCTGTAACTAGACTCCATCCCAGAGAGCCTCTGTAACCAGACTCCAACCCGGAGTGCCTCTAATAACCGGACACCAACCCAGAGTGCCTCTAATAACCAGACACCAACCTGGAGGGTCTGGTGTAACCAGACCCCAACCCAGAGGACCTACTTTTTCCGGTCCACAACCCGGAACCTACTAGTCCAACACATTCATCTTAAGAAGAGGATGAAATATAACATAAGCATTCGTATTAAAACTAGCATACGAAATGTCAAAACACTAATCATAAACCATTAATGAACTAAAAATAACTCCTCCATAGTCAAAAATATCACAAAACCTTACATACAATATGGATTATTTGTATCATAATAAATAAACTTCAAATAATTGTAAAATTTATCAAAGTATGTTGACATAGATGAAATCCAAACTACTTGAGAAAAATATCTCTTTTTTGAAATCAGTTAAAAGTAACATAATTATAAAATAAAATATTTACTTTGAAAATATCCTTATTATCTTTTAAGGGAAGCTTTGAAGATTTTATAATGGTGGAAAATAGATGTACCCATCATATAAGTTAAAAAAATACAGTCTTACTTGACTCTGTCGAAAAGGATAAAAATGAACTTGTTTTGAAAATGGCAGAAATATTTCTTTATAAACTTCTTATAAAAAGTCAAAAATGGTACAAATGACATTAACCCATAGTCTATAATATATTAAGAATGATTTTAAATACTTTTTTTAAGAAACATGGATGTGGATGATAAATATATCCTGGTAGATAATTATGTATAAACAACCTCAGATAATGAAGAGATTGTGAAATAAACCCTTACTAATTTGGTAACATACAAAACATACAACCCATGAAATAGGTATCATACAATGAATATGTAAATACACATAAATTAATTTGTATTACAGAAAGAATACAATTATGGGAAGTACATACACCACTCAAAAGGTAATAGTGGCAATATGGCATGAATCTCACGAGAATAAAGAGTGAGATGAAAACCCCTTACCTGGTACTTTTCCTTGGTTGAGGGTAGGATAACCTCCTGTATAATAGTTAAATAATTGTTATTAAATTATACAATAATAATATACATAAATATTATATCATATATGATCTTTTAAATTTGCTTTTTTAATAATATCTTAGTATTATTGTCGTTTCGGGTGTTAACTTACTCATTTTCTTTTATATATTTTGTTACATAATCCACGTTTGTTATGGATAGGTTGTATCTTATTCATATCCAGAATGATATCAAGCCTTTAAACATTATTTTTAGTCATCAAATGAGAATTATACTTGAATGGATATGATGTGGAATGAATCTCATCGCGTTCGTGGAGACGGTAGTCCGTACGTATGCACGAGCGACAATATCATTCTTTTGATATTAAAATAATATATAATTGGATGGTATATCATATATACATAATCATTATCATGTAATATTTATTATTTACATTAATTACACATAATTTCTATACCCATCAAAATAATAATATATTGAATAACAATTACGCCATGATGTGGAGATGGTAAGCCGTATGTACGCACGTATGGTGACATGTCATTCAAAGGATGGATAGAATACTGAATATGGTTGTACCCTAATATCACAGTATATAGGAGATACTGGAGTTATTATTTTATAATGGGAATAACAAAGAAAGAAGAAGTTGAAGAAGAAATGAACTTGAAAAAGGGTGGTGAAAACATTACCTCTTCTTCGGGTTCTTCCATTTGATTTGATCAAAAGGGATCCTTAGGTTGGCTTTCTGATCAAAATAATGCCTCTAGGATTAAGTGAGGGATGTTGAGAGAGTATTTGGGTTGGTTTTGGCCGAACCAAAGGTCTTTTAAAGTGTGAATAATTGGTTAGAAGTGGTGTCCTTTTATAAAGGGGATGAGGGGCACCTTAGGAAAATCTAGAAATATTATTTTATAATAAATTCATAATCGATTTTTAATGGCTCAAAAGTGGATTATGTAAAGGTTAATGTGGTTTTGGTTTGAAAACCACTCAAAAATATAATTTATATAGGTTTGGGTCATTATATTAACCTTATCGTTTAGTTTTAAATCTTAGTTAATTAGTTTGACACTTACCATGTCACTTTGTATTTTTATATTATATAGTTAATAAATGTACTATATACCTCCAAGAGACCCCCGAGTGGTCCATTAATGATATAAATATCATGATATAAGTATCTTGGATGAACCTTATATTTTTAGGAATTGAATATAAATTAATAATATAATATTTGTTTTAAAAAATCTTTTATGTCAATTTTGACATTATTGGCTATTTTGTTTTTGATAAATTCATTACAACATTATTAATTTGAAAAAAATTTATATATACACTAATAATATGTCATAGTAACCTATAAATTTTCTTTAATTTATAAAAAGTCTCAAATTACATTTATTTGTGTATTTATAATGTCAATTATCTCAATCTTTCATTAATACGGTAATTTCTGCATCAAAATTGTGTCATAAATAAATTAAATTATTTAATGTTTAAAAATTATAAATAAAATACTATTATGTACGAAATCGTTTTATATTTCTAATTAATATTTATAGTAAAAAATATAACATATATAACCCTATTTAAAATTTGTTTTTCTAAAAGATATATGCTTATGTCATTTTTGTATTTACATTAACTTAATTATATAAAGTGTCCCTATCAACTAAAAGTGGCTCCATGGGGTCCCAAAATCGACCCAAAGATGCCCATGGTTATACATTTATCCACCAATAAGTTTAGGACATGTTTTAGGGTAATTTATTATTATTATATTATTATTTTTTACCCTTATTTTCCAGATTTACCCTTTAACCGTGGTAAATAAAATATTTACCAAAGTAATTTTTCAAAATGTCTAAAAATAAAAGTATCCTATTTACAAAATTTGGACATCCTGATTCCAAATATGGAATCAATTTTTCCAAATTCAAAACACATAATTGGAAGAAATTAGTTTAAAATTAATTCTCGTTGTTCAAACAAAAAGCGTGTTTTTAAAAGATAATAACTATCAAAAGATTGACACTTGTTTATGTCTAGTTTAATTGTGAAATTATTTCCAATAACCAACATTGTATTAAATGGTAAAAATATATTCTAAATATACTTTAAAACCACTCAAATTCATAATTTATTACTGTTAATTAATTCAATTAAAACAGTTGTTTTTAATTAAAATTTAGTAATTTTCACTATTCATCAAAATATAAAAGTTATCCGAAAAGTGCCAAAATTTCATCCTGGGATAATTTTGATATTAAAAATAAAAAAATGAAGTCCATTTTGAAAGAAAAAATTTATTAAATTTCAAAATTTGGGTATTACTATTCATAACGGGTAGTTTGATTGGTTGTTGTGTGTGTTAGAACTCGAAGTTGCGTACAACACATGCTACTGTTTTATTCAAAGAGAAGTGTACCATGGCAGCTTGGGGTGTTACATACACTACAAATAAAGACTCTTAGTAGTGGATCCAATAGTCACTTTATATTTATACAACACTAATCCAATCATCAAATATGTATATAATCCTTCCCAAATTTTTGAATAAATATGTGTGTAATAAACCACCTAAGTCAGTAGCTATATGAGGGAACTATTGGAGGACAACCATTATTGAGAGATCATGGTCATCGATGAGGGTTGGGGTTTAAGTAAACACTGAATCAAGTGAAAAAAACTACTTTATGAATAAATCCCCAAAAATAAAAAACGCACTTTAAATGAAACTATGAAGCACCAAAAATGCAAATGAAGACCCATTTGATAAAGAATCTAGTATCTTGATCCAAAACCTCTAAAAAATAAATAAATACTAAATTTACTCAAATAAATTATCAATTTTCAAAAAATAAATATATAGTGGTTTCACTTTTAGTGGATGAATCAACGATACCTCAAAACAACACACAGTGCACTCGATATGACTCCAATTGTGTGGTTTCAGTTTAAAATTGACATTTTATTAATCTATTATTTCTTATTTATGTTAAATTAATTTATTTATAATATTACTAACATAAGAATTGTATTATTTTTAAATTGGATTATTTTTCTCGATTTAGGGTGGTTTTTCCGATGCGTATTGTGATCCTGATAGATTGGAATTTGAGGCTATAACTGAGATAACAACAACAATGAAATGGTTTGAGAATGCATACAACCATCACGAAATCCATGAAAACATAATCATATTGTCTTGATAATTTATTATAATGATTCATACGTCATTTTTGACATGAATAAATAATTCCAACATAAAATCGGCACATGATATGACCGGTATGACTCAAAGCTCATGTTTTCAGTTTAAAATGATATTTTTGTAAAAAACACAAGTGAAGTACTCAAAACTGATAAAATGAATTTTTATTATTCTGATACATTATTAAAAGGATATAAAAATCATTTGGGGAATGTAGGTATTAGCTGCACCTAAATCTGACGCATGGTGTGACCGGAATGACTCCAAGTGAATCTTTTTTTTAGAAATTGGAATTAATTTTATTAAAAATGAAAAATAACATACTCAAAAACAAAAAAAAAGCATTTATATTTTTTAACACTTAAATAAAATGATCCATAATTAATTTTTTATGTGTAGTAATAATCCACACCTTAATATGATATGAGATATGCTAGATATGACTCAAAGCGTCAGTCATCTATATGTAATTAATATTTATATTCAAAAAGTGTCACTCACTAAAAAATAAAAAAAACACTAATATTGTCTTGATAATTTAGGAAAATGGTTCATAAATGATTTTTGATGTGTAGTAATTATTTTTACATAAAAACAACAAATTATGTGACCGGTATGACTCAAATATTGTGTTTCCAATTTAAAATAACATTTTAGTTGAAAACACAAGTTAAATACTCTAAACCAAGAAAACACATTTAGACAGATTTCATATTTTAGAAAAATGATCCATAAGTCATTTTTATGTGTATTAATCAACCAAACCTCAATATAATGCATGGTGTGATCAGTATGACTCAAAGTGCATTTCATCAATATATAAGTGTCATTTTAGTTTAAAATAAGAATCACATTTTGCTAAAATAGATAAAATGACCCTAGATTGTTTTATCGTCATTATATCTTATGTTACTCAATTAATTTCCTTATAATTTTTATCTTATACTATTTTCATTAATTTTCACAGAGATAATTCTTTAAGATGAATAAGAAATGGTGTTATGTCCAAGAATCAACTGTAACTCAATCTGGTACACAGTGTTCCTGGTATGACTCAAAGTTTAGTTGAAAATTAAAAATTTATATTTAATTTATTTCCTTATATTATTACTAACATAATAATTGTTTTCTTATATAGGTGTTATTTTTTTCTTGATCAGTAGTGGTTTTTTATATTATACAAGTGTGTAATTCTTCTATATAATACCATTTCTTCTTGTATTTTTGTTTTAAATTTTATTACATTTTAATTTTATATTTTTATCTTATTTTACTATTTTTTGTCATTGTTTCTAATTTTTTAGTGTTTTTTTATAGCAAAATATATTATGACCTATTTTTTGTGATGTTCTATGTTGTTACAGCAAACTACAATATGCTCCTTTATCATTAAAAGTGATAATAAAGGGGCCCTTTATTAGTTCTTGTAGAAGTGGTGATAAACACTCCCATTTTATAAGGGTTAAATAAATGTAGTAATAAATGTGGTATTTTATCAGTGCTTCTAGAAGTTCTAATAAAAGCATAGGGATTTTAGTCACTCTTTGGTAGTCAGTTCTTCTCTAGCACTGATAAAGTCCATTTTTTGTTTTGTTAAAGGCCTATTATGACACCATTGTATAATTTTTCCCCATTGAAAAAATTATTTTTCTTTCAAAATAAATTTATTTAAAGAAAAAAATATCTTTCCCTCAAAACAAATAGTATAGAAATACGATAAGTATCGCATAAAATATAAAATATATACTAATACATGGTAAATATTAAATAACTAAACACACACTTATTATTAAAAAATGATAGTTTGAAGTAATTATCATAACTAAGATGAGAGTGGAAATTATCCACTCAATATCATTTTCACCTTTGATGGTTATCTTTTATGGGTTATTTATTTAAACTACTTTGGTTGATGTTGTTACTCTAACTAGAGGGTATAGTGTTTTCTAATTATATCTTGGACCCTCGCTACTATTCAGAAGCATTTTTTATACAAGGTGGTGCACCTGAGGTCACATGGTGAACTAGTTCGGTTATTATTCCTATAGTGATCCAAGAACAGATGTCACAAAGTGGTATCTGAGGTTTTTTTTATTTGTATTGCTATTTGAGAATGGAAGACTGGAGATTTTGAATGTTTTAGGTCCCAGTAATTCACTCATTCCTAAGATTAATCAACCCACACATGATGGAAAACTCAATTTGCAAGGTTTGAGAATTATTGTTCATTGATTTAACTTATTTTAATTGTATTTTATTTCCATATTAAGTGAGACACATGATGTGTGATGTAATTGGTTTATGAGTTTTACACACTTGTTTTGATATGGTTAAATGGTTTGTGTTCATCCAGGCATCATTTTAGGCACATAGGTATTTACATGACATGCATCATTCTAGGGACATGGTTTTAGATTCCATGTGTATGTTGTTTTCACTTATAATATCTTATGAATATATTATCCAAATGGTGGTATTTTTGTCTATATCTATATATTGTCTATATTTATTGGTAATAAGGTGCTTGTTATTTAAAATTATTACAATGTTTTATGTGGTTTTTTTCATAAAAGGATATAGTGTCATCATACATAATTAACTCTTGTGGTGATCTATTAATGCACATCTACATAAAATTAGATTGATTATGGTATTGGTTAAATAAAAGGTTAGAAATAAACTAATAAAGTGTTTCCTTTATAGATTATGAATGATATATTATTTGATCAAGCCTTATAAATGAATAAATTTTAATATATCCTAAAAATATTAATTTTCAACCTTAAAATGGAAAATGGGGTATAAGTTCTAGAACGAAATTAAAATATTTTGAATCTTAAAATTTAAAAAAATAGAAATTTTAAAAGATATAATCCTTAAATAAGGTAAGCTGAGTCAGAGGCCTTGTGTATTTCGATTTAATATGGTGAGTTAATTTGGGATAGAGACATAATAGGGTTTATGAGAACCAAATATTTGGTGTTTAGAATGCAAGATGTTGTGTGACTTAAAGATTTAGACGAGTGTCACCTTGTGAGTTGTGGCTTCTATGAGACCTTGATTGATGGGATAACTAATTGGATATAGTAACCCCTAGGAGTGAATTAGGTTTAGGGAGTCAATTCCTTGATAATATCAAGGGAAACCCATGATATGGGTTGTCCCAGTTCTTTTAATTC
Source organism: Viscum album (assembly GCA_963277665.1). Lineage (NCBI taxonomy): Eukaryota > Viridiplantae > Streptophyta > Magnoliopsida > Santalales > Viscaceae > Viscum > Viscum album. The sequence goes on from OY728150.1 coordinate 919,313,188, forward strand.
CTTTAAATGAATTAGGTTTGGTTAGAAAACCTAGTTTATATGGTTGGTGCTTGTTTGATGATTCCAAGTGTTGATTTTGTTGAAGTTGAGCACCTTTTGTGCCAGTTCCTTATTTATTGGCCTATTTTAATGAGTAGGATCATTCAGATTCATGTCCCTAGAAGTTATGGATGTTCTTTTGTTAATAATTTCCAAGGGGGTATATTGGTTTGGGTTCTGGAAGTGATGACTGAGTTTATGGGTAATCGTGCTCTTAGCCATGACATTTTTAGGGTGTTATAAAATTCCTTAATGGAATCTAGGATTCCTCTAGATAGTAAGAGATACATTACTAAATCGTGTTCCACTGTTTGGATTTTCTCATGAGCCTAAGAGAAGTGGAACTCAACTCATGGGATGTGAGTCGGGTTTTGTAAATGGTCAATGTTGAGCATTCTACCCTTAGGTCTTGATGGGGTCAGTGGTGAAATTGTTTAAAATGAGAAATCACATGGGGTTCCAATGTTTTTCATCATTTTTTAGGGTTAGGGTAGGAATGGTTGAGTTCTGATACCTATCAAGTTGTAAGTACACTTATAATAACATGGAGAGATTGACAATGGACTCCTGTAGTTTTTGATATTATTCCATTTGGTGGGATGTTGTGTGTTAGACCTTATTAGAATTGGATTTCCTGATTTTCAGGAGGAGTAATGAGGGTACTACTGATTAAGTGAGAAGGACCAGCATGTGGGTGTGGTAAATGGTTTTTATGTGTGAGCCTGGGTTGGATGTAGCATGACTCATGGGAATGTGAGTCTAGATCCATTATCAGATGGTGGAGTAGTCTTAACCAGTCTTGATTCAATGGATTAAGATAGTGTGCATAGGTAGGATTGGTGTCTAATATGTTTTTGGTTCAGTGAGTATTTTTGTGTGAGATGAGGTCCAATGACCATGAGGATGCGTGGTGGGAAAATTTCCCTAAGGTTTTGGTAGAACCAAAGAGCACTCTAGAATGAGAGGGGAATTGTCGATATAGACTGAGATTATTTGATGTGGTTAGTAAAAAATATCAATCCTGGTTAGGTTTGATAGGATGGTAAGTGTGGATTAACAAGAGAGACACATGTGTGGTAAAGGTAGGACTTGTTGGGTTAGTTACTCAAGGAATAGTGTTAGGAATGATTTATGGTGGGGATACACAATGTGCTCAGTATGACTCAAAGTGTCCATTATCAGTTTAATATTAAAATGTAACTTAAAAAAGTGTCACTCTATTAAAACTAATAAAAAATTTCAAATTGTATTGAAATTTTATGGAAACTATTCATAATTTATTTTTGACATGTCGGAATCGATCTAACATAAAACCGACATATGATGTGAATGGTATGACTAAAAGTGTGTGTTTCTAGTTTAAAATGAAATTTTAGTAAAAGACTAAAGTGACTTACTCAAAACTGAGAAAATTCATTTAGATTATTTTGATACATTATAAAAAAGATCCATAAGTCATTTGGGACATATAGGAGTCATCCACACCTCCATTTGATGCATGGTGTGGCTGATATGATTCGAAATGTGTTTTTTATTTAAAATTGGCATTAATTTTAGTAAAAAAGTCAATGGACATACTCTAAATCAAGAAAATTTATTTGTATTATATTGATATGTTAGTAAAAATATCCATAATCCATTTTTGGTATTTAAGATTCAAATTCACCACAATTTTATACAAGATGTTCCCGACATGACTTAAAGTGTCCATTATGAGTTGAAATTTGAAAATTTAATTCAAACAATTTCACTCACTGAAAACTAAGAAAATAGGATTTGGTTGTCTTGATAATTTGTGAATATTATTAATAAGTTATTTTTTACATATATTAATCAGTATCACATCAAATAAAAACATGATAAGACCAGTACGACTCAAAGTGAGTGTTTCTAGTTTAAAATGAAATATTAGTAGAAAACAAAAGTGACATACTCAAAAATGAGAAAATGAATTTGGATTATTTTTTATAATTAAAGAAAATGGTCCATAAGTCATTTAAGATGTGTATGAATTATCTTTACCTCAATTCAACACATGGTGTGGATAGTATGACTCAATGGGAGTCTTTTTATTTAAATTGAAATTAATTTTAGTAAAAAGACAATTTAAATACTAAAATAATAATAAAACACATTCACCCTACTAGAAATTTTACATTTATGCATTGTCTTATAGCCATGGTGTATAAAAACCATGGATAAATCCAATGTAAATCCCTAGAACCTATGGCAGTACCTCCTCCCACCCTCCCAACCCCTATCCTCTCTCATGATACCTCACCCTCCCTCCCTTGTAATTCCTCCCCCTCCCTCCCTTGCTCATGATTCGTCCTCCCTTCCACCCCCCACGATTCCCCCTCCCTCTCCTCCCCTCAGGAGGCAGTTATCTTACCTCTCTGCCGACACAACTCCAACACAGACTCCCCGTCTCCAAGTAGATGTGGCTCTAGCATAGCTATCCCACCTCCCTACCTATGTGGGATCCACACCTCCCTACTCATGTGGCTATAACACCCACATCCCCACATCATATTTATACCCATGTGGCTCTGTGACCCTCCTATTTCTACATGTCTCATCACGGCTCAATGTGGCTCTGATGCAGGCATACCCCCTCCAGTGGTCATACTTTGATGTGGCCACCACACCTACCTAAGACCCTTCTCCTCTGATGTGTCCACCCCACCTCCCTCTTATTTCTACCATAGATTAGGTTTTCTTTGATTTTAGTTATTTAGCCTCTACAATTTTCACTAGGTGATATTTCTTGGTTTCCATTTCTAGTATTCTTAATTGTCAAATTTTTCTTGGATAGGGTTTAACTTTATAATAATTATTTTATTACACCCCTGCATTATTTTATAACTGACCCACTCAAAAAATTTCTTACAGATATGGTAAGTATATACTATCTCTAAGGGTCTGATGGGTATTATATAGTTCAACAAGACTGGTTGCATTTAGCTTTTTGTATTACTATCATACGCTTCCCATAGGCCCCCATTTTGAAGGGGGGAGGTGATCCTGGTATGATTTTCTATATTTGTAATATAATACAATCTCTCAGACTTTGTTTTGAGGGATTTGTTTCAGGGGAAGGGTATATTATAAGATTCTACTTTTTCAATGATTGATATAAACTAAATATTTCCATGTTGTGATTATTTATTTTCCTATTTTAATTTTTATAATAGTTTTATTACATATAATTTGATGTATATATTTATTTGAATACTGAATGAAAGGTGGCATGAAATGATTTATAAACCTGGTAATTTTAAGGTTATCAGGTTGGTTGGTACTCTTTATTTCCAAAAATTGTAATTGCAGAATTGTTTTAATAAATTATATTTCGTTTTATTATATTTGAGATAATATATATATATATAAGATAATGGGAAAGGAAAGAGAATATATTTTCAGAATTTAATTAAAAAATAGGAAGTTTCTTGATGATAATAATATTACGGGATGCCAATATGAAATTAGAACTGGAATGATTAAGGGACTTGAAAATAGAGCCGAAATTTCCCTAATTACCTTACATTACTAATTTTATTATTATATTCGTACTTATATAACCTAAATCATTATGCATGTGTCACTTCCATGTTTATTTGTAGTGATGGATAAGATGGGGTGTATTCATTTCAATTGAGAATTCTTTAGGGGGTGGAAAAAAGGATATGATACCATACTATCATTCAATATTGATGTCTTCTATCAAACAGGTAGTGTCCATTTTAACGTTAATTTATATTATACATACATTTGTTAGGCCAAAGTGTTTTATTTTTTAGTTGATGCAGATTTAATGTGAAATGAGATATATTTCATGGGCACTACGGGATAATTGTGAGTGAGTAGCTACATAAACCTCCAAGATTGGGCTATGTTTTGTGGGTGGATACATATTCATGAGAGTCTATGTTAACATGTTTCATGTAGCTATATTGGTTCCCATAATTGTCTCTATTAGAAAAATTCAAAGTTATATTGACTCTATATTTTTAGGTTCACCACACATGAAATGTTATTCTATTATAATTTCCCTAAAATTTCATAATTTGAAAAAACTGAATGTTTTTTTGACACCCCAAAAAATAAATTCCCTTTCCAATAACATATTAAAGTGAGAAAAACACTCTTAAAAGGAGAAGGTAAGTCACCCACAACATTGTATTTATGAATTATATCCATTCAATAAATGCCTTTTCGTAATCCTTGTATTATTCTTCTATGCATAATTTCACTAAAATTTTATATTTATATATATATATATTTAGTATATTGTATGATATCACTGATTATAGAGGCATATTTGTTTAATGTTTCAAAAAGTGATCGTATTGTGTTTTCCAATATAAGTATTTAGTGACACACTACTCACATGGTTTGAAATATATATGGTTTTCCTTTTGAAGGAATGTCATGTGGATCTACACTGAGACCCTGATGACGATAAAGATACTTTCCCTCAGTGTATAAGATATGGTGTGACCTTGTTAGGTTAATGTAGGAATTTTATGTCGTTGTGGTAAACACTTTGTCTGTTGTCGGTGTTTAAGTTCAGTTATTTAAATATCCATTAAGAATTAATAGGGATTTTTAAAGTAGTCACATGTAGTTTGGAATAAGGCATGTTGCCCTATTATTTTCTTACCTACATTTAAATAATATTGGTAAAATTAAGACATGGAATGGTTTTTCATTTTGTGTATTTTAACCACAGTTTGTAGAGGAGGACCTGAGATGTTGTATTCACATTGTCTACCATCATTTCAGTTGAGGTAATCAACTGACCTATATATTTTTAATGGGTTCAGTTAAATTTGATGATATTGATGAGTGTTTCGATGTTATGTGTTTTTTATTTTTCCAGATTGATTTCTTTAATTTTTTGTAGACCATCCATGGATGTTCATTCATGGTTTATCTGAAAGTGTTTCACCCTATGATAAGCTATGAATTATTCCTATTTAAATAAAATTATAATAATAAATATAAATTATTATAGTTTAAAATTTTATGATACTTGACATGGAATAAATACTAATGTTGGAGAGAAGTTTCAAGTTTGAGAGGGGTAATCTATGGTGAGATTTTAAATAGAGGCTTGAATATGTGGCTAAATAAGAAAGAAAACATTATATGTGTAGGTGGTATTGAGTTTTCCCGTGAAATCTTGATGCTTTTATATGTGTATGTGATTTGTGCTTATGTAGAAATAATTCATGATAGGACACTCCAAAAAAATATTTAATTTGAAATCCCTTAATTAAATATGTTAGTTTTTTACATGGTCCTTGATTGGTTTGTTATCATGTAATTATATTTACCTCGGCCACTACATAAGGTTCACCAACCTCAATGATTTGAAAGGGGAATAAAGAGAATTAATGTAAACTAAAGAGATGAATCTTGGAGTAGGATGGACATGACTATTGATTAAAGTGCATCCAATGATGTCCTGAATGTATTCATGATTAAAGTGAATTAAATTAAATGATTTATTGATGATGTTTAATTAAATGCTAAGTTTTTTAATTCTTTTTCACTAGAAAATTGGCTGGTGTGATGATGATTCCATGTCCATGTAATTGATTATATGATTATTTTTTTCATTATTTTATATATTGGGGTATCATGGACATTGTTTGAGGGATGTACTACTCATGTTACTATATACTCTAGGTCCATTGGTCATTATTTCATGGATCATGCAATATTTTTATTTTATATTTTTGGGGACCTTTGGCATAGTTCAATAGATATTGTGTGCCTATTAATGTATAAGGTAGGGGGTGACTAACCTGCTCTTTTTAGCCTTCCCACCCATTATATCCACGCATTAAATTCTTTTTACAATAACATATTGAAAACAATAAACTCTCAAAAAGAGCAGGTAAGTCACCCACTACATGTTATTATGCTAAATAATTCATCATTATCAGATGTAATATGTTTCCCTACTCATGTAAAAAGTACACATGGACACTATAAAAGGGTTTTCCCTCTCCATCTATTATTATTAATATACAATAAAAACATTTACACTTCATTAACATTCACTTAGGTTTTCCACTTAGTGTTATTTAGAGAATATATATTTGCATTACCACAAGGATCATTTTGAATTTTTTGGTTTCATATAGAAGCATGAAAATTATCTTCATTTATAATGGAAGTATTCATTAGTGTTTAAATTGGTATAGATCTATTTTTAGAAGAAATATTTTGGATGGACAAGTGTTTTTTTAAGAGAAATACTTCTTAACAACATATGACATCAAGGGGAATTGATATATTATCTCTTTCTTTGCTGCATTCTAGAGACATAAAACTATGTTCTATTAAGGTAACCAAAGAACTAGTTTCTTTTAAATACCTCAGACATTCTGATAAATATTCCTAAGAACTTGTCCCATGCTCCAAAACTATAATTGTATCTTCTTTTATATTTTTAGAAAGAGTCGGTGTCATTCTACGTTTTTTACATTCACTGTAGTGTAAAACATAATCCTCTAGCATTGGTTTTTTAGTATATTATTTTTCCTTAGATAGTTCCTTGGAGGCCTGATTCAAGCCAGAAAAATAGATTCCATGGTTTTTTATTTACATATTTTATACATTAGTGTGGTTCTCATCAAACTCGGTGATCACTCCACATATTCATAAGAGGATAGAATTATTATACATGTTAAAAAACACAAAATCAACCCCTTAAACTCCATAAAACATTCTCAGATGACCATAATTTCCAAAATCAAGATCCGTTTCCATCTATAAAACTCTTTAATATATTACCAAATTTATTTTGTTTGGAATGTACAAGGATTCCATTCATCCCCGCAATCTAGAAATGTACTCCATGTGTCATGAAAACTCAATAATAAATATTGTTACCTTTTAAATATTCCCTCTTAAATAGGGATAAAATTCCATTCAAACTTGTTTTTTGATTAATCAGAATATATATTAATCCATTTATTTCCTTGGAATGAAAAAACTAAAGTATTTCTTTAATTTTAGACATAAACCTCCATTGGGATCTAGTACTGTCATTGTTATGTCCAGAGAGACTTCCAAAATTGTGGTGTTGTTATAAGAATATTTATAAACACACCACCCGATGGTGTTCATAGCATTCATAGAATACACTAATAAATTGTAATTAATTAACTATTAAAAGAAGTAGATATATATTTACTTGATTTTTTCCATCCCTTATGTAATACCCCAAGGTTTTATAGTATGTCATTTCTTCAAAGTAATTCAATAACATTAACTACACGCAAACACAGAGTTCAAGCGCACCACGACTTACCAAATGAGCTGTTCAAAAGCAGTTATGAATAGTATTAATATAATTTTGAACTTTATATAATCCTTACAATTTTATAATTCATATTGTGAGTTTATTAGACATAATTTATGAACAAATTCATTTTTTTCAGATGAAGTATTTTTCAAAAAATGAAATTTGACCTCCTTTTAATGGAGAACCTTTTTTAAATCCAATATTTTAAACTTTTATATATTCATTTTGACAAAATAAACTTCTCCTTTAGAATCTGGACATAAGAATTTAGTTTCAATAATTGGTGTTTTTCAGATAACTTTAATATTTGGGAGGATAGTGAAAAATACTATATTTTAACTAAAAAGAACTTTTTTAATCAAAATAATTTATAGTGTTGAAATATAAATTTTAATGTTTTGGAAGTATAATTTGATTATATTTTTACCATTTAATCCAATGTTGGTCATTGCAATTAATTTCACATTGAAATTATACATAAACAAGTGTCAATATTTTGATAGTTATTATTTCTTAAAAAAACGCTTTTTGGTTTTGACTACGAGAATAAAATTTAAATTAATTAATGAAAATTTTATGTTTTGAAATTGATAAAATAGAATTCATTTTTTAATTCGGAATATCAAAATTATCTTGGGGTGAATTTTTGGTATTTTTCTGAAAACTTTTAATTTTTTATGAATAGTGAAAAATACTAAGTTATTATTTAAAACCGAATTTTTATTTAAATAATTATTTATTTAATTTAAATTTATTTTAGGTCAAAATAGATACATAATACCTATATAAATTCAATATAATTCATTGGAGTCAGTTTATAACAATTTTTGATATATAAAAATTTTATTGAAACTTTTTACCGTCTTTTACTCACCTCCTAGGAGCATTTGAAAATTTAGATAAAACTTAATTTTACCACTTCTATGAGTTGAATTTTATAAATCCGAGAGACATGGTTGATATTAGTAAGTAAAATGTTGTTCAATAAGATGAAAATAATTTTTGGTGAATAGTAACGTTTTACTTTTCTTTACCACGGTTAAAAGTAAATAGGTTAATTATGGGTAAAAATGATATTATTATTACTCTAAAACATGTCCTAATTCTATTGGATAAGTTTTATTAGACCAAAAAAACCATAGGAATAAAATATGACCCTTTAGGTCCACTTGGATTAGATGAAGACATTTATTATTATTTTATTTAAAGAAGAGTTAAAAGAGTTAAAATCAAAGTTTAAAAACTAAGACATTTTTAAAATATGGATATGCATAAGATAAATTAGATTATAAGTATTCATTAGAAATATAAAAAGATTTTATACATAATGGTATTTCATTTATAATTTTTAGACATTAAATAATTTAATTTATTTATGACACAATGGTGATGCATTAATTACCTTATTAATGAAATATTAAAATAATTAATATTTTAAATACCCAAATAAATGTAATTTGACACTTTTAATGAATTACACTAATTATAAAGGTTAATATTACATGTTAGGTTTGATTAAATTAATTTTTTTTCAAATAATAATGATGTTATGAATTTAACAAAAACAAAATACCAAATAGTGTCAAAATTGACATAAAAGAGTTTTTTAAAAAAATATTATATTATTAATTGATATTATATTCCTAAAAATATAAGGTAAGGCCAACTGACTTAGATAAAGATATATATATTAATAATGAACCACTTGGGGTTCTCTGGTCTTTTTATAGTATGTTTATTAACCATATAATATAAAAATACAAATAGACATGGTAAATGTAAGAATATTTAACTAAGAGTTAAATATAAATGATAAAGTTAATATTGTAACCTAAACCTGTCTAAAATCTATTGGACAAAATTATTTCGAACCATCCCAACCCTAGCCTCGAAATAAGTCACTTTTGAGCAATTATAAACCAAATAAGAATTTATTATAAAATAATATTTTAAGTTTTTCCTAAGGTCCCCCTTACCCCTCTTATAAAAGGGCACTTCCCCTTCTCTCAAATTAACACCTCCAAAGCCATTTTTATTTGCCAAAAAACACCCATATATCCTCCCAACTATCCAAAATTCATCCTAGAGGCCTTCCATTGGTCATAAATCCAACCTAAGGATCCCTTTTGATCAAATCAAAGGGAAGAACCCGAAGAAGATGTAATGATTTCACCACCCTCTTTCAAGTTCTCTTATTCTTCCACTTAGTCATTCATTGTTGTTTCCTTTATAAAATAATAAATCTAGTATATTATATATACTTATATGTTTCTATAAATATGGAACAACTATATTCATTATTCTATCCATCTTATGAATGATAATGTCACCATGCGTGCGTACGTACTGTTTGTCGTCTCCACACCGTGGTGTAATGTGTAATTCCACACTATATTATTTGGATGGATATAATGATGAGAAATATGTATATAAATAATGAAAATAACATGATAATTTCTTTCTAAAATTAGTATACCAACCAATTCCACACCTTTAAGGAAATTATATTGTCACTCATGCAGACGTACGGATTATCATCTCCACGACGCCATGAGATTCATTTCCACGTTCACCATTCATCAATGATAATAAAAATATATATTACTAATAAGTATGTAATATATGAAATAATAACTCTACTAGAGATATATATATTTATATATATATATGTACTTACATATATCTTATTCACTTAGATCCATTCAATACGATATGAAAACGGAAACAATGTTTATGCGTACGTACTGAATACCGTCTCCATAAATGGTGTTTCTCATTTCATATATATGTATATTATACATATTTATATTATAAATATATATTATATATAAATAATTTTCTATATTCTGGAAGTATTTAAATCTTTATCTAAGTGATACAATCACGAGTAACAAGTTAAAAACATGTATGATAAAGAAAGCGATTATTACCCGAAATGTTAATTTAACATAGAAATTATTATTAAATGGGTAGTATAAAGTCATAAATGAATCATATATGATATCATAAATATTAATATGGTTCTGGTATAATTTAATAACATAAAAAGATCTTCATACAGGAGGTTAAACGTACCCTCGACTAAGGGAATGTTCAAGGTAAGGGTTATTTCCTCAATCTCATTATTTATCAATGACTGTTCATGTGTAAGTACTTTTTGGGACATACTAATCATCGATACCCATATTTCATAAAAAAAATTTCAATGGGGATCATTCAAGGTTTTATAAGAGGTTCTATTTAACAAGATCATCATTTTACATTTTTTAAAGAGTTATCTTTCTAAACACTTTTAATTAATGTCCATGTTTTCAAAATGATTTAAAGGATTTTTAATATATGGACATGAATGTTTTGAACTGATAATTATTTTCAAAATTTTCAAAGTTTTATGGGACACTTTGAGTCAAAAATATCTTTTAAATGATTTATTTTATAAATTGTGATACTTTTAAACGATTTCTTGAAAAGGGGAATTTCTCTCAAAGCATTTTACTCATCATTTTATGCTATGTCAACATCCTTTGATTGATTATAATTATATTTGAAGTTGATTTATTATGATACAAAACTTCCATATTGTACTGATGTATTTGTGATATGTTTTACTGTGGATGTTTTATTTTTATACCATTCATGGTTTATGAAGAACGTATTGAAATTTCTTATGCTAGTTTTAATACGAATGTTTATGTTATGTTTAAACCTGTTTATATGTGGAATGGATTGGACTTAGTAAGTGATGGGTGGAGCCCACTATAGCTCCTCGATGCATCAGTAGGTCTCATGAGACAAACTAGTGTCTTGGCACAAGGCCTTGAAAAAATATTATTTGTAGTCTTGGCACAAGCCCTTGACTATGTGGTTATGAAATTCTGGCATTATGCATTCCATCATTATGAAAGTGGTTATTGATATTGCATGTGATTATTCCACTAGTATAATATACATGTGAATAAGTAAATGGAATTTTATCATTTTATTTTTTCCATATTATGTTGAAGTTCAAGTTTAAAAGGCTTTTGTTTTATTTATACATTTCCTTAAATGTTTATACTTATTTATGAAAGTTTCTGATATATTGTTATCATTACTGATCATTTGAGCTCACCCCTTTCCAAGTTTTATTTTTCCCAGGATGCGAAGATGTATATTATAACTGACCTATAGGGATTATCTCTGAAATCTCAGTGTTGTCTTTGGAAACATTGTTGTTGTAATTTTCTATTTTTTTATGTAATGAAAAGCTTATGAATGTATCTAGTGTTTCCAATGCTACTAAAATAATCAGTATTCCGGGACATGATTTCCTTGTGATTATTCAATGTATTAAAATAATGCACTGACTCTGGGTAACAGGGGTCAGGACATTACAGTTGGTATCAGAGGAAGATTAGTACAAACCTTGGAAACTAGATTTAGATAAACTCCGATTAGAGCACATAGCCCGAAGATATACTTCAAGGTTTAGTATGTAATAAATTACTATAATTTTGGTATTGTTGATATTTTTTTTAGTTTTCCAAGAAATATATCCATGTCTGGATACGAGCAGGTAGAGGAGGCTCTGGCACAGATGATCCTAGGTGTAAAACCTAAAAACACCTCTTTGAGCTAGACTCAAATTGGAACTGGTGCACGACAACGGGCCTTGTTGTACTCTTGGTTACGACACTCCCGGGGGATATGCTTAGGATAATTCTCGTTTTCTTTACAAACCACTATGAAGGATTTATGAGTATATACCTCCTCAAAGAAAACATTTTGTGATTTTGGATTATATCCATAAACTATTCAATTTATGTTATGTATTTTACATGTTTGGAATTATAAATTGTGATTCATAAACTGACCTAGTGTATGCCATTGTTTAGAAATGGCACCCAGTAGAAGGAATGAGAACTCCAGCAATGCATATGATCCAAAGAGTAAGAAGGGTCATATCATTCATGGTATTAAGCCAACATTTAGAAAGGAAATAGTCTCCCATGTATTATCATCATATGAATAAATAGTATCATGTGTTAATAAGATCGATAAATAATTATCTGAATCCTATGGCTTTGAAGGGAATCTAGAGAAGAAATAGATGGTAGAAAGAAAGATGGATAAAGGGAACAAAGGAAAGAAGGATTTTCCAATATGTGATAAATGTGGAATGAATCACCTTGGTAAATTCTTGAAGGGAATGTGAGTTTGTTATAAGTGTGGAGAAAAAGGACACAAAGTATGTGATTTCAAGGGTAAGAAGAAGTTTTCAAAAGTAAAATTCTTCATCTGCAAGGCGTTGAGACACTACGTGAATCAATGTCCCATTCATAAGAGTATAACGAAAATAATGTTATTGGATAATAATCAAGTTGTGATACTACTTCAAATGATGAAGAATGACTTGTGTTCTTATGTTGTAATTATAGAATTATTTCATTTTAGTTTTGTATCAATAGTATATTGGTTACATGAATTGTGGAGATAAATAAGGATTGTACTGCAGTACTATTTTAATGAGGATTTGAGATTGTATGTTTCTAAGAAAAGTGACTTAATAGTAAGATACACTTTTTGGAAAATAAATGGTTGAATGAAATGTAATCCTTAATATGGTCCTTATAATGAGGTAGTGATTTTGGGATAAGATATGGTTGATTTTTGTAATTCAGGATGATGCTATGTTGTAAAAAAATACATGATGAAGGCGTTCACATGTTATTACCTGGAAAAAAGTATCCTGATTGTGTTTGACATCCTTATAAATTTTGTACTGAGAGTTTGGATATAAGTATTTTGGATAATTCTAAAGGTTGGAATGGATTATGTTTGAAATTGGATACTATTGTTAAGGTTATTTTTTGATTTCCATAAAAAGGACAACCCGAAGTTCGGGCGGCAACCTGTCACGTCCGGCAAGGCCGTGAGACTTGAACCCGCAACCGAAGGGAGGCAAGGGTGTATCACCTATCACTGACCCACGTGATGTCCTGGATTGAATAATTTAGTTTTCTTAAAGGGTATGATATGTGAATTATAAATTCATTATTTTTGGAACCCTATATGATTAGGATAAATAGAATGTATTTTTGTTACATATTTTAGAGTCAAAGATGAGTTTGTGGTAGGAATTAGTAGAAGGATGAAACTCTACTTGTCATGTGTGTGTATATATATATATATATTTCCCTCTTATTTTATGGATAAATTAATTATTAAACATTATGGAAGGAATCCTAAAACCAAAAAAGTGTTATCCGAATACCTTACGTATTGTTGAACCGATGGTATTTTAAATCATCATAGAATGGTGGCTTTGAGGCCCAAAATTCCACAATTGTTTTTGATTGATGACCTCAATCACTCCCTATAAATATTTACATTTTTCCTCCAATTATGTGTCTCTAATTTCCACCAATTCTCTCCTAATCGAGATCAAAATTTGGTAGTGACTTTTTCATTCCGCTTTTCCTCTTATTAGGACTAAATTTTATTTACCCAATTTCTGATGTGGGTTTTCCCACAAAGGTATTTTATATTTTCAACCTTTTATTTTTGAAAAACAATTTCAAATTGCGAGGACACAGTTTACTGAAATAGTGAAGAATGTAACACCCCAAGGTTTCATAGTATGTTATTTCTTCAACGTAATTCAATAACATTCACTACACGCAAACACTAAGTTCAAGCGCACCATGACTTACCAAACTAGTCGTTCAAAAGTGGTTATTAATATTATTAACTGAATTTTAAACTTTATATAATACTTATAATTTAAGAATCCATATTATGAGTTTATTAGACATAATGTAAGTACAAATTCATTTTTCTCAGATGAAAGAAGTATTTTTCAAAAAATGAAATTTGACCGCCTTTTAATGGAAAACGTTTTTAAATTCAATATTCGAAACTTTTATATATTAATTTTGACAAAATAAACATATTATTTAGAATTGGGACATGAGAATTTAGTTTCAATAAATTTTTGGTGTTTTCCTGATAACTTTTATATTTGGGTGAATAGTGAAAAATACTATATTTTAACTGAAAACAACTTTTTTAATTGAAATAATTTATAGTGTTGAATTATACATTTTAATGTTTTTGAAGTATAATTAGATTATATTTTTACCATTTAATCCAATTTTGATCATTGGAATTAAGTTTACATTGAAATTATACATAAACAAGTGTCAATCTTTTGATAGTTATTATTTCTTAAAAATACGCTTTTTGGTTTCGACACCGGGAATTAATTTCAAATTAATTAATGAAACTTTTCTGTTTTGAAATTGGTAAAATAGAATTCATTTTTGAATTTAGAATATCAAAATTATATTAGGTTGAATTTTTGGTATTTTTATGAAAACTTTCAATTTTTGAAGAATAGTGAAAACCACTGAGTTATTGTTTAAAACCAACTTTTTATTTAAAAAATTATTTATTTCATTTAAATTTATTTTAGGTCAAAATAGATACATAATACCTATATAAATTTAATATAATTCATTGGAGTTGGTTTATAATAATTTTATATATATATAAATTTTATTGAAACTTTTTACCGTCTTTTACCAACCTCCTAAAAGAATTTTAAAATTTACATAAAACATAATTTCACCACTTTTGTGAGTTTAATTTCAAAAATATGAGAGAAATGGTTCATATCAGTAAGTAAAATTTGGTTCAATAAGTTGAAAATATTTTTGGGTGAATAGTAACTTTTTACTTTAATTTACCACGGTTAAAAGTAAATAGTGTAATTAAGGGTAAAAAATATATTATTATTATCCTAACATGTATCCTAATTCTATTGGATAAGTGTAATTCGACCAAAAATAAACTTAGGAATAAAATATGTCCCTTTAGGTCCACATCGATTAGATTAAGACATTTATTATTATTTTATTTAAAGAATAGTTAAAAGAGTTAAAATCAATGTTTAATAACTAAGACATTTTTAATATATGGTTATACATAAGATAAATTCGATTATAAATATTCATTAGAAAGATAAAACGATTTCCAACATAATGGTATTTTATTTATAATTTTTAGACATTAAATAATTTAATTTATTTATGACACAATGGGGATGTAGTAATTGCCTTATTAATGAATTATTAAAATAATTAATATTTAAAATACCCAAATAAATGTAATTTGAGACTTTTAATGAATTCCACTAATTTTATAGGTTAATAATACATGTTAGGGTTGATTAAATGATTTTTTTTATAAGTAATAATGCTTTTATGAATTTAACAAAAACAAAATACCAAATAGTGTCAAAATTGACATAATAGAGTTTTTAAAAAAAATATTATATTATTAATTGATATTATAGTCCTAAAAATCTAAGGTTCATACCAATGACTTAGATAAGGATATATATATATTAATAATGAACCACTTGGGGTTCTCTTGGCTTCTTATAGTTATTTTATTAACCATATAATATAAAAATACCAAGAGACATGGTAAATGTCAAAATATTTAACTAAGAGTTAAATATAAATGTTAAGGATAATATGGTGACCTAAACCTATATAAAATCTATTGGTTGAAAGCATTTCGACCCATCTCCACCCTAGCCTCGAAATAAGTCACTTTTGAGCCATTATAAACCGAATATTAATTTATTATAAAATAATATTTTATGTTTTTCCTAAGGAGCCCCTCACCCCTCTTATAAAAGGATCTTCCCCTTCTCTCAAATTCACAAAACCAAATCCATTTGGCTCGGCCAAAACCTGCCCAAATATCCTCCCAGATATCCTAAATTCATCTTATAGGCCTTCCTTTGTTCATAAATCCAACCTAAGGAGCCCTTTTAATCAAATCAAAAGGAAGAACCCGAAGAAGAGGTCATGATTTCACCACCCTCTTTCAAGTTATCTTATTCTTCCACTTACTATTTCTCCATTGTTTCCATTATAAAATAATAACTCCAGTATATTATATAAACTATGATGTTATTATAAATATGAAACAACATTATTCATTATTATATCCATCTTATGAATGATAATGTCACCATGTGTGCGTACGTACTGCTTACCATCTCCACGTTGTGGTGTAATTTGTTATTAAAAACTATGTTATTTGGATGGATATAATAATGAGTAATATGTATATAAATAATTAAAATAACTTGCTAATGTCTCTGTAAAATTAATATACCATCCAATTCCACACCTTTAAGGAAATGATATTGTCGCTCGTGCGTACGTACGGATTACCTTCTCCACAACGCGATGAGATTCATTTCCACGTTCACCATTCATCGATGATTATAAAAAAAATATTACTAAGAAGTATGTAATATATGACATAATAATTCTACTGGATATATGTATATATATATATATATGTACTTACATATATCTTATTTACTTATTTCGGTTCAATACGATATGAAAACAGAAACAGTGTTTATGCGTACGTACGGACTACCGTCTCCATAAATGGTGTTTTTCATTTCATATATATGTCTAATATACATATATATATTATAAATATATATTTTATATAAATAATATTTTATATTCTGGAAGTATTTAAATCTTGGTCTAAGTGATACAATCAAGAGTAACAAGTTAAAACACGTATGATAAAGAATGTGATTATTACCCGAAATGTTAATTTAACATGGAAATTATTATTAAATTGGTAGTATAAACTCATAAATGAATCATGTATGATATCATAAATATTAATATGGTTCTGGTATAATTTAATAACATACTACAATATTCATAAAGGAGGTCAACCTTACCCTCGACTGAAGGAATGTTCAAGGTAAGGGTTATTTCCTCAATCTCATTATTTATTCGAGATTGTTCATGTGTAATTACTTTCTCAGACGTACTTATCATCGATTCCCAAATTTCATAAAAATGTTTTCAAAATGGATCTTTTAAGTTTTTATGGTAGGTTCTATTTAACTATATCATCATTTTAAAAGTTTTTAAAGATTTATCTTTCTAATCCCTTTTAATCAATGTCCATGTTTTCAAAAATATTTAAGGGATTTTTTTATATAGACATGAATGTTTTGAAATGATAGTTCTTTTAAAAAGTTTCAAAGTGGTATGAGACACTTTTATTCAAAAATCTCTTTTAAATGATTTCCATTATAAATTTTGAGACTTTTAAACAATTTCATGAAAAGGGGTATTTCTCTCAAAGCATTTTACTGATTATTTTCATCTATGTCAACATCCTTTGATGAATTTTAAGCTTATTTGAAATTGATTTATCATGATACAAAACTTCCAAATTGTATTTAAGGGTTTTTGATATGTTTTACTATGTATGTGTTATTTTTATACCATTCATGGTTTATGGATAAATTATTGACATTTCGTATGCCAGTTTTAATATGAATGTTTATGTTATGTTTAAACCTTTTCATATGAGGAATGTATTAGAATTAGTAAGTGATGGGTGGAGCCCTCTATAGCTCCTCTAGGTATCAGTAGGTCTCATGAGACAAACTAGTGTCTTGTCACAAGGCCTTGACAAAATATAATTTGTAGTCTTGTCACAAGGCATTGACTATGTGGTTATGAAAGTTTGACATTATGCATTCTGTCTTTATGAAAGTGGTTATTGATATTGCATTTTATTATTCAACTATTAGAATATACATGTGAATAAATAATTGTAATTATTTAATTTTATTTTTTTCCATATTATGCTAAAGCTCAAGTTTAAAAGGATTTTCTTTTAGTTATACATTGTCTTAAATGTTTATTCTTGTTTTTCAAAGTTCTCGCTATATTGTTATCCTTATTGAACATCTGAGCTCACCCATTTCCATGTTTTATTTTTACCAGGATGCGAAGAAGTATATTATGACTGACCTACAGGTATAGTCTATGGGATCTTAGTGTGTTATTTGAAAACAATGTTGTTGTAGTTTTCCATTTAATGATGTAATGAAAACCATATGAATGTATCAACTGTTTCAATGGTTACTAAACTGATCGGACTTTCAAAACATGATTTCCTTGTGATCATGCTAATGTATTAAAATAATGCACCGACTCTAATAACTGGGTTTGGGGAGTTACAGTTGGTATTAGAGGATGTTTAGTATAAACCTTGGAAACTAGATTTAGATAAACTCGGATTAGGGAACATAGCCCTAAGATATACTTCGAGGTTTAGTATAGAATAAATTCCTAGAATTTTTGTATTGTAGAGATTTTTTGAGTTTTCCAAGAAATGCATCCCTCTCTGGATATGAGTAGGTAGAGGCAGCTCTGGCACAGATGTTTCTATGGGTAAAACTTGAAAACAACGCTTTGAGCTAGACTCTAATGGGAACTGGTGCCCAAAAATGGGCCCTGCTTCACTCTTGGTTACGACACTCCAGGGGGATATTCTTAGGATAATTATCCTTTTATTTACAAACCACTATGGAGGGTTAATTAGTATATACCTCTTCAAAGAAAACATTTTTTTGATTATGTATTATATCCATAAACTATTCAATTTACGTTAGGTATTTTACAAGTTCGAAATTATGAATTGTGATTCATAAACTGACATAGTGTATGCCATTGTTTAGAAATGGCGCCCAATAGAAGGAATGATAAATCCAACAATACATATGATCCAAAGAGTAAGAAGGGTCATATCATTCATGGTATTAATAAAATATTTAGAAGGGAAATATTCTCCCACGTATTATCATCAAATGAATAAATATTATCATGTGTTAATAAGATCGGTAAATAATTCTATGAATCCTATGGGTTTGAAGGGAAGCCAGAGAAAAAAGGATGGTATAAAGAAATATGGATAAAGGGAACAAGGGAAATAAGGATTTTCCAATATGTGATAAATGTGGAATGAATCACCTTGGTAAATTCTTGAAGGGAATGTGAGTTTGTTATAAGTGTGGAAAAAAAGGACACCATGTTCATGATTGAAAGGGTAAGATAATGGTTTTAAATGTAAAATGCTTCATCTGCAAGGCGTTGAGACACTATGTGAATCAATGTCCCATTCGTAAGAGTATACCAAAAATGATGTTATTAGATAATAATCAAGTTATGATACTACCTCAGATGAAGAAGAAGGACTAGTGTTCTTTGGTTGTTATTATAGAATTATTTCATTTGAGTTTTGTATCAACAATATACTGGTTACATGAATTATTGAGATAAATAAGGATTATATTGTAGTACTATTTTATTTATTATTTGAGATTATATAGTTTTAAGAAAAGTGAATTAATAGTAAGCTACCCTTTTTGGAAAATAAATGGTTGAAGGAAAGGTAATCCTTAATATGGTCCTGATAATGAGGTAGTGATTTTGGAATAAGAGATGGTTGATTTTGGTAATTCAGGATGTTGCGGTGTTATAAAAAAATACACGATGAAGGCATTCACATGTTATTACCTAGAAAAAATGATCCTCATTATGTTTGAATTATTTATAAATATTGGACTGAGAGTTTGGATATAAGTATTTTGGATAGATCTAAAGGTTTTAATGGATTGAGTTTGAAATTGGATACTATTGTTAAGTTTATTTTTATATTTCCATAAAAAGGACAACTCGGAGGTCGGGTGGCAACCCGTCACGTCCAGCACAGCCGCGAGACTTGAACCTGCAACCGAATGGAGGCAAGGTTTTATCACCTACCACTAACCCATGTGAATTCCTGTATTGAATAATGTATTTTTAAAGGTTATGATATCTGAATTATAAATTCATTATTTTGGGAACCCTGTACAATTAAGATAAATAGAATATATTTTTTAAAAAAATATTTTAGAGTGAAATATGAGTTTGTGGTAGGAATTAGCTAAAGGATGAAACTATACTTATCAAGTACATATATATATATATTTCCCTCTTATTTTATGGATAAATTAATTATTAAACTTTATGGAAGGGTTCTTAAAACCAAAAATGTGATATGCTAATAACTTATGTTTTGTTGAACCGATGGTATTTTAAATCATCATAAAATGGTGGCTTTGAGGCCCAAAATTCTACAATTGTTTTTGATTTATGACCTCAATCACTCCATATAAATATTTACATTTTTCCTCCAATTATGTGTCTCTTATTGGCACCAATTTTCTCCTAATCGATATCATAATTTGGTGGTGACCTTTTCTCTTATTAAGATTAAATTTTATTAACCCAATTTCTGATTTGGGTTTTCCCACAAAGGTATTTTCTATTTTCAACCTTTTATTTTTGAAGAGAAATTTCAAATTGTGAGGACTCCATTTATTGAATAAGGGAAAAATTTAACACCCCAAGGTTTCATCGTATGTTATTTCTTCAAGGTAATTCAATAACTTTCACTACACGCAAACACATAGTTCAAGCACACCACGACTTACCAAACTAGCCATTCAAAAGCGGTTATGAAGAGTATTAATTTAATTTTTACCTTTATATAATCCTTATAATTTTAGAATACATATTATGAGTTTATTATATATAATTTAAGAACAAATTCTATTTTTTTAGATGAAATAATTATTTTTCAAAAAATGAAATTTGACCGCCTTTTAAGGGAGAACCTTTTTTAAATCCAATATTTGAACCGTTTATATATTTATTTTGACAAAATAAACTTCTTCTTTAGAATTGGGACATAATAATTAAGTTTCAATAAATTTTTTGTGTTTTTTAGATAACTTTCATATTTGGGAGAATAATGAAAAATACAATATTTTAACTAAAAAAAACTTTTTTAATCAAAATAATTTATAGTGTTGAAATATACATTTTAATGTTTTGGAAGTATAATTTGATTATATTTTTAACGTTTAATCCAATTTTGGTCATTGTAATTAATTTCACATTGAAATTATACATAAAAAAGTGTCAATCTTTTGATAATTATTATTTCTAAAAAATACGCTTTTTGGTTTTGACAAGGGGAATAAAATTTAAATTAATTAATTCATATTCTATGTTTTTAAATTTATTAAATATAATTCAGTTTTGAATTTTGAATATCAAAATTATATTGGGGTGAATTTTTGGTATTTTTCTGAAAAATTTTAATTTTTGGTGAATAGAGAAAAACGCTGAGTTATTGTTTAAAATCGACTATTTATTTAAATAATTATTTATTTTATTTAAATTTATTTTATGTAAAAATAGATACATAATACCTATATAAATTCAATATAATTTATTGGAGTCAGTTTATAATAATTTCATATATATAAAAATTTTATTGAAACTTTTTACCGTCTTTTACCCACCTCCTAGGAGCATTTGCAAATTTACATAAAACAACATTTTATCACTTCTGTGAGTTGAATTTAAAAATTCCAAGAGAAACGGTTGATATCAGTAAGTAAAATTTTGTTCAATAAGATGAAAATAATTTTTTTTGAATAGTAACTTTTTACTTTTATTTACCACAGTTAAAAGTAAATATAGTAATTAATGGTAAAAATGATATTATTATTACCCTAACACATATCCTAATTCTGTTTTATAAGTGTAATTCGACCAAAAACAACCTTAAGAATAAAATATGACCCTTTCGGTCCACATGGATTAGATTAAGACATTTATTATTATTTTATTTGAAGAAGAGTTAAAAGAGTTAAAATCAATGTTTAGTAACTAAAACATTTTTAATATACAAATATACATTTGATAAATTCGATTATAAATATTCATTATAAATAAAAAAATATTTCCTACATAATCGTATTTTATTTATAATTTTTAGACATTAAATAATATAATTTATTAATGACACAATGGTGATATAGTAATTACCTTATTAATGAAATATTAAAATAATTAAGATTTGAAATACCCAAATAAATGTAATTTGAGACTTTTAAAGAAGTCCACTAATTTTATAGTCTAAGATGACATGTTAGGGTTGATTAAAAGAATTTTTTGTTTAAGTAATAATGTTGTTATGAATTTAACAAAAACAAAATACCAAATAGTGTCAAAATTGACATAAAATAGTTTTTAAAACAATTATTATATTATTAATTGATATTGTATCCCTAAAAATATAACATTCAGAAAAATGACTTAGATAAGGTAATATATATTAATAATGAACCACTTGGGGTTCTATTGGATTGTTATAGTAAGTTTATTAACCATGTAATATAAAAATACAAAGAGACATGGTAAATGTCAAAATATTTAACTAAGAGTTAAATATAAATGATAAGGTTAATATGGTGACCTAAACCTGCATAAAATATATTGGTTGAAATTATTTCGACCGATAACCACCCTATCCCAGATATAAGTCACATTGGATCAATTATAAACCTAATTTGAATTTATTATAAAATAAGATTTTATGTTTTTTCTAAGGTGCCCCTCACCCCTCTTATAAAAGGGCACTTCCCCTTCTCTCAAATTCACACCTCGAAAGACATTTTTCTCAGACAACCCATGGCTAAATATCATCCCAAATATCCTAAAGTTATCTTAGAGTCCTTATTTTGGTCATAAAGCCATCCTAAAGAGCCCTTTTGATCAAATCAAAAAGAAGAACCCGAAGAAGAGGTAATGATTTCACCACCCTCTTTCAAGTTCTCTTATTCTTCCACTTACACTTTCTTTGTTGTTTCCATTATAAAATAATAACTCCAATATCTTATATATATAGTGATATTATTATAAATATTGAACATCTATATTCATTATTTTATCCATCGTATGAATGATAATGTCACCATGCATGCGTATGTACTACTTACCGTCTCCACGTCGTGGAGTAATTTTTTATTCAACACTATGTTATTTGAATGGATATAATGATGAGTAATATGTATGTAAATAATGATAATAACATGATAATGTATTTATAAAATTAATATCCCATCCAATTCCACACTTTTAAGGAAATGATATTGTCGCTTGTGCGTATGTACGGATTACCATCTCCACGACGCGATGAGATTCATTTCCACGTTTACTATTCATCGACGATTATAAAAATATATATTACTAATAAGTATGTAATATATGACATAATAATTATACTGGAGATATGTGTGTGTGTGTATATATATATATGGAATTACATATATCTTATTCACATAGTTCTGTTCAATGCGACATGAAAACGGAAACAACGTTTATGCGTAGGTACGGACTACCATCTCCATACACAGTGTTTTTCATTTCATATATATGTCTAGTATAAATATTTATATTCTAAATATATATGATATATAAATAATTTTTTATATTCTGGAAGTATTTAAATCTGGATCTAAGTGATACAATCAAGAGTAACAAGTTAAAACACGTATGATAAAGAATGTGATTATTAACCGAAATGTTAATTTAACATGGAAATTATTATTAAATTGGTAGTATAAAGTCATAAATGAATCATGTATGATATCATAAATATTAATATGGTTCTGTTATAATTTAATAACAAACTACAATCTTCATAAAGGAGTTCAAACTTACCCTCGACTAAAGGAATGTTCAAGGTAAGGGTTATTTCCTCAATCTCATTATTTATTCGAGATTGTTCATGTGTAAGTACTTTCTGGGACATACTTATCATCGATAACCATATTTCATAAAAAAATTTTCAAAATGGATATTTTAAGTTTTTATGGTAGGTTCTATTTAACTATATCATCATTTTAAATGTTTTAAAGATTTATCTTTCTAATCCCTTTTAATCAATGTACATGTTTTCAAAATGATTTAAGGGATTTTTTTATATAGACATGAATGTTTTGAAGTGATAGTTCTTTTAAAAATTTTCAAAGTTGTATGAGACACTTGTATTCAAAAATCTCTTTTAAATGATTTCTATTATAAATTGTGATACTTTTAAATGATTTCATGAAAAGGGGTATTTCTCTTAAAGCATTTTACTGATTATTTTCATTTATGTCAACATCCTTTGATGAATTTTAAGCTTATTTGAAGTTGATTTATTATGATACAAAACTTCCAAATTGTATTTAAGGGTTTTTGATATGTTTTACTATGGATGTGTTATTTTTATACCATTCATGGTTTATGGATAAAGTATTGACATTTCTTATGCTAGTTTTAATATGAATGTTTATATTTTGTTTAAAACTGTTAATATAATGAATGCATTGGACTTAGTAAGTGATGGTTGGAGCCCACTATATCTCCTAGATGCATCGGTAGGTCTCATGAGACAAACTAGTGTCTTATCACAAGGCCTTGAAAAAATATTATTTTTAGTCTTGGCACAAGGCCTTGACTATGTGGTTATGAAAGTTTGGCATTATACATTCCGTCATTATAAAAGTGGTTATTGATATTGCATGTGATTATTCGACTAGTAGAATATCAATGTGAATAATTAAATTGCATTATTTCATTTTATTTTTGCCATATTATGCAGAAGTTCAAGTTTAAAAGGCTTTTGATTTAGTTATACATTGCCTGAAATGTTTATGCTTATTTATGAAAGTTTCCGCTATATTGTTATCCTTACTGAGCATCTGAGCTCTCCCCTTTCTATATTTTATTTTTTCCAAGATGCGAAGAAGTATATTATTATTGAACTCTAGGGATAGTCTATGGGATCTCAGTGTTGTCTTTGGAAATAATGTTGTTGTATTTTTCCATTTTGTGATGTAATGAAAAACTTATGAATATATCTAGTATTTCAAAGGCTACTAAAATGATCGGTATTTCAGGATAAGATTTCCATGTGATCATGATAATGTATTAAAATAATTCACCAACTCTGGTTAACTGTGGTTGGGGCATTACACCTTAAATTGTGTATACTTGTAATTTGGTTGATATCACAAGTTGGATTTCATGAATTTTCAAATCCTATGAATATAAGAAATGGAAACATCTAATAAAAACTGAAAGTTTAATTATCTCAACTTTCTATGCAATTGAAATTTATTTTTTTATGTTTTATTAAGAAAAAATTATTTTAACATTGTG
This sequence comes from Viscum album, assembly GCA_963277665.1. NCBI lineage: Eukaryota > Viridiplantae > Streptophyta > Magnoliopsida > Santalales > Viscaceae > Viscum > Viscum album. Next base: position 919,338,478 of record OY728150.1, read on the forward strand.
TATAAAAAATCCAATTTAGGTTCCCAAGAATTTCAATGCATTCAGTGTGGGAATGCTTCACTATTATAAATATTGGTGTCATGTATAATTTCTATTAGATATTATACTATAATGTTTATCCATGAAAAATTCCTTATCTAATTTTATTTTATGAAAATATTACACATTTGAGTTTAAACATGTTTACTATATCATGATACAATGAAGGAAAACATTAAAATGAATTCAATGTATTTGGAGAAGATACTTTAAAATGTTCTTATTAGAATTATTTGGTGTTCATTTATAGCTTACGTTGTATAATATAGTATTCAAGTTATAAAGTGGCTAAATTTATAATTTAAAAAATATGGTCAATAAATAAAAAATTAAAAAGTTCAAATAATAAGGATGAAAATGAAGATTAGTTGATGAATTTGGAAGTTCATCGCATTCAAAATACACACCCTAATAGTGGGGGGTAGTGGGTGTGAGGGCGGAGGGGAAGTGGTGTGAGGGGGGGGGTTCAAAGAAGTGGGGTGAAGGTGGGGGGAGGGACGTGGGGGTGCAGGTGGGGGGGCAGTGAGGGTGTAGGTGGGGTAGTAGGGGTGAGCGGGAAATGGGGTTGAAGGGGGCATGGGGTAGTGTGCAAGGGAAAGTGGGGGGGTCAAAGGAGTAGGGGTGAAGGGTGAGGGACGGGTGAAGGGTGGGAGAATTGGGGGGTGAAAGGGGTATCAGAAGTTGGGGTTATGGGGATAGGGTTAAGGGGGTAGGGGTGGTGCAGTGTGTAGGGAGTAGTGGTAGTGTAAAGGGGCGGTGGGGGTGAAGGTGGCAGTGGGGGTGTGGGGGTGAAGGTGGCAGTGGTGTAAGATGTGCCAGCCTTTCCCTTTTCTTGGGTTACTTGGATTGAACCATCACTAGGTGGTTATGCAAGACAATCAGATGCGAGAGAGTACTGAAGGACTATAGGGAACACACATTACCCTTTTGGGTCTACACTACCACAAAAACATTTATTCGCAGCGCCCCCCCCCCCCCCCCCCCCCTTTATCAGCGGTCACGAAAAAGTGCTGATAAAGGGGGTGCCTTTATCAGCTCTCAAAAAATCACTGATAAAGGGACCCCCCCTTTATCAGCGCTTTTTTCAGCGCTGATAAAGGGCCCCCCTTTATCAGGGCTTGTTTAGTAGCGCTGATAAAGGGTCAGCTTCAAAAAAATTAAAAATATATTAATATATTAATATATAAATATATTTATATTGTTATATAAATATAATATATAATTTCTAAATATATTTTAGATAAGTATAAATGTACATTTACACTTATTATACTTAATATATAAGATATTTAACGAAAATGACTTCTTAAAAAATTAAAAAAATATTTTTAATTAATATTTTAATAATCATTATGGAGTAATAGTCATTTAATAATAATTTTAAGATTAAAAAAATTAAAAAAAATTAAAAAAAGATCCAAAATATGTTGAAAATGCAAGTCAAACTTCAAACGGCCATAACTTTTGATCCAGGTGTCTGTTTGAGCTCTACCACATATCAAATCGAAGACTGCGATGATCTCTACGTCACTTTTGGCCTTGAAAGTCACTTGACCGGGGTCCCCCATGTCAGAGCGACGTAGAGCTCGTCGTAGGCTTCGATTTGATATGTGGTAGAGCTCAAACAGACACCCGGATCAAAAGTTATGGACGTTTGAAGTATGAGTTGCGTTTTCAACATATTTTGGATCTTTTTTTAATTTTTTTTAATTTTTTTAGTCATAAAATTGTTATTAAATGACTATTAATCCATAATGATTGTCAAAATATTAATTAAAAATATTTTTTTTAATTTTTTAAGAATTCATTTTCATTAAATATCTTATATATTAAGTATAATAAGTGTAAATGTACATTTATACTTATCTAAAATATATTTAAAAATTATATATTATATTTATATAACAATATAACTATATTTATATATTAATATATTAATATATTTTTATTTTTATTTTTTGAAGCTGACCCTTATCAGCGCTTTTAAAAAAAGCGATGATAAAGCCCCCCCCCCTTTATCACCGCTACTAAACAAGCGCTGATAAAGGGGGGACCTTTATCAGTGCTATAAAAAGCGCTGATAAAGGGGGTCCCTTTATCAGCGCTGATAAAGGGGGGGCGCTGCAAAAAAACTGTTTTTGTGGTAGTGATATAGAGAGTTTTCTAACACCATCTGTCTAAAATCAATCATGCCTTGGTTGATGTCTTTGAAGATGAAACAGTCCTAGATACTATGATCTAGACTTCTATGGTAAGGTTAGTAATTGGGATGGTCAGTGAGAATGACCTCATCAAGAATTCTTAGCTGTGGAAGATTGAGTAGGTTATTTTCCATTCTATAATAGTAATAACCTAGGCATTATTCATTTCATAAAGAGTATAATTTATTTATTTATTCCAAAAAATCTTCGGATACCCTTATTTCTCTATGCTTCTAGATGAGGGATATTTTGTAGTTATCACATCTCAATGGGAGGTGACGTGTGGTTTGGAACCTACCTAGGAGCTTGAATATGAACTTTTGTTAGCTTGAGAGTGAATGTTTTGCCTTATTATTTGCCTAGTATTTTCCCCTCTGTTGTGGGAATGAGTTGAGTTTTCGATCTGGTTTACTAAATATCCTCCTCAAGAAATTATGGAATTTCTGAGAACTCTCAAAATCCACCTAGATACTTCATGGGGATTACATGTGTTTACAACTCATACCTGGTAGTTTTAGTAAAATGATACTATAGTTTCTCTTATGAGATAGAGATGTTGAGTGAATAAGACAATCCTTTCTATATTTCAAGGAAATCAGACACCCTCTCATTATAGTGTTTTTTTATTTGTTAGGATGACTATCACCACCATACTTAGCGTATAGATTAACTAATAATGTAACATACAATGATGGTCTTCACATCCTAGGATCCCACTGGTTGTTTGTCGTACTGAACAAACGCTAGCCCTGTCAGAGTCTATACAAAACACATCATCTTTATTACTACCTCTTGATCTCTAGGGCCCATCATTGGCCTACATCGGCATAAGTAGTGTGGGAGGGTTGTTCGGGGTTTACTAATGTAACGCCCCGACCCCAGCTACCCAGAGTCGGTGCATTACTTCGTAACATTGGCATGATCACAAAAGATCAAGTCTCGAAAGACCGATTAGTTTAGTAGCCTTGGAAACACTAGATACATTCGTAAACGTTACATTACATCATAAAGTGAAAAACTATAATAACAAAGTCTCCATAGTCCACACTCATATCCTCTTCTGACTATCCCTGCAGGTCATTCATAAAATACTTCTTCACATCCTGGAAAATATTAAAACATTGAAAGGGGTGAGCTCAGATGCTCAGTAAGGATAACAATATTGCAGAAGCTTTCATAAATAAACATTAACATTTAAGGCAATGTATAACTAAAACAAAAGCCTTTTAAACTTGAACTTCAACATAATATGGAAAAAGTAAAATGAGATAATTCCATTCACTTCTTCACATGGATATTCTACTGGCCGAATAATCACATGCAATATCAATAACCACTTTCATAATGAGGGAATGTATAATGCCGGACATTCTTAAACATTTTGTCAAGGCCTCGGCCAAGACGTCTAAAATGATTAAGGCCTCGGCCAAAACCATAAATCAAATTGGGAAAGGGCCTCGGCCAATTCCACGTCTAGTTGTCTCATGAGACCTACCGATGCATCGAGGAGCTATAGCGGGCTCCACCCGTCACTTATTAAGTCCAATACATTCCTCATATGAATAGGTTTAAACATATCATAAACCATAACATAATCATATCACATAAAACATGCATAAAGGAAACATAACATTTCCACATTTCAATCACAAGATATCAATACAACACATTGTTATAATAAAAACGCTTTCAAAACCATTTTCAATACCAAAATAAAAGAAAGTTAAAACTTTGTATTTATTTTTCATTAAAAAAAAGATGGCTTATAGAGGAAGCCGAAACTCAAATAATGGTCACGGCGGCGGAGAAGTCGTTGTCGCCGCATAAGTACGGAAAGAAAAACATTCCCTTTTGTCGTTTAGCAAAACTCTTTGTATAAAAAGATTCCTTTTGAATAACCGTAAAATTCAAAGGGGTTTATACACCGTATAAAAGAAAGTTGTGTATAAAACCAAATATGACTCAATGAAAGTGGATTGAGACGGAGTCCTTAAAAAGATCATTTTTAAAATAAAATAGATATATTATGTGTATTCACTATAGGTACACATAAAGAATACAAAATTAGACATAATAATATCATGACATAATTTGAAAGTAGGAGATTAACCCAAAGAATGGAAGTTGGGTTAAGAAATTCTCTTACCTTGTGTCCGACTTGACTCAACCGTTCTTTAACCTCCTGAATAATAAAATAGATTTAATATATACCTTATTAAGAACCATTTTCAACTTCATTATCCTTATTATATCACTTATTACAATGATATGAACATTATGTAATTATTTAAGTTAATAACGGTCGTTTTGTCGATCTTTGGTACTTGAGTCAACAATAAGCTTCTTATAATTACAAGTTGTTTATGTGGTGAAATATCCATTATATCCAGAATTATATTCATGATTTAGATGTCATATATATCTTATATATCCAGTATATACATTCATTTATAATATTTCGTAACATTTAGAGGTAAGAAATGAAATGCACCGTTCATGGAGACGGTAAGCCGTACGTACGCATGAACGCTACTTTCATTTCAATTTCATATTTAATGGAACTAAATCATAATGATATAAATGTATAATATAATTCCAGTATAATATAGTGTATAATACCATTTACTCCATCCTTTATACATCCCACATATGGCATTAACGATTCAAATCACTTTGAGGGGGCGGTAGTCCGCACTTCCTAAAATGAAATTATCGCGTTTTACCCATAATGGAAATCATAAAGTATGACATAAATGAGAAATACAGAAGCATAAGTAAAACATAAACTAATTATAAATCATATATAAAAATAGTGACATCTTAATGGCCACCTTTGAAGGTGTTATATGAGTGTTGAACAATCATCGTTTCGTGAGGCAGAAATTCGCCATCCACAGAAACCGTATGTTCTTTAACCATTAGATGTAGGTGTGTGTAAGTGTAGCTCAAATCCTTATTATAACAACATCCTGGTATATTGATGATACTGGTGTTGTTACAAAAGAAATTAATAAAAAGAGTTTAGGGGGTTGGAGAAGAAAAATAAACCAAAACAACATTAGAGAAGACATTACCTCAAAATCGGGTAACTCTTTTTGATTTGAGCCAAAGGCTTCCTTGGGAAGAGTTCTGCCCAATGTGAGGATTCTAGGAGTAAGAGGGGGAAGTTGGGAGAGTATTTGGGCAGAGTTTGGCCGAGCCAAATGGCTTGAAAGTGTAAATGAGGTGGGAGAGGTGGGGGCCTTTTATAAGTGGAGAGGAGGGGCACTTTTGGAAAGATTGAAATGTTACATTATTTCACAATGCTTTTCGGATTCTAAAGGTCCCACACTTATATAATTCGAGGATAAGGTGATAAGGGTTCGAAATCTCCTCATCCAATTGGCTTTGGACAAGTTTAATCCTTGGAGTTTGCATTATCTTCTCATTTTATTTAAATCGTTAAATAATGAGGTCATTACTGCATCATCATGATGTCATAAATAATTTAATTTATTTAATGTCTAAAAATTATAAAAAAAATACTATGATGTAGGAAATCTTTTTAGCGTTCTAATGAATATTTATAATCAAAATTTGGACTTGTGTAACCCCACTTAAAAATTGTTTTAGTAAAATAACTCATGTTTGTGTCAATTTAACTTTAACATTAAATAAATATATATTAATGTCATTTTCCAACTAAAGTGGCTCCATGGGGTCCCCAAGTTGACCCATGGGTTGTCTTGGTCGTCCATGACTCATCCAATAGGAGTAGGACAAGTGTCAAGCTCATATCATATTATTAAAACATTGTTTTTACCTTAAACTACACTAATTAACTCTAATCGCGATTAAGAACTTAAAAGTTACTATTCACTAAAAAATTATTTTAATCTCATTGAACCACATTTTACTTCTTAATGACAACCATGTATGTCGGATTTTTGAAAATCAAATCACAGAAGTGGTAATATTTCATTTAAACGAAAAAACAGTTATTTAACAACCACTTAGTGGTTTCACTATTCATCGAAAATTGAAGTTTTTCAGAATAAGGCCAAAATTTCACCCTAAGCTATAATTGATATTCCGAATTCAAAAATGATGTCTATTTTACAAAATTCCAAACATATAATTTGTATTAATTAATTTTATAATTAATTCCCGTTGTTACAACAAATAGCGTGTTTTTAAGAAACAATTTATATCAAAAGATTGGCAATTGTTTATGTCCAATTTCAATGTCAAATTAATTATAATGACCACCATTGGATAAAATGATAAAAATATATTCCAATTATACTTTAAAACCACTAAATAGTATAATTTATCACTATTAATTATTTTTATTAAAAAAGTTGTTTTAAGTATTTTTCACTATTCATAAAAATTTGGAAGTTCTCGGAAAATTACAAAAAATTCAATATAGGCTAGTTTCAATATTAGGAATACAAAAATGAAGTCCATTTTGAAATATAAAATTTCTATAATTTTAAAAAGTGGTTATTACTATTCATAACGGCTACTTTGATTTGTCGCGATGTTTTAGAACTCGAAGTTGCGTACAATGCAAGCTACTGCATTTATTGAAAGAGAGGCGTATCGTGGAAGCTCGGTGTGTTACATTCTCCCCTCCTTCAATAAATTGCGTCCTCGCAATTTGATATTTTTCTTTAAAATAAGAGGTTGAAAATAGAAAATACCTTTGTGGAAAACCCACATCGGAAATAAGGTTAATAAAATTTAGCCTTAATAAGAGGGAAATGGGAATAAGAAAGTCACCACCAAATTATGATCTCGATAAGGAGAACATTGGTGGCAATTAGAGACATATAATTGGAGGAAAAACGTAAATATTTGTAGGGAGTGATTGAGGTCATCAATCACAATCAACTGTCAAATTGAGGGCCTCAAAGTCTTCAATCTATGTTGATTTAAAATATCTTCAGTTCAACAAAACATAAGGTATTAGGATAACACATTTTATTTTATTTTTTTAATATCCCTTTACTAAAGTTTAAGAATTAATTTATTCATTGAAAAAGAGATAGGTATATATATATTTATGCTTGACAATTAGAGTTTCAACCTTCAACTCATCTTTCACTCAAAATGATAATAGAACTCAAAAATATTATACTTATCCTAATTGTATAAGGTTCCAAATATTAACACATATCATTTAGATTAGTAAAACTATTTTGTAATAACCAGGGACTTCCTGTAGGCTAGTGGTAGGAAATAAAGGCTTGTCGCACTATGGTTGTGGGTTCGTTTCCTGCAGCTTTGTCCGACGCGACGGGTTATTCCCCACCCTGCAGGTTGTCCTTTTTCCTAAAACTATAGTATCATAATATTCCAAAAATAATCTTCAGAAATGCTTTAACCTTAAACAATACTATCCATGGTTCAACTTAATCCATTCCAACCTTAATAGTTATCCAAAATACCTCTGTCCAGACTTTCTCTAAAGGGTCGTTAAATTCCAAAATCAATTGTAACCTCAGATTCCCCAAACAAAGTAAAGTTTCTCTTATTGTCACATACTAAAAATATGATTACATTAATCATATTAAAACCTTACTGAAATCAAAAAGTACTACAGTACAATCCATATATATATATTACATTATTCTTATAACCAGAATATAATCCTTGAGTCCAAAAGCACCAATACATTAGTTATTCTACTTCAACTGTAGTAACAGCATAAGATTGTCCTTGATCCCTTGGCCTTTTCTGAGGTAAGTTTCCCTGACGCTTAGGACATTCATTTGCATAATGACCCATTTCTCTACAATTGTAGCATTCAACTTTGACAGCCTCTTTCTTTCCCTTGCAATCACGAGCCTGGTGACCCTTTTCTCCACATTTATAACAAACTCCCATTCCTTTTAGGCAAGTACCAGGGTGATTCTTCCCACAATTATCACATAATGGAAAATCCTTCTTTCCCTTTTTCCCTTTATCTGTCTCTTATTCCACCGTTCTCTTCTTCTCTTGCTTTACTTTGTTGTCATAAGACTTAGAGAATTCCTTTTCTGTCTTGATAGCACACGAGACAATATCTTCGTATGATGAGAAGGATTGTGATACCAAAGCTCGACGGAGAAATGGTTTTAACCCATCAAAGAAACGATAAATCTTACTCCTTGGGTTACGTATATAATCGGCAGCATGCCTCGCTAACCTTGTAAAGTTAGCCTCATACTTTGTGACATTCTCATCCTCCTTCTTCCTCAGACTCAGAAATTGCCTTTCCATATCTGCTCAATGGTCACGAGGAAAGTATTTTTCTAAGAAAATCTCTTTGAACTCCCTCCATTCCATATTTGATACGTCATCATCTTCCTTTGTGTTTTGAATCAGCGACCACCACTGATCGGCATCTCCAGTGAGGCGGTAAACTGCCATGACAACCTTCTCCCTTTCACTACTCCCCAAGGCATGGAATATTTTCTCTAAGGAATTTATCCATTGCTCAGCTACTATAGGATTTATACTCCCATTGAAGGTTGGTGGTTGTTGCCTCATGAAGTGGTCTAACATTGATCCTCCACGTTGCGGATCAGGGTGCTCCATACGAGTAAGGTTATTATTCATAACCTGAGTGAGTTGTCCCAGTATGGTAATAGGTTGATCAGCACCAGTTGTATCTCCAGATACACAATAATTATCTTGATCAGGAGGGAAATCCCTACACGGAGTTCGTGCATTGATACGGTTTCCATTCCTTCTACTAGGCGCCATTTCTAAACAATGGCATAAACTAGATTAGTTTATGAATCAAAATACATAATTCCATACTTGTAAAACACTTTACATAAATTGAACTATTTATGGATATAATCCATAATCATAAAAAGAAATGTTTTCTTTGAGGAAGTATATACTCATAACCCTTCATAGTGGTTTGTAAATAAAATGAGAATTATCCTAAGCATATCCCCCGGGAGTGTCGTAACCAAGAGTGCAGCAAGGCCCGTTGTCGTGCACCAGTTCCCGTTCGAGTCTAGCTCAAAGCGATGTTTTCGGGTTTTACCCCTAGGTACATCTGTTCCAGAGCCGCCTCTACCTGCTCGTATCCAGACAGGGATGTATTTCTCTGAAAACTCAAAACATCTCTATAATACCAAAATTCTAGGAAGTTCTTCTATACTAATCCTCAAAGTCTATCTTTGGGCTATGTGCTCTAATCAGATTTTATCTAAATCTAGCTTCCAAGGTTAGTACTAAACTGCCTCTGATACCAACTGTAACGCCCCGACCCCAGCTACCCAGAGTCGGTGCATTACTTCGTAACATTGGCATGATCACAAAAGATCAAGTCTCGAAAGACCGATTAGTTTAGTAGCCTTGGAAACACTAGATACATTCGTAAATGTTACATTACATCATAAAGTGAAAAACTATAATAACAAAGTCTCCATAGTCCACACTCATATCCTCTTCTGACTATCCCTGCAGGTCATTCATAAAATACTTCTTCACATCCTGGAAAATATTAAAACATTGAAAGGGGTGAGCTCATATGCTCAGTAAGGATAACAATATTGTGGAAGCTTTCATAAATAAACATTAACATTTAAGGCAATGTATAACTAAAACAAAAGCCTTTTAAACTTGAACTTCAACATAATATGGCAAAAGTAAAATGAGATAATGCCATTCACTTCTTCACATGGATATTCTACTGGCCGAATAATCACATGCAATATCAATAACCACTTTCATAATGAGGGAATGTATAATGCCGGACATTCTTAAACATTTTGTCAAGGCCTCGGCCAAGACGTCTAAAATGATTAAGGCCTCGGCCAAAACCATAAATCAAATTGGGAAAGGGCCTCGGCCAATTCCACGTCTAGTTGTCTCATGAGACCTACCGATGCATCGAGGAGCTATAGCGGGCTCCACCCGTCACTTATTAAGTCCAATACATTCCTCATATGAATAGGTTTAAACATATCATAAACCATAACATAATCATATCACATAAAACATGCATAAAGGAAACATAACATTTCCACATTTCAATCACAAGATATCAATACAACACATTGTTATAATAAAAACGCTTTCAAAACCATTTTCAATACCAAAATAAAAGAAATTTAAAACTTTGTATTTATTTTTCATTAAAAAAAGATGGCTTATAGAGGAAGCCGAAACTCAAATAATGGTCACGGCGGCGGAGAAGTCGTTGTCGCCACATAAGTACGGAAAGAAAAACATTCCCTTTTGTCGTTTAGCAAAACTCTTTGTATAAAAAGATTCCTTTTGAATAACCGTAAAAGTCAAAAGGGTTTATACACCGTATAAAAGAAAGTTGTGTATAAAACCAAATATGACTCAATGAAAGGGGATTGAGATGGAGTCCTTAAAAAGATCATTTTTAAAATAAAATAGATATATTATGTGTATTCACTATAGGTACACATAAAGAATACAAAATTAGACATAATAATATCATGACATAATTTGAAAGTAGGAGATTAACCCAAAGAATGGAAGTTGGGTTAAGAAATTCCCTTACCTTGTGTCCGACTTGACTCAACCGTTCTTTAACCTCCTGAATAATAAACTATAGTTAATATATACCTTATTAAGAACCATTTCCAACTTCATTATCCTTATTATATCACTTATTACAATGATATGAACATTATGTAATTATTTAAGTTAATAACGGTCGTTTTGTCGATCTTTGGTACTTGAGTCAACAATAAGCTTCTTATAATTACAAGTTGTTTATGTGGTGAAATATCCATTATATCCAGAATTATATTCATGATTTAGATGTCATATATATCTTATATATCCAGTATATACATTCATTTATAATATTTCGTAACATTTAGAGGTAAGAAATGAAATGCACCGTTCATGGAGACGGTAAGCCGTACGTACGCATGAACGCTACTTTCATTTCAATTTCATATTTAATGGAACTAAATCATAATGATATAAATGTATAATATAATTCCAGTATAATATAGTGTATAATACCATTTACTCCATCCTTTATACATCCCACATATGGCATTAACGATTCAAATCACTTTGAGGGGGCGGTAGTCCGCACTTCCTAAAATGAAATTATCGCGTTTTACCCATAATGGAAATCATAAAGTATGACATAAATGAGAAATACATAAGCATAAGTAAAACATAAACTAATTATAAATCATATATAAAAATAGTGACATCTTAATGGCCACCTTTGAAGGTGTTATATGAGTGTTGAACAATCATCGTTTCGTGAGGCAGAAATTCGCCATCCACAGAAACCGTATGTTCTTTAACCATTAGATGTAGGTGTGTGTAAGTGTAGCTCAAATACTTATTATAACAAAATCCTGGTATATTGAGGATACTGGTGTTGTTACAAAAGAAATGAATAAAAAGAGTTTAGGGGGTTGGAGAAGAAAAATAAACCAAAACAACATTAGAGAAGACATTACCTCAAAATCGGGTAACTCTTTTTGATTTGAGCCAAAGGCTTCCTTGGGAAGAGTTCTGCCCAAAGTGAGGATTCTAGGAGTAATAGGGGGAAGTTGGGAGAGTATTTGGTCAGAGGTTGGCCGAGCCAAATGGCTTGAAAGTGTAAATGAGGTGGGAGAGGTGGGGGCCTTTTATAAGTGGAGAGGAGGGGCACTTTTGGAAAGATTGAAATGTTACATTATTTCACAATGCTTTTCGGATTCTAAAGGTCCCACACTTATATAATTCGAGGCTAAGGTGATAAGGGTTCGAAATCTCCTCATCCAATTGGCTTTGGACAAGTTTAATCCTTGGAGTTTGCATTATCTTCTCATTTTATTTAAATCGTTAAATAATGAGGTCATCACTGCATCATCATGATGTCATAAATAATTTAATTTATTTAATGTCTAAAAATTATAAAAAAAATACGATGATGTAGGAAATCGTTTTAGAGTTCTAATGAATATTTATAATCAAAATTTGGACTTGTGTAACCCCACTTAAAAATTGTTTTAGTAAAATAACTCATGTTTGTGTCAATTTAACTTTAACATTAAATAAATATATATTAATGTCATTTTCCAACTAAAGTGGCTCCATGGGGTCCCCAAGTTGACCCATGGGTTGTCTTGGTCGGCCATGACTCATCCAATAGGAGTAGGACAAGTGTCAAGCTCATATCATATTATTAAAACATTGTTTTTACCTTAAACTACACTAATTAACTCTAATCGCGATTAAGAACTTAAAAGTTACTATTCACCAAAAAATTATTTTAATCTCATTGAACCACATTTTACTTCTTAATGACAACCATGTATGTCGGATTTTTGAAAATCAAATCACAAAAGTGGTAATATTTCATTTAAACGAAAAATCAGTTATTTAACAACCACTTAGTGGTTTCACTATTCATCAAAAATTGAAGTTTTTCAGAATAAGGCCAAAATTTCACCCTAAGCTATAATTGATATTCCGAATTCAAAAATGATGTCTATTTTACAAAATTCCAAACATATAATTTGTATTAATTAATTTTATAATTAATTCCCGTTGTTACAACAAATAGCGTGTTTTTAAGAAACAATTTATATCAAAAGATTGGCAATTGTTTATGTCCAATTTCAATGTCAAATTAATTATAATGACCACCATTGGATAAAATGATAAAAATATATTCCAATTATACTTTAAAACCACTAAATAGTATAATTTATCACTATTAATTATTTTTATTAAAAAAGTTGTTTTAAGTATTTTTCACTATTCATAAAAATTTGGAATTTCTCGGAAAATTACAAAAAATTCAATATAGGCTAATTTCAATATTAGGAATACAAAAATGAAGTCCATTTTGAAATATAAAATTTCTATAATTTTAAAAAGTTGTTATTACTATTCATAACGGCTACTTTGATTTGTCGCGATGTTTTAGAACTCGAAGTTGCGTACAATGCAAGCTATTGCATTTATTGAAAGAGAGGCGTATCGTGGAAGCTCGGGGTGTTACAACTAAACCATAAAAGGAAGAGAAGGTATGATATCATAAATTGTGTGGAGGTCAGTATCATCAAACCATTCAGGATATGGCTTCCTCCTAGACTTCACGAGTGCATGTCACCCTTCCCTGGCTTCCATTCGAGTTGCGAAGGACTAGATGAAATTATGTAACTCTAGAGGATCTATTATGTGAGCCATGTCTCATCAACAGGAAGTGGGTCGGGGAAGATGTGGTGGTCCCACCATCATCTCCCATTGATTCTTGATTTGTCCTAGGACTAAATTATTAAACTAGAGAGGGAGATGTTGTTGCCTCTATAGAGGGAATTCAGGGTCATTTTTTATTTCCTTATCTATGCAGACTAGATGTCTATATATGTATTCAATATGATTCTCAAATACCCCTCTTTCTTGTGGATCAGCTATGGTAGAGAGAGTGTTCATATCTTCTTCAAGAAAAATCTCAATAGGAATATTTCACCTGGGTAGGTCTTCATTGAGTTACTGGAGATCTTGTATTTCATTATCGTATTGTGAAAAATATTCTTTCATTGAATGAACATAAATTCATATATTTTGTGATTAGTTTGTATCCATACCTTTCTCCTAGAAATGATCTATCATAGAGGTAAAAAATTGATATTTAGCATAGCCATATTTTGGATCCTTCTTTGGATCTGGGTGCGCATAAGCTCATTTAGTGCATCCAAATCACCCTCCTCTCGGGGTATGTTTTCCATGTTATGGCACCATATATTTTCATCTTGATCAAAGTATTAATTGTTGATAATGATGAAATTTACATAGATATATTGGTAAATAGTGGTTGTGACATTACTTTTCACATAATAGGATATTTTTTTACTACAATCACTAGGGTTGTTATTTGAAGACTAGTCCATGTTGGGACCTTTCAACTTTAAACCCCGATAGGGTATAATCACCTTTTTCATACTATCCTTCCATCTTAGCCTATTAATAATGAATTTGATGGATTTTCCTATTCGGATTTCCATATGAGCCCTGACCAGCAGAGGTTTTTCTTGCATTTGTATGGATATGTGAGGAATCAATCATTTTTCTCCCAACCTATAGAATATTGATTCTCTGTGTGGTAATGATAATGAAAAAAATTCCCCCATCCTAGTGGGGTGGGGTTATTCAGGGCTGTAATTGGAAAAAATTGATCTTGTTTTTGAGGATCCAATGATTATAGTCGGGGACTTGATGATTCTTGGGAAGGACATGAAGACATAAATTTCCCCTTCCTAGTGGGATGGGGGTGATCTGGAATCACCACTAATTATTCTAGGACCCTCTCAGGGGATGATGAACTTAGATATAGTGATTGATATATAATTACTCCCAGCCCAATAGGATGGGGTTTTCTTGAATATGTCAACTATATGTCTTGAATCTAATCTATAATTGACAATCCTAGGAGTAGATTTTTTGAAAGATATTATCTTGTACCTAGGGGCACAATAGAAACTATTATTTCAACTAGTTTGATTCATATTAGCTATGCTCGCATAAGAGTTGGGTGTGATGACATCCCATGATGAGAACCATTCATTACGAGAAGTTTTCTGGATGATCACAACATCAGTCTTAATGTCCGAAATGGATTCAAATTTCTTCGAGGGGCCCAGTTTGATGCCTATTTGGCTATCATATCCCTCCATTCACTATTCATGGGCATTGATAAAGTGGGGGGTCTGTTATAGTGACCAACTTTCCCATGATTTACATCATCACCTAATTTCACCAGAGGCTATAACATTATAGGATGCCTAATTTCAGGGATTATGTTATTCCATGGGTGTGACAAAGTGTAATGCTTCATACTGTACTCATCCTTGAATATGGATGCATGAAATTCATTGGTAGATTAGGTGATAATGTTTCATTATTCATTAGTCGTAATCAGGTTTCATATTTTCACTTTAATTTTCTAATTTGGGATCCCAGGCAATGTATATAGTAGCAATTTCTACCTGACAACATAATATATTAATTTTCTAAAGGATACATTCATATACTGGATAAGGGAGATGTCGACCCTTCAGTCACTAATGAGAATACCATATATTTTGGTGTAGATAAGGCATGAACACCATTTTTATATCAGATGGGATCTCATAGTTAGAAGTAGCAAGGGTTCATAACATGATGGAGAGGCTGTTTCCGGCCAACATTTACTATATGTCAATGGTGGACCCCTCCTCATTAGACATAAATGCCTCTATCCTGTTATACCCTAAAATATGCTTATGATAGTCTCCTAATAATGGTAGTGGAGTGTTGTTGGAATCTGATGGGGAACCATATGTAGTTGACCCGGATGTTTTGAGCACCTCTAAGGTGTCAGAGATTTGATCACCTCTTAATACAGAGGTATTTAGTAAAGGGTTGGATTTCCTTATTTTGGGAGATAACATCGTGGGGAGATTGATCATGGTGTATATTAGGAGTAGAGTCCCTAAAATCCATCTCAAAAATACCATGATGCGGAAAATCATGGTAATTAATGTATTGTACATTCTATTTTATAGAATAGTCAATGGACACACATGGTGTTGATAATGTGTCTGTAATAACCCAAAGAAAATTTTAAATGAACAAATTAGGTATATGGGCCATTTTATACACCATGGTAATAATATTCCAACCTAACTTTTAGAATTTTTCAGGGATATGATCCTACTATATTATGGTTCTAGAATAAAAATATAGCCTTCTGACACTGCAAAAATATGTGTTGGTTGTAAAAAAGCTACGGGAATATACCGATGAGCTTTCTCATTATTGATAAGAATATGAGCCTATATTGAGGCATGTTCCATTTTCACTTGGTGATCCTCATTCAGTATGACAGTATGAGCCCGATCCAGAGCATTTGAGATATGTCTCTAGTCTTTCTTGGCAGTCTTATGAGCTTTCCCTGAACCAGGTTCCACTCTAACATGGTGAACACTAGTTTGACTAGGCATATAAGTCTACTTTGAATATGCATTCCCCAATGGAATATACGGATGAGCCTTTGAAATGGGAGAAATGATATGAGCCTCCTCCTATATTTCCTTGGAATTATATTTTCATAGTCATTCATTGGAGGAAGTATGAATATATGTCTCACTTATGTGATCTTGTAGAATATGAGAGGAAGATTCACTGATAGAAATATGACCCTGTCTCGATTCTTGATTCAATATCACTTGGTCAGCCTTGGATAAAATAAAGATATTTTCCTAATCCTAGACCTTTATATTATTCCAATGGACTTCTTCAATAAGAATATAATCATGTTTATAGTCTTTTTCCCCTATCACATGGTGAGCCCTAACTAGAACATGGATATGATATCGATCTTGGGCCTTCAGAATATGTCACCAAAACTTTTTGACAGACCTATGCTCTTATCCCGAGGCATTTTATTTTATAACCTGGTGTTCCTAGATTGGAACGAGAGTATGGGCCCGGTATGATGCCTCTTCCTTCATCTTAATATGATGATAATCCGCCTATATGGGAGTAATAATGCTTTCTTTCTCTAGTACAACCACTTGTTCACAATGATCAGACTGTTTAGATTCAATAGATATAAGGATAGAAGTATGTGTCTGTCCATTTATCTACTATAGTGCCAAAATATTCCAGAAGATTTATTCAACTATTTCTATAATATATTTCCATTTTTATAAAAGTGTGTGTGTGAAAATAAGCATGAAATTTTTTCAACTCCCTCAAACACTATCAGATGTCTTTGATTGAAGCGAGAATATGTGACCACTTCTTTCCTCCTTATTCCATAAGAATATATCGATGAGCTTCATGCATGGGGTTATAGATATGCACCTCCTGATGACTATTATAGGAATATGTCCAAATACTTGTTTGAGTTAGTAAGGATATGATCCTACTTATTATTTCATGTCAAAATATGTCAGTAGACATTGTCAATGGGAGCATGGATATAAGCCCTCATTTGGATATGCAATGCCTTCATCCTCTGATAATACTTCTATAATACCCATTCATGTGAATCATATGTGGAAGGGTATTAGGTTGTACCGTTAGTAGAAGACTAGTAAATATTAGTGGGGTAGTGTTAGTGATAGTGGTTGACATGTTCCCTCTTTAGTAAAACCTATATAAAAAGATATTCGTATTTGGATTACTGATTCACCTTCATCAAAGACTGAAAGTGTAAGTTTCCATACTCTGTCGATAAGCTCCTGAAGAGGATGGTTGTAACAACAAGGGATACTAGCACTGTAGTAATATTTCATGGATGTTATGGTATCTCTGGTTACTATTCTTGGAGAACCATTCGGGAAGCTTTCATGGTCAGGATCGTACCACATTGTTGGTACTCACATACCATCATGTTTGACCCCTTTTATAAGAGATGTCGAGTATGTGATATCGTATTGTGACCCACTGGGTTTGTAGCTATAGATGATTTACTGGAGTGAATTCTGGATGTTTAAGACATTGTCTAATATCGTGATGTTGAATGGAGAATCAATTGTTGTGCATACAACAAAGAATAAGGTTATTGATTAGTGAAATATAATTGGAATAATATGATTAAACAAGTATGAATGGTTAACAAAAATTTTATTTTATTTCTGATTTGGTCATTTTTCTCACATGGACTTATCAAAACAAGGATGGAATTACAAGAACATGGTTATATAGGATCATTTGTAAGATCTTGATGATATTAAATCTATGTTTGAATATATTTTTCAATACAAATTTGATTAACGCATGATCATTCAATCATTCCATCATTTGAGATATTCACGTCGGGCTTGTCAGTTTGGTTTACATATGGGGTGAAAAAAATCTAGCCAGATTATAACTAATAGTTTTATATTAGAGAGATTCACATCAGGTTAACCATTTTGTTTCGTTAGGGTTTTGAGTAATGGATGTGATCCACCCAATAGTTTGATTGTGGGGGTGGGGGTATTGTAAAAAATCATGAACATCGGGTTACCACTTTCACTCTTATTGGAAACTCCCAATGCTTCCCCCATCCATAGCTAGGTATAGACCTGCATTCCCATGGTATTTAATTACTTGGGAATTTAGAACCAATGAATCTAGGGGACTCACATTGGTCGAGATGATGGAAGGTTGGGATCATCTCACCCTTTCGGGGGGAATTATTTACTACTCTGGGACTCTCTTATAGATTTATGATATTTTCACGAATCTCTTACTAATCTCAATATTGGACCGGTTACCCTACAAATATGATCATGGGTTAATTGTATTTCATGTGAAAAAGACTAGGGTCTGTTTAGGGAATCCATCTGTATGTATCTGATGTTCTCTATCATTTTCCTGTAATGGGAAGCAGGTTATGTGGTGAAGCCTTGTAATAAAGTTCTTCAGAATATGCTGCTATGAAAGGAGGATGTTAATATTCTGAGGAGGTAATTTATCCATTATGATGTGTCCTACAAATCTTGGCCATTTCCTGAATCATAACCAATGTAGATTTTTGGACCTGTTTTGTTTAACTTCATGTAGATAGGACTTATATATGTGTTCTAGGACACATAGTGTTCAACATAGGGTCCTGTAGGGAAATACTACATATCTGGATTATGGATATAATCAGATTATTTTTAGTTCTTTTGTTCAACGCTTATACCCTGAGGTTTCCCTTATCATTGCAGATAATTATGGAGCAGATGACGTGATTATTGAAATTCGTAAGCCCACATGAGCTATTCTAATTGTAGAAATAAGGGGATGTAAAATTGTAATTTTCATTTCTCATGATGTGGTATTTATGTGTTGGGTCCATCTTGGGGTGATTTATTATAGAGCTCATCCCTCATATAGGAATCCTACATATCCTGGTTATGAAAGAAATCTGATTCGTCATAGTTTAGTGTATTTCTTACTCTAATGATGGATGTGGTAGAGTATTCATTCCATGGGAATGATTGGGTCTCAACAATCAAAAATGAAATTTTCATATGGATTACATTTAAATGGATTCATATTTGAGATTAGGCCTTTTGAATTAGTCTTAGTTATCATAATTATTATAGGAATCACAGTGCTCATTGTTCAATTACAACCTTCTGATTGGCCCCAATGTATATTCCCTTGTGTTGTGGGGAATGTGTCATGTCACTCATTGGGAATTTACATACATATATTTCCCTTGTTGGTGGAGACTCATGATCCAGACAATTTGATTATTGAAACTCTCTAAGATCATTTGATATATGATTAGTGTTTGAAACAAGGGATGGAAAATTATCAATATAATTACTTGGTGTGTTAGGGAATTATGTGTTGGAACAGTACTTTGAAAATTTCATGTGTAATGAAAAACTTGAATAGGTATCCTATGTATCCTGAATATAGAAGGAATCAAAGTTGTTATAGTTCATTTGGTCAAGGATTACACATTCAGGTTTCCTTGGATATTGGGAGAGATCATGTTATGTTTTTGGTTGGGGATTACACTCTGAGGTTGCCCTATTGATTTGACCAATTTTCCTTCCTAACATTCACTGATTGTCCCCTTTTCCTGATATGTAGAATAGTATCTTCCCAGAATATTTGAATACAACTAGATGATTAAGTTTTTCTTTATAAAGGACTCTACATAACCCCGGTGGAATATAAAAAGGTTTTTTCATGATCAAGGGTGAATTATCCATATGAAATTGCAAGATTCAGATAGTCTATCCTGTAATCCATCATATGAACTGGCTAGCTTTTCGAGAGGGTGTCCAATGATCCAGTTGAATTTTCATGGTATCATTTTCGAGAGTCCTCTTGACACATATTGAGGGTTTTACAAGAGTCAATGTGATATTTCTCGGAGGGTGTCACGTGTCTTGGATGACACTCTCAAGGGGGTCATGATTCCTTTGCAACATCTCCAGAGGGCGTCGTGATCTTGGATGACATTCCAATAGACTACCATGATAGATTTAATTGAAATTCCCTGACGCGACCATGAGATTTAGTTGACATGAGTTTCCACCATTTTATGAGTCAGGTAATATATCTGAAGGATTTGTGAGGTTTAGGTGATTAGAACATATATTTTTCTGAGACTAAATTTTTATGCCCATGGGGACCATGTGATTTGCTCAGACATGTCTAGAAGATATTGTATGACCCAAATAACATATTGATGGGACATCACGAGACCCAGATGACAAGTTCCAGTAATGTATCATGCCTTGGATAGATCTTGTGAATCACTTGAGTGTCGACGAACATTTTTCTATTTTTTTAATATTTAGTCATTCATCTAGAAATTGTATTGTGAGTTACTCAGATTCATTCAATGTTAGTTTATTTTAAGTCTTGCTTGATCTCATAAACATTTGGGAGGTTCTTCATATGTCCTTCTAGAATCCCATAATGTGATCTATGAATGATCAGGAAAAGTTCTTTATGAATGGAACATGATCACTCTGACTATTGTCTATAATATTAATTAATGGAATACTTCTCGGTCGCAAGATCTGCCACTCTGAGAAATCTACGCTAGTGTATGGGTGTTTTTATGACCTTCGATGTGAAAAATACAACTTTCATCCTGATCATCATGATTGTATGATCATGGTAGATATTGATTCCTTTTTTATACTGGGGTGTGGGATTTATAGGTATCGCCACCCCATTTGTTCACAAATTTTCCTGGTATATCTGGCACGGATTCATGATGGATTCTGGGAAGGGGTCGAGCACGACATGTCTTTGTGAGCCTTTGTCATGGATCCCTCTGAGGTTGTCATCTAATTTTAAGTGATCATGAGTTTCTATAGTAAATGCCTCTATTATTAAGTTATTTATAATTAATGGGGATGTTTTACTCAAGTGGATATTCTAATTTTATTTCATATTATCATACTGACATGTCGAAGGGCCATCTGGGGACAAAAGTGCTTGTTGAAGGGCCTTTCTGAGATGCTTGATACCTTACCAGGGACACATCATGAGGTAAGGGTGGCTTTTCTATGAGTCCCACAAGACCTCACTATAGACTTCCTTAGTGTGTTTCAAGAATTTTAAAACTGTGAGAATATTCCTCATCCTACCTCTTTTATTTTCATTGTTTTATTTTAAAAATGTTTGAGAGTCATGTGAGATTACATGAGTAATGTCAAAGAATATTACTCAATTTTTTTATGATGCCTCACATGAACAGTATGGGTCAAATGGTGTTGCATGATAATTTTGTGGAAACATCCATATGTTTATCCTTAGGGATCTAAAGGGGGAGCACAAGGTTTCCTGGACATACCCGGGGAACTTTGTCTAATGAGGATGATAAGACAATGGTATTTTTTGAGATAATGAGAGAATTTGAATGGGTTATCATGGTGTCACTACAAAAAAATAGGCATTTAACAACACTAAAATTTTTCTTTATTAGTAATAGAGAAGCACTGACTATTTTAGAGATATTAAAAGACCTAGTCTTTAATCAGTGCTTATAAAAGTGCTGATAAAGGGGAATAATGTAGTGTGCTATAACAGCACACTATAGCACCAGTGTAGTGTGTTTTAACAACAAATAGTAGCACCAAAAACACCATGAAATAAAAAAATCATTTAAGAAGATATAATTTAAATAAATAGAAAACAATCTTGGTTTATTTTCTCATTTTTTGAGAAGTGATGCATGTTTTAAACAAAAATGATACATATATATTGAAAACCCACACTTAGAGTTATACCGGTTACACAATGAATTAGATGGAGGTTTTGTTGATTCTTACAAGTCTCAAATGTCTTATGGACCATTTTTATAAAGTATCAACACAATATGTGTGTGTTTTATCATTTTTGAGTACATTGCTAATTTTTTTACTAAAACGTAATTTTAAACTGAAAACACGTACTTTGAATCGTACGGGTCGCATAATGTGTCAGTTTGACATGATATCAATTATTACACATAAAACATGACTTATAAATCATTTTCCTAAATTATAAATCTAATATGAACATGTTTTCTCATTTTTTTAGTCAGTGACACTTTTTGAACTAAAATTTTGATTTTAAACTTATAACAGACACATTAAGTCAAACTGGACACATCATGTATCCGATTGAGGTGATGATGATTCATAAATGTCAAAAATGACTTAAGGATAATTTTAATGAAGTATCAAAATAATTCAAAAGTGTTTCCACTGTTTTGAGTAGGTGAGTTTTCCTTTTTACCAAAATTGATGTCAATTTTAAATAAAAATGCACACATTGAGTCTTATCGGTCACACCATTCATCTTATTGTGGTGAGGCTAATTCTTAAAATCCTAAGATGGTATATTTATTTTTTTTAAGTATAAAAACAATTTGAATACGTTTACTCAGTTTTGAATACATCACATGTCTTTTTCACTAAAATGACATTTTAAACAGGAAACACATGTTTTGACTCATATCAGTCACATTGTGTGTTGGTTTGGCATTATTTTGATTCCTATAAATCAAAAATAACTTATTAATTGTTGTTTTAAATTATAAATAAAATCTTTGTGTGTCTTATCAGTTTTTAGTGAGTGATAATATTTGAACACAAATACTGATTTTAAACTAATAATGGAAACATTGAGTCATACCAGACACATCATGTATCAGATTTAGGTGCGACTGATTCCTACACATTATAAATGACTTAGGGATACATTTCATAATGTATCTAAATAATATGAATTCTTTTTATTGGTATTGAGTAGTTGGTTTTTCCTTTTTACAAAAATTGATGTCAATTTAAAATAAAAAGATGCATTTGGAGTCATATCTACCACACTGTGTGTCAGATTGAGGTTAGGATAATTCCTACTTGTATAAAATGACTTATGGATCATTTTCTTAAGGTATCAACACAATATAAATGTGTTTACTCAGTTTTGTGTACATTACTTGTATTTTTTACTAGATTATAATTTTAAATTTGAAACATTAACTTTCACTCATACCACTCACATTGTGTTTCAGTTTTATTTGAGAATGATTCCTATGCACAAAAAATTACTTAAAAATAAACATCTTATATTATCATAAAATCTGATAATTTTCTCTTGGTTTTGAGTAAGTGAATTTTTTTTAAACTAAACTGTAGATTTTAAACTGATAACGGACACATTAAGTCACACTGGGAACATCATGTATCAAATGAAGGTGCATCAGATTCCTACACATAAAAAATTAAATTTTTATCATTTCTCTAAAGTATCATAATATTAAGAATATGTCTTCATGGTTTTGAGTAAGTGAGTTGTTCTTTTAATTAAAAATATTTTCATTTTTAAATAAAAATATGCACTTAGAGTCATATCGGTCACACTGTGCATCATATTGTGGTACATCTGATTCCTAAATGTATCAAATAAAATATGGATCGTTTTCCTAATGTATAAAAGCAATATATATGTTTTTTCGTAGTTTTTAGTATGTAACTTGACCTTTTTATAAAAATTGATTCAATTTTTAAATAAAAATGCATACTTTAAGTCATACCAATCACACCGTGCATCATATTGAGGTACAACTACTTCTTAAACATCTAAAATGACTTATTGATCATTTTCCTAAAGTATCAAAATTATATAAATGCGTTTTCTTAGTTTTTATTATGTCACTTTTTTTAAGAAAATTTTATTTTAAACTCAAAACACTCACTTTGACCTATACTGATCACATCGTGTATCCGTTTAATGTGATATTAATTACTATACTTCAAAAACGACTAATGAATCAATTTTCTAAATTATAAAAAAAAATCCAAGTGAGTTTTCTTTTTTTCTGTGATGGAAATTTTTTGAACTAAAATGTCAGTTTCCAACTAATAACATACACACTGAGTCATTGCGGTCAAACAATGCATCGAATTGAGGATCAGCTGATTCCTACACATCTAAAATAACTTATGGATCATTTCATTAAAGTATCAAAACATTTGCAATATTTTTTATCGATTTTGAGTATGTCATTCATCCTTTTCACAAAAATTAATGTCAATTTTAAATAAAAAGAATCACTTTGAGTCATACTGGCCACATCGTGTGTCGGATTAAGGTGTGGCTGATTTCTACACAAACCAAAGTCTCAAAAAAATACTAACTACAAATGTTACCACATTTCCTTTATATTTATTTGTCTAACATCCAAAACTACTTATTGGCTTGATGTTCTCATCTAAAAAAACATAATTTTGATGAAATTCAAAATTATAGATGATTTCAATAGTGATATATTTTTTTCATCTAATCACATAAAATGAATATGAAATGTTGGAAGTTCAATATAGAAACATATTAAATATTCAAAACATGGATACATTGGTAAAAAGAACCATTTTATCTCTTTTGTGGATTTTTGATGATAGTTGAAAGAAACATCTAACTTCTCGCAGGATCATTGAAAAAAACTAAATAAGTATTAGATAAAAAAGATATGGAAATTAACTAATAAATATTAGATAAAATGATGACCAAATTAAATAAATAATTCATAGTAATTTACATTTTTAATATGGTTGTACCCATTTCTGATGAATTTTGTTATTATCGCTATCATTGTTGTAGGATTTTAGTCCATTCCCTCATGAGAATGAGCATCTTCGAGTAAACCACCCCAACTCTAACAAAAGAATCCACTTTTACAAAGAAAAAAAACTATTATATGAGTAATATTGAAAATAAATAAATTACAAATAAATATGAAAAAATAAATTATTTCTATGGATAATTATTTTACTATGAAAACGTAATTGACCACATAGATATGCCTACATTAGTCAAATAATGATGATAATAAATGAAAATTTATATCGCTAAATAATCAATTAATGAGTGAGGAGGATGGTGAGAAAAAAGATACATTGGATTGAATCTTTGAATCATTTAAGCGAAGAAAAATATATCCTATTGTGTTCATAAAAAAAATCTTTTTTTACAATAAATAAATAAATACACATAATATATTCATTATAAAAGGTTATTTTCTCTTATTTTTGAAAATTACAAGGATGGTAATCAGAGATCCCACTGGTGGAACTAATAGGAAATGTTAAAGAATGATCTATTATTCAAAGCATTAAATTAAAAAGTACGTTTTGATTATTAGATATGTGATGAAATAAATGAAGTTATTTTTTTGAATTATTAATGAGTGGGTATTCATTTCAAAATGGATATATTTTTTTCAACTATAGGAAATACATGAAAGGGTGAAATCAATGAAAAAAACATTTTTGATTGAAAAGTATCGGTGAAAACTAGAAGGAGTAAGGCTCTACAAAAACCTCATTTCTACCAAGTAGAGCCTAAATCATTTAGAGAGTCTAAAAATAATGATAATTGGATCAAATCTGTGCATGAGGGTCTTGATAAAAATTAGAATAATGTGACATGAGGAGTTTGATCTGAATAAGAACAATGAATTCTTCTTATGGATCAAGTTGTTTTATATATTGTTCCAAAAAAATTATATTAGATTAAGAATACATTGGTTTTGACTAAATATTATTTTCATATTTATGTAAATATCTTAACATAGAAGGTCATGGTAAATTATTATAATGATACATTTTTTATGTAATGTAATTGATATGGTAACATCTGTGGGGAATCATATTACCACTGGAAGGAAATAAAAAAATGAATTTAAGTTTATGTTAGTAAACCATAAAATTCAATATAATTAAGAATCCAATGTGAACATAGAATGTAATTATATTATTAAATCTAAACTAATAATGCTTATTTTATGTCGTATTATAAAGGTGTAATGATTTTTTCCATAACAAATAATTTTTATTTCGAAAAAATAGATTCTATTATAACATATTTACTAAATTTTCTTCAATCAATGTTAATATTTTATTTTATAAAAAATATTTAAATATAGTGGGGTAAGATTTATTATAAAATTTTTTAAAATAATCATTAAAATTTAAAAAATAGAAAACTTTTATCATTAAATAAGTTACATTTCAAAGAAAATGTCAAATTTAGAAACAAATTTATCAATCTTAAAGAATTAAGAATAATAAATTCTATCAATAATTTACTCTTCATCTTCACCACATAATATAATAATATTTTATTTACTAAAACACCATGATTATTATATTTTTCCAAGAAAATCACTCTTTCCAATTTTATATTTTCTAACTATATTCAACAAACAAAATAAAAATATCAATTACATTTTATCTAAAAATTTGTTTTTCATGTATAATATAGTTCGAGGATTATAAAACCTTAAAAATATTTCATTTTCCTTTTTATAGAATATGATTAATATTATATAAATTCAAATTTAAATGTTTCAAAAATAAAACTAAAAACATTATATTTTTTCATGAAGTAGTAAAATAAATAAGATAACAAATCAAATATATATAATGTTTTTCTCATTTAATTTTAAGGATTCATCAGAATAATTTGATTATTACATTTAATAAGTGACCCCTAAATCTATCCCTAGCTTTATGAAATAGTTCATAGTAATCATAAAGAAACTTGTTAATTTTACACCATATTTTAGTGCTCATTATCCTAGGAAACAATTTAATGAAAAAAATCATTATATAGTTGTTCCCATGTGTAAAATATTTCATCATCCTTTTTTTTAAAAAAAATATAGAATTACCTTTCAAAAATAATGGGAAAACACTATATTTGAGTTCCTCCTCACTCAACCCTCTCAGGGCCAATTGTTAAAAGACATAATATTAGACCCCAATGATGTCATATATTTCATTATCCAAGTGATTTGCAATGTAATACTCCAAACCAATGACAACACCAACCACTACTTGGATGAATTTTTTAATATTTCACAATAGAAATTAATTGTATGTTATTGAATATAGGTATTGGGAGACTATTATACCTCATAACAACATGACCCAATATTGGGTTTCATATATTTGAAGTTGCACAATACAAATATTGTCCTGAGGAAACCCACATGATATCGGGGAAGATGATACTTCAATGTATCTAAAACATAATGATTTGTGGGTTGTTTTATTATAGGATTGTGTGACTAGACTTGTTGGGATATAGGAATGTGTGATAAGAATGTTGAGTGGATAACTGAGGAAAATTAGAGATATTGAAAAACCTAGATTTCATTCGAGCCATGGTTGCATTCCACCCTTGAATCACTTAATACTTGGATTCAAGCCTTGGAATATATTCAATCCTGGATTAGACAATAATGATAATTGGAATCATGTCTCTTCTGCAGATAGGTTTAGATATCACTAACTAGTTTGAAATGGTTAGGGTTCTTAAAATAGATCATGACAGTTTTATCATTGCCTAAAAATCACTAATAAAGATACTTTTTATCATCTCTAAGTAAATATGCTCTGATAAAATTAATCTTTATCAATGATTTTTAGCATTGATAAAAATATAGATTTATCAGTCTTAATATTTTAGTGATGATAAGATCGATTTTATCATTGCTTTTTTAGCGTTATCAAATATCTATTTTTATTACAGAAAAAAATCATTGATAAATACATATAATACTTTTTTAAAAGAAATAACTCTTTTAAAAAAATATAATTATTATATATAATTATAGTACTTACTTAAAAAATAATATTTATCTCATTATAAAAATTTATATATATATATATATAGTAAATATATTCATTATTTAAATAAATTTATTATAATTTGATAATTATTTATTTAGAATTATATAAATACTTATTAATAAAATATTATTTATTTATTTATAATTATAAATGTATAAAAATAGAAATTGTGCATTTTTAAATGTTTTTATTTATAAATATTTTTTTACAAATTTAATTTTAACATTAATAGTGAATATTTTATCTTATGTTCATGAATACTAAAAATGAGTAAAATTGATTTATTAAAAATGAGTACTGTATTGAAAATTTGGATAAATTTGATCGATATAAATCATTAAAAAACTGATATATATTTAAATAAATATTAATACATATTGAAAATATTAAAACATAGTAAATATATATATAATAAGTAATATAAATTGATTAAATTACAAGAAAAAAATTGTATGTGTGCATAGGTATATAAAAATTCATTAATTACATATTTTTGAAGTCAATATAATATGTTTCATCTATGTTATGAATTGAAAAATCCAACGACATTAAATTTTGTCCATTTGTCGATGTAATTAGTTAGTTTTTTTAATTCCTATTAATTTCTAATTATAATCCCTTATTCATTAAATATATTAATATATAATGAAAAGCGTGAATAATATTTTGTATTATATAAATCATGATTTTATACATTAATATATATCTATTTATTTAGCATATATTATTTATTAAAATTATCAATAATCATATAATTAATAAATTGTTTAATATTTTTCTCAATTTACATATTTTTATTTCTAATTTTTTTAATTTTTATTTTGAATTTATTTATATATTTAATACATACTATTTATTAGTGTTTATAATTTATATATATTATAATTAATTTATTAATTTTTATCAATAATTCTGTAATTACTAATATTTTATATATTTTTCTAATAAATTCATTTTTATTTTTTATATATTTAATTATTTAATTTTACTTATTTCTGCCTTTATCAATTCTAAACATATTGTGGTGATAATGGAAACCTTTTATTAGTGCTAAAAATAAAGAATTGACAATGTTTACCCTTTTTCAATGGTCAAAATAATGTGTTGATAAGGGTACCCTTTAACAGTACTAAATGTAAAAAGATGATAAAGTGTTAAATTTATAAGTGTTTTCTTTATCACTGATAAAGAAATATTTATCAGTGTTTTTTATATTGAAAATAAATTCTAGAACTATGAAATGCCTATTTTTTAGTATTGTTTATTATGTATTTCCAGAGGTGTGTCGCATGCCTTTTTATGACAGTGATTAGGCCAATCCTCCACCCATTTTATTTCTATTATTTTATTCTCCAATGGTTTTGGGGTCATGTTAATTTTTTGGATGTTTTCAGGATAAATTATCCTTTCAATCAATGATATGTCACATTATATTTATTAATTCTAGGGGACTCCACATTTTTATATCTTTCGTCCCATTTTTTTAGGATTTTTGGATGGATTGTCATTTATCTTCCGATAAAACATTGTGCGGCCTAAGAGAGCTTATTCAGCCACCACCATGTGATCGCTAGTAATCCAGAGAGCCTTTAAAAGAACAGGAAGACTTGTTTAAAGGGGTTCTATGGGGTCCACTTAATGTAATTTTTTGTGCGTGGAGTCTTCACAAGACCTTATTATTGTCACACGATATTGAGTCCCCTAAGGGCTCACCTAATCCATAGGTCTCAACAAGCTTCTTCTTTCATTCCATTTTCTGGGAAAATAATACCCATATTCATGTATTCCTTCATTTTTGAATTTCTTTTATTCTCATTATGAGGTCTTCAATATATGTATATACACCCCACAGAAAAATATAGGTTCTCAACATTTCCTGTATCTCAAACAAGGAAAATTGAGACAAAATTTACATTACGGATTTGGTAACTTTTGAACCATTAAACTCATGAAACAAATATAATAAAATTGATATGTAAATAATTATAAATTTATGTATAATAATAATATAATATATTCATGTGAAATATAAACACCACAAAAATGAAATGTGTGGTAAACATGACATGTATCTCACAGATATAAATAGTGAGTTGAGAAAACCCTTACCATATGTATTGAATTTATTTATACACATCCAAATACTCAATTATAATAAATATAAATTTATTATAAATCTTAAAAATAAACATATTATTATATCTAACACCATGTATTATTTGGTTACGACTTTATATTACCCGTTTTTTAGCAAATCCATGGTAATGTTATGATTTGGGTAATATCCACTTTCTTTTTCATATTTTATTTCTCTTGTTATTCTTAATCCTCATACGTTGATCGTGATTTACTTATCTCTATAATTTAAACATTATATAAATATTATATATATTCAATATATATATATATATATATATAATATATAAAATATATATATTTGAAGTTGAATATTATACTCATGGAGATGGTAGGCCGTATGTATACTTGAACATTGATTTTGTTTTATTATAATTTTAAAAAAAATGTAACGACCCAATGTTTTATTAACGTAAATTACATTCTTATAATTATGTCATTTAATCACTTTAAAACCCCAACTCAATGAACTACTAAGTACTATGTGACCTTTAAACATAATGTTGTCACTTTTGTGATTTTAATTTTTAAAATATTACATACATGGTTGTGATCAATAAGATGTTTGGAGTCCGATGTAACAAAATTTATATATAGTGGATAGTAACCTACCCTTATTAGTAGTAAACTACCCTTATAAATGGTAATATTCCCATTATGAATATTAAATCGTCCAAAGGAATAGTAAACTCAACATTGAATTCATAAATAAAATTTACAAAACTTATAAGTGATAATATGACCATAGTAAACGTATTGGTATTTTTGTAATTCATAAATAATTAATTAAAATTAATTAATTAATAAATTTAAAAGAAAATTTATTCTCCTAAAATTTATTCCTAAATTAAAAAAATCTTCTGGTTTAAGATAATTTTATAACACCTTATGTAATATTTGGAAAGCATTATAAAATCCGTTATAGTTTTAAAATCTATATTTTTTAAGTAAATTATGATTTTAATTAAAAATTTAATTAATCATATTTAGAAAATAATTTTCGAAAAATGAATTTCATTTTTGGATTCTGTGAATCATAGAAAGGTTAGGGAGGATTTTATGGACTTTTGTTGAAATATATGAAATTTTGTTGAATAGTAAAATATGATAATTTTTATAAGTGCTAAAACCAGAATTTCTGCATCATGGTTGAGTCATGGTTGATTAAAATGGACATTGGTTTGAAATCACATGAAATTATTACTATTTTTTCATGGAATCATTACTATTTCTTGTCTTATATAACAATAATAAACTAATTATTAAAATATTATGAAAACCGTCCTCCCCACCACTATAAAAACCACCCAATCTCTTCTCTTCACTTTACTCCTCTCAAGCTTTAACCTAGCCTAAATTATTCTCAACTATCTCTCCAAACTCCTCTCCCACGTCCAACATCCCTTTGTTTCTTCAAAATAATAAATACTCTACCCTTAAGAGGCTCTCAAGGAAGATTAATTAAAGAGGTAAATTCTTCTTTTCAATTATTTTACTTTCCTTTCAAGTTTATTTATTGTCTTTTATATCCTTAACTATCCTCATCCAAATTTTATGACAACTCTAGTACCTTATATGTACTAGAATATTGTTATGATAATGGAATAATTTATTATTATCTCTCATTTTCCCTTCTTTTATAATATTAGTAAAAACACCATTCGAGGTGTGTTAATTTACCACATTCAAGGACAATGTATTTTTAATTTCCGTCACCATCTTCAATTATGGTCATGGAAACGTTCTTAGGGTTTAACCAAACTAAAATATATATATAATGTCTCATCTATGGTTCTAGAATATATTTTTACACATGTTTTTGATTTATAAATCAAAATGTGTTCATTGTAATCAAAAACAGCCAATTAACCCAAATGGTTACCACTAAAGTTTTATATAATGATTCAACATAACTCTAAGAAAACAAGGTAAATTTATATCCATGTTACATTATATATGTTCAATAATAGAAATCCAATTTCTAACAACCATCATTTTTTATAATAAACATCAAAAAGGTTATGAATAAACTGAAAAAGGTTATAATAAATCAATTACATGTAAAAGTGGATATGGACTTATTAATTAATGAACCTAATTTTATTATTCTGGTCATTAATATAAATTGGATAAAACCATCAGACTTAATGTAAGGGATTCTCCCCAAACCTCCATTACTCCTTTGGGTTATTCTTACTCTCTTTTTTCCCAAATGAAATCTTATATTCTATTTATGTACATATTATAATTGATTTTTATATTTCCAAACTCAGGTATCAAGATCCATTAATAATTCCCTTTTGGGGATATACCGAATTTTAATTTAATCCCTCCACAATACATCCTTATAAGAAAATATGTTTTAAAGGAAATTCCTGAAGTTTTAACCCAATTTAAAGTGCACTCTACAATCTATTTTAAGCCACCATTGTATTTGTAAAATCAGTATTTTTATTTTAAAAAACCATATTTTTTAACTTATTTTTTTATATAAAATATTATACACTTTTATATTTTAAATTCTCTTTAGTGTTTTCTTTAAAATGACACTAAAATGTTTTAATTCTAAAATTTCTTAAATAGTATTTTTACATGTTATCACTTCTATGTGACATAACTTACCCTGGTATATTTCTATTCTACCTTATGAATGTCCTTGTTTGTTCTAATGCATTTGTTTTAGGGAAACTTTTATGATACTTCCATTCATTATGCTTTATGACATGATTATGATACCCATTACTTCCCATGGGTGCCCTTATTTTTATGATTTATTATCTATAATTATATATGTGGAAATTATATTCATGAACTTGTTAAGATGGTTTCACCCAGATAGTGCTCTAATGCATTGGGTAAAGTTGAGTCTCATGAGATGTTATGTGAAATGGTCTTGGTGGTTATCCTTGACCCATGCAACCATTTGTAACGGTCTTGGTGGTTAACCATGACTTTTGTTCCTCAATTTTCACTGATCCATGACTCGTGCTAATGTCATTTTTTATGTTTCTGCCACATTACAATGAATCCATGTTTATCTGATCCAATGTTTATATGTTATGATTCCATGTGTTCCATGCCATTTATTTTCATTATTCCATTCCTTCTAACTCAAGTGCTAAAGCTTTATTCTTATGCTTATTCCCTTACTAGGATTTTTAGCTCAACCCTTTTTCCATGTTATCCCGAGGTTATCCTATGCTGATGTGAAGAGTGATCCTCCTTGAAAATATTTTCAGGCTTCCTTTAGTAGAGTTTGATATAATATTGGTCATGGATTGGCTATCATTAAACAAATCCAACATCAACTATTGGTAAAGGTAGATCATTCTTCACATCCGAAAATATCCCCCAATTCTTTTCCAGTGTAAGGAGGAAAATTAATCTTCTTTAGAATCATTGTCTCAAGTGTAGATATTACTTCCTTAAAAGCAATCATGTCTAGATCAATGTATTAAGGAAAATGAGAAGATACTTCTCAATGACATGCCCATAGTGAGGGATTAAACTAATGTATTCCCTAAAGAATTTATTGGTCTTCTTATGAATGAGAGGTTGAGTTCCCAATTGAACTTATTCATGGATCCCTACCTAGGTCAAAGACATATTATAGAATATCCATTTTAGATCTAGAAGGTCTAATGAAGAAGTTACAAGAGAATCTAGAGAAGGGTTTTATATGACTGATTTCTTCATCATGGGGTGTTCCTGTCCATTTTTGTCATGAATATGGATGGTTCAATGTCCCTTTGCATTGATTATCACAATTTTATTAAAATCGTGATAAAGAACTAGTATTACCTTCCTTGGATAGATGAATTTTTTGATCAAATTTGTGTGTTCGGTTATTTCTCTCAGGTGGACCTTCATTCGAGATATAACCAATTAAATGTGAGGAGGAAGATATTACCAAGAATAACATTCAAATAATGTATGGACACTATGATTTCATAGTGATGACCTCCAGACTCACTAATGCTTTATCAATTTTCATTTATTTAGTGAATAGAGTCTTTAGACATTACCTCAATAAATTTTTGGTAGTCTTTGTCGATGATATTCTGGATACTCCAAGAGCAAGGAGGAACATGAGAAGCATTTTAATACTCTTATAAGTACTTTGAGAAGGTAGAAACTATATTCATAGTAAAATAAAAGTAATTTTAGGATAGAGGAAGTATCATTCTTAGGGAATTTTATCACCAGTAATGGGATATTTGTGGACCCTTCCAA
Source organism: Viscum album (assembly GCA_963277665.1). Classification (NCBI taxonomy): domain Eukaryota; kingdom Viridiplantae; phylum Streptophyta; class Magnoliopsida; order Santalales; family Viscaceae; genus Viscum; species Viscum album. Next base: position 919,372,682 of record OY728150.1, read on the forward strand.
GACAAAGGCAGATAAAGAGTGGCCCAGGCTAACAACTTTAATGGAGATCCACATATTTCTGGGACTAGATGGGTATTATCGATGATTTTTGAAAAACTTCTCAGTATTTTCAAACCCAGTGACCAATCTGACATATAATGGAGTGAAGTTCGTTTGGACTCAAGAATGTGAAGACTGCTTTAGGGATTTGAAAAAGAGGATTATCATTGCGCCAATACTCACACTCCCAATGAGTGGAGAACTCTATGAAGTGTACAGTGATGCTTCAAAGAAGGTATTAGGATGTATTCTGATGAAAAACAATAAAGTGATAGCCTATGTCTCATGGCATATAAAAATACATGATCAAAACAATCCTATGCTTGATCTAGAGTTGGTGGTTGTGATCTTTGCATTGAAAATATGGAGGCATTATCTCTTTGGGGAGAAGTGTGAGATTTATACTGATCACATGAGACTTGAATATATATTCACACAAAAAGAGATTAATATTCACCAGTGAAGATGGTTAGAGCTCATCATGGATTATGAATGATCTATCCACTTCCATCATAGTAAGTAAATTAAGGTGGAGGATTCTCGAAGTACAAAGGATCTTGCATCTTTATCAATGATGATAATTGAAAAGGATCCAAACATCTTATATTTTCAAAGAATAGACATGGGAAGCATTAAGGTAGGAACATAATAAATCCTTTATCAAATGATTTCTCAACCATACCTCATCTAGAAAATAATGGATTATCAAAGAAAATATTTGTAAATTCATAAATGGATGGAAGCTAAAAGAAATGGGAAATCATATGAGTCCAAGATTGATGAGAAAGCAGTTTATGATATGGGTCATGATTATTTGTACCATCCTATCCATATATAAAGAAGTATATTTTGAATGATTCATAGATATCAACCTTATCTATTCACCCAAGGGAGAATGTATCAAGATCTCTGAGATAACTTTTGGTGGGACAATATAAAGAAGGAGATTGTTGAGTATACATCAAAGTGCCTAGCGTTTCATCAAGTTAAGACTAAAAGGAAAAATTCTAAGGTGATGATTCAACCACTACCCATACCGACATATAAATGAGAAAACATCACCATGGACTTTTTCACTGGACATCCAAGGACATATATAAGCAACAATGATATATGGGTCATTGAGAATCTTCTTAGAAAGATTGATCACCTTATCGCAATTCAAGAGGACTTATCATTATATTTAAATTCATAGATATATACAAAATTGGTGGTAAGGATTCATGGAGTATCATTATATATTGTATCTGATAGTGATCTGAGATTCACCTCAATGTTCTAGAAAAGTCTCCAACATTCTCTAAACATTGAATTTAACTTCAGTATGGCCCATCATCCTCAAACTCATGTCCAATCCAAGAAAATTATTCAGACACTTTATGACATGTTTAGAGTGTTTTCTATGGACTTTAAGGGAGGATGTGACCAATATCCAACACTTAATGAATTATCCCACAAAAATAGTTTCTACTCCAATATCTGAATGGAACCATATGAAGCCCTTTATGGGAAAAGGTGAAGAGCACTAGCATGTTGGGGTGAAGTTGGTGAGTGTAAGCTTCTAGGACCTAGAATGGTCGAAGAAATGGTGGAGAAGGTGAAAAAAATTCAGCAGCACATCGAGGCAGCCCAAAGTCAGAAAAAGAGTTATGTAGACAATTGTATACAAGACCTTAAGTTCAATTTTGGAGACATGGTATTTATCTACATATCTCTATGGAAGAAGGTAATAAGTTTTTAGAACAAAGAAAATCTATGTCCCTGGTACATCAGCCCCTTTGAGATTCTTGATCATGTCGGGGTTGTGGTATATCAACTAACACTTTCACCTACCATGTCTAATGCACACGATGTCTTCCATGTACAACTCTTAAAGGAGTACATACCAGATCCTTCACATTTACTTTCTTCAGAGGTGGTATAGCTAGAGAATGATCTTAATTATGAGGTGAATCCAGCGATGATCTTGGATTGTAGAGATAAAGTACTACGCAAAAAAGATTACTCACCTGGACAAAGTACTATGGAAGAATCATAAGTACAGAGAGGAAACATGTGAACAACAGGAGGAAATGATGGAAAATTACTTGCACCAATTTATGCATTATAATGTAAAAAAATTAAATAGAAAAATTTCATAAGGGGGGAAGAATGTAACGATCCAATATTTTATCAATGGAAATTACATTCTTAAAATTTTGTCCTATAATCACATGAAGTCACAACTCAATGAACTACTAAGTATTGTGTGACCTTTAAACCTAATATTTTCACTTATTTGATTTGAATTTCAAAAATATGACATAAACGTTTGTGATTAGTATGATGGTTAGAGTTATATAGAATAAAATTAATTTTTTGTGAATATTAACATACCCTTATAAATAGTCATATAACCCTTGTGAATATTAAATCTTCCAAAATAAAATTAATCTCACCCTTGAATGTATACATATAATTTAGGAATCCTATAAGTGATAATATGACCATAGTAAAATTTGTGGTTTTTTTATAAGTCATAAATAATTTGTGACACTTTATTACTTAATTAATTTAAAAGAAAATATATTTTCAAAAAAATGTGTTCATAAATTAAAAATTCTATTTCTTCTGGTTTTAATATAATTTTATAAGACATTATTTAATTTTTGTAAATCATTATAAAATCAGTTATAGTTTTAAAATATATATTTTTCAAGTAAATTATGATTTTAATTAGAAATTAATTTAATCAAAATTATAAAATTTTTTCTGAAAAATGGATTTCATATTTGGGTTCTACAGATCGAAAAATGTTTAGGGTAATTTTTTTTGATTTTTATGAAATACTTGAATTTTTAATGAGTAGTACAGTAAGATAATTTTTTATATGTGCTAAAACTTGAATTTATGTATCATGTTTGATCAGGGATGATGTAAAGAACTATTTTATTGAAATCACATGCAATTATTACAATTTTTTTCTTTTAATAATTACAATTTCTTGTCTTATTGAAAAATAATAAACTATTGATTAAAATATTATGAAAACCCTCCTCCCTTCCACTATAAAAACCACCCAAACTCCCCTCTTCTCTTCACTCCTTTAAAGCTTTGTGAATTTCTTAAATTAGGCTAAAAACAGTTCCATAACTCCTCCCCCATGTGCATCATCCCTTTGGATCATTAACAAACCAAATCCTCTTCCCTTAAGAGGCTCTATGGAATATTAATTTGATAGGTAAATTCCCCTTTTCAATTCTTTTACTTTCCTTTCATGTTCTATTCTTTTCTTTTACATCCTTACCTCTCCTCATCCAAATGATATGAAAACTAGAGTACCATATATGTAATTTAATAATTTTACAATAATTTAATAAGTTATTATCATCTCTCTTTTACCCGTAGTTTATACGGGTATTAGAAAAACCGTCTCAGATGTGTTAATTTACCACATTCAAGGATGATGGGTATTCAATTTCCATTACCATATTCAATTCTTGAAATGAAACCATAATTATGGTTGAACCATACTATAATATATGTATTTTATATCATCTATGGTTATGGAATCTTTTTTACACATGGTTTTGATTTATAAATCCAAATGTGTTCGTTGTGATCAAAACCTCCCAATTAACCCAAAAGGTTATCAATAATGTTTTATATAATGATTCAACTTCACTCCAAGTAACCAAATTAAATTTACAACCATGAAAAAATCTATATGTTCAATAATATAACTCAAATTCCAGAAACAAATCCTCATTTTACATGATAATACATTCAATTATATATGTAAACCGATCATGAAACAAACAGACCCGAACAATGAAATTAAACCTCATAACCAATCAAAAAGGTTATTAATGAACTCAAAAAGGTTATAAAAAATTAATTACATATAAAATATGTACTGGAATTATTAATTAATGAACCTAATTTTATTATGAATGTCATTAATATCATTTGTATAACACCATCGTACTTAAGGTAAGGGATTCTACCCGAACCTCCATTACTCCTTTGGGTTATTCTTACTCTATTTTTACACCAATGAAATCATATATTACATTTTTGTACATATCTTAATTACTCTATATATATAAAAACTCATGTATCAAGATCCATTAATCATTATCTTTTGGGGATATACATTATTTTATGTTATTTCCTCCTCAATACTTCCCGATAAGCAAACTCATTTTAAGGGAACATCCCAATTCTTTACCCAATTTCAAGTGCACTCTACAATCTATTTTAAGCCAAAATTGTTTTTATAAAATAAATATTTTTATTATGAAAAAACATATTTTGTAAATTTCTATTTTATATAAAATATTATTCTCTTATATATTTTATATTCTTTTTAGTATTTACCTTAAAACCACACTAAAATAATTTAATGCTAAAATTTATTAAATAATATTTGTACATGTTGTAACATATTTTTTACATCACTTACCATGATATATACCTATGTTACCTTATTAATTTCAATGTGTGTTCTAATGGCTCTCATTCATGGACAATTTTATAATACACCCATTCATTATGCTTTGTGACATGATTATGATACCCATTCATTCCCATGGGCTCCCTTATGTTTATGATTCATTATGTATGATTATATATGTGGAAAGAATATTCATGAACATATTAAGATTAGTATACCCATATATCTATCCAATTCATTGGGTAAAGTTGATTCTCATGTGATGTTATGTGCAATTGTCATGGTGGTTAGCCTTGGCTCATGCCACCATGTACAACAGTATTGATGGTTAAACTTGACTTGTGATCCTCCATGTTCAATTAGTCATGACTCATGATAAAGTCATTTTTTATATTTCTAAAACGCTAAAATGAATCCATTTTTATATGATCCAATTTCTATATGTTATTATTTGATGTGTTCCATTCCTTTTATTTTCATTATTTCATGCCTTCTTACCCATGTTTTAAAGCCTTATTCTTATTCTTACTCCCTTACTTTGATTTTTAACTCACCTCATTGCTCATGTTATCCCCAGGTTATCCTATTCTGACGTATGAGAACAATGGAATTCAAGAGATTAATATGAATATTAAATAAGTAAATGTTTCATGTTTTTAGTTTTATGTTCCTTTACTTCAAAGACATTTAACTTCACAATCCATGGCTTCTAATATGATGTTCTATTATGCTTAAAATCATGTGATGATGTGTTTAAAAGGATAGGGTCTCTAAAAATAATGTAAATGAAATATATATATGTGTGTGTGTGTTTAAAATCATTCCATTATAATTATAATTTGATATATCATATAAGTTCACTAAAGATGTCATTAATACAATATATGTAATGTGTGAATGACTCACATCACTTTGAGGCGGCGTTAGTCCACACGACCACAATAAATTTATCATATTTAAAGAAAATGGAATGAATGATGTTAAGTGTTATATAATAATATCAATAGAGTAAATAAATCATAAATATGATATATGTAAAACAAAAACATATTTTCCATTATAATTCACAACTATGAGAGTTGGTAAAGGAAAAACAAACAACATACTTTCGTGAGGCAGTAGTTCATCGTACACAAGAATGGTAAGTTCATTATATAGAATATAGAAGTATATATAACAGTAGTGAAAAAACCTATAAATATAACATAAAAGTATATTTATGATACATTGGTTATTATATAATCATATAATAAGAAGATTTTATTGGGAGGATAATGAATATAAAACAAAAGAGATTGAGGAAGGATGTTACCTCTTTTTTGGGAAACTCCTTTCAGTTTGAACCAAAAGGATTACTTGGTTAGATTTATGTCTAAAGGGAGGAATAATGTATGAATGGTGGGATCTGTGATATTTTTTTAGAAACTTTTATTTGATACAAAGGTCTTGAGAATTGAGAATAAGTGGAATGGGTGACTTCCTTTTATAGTGGAGGAGAGGTGGCATTTTTTAAAATTTTTTAAAATGGAATTCAACCTATGTTTTTCCCATTTCCACTAGCTCCAATAATGGTCAAAATTAGATAAAATGTATTATAGGGTGTAAATATGTCCATATAATGGATTTTGGAAAATTTTTCAGGTCATTTTTTCCCATAATTGTATGGTTTAGTCCTTTATTAAACTAATTTTTCTCTTAATCGTCGTAATTTATTTTAAACACCTTTATTTATATTTATGGTCAAAAAATAAGTTTAAATTATTATATATTATAATTTATTATTATTAAAAATACTGAATCTAATTTTCCATATTCAAATCATAGAATACAAATAATTTAATGTAAATTAAATATCGTAGATGGGATGACAAAGCGAGGTTTTAATATAAAAATGTTCAAAAGTTTAAAAATATTTTATATACAATTTCAGGGTTAAATTTATTACAATGACATTAATTTGATTAATTGATGGGAAATTTATTTAATTAAACATTAAAATCAAATAAAATTGTAATTTAACTAAATAAATAAATTAAATAAAGAATTAGATTTCAATTAAAATTCAGTGTTTCTCATTATTCATCAAAAAATGAAACATCTCATAAAAATAACAATAATTCACCAAAAGTAAATTTTGATATTTCACTTTAGAAAATTTTGTTTATTTTATCAAATAAAAATTTTGAATGTGTAAAAAATCTTATCTGAAATGGGATCTCCATTAAAAGTGTTAAAATTACCTTTTAGAATAATACATTATTTTTTTCCTATAATTAGATTTATTCATTTAATATACTTATCAAATTTGTTGGATGAGTTTATAAAATATTAATTAAATATATAATATATAAATTTTATTTAAAACATTAATCAAAAGTTATTTTTATAATTTATTGAGATAAAATTGTGTTTGTACATACATAAATAATATTCATAGAAAAATAATTTCATCATTCTCAAATATTTCTTAAATTAATTTATAACCAATTTAAAACCAAAGGATTAATTTTAAATACATTTATAGATCATATCTTCACAATATAGTTAATCTTATTCATAACATCCATTCCAATGAATAGGTGATAAATATAATAACATTTTAATAATTTTATTAAAATTATATTATAGTTCTATAAAAATCGGGCTTTCTTGTGATGTGAACCATCGAAGGGACTCGATATTGTCTTTAATACAAGACAAGCATAGTATTGTGTGTACTGAAAGCTAATATGGGTTTTTTTGTAGTTTAATCTTGAATTTTTTTTGTGTAAACATAAGGCACACTTAGTGATTTTGTATATAAAAACTATATTCATTAATATGTGAAATGAAAAATATAAAAAAGATAAAATTAATTCAAAAATATATATTTTACAAACTCCCAGGGTGTTACATTGATCTTATTATACTATAAATATTATACTTATTAAAATTGTGTATGTCGGTTTTTCCAAATTCAATTTACAGAAGGGGAAAATTAAATTTAATGTTAATCTTAAAGATGTGGCAAGAATGTGTGATTTTAAAGTAAGAAAGCTCAAAAGTTCATTATAGTCACCCTCAATTTTCAAACATTAACATTAAATTAAATTTACAAAATAGTTAAACATTGTGTAAATAGATGGCCAAATACTGTGACTGGTATAGTGACTTTGGAAATGTGGAAACATAAAGACGGGTACATGTGAGAGCTACATCATCTCCCATTATGTTATTCTTGACTAGAACCCTTCTTAGACATATCATACATAGTACATATTATCATAACCTAGTGGAAAGGAAATATAAAATTGGTGAGATAAAATGATTTATAAGGGTAAATGAAGAATACATGTAAGCATAAACATGAGTATAAGGGTATGAGAATGTCATCCAGAAAATAAAATATAATACCGTGTATATCAAATATCATAATCAAAATCTTAGTATAAAAATTTTTTGTTCATAATAAATGAATCATATGAAATAAATAGCATAATCCATGAAATCATAACAAATGAATAATACATGTAATTTTGGTAAACAAATAACCATATAATTATTTCCATAGTAGTAAAGGCATTGCTTCCAATACAATATTAATAGTATGGGTTCACTCCACATACCATCATAGTAGTCATGGTTCACTCTCATCGACATCATAGTAGCTTGATTTTACTCCTCATACCATATTAGTAGTCATGGTTCACTCCCATGTCCATCATAGTAGTCAAGCTTCCATCACAAGACCATATTAGATTATTTAATGAGATATAAAACGTTACCCAATGCATTAAAGGGAGATATAGGTCCCACCCTTCACATAATTAAATCATAAATACATGTTCCACAAGATTATAAATAAACATATCACAACCAATGAACTGAAGTGGGCATCATAAATATATAAACATATCAAAACCTACAGAAAATATATAGGTTTAATAATTATTTCATCAAAAGCATAACCCATAAAATATTAACATATTTCATATACATATTACCCATGAAGGAGAAATGGGTTTCATAAAGACCATAACATTAAAAAAAACACAGTCATAGAAAGGATATGAATGGAACCTTTATTTTAGCATCAGTCAAATATGCCATAGATGGATCTTCTCCTTGAGAACCCCTATCGATCCCCTAGATCACAAGAACCAAGCTCAATCTAAGTTGCTCTTTGAACCATGGCCCAAAATCTACAAGATCTTGTGGCTCCCCCCCCCCCCAACACACACACACTAGAACCTGTATCTAAGCCCATACCTACTTTTCACATCCCTAAGGGGTTTGAACCTTCTAGTGATTTAGTAGAGACCTAATCTCACATGCCTAATGTTCTATATTATCCCTCTAGGAAGAACCCACTGAATACAATCAAATGGTAAGACAAAGAAACAATATATATATATATATATATATCACAAATAAGGAAAGTAGTAAAGGGAATCATAAACTCACCACCCTTACTCTACCCCACCACAACCATGCTATGCAGCAACTTGACCTCATGGCCTACTTACCCACCCTCAAAAGATCTAAGTATCAAAGTACCTCATCTCATGCCCATCCTGACAACCATTATTGCCTCAATCCAACAACTGAGTCACCCAACCGGGTGATCAAAATCACCCAATTCTATAGTACCTTTCTTATCTTATTAGATCTAGTCCCATTTCACATATCTCATGAAATTATATATATATATATATCATATGGAATTAACCAATTTACAAGTCACATCACATTCATATGACATATTTAGAATTTAAAACATCCTAATATGTGCCAAAAAAATCATAAACAAGAATAAACCCTTTTCTATATTGGGATAAGGGTCCAAATTCTCATCCCTTTCCATACTAGACCAAGGATCACAAGTCACAACCAATAAAAATTCACATATCAAACAATCCACTCTATGTAGAAATCAAACCAAATGTAAAATGAGAAAAACATAATTGTAATTCCCAGTCGTGGTAACATATTATTTTCCTCATTTCTAGGGTTGTAGGCACCCACACACAAGCTATAAACCTAGTTCTCACAACACCTAGTCATTAATCTACCGCATCCCAATTAGTATGACTCTCAGAAAAGAAAATTCAATCTCAATATGGTTATAATTCAACCAATAAAAGCTAGTAAATCCTGGTAAATAATTTCTCTTATACCACTTGTTGCATCCCCAACCGAGAATCCACTTTTAAACAGTCCCTGGCCTGGAGGGATACTAGAATTAGGTGTGCATACTTGTATTATAAACTCTTGAAACTAGAAGTGTGTGTGTAAATGGGTAATAGTGGGGATACTTTACCCTGATGGGAATGATATAATAATGGCTTGAGTAATACTATAGACCATGCATCAGAAGAATATGACTCAAAAGGCTTGAACCAGACCCTCCAATGGTGAAAGTACATTTAATATCAAATAAATAGCATAATCAATTAAAAAATAAGAATAAATAAATAAATAACATAGATTAAGACTTGTAAAAACAATAAAAACAAGAAAAAAATGCATATCCAAATGGGTCATACAGTATAATGTCCAGAAGGGTCGCTAAGGGATGACCACAATACATACATATATTAAAATAATGATGGTACAAAAAGAAAAACTAAAACGTAACTCCAGCAAAGGCATGACCTCAAGGTCTCATTCCAATATAAATTCCAAATAGATACTATGTTCTAGCTCTTGAAGTCATCACCTTACATAAACGTAAATAAATAAAGACTACACGCATCCTGAAGAGACCATGTGGGGTGTGAAAATGTGTTTAAATAGGATGCCACCCAAGTGTAAATACCTAACACAAGTGTTTAATAAATTTAAATTTATAGATAAAAAAATTAGCACAAGGAATTAAATAAATAATGCTTCCCTGGTGCTCAACAGCCACCTGGAAACCGTCACTTTCATCAACCAGTGCCAGAATATCAAAAATGGAGAAGGTCCTTGGCCCATAGAGGAAGTTACCTCTGAATTCATATTTCCTAACTAAACCCCAAGGTCCCACCTCAAATAATAATCTGTAACCATATTCCCACAAACACCTCATGTCTCAACAAGTAACAACATCCCAAAATCACTCCCAAAGAAAGTAATTAGTTCTATAGACCCCTATTAAATCACTCATCGGCTAAGTCCTGACATCAATAGGCACAAAGATGTATTTCCTCAAGTAAAACTCACTATTATATCATTGTATGAAATCCCAAAAAACAAGTATATTCATTCTCCAAAAATTATCTAGACGCATGGCCTCAATACGGTGATCCTCAACCATAAACCGATAGATTAATCATTTTCAACCTGGGGCTCCTCAGCTGCCATGTGGCATTATATGAAAAGGGACCCCAACACAATATCCTAATATGCACTACCATAAGCTTCTAGCCACAAGATTGGTGAAAAACAACTCATCATGGAGTCAACCAGTGTAAAAATGACTCAAATCATTTCTTTGGTCATGACAGGTGAGGGACAATCACCAAATTAATACCTAAGCCACATCACCACCAGCACCTCATTCCCTTGTGACCATGTAGATCACGTCTGATGTCTATTCCATTAAATATCATGGGCCATGACCAATTTCTAATGTCCTAACTACCTTAATTTGACATCCATGTTACACAACCAATGGTCAACTGCACCCAAGTAATATGGGATAATCCCAAACAGACTATCAACATCACCTTAATCTCGATGGCCATGAAATCCCAATTCCTTTGGGCCATTTCCATCATGACCCCATGGTTATTCACAATATATAACAAGTATTTTATATATGCATATCAAATCAAAATAAGTGATTCAATTTAATACAATTGAATTTCTCAATTTAAATGAACATTACTATTCAACGAAAATGAATTGGATAACTTAAATTCAAATTTCCAACTCAATTTAAATAGGTAATTCAATATAAATGAATTGAAAAACATTCATTAAAAAACAAAATGAATATAAAACAAAATAACACTAATGGTATCAAAACACACCCCATCCTAGCTACTTAATGTGGTCGAATACCCACTAGTGCGCTAAAAGATGCACCCACAAATCATCTATGAAAACACAACAAATGTATAAACCACCTACCTTAGACTCATAGATGTAGGAACCTCAAATATTAAGCTCTAAATAGAAGGGTATTAGAATAAAAAAGTGTTTCCTTTGACGGCCCAAAAAATTGGGGAAAATAGCTCGAACAAATTTAGATATCCTTGAGGCGAGAGGAAATGAGAAGAGAAGGATGGGTGTGGAGAGCATTACCAATTCAGTTTTATATAACCCGATAAATCTAACATCATACCACCGATGAAGGAGGGAGATGAAAATAAATCAAGGATGTAAAAGAGGAAAAATCCTATATTGTATACGACTAATAGAGGAGAAAAGGGGAGGAAGAAAGAAAAAGGTAAGAGGGGAAATTTGGTAATTTTACATCTTCAGTGGGGCAGCATGGTTTACTCACATGATTTACCAAACTGTGCACAAACCGTGTGGGCTATAGTGCTGAGGTACTTCCTCAAAGTCCTATCATTCATAGATTATACACAATTTTCTAACCATGCACAAACCATGAAGAATTCCACTGAAACAACTTCAAAGAACCTCAAAAAATTATGTACCTCCCATGCATGGTTTACCCAAACCATGCAGGTGTTCAAAACTGGGTTGCACGGTTAGCTAGAAGGGGTTGCACAATTTTCCACAAACTATGTGCCCTGACCAACAACTCCAAAACAGGCCTTCATGCCTATGAACTTCTCAAAACCCTTTTGAAACACCAGAGGCACTCTCCAAGCCTCTAGAATCATCCAAAAACACGATATAAAGATGAGAGAACTCTCAAAGTTCAGTTTCGACCATCGAAAAAATAAAATGACATTACCACTAATTCAAAAATTCAAAACGGAAGTGTTTCTACCCAATTCAAAAACCTGAGAATTTATAATTATATACAACACACACACACATATATATTAACACAATTAATGAAATCATATATAGAAACACATGCACCTAATATTTATATAAAATTTTCAAACATTAGTACTCATTTTAGAATTTCATTATAATATGCATGACACATTTAATATATTATTTTTTTAATTATTAAATTTTCTTTATTTATTTTTAATATGATTACCATTAGTATTATTTATTCAATTTTAATATTTTTTTAATTTATTCATTTTATACTATTTATTTATATATATTTATTTACTATATATTAGTATTTTCAATAAATATTCATCTTTAATTCAATACATATCCATATTATTTTTAATAATTTATATTTAATTAATAAAACATGTCCATTTTTTTAATATTTTTAAAATGTACTAATTTTTAATTATTCAATGTCACTCATTTTTAAGATGAATGCATTTAATATTATATATTTGTTAATAATTTTAAAAATATATTTGTAATTAAATATTTATAAATATATATATTAATAAATTTGTGTATATTTACTATATTATAAATTTATAAATTTATAATTATAAATAAATTAAAATTATTTTTTAAAAAGTATTTATATAATTATAAAACTTTAATTAATTCATTTAAATAATGGATATATTTACTATATTTATATTTATATTTACATTTATATTTATTAATTATATAAATATATATTGATATAAATATATAAATATTATTTTTTAAAGTATTTATATATTAATATATAAATAATTATATATTTAAATAATAATACAATTATAATAAATATATTTTAATAATGAATATATTTACTATATTTATATTTACATTTATATATATATATAATTATATAAATATATTTATAATTATAAAATTATAATAAATATATTTAAATAATTAATAAATTTACTTATATATTTATATAAAAATAATTATATAATTATATATATTAATATAAATAAATTTATTTATAAATATATTTGTAAATGTATATTTTCTATATTTATAAAATATTTTTTTAAAGGTTGGGGTCGAAGCCTCATTTATTATTAAGGCTAAGCAAAGACCTCTTTAACTGGGTAGTGGGAGACCCATTACATAGCCCGAAGGCCCACTGGCCATTTAGTCCATTACGTGGCTCGTAGGCCCATCTATTTGACCCAAGGCCCATTCTGTGAATAGTACTTCTATAGTACCCACGCTCCTACAGTCCTCCACAGTACCCGTCACTGCTATAGTACCTTGCCGCCGCTATAGTGTCCGTCGTTGCTACAGTGTCACCGCTGCTACAGTACGCTACAGTTCTACTGCAGTACCTATGCCCAATAGTTTTTGTACCACCATTTTTCATGTAGAATTAAGGGGTGCTTACCACTAAGCTAAGCCCCAACTACTATATTTATAAAATAATATATTTATAAATATAAATAAAAAATATATCTTTTTTAAAAAATATCATATAATTACAAATAAATTTTTATATATTTAAATAATTATACAGCTATAATAAATAATTATATAATTATATAAATACAATTTCAAACTTTTTTATTGAAAATTATAATTATAAATCCTTTATCAGCACTAAATTTGCAGCATTGATAAATATCACTTTTATCGGTGATAATGAAGCATTGATAAAGATATCTTTTCTCAGAACTTATTAATTTAGCATTGATAAAAGGTATCTCTATCAGTGCTTTTTAGGAAGCATTGATAATAGTCTCCCCGATCAATTTAAAAGAACCCTAACCATGACTGATTCAGTACTGATTCTCATGCTTTCATGGAACTCCCATGCTGCTGGCGCACCTCTATATTCTCTCTGATGAATCAAGCCTAGAATCCAAGGTATGTTATTTTCTCCTCCTCCTCACTCGTTGATTTCTTTTTGGGGTTCTATTGTTTGTGTTATTATAGTGTTCTCAACCATGATGAACCCGACTTCTCTTCTCCCATAACTCTAGTCATGATTGGTCTCTCTCATTCTTCCTCATCATTGTTATTCTTATAACCACATTCACTCATGGATCTTTCCATTATTACCGTTATCGTTGTCACCATCACCACCATCATCATCAACATCCCATTTTTCTTCATCCTCTACCACTTCTTCTCTTTGACAGTTCTCCATGTTTTTTAATCATAGTTTTAATTTTTTTTCAAACATCCGTAGTGTGTATTATTTGATTGTTTTTTGTTTTTGGCTTGTGGTTTTCTTGTACAATTATTTGCTGAATGGGTGTTATTAATCATGCTGATTTACTTATAAATGGGTTTCTAAGATAAATTTATTAGGTTTTATCTTTGACTGAATAATTATTTAATGACTGTCAAGACAACTAAGGTATGTTTAGTTTTCTTGAATAATTATTTGACCGATGTTATATCTAAGGAATATTTTTTTGATGAATTTGTGTCTTGGAAATATTCAAATTCATTTTCATGACATTTAAAGTAGGTTTTTTTATATTGATCTTTTTATAGCAAGAAGGGTATGTTTAATTTACCAAATGAGTGTTTGGATGGTTAATGAATTTCATTTTCTTGCATTGTGAATGGGTTTTTTGAAGATATAATGGGTTATGGAGTTCTAATATGGAGTATTGGTGATATATATTTAAATGATCATCCTGGGAATGTTTTTATTGTATTGATTGTGTAATTTTGGAATAGGGGAAGTTAGTTTATAATTTCGTTTGAATAACAGAAGAATAGTATAAAAGGTTTTTAGAGTTACACCCATTTATTTCCCATTATGTAGTTTAAAATTTATATACAATTCATCTGGGAATTTTTCAACTTCACCCTCATTAGGTATTATGACTATTTCATCTAAAAAATCATCGCTTCCCTAATGTTACTTTCTACATCATCTCTAGTCATATAGTACAGTAATATTGATCATTATAAAATGATATGATCAGGAGAAGAATATTGAAATTTATTTTGATTATAATTAGAAAAAATAATCAAATTATCTCCCTATTTAATCATTTTTATATTATATATCACTTCATATTTACAACATGAAGTTACATTTTCATTATCAATTTGATGTATGAAATCACATTCATACTTTTGGATCCTCATCACTGTCAATGTTGTTTTAATCACTAATATATTACTCAAAATTTTATTTTATAATTTATTTTTATTTATATATTTTGAAAATAATAATTTCTAAATTTAGAATGAAAAGAAAGAAAATTTGAGAAGACACCAATGATTATTGGAGTTGATCATATAGATTACCTCTTCCTATGATTAGAGTTCTTTGAGTGATGAATTAAGACCTATAGACCATGAGATTATCTAATGTGTGATCATTCAGAAAGATGATCAATAACTAATAGAAGTGATCTTTGAGTATCATATATTAGTTTATGATGGGTATTATGTGAGGTATAGGTATGGTATGTTAGAATTTTAGTTACTGTAGAAATTTTTGTGATTCATCTTTGGATAGGGTGAGGGTGATGCGACATTTGTGTTAATGTTTGTTCTTCTTTAATATTTTTTTGAATTTAGGATTAGCTAATGTATTGTGTCACCCATTGTGTGGATCTTTCCTAGAGGAACCAATTATTTTAAGACTTCCCTATATTCCAAATGCACTTCCTATGAAAAATTCCTATGTTATATCTATTTCATGATTTGGATGTGATAAGTACATGTTATGGTTATCCCTGAGGGATAGTCTTGGATGCAAGGGGTCTGAGGTTGAATCTCATGGTACCTGTGATGTGCTTATTTCTAGAGGGAGATAAATAATTTTTTCTCCTCCTATGTTTCAAATTTTAACTTCTTATTAGTGAAATTATTTGAATTTCATGTATCGACCATGGAATAAACTTTTGGTATGATTAGTATAATTCACTATTATGAAATGAAGTACATTTGACTATTCTAGTGTCATGTTTAGTAAACAATGGATTGACTTGAATGTGTATATTTTGTGTTACTAATTTGAACATATACTCAAATATATGCGTTGATGCATATTTTAGTGGCCCAGTCAGTATTTACTTGTTTATTTTTATACTCACACCCAAAATGTGAACCTTATTGGACATAGAGATCTTATATTTGAGATATAGGTGAGGGAAAAGGACTAGAAACATAGATTTTATTTGGTTCAGCTCAGTGGGAATCAGTTCACGTTCTCATGGTATTTTCAAAGACCATTTTTTCATTTTGACATGAGATTTAAAATTTTAAATTAATATTTTCAAATTTAAAAAAAATTAAGGAGACAACTATTATTCTCAACAGCTTCATCTCCCAGATAGTTATTATTGAATTTTGTTTCTTTAGACTCATACCCCATATTTTATATGTTTCTTGAACTTCTCTAAGTAGTAGTCATCCAAAATATCACTGGTACCTAATATGGGATGACTACTTCATTGAGTAGTTCTAGCAATATAGGTGCATGTCCAGAATATATGAAGGATGAGTCTCAAGAAAAAAAGTCATTGATAACTATTTAAGAGATTAATCTAATGAGGATGAATGTTGTCTATAGCTTTCACCTTTGGGTGAATTCAGAGGACAACACCTACCATAGTGCATTACTTCTTTTCTAAAATTAAATTACACATTTCATTCGAAATGAATGTACACTAATTATTTAAAAAAAGTGTATGAATATGAAGTTAAATAGTTCCGAAATATTGAAAAAAATCATGCATATGACCCTTCTCAAATCCTTTGTCTATGTTTATTTTTTTCTTGTTTAATAAAAATTAAATTTTTGACTATTCATTGAGACAATGTCTTCTGGACATGACAGTGTTACCAATCCTGAGAAAAAATAGATTGTTGATGATGAAATTGCAGAATTATTATGGTATCAACAGCATTTTGATGAAAAAACAAGAACAAAACAATATCATAGTTTTGAATAAAATTAGCAAGGCAATAAATAAAGGTATAAAATTTGAGTTTGGTTGGAATCAACACAACCAACCTATTGACCCCGATATCTCAATGTTCATTAGTTATGTTGGGCTGACCGGAAGGATGAATGTGCCGATTGATATTGATGTGTGGTACCATGTCCTTATATTAATAAAGAAAACCCTTTAGAAATTTTTAATGGCAATTTTTGGATACACTTTCTCTATTTTACCAAAAATAATATAAAATGAAATGTTTATTAAACATTCTTTATTCCTTGAAGAATTCATTTATTTTAGAATATTTCTGTAAGAAATTCATCTTAGTGGCCACTTGAAAATTCTATAGAGGATTCTAGGGTCTTCTTACCAAGTTGCATCTTAGGGATGCTAAGGGGAAAGTAAATCCCCACCCACCAGTTTGTTATATACATATTATAAAGAATGAAACATGAAATTATTTCACTAGTCATCATGATGAGAAGTCATTTCTGGTAAAATACAGTCGATAACATTTAATTTTCCATTATTTATTTTATCAAATTTTATTCAAAAAAATTAATTTATGAATCATCCAAAGAGTGATAAAATTTTAATAATATTTAATTTTCCATTATTTGTTTTAGAAACCATGTTTTCTTCTCAATAGACATGACAGATGATGTAGTTCAGATCGTTGAGCTAACAGTTGCATTCCATCCAATGGGTGGTAATCGGCCAAGCTAGATGAGTTACAACATTATAAATAGCTTGAATGATTGACGTCCGGTCACTTTCAATCCAAAGTTTGTTCCAACTAAATCTCATGGAAAATTTAATCACATGAATCATACCTATCATCTCAGCTTCAAGGGAGGTGACAATTCCATAATAACCCATGAAGCAACCTAAAATATGGCCAAGATGGTTCCTGAAGACAGCAACACATCCTATAGGCCCCGAATTTCCTTTAGAGTCACCATCAATGATGATTTTGATCCATCTAGGGAGAGGGGATCCCCAAAACACCTCGAGAGTGCGATGCGGCTGACAAAAGTTGATCCTGATCTAAATACATTTCAGGATTCCAAAGTCATGAATGGAATTGTGGAAATGAACTTTTTGTAACAAAGTAGCTTCCTTTTTGGAAATGAGGATTCGGGTATGACTTGAATTAATATTGATTGACTGGTTGCTATGAATAATATCATTTTTATCATACCATATCATGTGATTAAGTTCAGAAACTTCAACAAGGAAGAGATCCCTCATTTGTTACGAGCCCTCCATCTCTGCACATTTCTTAAGTTGAGTTATGATAGAGTCAAGAATCAACCATCTGGAATAAAATATGTCAAAAATATAGTTTCAAAGAGCAGTATCAGTGGCACAATAAAGGAACAGGTGGTTAGAATCTTCTTTGTGTTGGTTACATGTTTTAGATTTAGAGCAAAGATGAATTCCAAAGGATTGAAGACAAAACTCAGTGGGAATTATATTGTTAGAAAGTCTCTAGATGAGACTGAGTCATGAGGGCTTTATCCAAGGTTTTTTTAATTGTTTAATCCAGCTGAAGTCACTCTTGTTGCTACAGCAAGTATGGTTGTAGTAATGCTTTGAGGTAAGTATACCATTGTGAGTAGCCTCCCAAATAAAGAAATCATAGTTGTAAGCAAAAGGGTAGTTTTCAATGAGATTCAAAATAGGAGTCGGAAGATGATCATGTTGAGAATTTAAAATGACTTTGATAGAAATATTGGAGTTTTCAAGAGTTTGATCAAGAGGAGTCATAGAGATTAGAGGCATACCATTCCAATTGTCTAGCCAGAATTTCAAGGAAGAATCTCTAGAGACCATCCATCTAGAATTATTAATAATGTTAGAAAAGGAGAGCTTGAGGGTGGGCTAAATGGAGGAATTAATGAAGGTAAAGTTGTCAGTCATATGTTTTTCGAGGAATCTATTCTTGAGAAAGGTGATAGATTCATAATTATTGGGAAAAACGATTCCATGTGAGCTGATCTTGAAGAGATTCATTAAAGGACTTTAAATTTTTAATACCAATTCCACCATTTTCAATAGGTTTGTAGCAATTAGACCAAGGGACCATCACAAGATTTCTTTCAATAATACTACCTGTCTAGATGATGTTTTCAATAGCAGTGTTCATTTTTTGAATAAGACTAATAGGCCATTTTTAGACTATCATAGAGTAGAACATTTTGGAGAATATAGTGGATTTAACAAGGAAAGTTCTACTAGCCATAGAGAGAGCATTACCCTTCTAGGAGGAAGTTTGGCTGAGAACTTGATCTATAATAGTCACAATGTGGCAGGATTTGGTTCTAACCCAAAAAATGGGGTCACCAAGGTAAGAGAAATGGAGTGATCCTTCCTTCATCCTCAAATCACTAATGATGTTAAATTTTCTGTTGAGGGGGAAGTTCTTCCCAAAGAAGATGCAAGATTTGATCCAGCTTATGTTTTGACCAGAAATGTCTTCATAGTGAGATAAAGCATTCTTGAGGTTAAGAATGTTTCTTTTATCACCTTGGAGGAAAAGGATGATGTCATCATCATAAAGGAGGTGATTGGGGGGATTTATTTTCCTGACGACATGAATGGGTTTCAGTTTATTTTGGGCCACCAACGGATTGATGAGACAACTGAGGTAGTCTTTTGCTATTGAGAAGAGAATGGAAGAGAGGGGATCACCTTGTCTGACACCTTTGGTTCTTTTAATGTAACCTTTGGGAGTACCATTGATCAATTTGCAGATAGTGGAATAGTTGAAGAGAGTTTTGATAGAAGTGATAAAGTAGGCACTAAAACCAAAACATTGAAGGGCTTTAATGATAAAACTCCAATCCAAGGTGTCAAAAGATTTTCTGATTTCATGTTTAATAGATATTTTCCCTCCACTATTAGGTTTATTCATGTTTTTTATACACTCAGAGTAAATATAGATATAATCTTGAATAGAACTTCCCTTTATAAAACCAATCATATTCCAAGAGACAATGTTGTCAGTAATGGTAGATAACTGATTGGTAATGATTTTAGTGATGATTTTGTAGAGAGTTTTGATAAGAGAAATTGGTCTAAAAAGGTGAATTTCAGAGGCATTATCCAATTTAGGGATTAAGGTGAGGAACAGAGCATTGAGATCATAGGGTAACACCCCCTTAGTAATAAATTACTTTACTAGATTACAAACATTGATATGAAACACATCCCAATAGTGTTGGAAGAAACCATTGCCAAATCCATCAGGACTAGGGCACTATCCGGATTCAGACTAAAGACAGTGTCTTTGGTTTCATGCTCCAGTGGTGGGTTAGGAAGTAAATAATTGAACGCATCAGAGATCACTAAAGGAATTACCTCAGGGAGGAGGTCTTTGTTATTATCAAATCCAATGAAGATGGTCCCATAGTAGGATACTGTATGATTTTCAATTTCATATTCTTTGTCAAGAATCATATATCTATCCTTTAGAAAGGTGAGAGGTCTGTATGCCTTCCTAGTTCTTTGGATTGAGATGTATAACTTCATACTTTTGTCCCCATTAGTTAACTATTTGACTTTATACGCTTTCTTTCTCATATTGTCTGTGAAATTAAGTAAGTAATTGAGTTAGATCGTAAGGTCAATTTCTTGCTTAGGATCAGTGTGCAGATTAGAGTTGGTGTTTTTGTGGAAGGAGGATAATGTAAATAAGGAGGTAAATCTAGTTGATGAAAACTCAAAAGAAGTGTGGGAAAAATGTGTATGTATGACATAATTGTATTTAATTATGATTTATAATAGTATTATATGAAAATATATATTTATGGTCATATTTTTTTATACAGTTTAGACATAATAATCAGAAGAAACTGTACAGGATGAAAAACAAATCTCAATAGCTTTGAAGAAGTTGGAAAAATATAATCATGTTAAAGGATTTGGTTTTGGAGTATCTCCTCAAGCATATTTCGATTAGATAAAACAAGATGAAGATACATATAATATGGTGAAATGATTACATAAACAAATATATTATTTGTAAGATATTATTGTTTGGCCCGGTTTAACAGACCAATGTATGTGAAATGATCAAAGTGAACCATAGGTGGTATAAAGATCCACATAAGAAACAAATGTCCCTAATAGCTTTGATGGTATTCATTACCCTCAACCACATACATTACCAAAGGTAATCATTTTGTCATTACTATTTCTCCTAAATGTGAATAAAATTTTTTTGATGACTTTATATTACTAAAATTTTGTAGGGTATAATTGTATGTGATTTATATCTGTCAATACCCACGAACCACCTTATTTTGAGGACTATGATGTATAATATAATGAGAGATAAGATACATATGAAATAACTCCCAGAAGATCACATGAGAGTGGGGATTGAGGTACCTCATGAGCTGACTGTTGAGTTTCTTATTCCACTTGATGATCTGGATATTAAAATGGTCAATGATGCTATTGAAACATTTATAGAATGGCTATTCAACATAAAAAAGATAAATTAGGTATGTCTTTAATATAATTTTTCATATAAATACCCTTTAACAGTTGATGAAAAAGTTCTTATATGAGATATTCTATTAATGATTGATAATGTGATGGTGAAATGGAAGGTCAGATATAGACAGTCTACTGAGTCAACCAAGAAATAAAAATGACATCCCAAGAGTACCTTCTCCCCACTGGTTCTATATAAACATTTATTATCATTTAATATTCATGCAGAGACCAAATTTACAATAAAAATATTTCTTCCATTCCATATGAAAAATAAATATATGGAACATTAAGGAAAGTCATAGTTTTTCTTGAGATAATAAAAGATATTCTCAATCATGAATGTATGGGAGTATTAGTTGTGAATACATACATAAGTTACATTTTCATAATACGTCTATCCAAATAGTGAGATAATTTTTTTATTAAAGTTAATAACTATTCATATTTTCTATAGGATATTATATTACTACTGTATAAATTGAAAATCATGTGAAGCATGTTTTGGATTCATTAATACCTATATCATTTATATGGAAAAGCATACTTTGGATAAGAATGAAATTAAGAAGAAAATAGTTGATCTAATCTAAATGTTTGAGAAAAAATCATAGAATATAGTCTCTATTTGATGCATATAATGTAGAAGTAAAACCTCACAATCCAGTAAAATAAAACATATTTTTATTTTTTTATTACTTATTTTCTTTCTTTTCAAGGTAGCATTGGATGCTGATCACAGTCAATACGGATACCCCAAATAATTATTTTATGGATCCAATGAATGGATATCCAAAAAAAATGACCACACATGATGTGTATTGTGAATTTGTAATACACTATAATAAACCTTTTATAGATAAACATTGAATTATATTTTCCAGTCTATTTTTTAACAATGATTTTGTTATGATAGGATAGTTACTAAATATAGGATAAATCATGGCATGGAGTCGGTGTCAGAACCAAAAAAACATTTGGATTACTAAAAGTGGGAAGATATTAATGTATATATAAATAAATTTAACTATAAAAACATATTTCAAAAAAAATTAATTATTTAGGACAATGTTTCTGCAGTTTATGAATCAATATAATGATAATGATTGTGGATATTATGTTTGAAATTTTATGAGAGAGATCATAAACCAGCAAAATAATAGCATCCCTAAATAGGTAACTTTTGAAGGTAATTACAATTTCATTAAAAATATTTCTTAATAATTTTCTTTTTTTATTTTTTCTCACTACAACCAAGTTTTCTGAAAACCTTTTTACACAAAAGATAAAGAAATTTTTTTTAGACACGAGTGGGTTGCATACATAATGTTAAAATGCTTTCCAAAAATAAATTTATTTTATTATCTTCTTTTTTATGATCTAGTATGGGATATGACCTTAGAATTATATTTTTGGTGAGAATAATTTCTTATATATTATTTTTTATCTTTTTATCAAGGAGAACTATAGTGGAATAAATCAATTTGATTTGATGTGCTGATATACAAACAATAATATGGTTGGTAAATGGTAGAGTTTGGGGAAAAATAGGAGTCGAAGGTAGAGGCAGAGGTAGAGGTAGAGGGGGAGGTAGAGTCAGAGGTGGAGGCTAAGTCAGAGACCAAGGTGGAGAAGTAGGTAGAGGAAAAGACTAAGGAACAAGAGGAGATGAAGTCATGGATTGAAAATAATAAAAATGTTGGTAAATGGAGTATAATGGAGATCATACAAAGGTTTTCTTTGAGAATTATTGTTTAAAAGTGTGAAAAACACTTTTCACTTAAGATAAGATCCATTTTTCAAGTGTTTCAAGTTTCTCATTGAATTTTTTTTCACCAACTGATTTTTTTCAAGAATTTAAGTGGGGGAATTTTTTTCAGAAAAAACCAATTATATTTTGAAACTAATTATCATAGGCTATAATTTGTTTTATCAAATTCCATGTAATATAAAATATTACTGAAGTGTGAAAGAATCCCCTCAATGAGAAAAAACTGAACAATAGTAAAAAAATAGATGTTGTTACTTTCCCATGGATTCTCTACACTAAAAAGAAAGATTCTTAGTTGTGGATCCAATAGTCACTTGAGATTTATACAACACTAATACAATCATCAAATATGTTTATAATCCTTCCAAATGTTTTGAATAAATATGTGTGTAATAAACCACCTAAGTTAGTAGTTGTATAAGAGAACTATTGGAGGACAACTAGTATTGAGATATCATGGTCATCAAATAGGTTTGGTGTTAAAGGAAACATGGAATCAAATGAAAATAAACTGCTTTATGAATAAATCCCCAAAATGAAAAACACACTTCAAATGAAACTATGAAGCCCCAAAAATCCAAATGAATACCCCTTTGATAAAGAATTTAGTAGCTTGATCCAAAACCTCTAAGAAATAAAAAAATACAAAATTTCCTCAACTAAATCATTAATTTTCAATAAATAACAATATAGTGGTTTCATTGTTGGTGGTGGAACAACCATACCTCAAAGAAACACACAGTGCACTTGGTACGACTCAAATTATGTGGTTTCATTTTAAAATTGACATTTTATTAATGTATTTCTTCTTATTTATGTTTAATTAATGTATTTATAATATTACTAATAGAATAATTGTTTTATTTTAAAATTGGATTATTTTTCATGATTTAGGGTGGTTTTTTCGATGCGTATTTTGACAATGATATATTGGAATTTGAGGCTGCAACTGAGATAACAACAACAATGAAATGGGTCGAGAATTCATACAACCATCATGAAATCCAAGAAAACATGATCATTTTGTCTTGAAAATTTAGGATAATGATTCATAAGTCATTTGTGACGTGAATAAATAATTCTCACATAAAACCGGCACATGGTGTGACCGGTATGACTCAAAGATCGCGTGGTGAACTTGTTTAGTTACAGTTCCTATAGTGATCCAAGACCGGATGTCAAAAGTGGTATCCGATGTGTTTTTCTTTTATATTATTTTTTTCGAATGGTATCCTGGAGATTATGACTATTTTAGGTCTTGGTAATGCACTCATTCCTAAGATTGATCAATGCATGCATGATGGAAAATTCGATTTATAAGGTTTGAGACTTATTTTTCTTTGATTTATCTTATTGTAATTATATTTGATTTCCACATTAAGTGAGACACATGATATTTGATGTAATTTTTTTATGGTGTTTACACACTTATTCTGATATGGTTAAATGGTTTGGGTGCATCCAGGCATCAATTTAGGCACATATTTATTTACATGACATCCATCATTCTAGGAACATGGTTTTAGATTCCAAGTGTATGTTTTTTTACTTATATTATCTTATGAATATATTATCCTAATTGTGGAATTTTGATCTATATATTGATATTGACTATATTTATTGGTAATAAGGTGGTTGGTATTTAAAATTATTACAATGTTTTATGTGGTTTTTTTCTTATATTGATATAGTTTCATCATAAATTACTAACTCTTGTGGTGACCTCTTAATGAAAATGTAGATATAATTTGATTGATTATGGTATAGGTTAAATAAAATGTTAGAAATAAACTTATAAAGTGATTTCCTTTATAGCCTGTAAATGATGTGTTATTTGATCAAGCCTTAGAAATGAATAAATTTTAATAGATCCTAAAAATATTAACTGTCAACCTTCAAATGAAAAATGGGGTACAAATTCTAGAATGAAATTAAAATAATGTGAATCATGAAATTTAAACAAATGTAATTTTTAAAAGAGATAATCCTTAAATAAGACAAGGTGACTTAGAGGCCCAGTGTATTTGGATTGAATATGGTGAGTTAATTTGGGATAGAGACATAATATGGTTTATGATAACACTACATTGGGTGTTTACAATGCTATATATTGTGTGACTTTGAAATTTAGACGAGTGTCATCTTGTGAGTTGTGGCTTCTATGAGACCTTGGTGGATGGGATAAGTAGGAGGATATAGTAACCCCTAGGAGTTAATTAGGTTTATTGATTCAATTACTTGATAATTTCAAGTGAAACCCATGATAGGTGTTGTCCCTATTCTTTTAATTCATATAGATGAAGTAGGTTTGGGTATATAACCTGGTTTATATGGTTGGGGCTTGTTAGATGCTACCAAGTGTTGATTTTGTTGAAGTTGAGCACCTGTTATGCCAGTTCCTTATTTCTTGGCCAATTTTAATGAGTATGATCATTCGTATTCATGTCCCTAGAAGTAGTGGATGTGTTTTTGGTAAGAATTTCCAATGGGGTAAATTGGTTTGGGTTCTAGAAGTGATGACTAGGTTTATGGGTAATCGTGCTCTTAGCCATGAAAGTTTTAGCATGTCAGAAAATTCCTTGATGGAATCTAGGATTCCTCTGCTCAATTAGAGATACATTACTAAATCATGTTCCACTATTTGGATTTTCTCATGATCTTGGGAGATGTGGAACTCAACACATGGGATTTTTTTCAGGTTTTATAAGTGGTCAAAGTTAATCATGCTACCCTTACCTCTTGATGGGATCAGTGGTGAAATTGTTTAAAATGAGAAAGCACCTGGGGTGCTTATGATGTGTATCAAGGTTTAGGGTTAGGGTAAAAATGGTTGAGTTCCTAGACCTATCAAGTTTTAAGTACAATTCTAATAACTTAGAGATATTGACGATGGACTCTTATAGTTTTGATATGATTCCATTTGGTGGTGTGTTCTATATTGGACTTTATTAGAATTAGATTTCCTGATTTTTAAGAGGAGTACTGATGGTACTACTGATTAAGTGAGAGTGACCAGCATGTGGGTGTGGTAAATGGTTTTTATGTGTGATCCTGGGTTGGATGTAGCATGACTCATGGGAATGTGATTTTAGATACATTATCATATGGTGGATTAGTTTTCATCGGTCTTGATTCAATGGATTAAACTAGTGTGCATAGATAGGATTGGTGTCTACAAATTTTTGGGTCAGTGAGGAGTTTTGTGTAAGATGAGGAAAAAAGACCATGACTATGCGTGGTGGGAAAAAATTCCTAAGGTTTGGGTGGAACCAAAGAGGACTCTGGGTTGAGAGGGGCATTGTCGATTTAGATTGAGATTATTTGATGTGGTTAGTAAAAAAGATCAATCTTTGTATGTTTTGATAGGATGATGAGTGTGGATTAATATGATAGACATGTGTGTGGTAAAGGTAGGACTCGTTGGGTTAGTTACTCAAGGATCCGTGTTAAGAAATATTTATGGTGGGGATACACAATGTGCTTATTATGACTCAAAGTGTCCATTATCAGTTTAAAATTAAAATTTAACTTAAAAAAGTGTCACTCAATTAAAATTTATAAAAAAAATCAACTTGTATATAAAATTTATGAAAATTATTCATAATTTATATTTGACATGTCATAATCGGTGTCACATAAAATCGACATACGATGTGATCAGTATAACTAAAAGTGCATGTTTCTAGTTTAAAATTAAATTTCAGAAAAATACTAAAGTGACTTACTCAAAATTGATAAAATCCACTTAGATTATTTTGATACTTCAGGAAAAAGATCCATAAGTCATTTGGAACATGTAAAAATCATCTTCACCTCAATCTGACGCATGGTGTGGCTGATATAATTCAAAATGTGTTTTTTATTTAAAATTGGCATTAATTTTAGTAAAAAAGACAATTGATATACTCAAAATCATGAAAATTAATTCGTATTATATTTATATTTTATGAAAATGATCCATAATTCATTTTTGGTATTTAAGAATCAAATTCACCTCAATTTGATACACTATGTTCCCAAAATGACATAAAGTGTCTGTTATGAGTTTAAAATTGACAATTTAATTCAAAAAAATTCACTAATTAAAAACTGGAAAAATAGGCTTCAGTTGTCTTGATAATTTATGAAAATGATTAATAAGCTATTTTCTACATCTATTAATCAGTCTCACATCAAATAGACATATTTTTTGACCATTACAACTCAAAGTGGGTGTTTATAGTTTAAAATGACATTTTAGTAGAAAACAAAAGAGACATACTCAAAACTGAGAAAATGAATTTGAATTATTTTTTTTAATTAATGAAAATGGTCCATAATTCATCTAGTATGTGTATGAATTATATTTTCCTCAATTCAATTCATGGTGTGGCTATTATGACTCGACATGAGCCTTTTTATTTAAAAATGATATTAATTTTAGTAAAAAGACAAATTAAATACAAAAAAATAAGAAAACACTTTCAAATTACTAGAAATTTGACCTTTATGCATGGACTTAAAGCCACAGTTTATAAAAACCTTCGATAAATACAACATAAATCAAGAGAACCTATAGTAGTACCTCCTCGCATCCTCCCAACCCCTATCCTTTCTTGTGATACCTCAACCTCCCTCCCTCGTGATTCCCCCCCCCCCTCCCTCCCTTGCTCATGATTCCTCCTCCCCATCCACTCCCAAAAATTCCTCCTCCCTCTCCTCTCCTCATGAGGCAGCTGGCCTACCTCTCTGCCGACACAACTCCAACACACCCTCCTCATCTCTCAGTATATGTGGCTCTAGCATAGCCATCCCACCTCCCTACCTCTGTGGAAACTGCACCACCCTACCCATGTGGCTCTGACACCCCCACCCCCACCTCTTATTTCAACCCATGTGGCTTTGTGACCCTCCTATTTCTACATGTCTCATCATGGCTCAATGTGGCTCTGATGCAGGCACACCACCTTCAGTGGTCATCCACTGATGTGGACACCACACCTCCCCAAGACCCTTCTTCTCTGATATCTCCAACCCACCTCCCTCTTATTTCTACCATAGATTAGGTTTTATTTTATTTCAGTTCTTTAGCCTCTACAATTTGCACTGGGTGAGATTTCTTGGTATCCATTTCTTGTATTCTTAATTACAAAATTTTTCCTGGATGGGGTTTAAAATTATATGAATTATTTTATTACACCTCTACATTATTTGATAACTAACCCACTCCCAAAATTTCCTACATATATGTTAGGTATAAACTATATCCAAGGGTCTTATGGGTATTATATAGTTCAACAGGAGTGTCTTCATTTATATTTTTGTATTATACAATCATACTCTTCCCATAAGCCACCATTTGGGGGGTGATCCTTATATGTTTTTCCATATTCTATAATATAATCCCTTCTCTTAGACTTTATTTTGATGGATTTGTTTCTGGGGAAGTATATATTATATAATTCTACTTTTTCAATGATTGATATAAACTACATATTTCCATGTTGTGATTATTTATTTTCCTATTTTAATTTTCATTCTAGTTTTATTTAATATAATTTGATGTATATATTTATTTTAATACTGGTTGGAAGGTGGCATGAAACGCTTTATTAACCTAGTAATTTTAAGGTTATCATGTTGGTTGGTACTATTTTTTTCCACAAAATATAATTATAAAATTATTTTCATAAATTCTATTGCATTTTTTTATATTCGAGATAATATATATATATATATAATATAATGGGAAGGGAAAGATAATATATTTGTAGAATTTAAATAAAAAATAGTAAGTTTCTTGATGATAAGAATATTAAGGGAAGCCAATCTAAAATTAGAACTTGAATGATTTAGGGACTTGGAAATAGAGCCAATATTTCCCTAATTACCATACATTATTAATTGTATTTTTATATTCTTACTTATATAACCTAAATTAGTATTCATGTTCCACTTCGATGTTTTTTTGTAGTGATGGATAAGATGAAGTGTATTCATTTCTATTGAGAATGCTTTGGGGGATGAAAAAAAGGATATGATACCATACTATCATTCAATCTTGATGTCTTCTATCAAATAGGTAGTGTCCATTTTAACATTACTGTATATTATACATATATTTGTTAGGGAAAAGGGTTTTATTATTTAGTTAATGTGAAATGAGATATTTTTCAGGGTCACTATAGGATAATTGTGAGTGAGTAGCTACATACACCTCTAGGTTTGGTCTATATTTTTTGGGTGGACATAGATTCATGAGAGTCTATGTTAACATGTTTCATGTAGATATATTAGTTACCTTAACTATAATTATACGAAAAAATCAAAGATATATTGACTCTATATTTTTATGTTCACCACACAAGAATGATTATTCTATTATAATTTCCCTAAAATTTCATATTTTGAAAAAACTGAATGTTTTTTAGCCACCCCATACATTAAATTCCTTTTCCAATAACATATTAAAGTGAAATAAAAACTCTTAAAAGGATTAGGTAATTAACCCACAACATTATATCTATGAATTATATCCATTCATTAAATTCTTTTTCGTAATACTGGTATTATTCTTCTATGAAAAATTTCACTAAAATTTCATATTTATATATATAGTCATTATAGTCTATGATTTCACTGATTATAAAGTCATATTTGTTTAATGTTTCAACAAATGATCATATTGTGTTTTCCAATATTCGTATTTAGTGACACACTACTCAGTTGGTTTGAAAATCTATATGGTTTTCCTTCTGAATGAATATCATGTGGATATACATTGAGACCCTAATGATGATAAAGATACTTTCCCTCAGTGTATAGGATATGGTGTGACCTTTTTAGGTCAATGTAGGCATTTTATGTCTTTGTGGTAAACACTTAGTGTGTTTTCAGTGTTTAGGTTTAGTTATTTAAATATCCATTATGAATTAATTGGTATTTTTAAAGTAGTCACATATAGTTTTGAATACGGTATGTTTCCCTATGATTTTCTTACCTATTTTTTAATAATATTGGTAAAATTTACATATAGAATGGTTTTTTATTTTTTTTATTTTAACCACATTTTGTATAGGAGGACCTGAGGCGTTGTATGCACATTGTCTATCATCATTTTGGTTGAGGTAATAAAATGACCAATATATTTTGGGATTAGTAAAATTTGATGATATTGATGATTGTTTCGATGTTTTGTGTTTTTGATTTTTCTAGATTGATATCTTTAACTTGTTGTAGACCATTCATGGATGTTAAGTCATGGTTTATCAGAAATTGTTTCACCCTATGGTAATCTGTGAATTATTCTTATTTAAATAAAATTATAAAAATAAATATAAATTATTATAGTTATTTATTTTATAATACTTGACATAGAAGAAACCCTAATGTTAGAGAGAAGTTTCAAGTTTCAGAGGGGTAATCCATGGTGAAATTTGAAATAGAGGCTTTTATATGAATCTAAATAAGAAAGAAAACATTATATGTGTAGGTTGTATTGAGTTATCCCTTGAAATATAGATTGTTTTATATGTGTATATGATTTGTGTTCATGTAGAAATAATTCATGATTGGACATACCTACAAAATTTTTTAATTTCAAATCCCTTAATTAAATGTGTTAATCCTTTTCATTGGCCTTTATTGGTTTTTTATCATGTAATTATATTTACCTAGGCCACCACATAAGGTTCACCAACCTCAACAATTTGAAAGGGGGATAAAGAGAATTAATGGGAACTAAATGGATGACTCTTGGACTAGGATGTACATGACTATTGATTAAAGTGTCTCCAATGATGTTCAGAATGTATTCATGAATAAAGTGAATTAAATTAAATGATTTATTGATTATGTCTCATTAAATGTTAAGTTTTTTAATTATTTTTCACTAGAAAATTGGCTAGTGTAATGATGATTCCATGTCCGAGTAATTGATTATATGATTATTGTTTTCAATATTATATATATTGTGGGATCATGGACATAGTACCAGGGATATACTACTCTTGTTAATATATACTCTAGGTTCCATTTCTCATTACTTCAGGGACCATGTGAGATTTTTATTTTATATGTTTGGAGACCTTTGGTATAGTTCAATAGATATTGTGTTCCTATTAATGTATAATGCAGTGGGTGACTAACCTACTATTTTTAGCCACCCCATGCATTATATCCATGCATTAAATTCCTTTTAAAATGACATATTAAAAACAATAAACTCTCAAAAAGAGAAGGTAAGTCACCCACTACATGTTATTATGCTAAATAATCAAACATTATCAGATGTAATATGTTTCCTTGATCATGTTAAAAGTAAACATGGCCACTATAAAAGGGCTCTCCCTCTCCATCTATGATTATAAATATACAATGAAACCATATACACTTCATTTACATTCACTTATTTATTTAACTTATTTTCATTTATAGAATATATATTTGTGTTACCACAAGGATCATTTTGAATTTTTTGGTTTCATATAGAAGCATGAAAATTATATTCATTTATAATAGAATGATTAATTATTGTTTAAATTGGTATGGATTTCTTTTTAGAATAAATATTTTGGGCGGATAAGTGTTTTTTTAAGAGAAATAATTCTGGAAAACAGATGACATCAAGGAGAATTGATATATTTTCCCTTTCTTTGCTGCATTAAAGTGATATCAAACTATGTTCTATTGATGTCACCAATGAATTGGTCACTCTTAAAGACCTTGAAAATGATGATAAATATTCCTAAGGATTGTTGGCACCCACCAAAACTGAAATTTTAACATCCTATATATTTTTAGAAATATCTGGTGTCATACTACATTTTTTACATTCACTGTAGCGTAAAACATAATCCTCTAGCATTGGTTTTTTAGTATTTTTTCCCCTTAGATAGTTACTTGGATGCGTGATTCATGCTGGCAGAATAGATTCCATGTCCTTTAATTCACTTATTTTATACCTTATTATAGTTCTCATCAAACTCGGTGATCACTCCACATAGTTAGGAGTGGTTAGAATTATTATACATGTTAAACAACACCAAATCCCCCCCTTAAACTACATTAAACTTGCTCAGAGGACCATAATTTCCCAAATTGGGATCTATTTCCATCTATAAAACTATTTATTATATTACTTAATTTATTTTGTTTAGAATTTACAAGGATTCCCTTCATCCCCACACGCAGGAAATGTACTCCATGTGTCTTGAAAATTCAATATTAAATATTATTACCTTTCAAATATTCCCTCAGAAATAAGCATAAAATATCATTAAAACTTGTTTTTTGATTAATAAGAATCAATATTTGTCCATTTCATTCCTTGTAATGAAAAAACTAAAATATTTCTTTAATTTTAGACATAAACCTTCATTGGGTTCTAGTACTATCAATTTTAAGTCCACAGAGAGTTCCAAAATTGTGGTGTTGTTTTAAGAATATTTATATATACACCACCGGATGGTGTTCATAGCCTTTATAGAATAAACTAATACATTGTAATTAATTCATTATTCAAGGAATTTGATATATATTTACTTGATGTTTTCCATCCCTTAAATTTTGAATCCTTGGAATTTGGTTGATATCACCAGTTGGATTTCCTGAATTTTCAAATCCTATGAAAATAGAGAATGGGAACATATAATAAAAACTAAAAGTTCCATTATCTCAACTTTACATGCAATTGGAATTTATTTTTTTAAGTTTTATTAAGAAAATATGATTTTAACATTGTGTATAAAAAATCCTATTTAGGTTAGAAAGAATTTGAATGCATTCTGTGTGGGAATTCTCCACTATTATAAATATTGGGGTCATATATCATTTCTATTAGATATTTTTCTATAAATTTTATACATGAAAAATTCCTTATCTAATTTTCTTTTATGAAAATATTACAAATTTGTGTTTAGACATGTTTACTATATCATGTTACAGTGAAGGGAAACAATAAAATACATTCACTGTATTTGGAGAAGATACTTTAAAATATTCTTTTTAGAATTATATGAGGTTCATTTATATCTTACCCTACATAATATTGTATTCTTGATATAAAGTGTCTATATCTATACTTTAAAAAAATATGTTCAAGAAATAAAACATTAAAAGGATCAAAGAATAGAGATGAAAATGGCGTTTAGTTGTTGAATTTCGAAGTGAATCACATTCACAATACAAATCCCAATGGTGGGGGTAGTGGGTGTGAGGGGGGCAGTGGGGGTGAGGGGGGTTCAAAGGAGTGGGGGTAAAAGTGGAGGGAGGGAAGTGGGGGTGCAGGTGGGGGCAGTGAGGTTGTAGGTGTGGGTAGTAGGGGTGAGGGGGAAATGGGCTGCAGGGGGCATGGGGTAGTGTGTAAGGGGAAGTGGGGGTTAAAAGGAGTATGGGTGAAGGGTGAGGGTGGGGGTTAAGGGTGGGAGCATTGGGGGTGAAGGGGGTATGAGAAGTGGGGGGTGAAGGGAACAGGGGGAAGGGGCGGTGTAATGTGTAGGTGGTAGGGGCAGTGTAAAGGGGTGGTGGGGGTGAAGGTGGCAGTGGGGGTGGGGGGTAGTGTGCAGGGGAAGTAGTTTTTTTAATAGAATAAATACATGTTTAAATTACATATATTCTCATGTTTTCTCTTTTAATTATTTCAAATGCTACCCATAAAAGTTAGGGTGGCTAAAGTTTTCTGGAAAGGAGATTCAGTGACTTCAAATGATTATTATCAATTAATCGAAAAAACTTATTTTGGCCTAAAAAAGTATCTAACCAATTTTTTAATTTTGGATTAGTTTTTTCATCTAGATACAATCACAAGGCCAAAATTTTGTTTATTATTTAAGATATTGTGTAAATATTTTGTTAGTTTCAACCTGTCTATCCTAGCCCCATTCATTTCATGAAATAATATAATATATTTGAATATCTTTTCTCAGGTTCCCCATTGTATATGCTTTAATTTTCTCTTTATTTTCTATTTTCTACTGTATTACATCTTTTATATACTGAAAATCAGGTCACATATGTCATGGATGTGGAAACTTAACTTTAAATATGAAAACATTTTATATTCAAGGTGTTACCCTTATTTTGAAGAAGAAAATACAACTTATACTATTCTTGTTTTGTTTCCTTTTAACCCATTAGCAGAATGGGGGGAATATTCAATTCATAGTTTAAGACCAAAAATTTGGGAGAAACATTCTTGGGTACTTCCTATGCTATATATTTTTTAATTCCGATTTTGTTTAATGTGGCTTATGATGTCATTACTCTATCCAACCTATTTTTTATGCTTTCAAAAGTGATTTTTTTTCTTTTAGGGGATAAAATGTGACGTTGGTATTGGGCAAGATGTGAAAGATTTTATTTTTTATTCCCCATAGAATTTGAATTTCATTGTTATATGGGTATTTCATTTCACATTTTTTTCCTTTTGTATTATATCCTTTTTTCTTTGGTGATAGTGTGGAAGTTATATATATTTGATGTAATATATTTTTCATGATTCAATGGTACTGGTTATTCAAATTGATTCACAACTGCAATCCAAACCATGGATAAAATGACTTACTACTTGATCATTGAAGAAATGGGGTTCCGACTATCCTTCTTTGTTTTTTGCTAAAAATGTAAATTAATAATTTAGGATCAATTGAAATTTTTTGTAAACAATTTTCCGATGTTTCAGATGATGATATCATGTATTTAATATTTAAGTTTCATCACTTATTTTCTTGTACTAACTTTTTGAAACTCTCATTGATTATTAAGCCTCTGTGTAGTGAAATTGAAACCCGGAACATAGTTGGTTCAATGATTTTTTGTCATGAGGTAGAATTTCCTATTTAGATGACAGTGTATGTGGTGTTTCCCTTTCCTATAATCATCCATTGATTCTATGTACATGTGATAAAGATTATAGTGAATCAGCCTCATGGTGGACATATCTTCAACATTGATGTAGCTAAATCAAATGGAAGGTCGAGCCCTATGTAACATCATTTACATTTCATGAGCTGTATAAATTAATATTTAAGAGTATAAATCTGGACTTCTTTTTATTTATTTATATCCATTTTAAATTTAGGAAAACTATTTTATTTATTTATATCTACATCGATAGATATATTGTGTATGTAGAAACCAAGCACTATGTTTCCCATTTAACAAATTCATTACATGTAGTAACTACTTACTTGTCTTTAAACTATCATTTTGTATATTTTGTGCTGAAAACCAAAGCATCATGTTGTGCATGCCTCGAATCACTAGGTTTTTTTCATGAAACTGAAGCCCATATACATAGTTATAAATCATGGTTATATATCCAGTGACATGGTTTAAAACCTTTGCTATAATTTTTATTTGAATTATCTGTGTCCATATTTTCAAATTTTGGATATAGTTGTGGCCCTATAGCCACGCCAATAGGATCCACAGTCGATGAAACCATGGCTATTTCCTATATCCCCAATTTCGGTGTCTATAGTCACAGTTCTCAACTGTGGCTATAACCTTTTTTTTAGTAGTGAAAAATTATTTTGATACATTCTGAAAACAATTCATATGAAATTTATGATCTATAAGAATCATCTTCACCACCATCTGATACACTATGTTCTGGGTATGACTCAAAGTGTCATTTATCAATTTAAAGTTTACATTTAAGTTCACAAAGTGTCACTCACTAAAAACCAAGAAAAATAGCTGAGGCTATCTTTATAATTTAGGATAATTATTCAAAACTCATTTTCAACATGTAGGAATCACTATCACATAAAATCAACACATGATGTGATCAGTATGACTCAAAGTGTAGGTTTCCATTTTAAAAGGATATTTTAGTTAAAAACACAAGTTATGTGCTAAAAATCAAGAAAAAAATTTGGATTATTTTTATGCTTTATAAAAAAGATAAATTAGTCATTTGGAACATGTATGTATTGTAATCACCTCAATATGATGCACGATGTGACCGGTATGACTCCAAGTGTGTCTGTTTATTTAAAATTTACATTAATTCACTACTACAAAATCGACGTTTAATAGTGTTGGCATTTATCAACACTTCAAAAATGTACTGATAAATATAATATTTATTATCTTTAAAGAAATCAGTAATAAACTTATCCTTTTATCAATGCTTTTTTTAGAACTGATGAATTGAACCTTTATAAGTGCTTTATTTTTAGTGCTGATAAATGGTACCCTTTATCAGTGGTTTTTTGTTAGCACAGATTAAGATAGATTTTATCAGTTCTTTTTTAGCACTGATAAATGTATGAATAACTACATGGAAATAATTAAATAAATAAAAAATAAAAAATGGGTTTAATAGAAAAATAATTACAAATTTCATTAATTAAATAATTATTGATAAAAATGAATAAATTGATTGTACATTATTAAATATTAAACATTTGATTAGTTAGATAATTGTGATAATTAATGTTAATAAACTGTATATATTAAATATATAGTTATATATTAATTTATAAAAATATTAATTATATATTATAATATATTTATTCACTTTACATTAAATAGTCATATATTTAGTGAATAATCGTTTATAATTAAAAAATAATACGAATTAAAAATGAAAACTAATTGCAAATTATAATGGACATATAATATAATATTTCTTCTTATTTTTAAATTTAGCATAGATAAAAGGTGTGATATATTGATTTCACATATACGTAATTAATTCATTTTTATATACAATGCACACACAAAAAACATATACATTTTTTTAATATTGTTAAAGTATAATTATTTTTACTTCATTGAATTTCACTAATTTTTAACATATATTCTTATGCATGCACTACAAATTTGAAATAAATATTATTTCTCAAAAATATTTCTATAATTAAAAATAATTAATTATAAAATTATAATAAATATATTATAGAAGGAATATATATACTATATTTATATTTATATATATTTATTAGCTATATATATATTTACAATTTTTTTATTTATAATTATAATTATAAATCTTTTATCAAAACCTATATAATAAGAGTTGATAAAGGTAGGTCTTTACCAGTACTTTTCATTGATAAATATTGGGCCTTATCAATGCTAAAAAAAGTGCTGGTAAAATGAATGTTTTCCAGCACTAAAACTTTTACGCTCATAAATATGAATTTTATCATATCTTTTTTAGCACTGATAAAGACGTACCTTTATCCGAGGTAAAAAACACTGATAAATATTCCTCTTATCAGCACTTATCACTTAAGAGTTGATAAAAGGACTCTTTATAAGTTCTTATTGTAAGCGTTGATAAAAGTTCCATGATATGTTTAAAAAACTTAACCATTTGTGAACCTGTTGCGATATCACAAGCTTTCTATGGAAGCAACACATTGTCATCACTCCTCCTCGGTTAATCAAAGCTCTAATAACTCCACTCGACTTCCTCCAGTAGCTCAAACATCATCAGACATATGGTGTTCGGTAGCAATTAGGGTTTCCAACAAATATTTTCTTCAACCTAGCAGGGCAGGCCTTGAAAGTTTCTTTGTGTATTTTTTATTTTGTTTTTGATTTCTTATTCAATGATTTCATGAGTTATTTTTTTTTCTTGTCCTTGTATTCTATTTTGATGTCTATATTTGTACCCCAGCCTGCTCCACAAGCTTAATTCTTAGTTTTTAATTTATTTTGATCATTAGTTGATAATAGTTCCAATTATTCTTTATCTATTCCTATATAGAGATCTTGTTCATTGATCCTCGTTCATGATTTCATCTTCTTCTTAATACTAATGGTATTATAATTATAGTTCCATTTTGAGTTAATATGTTCCATGTTCATTACATGGATTGTTTAGGTATGGTTCCCTAAAATAGAATCTAAAACATGCATGTTTTAGTAATTTTTGAAAAACATAAGGTGGTTTATTAAGAATGGATTAAATATTCATGTTACCTTTATAAAACCATAAAAATCCTTTAAATATAAATAAAAAATAAAAAATTTATTATGTTTTCATAACAATACTTGATATCATTTTATATCATCCTTCATATTGGAGGTTAAATTGACAAAAAAATAACATGTAATAATCAATGGATGATAATTAATATAAAGTTAATTTTATTGTAATATATTTTTTTACAGAAGTATGATTATTTTATTTTAACTTTATTAATATGGTAAATTAGTATTAAGAATAGGTAGTTAAAAATTCTAAATGGAAAATAAATATAAGAAATTGTTAATTACATAAAAGAAATCATATCTTCTATAGGAATATTTGTTTGTATTGAATAATTTTGGATATATTATTGAGATTTGGACCACTAAAAAGTGTATTATAAGAAAATTATAAAGATTATTTATAGCTTATATTGTGGTATCATAAATTTAGTTTTTATTTTGAAAGGGTGGTAGAGGGTTTATTATATAATTTGAGAGTTTTATTTTATCAAATACTCATTCTTTAATGAGTGATAAATAAAAATATACATCTCATGTGGATCCAATGTGAATAAATAATAAATTCGTTTTGGGAATTACCAATAAATATTAACGTTAGGTATGAATCATGGAAAATTAAATGAGGGTGATTTGTCTATAAATTTAACCTTTGAATGAATTCATAGGATAAAAAATTCCATATTGGAGTAATTATATTCTTAAATATAATTACCAATTTTCTTCAACATACTGAAATTATTTCAAACAACCAAATGTTGAGTTTCCCTTATTAGAATTTTCTATAACTTTCACCTTTAATAACAAATATATTATGTGTATTTATTTATATATTGTACTAAATTAATCTTATATGAACCAAATTGGATAGATATGAATTGAAAATGGAAGCACGCTAATAATTTGAAAAACAAGTATGAAGATAGAGTTAAAGATTTCATAAAGTTTTCAAGAGAGAATGTAGATTACCCTTCTAAAATCCTCATGTTTAAATTTTTATTATTCAAGAAAATTTAGTCCAAATGAGTTGGAATAACAATTTATTTGTCATATAATAAATCAAATCTATAAATGTTAGACTAAAATAGGGAAAAAAATAAATGTAGACATTGATTGGGAAGATACTGCATTTTATGAATTATTCCAAGTTAATACCTTTGTAAATGATGATGGAGATCGCATGGAAGAAATGACAATGGAAATTAAAGATGACCTTCTTGATTGTCCAAATTTGTTTGATTAGTTAAATATCCATTCCAAAAAACCATAGTATAACTATTGGACTAAAATACAAACAATTTTCAGCAATATTTAAGATATATAATTTGAAATCTGGCAACGGATGGAGTGACACCGGCTTTACATAACTATATAGTCTCCTGAATGAAATGATATCGGAATAAAATAAACTAACATTCCAAAAATATTATTCTAAACAAATATTACCTTTAATGGTAATGATATATAAAAAAATACATTCTTGTTTAAATGATTGCATATTGTTTCATAAGGACAATGAATCACTCATAAAATTCCCAAAGTGTGGTGCAGATCAATACAAGAAAAATGAATCAAGTCCTTTGAAATATATATGGTAATTTACAATTATTCCATAGTTTAGAAGACTAAATGTATGTAAGGAAATTATGATACAATGATCATGGAATGAAGATACAAGTGTTAAAGATGGGAACCTATGTCATCCAGTATATTCTCCTCAGTGGAAGCAAATTGATTACGAGTTTCCAGAATTTGGAAATGAGCCTTGAAACCTCTGTCTCACATTATCTATAGATGGAATAAATCATTTTGGTGTACAAATTAGTACTCATAGTAAATGGCCTATAATTTTCGTACATTATAACATTCTTAAATGGTTAAGAATGAAGCACAAATACAATATTTTATCTCTACATATATCTATACCACAGCAACTCGTTAATGATATTGATGTCTATTTTTCTCCATTGATCGAATATATGCAATTGATGGGGGATGCATGTGTTACGATATATTATGATCATAGAAGTGAATAATTAGAATTGAGGGAAATGTTTTATGGGATGATAGAGAACTTTATTAATTATGGAAATTTTCCAGGTGATAACATTAAATGAATGTTGGGGTGTCTTATTTGTGAAAAACACACATATTTTAGTTTGGTTGAAACATTCATCAAAGACTGTGTTTTTCTAACAATAGAACTTTGTAACTTGATGATATAAATATTGATCTTGGATGATTTCATTCAATGGGAATATCAGACGAGGTACAACACCATCCCCAGTAATGGGAAATAAACTATACAATAAAGTAAAAAATATTGACACTATTTTTGGTAAACCATTTTTGAAAAACCAAAAAAAATCATCCTGGAAGAAGAGATAAATTTTATTTAAATTTATTTATTGTAATTATTTTTATGTTATACATTTTATTGATTCTATGCATATAGAAAAAAAATTATTCGATAGTGTTATTGATATGTTAATAAATGTTCCTGGAAAAATGAAAGATGGAATCAAGACAAGGTTGGACTTGATTGAAATCAGGGTAAGGGAAGTGTTGGCACTGGTGTGGGGTAAAGGGTGTACTCTTCTTCCTCCAATATCATACACTCTATTCAGAGAGGAAAATTTTCAATTTTCATTTTCCTTAATAGTGTAAACGTTCCACAAGGGTATTCATCAAATATCAATAATTCCATGTCAATGACTAATTTGAAGTTACAAGGACTAAAATTACATAAATATCATGTTTAGATGAAATATTTAATGTCTTTTTCATTACATTGAATTCTTTCTCAAAATGAAAGGCATACATTAACTAGACTCTACTTCTTTTTCAAAGCAATATGTAGTAAATTTGTAGACACTGTGAAGTTTCCCACCGTGAATAAAGAGATTGCAGTTATATTTTTTGAATTAGATATGTTCTTCCACTTTCATTCTTTGATATCATGGTCTTCCTGATGGTTCACATGGTTATTGTGGTTCAACTACGTGGTCCTATCTATTACAGACGGATGTACCCCATTAAACGGTACATGAATATTTTTAAAGGTTATGTCAAGAATCGATGTCAGCCAAAAGGTTGTATTAAAGAATGATATATTTATGAAGAATCTATTCAATTATATGTTGATTACCTATCATATATTGAAATCATCAGTATCCCAAAGTCTCATCAAATAAAATGCCTTCTGGGTGAAGGGATTTATCAAAAAAATGTTTTTACAATTACCTTGATAGAGTGGGATCAAACACACCTTCACACATTAGATAATAGTGAATATGTTGATCCATACATTGAATCCCACAAATAAATTCTTATATATTTGAATCCATAAAATGCTGAAGGATGGATATCAAAAAAACATAATCAATACTTTATAGGATTGTTCATAGATCTAATTTATAAGGAGTTACCTGGAAATTTGAATTCAATTACTCAACAACTTCAATGACTAGATAGAGGACCGAATGAAAATGTTATATCTTAAACTGATTTTATAACAAATGGTTATATTCTCTACCAAAAATAACACGATGACTTTAGTATGATGAAAAATAGTGGTGTTATAGTTATGGGTGAAGTGATGCACATATATGGATCGAAGGATAGAAATTTAATTTATGAAAATTTGTAATATTTTGGAATTATCGAATACATATATGATTTGGATTATAAAACATTTCAAGTTCCTCGTTTCTATTCTAAAATGGATGAAAATATCAATGGATTGAAAATTAATGAAATGGGCTTTGTGAAGGTGAATTTCAGGGTAGAAGGGGAAAAGGGATAGTCGATCATAATGGGATTACAAGTAGAGAAAGTATTTTATGTCTCTAATCCAACAAACAAGAATTGGTCAATTATCCTACTGGTGACTAAAACAAATGTCGAGTTAGATGAAAATTCAACTGAGGATTACCCTTTTAATGGGAAATCATAATCATTTCATCCTAGTCTCAATGTAGAAAATATTTTTTATTTTATAGGTGACCATAAAGAAGGTATGTGTACTCTCAATAGGGGAACCAAATCCTTTAATCCTTTAAAAAAATAAAGAGAGTTCAATGGTAAGGTAAATGTTTTTTTTAATATATTATGTTTTTCCTTATAATATTATATTTTTTTTACTATATTAACATAATATAAATTAAATGTTTCTCTACTAATGTAGATAATGTCTTCTACACATGATGGTGTTGCCAATCCCTCAAAAGAACCAACTATAATGAAGGAAACCCTTTGGAAAGATGGAAAGGTAATGTTATGATATACTTTCTCTATTTTACTAAAAAATATATAATGAAATGTTGATTTAATTTTCACTATTCCTTGCAGAGTTCATTTATTTTAGAATATTTTTTTCAATGTTTCATTCCTTTGAAAGAAGAGAAATGACGTTGTCTATGCTTAATCATAGATGTAAGCTTAATGTTTGTACAATAAAATAATTTTCCATAGAATTAATGTATTGTTCCATATTTATTTTTAATTTATTTATTTTTAGTATCACTCATAGAATAATTGTTTTCTTATATGGGTGGATTATTTTGTTCGATTTGGGGTGGTCTATCCATATTTTTGGCCTTTCTACACTAAAACTTCCATAGACTTTTTCTCCCTGAAAACCTTTTAACCTCTATAGTATTGTATTTATCACTTTCTTTCAATTTATATCCACCACCTTTGCAAGAAGAGAAAAAACACTGCCTCTACTCAATTATAAAGGTAATAATGATGTTGTCATAATAAAATAATTGTACATAGAATTAATTTATTTTTTATATTTATGTTTGATTTATTAACTTTTAGTAATACTCAAATAATAAATGTTTTATTATATTGGTGGATTATTTTTGTTTGAGTTGGGGTGGTTTATCAACCTTTTATGACTTTCTTAACCCAATATTCCATATATTTATTCTCCCTCAAAACCTTTTCACCCCTACAGTGTTTCATTTATCACATTATTCCAAGTTATCTCTATTATCTTTCTAGGAATAGAAACTATATTGCCTCTACTCAATTACCG
Organism: Viscum album; assembly: GCA_963277665.1. Classification (NCBI taxonomy): domain Eukaryota; kingdom Viridiplantae; phylum Streptophyta; class Magnoliopsida; order Santalales; family Viscaceae; genus Viscum; species Viscum album. Next base: position 919,416,250 of record OY728150.1, read on the forward strand.
AGGTAATCTTGATGTTATCACATTAAAATAATTGTCCACATAATTTATGTATTATTTCATATTTATGTTTAATTTATTTATTTTTATTATTACTAACATAATAATTTTTTTCTTATACAGGTAGATTCCTTTGTTTGATTCTGGGTGGCCTATCCATCTTTCATGCTTTTTTTTCCCAAAACTTCCACAAAATTCTTCTCACAGTGTTGAAATTTATCACTTTCTTTCATGTTCTCTCCACTACTCAATAATAGAGGTAATATTGATATTTTTACAGTAAAATCATTGTCCATATAATTGATTTATTATTTTAAATTTATGTTTAATTTATTTATTTTTAGTATTACTCATAATAATTTTTTTCTTATATAGATGGATTATTTTTTTTGAGTTGATGTGTTTTCTTCAAATATATTCATGATGTTTTATAATTTCAACAAATAAAGTCAATATAAATCATGGGAACATTTATAGTTAGGATTGTTTTGAGATTTTTTGATGTGTAGGATTTAGTTTCACCTCAATCTGACACACTATGTGACTCATATAACTCCACGTACTTCTTCTTATTTAAAATTGACATTAATTTTAGTAAAAAAGACTACTAACATACTCAAAACCAAGATAAAACATTTATAGTGTTTTGATACATTATGAAAATGATCTATATTTCATTTGTGACATGTTATAATTAGTTACACCTCAATCTGATACACGATATTCCTGATATGACTCAATTTGTTAGTTATCAGTTTAAAATTGACATTTGACTTTAAAATGTGTCAATAATTGAAAACCTAGAAAAAATGATTGAATTTTCTTAATAATTTATTGAATAGATTCATAAATCATTTGTGGCATATAGGAATCAGTCTCACATCAAACCAATACAATATGTGATCCGTATGAGTCAAAGTGTATGTTTCAAGTTTAAAATGACATTTTAGTTAAAAAGATAAGTGATGAACACAAAATAATGAAAAAACATTTATATTGTTTTGATACTTTAGTAAAACAATAAATAAGTGATTTTGAATGTGTAATAAATATCCACACCTCAATTCGATGAACCATATGACCGGTATGACTCTAAGTGCGTCTTTATTTAAAATTGACATCAATTTAAGTATAAAAAAACAAACCTACTCAAAACCAAACACATTAATATTTTTTTTATAGTTTATTACAATTATGCATAAGTTATTTTATATGTGCATGAATCTACCAAACCTCAATCTGATGCGCAGTGTGACTGGTATAACTCAAAGTGTGTGTTTTCATTTAAAATTGACATCATTTTTCGTAAAAAGGCCAACTAGACTACTAAAAACCAAGAAAACACATTAAAATTGTTTAAATACTTTACTAAAATTATCTATAAGTCATTTTTGATGTGTATAAATCATCCACACATGAATATGATACACAATGTCACCATTAAGAGTTACAGTACTTGTTTCAATTTTAAAATGATAATTTAGTAAAAAAGACAAGTGACAAACTCAAAACCAATAAAACACATTATGATTGTTTGATACTTTAGGAAAATGAACCATATTACATTTTTTATTTTTAGGAATCAGCTTCACCTCAATCTTATGCATGGTGGGATTGGTATGACTCAATGTGTGCCTTTTTATTTAAAATTGTCATCATTTTTTGTAAAATGGACAACCGTCCGACTCAAAACCAATAAAACACATTTAGATTGTTTTGATAATTTTAAAAAATATCAATATGTAATTTTTGAAATATAGGAATCATCCAAACATAAATATGATACATGATGTTCCTGATATGACTCAAAGTGTCTGTTATAAGTTAAAAATCGATATTTTAGTTTAAAAAGTGTCACTCACTAAAATCAATCAAACACACTCATATTTTATTTATAATTTAGGAAAATGATTAATAAGTCATTTTTAATGTGTAGGAATATATTTCACATCAAACCAATACATGATGTTATTGGAATGAGTGAAAAGTGCATGTTTCCAATTGAAAATTACATTTTAGTAAAAAAGGCAATTGACTTACACCAAACTGAGAAAACATATTTAGATTGTTTTGATACATTACAAAAATGATCCAAAAGTTATTTGGAACTTTTAAGGATCATCATATTCTCAATCAAATGAATGATGTGACTGGTATGACTCAAAGTGCATCCTTTTTATTAAAAATTATCATCAAATTTAGTAAAATAGACAACTGTCCTACTCAAAACTAAGAAAATACAATATGATTGTTTTGATACATTAAAAAACTATCAATAAGTTATTTGTGACATATAAAAATAATTCTCACTTAAATATAATACATTTTTTTACTTGTATGAATCAAAGTGTCTATTATGAGTTTAAAATCGACATTTTAGTTCAAAGAGTTTCACTCACTCAAAATCCAATCAAACACGCTCAGATTTTATTGATAATTTTGGAAACTTAATTATAAGTAATTTGTGATGTGTGGGAATTTTTTTCACATAAAACAAATACATGATGTAATCTAACTGAGTCAAAATTGTGTTTTTCCAGTTTAAAATAAAATTTTAGTAAAAAAGACCACTGACATACTCAAAACCATGAAAACACGTTCCTATTATTTTAATACTTTTGGAAAATGATCCCGATGTCATTTTAGACATGTTATAATCATCTATATCTCAATCTGATGCATGGTGTGACTAGTATGACTCCAAGTGTGTCTTTCTTTTCAAAATTTAAAAAAATTATAAAATTTACACTTTCTGTTAATTTATTTCTTTATATTATTACAAACATGAGAATTTTTTTATTATAAAGGTGTGTTATTTTGAATGAGTAGGGGTGGTTTGTTCAGCAATAACATGAGTCAGGTGAGGATTAAAAAGAAAAGTAACAATGATGTTTTTTAATGTATGTAATAATTTATATTTATGTAATTGTATAAACCAATGTTTGAAATTTCTATAATATAGTTCTTTTCTCTTGTGTTTGTGTTGTAAATTTAATTTCATTTAAGTAATTTATTGGGAATTGTTTTTTTATATCTGGTGTATTTTTGGTGCTATGGTGTGCTGTTATAGCACATTACAGTGGTGTTGTAGTGTGTTATTACAGCACACTACAGTATGGCCCTTTAACATCACTTTTAAAAGCTCTCATACATGTCTACTTTACTAGTGCTTCAATGAGTGCTGATAAATTTTCCATTACCGGTTCTTCTATAAGAACTGGTAAAAGACCCTTTATCAGGGATTTTATAAGTGTTGGTAAATAGAACCTTTATTCGCACTAAAAAAAGTGCGGATAAATGGTTCCTTTATCAGTGCTTTTTTAGCCTTAATAAAGGACCCCTTTATCATTTCTTATCAACACTGATAATTTAATAGGGTTTTTATCCTCATTAATTTATTAAGTTCTTTTCTAGAACTAAAAATGGCCATTTATGGTGATTTTTAAGTATTATTTTATTGTAGTGATTTAAGTAAAAAAATAGAACTGACATACTAAAAACCTAGAAAATGCCTTCTGATTATTTTGATACTTTATAAAAATAATCCCTAAATAATTTTGGTGGTTATGAATCACCCTAACCTCAATATGATACATGATGTGCTCGGTATGAATCAAAGTTTTTGTTATCAGTTTAAAATTAGTATTTATGTTCAAAAAGATTCATTCCGTAAAAACTGAGAAAACAAACTCAGATTGTCTTTATAATTTAGGAACATTATTCATAAGTAATTTATATTGTGTGGGAATTGTTCTCTCATAAAAAGGACACATGATGTGACCAGAATGACTCAAAGTTTTTGTTTCTTGTTTAGAATGAAATTTAAGTAAAAAACAAGTGATGTACTCAAAACTGAGAAAACACTTTCAGATTTTTTTAATACTTTAGTAAAATGATCCATAAGTCATTTTAGATATGTAGGAATCAGCCACACCAAAATATAATGAATGGTGTGTTTTTTATAACTCCAAGTTCATCTTTTCAATATAAAAGTTTCATTTTACTTTAAAACACACATCACATCACCAAAACAAAGAAAATGATCTTAGATTTTTTTTCTTGTCATTCTATCTACTATTAATTAGTTAATTTATATATCATTTTTATCTTATACTTATTTGGTCAATTTTAATAGAGATAATGCTTCAAGACAAACAATAATTTGTATGGTGTGAAAGAAACAACGACGACTCAATCTGATACAAATTATTCCTAGTATGGATCAAATTTTAGTTTAAAATTACAACTTTCTATTTAATACATTTCTTTATATTTTTAATAACATAATAATTTTTTTCTTAGATAGGTGAGTTATTTTTCTAGATTAGATGTGGTTTTTTCTTTTTTACATTTTCATTATTTTTCTTTATAATAGTCATTTCATTGTATTTGTTTCGTAAATTTTGTTTTATTTAAATTTTTCATTTTTATTTAATTTTGATAATTTATGGTGTTATTTATGGCTCTTTAATGTGTTGTTATATCACATTGTATAATTCCTTATTTATAGTGTTTTAGTGTGTTGTTACAGCGCACTGCAGTTTACCCCTTTATCATTGCTTGTAAAATCTCTCATAAAAGACCCAATTTATCTGCGCTTTTATTTAGCATCGATAAATGCCCCCTTTATCAGTGATAAATAGAAACTCTTATAAATGGGGTCTTTTAACAGTGCTTCTACAAGGGATGATAAATGGGTCCTTGATTAGTTTTTTTTTTAGCAATGAAAAGGAACCATTTATCAGCTCTTTTCTAGCAATGATAAATGCCTAAGGATTTTAATCGTTCTGTGGTAGTCAGTGCTTCTCTGGAACTAAAAAAGTATATTTTCAATGATTTTATGGTCATGTTTTATAGTAGTTAATGATCATAATTAAAATAATATTTTTTCATATTTTTTTGAATCTTAGTGTCAGGTTTCATACACTCTATCGAAGAAACACATTGTCACATATAACACAAGATAAACTTTTAGTTGAATATAATGCAAGATATCTAAAAATTTTAATTAATTTGAAAAAATATATTTCATAAAATCTTTAAAAGTTAAATTCTTCCCCTTAAAACTAATTTCTCTTTCTAAATTAATCTCAAACATAAAATTTTTAAAATTTGAAAATTTCTTCATAGAAACCCACATAGTACAAATAAATAACAAAGCTTCCCTTAAAAAGGGAATGTTGTAAACATAACGGTTACCTAAAGTAACTTCTAACTAGGTTTCCACATAGGATGATATTGGTGGGAACTAAATATTTGGATATGAAAGAAAATAATAAATAATTATATAAAGATATATAGATTTTTAATCACAATAAAGTGAATGATTATGTGAAAATAAACAACCAAAAAACCATAAACCAAATAGGTTTAAAAAATACATTGATATCATAGGAAATGATGGTAATAGGGTAATATTTTATTTCATGATAAGATATACTTACCTTATTCTATTCCATTTTATAAACAAAATCTCACTGTTTGGTTATTCCTTGATCAATTTCCACTTCATCTCTTAATCTAATAAATAAAGGTGAATTTTTTATGCCTGAATCACTAACATATCTTAAGATACATAAATATAATGATAATTTATTCCATCTATCTTTATTTATCATTAAAAAAAATATTATCACAGGTTTTCTAGTATGCATAAATCATCATATGGTGAAGTAATAGATTAATATATAAAGCATTTTCTAAAGTTAAAATTTAATCACTCCATAAATTTTCAACCTTATAACCCTTCCTAAATTAAATAATTATAAATAAGGTCACTAAATTTCTAAAAATAAATATAACATTAATCCCTAAATTTTCCTACACAAAATATGTGAATACCTTAGTCATATATTTTCTTGAATAATGGTAATAACCTGAATTACCATAAAACCTTAATAGGAACATAAATACTTACTTTCTACTTGAATAAAATTTTATATTATTGAATATATTCAATAAATAAAAAAAATCAAAAATTATCAATGATAAAATAAACAACTCTATCCTCAAAACATTAATTAGCATCATGTTCATCATCACGACCCAATTTAATTTATCCATATCAATCATATATTTATCCAAACATAATTATCTCAACATTAAGAACAAATTAAGGGCTATCTTCTCTTAATCATTTTTTCTTCATATATCACATTTCTTTTAAATCACTTATCTGTGTCATCAGAACAATTAAAAATATTCTTGAAAATACTTAATGAAAATATTATTCTAAATAATACCTATATATTTCATGATTAATATAACATAGTTATTTAATTTCAATATATAAACACATTAATTATCCTACCCCTTTCTCAAACCATTAACTAGGCTTCATCATCTGATTCCTTAATACTTATTTCCTTTTTATATATCATTTTTAGTCTCTTAATAATCAGAAATATAACCATTACTTATATAACCTTTATTATTTCCTTTATTATCTTTCCCCCTAGGACATTTATTTTCATAATTCCTACACATTACACATTTAAAACATTCATCAACTGATAATACTTTAGGGAGACCAATATTCACATCCATTTATTTAATAGAACTTTTTCCTTTTTCCTAGACAATTAATTTTTTTGTGTCCCTCTTTTCCACCATTGAAACATATTCCCTTTATTATAAGAAATTAAATTAGGTGTTTCATCCAACAATATCAACATATTGGAAACTAATACTTCTTTCCAATATGGAGTCCAATATCTAAAATCTTATTGAACTCTATCCTCCTCTTATTTAGAGAGTCTGAGAGTTTTTTAAGGTGCACATTATTAATCATGTTCTATGATAATTAGTTATGAAAAATCACAACATCCTTTACTCTAGTCATCATCCCATTTTGGATTATCATTAACAAATTGTCCATTATATTCTATGTTAACCTAGTTCCTTCTGGTTCCTACAATTGATGAAATCTAGAAATCACAGTGTGAGAAATTATAATCATAATGGGAAACCAAATAATCATGAATATTACTTATTGTATTTCCAAATCATAACACCTTATTTTTAATATATAAAATCGTAGGTTTATCTTAGGTTATTCACAGTCATCTTCTTTTAATATCCTTCATGATTGTTCATAAAGAGTTTCCAAATTTCCAAATCATATCCCCTAGGAGTGTTAAACTAGGTGTACAGTAAGTCCTTTCATCATGCACCAGGTGATGATTGATTCTATATCAATGAGCCCTTTTCAAGGTTATTTACCCTAGTAACCTATGTTCAATATCCACATCTAATTGTAGTATCCGTATAAGGATATAATTACTTGAAAACCGCATCCTATATACTTTACCAAAATTATAGGACATTTTCATATATTTTGACTCATTATTAGACTTATAATTAGAGGAATTACTTGAAATATCCTTAGAAATATCCCTAGGTATCTCACTAATATTTTCTCATCCTACTATCCAAAGGTTAAATAAACATTTCATTTGATACCAACTATAGTGACCACATCTTTTAATACATGGATTTTACATATTTTTAGATGAATATTCAATACATTACACAAACATATATTTGAGAACCATAATAGTTTAGTTCCTTTTGATACTAGACACACCATATTCTAAATTCATTGATGAAATTCAATGGCATAGATAAATATATTTCCATTAAGTATTCTTCGCAGGCATAACCTACCTAGAACCCTTTTTCAAGACCTAGGGAAAGGAAAGATAAGAAAAGGTGAGCTCAAATTATCATTAAGAGTAAACATGGGGAAAATGTAAGCATAACCTGAACATAAGGGTATGAGAACATGGGAATAAAAATTGAAAACCATAACTTTCACATCAAAGATGATAATCTTTATTTAATGAAAAATAATCTGTTGGTCAAAACACATGAATCATAACGAAATTAAAGAACATGATCAATGATAGGATAACATTAGAATATTACATGGATTTTTGACATACACATAGGAATATAAAATCTCATGTCAATTCTATCTACCAATACATTCATAACATGTTAGTCTTGGGCTAATAACTCATTTAACTTCTTATGGCTTGGGGAAACCACCCAAGTACCCCCTTTTTTGGTCTTAGGATAACCTCCTATGCACCCTTTATGAACCAAAATATCATATAAAATTAATAATATTAGAAACAATGAAAAGAAACAGGTTTCATAAAATAGTTCATCATCTCATAACTTGTGGAAAGAAAATGGGTTTTATAATAATTTCATCATTTGATCATAACATAAGCCATGAAAAAGATATGGGTTTCATAGAAATATTTTAATCATAAAAAAATTATGGAAATAATAATAATGGTATTTTTAGATAATATCCCCAACAACAAATAATTAACATCAAAGGATTTCATCTTTGATGAAAAATGATTTTGAAAGAACAAACACATGGAGTGTTTCTTGAGAAAAAAATCCTATAAAATTTTAAAAAAAAAATTAAAATATAAAACAATTTCAAAATAATTTTCATTAAAATAAACTTTTAATATTATAAGTAATATTCAACAAAATTATTGGTGATGATAGTGGATAATTTTTTTCATGATGTAAACGTTAAAATAATGATTCATTTCACATTTTTGATAAAAACCAAACATGCATTGTTTAGAAAATGACATAAATATTAATTTCAAAAAGATTAAAAAATTAAAAAATTCGTAAAAATTTATTTTATAAATCATATTGATAATGTTAGAAAAAATTAAAACATTTTTAGAAAACATGGTTGTAGAATAAAAATGGGTTTCGACTGAAGAGAGAAATAAAGATAGTTTTTTAAAAAACATTCTTTTTAACTCTTGAGTACATAAAGAGAGTAAAATGAAGAGAAAAACAATTTTCTCATGAAATAAACATAGGAGAATAAAATTAATGAGTTTTTTTTGTGATTAATTATAATATCTTATCATCGAAAATATAATCATAAATAATCTTGATAAACGATGAGATTGTAACATAAAATATTTACTACTTTGGGAACTTTGAAATGTATTTCCCATGAAAGGGAGATAATAAAATGTATATTTAAATCCAAATAATTATTATTATATTTATCATAAAGAATTATTGTTATTATAGACTCCATATAAAAGAGATAGGTGGTGTATATGGCATGTGTCTCCTAAATGTAACAAGTGAGACACAAATTCCTTACCATAAGTACTAACTTACTTCTCATTCATTCAAACATACAGAATAATAAATATAAGTTTATTATAAATTTATTACACAAACATACTTATATATATAAATATATATATATCATACTATATAGTATTTACTTATGACCTTTTGTTACTCCTTTATTAATAATTCCATGTAAAAGTCATGTTTTTGGTAGTGACTGCTTTGTTTTTTGTATGTATATTGATTTGTTATTTTTGGGTACTCTTACTTTGATCATGGTTCTATCACCTACAAGACAAAAATCATGAAATAATTATAAAATTTATATATATATTATGCTTTTGATACCAATCATAAAATATGGTTTTGGGAAATAAAGTACATTATGATCATAGAGATGGTAGGTTGTACGTATGTATGAGTAATGTTTTAATTTTTCAATGATAATTATGGGAAGGAATTAAGTAATAACTTATATTTATGGAATTTTTATAATATAATAAATAAAATATTATTTCTTTAATATAAATATACATATCATCCATATGGTGTGGTGATGAAAAGAGAGAGTCACATCGCTTCGTGAATGTAGTCCACATGTACAGAGACGATATAATAATTTTTCAGTGAGTGTAAAGGTAAGAGAGAAATGGATATATTATATTTTCAAAATATTAAGTACGTAATTAAGATAATAACAATTTTATGTATATCATATATATTTATTAACTTTATCCTTCTTATCTTCCATGTAAAGAGTTAGTGAAAACAAATCACATCGCTTCGTGAGGTGATAGTCTGTTGTACACATGAACGATGTTATCGCATCCCCTAAGAAATGGAAAAAATGTATATATGATATAATTAATAAAAAGGTAAAATTATGTTATAAATATAATAATTAAATTTATATCCATTATCATCCCCAAATGTGATATGTTTTAATGGAAAAAACGAATGACACTGGTCCACGAGGTGGTAGTACATCATACACACAAATGAAGATTTTGTAACTCCTTTTATGGAAGTTTATATTGTTTAAAGTAATTACCTTAAAAATCATCTAAGTATATGTAATATATTTAGGTTATTATATCATAATGTTTTGATAATAATTTAATGAGCTGGGGGAATAAATAAAATAAAAAATCTCGTTGAAGAACATTACATATTATTCAGGAAACCTCCTTAGGTTTTCATTAAAAACATCATATGTTGGATTTATTCCCAAAATTATACATATAGTCTGAGAGGATTTAAGTTGGGAAGTTATTTGGGTAGGTATTTTCTAAACAAATTTTTTTAACATGTGAAGGGGAGATGATAGGTTTTCGCCTTTTATAAGTGAGGTGAGTGACATACTTGTAAATATTTTAAAAGAAAAAGGTGTTCCCATGTTTTCCTCATGCCATAGGGATCTAAAATGAAGTACCATTGATCCTTAGACATTATATTGTTTAAATATAACCATAAAATATATTTTATACATGTTTTTATGTTATTTTAACACATATTATTTTAGTTTTATCCCAGGTAAACTCATCATTACCATAAATGTGGTACTTAAGTTTTACTATTTTCACTATTAATTTTGGTAAAACATTAATTTTAAATTATTATATAAAATTTATTATTATGATTTTAAATATGTAATACATTTTTACAAATTCAATTCACATATTTGGAAATGTTTAATTCAAAATTAATCTCACAAACATGATTAGAAAGTGGGGTTTCCAGGAGAAAATGTTTAAACTTTTACAAATTGTTTTTATAAAAATTAATTATTAAAATGATTTCAATTAAAAAAATTGTATTAATATATATATTTTTAAACTAATATTACTTTAAATTAAAATTTTAATATAATTTACTTTTATAAATAATTTAAATTAAAAGGAGGTTTTCAATTAAAAGTCAGTATTATTTACTATTCACTAAAAATTTATTATTTTTAGAATATTATGAAAACATCACCCTAATATAATTTTAAAATTATTATTTAAAAATTAATTTTTTTAGTAAAATTAGTTTTCTAATATAGTCGGAAATAAAATTTAAACAAATCCCAGAGACATGATGCAAAAGTGGGTTTTCAAGTGGTGTATTTTTTTCAAGTGCAAAATTATTTTATATTAATTCTATGTCTAATAATGATCATTATATTAATGTAAAATAAAATGTATTGATATATAATATATAAATTTCTTTTAAAAAATTCTTCATCAGGGATTATTTTAATTAATTAAAATGTATAAACATTATATACTTTAAAATATTTTTTAAAAAACCTATTTTAATTCCTGAAATAAACTCATACTAAAATCCAATACAATGTTCATTAAAAAGTAATTAAGTGGATTAAATATAAATAAATAATACTAATGTTAAATTAAAACATAATTAAGAATTTAAATTAATTAATTTATTAAAAATAAATTATATTTTTACAAATATCAGTATCTTTCATTATTCACTGAAAAACCAATATTTTTTAAAAAATCCAAAAATTTAACTAAACTTTAATATTGATATGATGATTTCAAAAATAAATATAATTTTATCAAATATATTTTCTAAATTTTTTGTAAATTAATTATAATATTTTCTAATTCAGAAAACATATTTTTGATGAAAACATATTTTTGATTAATATAATTAATTTACTAAAAATTGATTGATTATTTACTAAGAATTTATAAATAAAATTATATTTTGTAGAAAATTTAAATATATATATATATATCATAAATTAGTTAATAATATTCATAACTACTTATTTAATGGATATGTTATAATTTTATATTTAAAATTATATTCTTTTGTGGTTCACTGAAGCACAATGTCAAGTGTCATGAACACTATCGAAGAAACTTGTTGTTGCATGTAATTCAAGTTAAACTCAATTTTTCATATAATATAATCTATCTAAAAATTTAATTAATTTTAAGATAGAAAAATCATTAAATCATAGAATGTTACAACAATCCTCATGTGATTTTCATGCTCTTTATTTCACTTTGAATATATAAAAATGTATTATATAAAGACTGCCACAAATTGATCAAGGTAATCTCTAAAAATTTATTCATTAAATCAATGAAGATAGCAGAAATTATTATGAACAAATGGATTCACTATAAATTTATAATTCCCAAACCTCATATGGAATTATTTTTTAGCTATGTCTTCACTTTTGACCCTCAACTAGTAGTATCTATATTAAAGATAAATCTTGGAAAAACATTTTGATCCTCATACTTGATAAAAAAAATTAATTAATGCAGGTAAAATAGAATGTGTTCTTGATTGTGATCTTGTTAAGTTATTAATAGTAAATTTAGAGTCACATCAATCCATATTTATTCATAAAAAAGAATAGGTTCTCTCTAAGGTGATGCACTTGGCCAAATTAGTCCCTTTTCAATATTATCCTATATTTGATTCATAAATTACCTCAACTCAAAAGGGGATATTATATATGGAGTCTTTAAAATAGTTGTAGGACCAAGTATGAATTATATTAAAAAACTCAACCACACAATTTGGAGAAATACTAGGAAATTAATCTAGAAAAACATCAATAAAGTCTCATATAATATAAATATATTTGATGTTGAATTTATCCACCAACATCAGAGATAAAAACCCCTTTTGAATACGAATAAAGACCTATACTATGGATTCAATTTCCATTATAAGTTCATATTTATCATAACATTAATGGATTATAATTTTTTGGTTTGGATTATCTAATTTTACATCCTTTGCTCCAAAATTGATGTGATATTTCTATAAATAAATCCAATTGATGCTTAAGATAATATCAAAATAAATTAGAAGAAGAATAATGAGATTTTAAGGAATAAATTTCATACAAACTTCAATTAGATATGATTCAAAGGCTTTAGATGAGATCATCACACCATTTGGATTTTTCACTACTACATTAACATCTAACAATTAAGGTTATAAATTTACATACCAAAAGTATTTTCAAGATATAAATGAATTCGCGTGATAAAGATCATATAATATACTTCAATATTTGAGAATATCTCTTACTACATAATCTTTTTCATCATATCTCCATTCCCATAATAAAACCAAAATGGTTAGCATGACCATTAGGCATATTTAATTTGAGAAATAAATCATGAAAAATAAAGTAGAGGATTTCTAAATATTAATAACTTTTTTCAATCTATGACACATTAGGTTTAACCTAGGTCATAAATGATCATAATTTATCCAAATACTTAATAATGGTTCATAATGAAAATGTAAACTATACCAATCATATCCTCTGGTTGTGTTAAACTAAGGTACAGTAAGGGAAAACTCAATGTTTACAAAAATGATTATTGAGAATAATTGACCAACTATTTTTAGGGTTATTAATCCAAGATAATGGATTATATTTATTATTCTTATTCATCATATTTGGTAGTAACTATAAAATCTAATATTCTTTTATGGTTTCCACTTCTATTTTCTACTTAGATTCATTTGAGGTCATTGATTTTTAATTGCTGTTTATCCTCCCTAGAAACCCTCTTCCCTAGATCTGATTCATATCTGGGATCTCCCAGCTTGGATCAATGGATTTCTTCTAGGGTAGTGGTATTTTAAAATATGTCTTGTCCGCCTTAAGGTGGACTTGTTAGTGTTTATGTGGTGGAAGGGTTGATGCAACAATCTTGGTATCCTTCAGCAGATTTTCTGGTGGAGGATGGTTGTGGTTTAGGCGTACGGATGGCCTTTTGTCCCCAGTGTGTTCAGGGATTATTGTCTTCAGAGTTTTACTCTCTGGTAGTGGATCTAAATCATGGTGGGTGATTTTATTTTGATGACCTCAGGCTTCTCTTCAGTGGTTGGTGAATTGTTTTTTTGTTTTTTGGTTGTGGTCTTGGTTCTGCCTATTTTTTGGGTTACATATTTCTATACATATGTTTTTTTCCCTCATTGAAATTAGATGGTGGTATAACATTTTGTAGGTTCCTTCTGGTGGTCAACCTTGAAAGGGGGATGTGTGTGATGACACCCATCATTCATCCAACCTTTTTCATTTTTTATGGATAGATGGGTACCTTTATTTGACTCTTTCTTAGTGTTTTTAGTCTTATTTTCCTTTCATTTGGTTGAAATTTTAGTGATTTCATCATATGAATTTTTGGTTGGGCATCCCTAAAGAGGGGAAGGTGTGTTGTCACCTTTCATCAGACTCTCTTCTATACGTTTGTCTTAATTGGAGAGGCTCTCTCCCATGCTGTACTACCAACAAGGTATAACTTCTTGATTGATAGGGCAGTGCATTTTTAGGATTTTTATCACTGTTTCACTATCTAGTGAGGGGGTAATGAGGAATTTAATGGTATTTTATTTTATATTTTCTTCCCTTTGAGATTACTATACTTTTATGACTTTTTTAAGTCTTTTTTCTCTCCATGTAATTGTTTCCCAATTTTTCCTTTTTTTAAAGAGGTGTTCTATTTTTTTATGTTTAATAAAGGGGGAGTGACCCTCAATACTTATAAAAAAACTAAATGTTTCTCATACACATTACCCACACTACTATACATATTCCATTTAACAATGAAAAAATTTGCTTTTAAAAGTTCTAAAAATCACTAATAAAGGACACCCTTTATCAGTGCTTTAAATAACACTGATAAAGGCATTGCTGGATGAAATACCCTGTTAATATAACAACACACCCAGAAAAAACTTAAAAACCCTATAATTTCAAACAATGATATATACATTTAATGTGACACTAGAAACATAAAAATTTCCACCCATGGTCTGTACAAAAAAACTCTGCTATATATGTTTCAAATAATGTTTTACATAATTCAAATACAATTATCAAAAAAAATTTAAAAACAATAGCATTTCATCTTTTTATGCTCATGAACCCCTCTTAAAAATCTCTACCCATTGTATTAGTTACTAAACAAATAATATCTACCTGATAAAAATATTTGGCCTATATAGAAAAACAAATATTATGTTTTTAATATTACAAAGAAATAAATTAAACCTTAATATAAGATAATACATTAATAAAACATCAAAATTTAATAAAAAATGAATTTTGTTTTATATTGGTCACACTATGTGTCCTATTGAGGTGGGGTTGATTCTTAAATGTTAAAAATGAGATATGGATCATTTTCCTAAAATTTCAGAACAATATGAAGGTGTATGCTCAGTTTTGATTATGTCATGTGTTTTATACAACAGTTATTGTCACTTTTAAATACTGACGCATTTGGAGTTATACATGCCACACTGTGTATCATATTGAAGTTATTCTGATTCCCACATGTCAAAAATGACTTATTAAGCATTTTCCTAGAGTATCAAAACAATTCGATTATGTTTACTCGGATTTCATTATGTGAGTTGTTTTGTTACTAAAATGTTATTTCAAACTAGAAACATGCATTATGAGTCATACTGATCGCATCATGTGTCGGTTTGATGTGATATTTCTTTACACATGTCACAAATGACTTATAAATCACTATCCTTGATTATCATGGCAGTCATAGTGTGTTTTCTTGGTTTTCAGTGAGTGACATGTTTTGAACTAAAATGTCAATTTTAAACTTATAACCGGAACTTTTAATCATTCCAGTCACACATTTCATCATATTGAGGTGGGGTTGATATCTACATGTCAAAAATGACTCATGTGTCATTTTATTAAACTACCAAAATAATAAAAATGCATTTTCTTGGTTTTTAGTATGTTACCTTTAGTTTTTACTTAAATTAATGTCAATTTTAAATAAAAAGAGATATTATGAGTGATATCAGCCACACAATGCATTTTATTGAGGTTCAGTTGATTCATATATATCAAAAATTACATAGAGATAATTTTTATAAAATATAAAAACAATCTGAATGTGTTTGGTTGGTTTTCAATATGTCACTTGTGGTTTTTACTTAAATTAATGTCACTTTTAAATAAAAAACTACTCTTTGAGTGATACTAGCCACTCATTGCATTGTATTTAGGTGTATATAATTCCTACACATCATAAATGACTTGTATATCATTTTCCTAAAGTATCAAAATAATATGAATGCTTTTTATTTGTTTTCAGTATGCTAGTTGTGTGATTTTAAAAAATGTCATTTAAAACTGGAAACACACATTATAAGTAATATTGGTCTCATCATGCATCAATTTTATGTGAGAATACTTCATACACATCAAAAATTACTTATTAATCATTTTCAAACATTATCAAGAAACCAAAGTTCATTTTTTTGATTTTTTGTGAGTGACACGTTTTGAACTAAAATGTCAATTTTAAACTACTAATGAACACTTTTAGTCATATCAATCACATCATGCATAATATTGAGGTGTAATGGATTTATATATGTTTAAAATGACTCATGTATCTTTTTCATAAAGTATCAAAACAATTTGAATGTGTTTTCTCAGTTTTATGTATGTCACTTGTTCCTTTTACTTAAATTAATTTCAATTTTAAATAAAAAAGACACATTTAGAGGTATACCAGCACACCATGCATCCTATTGAGATGGGGTTGATTATTATATTTTAAAAATGACTGATATATAGTTTTCCCCAAATATAAAAAATAACCTAAATGGTTTTTCTCGATTTTGAGTATGTCACTTGTTATTTTTATTTAAATTGATGTCAGTTTAAAATAAAAAGAGACACTTTAAGTGATACCAGACACACAATGCATCTTATTGAGGTGTTCCTAATTCCTACATGTCACAAATGACTTATATATCATTTTTCTAAAATATCAAAAAATCCAAATGTGTTGCTTCGGTTTTCAGAATGTCACTTGCTATTTTTTACTTAAATTAATGACAATTTAAAAAAAAGAGACACTTTGAGAGATTCATATCACACTTTGAATCATATGGAGGTTTTTATGATTCATAAACATCAAAAATTACTTATAAATCATTTTCATAAAGTATAACAACTACCCTAATGTATTTTCTTAGTTTTCTATATAACAATTGTGTTTTTTTTTACTAAAATGTCATTTCAAACTCCAAACATGTATTATGAGTCATATCATTTGCATAGTGCATCAATTTTATGTGATAATGATTTATATATTTCAAAAATTACTTTTTATTCATTTTCCTAAATTATCAAGACAATCAGAGTTTTTTTCTTGTTTTTGAGTGAGTAACACATTTTGAACTAAAATGTCAATTTTAAACTCATAAGGGACACTTTTATTTATAACGATCACACTGTGTGCCAGACTATGGTGTGGTTGAATCTTATAGGTTAGAAATGACTCATGGATCATTTAAATAAATTATAAAAACAATAAAAAAATTATCAGTTTTCCATATTTCACTTGTTCTTTTTTAATTAAATTAATGTCAATTTTAAATAAAAAGAAACACTTATAGTCAAATCAGTCGCAACATGTGTTGTATTGAGGTGATTTGGAATTATACACATCACAAATGACTCATGTATCATTGTAATAAAATATAAAAATAATAAAAATTTGTTTGGTTGGTTTTCAGAATGTCACTTTTTTGTTTTTACTTAAATTGACATCAATTTTAAATAAAAATAGACATTATGAATGATACCAGCCACACTGTGTGTTGTTTTAAGCTGTGACTAATTTCTACACATAAAAAATAATTTATAGATCATTTTACTAGAGTATTAAAACAATATTAATATTTTTTCTTTGTTTGTAGTAGTTCACTTATGTATTCTTAATAAAATGTCATTTTAAACTAGAAACACCGAATATGAGTCATATTGATTGCAAAGTGCATTGGTTTGAAGTAAGATTGCTTAATACATATCCCAAATGACTTATGAATCACTTTTAGAAATTATCAAGACAATTAGATTCTATTTTCTTTGTTTTTAATTAGTGACACATTTTGAACTAATATTTCAATTTTAAACTGATAACATACACTTTTAGTCGTACCTATCACACAGTGAGTTTTCTTGGTTTTCATGCAACATGGTGTTTCCTCTTCCACCTTAGAAGAACATGTTCTCTATTTTCTAGATTTTTTCAGATAGTTGAAAACAAAACAAAAATTTCCAGAATATTATTATAAAAAACTAAGTAATTATTAGATATAAATGATAATTAAATTAACTTACAAATAGTTGAAAATAATGAAAAAATTAATTAATTTCATAAAAAGACTAACTTTGAGTCATACAAACCACATCGTGCATTATTGTACTTTCCATTTGATTTCTTTATTGAAATGAAAACACTACATTGTCAATATTTAGCACATTACTTTAAGTTACCTCCACTGCCTTTAAAGGAAAGTTATAAATGCCAACAATGTAGGGGTGACATTGTTTTGAGGTAGAATAAGTCTTTGGAAATCATTGTTTGCATGGGTAGTAAAAAATTTAATTTATATTCCGATAATGAAGTATAGAATAGATAATATTATGATGAAAACATTGTATATTAAAACAACATAATCTTATCATTGAATTCTAAGTTGTAGCCTTGAATTCCAATCTCTCACGAGCATGATCAGTTTTTCACAAATTTCCCCAACTTGGAAAAAGGAATTTATCTATAAAAGAAATCAAACCTTATGTGGGTAATAATAAAAATAAGTAAATTAATCATAAATATTAAATAATTAACTACTTCTATGGAAGCCATATATTCATGCTATTTTTTTACATTATTCAATCAGGTATGTTGCCCATTCATTTTTTAGAACATCTATATCATCCTGTGAATATGAGTCTTTTTGACAATCATAGTTGTACTAAAAAATATAAAGACCAAAAGGATTAATAAATATTTTAAATGAGATAATAATTATATTTGAAAATATCTCCTCAGGGATGCTAGTATGTTCATGAAATATGATCTCTCTCATACATTTACAAACATAATAACCGTAATATTTTCCATTTTTTTGTTTGAGACACTACAGAAACATTGAGTGTAATAAAGAATTTATTTTGTTATGTTTTAGGATAGTGAAATATTATTATATATACCCTAATACGTTTCTAATAATAGTAATTTTATTAGTCCTCATGCTTATCCCTTGGACTCATTTCTTGTTTTTCCCAATATTGATGCATCGCCCTATCATAAAAAAAATCATTAAAATATAATATAAATTATATAACTTTGTTTTAAGTTTTAAAATTTTGGATGTAATATAATAAAAATTGAAAAACGCTAGAATGTGTGGATGAATTTTTGGATATCCATGCATTTAATCTTGGAAATAAATCGTTGGAATATCCAAATTCACTACAATGAGAATCCAATGCTTCCAAAAAACACAAAAAGGAAAAATTAATTAAAGAAATGAAAATATATTTTATGTTATTAAATTTAATAGTTCTACCCATTCATCATTGGTATTAAATAGAGTCTATCATTTGAAAATTTTCTTTCAAACTATTTTATAAGACATTCCACTATTTCATCTTTTTATTGGTATCTATTTTTAGTTGTTCTATAGGGGTGTTGTGAGGACTAAATAGTCCAAAAAAATTATGGGAAAATCCATTCAATTGTTTTTCATATATACGCCTTCCAAAAATATGTAATATTCTCTTTTATAATTATCACAGTACATTATCTTTTGGAAAATCAAATCATGAAGACATATGTCATGTATACATTTGTAACTAAGCCTCCAAGCCAATAATAATAAAGGATTTCACTTACACTCCCAACACCAATGAATTCTTTATCCTTATCTATGTATATATTTTCTTAAAAATAAACTATGTGATTATGACCATCTTTTCACTTTGTATCCACATGAACCTTAAATGCTAGTAATTGTGGATATAGAAAGGGTATGTTAATTGTTCTTTTGGTATATCTTTTCTATCAGTTGGTCGATCCTTTATATGTTTATGAGTTGGTATTTCATTTCATCCCCATCTATTTTTCTATCTGTAATAAAATTAATTGGTTCAAACATTTTTTCTTTAATTTCTAAATGTTTGTCTTGAAAGGTAAATTTGAAATGAATACCTCCCTATCGACATGTATTTTTACAAGATGTGACAGCCATGCGATGAATGTTCCAATAGATTTTTTGACCGTATAAATATATTCCTCATGGATTGGAACATGTAGCTCAGTGTTCGGCTCATGGTATACGCTTATCGACAATTTCACAAAACCTGTTGGAAGTGGCATGTTGTGTAGCATTTTATTTTGGATATTGAGCACTATAGACCTCGCAATAAGGCAATTGGTGGGTGTTGATAGATATAAATCATAGTCATTATTTTCTTATATAATATTTGTGCAGGAAAGGTATCTGTGACTGTCTGATTCAAATTTCATAGAAAAATTTATTAGAACATTGATTACCTTGGCAAAGAAATCTATTTTAAGGGAATGGATCGCCTCTTAACTGGTGGAGGTGGGGTGAGATCTCCACGTAGTGGCTATTCATATGTTGCTTCTTTTCCATGCCTCCCCCCATAAAAGTTTCCATCATATCTATATTCCATTGTAATTTTTCTTCAAGAGTAGATATTATTTATCTCATATTTTTTATTAATTCACTATGATCCTCCTCTTGTTTTTTCTCAAAATATGTTTGGGGTGTCACCCCAAAACCCGAACCTCTAACATGGTCATAATGTTTTGGCTACTTCAAGGCCACTGATAGTATGTTTCCATCTAGTATATGTTTTTTTGATACTTTTGACTATGTTAAATAGAAAATATAGGAAAATAAGTTATCATTGTTATATAATAGTGATTTAAAGAAAAATAATTTTTTATTATGTAAAACCTAAACATGTTTCCAATAGTTTTTGTGTGCTTTCATTTATTAGTATCTTGTATTTATTTACATGTTTCTCCTTCTATATCACATGGTGTGGGATGGAATTGGATTTGTATTTGGAGTCATCAATCTTCAAATAAATAGACGAACATAATTATGATGTTTTTTAATGTCACATAAATATATTACGAAAGATTTAAAATATATACCAATTATTTTTCAAGTAAAGCATACCCCATAATTTCTTTACTGTAGGGGTATGCTATTTTTTCTACTTCTTTTTTATTTCTGGAACTTAGTTTCTATATCATAAATAACAATTTATCAATCAAAGTGATGAATACACAGATTTTCAAACTACATATTACTAGCCACAATGACCATGAAAATAAAACTTATAATGATGGCCAATAAATGAATCCCACACTTCTTGGGTTATCAGGTGTGCATAGGTTAGTGGTGTGTGGGGTTTTATTTTCCCTTTAGAATATTTAAGATGATGTCTTATTAGAATTGTGAGAAATCCTTTGTGAATCCTTCCATCATGAATTAATGTATATTTCTGGTGGGATTCATCTACTATAAATGAACTCTACAATGGATTATGAAGAGTAATTCAAAGTTTCATTATTTTATTTTTTAGTAAAATAAATAAATGGTATCATAATTTTACCATACTCTCTTTCTACATCAATTCCTTAATCCCAAGTACAACATGGTTCCATGAATCTACATCAATCAGCACACATTTCTAAGTGAAAATTCCAATGTAAATAATGGACATGGCCTTGTTGGGGTTAACATGTTGGCCCTAAACATTACATACAGCCTCTTATTTTATGTCATTGACTTTTGTCTTAATTATTTTTATCTAACACCATCAAAATAAGATGTTCCAATTTTTTATACATCACTGGTCTTTCATCGCCTACCATTTCCCTGGAATTAACATCATCAACATGTTCCTATGGATAGGTAGTATTAGAATGTGGAAATATTCATTGTACCTCTGCACTGAGATTAGCATTATGTGCAAATGGTCGTTCTACACTGCTAGAAGATATAGGTTGAGAGACCCATTGTGCCTCAGGATTTGGAGAACCAACATATGCTGAAGGTTGTTATTACTCTTCACTGCAAGTAATGAAAGGTTGAGAGTCCTATTCATCCTCAGGATTGGGAACACCAACATGTACAAAAGTCATTATCTACAAAAGTGGTTTAACATTTAATTTAGAGTACATAAATACAACATAAAATAGATAATAACATGAGGTAACACGATGTATATTACCAAAAATATAAATATAACTTTATTATTGAAGTCTAACTTTTTAATGGATGAAGTGATTTAACCCCTCTATAGACTATCCAAATCCATTTATTAGAGTCTCCTCTAACATAAAAAATTATGAATACATTTGGACCATTATGAAATGAATCTGTCATCTCAATGAAAGGGTCTTACTCAGTTGAGTTTTAATCTAACACTTCAGTGGTTTTGTACAATAAAAGAACAATTGAACACTTTCAGTTTGCAGGATATAGAATATAAAATACTTGTATTGCCTAAGATTCCATTATAAATGATTCATATTTGTACCCTAATTTATAGAAATCAACTTTCATGAATCATAATTCATCTATTTTAATAGCTCTCCTATTATCAACCCACTTACATTCAAAATATGTTCTTTTAATGTTTCATAATCCAACTCCCAAATTTGTTTGATGATGTTAAAGTATGAATATTCACATCAATTTCATTTTTATCCTTAGTACTAGTAACCTGAACCACTTCGTCCACAACTGTAACTCCACTATTTTTCATGGTATTGTATTCATCATGATCATTTATATATAATGTGTGGACATTAATTATATAACCATTGTAAGATAATACAAAAACACTTGGTCCCCCAGCTAGCCATCAAATTCATTCTGAAATTGAATCCAGATTTTCATATGAATCCATAAAAATATTGTCCTGAAACCATCCTATAAATAGTTTATTGTGTGTATTTGATATCTATATTTCATCCCATTATGGATTAAAATTTCTAATAATTTCATTGTGGGTTTCAACATATGGGGAAAACCTTTAAACTATTAAGAAAAACGTAAAGTTTGTCCTCCTTTCAATCTGTAACATCGATTGTGACAAAATATCTTCTATAAATTCCTTCACCCACAAGCCACCGAGTGTGAATATATTTTAGTAGACCAATGCTTTCCACACCAAATAGGTATTTCGTACAGAATTCACTGGCTAACTCAAAAATATAACTCTTCTCAATACAACCCTCTGGCTGACTATGATTTTTTACATGCCCTTTCAAAATATTTATATACCGTTCAGTGGGGTACATCCATCTATAGTTTATAGGACCACATTAGTCTAATCTCTCTTACCAAGTGAACCATCATATCAAAGAATGTTGGCAGGAAGAACATTTCTAATTTACTTATTATGATTGCAATTTATCATTCCATGGTCATAAATTTCAATAGGTATATAAATTTTTTGCATATATATTTGAAGAAGAAACATTGCTTGGTTAATTTATGACAGAAATTATTGGGAAAAATGAAATATAAATCTATAGGCATTAGATCTTGCATTAAAATATGGTGGTCATGTGATTTTAGGCCCTTTAAATTTAAATCAGTCATTAAAACAATGCTCTTGAAATTTTATGAATACCCCTCTGAAAAAATTATTTCATTCAAGAAGTTGAAAAAATAATATCTATCCTACTTTGATATATTTTAAGTAGTTAGAGAGAGAAAAGTTCATTTTTGACCCTCCACTGGTGCCAACTCTCCTCGTTTTCCCATGTAAACCATGTCTAACCTAGCCTTAATTCCATACTTTGTTTTTTCGGGTGAATTTAGCCACATTATGATGATAGTATAAACTTCTTTCTTTTCAACATGAATAAAATGTATAATTTATAGACAATTTTAGTATGGAAATTCAAAACAAACAGATCTCTTTTTTCAACAAGTTTTTGTTAAAAAATTCGGAAACAGTTTACAAAAATCCGTGTCCACATATTTTAATTTCTCAAATTTATTATCTCCTATTAGTGTAGATGTTGTTGTATGTTTTTTTTAACTTCCATTGAATGAGGTCATCAAAGATCATTACTTATTTCATTGGGGTATAAATCTCTAATTTACTTGAAATATATTTTTTGATGAATATTTCAACCTACTAGATTGGGTACCTTATTCACAGATGGGACACCCTTGATTTACTTTAATTCTATATCCTGGAAATTTTCCATAAGAATGAAAGTCATTTATAGTCCCACACAACATGGATCTCCATGTGAAATATTTATTTTTGTGAGTATCATACAACATAAAACCTAAATCCCATAATAATTTCAAATCCTCGATAAATGGATCCAAATAAACATCAATATCATTACTCGGTTGATTTGCTCATAATATAAGCATATATAACATTATATATGTTTGTTTCATGCACAACCATGGTGGAAATTTATAATTTACCAACATAATCGTCCATTTACTACGATTGATTCTTTTAAAACAAAAATGATTCACTCTATGTCACGACCCGTCCTTGGGGCCCATGTCGTGACTACCCCAAGCCCGTCTTCAATAGGCCAGGGGCTGGTGACTAGCACCAAGGCGTAATTCTCAATAAAAGAAGGGAAGGAATTGCCTTTGTAAAGTAAACAAACACCACAGAGTAAGCAAGAAGAAGTAAGCACTAAGTAAAACTGGGTACAAAAGTAAGTGCGGAAAAGTAAGTGGGTCAGAATACAAACCCAAACTGAAAGTAAAGTACAATTGGAATGAAAGTACAACAACCGAAAAGTAAAGCCGCAACATCGTGTCGTCCATAGGAAGTCCCACCTGAAGGGTGGGTACAGATGGCCTCCTCAGCTCCACGGGACCAGCCGTCCGCTCTGTGTATGTCCCGCCCAGTGGTCCACCTCTAGGTACCAACTTTCTCCACAAGCCTCCACCACGATCAGCGATGTCTGTCGTCTACATCCAACACAACATAGTGCGGGCATAGCCCGTGCAGGGATGAGTATAAGCTACTCAATAGGGACCCCGAGACACCTGAACGCCTCCCAGAATCCAAAAAGTATAATCCTCAAAGGAAAGATACAATCACGAAGTAACACCCAACACTACTTAGGTATATGCCCATACATATACCTAAGTCATCAATTCCAGCTCGGATCCAGCAACTGAACCCAAGTTCAAACACTTCGACACAGGATAGCACAACACAATCCACATAGGAAAGCAAGTCAATCATATCAAAGATAATGATTGAAAGTCAAGACTCAGCTCACACAGGTATACTTCTTCGTAAGACGATATATATGATCAGTTGTATCCAGTGATTCATCTAAGTCGTCAGACCCACATAGGATCGATAGGTACTAACCCCCGCAATGACCCACACAGGATCTGACCCACATAGGATCGGTATGCGCTAGCCCACATAGGACCACTGAGCGTTGACCCACATAGGATCTGACCCACACAGGATTGGTAGCACTAACCCACGTAGGATCGCTGAGTGCTGTAGTCATCACTGTCGAATCCACAGAGGATTTCTGTATAGTCGTCATCGTCGTTGCAGTTGCAGCCAGCTCTAGGGTTTCCGCACACAGCAAGCTTGTTTCGGGAGGGTCCACTCCACGAGCTGAGGGGCTGATACATCAACTAACACAAATTTCGGAGTTGATGTATCCCAAAGTTCCGTATCGTCAACAGGAACTCAACGTGATAGACGGCGTGTCAATCGGACGCCCGGTCTGAGAGTTATTGGCTTTTTCATCCTAGGGTCCCGATTGGTTTTTAAGTCAAAACCAACCCCACTGTACTCCAACTACATCCAAAACTTGGGAGGAGTAAGACAAAAGGTCTGTCTCACTAAGAGGAATCCAACAAAGTCGACGACACGTCAATCGGATGTCCAGAGCTCAAGTTATAAGTGTTTTCGCTCCGAGGGACTGGTTGGTTTCGTGTACGAACCAACCCGGCTGAACCCAAAGTTCTCTGAAACCTTGAGTTTAATATACAGAAATGACCATCGTGATCCAAAGATCGCATCGTAGCTGACGGTGCATCGATCGGAGGCCCTCAGCCCATGTTATGGGCAAAAGATAGAAGAGGCCCGTGAATAGGGGGTTCGGGCCCGGTATGACCCGGCCCGATACCCCTTGGGTCGGCCCAAACCGGGTCGACAAGACCCGAGTTCATGTCCGGCCCAATAGGGCGCGGCCCGGCCCCGTGGGCGCGGCCCGGCCAAGCTCGCTCGGCCTGGCCAGCGTGGCCAGGCGGCTCGGCCGTAACGGCTGAGCGGAAGGGTGCAGGGGGAGCGCTGCCCCCTGTGTGAAATCGCGGCCCCCATAAGGGGGGCCGCTCCTGCTTTCCAACCGGGGGTTACAACCCCTGGCCCTCTCGGAAGCTGGCTGGCCCAGTCCGGCTAGTTGGTTGCTACCGCCGCGGGACCGTCGGGGTCCCTCTCTCCTGTTCTAGCGCCGGGGGCCAGAAGCTAGCCGCCGCTTCCTGGTCCGCTGTGGCCAAAGCCCGCGGCCTTGGTCCGATTGGCACGGCGCAATGGCATCGCGCCCCTCCACCATGGCCCCATGCCGGCCGCAAACTCTTCTACGTTCTCCGGCTCAGCCCGACGGCATCGCGCTTCTTCGCCCAATCTTTATTATTTTCCACGCGGTGCATCGTCACCGCGCTGCCTTGTTCATGCCGCAAACAAATCATCAATCAAGGGGGGAGGGCGGTCGGTCGTGTTCATGCGGTCCGACCTCCTCTCGTTATTTAGATATTAGGTGGCTCAAATAAAGATGATAATCAGCGATGAAGTAATCACGAACAAAAAGAAAAAAACCCTACCTCAAAGAAAAAGTTGAACGAAGGTTCGTCGGGGAATTGCATGTCGCAGAAGAAGGTGTCGCGGAAGGGGGATCATCGTGTCGCAGAGAAAAGATTCGTCGGCGTCGCATCATCGATCTCCGAGGATCTGGTGTTCTTGTCGACCTTCGTCGGAGGTCGGCGTTCTTCGCGTTCTTTGCGTTCTTCATCGAGGAAGGAGTGCTTCAAGGCTTTGAGTGATTTCTCCCAAGCCCTCTCGCACCACGAACCCCTTTAATAAAATAAGACTTGTCTTATTTTATTAACACACAAGCCAAACGTTTTTAAATTCAAAAATTGAATCAATCAATTAATTGAATTAATTGAGGAGTTTAAACTGCCCAATTAATGAGGCGTTTACTATTTAGTGTAAACGCAAGAGTTGACTTACATTTAAAGGGGGTGTGTGGGTGCGTTACCTAATTAAAGGTGGGGGTTTCATGGAAGTTGAAAAGGTGGGGCTCGTGTGGGCCCAAACCCACAAATATCCTACCTAGTGGATTAGAATATAGTGGGTCCTACTTCAACCACTTAGCTTAGGTTAAAAAAAATTTAATAAAATAAAGTGGTTGCCCCATTTTATTTTATTCATTTACTTAACCCAAAATTTTTAAAACCACACCCGAGCAAACGCAACTCCGGAAAATGTGTTCCTAAAAAATTACCGGCGCTTCGATTCCATCGGTTTCCTTGGATTTTGATTCCGAGCACCAGTTCAAAAGTTAGGAAGACCCGCTCGTTCGTTCACTGAATGTACCCGAGCTAAACTTCTGAAAATGATTCCGAGCACACTGGGCCTCGAAATCAGGTGCCGTCAGAAACTGCGTTCTTGTAAAATCCAAAAGAAAATTAAGAAAAAAATTCCCTTGAATTTTATGGGTTTTTACATTACTCCCACATCAGGTCATTACATCCCTGTAAAGATACATCATGAACTAGGGAAACAAATGTGGGTACTGATCACGCATTTGAGCCTCCCACTCTCAAGTGCTCTAATGGAGGTTCCCGTGCTACCATCTGATACGCACTATAGGAATAGACCGTCCACATAGGACCCGCTCTTGTTGATCCTCGATCTCCACTAGGACCTCTGAAAAAGTCTCCCCATCATCAATATCCATCTCCCCATGGTCAATGATATGTGTCGGGTCGTGCACGTATCTCCTCAGCAAAGATACGTGGAAGACGTCGTGCACCCGGTGTAACTGGGGTGGTACAGCTAGGCGATAATCCACCTCTCCTATCCTGCTGAGGACCTGGAATTTTCCAATGAAGCACGGAGATAACTTTCCGCCTCGGCCAAATCTCTGTAATCCACGACGAGGTGAGACCCGCAAGAAGACGTGGTCACCATCCTCGAACTCTATTGTCATTCACCTCCTGTCAGCATAAGACTTCTGCCAGCTCTGAACTATCCTCATCCGCTCCTGGATGACCTGGACCTTCTTTTTCATGGCCTGGACCATCTTCAGTCCCACAAGTGCTGACTCCCCAGGGTCTGTCCAGCGCTGCGGTGATCTGCAAGGTCGGCCGTACAACGCCTCATATGGTGCCATCCCGATGGTGGAGTGGTAGCTATTATTGTATGAGAACTCCACAATGGGTAGGTGATCCTCCCAGCTACGACCAAAGTCGAGGACACGTGCACGGAGCATGTCCTTGAGAGTCTGAATGGTCCTCTCTGTCTGACCATCCGTCTGAGGGTGAAAGGCGGTGCTCAGACGTAGCTTCTTCCCGAATACCTCTTGCAACCCCTTCCAAAGTCGAGAAGTAAAGTGAGCATCTCGATCGGAGACGATATATGATGTCACACCATGAAGCCGTATAATCTCCGGAACATAGAGGTGTCCCAAGCTCTCCACTGAGCCCTGCTCTCTGATGGGTAAGAAGTGGGCCGACTTGGTGAGTCGGTCGACAATCACCCAAATGGAGTCGTGACCTCTGGAAGTGCGTGGAAGTCCAGTCACGAAGTCCATAGATATCCCATCCCACTTCCACTCCGGGACCTACAAGGGTTGTACCAAGCCTGCTGGTACCTGGTGCTCTGCCTTCACCTGCTGGCAGGTGAGGCATTCTGAAACAAACTCCGCCACAGCCTTCTTCATACCTGGCCACCAGTGCTGTCGTCTGAGGTCCTGGTACATCTTCACCACTCCTGGATGTACCACTAAATGGGAAGTGTGAAACTCCCTCAGTACCTCCTCCTGTAAAGCAGCTGGTACCATGGTACGTCCTCTGAAAAGGATGACGTCCTCACCTCCCATAGAGAATCCATCAGGTGCATGTCCTGAGGATATCTATGCATGCCGTGTCTCACAGTCATCGTCCCCACGCTGCGCCTCTCTAGTCCACTGTAGATGTGGAGGAGTGACTGTGAGTGACTATAGAAAGGTTGTTCCATCACTATCCATGAAGGATATCTACAAAGCGTCTAGCTTCTCTGTCGCCTCCCCAAGTAGCGCAATGCTCATCCTTCTGCTGAGAGCATCAGCTACTAAGTTCCCCTTTCCAGGAGTATAGACTATCTCAAAGTCATAGTCCTAGAGGAACTTGAGTCATCACCGTAGTCTCAGGTTCAGGTCCATCTGCAAGAATATGTACCTGAGACTCTGATGGTCAGAATAGATTGTAAAGTGCTTGCCCATCAGATAGTGTCACCACATCTTCAGAGCGAAGACCACTGCTGCTAACTCTAGTTCATGGGTAGCGTATTTCTTCTCATGTTGTCACAACTGATGTGATCCATAGGTAATCAAAGTCCGCTCCTGCATCAGTACACATCTGATTCTAGTCCCTCATGCATCACAGTAGACTATGTAACCTACTCCCTCCTCCGGTAGCCTCAAGATAGGCACTCTGATCAATCTCTGTCTCAGCTCCTGGAAGCTCTACTGGCATCTGTCTGACCACACGAAGGGTTTCCCCTTCTTCGTCAAAGCTGAGAGTGGTGCCAAAACTCTAGAAATGTTTGGCACAAATCTTCGGTAGTACCCAGCTATCCCCAAGAAACTTCGCACCTCTGTCACGCTCCTGGGTGGCTCTCAAGCTAGCAGTGCCTCGATCTTTTCAGGATCCACCGCAACTCCCACCTCCGAGATGATGTGTACCAAGAAGTGGACCTCACGAATCCAGAACTGACACTTAGAGAGGTTTCCATAAAGTTGGTGCTCTCGGAGTGTGTCTAGTACAACCCACAAGTGGTAAGCGTGCTCCTCCTTAGTGGTCGAGTAAATCAAAATGTCATCAATGAAGACCACGACAAATAGATCGAGGTATGGATGAAAGATCCTGTTCATGAGGCCCATGAACACTGCTGGATCATTGGCCATGCCGAAAGGCATAACCAAGAACTCATAGTGGCCATACTGACATCTGAAGGCTGTCTTCTGCACGTCCTTGTCCCGAACTCTAAGCTGATGATAGCCTGATCTAAGGTCTATATTTGAGAACCATTGTGCTCCCATGAGCTGATCGAAGAGGTCATCAATCCTCGGTAGCGGATACTTGTTCCTCATGGTCACCTGGTTCAGGTGACGATAGTCGACACAAAGTCGCAAGCTCCTATCCGCCTTCTTAGTGAACAATATCAGGGAAGCCCAAGGTGAAACACTGGGTCGGATGAATCCCTTTCCCTGTAAGTCCTCCAGCTGTAATCATAGCTCTCGAAGCTCGCCGGGAGACATCTGATATGCTGGAGTGGATATCGGGGCTGTCCTGGGGTACAGTTCAATATAAAAGTTTACCTCTCTGTGAGGAGGTATCCCTGGGACGTCATCGGGGAAAACGTCTGCATACTGATCCACCATTGCAGGAAAACCAGGACTCTGCATGTCAACTACTACTAGGATGAGGCTAGCCAACTAATGAGTGATGGGATGTCCTCTCCTCTGCGATATTCCATCCTGTGCTGCAAAGGCTCCCTTCTCGCTGATGAAGGTGAACCTGCTCCCGTCGGTGCGAACACACCTCACCTTGCGCCTAGTGCAGTCAATCTGAGCATGGACTGTAGGTAACCAATACATGCCCAAGATGACGTCATAAGGCCTCGATGCCACTACAAGAATATCCTAGCTGAAGCTCTCACCTTCTAGAGTAATCTCACACTACCGGCACCAGTGCGTAATCATCGAGTCTTCTCCCGTAGGAGTCTCTAGCTGTAAAGATCGATCCAACAGCTCCGTCGGAATATCTGAGCTCCGAACAAGGGTAGCGGATATGAAATAATGACTTTCTCATGTGTCTATAATAACTACAGAAAGGGTGGAGTAGACACAGATAGTACCTCGAATCATCTCAGGCGCGCCATGGTCGTAGGCCTCTGCTGCCTGGAGCTATGCCTATCTCTTCCTGCCAGCTCCCTGTGGTCGGGGTGGACCTCCTGGTGGTGGTGGTGATAGAGCCTGAAAGCGTCGCCCAACACCTGCTGCTCGGCAAGCTCCTCTACCTCATCCACCTGCTCCTTGTGGACCACCATAGTCGACCCTCTACCTCTGCCGGGGTGGTCCCTCAACCATCTGCTGCTCCTCGGCACGGCGAGTCGGGCAGTCACGAGCCATGTGGCCCTACCCGCCGCATGCGTAGCACTATTTTCCTCTCGTAAGATTGGCTCTGCGTTGTGTGACCTGCACCTCTGAGCCAGTGTCCTGAGGTCGTCTTCCTGAGGGTCTGGTTTGCCTGGACCCATGTGTCATCTGTCGACTGCCTACTGCAGAAGACTCTCCTACGTGCCACCCTGCGATAGGTCTCTCTGCTGATGTAGGCTCAACAAGGAAGCTATCGATGAGAAGGGCTCTCTCGAGTACCCCTGCCTATGTCGGAATGCTGAGGGAGATTAGTGATGCCCTGATCTCATGCCTCAATCCCTACTTGAAGGTCCGGGCCCGGAAGAATGGGTCTCGTACCATGTCTGTCGAATAGCGCGAGAGGTCGGTAAATCTCGCCGAGTACTGGGTGACCGACAAGCTGTCCTGCCGCAGCTATAGTAGCTCCTGGATGCGCACCACACGGAGGGTGGCTGGGAAGAACTCCGAGAGGAAAGGCTCTCAAAGTCCGTCCAGAGGAGACATGCCTCGTTGTGCACCTGGAGCATCAAGCTCCACCATCTGTCTGCTGCTGCGTGTAGGAGACTCGCTGCAAGGATCACCATGAGGTTTGCTGGTGTCCCTACCAATTAGAAAACTTGTACAACTACCTCCAGCCAATCCTCGGATGCCTGAGGGTCTGTCTCCCCATGGAGCCTAGGCGATCTCTGACATTGAAACTCGTGCACTGCACAAAGGCGACGCACACTCTCAGTGGCTGGAGATGGTAGCATCGGTGGCTCGGCGGGTAGAGGTATCGTCGGTGCCTCTGCTGACAAAGGGCCTTGCACTGAGGGCTCGTCGCCTGGTGGGGTGTCGTCACATAAAAAACGCAGAACCCTAGCTGGCTGCTGTCGTGGGGCCATCCTGAAAAGAGACAGGTGTGCAATAGTCAGAATAGTATACCTGGTGAGCTGACACAAAGTAATCAAAAAGAAAACTTTTAAAACACACATGCAATCAATGTTTTCGTTCACTAAGTCGGAAATCAGAAGTCAGGGTCCTAGTGTATGGATACGTCAGTCGCCGCACCAACACTAGAATCCCTGGACTGATAACCACACTCAATACTCTTAACACTATTTCTTCACATAGAAAAAGATCAGAGTCCTGAGTTCTGCAGTAGAACTGAACTCATCTGATACCAATTTGTCACGACCCGTCCTTGGGGCCCGTACCATGACAACCCCAAGCCCGCCTTCCATAGTCCAAGGGCTGGTGACTAGCACCAATGCATAATTCCCGATAAAAGAAGTGAAGGTATTTCCTTTGTAAAGTAAACAAACACCACAGAGTAAGCAAGCAGAAGTAAACACTAAGTAAAACTGGGTACAAAAGTAAGTGTGGAAAAGTAAGTGGGCCAGAATACAAACCCAAACTGAAAGTAAAGTACAACTGGAAAGAAAGTAGAGCAACTAAAAAGTAAAGCCACAACGTCGTGTCATCAACAGGAAGTCCCACCTGAAGGGTGGGTACATATGGCCTCCTCAGCTCCACGGGTCCAGCCGTCCGCTCCGTGTACGTCCTGCCCAGTGGTCCACCTCCTGGTACCGACTTGCTCCACAAGCCTCCACCACGATCAGTGATGTCCTTCGTCTGCATCCAACACAACGTAGTGCAGGCATAAACTGTGCAGGGGTGTGTATAAGCTACTTAGTAGGGACCCTGATACCCCCGATGGTCTTCCAGAATCCACAAAGGATAATCCACAAAGGAAATATCCAATCACGAAGTAACATCCAACACTACTTAGGTATATGTCCATACATATACCTAAGTCATCAATTCCAGTTAGGCTCCAGAAACCAAGCCCAAGTTCAAACACGTCCACACAGGATAGCACAACACAATCCACATAGGAAAGCAAGTCAATCATATCGAAGATAATGATTGAAAGTCAAGACTCAGCTCACACAGGTATACTTCTTCGTAATACGATAGAGATGATCAGTTGTAGCCAATGATTCATCTAATCCATCGGACCCACATATGATCGATAGGTACTAACCCCCACAATGACCCACAAAGGATAGATAGGTACTAACCCCCGCATTGACCCACAAAGGATCGATAGGTACTAACCCCCGCAATCACCCACACAGGATCTGACCCACACAGGATCGGTATGCACTAGCCCACACAGGACCGCTGAGCGCTGACGCACACAGGATCTGACCCACACAGTATCGGTAGCACTGACCCACATAGGATCGTTGAGTGTTGTAGTCCTTGCCGTCGAATCCACGGAGGATTTCTGTACAGTCGTCATCGTCGTCGCAGTCGCAGCCAGATCTAGGGTTCTCGCACACAGCAAGCTCGTTTCAGGAGGGTCCACTCCACGAGCCGAGGTACTGATACATCAACTGACACAAATTCCGGATTTGATGCATTCCAAAGTTCCGTATCGTCTACAAAAACTCAACGTGACAGACGGCGCGTCAATCGGATGCCCGGTCTAAGAGTTATTGGCTTTTTCGTCCTAGGGGCCCGGTTGGTTTTCACATCAAAACCAACCCGACCGTACTCAAACTACATCCAAACCTTGAGCGGACTAAGCCAAAAGGTTTATCCCACTAAGAGGAATCCAAAAAAATTTATGGCACGTCAATCGGACATCCAGAGCTCAAGTTATAAGTGTTTCTGCTCCGAGGGCCCAGTTGGTTTCGTGTACGAACCAACCCGGCCGAACCAAAAGTTCTCTGAAAACTTGAGTGTAATATACCTAAATGACCGCCACGATCAAAGGATCACATCACAGCTGATGGTGCATCAATCGGAGGCCCGCAGCCCAAGTTATGGGAAAAAGACCGAAGAGGTCCACGAATAGGGGGTTCGGGCCCGGTCCGACCCGGCCCGATACCCCCTGGGTCGGCCCGAACCGGGTCGACCCGACCTGGGTCCAGGTCTGGCCCATTAGGGTGCTGCCTGGCCCGGTGGGTGCGGCCCGGCCTAGCTCACTCTGCTTGGCCAGTGTGGCCAGGCGGCTCGGCCGTCACGGCCGAGAGGAAGGGTGCGGGGGGCGCGCTGCCCCCCTGTGTGAAACTGCGGCCCCCATGAGGGGGGCCACTCCTGCTGGCCAGCCGGGGGTTACAACCCTCAGCCCTTCTCAGAAGCCAGCCGGCCCGGTCTGGCCGGCCGGTTTCTGTCGTCGTGGGACCTCCGGGGTCCCACTCTCCAGCTCCGGCACCGGCAGCCGCTTCCTGCTCCGCCGGGGCCAAAGGTCGCGGCCTTGGTCCAACCGGTGCGGCGTGATGGCATCGTGCCCCTCCGTCGTGTCCCCGCACTGGTCTCGGCCTCTTTAGAATTCTCCGGCACGGTGCGACGGCGTCGCGCTTCTTTGCCCAATCTTTATTATTTTCCACGCGGTGCATCGGCACCGTGCTGCCTTCTTCATGCGGCAAACAAATCATCAATCAAGGGGGGAGGAGGGTCGGTCGTGTTCATGCGGTCCGACCTCCTCTCATTATTGAGATATCAAGCAGCTCAAAAAAAGACGATAATCAGTGATGATGTAAACACGAACAAAAATAAAAAAACCCTACCTCGAAGAAAACTTTGAACGAAGGTTCATTGGGGAATTGCACGTCGCGGAAGAAGGTGTCGTGGAAGGGGGATCATCACATCGCGGAGAAAAGATTCTTCAGCATCGCATCATTGATCTTCAAGGATCTGGCGTTCTTGTCGACCTTCATCGGAGGTCGGCGTTCTTCGCGTTCTTCGTCGAGGAAGGAGTGCTTCAAGGCTTTGACTAATTTCTCCCAAGACCTCTCGCACCACGAACCCCATTAATAAAATAATATTTGTCATATTTTATTAACACACAAGCCAAACGTTTTGAAATTAGAAAATTGAATCAATCAATTAATTGAATTAATTGAGGAGTTTAAACCTCCCAATTAATGAGGTGTTTATTATTCATTTTAAGCGCAAGAGTTGACTTACATTTAAAGGGGGGTGTGTGGGTGCGTTACCTAATTAAAGGTGGGGGGTTTCGTGGAAGTTGAAAAGGTGGGGATCATGTGGGCCCCACCCCACAAATATCCTACCTAGTGGAGTAGAATATAGTGTGTTCTACTTCAACTACTTAGCTTAGTTTAAACAACTTTAAATAAAATAAAGTGGTTGCCCCATTTTATTTTATTCATTTACTTAACCCAAAATTTTTAAAACCACGCCCGAGCAAACGCAACTCTGGAAAAGGTGTTCCGAAGAAATTATTGGTGCTTTGATTCCATCGGTGTCCTCTGATTTCAATTCCGAGCATCGTTTAAAAAGTTAGGAAAACTTGCTCGTTCGTTCACTAAACGTACCCGAGATAAACTTCAGAAAATGATTCTGGGCACACCGGGCCTCAGAATCAGGTGTCGTCAGAAACTGCGTTCTTGTAAAATCCAAAAGAAAATTAAGAAAAAAATTCCCTTGAATTTTACAGGTCATTACACTCCATCTGTAAATAATGCAAGAAGAAGGTTTCTCATCTCGTTTCCAAATTTAGGATACTCGTAATCAATTCTATTCCACTAAGGAGAGCCTGTTGTGTGATTTATTTGCCCATATTTATTTATTGCATCTGCATGCCACATCAATTTCCCTATAGTCTCATCACTTCCATATAGGCACCAAATCCTTGGAATTATTTTGAAGTACCATAAAACTTTCATAGGACCAGATTCATTTTTATTTCATCGAGAAGCGCCACACTTTGGGAATTCTATAAGTGATTAGAGGTCCTATAGAAATAGTATATAGTCATTTGGGAAATCATGTTTTCTTTCAGAGATCATACCCAACAAGTGTAGCATTCGTTTGGTGTCGTATGTTTGGCTCGAGAGCTCATTATATTCTAGAAGCATATAACTCAAGAGATCAACTAATTTCATAAAACTGGCATCACTCCATATATTGTCTTCTTTAAAATTATATAGCATTAGTACGGCTATAAATACTCTATATTTAGTGAAACCAACAGACAATGGAATCATTTCATAACTCTTTAACTTCTTAAACAATTTTTGGAAATCAGAAAGTTCATCAAAAACTATCCTTTTCATTTCCTCAATACGATCTGTATCATAATTCATATCTATAATCATGACCTTGATATAGAATTATTCATTTTTTTACATTTTTAATCTTATCAAATGATCCATAAAACATAGTGTAATCCCATCCATTATCAACATTCACTTTTTCATCATGTTTATTCCAACAATTATAACTTTGATATATTCTGTGATAGATCAAGTGTTTTTCCAACTTTTCAAGATTAACTTTTATTCTATAAAAACATCATAAACATAGAAAAAGTATTTGAGAAGGGTTGTATACAACATCTTTTGTAGACTTGGTGAACTATTTCACTCCATCTTCATAATATTTTGTTAGAAGATTCACATCCATCCATTATTTATTCATATCTATCCTATTAAATTTGGTAATATTATTATTTAACAAAATAAATCACAAAATTGATCTTTTAAATGAGGGGAACACTACATTTGAATGATAGTTATTATTTAATTTTGTTTCCTAGGACTAATCCCTTTAGAATCTAACACCAAATTCTATTGAAAACTTTATATAAAATCATAGTTTAAATCCCAGTAAAAAACCCAACAATTTAAGAAAAGTCCTCTTTTAAATAACAGACCCTTATTAAAATGAAACCATCATTAAATCAGATTTCAAAACATTCAAATCCCTTTATTGAAGTTAGTAAGGTTAGTTGAAAAACACTTGTCATGAAACCTAAGTCCATGCCACGTTTTAAAATCATTTTAAAGATATTTAAAACCAAAAAAAGGTATGTTGACCACATATAATCTATTAAAAAAATTTCAAAACAGTTGAATAATTTTAAAAAATCCACTTCGGTATTTTAATAAATAAATAAATACCAAGATAGACTCTTTATAAAGGATACAAGAATAAAAAATATCCAACATTTTATAAAATATAAAGATATAAAAGGTTTATCATGTCTCTCATGAAGAAATAGTATGAATCCAATAGTTTACCCCCATAATACTACTGAGAAGTGAATAAGTGATAAATAAATACATAAGTTTCACTTGTCCATGATACTTTTGAACATAAAGTCACATAATTTTTAAAGTGGGAAACCATCTTCCACTTGGTGCTTGAATTATGTACTACCTAAGCTTAATCCTTCTGATGCGGTAAATTAGAATAAAATTTTCCTTTCCTGAGGGGATATATTAGGTCAAAGTTAAAATACTATAGGTACTAAAACATTCTCCCTTATCAGTGGTTCATTTCACATTATTATTAAATATATTTCAACAACTTTTTTTAGTGTATTACAAAAATATCTTGCCCTAAATACAATACAAATAACACATCAAGTAAAGAACCCCTATTTCCAAATCATGGAAAGGATTTGGGATGTTTCTCTTATGTTTCCTTAAATTTATTGACCCATAAGAAACTATATAACCATCATGGAATGGAAGTGCTTAAATCCTAACTCCCGATACATCACAATATAATTTATACTCATTACCCAGCTCATTTATGATTAAGATTTGAGTTTTAGTCAATTTATCATTAAGATATTAGAAGGATCTCTCATGAACATTGAATAAAAGGAACCATACCACATTCTTAGTTAAGGACTTAGTGATTCCAATCAGGAAGAATCATGGTTGTCCCTCTAGTTATAACTAGAAATTCCCAAAAAGATTTGGATCTCAGAAAAATTATTTGGCCTCTCTAAATAAACTCTAATATCAAAATTATCATTTTCTAAAAATATGTTATCCACTAATATCAATTTCCCAAGGAAGTGTACATAATCAATACAAAACATACATTTTGAGATCATGGAAGGTAGTTGATACTTTCTAAGTTTTCTCAAATTGATCTCCAGATATCGATCATGTTCCTACCTCAACTGGGAATACATGATGATATGATTGAAAAATATGGATAAAAAATTATCTAAGGATGGAAGACCCAATTATTATCATCCATGAACACTAACATTGTATTTTTCAAACTAAAAGACGTCACTAGATACCAATACAATATGTAAGTACTTCTGAATAAAGCATGTGGTATATCAAAATATGTCACCACAATTTGATGATAACTTCATATCAAATTGATCATAGAGAACACTTTAGAATCTCCAAGATGATCAAATATACCATCAATATATATAAGTGGATATAAGTTAATTTTTATCACTTATCATGACCTCTAATAGTCAAAACGTATTATTAACGATCTATTTTAATTTTTATGGAAAAAAACTAAGGAACCCCAAAGGGAAATAATCATTTATATGAACCCCTTTAGATAGAAGTTATTAAATTGAGACTTCTTATCTCTTAGTTCTACAGGATCCATCTTATATAGTGGAATAGATATATGTTATACACCTGGTAATAATACAACAATAAACTCAACCTATACCTTGGGTGGTAACCTAGAAAAGTCCTTCGGAAATACATCTAGGAACGTTTCAATGATAGTAGGATATATTAACTAATGTTTCTCTCTATCATAAAAAATTACTCTATAATAATGGGATATGATTCTACCCAATTACAGAAATATAGGTCATATGTAACTAGTTTTTATATCCAGATCTCTAATATAGAAATAATCAACACCTTCAAAAAATATAATTCCACCCATTGACAAAAACAATTGATATTATTGATACATCACTACACGGGGGGTTTAAATTGTTGTCATAAACTAGACCCACAGTTTTCATTTCACTCAAATTTATTATTTATCAGTTATTATAATTTTTTATTAATAAAAGTATATATATATATAATTTACTTATGTAGTTAATTTTCAATGGATTGAAAAATTGATCAAATGAGATGCACTATCCTATAGAAATAATAACATTATGGAAATAAAGATGCAATGTAAAAAAAATTACGAAGTAAAATAAAGAGAATGCTTATGATTCTAAAAATATATTTATTACTAGTATAAC
Organism: Viscum album; assembly: GCA_963277665.1. Taxonomy (NCBI): domain Eukaryota; kingdom Viridiplantae; phylum Streptophyta; class Magnoliopsida; order Santalales; family Viscaceae; genus Viscum; species Viscum album. The sequence goes on from OY728150.1 coordinate 919,455,667, forward strand.
TTCAATCAAATAGAAATGTTTCTTTTACCTAATTTATTTTGATGATCTATATTTTTGATCCTAGGGATCCTGTATCTACACCCAAAACATCCTTCACAATATATCTATTGGAAGTTATCAGGTTAAATTGTCAAATATTCATTGATTATTATCTCATTGGTGGAAAGAGGTATCTAACGCACCAAGACCAATTTCAATATGATGATCAATGAAAACTATACACCAAGAATTCATCAAACAAAAAGATTTGGACAATACAGATTCAAGAAATAGAAGCTCATCAATATCCTTGATTGAAAATAAAAGAGTTACAGCCATGGAATTGATCATGGAAAATTGTAAAATGAGAAAATGAAAAGGAAATAATAAGATAATTAAAAGAATACTCACAGTGGTAGCACCTAAAGAGCTGGGTTCGTGGAGGAGGTGGATTCATAGAGAAGGGCTACACAGAAGGGGTGGGGTTCGGCAGTAGTGGTGGGGTACGTGGAGGAGGTGGGTTTATGGTAAAGGGTTTAGGGAAGAGGTGGGGTTCAGCGTGCGGTGGAGGTGAGGTTTATAACAGATGGGTTTTGGTGGAGGATGTGATGTTAACAACGGAGGAGTTATTCACTGCAGCAGAAGAGGGATTCACAGTGGTGGAGGATGGATTTGTTATAGCAGAGGAGGAGGAGTTGACGTCAGTGTAGAAAGAGGAGGAGGTGTTAGTGCTAGGGTTCGTCTTCTGTGAGAGCTTGAGGAATGAAAGAGAAGGAGGGGGTTGTTAGGTTTTACAAATAAAAGAGGGTAAACCTTTTATCAGTTCTAGCTAAAAAGCACTGATAAAGGTTAGTTTTATTAGTGATAAAATAGAAAGTGCTGATAAAACATGCCTTTATTAATACTAAAATTTTATCATTGCTAATGGTCAATCTTTATCAGTACTAAAAAAGAACTGATAAAACTATAATGATTATGAATTCATTATATTTTTATATATTTTTATAAAATTATATATATAATAAATATATTTATATATATTTATTTATAATAATACCTATAAATAAATATATATTTATACTTATATTTATGTACATAATAATTATATATTTATTTATAATTATAAATTTATAATAAATATATTTATTATATTTATAATTATATATAATTAATATCTTTCTTATAATTTTATAATTGTTTAAATATATCTATATTTATTTATAATTTAATTGTAAATATTTTTATATATTTATTATAATTTTATAATTATTTAATAACAATAAATTTATATAAATTTTTTATAGTTATAATAAATATATTTATTTATCTATAGTTATAATAATAAATATTTATTAATTTATTTATTCCAATAATTATAAAATTATAACAAATATATTAATTACATTTATAATTTTATAAATATATATAATTAATATATTTATTATAATTAAATATTTATATAAATATATTTGTATTATTTAGAATTCTAATTATAAATATTTGTATATATATTTATAAATATATTTATTTTATTATATATATTTATAATTTCATAAGTATAATAAATATATTTATTTTAATTTTATAATTATTTACATATATATTTTTTTTTTATAATAATAACTATAAATAATTATTTAATTATTTATATGTATATATATAATAAATATATATTTATTTATAATTATAAAATTATAATAAATATATTTATAATTATATATAATGAATTTCTTTATTATAATTTTATAATTATTTAAATACAACTAAATTTATTTAGAAAAAAACCATTGAAATATCCAATTAGTGATTAAACCCTTTTGAAATATGAAATGAGGATACGTTCTTTAATTGAAGTAAGAAAAAAACATATATTTATAAATATATTTATTAAATTATATATATTTATATCTTTCTAAGTATGATAAATATATTTATTATAATTTTATAATTATAAATATTTTTATAAATATTTTTATATAATTATAAATATATATAGATACATACCTATTAAATTATAGATCATAAGAAATGAGTCTCAAATATATATGGACAACATGAATAGTAATTAGGGTGTAATGTGTAAATGAATATTTATGATGAATGCATAACATATGAACCTCAATTATAGTTGTGCATCAATATATTTGTTGACCAAATTCATTGGAAACATATATTTTCTTAAATATTTATTTATTTATTTATAATTATAATTATAAATATATATATTTAAAAAGTATTTAAATATATTTATAAATATAATAAATATATTTATTATTTAATGAAATTTATTATAATCTTATAATTATTTAAATATATATATATTTAATTATAATCATATAAATACATTTTTTAAACATTATATATATATTTTAAATATTAAAAATATATTAATTATAAACAGGAATCTTTTATTTAATGTATACAAATAAGCATTAGTTTTGAATATAAATATAATAATTTTATATAAATTAATAATATTTTTTAAAAAAAAACTTTTATCAATGCTAATTATAGAGCTAATAAAGGCCCTCCTTTTATCAGTGCTTTCTGGTTAGCGCATATAAAAGTCGACGCATCCCTTTCCCAGATCTGTGATTGTGAAAAGGTAACTAAACCTTTCCCTAACACCAACTATAGATACCCATACTTTTTATGCATAAATATTACATCTTATTAGATGAATATTAAATATATAACAAAAAGATACAAACTAAGATCATATGGGTTTAGGGTTTTTGGAAACTTGGGTACAAAAGAAATTTTTTCTTAAGATAACTACATTGCCTCCCACTAAGTCCTTTATAAATTTCACCCTTCTTATACAAATCATACCTAAAACCTTTCTTCATAATCTAAGAAAATGAAACATAATAAAGGGTAAGCTTAGATGCTCACTAAGGTTAATAAAGGGAGATATCAATGATCATATAAATATAACATGAATATAAGGGTATGAAAAACATGGTATTAACATTTTAAAACCATATCTTTGATATCAAAGATCATAATATTGAGTGATGGAATAAACCTTATAAGTTCATAAGAGATGAATCAAAAAAGAATCATTGAACATGATCTTGGAGAGCTTGACATTGTCATAAATAATAAGTTTATGTCATACACATAAGCATAGATAATCATTTCCTTAATAGTCAATGATCACTAACAAAAATATCATAGGGGATTGGGTTCACTCCCTAAACTATCATATCCTCAATAAATGTTCGCTCCTAATACTATAATAGTGGACAGAGCCCCTTACTAAACTAGATTCACTCCTCGTTTGAGTCTATATTATCTCATGAGACATGTATCGTTGCCCAATGAATTGGAAGTTTAAATAATTTTGGTCTCACCCATCACATAATAAAAATCATACCTATGGGTTCCCAAGGATCATAAATAATTCATCATATCATAAACCACGGAAATAAAATGGTTTTTAGAAACATTTCATCGTAGCATTATGATAAAACCCATAGTAAAGAAATAGGTTTCTTAAAGGTTTCATCATAACATAATTAACTCATGGGAAAGAAACAGGTATCATATAATCATCCTTAAATCATCATCATCATCATCCATCCATCCAAATAATGAAAGTGTATGGTATCATTTGATCATAATACTAATAAAGAATAATTAATTTTGAAGTTTTTCATTTTAGATGAAAATTCATTTAAAATATATATAGAATATTTCTTGATGAAAATAACCTTTTCATTTTTAAATCACTTATTTAAAATATAAAAATTTTCGAAATATTAAGGAAAATTTCTCTTTGAAAAAATTCTTGGAAACTCATAAATTAACATTTAATGAATTTTTTGGTCATGGAATTGGGAAATTCTATTCATGTCGTGTATATTAAAACAAACATTCCTTTAAAATTTTCAGTAAAAAGTGAAAAAGACCACATTCTGAAAATGATAGGAAGATTACTATAAAACCATTTTGTAAAAAATCAATATTGGGTAAAAATTTATTTAAAAAATCATGGTATAAAAAAAATCTTGAATTTTTTTATAAATATGGAAATGTAAGAAATAGTATTTTTGACTGAAATAAGAAATATAGTTGATTTTTCCTTAAAACATTGTTTTGGAATCTTGAGTAATTATAGAGGGGAAAATGTAAGGAAAAAATGTATTCCATATAAATAATGATATTATTAGATACTTAATTAGATTATTGAGATTTATAGTATGAAATTTCATTATTATAAACTTAATCTCAAATAATCCGAGAAAAAAGTGAGATTGAAACATAAAACCCTTACCTCAAGGTCGACTCCTTCAAATGATCTCTAAACTCATGTATAATAAATTTAAATTTTTTATAATTATAAAAAAAATTACATACTTATAATATCATAAATGATCCACTTATAACATTTCAAATTCCATTTATTTATAAAAATCATCACTTTCGGGTGTTTACTATTTCTTTTTACAAGAGAATTTTGATTTGGTTGTTTTGGTTCTTGTACTTTGATCATGGTTACATCATCTACAAAATTTTAATCATGATATAAATATCACATGTATTATATATATATATATATATATATATATATATATATATATTCATCCTTGAATTATAGAGATAGAAAAATGAATTACATTGTTCATGGAGATGGTAGGTCATATACACACATGAACGTTACTTTCACTTTTTGAAATATGGAGAAAAATAAAGGTAAATAATAATTAAACTTTATAGAATAAATATTATGTCATATATATCATATATATTCATTAAATGTATCCTTATTACCATCCATATAAAGTGTAAATGAAAAAAGAATCGCATAGCTGCGTGGAGGTGATGTTCCACATGTATGCATGAGTAACGTTATCGTTTTCCAACGGAGTATAGGATAAGAAGGTAGATATGATATTATAATTACTGAATCATAATAGAGTCATAAATATAAAATATAAACATTAAACCCATAATAGTACCCTTCCATGAAATATGGGGATGAAAAATGGATTGTACCTCTATATTGAGGTGGTAGTCCACACATACGCACGAGTGATCATTTCACTTCCCATTTTGTAAAGTCCCGGTTCTGGGTGCCACCCAAAGTTTCCTTGTACCCAGTTGGTCAAATGTCCTCAAGATCATTTCCATTAATTCTAGAGGTTTTCTACTAGCTGTGAGGACCTTGAGTGTGATAGTGGGGAAAATATTTCCTCATTGGTAGAGTAACATAATGGAATAACAATAATATACAATAATAGAATTAGTAATACCATACAATATGAAAACAACAAAAAACTAAAAGTAAATAAACAAATGGAGAACATATATAAATTATGCATGTCACATATGTTCATAAAAGCATCCAAACATGTCACAACTCTAGAAATATAATACTAAACCAAGTACAAAGAAAACAAGTAAACTCCAGAAGCATCTCAACACTCATATTGGTCCCATGCTATCCAACTCCACAACCATCAAGTACCTGATGTAGAAGGATGCTTTCACTTATCTATACCTACAACAATATAATATTTTTGGGCCCAAAATCATGACCCAAAAAGGGTGTGATATGAATCCCAGTAGGTGACCACCCAAATATATGTGCCTAACTGTCAATGAATATATATAACAGGAAAAATTCAAAATGAAGTATTAAACAAGAAAGTACTCAAAAGTAAACAATACTATAGTTTAAAACTACATTCATTTATATTTATTAATTATTCAACCAATCATTCAAAAGAAACCCCCTAGGAAATTTCTCACAATCTGACCCCTCTGGTTTCACAAAGACAGAGACTCTCTGAGGAAGCACTCACCATCAATTCCCCTTGTGGTCTTTTAATGATAACTATAGACTCTCTGAGAAATCACTCAATGTCTATTCCCCAAGTGGTCTCGTAATGGTATACTATAGACACTCTAATTAATCACTCACCATCCATCCCCCCTACGGTATCGTAATGTAAAAAGTATAACAGACACTCTGGGGAAGCCCTCAACATCAATCCCCCTATGGTCTAACTACATGAGGTTCTCACAACCCTGTGTAATACAATCACACAAAAATGATATGCAACATCCAATGTAATCTCATCTAATATGAGGCTAAGCATCTAAAATTCATATCACAAGAATGTCATATAATATCAACTCCATCCTAACAGTAATACGAATGGAAACAAAATAGCCTAATAGGCAGTTCTAGACCCAATGACCATTATCAAAAAAACATTGGAAAACACATCCATAAACAAGGTAATAAACCTAAATCATAATAAAAACTGTTTCTCAAGAAAAAAACATAACAGTAATCAAAAAAGGAAAAATCTCCAAAACATGGAATACCCTAAACTAGGGTATTCGACAATGTTTTCACATATAATTCAATGAAAACTATGTTAATGCACAAACCACCTACCTCGATGTTATACGATCGATATAGTTGAACCTCAACGTTTGCAATGACCGAAAAAATTGTATATCTACAAAAACATCAAAAACTATCAACCTTGAATATCTCATGAAGGAAGATAAATCATGAGGAGAGGCTCTAGAAGAAGGAAGAACTCACTAATTTGATTCCAATGCAACTCACAGTGTTTTATTCAAAGAATGGATGATGGATCAGAGGATTAGAGAAGAATCTATGCTCCTGATCTCTTCTCGATGAGATGGGTTTAGAAGAAGAAAATTCTGGTAATTAGACGTGACCCCGACCTGATTTAACAAATAAAAATAAAATTACATGGCATGTTCATTTAATGTACACACTGTGTACATTCCTTAACTAGAACCCACTTTAGACAGTCACCAGGACACCTCACATGGACTTGTAATTGGCCATTACCTAGCTACCCGTAAGAACTGGGTACGCAACACGTGCTCCTAAGTATATGGCGTGTACTTATGAATTTTCCAAATTCTACCCTTTTTCTCAAAAACACTCGAAATTAAGATCCATACCTTAAATGATGATAGAGGTTCTTACAAACTTCCACCCTTAAAAAAATTCATCCTCGAAGTTCCCTAATAAGAAGGTGCATAAGAAGAATCCTCGAACAGCTCTGGCCACTGTGATCTCACATTGGCCTCCCTCTCTCAAGTATTGTCATGTACTCGCTTGTGCTTCCACAACACCCATACCAGAGTAACAAACCATACATGGATAACTTTCACAATATGATCAATAATCCGGATAGTATACTCCTTGAATGATGCATCCTCCTCCAATTCAACCTCCTCGAGTTGAAAAAACATGAGATGGGTCTGAGAAGTAATGTCGTAGCTGAGAAACATGGAAGATGTCATGTATAGCATTGTTCTTTTAAGGTAACTTCAATCGATAGGAAACTAGCCTGACTCTCTCTAAAACCTCAAACAGCCTAGAGTATCCCGGTGAAAGCTTTCCTTATCTCTTAATCCTCATGTGTCCCATCCTCAATGTGACACATAGGGAAACCTAATCTCCAACCTCGAACCCCATAGGTCATCTCAGTCTATCAGCATAAGACTTATACCATGACTCTGTAGTAGATATCCTCTTTCAAATCAACTCCACCTACTCTATGGTCTCCTAGATAAGATGAGGTCCCATCATAGCTGCTTCTCCTGCTTCCAACCAAAATAGGGGTGATTGGCATAGCCTACCATACAAATCCTCATAAGGTCCCATCTGAATAGTCACCTAAAATCTATTATTGTAGGAAAACTCCACCAGAGGTATGTGCTTATCCCAAGAACCTCCAGAATCTAGTACACATGCTCTAAGCATGTCCTCCAGCACTTGAATAGTACGCTCGGACTAGCCATCTTTTTGGGTATGGTAAGCTACACTCAAAAGTGCATGTGTACCCAAATCCCTCTGTAGTCCCTGTCAGACTTGAGATGTAAAATGTACATCTCTAACTAAAATGTTGGAGTGTGGAACCCCATGTAAACGTACATTCTATCAGATGTACAACCTTCCAAGTTCATCCACACTAATGGTCTCCTTGATTGGTAAGAAGTGCACAAACTTCGTGAGTCTTTCAATGAAAACCCAAACAACATCATTCCCATGAGGCGACCTCAGTAAACCTATCACAAAGTCTATCACAGAATCATTCCACTTCCACTTGTAAATCTGTAACTACTACAAAATCCATACTGGTCACTAATGCTCTGCCTTCACCTACTGATAGGTGGACCACCTCATCACAAAACCAGCAACATCTCTCTTCATATCGGGACACCAATATTGACAGTGTAGATCTCGATACATCTTGGTGACACCAGGAAGAACTACCCAAACTGAAGAATAAAAATACCATAAAATCTCTTCTCTTATGACTGTTGACTCACACATGTGCCCTTGAAAACGCAAGATATCATCCTCTCCTATGGTCTATCCAGGAAATGAGTCCTCTCCTAACACACTCTCCCATAGAACTAGGCATTCTGAATATGATAGATTCCTCATTCACACTCAATCAAGTATATTAGAGGTAAAATCTACCAAAGAAGTAAACGCTTGCCCCTGCCTATCGTGAACCTCAAATGCATATCATAGAATAGATCCATAAGATTGAACTCACTATTGTCCTCTTATACTATTTTTATCTGAGTAGTCTTACTCAACACTTCATCCACTATGTTTCCTTTCCCAGAAGTGTAGGCAAGTTCAAAGTCAAAGGACTGAAGGTACTCAACCCACCTTCACTGTCTCAAATTTAGGTCCCACTGGGAAAAGATATAATTAAGGATTTTTTGGTCAATGTACACCAAAATATTCTCACCCAGAAGGTAATGTTACCAAAAGTGCAAGGCATGAACAACTGCTACTAGCTCAAGATCGTGTGTCGAGTAATTATTCTCATGTGGCCTCAACTTCCAAGACCTGTACGCAATGATGTTTTTCCCCTGTATAAGAACTAATACCATCCTGATACCTGATGAATCATAGTAAACAGTATAAATCTTTCTCAACTCTAGAAAAACTAGTATCAGTGCTAAAGTAAATCTCCCTTTCAGCTCATGAAAGGCTAGGAATCTGTCCATAGGTACTTCACACCCTTCTTATTCAGGCCCATCAGTGGTGCTACTAAGCGTGAAAATTCTCGTATAAGACATCGGTAGTAACCAACCTACCCTAGAAAACTCCATACCTCAAAGACATTCTTTGGCTGCTCCCAGGAAACTACTACTCTCACTTTATATGGATCTATATATACTCTTGTCTCTGAGATTACAAGACCCAAGAAGTAAATCTAGTCCATCTAAAAGTGGAATTTTGAGAGCTTAGCATATAACTGATGCTCTATCAGTGTACTCAAAACGATCTCAAGATATATGGCATGGTCATGTAGATTGTGAGATTACACCAAGATATCATCCAAGAAAACCACTACAAAGGTATCCAGGTATGAATAGAACACTCTGTTCATCAGTGTCATAAAAACTGCAGACAGGTTTTTGAGACCGAATGGCATAACTACATAATTGAATAGACCATAACTTCTTTAAAAGGCTGTAAGAGGTATATTTGATGTTATAATGTGAAACTAATCATAACCAGATCTCAATTCATTCTTCAAGAACACCCGGGCTCCTTGAAGCTAGTCAAATAAATCATCAATACTCGGCAAGGGATATCGGTTCTTGACCATCAACTGGTTCAGCTTCTGATAATTCACACAAAGTATGATCATACCATCTGCCTTCTTCGAAAACAGGATAGAAGAACCCCAAGGAGAAGTAATGGGTCAGATGAAACCATTTTCTTGTAACTCTTCTAACTGCTTCTTGTGCCCCTGTAACTCTAGTGTTGCCATCCTATAAGGAGGAATGGACGCTGGTGCCAGTCCTAGTACAAGACCAATAGAGAAATATAATTCTCACTCTGGTGGTAAACCTAAAAAGTCATCTAGAAAGACATCACTAAAATGATACACAGTAAGAAGAAAGTCCATCTATGAAGTCCCTTAGTCATCTAGATAAAAACTAGAAATCTGGGTTGTAACTCCTCTCAACCCATGATGCCTGGGTCCAGCTTTGCTCGCCTGGACATCAGATTCTCCCTTATGTAGAAACAATCTGACCTCTGGTGATGTGAAACTCACCCTACAAAGATAGAAATAGAAAAAGTCCTGGAAAGGAACTAACCAGTCCATTCCAAGAATGATTTCATAGCCTTTCATCTGTGAGACATAAAGGTCCCATAAAAAGTGCCACCCACAAGCCTCAAGACGGAACTCCTTGCACTGGCGTACACTAGCCATTCTTGTCCCCAATGGTGTGTCCAGCATCAAGATATCATTAAATGTAAAGATACAGAGCCCAAGTATTTCTACAAGAGGCACAAATATGAAACTATGGGAAGACACTATGTCGAAAATAGCAGAAGATAAAACTGAGGAAACCAAAATTGTACCTCTAAATGTAGAGGGTCTAGGATCCTTCTCATGTTGGGTCTGCTCCAACGCAAAATCCTGACATGCATTTCAACCCTATGAAGTTGTTTTTGATCCCTAAGCTGATCCACCCTACGATTGTCAAAAACCCTATGTCTAACCATTGTGGCCACGAACTCCATCTCATCCTGAATGACCGAACGAAATCCAGTTCCCAAACTGATGAGAAAGTAGTGGTCCTTCTCCTGAATGTGGATTCATAGCAGAACCCTTATCACCATATTCTAGTGAGAAATATTGATAGATTTTCTGAATATGACCCATCTTTCCACAATATCAGCACTCAACTGGGTCTCTCAAGAAATGTGTCATTGTATTCCCACTCTTCTCGCACGGGAAGCATACCACCTGGATACCTAAAGGTGTATCTCTCCTACTCATATCTTCATGTGTAGAGTCCCTATGACGCTTCCTACTATCATATAGAGGAATACCAAATCTAGATGTCAAGCCACCCTGGCTCACAACTTCAAAGTCTATTAGGTTGGGCTCTGTGATCAACGCCTGATTGACTATATAAGTTATTGAAGTCACCCTGAAAATGTCCACCTAAGATCGGATGTCATGCCTGAGACCATCCTCACTCTTCCTCTCCATAAATAAATCATCACCCCCTAGAATTGGTGTGAAGTGTTGCAGCTCTATGATGCTAGAATAATACTCCCAGACTGAGACTGAACCTTGCTCTAAACTCATGAACTCTTAGGCACAGTCGGCCATCAAAGTCTCCAGGTAAAAGTAGTAATAGAAGGTCCATTGGAAATCTACCCAATCCATAACTCGTTGGTGTCCTGGCTATGATATCACATCCCACCATCTCTTGGTATAATCCCAAATCATGTACATAGTGAGATTCACCCTTTTCTTTGGAGGCATCTCCAGATTCTTGATGATAGACAACATGGATTATAACCATGACTCTACAACTTGAGGTCCTCTGTCCCCCAAGAACGTGGGAGGATCATGCTGCTGAAAAACCCTGGTAAACTCTGCCATAGACAGGGTAGGATGTGGTTCTCTCTAGAAGGTTTGCATAAACCTCATTAATACTTCTTAGAACTATGCATCAGCACTTGTATCTGGAATGAAGGCTGGTGATAGGACTGGTATGACAAGAGGATCTGTTGGTAGTCCCTGATCTACCTTGTCTAGTGTCTGACCGTTGCCCTATGTCTAGCATACAACTAGAGGACATCTCAATGGAGTGACTCTGCAAGGTCAAGAACACACCTTAGTTCAATATTATCAAAGACTGAAACTTAGAAGTGCATGAAAGGAATAGGATAAATAAAACATTGATGTTTTTCAAAACATGGATACATGGAATGTATGACCCCTACATGGTGTGTTTCCTTAAGCCTTTACATGGGAGTGTGCTCTTTCCAACCCTGGTCATGTAACACCCCATACACATGACATTTTCTCCTTTGACATGGCGTATACTTGAATCATCCCCCCTGCCTGAGTTCCACTATATGGATAAACCACATGGTTCTCTTAGAACAAAACTACATGGCGTGTTTATGTCAGAAACAACATGTACTATAAGGATTTATCCAACCCATGTCATTATACACATGGTCGGATACATGGTCTTTACAACACAGTGTGTTCTACCTAGACACGATGTGTACCATTTAAGTTTTATCCACATATGTCGTTAGTCATGTGGTTGGATACATGGTTCTTAAAACATGGTGTGTACTCCAAGTACATGGATTGTGCCACCAAACATTTCCCAACCCTGTGTCTTTTCCCACCCATCCAGTCACAGGGTTAAGGACTACATGACGTGTACATACAGCACATGGCATGTACTTGAGAAAAGTTGTTCCTTACTAAACATAAGGATACATGGCATGTATTCATTATTACACACCATTTATTCTTGGTTTTCTAAACATTAAGCCTCATAAACGACTCTGAAACCCCATAAAAACACTGAAACAATCATTAAAGTGACAAATTATGATTTTTGGGGGCCCAAACTCCCCCCAATTTAAAACGTTTCATCATATTCATGTATATCACAATGTATAATAGTGAAATCAATCACACGATCCACCAAATTCTAATGGCCAATAACACCTCAGGGACCAAAGTTAAGCGCTCATTCGAAAGAAAATTTACATATTAGAAATACCATATAAAATTGCAGGTATTATATCATGGAATCTATCACAACAGCATGAATACCTAGCATAACATCTGTCACAACAACATGAAATCATGAATTCACCCTCAATTTCATGATACGAATGCATGACATGTGATCTCTAGCAAGTTCCTATATAATGTATGAGATGGAATACCCTCATAACATTAGGTTGAAACAGAAATAGAACCTCAATAATATCAACAATAACATCAAAAAATATGTGAATCACCCAACAATGATATCATATAAACCATAAAGATTTCAAAAACATTAAAATTTCAACAATCAAGGCAAATTGGCCTTTCCTTGTACACAGGTTCGCTACTCCCATGAACAGATTATTATAAAATACCTACTATTTATTATCTATGTCTATAGGATCCAAACAATAATCATAGAAGAAAAGAATCCTCTTATACCACTTTGTAATGTCCCAGTTCTGAGTGCTACCCAAAGGTGCCCCGTACCCAGTTTGTCACATGGCCTCAAGCGCCTTTCCCTGAATGCTAGAGGCTTCCGACTAGCATTGAGGGCCTTGGGTGTGATAGTTGGGAAACTATTCCCTCATTGGTAGATTAACATAGCGTAATAACAATAATATACAATAGTAGAAGTAGTAATACCATACAATAAGAAAAAAACAAAATTCGGAAAGTAAATAAACAACTAGAGAAAATATATAAATGATGAATGTCACATATTTCCAGGAGAGCATCTAGACATGTCAAAATGCAAGAAATACAGTATTAAACCAAGTAAAAATAAAACAAGTATACTCTAGCAGCATCACAAGCCTCAGCTTTGTCACATGCTCTTTAGATCCACAACCATCAAGTACCCAAAGTAGAAGGGCGCATTACCTTATCTATACCTGCAATAATATAATCTATTTGGGACCAAAAACATGACCTAACAAGTGTGTGAGATAAATCCCAGTAGGAAACCACCTAAAGATCTGGGGCTAACTATCAGTGAATATATATATTAGGAAAAATGAAAAGTGAAGTAATAAACAAAGAAGTACTCAAAATAAAAGAGTCCTACAATTGAAAACTAAATTCATTTACATTTATTAATTATTCAACCAATCATTCACAAGAAACCCTATGGGAATGTTCTCAAAATCTAACCCCTCTGGTTTTAAATTGACAAAGACTCTCTAAGGAAGCACTCACCATTAATTCCCACAGTAGTCTTTTAATGATAACTAAAGACTCTCTAAGGAAGCACTCAACGTTCATTACCCTTGTGGTCTTATAATGGTATACTATAAAAAAATTCGAGGGAGAACTCACCGTATATCTCCTCTATGGTCTCACAACGTAATACGTAAATCATATACTCTGGGGAAGCCCTCAATGTCAATTCCCCTTATGGTATAACTACACCAGGTTCTAACAGCCCTGTGTAATACAAGCATACACAAATGATATCTAGTAGCCAAAGTAATCTCATCGATTACAAGGATAAGTAGATAAAATTCATATCACAAGAAATTCATATAATATCAACTCCATCCTAATAACACTAGTTGTGGAAACAAAACATCCTAATAGTCAGTACTAGACCTAAAGACCAATATCAAACAAACATGGGAAAACACATCCATAAACAAGTTAATACACCTAAATAATAACCAAAATCTTTTATCAATAAAACAAAATATAGTAGTAATCAAACAAGTTTAAATATGAAAAACAAAAAATACCCTAAACTAGGGTATTCAGCACCTTTTCAACATATAATCCAAAGAAAACTACGGAAAGCTACAAACCACTTACTTCAATGTTGTACGATCAATATAGTTGAAACTCGTCCTTTGAACTGACCAAGACCATCATAGATCAAAAAAACATCAAAAACACTCAACCTCGAATATCTCGCAAAAGAAGATAATTCAGGAGGAGTGTCTATAGAAGAAGGAAGAAATCACTGAGGGGAGTCTAACCAACCAATGATGTTTGATTTGAATAACAGACGACATATCTGAGGGTCAGAGAAGATTTGTCTCTCCCGGTCACTCCTAGATGGTACATGGTTAGAAAAATACATTTTTGGGAATTAGACGCGACCCCGGTCTGATTTAACAAATAAAAAAGAAAAATACAAGGAATGTTCATTTAATGTATACATCGTGTACATGCCAAAACTTGTCCCTACTTTAGGCGGTCTCCAGGTCACCACACACAGCCCTGTACTTGGTCGTTACATGACCAGTACCCGACTAACCACATCAACCAAGTACATTGTGTGTACTCCTATGTAAACGTCATGTACTTATGAATTTTCTAAATTCTCCCATTTTTCTCAAAAAACACAAAATTAAGATACATCCCTGAAATAATTGTCTGGGTTCTTACAAACTTCCCATTTGATGGAAAAGAGGGTGGATAATAGTGGTTTCATGATCCTAATAACATTTCATTATATTTATTATATTTAATTCATTATTTTATGATGAATACCATTGAATTTGAGAAGATAGAATAAAAAAATTTAAAGAGGTGGGGTAAGAAAATTACCTCTTCTTTGATAGGCCTTCATTAGATACCATCTTAAGGACCCTTATAATAGTATTTTAAGAATAAAAGAACCTATAATTTGTAGATAGGGAGCTTTAAAAGATAATTTTCTAGGGGTTGGTTAAGACATATAGATCAAAGTGGTGTAGAGAAAAAAGGGAAGGGGTGTCCTTTTACAAGGGAGGGAAATCACACACTTGGAAATACTAAAAATATTAAAATATAATTAATTCGTTCTCATGAAAAATTCTTCAAAATTGATATAAAATCAAATAAAAATATTATAAGGTCTAAATATAACCATACAAGTAAATTTATAAAGACATTAGTGTCATTTTAAACCTTTTCTTTTGGTTTTACCCCTTGATTAACCATTTTAATATTAATAGTGGTAATGAATTTTTTATATTAAAGGGTTATAATTTTAATTATAAGGTAAAAATTATCTCATAAATGGAAAATAGATAAAATTTTAGATAATATATCATCCTAATTATCCACTTTAATTATTTTTCTATTTTTTAAATATTTTAATAAAATATTATTTAAAAACAAATATTGTTAATGTCATTTTTGAAACTATTCATTTAATTTTTATTTAAAGACAACATGATAGAAAATGAATTTTAATAAAAAACTTAAAAATATTAATAATATGTTATATATATCTATTAAATTTGTGTAAAATAATGATTCACTAAAATTTTACTACTTTTAATAATTTTAAAATCAAATATTTTTTTACTATTAATTGAATAAATACATTGTTATTGCTATGTAAGCATTTAAGGAAATTATCCAATCACCAAAAATTTGAAATAAATTACAATGATAAAAAATTAGTTAATATTTAAAATAAGAATTTATAATCTAACTTATAATCTTTTGATCCTTATAATAAAAATTTAGAGTTATTAAAGTCAAGAGAGTGACATTTTGTATTTATTCTTTTATTAAATTAATATATTGGTCGTAATCAAAGAAAAATAGAATCAAGTGGAAATATATTCTAAAAATAGACGTATATATAAAAACTACACTCATTAAATATGACAAATTCATTTTTTAAAGCCATATCCCTATTTTTAACCCTATATTACCTATTTTCCCATTACCATGGTGATAAAAAAATTACCCAACCTACTATTCATAATGACCAAAAATAAAAGGGACTTCTTTAAAAAAAATTAATATTATGATTCCAAATATGGTATCCATTTTTCAAGATTTAATTTCTACAAGTGGCGTAAATCAATTTTAAAGTATGTATGCAAAATATAGTGAAAACCATTTTTTAGAAAACTAAAATTTTAAGCATAAAAATAAATTTATTCTTATCTCATTATTAGAAAAATAAATAAATGAAAATTTTACTAAATATATAATATATAAATATCATTAAAATTATTCACCAATAGTGATTAATTTAATTTATTAAGATAAATATACATTGCTTACATAAAAACTTTTTTTAGAGAAATGTCTCTTCAAATTTCAAATGTTTTTTATATTTATTTTTAATCAATTGGTAACCAATGAAATAATTTTATACATGTGTAAACAATACATTTTTAATAATTCAGTTAGTCATATTCATACTTATCAATTAAATGGCTAAGTGATAACTATCATATTAAATAATAATATTTCAATTGTATATCATAGTTTGTTTAAAATCGGTGTTTCATATAAAGAAAGATGTCAAAGAAATAAAATTTATTTATAGAGAAAAATATAAAAAAATACATTACTATTACAATCTCAATAATCAAAACATAAAAATTAATTACATCATTGATGTCAATTTGGCCTAATTCCCTATGTTTCAATGAATGGAAACTCGTATCATGTTGATGAACTCCATATAATTATTCACCTTTAATAAAGAATGTCGATATTTCCAATTATATCTCCAATGTTATGATTTGTTAAAAAAATTATACACCTTGATATTCAATCAAATTCTATATTAAAAATTATCTATAAATATTATCAATTTTATATCTTTACTTCTTAATAAATGGTAGGTCAATGTTGTTAAAATCAATATTAAAAAACTAAATGAAATTGGAAAATAAATTCCCCAATATTTTTTCTTTGGATGAGATAAATATTCTATTTTTTGAATTGAATTTATTCAAACAATGGTGTAATATTTTAGAACATGTTTTTATTCCTCCATTAAAACATCTAATCTCAAAAAATGTGTTTTTCAAATCTTCCTCCAATGGATTTTTCACTTGTTTTTATGTTTTTCACTTTTATATTTTGGATTAAAACTTTTTGTAGACATCTCTTAAACATGAAATGGTTTAGTAATGAAAAATATAATAGATAAATATAGTAAAATGATCATCTCAAAGTATAAAATTTCTATGACTTTTTATTTAAAATATAGATTCTTGAAAATATATATTTTTACTCTTGAAGGAACTACCAAACAAATCTTCAATTTTAGATCTGATAAATTGAAAATTTATCCAAGATTTATTTCAATTAACCAAGTCACCATAGTGTAATTACCTATTAACTTCCCTATTTTTCTTCATACTTCAAAATGGAATCAACACCACAATCATGATTCTCACTCCTCACATTTTGGAAAAGTATTGATAAAAATATTCTTCCCACAACTATGATAACTTCTACATCTTATTTAGTCTTAAAAGGTAGTGGTTACATATAAATATATCCAAAATACTATAAATAACATTCCTTCATCATTCAATCAATTTTTCTATACCACCAAGACAAAGCATAAGCTAGTATACCATACCATGAAGCAGATTTTGGTTTATTTTCCAAAATACCTTAGATTTGCATAAACTTCATGAAAACCCATTTTCATATTTATTAATATTGATATAAATAAATTTTAGGAATATAATAAATTCAAATATCATATTTTATGATACCCCATAATCATAGATGATGATATGGGCTTGTATATTCCAATATCGTAACATGTTATCTGTTACCATTATAGAGAATGGTGGGCATATGATATGTTATATCTCATGATTAAATCTCTGCCACATCTTCCAATTGGTTTATCTAAGGTAATAAATCAATGAATTAATTTATTAGTGGATAAATATTCATAATAATTTTAAATGATCATATGGTAATGAATATATTAATAGTTGGTAATGTATCATCTCCCATGAAGTCAACATTTCTGATGATCTATCTATCTTTATTTAATATATAGAGTCTATAAAAGGTATATTGTCCCTCTAATTGACAGTATTTGGTTTTATAAAAGACATAAGTATAATCACTCTTCATCCTAAGTCATTATTTTTCTTTGATAATAAGGTGCTATTACCCGATTGGTGATTCGAGATCCTCTCATTATGAACCCAGATCCAAATACTTTTAGGAAATATTCATTTAGCTATTTTTTAGTGACCCTAATCAATCATACTTCATCAAATTCAACAAATATGGAAATAAAATCAATTAAACCACACCTAAAGACACATTCTATAACCTTCTCTTTGAAGTGGAGGAATCACCAAATTTTCCTTTGATCACACCAAGGCACAATCAAATACCCAGCCTGTAATCGAATCAAGGAACAACCCAAATTGTAAGGGGTAGTAAAAACCAAAAACTAAGGTCCTTGTTTTGAATGAAAAATTATAAACCACAAATTAAGCACACATAAATAAGATAAATAGTGACAGAACCATAGAAACCAGATGAAATAATGAAATCATAAATATCAAGGCAATAAGGAACCCTTCAGAAGAAAATAATATTAATGTTAATATCCAGATGAAATTATTAATGAAGTAGTTATCACAAAAGTGTGTGAAGTTCAAGTATCCTCAATAGTTATCATATCATCATCACTTTAATTATTATATGTATGTAGGTTTTTTATAACTTTATATATATATATATTATACATGCATAATATTCTTTAAAAATATTTGATGCATGCTTATAAAATAAAAATGAACTAGTAATTGTATTTTTTTTCCTTTATGAAGTATCATTCATATTTGACCCCAAATAAATACATAAAATCTATTTGGGGAAGATTTCCCAAATAATGCTTCGCATGTAATTCTCTCACTAATTAGAGTAAATAATATTCATGTGGATTATCTTTAACAATCTATATACATACTAACAATATATATAATGGAACTCATTATAATATTTAACATAGAAATAAATATTTCGATAATAGTCAATAATAATGTTAATGGAATACTACTTAAAATCATGTGAGAAAAACTCTTTATATTTCAAATAATTCAAATTTTAAACAAATAAATTTTTAAGAAGGCAATGTGAAAATGAAATATGTTTTATCCCATAATATTTTTTTAAATTCTATATAAAAACCGTAAATAATTTTTTCAAGCATAAAAATAATTAATAAGTAATTATATAATAATTAAATCAATGAAAATAGTTAACATAAATATACTGAAAAGAAAAATACAAAATAAAAAAAGGTGCATATTTTGAGATTTCTAAAAATAGTTTTTTTCATAAAAATCATGCTTGACTTTTTTTACAAGTGAAATTATTTTTTAGGTATTTCCCTTTACAAAAACCCCTTTTAATAAAACAAATAATATTATGAGAAGACTTTGAGAAATCCTTTATGACTTTTTATGTAGGAATATTTCAATTCTATAAGACTTGATAAGTCTTGTAAAAATTTATACTAATAGAAATTTTTATTCTATGAGCTTTTAAATTATTCATATATAACATTTCTAGACTGCGTATGAAATTACATGTTGTGAAATATCTATAGACATAAAAACATAATACTTTCAATAAAAGTGTATGAATTTTTAAATCCATGTTTTTTAGACTAAAATAAAAAACAAAAAAACTAAGGTATTTTGATAAAAAAAAGATGTCCATAATAATAAAAAAATAATAAGAAGAAGAAAATAAATAATAACTATAGTAAAGATGATTAATCAATAAGTAAAAAATTTTGTGAGAAATTATAGTTATCTGGTTATGAAAAATTCAGTGACTAGTTTTTAACCCAACTCATAATTAAATGAATTTATATTAAAAATTATTTTATAATACACATAAAGATCGTGAATAAAAATTCAATAAATAATATCAACAATAATATTTCTTATAAAAGTAGTTCAAGCTTAATATATTTTTCTTTACTCGTGTAATAGGGAATAAAATAAAAACATTATAATTATCAAAACATAATTAAGTGAAGTGTAAAGGAGTCTTTCAATATCAAATACTTTATTCTTCTATGACAAAGTCATATGTCTCTAGTCTGAATAAGTTATGAGAAGGTCCACTAACTCACAAGCCAGCTGGACTAAAATCTAACTGACTATTTCACTAGAATCCTCTATTAGAACCTCAAAAATATCAAATGACACCACTATCTACATATAATTCATATTCCAAACTTATAAACTATTATTGTTTTTCTCTCTAAAAATATTTTCTCTATAAATTTGGAAAAAATATGATATCTATATGCAGAAATATAATAAATAAATAAATAATTTTTTCTGATATGATGATACCCTACAATGTCTTTGTGAGGTAACAAGAGTTGCCACATCCTACTCCCTTAATGCATGAACATCTCCATCACAACCTAATTGTATACAAATAAACTTCAATTGGGTATATGTATCTATAAGAAGTGTTTCAAATATTATCATTAGGGATAAATATGGTTTTCTAAATGCCATCAAGAGGGATCTAGAGGGCATTCCAGCTACAATATGTGAGGAATTAGCTAGTAAAGTTCACTATGTTTGGATTGTGTGTGAAAACCCATTTAATTTTAATAATAAATCACTTTCATGTCCTATTAATGTTCATTATTAGATTTCAGGGATTCATATTCAATATAATAATTTTATATTTACTTTTTCCATATAAAAAAGAAATATTATTACTCACTTGTTATATTGCATGAGGATGAAGATAAATTCTCTTTGTAGGGTCTCCCTTGGGATTTCAGCGACTCAAATAAAAATTCTTTGATTTTTATCTTGGAGTTACCTTCAATGAGAAATAATTATAGATGTTTTATTTTAATGATTATTCATTGGTTTGTGATCTTATCACATCATCTCTTAAAGAAAATCGTCAAACCAATCCCAAGCAGACATTGGTGATCTAGAATGGAAATTTTGATGATCCCATCTTCACCAATAACTTCCTTGGAACATGTGTCTCCTTTTTTGTTTTGTATTTTTGACTTTTTTGAACTAGTTTTGGTTCCCACTTAACCCAAAGTGGCTTGTTGAAAATAAATTAAAAAAAATTCAACGTCTTATATGATTTTATTTAAAATTTAATAATATAAATTTTAGAATTTGAGTTTGAATAAATTTACCTCATTTATGAATTTCTCATTTCGAAATTATCTTAAGGTGAATTTTTATGATTTTTCAAAAATAGTTGATTTTTAGTTGACTGTTGAAAAATGTCATATTTACAAAAACTATCACTTTTATGACATCATTGTGACATAATAATTTATTGAAAATTTTTAAAACCTTTTTTATTGACCAAATATATATTTAATAAGTAAAAAAATCATTTAAAAAATATGTTGAATTTCGAAACCTATATTAGAACCTAAGTGATATTTTATTCTAATAAAAAAATTATTTGGATGATTTTATTTAATTAATTATTTACAAGGTTACATTAAATTTTTGATTAGTTTTAAAGTAATATAACTATTATTTATTGAAAAATAATACAATTAACTTAATAAGAGTCAATATTATAATATATTTTAGTGTAAATTCCTTTTTATGCTTAAAAATATAGCTTTTTTTAAAATGTCTTTCATTGCATTTTGTGGGTTTATATTATAATTAATTTTTACCACGCATATATATATATATATATATATATATATATATATATATTGAATATTTTAAAAAAACAAAATATATATAATCATAAGATTCATATTATTTAATAATTTCCATTTCATTTTTATTCATAAAATTAAGTTATTATGGTAAACATTTTTTCACTATGATAATGGTTAAAATGGGTTTAAAAGGCTTAAAACTAAAGGATAAGTTTATAAATATCTCCAAATCATATAATAAATGTGTTTTTATGAGATTTTTTAGACCAATACTATCCAATATTCTAATATTTATTTCTTTGGTTCCACTTGACCATGATAAAGGCATTAATATCATTTTAAATATAATGGTTTTTACAAAGGTTTCACTATTATCACCATTAAAAGGATCCCTCCAACCCATCAATTGTACACTTTATTTTATAACCTTAGATAAACCAATATCTACCCAAATAAATTTTCAAAAAATTTATTTATTTCCTAGAGGTCATAGTCACACCAAAATACAAATCTAAGATGGATTTAGGTATAATTCAATGGAGGATATCAACGGAAGAGGTAATTGTTCTCAACAAGTTCTTTCCAGATTATTTCTTCTTACACCTCCTTTAAATATATTATAAAAATAATAATATAATTAAATGAGTATCATTACTATAATAAAATTATATTATATTTATTTAACCATTTTTCATTTCCTTTCCATCCATTGGAAAAATGAAAATGTTTCGTTTGTATATGTGTGGACTACCACCTCCATGAACAATGCATTTTATTTTTCCCCACTGACTCTCATGTATGGTAATAAAGAAGGATTTAATGAATAAATATCAAATTTATATAATTATTTACATTATATAGGTAATCAAACTGTGAATACATTATAATGACTGAAACCACATAATCGAAACATGCATGGGAAATGGAATAGTAAACACATAAATACTGTTTTATAATAAGGAATTATTAATAAATGGGTTTTAAGAAATTATAATTGAATGTAATCTCATAATAAAAATATAAATATGGTTTTTATATAGGTTTATAATAAATCTAAATTTATTATACATGTAATTTATATCTTTTTCAACTAAGTGGAAGTTTGAGGTAAGTCAATTTTTTTAAGACATTATTTTAAATGTTTTAAAGTTTTTCTTTCAAATATTTATATTACATTTCCAAGTTGTTTTAAATTTTTCAAGATTATTATTATCTATAGTAAAAATGGGTTACTAATGTCATTTTAAACTATCTTTTACTTTCTTTACAAAGTATTTATAGATAATATTTTTAACATTTCCATATAAGTAAATTTTGACTTTATTTTTAAAAGTGGATAATAATGTTCTATTAATATTTAACACTTGATCGCTTTTTAATTAAACTATTATCATTATTTTTTATTAATATTACTTTATATTTTCTCATTTATTTTCAAAGAAGTGTCTATTTTCATTCTTTTGTAGATTTTTTTATCAATAGAAAATGATATTTTTCCTCACATTCATAGGGTGGCGAAAAATATTTATTATTATGGGTTAAAAATTATTTTTCAAGAGTTTTATGAAAGAAATTAATTATTTTATGTGTTTAATATGTGTTATGGTTCTAATAAATTGTATATGATGATGAGTGGTTCTAATATAACCCTCTAATGCTTTGGGTAATGATATTTTCAAAAGATAAAATATGTTGGAATTAATTAGTGAAGTCATTAAATTATAAGGGTTATTATGAAGGTGATTATAAGGGTAAAATGAGTTTAATTTCCCAATATTCCTTCATGATTTATCTATGATTTCAATGATTTTTATTATAAATATGTTGATTTCATGGTGTAAGAAAATGGGCATATTTTTAAAGGAAAATTTATGTTGTTTTAAACGTGAACGGTTTTTTTTCAAACAAAAATGATGTCACGTCTTTTCTATATAGGTTCCATGATTATGAATTTCCATTAGGCTTTCATATAAAAAAATATAAAAAAAATCGAATAAAGTTAATATCCTTATTAAGAAAATTATTATTTAAGCTCAAAGTTTATTTTTTAAAAGGAAAATTTTATTATGTATTTTTGTTTTTTTAATAGATTAATAAGTTTTCTTTATTTTAATATCCCTTAAAAATATTTTTATGTTAGTACCACGTTTTAAAATTATTTTATAGGTTTTAAATATCTATAAGAACTATAGTAAGGTGTAAATTTAAGTAGTGAAGACTTATCTTGAAAGAAGCAAGTGTGTCAAAAATAAAACATGAGTATAAATATAATAACAAATTTTAGGGGGGAAATGTACACTCTATGGATGTTCCCAATTTATTATGTAAATTATTACCCAATTCAATATATTTAAAAACCAAAAAATATCATGGGAATGTAAGAAAGTATATTCATTGCTATTAAACTCATAATTATGTGTTTGTTATGTATGGATTATTATAGTTTATATCTGAGTAATATTAATGTAACTTTAGAGGTTATCATTTTTTTAAGAAGATACATATTAAGAATGTTAACATATGGTTATAGTATAATAAGAATTTTTTAGGGCTTACATGTTGCTTAATATAGTATATTTCTATTTTAGAATGGTTTTTCATAGAGAAATTGGGTTGAATGAGGTAGGAAGGTGGAAAGAGTATAATATCCTTCTGAATCATAAACTTGGAATAGTTGGAGTTAGAAATGAATTGTTTATGGATTTTTAACTCAATTGATGTAGGAAATAAATACAGGTATCCATAATGGAGAAAGACTAAATTATCTATAAAATAACATGTCTATAAGGTAGAATTTCATTAAACAACACATTTTAGACTTTAGTAGATCCTCAAATCCAGTGATAACTAAAGTATAGATTAATTTATTTGGAGGTTATATTTGAATTTTTGGGAAGTTTATAAAATTATAAGTTAACTCTTTTTACTTATCATATTGAAAATGAATCTGATTAGTAGTAATAATTTGTAAATAATACTAACAAAAATAATGAGATTGATTTCATAGAGTGGACGATATTTAAGTATCATTTCCTTGAAAAATATTTACCTAAAATTGTTTAAATAAAAATGGAAAGAGAATTCATGGAGTTAAATAAAAAGGAGGAGGTCTCAATTTCCACCTATGAAGAAAATTTTACCACATTGGCCAAGTAAGCATTGA
This sequence comes from Viscum album, assembly GCA_963277665.1. Taxonomy (NCBI): domain Eukaryota; kingdom Viridiplantae; phylum Streptophyta; class Magnoliopsida; order Santalales; family Viscaceae; genus Viscum; species Viscum album. The sequence goes on from OY728150.1 coordinate 919,480,787, forward strand.
ATTTTATTTTGAATCATGATATTTTAATAAATAAAATTTACTCTATATTGAAACCAATTTTATGAAATGATTTCCTTACTCTTGGGTTTAGATTTTATAAGGACATTGTTTGATGTTAAGAGATATTTGACATGAAACTTTTTAATTTTTATAATTATAAGGATTAAAATAAATCCATATTGGAATAAATGGGGAAGTATCCATAAAAAGAATCCAAAGGTAATAGAATTAATTTTGACTCTTGTGATAAGTGTGGTAAGAATCATTCTTGGAAGTTTCTTACAAGATCTTGAAAGTGTTACTGATGTAGTAAGTTATGACATAGGGCTTCTGACTATAAAGAAAATATCAATGGTAATGGTCAGAACAATAGTGAAAATACAACTGTGAATTTTTTTAATTGTAATGAGATGGACCATTAGGTAAATGTTTTTTGATGATAAATTTGAAGGACAGAAACTAACAAGATCATAAGCTGAAGATTGTGTAAAAATCATCTTCTACTACCTCAAAAAATTCTAGACTGTCAAATAAAGTGGAAAAGGTATATTACTTATTTTCTAAAAAAATTATTGTCTTCTCTGATTTTGTATCTACGAATACGTTTATTTCATGGAAATTATCTAGTAAAATGGGAGTATCACCATAAGAAAATGAGATATAACCATTAGTGAAAACTCTTAGGGAACTATTAAAGGAAAAATTTGTCATAAAAATATTCCTAATATTATCTGTGGAATGGATTTTCCGGAAAATATTATTGTCTTACCCATAGAAGAGTTGGATGTTATTTTTTATATTGATTACATTTCAGTTTATCATTATTTGATAAATTATAGAGAAAAGAATGTTATATTCAATTTTTAGAATGATTTTTAATTCATATATAAATTTTAGTTTGTATCTATGATAATATACCAAGAAAATAATGAATTTATTCACAATTTAATTTAAATTTATCTTGTTCGTATCAATAAAAAGAAGAAAATATTTCAAATCGGTGATGTGTGAGTGGTAAATGTATGTATGGATGTAGTTTATGATAATTTTTTTGGTATTATTATTAATTGGGAGGTTGAATTTAATATTGACTTAGTTCTTATTTCTATGAAAATTTCATAAACCCCTTTTTTAATGGCTCAAGTAGAGCTACTGGAGATGAAAAGGTGGTAAAAATATTTTCTTGATAAGGGTTTCATTTATACTAGTACTTCACTTTAGGGTGATTTTGTTTGTTTTTTAAAAGGATAGATGGTTCTATAAGGATTTAAATTGATAATATTTTAATTAATAACATTACTATTAATAAAAAGTATCATTTATCTCATATTGATGACTCATTTGGTCAGATCCATGTAGCTTTTTATTTTTTTAAGATTGACCCCTAGTATGGATATTATCCGGTGAAGGTGAAGGAACAATACATTTAAATTATAGCATTTTGAACTAGGTATGGACATTATGAGTTTGTTGTTAAGTGATTTTGGTTTGAAAATGAAACCCATATTGGTATGATTGGTATGGAAAGAGGGGGTGAATTTATTTTTTTAAAAATAAAACATCTATAATGAAAAAATTATGTGATAAATAAAATTAATGAGTAAGTGTAGAGGAATAAATTAAAATAAAATGAAATGTGATAAAGGATTTTAGTCAGTACTCAATTTTAATACTTAAATTTCCTTATCTTAAATTATTAAGGGTTTCCTTATTCCTTATATTTAATGGTATCCAAGATACATAGAAAAAAAATCTTACTTTCTAATTGTTTACTGCATAAAATCCAATACAAAGGAAGACATGTTCATTTTAAATGGATTTATAAAGAAAACCAAAACAACCACTTTAATTATATTGAGAACCCAATAATAATAATAATAATAAGTATATTTTTATATATCACAAACCATTTAAAACACACTCCCAATTATTAGTAAGAAATAAATGACAAAATAATAGAAAGGTGGAGAAAGAAGTGATATAGAAATTGAATACAACAAGGAAAGAATAAATGGAGATAAAATAAAGGCACAATTATAAGGACCCAACCTTATTACATACATAATCTTTAATTTATTCAAGAAAACACTTCCTTTTAAATTTCATATCTTTTCAAGTTTAGAACTTCAGAGAATTAGGATAGTACATTCATGACATTACACATTATTAAAGAGTGGATACCATAAAAACAGTTTCCATTTTTTTCAAAATATAAAACATTTAAATATGAATCAATACTCCTTGAAAATTCTTCAACATTTAACATGTCTTAATTCATTGTATTACACATCCATTAACCTGTGAAAAATCATTTAAAAACATGGGATGAGCACAAAATCTCAGTAAGGGATGGAAAAGAAAGAAAAATCACATTAGTCCATGAAAACTCATAACATATGAAAGCATCTTCAAAAGACATTCTTGTCACCCATATATACATACTTTCTGTAACATGAGATTTACACAATATCCATACAAAACATGAGAACATAAATATAATAATAAAGGTATCTTGGGGAATTACTTACATAATCTTGTAACCATTCTTGGCTACCTTATAATTTGTAACCCTCACAGCTACCTTACTTTGTGTAACAGTCGCAGTTACACTTGGAGTAACCATATGGACGACCTCAAACTTACTCATACCCAATGAATTGGAGGGAAATATAGGTCCCACCCTTCATCATAAATAATTTCCAAGAACCAAAAAATAATCATACAATATGAATCATTCTATAAAAACATTACTTTGGAATTTCGTAAAACTGAATTTTAAAAGAGGATTTTTAAAGAAAACCCACCTATAAATATCATACAATTGAAGAGATACTTAATATATTGGATATAGTATGTATATATATAGTAAATACACATAATAAAACATAATATAAACAAAACCCATCACGCAAAAAATTTAAATAGCACATAAATAATGAAGTAGAAGGTTAACCCAAAGAATGGAAATCGGGTAAAGAATCTCATTACCTCGGGTTTGTCTTACTTAAAACTTGTTTAAACCTCCTGTATAATGGTTAAAAGAGTGTTATTAATATTTTAAAGAAACATTTTCATGTTTATAACATCTCATATTATAATTTCATAACATCATTTCACCCTTTAATTGTTAGTATTTTTTCCCTTGCACTATTTTTGGGTGAATTCATTACATGATTTCCAAGATTGGTTCATGATGGATGTTCTTGTCGATTGGAGGTGAAACTCCAGAATTGGAATGAAGTAGTATTTAAATATATCCAGTAACATAAATTATTCCATTTATCATTTTTAATTCTTACATGAGGATGATTCATAAGTTAGAACATTAATGATGTTCGTTTAGATCATTTTAGTGGTTATTTGATAATAACAACCTCATTTTGTCTTATAAATTAGAACCATGAGTAAAAAAGAATTAAAAAATCATGGGTGAGTCATAAAACGTCTATTATAACCTGTTTCAACCATATAAATGGTTTCATGACCAGACTTGAAAGAATTAATGGATTTTGAAATCAGGTCTTCCACAATGTTGGTAATTCGACACAAACAGACAATGTTTTTATTCTATAAATAAGTGGGAGAGGAGAAGAATAATGATGAGTTATTTTTCCATAAACATGATAAAATATATAATATAAATGATTTATGGAGATTTAATTCTCCTTGGGTAAGGATATATTAAGAAAGAATAAGGAAATAACTCAAAATAAAAGAATAATTGTGAAATCGCTTACAAAAATTCGGCAGCCTAACAGCTACGCAACATGGTTTTAGAAAATATTAAAAAGAGAGGGTAAAAGGATCACTCATCCATGAATGAATAATAATATATATTATATAATTAATAAGAAGAAAATAAGAACATGTTATGGAAACTTGAAGGTTATACCACATAAAAGAGAACTTGAAAGGAAAAATGAAAGAAATTCAGAATTTTCTTACCTTGTAGAGTAACCCTTAGATCTTGGAGTTTGGGACCTTGGGGGCTTGAGGAAACCTTGGGAGGAATAATATGAAGGTAAGGAGTCCATATCTTCGTTGAGGGAGAATTGGTATTGAATTCAATGAAGGGAAGAGTTGGTATTTATAGGAAAAGTGAGGGATTATTTTAATAATTTTCCAAGGACACCTCATGAGGGGTATTTACAAAACCATGAGCTTGCCCATGGTATTTTCCCATGATATAATCCACTTGGGACAACTCACATATTATTTTACTATACACAATTCGACCATATTTATGACATCATTATTATATCATTAATTATGTCATTAACACACCGAAACTAAAAACTGTATTTGTTTATTATTCACCAGAAAATCAAATATTTCAAAAAAATTCCAAAAATTCACCCTAACAATTTATAGACGTGTAGATTTCAAAAATGAAGTCCATTTTTTTGAAAATAATTTTCTAAATATTATTAATTAAATTTTTAAATAAAATCATACTTAATTCAAAAATTAACAATTCAAATTCTGTAACTACTTCTATATCACAATGAAAAAGTAACCTAGATTCTATTATCATAAATCCTTAATAAAATAAAATAATAATAAAACATACTATTCATTAGGGTTATATTACTATTCATAAGGGTATGTTACTATTCACTAAAAAACAAGTTGGTTCTAATAGACTCCAAATAACATACTGAACACAATTGTAGATGACGGTTTCATGAAATTCAAAACATAGAAGTGGAAAAATTATGTTAAAAGGCTAGTTATAAATATCTACTTAAAAGAAAGTTCCATGAATTTCTATTTATTTTTATAAATACTTGGGGTGTTACATTATCCCCACCTTCTTGAAATTGCGTCCTCGCAATTTTTATTTACTTATTAAACAACTGAGGGTATTTTTCTATCATTGCATTTTCAAACTCCCATGTTGCTTCTTCAACCTTGTGGTTTCTCCACAAAACCATTACCTGGTGGATCACATTATTCCGCAATACCTGTTCTCTTAGATCAAGAATCTGAACCAGTTTCTCTTCATAAGAAAGGCTCTTTTCTAGCTGAACTGCTTCTGGGCTCAAGACATGTGATGAATCTGGAACATACTTTATCAAAATCGAAACATGAAAAACATTGTGTACCTGAAACAAACTTGGAGGGAAAGCTACGAGGTATACAACTATTCCAACATTCTCCAGAATTTCAAAAGTACTGATGAACCGTGGACTTAGCTTTCCTTTCTTACCGAAATGCATCACACTTTTCCAAGGAGAGACTTTAAAGAAAATATGGTCACCTTCCTCGAAAGATAAGTCTTTCCTTCTATTATCTGCATAAATTTTATGTCTGCTCTGATCTGTCCTCATGTGTTTCTGGATCATCCTCACTTTCTTAGCCACATCCTCAACTAATTCTAGCCCAATCAACTTTCTTTCACCGAATTCATCCCAAAACGCTGGAGTCTGATAGTGCCTTCCATACAAGGCCTCAAAAGGTGCCATCTGAATACTGGAATGAAAACTGTTATTATAAGAAAAATCAACTAATGAAATATGTCAATCCCAACTTCATTGATAGTCCATTGAACACGCTCGAATCATATCCTCCAAAGTTTGAATTGTCTGTTCTGGCTGCCCATCTGATTGAGGATGAAAATCTGTAATGAAATTTAACTCTATTCCCAACGACTTCTGAAGTCCCTTCCAAAAGTTAGAAGTGAACCTGGGATTTCGGTCAGATACAATGGAAATAGTAACTCCATGTAACCTTACAATCTCCTTGAGGTAGAATCAAGAAAGCTGATCCAAAGACATTATATCTCGAATTGATAGAAAATGTGCAAACTTTGTTAGCTGATCAACAATAACCCAAATAGAATTTTTACCTCGAGATGTATTTGGTAGTCCCACCACAAAGTCCATGTATACATTCTCCCATTTCCACTCTGGCACTGGAAAAGGATGAAGCATGCATCCCCTTCGGTAATTGCTGCTCTGCTTTAACCTGTTAACACGAAACAAATCTCATGGTAAAATCAACAATATCTATTTTCATTCTATCCCACCAAGAATACTTTTGAAGGTCTCTATAGATCTTACTTCTTCCAGGATGTATAGAAAATAGAGAACTATGAGCTTCACACAACAATTCTTTCTTCAATTGGAAATCACAAGGCACACACAACCTTTTCCCAAATCTTAAAACACAATCTTTATCAATATTAAATTCTATAAACTTACCCATTTTAAACAATTCTACCTTTTTCTATAGCTCATGGTCTTCCTTCTGCGCTTGCTTAATTCTATCTGATAATGAAGACTGCACTGAAACCTAAAACAAAACAGATGTATTCCCCGCACCAACAACTTCTAAGTCAAAATTAATAAAATCATTAATCAAGGTATCATGTTCCAAACATATCATGGTTAATGATTCATGATGTTTCTGACTTAAGGCATCTGCCACTTTGTTTGCTTTCCCAGGATGGTAATTGATCGTGCAGTCATAATCCTTTATCATTTCTAGACATCTTCTCTGCCTCATGTTTAATTCCTTCTGGGTGAATATATACTTTAGACTTTTATAGTCAGTATATATTTGGAATTTGGTTCCGTATAGATGATGCCTCCATATTTTCAAAGCAAAAACCACAGCTACCAATTCCAAATCATGTGTGGTATAATTTATCTCATGAGGTTTATGTTTTCTCAAAGCATAGACAATTACCTGATCATTCTGCATCAAAACACAACCAAGTCCCTTCAAAAAAGCATCATTGTAGATGACAAAATCACCATTTTGGGAAGGTAAGGCCAAAACTGGAGCATTCACCAATCTCTTCTTTATTTCCTAAAAACAAACATCACATTCCTCTGTCCAAACAAATTTAACCCCTTTATGTGTTAACTTAGTTATCAGGCTAGATAACCGTGAAAAGTTCTTAACAAACTGTCAGTAATAACTTGCTACGCCCAGAAAACTATGAATATCTGTAACATTTTTGGGTATTGGCCATTCATCAACTACTTTTTTTTAGAAAGATAAACTATTATTCCATCCTTATTTACAATTTTCTCAAGAAAATAAATCTTTTGCAACCAAAAATCATACTTTTTGAATTTTCCATAGTTTCTTTTCTTTTAATGTTTGTAAAACAACCCTTAGATTTTTTTCATGCTCCTCTTTATTTTTAGAAAATACCAGAATGTAATTAATAAATACAACCAAAAACTTATCCAAGAACTCATAAAATACTCTATTCTTAAGATTCATGAATATAGCAGGTGCATTAGTTAATCCAAATGGCATAACAAAAAATTCATAATTCCCATATCTAGTAAGAAAGGTTGTTTTCAGGATGTCATCCTCCTTCACCTTCAGCTGATGGTATCTAGATCTCAAGTCAATCTTGGAAAATTACTGAGCTCCCTGGAGCTGATCAAAAAAGTCATCAATGTGAGGCAAAGGATACTTGTTTTTAACAGTGATGTTATTCAAATCTCTATAATCAATGCAAAGTATCATGGAACAATATTTATTTTTAACAAACAAAACAGGGGATCCCCATGGTGAAGTGATAGGATGAATGAATCCTTTTTCAAGAAAATCCTGTAACTGATTTTTCAATTCAAGAACTTCTATTGGAGCCATACAATATGGGGGTTTTGAAATTGGCATAGCATCAGGAACTAAGTCAATTGTGAATTCGACTTCTCGATCAGGTATTACACCGGGTAACACATCGGGAAAAACATCAAGGTATTAATTTACCACTGAAACATCATTAATTTGAATAGTTCCCTTGTTTTCAACAATATGAGCAAGATAACTTTAAATTTCATCTTTAAATAGTTTCTCATCTTCCTGATATGTTATTAATTTTATGGGTTCATTCTTGTATACAAACTGAAACTCTTTCGGAAAAAAAAACTTCTTTTTCTCTACAGTCAATCTTAGCATGTTAATCAGAAATCCAGTCCATCCCCAGAATAACATCAAACTCAACTAAGGGTAAAACAACAAGGTTTGCAGGTAATGTATTTCTAAAGACCAAAATAGAAATATTCTTATAATTCCTCTTTTCTAAAACATTTGCCCCTTTTGTTTTAACAACAAGTTCAGGTATTATTTGTTGAGGTTATATTTCCAATTTACCAGAAAATTTCTCAGAGATGAAGGAATGTGTAGACCCCGTATCAAACAAAACTTTAGAAAAATATTAGTGAACAAAAAAATTACCTGATACAACTTTATTAGATGGCCCGACGTCTACTGATGTAGTCGCAAAGGATCTCACTACACCTTTCTGCTTATAGTATGGCTTCTTTGCGTCATTCGGATATCTATTTGGGAAGACATTTGCATAATGACCCAATTCACCACATTTAAAACACTTTATAGTTTGCTTATCAGGATTAGTCTTAGGATCATTTTCATTATAATCTCGGACCATATGTCCAAACTTACCACATTTAAAACACTTCCCAGTTTTTCTAAGACATTCCCCAGGGTGTTTCTTTCCACACTTTTCACAAACTAGAAATTGGATTTTCTTACCATCAGATTTATTTGGTTAATTCTTACCCATTTCTTGCCAACTGGACCTCTTCTTCCCTTTATTTCCAAAATGCACATGATCATCAGAAAACTCCGTCTCTACCCTCTCAGCACATCAGACAAGTTTCTCATAACTTTTGAATTCACGGGAGACCAACGCCCTTTAATACCTTGGATTCAATACTGAGTAAAAATGGTTGATCTTTCTATCAAGATCTAGAATAATATTTGGTTCATACCTCACCAGTCGGGTGAAGTTCTCTTCATACACAGCCCCTGAATCTTCCTCCTTCTATTTCAATTCAAGGAATTGCTTCTCCATTCTTAGTCACACCACCTTAGGAAAATATTTTTCTAGGAAAAGACTTTTAAATTCATCCCACTATAAGGCATAAAAATACTCTCTACCCTTGATATTCCTTACCATTGACCACCACTGATCATCTTCCCCTTCAAAAAGATAAATGGAAATACTTACCTTTTGATTTTCTGAACATCCCATAACATCGAATATCTTTTTCAAGGGATTTGATCCATCCTTCAGCTACTACTGGGTCAGAAGATCCATTGAATGCAGGAGGATGTTGTCTCACAAAAAGTTCCACTACTATCATGTTCCATTGTGGTACCACTATTATTTCTCTTGCATGGATGACACCACTATTTATTTCCTGCAATAGCTGAGCCATTACTATAACAAACTTCTCAGTTCCAATCCCTACCATTCTGGGCTTTAGTTTCGGAAGGATTTCATTTTGTCGGTGCATCTCCTCTTCAGCATCCATGTTCTTCTGCGGACAACCATTCTGAACAAACATGTCTTAGATAAAGCAACATGGTAATCTTTATATGATATGACATTTCAAATTAAACATAGATTGAAAATCATTTATGGTATTCTATTAACATCACCCTAACCCCTAAAGTTATCTAAACCTCCCTCTGATATAAACTATAAAGACCCAACCTTATTACATACATAATCTTGAATTTAGTCAAGAATACAAATCCTTTTACATTGAAGATCATTTCATGTTTAGAGATTTAGAGAATTAGGACAGTACATTCATGACATTACACATTATTACCGAGTGGATACCATAAAAACAGTTTCCATTTTTTCAAAATATAAAACATTAGAACTTAAAACAAGACTCCTTGACAATTCATCAACATTTAAAATGTATTCCTTCCTTGTATTACACATCCATTAACCTTTGACAAATCATATAAAAACTTGGTATGATAAAAAAATCTCAGTAAGGGATGTAAAAGAAGCGAAAATCAAATTAGTCCATGAATACTCATAATGTATGAAAGCATTTTCAAAAGACATTCTTGTCACCCATATATACATAATTTGTGTAACATGATATTTAAAAAAGATCCAAAAAAACATAAGAACATAAATATAATCATAAATGTATCTTGTGGCATTACTTACATAATCTTGTAACCATTATTGGCTACCTTATAATTTGTAACCCTCACGGCTACCTTACATTGTATAACTGTCGCAGTTAAACTTGGAGTAACCATACGGATGACCTCCAACTTACTCATACCCAATGCATTTGAGGGAAATATTGGTCCCACCCTTCATCATAAATAATTCACAAGAACCAAAATATAATCATACAACATGAATCATTCCATAAAAACATTTCTTTTTAATTTCGTAAAACTGAAATTTAAAAGAGGATTTTTAAAGAAAAACCCCTTATAAATATCATAAAATTGAATAGAGACTTAATATATTGGATATAAAATGTATATATAATGTAAATAAACATAATAAAACATAATATAAACAAAACCAATCATGAAAACAATTTAAATAGCACATAAATAATGAAGTATAAGGTTAACCCAAAGAATGGAAATTGGGTTAAGAATTCCCTTACCTTGGGTTTGTATTACTTTATCCTTGTTTAAAACTCCTGTATAATGGTTAAAAAATTGTTACTAATATTTTAAAGAAACATTTTCATGTTTATAACATCTCATATGATAATTTCATAATATCATTTCACCCTTTAATTGTAAGTATTTTTCCCCTTGCACTGTTTTTGGGTGAATTCTTTACATGATTTCCAAGATTGGTTCATGGTGGATTTTCTTGTCGATTGGAGGTAAAACTACAGAATTGTAATGGAGTAGTATTTATATATATCAAGTAAAATAAATTATTCCATTCATCATTTTTAATTCTTACATGAGTATTATTCATAAGTTTGAACATTAATGATGTTCGTTTAGATGATTTTAGTGGTTATTTGATAATAACAACCTCGTTTTGTCTTATAAATTGGAATCATGAGTAAAAAATAATTCCAGAACCATGGCTGAGTCATAAAACATATATTATAACCTGTTTCAACCATATAAATGGTTTCATGACCAGACTTGAAAGAATTAATGGATTTTGAAATCAGGTCTTCAATGATGTCGGTAATTCGATACAAACAGAAAATGTTTTTATTCTTTAAATAAGTGGGAGAGGAGAAGAATAATTATGAGTAATTTTCCATAAACATGATAAATTATATAATATAAATGATTTCTGGAGATTTAATTCCCCTTTGTTAAGGATATATTAAGAAAGAATAAGTAAAGAACTCAAAAAAAAGAATAATTGTGAAATCACTTATAAAAATTCGGCAGCCTAACGGCTACGCAACATGGTTTTATAAAATATTAAAAAGAGGGGGGACAAGGATAACCCATCCATAAATGAATCATAATATAGTTTAGATCAATAATACGAATAAAATAAGAACATGGTATGGAAACTTGAAGTATATACCACATAAAAGAGAACTTGAAAGGAAAAAAAGAAAGAAATTGAGAATTTTCCTACCATGTAGAGTAACCCTTAGAACATGAAGGTTGGGACCTTGGGGGCTTGATGAAACCTTGGGAGGACTACTATGAAGTTAAGTATGCCAGAGCTTCATTGAGGGAGAATTGGTATTGAATTCAATGAAGTGAAGAGTTGGTATTTATAGCAAAAGTGAGGGATTATTTTAATAATTTTCAAAGGACACCTCATGAGTGTTATTTACAAAACCATGGGCTTTCCCTTGGTATTTTCCCATGGTATAAGCCACTTGGGACACCTCACATATTATTTAACTATACACAAGTCGACCAGATTTATGACATCATTATTATATCATTAATGATGTCATTAATACACAGAAACTAAACACTGTATTTTTTACTATTCACTGAAAAATCAATTGTTTTAGAAAAATTCCCAAAATTCTCCATAACCATTTATAGACATTTAGATTTCAAAAATGAAGCCCATTTTTTTGAAAATAATTTTCTAAATATTACTAATTTAATTATTTTAATAAAATCATACTTAATTCAAAAATTAACAATTCTAATTATGTAACTACTTCTATATCACAATGAAAAATTAACCTAGATGCTATTATCTTAAAGACTTAATAAAATAAAACATTAATAAAATTTAATACTCATTAGGGTCATATTACTGTTCATAAGGGTATGCTAATATTCACTAAAAAACAAGTTGGTTTCAATAGACTCCAAATTACATACTGAACACAATTGTAGATGGCGGTTTATTGAAATTAAAAACATAGAAGTGGAAAATTTATGTTAAAAGGATAGTTATAAATATCTACTTAAA